>BTRK01000005.1:44459718-47011743 GCA_036245805.1 Pristionchus mayeri
GTAAGATAGAAGGCCGTTCTTTTTTACAAAGATAGCTACTATCGTGCGCTATAACTTTTATGTTGAGGTCATCATTCCTGGTACTCATCCTGGTGCGGCGCGGTCGGGTGAACCAAAAGTTACATAACTTTTCAAATCGGAAATATCTCCCAAAGTTATTACGCGCATGTTGTTGACCCTATATGTGCCCAACTTTTCGCCAAAAACTAGACAAATAGGGAAGTGGAAAAAAAGAGCCGGCACTTTAGTAAGGTGGGTCAAAAACCAGTTCCGGACAGAGAACCTTCCAAGCGTCTATTTGACTGCTATTGGGCTCAAAGACATCCACCATAATCTAGAACAACATTTTAAATTGTTTCTCCAATAGTTAGGGTACATACCTTATGCATATTTTAATGTTGAATTCCAATAAAACATGATGAGATCTGGGAGCAAGATCCATCAATTTAGTTGTGGAATGTTGCATTTAGTTGCGGAGTGTTGCGGAGTGTCGTGAGAGTTGCGGAGAGATAATTGGAACTAAATATGATCGGTGTCGGCCTTTCGATAATAATACCGTAAAGATGCGGTATTATTATTGAGATGCGGAGTGTTCACTTGAGATGCGGAGTGTTCACCGTGGATCTGTGCGACGCCAACGAAGCATATTGCCCTCTGCATCTGAAGGTCATGGATGACAGTGTCTTCGCTGCATACAAGGATGTGAGTAGACTTCGAATAATAACAAGCTAACATTTACATTAAAAAATGATGGAAGTAACACAAGTTCAGGAAGGACAGCCCTTAGACGTACAGATTCTGCCGAAGCCGAACTTTAATCTAACAACAGGAGATCACGCCGAAATCACCCTCATGTATCTGAATCATTCCAAGTTTTACTGAAACAACCAATTTTTAAATCTTCTTTTATTGCCAGTAAAGATGACATGCCGGCGAGTCTATTTTAGCATCCCCAGCGGAAACTTTCAGGTATTCCGCTGGTGCATTCTCCATCGTTATCAACGGAGCTTCACCCATTTCATATCACCATTTCCTGAAGCAAACTCAAGTGTCCAAGCTTAATGTTAGAGCCTTGATCAATTACAATTTCCAAATTACATTTTGCAGATAGTGAGCGGACTAAATGTGCAGAAACTTGAGCAGTATACTGCAAAAGCTGTTCCCTACAAAGCCACCTTTGAGAATGATATACATGAACCCACGTTCATGTTCGGTAAGAAGGAGCTCGAAAGTCGTGTTTTGCTGCTCTACACATTATGTCCACCATAAATAGGGAAATTTAAGTCTTTCGAAAAATATTTAAGGTGACTCCATTCGCATGAAGGGAATTTTGTTGGTCGATGCCAATGTATATCGGGAAATATTAATATCGAATTGTTGGGCAAACATAATGAATCACTCTTCCTTCTGCAATCCACGACCGTTTTCCGATCGGTAACTTTATTCAAATTTAAGCTTAATTTAACAAACAATTAGATAGTAACTTCTGGACCGAATTTCGGAGATTTGATGCACGGCGTCGCTTGCGACACTTATTCACTCGCTCCGAACACAATCTTCGACATTGTACTGGTCAACAAACCCCGCGCTGTAGAGGTCGGATTGTTTTTATTATACAATCCCCTTCTCTGGATCTTTATTTATTTTGAATATTAATCACGAATATTGACGCTTTTTTTCCGGGCCTGAATCATACCCCTAAATCGAAATTCCAAAACAAATATAAATCCAAGTTCAGGTATATATCAACGGAGTGCTGATTCCTCCTATGCTCCTTCGAACAAAGTATCCTGAAGAAGACTACGCGTACCTTGAGGGAGACGTAACTATACTGCGAATATTGGCAATATGTAGCGACTATCAAGAGCTAGAATATCGAGCAATTGCCAGTCCATGCGTAGTACTATTACATCTGCAGAGAAATGCAGAGAGCAAGAAGACTTTCATTAGAATGCATAAATTGTATTTTTTTCAGGTTCAACTACTCGGTGTGAGAAAAACATTCCTACAGACTCCAGATGATATTTACGATAGAGTTGTATACTATTTCTGATTCAATAATATGCCTGCTGAATCAGCTCGAGCGTGTAATTGAGATACATGATTGATTATCAGGGTTAACACTCATAATCCACACATACATGTAAAATTCAACTGTGCAAATGAGACATGACCCAGGAACACGATCTGTATTATACTTAGTGTTTTTATGCATCATATACATTTCCGCCGATAAGTCAGGAACCGATTGATGCAAATATTACAAACTTTCATAGAGGCTGAAATAGTTGGACATGAGCATAGTAATGTCAATTTGCATATATATGATAAAAATATGACAAACATATGACATTTCATTGCTCTATACAATGGCAGAAAGTGAAACAACGAATCGCATAGCCAGATGCGCCTTGCTCTGGCGATCATTTTTCATTTACAGAGTGCGGTGCTAAAGTTCCGCTCCCTGAAGTTACACATATTTTTACAACAAATTTAGGTTGTGTCTCCGCCCAGATTGTTCCAAAGATATAAAAATGAATTCAGTTGCAATATCGTGCAAACAGAGGAAGCTCAGTTTATTTTTCACTCTCTGATGCACTCCGTTTAGCATTAAAGGATGAATAAAGGCAAACGCGCGCCCGGTTGGAATACGTTTCACCTAGGGACGCACTCTCTTCAAGTCGCGTGCTATTTCGCCCCCTTCCCTGAGCTTTCCCTGATCTGGCTCCCAGTCAACTAGTTATGATCGGAATGGAGATCCCAATGTGGAAATATCGGAGCTTTTTATCGTTATGGAGCTCTAGGCCGTGCATATGATAGCTTCAAAAATTGCATTTCTTGCGATGAGTCAGAAAATAAAGCTGTTATAATTAATTTAATGAACAATGATTTACATGATGCAATTTAATTTATGTTGAATTGTAGGCATTTTCAGAATTGTTGTCGTGTACGATTGCGATTTGATCACTGCTTCACGAAATGATCATATATAGCGATTTTCATTTCGGATGAGATCATGTTGTATTCCTTTCGAGTCTGGAAAGTTCAAGCCTTTGCATACAGAATGATACAATATCTTGTATTATATATGATTTGTCTTATTGGTCCTTTTGGGAAATAGTGCTTCGTGCATTACATATATGAAATGTATAGTGTATACGAAGTATTCCCGAAAATGATACACAAAAGGGTTTCAAATATAGCCATATTTTCCTTTCGGCAATACAATACTGACCTTTTCCGTAACCGGATGTTGCTGTGTTTTCAGTCATTTCATTTCAAAAATACTCTTCTGCCACAATTGTGAACATCAGAGCAGAAATTGTGTACATCATGTCAAGGTGCCTCGATAAGATCTGTCGGACGAGATAGAGATGATTGGCGTATTTTCCAGAGAAATTAGCGAGACCTATTTGCACAAGAAGAACCGAATTGCATACTGACAAATCGGCCGATATTTTCAATATTATCAACCTAGGGTGTGCAAAAAATTGTCCGATCTCTTCAATCCGCATACTCTCTAGCACTGTCTGACCGACGAGTGTATGCTGGATGAAGAGATCGGGCAATTTTTGCACCGCCTATGCAACATCAACTGGGGATCGATCCTATGAATGTACTGTATGTAATGCAATGCCAACACATTTCATCAGATCGGAATTACGATGACCGAGTTATGGACATAATAATTATTCTAGATCTAGAACCGAGTGGGATTTACCGAATTGTGTACCGAAGATTCGCCCTCACTAATGTGTCCATCTTTGCCTGCAATAATTGACGATTTTCCCAATGCATTGCGTGATATTAGTAATTTTGCTAATTTATGATGATTCGCGTTACATCACTAGTTGAGTTCGCAATGATCTCAATGTTTCTCCACTAAACACAGCTCACATCCCAAACAGCAGATACACTGTTGCAAATAATCTTTAAATAACAACATAATATTTTTTCTACTCCAGAGGCGCGATGATACCATGTACACATAGGTAATTAATGATTCCGGGGGAGGGGAGGGACTCTTCTGAGTCATTGAGGGTGAGAAAGGTCTGCGACTATGGAATTGCTTTCCAATCGAAGCTTACCTCTTCGACCTCTTCTGAACATTGCAACCCGACTTTAATTAACAAGGTACTAGTCACTATTTCGTACTAGCCACTGTTTATTTACTAATTTAACTGGTTTCCAATCTACTGTTCCGAATTTGTGGTTTTGTTACGGGTTTATGTTCCTCCTTATTATTTTCCCTCTCTTGCCTCTTTGATCGACAGAATAGATCATTGACCGAGATAAGAGGCCATGTTCTCTTTGACCATGTTGTAAGGCGAATTTAAGATTCCATCGAGACAATGCAAAATTAGAATATACCCCTGAGTAATTGTGCCGTCATTCGGAAAATTCTCTCGGGCAGACTTGACGAGAGAAATGGTGGAATGGAGAGACCACCCCCCGACTACCGAGACTATTGTACACTGCATCAAATAAACAACGTCATTAATGTTCTCCTAGATTGTATCGTAACGATTCATCGAAGCAATTAATCATGCACGGAAATGGAGATGTCTACAGTCATTTCCATTCCAAATTCTCAATATGGTTGGGGCATCTCACAGCTAGTTGGACCACTTATTTCTCTCCCTATACTGCCCCAAAATTAGCCATGCCAATGTGTCCCTGTCATATGGTATGATTTAGGGTCCGTTTTAGTTACCATATTCTGTCCTCTTATTTCATAATCAGCCAATTGATAGACGATCTTCTCGAATTATCTCATAGTTTTGCAGTTTCCCAGCTCTCGATGGGTTTCTGCAGCCGAATCATGCAAATTCCCATGGGTATTGTTCGATTCTTCGTGACGCTGTTCCGGGTCATATTCGTAGCGATATGGGGATCGCTGAAGGCGCTTCTTCCCATTGGACTCCTTCCAAGGAAGAGAATCGCCGGTACGTAAATACACGTAATACGTGTTCACTCATCTTTAATACTACACCATATACGAAATTTTGATGATATTCATAGGATAAATGTCCAATTGTAAGCTTCGCATTTCAGGTCAAATCTGCTTGATTACGGGCGCTGGCTCCGGGCTGGGAAGGCAAATGTCGATTGCGGTGCGCTAGTTTACTTCAGATTATTGTACTCCCATTTTTCGATTCGAGTTTTTCTCACATATCGTCCCTAGACTGTGCCGCTAGTTGGCTGAAAACTGTCATAATCTCACTCAGTACAGTTCGCCAAAAAGGTATGTCATCTGGATCTGGAGCTGAGCGAGAGAGTCTTTAAAATGAACAAAAAAGGAAAGATAAAGTCAACAATTTTAGAGAACGACACATCGACTTATTGCAAATATTGTACACAAAATTGTGAAATTTGTGTTTCAGTTCGCTAAGAAGGGTTGCCATCTCGTGCTGTGGGACGTGAACGAGAAGGGCAATGAGGAGACCAGGGACATCGTGCTGAGAGGGAGTGATAATGTGAAGGTAAGACCTAAATTATTTATAAAATGAGCTTCTTCCCATTCTGTCCCGCCCAGAAATATTAGGTTGAATAGAAAGTCTTTATCCACTTTTTATTTCCCTTCTTCTGACAATAAAGCACAAGAGCAAAATCAAACATATGCACCATTGTTATCTACGACAAATCTCCAACGTTCAGGCAACTTATGGATTCCCTCCTTATAGAACCCATCTCGGCGCGAATTAAAATATTGCTTGAGTGCGGCCTCGATCGCCCCACGGGAAATGAAGGATCTCTGATCGAGATGACGGGTCAGATCCGAGAACAACCAATAATCCGAAGGGGCCAAGTCAGGAGAATACGGTGTATGAGGGAGAACCATCCAGCCTTATTTGGACAGCTCCTGCTTGACCTGCCGTGCAACATGGGGTCGGGCGTTATCGTGTTGATAGTACACTTTCTTGCCGTTCAGGGCAGATTGTGCGAATTTCTTCTTGAGATTCCGTAGTTGTTTAGTGTAGACATATTCAGTAATTATCCGCTTCTCGGGTAGGAGCTCCCAGTAAATCGGGCCATCCACCCCCCACCAGGCAGAGAGCAAGATTTTCATAGGGTGAAGGCCAGGCTTTGCGACGTCCTGTGGGGTCTCATTGACATCCACCCACTGTGCCCTCCTATGGTGATTCTCATAGCAGACCCACTTCTCGACCCCTGTTATGAGACGGTCCAACCATCGATCTCCAGCGTGAAGAGTGAGTAGAGAAAGGGAATCGTCGACACGGTGGTCAAACTGGTCGTGGGTCAATTTGTGGGGTATGAAACGGCCTAGCTTCTTCTTCTTGCCAATGGAGACCAATCATTTTACGAGGGTGCTTTGCGATACCCCAAGTGTGGCTGCCATGTCGCGGGTATTTGGGAAGGATCCAATTCCACTACGATCCGTAGCGCATCCAAATCCAGCTCGGGTGGCCTCCCAGACCGGTCATGATCATCCATGGAAAAGTCCCCCTTCTCGAAGAGTTGGTACCAATTGCGCATGGTCTGGTAGTGAGTGGCATATGAATCGTACACTTCAGCCAACTGACGTTCCTATTCCTTCATTGTAGTGTGAGAGAGAAATACGAATAACAGAACGTTGCGGATGTGCAAGGCCGTGGGAACAAACATCGTGGTCTTACTAGTGGCAGAATGAAAGGCGTGGAATGGGGAGTTGTTGACCACATAGTCCCTTTGTCATGTGTTATTGACTAGAGGCGAGGGAACACCAAAGGTATCCTGCACTGAGCAGTGATCGAGCAAAACAGTGGATAAAGACTTTCTGTTCAACCTAATAAGATCGCATGTATTTTTGTGAACTTGTTCATACACTGTACATGTGCTGCACTGAAACAATCATTATTTCATTTGCCGATATCTTAGCACGATAGCCGCAACTCGAGCTTCGCCTGCGCATTCATATTCCGACTGATGTTTGAGGTACACACATACACGGTTGACTTGTCGAACAAGGATTCGATCAACGCAACTGCGAACAAGGTGAAGGAGCAAGTGGGCGACGTCGATATCCTTGTAAGGAAAAATCAACATTTTGATGATAAAATAGGTAGCAGGTGCACTAGGTCGAATTAGAACTTTGAGTTCATCCCGTCTTTGAAAGACGGCATGATGTTAGTGTTCTCATTCGACATAGTACCGTAGTGGTACACTCCAAATACCGATAAATATGCAATATTGTAAAAAGGGATCTGCTAACACTTCTTATTAATCCGCTTAAAACGCTTTCAGATGTATTTTAATTTATAAACCGCATTGATCCATCAGGTCAACAACGCGGGGATCACTGGTATGACTTATTCGCGATAGATCAGTCCACGAATATGAAAGTGGTTAAAAATATTAAGACGTGGATGCCCTGAAATAGTTCGTTCAATAAAATAACAATACATGTAAGGTCAACAACGCGGGGATCGTCACGGGCAAGACCATCTTCGAGTGTCCGGATGCGTTGATGGTGAAGACGATGGAAGTGAACTGCATGGCGTGTCTATTCGTGAGTTGATCCTCGATCTTTACACGAACCTAATTTTCAGTTTTAAACGATAGAACTGTTAATTTGCTGTTGCTTTTTGTTCGATTCAAATCAGAGTGTGCAAAACAACTCAGGTATTCCTTTCACCCAAATGTCATTAATTGCAGACAGCCAAAAACTTCTGCAAATCGATGATCGATAAGAACCGAGGTCACATCATTACGATCGCATCGATGGCTGGCAAGACGGGCACAGCTGGACTGGTGACTTATTTTACCATTACCGATTTGATTTTCGTTAGGATATACAGGGAACGATTCGAACGTGTGCGTGATAATTCGATGTAAAAGTGTGAATCATTATTTGGCTTTCCTTATTTCGAAATAAACAAAAAATATCGACAGGTTGACTACTGCGCCTCGAAGTACGGCGCCGTGGGCATTCACGAGTCCCTCTCTGCGGAGTTTAGAAAACTGAAAGCGACCGGAGTGAAAGTTTGTATTTTCGGCATTTAACTACTGTCGGATATTATTGCAGCTAGGTTGCCATTTGATTTGACCAAATGCGACGAGTTGCCTAATGTTGCAATTACATGATTTCAATTGTTTGGTATTTAAGCATGTGATACTTATACTTTTTGAGAGATATGTTTTCAGAGACATGTAATGTGCCTGAACACATGAAAAAATGAAAACTCTAAATGCATTTCACCCTATCATCAACCTGTGATCTCTAGGTCGAGCAATGAAGGAGCATGACAATATGACGATAACATTCCAATTCTTGATATATCATATGTTTACAGACGACACTGATCTGTCCGTACTACATCAACACCGGAATGTTCGACGGCGTCGAAACTAAGTCGGTGCTAAACAATTTTCAATATTAGAGAACCATCTCCGCATTTTACACACTCTCTCTCGATCGGTCTAGCTCAGCGAGTGTGATAAATTGGGACAGAATAAGTTCTTGCACTCAATAGTTCATGCTAGCTAAGGATTCAGTTTATCACCTGCCATGGTTGAATCAGGTTGAATAAGGAAACATAACACGTTTGTTTTCGATATGTTTTCATTGCATAGGTCGCCCATTCTAATGCCCCTGCAAGAGCCTGAATACGTTGTAAGATGCATCCTCGAGGCCGTTCTCACTAATAAGGTAAGAAAATTTTTCGAAATTCGAGTCGCCGTATTTTAACATTATTTCTAAGACTTTAAAGGAAAAGAATGTGACTGAAAACAATGAATAATTTGTTACAGGAAGAAATGCAGATTCCCCGGTTCATGTATTTCTGCACGGCTTTTGCAGCGTAAGTAGTTCATAATTTTGATATTTTTTGGAAAATTTATACAGAAAATACACTGTTTGATTTCAGCATCCTGCCCACCGAAGCATCTCGTATTCTCGCCGACTACTTTGGAGTGTCCGACACGATGGACACGTTCGTTGGCAGAGACACCCAACCGAATCCTCCAATGACCGTGAAAGTAGTGCCGGTCAGGGAAACGACCTTCACTCCCATCAGTCTTGAGCCCGTTAACAAAGCCCCTGCTGAAGCAGATGCAATTGCAGTGAAAGTCGCACCCGTCTAGTACAATGTACGTTGCTAACAGCTACATTTCAGCTAAAATTTCAGTCAAAGAAACGACCTTCACTCCTATCGGTCTCGAGCAAGTGCAAGCATAGGCAATTGCAATGAAAGTCGCACCCGTTTAATGCAGAGGTTGCATGTGTACAATATATATTTTTCTCGTAATGAACATATTTTTGTGATTTCAAATTTAATACACAACATCGTCATCGGTGTCTTATTGGGGGATATCGGGACGCGGGTAAAAACACAAACTTTGCACTACGTCTTCTTGAGACAGCTGGGACTACTTCCTTTCTTCAAATACTTAAATTTCCGTGGAAAGGCAGGTGAATTATGCGCCCAATACAGTTGTGTTCTGTGTCAGCATCTCGTCTCAATACAGTTGTGTTCTGTGTCAGCATCTCGTCACCCCCCCTCCCTACTAAACCGGCGAGTAGGTATAGGATAATCAAAGTAATGGTCTATCTCTCTCCAAATTACATGATCTCTCGCTGTGGGTGAGATAGTGTATAATATGAGGAGAGTCAGGCCATTGCTCGATAATCGCATTATTGTTCATTTTCTCTCCTCAACATGTTATCCTTGCTTGTGCGTCGACTTGACGAAGATCAATTTCCGTGAAAATGCAGGTGGATTTCACATTCACTAGAAGTCAGTTGAGTGGGAGAAACGAGCGTAGTCGAGATTATCGTAAACGAATCGCTGCGCTATGGCTTCGACATTGATCGACAATACTTTATAGATTAAGATGTTATTTAACATTCATTCGTTTCGGTGCAATGGTGAGATGTCACAATTTTTATGAAATCATCTTTTATAGCATTTTCGAATTGTCAGTTGCAATGCGAAACTCTCTGTTCGGAATGTTCGGGCGAAAACCGCAAATCGAGGAACGATTTTCTTGAAATGAGAGGGTCAGAACTCATCGATTCGGATTTGCATTTTCGAAACCTTCATCTCGTAACTTTTTGTTCTGGGACTTTATATATGACGTCGGTTGCCTAAGAATCGACCAAGGCACATCGATTTTTCGAAAACTTGCGAAAAGGGGTTATTGAGGGTGCTGATCATGATGGTATACTTCATTTTGCGCCAACACGACCGGTTGAGCCAGGCTGCATGTAGGCTGCACGCCCCGCCCTATCCATAACTCGATAACCGATTGATGAAAAAGCATGAAATTTGTACTGTGTTCAAATAAGCCCTTACGAAGAATTTTGATATGTAAATAACATTTGTTCATGATGCTATAATTATGTTGAGATTATGATCTCGAATATAAGGTTCGGGCCAAAAGCGAGAGTGGTACAGTAAGATGCGCCTTGAACAGGGGATCATTTTTCTTATGCTATATATGGAATTATAAGTAGGCACTTTTTCGCTACACCTTCTTTTGCAACGCCTCTCCGCGCCATTTGCGCAGAGAGCGACGAATGGAGTGAGAATGATTTGCCCATTCCCATTTCATTAGTCGCTCTCTGCGCAAATTGCGCGGTGTAGAACATAGGGTGTAGCGAAAAAGTGCCTACTTATAATTCCTTACATAGCATGCGAAAAATGATCCTCTGATCAAGGCGCACCTTACTGTACCACTCTCGCTTTTGGCCCGAACCTTATCTTCGAGATCAAAATTTTAACTTAAATATCTCATAATGAAAATATGCTAATTAAATATCAAAATTATTATTTTGAGCTTACGTTAACGCAATCCAAATTTCATGCATTTTCATCAATCGGTTATCGAGTTATGGATAGGACGGGGCGTGCAGCCTACATGCAGCCTGGCTCAACCGGACGAGTTGGCGCAAAACGAAGTATATCATCATGATCAGCACCCTCAATAACCCATTTTCGTTTTCAAAAAATTGATGTGCCGGAACTTCACAGCGATGTTCGATTCTTAGGCAACCGGCGTCATATGTAGCAATGGTCTTCACTTTTCTTAAATTGCCATTTAGCAATTCTAAGTTGCATTTGAGATACTTGTTGAGGGTTTTGAACCGCTCATTACAAAATAGTCTAACAAGAATGAGTCTGGAAAATAATATTGGATACGAGAAAAAAAAGTTACGAGATGAGAGTTTCGAGAATGTAAATCTGATCCGACGATTCCCAATCCACTCGAAAATGCCGATCTTCTTGCCCGGAGTAGTATGTGATTCTTGGAGGAGCGATTCCATCAGTTCGAATGGGTCAGTCGGTATGGCGGATGAGCATTTTGCTGGAAGTCGGGGGTTCAACTCCCGCCACATGTAGCATGTTTTGCCTATTTTTTTCATTCACTACCACATATCTCTGATGAATTTTTTCCCCGATAAATACATTTTTTTACCGATTTTTTTCCAACGTATCTTGTAGAATCCCCAAATTTTAAGTAATATTTGATCTTCACTACATAAAGCAACTGTCAAAAATGGAAAAAAAATGTATTTATCGGGGAAAACATTTATGAGAGATATTTGGTAGTGAATGAAAAAAATAGGCAAAACATGCTACATGTGGCGGGAGTTGAACCCCCTTCTCCATTCTCCATTCTCCATTCGTTCGCTCGTAAGGGGTGGTCGTACTCCGATCGCCTCCTCTCAGGTGTGCGTTTGGGAATCCCCAGTCGTAAGCTTGGACAACCGCGCTGGGTCCTGCCTGTCCATCGGATGCCTACTTCAACCCTACGCATCGGATCTCTGAACGCACGAACTCTCAAGTCGGATGCCCGAGTGGCAGAACTGGAACACTGCGTGAGTGGAATCCCCTTCGACATATTAGCGCTGCAGGAAGTCCGAAGGCCAGGTCGAACCTCCATCACACTAGCTAACTCTCGTCACTTGCTAGTTGCATATGGAGTCCGATCATGCAATGGAACCGGCTTCATGGTTGCAAACCATCTCGCACCTCAAGTAATCTTCCACTCCGTAAATGACCGTTTGTCGTTTATCGACGTCCCTTCCTTTGGCCTACGTGTCATATCTGTATACGCCCCAACAACAAGTCACTAGGACGATGAATACTATGGCCTTCTGAATGAGTTAGGTGCTCTCGTAGACTCTTCCTCCCGTAGCGTTCGACTACCTGGGGGAGGCAGAGGACATGTAGTAGTTACCGGCGACTTCAACGCCAAGATTGGAAAACGATCATCGGACGACGAAATATTTGTAGGAAGACATGGTTCAGGAGATCGCAATGAAAAAAACCAAACCCTACTCGACTTCTGCACAGAGTCCAAATTGTACGTTCACAGCACTCGATTCGAAAAGCGAGAATCAAGGAAATGGACGTGGTTGTCTCCAAACATGCAAACGAGAAACCAAATAGACTATATTATATCTCGCGACAAGTCAATCATTCAAGATGTAAGTGTTGTTGGACGATTCAATTTTGCCACAGACCATCGGCTGATTATGGCTCGAATGAAAATTGAAGCCAAGTTGAGAAGGAAGTTTTACAATCAGCCTCGTCCTCTATTGCAATTTGACCGTCAATTATTCACAAGCAAGATCCATATGAAGTAAAGAGCTGATTTTTCCTCTTATAAGAAACTGTCAACCACGATGGGAGAATTAGCTAAGGAGTCAATGGTGCCGAGACAAAAAGACCTGCGGTTCTCGAAGGAGACAGAGGAATTATTCGAAAGAAGACGACGACTGCGAGATAGTGGAGCCAACGTGTCGAACCGAATCCAATATTGCCAAACAAGTAAATTATTGCGATATTCTATAGCTGAAGATTTGCGTAAGAGACATCTGGAAGTAGTGCGAGAAGCAGTGAGATATGGGTACAGTACACGAAGAGCGTTACGATCGTGGCAGATTGGAAATACTCAAGTGAATCAACTTGAAAAACCCGACGGAAGTATCGCCTACTCCAAGAATGACTTGAGGAATGTCGTGAAAAGCTTTTACGATGGATTGTTTGTGAGCAATCAAAGACCACCGAGAGTTAAATCTTGCTCATCTGAATCGTTTCTCCCGATACTGAAAAGTGAAGTTGAACATGCTGTGAAGAAACTGAAAAATGGTAAATCACCTGGACCTGACCGAATCAATGCGGAAATGCTAAAGAGTGGCTTAGATGTGCTATCTGAACCAATAGCCGAAATGTTCAATCAGTGGATTTCCAGTGAAGAGATTCCAGACAGTCTCTCGAATTCGTTCATTTCACTCATATTCAAAAAGGGCAACATGATGGACATAACAAACTACCGGCCAATTGCCCTACTCAATCTCGTCTATAAAGTATTTACGTCCACGATCGACACGAGGACAGAACGGATTCTCAACGCCCACCAGACATGTGAACAAGCTGGATTCAGAAAAGACTTTTCGACACTAGACCACGCGTTTACTATCAGCGAACTTATCAGCCGCTCGGCGGAATATGAGTTCCCATGCATCCATCCTGGTCTTTATAGATTACTCAAAAGCCTTTGACAGCATTGATTTTGGAGCAGTCTGGCAAGCATTGATGAAGCAAGGAGTACATTCTAAAATTGTGAACGTTATGAGGAACGCATACGATAAAGGCCAAGTATTCGTACGTCTAGGTCAAGACAAAATACCTATCGACATAGCAAGAGGTGTCCGACAAGGCGATCCGCTCTCACCTCACTTGTTCAATGCGGTACTCCAAGATTGTTTGGATTCAATGAATTGGGAGGAGTATGGAATCAACATTGACGGGAGACGATTGAGTCACCTTCGTTAAGTAGATGACGTTGTATTGATATCGCATTCCCCAAAAGAAGTTCAGCAAATGATTGACGATCTTTGTTTCGCGAGCAAGAAGGTGGGCCTCCTTTTGAACAAAACGAAGACGGTAGTTATGTGCAATCGAAAACAAACACAATTAATTGCTGATGGAAAACCTTTAACCTACGTCGATTCCTTTGTACATCTTGGAACAAGGGTGTCATTCGATCAAGATCTCATGCTTGAAATAAATCGCCGGATCGGAAGCGCTTGGAGAGGATTTAATCGATTTCATGGATTCCTAACCAACAGAAAGATAGAAATGGGCTTCAAGGCCAGAGTCTACAGAATGTGCGTAGTACCAGCTCTTTTATACGGAAGTGAACTATGGAGTCCGACCAAAAAGATTACAAATAGACTCATAGTGGCACAGCGTAGAATGATGAGAAAAATGTGCGGAGTTACGAGATTGGATCTAAGAGATTGGATCGTCGTACCAATGAATGGCTGTCGCAGAAAGTGCCAATTCCTGACATTAGAGTGCAAGCGGAAGTGGAACTGAGCAGCAAGTATAACATTAATGGAGGACGACAGATGGACGAAACGAGTGATGGAATGGACCCCGTATGATCGAGTCCGCCCAATTGGAAGACCACGGATGCGATGGAGGGATGAATTCATGCAGCAACTAGGACCGAACTGGGAAAGTGTGTGTAAAAGAGACCCCGTTGCTTGGAAGAAGAGCATTTTCCAGCAGGCCCAGACCTTGACTATGGATAAATAATGATAAAAATGATAATGATTTGGTAGTGAATGAATAAATAGGCAAAACATGCTACATGTGGCGGGAGTTGAACCCCCGACTTCCAGCAAAACGCTCGTCCGCCATACCGACTGAGCCATTCGAACTGATGGAATCGTTCCTCCAGGAATCGCATACTAGTCCGGGCAAGAAGATCGGCATTTTCACACTCATTTTCATAATTGATATTTCGGGTCTTAGGAAACAATTATCCAATGATCTTAGACATTGGTTGGCCTTCCCCCAGGGGTCAGTATCTAGTGGCAACATCCAATTTGTGTTTGACTTTCCCCTAGAAATGAGGTTCCCTTGTAAATGTGTTAAAATTACACAACACACCAAGAAAACAATGCGCAGAATTGCGTAGAGCCATCCGGGCACGACCGTAGTGTCAATAGCCATCGTTGAAAGTATGAACGTGAGTGGGATTATGTAGAAAATAAATGCTCCCATACACTAAAATATAAAAATATGGCAGGAAAGCTACAAATAAATCAGAGAGATATGTAGAGGATCTACGTATTTTTGTCACTGCAGAATTGGGAAAATATGATTACGAGCAAGACACGTTTAAAAACAATTTGCCTGAAACAGAAAGACGGTAAGCATCCGTCGGGCCATGACAAGTGTGGTACTGGATAGACTCTGACATGTAAGCTCATTATTTGTAATTACTCGATTTCATTATATGGTGCTAAAATCAACTCGGTCTTTTGTAGACAAGTCAGCAGGGGAAGACTTGCAGTGATTATAAAAATCGATTATTACAATGGTAAATGTAAAAATTATATTGTTAACCCACATGTACTTTCACGAAATAATCCAAAAAAATTTCAAGTATTGCACACCGAACTGGTTTCTCTCAGATGTTTTCTAGCATCTGTGGTGAAAAATATAAGAAACGGTGTGATGAGCAGAATTGATAGTCCGAGATAGAGCAATTCTGAAATATGCTTGATTGCACAGGGACTTTCACGATGGAGTTTAAATCATCACGCCTCCAAAAAAGTTTGCCACTAATCACTGATCCGCCTCAATTCCCCATATATTTACCGCAAGCCCGACTAACTTATAGCCAGAAAATATATAATCAACTTCATATATGATTGAACTAGCAATGAATACGCCCTCCTAATGTATAGATATATCTATAAGGCACGGGTAATTGTGCACTCACCCCACTTGAAATATCCCGGCTTTCCTGGTGGTCCGAAGAGAAAGATCACGCCCCCGCGATCTACCGCCCAAGCCAATTCGGGTTCCTGAAATATTCATGTGGTTGCCTAATCAGCAAACTATGTTGTTAATTTGCCAAAAGTGAAACCATGTCATACAGTACGTGCTAATCGCCTTGGCAATGTGCGTGCGCCGCGCTGCACGGCGGCGCGCGGCTTACGCGGATTGATTTTGCGGGATGAATATTATTTTTCATGATTCGAACCTCTTATTTTCGAATTCTCCGTTAAATTTCCCATCGGAAGGAGTATTCATTAAAGATATATTTATATTTATAAATCAATATTTTGAATGCGGAATTTCTGCAACCTACCGTAATCTCACTTTACGATAGCGACAGTATCGCAAACTGGGATTACGGTAGGTTGCAGCATTACAGAATTCAAAATATTGATTTATTTTTCTAAAAATATGAATGAATAGTCCTTCCGATGCGAAATTTTACGGAGAATTCGAAAATAATAGGTTCGAATCGTGAAAAACAATATTCTTTCCGCAAAATCAATCCGCACAAGCCGCGCTCCGCCGCGCAGCGCCGCGCACGCACATGACCAAGGCGATTAGCACGTACTGTAGATTCCCTTTCACTAGCATGAATAGTAGTATAATTATGGCGTTTTAAGGTTGTCACCTTCAACAATAGCTCGCCGTCTGGCGAATCCTTTCCAAAATATCCGAATCCAATCGCATTTAAAACCATGATCGTTTGTAAAAGGAAAAGCAGCAATAATTGCAGTCTGTAATGTGCTATTGTTGTTTCTTAGGGCACTAGGTCGAACGCCTTTGATGTATCAAAGGCGTCATAGTTCCCCATAGGACCTAGTTCCTTCGTCAGTTAGATGCAGTTGCACCAGCGAACCTCAGTGACAATTTCTTGCTGCCAAAAGGCACGAACATTTGATGTATTCGAGCCATCAATGGAGGAAACGCGGCACCAGGAAGAACTACAGCAAACGCTAGGATAGCCTGAATTCAATACTGTTATTAATATTTAGTATTGTTATTAATGTTATTGTTGTCATCTCGAGAAATGAGAGCGATTATTGTTTTAAAAAAAATTAAAATTGATCAAAGTACCAATATAATCTGCTTATCGTAACTGGATTTGCACAGCGGCCCCTCGCAATAGAGTGCGGCATACGGAGAGAGAACATACAAATGAAATGCCAAGCAGAAAATCCACTGACAAATCATATCGGCGATCGGAAATGATTATTTTTCAACAAGTATATATATATGTACATACTAAAATGTTGACAAAAATTTTTATTGCAGGTAAATGCAAGATGACTAGCAAAATGTGAGCACTTTCTGGTTTGTTGTCAGAATAGACAGAACTATAATTCTTTTTTTTCAGCGCACATAGATCCAAATTCCGGAATTTCGAACTGCCCACCTGTGTCAGCAAGTAGCATATCCGTATTTCCTTTTCCATCTTCTTGTTTTCGAAAAGCAACAAATATAGCATGAGTGGATGGCAAGTCACATTTGCCAGAATAGTAGAGTACCATTGAAAAATGAACGAAATGGCGTATATATTGATGATAAAAAAAGTCAAACTCGATGGAAAAATCGATAAAGTAGTCACGATCAATGTTGAATCCGTATCGCAGCGATCCGTTTGAAATCTTGACGAGAACAGTTCTAAAGGTACAGAAACTGAGGCACTAGGTGGGATGATCACCATCGGATGATAACCTACTGTGATAACCAAAAAAAAATGAACCCTTCTGTAGAACTTCAGCAAAATGATTTTTGAGACTTTGGGAACCTACTGTGAAAGTTCGACAGAGGGGTCCATTTTGTGGTTATCATCCAGTAGGTTATCATCCGACGGTGATCATCCGACCTAGTGCCGAAACTGGTTGTAAATAGAGTTCGCTAAACGGTCTCTTCATTTCACAAACTATCGCGGTCGATTACCGAGAAAATAGGTAGAATGACGAGCCCGTGGTATCGTTTTGTATCGTTGAACTCTAATTGTAAATCATGCAAATTGTGCAACTATGCTGACTTTGAGAGAACTATTTGAGACGGAGTTTTTCTGAGATCATGCGCGATACTTTGCTAAGCCGTATGACGAGTCGTCGTTGACGAATGAGCTCGCATCTAATGCTCAGATACTATTATCGGTTGTCACTTGCTCTTCACCGAAATGGACGGCGAATCGACAAGATAGAACACGAAGACACAACGCACACACAGCCTGCCCGATTCTAATAACGACTGATGCCGTTTCTATCACTCGTATTGCGTATACCATTCACCTGCGTTTCCGTGCAAATGTATTATTTGCGATAGCAGTAGCAAATGCCACATGACCACGAAGACAATTCGTTTTCTGCCACGATGTACACCTGTTTATCAGAAAAGTGCTGGAGTTGTTGAATGGCATATCAAGTGACTGGGATCAAGAGTTCGTACAAATCTAAATAAGTAAATCCCTTTTATCATATACAATAATTCATCTCTAAAACTTTAATAAATGTTCTCATAGTTAACGAGGGTAACAATTAACAATATACCAAATGTGTGTGATAAATTGGCTTCTATAACCTAAATTTACTGCATGCTTCGAATTGCAACTACAATCATCGAAATTAATTGTTTAAATTATTAGTATTCGTATGTCTCGAGGGCATTTACAATATGATAATGCATCAATTCAATGTGTTCGCGTTTGACTGCGCTCCGAACTAGTGCTGCGAATTTGCGACAGAATTCCAGCATTCACACTACTATCGATAGTAATAAATCTGCCAGTAATCGCTCGGACCTTATCTTTGAGTAACTAAAATCTTGAATTGGGAATCATTTTAACATCGTTGAAACCTTTATATGCGCCGGATTTTTGACGATGAAGAATACTACGTATTGATAAGGATCGAGGATTGTTACCCTCGTTAACTATGAGAACATTTATAAAAGTTTTTGAGATGAATTATTGTATATGATAAAAGGGATTTACTTATTTAGATTTGTACGAACTCTTGATCCCAGTCACTTGATATGCCATTCAACAACTCCAGCACTTTTCTGATAAACAGGTGTACATCGTAGCAGAAAACGAATTGTCTTCGTGGTCATGTGGCATTTGCTACTGCTATCGCAAATAATACATTTGCGCGGAAACGCAGGTGAATGGTATACGTAATACGAGTGATAGAAACGGCATCAGTCGTTATTAGAATCGGGCAGGCTGTGTGTGCGTTGTGTCTTCGTGTTCTATCTTGTCGATTCGCCGTCCATTTCGGTGAAGAGCAGGTGACAACCGATAATAGTATCTGAGCATTAGATGCGAGCTCATTCGTCAACGACGACTCGTCATACGGCTTAGCAAAGTATCGCGCATGATCTCAGAAAAACTCCGTCTCAAATAGTTCTCTCAAAGTCAGCATAGTTGCACAATTTGCATGATTTACAATTAGAGTTCAACGATACAAAACGATACCACGGGCTCGTCATTCTACCTATTTTCTCGGTAATCGACCGCGATAGTTTGTGAAATGAAGAGACCGTTTAGCGAACTCTATTTACAACCAGTTTCGGCACTAGGTCGGATGATCACCGTCGGATGATAACCTACTGGATGATAACCACAAAATGGACCCCTCTGTCGAACTTTCACAGTAGGTTCCCAAAGTCTCAAAAATCATTTTGCTGAAGTTCTACAGAAGGGTTCATTTTTTTTTGGTTATCACAGTAGGTTATCATCCGATGGTGATCATCCCACCTAGTGCCTCAGTTTCTGTACCTTTAGAACTGTTCTCGTCATGATTTCAAACGGATCGCTGCGATACGGATTCAACATTGATCGTGACTACTTTATCGATTTTTCCATCGAGTTTGACTTTTTTTATCATCAATATATACGCCATTTCGTTCATTTTTCAATGGTACTCTACTATTCTGGCAAATGTGACTTGCCATCCACTCATGCTATATTTGTTGCTTTTCGAAAACAAGAAGATGGAAAAGGAAATACGGATATGCTACTTGCTGACACAGGTGGGCAGTTCGAAATTCCGGAATTTGGATCTATGTGCGCTGAAAAAAAAGAATTATAGTTCTGTCTATTCTGACAACAAACCAGAAAGTGCTCACATTTTGCTAGTCATCTTGCATTTACCTGCAATAAAAATTTTTGTCAACATTTTAGTATGTACATATATATATACTTGTTGAAAAATAATCATTTCCGATCGCCGATATGATTTGTCAGTGGATTTTCTGCTTGGCATTTCATTTGTATGTTCTCTCTCCGTATGCCGCACTCTATTGCGAGGGGCCGCTGTGCAAATCCAGTTACGATAAGCAGATTATATTGGTACTTTGATCAATTTTAATTTTTTTAAAAACAATAATCGCTCTCATTTCTCGAGATGACAACAATAACATTAATAACAATACTAAATATTAATAACAGTATTGAATTCAGGCTATCCTAGCGTTTGCTGTAGTTCTTCCTGGTGCCGCGTTTCCTCCATTGATGGCTCGAATACATCAAATGTTCGTGCCTTTTGGCAGCAAGAAATTGTCACTGAGGTTCGCTGGTGCAACTGCATCTAACTGACGAAGGAACTAGGTCCTATGGGGAACTATGACGCCTTTGATACATCAAAGGCGTTCGACCTAGTGCCCTAAGAAACAACAATAGCACATTACAGACTGCAATTATTGCTGCTTTTCCTTTTACAAACGATCATGGTTTTAAATGCGATTGGATTCGGATATTTTGGAAAGGATTCGCCAGACGGCGAGCTATTGTTGAAGGTGACAACCTTAAAACGCCATAATTATACTACTATTCATGCTAGTGAAAGGGAATCTACAGTACGTGCTAATCGCCTTGGTCATGTGCGTGCGCGGCGCTGCGCGGCGGAGCGCGGCTTGTGCGGATTGATTTTGCGGAAAGAATATTGTTTTTCACGATTCGAACCTATTATTTTCGAATTCTCCGTAAAATTTCGCATCGGAAGGACTATTCATTCATATTTTTAGAAAAATAAATCAATATTTTGAATTCTGTAATGCTGCAACCTACCGTAATCCCAGTTTGCGATACTGTCGCTATCGTAAAGTGAGATTACGGTAGGTTGCAGAAATTCCGCATTCAAAATATTGATTTATAAATATAAATATATCTTTAATGAATACTCCTTCCGATGGGAAATTTAACGGAGAATTCGAAAATAAGAGGTTCGAATCATGAAAAATAATATTCATCCCGCAAAATCAATCCGCGTAAGCCGCGCGCCGCCGTGCAGCGCGGCGCACGCACATTGCCAAGGCGATTAGCACGTACTGTATGACATGGTTTCACTTTTGGCAAATTAACAACATAGTTTGCTGATTAGGCAACCACATGAATATTTCAGGAACCCGAATTGGCTTGGGCGGTAGATCGCGGGGGCGTGATCTTTCTCTTCGGACCACCAGGAAAGCCGGGATATTTCAAGTGGGGTGAGTGCACAATTACCCGTGCCTTATAGATATATCTATACATTAGGAGGGCGTATTCATTGCTAGTTCAATCATATATGAAGTTGATTATATATTTTCTGGCTATAAGTTAGTCGGGCTTGCGGTAAATATATGGGGAATTGAGGCGGATCAGTGATTAGTGGCAAACTTTTTTGGAGGCGTGATGATTTAAACTCCATCGTGAAAGTCCCTGTGCAATCAAGCATATTTCAGAATTGCTCTATCTCGGACTATCAATTCTGCTCATCACACCGTTTCTTATATTTTTCACCACAGATGCTAGAAAACATCTGAGAGAAACCAGTTCGGTGTGCAATACTTGAAATTTTTTTGGATTATTTCGTGAAAGTACATGTGGGTTAACAATATAATTTTTACATTTATTAGGTTGTAACATAAGTTTTGTCGCATTTGGTTCACAATATTTCCATGGTTCACAATATTTCCATGAAGGATACTTCTCAAACATTATCAATGCCTGACCTCCTAGTATATGTTTGGGGTGTTCATGCACATTCAAACCATAGGGTAGAGCTGAACTGCGCACGCTGGCTATGCGAAAAATATTAATATGAACTGATTTAAATTTGGTGCAGATTTTATTAATTCGTTTGATCGGGTGCTAGTTCGCAGAGATGAATAATGAACCAAACTTCTACAGCATGGTGATATACCCCATCAATGCTCTTTCAAAATATACGCCAGATATGGTGCTATGTTGAGCGGAACCAAAGATATACTTCACTGAGTGTAAGGTTAGCCGCTGATTCGTAGCCAACTTGACCAACTCTTCTGAATCCAGAATTGCAACAACAGTGACTAACATAAGTGCGTTCAATTACCACTCATGGAGGTATAATTTATCATTAAACAAGTGAGAGAAAGAACACTCCACTTGTGGGAAATTTGAATTTTTATTAATTCAATTCGCGCACAATTTTACCAAAATTTGCAAGTTTGGGTGTTTCGAATTAAAGATTGTCATTCAAAAGCTATTTATTTCCAAACTTATCCCAAGTAGATACTAGTAAGGGAAGGGTTTATGGTTCGGATGGACACAACCAATCAGATATTGAACATGTGTGCGAGGTAGGAATATGAACAAAGTGCCGATTTCAGTAGTTTAATTTACATACCATCGTTCTGAATGGAGCCACTTATCTCAACAGAACCCAATCTACCCCAAACTTTGTCTGCACACTGACCACTTTGGGTGAACTATATTCCACCACTATTTGGATCTGGATATCTACTGAGAAGAAAATTCGGCTTGCGAAAGTTTTCGCGACCGTCACCAACCATCCACATTATACAAACTCGTCTACATTTCTAGAACGATTTTCGTTTGTCATTATCCGTGAGTGGTTCAAAATTATGCTCATATGTAGTACTTTACGCAAATCACACAAAATCGGCATAATTTATCCTTTTCAAGAAGAGCTGATGCGTGAAAATGATTTCTAATCCTTATCTCAGTACAACTTTGTCTGACTAATGTGCCTCCTCAACTGCCTTGACAGGACTGAAGTAAAGCGCGTAAGAAAGAGTACGAAGGCCCTCACTGATGATGAATAACGAAATTGAGATTAAATTAATTCGAAGAATTTCTGAGGTTAAAATGCATAAGAGATTGGACGCGACAAAAATTATGTTACAACCTGATACCATTGTAATAATCGATTTTTATAATCACTGCAAGTCTTCCCCTGCTGACTTGTCTACAAAAGACCGAGTTGATTTTAGCACCATATAATGAAATCGAGTAATTACAAATAATGAGCTTACATGTCAGAGTCTATCCAGTACCACACTTGTCATGGCCCGACGGATGCTTACCGTCTTTCTGTTTCAGGCAAATTGTTTTTAAACGTGTCTTGCTCGTAATCATATTTTCCCAATTCTGCAGTGACAAAAATACGTAGATCCTCTACATATCTCTCTGATTTATTTGTAGCTTTCCTGCCATATTTTTATATTTTAGTGTATGGGAGCATTTATTTTCTACATAATCCCACTCACGTTCATACTTTCAACGATGGCTATTGACACTACGGTCGTGCCCGGATGGCTCTACGCAATTCTGCGCATTGTTTTCTTGGTGTGTTGTGTAATTTTAACACATTTACAAGGGAACCTCATTTCTAGGGGAAAGTCAAACACAAATTGGATGTTGCCACTAGATACTGACCCCTGGGGGAAGGCCAACCAATGTCTAAGATCATTGGATAATTGTTTCCTAAGACCCGAAATATCAATTATGAAAATGAGTGTGAAAATGCCGATCTTCTTGCCCGGACTAGTATGCGATTCCTGGAGGAACGATTCCATCAGTTCGAATGGCTCAGTCGGTATGGCGGACGAGCGTTTTGCTGGAAGTCGGGGGTTCAACTCCCGCCACATGTAGCAAGTTTTGCATATTTTTTCATTCACTACCAAATCATTATCATTTTTATCATTATTTATCCATAGTCAAGGTCTGGGCCTGCTGGAAAATGCTCTTCTTCCAAGCAACGGGGTCTCTTTTACACACACTTTCCCAGTTCGGTCCTAGTTGCTGCATGAATTCATCCCTCCATCGCACCCGTGGTCTTCCAATTGGGCGGACTCGATCATACGGGGTCCATTCCATCACTCGTTTCGTCCATCTGTCGTCCTCCATTAATGTTATACTTGCTGCTCAGTTCCACTTCCGCTTGCACTCTAATGTCAGGAATTGGCACTTTCTGCGACAGCCATTCATTGGTACGACGATCCAATCTCTTAGATCCAATCTCGTAACTCCGCACATTTTTCTCATCATTCTACGCTGTGCCACTATGAGTCTATTTGTAATCTTTTTGGTCGGACTCCATAGTTCACTTCCGTATAAAAGAGCTGGTACTACGCACATTCTGTAGACTCTGGCCTTGAAGCCCATTTCTATCTTTCTGTTGGTTAGGAATCCATGAAATCGATTAAATCCTCTCCAAGCGCTTCCGATCCGGCGATTTATTTCAAGCATGAGATCTTGATCGAATGACACCCTTGTTCCAAGATGTACAAAGGAATCGACGTAGGTTAAAGGTTTTCCATCAGCAATTAATTGTGTTTGTTTTCGATTGCACATAACTACCGTCTTCGTTTTGTTCAAAAGGAGGCCCACCTTCTTGCTCGCGAAACAAAGATCGTCAATCATTTGCTGAACTTCTTTTGGGGAATGCGATATCAATACAACGTCATCTACTTAACGAAGGTGACTCAATCGTCTCCCGTCAATGTTGATTCCATACTCCTCCCAATTCATTGAATCCAAACAATCTTGGAGTACCGCATTGAACAAGTGAGGTGAGAGCGGATCGCCTTGTCGGACACCTCTTGCTATGTCGATAGGTATTTTGTCTTGACCTAGACGTACGAATACTTGGCCTTTATCGTATGCGTTCCTCATAACGTTCACAATTTTAGAATGTACTCCTTGCTTCATCAATGCTTGCCAGACTGCTCCAAAATCAATGCTGTCAAAGGCTTTTGAGTAATCTATAAAGACCAGGATGGATGCATGGGAACTCATATTCCGCCGAGCGGCTGATAAGTTCGCTGATAGTAAACGCGTGGTCTAGTGTCGAAAAGTCTTTTCTGAATCCAGCTTGTTCACATGTCTGGTGGGCGTTGAGAATCCGTTCTGTCCTCGTGTCGATCGTGGACGTAAATACTTTATAGACGAGATTGAGTAGGGCAATTGGCCGGTAGTTTGTTATGTCCATCATGTTGCCCTTTTTGAATATGAGTGAAATGAACGAATTCGAGAGACTGTCTGGAATCTCTTCACTGGAAATCCACTGATTGAACATTTCGGCTATTGGTTCAGATAGCACATCTAAGCCACTCTTTAGCATTTCCGCATTGATTCGGTCAGGTCCAGGTGATTTACCATTTTTCAGTTTCTTCACAGCATGTTCAACTTCACTTTTCAGTATCGGGAGAAACGATTCAGATGAGCAAGATTTAACTCTCGGTGGTCTTTGATTGCTCACAAACAATCCATCGTAAAAGCTTTTCACGACATTCCTCAAGTCATTCTTGGAGTAGGCGATACTTCCGTCGGGTTTTTCAAGTTGATTCACTTGAGTATTTCCAATCTGCCACGATCGTAACGCTCTTCGTGTACTGTACCCATATCTCACTGCTTCTCGCACTACTTCCAGATGTCTCTTACGCAAATCTTCAGCTATAGAATATCGCAATAATTTACTTGTTTGGCAATATTGGATTCGGTTCGACACGTTGGCTCCACTATCTCGCAGTCGTCGTCTTCTTTCGAATAATTCCTCTGTCTCCTTCGAGAACCGCAGGTCTTTTTGTCTCGGCACCATTGACTCCTTAGCTAATTCTCCCATCGTGGTTGACAGTTTCTTATAAGAGGAAAAATCAGCTCTTTACTTCATATGGATCTTGCTTGTGAATAATTGACGGTCAAATTGCAATAGAGGACGAGGCTGATTGTAAAACTTCCTTCTCAACTTGGCTTCAATTTTCATTCGAGCCATAATCAGCCGATGGTCTGTGGCAAAATTGAATCGTCCAACAACACTTACATCTTGAATGATTGACTTGTCGCGAGATATAATATAGTCTATTTGGTTTCTCGTTTGCATGTTTGGAGACAACCACGTCCATTTCCTTGATTCTCGCTTTTCGAATCGAGTGCTGTGAACGTACAATTTGGACTCTGTGCAGAAGTCGAGTAGGGTTTGGTTTTTTTCATTGCGATCTCCTGAACCATGTCTTCCTACAAATATTTCGTCGTCCGATGATCGTTTTCCAATCTTGGCGTTGAAGTCGCCGGTAACTACTACATGTCCTCTGCCTCCCCCAGGTAGTCGAACGCTACGGGAGGAAGAGTCTACGAGAGCACCTAACTCATTCAGAAGGCCATAGTATTCATCGTCCGAGTGACTTGTTGTTGGGGCGTATACAGATATGACACGTAGGCCAAAGGAAGGGACGTCGATAAACGACAAACGGTCATTTACGGAGTGGAAGATTACTTGAGGTGCGAGATGGTTTGCAACCATGAAGCCGGTTCCATTGCATGATCGGACTCCATATGCAACTAGCAAGTGACGAGAGTTAGCTAGTGTGATGGAGGTTCGACCTGGCCTTCGGACTTCCTGCAGCGCTAATATGTCGAAGGGGATTCCACTCACGCAGTGTTCCAGTTCTGCCACTCGGGCATCCGACTTGAGAGTTCGTGCGTTCAGAGATCCGATGCGTAGGGTTGAAGTAGGCATCCGATGGACAGGCAGGACCCAGCGCGGTTGTCCAAGCTTACGACTGGGGATTCCCAAACGCACACCTGAGAGGAGGCGATCGGAGTACGACCACCCCTTACGAGCGAACGAATGGAGAATGGAGAATGGAGAAGGGGGTTCAACTCCCGCCACATGTAGCATGTTTTGCCTATTTTTTTCATTCACTACCAAATATCTCTCATAAATGTTTTCCCCGATAAATACATTTTTTTTCCATTTTTGACAGTTGCTTTATGTAGTGAAGATCAAATATTACTTAAAATTTGGGGATTCTACAAGATACGTTAGTAAAAAAACGGTAAAAAAATGAATTTATCGGGGTAAAAAATTCATGAGAGATATGTGGTAGTGAATGAAAAAAATAGGCAAAACATGCTACATGTGGCGGGAGTTGAACCCCCGACTTCCAGCAAAATGCTCATCCGCCATACCGACTGACCCATTCGAACTGATGGAATCGCTCCTCCAAGAATCACATACTACTCCGGGCAAGAAGATCGGCATTTTCACACGCATTTTCATAATTGATATTTCGGGTCTTGGGAAACAACTATCCAATGATCTTAGACATTGGTTGGCCTTCCCCCAGGGGTCAATATCTAGTGGCAACATCCAATTTGTGTTTGACTTTCCCCTAGACATGAGGTTCCCTTGAGATGGTATTTTTCGAAAAATACAGTCTTAGTAATTTCAATATTTTTTCAGACTCTATTCACTCTCGATCCTTATCAATATGTAGTGTTCTTCATCGTTAAGAATCCGGCTCACAGAAAAGTTCGATTTCAAAAAAAAAAGATTGCCATTACATTTTAGCATCTCGCGGATAAAGCAAAGTGGCTGTTCCGATCGACTACGGGGAGGTTCCTTAGTTTGGAGAACACTGTTTCAACAGGTGTTCAATCGCAATTTATGAGCAGTTCTTTGCGTACATTGAATTGAAATTAACCGTAAATTGTTGCATTTAAAATATTGTAACATTTGTAAAAAAATAACTTTTGTAAAAAAATGTTTAAAATATTGGAATGTGTATGATATATTTCAATAATTATCAAAATATACTGATCCCGTAACAGTAATTTGTTATTAGATTTCATTTCACGTTTACAACAACCGGCATAAGCGGAAGTGACTTTTTTCTCCCATTACGCGACATTGTATCTGACATTTACCAAAAAAAGCAGGTGTACAGTGTGACTGCAAAACACAAATTCCTATTTACATTTCACCTGGACTCATCCGCAAATACAAAATTGAAAACATTTGAGGATACAATATATTTTAACCAACACTCGGGGACAATAAGTAACAAAAAAAATTCAAACTAGCAACCGGTTTATCTTTCTCCTTGCCACTCCAAAAATATTATCGTGTTCACTTTCTGAGTTATCTCAGAACTTTCATCAGATCTTTCTCTTCTCAAGTCACATCTACAATGATTCGCAGCAAACACGGGCCCACTTGGGATATCTTTCAAATATGGAGAGTCTCAAGTCGTATGCTCTCTCGCTCGTTGCCTGCCATTCAGGGTCACTTGGTACTCAGCCAACTAGTCGTACCTTGCGTCAAATATAAGATATGAACATTTGGTTTTGTGGTTTTCAGTCAGGTTTTGGTGAGCCGCAAAACTGCCTTGTCAGATTATAAGAGTCAACTTTTCTGATAATCATTCTTTAAAGGAAGCCCAATTGTGTAGTTAGATAGTCGAGCGGCGAGAGAGTACATATGCACATAATGAAAAGGCCGAATTATCGTTTCTTGAAATCTATTTGCATAGTTTTCATAGTGTAGTTTCAGATTACTTGAAGAGATCATAATATGTTCTGCGAACTCTAAACGGATAGACAGGTGCAAACGGTAATTGGCGTCTCTCAGTGATATCATGTAGCTCGGTCGCTCCTTAGAGTGTAAGGAGACGCAAGAAGAGAACTCGAAATTCACGTCATCGTATGTTGTTTTTGAAAGTTCGCTAATATTCGTTGCGTGAGAACTATGCCTTCTTCATTTAATTTCGCAGATTCTCTTGCGTGACTGAATTGTGACAATGTGTATTATGACAGAAATGGAATTAGACTTGCAACGCTCCGATTTATTGTGAATTTTCTGCACTGAATGAGTAATTTCTTGAGAGCGGTTCTCCACTCTTTCATCGCATGGAGGCAAACCGCTCGCTGCTGTACGGATTCCACATTGATCGCCAGTATTTCATAGAATTTTCGATGCAGTGAGTTCTATATTTTGGTAGTGATATTACAATCTTACAATGCAGGTTTCAATTCTACGCCACAATCATCGCGCACATAACAGTTCATCCTATAATGTTGTATCTGCTAATTTTCGAAAATAGGTCGATGAAAAGAGATATTCGAGCGTTTTATATTCTAACGCAGGTTGGAAACAGTTTTAAGAGAGATTAAGGGAAAAAAATCACAACTGACATGCTCAGATCGCCCTAATCGTCAATCAATGGTCGTTTTGCTTGGCTTTTCGCATTTATCCACTCAATCCCCTCTCCGCACTTTACTGCGACGGACCACTGTGTCGAGCTGGCATCCACAAACAAGTACTCACGGTATTATTTTTGTTTTATTACTGAATGAGATCACGCCTCTCACGTAAGGATCGTACTGAATGCCGGATTAGGCGAAATTACCCAAATCGAGTTTTCTTCAGTTTTGAACTTCTTTGATATCCCTAAACACAATACCAACTTCTCATTTGCCTACGATCATGCTGAAGGTCCTGGTACCGGGTCGTTGGTTCTGGTACACATCTTTAACCTTGATTTTATCCGTTCCCCTTCACCTTGAACAAAAATCGTCCCCTGATGGACCCCCACTAACTTTTTGAGCTCTATCGATGTATACAAACTAGAATTCTTGAAAATGTCTTTGAACAGTGTTACATATAAGGCAACTTTTCTAAAAATCTTAGGTAAAGACGCAAATGAAAGGAGTGGAAAGTAGAGGTCGAGGGCTTTAAAATGAGTGGTTTGCGGTATTCAGAGCATCGCCTTCACGCAAGTTACATAGCTTTGAAGTTTCGAGTTGATATGAAGTCATTTTATTACAGGCAGACCGCGCGCTTTTCACAGGGAAGCGGAGAATGAGAGGAGGGTCGACCCTCCTCACTTAATTTAAAATATGTTTCAAATGTGCTACGAATAAAGCTTGCCATAGTTCTGTTAAGACATGAGAGAAACATACTTGAAATTAAGTGTCGATGGGCGACCGTCCTCTCATTCTCCATTTCGCTGTGAAAAGCGCGCGGTCTACCTGTAATGAAATAACTTCAAATCAACTCGAAACTTCAAAGCTATGTAATTTGTATGAAGGCGATGCTCTGAATACCGCAAACCACTCATTTTAAAGCCCTCGACCTCTACTTTCCACTCCTTTCATTTGCGTCTTTACCTATGATTTTTAGAAAAGTTGCCTTAAATGTAACACTGTTCAAAGGCATTTTCAAGAGTTCTAGTTTGCACACATCGATAGAGCTCAAAAAGTTAGTGGGGGTCCCTCAGAGAAAGATTTTCACTTAGAGTGCAGGAGAACCGAGATATTCGAGGTTAAATGTTGGTACCCGAACCAACGACCCCGTACCACGGCCTTCAGAATCATCGTAAGCAAATAAATTTCTCAGGATCTATCTGATCGAGATAAACCTACACATTGATGAAAAAACATCATGCATGACTTTCTGGCCTAATCCGATAAATTTTCAGTTCAGTTCGATTCTTAGGTGAGAGGCGTGATATGGATATTGATATTATTATAAATCATAAATAAGCGACTTTGTTGTGTTGGATAAATTAATAAAATTAAAACTAAAATAAGGATTGGGGATGTGCCTATCTGCACATTTTAAGAACATTTTAAATTTAGTGTGAGGATTAGAGTTCTCTTATTGGAAATGAAACGTTATTGGAAATGGGCCATTTGCCCACTCATTTCCAAAACCCATTCGATAATGGGGCGGTTCATATTGGAAATGACTTTCTTATTGGATTTTCCAACTAGCTACCTTCGGTCGCTACGTTACGCGGGGTTGTGTGTTAAGGATAAAAAAATGGACGTAACTGGTGAGAGACTGCTTAAAACGTTGTAAAAGGCTCGTGAGGCCTCGGGCGATATGAAAAACTTGGAATGGGGCGAAGCCCCATTCCAACTTTTTCGAATCACCCTCGGCCTCACGAGCCTTTCACAACGCTTACGCTGCGGGGGGTGAGAGCAGGTTGGACTGATTTTACAACAGTGATAGAGTATTAGGTATGGTGCTGTGAGATTTTCCGCGATTTCGTAAAATGATTCATGATGTATGGTGTGGGTATACGATAGCGCGCATTTAACTTTTCTGCGATTTAGTAAATCACATCGTTGTGTATGGTGTTGGTATACGGTAGCGTGCATTTAAGTTTTCTGCTATTTAGTAAATGACACCATGGTGTGTGGTGTGGTTGGTGGTGCGGAGGGTGCAGTGAAGGTTTCTGCGATTTACTAAATCACACCATGGTGTGTGGTATACGGTAGCGTGCATTTAAGTTTTCTGCGATTTAGTAAATCACACCATGGTGCGTGGTGTGGTTGGTGGTGCGGAGGGTGCAGTGAAGGTTTCTGTGATTTAGTAAATCACACCATGGTGTGTGGTGTAGTATACGGTAGCGTGCATTTAACTTTTCTGCGATTTCGGAAAATGCGTCATGGTGTGCGGTATACGGTAGTCATAAGTCTGACCAACGGAATATTGTCTGACCCAAGGCTAACTGTTATGGTATACGGTAGTTTGATAAAGCGTCACCGACGGACGGACAAACAGACTCACAGACAGACAGACGCTACGATATTTTTTCCTATAGGAATAACAATTGGAAATCGAACAAGGAAGGAGGGAAATTGAAGGTATATTGATCGATAAAACTCATCTGAATCAAATGTTCAAATGAAGTGACCCACACGCTCAAATCACTCGTTCAAAATTGCCAGTTTACAATATCCCTTATTGGATTTTCCAATAACTTTTTGGGGGGGGGGGGTGGCAAAACCGCAACCGACAAAACCGCAACGGAGCGCCGTTCGCTGGGGAGTTGATCTTGTTACTTGGGAGTTGTTTCATTGTAACACGTATGTGCTCCTCTACACCACCCTGTTTAGATCATCTTACGATTCGATCTTGAGTTTCGCTCTCTATCACTGTATAGGGGTTCATGGTCCAAAATTGAGAATTTTAGCGGAAAATCGTGTTTTTATGGAGAGAAAGTACCGTAACCAATCGACATTACAGTAACCCAGGAATTAACATGGATATCCATTGGTGACAGTATTTGCTGTTCATCTAACAATGATTTTCCTCTAAAATTCTTAATTTTGGACCATGAACCCCTATACTATGATAGAGAGCGAAACTCAAGATCTAATTATAAGATGATCTAAACAGGTTGGTGCAGAGGAGCACATACTTGTTACAATGAAACAACTCCCAAGTGACAAGACCAACTCCCCAGCGAACGGCGCTCCGTTGCGGTTTTGTCGGTTGCGGTTTTGTCACGCCCCCACTTTTGGAAATGACCAGACCGGGAGGGGGAATATTGGAAATATAATGAAGGAGGGAATTCTTTGTTCGCACTATTGGAAACTCCGGAATCAATTCCAATAAGAGAACTATAGTAAGGATGAAATGCATGCTACTTGTTTCAGATCATCCTCGCATTTCCCGTCATCCTCTCGGTCGCTGCTTTCACTCCTCTAATGGCGAGAATGCAGCAGAAGTTTGTGCCTGCTGATAGCGCGAAGAAGTTATCGTTAAGGTGAAAACATGTCACCATTTGCATTGGATATACTACTATTTTACAACTAAAATAATGCAATGAATTTACTGATGGCAGAAATAAATGGCCACAGATCTATCAAACTAATATTGAATTACCATTTCGGAAAAAAATTAAATGGACAAATTCTGTATAACTGAGGACCCAAGTATTGCTAACAATCATTCTAAATGTGTTGTTACTTCTCAACGTGGTTGGGTTCGGCTACTTCGGAAGGGATTGCGATGATGCTGAGCGACTAATAATGGTGAGAATAATTGCTATTTAATTATTTTTTTGGGAATATTTATTAGGTTGGTCGATAATGAATGCAAGATTTTTTTGTTCATAACATTTTTATTTATAATTCAACAACACACAACAATCAATCAACAATATAATCACCATTGTACTGCACAACATTGGTCCACCTATTGGGCAGGTCATTGATGCCGTTCTCCCAGAAGAACGATGGCTGGGACTCGAAGAAGTTGGCGACATCGGTTTCCAGGTGGTCAAAGTCCGCGAAGGTTTTGTTGCGTAGGATCAACTTGAGGGCCCGGAACAAGTGGTAGTCAGAGGGTGCCAAGTCAGGAGAATATGGCGGGTGGGGTACGGTTTCCCAGTTCAGTTCGGCAAGCTTGGACTGAGTTAACTTTGCTGTATGAGGTCGAGCGTTGTCATGAAGCAGGTATACTGTAGTTCGTCTCCGACGCTTCTGTTTCATCGCAGCGGCCAGATTGTCCAGTTGAGTACTGTAGAGGATAGAACTGACTGTTTTCCCTTGAGTGAGCAGGTCATAGTACAGCATCCCTTGCGCATCCCAGAAGCAGCACAGAAGAATCTTCTTTGGATGGGGGTCGGCTTTGGGTTGCGTTGGCGGCTCTTCTCCTCGGGGGATCCAGACAGCGTGACGGGTACTGTTATCGTAGAGGATCCAACTTTCATCTCCAGTCACGAGGTCTTCTAGAAGCTCCTTCCTGTGGGGGCGAAGGAGGAGAGATTGGCAGATGCTTGTACGGGTCATCCTCTGGCCATCGGTGAGTTGGTGGGGCACCCATCTGGATAGAACTTTGTGGTAGCCAAGCGTTTTGAGGTGGTTGACAACAGTACTATGGACGCACCCAAGTGTGGTCGCCAGTTCACGGGTGCTTGATTCCGGCTTCTCCCTTATGGCACGGAGTAATTCAGAATCATCGGTGGTGATTGGGGGACCAGTGGAGTGTCCGCTTTCGAGATTCGTCTCTCCTTCCTCAAAGCGATTGAACCATCGGTGTACTGTGCTGTAGGTAGTCACATCCTTCTTGAATGCTCCGTTGATGTTAGCAGTGGTCTTGCTCGCGTTGGCTCCGCGCAGCCATTCCTAATAGTACAAGACGTGAAGTTGGTCTTCGGTAATGTCGGTCATAGTTTATTCTACCTTGAAGCGGCCGCTTTTATATATCTTTAGGGGAGTACCTCCGAGAACACTCTAGAACATTCTAGAGTTGGGAAATTGCCAACCTGCAAAAAAGCGGGAAAATTAATTTTTTTAAAAAATCTTGTATTCATTATCGACCAACCTAATAAATTGGTACAATTTTGTAATGTTCATTATCGGTGATTCGTTTGATCTAATCCGAATTATTCATTACAGGAACCCGAATTCGCCTGGGTTGCTGCGCGAGGTGGTACCGTGTTCCTCTTCGGAACCCCCGGAGAACCGCAGTATTTCAAGAGGGGTGAGTACGATAATTCCAGAAATATCAAGTAAGTTGTTCACTTTCATGAAGAATTATACTTGTAAAACTATTTTCTTGTTAATGTGTTACATTTTTTTTCAGAACTACGTTTCCTCGGTCTGACAATTATCCTAGTCGCTCCTTTCATCATTTTCTTCACAGCTGATGCAATGAATACGCTGAAGAAGACCAGTTCAGTGAGTGCTCATGTATTATTGAAATAACTTAACCTCCAATTTGTACCATGAAAACCGTCTCCAGAAGGTTTTCGTTTCTATTTAAAGATGTATATAAATTTATTTTTACTAAAAAATTGTTATTTGCTCAGAGCCTCTCCAGCAATACGCAAGTGATGGCGCATAAAATGCTCAAGGTTTTTCTTGTGCAGGTACATTTAACAAATATGCAATTATGATTATAAAAGTTTTTTAAAAATATAATTTACAGTGCACAGGCGCGCTCGTTTGCTACATGGTTCCACTAGCAGTTATGCTATCAACTATGATTATCGATTGCACCTTTATTCCTGGATGGTTTTTCGCGCCGTTGCGCATATTCCTGCTGGCAAGTGATTCATGTACTTACAGTACCGTGCAAAAGTCTCGCAACAAATTTGTTGTTGTCATAACTTAGCTCAAAATTGAGCTTGAGACTTATGGTTGGAAGCATTGGAGAGGTGAAAATCAGGAGAAAATAATCATATGGCGCATGGTCTGAAACATATTTATCGCTGGTTTCTGAATTTAATTTTCGGCAGCACACTTTTCATGTATTTTTTGAAACTCAGCTGTATGTCGATATTATCTCGAACGAACTGTAATGGCAGTATAACCAGTGATATTTACAATCCACTATGTGACTTGCTCGTTGCACATCGGAAAGAGCTAATATATCGATTTTCCGACACCTCCGAGACGTGTTTGAACGGCTATATCTTCGCTCCCAGTTGAGCGATAGGGCCCATATTTCACAGGTACTATACACTAATAATGTATAAACATTGTACCAAGCTTGGTATTGATCAGACAACAAACTGCAAAAATCGAAAACTTTTGGACACGAATTTTCATGCATTTGGAAAAGACCTTTAACGCTATCGAAAAAATCCGATTTCTTGCACAGTGATGTAGAATCTATTAATTAATAAGTATGTGAAATCGGGAAATGAGACGATTTGTCCAACACATTTTACATCCCAAAACCACAGAGGGTCAGGTAGCCATGAGCCATAAAACATGGTACAACGTAAAAATGAATCTTGTTCAAATTGCATAAAACGCACCTAACAGCTTTGCTAGTCCTAGATATGCACATTTATCACTGAATTGGAGCCAATTTTAAAGAAACTCTATGCTAGGTCGACCTTCGCTACGGTCCATTTCTGACGACTTTGGCCGTTCTGACTCTCTGTGGTTTTTGGGCTGTAAAATCGGCTTGTTTAATCTGTCAGAAATGTGCGAGAAAAGTTGCGTAAAAAGTTCGCGAACTTCTTATTCTTTCCTGTTCGTGTACTCTCTCTCTTTCTCTAACCAGGTCGTTGAAAAGTTCAAAAGTTCATACTTTTCTTTTGTTTTACTTATTTTTATAAACTATTTTTGCTTTTAACTTATGACTTCTTATAATGACAACCTTCCCTTAGCTGGAATAGCTTCAGAATACAGCGTAGTGAAAGTAAACAGGGTTGGAGTATTTTTTTCGAAAATGGGTCACCACTTTCCCCAGCCTGTAATGTCAAGCTATTCCATCAGAGGGAAGGTTGTTCTTATAAGCAGTCATAAGTTGAAAGCAAAAATAATTGAAAAAAAAATTAGTAAAACAAAAGAAAAGTACGAATTTCAAACATAGTTCGTCGAAAAGTGAACTTTTCAAGGAGCTGCGTGAAAAGTTAGAGAAAGGCGAGAGAGCACGCGTTCTTGAGAGAGGGAAAAGGAAGCAGTGACTGTTTACTTCCTTTTCCCTCTCTCAAGAATGCGTGCTCTCTCGCCTTTCTCTAACTTTTCACGCAGCTCCTTGAAAAGTTCGTTAAAAACCGGCATTAATTCGTTCGAAATTCGTACTTTTCTTTTGTTTTACTTATTTTTATCAATTATTTTTGCTCTTAACTTATGACTGCGTATAAGAACAACCTTCCCTCTGATGGAATAGCTTGACATTACAGGGTGGGGAAAGTGGTTACCCATTTTCGAAAAAAATACTCCAACCCTGTTTACTTTCACTACGCTGTATTCTGAAGCTATTCCAGCTAAGGGAAGGTTGTCATTATAAGAAATCATAAGTTAAAAGCAAAAATAGTTTATAAAAGTAAGTAAAACAAAAGAAAAGTATGATTTTCGAACACAGTTCGTCGAAAAGTTCGTGAACTTTTCATCGACCTGGTTAGAGAAAGAGAGAGAGCATGCGAAATGGAGAGAATCAGAAGTTCGCGAACTTTTTACGCAACTTTTTCTCGCACATTTCTGACAGATTAAACAGGCCGAATGTGTTGGACAAATCGTCTCACTTCTCGATTTCACAAACTTATTCATTAATAGATTCTGCATCGCGGTGCAATAAATCGGATTTTTTTCGATAGCGTTAAAGGTCTTCTCCATATGCATGAAAATTCGTGTCCAAAATTTTTCGATTTTTGGAGTTTCACAGTTCGTACGAGATAACATCGACTTACAGCTGAGTTTCAAAAAATACATGTAAATTGTGCTGCAGAAAAATAAATTCAGAAACCCGCGATGTGTTTCAGACCATGCGCCATATGATTATTTTCTCCTGATATTCATCTCTCGAATGCTTCCAACCATAAGAGTGACTATCTGAGAGGACTTACCTCAGGCCGTACAGCAAAAAATGAAATTTCAAATAAAAATTGCCCAAGGTGTAGCTTTTCACGTAGAGTTCGAAAATCGACCTTAGAAAGCCGTATCTCTCACCCCTCATTTGTTGTTCCGCGCTGAACTTGAGCTGTCGGTTTTTGTAATTTTTGAACGGCTCGTCCAAACCCCGTACATTTATAGTAATTCTGAAAGAGCTCGACGAGATAAGCATTTTTGCTGTTGGAAGTGTACGGCAAGCTCATCTAGGAAAAAAGTTGAGGCAGTTTGAAATATTAAAATGTGTATTGTGAAAAGAGTTTTTCCGGGGTGTATTTTTGAGTATGTTCATTCGATTCCCCGTGAAAAGTCACCCCTAGGATCAAATTTTCAGCAATAAATTGGCGAACCAATGATTTTTCCCGAAATGCGGAAAAAGGAAGTATGATGAATCATTGAATGACGAATCATGCCATGCGATAGCAACAAACCATTTTTTTCACTTCAAATTTCTCAAATTTGCACGTAGCAAACTCAACAGGCAGAGACCACTTAACGCTGTACCTGCAGCCATATTGTAGCATGCCTCGACATGTTTGAAAATAGGTGAAACTGTCCTCCTCCAATGTATCGGGGCTCTAGTTATTGACGCCCGAATATGGCTTCAATGAGAATGTCCGAAATATTTAAATTCATTTCGGAAGTTAATTTTTGGACGAGCCGTTCAAAAATTACAAAAACCGACAGCTCAAGTTCAGCGCGGAACAACAAATGAGGGGTGAGAGATACGGCTTTCTAAGGTCGATTTTCGAATTCTACGTGAAAAGTTACACCTCGGGCAATTTTTTTATTTGAAATTTCATTTTTTGCTGTGCGGTTCATAGGTAGAATTGCTCAATTCTCTCAGATAGTCACTCATAAGTCTCTAGCTCAATTTTGAACAAAGTTATGACAACAACAAATTTGTTACGAGACTTTTGCACGGTACTGTACATAGGAGTGACTATCTGAGAGAACCGAGCAAAACGACCTATAGGCCGTACAGCGAAAAATAAAGTTCTTATTTTAAGATGCCCCTAGGGGTAACTTTCACGTAGAGTTCGAAAATCGACCTTAGGAAGCCGTATCTCTTACCCCTCATTTCGTGTGTCGTGCTGAACCTGGGTGGTCGGTTTTTGTATTTTTTGAACGGCTCATCCAAACTTCATAAATGTATAGTAATTCTGAAAGATCTCGACAAGATAAGCATTTTTACTGTTGGAAGTGAAAAGCTAGCTCATCTGCGGAAAAGTTAGGGTAATTTGAAAAATAAAAATTTCTGCCCTGAAAAAGTGTTTCAATGTGTGTCATTTTATCAATCAATCAATCAATCAATATTTATCACTTCAAGCGTTAACGCTAGGTGAGGATAGGTCGGAATTCGTCGGTCGTTGCAGACCACCAGTGGGGGCCAATTGTTCTTCTGAGGTCATCTCGCCAACGCGTTCTCGGCTGACCCTGGGGACGGCTCCTGTTGTAGGGGATCCATACCGTAGTCGCTCTGGTCCACTCATCTAGCTCCATTCTCCTAATCTTCAACGCCCACTGAGCTTTCCTTTTCAGCGCTTCTTTGTTCCAATCCCGCACTTTCGTCGCATTGCGCACGTTCTCGTTTCTCCATCGATCCATCAGAGTTATTCCCAACATTTTTCGCTCCATTTTTCTTTGAGTCACACTAAGCCGTTCCTTTTCACTGGCTCGCAGCGCCCAGACTTCTGACCCGTAAAGCACTGTTGAAGAGATACAACTTTCGAAGAGTCTCCTCTTAGTCTTCATAGGAAGCAGGCGAGAAGAGAGCAGAGTAGAGAGCTTGGACCAAGCGAGCCATCCCAGGCGTATCCGGTGCTCAATTTCATCCGAGTGATCGAGGGGGAGCGAGATTCTCCCACCAAGATATGTAGTGGAAGGGACAAAGTTGAATGTCAGATTGTCTATTGTAATGGGTGCTCGAGTGGTGCTACACGATGTGAGAAGAACGGTTTTGGAAGCATTTACTTCTAGACCGACGCGTGAGCATGCCTCCATTAGCTTCCTCAACATTCGCTTCAGTTCAGGCCTTGATTTTGCAATTAGGACGATGTCATCCGCGTACTCAAGGTGGCTTAGGTTTCTCCCATCAATCTTGAGTCCATCATTCTCCCAATCGATGTCATTCATTGCTGAGCGAAGGACTACGTTGAACAAGCGAGGGGAAAGGGTGTCGCCTTGACGAACTCCTCTTCTGATTCTGACTGGGACGAGATCCTCGTTGACTCGGATGAGGGTTGTCGAGGACTCGTAGAGGCGGCGGAGGAGGTGGATGAGGGTAGGATGGACCCCAGACATCCATAGGGATTGCCATACCGCACTCCACTCCACACAATCGAATGCCTTACGGAAGTCCACGAAACCGAGATACAACGGAATACCGTATTCGTTGGCACGCTCTGCTACTTGTTTTACAGCGTGTAGGTTATTGAGGGTACTGCGCCCTTTCCGAAAGCCAGTTTGGGTGGAGGACTCAGTCTCTTCAAGCGATTTCTCCATTCTTCTCAAGATCACACGGGTTGCAGCCTTCAGGGTTACGGTAAGCAGCGAGATAGGTCTGAAGTTGCTGATGTTTGTAGGGTCACCTTTCTAGTGGATAAGAGACACGACAGCTTCGACTAAATCTTGGGGCACTGAGTCACCGGCTGTTAGGTGGTTGAGCAAGTCCGCGAGCACTGGGGCGAGGTGATCTCGAGAGAGGTACAGCATATCGGGCAGAATTGAATCGGAACCGGGCGAATGTCCGCATTTGAGGCGAGAAAGCGCATCTCCTGTCTCATCGATTTGGAAGGGTGGAAGAGGGAAAGGCGGATGTGTCATTTTAATTAACATTATTAGATTCCTCATGAAAAGTTACCCTAGGAACCAACTTTTCGTGAAAAAATCATGTCTCAAAGGGGTCTCCTGAATCACAGAAGAGGAAAGATTTTGATTTTTTTGCAAATATGTCAATTTTTAAGACGATCTACTGTGAACTCCGATTAAGTCTACTCAGTTTATAGCTACACTTTGATAGGCCAAACATATAACCCACAAAAAACGGACATTATCTCAATTCGAAAAAATCGATTTTTATCATCTCGATTTTTCTCATGTTTAGGCACATGCTACTTTTCCTTAACGATCCGAATTCCAAATTTTCTGGGCAAATCTAGTAGAACGGACCAACTTATGTCAAAAACGTTTGAGCTTAGGGTCCTCATCCATCCGGAAGGTAGGTATATTTTTGCTTGAAAATGCGAAATGTTGAGTGTCAGAAAATAACGAAAACAAAATTTCAGCGTCCTTTTGTGAGAATCGATTAGATTTTACTTGTATACACCTTCCCCCCAACTAAATTCCTCAAGCGTTATGCATTACAGCGGTAAATGAGCAGTTTTTGAAAAAAAAATAATTTTCAGGTGTCCAAAAAGTCATTTTTATTAGATTGAATATATGCTTCATTTTGCAAGTGCATAATACTTGGCCTAAGTTGAAGAAGTTAAATAATGTACACAATTATCCGATAGCCCTCGTAACTTCGATATTATCATGTGAAACATATTTTTTACGAGCGCGATATTGCATATTCAAGCAAAAAAATACCTACCTTCCGGATGGATGAGGACCCTAAGCTCAACCTTTATGTTGGTCCATTGTACGAGATTTGCCCAAAAAAATGGAATTCGGATCGTAAAAGAAAAGTAGCATGCGTCTAAACATGTGAAAAATGGAGATTTTTTCGAATTGAGATAATGTCCGTTTTTTGTACGTTACATGTTTGGCCTATCAAAGTGTAGCTATAAACTGAGTAAAATTAATCGGAGTTCACAGTGGATCGTCTTAAAAATAGACATATTTGCAAAAAAAATCACGACCTTTCCTCTTATGTGATTCAAGAGACTCCTTTGAGACACGAATTTTTTCAGGAAAGGGTGGTTCCTAGGGTAACTTTTCATGAGGAATCTAATAATGGTAATTAAAATGACACACATTGAAACATTTTTTCAGGGCATACATTTTTATTTTTCAAATTACCCTAACTTTTTCCACAGATGAGCTAGCTTTTCACTTCCAAAGTAAAAATGCTTATCTTGTCGAGATCTTTCAGAATTACTATACATTTATGAAGTTCGGATGAGCCGTTCAAAAAATACAAAAACCGACCACCCAGTTTTAGCGCGACACATGAAATGATGGGTAAGAGATACCGCTTCCTAAGGTCGATTTTCGAACTCTACGTTACCCCTAGGGGCATCTTAAAATCAGAACTTTATTTTTCGCTGTACGGCCTCTGGTATGTTCTCTCAGATAGTCACTCATAGATGCCGATTAAATTATTTTTTCTCATAATTTACATCTTACCATATGTGCCTTCTGACTGCTCGACCGGTTGATAGGTTTTGTGCAATAATAATACGATGCAAATTGCTAACGGTAGTTGTGAATAGTATCTCAAGTGTCAGTGACATGATAAGCTGTAATTTCTCGAAAATATTTTCAGACCCTATTCAACATCGATTCTCATCAATTTGTTATCTTTTTCATTGCGAAAAATCCTGCAAACAGAAAGGTTTAAAATTAGTTTGTGTATATATTTGTGAAAACATACACTTTATTGAAGATAATCGTAAAAAGGATCAAACAATTTGTCAAATTCGGATCGTGCGGATATTTCAATCCTCAAACAGAACCCAGTGCCGCAATCGGCCAAGTCCGGCCTATCAACAACAGTGTTAGCTCTAGAACTGTTCGGTTGTCAGTTAACAATTAATTATTTAATAAATAAATAATTGAACAGCAATAGTCTTTCAATCTGATTCGGTAATAAATCAATACAAATATTGGGGTGTCCGGAAAGTTCGTATAATGCTTCAGAAAAAAGTCAGTTCGCGATCAAATGCAGTGATTGCGCAATCTGTTTGTCAACAATGTATTGCATCATTCTGACGTTGAGTAGTGAGAGGATTTAATCAGTCTCCTAGTTGCTACATTGATTCTTGTGATGGACTCCCATCTCTACCTCCGAGCAGTTTTACTTCATTACTACCGTCTTGGCCGATCCGTGAAGGAGGCCCACTCTGCCCTGGCCCAGTCGGAAGGAGCTGACGCCCCCTCCATACCCTTCTGCTATAAGTGGTTCTCCCGCTTCAAGAAAGGGGAGTTTGGTATCGATGATTAACCCCGCTCTGGACGCCCTCCCTCCCTCGATCAGCCTCTCGTTCTCCGCACACTGAAGCGCAAGCCCATGGCCAGTGTGCGTGAGTTGAAGAAGGATACTGGTACTCCCAGATCAACGGTGTCCGATATCCTCCATCGATCTGGGAAGAAGCCGAAACTCCCACAAGTGATTCCCCATGACCTCTCCCCCGAACAGCTGAAAAATCGTGTTCAAGTCTGTCGGGAATTACTCCATCGTAGATCCAATCTTCGATGGGTCAATTCCATCATCGCTACAGATGAGAAGTGGATCACGTACGATAACCCTGCGAGGAGACTGCAATGGGTGGATGCAGATGAGAAGCCCACGCCCGTCCCGAAGAAGGAAGAGCACGGAAAGAAGGAACTCCTCTGCTTCTTCTTCTCAGTGCTCGGTCCCATCTACTGGGAGATCCTCGCCCTTGGCACCAGCATCAATGCCGACCTCTTCTCTGAACAACTGGAAGATGTCGCGATCAGAGTCCCTCCCAGACTCCTGAACCAGGGCAAAATTCTTCTTCTGATGGACAATGCTCGCCCACATCGAGCGAAGATGACCCAGAAGAAAATGGACGAGCTGAAGATCGAGAGGATTCCCCATCCACCGTATTCCCCGGATCTCTCCCCATGCGACTACCACTGCTTCCGCTCTCTCTCTGACTTCTGCAAAGGAAAGAAGTTCAAGAATCGAGATGAAGTTGTGAGGGCTTTCGTGAACTGGGCGGTCTCGAAGAAACCCGCATTCTGGAAGAGAGGAATCGAGACCCTGCCCAATCGCTGGAGGGAGGTAGTGAGAAAGAATGGGGCATACATTGGTCACTGAGAATTGTAAAGCATTGAATAAAAAATAAAAACAAAAAATTTCCGGACACCCCAATAATTAAGATTAATCGTTCAAACTCCAACTAATGTTATGTGCGCAAATGCTAAGGGTGGTCAACGTATTGTGCCACTACGATTCGCGCACGTCTAATTAGTCTACAAACAATTTCCGCGAAAATCGGAAAGATAAGAAAACTGGCAGGTGCTCTAATAGGCGGTTATCACTAGTGTCGGATTGGCGAGAGGGGCTCATTGACGCTATCCCGCAAGAATACATTACCTAAAATATCCGTCCCCTAATGTTCCCTTGATTTCCTGGACACACGTATTCTTTGACGCACTTTCGATGAATTACTTAAAGATACGAAAACTGAGAGGTGTTATAATAGACTTTGGAGAGATTCTCACACTCCATTAGTGTTGCACGATCGGGATCGGCAATTTCGTCCCCTCTGGTACCCCTTCCCTTCTCCCTCTCGCACGTGTTCTTTAGAGAGGTAGCGCCCCTCTTCCCAAACGAAGTTTTGATGAAAGGCGCCAGTGGGCACGAAAATCCCGACATAGTACGAATTTACGCGCTCCTTTCCCCCTTCCCTTATCATGATTCGCACGCCTTGGAGAGCGCTCTATCACTTCCGATCAGTCAAAGGTAAGGGAGGGATAGAGGAGCGAAAAATTCGTTCAATGTCGGTATTTTCGTGCCCACTGGCAGGTTCGGCTCGCGCGCACGAATTTGGGGGGGAGAGATTGAGATAGGATGGGAAGAGGGTGCGGATATATCCAGATCCCGATCTCGTTCGTGCAACCCTACACTCCATGATGCAATCCGATATCTAAAATTACCAGTTCAGTCACTATTGTACCCCTACACATTCCTGAAAGACCTGGGCAAATGCAAATTGCCTCGGCTATATTTTCCCTGAACTTCTAAAGGGTAATACAACTGACAGGTGCTCTAATACGCGGTTATCACGAGTAGCTGAATTTGGAGAGAGGCTCTTCGACACTCTCCTCCAAGAATACATTACCTATCATTACCAATTCATCCACCCCATAATTTTCCCTTGATTTCCTGGACACATGCATTCCTTGACGCACTTTCGCTGAATTACTCAAAGATACGACAACTGAGAGGTGTCCTAAAAGATTTTTGAGAGATTCTCAACGGCACACTCCATGATGCAATCCGATGTCTAAAATTACCAGTTCATTCACTATTGTACCCCACAAATTCCTGAAAGCCCTGGGCAAATGCAAATAGCCTCGGCTATATTTTCCCTGAACTTCTGAAGGATACGAAAACTGGAAGGTGCTCTAATACGCGGTTACGACGATTGGAATATTTTGCGAGAAATGATCGTGGCACACTCTGCAAGTATACATTACATACGTTAATCAATTCATCCGCCCGCTAATGTTCACCTGATCCCCTGGAAACAGACAATTAGCCTCGGTTACATTTTCCATGAACTGCAGAAATAGAATGTAACTATCATGTGCTCTAATAGGCTGGAATCGTCAGTTGCGTGTAGAGAGAGGCTCTCTCCACCCACCTCCCCTCCTCTTGAATATTTATGACATATACCTATATCACTTTACAGTACATATAATTACAGTATTCTGACGCGACTGAACATGATCATGTGGTAATTGTCACCGACGCTGTCCCTGAATAACTGAAGATAAGGCAACTAGCAGGTGCTCTAATAGACGGTTGTCATGAGTGGACAGAGAAGTTCATACATTCTCAATGATTTTGACACAGACCTGCTTTACTGTACAGTATCTCCAACTAGCAGGTGCTATAATAGTCATTTATGGCTGATAAGCTCACACATACATTATGGTTTTGGCCTACATCACTTTACAGTACACAATGTGCACTTTATTCTGACGTGGCTGAACTCACGACCTCGCCTTAATTGTTAATTATTATTTAATTATTAATTATTATCGCAGGCGCCTCCCCTGAACAAAATAGACAGGTGATTATGAGCAAAAAGCACTACTAATAGCTGGCTCTCAGCACGGTCAAGTGGTGATACGTCGAATGACCTCCAATACTTCCCTGCTTTATGGTTTCGACATCGACCGACAGTATTTTATCGAGTTCTCGATGCAGTCAGTTCTTATTTTTTTATTAACAAGTACTTGCATAATTTAAGATTTCAAATCTACGCCACTATCTTCGCTCAAGTTTTCTGCCATCCACCCATGCTCTATTTGTTGATATTCCAAAACAAGTCTATGAAACGAGATATTCGTGTTTGCTATGTTCTCACGCAGGTTAGTGTCCGTTTTGTTTAACGATACATTTCGTATTTTGGCAAGAGTGGGATGTACATAGAGATGATCTCAAGAAATAGTATATTCATTCTGAAGCTCTCTCTCTCCAGTCAGATCACTTAGAACGCAAGCAATATGTAATATTGTGAACTTTGGAAACCGTGTCTTGCGAAGGTAGATCATTCATTTATTTCAGTTTGCCCTAATTTCCAACGGATGGTCATTCTGCCTCGCGTTTCGCATTTATCCTCTGATTCCGATGGCAGCTCTCTATTGCGAGGGACCGCTGTGCAGAGCTGGCCTAGACAAGCAGATACTTACGGTGAATACTTAACATTCGGCCTGTTTAATCTGTCAGAAATGTGCGAGAAAAAGTTGCGTAAAAAGTTCGCGAACTTCTGATTCTCTCCATTTCGCATGCTCTCTCTCTTTCTCTAACCAGGTCGATGAAAAGTTCACGAACTTTTCGACGAACTGTGTTCGAAAATCATACTTTTCTTTTGTTTTACTTACTTTTATAAACTATTTTTGCTTTTAACTTATGATTTCTTATAATGACAACCTTCCCTTAGCTGGAATAGCTTCAGAATACAGCGTAGTGAAAGTAAACAGGGTTGGAGTATTTTTTTCGAAAATGGGTAACCACTTTCCCCACCCTGTAATGTCAAGCTATTCCATCAGAGGGAAGGTTGTTCTTATACGCAGTCATAAGTTAAGAGCAAAAATAATTGATAAAAATAAGTAAAACAAAAGAAAAGTACGAATTTCGAACGAATTAATGCCGGTTTTTAACGAACTTTTCAAGGAGCTGCGTGAAAAGTTAGAGAAAGGCGAGAGAGCACGCATTCTTGAGAGAGGGAAAAGGAAGTAAACAATCACTGCTTCCTTTTCCCTCTCTCAAGAACGCGTGCTCTCTCGCCTTTCTCTAACTTTTCACGCAGCTTCTTGAAAAGTTCACGAACTTTTCGACGAACTATGTTCGAAATTCGTACTTTTCTTTTGTTTTACTTTTTTTTTATCAATTATTTTTGCTTTTTATCAATTATTTTTGCTTTCAACTTATGACTGCTTATAAGAACAACCTTCCCTCTGATGGAATAGCTTGACATTACAGGGTGGGGAAAGTGGTGACCCATTTTCGAAAAAAAATACTCCAACCCTGTTTACTTTCACTACGCTGTATTCTGAAGCTATTCCAGCTAAGGGAAGGTTGTCATTATAAGAAGTCATAAGTTAAAAGCAAAAATAGTTTATAAAAATAAGTAAAACAAAAGAAAAGTATGATTTTCGAACATAGTTCGTCGAAAAGTTCGTGAACTTTTCAACGACCTGGTTAGAGAAAGAGAGAGAGAGTTCACGAACAGGAGAAAATCAGAAGTTCGCGAACTTTTTACGCAACTTTTTACGCAACTTTTCTCGCACATTTCTGACAGATTAAACAAGCCGATTCTTTGTAATGTACTGAGCCCGTAATAAGAACGACAATATGAATTTGTAGAGGTTAAATCTTTTTACGCACTAAGATCGCATACATAAGCAGATACTTACAGTATAATGTTGATGTTCGAGTGCTACATATTACTCATTGGATATGGATTTGTGTATATTAGGTTGGCGGGAAAGTCTTTGTGTATTTTTCAAAACTTTATTTCTTTGAAGAAACAATAGCATGAGGTCAAGTATACTAGTCATCATTATTGACAACATATGCCCAATGTTCCTTGAATCTATGGATCCCCTCCCTGTAGAACCCACCTGCGCGCGAAAAAGAAGAAAAAATCAAAAAATTAAGAAAATTAGAAAAGTCGCCGTATTCGAAGCGATGAAACCAAATCCTGACTGCGTTGAAGTGTGGGGCATGCGTGTCATAAACATACTTCAGTATGGTCTCGGAATCCTTCATCGTTGTGTAGGATAGGAAGAGGTGGAACTGTAGAATGACGGATGTGGATGGTACTAGTGGCATACATTGTTGCTCTACTGGAGCCTGACTGAAGAGAAGGGGGTGGGAAGTTGTTTAATATAAAGGTCCTTCACTGGCTGTTATTCACTAGGGACGAGGGGATACCGAAGTACATTTGCGACGAGCAGTGTAAAAACAAAACCATACACAAAGACTTTCACGCCAACCTGATAGAAAGAAATTACGAAACACTATTGTTCGAGATCTTGTATTGTTTTCCATACAAACATACACATACACCTGTCAGCATGATCATGCGCACGTAATACACTCGTTTGACCATAGCTCGCCTGCTCTTGCGTAACAAAGCACCTGATTCGCCGAGAAATGCCAGAGTAATTGCTATTTCCAATTTGTCCTTAGGTGTATATTTCTAAGACATGCCAAGAGTGCGGGTCAGGAATAGCAACAATAAATCATTATGCAGATTTCGTCCTTCCATTTGCTTGAGTTTGAAATGCACGATGTTCTTAGATACATGAACCAAAGGACAATTACAACCAATATAACTGGCAAATACACGTAAAACAGGCGTATTGATGCGTAATAACGACTCATTTCTTTAAAAACTAGTGTGTTACTGATGTGCCGATAGTGCTTCATGTAGAGTCCAGTGGTGAGAGAGTGTGAAACAAAGATAATCCGACATTGCAAATCTTGCAGAGCAGCGCAACCGACTAGTTGCAAATTGTGGGTACACAAATGAATTGCAGACCATTCTGGCCATTCCGGTCGTCTTATCATCAGCCACTTTTCCGCTTCTGATGGCGAGGATGCAGCAGGCATTCGTGCCGATTGGAAGCAAGAATAAGTTCTCGTTGAGGTCAGATTTGTTTTAATATTATTGGTTGCTCAGTAGTATGCTCGTAATGGATACCTTTTCGAATATATTCGGATATGTTTCACATGTCCTAAATAGTCGATTATTGATTAGCTTTATAGTGAATGTGGAGCATCCTCGGGAAAAAATAAAACATGAGAACTTTAACGTTCACCAACATTCCGCGATTAAGAAACGAGAACAAATTCGACGAAACAATATCGAAAATTAAAATTGATTTTCGCCTATTAATTGTGAGTACTCAGAACGCAAATCCTGCTTCTTGTCGTTCTAAACACACTTCTTGTTATGAACGTTATCGGATTCGGCTACTTTGGCCAGGATTGTGACGATAGTGAACGATTGCTACAAGTGAGGCCCCTCCTTCTCCCTCCCCCACCTTCACGCATATTCTGCACCTGCCGACGCACCCTAGTGTTGTACGATAAATACATAAATAAACTTGTGGTGTATACATATGTATACTGCGTATTAGAGTTGGAAATATGATCGTCTCTTCATTTCGTGCACTCTTTCACCGCTCGACCGGTCTAGAGAGTGTGCGAAATGAAGAGACGATATCATATTTCGAACTACTGCGTATAAGTGTGGTGAGTAATTTGTAAATTGAGCGAATGCGCTTCAGGAACCCGAGCTCGCATGGGTCACAGCGCGCGGCGGCACTGTATTCATGTTCGGTCCGCCGGGAGAGCCGCAGTACTTCAAGTGGGGTCAGTCCTGAATTATTCAAAAAAAAATAATCATCGTATCATTCACTGTACGTACATGCCTGATCAATGGGATTAGTTTGAGTTTCGGTCTTTCGAATTCAAAGAGCTTCAGAATTACGCTTTCTGGTAGTAGCTTCCGTTGTGATCTATTTCTGTGTGTACAACCTATAGCTTCGATTTGCGGCTTAACTGTGGCTTCTAAGTTCGGAAATTTACATTTTTTTTTGTTCAGAATTGCGCTTTCTCGGAGTGACCATCCTCATCGTCCAGCCGTTCCTCTTCTTTTTCACCTCTGACGCCATGAAGACGCTGAAGCAGAACAGCTCTGTGAGCAAAACATGTTTTTTTTTGAAAAAAAAATCCCCTATCAAATCCACTTCGATTAAGAATTCACAAAATCACTGTTGATCACTTTTATCCGTGCTTTCAGAGTCTATCCAGCCCTACACAAGTGATGGCGCGCAAGATGCTTCGAGTGTTTCTTGTGCAGGTAATATTTCAGATTTTTATTTAAAATTTTTAAGTCATACACAAGTTGTTTGCATATGGTAGTTGCATGCCTATAGACAATCTCAAATTGATGAACAAGCACAATGAACAAGCTGAATCGTTTTGAAATTTTCAAAAGTTTCAATCTTCTTACGGGCTTCCTAACAATTATAGAGGTAAATCCTTAAAATTCTGTGTTTCTCACATTAAATTACTTAATATCGCGAGAAATCGAATCAACATATGCAGTATTTCTATAAGAAATGGATAAAACATAGTGTTAGAAAAGGGGGCGGTGCTTGCATTTGCCGACGATGCTAAACGTAGGAAAAATTAACATGATTTTATAGAGCCATTTCTAATAGAAAAAAGATAAATATTTGAGATTAACTTATTGCGAATTAATGCAATCTCATACGAGGAACCCAGAAATGAAAGGATTTTCAGATAGACTTGCTAGGAAGCCCACAATCGCCTTGAAAAGTTTGAAAATTTCAAAACGTTTCAGCTCGTTCGTTGTACCTTTGAAAATGAGAGGTACGGTATACCACGCGTATCACGAGGCAGTGGAGGAGTGCGGGAACATTTTGAAATTTTAATTTCGAATTAGCCCCTTATTATGTTGTAGTAATGCCCTGGAGTAGTGAATTCGAAAAATATAGGTGATAGGTCCCAGAGCCGGCTTTTAGGAATTTTACGGTTTTGTGTCTGGCTCCACTGTATTTCAGCTCCCAGTGCCGCTACAGAGCTCACAGTGGGCTCAAAATTAGCGGAAAATTATTCTGAACAACATTTATGTTGACAACTTTTTGAAATAATCGCAAGTGAAAAATATATGACTAAAAATGTTGAATCCGAAACTTTCAAAAAATGTTTTCTCCATCACGCAGGAAACTTGCAGGGATTTTTATTTCATAATATGAAAGAAGATGTCTTCATACATCTATAAAAAATATAAAATGAAAAATCGAGGGGAGACCTCTTTCGATTTTTCGCGTCAAAGGTGTCACGTTGGCTTAGCATGACAACAAATTCTGTCTAGTGAACCGTAACTTCACATTCAATAAGAACTCGCTGTGGTTGATTAGTTTTATCAATGTTATGATTAATTTGGCGTTGAAAAATTCAAAGTTTTGTTCAAAGTTAAAAAAATCGATTTTTTCGTCCAGGATTTATCTCATTTTTACACATCTCAAAGTCAAGATTCTTAATCATACATATACAACAGCTATATACAAGCTTCAGTAGACCTAGAGACTAGTGAAAATATTTGAGAAACAACCCACATAAACTTCATAATCTTTAGATTTTTTAACACGAACATGCCTTCCAAGTTAATTGTTTGACTATGGTTATACGGTTACCGATAAGTTTTCAATGAGAAACCATTTAATATTACGGGATATGTTTAAGTAATACTGAATTACTGACATAATTCACAATTCTGGAAAATTCGAAATTTTTTGAACTGTATATTTTGCACTTTTTTCAGAACCTTTGTTATTGGTTGTATTGCTAACGTTTTTCAGCTCGTCACATTACATACCATGTATTATAATTGTAATACTTTTGTGCCACCCTGTAGTATCGCACTCAGTCCACATTAGTTATGCAGACGCGTTTTTTTTCTAGTACGTGTCATTACCATTGCTCCGTCTCCAGAATCTCAACGTTCCTTTCAAGTATCAGTATGATTCAAGGATTAACACGGATCTCATTGCCAGTAACTCCTCACATCTCCATTTCTCCTCCACTAGCCTTCAATATTCACTGGACGTATCCCAAGTGCGAATTCAAGGATCTCACAATGAAAAATTATCAATCTACAGCGGGAAGGTTGTGTATCCTGACTTATGTATCGCGTAAAACCGCTCTATGTAAGATCCATGAATAAAAACAAACCTAAAACTTGGAAATAGTGCCGTAGTGCCGACCTGTTTACCAATGGAATACATGATTCGATAGCAAATGCAATGGGGGACAACTTATATAAACCCGAATTTCCAATTTCGACTTAGTTTTCGTGTCACACTGCTTTCTGTTAAGAGAAATTTCACGAGAAAACGTGGCAACCCTCGGATGATTTTTTTGCAACCCCCCTCAATATATTGCTGGTGAAGTTCCCATACCGAGTGCTGATACGTGGCCCAATATGAACGGCTCTGGTGCACTTTCCGAAAAATGCCAGACATGGCCCAAAACAATCGAAAATTTCAAATTTTCGAAAAGTGCGATCTTATTGGTTTTTCAGGTTTATTTCTCGATGAAAATAACGAAAAACATAGTTAAAAAGCGATCTGATATCGCTAAAGTGTTGAAAACAACGATTTTCGGTAAGTTTTAATACTGAATTACTGACATAATTCACAATTCTGGAAAATTCGAAATTTTTTGAACTGTATATTTTGCACTTTTTTCAGAACCTTTGTTATTGGTTGTATTGCTAACGTTTTTCAGCTCGTCACATTACATACCATGTATTATAATTGTAAACTGTTTCGTAGCCTATTAACAATAGTCAAAAAAATGAACTTCCAATATTTCCGACACTCTCGGGAAGGCATGTTCGTGTGAAAAAATCTAAAGATTATGAAGTTTATGTGGGTTGTTTCTCAAATATTTTCACTAGTCTCTAGGTCTACTGAAGCTTGTATATAGCTGTTGTATATGTATGATTAAGAATCTTGACTTTGAGATGTGTAAAAATGAGATAAATCATGGACGAAAAAATCGATTTTTTTAACTTTACAAAACTTTGAATTTTTCAACGCCAAATTAATCATAACATTGATACAACTAATCAAACACAGCGAGTTCTTATTGAATGTGAAGTTACGGTTCACTAGACAGAATTTGTTGTCATGCTAAGCCAATGTGACACCTTTGACGCGAAAAATCGAAAGAGGTCTCCCCCTCCATTTTTTTATTTTATATTTTCATAGATGTATGAAGACATGTTCTTTCATTTTATGAAATAAAAATCCCTGCAAGTTTCCTGCGTGATGGAGAAAACATTTTTTTGAAAGTTTCGGATTCAACATTTTTAGTCACATATTTTTCACTTGCTATTATTTCAAAAAGTTGTCAACATAAATGTTGTTCAGAATAATTTTCCGCTCATTTTAGCCCACTGTGAGCTCTGTAGCGGCACTGGGAGCTGAAATACAGTGGAGCCAGACACAAAACCGTAAAATTCCTAAAAGCCGGCTCTGGGACCGATTACCTATATTTTTCGAATTCACTACTCCAGTGCATTACTACAACATAATAAGGGGCAAATTCGAAATTAAAAATTTCAAAATGTTCCCGAGATGTCTGAATTACATCCATTGACTCGTGATACACGTGATACATTTCAGTGCCTCGGTGGCCTTATTTGCTACATCACGCCGCTGGCTGTTATGCTAGCGACCATGGTGGTCAATTGCACATTGATTCCGGGATGGTTGTTAGCTATTGTGCGGATCACTTTTCTGGTTTGTTTTTCAACACGTTTGGGAAGATACTTTTACCTAATGAGTTGTTTTGCATTTGGGAAGGCACACCTGCCTACTGAAGGAAAGCGAATCATACAGTTGTTAGCAGCCATTGGCAGCTTTTTTCAACCCGACATTCGATGATATCATTCAGACCGTCTTCACTCTGGACAGTCACCAATTCACCATCTTCTTCATCGTCAAAAATCCGGCACACATCAAAGTAGGCTTCAATATTTGCAACTGTATTAGGGATGGCAAAAATAGTCATTTCGATTGTCCCCGACCATTGTTGTCCTCATTTTGGGGACAGCGCGGTGTCTCCGACAATGAATGGTCCACAAATGGTGACACTAAATAGTCGGGGACACTCGAGTGTCCCCAATTTTAACGGTGGTTAAAAATTGTTTAAAACTAAGGAAAAATAGGAAAAAAATCATATGTTTCAAATACTTTAGCTATGGTCAATCGTCATGACATCCTTGGTCCGTAATTTTAACATTTCGGCCAACTTTGAAATGTTATTTTAAAAAAAGGTTTCCATGAAACAGAATCATCGACTCTCACAACGACTGTACTGCATGCTGAGTACTGTACGGTGGATTTCGCTAAATTCTGCGCATCGCACTATTTGCCTAATTCGACTATACCTTTATGTAAATTGCATTAAACTATATCACATGTTTTCACATTAAAAATCCATTAAACTGAATAATAACTAAGAAAACCGATGCTAAGTAACGTGGTGTAGCGCAGCGTGCATCTCGAAATTCCGTCTTTTCCTAATCCAGCGGCAGTTTTCTCAATCGATGGCTCGAATGGCTACAGTATTTTCAATTTGCCAATAACCTTTAGAAATTAATTTTGCAACTTGTAGACATTTATTTAACTTGAAACCACCTGATTTCTGATCGGAAAAGCGCCCTCTATAACCCAGTGGTGCCAGTTTGTTGTACGCGAGACTCGTGGGAACCATTTTTTAAGAACTTCGAACAAATGAAATGTGTTTCAGTAAATTTATCAAAGCTTATCTTTCGACAATTCATTATCCGAATCACCGAACAACTGGAAATGTCGGAATGAAATTTACAGAGTTTTGGATGAGGACAATTTTGGCCATCCCTAAACTGTATTAGGGTTTCCATCTTCAGCTATGTTTCTGATAATGTCGATGTATGTTTCAAGTGCGTTACATATCTCAACTTTGCTGCTACTTAGAGCACCTGAAATATACCCGAAACTTACGCAAAGTTGAAAAGAGAAACCCTAATTCATATACATTTTTCAGATAATCGTTGGCAAGTTCAAAAAGATTTGCCTTCGAATAACTCCAAATATACATTCGAATGTTGAAAGGAGCGTGTCAATTGTGCCATCGGCGAATGCACCTGCTCCCACAGCAAGCAGCCCTGCAACCAGCAGATTCTGAGAAAATCATGAACGATTCGTAACTTACTTTGCTTCATTATTTGATAAAGATATTATTTACTTTGTATTTAAGCATATTCATGAGAGATTGCTTCAGGTCACACATTATTATTCTTCGCTCCAAAAAGAGTAAATGTCATCGACCTTTCATGACAAGGCAAATCAGTAGTTTTACATTATTCACGACTATCCAACATACATGTAATGCATTGGGATCTGCAGGTTACAAACATACATTGAAACCTATAAAAAACGGGGAGGGAGAATTGAATTCCACTTATAACCAATCAAAAGAAACAAATTTTCAAAACTTGTTATTTTCATTAAAAAAATTGTAGCACTTTTTGTGTAAAAATTTTTAAAAAAAGTGCTAAGATTCTCAAACCTTGAAATCAACACCGTTTAGTATTGATTACATCATGCATGTATCTTCAAATCACTCACAATGACAGTGCAGTGCAGTGAAATTATTATTTTTTGGAACGATTTTCAAATATTTTTCAGAAAAATTGTGCTGAGATTCAGCAGGATTATATTTCGCCGAGTTGCTGAACAATTCCAATAATTCAACGGAGTAGTGGAGAAATTATTTTGTTGAGGTTGCCAGACGTTACTTATCCTACTTTGACCAATTTGCCTTGAACACTCAATGTAGACCAGTGACGGCAAAATGGCTTTTCAAGTTAACTTGGATCAGTTATCAATTCAGGTTTCATGTTTTTTTATTCAACGGTAAAGCCTGATCATCCAGGCCGGCCCGAGGAATCCATATCGACATCCTTACTGTTACCTTACGCCACGTGAGAATACAATTAAAACGCGTTCTCCGTAATAACGCAGTGAAAGGGTGAGATAGTGGCACAACTCCGCCAAAATGGTCTCCCAATGCTCAAACTTTCAGAATATAACCATTAGGGACCAATAATCGTTCATTCCAGAGTTGAAGCCAAAATATCGATTTTGACCTACAAAAATTGATAATTTTAAATTTTGGATTTCAACCTTGTGTTATAGATCATTCGAAAGAGCTTGAAAAGTTATTTAAGAAACTATATTTTTGCCGAAAATACTCTACCTGGAAGCAATAAATCAGTCAAAATGTGCAATGTTTCGCTCATTTGCACATACATCGCCGAAACCACACCTCATAAAGTCAAAAGCACACTCCAGTTCCGACACATTTTGTGCCAAATGTATCGTAGAATTCGAATAACGAATGAAATCGCCATATTTTCAGTGCCGAAGAAATGAAAATATCGCTCGAAATGACGACTTCCGTAGAATTTTTTAGGTACCGACTAATTATTCTTCACTGTTGATTTTCCTACGGTAGAGAATAATAATTCAACGAGAAAAGCACAAATATTATCTTTTCTAAATTTCCCATTTTTTTCGAAATATGAAAATTTCCATTTTTGTGAAATTTCGAAATCGAATGTTTTTTCGCCATAAGTTGATTAACTTGCATACAAAAACAATTTCCGAACATATACCTCATTTGAATTCATTCAATTTTTCACAAAAACGATTTGTTTGCAATTCCGAAGCTATCGAACTTCCATATTTGAGCATCAACAATCGGAGTATCAAAACATTGGTGGAGGTCTATTCCACCAATTCTTATTCATGGCTAACCATACTATATAAATTGTCTTACCAGCACGAGTAATGAAGTCGAAATGGTGAGTTAGCAGCAGGGGAATATGTGATTTGAGTGGTGAAAAGCATGATTTTTGAAGCATGAAAATACATTTGTAACGGAATGGAAATTGGTGATATATGCTCCACAACGCCAAATATGAATCGTGATGCCCATTTTAAAGTGTATCACAGGTAAACAGTGAAGAATAATTAGTCGGTACCTAAAAAATTCTACGGAAGTCGTCATTTCGAGCGATATTTTCATTTCTTCGGCACTGAAAATATGGCGATTTCATTCGTTATTCGAATTCTACGATACATTTGGCACAAAATGTGTCGGAACTGGAGTGTGCTTTTGACTTTATGAGGTGTAGTTTCGGCGATGTATGTGCAAATGAGCGAAAAATTGCACATTTTGACTGATTTCTTGCTTCCAGGTAGAGTATTTTTGACAAAAATATAGTTTCTTACATAACCTTTCAAGCTATTTCGAGTGATCTATAGCACAAGGTTGAAATCCAAAATTTAAAATTATCGATTTTTGTAGGTCAAAATCGATATTTTGAAAATCGATATTTATTTTGGCTTCAACTATGGAATGAACGATTATTGGTCCCTAATGGTTGTATTCTGAAAGTTTGAGCATTGGGAGACCATTTTGGCGGAGTTGTGCCATACCAACTGCACTCTTACAGAGAACGCGTTTTAAGTCATAAACAATACGATCAATAGTTTTGTTACAGGTTGAGTTTCATCTTTATTATATATGTTCGAAGTTCTGAATAATTGTAATCTCGATGACGATCCTTGGTTACATGAGAAAAAATATATTTATACAGGGTGGCACAAAAGTATTGACCCAACTTGTATTATATCTCATTTCTAACGGGCAACACTTTTCAGCCACTTCTTTTAGCGTACGACAGCTAAGCTAATTAACAATATATTTGCCAATATTCAGATCTCTACTCGAAACAATGTACGAGTTTCAACTTCTGAAAAATATGATCTGTAAATTTAGTGAGATTTCTCAGGAAATTGAATTTGATTCATCTTCGACGCATTGCACGAAGACCAATGGTGTAATAGTAATCATATTTTTGATGATAAGAACAACCATCAGTGACTTAAAATATGTCATTCATTTAATTCAAATAGCTTCCGAATCGGACGAAACGGACGAAGTACGGGTTGAATATAAACGGCGCCCAACCAAACGTTTCAGATTAAATCAAATGTATTCTCCGAATTCGAAAGCTACCCAATCATTTCATGTGTAAGCGTTATTCTCAATCTTTAAGGCTCACAAATATGTACTCCATCCCTAGCTGGATGCCAATCACACATCAGAATATTTGACCAAATGCTTCTGCCTGACACATTTGGTGAAATATTTTGATGCTCGTTTCAACTATTCGCCGTTTTCATCCATTTTTATGCTTCTAAAATTCATACTTCGACATTGTTAAAATACACAGAAGTTTTTAGCCTGATATTGATATGTTGAACGTAAACTCCAAAAATGTGCATTTTATGCCGCCAAAAGTACTGTATCGCAAAATGACTATTTCTCTGCCTCTAGAAGTCCTGGAACCATTTCCTTAAAAGTTCGTAAAAGTGGAATGGTTCTTCTCTACGATTAACTTGATTAATCGGAACTTGCTTATCTAGTATTCTCTCAAAACGAATTTTTCGCGAAAATCAGTTGTGGGTCGAGGTGACGCACAACTGAGTTACATTTGACAATGCTCCAGCATATCCAATCAACTGATTTGGACACGAGGCATGGGGGATTACAGGGTGCGCCAAAATTACGTGGACTGATGTTTTCATATGATTCCTGCCTTTGGAATGGGACTTGAGCGACCCGATTCAAGGGATAGCTTATCAACCATATATGCAATAGTTACCTACCAACTAATTTTGATAGGTCCTCCTTTTGCTTTGTCACAGGCCTTGAGTGTGTTCCCATTTCCAAATGTCAATTCCCGCACGAACTTTTCGTCTATTTCGTCTCCTGCTTTGAGAAGGGCAGCATTTAGGGAGATTAGTGTGGAGTTATTTGTAGAGTACATCTTGACATACAACACTCCCAAACATTGACGTCGAGGGGTTGAGTTCGGGAGAGTTCGGGAGCCAATCAATCAGACTGATTTAGTCGGCTTCATGGGTGTCCGGCAACGAATTTGTCTCGTGAATGGAGCAGAATCTTGCTCAAAGGCCCAGTGCTCCTGATCGAAGTGGGAATGAACTTAGGGCGGGCGTCCGTCTTCGAGGATGTGCTTTATGTAATACTGCGTATTGATATTGAAGCCCGGAGTGACGAATACGAGAGGGAACTTGTATGTTGAACAAAATTCATTCTAATCTCTGATATAGAGGGGATGTCTGGTATAACCAGTGACTCCACAACTATTTTAGGATTCTTCAGGATGAGAGGAATATATTAAGCTGTTTTGGATATTCAGCTTGCATTCGACGCTAAAGATATTTGCATCATTGAATAAAGTACGAAAGTACGCGGACCTAACACAATCCAATGTCAGTTCAATGTACCGTTCTCAGCGGAGCTTCAGCTGAAGCTCATCCAGCCCGTGCTAATTGTTGAACTTGTGAAGGCCAATAACCAGCTGAGACTTGAGAAGACGACAAACAGATATGTTAGAGATATCGAAGATCTTCTGCATTCTGTTTCGAAGGACTCTGTTTCCGATGTTCTCTCGGTTCCTGGTGGTAGAACCATACAACAATTTATCTCTGCCCTGACAGTCCTTTAAGTATCAAGCTAATGGTACATAACACCGATTGCGGATGCAGTTGACTAGTGAAAGCCGAGTAGATGAGCGATGTCATATTGTCCTTGTAGGGTGGAGAGTGAGAGTCGGAGACGACTAGACATCACAGTTCCTAGACAACCTGGCTAACTGACATGAGATGTTCAATAATGAGATATCAATGGTCACTAGTCATGATAATACTATAGGGGTCAAGCATTTCGTTTGGGGGACGGGGCTACAGAATGATGGAGACAGTCCACGTAATTTTGGCGCACCCTGTATAGGAATAGTCAGGCATGAGCAGAGATAAGAACTCTTAAATGTTCGAAAGATGTACGAGGTTATATGTGTGTCAATACTTTTGTGCCACCCTGTAGTATCGCACTCAGTCCACATTAGTTATGCAGACGCGTTTTTTTTCTAGTACGTGTCATTACCATTGCTCCGTCTCCAGAATCTCAACGTTCCTTTCAAGTATCAGTATGATTCAAGGATTAACACGGATCTCATTGCCAGTAACTCCTCACATCTCCATTTCTCCTCCACTAGCCTTCAATATTCACTGGACGTATCCCAAGTGCGAATTCAAGGATCTCACAATGAAAAATTATCAATCTACAGCGGGAAGGTTGTGTATCCTGACTTATGTATCGCGTAAAACCGCTCTATGTAAGATCCATGAATAAAAACAAACCTAAAACTTGGAAATAGTGCCGTAGTGCCGACCTGTTTACCAATGGAATACATGATTCGATAGCAAATGCAATGGGGGACAACTTATATAAACCCGAATTTCCAATTTCGACTTAGTTTTCGTGTCACACTGCTTTCTGTTAAGAGAAATTTCACGAGAAAACGTGGCAACCCTCGGATGATTTTTTTGCAACCCCCCTCAATATATTGCTGGTGAAGTTCCCATACCGAGTGCTGATACGTGGCCCAATATGAACGGCTCTGGTGCACTTTCCGAAAAATGCCAGACATGGCCCAAAACAATCGAAAATTTCAAATTTTCGAAAAGTGCGATCTTATTGGTTTTTCAGGTTTATTTCTCGATGAAAATAACGAAAAACATAGTTAAAAAGCGATCTGATATCGCTAAAGTGTTGAAAACAACGATTTTCGGTAAGTTTTGGCCGTCCTGAAAAATTTTAATGCTCTCATGTGTGCTTCACATGTGTGCTTGGAAATTATGGTTTCCAGAACAGAGCAAGGCAATCACACTTTCTCCAAATCATGCCGGATGGGATCTTTTGAACATCGAAACTCATTTTTATATCGAATCAAACAATTTGAGAGCATGGTCAGGCAATTTGAAGTCTTAATTTTGAAATTTGCATTTCTCTCATTTCACAAATATATTTGTTCGTCATAATTATATGTGCAGTCATCGGAAATACCTCATTTCACGTTTTAATTATTTCTTGTGCGTATTTGCATAGTTTTTGTTCATATCCCGCTCAATTGAACACTCTCATGATTTAAAAACTCGAGAAAATGCGATTTTTTCAAAATTTTCGAAATTTTGCGATTTTGGTACACTCTCAGATTGCTTTTTGAAGCTCAACTGCATATTTCACTCAAAATTACTATATCCAACCAATATAATGATTTCTAGTTTGTTCGGAAGCCATATTATATGCAGTTTTTCATGCGGAATCCGAAAATTACTTTAGTTTTGGACGAGAGCATTAAAAAAATTCAGGACGGCCAAAAAATACTACCGAAAATCGATGTTTTCAACACTTTATCGATATCAGATTCTTTTTTACTATTTTTTTTGTTATTTTCATCGAAAAATAAACCTAGAAAACCTATAAGATCGTACTTTTCTAAAATTTGAAATTTCGATTTTTTTTGGGCCATTTCTGGCCGTTCATATGACGCCGTTTGCCAAAAAATCGAGCATTTTGGAGCAGGTCTGGCACGGGGAAAACATGTCGAATTTCTGAAACTTCGGTTATGGGGGTTCTCAAGCGTGCTGATGGTTATGGGACTATTAATTTTGCACGTGGATCCTTCGTTGAAGTCAGACGACGACACGTCGAAATCACATTATCCTGATTATCTCTATTCCCGATAGTCCTAAAATTAAGTGGATGTGTCTCTAGGGTCATCATTTGATGGCGATCACGCTGATCTAGTTTATTTTTAATTATTTATAAAATGTTTAAACTTTTCTAAAATGTCGGAGAGTTAAAGGTGATAAATGAAATTATAATCAGTCTGGCCGGATTGGTGTGAGGATTTCAAATATATTTTTGTTTTTCTATAGAGACATGCCCAATTTGTGTATTGTAATTAATTGTATCTGAAAATGGAGATGCCATTGGTAATGGTGAGAGACAATGGGAAGAAGAGAGAGTGTAGACAGCCAGAGGGAACAGAGGCATAGGAAGGAAGAGGTCAGTCGATACGGGATGAGATACACAAGGTAGATCAAGGGAAGAAGGTAGTTCATCTCTAATGTTTTGGTTCATTTAATTGCACTACAAAAATTGGGCATGTCTATATAGAAAAACAAAAATATATTTGAAATCCTCACACCAATCCGGTCAGACTGATTATAATTTCATTTATCACCTTTTACTCTCCGACGTTTTATAAAAGTTCATTTTTTTTAATAATTAAAAACAAACTAGATCAGCGTGATCTCCATCAAATTTTGACGATAGAGACGTATCCACTTAATTTTAGGACTATCGGACAGAGAGCTATTCGCGATAAGCTGATTTTGACGTGTCGTCGGCTGGCCTCAACGAAGGCTCCACGTACAAAATGAATTCGCCCATCCTCATCAGCACCCATGAGAACCCCCGTAACCGAAGTTTCGGAAAATCGACATTTTTTCCCTGTGCCAGACTTTGCTCGATTTTTAGGCAAACGGCGTCATATTGGGCCAAATATCAGCACTTGGTATGGGAACTTCACCAGCGAAATATTGAGGGGGGTTGCAAAAAAGCCATCCGTCGACCCCTCCCAAAATGAACATTTTCTCGTGGAATATCTCTTAAGTTCAATGAAGAAACTAATGACGAGTTCGACGGCAAAAATGGGGTGAAATGATCGATTTTTCCCCCTCTATCATTAGAATACGTTCGCCGTGATATTGACCTTTCTCGTCCAATCTGGCAGGCTGTGTGATACTAATCGTTCACGATCCGATGAGTCTTATCATTTTCCAAGCGCCGGTTGAGTTTCATCTGGATCTCTTCGAGTTTCTCTTCGAGTTTCTGGATAATTGTAGTTACAACCGCCAATTCGGGGAAATACAATAATATCACTAGTATCTACAGACAATCATATTTTACCAATTTTCAATACGTTCTTTCGTCATTAGACATATTAATAGTGTTTTCAGAACATATTCGACTCCTTTATTTTCATCTCGCCTTCAGTATTTACTCGCACCGACAAATTTGTGCGATGTATTGAAACATTTTAGGCGCTATGAAAGCCTACTGTGAACATATTCGACTCCTTTATTTTCATCTCGCCTTCGGTATTTACTCGCACCGACAAATCTGTGCGATGTATTGAAACATTTTAGGCGCTATGAAAGCCTACTGTGAACACAAAGTGGAAATACAAAATTGTTGTTTCCCATCCGAAAGTGACCATCCGACCTAGTGTCGCAGTGCAAGAATCCCAACAAATAATGACAATCACTAATATGCGCTCACGATCTCATGCATCTTTTCCTGTATTTGTGACATACCGATTACGCTCCATCTGGATCATATTAATTCACTTTTCACATGAAGTGCAATGTATGAGTGGTGTACAAGTTGTAATCCTCTTTTTTCGGAAACCATTGTTGCACACGCGCCCTCCTAATTTAGTATGATCTATCAGCGGTCAGACAGAGTGAGAGAGGATCGACAATAGTAATTATTTATCACGTCAGGCAATAGTGCTCAGGTGAGGATGGGTCTGTACTCTTCATAAGTTGTACTCCACTAAAGGGGCCTAATCGCTCTCTTGAGATCATCGCGTCATCGGGCGTTGGGGTGGCCTTAAGGGCACGTACGGTTGTAAGGAGTCCACACTGTTGTCGCTCGCGACGTCGAAAATAGTAAGCGCCGATTTCATTAGTGTCCTTCTCGCTCGATGAGTGTTTTGCGAGTCCAAACGTGTTATACAAAAGCGAATCATTTTTAATTTAGTGTCGGGTTATGTTTGTTATATGTATTATCTTATATCGATTTTAATGTATTTACACTTTAAAACACTCCATAAAACACGCTTTAAAACACGCTTTAAAACACTCCATAGTGAGCGTACACGACAAACTTTATAGTGATAGTGCTGACTGATGCAAACAGGCGATTTTATCCCTCTCAATGTTACACACTCTCTAGAAGATGAGCGGAAATGTAGCCACTCTCAACCGTTGTCCAGCTTAGTCGCGCCGGCGTCAAAAACCAAGGAAAGTCTCCACGCCAATAATATCATCAGTGCGCATGTGTACACATCACACTTTATCAATACATTTTTTTGCTCCAGCATTGTAAATATTATACACGTTTCGAGACAGGGTATACTACGGGATTTACATTATTCACGACTTGCGGACATCACATCAACTCTACTGCTTACCAACATAATTCGATTGTTCTAAATATTAAAATATGTCTAGCAAACATGTTAAAACGGGAATTTAAGCAGATCCTATCTGCTAATTATCAGGATCTTGAAGATTACGTTTCGATTCTAATCAGATTCAGTCAAGTCTCGGCATCATCCTCTCGATATTCCTAAGCGTTCTCTCGACGAGTTCCGATGTCTTCGCTGACCCTCCGATGTCACTGGAACATTTCGATTTCAACGCTGACAACATCTATCTCTCTACTATTGGGGTGTTCCAAAAGTTCCTGGAATTTTTTTCTGAATTTATTTTCTCACGAATCATAAGTCAATGAAATTAATCATCCCTTATATCTATTATAGATCGACATGAAATATATTTTGCGAAGGCTATTTCTTGAAATGATTACCTAGTGATGATGAAATAGTAACAAATGTGCGTTTTTGGCTCATGTTTGAAAAAATTATAACGTCGTTTTCATTGAAGTTTAAAAACTCTGGTTTATTGTGAATTAGAGATATCAATAGGCCTTTCAATTGAACATTTAAAATTGCATATTTATTTAACGACCTCCGAAAAACATCAAACTTTTCATTTTAATCTTGCCGAAGGAAGGTCATTTTTCAAATTTTCATGGTTGTTTGCTAATCAATCGCTCTAAATTTGCAATGCAAATTCATTAAATTTTATTTATTGTCGTTTGGAACCTTTGTTGGTATCAAAATCGATGAAAATTTAAAAATCGCGTTGAAAATTTCGAGTCTTGTAATAAATGTACATCGCGATTCAGAGGGCCAGGATAGTGTCCAGTAAGAGAGTTGGCAACTACCAAATAACTAGGCATTATCACATGAGTTCTGTCTCTTCATAGGAAATAATTTGACGTTTGGTCATTTTTGAGTCACAACTTCGGAATCGCACTGTTCTTGTGAACCTCGAAATTGCTTATCTATGTAGCGCGGAAATTGAAGAGCACCGATTGCCCTACTCAATGCTATGTACTATTAGTCAGTGAGATTCATCTCTTCAAAGAAATAAATTGTTGGAAAAAATTCCAGGAACTTTTGGAACACCCCAATATTAGGCGTATGCATGAAGGTGTTTTGTGCGAGACATGAACGAACGATCAACACCATTAAACAAATCAGTCTCAAATTATACTTTTGAAACATATTTGGTCATATTTTTGAAAGCAATTGTTATTAAATTAGAATACGATGAAATGCTTACCCCGTGTGGACACCCTGCTCCGTGAGTGCCTCCCACAGCGCATCCGAGATCAAGTCTGCGTGCTTATGGCAACCAACATATCTGAAATTAATGCAACTTTGAATTTCGAGACCGTAATTGACTAAATTCTGTACACGATCCGGATTTCCAAAGCATGATGCGCGCCATTTTAGCGAAACGGCGCGGACTCGCCCTCCTCGTTTGCAGAATTGTTCTATGTCGCACATCCTACGCTGAAAACCCCAAGCAAAAACGACATATTTTTCAGAATTTTTAGAAATATACGCGGGAATGGAATAAATTCAAACCTGAGCATGTCCACTCCAGCACGGATGAAGGCGGTAGGGTTGGCGATGTCCTTGCCAACCAGACCAGTGCCGGTATTGCGCGTACCCTAGAATACATTTGGTATCAAATCAAATGTGAAATAAATCAGTTATCGATTTCTCAGAATGCACTAATCTACGGTTGCCGTACCGTCTCGAAAACGGCATGGACATCTCCGAAGTTCATTCCCGAAACCAGGCCCGGACCGCCGACAAGTCCACACCTACAAATAATACTGTAGAATCAGGAAAAGCAATCGAGAACTAAATTTTGCATAAAACAACTAAAATAACTCAATCGAAATCAAAATTGTCAATTACATTTACAGAATATCTTGCCTGATACACTCGATACCCGATTTTTTTACTTACGCAATGTTGGAGATGATGTTGCCGTAGAGATTCGGCATGAGCATCACATCGAACTGCTGGGGTCGGGAGACCTGAGATGATTTGGTTGTTGTTTGTTTTGTGAGAACAGCGCTCCCTGCTGATTAATTTTGAATTTCACAAGCAGCAATCTAGATAGGGTGAAACATATTTTACCCTCTGAATTTTTATCTTAACAATTTCGAGATCAATTTTCGAAAAAAATAGGGTTCACTTGCATTACAAATTATAATAATTGTCACGCTAAATTGATCATTGGTTTGCTTTTTTTCAATAAACTCTAGGTAAGGTTATCGGTAAATGAATTGGTCAGCATTTGGTTGCAATCGGGATTCCCGATTTAAGATATAATTCAATACCCAACCAATTGCATGCTTGCATTATAACTCAAGATGTTAAATAATATCGTATCAATAGTGTTGTCAAACAATAGGTTACCCATGGCTAAAGTGATCACTAAAACTAACCATGATGCCGTTCTAAATAGAGTAGGGCTCCGGAATTGGACGTAATTGGGCGTCTTTTCAATCATTTTCGTAAATGTTTCATGTACAATATATAGTATCCATATATGGCGCATATGAAACATATCTGAAAATGATTAAAAATACGCCCAATTACGCCCAATTCCGGAACCCTAAAATAGAGATTCATTGTGGGTTCCGTACTTTGATTTTCAAATCGATAACTTACCAACTGCATGCTTGCATTGTCCACGATCATTTGATCGAACTCGACCGTCGGGTACTCCTTTGCCATGTCTTTAGCGATCTGAGATATTCAGTGGGATTACGGTAGGACATCAAATTCCTTGATCACGAACTGGTGGCTACACTAGCCTCATCATCGAGATTTTTCAGGGTACTCCTTCGTTATGTCTTTACCGATCTACATGTGTTCAACCAAAATTATAAACTGTATACAAGAAAAAATTATACAATAGAAAGTTGGGCCACGCCATTTACAATGCTGTGTAAGAACTCCCCGATTTCGATGACCAAAATCTAGCCAAATCTTTATCTAATGTAAAATATTCTTGAATTTTCGAACCTGTAGGAACAATCCGTCTCCAAGTTTCTGGATGTTGGCCTTGTGCACGGCAGTGACCTGAAATGTTCAAATTAAAATAATGGAGCCATAACATGCTTGACACGTTACCTTCTTCCTCCCGTTCAGCACCGCGTATTCATAGGCGAAACGAGCGATGCGTTCGATCTTCTCCTGAGTGACGATCTGAAATGTTCGTTGACCTCTGATCTTTGATATGTGATCTTAGTCTTAATCGTCTACTCTCAACACTGTTAAGACAAATGAACAACCTAGTTCACCTACATTTTCACTGAAACCACAATACATACAATTTTTATGAAGACTCATTCTTACGTTAACATAGGGCCTCTGTTTACCTTGATGCTCTCCACTACACCGGGGATCGACTCGTGCTCGAGTCCGGAGTATTCTCCCTCCGTGTTCTCACGAATAAGCACAATGTCGATGTCCTAAATGCTGAATTAAGACTGGAAAATGATGCACAGTCAACAGTTATCAATTTCAAAAGGCCAACTATGTTTCATTATAGTCTCATAATTCTAATTTTGCAACAAACGACAATGGGTGGATGGGAAAAGATACAACACACAATTATACCTTATGCCTAGTAGGCACGGTTGGAATCGTGACGCAGTGAAGGACGTTCGCCCAGAGGTCAAGACGTCTCCTGAACATATCGGATTAGGCTTACAGCACTGTCGATATCACATCGATCAATCCATTTGCGGTTATCGGTTTATGCAAGCATCATTGTCAACATTTATCTTCCTTAAAGGAGGGGTAAAGTCAAAGCTACTCATTCGATTCTGTCATTAACATTGCCTAACTTTTTTCAACTATAAGAGATTCTTAAAATTTCACGTTTTTATCACTGCGCTGAAACTGAGTTATCGCAAGTTGACTGTTTGCTAGCCATGGACATCAGTGAAGGAGCTCAGTGAAGGTGCGAGAGAGCGCGCGAGTGAGAGAGAGTGACCCTCTCGTTTCTATAACCGCACGCGGTTGCCCTGACTAATTCTTTAAATGATTAAGTTCTTACCTCAACTCGACGTTGCGAGACACGAAGGCGGGATCGTCGAACTTGGTCTCGATGTTGCCCTAAACTTGAAGTTATTTCACATTCAATAGTGATCGATCACCTGGAGCGTGCTTGCAATGAAAGACACTAGGTCGGATGAGGACTATGGCGTCAGGCCTCCTTTTATATATCATATATAAAAGGCGACATGGCGTCATATTTCTCATCCGAACTAGTGCCCAATGGAAAGTTCGAAAACTATTTATGTGAGCGTTTGGAAAGTGTCGCCAACCTTGATGGCGACTCCGTTTCGCTCAATCGCATAGATGACCTCCTCCATGTCACCGTCCTGAATGAGAAACGTGTTGAGTGAAATTTCTGCTCTGTTTTCGAATCGGGGTTCCAAAACATAATCGGACCCCGATTACAGATGGGACCCGATTCGAAATTTCGAGTTCTTGTCACTTACCTGATAAATAGAAGTCATCTGCACCTCTTCGAAGTTGATCGGGGCCTGCATTCAGCATGTTTTAAAATTTAAAAATGGAGGCTGCAATGAGACTTTTTCGATCAAGTTGAGTTTCATATTGATTATGAATCTTTCAATTTCTTGAAAATACCAATTTTGGAATCACATCTCTGTGTTAAAAATTATACTACCAAAATAATTAATGGACCTTACAAATATATTTATGAACATAGTTCATATATGATCATAGTTCGCGATCAAACCTCATTAGCTAGAGAACACGTTAATTGGGGGGGGGGGTTATTTCCTCTCTGTCTCAAATTTCGATATTTACTCTTATGAATTTCATAAATGAATGGGTTTTGTGACCAAGGTTGAGTTTCATTCGGGTTATATTTCTATGAATTTTCGAAAATTGCAATTGACCACACGTTTGGTGTTCGAATAAATACATTTGTCAAGATTCTGTTCTCACTAGTCTCGAACTAAATGCCGAAATGCGTCGTACCTAGCACCATATTACTCCGATGAAAATGGATTAGATTCGTTCAGATCACGAACTCCAACTATGTTGTCGTCGACAATCTCTCCCTTCTCACCGTCATGTACATCGTCATTGATAACCATAAGCTGGTCAATACATATGCATCATAGTTCTCCATATTTATCTCCACTCTGTGGCATTACTCATATCGAAGAGAGTCTGGATGAGAAGCGGAGTGTCAGAGATGAAGAGCCACAAGCTGGACATTGGAGTTGCACGGTGCAACGTTTCCGACTCACTTTCTCACTGCTATTTTGTCATATACCTCACATTCAACCTGTTGTAAGACTAGGAGAGAAATCACCCAGAATTAGGAGCGTAAGCATCGCAGGAAACGAGACTTTTGTGCAGTCTATCGCCGCTCAGACGAGTGAGAGTGCAAAGAAAATGAGAAGAGACACGTCAGCGATAATGTCTGAGATTGCAAAGCAGTGTCATTGTATTTGCAGGGCTCAACGAGTCCGTCCCACTTTAGCACTTTGCTAATCCAAACGTGCTCTGCCTATGCCGCAAGTTCAATTTGTAGGCAGGCAAGGAGTGAAATCTCTTTGGCAAAAAGTGATTTCGTATGAAGAAGGGATCCTATTCATGCAGTGTACTTTATCACCACTCAGACTGTTTAGAGAGTATGCCCAAACGAGGATAGTCTCGTCAGTGATAATGTCTGAAATTGCAAAGCAGTGCTGCTTCGCGTGCGTCAAAATAGGCTGATAAGGCTCACTACTGATATGGCTGACTGATGCAAACGGGCGATTGCATCGCTCTCTCGCTCTTGAATACTGTCTAACGATAGAGCGGAAATCGGGCCACTCTCAACCGTTGGCCGGCTTAGTCACGCAGGCGTCAAAAACCAACGGATATCAAGAGGTCATTGCGTGCAAATGCTACTCATTCGAATTTTCCAAATGCCGATTAGAAAAAGTTCTCTTCATTCTGCACCCACTCACACTGATCATCATATTTCCCACGAAACCAACCCTACTACAAAATGCACAAGAATTTTGTCGCACACAGAGAAACTCAAAATTTCCCAGAACTCACATTGCAGTACTTGAAGATCTTCTTGATGTGTCCGATCATCTCGGGCCCGATTCCGTCTCCAGGCATCGCAGTGACCGTGTGCTGCCCGCCGTACTTGGCCAGCGTGTTCTGGAAGTGTTTGTTGGTTGTTGTTGTTGTTGTTGTTGTTGTTGTTGGTATTTTTTTGACCAGGGAGCATCCAAAAGTTGTTAAAGCTATTGACTTTCAAAAAAAAGAAATTTTTCTGGTGAATTGTTGGATTGATTTCAAATATGATTCACGAGTTCTAAATAGGTGATGACGTGAGATGACAATCGCTTCTGAGAGATCAAACATGATGCAATATCAATTCTTAAAACATGATACAATATCAATTCCCTAGTGCAATCATTAACAATAACAACAACAACTCGCCCTGTTTCCGGGCAGCTTGTGCGTGCGAATCGCCGAATTCGCAGGGGTGGCGACGGAAAGAGCGCGGCGAGCGACTGCTGTGATGGCGTTGGAGGAGAGCATCTAAAGTAGAATTTGGCACCTTAATTGTGTATGGTCTCTCGCTAGTCGGGCATGAGATAGAGCGGACAGAATGAAGTCAGTAATTTCTTGCGAACAGCATCTCTATGAGTGATGCGAAATCGGCGCGCGCTCTCCTCGTTTCACACGCTCTCTCGCCGGTCAGACAGAGCGAGTGAGCGTGTGAAACGAGGAGAGCGCGCGTCGTTTTGGCATCACTAATCTCTACCAATCGAGCGAAAATGACGAACAACTGGGCACGCTTTTCAAACGCTAACGGTTGCTACTCGCTCAAGACAAATAAACGATAAAGTGCGGATTTCAATGTCTTTTCCTTACCCGGAATAGGGAATCTAAAACCCGTCAATGAGTGGTGGTCAACAGCGACTCGCCGAAGTGATAACGTCTGATAAGCACAGTGAAACGGGTAAGCACACACACACTCACACACAGATCCACGATCATTTCACCGCCAGATTGAAATAGATCTATGAGGTTGGTCGGAAAGTCTTTGTCACTTTTTCAAAACTTAATTTCTTTGATGAAACAATAGCAAGAGTCCAATAATACTTGTAATCATTATAAGCAATATGTGCCCAAGGTTCCTTCAACTTATGAAACCCCTCCCTATAGAACCCATCTGAGCGCGAGGCAAAGTATTGCTTGAGTGCTGCATCGAGATTTCCACGGGAATTTCAGGCCCTATCTCGAACGGCATGGGTCGGGTCTGCGAAAAGCCAGTAATAGGTCGGAGCCATGTCAGGAGAATACGGGGGGGGGGGGGTGAGGGAGAACCATCCATCCCTATCCACCTAGTTCCTGCTTGACTTGATTGGAGACCTGGTGGCGGGGGTCATTTTGTTGAATGTGCACTTTCTTATCATTCAGCCTTGAACGAGAGACTTCCAAATTCAAATTATGTAGATGTGTGACGTACTTGACCCCGGTGATTAACATGCCCTCAGGTAATAGATCCGATTAGATCAAGCCATCCACTCCCCACCACATTGATAGCTTGTTTTTGTTGGGGTGCAGGTCAAGTTTGGGGACACGCTGTGGAGCCTCTCCTTTTCAACCCGCTTGGCTCTTATGTGGTTGTTATCTTAGATGACCCGTATCTTATTCCCCGTTATGAGCCGTTCCAACCATCGATCTCCGCCTCGGAGAATGAGGAGAGTAATGGAATCATCGACTCGACGGCCATGGTTGGCTTTGCTCAGATCATGAGATATGAATCGACCGATAAATTTCCTCATTCCAAGAGATCTCAAGCTTTCTTTGACAGTGCTATTATGGGCTCGAAGTGTGATGACTATTTCACGGACAGTTTGAAAAGGGTCTCTTTCCACCCCTTTCTTCAACGTCTCCAAATCCAACTCACCAGGTCTTCTAGATCGACCTGATCATTGAGGGAAAATTTGTCTTCTTCTAAGAGATGGAACCAATTCCTTATGGTGTTGTAGAGGGGACATGAGTGCCATAAGATTCTTCAGTAGGGTTCTCCGAATCCTTCATCGTGGTGTAGGACAGAGGTAAAGTATAACATGGTGGATGTGGATGGTACTACGAACATACATCGTTACTCTACTAGAGCATGACTGAAGCGAAGGGAATGGGGAGTAGTTAACTATAAAGACACTTCACTGATTGTTGTTTACTAGGAGCGAGGGGACGCCAAAGTGCACTTGCGACGAGCAGTGTTAAGACAAATCCAGTGACAAAGACTTTCCGACCAACCTGATACTTTCAAGCACTATTTCGAGCATGCATGTCTATAGTGTTTTCTCAATTCACGAAGGCGTCCATGCTCTGATGTATGGGCACCTGTTTCACTACATTATTTCACATGCCCTCAAAGCGCACTACAAATTTGAAAATATGAAAAGCTAAGCTAAACCTGGAGCAAATCGGAGACAGTTGGGAAATCACTCTAGAAAGTGCCAGAAACGAGAACGCGCGCGTTGTTGTGTAGTGTGGTGATAATGGAAGGTGCCTGCGAAAACAAATCAAAGTAAAGTGCCCGTGATTACGCCACTCGGCCGTTCCGGAATGGCCACGCAGAGAACAACTATTGGAATGTTCGAGCGATGTGTTTCAGGGATGTTTCATAATCAAATGTGGATGTTTCAGATGCTTGGTGACGGTTGTCTATTAAAATTAAACAATATCAAAAATACGGATCTTTTCAAGCCCTTCGCGTCATATGTTTCGGGATCCGTTCACATTCATCTGTGAACGAGTAGTATGATTGGAGACGGTTGATCAAGGAAATGAGCAACAAAATAATGAGTGATGATACGGTGAAGCGCGTTATCTGAATTGGTTATGCTTACGACATTTTACAAAACATCACTTCCGTTTTATAATAAACAGTGGATCGAGTGACATCAGGTCAACGAGCAGGAGCAATCGCGGATTGGACCAACGATATCGCTCTGACTGTTTGAGAACTCCGAATGAGGATGTATTCACGAAAATAAAATATTTACATTGAGCGCCAAATCCAGTTCTGAGTGCACTCAGTAGTCAGAGTGACATCAGTATCGAAGAAGGTATCAGTGCTACTTGAACTAAATGAACAACTATTGATATTTGTAATGTGTTACATATTGTGTTCTGAAAGAGGTGAGACAAGTTGACGCTAGATCGAGCGCTGTGTGGTATCAAAATAAAACAATTTCGATAAAACACTTTCATTCTGTCACTCTCAGTGGTGAGAGTGACATCATTGTCGAGGGTGGGGACAATCTCAATGAGAGTTATTAGGCACTAAGTCGGATGAGATGTATCAAAGGCGGCATGACGTCATAGTTCTCATCTGACCTAGTGCCAGTTATTAGAATTCGACAAGCGGGCCTTCATTTCCTCATCATTTCACGTGCTCTCTCACCGCTCAGATCGAGTGAGAGAACGTGCCAAACGAGGAGACACGGCGATTTGTCATCACAAATATTTTTTTTTCAAATCCACATATCAAGCCCTGCCAGTCCGGTTAGCCAGAACAACCCAAACGTAGAGTAGAATACCGCGCGGAAACTCTACTCGTGAGAGACGCTGGCGAGGCCCCGAATCATTGATTGCTTCGCACTAAAATGAGAGAGTGAAAGCAGAACGGCTTCTTAGACAGCTTTTGCCTGCTTCGACTACACTCGGAGTCGCCGTCTGACTCTCTCGATATCGCATGCTCTCTCGTACTGTCTAACCGGACGAGTGAACGTGTAGAATAAAGAGAGTCAGACGTTTTTCACCAATCGTGGGAAGAGAAAAGTACGCGCGTATCTCGCACACTTTTTGGATTCTATCATACTAAGAAATGGAGAAGGGTACATTCTGTGTTATCTTCCAACCTTGCACGGATATTTTTCAGGGAAATTAGAACAATACGTCATTTCAGAAATCTTAGAAACCATTGACATTTTCGTAATGCGTGAGGAAGTCAGCGGCGATGCTTTACACTTGCCGAACACTCTCGAACATTCAGTAGGGAAACGTGGGAAAGCCAAAACGTGCGCTTATTTCTTCCACTTTGTGGACGATTTCAAAAAAAGGAACGAAGCACAGATATTTTCCTCGTGATGAGGGGGAATAGGGATGGCTTCACAAGAAATTATTCTGAATGTTTCGTGTTCTTCTACACGTTTCTGATATAGCGGTCACGGTGCGATCTCGGGGATATTTCCACATGATCTTTTTTTAACGCTCTCACACCGAGTACATGGATTGAGAAGGTAGCGATGAAAGATACCTGCCAAACACTCCAAATCCTAAATTTTCAACAATAACGAATTGTAAAATACACATGTCAAAAAATGATGCACGTCTCCCACATCTGCAAACACTCTTCGAGGACGCTCAGCTGAGCAGGAAACGTGGGAAACGGAAAGGGTGCTTATCTCTCCCACTCCTTGAACCAGAGAAGAGTTCAGAACGGGATCGGGAAAATATCTTTCTCATCTTCCTACTCTTCCACAGGGAAAATATAAAGGGTTTGGAGAGAGTCAGTAAACTAGAGTTATGAGATCAGTCGGAGAACCAACTGGGACAAAACTGAGCAGAGGAAGCTGACGAGATTGCTCAGAAAACGTGAGCCAGGCAACGTGATGGTCGAGATCAGTGGAGAGATCACACAGGGAACCAACTGTGACCAAACAAACAAACAAGCAGCCTACGCTCGCTGAGAAATGCACGAATCGCCTCAATTTGCCTCGGATAATTGGATGTGGTTTGTAGTTGGAATTACTTCGCTAGAAATAACTTATTCTACGTGCTCTTAGATAGGGGCGCACACAAATATGAGATGATTCCATAAGAAGTATTCGTATTTTGCATACACTCTCGACTGCGTGAAACATATTGTGAGAAGTGAAGAAACAACTGATATAAATAACTAAGAGGACGTGGGTTTTCCGTTACTTTTCGCACTACTTCGACGTGAGGTGAGCGAAATACGGTCTTTGTTTGATCAATTTTTTGAGTAGGTTTGAGGTGCGGGACATAGCTCACCAACATGCGCTTAGGAAACGTGCCCTAAAATAGTCCAACATCACGCGAAAATACAGACAAGGTGAAATGAGGAGCGTGCCACCCGAAACTCGAACTCTAGGCGGATAAACTCCTCGTTCTTCCCTCTTCTCACTCGTTTTCTCTGACTTGTTTACCCCAAAACCTCTGTGATCCCGGCTGTCTCTAGCATATGTTCTTGCTGGTTAGGAGGATGTAGAGAGTGGAGAAAAGAGGGAGGATCCCGCATATCTCAGCCATCGAGCATTCGTCTGCCTCTCTCGATATTGCATGTTCTCTCGCACTGTCTAACCGGTGAGATAGCGTGTAAAATGAAGAGAGTCAGGCGTTTGTTCCAGCCATCCCCTCTCAATCAATGCCTGGATCTTGTGAGAGACCCGCATTACAAAGTAGGAGGAGAGGGGACAGGGAGAGGGAGGAGGGAGGGAAGGAAGAGGAGGAAGGTGGTAAACTCGGGACAGAGTGAGGGAGTGTCATACGAGAGGGTCCGTTCATCTGAGATTTCAAAGAAATGGTAACAAAATGGTGAGAAGCTGTTTATCATCGAGATCACATGGCGTAATACAATGCAAGGAACCTACCCGATGCCACTAGCTTGATACTCGATATAAATCAGACGTACTTACAAATGTGAATGTTCTGCGTATTATTCAAAGGAATAGTCAATTGATATTTTTACAGATTCTGTTTGCTAGAAGAATTAATAGAAAAGCTAACTCTCCATTATGTATATCACGCGTCTTCTGAGAGATTGCATGACCGTGCGGAACCAGGAGCCCCAACTTTCAGCAGTATCCACGAGATAATTATGCCAGAGTATATTGGTGATTAGAAAACTTTCTACGTTGGCCGTTTTTTTCAGAACCGGCTTTTAGGTATTTTCCGGTTCCGCACCCGGCTCTACCGTATCTCAGCTCCCAGATGAGCTAGAGTGCAGGCATTGAGATCAAAATGTCCGGAAAATTAATTCCAACAACTTTTATGTTGACAAAAAAGTTCGACGGCGTCAACTTCATATTGAAATTTACGAAAAACTGCGATCAAAAACATAAAATAAATTCTACCGGCTCGGTGACCCCACCCTTGTAAGCGGTGCTCATATTCGGAATCTCCATATCCGATTCTATCAGGAAAAAAATATAGCTGAACTCCTTAGGCGTGACAAGTGGTCTTCCCAATGCGAAAATTGCGTCCAAATTGCTCAATTTCAGAACCACTTTTCTGAAAATCATCGTATAAAAGCTCCAAAGCATGACTATATTGGCGAAAACATCATAAATAAGTAAAATAACACTAAATAACTCGAATGGAATGCATTTTGGTACTTTTTCAAAAAATCGAAAAAATTTCGAAAAAATTGTCTCGATTTTCATAAATTTATATTTTCATGATTTTCATGGATCTTTTGCTACCAAATCATATAAAAGTATGAGATGGTAATGCATAGGCATTATTTCCTCGAAAAAAATCCGATTTCGGTCACTGAGCCGGAAAATACAAACTTTCCGGTTTTGGTTTCCGGATTTTGACAAAACTATGTTCTCTAGGGAAAATTAAGCCGTCTAGTTATTTATATTTATTATTAAATATAAATACACACATTTTACCCTGAAAGGATGATTTCTGATAAGATATGACAATCCTGCAATGTGAAAATTGTAATTGAATTTTCGAAGTGTAATTTCAGCTGAAAATGAATCTAAACTGAAATTTATTGTTAGAATCCTTCCTTGTAGCGTAAAATGTGTTTATTTATAGTTACTAATAAATATAAATAACTAGACGGCTTAATTTTCCATAGAGAACATAGTTTTGTCCAAATCCGGAAACCAAAACAGGATAGTTTAAATTTTCCGGCTCAGTGACCGAAATCGGATTTTTTTGGAGGAAATCATGCCTATGCATTACCATCTCATACTTTTATATGATTTGGTAGCAAAAGATCCATGAAAATCATGAAAATATAAATTCATGAAAATCGAGACAATTTTTTTCGATTTTTTGAAAAAGTACCAAAATGCATTCCATTCGAGTTATTTAGTGTTATTTTACTTATTTGTGATGAAAATCGAGACAATTTTTTCGATTTTTTGAAAAAGTACCAAAATGCATTCCATTCGAGTTATTTAGTGTTATTTTACTTATTTATGATGTTTTCGCCAATATAGTCATGCTTTGGAGCTTTTATACGATGATTTTCAGAAAAGTGGTTCTGAAATTGAGCGAGTTGGACGCTATTTTCGCCTTGAGAAGACCACTTGTCAAGCCTAAGGAGTTCAGCTATATTTTTTTCCTGATAGAATCGGATATGGAGATTCCGAATATGAGCACCGCTTACAAGGGTGGGGTCACCGAGCCGGTAGAATTTATTTTATGTTTTTGATCGCAGTTTTTCGTAAATTTCAATATGAAGTTGACGTCGTCGAACTTTTTTGTCAACATAAAAGTTGTTGGAATTAATTTTCCGGACATTTTGATCTCAATGCCTGCACTCTAGCTCATCTGGGAGCTGAGATACGGTAGAGCCGGGTGCGGAACCGGAAAATACCTAAAAGCCGGTTCTGAAAAAAACGGCCAACGTAGAAAGTAATCACCAATATCAATCAATCAATCAATCAATCAATTTATCATGTCAGGCAATAGGTGCTCAGATGAGGATGGGGCGGTACTCTTCATAAGTTGCATTCCACCAGTGTTTGCCAATAGCTCGGGTCAAATCATCTCTCCATCGTATGTGAGGCTTCCCAGGGGGGCGCTTCCTATTGTATGGCGTCCACACCGTAGTGGCACGGCTCCACTGCTCCAGTCCCATTCTCCTGACCTTGAGGGCCCAGCGCCCTTTCCTTTTCAGTCCTTCCTCGATCCAATCCCTCAGCTTCGTGATCCCCCGCACGCGTTCATTCCTCCAGCGATCTTTCAGCGTGACTCCCAACATCTTCCTCTCCATCTTTCTTTGGGTAACACTCAGCCGCTCTTTCTCACTCGCCATCAGCGCCCAAACTTCGCTTCCGTAGAGTACGGTAGCCGTGAGCTACGTCATCGGCGTATTCCAAGTGGCAAAAATTCCTTCCATCAATTGGAATCCCGTCGTTCTCCCAGTCGATGTCATTCATGGCTGAGCGAAGCACTGCATTGAAGAGACGAGGGGAGAGGGTATCCCCTTGCCTGACTCCTCTTCGCACAGTGACTGGTACGAGTTCCTCGTTTACTCTGATGAGTGTAGAGGAAGACTCGTAGATGCGGCGCAGCAGGTGGACGAGGGTAGGATGGGCTCCGAACGAGTAGAGGGCTTGCCAACATGCACTCCATTCCACGCAATCGAATGCTTTCTTGAAGTCAACGAATGCGAAATACACGGGGATACCGTATTCCGAGGTTCTTTCTGCGACCTGCTTGATGGAATGCAGGTTGTCGAGGGTGCTGCACCCGCTCCGGAAACCGGTTTGGGTGGACGACTCAGTCTCTTCGAGCACCGCCTCGAGTCTTTTCAGAATCACCTTGGTCATGGTTTTCAGGGTTACGGTGAGCAAGGAGATGGGGCGGAAGTTTCCGACGTTGGTGGGATCTCCTTTCTTGTGCAGAAGAGTAACCACTGCTTCGGTCAAATCGCATGGGTCTGCTTCATCTTCTACCAGATAGTTGAGGAGATCAGCGATGATGGGGGCGAAGTGGTGTCGCGAGTGGAATAGCATATCAGGGAGAATGCCATCCGACCCGGGGGAGTGACCACACTTGAGTAGAGACATCGCTTCGCTGACCTCATCGGGTAGGAAGGGTGGAAGAGGATCGGGTGGTTGAGGGGGGATTGCGAGTGGGACCTGAACTGCAGGGGTGTAGAGATCCTCGAAGAAGCGCTGGACAGCTGTCTCGGTGGCTGCTTGAGAGAGAGCACCAGTGACAGGGTCGGGGAGGAGGAGGCGCTTCTTTGAGGTGTGCAGACTCAGCATGCTCTTCAAGATGCTCCTTCCCATGGTTGCTGCTTGCCGTGCTTGTGCCTCCTTTCTCTTCCTGATGTCATCGACGAGACTCGTCCGGGCAGCTTTGCAGGCAACGGAGTAGGCTACAGTTCCTTGGGGATTGGATTGCATTTGATGGCGCGTCGCGAGGAGCTTCCGTGTTCCACTCGAGATCCAAAGCGGGGATTGGCGCTTCCTCCAACAGTTCATTGCCGCGGTCTCCGTGAAAGCCTTGACCATAGAGTAGGCATCGGCGGCAGAACTGGGTCGGGCAAGGGGCAGTGACGCAAGAAGGGATGCGTTGGCAGTAAAAGCAGATCGATCGAAATCTAACCGCTCCCTGCATCTTTTCTGCCTCATCTTGCCAGGGAGGGAGAGGCACATCCGGACAAGGCGATGGTCGGAGTCAAACTCAAACCGGCCAATGAGTCCGCAATTGACTACTCTCGCTGTGGTGGGCGCTGCAACGTAGTCAATTTGGTGGAATGAGGAGCCGTTGGGGGATCGCCATGTCCAGATTCGACCGTGCCGTCTCTTGGGGAACGTGTTCTGGATGCGCAGTCTATTCCTCACACAGAGCTCAGTGAAGCAGCGTCCGCGTGAGTTCGGTGTGGGAGAGGAGAAGTTACCGACAAATCTTTCATTGCCAGGTTCCCTCGCTACTCTACAGTTGAAATCACCGACTAGAACTGGCATAAGGCCTCTTGGCGCACTCTGCAGAGCAGTCTCAACCTGGTCTAGGAAGTCATCGTAAGCGTTGTCATCGTATGAAGACGTGGGGGCATACGCGCAGACCAGGAAGAGCCGTAGATCGGGGAGGAGGAGAGTGGCCAGACGAGGGGAGAGGCCCTCGTCACGGCTCCGCGCGTAAGGTGCGGTCGAAGCAAGAATGCGACGCCATGGGAAGCAGTGGACCCGCCCGAGTGGTAGACTGCAGTGCCTGAGGATGTAAGATTGAATGAGGCGCAACCCACAATCCTTGCTTCCTGCACTGCAATCACGTCCCACTTGATCTTGTCGAGAGCGAGTTCCATCTCCGTCTGCTTCTCCCTTGGACCGAGCGTCATGGCGTTGATGGTGCCGATGTAGAAGTGGCGACCCATCGTAGTGGAGTACAACTCCCGCGTGTTAAACGCTTCTGGGAGAGGGACACTGGGCGGGTGGAACCGGAGACGGGGAGACGAAATCGCACTCGACCGCTCGCCACACACTTGAGAACCCAGAGATTTTACTGCCAACGCATCCCTTCTTGCGTCACTGCCCCTTGCCCGACCCAGTTCTGCCGCCGATGAAAACACCAATATACTCTGGCATAATTATCTCGTGTATACTGCTGAAAGTTGGGGCTCCTGGTTCCGCGGGCTGTCCGTTTTCATGCATTCTCTCAGAAGACGCGTGATATATATTCAATAACTATATTCAATAACTCTTCCAATGCGCCGCATCAACTAATTGTGAATTTTCTGTACAAAACGAAATGCTGAACCGAATTTCGAAGTCAAATGTTCAGGTAGGAGTCACAACTTATACGACGGTCTGAAAAGCCGGAAGAAACGTGCGACGCTTGCCTGCGCACCGACTGTTCGGTCGGTGACACCTACAAACAACCTGAACGATAGCGAGCGGCGAACCGAATCTGGATCGTATGGTAGACGACGCCGAGCGCATGCAGACTCTGCAAAACGTCGCTCGTTCTCACGCTGTGGGAAATTGTCAAAAATTGTAAAAAAATCGTACAAATTTGGAAACTGCAGAATTAAGTGACCACCTGCCTCACGCATGTGTCGAAATTTTAGTGAGATTAGTAAATGGCAGAAAGAAACCGCACCTTGCTACTGTCCCGATTCACGATCTCGTTGATCGAGGAGTCCGAAGGCACCTTGCTCAGGGGCTGCAATTTTTGTCAAATATTTCTTATTTTGTTACGAGGAACAGTCGGATTAATCAGATAAAACCAATTGCAGATCATTTCATATTTCAATTGAAAAACAATAATTTGAAAAATGGGTAATAATCAAGACATCCATAAAAAAGTCACCTACCGTACTGTTTCTGCTCACTCTGCTGAGGCTAAGCGTGAATTCACGAGGTAAAGAAAGGAATTCCTCCAATTGAACACCTTGTTGGGTTATATTTTCAAGTAGGTTTCACATCAATTCTTAAAGTAAATGTTCAGTAAATTACACTGATGGATTGACCCACCAGATTCATTAGAATGCATTTATATATAAGTCACGTTCGTGTTGCAGTAAGAATGATACGGCTGCGGCCGACAGGGAAGATTCCTCGTCTCGGCTATCTAGAGTGCTCACTTTCGTTTGATATATGACACTACAGGGTGCGGAGAAAGTACTTTGGCATGGATTTAACCATGTATCTTCCTTCAATGGCATCGATTTTTTTTGAAACAGTACACATTATTTATCAGAGACAGTAGGAAGATAACAACATGATATTACTCGATTTGTCCTACATTGGCCTTGACGACAGCCTTGAGAGGAGAAGGGACTGACTCGATGACGGATCGCAGGTAGTGGGTATCGATTTTCTCCCATGCATTCTGGAGGGACTTCTTGAGGCTATCCAGATTCTAGTGGCGGGTGGAGCAAGAATCATTCTCCAAAACCGACCACAAACTAATGTCGAGCGGATTCAAATCGGGGCTGTTGGTGGGCCTTTCATTCGATGGAATGAAATCCGGATGATGGCTCGCACACCAGTTCTTGGTGAATTTTGCGGAATGGGCGAGTGCAGAATCTTGCTGGAAGGTCTAATGGCGCTCTTTGAAGTGGGAACGTGACCATGGAAGAAGAGTCTTCTCCATGAACTGCTTGATGTAGTAGTGCTTATCGACCTTCATACCGGGCTTGACGAAAACAACGGGAGTCTTGCCGGTGGCACACACTCCTGCCCAAACCATCACTGACTGCGGGTGGGAAACTCGAGAGACGGTTTTGCCCTAGCATTGGCTTGCTGACTTAACTTGGCAGTGATCCTCGTGTTCTGGCTGTTGAAAGCCTGCTCCACCGTGAATACCTTCTCATCCGAGTAGAGAGTCCTCCCTAGGAGCTTCTTGCATCTCTTGAGCCTCTTCTCCTTGTGAAAGCCAGTCAGACCATGGCCCTTACGCATCTTGTAAGGGTGGGACGTGAGACCAGAGTGAACTCTCTTGCGCACCGAATGCTCGTCGATTCCGAGATCACGGGCCATCTTTCTCATAGATCGGATGGGATCACGTGCAACTCGCATCTGCACGATTTTCTTGTTCTTCCGAGTGACAGCAGTGTGAGGTCTGCCCACTCTAGTACGGTCCTTAGTCGTGCCCAGCGCCTTGAAGCGGCAGATGGTATCGTGAACGGTCTGACGGGAAACTCGGAGTTTCTTCGAAATTCCAGCTGGGGACTCGCCGACGGTTCAAAATCAGGTCAAGATAAAAGGCGCAGCAATCAAAAAATAAAAATCTGAAAATCGGCAAAAACTTTTGCACCAACCTGATAGAATACGAGATTTTCGTAATGATCTCATCACTTTTAATCTTCCATTCCTCGACCTGTCTAAAGATTGTGAATAGTGAAGATACGATTTCGCGAATAACCCTACTCGCTATTATTCAACTAATTCTACTAATTTTCTAAAATTTCCAAACCGGGGCTGGAGCAAATGATATCCTCGAATTTCATCGGAACTGCGCGAATCCTCATCCGAAATTCTGAAAATCAATTGAAAATCAGAGTTTATAACTTTTGTTTTTTTCAGATATTTAATTGCTTACATTTAGATCATGGACCACATGTGTTGCCCACGCCCTGCAAAACAGTATCCTCAAATAGTGTGTGATTCGCAAGAACAACAAATAATACTACGTGCTCTGTCGAATGAAATATCGATACGAGAGATAAAGATAAAAGAGCGAGTACGCGGAATGAAGAGGCATTTTTTCCACTTCTCCATTACCCTAATCAGCGCGCGGTTCGGCGTGAATCTTGCATTGCGCTTAAAGGAGGAGTAAACTCAAAATTCAACTTAAAACAAAATTCAACTTAAAACACTCAAAATTTACGCTATCATATGCACGGCCTAGATCTGCCCAACTATAAGAAGCTCCGAAATTTGCACATTGATATCTCCATTCCGAACAGAGTTATAGTTAATTGGCTGGTAGCCAGATCAGGGAAAGTTCAGTGAAGGGGGCAAGATAGCACGCGAATTGAAGAGAGTGCGTCCCTAGGTGAAACATATTCCAACCGGGCGGCGTTTGCATTTACTCCTCCTTTAATTTAATTTAAATTGTTCGAAATATTAGATCACAGTCGAGAGCTGCATTGATGAAGGGAAAGCGAACAAGATTAAGCATCTATAATGAAACATACTTGGGAATCGGATCGGAAATTGTCCTTTGAACTTCAAAGTTTGAAGTTAATCGCCCTAGCTCAGGTCCATTAGGATCATTTGCAAAAAATTCTCTAGGTCAGTTTACTGCTTGGCGACCGTACTGTTTCTTTTTTACGAGTGCATACCTACTGTCAGCGAATTACGGCCTTTTTTTCGGCCTTCTGAACCCACCAAATTTGCACGCAATATCACTCCATATCACACCTCTCACCAGAGATTCGAATTGACTGTGGGATAGTGCCATTTTCGGAATTCGATTTTTCAACGGTTTTGGGCTTCCCTCTAGGTCTAACTAAGTCCCCCACAATCGAAAAAGTCTTTGCGACCGTCCCTCTTTGGCATGCTGCACCGGTCGCAGTCTCACCTCGGACTTTGTTGATGGCTTATCACCCTTCAAAATTGAGCTACCTCGATAATTTTTCCACGGATAATTTTTCGTGAAAAAAAAGCTCTATCGGCCTATGTATTTCATTTGGTCATATTTTATCTAGTTAAGGCACTAGGTTCAACGCATATTTACTCGAAAACTGTTCGAATGTGGTTTTCAAGTTTTCTATGGTAGATGCGCCTTCTCGAGACGTTTCGATTAAGGGGTTTATGCTCGCATATCTCGTAGGCTAATTTAGTGCAGCATGTAAAAAAAACGATTTCATTTGATTTGAAATTGACTTTCACCCTATGTTATCCCTATTGTTCCGTCACGTCGCGCAATTTGAAGTGAAACATATCTCAGAAACCGCTTACCAAAGCCAAAAAGTGCAGAAAAAAGCGTTTATTGAGATATGTTTAACTTCAAATTGAGGGACGTGACGGAACAATAGGGATAAAATAAAGTAAAAATCAATTTCAAATCAAGTGAAATCATTTTTTACATGCGAAACTAAATTAGCCCCCGAGATATGCGCACATAAACACCCTAAATGGAAAAGTCTCGAGAGGGCGCATCTACCATAGAAAAAATTGAAGACCACATTTGAACAGTTTTCGACTAAATACGCGTTGAACCTAGTGTCCTAACTAAATAAAATATGACCAAATGAAATACATAGGCCGATAGATCATGAAAAGTTAGCTGGGGAAGCGAAAAATTAGCGAGGTAGCTCAATTTTGAAGGGTGATAAGCCATCAAAAAAGTCCGAGGTGAGACTGCGACCGGTGTAGCAGCTCGAAGAGGGATGGCCGTGAAGAATTTTCCCATTGTGGGGGACTGAGTTGGACCCAGTAAAGCCCAAAACCGTTGAACGCGATAGGCAGGTATACGGGACGGATCACGATTGACTAATATCTGTGTATCGGGCGCACATGCGATTCTGGCATTTGATTTGTTTGATTTTCACCGCGAAGTGCAACACTATTGCATGTGAGCAACGTTTTGCAAATAAGTCACAATTCTGGAACTCACTTCGACTTTCTCGGATCGGATTGTTAGATACAGTGGTGAAGATGCAGTAGGCAGCTCGGAGTTGAGATATTAAACGATCACATGCACAAGCAATTTGCAGTTAGTTTTCCCAATTTTCAGCTAAATATGACTGTAGTTGCAATTTCAAGATCTCTAGATGAAATTGATTGTTTTGTCAAGAAATGAAAACACAAATGGTGAGATCACGTGGCGTAATATGATACAATGCTCCTACCCGAAGCCATTACTTTCTACTCGATAGGATATATGGGGCTTATAAATGTGGATTTTCTGTGTATAAACGATTCAATAAAATGCACAATTTGCTGATTCAGTGGACTATCATGATATCAGGAGATCAAAGTTGAAAGTTCAGCCTGCATGAAAGCGATCTGCGCACCTAGTCCCTCTTCTGGTGGTAAACGATTCCGAGCGTGTGAAAACTGCAAAAGGTCGCCCTGCTTCACGCAATGGGGAATTACCAGGAATTTAGAAAATATTGAATATTGGGATACGACGGAAAAATGTGAACCATGTGAGATGAACAGTGGCAGTAATGGGACAACATGCGTCGTCTTTCTTCCTTTTTTTGTTTTTCAACAACCTTAGTGCTAATGTAAACATATGCAGCTTTTTATCACAGAGATCGCGAGTTGTAGTACAATACAAGGCTCATACCCGAAGCATCTAGCCAACTCCATGGAAATTATTGTTACAAAAGTCAAAGTCCTTTACAATGGTTTACAAGCAATACAATCAAACATGCTTGCGTATGTATGATGGGGCGAATATCGGAAATTATACATTCACATAGGCGACCACATTCGAAAACATAGTAGCATCTCTGCACGTCGGCACACAACGCATTTTGATGCACAAACTCTTCAATTTAATTCAATTCAATTCGTAATTCAAGGTAAAGGTAAAGGTGCAGCCGGTTTTACAGTTGTACACGACTACGCTAGGTGGTTTAGTGCGGTGAGGCCGCACTAAACCACCTAGCGTAATTCAAACGACGGTCTGAAAGGCGGGAAGAAAGGTGCGACGCTTGCCGGCGCTCTGACTGCTCGGTCGATGACGCCTGCGATCAATAAATAAATTTCAATAAATACATAAAATTATAAATAAATTTGTTTTATTGTTTTCATGATCTGTCATCACTGCCCATCGGATCAGACGTTTTCCCAGCACTATAATCTTTCTATTGAAACATAATGTTTTTTTTCTAAAACTTAATTGGATGACATTCATATTATGCGATCTTTCATAGTTATTTTTTTATCATGAGACGCTCACCATAAATCCAAGCCTACTTAGGGCGCATTCTAACAGAAACTGAAACATATCGTTATATGTTTAACTGACTCATTCTGAAACTGAACTTCACAACAATCTCAGCTGACAACAAAAGGAAATCAACGATCATCAACTAACCTGAACGATAGCGAGCGGCGTACGGAATCCCTCTTCTGAATCGCGTGATAGACGACGCCGAGCGCGTGCAGACTCTGTAAACGTCGTACTGTCTCACGCAATATAAAATCGTCAGAAATAGATTGAGCAAATTGAAGATTGAGAAACTTCAGAAAGGAATGCACCTCCTGCCGCACGCAATGCGAAATGTTAGCGAGATTTTCGTGATATTAGTAAATGACAGAAAACGATCACACCTTGCTGCTGTCCCGCTTCACGATCTCGTTGATCGAGGAGTCCGAAGGCACCTTGCTCAGAGGCTGAAAATGCCATTTGCATCTTATTTATATTTAATTGTGTTTAGAGAGCAGAATCCAGCAAAATCAAATCAGTGGTTTTCCAGATTCTTTTGAATTTCAATCGAAACATAATGTGGTAAGATAAGTTTATGGACAATTTGGGGAAAGCAAGATAAATAATTATTTAAGCGGTATACCGTGCTGTTCCTGCTCAGTCTACTGAGGCTACGACTGAATTCACGAGGTGAAGATATAATCTCCTCTGAATGGGCTCCTGGAAATAGTATTGTATTAACATTTATAATGAAATGTGAAGGATCCTAGTACGTTTGATAATATACTTCTAAATATTCATATTTCTATATTATATCATACATTCACATGAAACAATTACTGAGTATCAACAATTTCACCACAATGTCAACTACACAAATAGTTATTTGCATTATCTGTTAAAAGATAGAAACACAAGCGATGAGTGAGGTCCAGTGAGAAAATATTAGAAGTTATGACCTACCGCGCGAATCGGTAGGTCATAACGCACGAATCGTCCACCATGTATTCATATTTTTCAAATCATCACGAAAACTCACGCTCATGGTGCAGCAGGAATGAGACGGCAGTCGCCGTTGAGGGCGACTCTTCTTCACTTTTATTTCTCCCTTCACTTCCTCGATTATTTACCTCTCTCCCTTCGATGGTACGAATTTCAGCGGAACAACGAGAATCCTCGCCCGAGTTCCTGCAAATCAATGTACTATTTATATGTTGAAATATATGTTACTTTCCATTTTGAACTTAGACCCTCAAGGCCGTCTCAAGACTAGATGGCGCGATGACCTCAGTTGAGCGCTAGCACCATTCGAGTAATCGTCTTACTCTCTTCATTTTGCTCGCTCTCTCGTCTCTCTGACTGGCGAGAGCGCGTGCAAACCGAAGAGAGTCGAACCATTGCTCAGCCGTTCATATGCTGCGCTCCCCATTGGAGTGCGCAGCCTATGACGAATATGGCACCATCATCACCTGATCACTACTGATCACTACGTATTATATTCTACGCCCAGAGCACAACTCTTACCACAATTTAACAAATTCAAGTGGTACATTTGGATAAGTATACCTCGCACCCCCCCCCCCCCCAATAAATTGTTCAAACGATGGCTTGGCGCGCTTTTGTGTGGCATTTACATGGCTCGTGATGCTCCCCGTCCTTTCTTTACGTACACACGCCGAAATTTTGTTGTTTTCCCTCCCATTTCCGTTGGTGCGCCCGATGTGTGTTTCCGTTGAGGCGTCGCAGTGGACATCAGCTCGGAGTTGAGACGTTGCACCAGAACCTAAACAAATTGATTGGGTGTAGGATTTCCGATTTTATGTTGAACATGACTGTAATTGTAATTTATATCTCCTTGTTTCTCACTCCTTTCGAATTTTGTTTGATTGGTCCATCGCGTTCTTTCACATGCGGCAACAATTATAATCACTTCAATCAATCAATAAATTATACTCATCATCACAATAGCTACTTTAAGAGTACAACTACGAACTATAAATGCCTTGTAACTTTTCCCATGCGCATCGTTATTTAATTGCCAGGGTGTCTCGATGTGTATCCACGTTTTCCCACGCAACACTCCTCTCTCGCCTTCCTTTTTTTCGTGTATTTATTTGTCGCACACCTTCCTTTTCACACCACAAATGCACTTACCATTTCCCAATTCGCAAGCTTGACTCATTGAACTCATTGAGTCCAATGATTTGAAAACAAATGTGAAGGAGTTGAAAAAACCATGGAATTTGCGACCAATTCATCCAATATGCGTCTCTCATCATTGCACGCTCTCTAACTTGTTCTCTGACCTGGGAGAGAGTGTGCAAAATGGGGAGAGTCAGGCCATCGCCCAATTCATCAGACGCTCCTAAAGTGAGTTAGCCCTCTCTCAATTATATCTTCTCAAGATAATACATAACGAAATTCGTGCCCATCTGGCTATTTATCTTCACATTTCGTGTTTTTTTCACATTACTGACGAGAAATAAGACAAAAATCCGCTCATTTTCAACTTCCACGAGGGTAATTAGCCTATCCCCTTTTCCTCTCTTCTCATCTTACCTATCCCGTCCTCCCTTCCTGCCACCTCTCCCCTCTCCCTAATCTCTCCCCTCCCTTCCCTCCCTCGTCTCTCCACAAACGAGAGACACACACTCTTGCCTCTCTATTTCATCACAATTTCGCGCGTGTTTTGTCAGCTTAGAGTTGTTGCGGGCCTCTCTCTCTCTCAAGCCGTGTATTGGCTAGCCATAATACTCTGGTCAGCTTCCAACCCTTTACTTTAGTGAATAAGACTTGGCAACCTAACATTTCAATCGCGTTTGCATTTCTCGTTTCTTTACGCTCTTTCGCTTTATCTCTCCTTGCGTTCTATAATCTTTCCATCTTTCTCCCCTTGATCATTAACGATGAGGTTGAATGGTTCATATCCCCCTTTTCAAACTAGTTACTTGTCTTTCAGAGTCGGTGTTTATCCACTTCTCATGAACTCTGGAGGCGCTTCCAGTCTGTTGTGTAAATTAATGAAATCGCGATCATCGTTGAAGTGTAGTCAGAAAGAAAGGCGAGAGGGCCCTTTCTCTCTTCCGTCCCTCCTTCTCACATTATTTCTCCAAGGCAAATTGTTGCTAACGTTTCGTGTTGGGGTGTTTCTCCAGTTTGGCTCGTTCACAGTGCGTATACCGTCAGAATATCTGGAGAAACTATTCATTAGTTGTCTTTTATTCCAACTAGGAGGAAATCGCGATTTTTGAAGCCCACCATCTAAACTAGTGTCCTAGCTCTCGTCATAATCTTGAGACTTGCTGACGACTAGAGTTCGAAAAGTAACCAAGTAACATGTTATTTATCATGCAAATCACCCTTCACTCTCTTCATTTTCCCACTATCTAGTACGGTGAGCGGTGCATTTGCATGGTAAATAACATGTTATTTGGTCATATTTCGAAGTCTACTGACGACCTCAGCCTGATTAATCCGCCTCATTGCGGTATTGCATTCAATTATATTTCGGTCCTCTCTCAATTTCAAGCATACTTTACTCTGATTTCGCCCTCCCTCCCCCGTTTAACCATTAACCCTCCAGGTTCGTGTAATTTCTCACCACGCCCGGTGCATTTGCCCCGTGGGAACTGTGTTCTTAACGCCGATTGCGTCACTCAGCGACAATCGACATGATCTAAGCAACTAATCCCTCTGTGACAGCCATTGGTGGGAGCAATACATGTCAGGTAAAGTCAAAGTTATGAGGCGCAGTGTCTTCAACGAGAGAGCAAGCGCCGATTTATCGTCACAAGTGGGTAGGTAGGAATGATAGAATGGGAGAGAATTCGAGTCCTGAGAACAAAGGTGATAAAATGAGAAAGGAGAGGTTATAGCGTGCATACACATCTGATTTGCATTTCCGGGAGTCTAAAAACTTGAAGGGCTTCTTTAATGGAGATGTGGAGAGACTCGAAATTCTCACGAGGGCGATGCCCAACCTGTACTATTCTCCATACTACCTTCTAGTACTACCAATGCTTAGACCCAGCTGTGCCATTCTACTCTGTAGAGATCACCTTCGTCTCAGAAGAAGTGTACCACATCTACTTTCTAGAACTATTGCTATCTAAATGAGGGGCCCGACGGCCATTGATCATGTCTCTCTCACTCACCATAAATGACCGCACAGAGGCGAATAGCGCGCCCCTGGGATTGCCCTCTAATCCATTCTAGTCATCACATTGCTTCGCTCCAGCTGATCCACTCTATTCTGCACGGTGATCAACTAATGATCTTCTTATTGGACACACCGACCCACACTCATCCCTTCTCGAATTATTGTTAACTAAATGTGGTCCCATCATCATTCACCCTACTTCTCACTCACCGCAAATGGCTGCCCCGTGGGAATTGTTCTCTTAACGCCGATTGCGTCACACGGCGAGCAACGGTCATGATCTATGCAACTAATCCCCCTATGTGACAGCCATTGTCGGGCAATAAATGTCAGGGGCTCTGTGTTCCCATTCTATCCGGTATCCTTTTGTGGGAAATGCGTCATTTGTCCCCTCCATTATCTTAACGGTACCATAGTGTTCGAAGAGTTGTAGACGGCTATAGCTGGTGTCATGGTCGCCTTATCTCACGATTATCGCACTGGTCAATCATTTTGAGCCATTTTGTATTTTTCGAAATCGTATTTCAAAAGCATCCGAATAAAAGACCACCATATCCTTAGACGCTCCTCAAGTAGAAAGAACAATATAAGCCTATGGTTGGCATATGCTTAGCTCCAGCTAGTCCGCAACACTGTCCCGCACTCGTCCCTTCTCAAACTATTGTTAACTAAATGTGGTCCCATCCTCATTCACCCTACTTCTCACTCACAGCAAATGGCTGCCCGGTGGGTATGCCCGGTGCGAGCAATGGTCTGACTCTCTTCAGTTTGCACGCTCTCTCGTCGGTCAGAGAGACGAGAGAGCGTGCAAACTGAAGAGAGATAGACGATTGCTCCCCGGTGCACTTGCCCCGTGGGAACTGTTCTCTTAACGCCGATTGCGTCACACGGCGAGCAACGGTCATGATCTATGCAACTAATCTCCCTATGTGACAGCCATTGTCGGGCAATAAATGTCAGGGGCTCTGTGTTCCCATTCTATCCGGTATCCTTTTGTGGGAAATGCGTCATTTGTCCCCTCCATTATCTTAACGGTACCATAGTGTTGGAAGACTTGTATGCGGCTATAGCTGGTGTCATGGCCGCCTTATCTCACGATTATCGCACTGGGCAATCATTTTGAGCTATTTTGTATTTTTCGAAATCGTATTTCGAAAGCATCCGAATAAAAGGCCATCATATCCTTAGACGCTCCTCAAGTAGAAAGAACAATATAGGCCTATGGTTGGCATATGCTTAGCTCCAGCTAGTCCGCAACACTGTCCCGCACTCGTCCCTTCTCAAACTATTGTTAACTAAATGAGGCCCCATTACCATTGGACCTACCTCTCATTCATCGTAAATGACCACCCAGCGGGAATAGCGCGCCCCTGGGGTAGCTCCCGCACCCCTACAAAGTCTCGTTCTCACAAGTGACTGATGTTGCGCGGCCTGTCACTAGTGTTTTCGCTATTACCTGTGTACTCAATGCTTCGTTTCCCAGATTATGAATCATCTGCCATGTGTTACTTTCTACTCCATTCATGCTCATTCAACCTCTCTCAACTGGGTGGAGGGAGAGATGGGGGGAGTGGGTTGGAATGCAATAGGGGAAGGGGAGAAAGATGGGCATAGCATGGGCTTAAGATGCATATCACTGATATTCTCATCGAAAATACTGATATTTACAAGGCCATTAGTGATTGATTGATATGATTTATGCCTCGGAGAGACAGTAGTGTCATGTAGGAGTTGCTTTTCGTCATAATATCTTTGCTTTCTGATCTACACGCGCACTGTGTAATCCGCCTCCGATAATCCCCTCTTCGAGCAATTAGTCCTGTTGCGCGTAAGCTCGCTCTAAAACTGACTACGAAAGCTGTTGTAAACCGAAATTTCGAAAATAATTCCTTCAGTACGTGCACAGAAACATTCGCTGTGCGCACAATTATTGCATACAAAGTCATGTAGGTAATGTACTCCCTTTTCCTCGATTCTCCTTCACATCTCACACCCATTAACCAGCCGTGTTTCTTCGACTTCCCCCTGTGGTGACCTGACCAGTATTAGGGCGTGGGGCGACATTGTTAATGTGCCAAGGTGCCCGCCAAAAGAGGCGGAGCATGTCCTCGAATAGGACCTCTTATAATGCAGTATCAGACACATCGGCACACATTTGTCGCCAATCGGGTGAAACACCTCGTCCTAGATCAAAATCTGTTCAATCCAACGTCCCACTGCTCTCAATCTCATAATTCTCCTGTCATTGCGAGAGCGAGAGAGTGTGTAGAACAGAGAGAATCAGTGAATTGCTAGGCAATCGCGTTGCGCTCAAGCTCATCTGTCATCTTCTTTCGTCTTCATTCAACTCCCTCCCTCTCCTCTGTTCGTCTACCTCCCCCGTCCTCTCCATCTCCTCCTCTCTCTCCTACTCATCCTCTCTCTCTCTCTCTCTCTCTCTCTCTCTCTCTCTCTCTCTCTCTCTCTCTCTCTCTCTCTCTCTCTCTCTCTCTTCGTATTGTTAAACGATGAGAGCAGGCGCCGTTCCTACCATTGTCCACATGCATAATCTTATGTTATTTTTTCGCGCTCACTTTAGAAAGAGGTGACTTCACACTCACAAAGTCGAAATAATAGGCATATCACGAAATGGTTATCTTCGTTTTGCGTGCTTTGGCTGTCCGACCGGTGAGGTGAGCTCAGAATTGCGATAGCATAGTAATTTTGCTGTGAAGTAATTAATGGCTTCCCATGCTTCACGAATCTAATCACTCTTCAACATTCACCATCTTTTTGAACGCTGCAATAATCCACTCAAATGCGTGAGCCATTCGAGTTCTCCTACGCCGCCAATTATCAAAATATAGAAATAACTCTTCAAGCTCGTCTCAAACGACTAATTGTGAACACTTCACGCAACATCTCTCGAAATCACGAACTCAAGAGCCAATTAGAGAAACCTTTTCCGCGTGTACGCCTCCGGAAATGCCGCGTCTGCACGTCCAAACGCATTTATCGCCTATCAAGTTCTCAAAAGCAACTCGCCATACACACTTGCTATTTTTCATCTGATTTTGTCGAGCAATGTATGATCGCTATTACTAATCTTTTAAATATTGCTCAATTATTCTCGCATTGAAGAAATATATTTCCAGGTATGCCCCGAGGCCCGCTGGCGACGTGGCGAGACTCGGATCCCTCTTCAGCTGCCTCCAGCTCCTCGGGAAGGTACTATTAGATTGGAGGTCTATTATTCCCGAACTCGCAAAAGTGCATGGGATTCCAACTATGATTAAATTTAGAAATTTTTTTAAAAATTTTTTTTAACATAAATCGATTCTCAGGTCGGTTTCACCGGTATCGAGGATATTGGAGAAGCAAACGGGCAGAGAGGACAATTTCCCTTAGCAAAGAGGGGAGAATGGAAAGTGCGATGAGTAAGTGTACATTTTCGAAATGTTTTTGAGACCGTGGATGTCGCGGTCAAATGTCTTTCATTACCCAACTATAGTCAGCTCAACAAAGCCATTACCCAGGTGACGATAATATCATTAAATTTGCCACACATTCCAGCGGCCATGAATGCAGCGAGTTGGCGATTATGGAAAGTGCAATGAAAAAGGAAGGACATCTCGAGTCAGTTCTTATTTATGCTTGCCTAAATTTATTGTTGGCCGATGTATGTCTTAGAATAAGCCGCAGAAAGTAAGGTGTTATCGCGCAGACGCTCCTCGTTGCTATAGTTATTACATCACCTTTCTCTGACGCGCGTGTCTCGTGAATACACAAGAGTTTCTGAACCTAATCGCCAAAATAACTCCTAATTGAGCGCTTTCACGCGATCAGTCTGGGAAAATATTACCGATGCACGATACATAATCGCACGTCAATATATATGTCTAGTAGTCAAAATATCGATATTGGCAACTCTACAATACCTTTACCTATATATGATCAAATTATAGACGGTTTATGTGATACTTGTACATATTTCATACGTTAACAATTCCGCATCTGAGGGCGTAGTAATTAAGAATGGAATTCGATAAGCGAAACCACAAGCTAATCATTCTACACACACTCGATCGATTCAGTGGTGAGCTAGTGTGTAGTAGAGTGCGCAATTCGAAAATCGTTTTTTTTTTCATTTCCCATAATCTCTCGACCGGTCGAGTGGTGATACAGTGTGATAAATGAAGATACCATTACCCGAATAACATACTCTAGTGTATAGAATTAAAATACCGAGGTGCAGTTTATCGAACTATAATTTGCTGTGAGCCGCAAGTGGGCTTGGAGCTTCTAAACTATACAGTATCTCATTTCACGCATTTCAGCCCTGCGGAGTCGTCGTGTGGTCCTACATGCACGCAACTTGATCCCTCATCCTCCTCTCCTGGTGTTGTTCCGCCGGTGCACAACGAGCCAACCTCGAGCGTGAAGGAGGGCTGTGGAGCAAGGAAAGCTGAGGATAAGGAATCGCTTTCCTCTCGCGTGAATGGACTTCAAAACTTCCCATCCGCTCTTGCTGACCAAACGAAAGCTGTATCGATCCTCACAGAAGGCAAGGTGAAGGGCAGGACGACGGCATGGGTAGCGGATGTGGTCGGACGCTGGAGAGGAGACTGGGAGAAGGATCTGCTTCCTCCACTCGACCAGGGATTCGGTCGAGACACAGTCCCTGTGGGCAAGCATTATGGACAGCCGGACCATGACGAAGCAGAGAAGGAGAACAAGGATAGGAGGAATCAGAGGAGTGGAGAGGATCGAGTCCGACCACGCCTCGATAGTGCCTACGGGAGAGACACGGTAGCTGCTGAAGGGACTTCCAGTTGGAGAGACTCCGGATTCGGGCGGGATACGGTTCTATGGACGAGACCTTATGGAGAAGCCGGCTTTGGACATGATGTTGCTAAGAACAGCGCTCAGCCCCAGTTATCTCCATCACAAGTATTCGGGCGTGATACAGTCGCATCCTCGCAGACTTCCGGTGCGAGGGACGAGGGATGTTGTCGCGAGGTGGTCTAGGCCTCATCAGGTTATGGAGAAGATGACGTCATCTACCCGGCTCCGTCATCTGTCTCGGAAGAATTCGAGGGGAGGGAGGTGGAAGTGCTTGATACGATGAAGGATGATGATGAGGACGAGAAGGATGATACAATGATAGAGAAGGATAATGAAGAGGAGCAGAGAAAGGTTGAGAAGAAGGATAAGGGTGAGACACCCTGGTTCCCCCAAGAGCGTTCTCCCTATGCAACCCTACAGGAACTTGAAATGGCAGAGATGGAGAGGGACCGGATAAGAAGGATGGCGGGGAGATCAAATAGAGGATCGCTTCAAGATCTGCGGAATATCTTCAAGACAAAAAGGGAAAAGGAGAACGCCCGTATCAAGCCGCTTCCCAAGAAGGAAACGGAGCCCATCTCGATCTATGATCGAATCGGCAACTTTTTGGATGAACTGTTTCCGAATCTGCGAGAGTTCAAGCCATTCGTGGGCGGCTTTCCCGAGCCTGCGGAGGGCGATGAGGGCTGGAAGGCGTGGATCGTGGATGGCAAAGTGGAGGAGAAGGAGACACGGAAGGAGGATGTAAACGAGAAGATTGAGGAGAAGAAGGAGAGGATAGAGATAGAAAAGAAAATTGAGAATAGCGTGGATAGTACCGAGACGAAAAAGAAAGATAAGAAGGAGGAGAAGATGGAGGAGGCCCAGAATGGGAGAGATGAGATCATCGTGCAAGAGGAGGAACAACCCGAGGAGTATGTGATGTGGAATGGGATGAAGTTGAAGCTGAGGAATAAGAAGTCGAAGAGCGGAGATGTTGAGAAGAAGGAAGAGAAGACAGCCGAAGAGTGGAAAGAAGGGAGAAAAGGGGCGGAGGAAACGATAGATGAGCACAAGAAGCAGTGGAGAATGGAGAATAGGGCGAAGATGGAGGAGAGGAGGATCGTAGATAATAAGGAAGATACGAATACCTATGAGCGGTTGACCAAGTGTGGGGATGGGAACGATAAGGAGGTGATCAGGAAGAATTGGAAGAAGGAGGCGTTGGCGAATACGGAAATGGCGATGGAGGAGTATAGCCAGGCTTGGAAGGAGGAGAGGAGGAGAGAGCAGGATAAGAAGGAGGAATGGATCAGGAGGAGGAGGAGAGGGAAGCGATCTGGAACGATTCGTGTGGCGAATTTTGAGAAGGTGTGCGCATTTGATTATTAGTATATTTTTTCAAATAAGCTAGTTGAAAATACTCTATTGTGAATAATGAGCTTCGTATGATATTAAGCAATGACATCAAACCAATGGCATTTAGGACAAGCGGCGAATACACGCCGAGCTGACGTACAGACCTGCTCTGGCGCAGCAGCAGGTTAGTATTTTCTAGTCTTCCTATTATTTCTTCAAATTAGTGATTTGTACTGCTTTTTTTACTATTTTAATCGTATCATACTTCTTCTACGGACTACTAGTTGGTGTGTTCTGGCTATACCAGCAAGATCCAATTAAATCTATACCAGTTAGATCCAAATAATTAAGGTCGTCTGGGGCAGCGATGCGGAGGACACGACTCCAATTATAGAGCAATCTTCACTGCTCGAGAAGAGAGATAGTGGCAATTCCACGGACAGTGGCAACAACGAGCGTAGTATCAAGATAAATGAGAGGTAACATTTTTCGAGCATAACTGATTATTACAAATAAGGATTAATATGCAAAGTATTGCATTGATTTGATAATGGTGCGTAGTTGGTATGCAGGTCACTAATGAAATTATTGATTAGTCAAGTATCACGAGCGGTTTGCAGTGCACCAACTTGCCCCGGATGCGCAGCGTGCCATGCCCTGACCTTCAAGGACGAGCATCTCGTCATTGCGTCAATTCGTGATGTGAGGAGCTCTATTCTTAGAATGACAATAATAAATAAATTTTTGTACGTTGAATGTTAACCGAAAATATTAGATTGAACAGAAAGTCTTTATAAACTGTTTTGCTCGATCACTGCTCAGTGCACGAGACCTTTGGTGTTTCCTCGCCTCTAGTGAATAACACATGACAAAGGGACTGTGTGGTCAACAACTCCCCATTCCACGCCTTTCATTCTGCCACTAGTAAGACCACGATGTTTGTTCCCACGGCCTTGCACATCCGCAACGTTCTGTTATTCGTATTCCTCTCTCACACTACAATGAAGGAATAGGAACGTCAGTTGGCTGAAGTGTACGATTCATATGCCACTCACTACCAGACCATGCGCAATTGGTACCAACTCTTCGAGAAGGGGGACTTTTCCATGGATGATCATGACCGGTCTGGGAGGCCACCCGAGCTGGATTTGGATGCGCTACGGATCGTAGTGGAATTGGATCCTTCCCAAATACCCGCGACATGGCAGCCACACTTGGGGTATCGCAAAGCACCATCGTAAAATGATTGGTCTCCATTGGCAAGAAGAAGAAGCTAGGCCGTTTCATACCCCACAAATTGACCCAAGACCAGTTTGACCACCGTGTCGACGATTCCCTTTCTCTACTCACTCTTCACGCTGGAGATCGATGGTTGGACCGTCTCATAACAGGGGTCGAGAAGTGGGTCTGCTATGAGAATCACCATAGGAGGGCACAGTGGGTGGATGCCAATGAGACCCCACAGAACGTCGCAAAGCCTGACCTTCACCCTATGAAAATCTTGCTCTCTGCCTGGTGGGGAGTGGATGGCCCGATTTACTGGGAGCTCCTACCCGAGAAGCGGATAATTACTGGATATGTCTACACTAAACAACTACGGAATCTCAAGAAGAAATTCGCACAATCTGCCCTGAACGGCAAGAAAGTGTACTATCAACACGATAACGCCTGACTCCATGTTGCACGGCAGGTCAAGCAGGAGCTGTCCAAATAAGGCTGGATGGTTCTCCCTGATACACCGTATTCTCCTAACTTGGCCCCTTCGGATTATTGGTTGTTCTCGGATCTGACCCGTCATCTCGATCAGAGATCCTTCATTTCCCGTGGGGCGATCGAGGCCGCACTCAAGCAATATTTTGATTCGCGCCGAGATGGGTTCTATAAGGAGGGAATCCATAAGTTGCCTGAACGTTGGAGATTTGTCATAGATAACAATGGTGCATACGTTTGATTTCGCTCTTGCGCTTTATTGTCAGAAGAAGGGAAATAAAAAGTTTATAAAGACTTTCTGTTCAACCTAATACATCAATTCAACCTAATTACAGGCTATGAACAGACGCGTGCTGATCGAGATCGGCGTGTTCCAGCCTGATAACGAGCCGGAGCGGGAGTGCTTCCCAGTGGTGGGTATTGTTGCATTGGAGTTCGAGAAGAGATGCCGTGGTATCTCCACATTAATTTAAGAAAAGGTGCATCCGAATTGCATTGCGTGCTATAGTAGGCAGTGTTGTAATTAGCGAAAAAATACAATATGGTTTTTGCTATTTCAGTTCATGCAAAAACGCCGTGAAGTCCAAGAGGAGGCTATGGAGAAGTTCAAGGACAGAAACTACTACTCCGAAGTCACCGAGACGGAATACTTCCTAGTGTTTGGAGAGGCGAAACCGGTGAGATTTTTGTAAAGGAAATGCGCAATTAGTCGTTGCGGCGCTCTGCAAGAGTTTTATCTAATACTGGATCGTGCATTAATAACGTATTGCTGGTTCCATGTTATGCTTTGATACCCCCACCGAAACATAGCATAATGGAAGTTGCAAATCCGAAATTATGGGTTAAATTGCTAGTTTTAGAGTCCGAAGGGGAGTTTCGCAATTGTTGAAGTTTTTTTTATGTATGTTACTTCCATCATCGCAAACCGCATAGGTGTGCTCTGTATCAAATTACCTTAAACATGGGATATGAGTCCATGATAATTTTTGCAAAATTTCCATCGTTTGTAATGCATTTATGATTATAATCAATTGATTGATAATTATACTACCAGTATCTATCAATGAAAAAATACGTAATTAATGCAATTCAGGTCGAGGACCACAAAGATATTTTGCGGAAACAAATCGCTAAGTGGCTGGCGTACACCGACAAGGTACCGATCCTGCCGCCGTTCGACCTTCCGATACGAAGTGGCAACAGAATTACTATGTTTTAATGATCTACCGACTGTCCATTCAGTTATAGTTGGTTAGTTGGTCAATCTCTATGATAAGTAATAGTGAAACGATTACTGAAATTTGATCAACTAGTTACAAAATAGATTTCCTCGTTAATAATAATTATTATGCACTAATTTATAATGTTTGAAATATCCCTTTGATCATTGTCTTTGTATACATGTAGAAGGAGGTTTGTCTCTAAATGTTGTAAAGTAGAGCCATTGGCCATAGTGAAAATTGTTATCGCTATATGTATTACCAATTGGAATATGAGCTAATTTATCGTAGTTGTTGTTCTCTAAATTAGAAAAAAACGCAAATGGTAACTTTATCGATTAGGTTGTGATCAACCTTTTTCCAAATCCTCAAAACAATCGTAGATACCTCAGCCGCTTAAAATTAGTTCGACCATACCTCACCAATTTTTAATCCATGAACTAGAAATAATCCCAGATAACAAATTTCCCATCTTTTTTTCACAAATTATGTATTGAGTGTTTATGTATGTATGTCGCAAAATATTTCACCCAATTGTAGTACTTCAAACCTGCTAGAATCTCTCTCTCTCTCTCTCTCTCTCTCTCTCTCTCTCTCTCTCTCTCTCTCTCTCTCTCTCTCTGTATAAGTCGCAATACTATGTACGATTATTTGATCAAAGTGATAACACCACTAATCTCGCATTCACCTTTCTTATAGTTCTGATAGACAATTGTTTGCATGAGTCGATAATTGTCTGCATGAGTAGCCCGTGGTGATAAAGTTAGCATACGTTACATAAATTCTTAATCGCATCGACAACATAATCTCAATATCAGCAACTAGTAATCATCACAAATAATCCAGAAAGTGATAAGACAAACACCTCCTAATTTCTTGCCCAAACCCTAAACTGATAAGAGAATAGCGTGCATTCATTTGCCCAAACCTACCTTCCTCTACCGGTAAATCACTAGGTTGCTCTGGTTTCTCCGAACCAGTTGCTGGGGAACCCGCCAACAACAAGGCACTGGCTACCAACTGGTTAGCCTAAGCTCCGCCCATTCTAACTGGTTAGCCAGTTGTTAACCAGTTGTTGACCAGTTGTTAACCAGTTGGAGTGGGCGGATCTTAGGCTAACCAGTTGCTAACCAGTGCCCTGACCAGTTAGTAACCAGTGCTCTGGCCAGTTGCTGGCGGGTTCCCCAGCAACTGGTTGGGAGAAACCAGAGTAATCATACTCGATTATAAGCAAATATTAGTTCATCATAGGGCGCCTAAGGGTTCAATAACCCTGTCGCGAACGATGTCGTATATAGACTGACCTTCCTCTCCGAATCCGGCCCCAGCTCCAGGCAGACGAACGACTGCTTCCTGACCGTCTCTCCGTGCATTTTGAGATGCTCCACTGCTTCCTCCGTCTGTAACAATCAAATAAATACACGATTCGGACCATTCCATCGCATCGACACTATAAATATGGCGAACCAACATCCTTATTCAGTGCCACTTCGAGGATGTGATCGAGGTCGTTGAGGACGTAGTGGAGCAACTCAGGAGAGGTCTGAAGTAGGGTTCCCCCAATTGGACTTTTTGGCCCAGTTGGGCTTCTACTTTCAAGTATGTTTCGTGTGCATTATATCACAGGTATCACGAGTCAGTGGAGGAAGCCACGAACATTTTTTTTCAAAGTTGTTCGATTTCTACCATATTATAGTAGGAAGGAACCCTGGAAACAAGAAATCGATTAAACTAGGTAATTAATCCGAGAGCCGGGTTTTAGGTATTTTCTGGTTTTCAATGCGGCTATGCCGTATCTCAGCTCCCAGACTAGCTACAAAGATGGCATTGGGCTTAAAAAACGTGGAAAAATATGGGAAACAGCTTTACCGTTACAAATAAGACCGCAAGATGCACTCTAAAAAAGTTGTAATCGCAAAACTGCATTTGATGGTGAATACAAATTATTTACGTAATTACAACAGCGACTAAATCAGAATTTTAAAGCGGATAATTGAAGAGGAAGTAGTCATGTGTCTTAGAAAAAAATAAAATAAAACTTTAGTTGAGGTTGTAGTTTCCATTTTCTCGCCTAATGTGGCAAACTGCTGACTGTCAATAGTTAAAGCCCTCAGGTACCCCTTCATTACGGATTTCCATAATCAATATATGTGATTTGTAAGGTTTTAAGACTAATAGACTTAGATTATGATGAAAGGCTAGAATTATTTCAGATTTTGAAAATTCGATTTTCTCGACCCCGAATTTTTTCTAGTTTATGGCCTCAGAACTTAGCAATTGCGGAAGTACACCGGTCCTCGCAATGCAAAATTTACAGTATGATTTGACATTGTTCAGAAAAGTGAGGAAGATACACCAGATGCCTCTTTTAAGTACGATATTATGCTGCTCGAAAATGGAAAATTCGGAAGTGCGAAATATTCATAAACCGATCCTGGGCTTTCTATTGGTTAAAATGAGTTGTTCAATGTACGAAATTACTACACAAGAGTAGATTTGTACATAACCACTCTGAAAATAACATTAAAATTAACAGATTGAAAATCAACTTTTTCTAATTCCGAAAATTTCGATTTCCTAGAACAGTATAAACTATTCTTGTTTTGAAAATTTTATGACCTATAATTATTTGTGTAGTCATTTCGTACACTGAACAACTCATTTTAACCAATAAAAGTCAAGGATCGGTTTATGAATATTTCGCACTTCCGAATTTTCCATTTTCGAGCAGCATAATATCGTACTTAAAAGAGGTGGCTGGGGTATCTTCCTCACTTTTCTGAACAATGTCAAAGCATACTGTAAATTGTGCATTGCGAGGACCGGTGTACTTCCGCAATTGCTAAGTTCTGAGGCCATAAACTAGGAAAATTTCGGGGTCGTGAAAATCGAATTTTCAAAATCTGAAATAATTCTAGCTTTTCATCATAATCTAAGTATATTAGTCTTAAAACCTCACAAATCACAAATATTGATTATGCAAATCTGTAATGAAGGGGTACCTGAGGGCTTTAACTATTGACTTCACGGCTCGTTAAGAAAGAACAACAGCGAACCTTAAAAGCACGCGCTTCGCTTAAACTTTCCCGCGCAACTCGGCGTTCAAATCACTAACATTATAAGACAGTTACTTAACGCGCTATTGACGCTCTCACTTTTTAAAAATTATTTTTGTTGATTTATATTATGATTTGTCTTGTAATTTTTCTCCATATTCTAGGCAATGCAACGGAGAATCACCATATCTAGCATGTTTCTTGTTTTGGTGACGATCACACGCGTTTTTCGACTGTTTCGTGAAATATAATATATTTCTCGCCCGGGAGCTACTGCACCGTCCCATAAACAGGTCATTCATTGATTTTTCCTTCATACTTGGCGACGACTAATTTGTTAAGCAAACGCGTGGTTCACGATCCTGTTAATCTACTTCGCGTATTTAAATAAGTTGCATTCGATTATTCGTTTCGCGGAAATAGGATAGTTGACCATCAAATGCCCACGTGTTATTAAGTCGTCACTTCGCGCGCGTTTCGCTCTCTTTCTCTGGCATTCTCACTACGCGCGCTATCTCTCGCCACCCCTCTTCCCTCGCGTCCACTCATTCGTTCATTCCCGCCTTTACCTCGTTCACACTCTAGCTTCCCGTTTTCTTACTAATATTACATTTCCAGGCAAAAAGCACCGCCAACCAGCAGTTATGGGGCGCATGCACAACCCCGGAAAGGATATCTCCCGCTCGTCGATCCCTTACCGCCGCTCGGTTCCCACCTGGCTTAAGCTCTCCGACGACGATGTCAAAAAGGTGTGTTGTGACGCCTGTGCTCAGCTTTGTTTGTATGTTTGCTTTTTTAATTGAAAGCGTGATGTTGTAAAAGTGGTCTAACTGCTTTATTGTCCTTCTCCGGTTTTCCAACGCAGTATGCGCGCCACCTTTGCGAAGCGGTGCGGACACCTTACAACGCCACCTCGCGAAAGTATTCCGTGCAGCTTCGTGAAAGTTACGGCACCGCTTCATGTAGATAACGCAGCAGTTTCGCAAAAGTGGCGCGCATCCTGCGTTGGAAAACCGGAGTTGTTCTCACGATTCGATGCGTGTTTACAGGTATTTCTTCCCTCCCGGAGAGGCATGATCCTCAGGGATTCGCACGAAGTTGCCCAGACCCGTCGCGTCACTGGCAACAAGGTCGTCCGTATCGTCATGGCCAGGGTTGGTTCATTTCCATTTCATTTATTTCGAATGTAATTTTATTTCATGTTGCTTGTTCTTTGTATGCGTTTCTCCATAACCCTATCCCCCTCGTTCTAGAGCTGACAGCTTTCGACGAGAAGGATAACGTTTGATTTTTTGTCAGGTCTCTCGATGAACAATCAACAATCTTGAGAAAGCACGTTTGGCAACCAACGTTAGCAGCTAGAAAATGCCTAGTTGAGCAGCACCGATTACCGATTTTAGTCTGTTAATTCAGCTAATATTCATGGCTTTCAGACCTCAGCCAACCCGGATGGCGTGATGGATACGGTACTGAGGACGTTCCCCGATGAAGAGTGTGCAGGAAGAGTGAGTGCGCACTTTTGTTTCGCCAACCCATATGTTCAAGTGCATTTAAAAAAATACAATTGAAGAACTTTCACAATCGCGTGAAATACGAATCACGCAGTTGCAGTTGCGTTGTTGAAACTCGTTTTTAGAAGCAATACTATATTACACTAAGAAGTTCTGTTAATTATATTAATTGCTGTGATTAATAACTTAACAAATATTCAGACACCTGGCCTCGGTGACGGAGCCTCGCTACGTGGAGCAGGTGTACCACGGGGGCGCCAAGTGTAGGAATGTAGGAGTTGATACGAGAAGAACGGAGTCGACGGTTACGGTAAGAGCAAGGATACTGTAGTTTTTTGGGTTTCGGGCATGGTATGGATCAGTCAACTTTAAGGCGCATGTGAGACTTTTGCTACTATTGAGCATATCGCGATATCTAATATATGTTAAACCGTTCCGCAATCTCTCGAATTCTCACGTTGTACCAATAATGAAGGTCGGCCAAACAGGTCAGAAAATGAAGAGAAAGAAAATGAAAATTACGATTCGATTTCCAGTTCGAGTGCAATCGTCGCTTCGTCTCTGGCTACGTGCACATCGCGGTGGCGGAGAAACACCCAACACCCGTGCCAGTACAGGTAATCGATCTATTATTGTTGGATACGGTAGATCTGAGATAGAGAAAAATGACGTCTGAGTTAATGTTGTCGCAATGTTTATCTGGTTAGTTGAATTGTGGTTTCATTGGCTTTTAAAGTAGTCCGTCGGCGAGTAAGAATCAAGGTTTACAGATTTACTGATCGAATATGTATAACATTATTGGTTGATATATTCTGAAAAGTCAACACGATAATCTCGTCAGGCTGCAGCTGCAGTCGAATGATTTCTGCGACAACGACTGGCTGTTGGGAGTGGTCGAGCAATTACGTGAGGTGAGCAGACGATAGTTACGGTGGGATAGTACGGTAGGGACCTCTCTGCCACGTTCCCTCGCACTGTTTATGTTTTCCTTTTTTTGCGTTAGCTCAAAGTAAATTTTCGTTTAATGTCATGCTTCTGTGCGATTATCTGTTATGTTTGGTGCAGAAAAGTGACATGTGGAATTATCGAATTTTCCCCGATTGTATATGCGCCTTTTTAATTCTAGAAGGATAACAAACTCTTATATCAGATGCCGCATCTACTTCCACTCGGAGCGTATCAAGCCGCTGATGAGATTCCTCGACAACTACGAAGTGGGGTTGGACGGAAGTGAGTGGAGTAAACATAGAGTGAAACTGAGATCAGAGACCGTGAAAAGTGAAACTTGCTTGGGATGTATTCAACTCCCGTGACCAATAGTTTTTTTCCGACCCGTCTTGGTATGGTGCATTGGCACGTAACGAGTAGGTTATAGCTGCATGCTATCTCAGAATGCAAATGAACATTCACTCAGTTGGGAAATTTCTTTTTTTCTGAATGCTTCACAATGCCATATTTCGTTTGCAGGAATGGCTCCTGATATCCCGGGTCTGTATCATCTGATCAAGAAGGCTGTCATCATCCGCAAGCACCTTGAGCGCAGCCGCAAGGATCGCGACGGAAAATACCGCCTCAACAATTAGTTATGCATCTGGTGTATCTTCCTCACTTTTCTGAACAATGTCAAATCATACTGTAAATTTTGAATTGTGAGGACCGGTGTACTTCCGCAATTGCTAAGTTCTGAGGCCATAAACTAGAAAAAATTCGGGGTCGAGAAAATCGAATTTTCAAAATCTGAAATAATTCTAGCCTTTCATCATAATCTAAGTCTATTAGTCTTAAAACCTTACAAATCACATATATTGATTATGGAAATCCGTAATGAAGGGGTACCTGAGGGCTTTAACTATTGACAGTCAGCAGTTTGTCACATTAGGCGAGAAAAATGGAAACTACAACCTCAACTAAAATTTTTTTTTTCTAAGACACATGACTACTTCCTCTTCAATTTTCCGCTTTAAAATTCTGCTTTAGTCGCTGTTGTAATTACGTAAATAATTTGTATTCACCATCAAATGCAGTTTTGCGATTACAACTTTTTTAGAGTGCATCTTGCGGTCTTATTTGTAACGGTAAAGCTGTTTCCCATATTTTTCCACGTTTTTTAAGCCCAATGCCATCTTTGTAGCTAGTCTGGGAGCTGTGATACGGCATAGCCGCATTGAACACCTGAAAATACATAAAACCCGGCTCTCGGACTAACTACCTAGTTTATTCGATTTCTTGTCTCCAGGGTACCTTCCTACTATAATATGGTCGAAATTGAACAACTTTGAAAAAAAATGTTCCGTACGAGGCTGATTTTGCTTCACCGACTCGTGATACATGTGATATAGTACATACATGAAGCGCACATGAAACATACTTGAAAGTAGAAGCCCAACTGGGTCAAAAAGCCCAATTGGGGGAACCCTAGTCTGAAGACGGAGTATTTATTTCTCGAATTAATTGATCCAAAATAAATACTGAGTATGTTTCAATAACACAACAACAGGCGCTGTAATCGCTGAGCGGTGATGCATTGATGGATCGAAGGGATTCAAAAATAATTTACCCATATTTACAAATGCATCTCAATTTATTTGAGTTACAAACAACGATTTTCCGAAAATTCATTGTTAAAAGATTGAGGACGTAGTGGAGATTGGAAGAGAACACACAAATGACTATATTTGCTACACTTCATTAACATATTCTATAAAAATATGTTTCACTAACACCACTAATGCCCAGGCAACTCCGAGAGATAATTGTTCACTGCTTCATCGGTCAAAACATCAATATTATTAGAGATTTGAAGAAAAAAATTCATTGAATGCGACCTCAAAGCGATGTGCACGCAGTGATCAGCTCATTCATAGTAATTGAGCTGTGAAAGACTTTGAGAGAGTGCATGTAATGAAGAGGCAGTGGCACTGTTTATCAAACTCCACTCGTGGGGGGGCGGACAAAACGTAAACGGACAAAACGTATACGTGTCACAGTTCGCTGGGAATTCGACGTAGGATCTTGGGAGTTGTTGCATTGTTACTAGTATGTGCTCCACTACACCACCCTGTTTAGAACTTCTTACCAGGCGATCATGCGTTTCACTCATTATCTATGTATAGGGGTTCATGGTCCAAAATTGAGAATTTTATTGAAAAATCATGGTTAGATAAACACCAAATTCCCGAACCAATCGATGTATATGTTAGTTGGCTACAGTAGTTACTGGGGTACTGGAATATAGATTGGTCAGGGAATTTGGTGTTTATCTAACCATGATTTTTCACTAAAATTCTCAATTTTGGACCATGAGCCCCTATACATAGATAATGAGTTAAACTCATGATCGCCTGGTAAGAAGTTCTTAACAGGGTGGTATAGTGGAGCACATACTAGTAACAATGGAATAACTCCCTAGATGCTACGTCGAATTCCCATCGAACTGTGATCCGTTTACGTTTTGTCCGCCCCCCCACTCGTGGTATTCTCTGATTTAAAAAAAAAATACTATGCACAATAATATGCTTCACTAGAACCATAAATTTCGTGGTGGAACCTGAGATATAATGGTTTATGGCTGCCCCCGGGGAAAATATTAAAAACAATTAACAAAAAAGGAAATTGAGGGTCAACCTCAAATTGGTCTGCAACCGCCGTGATCAACTCCTTGACTGTCATCGGCCGTCCGCCGAACCACACCTCGACGTCGGAAACGCCAGAGAACTGACTGAAAAAAATTGGTTTGACCTCTTCAAGGGCATTTACATTTCCATTATTTTTTCATTAGCCACTCACCCCAACAAATTTAAAAAAAAGATTATAATTCATATAAGTTCCAGATAGTTTGTAATTGCATATTTATAGCCTTGACGTCCGCCCGGGAACAACGCCCGAATAACGCCGAATAAAAATAACGGGAATAACGCCCGAGAACAGGCTGGATCACTAATTATTTTATTGTGCATAAACATCGTTCACAGCGTTTCGACACATTTAGACAAGAGATTAATATATCTGATACAAGATCTAATCATCGATAGTGCGATCTCTAGGTCCTTCTCGAGATTATTTGATCAATATTGTATTATTCACATGCAATCTACATCCACATCGATTTCGAACTATTTCCCCAATTTTTACCCATTGCTGAAACTCATCATTGGTTTAGTAATAGTCATTGAATCACACGATTTCAGAAGCATTAATATGATGGTGATTAACAGAGTTTAAATGCCATTGAACTTCCGGAATTATTTCCAACAAGACAATTCTAGAGATTAATACACGATGCCAAAGTTGTCGTTAGTATGAACTGGATCGACCCGTTGATCTTTTCTTCTACGCTCGAAAATGTAATCAATCGCATAGTGATCCTCCAAAAAAGTTTTTGATAACGATTAACTTAATTGATCGTTGGTCTTTGATCTCTACCCACCGTCCGAAGTAGTGCAGCTTCTGCAGGTAGTTAGAGAGCGAGCCGGTGAGCGTCGTGAGGAAGATCATTCCTGAAATGAACATTTTTCTCAGCCATAAATTACAACAATTTGTGCAATTAGCACAGCATTTCGTAACTCGGCGCTCAGAGGTCATATTGCCAGGTAAGCTTCACCGTCTCTGTTGATGTGGTTTCCTGTTTTTCGTGCACTTCTACTTTCAAAGCTTAAAAAAATAATACAACGTTTTGAATTGTTTATACCATACTTGCATCAATCGCAACAGTTTGATAGGTTTCACTATTCCTATTTGCTTACGACTTGGCACTCTTTTCGATCGTTGCGCGTCCCTCCCGATAAATATATTAATACAATTGTGAACTAAAGAAGAATGTAAACTAATTTCAACATATGTTAAGTTAGCCACCAAACTGAGAAGTGCCGCGAAGATTTCGTTTACAATTCACCTATCTAATGCTTGTTAAAATCCTTCAAAATATTAATTTATAATATTAATTTATATTTAATTTTAATATTATAATATCTTAATTCTCACCCACTGAGAAGTACAACAGCATCACAACCGTCTCGAAGACGTCCTTCGGATACACGATGATGTCGCCGTAGCCGATGGTGGAGACGGAGATGAAACTGGAAATATTAATATTAAAACATAGAATATTATAATTATAATAATGACGTTATCGATCGTTGAGATGAAGAGCAGCTGGAATATTAATTTAAATATTAGCCAAAGTTAAAATAAATTGCGATAATTACGCTAATAACTTTATCGATAGTCAAGCCGGAGAAATTTCAAAAAAAAATTGCAATTTCTGGGCTAGCACCATTCCGAGACCAGTCTCGAAGACATGATGAAACATTTTTCTACCTCTACTCCATTATGGCAGATTTGTATTTATATTGTTTTAGGCTCCCGAACAGTTTTGATATTTCCCTGACTTGGTTCAGACAATCTGACTATTTGTAAATTTCCATTTTTTAAGGAGAGTTATGTTTCAGGATATTTTTTTACTTCAAAGGTGGCTTCACAGATAATACGACCGAGTATAGCGCGAGAACAAACACACTAACTCAGATTACCTGTAATAAACGGCGTCGAAGTAGCTCAGTTTATCGAAGCCTCGGCTAAAGAGGAAGCCTACAATGGGCAGTAGCAACCACTCGCACCCCGATACAAAAATACATACTTCGATTACATTCAGTATACTTTTCTAAAAATGTGGGAAGGCAAACACGAAAAAGGCACATATTTTCCCCCAGATCATTACAATATTGTTCGAATACCTCCGACTAGCATCCACAGCGTGAGAAGAAGCGCAGTAATCCGCAGGGGCATCTCACCATTCCATTCTTCCTGGAAAAAAAGCTTGTTTCCTCGACATTTCTTGCTTTTAATTGTTCACATTGTTCAACTATAGAGATCGCTGGATCGATTCTCGAACTATTTTGATAATGATCTCCGATTTGCATCGCTTCGATGCTGGGATTGATAAATATACCAGAATATGACTGTTTCAACATTTCCCCCACAGTCGTTGACCCAATTTCCTAATCGAATCTAACGCGAATTGTCTCGATCAAATCACTAAAGACACTCTAGTTTATCCGGTGCCCTAATGCAAATCAATCACATGGGGCCTTGTGACGAGATAATCACATCAGAATCAAGTGCTGGAACCGGAAGGAGCAATGTAGTTAGTGAAGATGAATGTATTTGGAAAATGCTCTCGTGACTACAACACGGCTTTAAGGTTGACGTTGACTTGAATCCGGATTCATTCCGGCCTGGTCAACGGTGAAGCCGGCTTGGGATTCACCCATGCCGGCGTACCGAGCCAGTTTTGACTTCCAAATGCATTTTCTATACACCTCCGTGCTGCCGCTAAAGAGTGATGCATAACAATATCCACACCTCATATAGAGGAAACAACGCATTTCGCCCCTTTCCTGACAGCCGCCTCAGAGGGTTGTCTCGAATCCGGCGCGACTAGAGAGCGCCTCTCCTACTAGGGACGCTCAAAGTCCATCTCAAGTGTCTATCAAATCACTTCAGGGCCTACTTCTAGACCCAGTGTCAATTTTTGGCGACTTCTTCCCTCGGGAAGAAGTTATTGAACGAGTGTTTCCTATGTTTTTAAATCTTTTTTTTGGAAATATTTCAAGCGTTCGAAAGGAGCTCTCCTTTTCAATTTCCCACGCTCTCTATAGGTTGAAGGCAAGATAATGCGGATAAGGAAGAAACCATCTTATCTTTTATCATTTCTCGAATTCGAAGAAAAATAAAGAGTTCGATTGTCAGACTCACGGTTCCTCTCATGTACGAATTCCGGAAGATCCAGTATGCGTCAACGATGAATTGTCCATTGTTGGCGAGAACCTGCAATTTGTGAGTATTATTTTTTGTTTTTTTTTAAATGTTATCGTTGTGCAGTGCATCTTCCAAAAATCAGATTTCAACGGCTAGAACCCATTTGTGAAAGCTTTGAAACTCAACGGATCATGTTGGAATTCGTGAAATTGCAGAGGAACATTTTTGTGCACCCATCCCTAATGCTAGCTCATATTTGGCAAATCTGGCTTGACTCGCTTCATTTATCCAGCATGCAATATAATTAATACAACGATTTTTATTATACCATCTCTCTCTGCCAGTCTGACTGATTGGTTTCATTTTTCGGCCCCTTGAGGCATCTTTGAAACTCAACAATTTCACTCCAGTAGCACAGATCAATACGAATTCTTGCGAAGCCATCCCAACTCAAAAACTCCGTTAAACAAAACTCACCATAAATATGAGCGGGATTCCTAGCGTGCAGTAAGCCACGCAGATCCATTTCCCGAGCGGAGTGGTGGGTGCCTCGGCACCGTAGCCTGACAGAGATCAAAGATCAAATTTCCAATGTAAGCTCGCCATTGCAACACCGTATCATGACATAGATCAACAATAAAATTCATTGATGAACTTTAGCAGATATCCAATCGTTGTTAAACTGTGTTAAAGTACCACTGTGTGGAAAGATATTTTTGAATTCCCGCCAATTATCTGAACCGCAAGCCCGAGCGCGGGAATTCAAAATTTATTTTTGATTTATACTATAAATCGATTACCTAAATCAATTACAGTAATTTTTAGTACCGCGAATTCATTTTTTTTGAATTCCCGCGCTCGGGCTTGCGGTTCAGATAATTGGCGGGAATTCAAAAAAAATCTTACCTCACAGGGGTACTTTAAGTTTTTTTTCCGGTCACAGAAATTAATGGTGCGTTTCCCACACCCTGATCAAGTGTTCTATATCTAAAGTTTCTCAGAAAGGCTCCATTCAATGAGTGGAAATGCAATGGAAGCGAGTAACGACCAGCGCAGCGATGGAAGAAGTCGTAACATAACAAAATAGAGAAGGCCCAAAAAGTTTGCGTTTGACAGCTTTCCAATTCAGTATCACAAGTGATAAATGATCCTCGATGAGTCAAAGAATCGAACCTTTTCTCATGAATTTCAACGATCATTGGGATGAATTCGACATAGTGAGTACCGACCAGCTCACCGATTGTAGCAATAGTCGTAAAAGTGAAGAACACGTTGTCCCGTAGCAGCCCGCTCTTTATGATGTCCGGGTCTATGGACTGCAAATTAGTGGGTTCTCTATTGTTTTCATACGTGCATTTGATCAGGAAATGCTTATAATATTTCGCCTACGTGCAATTTATGTCTTAAATGCTTGTTACTCCACCCTCAATGTGATTGATCTCCTAACCTCACGTAAAACGCTTGATCACATTACAACTCAACACACACTAAATACCCGCTTTTGACATCCCATCAAGCAGCAAAGCTACTTCGAATTGTGAGTCTGGTGAGTTTGAAGTGAACATACGAGAGCATCAAATAACTTACCCGAAATAGCTGCGCTCCAAGGAAAATGTAGCCAATCAGGAGCAGGTTGAGCAGAATGTGCGGTATCGCCGAAACAACCACCTGGAAATCGTCGAATTGCCACACGCAATGGAAAAATTGAGTTTTAGGAAAAGTCGCCCTGAGTGCACGCTGCCGAAAATTAAAACATGTTGTAGCGTGCGCGAAAGAGCGCTTGTATCTTTTTCTGCCGCACATGACTTTAGCAAGTATGGATGAGAATATTTGAGAAACAAGCACCTCACTCCAAATCTGTTTCCGTTCACATCCTCGGTCTTCTATAAAGTGCTCCTTCCAGACCTGTCAAAAGAACAACATCAAAACAAGGAAATACAGGAACAACGACCTTGTACGGGCGCGGATTTCGGAAGGATCCATATGCGGTGTTCCTCTTTTTCATGCGAGACTGGGCCAGTCTAAAGAAGATTTAGCGATATTTGGAGTTAAATGCGATGGAAACGAGGAATTGGCGTCAATATAGTTCGAAAACGTAGCATGCAACGAATTAGCAAACATTCAGAGCCAACTATCTGGCTGTCTAAAATTAAACGAGCATAGCACACATAGCTGAAAGGATTGTCTCCACTCCCCCATTTCCATGATGTCACACACGGTCCGAGCAATGGTCTGGCTCTCTTCAGTTTGCACGCTCTCGCCGGTCAGAGAGACGAGAGAACGTGCAATCTGAAGAGAGTCAGACGATTGCTCCACGATCCGATGGTGCAATGGGAGGATTATGCGAAACGACAGCCGATTGAAAAGGCGTGCATAATGGAGTCAAAACACCGTGAACGATCCCTGCTAAATCCGCCCAAATCCATTCAATGTTCAGTTGAAATGACTATTTTAGCACAAATCGATAGTAGATCAAGACGGGAAGGCCACTTGGCACGTGAGAAAAGGGAGAGACATTACGCTCTTGCAAGCGCGCGCTCATCGTGTGATGTGGTTATAGCAGCAGCGCCCCTCTCCAAAGATAGCGGAATGTGCGAGTTGAGAACGGTTACCCCAATCACTCCTTTCTTATATTTTTGGGGGATTTTCTCCACAGTTTCATGGTAATAGTTTGGAAACCATCAACAATAAGTAATTGCTCGATGCGGCTCCAAATTGCCCCATCCAAAGATAGCGGAATGTGCATGCGGGGAGAACGGTTCTCGCGCCCGCATTGAGCATCTCTCAGTTTGGGAAAACGTTTTCTCGATAGTTTCCGGGTTCGTTTGGAAAATTTTTGCATGGAGGTAAATTTGAAATTGCTGGCTATGATGCCTTAAGGGAAAAATGGAATTTCGAACTCTCCTCAATCCGCATGCTCTCTAGCTCTTACTAACCGATGATCTGGCGTCTTCATCGAGGTGCGGACAGTGAACACTAGAGCGAACGGTTCTCTCACCCGCTCCCCAATCACCTCTCCCCGCTATTTTTGGACAAGTTTTCACCGCCGTTTCCGGGTCAATTACTCAGCCCCCATAAATGATCGAGCAGGAAAAAAGTTTTTAAAGTATGAAATATCACTCCGCTTTTCGATCTCTAACTGATCTAATTGAGCATGAACGAAAAATCAAGAAAAAAGGAAGTAACTGTGTTCGAGATCTTTGCTGTGAGAAGATTCCCGTCACTAGTTGATAGAATACTAACGCCCCCACCATCAATTGTTCATGCAATGGTCATTTCTGTCCCCTTTTCGCATTTGTCTTACCGGAAAGAGTGTTTGTAAAGCGGAGAGGGGCACTAGAGTTCGCTGTTTTACAATAGGTCGACTTCTTGGTCCATTAGTGGAACAAGTTGATGCACTGACCGAAACACTTTCTAGTCTATCTGACCTCTATTGGGCGCTGCTGTAGACTGATTCTTCGGTGATGTTATTCAGTGGCATTTCCCACATTTTCCACGGATACCCGCACGGATTGAGTAGCATTTCTACGAATTAAAATATAATTACAACATTTCGATGTTTTATTCCCTTTTGATTGGACTGTGGCCCAAACTAGGTAGATGAAAGGCATCGTTTCCGCTCTCACTTTCGTTATCACAACGGATTTCTCGTGACGAGTAACCTTGCCTGCCTAGGCATGGTTGCGCCGAGAACGCACTCTCTCCATTCTGCTGCTATCTCGCCTGTCTGAGTAAAGATAGAGCACGCATACTAAAGATTTCTTTACCGACGAGTAACTAGTGTCCATTGATGCTCTAGATATCGTCCTTTCTCACAATCTTGCTCTTTCGAATATTGCGCATTCTCACACCACCTTTTTATTTTGATCAAACCGTTAGATAACGAGGCGCTACCTCTCCTAGTACTCCTAGCCGAGAACTTTTCTGCGCCTAGGAGCCGCCATAGCATTCGATCTCAGCAATAGATAACGTGAGGTTAAGTTGCGCCACCCCATGTCTCAATGCCGTGTTCAAACTCATCCCGCCTACTAATTAGTAAGTCTATAAATACACCAATTCCCCTATAATGTGTAGCCGCTAACAGAAAAATGGGCGAGAGCGCAGAGAGAAAGTACCGGGGTCAATTACCGCTCCCTCCCCTTTGAACGCTTGCCGCCACCTCTCACTTTATGAGCATTTTTCTCGACAAAACTGCAACTTGATGCGCTAAGTTCGTTCATTCTAACTTAAGAGCGATTTATCTGAGCTCCATGTGACAGGGACTTTTCTACTAATAACGAGCTTATTTTCACACAATTACATTGAATTTTCGCGGTTTTCCGAACTCTTGCAGTGCGGCCGCAACGACTCAATGCGAATTTTCTACCTAAAAGTATGCGATTAGACTAATTCGCGACCCACTTCATCCTCCGCTCGCGATGCCGCAGGCTGCTTCTGACGATTGCTCGAAATTCCTCATCAATGTCCAGAGTATCCCGCTTCCAGAAAGGCATTCTGAAGAAAAAACAGTTTACGATTCCTTAGATATCTTACAGATGATGAGCTAAAGAGTAAGTATGTGGCAGATACACAATGAATGGCTAAAAGTAAAGAAAGTATGCTCACACTTCCTGAAAGGACGAGAGAGCATGAGAAATGAAGAGATTAGCGAAAGTGAAATCGTGGAACACAACAACGCATTCGAACACAAATCGATATCTCTCACAAACATGAACATTGAATCGGCAAGTAATTGAATTCGAAATTCGGGATTGCCTCCTTATTTACTGCAATTGATCCGATCGATCTTCGACAAAGTACACAAAATGTAGTCAGCACAAATCGATATCGTCTCTCGAAAACGATATGATCACTAAAGAAGATAACGAGGAAAAAGAAAACCGGTGAAGATTGCAATTAATCACGGTGATTTATCTTCCCAAGGAGGGAGATTTACTCGTTTTGAATCATCTCAGGGAGGTAGGAAGCCGTGGGATCAGGGGAAATGGAGACATTGAAGAATCACTGATGAAGAACAGTTCAGAAGTTCAATTCTCTAGAAAAATAAAGAAAACTATGCATACACATGTGCAGCTTATTACCGCATGCTTTTGAAATCAGACGAAATGAGTAGACCATCCAATTTCCTCCGATTTTCGACACGGATCAATGCACCTGAATTGGTTATCGATTACAAACAGTGATGATGATCTCATATTGGATTGAGCAACTCCAAAAACAACATACTCTCGAGACGGGTGGTTGAAGTCTCGCAAGCGGTCAATGGAGTCCAGGACTATCCTTGCTCCCTTGCAGGTAAAGTTTAACAGTTTTTTCAACATTGTACATTTCATGATCTCACACCAGTACCTTTCCACAGATTTTACTGCTGAGCTCTGAATGTGCATAGTTCGTTAGTGAAATTATTTCTTGGACTTAAATATCGATTAAACCGTATCGTCATTGATTTTCCACCAGGATTTGCACATTCGAGAGGCAACATCGATACTTCCCTCGTCTCATAAAGCCATAACAACACGGCTGTTTCTCACACAGTTTCGTTCGATTTTCCTAATTTCCCTTGTTTTTTCATCTCGGATTCCTACTGTATTTCCTCTCAATAGAGCAAATTGTGTGGTTTCTCACAGTTTCCTTCGATTCAAAGCAAAATTTCCTAATTGTCTTTTTTTTTCATCAAGGATTCATCCTTCCCTGTTTCCTAACAAATGCCACTGCATGAGTAGGCATTAGGGCGGATGAGAACTATGACGTCATGCCGCTGTTGATATATCAAAGGCGGCATGACGTCATAGTTCTCATCCGACGCAGTGTCCATGAGCTATCGTCTGAATCTCTCGATATCGCTTGCATATGTATTATCAGTAATGAAGCCATAAGTACAAATTGTTTTCAAAGAATCTTCGAATCGAGGTGTCATTTTTTTCTCGTGCCTCCCTGTTGCCTAACCCCGCCCGGCTGACATGAAGCCATAAGTGCAAGTTGTGGGGCTTCTCACATGTTGCCTTCGAGTCTCATGATAAGCAAGAGCAATATCCCCCATTTCATAATTTTCCTACTCCTTCCTGCCTATAATTAGCTTTGAGAAGCACTCGGCTTTTCAATTCCAATTTCAGGTGCTTTTCAAATATGAACGCATGTTCGGTATATATTTGCTAATTCTAATGTTTCCTAGATTCGCAAGATTTGGGAAAATATCCTTCGAGTCTCAAGATAAGCAAAGCAATCCATTTCACTATATATATATATATACAACTCCTTATTGCATCCCTTGGTGTTGTCATTAGTCTCTTCTTCCAAGCAAATGTTTGAAATTCGAGTTTCACTCCTTTCCTCATCTTGCTTTCTTCCCTTCTACTTCGAAGCACATTCTCATGTATTCTCCTTCATTTTCAGTATTTTCTGTCAATTTAAAATGCTATTTTGCTGATATTTGTTGACGATTTTTGACTCTCAACATATCCCATACAGTTTTACCCTCCATTTCACTACTTTGCCCATCTTGATTTCCGCCGAACCACCTTGAACATACCGTTCAAGGTAATTTGGGACGCGCGAGAGATATTAGTTGACCAGTTGGTCGCCTCTTCGGCAAATTGCTACTATTTCCCTTTCCGATTTCATTTCTCCCAATCTTCATCTGATAGCGGAATGCTATTCTCGATAGTACTAACATCGTGGTATTGCCTGGCATATCAATTAGACATGCCGGGGTCAAAGGCTCTCTTCGTTCCAAACACTGTCTCGGCCTTTTGATTGTGACCATCGGCCTATTCGTTTCGCTCCTATATTTCTGCTGAACGGCGGAATTTGTTGATAGCGCTAACTTGGTGGTATCACCCAGTATATCATCAATTAGAGATGCCGGGATCAAGTGCACTCTTCGTTTCATACGCTCTCTAGACCCGTTTTTGAGACCTACTGTGACCATTGGGCTATTCCTATATCAAGAGTAGCGATTCTCGCTGAATTGCTATGGGCAGAACCGATTTCGCGGATGTTTACTTGTTGTTACTTGAAAGTGTTTTTCCCCTGCATAACAGCCACATTTCTTTGCATCTCCAGCAATGAATCAAATCCTATATTGCTCGTTATATTTTTCACACCACACGCAGAATTAAATCGGTGAATATCGATTGTTAAACACGAGCTTTTGCTTTCCTGCATGCGTTTGAAATTCGAGAGATAACACTCACAACACCCCTAATCTGCGAAGCCATATGGGTAAATTGGCGGCTTCGCGCGTTGTTGCCTTCAATTCTAAGTATCGACTCCTCTTCTCCCCTCATTCTCGGTTCCATGCATATCTCCCGTTACCTTGAAATACACAGTTCAAGGTAATTTAGGACGCGCGAGAGATTGACCAGTTAGCTCTCTAAGTTGGTTATGTCTATCTAGCAAATTCCCTTTCCCTTCTCCTATTTCCGCTTCGCTCTAATGTGTGGGGATATTTGTTGGTAGTGCTAACACTGATATCAATTAGAGATGCCGGGGTCAACCGCTCTCTTCGTTTGAAACGGTATCTTGCCCGTTTGAGACGAACGAGTGAATGCACTGAAGGAACTGTGACCATCGAGATATTGCTATATCAAGAAGCGCGATTCCCGCTGTATTGAAAACAGCCGAGCCGATTTCGCGGAGCGCTCGTTAAGTATCTATTTATGTGTAAATGTATGTGATATGGGAGATGGAGATGCACGTTGTGTGTACGGGATACGAATACTAATATGCAATAAACTTTCTTAATAGGACACACATAGACACTCTTGTTAACTGGTGAGAAAATTTTCTGCAAAAGATCCGACTTTATTGTTTTGTATCAGGCTATAAATCTTTTCGTATCCGGTTCGTGCGATAACTTTCCGCATCATGCACAAATTGACTATGACAAATCTGCATCTGGTTTACTTACAATACATTTAGTCAATAATGATCATTGAACTAATCCTACACCAAGATGCGCGATACTACATCAATTCCTGCTAAATTGCTATTTTTTTGAGGCGCTCGTTAAGTGTTCACTTGTAGCGATTTCGTCGCATTTGTTTTTCTGCATAACAGTCTCACGCTTGTTTTCGCATCTATAGCAATGAATCAACTCGTTTTCTTGCTCGTTTCTCTTCTTGAGTAAGCATCTGACTCTCTCCAAATCTCATGCTCTCTCGCTTTCTCTAACCGTAAAGAGTGTGTGATATGGAGAGAGGCAGGCCATTGCTCCTCTTCTTTCACACTGCCACACGCACAATTAGAAGCTGCATAAGTTAAATCGCAAAAATATCGATCGCCAAGCTCGAGCTAGCTTCATTACTTTTCTACCCCGTCTTTGCTTTCCTGCATGCGTTTGAAATCCGCAAGATAACACCCACAACACCCCTTATCTGTGAAGGGGAGTTGTCCAGAGGGGTAAATTGTGAGGTTTCACACTCCGTTGCTTTCATTTCTAAGTATCGAGTGCTCTATTTCCTCATTCTCTATTCCTTGTCTATCTTCCGCTCCCTTGAAAATTACCGTTCAAGGTAGGGCGCGAGAGAGATTTTAGTTGGCCAGTTGGCCAGTTAGGTAAATCACTCTTCTGTCCCTTCTCTAATTTTTGTGTCTAACTAATTTCTGGGGATATTTCTGCTAACTCTGATATCAATTAGAAATGACGGGGTCAAACGCTCTCTTCGTTTGAAACGCTCTCTCGCTATTTTGATATCTACTGTGACCATTCGGCTCTATCTATATGAGGCCGATATATCAAGAATATGTCAAGAAGCGCGATTCCCGCAGAATTGCACAGAGTCGAGTCGATTTCGCGAAGCGCTCGTTAGGTGTTCACTTGTTGTGACTGTCTCGCTTTTTTTCTGCAAACCGGTCTCACGCTTGCTTTACAGCTATGGAAATGAATCTACTCACGTCTTTCTCGTTCCCCACCTGTACCACACAACACACGCATGTAGAAGTTGCATTATTTGAATTTTGATATTGTTTTTTTCAAATATCGATCAAACTGTCTAGAAGCCAGCATTTCGCCTTTGATCACTCGCCGTTGCTTGCCTTTTTCTGCAAGGGTTTGAAATTCGAGAGATGACATCCATACCAGGCCTTATCTCCGGAGCCATATGGGAAATGCTGAGGTTTCACACGCGATTTTGGACGATTTTCAATAAATGAGTAACAATAACTGCTTCATAGTCACTTCACTCTCTTACTAATCGCTGTTTCCCTTCTGCTCTCGGCTTATGTTACCTTGAAACAGACCGTTCAAGGTAATCTAGGACGCGCGAGAGATATTTGTTGACCGGTTGGCTAACTCTTCGCTAAATTTCTACTCCTTCCCTTCTCCTATTTCCGTTTCTCTCCAATTTCTGATGATATTTGTTGATAGTACTAACTCAGTGGTCGGTTTATCAATTAGATATGCCGGGGTCAAACACTCTCTTCGTTTCCCACTATCTCTCTATTGGCAGAACTCAGCGAGATATGGGATGGAGATATAAAATGTGACTGCGGGATCCAAATCAGCAAGTGACCCCACAAGATCATACCTACGTACTTATACAGAATACTGACGGCTGTTTCGATTGGGCTTTTCATTCACGAACAGTATAGATTTCTCTGGACGGTAATTATTCAAGACATGTTCACGATTCGCTCACACTTTTCACTTGTTTTGCGCATAATCTTGCATAGCGTTCCCACGCGTGTTTTCACACTCCACAACTCAGTTTGCATCGCGCTCGTACGATTTCTCACATCAGCAGTATGATTTAGAATTTCTAAAATGTCCATTATTCCGCCTAATCAATAAATTGGTCTAAAAAATCGATCGAAAGATGACCAAACGCCAGCCTAGCATCTTTGCGCACTAGCCGTTGCTTTCCTTTTCTGCAAGGGTTTGAAATTCGAGAGATAACATCCATTCCACCCCTTATCTCCGAAGCCATAGGCGTAAATACATGCTTACAGATTTTTACATGGAGATGTCGTTCGATTTTCATTATATTTGCAAAGATATCCCATCTTTCGAACCGTATCATCTTTCGTATCCCGTACCTCGTATCTCGTACCCATATCCTGTATCATATCTTCTTCGTAAGCGTATCCTTACCCGTACCCGTATCCTCTTTTGGGGTGTGACCAGTTGCCCACTCGTAGGCATTTTCTGAATTATCTGAAAATGAGGATATGTTCATTAATCCGAATGATTTTTAAAATATTGTTCCCTTCCTCCTCTATTGCATTGTATTGCGCGCATTTAAACGATACATAAGCTACAATTTGCGTCTACTCACAAACATTTAAAAACTACATTGATATTTTCGGCCAGTATTGCTTCTTTTCCCTCTGTTTTCCCGTGTTTGATTGAAATTCGAGCAAAAAACACAACGCCCCCTTGTCTCCGAAGCCATAGGGGTAAATGGAGGTTTCACACTCGGTTGCCTTCAAATCGTAGTATAGACTCCTATTTTCCTCGTTTTTTTTTTCCTATCGATTCCTGATGTTTGCCTTTAGCAAACCGTTTAAGGTAATTTTCTGAGCGCTAGATTATAGTTAAACGAGTATTGAACAAACCTATCCTCATTATGGGGGCTCATTTCGCAGGTTATACTCTGATTTCTCCAACCAGTAGATGGGCAACTGGTCAGGCCACTGGTTAACAAGGCTAACCAGTAGTTAACCAGCGCCCTGACCAGAGGGTAGGGAGTTGCCCACCTACTGGTTGGAAGAAATCGGAGGAGAAAGCGAGGGATGATGCACATGGATGATTCAGGCAATTACTCAATTTGGCATTTTCCTCAAATTGTTCGTGCATGAGTTGTCTTGTTTTCTCGCTCTTATATTTTGCCGCGTGGTATGCATACCTGGCGATAGGGAGGGAGCGACATTCTCTCTCTTTTTGTCTACAAACGCATGATATGCGGGCGGTCAGAACGACGATCTCTACTATACCATTTTCCCGGCACCATACGGGATTGGCAGGGCATTAGTTCGGATGATCGCCGTCGGATGGTATCCTTCTGGATGATAATTCTTTAGAACTTTCACAGTAGGTACCAGGGGTGTGCAAAAAGTTTCCCGCACTCCTCATTTCCCATGCTCTCTCGTCGGCAAGAGTGCACGGGAAATGAGGAGTGCGGGAAACTTTTTGCACACCCCTGGTAGGTACCCAAGGGGTCAAAAACAATTCCGTGAAAGGTCCACGGAGGGTTCATCTCATCCAGTAGGTTGCCATCCGATATAGTGCCATTAGCGAATCGTCGCGTTAGGGATGGGTTTGCAGAAAACCACAGTTTTCATTGTGCGTTTTCTCTCGCTGTCCACCCATGCGATATAGGAAGCATGATGTAGTGATCAATTTCTGTCCAATCCATGCATACGTCGCGCTATCGCAAATGATACGTTACTATGATATTAGCTAGGAGTTTTCTGTTCGGACAACTATGTTTTCGGGTCGAGTAGTTCAACGAAGACAAGGTAGGGCGCGCATTAACACGCATGTTGAAGCAGTTGGACCACAATTCGGGAAAATTACTGATCTTCCCTTAACATCACTCCTCTTTTAATTTAAAGGAGTGCTCCGGGGAATGAATGCAATGTAATCCCACCACGAAAATTCTGCGCACGCAATGGGAAACTGTAATGATTTTACCACTAGAATGAGCCGAAACGTATATAGAACGAGTGAAACATAAACGAACTAGGCGCTACCCTGCGCTTTCAATGAACTTTGCGCGTATGTAAATAGACAGAGGCGTCTATGGAATTTCGTATAAAGTGATTTCTGATCGGGTGAGTAGCCTCTACGATATCCACGTTGTCACTATGAGTGACCGAACATTCCCCGGAGCACCCCTTTAAAGCGATATTAATTGATAGTGCTAACCACATTTGAAATCTATCGGTTTATCAAGTAGAGATTCCGGGGTCAAGAGCACTGTTCGCTATGTGGCCTCTCTCAATAATCTGGCCTGTGAGAGGTCATGCGGAATGAGTATAGTCACCTTTAGTTTAATTTCGAATAGTGGGATCACGAAAACTCTTCTCTTCACATGAAACGCATGAGTTGAGGTTGAGATTGGAGAGAGGCCACGGACAATTGAGAGGGTGACCATCGAGCCGCTCCTTTTCCAACTGTCCTTCTGCAATGTCTTCGAGGTTGTGTTTCACGCCTCGAAAGGTCTATGACATAAGGCTTGTGTTAGAGTATTCGTTCTTATCGGACATTGTTGAAGCTTCATCTGAATAATTGCAGTATCCGATGAGTGATCGCGGAGAATCATTACTTATTGTCATTGCTCCCAGAATGACATTGGACTGAATTGCAGTACTGGATGAGTGACCGCGTAGTCTACCAGGAAATAGGCAAGCTGCCCAGAGGAGCTTTCAGCCAGCCGAGCATCTACCGACACAAGTTCCAGGACATTACGGTTAGTGGAAATATCCAATATTTCCGTTATTATTTTCATCCTTCAATTGGTACAAGATTCAATGACCAGTAGAGTTCCAAAATACGTCCTTAAAGGAGTGCTCCGGGGAATGAATGCTAGGGAGTCCCACCACGAAAATGCTGCGCTCTCAATGGGAAACTGTAGCGAATTTAGCCCGAGAAAGAGGCGATAATTAAGAAGAGCGAGTGAAACATAAAGGAATCAGTGACGATCCTGCGCTTTCAATGAACTTTGCGCGTATATAAATAGCCTCAGAGTCATCTGTGGAACTTCGTACAAAGTGATTTCTGATCGAGTGAGTGGCCTCTACAACATCCACACAGTCACTATGGGTGGCTGAACATTCCCCGGAGCACCCCTTTAATACGTCATCACACGGGTGATCGAGAGAGATAAATAGTTTACGAACGAAGTAACAATTTCCCTGATTTCGAACTCTAATACGAGCGATAGAGAGGTTTTTCATTTCAGATTGTGAAGAAATGGGTGCCGATTATCGAGTGCTCCCCGGAGGAGATAACTCTGCTAAAGGGTGTGTTTTTTTATTCCAATTAGTGCAGACAAATTTTAAACATAAACTTTGATTAACATTGCAGAGGATTCCGAGCGTCTCATGAGCCTTTCTCATCCCTCAATTGTTCAGTGGGTTGTTTGGATTTAGAAAAAAATGTTTACAAAAAATACTTATTATCCAGTAGTTTTTATCATTGTCCTATCGAACGTATTCTAAGTACACCACTTAACCTATGATGACGTATATATTTCAGGTATTGCTTATTTAATTTTACCGATCACTGGATGAGTTCGTTGCAGAGATACGCTGAAGGAGGTAAAGCGATCCAATATTGGTTCTCTGTATCCTCTGGTCTCTATTTTTTGAACTAATATTCTCCAACTTAAGTACACAGTTGTTATATCGTAACTACTTTGCAGGTACTATGGCAGACCTGATCAAGGAGTGCCGGGGAGTCCACTTGCCCGAGGGGACAGTCATCGACTACGTCAATCAGGTAAGCATCTATGTGCGAAAACATGCAATATGCGTTGCGGTTCTCTCAAATATCTACTCATATGCATAATTGCTAAGTTTCTATAGACGAGTTGAGTGGAAAACAATTCAGAAAAACAAAAACAATAACAAAAACAAAGAAAAAACAAAAAATGTATGCCAGATGCTCTCCGGTCTGCAGTACCTGCACGATCAGAGCATGCGACACGGCGATCTGAAACCGTCCAACATCCTCTTCGAAGACTCGGATCGATCACGCCTGCTTCTGAGCGATCTGGGCTTGGAGAAAGTGAGATACATAAATCCATGTTTGGTCAATTACTGTTGGAATATCTTGCGAATTACTAAGAAACTAAAGTTGAGCAGCAAAGTCCAATGGATTTAGAAGAGATGAGAAGGCTCGAAATGCATTTCTGTGATCGTTACAGGAAATCATCGCCGGTAACTGGGCGAGGGAAGATGCCAAGTATATGCCGTGGCCGCTCAGCCATCACTATCTCTCGGCTGATGTGTTATGTGGTTCGTTTATATCGATTATTTGAGCTGGAAGAGAATGTGGTAAATGGGAATAAGGCAATCTACATTTCAAACTCTAGTGCGTATAGAATTGTGAGCAGTATCAAAATAAAATTACAAATTACAGGTCGAGCACTAAGCCCTAAGTCGGACATGTTCGCGCTGGGGTGTGTCTGGTACGAGTTGCTTGAGGTATTTTTTTAAAAAAATGAATTAATATTCTGGACGTGTTATAATATTTAATTTGCAGCTCAGGAAAACGTTCGATGAACCCGAGTGGGACCTAACGATGTATAAAGTTATGAAGGTATGCGGATAACAAAACAACACAAACATAAATAACTATAACAACCACAGTGCGAGTACAAGCCACTTCGCAAGGACGTATCTTCACTCTCTCGACACAGCATCACGCGACTGCTAGCGGACATTCCCGAGCACCGGCCCACCGCTGCAGGTATCAATGTGGAGCAGGAGTGACAGTATTGTGGAATTGACAACAGCCACGGTGTTTTTATAGAAAATTCACATCATTAGAACAAGCGACATGTAAACACTAGCAAATTGTCATATGTGAGAGGAATCGCGAGAGAATCGACCATTTGAGGGGGGTGAGCGGCGGTAGGAATCAAATGTGCCCTATCCTGAAAAAAATTTGGTGACAAGTACTTCAAATGATGCTCTTTCAAATGGCGTCGTCAGAATTTCGATATCTGTCGTCATCGTCGAGATTCAGAAGGCCAAAGATGGTACCATCACTTTTCGAAATACAAATCGCGCTCACTTAAATGATCATAAATCCGTTTAAAATAAAGATAGAAGGCCGTTCTTTTTTTCCAACGAAAGCTACCATCATTCACTACAACTTTTATGCCGACGTCATCATTCCTGGACCTCACCCTGGTGCGAGGCGGTCGGGAGAACCAAAACTTTTGTAACTTTGGAAATCGGAAAAACGTTCTGAGTTTCTTAAGTTGTAGTCCATATATGTGCCTCACTTTTCGCCAAAGAGAAAAAACGGGCTAGAATCCCCCTAGAGCGCGCGCTCTGACCGTCTGTCGCTCTCGCCGCCTGGCCTCCCTCTCCCTCCCCTCTATTTACCGCTCCTCAGCGCGCCTCTTTCGTCGTTTTCTACCAAATTCTAGTCTCTGTAGCACGCTTGAACGAAAAGATAGAGACTTACTTTCAACAGATGAAATGTACAGCTCATCGTGTTCTACATTTCTAGCCATGGCTCGGGTCGTTATGACTACGTTGACCTAAAGTGCAGTTTGGCGCTTTCCATTGAATTCGTCAGATGAAAAATCATATTTATAGGTGCCCACTTTCTTTGACTAGTTTAGAGGGATATTTCTACATTATTTGAAACCCGTTTAGTGCATTAGGGTCCACTCCCCAAGTTGGAATAGGTCAAAATATCGATTTTCAAATTTTGCGTAATGTGAGCATTTATGACCCATGACTGTGCTATACTATGGTGGGAAACAATTATAAATGTTGTTTTGGATGTTTATGAACGATTTTGAGTACAAATAAGGGCAGTTGAAGGTACGGAAGTTCTCTTCTCCGGAAGTCATTTTCAGGCCGCTCTACATAAGTGAGAGCTTTTTTTTGTGTATACTCCGATTTCCTTCATTTTTGGCGAAAAGTGAGGCACATATATGGACTACAACTTAAGCATGAAAACAGAACGTTTTTCCGATTTCCAAAGTTATGTCACTTTTGGTCCACCCGACCCCCCCCTACCAGGTTGAGATCCAGGAATGATGACGTCAACAGAAAAGTTGTAGCGCATGATAGTGGCTCTCATTTGAAACAAAGAACGGCTTTCGATCTTTATTTTTAACGGATTTATGATCATTTAAGTGAGCGCGATTTGACTGGCGAAAAGTGATAGTACCATATTTGGCCTTCTGAATCTCGACGATGACGAAAAATATCGAAATTCTGACGACGCCATTTGAAAGAGCATCATTTGAAGTACTTGTGACCAAATTTGTTTCAGGATAGAACAAACTTGATTCCTACCGCCGCGGCATGGTCGATTCTCTCGCGATTCCTCTCATATGATGAATGTATCAGCTCTATTCCAGAAGTGCAATCCTTCCTCTCGTGTCACGTCAAAATGGGACTGGTGTGCGCGGCTGTCTGGCTCAGTAAGGTTCGAGATTAAGAAAATTTAGTGAACGTAAGACTGAAATATATGCGAGAAATATATAAGTTGTGTGCGACATACATCAAATTTTTGTTTGCGGTTCAAATGCATTTTGCTATGGAATCAACGGTTTTTTCAGTGGATGCCTCTGCTCACGGCGATCTTCACCAGCATTTCCTACCAACTCGCTAGTCAGGCAAGTATTATGTGGTATTAAATATCGCGAGTTCGATCTTTGATTTGAATTCCCGTAATTTCATATCTCCGTTCCCTGAAGAGCTAGCGACTTGAAACTTGGCTTATATGGTTTCCCGACCCCGTCAACCCCATAAACCAAGTTTCAAGTCGCTAGCTCTTCATGGAACGGATATATGACATTGCGGGAATCCAAAACAAATATCGAACTCGCGATTTTTCACATCGCATAAGGCACTTAACGCAATCGATGTAAATAAAGACCCCATCATACATTTACACGTTCTACGTCTCGGTAGATTCTTATCCATGCCTTCTCCATATAGTTATACATAAGCCCTTGTAAAGTTTAAGCGCACGGTCGACCAAAAGATGGGGTCTGACAATTAATGCAAATTATTTGAAGTGACAACTCAATTTGCAGATAACCGAATGGATCAGCACTCAGCAGCGCATCCGAGCACGCCCTATGAAAGTGGCTGTGAGAAGGCACCCACAGCGCACACCAGCTCAGGTACGGTGAATTAGGAAACCATAGGAAAAGATAACTTGCTAAAATATCTAGCATGTTTTTGCTCCCAGTTCCATTAGTTTGAGAGTGAATAGAATGAAGAGACAATTATGCACATACACACTTTACTGTTCAGAATGTCAATCAGAACTCACTACGACCAAGCTGTATCGCCTTTGTAAACCGTATAGCTCAGCAGCAGCAGATGATTAATGCTCAACGAAATGATCAGGTGCTTTATGCATTTTTTTGTAAAATTAATGTGATTTAGTTGTATCAATCAAGCATTTCAGTCGATCTTTACGTGAGAGGCGTGTCTTTGAGTTTACGAAATCTCACCATTTTCAAACTGAAGTTAGGTGAATAATATCTAAACAATGATATTTGTTTCAGAATTCCTCGGCTCAGCAGGATCCCAGGCTCAGACTGATCGTCGTTCTACAACGCATTGCCCAGAACTATAATCTAGGTATTTACTGTTTACATTTACATGATATCATAAACAACGCAATTACTAATCAATTTATTTCATTCACTCATTAATTGGCACTCTTAAAGTTCGCAATACATGCATTTAAAATGCCCTATGTAGTTGCTTTGAAAGAATTTTCAGAAATAAGTTTTAATTTTTTTAATGATTGCAGCAGGAGATCTGGCCAGCCTTCTCGCTGTTCTGCAAATAATCAGCGCTGTTCAGCAGCATTTCCTCACACAACGTGCGTAGTTTACATTTCCAAAACTGTTTAACCAAATAACACAATAAACATTTACAATTTATAATAATTATTTTTAAAATAGACATTTAGCAGCTCCAGTCGCAAACGAGCCAGAGAGCATGGAGGTAGATCAAGCGGAAGAATCAGAATCGAGGTGCGCCGATCGTTAATGAAAACGATTTCAACAAACTAATCATGTTTGGAAACAGCCACATATGTCAGCATAATTGGATGTCCATTGCTTTTGCAGATCAATATTTGTAAATTGTTGCTAAGAAAACTTCCCGATTTTCAGTGGCGCGGAGACCAACGTAAGAGCTAGCTGCTCCGATGATGCTTTCGAAGCACAATTGCGAGAGCGCAGTCACTCATTCTAAAGTGTGAACGGATGCGCAAGAAATATTTCTGACCAGGGATTTATTGCGAATGCAGGGATACTATTTGCGGAAAATGTGTAAATCATTGTGTTAATAAGACTTTTGTTAATAATATTTACAATAATAATAATAATAATCTCGCATCAGTTGTTAGTGCCGTAGTTTCTACCTCGCTTTTATCATTAGTCTCATTATCGCTTGTACCTCAACATCAATTACCATACAAACTCCTATGCACTAATAATTATGTACCGATTTCCTGCTTTCGCTATTCCACAAGTTATGAACTGATGTACGAATAAATGCATACATGAATGCTTCGTTCTATAGCTCAGTACACGATCAAATCCGACAAAGCTGCAATCTCGTTGTTAGCAGAAGGTTCATCGCAACATTTTTGATCAGAAATTATCAAGCACTTTCGATGACGGTGTCCGCGTTTTCTGCCCAATTGAAGGTAAGGCATATTTCTATTCTTGATGTCCCTGATTCGGGCTGGTCTCATCAAAATGATTTGTATTGAACAAAATTCACTTTATCGTGAACATTTGATCATTACAACAATACACTGTTGAACGTGACAAGCGCGCATTAGCAGAACGTCTGATTGATGTTTATTTTCTTGTACAGCATTCTCCTGTTGAATTCCAATTTTACCTGTAATGGGTTCATACTATAGAATTCATCGTCTCATCATGCGTAACACTCTCTCAAATCAAGCTAGACAAATAAATTGTCAATTTTCTAACTGAAAACAATTGAGAATATATCTGCTACGCCTTTTTGTTCGTAGGCAGAATTTACGAAATTAAATTCATCAAGCAGTCCCTTGTTACAGATCACTATTTGAATTCTAATTGAAATCAAGTGGAACATTTCTTACCATTATGGACTGTTGCTTGAATCCGTAGACATGTAGAGCCATATATTTCTGGTGTGCAGTCGGTCTGTGAGACATACGATGAGGCATCCGATTGGTCCCCACTGGAGAAAATCGAACGACTTCTGAAAGATCACTTCAGCTAATTATCTCTGGTCTCCATCAAACTATGGGATGTTGTATGGAAATGGGGGAAATTGAGTTGAGAGACTCGTGTAATAGAGTTCGTAATTCGGGTCACCGTCTCTTCGTTTCACGCACTATCTCGACCGGATAAACGGTGAGAGAGTGTGTAGAATCAAGAGACCATGGTTTCATTTTTAGAACTCTATCGTAATGACCCCCCGAACAGATCAAAATACATATTTTCGAAATTCGATTTCACTGTTCGAGTAGTATTTAGATAAACCCACACTTAAGAACAACCATACAATATACACTTTTACGATGGCACAAGCCACCTCAAATGTGAGACTGCAAAATGTGCCGATTGAGCGGCACATTTTGCTAGGTGTGTAACTGAAAATGGAAAATCTCATACTTGTAAGTAAACGTTTCAGTCGAAAGTGCAACATTGTACTGTTCCTGTCGAGTAAGTGTAGGCAACTAGAAATCACAATTTCATATTTTATATTTGACATGAATAATGAAAAAAGTGGGAAAAGACGCGAAATGCACAAGTGCCGCATACTATTTTAATTAAAATTAAACATTATACTCATGAAAGAAGCGATTCAAAACGAAATAGACGATATATTCTGGACATAAATGAGAATACGTATTGCTCAAATGTTTCTCTTACTCCGGCCTCCCTGTCTCACCCTTGCCAATTAATTCCGCGGGGGAGGTTTTGCCTCCCCCTCCCCTATTCATCTCTGAATGCGAAGTTACTGGTGTTTGGACATTTCTAGATTTCTGGTCCGCTCCGTTGTTACATCTATCCTCGAGCGGTCATCTTCAGATCTTCGAAATAATTTACTGTGAATCGATGAAGAATATCTTTATCCGGAAGGTGACTGTAGTGCAGTCGTAACTTTTGTTGGAACTTTCGTCCGCGGTCGTCTCTTCTTCTTGGCTGATAACTGAAATATGTGTTTTATTTGCATTTAAAAGTGTAATATTATATATATATATATATATAATTTATATATAATTTGCAATTTTTTAAATTGTCAAATCAATTTTTTAAAAAACGATAAAAATTGCAACGTACTGCTGTCATTACTCAATTTGCAAGGTTTTTCCGTTGGACATAATGTTCATGAAATCGTCTTCCATTATCTCTTAGACCTCCTCAAAGAGAAACGTTTCAAAAAGTGTAAACTTCGCCCACTTCGATATCAGTTGAGTCTTGATACACGTGACGCCATCGTATTCGTACGTATATGCTGATTTTCTGCCGAAGATTTGCAAACAAAATGTAATGAAGATTGGCAATGAATTTATGAGTTGATACAGACAACTGTAATGACAAAATTGATCAATTATCACGGTCTGAGTTTGAATGAAATGTGCGAAAACTAAGAGGAATAGGGCAACTACTCAGAGATAATCAGCCACCCCCATTCAGCCACGCTTTCCACTCCTTCCATTCTTAATGAGAGTCTTTCGCTCATATAAGCCAGTCATTTATGGTCCACTGTTACGGCTTGGCGGAGGGGACCATCGATCGCCTGTGTGGGGGCTCACGCAATTTGCGTATTGTGCCATTTAGATGAGCTCGAGCAGAAATATGAACATTTATGTATATAAGGTTACAATAATATGCTCCACAGAATTCTTAAACCATTGCATTATATCGAGTATGCTCTGCATTTTCGTTGGATGAAGTATTGCTCAGCGTTGACTTCGAGGTTCCGGAATGTGTATGTGAATTCAGAGGAAGTTCTGTAATTTTTCAAATTAACACAATTGGCTAACTAGTGCCAGCACATGCAATTGTTCTAGCATTCAAATCCGAATTCGAAAAGGTATTCAGGGACATCTGAGATTCAGGGGTTGAAGGTGATGCATATGAACCCAGTTGCCATTGTTTGTATCTTCTTATCCATTTCTGCAATGGCTTCACTTAAAATCACATGTTCAAATTGCCATCGATGCTGAGAATTGATTGATAAAAAACATAAATCTTACCTGCGATTACACGTGTACTCCTAGAAAAATTGCAACAGTATTAACATTATATCGCCTTTTTTATGGATATGTTGGTGTTTTTTATGGATTTGGTGTAGGCAACTGCAACGACAACTGACAAACCACAGTCCAATTAGCAGGGTCGGATGGTTGGGGTTGGCAGAGAATAACACATTGGTTGGAATATAAATTAACAATATCGAATAAAAACATCAATTTTTAACGACAATACAATTTACGACACCGTGCGTGGGTGTTGTTCATGAGATCAACTCGATAAAATAGTTTTGACAATATATAAATGATAATAATGTTCAACGTTGGCCCATTTGCCCTCAACTTGACTTATATTCCACCAGTTTCCTTCTTTGCCAACCGCCCCCCCCCTTTCCTTCTCGTCTACTCACACTGGAAAGGGGCTTTGATTCACCTAGCTTATTCATGAATTCTGAATCACTTTGGAAGCGAGATGTTTGGTCCACTGTGAATGTTTAAATGGGTGGGGCTAATGAGCAGTGGATTGTCAGCCAGATCGTGCTAGGTGAAATCGTTTATGAATGTGTTTACACCGAGGTGAGAACACGAATAACTGATTTATCCGAATTTCTATTGATTGTGTTTCTACAATTCATTGCCGAACGGCACTATATCTCTCATTTCGGAGAATTTGTTGTAGATCTCCGTTCACTCAAATTGGTGCACAATGAGACGACCACACGTATGCTGCAAATGTTCTAGTTGAATTTCGGGTAGGAATGGCTTCAGATTATTTTCAATTCAAAAATATTCGTAATATGAGTTTTTTTCTAAATTATGAGCTATCCTGACTCCTTTCTCACCTGTCCCGTATATCTACGAAGAACGTCATCAATTCAATGGTTAGCGATGATAGTGAGTGTTGAGTGGGACTACCTTGATTTAACAACACAAATATTTGAGTAATTGCATGAAAAAGTAAGCTGACGGACGTTTAATTGAGATGTCGACTCTTGAGCTGATGTATACAACTGAAATTGCACAACCAACTAATAAATTGCAAGAGTAAGAATCGAATTTGGACGCGGTATATGGACGGCTTGATATAAAAACATTAATACCAGAATAACAAACAATCAATACTGCGACGATAAAGTGACTAATGCTTTCACTCAGCTCACGCTACTGACCAAACGCCCTGCTTTCCTCTCAGTCTATTGTTACCGGGAAGCGGCTTTCACCGAGGCTGAATACCCAATTACCTTCACTCAAGATTTTTGGTCGGCTACCGCTGATTTGCATAAAATTAGACTTATAACCTATTCATACAATACTTATAAATTGAACTGATCAACATAATTGCAAGATTTAATCAGCATTGTCTTGGGTTTTCGACGTACACATTTATTTCGGTATGAAAAATGTGTTTCACTGACAGAATATACAGTCCTGTTGTGTCCCACCGTGAACATGCGTCACCCGGAGTAACCCGGGGTAACTCGGGGTGACCCCGGGTGACCCATGGTGACCCATGGCCGGCTCCTGACTCGGAGAGTGGATTTTATGAATCGAGAGTATGATATTCAACTTCAGCGCTTCCTTGCCGTTCGATCAATATATAATTCATAATTTATTTCTAATAATAAAAAGCACTCGATTTTATTGCAAAAACTTGGCGATCAACATTGTGAAATATTACGGTATTAATTTTATTTTCCGGTTTTGTAGTCTAAATTTCCGGCTTTCAGTCATTTGGACGACTTCAGAGTTTCCCTTCATATTCTTTGTTTAAATTACTGTTTTTATGGAAATCATTGTTTAATAATGTAACACAGACGTCATCAATGGCGTGGGTTGTTGGCGCGCTTTTATTGCTCTTTCCTTTGTTTAATTATTGTCGATTGTATGAATCATGTTGCTTATTTTACAAAATGCAGGTAGTTGAAAGCACGCGCTGTCGACAGGAGCGGCTATTATCAGGTTTGGAATTTTCCTACTCGATTTGCATTGACTGTGGCGGTGTTGGGGCTTGTTTGAGACATCGCAGGCATCACCACACTCACCCCGCAGCACTTGAACAAGAACTGATGCGCGGAGGCGCAGCAGCGCTGCTTGTTGAAAGCTAAGTGTTTATCTATTATCTTTGTTGCTTAATATTTATAGTGTATTAGTGATACTGTTGGGTGCTAGCTGTTAACAAAGCTTGCACAACTGAGAAATATGGATAGATTATGATTTATTGTGACGATTTAGTAAAAATAAGGGGGAATCTATGCTCAAATTTATATTTCTTGTCAATAAACTGCGTCTCTTTGAATGTTTCAGTGCTCTCCTTCTCTTCCCCTATGCGAGGACATCGCAGGTAGCAGTCGGCCATCTTTTCTTCATGGTAGTGACCATTTTATAATAAACTTCACCAAGGTTGGTTTTACTTTATTTAAATGTTTTTAAATCCCCTTTTGCCCCTTCAACTAGATACTACATGTGTGTATATCGAACAATGCAGTTTTACCACGACTGGTGAATTCAGTAATATTAATGATACTGATTTCCCTCTCATGGTGAAACTGCTGTGAGAATACAACCCAGTTTCGCTCCCTCGCTCCCCCCTAAAAATAATAAAGCATTCTCAGCAATGAAATGTAGCTTGATTGTGATTAAATGTGGCGATTTAGTTAAAGTTAAGGGAATCTATGCTCAAATTTATATTTCTAGTCAACAAACTGAGTTACTATTTCAGTGCTTGCTTTCTCCTCCATTGTGCCCGGACATCGGAGGAGCAGTCCACAATCATTTATTTACTGTTTGTAATCAGGTTTGGGGATTCTCCGACGTATGTTTTTCCTTCTTATGTTTATTCGGAATATTTTCTACGCATTTTACGGTGATGAAAACATTGTGAGGTATTATTGTACTATTTGTTTCAGTTTTAAATCATTATTTAGATATATTCTTCTCTTCTTGAAGTTTTTGGAGCTTTATAGTGTAGTATTTATCCAATAAACTTCAACAAAGGTTGGCTTTATTATATTTAAATATTTTGAATCCTTTGTTACCCCTCCCCCTTGATACTTAGTGCGTTGCACCTCGAATCGTGCAGTTTTATGACGATTGGTGAATTCAGTTTTACTAAATACGCTGATTCCCCTCTCGTTGTGAAACTTCCTCGAGAATGCAACGCGGTAACTCTATCTTTTCTCGCCAAATATGATCAAATATCGGTGTCGACCAATTTTCCTTGCTTGCCCACTTGTTATTCTTTAGTTTATAGTGTCTCTGACTGGTTATTCAGCTAACTTTAACCTTAAAATGTGAAGATATCTCCTGCTACCACTACCATATACTAGTCTATGATACAGTACCGTTCATCCTTCTACCTACAGTATTACCTACCGTATCTCGCCCATACTGTAATTCTTTCTCGTTACAAAAACAGTTACATTCTTGCTCAATCTTTTTATTTATTCGAACAGAGGGATTCCTTTGGAATCATTTCAGCATTTATCATGGGGTGGTGTGATATGAAGAGACGGTGAGATGGAGGAGCTTCTTTATTTGTTAACCAGACAACAAGTGAGTTATTTATGAACATTTAACGCTTCAATAACTAGGAGAAGGTTTTATTTACAATTTTTGTTTCGTGGGGAGGAAACAATGGGATGAAACTTCTGAAAAAATATGTGAACTTTCAACTATGAACAAAATGTGGTGCAATGAAACAATAAGATAGAGAACTTCTGAGGAAATCGAAAAGAAATTTGAACTGGCCTAGCGCCATTTATCTACAATAGCTCCACCTAATGCACTATGCACTAAGTGGATGTTATTCTGAGTGTGAACGAAATACTTCTTGATCATTTTCTGAGTGAGCTGAGTAGACCAAAATTCCTTGATAGCTTCTTCCAATTCATTCGTGGTAGTGGGCTTGATTTCCCGTCTAATCCAAACCTTCATTTCTCTCCAGATATACTCAATTGGAGAGAGGTCTGGAGAAGCGGGAGCCCAAGGAGCGACAGTGACATTCCACGAAGTAAGCTTATCCATTGTATACTTGGACACATGGCATCGAGCGTTGTCTTGTTGGAAAATCGCTCTTCTTCGTCCCATTGTTGTGTCGATGAACGGAATGAGAAACTCCTCGAGGATATCTGAGTAGTTTTCCTTCTTGAGCGTTTCGTTCCTCTTGAGAAACACGAGCGGGCCTGGCCCATAGAGCGAGATCGCACCCCAGACGTGGATCTGAATGTGATTTAGGAGTGAAATAATAATAGTGCACTTACTTTGCGTGGAAATTTCGCAGTTCCAATGAGGCGCCTGGGGTCTCGTTTATCAGTCGTCGTGATGTAGTCTACGTTTCCTTCCAATTGAAGAGTGCTTTCGAATTGAAGAGATATTCGATTTCAGAAATCTTAGAATTTCGAGTGCTTCCGTTCCCTGTAGAAGAAAAATAAATAATGTAAATAAATATGAATTCGTACCACACTGGAACTTGAAGATACTGTACGACCATTTTGGAGAGGAGTGGAGGGAGGGGAAGAATGAGTGCCTCCTCGATGACTATCCATAGAACGAGCGGGAGAGGAGTTGGAAGAAGATCGATCAAGTGAATCGGGGGTTCCATCTCGATGGGGATTCTTGATGGGAGGGACGACAGAAATTCTGTAACGAGATAACTCAGAAAATCATGAACTAACGAACCTTTTCGAGTCTTTCTCCTTTGTCGCTTTGATAGATGACTTATTTGCTGCTCGAGGGGAAAAACGCTCTCCTGAACAAATTATTATTAGAATTAATTAAGTATATTGCTAACTTTTGATGGAACGGAGATTGTGCATCTTCGAAGGTGCCATAGTCTGAGTACTCATCATTCCCGAAGAGTGGGATCTCTCTCCTGAGGTGCAAATCAATTCGAGATGAATTTAGCATGGCTCACTTACTGTTCATGCGAATTCTCTGGAATTCCTTGCAGCTCCTCTCTGAACCAGTGTGCAGGAGAATTCTTTCGAATTCCGTATGGTATTCGGGATGTCTATACTTAACCTTTCCTCCTATCTTATTGTTCTTGCTGTTAATGCAGATCTTAGGGATGATCTCGTACGCATCGGGATCCTCGATGTAGCGCAGTAGCATATGCGTCATTTCTGGAATATTCTTTGGAATAATAATTAAAAATCAACGAAAATATATCGTAAATATGCGAATGTTGTACAATTAAATGATGCGCTTGTGGTTTATTGGAACGTTTCAAAATACACACGATGCGGAGTAGTATGTACAATTTCTTCGCGCAATACCTATTTGTTAGATTTATTCTTAATTGCAACTACTATACGCGATTGTTGCAGATGCCTCTTAAAGAAGCATTCAAGGAAATCTGTAGAGGACAGATTTATCTTGGACATTCCGCTCGTCGGGCCCACAAGAAGATCCTATCGAGCAACATCAATGGATGCGACGGTGTTTCATACACATCAGTAAACACCTACTGCAAACGAGAGAAGAAGAAATGGAAGGAGACAAGAAACGCATACAGGTAATCATTAAAAGTTGCTCGCATAACGAGATCGAGATTCAGGTCAAACATTCTAAAAGATAAGACTGAGGAAGTTGCTTCGTATGTGAAAAGCTTGTACGGAGCTAATCCAAAATTGTCAGAATCACAGGTTAGTCAGTAGTAATAAGTATGGTTCATTTACCTTACTTTTACTCATTTTGTACAAATTCAACATTATACTTTATCAGGTTGAATCGCTACTTAAGAAGAATTATGGAGTAATAATCAAAAGAAACGTTGTCAGAAAATTGAAGGAGTCAGCTGCTTTGTACGACTGGAGGCCGATGTGAGTCTGGAATTAATATGATTTAATGTTTCGTATTCTTTAGCAAAGTGCCGGATATTTCACCGGATCAAAAAATGAAGAGATTTAATATCACAAGCGACTGGATTGCATCTAAAGAGGATTTCAAATACTACGTGCGTGAAAATCTTTCTTATCAAAGCAAAAGCCAACTATTGATTATAGATTTTCTCGGACGAAAGCACTCTTCAATTGGAAGGAAACGTAGACTACATCACGACGACTGATAAACGAGACCCCAGGCGCCTCATTGGAACTGCGAAATTTCCACGCAAAGTAAGTGCACTATTATTATTTCACTCCTAAATCACATTCAGATCCACGTCTGGGGTGCGATCTCGCTCTATGGGCCAGGCCCGCTCGTGTTTCTCAAGAGGAACGAAACGCTCAAGAAGGAAAACTACTCAGATATCCTCGAGGAGTTTCTCATTCCGTTCATCGACACAACAATGGGACGAAGAAGAGCGATTTTCCAACAAGACAACGCTCGATGCCATGTGTCCAAGTATACAATGGATAAGCTTACTTCGTGGAATGTCACTGTCGCTCCTTGGGCTCCCGCTTCTCCAGACCTCTCTCCAATTGAGTATATCTGGAGAGAAATGAAGGTTTGGATTAGACGGGAAATCAAGCCCACTACCACGAATGAATTGGAAGAAGCTATCAAGGAATTTTGGTCTACTCAGCTCACTCAGAAAATGATCAAGAAGTATTTCGTTCACACTCAGAATAACATCCACTTAGTGCATAGTGCATTAGGTGGAGCTATTGTAGATAAGTGGCGCTAGGCCAGTTCAAATTTCTTTTCGATTTCCTCAGAAGTTCTCTATCTTATTGTTTCATTGCACCACATTTTGTTCATAGTTGAAAGTTCACATATTTTTTCAGAAGTTTCATCCCATTGTTTCCTCCCCACGAAACAAAAATTGTAAATAAAACCTTCTCCTAGTTATTGAAGCGTTAAATGTTCATAAATAACTCACTTGTTGTCTGGTTAACAAATAAAGAAGCTCCTCCATCTCACCGTCTCTTCATATCACACCACCCCATGATAAATGCTGAAATGATTCCAAAGGAATCCCTCTGTTCGAATAAATAAAAAGATTGAGCAAGAAGATTGAGCATAAATAAAAAGATTTTTGTAACGAGAAAGAATTACAGTATGGGCGAGATACGGTAGGTAATACTGTAGGTAGAAGGATGAACGGTACTGTATCATAGACTAGTATATGGTAGTGGTAGCAGGAGATATCTTCACATTTTAAGGTTAAAGTTAGCTGAATAACCAGTCAGAGACACTATAAACTAAAGAATAACAAGTGGGCAAGCAAGGAAAATTGGTCGACACCGATATTTGATCATATTTGGCGAGAAAAGATAGAGTTACCGCGTTGCATTCTCGAGGAAGTTTCACAACGAGAGGGGAATCAGCGTATTTAGTAAAACTGAATTCACCAATCGTCATAAAACTGCACGATTCGAGGTGCAACGCACTAAGTATCAAGGGGGAGGGGTAACAAAGGATTCAAAATATTTAAATATAATAAAGCCAACCTTTGTTGAAGTTTATTGGATAAATACTACACTATAAAGCTCCAAAAACTTCAAGAAGAGAAGAATATATCTAAATAATGATTTAAAACTGAAACAAATAGTACAATAATACCTCACAATGTTTTCATCACCGTAAAATGCGTAGAAAATATTCCGAATAAACATAAGAAGGAAAAACATACGTCGGAGAATCCCCAAACCTGATTACAAACAGTAAATAAATGATTGTGGACTGCTCCTCCGATGTCCGGGCACAATGGAGGAGAAAGCAAGCACTGAAATAGTAACTCAGTTTGTTGACTAGAAATATAAATTTGAGCATAGATTCCCTTAACTTTAACTAAATCGCCACATTTAATCACAATCAAGCTACATTTCATTGCTGAGAATGCTTTATTATTTTTAGGGGGGAGCGAGGGAGCGAAACTGGGTTGTATTCTCACAGCAGTTTCACCATGAGAGGGAAATCAGTATCATTAATATTACTGAATTCACCAGTCGTGGTAAAACTGCATTGTTCGATATACACACATGTAGTATCTAGTTGAAGGGGCAAAAGGGGATTTAAAAACATTTAAATAAAGTAAAACCAACCTTGGTGAAGTTTATTATAAAATGGTCACTACCATGAAGAAAAGATGGCCGACTGCTACCTGCGATGTCCTCGCATAGGGGAAGAGAAGGAGAGCACTGAAACATTCAAAGAGACGCAGTTTATTGACAAGAAATATAAATTTGAGCATAGATTCCCCCTTATTTTTACTAAATCGTCACAATAAATCATAATCTATCCATATTTCTCAGTTGTGCAAGCTTTGTTAACAGCTAGCACCCAACAGTATCACTAATACACTATAAATATTAAGCAACAAAGATAATAGATAAACACTTAGCTTTCAACAAGCAGCGCTGCTGCGCCTCCGCGCATCAGTTCTTGTTCAAGTGCTGCGGGGTGAGTGTGGTGATGCCTGCGATGTCTCAAACAAGCCCCAACACCGCCACAGTCAATGCAAATCGAGTAGGAAAATTCCAAACCTGATAATAGCCGCTCCTGTCGACAGCGCGTGCTTTCAACTACCTGCATTTTGTAAAATAAGCAACATGATTCATACAATCGACAATAATTAAACAAAGGAAAGAGCAATAAAAGCGCGCCAACAACCCACGCCATTGATGACGTCTGTGTTACATTATTAAACAATGATTTCCATAAAAACAGTAATTTAAACAAAGAATATGAAGGGAAACTCTGAAGTCGTCCAAATGACTGAAAGCCGGAAATTTAGACTACAAAACCGGAAAATAAAATTAATACCGTAATATTTCACAATGTTGATCGCCAAGTTTTTGCAATAAAATCGAGTGCTTTTTATTATTAGAAATAAATTATGAATTATATATTGATCGAACGGCAAGGAAGCGCTGAAGTTGAATATCATACTCTCGATTCATAAAATCCACTCTCCGAGTCAGGAGCCGGCCATGGGTCACCATGGGTCACCCGGGGTCACCCCGAGTTACCCCGGGTTACTCCGGGTGACGCATGTTCACGGTGGGACACAACAGGACTGTACTTTTGATTTTGTGCAAATTTGTAACTATTATAACGTTATTCATGTTATTAAATTTGAATAGAGTATATACCATTTGTTTTGCACTCAAGTATCACTGATTGATCGCTTGATTTAATTGTTCCATTGTTCGTGCAGTCTGCTGACGCTATCGCATATTGCCACAATTGGTAATTCCCAGGAAGAATCATCTGACAGATATTCAAAACATACTACAACAATGTAATATTGCGTTGATGTTTTGCCCATCTGAAGGTAAACAACTATATTTATGATGTAACTAGCTAAGAATCAACAGCATTCGCGTTCAGGCACGTTCACTCTCACAACTGTACTTTTTCCTCATAGTTGATCCACATTCTCCAGTCACACTCAATGTTGAAGAAGATATTAGCCGTCGACAGTTATGGAGATTCTTCTCAACAGCGAATGTCACTGAATTTGAAATGCGGAATATACTGCTATTTTGTTTTTGAGAATGCAATATCGTTGACATTTGATTGAATACTAACAATGATTGTGCGAACAAAGCTTGCCAGGTCACGTTAGCATGTATAGAACTGATCGACAAATCGATAAACTTACTTTTCTTTCGGCTTCATAATTATTTCATCTTCTGAAACCACGACTGCGGAGTTGGCGTATACAACTACGATGGCAATTATTCGTTTTATGCTTTTATTTGCGTTTATTTGCGAAGGACTGCGAAAAAAAAAATAACGAGCAAATTCGTAATAATATAATAATTGTCGAATACGTCTAACGGATGATAATCGAAATTGATTTTCACCAGGGATGGTCTAATTTGTTGGTGGTTTATCTATGCAAAAATATGATACACACTAGTGCTTTGCCCTCGTTCCTCTTGGATCCCTTTCGAGACCCCCTTCTTCCACTATTCCTAGTGAAAGGGGCTTTTGCGACCGCGTTGAACGATCAATCACTTTCGCTTAGATAGGCCGAATTTTTTGGACAACTGATGATTGGACATCTCGTGATGTTTGATTTCATGTCAAAGCACCTACAAGAATCAATCGAGTGACATCAGTATGCTTCCAAGAAACAAGAACAATATTAAATAATTGGTATTTGCTTTGGAGTTAAAAATTGTTTGCATTTTCTGTATCAGTACGTGTGTTCCATCATTGCAATCGATTCCGTTTGATCAGCTGAGATGTAGGTTGATGCATAATTTTCTTACAAGGTATTTTTGATGTGTTCTCGAGAATTGTTTGCCTGAGTTCGATAATACTCTGGCATTATTTGGGACACAATAGACGCACTACAATCTGAAGTTCATATTGAATCGAGCTCAATTGGTTCAGTAGAAAAAAGTATTTCTCAAAGAGTGGAAAATTTTCGGTATTTTGGGTACCATGCTCATGCGTCCATTAAAACAAAACTAATGCATTGCTATTTCCGCTCTTTTGTGTAAGTAGTGAATGCCGGCGTACGCTTCCATATAACACTTACAATCAGATTGTTAGTTTCTCTTAGAATTGTTACGGGGACAAAACTACTAATTTCGCCATACAAAATTCTGCAGTGGGATTATTGTAAAATACTGCCCGCGCATGTACAGTAGCGCCGGAAAGTATTCATACGATTTGATTTTTTCATATATCTTTTTCTGCAGTTTACTTAGCAAGTTAAATGTTGTAGCGCTATATATCAAATCCATCGAAGAATACGATGCGAGTATTGCGTCATCACGTGCCTCATAACTAATTGCGTAGTGATGACGCAATCGAATTTCACTTTTTCAAACAGGCGTTATTCTTATAAAGAATTTTTCCAGGTTTCCAAACTTTCTGACGATGGAGATAGGACCGAGGTCTATCCAGAATAAAAGTTTGAAGTTGCTTCTCGGCCGCACATTGGCTGCAGCCTAGCTGCAAAATCGATGTCAAAAATTAAGATATCGGCCCCTAGTCAAGCTAGAGACTGTTTCAAGGCATCAAAATGATCGTCATCATGAGTCCAGACTATCCTGAGAATATGAAAACAATATCTCAATATTTGCCCTCAGGGCATGTAAAAATCACTTTTTCACATGACCACTTTTTGGAGATTCATAACTTTTCGGCAAGTATGTATAAAAATCTGATTTTTGCTTAGGCATGTTCAAAATGTCTTATATATATGAATCCCAACTTTTTAGAGTGTTTGGATATCTTTCCTGACCGCGGCGTGCGGTTTTCGGAGGCACTTTCGAGTCCCCGACCCGCTATTTTTGTCTGCACTCTCTGTACAGCTGTGTCCAAAGTTATTAAAACATTTCAAAAAGTTGGGAATCGGTTATTCAGAACATGTTGGACATGCACACACAATAACAATTGATTTCCTTAACTTTCCCACAAACTTGTTTCCGAAGGGTCATGCATTCAGGACCACGGCTCACCTCCGAAAACCGAACGCCGCGGGTAGGAAAGATATCCAAACACTCTAAAAAGTTGGGAATCATATATATAAGACATTTTGAACATTCCTAAGCAAAAACCATATTTTTAAACAGATTTCCCGAAAAGTTATGAATCTCCAAAAAGTGGTCATGTGAAAAAGTGATTTTTTCATGCCCTGAGGGGAAATAGTGAGATATTATGTTCATATTCTCAGGATCATCTGGACTCATGATGACGATCATTTTGATGCCTTGAAACTATATCTAGCTTGACTAGGGGCCGTTATCTTAATTTTTGACTTCGATTTTGCAGCTAGGCTGTAGCCAATGTGCGGCCGAGCAGCAACTTCAAATGTTTATTCTGGATAGATCTCGCTCCTATCTCCAACGTCAGAAAGTTTGGCAAGCTGGAAAAATTCTGTATAAGAATAACGCCTCTTTGAAAAAGTGAAATTCGATTGCGTCATCACTACGCAATCCGTTATGGTGCACGTGATGACGCAATACTCGCATCGTATTCTTCGATGGGTTTGATTTATAGCGCTACAACATTTAACTTGCTAAGTCAACTGCAGAAAAAGTTATATGAAAAAATCAAATCGTATGAATACTTTCCGGCGCTACTGTATGTCCATAAGTGCTCTATGAAGAGCACACATACACTAATATCGTACAAAAATGCAAGATAGAATAGCTAAAGGCTGAAGCAAATTACGGCTTGAAAACTAGAAATCGTAAAGAAAATTATGAATCAACCTAATCAACCCTAAATGTTTCCTAATATGTTTGAGCACGATATTTTCGGGACCTATCCATTAATATCTCACGTATTAGTTGTAATATGTGTTATATCCATATGATGCAAAATCCTCTCAAGTTGTCTTACCAAGCTAACTGACAAGTGAATGTTCAATAGCTAAGGATATTCTAGATCAACTAATGCAGCTTTTCATTTTTCTTCCTGCCATCTCCCTCCCTTCTACTCCCCCCTCCTCTCTCTTTCCTCCGGGAGGAGTTTTTGACCCACCTATCCTAGAAATGTCTACATGAAAAAATAACTTTCCTCCCGATATTTCTGGTATATCGGTGGTGTACGTGGAAATGATACTGTTATACTATTCTTTATTGGTTTAACACAAACGATTCTTCACTTTTGCGAATCATGTGCTCGTTCGAGTTCTCGATCCTATTGTGACTAATAAATCCCTGAGGAGCTCGCGGAAGGAAGAAATTAAGGAAGAACACATTGTGATGCGTCGAAATTTCTCATCTAATATTTATCCTATCTTATATTTATCTTTTATTTTTCGTATATTTATCCGTTTACCAATATAGTCCGATTGCTAAATTTACATGGTTCCATTTTGCAGTTTCCATGCATTGTTCAACAATTGTGCTTTACCCGAATCATTCTTTATTTGGTTATTGCCAAGTTGGTATTCACTGTAGCACTGAATCTGCGCTTCCATAGGGAGGTAGTGCGGACTGGCAATTTAACTATAATGCTTCATTTCGGGTCTGGCAAGTATGTGATTAATAAATTATATTATATGGCCTTATGTTTCCAGCGTACAACTCGATGTACGATGAGGAAATGGGCCCATTACATTTGTATTCCGTGTAGAAGTTTCGCTCTTCACGTCTGTGACAATCTATCCCAGTCAGTTAGCGATCAGATGTACTGTACTTATGTTCGCATATCGCAGATACCCATTGCTCTATCATATGTAGATCTTCCGGTTCCAGTCTGTAATTTTGCAACTGTAAAATGCTCTGATTGGAAATGTATGTTCCTACCTCTTAAATTCGCAGGGAGATTCAGTCGAAGATTGTCGTAGCGATCAAGAATTTCGAGTTGATATAAACAACTGTACAGTGTGTGATTAATTGAAATGTTGCTCACGATAGGTACAAAAACGATACTGACATGCATCTTCAGGCTTGTGCCAACAAACTATGTCCAAACCGTGACAATACAAATGATTTATCAGGAATAATAGCAAAACGCTATTGCTCACACCACTCGGTCATTTTATAGCTGTATAATCTCATCTTTTCTCTCCCTTTATTCCTACTTTCCCTCTCCGAGCCTATTCATCCCTGAATAGACAATGACTTCGTTTTGTCTCGCTGAGTTTTCTGGTCATCTATTCGCTGAGTGAGAGAAAAGGGAATCCCTGGTGTTGATCAGAATCGTTTTTGGATGATATTCTATTAACATTGTTGGACTACTTCACCTGTATAGCTCAGAAATTATGTATAACTGCACGTGTACATGGAACAATCAGATTTATCGAAAATAACATTGGATTTGCTAATAAAATCAATGATCAAAATGAGGCGACAGTATATTTCGACTTATTCTGTGTACGAGCTTCTGCTTCAATTTTATTAAAGTTAATTGTAAAAGTTGACGATGTTTTGTTATCAGTAGACGTGTTATTACCAGTCTTATCGTGCGCAGCAAGGATTGGAAGTAGTTGTTAATATTGTCTTCGCCCGACACATTGTGTGATGGAGTCCTTGTGTAACCTTAAACATCGAAGAGACCTTCAATGTTTTTTTTTTCATTTCTCGCGACTCAATTGATCCAGCTAAGAAAATAACGCCATCCCATTTCGGATAATATTTTACAGGCTATAAGTTTGTTTTTAAACATTTTTTCTAGCATTGAATAATCATCCTGACTAACCATCACGCTTTATAATTCCATTCATCGAGCAGTTGGCAATCGTACACTGAGTGCAGATACGACCTTGATGCATTTTTGGAATCGAACCATATCAGTGATAACATCGCACTGCTTCCTGTTCATGTTAATTCTCGATTTCGATGACAAAAAATCACAATACCATTCATTTGTCCGCTTTATGAAATATATCGATGACAACCAAATCAACGTTGGATGAGTTGATTCAGGCAACTACAACGACAAATTACCGATTAATTAGTGCGGATGGAGTTCGCACAAAACGCGTGAAACAAAGGCGCGAACAATCAAAGCGAAAACATTTGTTAAACTGTCAATTCTTTCAAGCGCGCATTTACTCGGCCCCAAATCCAATAACAACCCGCTTCCCTCTCCCTCAATTCATAGTGGATGGATGCTTCCGCTAACCACGCCTATTCATCCCTGAGTGCTACTTAGGGATGGCTTCGCAAGAAATGACTCTCTTCAAACTACACACTCTCTCACCAATCAGGCCGGCGGGAGAGTGTGTGATATGAAGAGAGTCATTTCTTGCGAAGCCATCCGTGAATTCTAAATGACCTTGCTTTAGTCCTTTCGAGATTTCTAGTCCTATCGATTCTTCGGAGACAAGATGTCATTGAGCAATTATATTTTTAAATAAGTTCACTGAAGTTCATTGATATCTTAGTGATTTCATGACGAAAAACAATTTAAAAAACACATTTTTTTTCAATATTTGCATCGATATGTTTCCAATGTAATACTAATACACCTAATGACCAACCCACTGCTTTCCTCTCTTTCCTCTCCGCCTATTGTTACTGGGAACCGGCTTTCACCGAGGCTGAATACACAATTACCTTCCACTTAGTCATCTCAATATTCCTGGTCTTCTACCACTGACATGGGTAAGAGGGAATTAATGACATATTCGTACAATACTTCACTGTTTGATCGCTTGATGAAATGATAAACACATACCATTCAAACTTCAGAAGTAGTTCAACCACTGAAATCATCGACTGCGGAAATTCATGGTTTAACAAACTTTGCTTTGCGAAGGAATGCGGAAATAGTGAACGATTTCAAAAAGTATACAACAATGTCGGCAAATTGATCGGCATTATCGTGATCGGAGCTCGGAATATGCTAGATTTTACGACAATTAAAAAATCCGACGAAGCGATGTAAGAATAGTGCACACCGGTGCATGGCGCTCACTCCATTCGTGTGCCTGCTGACGCTCCATTCGCCATTTAATCCTCGTTGGATGGGACTTTCACCACCCAGGTTGTCTATTAGTCCTTGATTTTTTTCCAAAATCTCATATCCACTTTCGTTGTTCGGGGGAAGGGCAATCTTGTGATGATGTGGTGTACAGCAGGAGCACGACTATGAATTGATCAATTTTGCGTTATCCCCACCCATACGACAATGCGCCACGACATTTAGCCACATATATCGCAGTTGTGTCGTCCTTTGTCTTAAGTATCTGAATTTTAGTATAATTTGCACATGTTATACAATCTCGAAACGAATTAATAATCGATAGAGACGTGGAGCAGATTTACCATAAAAATTCGTTATTGGATTAATACAATTCATTATCGAAACGGAGGCCCTCCTTTCCTGCAGGCAGGTGATCATTTCGAATATCGAAATACACAGTTATATTCCACAAGTACGGAGCGAGACCACTCATCTGCAATGAATATTTTAGAAGTATTTCGTATTTCAGAAATTCGAATTAAAACATGAAAATTTAGGTCAAAACATGATAGTAGGCGAAACCGAGAGACACTGTTCAAGTTATAACTGTACCGATTTCCTCGAAATCGATACCCAAATTCCATTTATTTAAGAAAAAATCAACTTTCGCAATCCCAACCCATTTTGACACCATGCCAAAAAGAATTCAATTCGAATCGCCCGCGCGTTGCGACACTCAAAATCCATTCCTTCGCAATGTCACGTAATCTTGCGAAATTCCCAAACCAATCGATTTAAACTTGTTTACCACGTTGTTATTAACGTTTTTATGCGTCAAATCATTATCTTTCCCATCTTCACTAATTTATGCAGCCCGTTAGCCTACGCTTGCGGGTTGTTTCGTATCCCTTCACGTTTTTACTACCCATACCGGGCGTCGGTCTGTGCCGGCGTCTCGGCACTTCTCTCTCCCTCGGCCTTATTGTAATTCATCACCACGTATTTCCATTGCTGTTTGACGAGCATTCATCATAACTTACCAACTCCATTAAGCGCCCATACTTCGGTGCTTCTCCGTCGTCTCGACGACCAGACCAGACATCACCTACTTCACTCGTCCCAGCTCCTTCCCTGATCGACAACTGGTTGGAACCTTTCCCCCTCAGTTCTAAACTAGTATAGCCTTTCCTTTCCCTTCTTCCTAGTTAATTACTGTAATTTTCTCTTCACCTGTTATGTAATAATTAATTGTGACGATAATCAATGTTTACTAATTAAATCTTTCGCCTTTATCACACCGAATACACAAATAGCGGACTTCTCTAATCAGTGAGAAGTTCGTATAATAACATTATAAATCACCTTGGCAAATGTATCCACCATCCATGTTGGGATACAATTCACTCAGTTTTATCAGCGAATTGCCTGAATCGAGATTAGCGTAACTCATGCTCAACTGGCGACAACTGGGTATGGTCAAAAACTATATTCTAAGGACGATGTGTCGTTCTATAAATAATGTAAACGTAATTCAAATACCAAATTTAGAAAAAACACACAATAATTATTGACTGAATCTGGCGAAGGGAAAGACAGTGAAAACAATGCTACTTCACTCGGCCCTCTCTAAACACCCCCCCCCCCCCCCGTGGCAAAGACCTCCAACAATGATTCGACGCCCCGATTTTTGATGATCAAATATGGATGATCGATTGTTTCGGAAATGTAAAAAAACCGATTTGAGTTAGATTATGTCAATTTTAATGAATCATATGTTTGATAATTTTTTTCTCATGCATATTAATCTACAATTAACGAAGAAATATCAGATTTCGCGATTTTACGAAAATCGAAATTTTCATATTTCGAAAAAAAATCGAAATTTCAGAAAGGATAATAATGGTGCTTTTATCGTTGAATTCTGATTCTTTAGAATAGAAGACATTGTCCAAACATATAACTCAATAAAATTCACATAATCTAACTCAAAAACGGTTGTTTACATTTCCAAAGCAATCGATCTTCCATATTTGAGCATCAACAATCGGGGCGTCGAATCATATGTGGAGGTCTTTGCCAACGGATCATATTCGTGGCTGTCTATACTATATAATTTGCTCAGGCAACACGTGCAATAATTTAGAAATGGTGAGTTAGCAGCAGGGAAATATATGATTTCAGTGGTGAAAAGAGTGATTTCTGAAACATGAAATTACATTTGTAACGCTGTGGAAACTACTGAGATATGTTCTGCAAGACCGCGTAGGAATCATTTTGACGATTTGGATGCGTATCATTAGTAAACAGTGAAGATCAATTCGTATAAACCCTGAAAAATCGATGGAAGCAGTCATTTCGAGCGATATTATCGGTTCTTCGTCACTGAAAATATCGCGATTTCATTCGTTATTCGAATTCTACGATACATTAGGCACAACATGTGTCGGAACTGGAGGGTGCTGGTGACTTTAAGAGGGGTAGTTTCGGTTATGTATGTGCAAACTATCGAAAATTTGCACATTTTGATCGATTTCTCGCTATCGATAGCTTTTGTTTGACAGAAACGTAGATTCTTACATAACTTTTCACGCTCTTTCGAACGATGTATAGCACGAGGTCGAAATTTAAAATTTATAATTATCGATTTTTGTAGGTCAAAATCGATATTTTGGCTTTTACTCCTGTTTGAAAGATTAGTTGTCCCTAGTGGTCATATTCTGAAAGTTGGAGCCCCGGGCGATCATTTTGCCGGAGTTGTGCCACTATCTCACCCGTTCACTGCGTTCTTACGGGGAACGCGTTTTTATTCAAACGGGGGCCAACTAACATTTTTATGATTGTCAGGTCTTAGTTGTGTTTTATGAGGCCGAGTATGCATTGATTGCATGCGCATATCTTACCAGTCTACGTTGATTAAAATGAGAACATTAATCATATCTTTCGGCAACGACTCAATCGTACATTCGAGTCGGTGTAAACAACTGCAATGCCAATTCAAAAAAATAGTTGTTACGTACCCAACATACAGGTAAGGTTATAAAATATACTATATTCAACAACATTAGGCGAAGTGACAAGAATAATCATATCAAGAATGTGAATGCGTACATTTAAAATTATTCGAGATAATTATCCACTTCTACAATTCGCGGATGACAGAAGAAAACACATTTATTCAGGTCAACACATGGAACTAGTAATGCTTGAAGACGCATACACTCGTCCCGATCCACCCAAACTCCCTCCCCTTCCAACCCTTTGTTTCCCTCTATTCATGCGGTCCCATTGTTTCTAACTGATGCTTGCAATGCATTCACAAACATTGCCATTTAGTCATTCCGCGAATTATACTTTATTGTCGGTGCTTGGGGAATGCAAAAAATCAATATTCATTACGGTTAAAATGACAAATCAGTCCCAATTAAGACAAAATAATGACGCTAGGCATTCACTCGGCCACTTCCCACTTCCCAACCCGTGATAACTTTTAAAATCGCTGAATGCTCAATGTAGTTCATTGGGAGAAGGGATCAATAAATGCTCAGAATTTAGGAGTCTCAAAAACTCGTGACCCGCATATTTTGTCTATATTTTACCATTTGTATTGATCCACAGTATGCGATCTGATGCAATGATGGCTTTGTTTTAGAACGAACATGCCGATCAATCGGAAAGTTCAGTTATCGGATACAAAAATAGTTCATCGTTTGAGTAGCTTCTCGGTAGACTCATTTATAACTTATCGGCGCATTTCTTCATTTGTTCTACAGAAGAAGATTACCACTTCGCTTCTGAAGTGATGAGTCTTTCATGACTCATGTTTTCAATTTCTCAATTGGAATTGAAAAAAATTATGTTAATATGAATCTTTTTTTAATAGTGAAAATAAATTTTTTCTCACCTCTTGTCGTTTTAGTTTGTCTGATTCAATGGACGGCGCGAATCCAAATTGACCGGGGTTCGTAGAGCAAAGCCACCAAGCCTGTAGTATGTATCAATACGAATTTGGAAATGTGTACCATTTAGTTCAGATTTTATCAAATGATTCTGGATTGCATCAGCATCATACAAAGAGCCGACTCTGTGTACTTTATACCGTATGGATTCAGCAGTGGATGTAAATATGACGGCTGGAATCGTTCGCATTTTTCAATACACATAGCCCTGGCTCATCACTTCGTTCACACAACATGTTTAAACGCATGTAGAGCTCAAAATGCAGAGAATACTCTCTACACTAACCACACGTTCTCGACCGGTCGAGGAAATGAGCGTGTGTAATAGAGAGACAGCCCGAATTTCGAAATACTCGCATGTGTTCATTAAGATGTATCTAACTCACCAACAAGTTACGCTAACAGCATTTATGTGAAACATTGGATAATTGAGTCGATGTAGGCAACTGCAATAATTGTGATGATATCACTTATTTTCGATTTTGTCGTGCATGAAAAAACAATATTCAAGAACGATGGCGTAAACGGTACAATATCGATCATCAAACACGCTCGAAATGAAATATAACGAGTTGATTGTTTCAGACAGCCGAAGTCAATCACCCCCCCCCCTATTCCCCCCCCCCGGTGATTATAGCTCTTTCGCGGCTCTCTATTCTTTGTCAAAAGCGACTTCGCTCACCGAGGCTATTCATTGCTGAATGTCAAATGACTTCATTTAGTCACCACGCGGTTTCTCCACTGGCAGGTAAAGATCGCAATTGTGGAGGTAAAATCATACACTAATCAACCATCTGATTTGTACTTTTATCCGGTATTTATAAAAAAAATTAGAATTTACGGTATGCACTTCTTAATTGGCATCTACATCAGCCTGGGTAGGTTCTACCGTAATATTGCATAATACCAACAACACAAATTCGACATTTGGTCGCATGGATTGAGCAGTAGCTTATTCCATCTCTAATTCTGGAACACATTTATGAAAATACGACAGGTTCATATGAAACGGTTTCGACGGACTGAATTCTGTACTCACATGGACTTGGTCTCAAGACACATATCCCGATCTTCACAAAACTAATCTTGATTTTTTCTCAATAATCTCATCATACAGACCATCAGTTATCAACGAAATCAATGAATACAAATATCGGACTAATCGAGTAGCATGTACATCGCATATCGCTCTCTCACATTACATTGTAATTCCATAATTTTATCTGTTTCGGTAAAAATGTTAATGATAATCGTGAACTGGCTCATTCTGCAGAAACATTTCTAGTGCATGTTACTTATCGATAATTGATTCTTCATCACGATATTTTCCCTTTTCCTCTCGCATCGGAATTCTAGCATGACTAAACGACTAAGCGAAAGTAATTGATTATTTGTGGATGATCAGTCTCGGTGAGCAAAAAATAACCGGCATAAAGGGTAAAGAGAAACTGGAAGAGGGTTGCAGGAGAAGGGAGAAATAAACTGAAGTAGCTGTCAGATATGGCAAAAAAGCCAACAAGTTTCAACAAGTAAATACTTGTTCGCTCGAAATATACTCGTAATCATCAATCTTCCTAGTACATTCAAATTTCGCTGTGTTCTTATCCGTTCATAATGGTAGAGGATAACTAAAAAATCTTCACAGTTGCCTACACCAACTCTATTTTCGAGGACATATGCAATGGGGTGAGAAAACGTGAACCGACGAAACGTTCTACATTAGAAGTAGGGACTTGGGAGTTGTTGAATTGTTATAAAAATTTTAAGAGAAAACAAGACGATCATGCATCGCATCCCCACTTCACCACCTCGCTTTACCTTCTCCAAAAGGGGGCCAGACATCACCTGGCATGGACTTGGTCTCAAGACACATATCCCGATCTTCACAAAAAATTCAGGGTATTTGTGACTAATTCGGGTATGCTGATTCCAAATCCGTTGTCAAAAACTTCGAAATAGGTCATTCAAACAATCGATAATATACCCTTGGTACGGTAGTAGGTTCTTAATCAATGTTAAAATATTAGAAACATTTAAAAAACAGTTTTTTCTTTATTTTATTACAAAAAAAAGCCATTCGGACACCGAAGGAAAAAGAAAATCGAATAATTTACGATAATTTTACTCAAATAATGAATTATTGATTGTTTGAATGACATATTTGGCGGTTTTTTTTAATGGATTTGGAATCAGCGCACTCGAATTAGTATATTCTGAAATTTTTGTGAAGATCGGGATATGTGTCTTGAGACCAAGTCCATGTGAGTACAGAATTCAGTCCGTCGAAACCGTTTCATATGAACCTGTCGTATTTTCATAAATGTGTTCCAGAATTAGAGATGGAATAAGCTACTGCTCAATCCATGCGACCAAATGTCGAATTTGTGTTGTTGGTATTATGCAATATTACGGTAGAACCTACCCAGGCTGATGTAGATGCCAATTAAGAAGTGCATACCGTAAATTCTAATTTTTTTTATAAATACCGGATAAAAGTACAAATCAGATGGTTGATTAGTGTATGATTTTACCTCCACAATTGCGATCTTTACCTGCCAGTGGAGAAACCGCGTGGTGACTAAATGAAGTCATTTGACATTCAGCAATGAATAGTCTCGGTGAGCGAAGTCGCTTTTGACAAAGAATAGAGGGTCGCGAAAGAGCGGAGGGTTGCAGTTGCTGTGATATTATCTTCGCAGAACAATGTTCAATACAAACATATTAATATGTCGACAAACTTTACGCTCGACACATTTATAATAGAACAGTAAATTGCATTGCTGATGAACGTCCGATTAACAAACCTGCTCCCAACGACGCCGCTTCCATTTGCAGACAATGTCTGATTTAATTTATAACAGAGTCGACGTAGGCAACTAAAAAGGCACCTAATTACGACATCACAAAACCTCTTCAAAATCATCAAAATGAGGAATATTATTATAGGGGGGTTGAGCAGGTCTTTGCCATTGTGGGAATTAAACATGTAGCGATGCTCATTCATGCAAGCCCACCCGCCTACCAACTCCGGTGTCAGTTTATTCTTGAAGAGGAGGGTGGGGGGGGGGGGCTTTCGCTCGCCTAGCCTATGCATGTCTGAATGTAAAATGAGCTAATCGCTTCTGGATTTCTCGTCAACTAATCTGCTTGAAGGCGAATACTACATTTAGTAATGATAAAATAAGAGAAAATTAGACGCGAGTTTCTCTTCTCCAAGTACGATATATTTTGACGATCACAATTACGGAGTATTACAATTACACAAAACTCGTGGTTTTCCGCAAAGACTCGGCTTTCCACCCCCCCCTCACAACCACTCACCTCCCTCGCTTTCCGTTCGATTGTTCATTGTACGGGGGGCGCTAGGCCACCCAGCCTATTTATTTCATAATGCAAATCAACTTTCGTCTCGACATTTCTTGTCCACTCTCCTGATTCAATATTCACTTATTTGGACATGCACCTGTGGTGGTCATGAAATGTATCTTTGAGGTATCATTTTATTGCGTTTTACGAGGTGATACATAATACGCTTCTTTATTGGATTAACGAAGTTCTTCACTTTTACAAATTATGTGCTCCTTGCTACTTTTCGCTCCTGGTGTGGCGAGAGAACGTAACAGGTCCACGGATGGCCAAAAATTCGATAATTCCCAAACTTTTTTTCTGAAGTGTGGGTACAGATGGGTGAGTGATGGCCGCAATAACTAAGGTTTGGGGTCGATTTTGAAAAAGTTTTTGGGAACCCCCACTTTTGGGGTCTAAAAATTGACTTTCTCAGAAGTGCATGACATATTGATTTTCTGGTCTATTTTGACGAATAGAACACGAATTTCACCATCTGAGAGCGAGAAAATGCGAAATAAAAAAAGATATATTCGAAAAACTGAAATTTTCGATCCGAAATGGCACATAAAGAGCCATAACTAATTTTAGAAAAAAAAAACAATTTGGGTCGTTGACATTTTCCGAATCTAAAAGTGATTAGAAATATTCACACTTTTTTCAGAATTTTAAAAATGGGTAATGATCGATTTTTACGAGCCTGAATTTGATCATATTGGGTCAAAATGAAGGAATGGGATAATGTAATTTCTCAAATATGACTCTAAAGTTATTTATACAGATAGAATCCTATTTAGAATGTTCGAAATAACTTTCGCCATCAATTTCAAGGTGTTGGATTAACTTGGACACTCAAAACTTGGAATTGCCAAAAATCGTGATTTTGGCCTGAATGATCAGATTTTGGATTTATATCTCGCCGGCATATCGCCCTTGTAACAGATGTCATGCAAATTATTAGTTAGTATAGAAACTATTCATATTATTTATGGCTATTCCATTGGATTATTGACGTTCCGCTTGATGCTCTATCCAGCTATTATAGCGATTTCGTTCGAAAATGTCGATTTTTCGACCATATCTCTTTTATATGACATTTTAATGAGTCGGTATATGTAAAATCGGTTTCAGTGAGTGGAAATTCACAAAAAATATGTATTGCGCCAGATAATCATGATATGAATTTTTTCATGTTTTTCGAAAAATATCGATTTTTACATTTTTCACAAAACATGTGTAAATAAGATTTCTTGTGTATTTCCATGAAAATGCCATATAAAAGAGATATTGTCGAAAAGAATATGAGAACAATATCTCAACACGAAATCGCTATAATAGCTGGATAGCGCATCAAGCGGAACTTCAATTATCCAATGAAATAGCCATAAATAATAAGAATAGTTTCTATTCTAACTAATAATTCACATTACTTCAATGTGCAATATTTTCCACCTCGAAAACATGGAAATAATGAAATAGCATATTAGAAATAGCATAATGATTGTAGGGAATAACTCTCTAAGAAACGGTCAAATCGTCAATTTATGGGGAAAATATCATGTTTTGAATGTCGATCGGTCGTCTTTCCCTCAGCTCCGTGTTTTTTTGTCGATCTGGAACACATTTGAAATGCCGCAGTCATTTCAGTGATCCTAATAAACGAATGGGAGCCAGTCAAAGACGAAGGCAACATGTAGTGCAACTCTTGTACTGGCTTTTCTGCAAATCCTGAAGTGGTTTCAGTGATACATGATTGCTGGTTGTAAATGTAAGGCAAATATATTTGTATACATGATATTGAATGCGTGTATTTCATAGAAATAAATAATTATTGGGATGAATTAGCGTGGATCACTTCAAAGGCATTTTTTTAAATTTCACTATCATGTATGCGATATATCCAAGAATAGTTGAATGATGAATGTTGGAATGATATTGAACAAAGCAATACATACATACATACATATTTATCCTGACGTCAGACACTGTGGTCCTGCAGGAGGGTAACTTCGGTCTAGTGGGGATTGGGTCTCAGAGCGTCGTTGGGCCAAGGGATGGGATCTTCTTTGGCTTCTCTGGTCAACTGTAGGGACGATCGTGGCAAAACAATAATGCATATTTCTATAATACGTGAATGTTAATTAGAAGGACTGGTACTGAGCGGCGGTCACTTTCCAGCTCTATTATTAATTGAGATTGCTTCCGATCACATTTCCTATTCAACTCTGAATACTAAATGGGTTTCACAGAGTGGTCTAGAGGTTGCTGGTCCACTGTGAAAGAAAAATGCTCAACTTTTAGGACTGTCGAAAATTCGTAATCCACATAGATGCCAATCAGTTATAATGATGCGAATTGATAATCGGCTATCGCATGGTGACCAATCGGAAAAAAAAATATTTATCAAGGAATGGGCATCAGCTTTTCGGCAACATTTCCGCTTGTCCTATCGTCAAATGGATATTCATATTTCCAAGTTCGTATTGATTCGCATCTGAAATAATCACACCTTGCGGATTCCTAGACTGTTTAATCGTGTGATCAGTATTGAGGAGTAGTGCGATATGATGGCAGAATAAAGTAAGGATGAATGAATATGAGGCCGTCCGCGATAGATTCAGTAAGTGATCCGTACAGCAAAAAAAATGAAATTTCTGCAACCTTGGTCCTAGGGGCTATTTTTGATTATAAACAAAATGGAGTTGTCAGTTTTTCGATATTCCGCCATTGGGCACCGATATGGTACCGGAACCATCTCGGCAATTTTCGGGTTTTTGAATGCTGCTCATAGATCAATGTATTCGCTATGCGATTCTGAATATTTCATATGTCTAAGCATCATCATTTTCCACGCCTTCCATGGCAGCAATTTTTCATACATGAAACTACAATCATTCTAGCGTTGAATAACAAGCAAAAAACACAATTGCACACCTGATATAAGCAAATCCGACTAGTAAAGTGCGTGAAAACGTTGCGCAAAATCTGGCAAAAAGGTTGGCCAACTTGGGGATTTGAACCCATCGTCTTTGGTTGAAGAGCCAAACTAACTAGGCAATTCCCAACCACGGTATGCGCATTGACGCGCGTTCAGAAAGCGTGATGCGCCTCAGAAAATCGTTAGCAACTTTTTTTCGCCGGATTTGATTCTCTTACACCCAACATCGCATAGCGAATACATTGATCTATGTGTCGATGCCCGCACTTTTTTGGTTCAAAATTTCGATTTTTTGAAGGAACTTTTGTGTTTCATGATAATTCAACGTAATATGCGTGTTCCCCACAAAATTCTACATTAGTGATCCAAATTTCACGTTTCTACCATCATTTTACATGAGCAGCATTCAAAAATCCGAAAATTGCCGAGATGGTTCCGGTACCATATCGGTGCCCAATGGCGGAATATCGAAAAACTGACAACGCCATTTTGTTTAGAATCAAAAATAGCCCCTAGAACCAAATTTGCAGAAATCTCATTTTTTTGCTGTACGAAGCTCCAGTGAGGAATTGTTGAATCTATCGCGGACGGCCTCATATGAATCAATGCTGGTCGCTTACATTGAGGGATTCTGATGATAATACGTCGAGATTAAATGGTCCACCTTCGGTTATGATAGTTCGGCAGAATTGACGGCACGAATCAGATTCCACTAGGTTGCGTGGAACAAAGTCTTAAATAAGGTGTAACACGAATGATTGTTAGGGAGTCCCACCACGAAGATATTGCTCTCGCAATCGGAAACTGTAGCGAATTTGACCCGAGAATGAGACTATTATTACGAAGAGCGAGTGAAACATAATCGAACTACCCACTACCCTGCGCTGTCAATGAACTTTGCGCGTATGTAAAGTGCCTCAGAGCCGTCTGTGAAACTTCGGATAAAGTGATTCATGTTCGGAATTCCAATTTCTAATACCCATAAACATAAAACTAATTTTTCGTGTTACTCCTTCTTTAAAATTTAAATTGCTTATGAAATTGCGTATGCGTATCAAAATAATTGTTTTTTTTAATATTTTCGTGTCGATTTTACCAAATTGTAATAATTTTCAAATGTGTTTTTAACCCACTTCGAGACACACTGAGCTTAATGTTCCTGATCCGCAGGTCACAAGCTGAAATTAATTGAATGATAGTTTAGCATAATCTTTCAAATCTTTCCTCTTCATTCTTTCAACTTTTTCCTCTTTCTTGCCCATGAAGATTCTAATCCAGAAGATAGTGAAGCCATGAAGTAAATTAGTATATGCATGTGTGTGCAGTCGTATATTTTCGAGTTGATGTAAACAACTACAATGGTTGTGTGTGAAGTAAATTTGAAGAATAAAATTGATGACGGAAACAGGGAATTTGCGATGGCGATATTGATCTGTTGGCGAGTTGACGAATAATACGCATAATTATGACCAGAATAATACTTACATTAAATACATATTGCAAGCAAAAATGTATGGTTTCAGCTATATTTTTTTCGGGAAATGAGGCAAGGACTGAGGCAAGGCAAACACTCACTTCCATCTTCCTCCCTGACTGTGCCAACCCATCAAAACTTACGAATAACTTACGAATATTCAAACATAACATACGAATGGTCGGTAAATCACGATTTTGGATAAAAGTAGAACTAAATGACAGTGACAGTTAGGAGACAAATACATCGGAAGTAATTTGATAATGTAAACACACAAATCAACACAATGAAATTTGAGTCAAATCTGTGCAAACAGGTAAGATCGAATGCACACAAATTGATAGCGCAATTAATAAAACTCCATTCCCACTACCAACTCCGTCTTCCCCCTATATCCATGGCGGGAAGGAGCCTTAGCTCAGCGAGGCTATTCACTGCTGAATTCTAAATTGCTTTCGCTTACTCATCACGTGGGCTCTGGTCCACTGCTGCTTTCTCCACCTATTTTCGAATGCAAAATAGGAACATTGTTTTTCTTTATCGGACTACATGTAAATAATATTCGAGAAAATCGTGTATACTGATGTAAAGTGGAAGTTGCTTTCATTTAATCTCAGCATTCAGTTTTCCAAATATAACGCACGGTGATGACGAGCACTAGAGGAAACAATGGACTTCCTTCTGAAGGAAAGTGGTGATTTAGAATTTGAGGACCCGTCTTTTCAATCCAAATGTTATCTCTTCAGTTTACTATAGTTTGTTCAAGTTCATTATACTATAGTTTGTTCCAATTGTAGCGCAGTTCTTAATCGCGGTAAATTATCCGTAGTAGAACCTTCAATGCCGAGCTGGTATAGACAACTGAAATGACATGTTGTAGTTGAAAATGTCGCTACTAGAACAGTGATATGACGATTGATAAACGCAGGAGAGGAATAAGCAATGGTCATCGATGATAGTCTGAATTGTGTTTTGAATCAACCTGTGGTTGAATATCTTCTAATCCCCACTTTTCCAATACTTTCTTCTCCCTTTGTAAAGGGGGAAGGAGATTTCGCCCGCCTAGGCTATTCATCCGAAAAAAATGAATGCAAACTCACTTTTGCTTAGGCACGAGATTCATGATCATAGACCTGGGTGAACACAGAAAATATGGGAAATAGTCGCTTTATCACGAATACATCACTTGAGAGAATGACAAAATAATATCAACATATTTACAATTCAAACAAATTGTATTTTATTTAAAATAAAGATCGAAGAGATTCAATGCACTATAACGATCAAAATAATAGCACTTTCGAGTTGGGACAAGTCATCCAATACTTTGAATTCGTCGATTGCAAATGCTAGTTTGAAGATTGAATTACATAATCTGAAATTAAAGTGCAACTCGCAAATTCGTGATTAATGATTTCGATTAATGTTGAACCGATACTCATATGAGCTCATAGGAACATTTCTGCTTTCTGAAAAGATACTCTATCTTTACACTTACATTAACACTACACAAGTCCCAGTTGGATCCAATGGATGCGTGTCAGCGTTGTCTTTCACGAATCATTGCTTTCTTCGTGAAGAATGTTTGTCATAAATGTGTCCGTTATTAATTACGGATCGCTGCAGTTGATTTACTATTCAGTTAGCAGGACAATGTTCAATACAAACATAATAATAATACCACAACTTTTTCGCGAAAGAGTTTGATTTTTTTTCATAAAATACAACAGTTATTTACATAATTGATGCACTTCAGATCAAACAACCAGATCAAACCCAATGACGCCGTTTCCATTGACAGAACATGTATGTGTTGATAGAGTCGATGTAAACAACTGAATATACATCATTACGAAATCACGGAACATCTTTAAAATCATTAAATGACAAATATTCTTAGAGGGAAAGGGAGCAGGTCTTTATCATGACAGAATGCTCATCTTTGCCGGCCCACTCGATCTCCGTCGCCTTCCAATCTCCGCTGTGTGTCTATTTTTGGAGGGGCTTTCGCTCAACTAGCCTATTCGTAACTGAATGAACAATGACTTGGCCTTCTCGGGATTTCTGATCACCCGACCTGCTTGAAGGCGAAAACAACATTTAGAAATGGGAAAATAAGCGAACAGAACACGCCGCTTTCTCCACTCCAAGCTTTCTCCACTGACGGTTACAATAACGGTGGAATAATTTCTGACAAGGAGGTATTATGACATATTATCCATATTATGCAAATTAATATTTATTATAACGCTATTATAACGATTTATTATAAATGAAACTTGAATACAATATAAACGATTATTTTATACTCAGATAACAATTATTCTCGATCGATGGATTGCATTGGTCAGTTGTTCGTGCAGTCGACAGACGCTGTCGCACATAGTCACATCTGGATACTCCTTCCAAGAAGGACCATCTGCCAGGAAATAGTGTGGAGAAAATATGGGGTGACTAGAGTTGCCAACATCAAATCAACATTCGGGATGAAGGGATTTAGGCAACGTACGTGTGAAGTAATCCCCTCCCTAATCATCTCTGAACAGGTCCAGTCCGTCGTAGTCGTAATATATGATAGCATGCTTCGATCTTTTTTGCACCATTTACTAATATAAAAATCGAAAAAAATCGACGATTTTCAACACTTACGAATTCGAGAGTTCATAGTAAATGTTGACGAGTGATTCCCATCCATATCGTATTTTCTGAAAGAAATTGCAATAATTATCAATAATTACATTTTTTCCAGAAAGTCCTACAAAATACGTATTTATCATGCCTTGGCCATGAGGACCCACTGTGAGCATTTTCATATGGTCGCTGATTTGACCCCGTTGGTGCCCAAATACAGATGTCCGAAAGTACTTTTTAATCTGATTTTTCATTATATTTGCTTGAGAAATAGCATCTCCAAAATTGTTCGAGTTGATGTAGACAACTGAAATGATAATACATGGCATTGTTTTCGGATTACTCGCGAAATTCAAATTAGCGTACAAGTCGCAATACAGCCAACATCATTAATATGATGAACGAAATAATAATAAACAAGTAGTAAATTTCCCAAATATCCGGCCGCGTTTAATGACGTGAAAATATCTTGGGTGGAACTTTAAATTTGAATTCCCGCAATTGCGTATCTCGGCTCCCAGTAGAGCTAGCGACTTGAAAATTGGACTATGGGGTGTAAAACGGTTTTACACCCAATAGTACAATTTTCAAGTCGCTAGCTCTACTGGGAGCCGAGATACGCAATTGCGGGAATTCAAATTTAAAAGTTCCACCCAAGATATTTTCTCTCTACATTACTCTACATTACTCTTTGTGATGGCTGCTTTCGCTCAAGTAGTCTATTCATCCCTGAATACGAAATCACTCTCTCCGTTGTCTGGAGATTTCTGGTCCACTAATGTGGTTTACCGGGCGTATTCGTCACGAAGACGAAGCATCGGGTGCTTAGATAAAGATTGAAATAACGGTAAAAGTTATCTGTTCAAGTTGATTCCAATAAGTTACCTGAAAGTAGATTCCCGTACGACTGCTGATTCCTTCAGGGAATATGCATAACAATCATAATATTTGCTAAGAGATAGACTACGATTAATGCAAATACGATATGCATACCTGGCATTTGACTTGTGTGATTCATCGACTTGTGTTGATATAGGCAACTGCGATATTATGCGATTTTACAGTTGTACCATTTTAAATTCGCCAAGGAATACGAAGATAGCGAGCGATTTAATAAACGAGGCGTCAGAATGACCGACATTGTGATGCACTGTTTCTAAATTTATAAAAACATTTTTTTTTCTAAATATAAAAATTATTAATAATATAGTAATTAAAATAAAATAAATTATAGAAAAAATAATCCTAAGTATAGTAAATTATTTACAGATTATAGTTCCTAAAGGAACTATAATCTGTAAATAATGTAATGACAATTACACACATAGATGGTACACTTGATGCGTACAGCTTTCTCTCCATCTCTGTCTCGTGGTGAGCGTTTTTACTTTCCTAGCCCATTCATTCAAGAATAACAAATCACTCTCGTTTTGTCTTCTCAAGATTTATGGTCCGCTTTCGCCCCTCTGTTGGGAAGGAATCTTCAGTTGACAGAATTTCAGGAGCTGCACAAAATCGAAATGAGCATAACTAATGAGGTATATTTTCCAGATCGACATCATATGACGTTCCTTCCTTCAAAAACACATAATCACCAGAAAGTGTATTTATCGCTTACAATTGTCTGAGTTAAAAAAAATGTGGACATATTCAATAATTCCATATTGACACAGTCCTTCTCTCTCGATGAAAGACGAGACCCACAATCTGAAATACGCATGAAATACGTTTTTTTTCCGGAAACGTAAATTTGGAGAAAACATATAAATTTGGAGTGTTTAATTCGAACAATAACTAAGACTAACTTGAAAGGCTTGCCTTCTAGTGAAAAATGCTTGCCTTCTAGTGCCAAAACGGCGCGCGCTCTCATCGTTCCACACGCTCTCTCACCGGTCAGACAGAGCGAGAGAGCGTGTGAAACGAGGAGAGTGCGCGCCGTTTTGGCATCACTATTGCCTTCCATGCATACACAAGCATTTGCATGTAGAAATTTCGTGAATTATAATTATTTTTTATTTTTATTTTTTATTATATATTTTTAGTTTTTTTGCTTACAGAATGTAAAAACCGAGTGTTCATTCCATTGCGGGAGGAACTCATGAGCGAGACACTTTCACAGGTTTATTGGTGGGAAAAGTATTACAATACAATGAAATTGTCGAAGTCCTCCTTCGTTCTTGTATTTACTCTAAGCAGGTACATGGGCCTCTTGCCAGTGTGATTTCTTCGTGAAAGATCTGCAATGTCGACATTAATTTTTAAAAAAATGGGTCGATGGCGACTAGAGTTCAGGACATTATCTATGATCACTTTATTCTACAACCATCTCGGCTAGTCGAGCTGTGTGAGAGTGTATAATGAAGATACACGTATTAATGCACATCAATTAGTGAACTCTATTGCTGAGTTTGTTTGTTCCTATAGAGTGAAAAATTGGAGTGAATTACGCGAAAAATCACTATAAAACTGCCCAATCATACCTCTTCTGTGAATGCATGTCATGGCTATGTCTTCATCGGTATTTTGAGGTATTATGTGTCCATCTTCTTGATTGTCCCAGCCGAAACAAGCCAATTTCTTGTCTTCGCTTTTTTTTGGAGTAAAAATACGGATAGATTGGCAGTATCTTGTGACATTAACTGAGACCCTCGTGTGACTGTACAAAAAAATAGTCATTTGATAAAATATGACAAAATATGACTTACCGTCCACGGGAGATGTACCTATGCTTGTCATGTACGCTTTTTATATCTGCGAACAATCAATAGTCATTCTTGAAATATTGATAATGGATACAAAGCTTTGCTGCTGGAGTTGGAATAGGCAACTGCGAATATATGTGAGGTTATATCGCGATTAGGATACAGCGGCAAAAAAATACAACGGCAGGCTAAGATCTCGAGGTTAAGAGGTCGTCCGCCAGAGAACGTAACAGATGGGAAAATATCACGGATGGCTAAAAATTCGAAAAAATCTCTAACTTTTTTCTTGAAGTGGTCCTCAAGAATGCTGATTAACAGGCTATATGGGAATGTCTATAGGTCGATTTTTAAAAAGTTACCGTAACCCATTGATTATGGGGTCGAAAAATTTCATATTTCAAAAGTATATCGATTATAGTTTTTCTGGTGTATTTTCACCAGTAGAAAACGAATTTCGATGTTACAGCTCGAGAAAATGCGATATAAGAAAGATATAAGCCAAAAACTGCTCAAAAAGTGACTTTAGCAGTCATAACTTATTTCTATGTGAGCCGTCTTAACCGGGATTAAGGGTTTACAAACTTCTACTTTTTTTCCAGAATTTTAAAAATGGAGCCCGTTAGGTTTTTATGTCCTCAAAGTCAGCTCCCAAAGAAATGCACAAACCTGAATGACAAGGCACAATAGACATCTGCCAGCTTTTGGGCTAGAAACGTAGAGCATGATGAGCTGAACATTTCATCTGTTGAAAGTGAGCGTTTATCTTTTCGTTGAAGCGCGTTACAGGGCCTAGAAGTTGTCGAGAAACGGCGGTTGAGGCGCGCGAGTGAGCGGTAAAGGGAGGGGAGGACGAGGGAAGGCGAGGGAGGTCAGGCGGAGAGAGGGCCAGGCGGACGGAGCGCGCTCTCTCTATCCGTTTCTCGTCTGCATGTCTCGGTTTCTCCAACTTCTAGGCCCTGTAACGCGCTTCAACAAAAAGATAAACGCTCACTTTCAACAGATGAAATGTTGAGCTCATCGTGCTCTACATTTCTAGCACAAAAGCTGGCAGCTATGTCTATTGCGCATTGTGATTCAGGTTTGTGCATTTCTTTGGGAGCTGACTTTGAGGACATAAAAACCTAACGGGCTCCATTTTTAAAATTCTGGAAAAAATATGGTAGACTTGGTACATGTTGAATTTTGTAAACCCTTAATTCCGGTTAAGACGGCTCACATAGAAATAAGTTATGACTGCTAAAGTCACTTTTTGAGCTTTTTGATCTTTTTTTAAATCGCATTTTCTCGAGGTCTAACATCGAAATTCGTTTTCTACTGGTGAAAATGTACCAGAAAAACTATAATTGATGTACTTTTGAGATATGAAATTTTTCGACCCCAAAATCGATGGGTTACGGTAACTTTTTAAAAATCGACCTATAGACATTCCCATATAGCCTGTTAATCAGCATTCATTTCAAGAAAAAAGGGCCACTTCAAGAAAAAAGTTAGAGATTTTTTCGAATTTTAGCCATCCGTGACCTATTTATGTTTTCTGGTGGATGGTCTCTTAAATAAAGAACGATAATAATTGGACACACTTGTTATTGGAGAAACGTATATTTCAATAAATCTAAAATTAACATACAAAACAAATTAACATATAAAACGTAAAAAATGAAAAAAATCTAATGTTGCGAAAAAAGATAATAAATATGGACAAGAGGGACCGCCCGCCCGCCTCTTCCTTTCCTCCTACCCCTACTACCCTCGTCTCTATTATCCTGACGAAGACTTCCGCTATTCACTTCTGAATACGAAATTGCTGTTGTTTAGTCAACTAAGAGTGTCTTGCCCCATCACGTCGACAAAGGGATCGTAGATAGCAATGAAAAAATAAATGAAAAATCATTTTATTTCGACAAAAGATTTGAATATCGTATCAATGGACTAATGCTGAGCCGCAAGCCCAACGGATTGCCGTTCGCTGGAGATTTGATGTAACAACTTGGGAGTTGTTGCATTGTTATCAGTATGCCCTCCACTAGATATCCGCTAACTATGCGATCTTGAGTTTCACTCCACATCACCGAATTTTTTTTGGGCCTTGTCTGGCATTTTTCGGAAAGTGCGCCAGAGGCATTCATATTGGGCCAAATATTAGTACTCGGTATGGGAACTTCACCAGCAAAATATTGAGGGGGGTTGCAAAAAAGTCATCCGTCGACCCCTCTCAAAAGCTTCGTTTTTCTCGTGGAACGTCTCTTAGACAGTCTCGACGACATTGATGGGTGGAGATTTCGTATGGTGGTGGCAGCGTTGTTCGAATGCCATTTCCTTATCATCAGTATTCCGAAATATGTTGTCCAAGTTCAGCTAAAATATTTTTCAGGTATTATTCAGAAATGATCAATGCTCCATTCCAATTCCCCGCAAATGTTGGGGATTAGATTTGGCATCTGAGTATATCATATACCTCGTTTTCACATTGTGTAAATAGTATTTTTTTAATGAAAAAAATAGACAGTCGAGATAGACAACTTCAACAATATGTTATGATGATGGCTCATTACATCGAATAATCTCCTTGGGTAAGGTCACAACGCTCGAGTGAAATGAGACTACAGTTGGCAAAGTTACACAAGCCATTGCGTCACGACGAATCGGTCAAAACAAGTGCGAATATTTATCAAAGGCAACGCGATAAAATAATGAAAAAAAAATTGAATTTTCAAATATTTGATTCGGTCTGATATTCTCACGCAGATTGGGCAATTCACTTAAACTCGTTTCCACTAACAACCCCAAGCAGGAGAAAAGAGGCCTAAATGCAACTATCTTCATGGCGACAAGGAGCTCCAGTTCGCTGAAACTATTTTCGCTTAGTCATCCCGTGATATTTGACCCACTGACTCTATAAATACCTCATTCCTAGGCAAAAATAAGCGCATGGTGTTGCTTTATGGGGGTACATAACAATACAAATAGATGAAATCGTTGTATATGCTGATGTTGAGTGGATGTTGATTCATGTCTTCTTCCCCACACGCAGCATTCAATTTTCCTTACTTAACGCACGGTGATGACGCACACTGGAGGAAACGATGTGGTCCTGAAGGAAAGTGTTGATTAAGAATTCGAGGCGCCTTCTTCTATAATAATTCCTCAAGCTCTCTCTTCGTTATGGCAGCACTTATCTAAGAAAATAGTGTTGTGTTGCAGACGGCAATAATCAACATATTGGGGTGTCCGGAAAGTTCGTATAGTTTTTTGTTTTTATTTTTTATTCAATGCTTTACAATTATCAGTGACCAATGTATGCCCCCTTCTTTCTCACTACCTCCCTCCAGCGATTGGGCAGGGTCTCGATTCCTCTCTTCCAGAATGCGGGTTTCTTCGAGACCGCCCAGTTCACGGAAGCCCTCACAACTTCATCTCGATTCTTGAACTTCTTTCGTTTACAGAAGTCAGAGAGAGAGCGGAAGCAGTGGTAGTCGCATGGGGAGAGATCCGGGGAATACGGTGGATGGGGAATCCTCTCGATCTTCAGCTCGTCCATTTTCTTCTGGGTCATCTTCGCTCGATGTGGGCGAGCATTGCCCATCAGAAGAAGAATTTTGCCCTGGTTCAGGAGTCTGGGAGGGACTCTTATCGCGACATCTTGCAGTTGTTCAGAGAAGAGGCCGGCATTGATGCTGGTGCCAGGGGCGAGGATCTCCCAGTAGATGGGACCGAGCACTGAGAAGAAGAAGCAGAGGAGTTCCTTCTTTCCGTGTTCTTCCTTCTTCGGGACGGGCGTAGGCTTCTCATCTGCATCCACCCATTGCAGTCTCCTCACAGGGTTATCGTACGTGATCTACTTCTCATCTGTAGCAATGATGGAATTGACCCATCGAAGATTGGATCTACGATGGAGTAATTCCCGGCAGACTTGAACACGATTTTTCAGCTGTTCGGGGGAGAGGTCATGGGAAATCACTTGTGGGAGTTTCGGCTTCTTCCCAGATCGATGGAGGATATCGGACACCGTTGATCTGGGAGTACCAGTATCCTTCTTCAACTCACGCACACTGGCCATGGGCTTGCGCTTCAGTGTGCGGAGAACGAGAGGCTGATCGAGGGAGGGAGGGCGTCCAGAGCGGGGTTGATCATCGAGACCAAACTCCCCTTTCTTGAAGCGGGAGAACCACTTATAGCAGAAGGGTATGGAGGGGGCGTCAGCTCCTTCCGACTGGGCCAGGGCAGAGTGGGCCTCCTTCACGGATCGGCCAAGACGGTAGTAATGAAGTAAAACTGCTCGGAAGTAGAGATGGGATTCCATCACAAGAATCAATGTAGCAACTAGGAGTCTGATTAAATCCTCTCACTACTCAACGTCAGAATGATGCAATACATTGTTGACAAACAGATTGCGCAATCACTGCATTTGATCGCGAACTGACTTTTTTTCGAGGCATTATACGAACTTTCCGGACACTTTCCGGACTCTGAACAACTGCAAGATGTTTCCGATCAGAGTCCCTCCCAGACTCCTGAACCAGGGCAAAATTCTTCTTCTGATGGACAATGCTCGCCCACATCGAGCGAAGATGACCCAGAAGAAAATGGACGAGCTGAAGATCGAGAGGATTCCCCATCCACCGTATTCCCCGGATCTCTCCCCATGCGACTACCACTGCTTCCGCTCTCTCTCTGACTTCTGTAAACGAAAGAAGTTCAAGAATCGAGATGAAGTTGTGAGGGCTTCCGTGAACTGGGCGGTCTCGAAGAAACCCGCATTCTGGAAGAGAGGAATCGAGACCCTGCCCAATCGCTGGAGGGAGGTAGTGAGAAAGAATGGGGCATACATTGGTCACTGAGAATTGTAAAGCATTGAATAAAAAATAAAAACAAAAAATTATACGAACTTTCCGGACACCCCAATATGACGATTAATACACGCAGAAGATCGGAATATTGCAATAGGAATATGCGATGATCGTCGATGGAATTTCAAATTAGGCTTTAAATCAACCAGTAGTTGACTCTCTCCGTATCCCCACTTTGCCATTGCATTATCCCCCCTTTGTTAAGTGTGGGAATGAGCTTTCGCTTGCCGAGGCCCGTGAATACAAAATGACTTTCACTTAGGCATCACAAGATTTCTGATCATCAGCCGCTGCTGAGTAAGCAGATAATATATGAAAAACGATCACATTGTGTGAGACGATGAACACACATTGCATAACATTTACGATTCAAAACGCTTACTTTATTCAATTTCAAAATCGAGTTTAAAATTAATAGTTCCTCCAAAATTTATAATCTTGCACATTTTCTTCGATATCGACAGATGTAACGTAGTATATCAGAAATGACACGTTCATGTATGTCCTTTGCGAAGGCGTTGCCAGACTCTGATATACTTTCATGGAGAATGTTCAGTGATGGACAACGCGCTTCTCTAATAAAAAAAAGTTGGACGATACAATATCATTCAAAAATTATTATTCAAAAAAATTGTATATCATTTCAGGAGATACGTTACACTAAACGATATCCCACAAAGGAGATAGTTGCCGAGTTATAGAGGTTACAAGAGTAGTTGTTTGCGACAGACGAACGGACATCTGACTAGCCTGTATCGTATGGCATTTCATTGCCATTATATTTTTAGTTCAATGCATTTTGTAAACGTCAAACCACAAAGTTTTCATTAGTATTATAGGATTTAGATCTTAAGATTATCTTTGGCCCATGGCGTCTTCACTGGCATTATTTCCTGGACATATAATTGTGTTCATCTGACCTTAATTTATTCAGCTGACCTGGACATCCGAAAATTTTAAAAAATTGACAACGTCTCAAACTTTACTTCGAAGTGCAGGTTGTATCTTCAATATATTCTGGAGAGATGATTTATATAATATCGAGTCAGCGTATACAACTGTAAGAGTGCTTCATAAGTGTGTTATAGGGAAATGAGGTGAATCCGCCAATACTCTAGCTGCAATGGCGGCCGAAATGAAAATAGAGTATAATAATACGCATATTTACTACATCTCTTTTCAACCTGATCCTAGTTGTGGAGAGCGGAAGTAAGTCATGCCATGAGGCTATTCATCGTCTGAATACAACATCACCTTGGTTTAGACATTCATAAATTTCTCGCCCACTGTCTCTGCTTGGGGTAGTGAGAGAAAATAAACTTAGTTACCCCAAGGGTTTGATGTGAAATGAGGATATGCCCTCTAACTAAATGACATGTGTGGAATTTTTATAAATTCCGGGCCATATAATGCATTATTGTAGTGGTTGGTCAACTTATTTGGTGTGGCTTCGTATCTTCATGATGCACGCTCTCACTCAGGTCAAATCGAGTAATGGTCTGACTTTCTCCAAACCACACGCAATCTCGTCCATCAGAGTGAGCGAGAGAGTATATGATATGTAGAGAGCGAGAAATCGGTGGGCAGAATACGGAGCGACTAAATTGATTGCTTGCGAATCAATCCGTTCTCTAACAACCATGTATCCTTCCGCTTCGTCTCGCTTTGCGTGGGGGAAGCTAACCGTCACCCAGGCTGTCCTTCTATGAATACAAACTCAGGTGTGCTTAGTCATTCCGAGATTCAATGTTCGCTAATGTGACCTAGGGGTGGGAATCGAATGATCGACTACAACAAAAGCTGAATTGAATAAATCAAATATTGTAAAACATCAAGATTGGTAATTCTTCGGTAATTCTATTTTCTGATGATACAAAATAAACTGTAGAATGCAGGGATTGCGTCTGCAGAGTATTTCTGAAATATAATATAATCTTGTTCCACGTTAAATGTGTATTTGGTTTGTACATAAATGCGTTATCATACAAAAACCCAAGTCATTTGTTATTCCGTAATATACGTAATATATGCGATGTATGTCATTCTAACTCAAGTAAGGTATGGTACAATTGTTCGAGCATCGTATCGATAGAAAATCGATCGTCACAAAGCATATCTCGTAGGATCGTTATTGGTAATTGAATGATATCCCATCCATTGTACTTTTGGCATCTTCTATGTTCGTAGCATTATTCTCCACGCGATTAATGGAGGGGCAGTCTCGTTCTTATGTGTGCATGTCTACAGAATAGTACAGTATGAGTAGTCTATTCGACATGCTAGTATCCTTGCTCTGAAATGTTGAAAGATGAAGCCAACTCACCGAATAGTATTTACATGCATATTACTATTGCAGCTAAAGTATATGTGCAATTGTAAACGTATACTGGCATTCCATTGACAGTCGTATTTGAATTTATGTAGCCAACTGCAAAATATGCGGCTAATCGCGATAGAGCACAATACATATGTAATTAAAATAACGAATAAATCAATAATTGATTGTAAAACCGATATTCAACAGAACGATTAAAAAATACCTCAAATTTCCCCATTGCACAGTCATTTCCCCACTGGCCAACCCCGCTTTCCTCTCCCCCATTCTTGGTGGGTTAGTGTTTTCGCTCACAGAGGCTATTCATCTTTGAATACCCAATGGCTTGCCGTTTAGTCATCTCGAGATTTCTGGTCCGCAGCCGATGATTTGGATGAAATGGCTTCGCGAACGAATATGTTGAAATACAAATCAAAATCGAGCGGATTAACATTGATTCAAAACCAGTTATTGTTTCGGGATCTATGTGGGTCCGATTATTTTCGTAAGGATTTCGCTCTGACAAGGCATACTGCGACTTGACTACACATTTGAACTGCTGACAATGTGCTAAAATATTATTTTGTTAATGTATTTTACTAAAACTAGCATATCTTGTTATTTTTATTTCGATCGTTTATCAATTTTATTACTGGCGTTTGATGTGTTATATTTGATGAAGACACAATCAACATGTATAAGTATTGCATGCCAGCACCTTGATTATCAGATTTCAATAGGGACAGTATCGGTAATAAGTATGTTCAGGCGAAAACACGGAAGACTAGTACTTCTCTCTATGAAATTCCTCGTTTGCCTCTTTTCCAAGTGGGGGGGGGGGGCTTTCACTACCGCGTTTCGCTTTGAATGAGCAATGACTTTCGTTTAGTGAGCTCGAGAATTCTGGTCACCTGTATCGTAGTCATCTCGTTGATTCTGATCCGTATAGCGATGAAAAAGTGATTTTTAAGGTTTAAGGTTTTAAGGTTTAAGTGTCTTTTAAGGTTGTAAGTTAAAACTCAATGGTTAGAGTTGAGTGGGAGTTGTGATACGGCATAACATCGTGAACCTTGATTTCCAGCACTTTTATGTACGCAGATTCAGTCGTGGTAAGTACACTTCCACAGAACGCATAGGGCGGATTGGGAATGACAAGAAAATGTGCTTGCTTGAAGACTGGCAGAGGAGAAATGTCGATGTTTAAGTATTTTTGCTAGTTTATGCTTCTTCAGGCTTCTACGAGTGCAAAGAGTGTAGAGTTGATGTATGCAACTGCAATTAAACTTCATTATGCGATTGCACAATGTACCGTAGTCGGCTAACCAGGGCGCGATATAACAATAGTTGGTAAATTTAAACGAATATTGAAATAATTTTCGAACACAGGAACAATTAAAAATAAACAAATGTAATACTCGAGGGAAGATCATGATTTGTACACGTTTGATGTACCCTGGCGAAACCGACTAATGCAAACACACCTCCTTCTACTCACTTACTCCAACCAGCCAACCCCCGCTTTCTCACTATTCATAGTGGGCAGGCCTATTGTGGCTAATTTGTGAGGCGCTGAATACGAAATGACCTCCCGTTGTGATTTCTGGTCCACTAACGAGGCTCAGTGAAGCGAAAGCGAGATAAAAGAAAGAAATAAAGTAGCATTCGGCTCTCACGACAGGGCGTGATTTGCCGCCCCCCGCGCCAATTGAGCGTTCAGTCTGTCCTGAGGTTATCAGCGACATATGCGTAAGGCTAACCGCCCGTGATGTGTGCACGTGGTGGGGGATTTTACTTTCGCGATTTTGAATCACAACCAACATTTCTTAACCACATTGGTGTGGGTGGATCTGAGGAAGCGGGCGGGGATCGAACTCGTGACCCTTTACATAGATACGAATAATCATCTTCAGAATTACATTTCTTTCTCATAGATTCGATGTTTTCGCAGCATTCAGTAAATGTGCAGCATTCAGCAAGAACATTTATCGATTTATGCCTGGGTTCAATTTCGATGGTGATCTACTGATTTTTCACTTATCAGCTATCCGGATCACCTGTGCGAAGAAAATCAAAGAAGTACGTCGTATCTGAAGTAAAAGTAATGTATTTATTCTGGCCAAAAATGTATCGATTTCGCGCTCTAGGTAATGAAAGATTACACGTTCAAAATGAATATGTGATTTTGGTAGGGAAACTCATATTCCCATTACAAAAATAGGATATTTTTGTGTGAAATATGGACATACTTGAATTTATAACAAAACAATACAATTAATGTATTTGTTGTCCAACCTTCATAATTTATCTCTGCCCTGATTGATTGAACGATGCATGCTCAACTCGATTAGTAATTATGGGAAGATAACCTGATATTTAAATGATTTATCAACAGTTATTTTATATTTTGCCGTTTCTAATTGCAGCGACTTACTTCCAAATTGCAGATTATTGATAAAAAGAAAACTATTCAACTGACATTTTCCATTATCTTGATCCACATGACACAGACTGAAATTAGCTGGTTACTGAAATAAATTCAATGAATATATCTTTCGCATTTTTACCTCTTACAAGTGCATGCATACTGGAGTTCAGATGTAATTAAGTCAGTTAGTATGGATAAATGGCGCATTCGTAGGTTGGTGAGTTGATGTAAACAACTGTAATAGTGATGTATGAGGTAACTGAGAAGACTGAGTGATGTTATGCATACTATTGAGCATAAAATAGATGCATAGAATGCATAATGCAAAAAACGAGGCAATGACAGAGGTAGCGAAAAGAGGCAAGGACTAATACTCGGCGCAAACCCCTCTCCTTCTGCCTTCTTCACTGCTCAACTCCCGCTAAGTCATCACGAGATTTATGGTCCGTTGTGTTTGTCTTCCTGAGATTTGGAGAAGGCTTATTCCAGCGAATATCACCTTCATAGATGCATCCGAAATCGAAACACAATTAAAACAATTCTCATTCAATCGCCTGATTATGTGTCTGTTAGATTTGAACAAGGTGTTAAATATACAATGACAATCAGTACTCCCCCTAACTCCCTGCAGATTTTCCAATTAGATAGTTAGACGGATTTAACATACCTTTATCGATCAGATAATTAATATCATCATACAATGGATGGAAACGGGATGACTTTTGAGATCGTTACACATTTTGAATTGCGTACATGGGCTTGTAGCACCCACAAGACGTCGATTATGTGTACTTGAGGGCGTGTGGATTCAGTACTGGTTGTCTCGGGGTAGTCTGCAATTTGAAAGCTCATGAGTAATTCTTATTTGAGGCGTACCGAAAAACCAAATATAATAATGCACCCCTCGATCGAGTAGGTCCTCCCATTCTCCTCAATATAAAATTTAAAATATGACCCACAAATACAAAAATAACCTAATGTATGAAATGTACTCGAACACGTTTTTGGATAATCGCCCCTGCATCTATTTCATTCTCCGAAAGAAATAATTGATTTTATCGCTTTTGATTTACAGTAATTAATGATCCTGTAAAATCGCCGTAAAATGTACTGTAAAATGTACTGTAAAATCGCTTGAAGTGGCTCAAAAAAAAAAAAAAAAAAAATGATCCTGACACATTACTTCTCACATGCTTCGCATGTAGAGTTCGCAATTCGGGAAGCATATCAACGTCAAACCAGCCAAGAGAGTGTGAAGAGACTATTACCCGACTCTCGAACTCTACTCGTATGTGGCCAGAATGCCAAAGTTCATAATCGAACTTGTCAACCTGTTTGGCAGTTGTATTTGCATTCATTTGTCGAGTCAATGTAGGCAACTGAAATGATAATCGCAATGGCATCACACATTTTAGATTGTAAATTCGCGAGAAAACAAGAATGATCGAAGGATCATTAATGGTAGCATGAAGAGTTGAGTAAGCGATACAATAATATGTTTGTGAAAAATCTATCTAGCACATGCGAAGCAGCTGAAGCAACGCCGCCTCCCTTCCCCTACTTGACAATAGCTCTTTGCGGCCCTCTACTCGTTGTCAGAGGATAGCTCGCCGAAGCTATCCACCAGTGAATGGCAAATTACTTCACTCGGTCATCACGCGGTTTCTGATCCACTGACATCACAATTGTGGTGGTGATCAAAATCATAAAATAATCAACCATTTTATTGGTATTTACAACAGGAATTTAAATACGAATTACAATGTACGGGTACGTACTTTTAAATTGTCAACAACACCAGCCTGTGAAGTCGGTTCAATCGTACATAATATCATTAATAACAATTCGACATTTTCCTTCGTGGTAGCACAGATTCATCAGTAGCTTATTCCCTCTCGATTTCTGGGACATGTGCAATGATTTCGGCGGAATTTAATGATGCACTTAGTTAATTGACTCTCACGAATAAGTAATCGAGCAGACACAAGCCCATTGCGACTGTGTGTACCGAATGCCCAACTGTGTGAGTCGAACAAGACACATCATCCTTCATCCGTGTGGGATCATCATATTCTCCTCAATATCAAGCAGTGGACAATAAATGACAAATATCACACACTGTGCATAATAGATTGGACATGAATGCGATAAGTCCCTATTTTCATACGTGTATGTTTTACTAATAGTTGATAAAATGACAGTATTCTATTCGCGTCCCTTTTTTTTTAAATCAGTTGTCCTGCATGTTGAGAATCGATCGAGAAAAAAACTCCTACCTTGCAAACACTTTATGTGCGTTCGTTGGCATCATTATCACAAAGTCGAGTCGATGTAGGCAACTACAATCATAATTTACGAACATGCAGGGGCGGGCTAGCACGATTAATGAGACGAGACTGGTATAACGACAATGATGGTGATACGACAACTACAATGAGCATTTTGTGAATGAGCAAATACGAAACCCCAATCTGCTTGGCGAAGAACAATTTGCGGACAATTTGCGTAGAAGAATGTGAATATGTGATACTCTCAAGTTAACTCGAAATAAATACAACTTCCTCCACCTCCCCTGCCACCTCCCCCCCCTGCTTTCCCTCTCACTCCATGGCGGCAAGTAGCTTTAGCTTGCTATCCACTGAATTCGAAATGACTTTCGCTTAGTCATCCCGTGGTGTCTGGTCAATTGAAGCTATCTCCAGTTCTTCCCAATTCCAAAAATTGGGAGCATTAAATTGCTTTATCCGATACAAATCAACAATAATCGAGCAAATCGTTCACGGAGTATGTTGCTGTTGAGGTGATATTGATTGTATTTTTTTCATCCAAAAACGGATCATTCAGAGTTCGTATAGAACGCACGGTGATGACGAGCAAGGGGACGATCTTTTCCTGACGGAAGTGTTGAGCTAGAATTCGGAGTGCCATCTTCTAATTACTCATGTTATTTTCAGAATTCAACATAATATCAAAGAAACGTGTTTGAATATCAAATAGAAGCCATGCAGTGCTTACTATTTAAAAAAAACCAATCGTAAATAAGGAACGTACATGGGCGAAGGTGTGTTTCTGCATTGTCCCCATCATCTCGACATTCGAATTCGTGCGATGCTTGTTCATGGGGGGATGGTCATGTGTGGATGACCACGTGCGGTCAATATTTTCAATTATCGCGGTATATTCCGCCCCGGGTGTAATATGTGGAAGAAATATCGAGTTGATACAGACAACTGAAATAATAATGCACGTGACTTTTATAAGTATTTTTTTTCAAAGAGGACGAAAATACTTAATTGAGAAATAATTGGATATAAATAAGGAATGATAAACTATGATAATCGAAATTTAGAGTTTGAAGCAGATAGAAGTTGACTTTGTCAATGCTTTACTTTTCCATTGTTTTAGAGGGACGAAGCTCTCGCTCGCCGAGGGTATTCATCCGTGAATACCTCAAGACTTTCGCGCAAGATTTTTGCTCTTCAATCTCTGATAAGCAAACAGGAAGTTTTCGAGAAATGATTATAACCATAGTTGCCCACGCCGGCGGCGACCCCCATGAACCCCCCCCCCCCCTCCTATTCATGGTTGAGTACTTCCCCCCCTCTAGTTGAGGGGGGAGTGCTCAACCATGAATATGGGTTCATGGTATGAAAACACCTCGCCGCCAGTGTTGGGCAACTATGATTATAACATCATGAATTTATAATATGATAATGTATACGCTAACATGTGGGGATTTAATTATACGACAAATAATATTGAAACATCAAAAATGGGATTACAATTTTGTGGGTGTGAATAGTAAGATATATTTTTGTGTGCCTTTCACTCTTGCGTCTGTCAGACAGTTTTCTTAGATCGTACAAAACTGCAATGATGAAGTCACTTAAAAAGGCAATAGTCTTGTAATATTTAGTCGAAAAATTAAGCGAGTAATAATTCATTGCTATGCACTCTCACTCACATTCGACTATTCTGATGCAACCTCCGCGGTTCTCGTCTTCGTGTCGACCTGAACATGCACATGATTCTTGGAATTTTTCTTAGTTTATTTTCGGTCTAATGTTAGCGATAAGATCGTGTTATTGATCACGGATCACAACATTTTTTTTTCTCACGTTAAGCTCAGATGTATTCATTTGTTCCGAACTTTCACTGCTCTATTTCTGCATGACAGTTCGATGAAAATTAGCGGTTATTTGGAGTAGATATTAGTAAATGTTGATTTGATGTAGACTAGGGTTCCTCCATTAAGTTTTTTGGCCCAGTTGGGCTTCTACTTTCAAGTATGTTTCATGTGCGTTATATAGTGCATTCATAAATCGCACCTGAAACATACTTGAAAGTAGAAGCCCAACTGGGCCAAAAAGCCCAACCCTAATGTAGACAACTACAATGCTATTACTTTTTTGAGGCAAAAGGGAAGTGAGCGAATTAAACATGTTGGATATCAACTATCAACAATTGTTACAAATTATAATCAAATCGCGGTTGCGCTCAGAACAGGACAATAGACTTATAATTGGTGTTTGTAAATTCGAGTTTGTAAATTTCAAATATGCAATATAGCGAAAACAAACACAGGACAAACGCAGGACTTGCTCTCACATCTTCATATTTTCATATCTACCCCTCCCACTATTTCGTCCCATTATTAAAGGCAACTTTTCGCTTCGCATCCCTCTATTATCGCAAACTGGAAAATCAATGACGAAGGACAATTTGAGAAGTTGCCACATCTGTGAAGATTGGCAAACATGGTGCTCTCAAGAAATCTTTCTCAACCACTCCACCTCCCAAGCAAACCCCATTTCCACCTAACCCTTTCCCTCTATCTTCATGGAGGGAAGGAGCTTTAACTTAACGACGCTATTCACCCCTGAATTCGAAATTACTTTTGCTTAGTCATCCCGTGGTGTCTGGTCCCCTGTATCTATCTTCACATCTTTCCAATTCCAAAATAGACACATGATGTTGCTTTATCGGATAAATAATGATTCAGATAATTTGTTGGTAATGTAGATGATGCCCGTCGTAATCACCATCAGTATTATGTCGCGCTGAGAGAACGAATGTGAGTACCCGAGAGAGAACATATTATGTAAGTTTTCTAGTATATTCACTCTTACGGTTTCGACGAAGTAGATAATTGCTGAGGCGAAATGTACAGTTACCCGTGATTGATGAAGTATCTCCTGAAGAATCGAGAATGTATAATGGTCGTACATACACAAGGCAATTGTGTTGTAATGTTTATGGTCAAATATGTTTCGCAAAGACATCGTACTGGTTTATAGTATCATTAGATTTTATCGTCGCATTATATTGTCCCTATTCCTTGCACTCTTTCATTAATCAGCTGACTTTCTCAAGGAATGCGCAATTATGTTTGCTCAGCTAACACAACCATTCTAGGTCCACGTCGCAGTATTTATATCCAGCGAAATTTCTCACTTGTATGTGCGGCATTTGATCTATTGATCGGACCTGAGTGTTGCCGAGTTGGTAGATTATTGAATAGCCTACCATGGATAGAACTATACTGTCGATATATGGATTCAGATAATTTGTTGGTAATGTAGATGATGCCCGTCGTAATCACCATCAGTATTATGTCGCGCTGAGAGAACGAATGTGAGTACCCGAGAGAGAACATATTATGTAAGTTTTCTAGTATATTCACTCTTACGGTTTCGACGAAGTAGATAATTGCTGAGGCGAAATGTACAGTTACCCGTGATTGATGAAGTATCTCCTGAAGAATCGAGAATGTATAATGGTCGTACATACACAAGGCAATTGTGTTGTAATGTTTATGGTCAAATAAGTTTCGCAAAGACATCGTACTGGTTTATAGTATCATTAGACTTTATCGTCGCATTATATTGTCCCTATTCCTTGCACTCTTTCATTAATCAGCTGACTTTCTCAAGGAATGCGCAATTATGTTTGCTCAGCTAACACAACCATTCTAGGTCCACGTCGCAGTATTTATATCCAGCGAAATTTCTCACTTGTATGTGCGGCATTTGATCTATTGATCGGACCTGAGTGTTGCCGAGTTGGTAGATTATTGAATAGCCTACCATGGATAGAACTATACTGTCGATATATGGATATCATAGAGATGAGCATTTATTATAACATCGAGTCGGCGTAGGCAACTGTAACGATAATACAAAGTATGAAGTCCATATATGGCCTAGGCGTATGACGAGAATCCGCGAACACATTAAGATCAATCGATACCGACAAATACAAAAACCAAAAACGACCATGACACAATTAAGAGTGAACATACTATGGCGAAAAATTGGCTAGTGCTACTCTCAAAATCCGGCAGTATGGCTTTCTTCTTCTTACTACCCTTGTAGTGGGGAGAGGAGGGGAGGAAGCCGCTTACGGAAGCTATTCATCCCTGAATACAAAATGTCCTTGGGGTTTGAATTCAGTGATTTCTGGTCCTTTGTCTCTGCGTGGAGGGAGGGAGGGTAAACTGAAATTAGAAACTTCATTAATTAATTTATTCACTATTCGTTTATTTAAGCCCACTCCCCGTCACTCACCTTTGTCTGCCAATTCCTGGATAGAGAGAGAGTGGATTTCATTCACCTAACCAATTCATGTCTGAATGTGAAATGACAACCACTTCGGGATATCTGGCCAAGTGATTTGATTGAAGGCGACACAAATTGTAGTATTGATAAAATATGCGACCCGAACAAATAGAATCCTATCCAAGTACGAGCCATTTTTTCGAGCACAATAACTGAGTGGGACAATCATACAGCACTCTTGCAGTTCTCCGCAACGGCTCAATGGCAATGCCAATTTTCAATGCGAATTTTGTTATTGCCTTTTGTCAATGCCCATGCGAATTTTCTGCAAAATACTTGCTCGAAACATTAACTCTCCTGAGCGCCACGAGTTGTTCAGGTGAGTCATCCTAGTGCGTCAGTGACTTCTTGCCTCAACATGAGATCAGATGAGAGCTGTTGGTTTTCCATGAACTCGAGGTTCCGGCGAATCGCCAAAAAGTGACCAGCAGTTGCTTTGGCCCATGACGCCTGTTCTATCCCAAGATAAATTTTCACGAAGTCAAGCGCTTTGAATTTCGCCGATTCTTCGGAATATTGCTTGGTGGCTATTAGTGATGCCAACTCGGCGCGCGCTCTCCTCGTTTCGCACGCTCTCTCGCCGGTCAGACAGAGCGAGAGAGCGTGTGAAACGAGGAGAGCGCGCGCCGAGTTGGCATCACTAGTGGCTATGTTTTGCATTGAAGTTGTTTAGTTGACTGACCTTGTCGTATTGTAGTTTACATCTCGAGTCATAACCAATCGTAATTTGCAGTATGTTACTCCGCATCATTTTTAAATGCATTGCCTGGGCCGCACCCTTCACTACCGAGTAAGTAGGCACTGGGTCGGTCGAGAACTGAGACGTCATATCGCATTGATTTGTCAAAAACATGACGTCATGGTTGTAATGATAATAAGGCGTACCAATATCCAGCAGCTTGTCCGCCTTCAGGTCGACTCCACATTCATTCGACGTCTCCGTGTTGGCGTCTACAAATGACGCCGACAACACCGTTATCTATTTCAAGGAGAAGTCACTGACGGTTTCAACAGAGGTATGTGTTGAACACATTTGTAAACTTATTGCGAGAATGTTCCGACATGATCTAGAACAAAAATTACTTAAGAAGTAATGAACATATTTCAGTTCATGCGGGTCAATTCCCTCCGCTTCGCAAAACTACTCTTCCACAGGAAATTGTTGAACAAGAAACTGAAACTGAAAGGAGATCATTACGAGGTATTTTTCGAGCTCGAGAAGTGTCAGCAAGTCGGAATTTGAACTGTTGGGGATCTCGAAAAGAACTATTTTCAATCGGTTACCATACAATTTTATCATTCAACTGATTCGATCATATAATCAAACAATGGCCTTACTTGTACGCAAACTTTACGCGAGTAATTGTCGGCCCAATATCGCTTTCAGACTTATTTTAAGGTTTTTGTCAAAATATAAATGAGTACGGTTCCAAACATGTCAATATTTCTATCACTCCTTTAACTTGATGTTTCATGAGTTCGTTACGACGATTCAGACACTGTTTCCCGACGGCGCGCCTATCACGGGTGTGCATTTTACATCCAGTGTTCCATCTTCTCGAGCAATTGAGTGATTAGAGAGCGTGAAACGAAGCGGCTATGATTCGTATTTTGGAATCTTCTATGCATGTTGTGAAAAAAACGAATATCTTTGAGACGACAACTTGCGCGTCATTCTCTGGGTCGCAAAGGTCTGGGAAATGCAGGTAATGTGCTTTAGTTAAACTATCAACGCATCATCAAATGTCATTATCACGCGTCTTCCGAGAGATTGCATGATCATGAGGAACTAGCTGCAAAAGTTTGTGCAATATTTCCAAGAAAAATATTCCAGAGTCCGTTGGGGGCGAGTAAACTTTTGTACACGCGATTTTGGCTGGAGCCAGGTTTTAGGCATTTTACGGTCTTCCTTACGGCCCTGTCGTATTGCGCTTCGTTTTTAAGCTACAGCGATGGAACAGAGCTCAAAATACGCGGAAAAATATTTTAAGAAACTTTTCTGTTGACACCAAAACCGACGGAGTGAGTCTTCCCTCTCTTTCATGCAAAAAACTGGATCGAAATTCATTTAAAAAATCGTTAAAATCGCTCAGATTCATTTATATTTTCATGTTTTGGTCAGTTACCATCTCAAATACGATTAAATTGTTGATTCGTCCATGATTACTGCCCAACAAATCGAGTGTTTGTGAATGCGATTATTGACATGATCGTTGAGAGTCAACGCGATGGCTCTCAATAGATCACCTATTTCTCTACCCTATCCATTTATTCTTCACTTTCTATGTTGTTTTCAACTCTGAATCCTGCCAAAACTGCTCAGTGCCTCTGAATAACAACAATGATTCAAGATCAGACGGCAGTATAAATGACTTTCTTCCCTTTCGTTTTCACTTATGTGTGTTCACTGATTCGACACATTGCTCCTTACTCATTTTGCTAATTTCCCTTGTTCGCATTTACATTTCCCCTTGCAGTTATGAACTTCAAGCTAAGAATTTCACTTCTCCTGTTTCTTCAGTTGGTCCTTAATGAAGCTCCGCCTGTTAAGGAGGTTTGTGTTTCCAAACGTTAATAACTGAGTATTTGATTTGTTAGGGACCTTCGGCACCGAAGAAGGCGAAGTCTTGCTACTTCGATAATGGCGGTCCATCTGGAGTTCGAAGGGCGGACAATTCGCATGTTTCTTCGAATTGCGATGGCGTTCGCATAGAGTAAGCAAAATATGTAGATAGAAAAAATACTATTTTACAGTATGTCCACTCTTGCCAACAAGCCCGGATCGCACGGTGCTCCCAGTGAACTCGCCTTCGTGCTCGCACGTGGTGACGGGGTTTTCCTCGAGAAAGATGAAGATTCATCGAAATGGAGCGGGAAGCTGATTTGCAACAACCATCTTCGAGAGCTGTCGAGGCAGTATGAGCTGCCTGACTTCAAACACTTCACTCATTCGAAGCGTGGTGACGTTAGATGCGGTTTTCCTCGACCGAATCATCACCGAAATGCTCTCCCTCCTTGGGGATGGCTTACCTACGACCAGTCCAAAGCGATCCTTGAATCCGATGGATACCTTCTTCACCCAGGGACGCGTGAGTTATTTTTTACCATTTTCTTTTTACAGGAGCAGTAATTGTAACTTCATTGAATTGCTAGTAATATTTAAAATTGTTACAATGAAAAACTTTTAAAAAAAATAAATAAACTATTACTTACAATATGATTGCATTATAAATGTATACATCACTTTAGGTTATAAGCTTCGTTAGATATGCTTTCAGCCCTCTGCCATGACGACTACGATTCATTGCGCAGTATGTCGGTCGATGACGGAGGCGAGGCAGAGACGGTCGGTGAAGGCCAATGCGCAACGGATCTAACGGACCCGCCATTCGTCCATCAAGAGCGCAAGCCCCGGGTATCTGTCCATCCTACGAGGAAAATGTTCTACGATCTCGCTAGAGGTTTGTATGTTGTTTATTTGTTGATTGTTAAGTGCTTGTCTTTCATTAAATTATTAGAATCATAATTGCCATAATTACAGTTGCTGGAGTGAGGAGAGTCGAGTGCAGGAAGAAATACTCCGAGTTGGGAGTGCGTGGAAAGCGCTATCGTCTCCATGCAGCCAAGGTTCTTGGCAATCTGATCATCGAGATGCTGGCGGAGACGGAGGAGGAGCAAGACCTGCTTCGGGCTGAGATCAAGGCCGCCACCGTGGGCAGACAACCAACCATCGAAGACTCGAAGCTCATCTACGATCTGCTAACAACGACCGCCGAGAACTTCCGTTTAGCGAGGAATGCTCAAGAGAGGGTTCTTCTTTCCCTTTATGCAAGGGATATACCATACAGGTTAGAATATCAAAATCTCGACGAGAAACGATTACATGACCTCTTCATTCTTCGCACTCTCTCACAACTCTATTGCTAAAAATACCCCCTCGAAAAATCGTTACCAACTCTTTGTCAGACTTATGGCGTAGTACGTGGAAGGGCTCTCGGAGAGAATCTGGAACATCGCAAAGAAGCGTGCGATCGATAGTGCATCCTACACTCCACCTAACAACAGCAAGGAGCGCCATAACCCCACTAAACTGAATTTTTTCGTCTCCTTCATTACCAGGTAAATTTAGAAATAAATATTTAAACAGTTGTATTCTAAGCCCATTTATCTTGGTCGGCCTACCTTGGGGATCCAGAAGAACTAAGGACTCCCACGGAGAGAACGTGGAGCTTCCGAATATGATCGGACTGGGACTTACGAGACTATAAGGCTTTATGAGAAGTGAGCAAGTTTTTTTCTTAGCCTGCATATGAATTTATTCAGGTACATGCGAGACAGTGGAAGATCTGATTTGATCCTTTCAAATTCTACAACATACCGCATACTCTCTCGCCTTCCTGCAATGAAGAGCCACGCCAAAAGTTGCATAGACTATTTCGAGTCCTCTGCCAGCTCTGCGAGTTGATATCTTAGTTCTTTGAATAAGACCAATGTTTTAGGCAATTCTCGACATCGATCGAATGCTTTCCGAGCTGGAGACGATGAATTTGCTCGATCACGGAGAGGTGAATGGATTCAAGACGTCGTTCCGTCAAATAATGGAGTATTTGAACGGCAATTTCAAGTATTGTTTGACTAATGAATAATTTTATTTAATTTCGTTTAGACTTCATGCGAAGATGCAGAGTTACTACTCAGACCACTGCTTAACTTGGGGATTAAGTGATACTTCAAATACATTCCTAATCGCTCCTCACAGTCATTCCCACCAGAAGAGATGTGCTGACTGCAAGGGAATGGATGAGATCATCGAGTGAGTAGCAGAACATCACTGCATCTATTGAATCTGATTATTCCAGGAAGGTCAACAAGACTCTGGTGGAGATCAAGGATGAAGCGACGGGAGCGAAGAAGCAGAAGCTGACCGAGTTCATCGTTGAGTACGGATACAACGTGAAGAAGCTGTACGAGCTGAAAGCTCACCATGCACGGAGCGTTTTCACCTCTCTGGAAAGAGAGAGAATCATTGGCAGTTTGGAGGAAAATCAATGTTTGCTCGTCTCACATTCGTTTATTGATTTATCACATTCAGGCTTTCTAACAGCGGATTACGTCCAAAAATGGCTACCAGCTTTCTTCAAAGAAAGCCAAAAGATGTGGTTTGGAAAAAACGGAAAATCGTGAGCAAATCAATTGTTTATTATCTCTATTGATGAATTATAGTTGGCATATAACACACAGTCTATGCAACTGCACTGGCAAGCTAGTGCAACACTCTCTTATCCACCTCCTGGATGAACAGGAACATGTAGAAGAGCATTATGTTCCCTCCATATTAATTTCATTCAGAATTCTACAATCGTGGTCGCACTGCTGAATCATACTCTCTCGCAACTGCACACGATGGGTATCACCGCTGTCCACCTCAGGTTAATATAGTTCCTTAAAAATTGTCAATACTGCTCACATCTCGAAATTTTGAAATATTGGGAGAGTATTTTCAACCATATTTCTCAATAATTGTATTAAGGTCGGACAACGCGGCGACGTACCATTCCTCGCAAACCATCGCATCCATGCCTCATCTCGCTGCTGTCAACAAGGTCGATGTGCTCTCCTGGTCTTTTAGTGAGGCCCAGACGGGGAAAAGTTCGAGCGATCGAGTGGCGGCGCTAGTCAAGCGAAAAATGAGGAATTTTATCAATAAGGAGAACGATGTGTCGAATGTGGAGCAGATGCTGGATGCCATTATTGAAGAGAAACAACTTCAAGGTGTTTCGGCCTACATTCTCAACGTGGAGCACATTGAGAATTCCCCCACGAAGATACCAAAAATCTCTCAGTTTGGACACTTCAAGTTCGTCGACTCTTTCCCTACTGCATGGCGATATTACCGGATTGGACAAGGAGTGAAGTTGCCGAAACTCAAGGAGGGCAAGGCGATCTACACTGTAATCAGACAAGGAGGGAAGTTGGCCAGCAAAGAATTGAATGCCAGTGATCGGAAAAGTCTGTCCGAGGGCACTCCAACTCAATTCTGGTTTTCCCCTCCTGAACCTCAACCCCATCATCGCCTCGAACCGAACGACGAGGACGATGAGGAGGCCACTGGACGACCCCTTTTCCACAATCCCGCTGCTGCCCATCGAGAGAGTCTGCACTACTGTAGCGTGTGCGGCTCCCCGTTTATACGCTACAGCAATCTGCTGCGGCACATCGATGGAGGGAGACATAAAATACGTCCAAACAGGGTTACTCTCTTCGACAAAACATTAGGCCTCTTCAAAAGAGCACTGGAGGATATGCAGCACGATCTGACTCTCTCTCCTCTCAATGAAGCTATCAACAAGATTCGCTCTGGATACGAACCCCCATTGCCGGAGGGATGGGCTCTCCCAGTAGGGAAGAAGGGCGGCAGGCTACCAGAGAAGGCGAAGAAGCTCATCACCGATCTCTTCAACGAAAGACTGAAGAAACATCTCAAGCTGAGAGAGGACGAGACGTGGAACAACATGAGAGCGGATTCTTCGATTGCACCCGAAGACAGGCTCACCAGGGAACAAATCAAGAATCTACTCAACACCCTGCTCGACAAGTTGAAGCAGAAACCGAAAGCTCGCCAAACGAGAGGACTTTCGGAATCTGATGAGATGGGAGATGATGAAGAAGAGGGAGTTTTCTACGAGGAAGTGGATGTTGGGGAGGAGAATGTGTTTGTAACAGAACATGACATGCATGATTTTATTATCAAGGAATTGGATACACATTTTACCGATATTTTCAATCCAGTTTTTTCGGACTATAACGTTGGTATGATTGATGTTGAATAGTTGCTAGCTCTTTCAGTCTATTGTCGAATGAAAATAGTCTATTCAGTCTATTGTCGAAAATATGAATGAAAATATTCTCAAATACGATTTGTACTCGTTCGATAAATGCATCAGAAGATAGTGGAATGTGGAGACTTTCCTACCCACTAACAAGCGGAAGCAATAATATCTGGACACTTTCCGGAGTGTGATCATTGTTGTTATTTAGAGGCACTGAGCAATTTTGGCAGGATTCCGAGTTGAAAACAACATAGAAAGTGAAGAATAAATGGATAGAGTAGAGAAATAGGTGATCTATTGAGAGCCATCGCGTTGACTCTCAACGATCATGTCAATAATCGCATTCACAAACACTCGATGTGTTGGGCAGTAATCATGGACGAATCAACAATTTAATCGTATTTGAGATGGTAACTGACCAAAACATGAAAATATAAATGAATCTGAGCGATTTTAACACAAAAATTGAAAAAGTGCAATTTTCGATTTTTCGTCTTGGGCACATACTTTAGCCTGGTGAGACCTATTCTAACCCTTACCGATTCGCGACAATATTTTTTCTAGACTAACATGAGTATGGAGAATCCGAATCTGTGTTCAGAAATTACTTAAAGGGGGTCCTGAAACGAGTACGATTTTTTAAATGAATTTCGATCCAGTTTTTTGCATGAAAGAGAGAGAAGACTCACTCCGTCGGTTTTGGTGTCAATAGAAAAGTTTCTTAAAATATTTTTCCGCGTATTTTGAGCTCTGTTCCATCGCTGTAGCTTAAAAACGAAGCGCAATACGACAGGGCCGTAAGGAAGACCGTAAAATGCCTAAAACCCGGCTCCAGCCAAAATCGCGTGTACAAAAGTTTACTCGCCCCCAATGGACTCTGGAATAATTTTCTCGGAAATATTGCACAAACTTTTGCAGCTAGTTCCTCGGGGGTTTATTTTTCCTGCAATCTCTCAGAAGACGCGTGTTATATTCCCACTTTCAAGGTCGCCAACTATTCATCGCGCTACTATTTTTTCTCTATAAACACGAATTACAGAGAGTTTTCGGACTCGTCGAGAAGCATCTAGGAAGCAATGTATCATCCATCAGTATCGAGGAAAAGATTAATATCGCAGAATTTTACGGTCTCCCGAACCTAATGGTAAGGCAATCGCGTACCAGTGTTTGCTAGAAAACGCGAGGGTCGTTGTTCTAAGTGTAAACTATGTAATACCTCCTGTCAACACGATTTCATCATAATTGCAGCACTATTGTATGAATTCACTCACGAATTCCGCCGACATCGCCAGAGTAAAGGTGATTTGCAAACAATAATATGAAACTCGGGTCGCTGTATATGGTTTTCTATATTCTCGAGAAATCGATTGATTAATGCGAGTGCGACAATGAATAACACTTGCAGTGTGGCCGCAACGACTAATTGATCTAATTGATGGACATGTACAAACAATATGAAGCGACCTAAAGATGTATTTGCAGGACTCAAATCATTATGACCGGCTCTCTTTCGACACCCAGGAGGCGATCGATCGGCGTGAGAAAGAGATTTGGCAAGCAGCTTCGAAGAAGACGAGTGTATGTTTATGTTTATGAAAAAACATACAAAAATGTGTTTATGTTTATCAAAAAATACAAAAAAAAAACACTAAAAAGGGAAAAAAACGGGCAAATCTTTTCATTTAAACATGTGTGCGAGAATGAATGCTTGATGAGAACGGACACATCAATATCTGTCTTCGTTAATCGCACTTTCTCACCACTTGACTGAGCATTATCAGAAATGAAGATACGATCACCTTATATGCCACTCTCTGCATGGGTATGCATAGTTTGCATGGGTATCGCGTAGATGCTGCAAAAAAATCGAAATGCAGTACGAAATTCGTGCCTTCGTCTTCTCATTTCGCACATCGTTTGATTGGTGAGAAAGTGTAAAACATGTCTATACTGTGATAGATTGTTTTTTTCTATTTTCTAATTCTATTTATGAATTCTATTTACTATCTCTAACTTCTTTCAGGCATTCGCACAGAAAACCGAACATGAAGCAGCACGCAAGCGCAATTCGATGGACCTCTCGGAACTGAAGAAGTACAGAGATGAGCACAAGAGTAAGATGACACTATTCTAGGCAATACTATGCGTTGTATACTATGCAAATGCATGGTGCATTCATTTGATAAATATGGTTCATGCTTAACATGTGAATCTGTTTTATGGAGGACTTATTTGCGAACGTTGGGAATCACCAATTTAACTTGCATTTTCAGCATTGTAGAAAATTGTAAATATAATACGTTTATCGGATTTATGTTTTATCTGGGAGAATCATTGAATATACTACAAGCATTACTGGTTGATAGGTTTTGTTTATCACAAAATAATTTTCAGTGGAATGACTTTTATTTGCTCCAGTTTGCGCAACCGCATTCCTCAATGATCAAATTGCGAATCTGCAAGTAACGTGTGATCTAGAAATGCAAAAAAATAATCACAAATACTCATGAGAAACCTATTTACACACCTTGAATTATGAGCAAATGTTGGCTTTGATAAGAGTCGTATAATAAGGAGTTGACGTAAACAACTTAAATATCAATAATTATTCAAGTTCACGTAATGCAAAATTGGTGATCGCGGAGAAGAAAATTGAATTTCAAACGATTGCTCACAATATGCGGAGAAAATGGCACTCAATAAATACAATAAAACAATTATTTTAGGTGTGAAATGTAATACTTCGCATTTAACAATCCTACACTTTTGTCAATTGGAAAATAACCTTTTTTTTGCAAAACATTTTTGCAAAACATCAAATGATAACTATGATTTTAAGAAAGAAGGCAAATACAACAAAAAAAAACTCAAGAAATTAATGCTAAAAATTCACTAGTCCACCAACGCTGTCGACTCCTTCAAGGGGAAGGCCGTCTCTCTGGCTTTCTCTATAGACTCAGTCTATTCATCCCTGTATACGCAATTACTTTCATGTTTGGCCATCAGGTAGACTAGACCACGCAGGTAAATAGGTCTAAAGGCGAGAGGTGGGCACTCCAGACTGAATCCCCCAGTGACACTGGCCTAGCAGTGTCCTTCCGCGAGCCCAGCCTCGAATACAGGATGCACCTTTGCCTTTACCGTTTGGCCATCGCACGATTTTAGAGCAGACAAAGAGACAGCTGGTGCTTACAAGTCTGCAAACAGTTCTCCGATCTAATCATGCATCATGCTATCTCGTCTCTCTTACAAAACGATAAAATATGAGAAATGATAAATACGGAATAATCCACACATTATCGATCGCTGATGTAGTGGAGGTTAAGCGTAAGCGAAAATCCAGAAATGGAGGAACACGAATCATGGGCTAATGGTTGGACCATATTAGGTTTATTCACAATAATATAGTATAAAATCTCAATTGGATTGAGATTGAGAGTTTCCATAAAGTTCGAAAAAGATGCATAAATAAAAACGCGTGATTTTTAGTGTAACTAATCAACACAATACATTATCGTAAGTACCTGAAGATAAACACAAATTCCTGTATATATAAATACTGACTCGTTTCGCAATGGATGAGGCAGCATTGAATGGGTGAAGAAGTACGGAAACTACACAATTAGAGGCGGAAAATGACTGTACAACTGAATTCCGATGTGCTCCTTTGCAGATGATCAATTCTCTTATCAACTGGGGGGGGGGGGGTAGATTATCGATTCCATTAGAGTTACTCGACTAATTCTCATCCACTTCCATCTCTTCGACGTTCTCGAAGTTGTGGGCATCTAAAGCGACGAATTGTTTGCGTTCTCTCCCATTTTGAAACATATTTCAACCAGGAGCGTTTTTGCTGAGTGTCCTGCTTTAAATAACGCACCGCATGTTCCGTGTTCAAGGATCTTCACAACTTCATTACTACTCTGGCCGTTGGTGGAAGTCTGCTGAATAGGTACAACTCTATGTGAGAACTGTGTCATAGATTCTTTGAGATTCCATCTTACCTGAGATGAGAGGTGCAGCTGTGTCATCTGATGGTGTGCGCCTTGAAGCTGAAATACCATTTTATGATTTACATATTTGTTTTGCAAAAATGTAGGACGTGCCATCTGATTTCGTAACATTGCGTCGAGCTGCGGCGCTTGAATAGCGTAGAGCGAGATAAGTTCGAGTAGATCGGAAAATCAGTATTTTTTAAATGTTGTATTTAAATGCCTATAGGAAAAAATATCGTAGCATCTGTCTGTGAGTCAGTTTGTCTGTCTGTCGGTGACGCTTTAACAAACTACCGTATACCAGCCTTGGGTCAGACAATATTCCGTTGGTCAGACTTATGAATACCGCATACCGCACATTATGGTGCAGTTTCTGAAATCGAAGAAAAGTTAAATGCACGCTACCGTAACCCACCACACCACACACCATGGTGAGATTTACTAAATCGCAGAAAAGTTAAATGCACGCTACCATAACCCACCACACCACACACCATGGCGAGATTTACTAAATCGCAGAAAAGTTAAATGCACGCTACCGTAACCCACCACACCACACACCGTGGCGAGATTTACTAAATCGCAGAAAAGTTAAATGCACGCTACCGTAACCCACCACACCACATACCATGGCGAGATTTACTAAATCGCAAAAAAGTTTAATGCACGCTAGCGTAACCCACCACACCACACACCATGGTGAGATTTACTATATCGCAGAAAAGTTAAATGCACGCTACCGTATACCACACAACATGGTGTGATTTACTAAATCGCTGAAAACTTCACAGCACCCTCTGCACCACCCACCACACCACGCACTATGGTGTTTCACTAAATCGCAGAAAACTTAAATGCACGCTACCGTATACCACACCACACAACATGGTGTGATTTACTAAATCGCAGAAAACTTAAATGCACGCTACCGTATACCACACCACACAACATGGTGTGATTTAGGAAATAGCGGAAAATCTCACTGCACCCTACCGTATACTCTCTCGCTGTTGTAAAATCTGTCCAACATGCTATCATCCCCTGCAGCGGAAGCGGCGAATCCCCATCCCAACTTTTTCCTTTTACAACGTTTTAAGCAGGCTCTCAACAGTTACGCCCATTTCTTATCCTTAACACACAACCCCGCGTAACGTAGCTAGTTTGAATTCCCCTCTCACAATTGACTAAATACAGCAATTTAATACATCAACTAAGTGTTTCGTTATCACCTTTTGTCGACGTCCTTTTGTCTTCTTGAGCAGTTAGAAGTAGCTTGACAATGCCTCGGGATATTGCGGTTGCATGGTCGTACATCGGTTCGTACTCGAGCTAAATTCACATAAAGGTAAAGGTAAAGTCGCACCGTATATCTAGGAATTTTCATCCTGTCGTGAGCCGCTGCTAGGCAAGCAACCATGTTCTACGCGATTCACATGTTGAATAAATGCACATGTTGCTATATTTGTTAGAATCAAATCAGACATGCATATTATTTTGACTATCATTTTTACCACCGACGCGTACCCATCGAGAATGGGTAACCTCGACCAGATAACGAAGAGAAATAGTGTCAAAGAAAACGAATACAAACCGCCAATATCTTCTCAAGAATCCTCCCCGTATGCTCGCCCTCGAACGCACGGAAGAGCTAAAGATTTCAAATTTTGTATAGGAATATCGAAACTAATTACCATATTTATCTCGTAAATAATGCAACCAAGCGCCCACTCTTCTGTGAGAATGGACGGACTTAAAATATTTTACAATTAGCATTAAGTGAGTTCACATTTGCTGAAAACAAAATTGAACTATGTTTGGAATCCTATAAATTATATTTTTTCATATATTCATTATCTTAACACTCTTAGACGAGACGTGTTTCTAAAATGAAGAAACTGTGATCCGATTTTCTAATTCGTATTACATAACTATCTCATGTTGGATGATTTCCGGAGCTAGGTAGTTCGGTGTCAAGGGATAAGGAAACTGCTTCGAATCGGTTCTGAATTGTTGTGCAGCGAGGAGAGCCTGAATGAACAATGTAGGTGTTTTCCCTGTCTCTCCAAGAGTTGATCAACACTTAGATTTGATGTCACACCTTTACACAACACATATCAGCAATCTTCAGTGTATTGCGCGAATTGCCCATTACAATATTGAGGGGCTTGAGATCTCTGTGGATGATGTTCCAATTGTGGAGATGGTTCACTCCTAGTACAATCTAAAGCAGCGAAATTAACGACAAGAATATGAAGATGGAGAAGAATAGTTTGATGTACAGTTGCGGACAAAAGTTTAGCACCAAATTTCAAATCATCATAACTTCTTTCAAAATTGAGATAAAGACTTACGGTTTGGAGAATTCGAGAGATATACCTCAGAACATTATTGGCATATGGACGATGTGCTGAAACCTAAATATCGCGGTTTTCAAAATTTATTTTCCCGGAGATCTGTCGATTTGATTTTTTAAAACCTAAGCCGAACTGCGCTATGATGCAGAATTCATTTTGGAGAGAGCACTTCCCCCGATGATGTGAATCCACTATCCAGCGTGTTTGGTGCTTCTCGATGAGAGTCGGTATATCGATTTTCCGAGACATCCCAAATTTTGTTTTTTGGCTATATCTTCTGAACAAATTGAGCTAAAGGGTCATAATTTCATAATTGTAATTCTGTCTTGATGGAGCAACAACCTGCCAAGTTTCATAGCGAACGGACTGAAAATTGTAAAAATCGAAAAAAAAGTTCACCAATATTCAGCCACATGAAAGTAACCAATCGGGTTCAGCAAAAAATCTTATTTCTTGTCACTTTATGCAGAAACTATTAGAGAATTATTGTGCGAAATTGCGAGATTAGGCGATTCTTTAAACCCATTTTGCATGTGAATACTCGGCGAGGGTCAGAGTGGAGCGGCTGTGCAAAAGTAGTCGGACTCAACAATCTCATTATCCAAACACGAACATTTCAAGTCAAATAAACCCAATTCAACGATAAATGTTCATATATTGGTCTAAATATCCTAACGTGTTGGTTTAGTGCAAATCTGGCAATGCTCTAGTTTTACTCAAACCTCATGAACGTATTCCTTCCCCACTGACCCTCCCCAAGTATTCGCATGCAACACGGGTATAAACAAACGCCTGATCTCGCAATTTCGCACAGTAATTCTCTAATAGTTTCTGCATAAAGTGACAAGAAATCAGATTTTTTGCTGAACCCGATTGAATGCTTTCATGTGGCTGAATATTGGTGAACATTTTTTTGATTTTTACAATTTTCAGTCCGTTCGCTATGAAACTTGGTAGGTTGTTGCTCCATCACGACAGAATTAAACTTGTGAAATTTTGACCCTTTAGCTCAATTTGTTCCGAAGATTTTGGGAGGTCTCGGAAAATCGATATACCGACTCTCATCGAGAAGCACCAAACACGCTGGATAGTGGATTCACATCATCGGGGGAAGTACTCTCTCCAAAATGAATTCGGCTTCATATCGCAGTTCGGCTGAGGTTTAAAAAATCAACTCGAAAGAACTCCGGGAAAATTTTGAAACCCGCGATATTTAGGTTGCAGCACATCGTCCATATGCCGATAATGTCCTGAGGTATATCTCTCGAATTCTCCAAACCGTAAGTCTTTATCTCAATTTTGAAAGAAGTTATGATGATTTGAAATTTGGTGCTAAACTTTTGTCCGCAACTGTACGAATTGATTGAATACAATCGTAAAAGGGAATCATCGACTGTTTTTCCTAGGCTGGCTACTGATAAAACTACGTATCAATGCTGTCCAAACTGCTTCTAAGGAAAATTACAGATGAAGAAGGTCAACAAACCTGCGTGATATAACTGAGCACCTTTTGCTCTGTTAAGTGCACTCCGTTTTGTGATTGGATGACATCTTCGAGTGTTCCTATATGTATTTAATTAGGCAAATATCCTTACTATTCCAATCAATTAGTTAGAATTTTACATTGTACGTAAAATTGCAGACACTCCGAATAACAAATTGAACTCACCGCCCTCCGCAAATTCATTTACTAACACTTACTAATGTTTTCATTTACTAATGTTTTCGTTCACTATGACTCGGAGGTATCTGAAATGAATAATATTTTCAAGTATATGGTGTGTAAACCATAAACAAATATCACGTGCGGTACGTGAGGTTGGTAGCACAGAGCCATCACAGCACATGTTTATAAACGAAAAAAATAAGAAGAAAGAATGAAAGAAACTAGCATTCGGATATCACGACAAAGCTTATGCTACCAAGAATAAGAAACAATAAAATATCGATAATCTGAAATGTGACATACCCAAGGACCAGAGGATGCGTAGGCACAGTCTGGAATAGCTCAGCCTCTACTGAAATGTGTAAATGTTGTGATATTTTACGAATTTTAATTGTATACATTGCAACATTCGTCTAAACTCACACTTGATCACTTCCCTCTCCTGCGGTGTCAGATCGAACACGGGTAGTCCTTTGACAACCACCTACAATATCGCTACCATATTCTCTTCAATGGTCCATGTTATGGGGGGGTGACAAAACAGAAACCGACAAAACAGAAACAAATCACAGCTCCTTCGGGACTCGACGTAGGGACTAGAGGGTTGTTGCATTGTTACCAGTATGCGCTCTACTACACCACCCTGTTTAGATCCTCTGTCCATTTGATTATGCGTTTCGCACCACCACCTATGTATAAGGGTTCATGGTCAAAATTTGAGTATTTGAGTGGAAATTCATGGGTAGATAACACCAAATACCGTAACCAATCGATAAATATGTTACTGAGATGTAGTTGTTACTGGAGCACCAGGATATTAATTATTGGGGTGTCCGGAAAGTTCGTATAATGCTTCGGAAAAAAGTCAGTTCGCGATCAAATGCAGTGATTGCGCAATCTGTTTGTCAACAATGTATTGCATCATTCTGACGTTGAGTAGTGAGAGGATTTAATCAGTCTCCTAGTTGCTACATTGATTCTTGTGATGGACTCCCATCTCTACCTCCGAGCAGTTTTACTTCATTACTACCGTCTTGGCCGATCCGTGAAGGAGGCCCACTATGCCCTGGCCCAGTCGGAAGGAGCTGACGCCCCCTCCATACCCTTCTGCTATAAGTGGTTCTCCCGCTTCAAGAAAGGGGAGTTTGGTCTCGATGATCAACCCCGCTCTGGACGCCCTCCCTCCCTCGATCAGCCTCTCGTTCTCCGCACACTGAAGCGCAAGCCCATGGCCAGTGTGCGTGAGTTGAAGAAGGATACTGGTACTCCCAGATCAACGGTGTCCGATATCCTCCATCGATCTGGGAAGAAGCCGAAACTCCCACAAGTGATTTCCCATGACCTCTCCCCCGAACAGCTGAAAAATCGTGTTCAAGTCTGCCGGGAATTACTCCATCGTAGATCCAATCTTCGATGGGTCAATTCCATCATCGCTACAGATGAGAAGTGGATCACGTACGATAACCCTGCGAGGAGACTGCAATGGGTGGATGCAGATGAGAAGCCCACGCCCGTCCCGAAGAAGGAAGAGCACGGAAAGAAGGAACTCCTCTGCTTCTTCTTCTCAGTGCTCGGTCCCATCTACTGGGAGATCCTCGCCCCTGGCACCAGCATCAATGCCGGCCTCTTCTCTGAACAACTGCAAGATGTCGCGATAAGAGTCCCTCCCAGACTCCTGAACCAGGGCAAAATTCTTCTTCTGATGGGCAATGCTCGCCCACATCGAGCGAAGATGACCCAGAAGAAAATGGACGAGCTGAAGATCGAGAGGATTCCCCATCCACCGTATTCCCCGGATCTCTCCCCATGCGACTACCACTGCTTCCGCTCTCTCTCTGACTTCTGTAAACGAAAGAAGTTCAAGAATCGAGATGAAGTTGTGAGGGCTTCGTGAACTGGGCGGTCTCGAAGAAACCCGCATTCTGGAAGAGAGGAATCGAGACCCTGCCCAATCGCTGGAGGGAGGTAGTGAGAAAGAAGGGGGCATACATTGGTCACTGATAATTGTAAAGCATTGAATAAAAAATAAAAACAAAAAACTATACGAACTTTCCGGACACCCCAATAGTTACGGTACTTTTATCTATCCATAAATTTCCACTCAAATACTCAAATTTTGACCATGAACCCCTATACATAGGTGGTGGTGCGAAACGCATAATCAAATGGACAGAGGATCTAGACAGGCTGATGTAGTAGCGCGCATACAGGTAACAATGCAACAACCCTCTAGTCCCTACGTCGAGTCCCGAAGGAGCTGTGATTTGTTTCTGTTTTGTCGGTTTCTGTTTTGTCACCCCCCCTGTTATGGATGATAAATTTCTGACTTATTGATCAATTCCCGCAAATAAAAGATCGAATATCACAGCACTAGGTCGGATGAAAAAAAACTATGAAGCTTTTGATATATCAATTGCGACATGACGTCATAGTTCTCATCCGACCTAGTGCCAATATCGCTCACCTTCTCCTAGGAATCTGTCTTCTGATATAGCCTAGCCTCTCCAAATGTTCCTCTACCTGCTTCACCCAGTAGTTTCCCAACCTTCAGTGACTGCATCGCTGGCTAAAACTTGAGCTGATTACGAATCCAAATTCTAATCACATCAGGAATTCTATCTTCACACCATACTTCTCACAACGAAATCACGCATTTTTAAATGTATTTATCACAGGTTGTATAGATATGTGGGGGAGGTGGGGGACAACGAAATGTGTGGAGGATAGAGTGGGTGGCTAGTCGAGTACAGTGGGCTAGAGAGTTTTCGAACGGCAGAGGAGAGAACGCGCGAAAAGACCATACGGTTCAAACACTCTATTCACTCTCATTCACTGTTCAAGTTGTGAATCTAAACGCACGCTAGTGTGCGCCGCTTGAGCATTGAACCAGTCTAGAGATTGATTAGATTGGGGAGAGGCTAGACGTGCAAGAAAATACGCGTGCGATGCAAAGGAAAGTGTGCACATCGCAAGACACCAAAGATTTGATGACATTGCAATGATAAATTTCTGAAGACGAGACTTTGGGTGGATATCCGAAAGTTTGGGTGAGAACTCGGAAAAATCGAGAAACTATGAAATCAGATATTTCGAAATGATTCTAATCCGAAGTGGGCGAATGGTTGAATGATATCTATCCATCTGGTTCCTCTTCAGTCTCTTGTTTGCAACAACTATTTTCTCGAAGGAGTTGAAGAACGATGGAGAGGAAGAGGGGGGAGAGGGACAGAGATATGGAGAGATATGAGATTGGAGGAGGGAATAGGTGGTGACCTCCAACCTTGCGAACTACTCTCCTTACTAATTTACCCAGAACCTCTTGGAAAGTTAGAGTAGGAGCAGAAATTAGAGAGCGAGTGACAGAGGGAAAGATGGAGAGGGATATAGGAAAACGGAGAGAGATGGGAGAGGGGAGAGAGAAGAGAGAGGGAGAGAGGGGAAAGTGGAGAGAGGGGGAGGGGGGAAGAGGAAAGAGGGAAGGAGAGAGGGAGAGAGAACGCCAGAAAGTAAACGAGAGATGAAGAGATAAGCAAAAAGGCGGAAAAGTGTCAGTAAACCGGTTAAAAACTTTTACAGAGGAAGATATTACCTTGAAAGTTACCGAAACTAGCGATTCACCTTTACCTATGGACGAGTGGCCAACTTTTCGTGAAATCTCAACACTCAGCTCTGCTCTGATCACTAGTGATGTTATCATTTGAATTGCAAACCGAAGCAAAACGAAAGGTGAATCGGGGAAAGTAAAGCAAATCGGGTCACATATCGATATTGCCATCTAAAATCGGTACTTGCACAATTCAGGAGAGAATTGTTTGAGATACTGCCTCGACTCCGAAATCGAACGGACATATTCAATATGTTACGTGGATTGTAGCGTGATTCGAAATACATTGGCTACTTCTGGTTTCTATTCACGGGGTCGCCAGTACCTTAAATGTTCAGGAATTGGCGCACTTAGGCCCTAAATGAGAAGCCTAGTTCATTATTTTCTCCAACATTTATTAGGGAGCACATAATTCAATCTTCAATAACATTGTTCATTGCGAAATTGTACTCGAAATTATAACGTAGACTTGTATTGTAGTTCGTATAAAAGATAATTTATCCGTACACATTAAGCGGTTATAACGCATATTAATCAATACAAAATGATCAGTCTGCAAGTTCATATTCTTCTAATATGTTACAATTAGCTAAAATATTATATCGGATTGGTTCAGTAGATGAATTGATCGTTATTCCATTCACTTCTTCTTGCGTATTCAGCTTCAGACAGCATTTTAAGCGAAATATCTTTCATCGAGAAGACTCCTTTTAATATAAATATGCCGTCTTGTTCGACTCATAGGGACAAGACTCATGAGCAACGGTATTATCTACAGTCGATAATGTACCATTCCAGTAAGTATTTGAGCTGAGGATCCATTGCTTATTGATATTTCAGCAGCATCTTCAGCGTCAAACATAATAAATGGAACAGCTCTTCCAGCGAGGCTAATAACAATTCCCTTTTCGGCGTCATTGAGATTGTCGATATCAATCGACTGTCCAGCTCCGTATAACTTATCCAGTCCCAAGAAGAATTGAATGCAATCTTCAAAAGATTGGCTGGTCTTCCCGAGAATCGAGAATATTTCGAAACGTAGACTAGCTATTTCTGCATAAAAATATAATGAGTAACAATCATAATAACAATGTGAACCTTCTGCATCTGATGAATTTGATGAAGGCATTAGGCGAGAAACGAAGAGGGCAGCTTGGCGCACAGGTGTGATGTATGAATAACGCGCTCAATCGACGAGAATACACGAATATTTGCGTTATGCGAGGGAAAATGTAAACAGGAGGAGATAGTTGCGGAGGTTCAGCTCATGAGAGAAAGAAATCGATATAGACGGCATTATTCAGTATTATATATCTTTTTAATATGAGTATTATCGCGGTTTGGAGGGAGTCACATAATCGAAGATATGTTCAAGAGATCCCTATCAAACTCTAATATTGTAAAACATTATGCTGCTCCTCGAAGCTAGTTGCCTATCAATCGGATATTTGTGTTTGTGGAACATGAAGAGGCGTGGAGTCGAATTTCGAGTCGCAGTTGCGTGAAGCTGCACAAGAACTGCCGGAGGGATATATGACAGAAGTGGAGACTATCCAGCAAGAATTGCACGCCAACTGGGAAAGGACGCCATTCAGCTCAGATTTTACATTTCAAGAATTTTACAGGTATCATCGCTTCTCGGAGAATTTTCTTCACATTCGATTCAGTTAGACCCTCCTTCGAAGCCTCCTCATAAGCACGTATCTCCAAGGAAATCCACTCCAAAATATTGCTGGAATGGAACCACATATTCCGATTCTCCCAAAGGACATTATGATCATGGTTTTTAATCAGCTATCGACGAAAGGTCGAGTTCCTCTCTCCTTTGTCTCGAAGCTTTTTCGCAATCTTGATCTAAGCTTAGGAAAACGATCATTCGGATTGCTCGCCCTGGTTTTGGTGAGTATCGTTTACGGAATAGCGGATCATTTTAGAATATATATTTTATCTTTTTTTTTAAAAATACGCTTTTATCGCATCTGAATCCAAAAATGGTGCCATATTATACACATGTTATCGTCGTATTTAGGACAAGAAAAGTACGCTCAATGCTATCATATCACCAAGCACTCAAGATAAATATGACGACAGATACAAATTCACGACGACTTCAAACGGAGATTTTCGGGACATATATCCAAGCATTGTGCAGTTTTTCAAGAATGTATATGCAGAGACCTTCTACATATCGGTGAGGTTTCCAGTTGCCACTAGCATAGTTGTAATATTGTCTGAAAAAAAAATTATTTTAAAGGTTGATGCGAAATTCATTTCTAAAAAAATACATTTGTTTTCTAGTTGGTCACTTTGTACCTACCTAGTTTAGTGCAGTAGTAAATTCGTAATATAAAACATACATAACTGTATTTTCATGAATCGTGGCAGTTAACAGATTGTTATATTCACATTTCAGCACGTGCATGGAAATTACGACTCTGAGGACGCGATTCGAATTAGTTCCCTATTGAAGTCGCTCAGATTCGGAAGTTTTCGAATAAATTGCAAAGGTTGTACTGATATGGCAGACTTCACTCTGAGGTCACTAATTTCATAAAATTTAGCACAGTTTAATATTTTTAAAATAATATTTGTATGTTTTTTTCAAAAATAAACTAAAAAAAATATTACTTAATTTGCAGTTTTATCCGCAATATGCGGCCAACAACTTACGAAGAACTTATTCTGCGATGGAAATGTACAGCTGATCAAAATATTAAAGTACTGCGTCAAGCACTATTTCTACTACCGAAGTCGAAGAGTTTAGAGATATCATATGATGTTGATTCAGGGGGTAACGCAGAACTATTGAACACAGAAGTGAGACAGTTAAATGGTTTATAAGCGATTTTTCGTAGATTCACACGAAATGATATTTACTGTGATGATACTTCGAAATTGGTCGATTTTTTTTCCGTTCAGAGTTATGAAGAGACCGACGTTACCAATCGAATCATCATCCGTAAAAGAAAATCGGAACTGGCTTTACTGGATGGTCCGACACTGCTTCACTTAATAAGAGTATCTGACCAAATTCGGTTTTGCATTTCGGTGTCGTGTAATGCAAACGAAATTATGGAAGCTTTTGAGGTTTTGCTGTTTATATGACTACAATAATTTTTAAAAAAAGCTGTGTTATATCAAGATGAGCTTTACCTAGAATCGGGGGCATCAAAAATCTTGCTGATAACGACAGATGAAAAAAACAAAATTGCCAACCTTATTTTACTTGAAACCTACACAATGTTTTGGTATACGCGTATTTTTCTCAGATTGTGTGCGATTCCAATTCTGCCAGCAAGTTAGTCAACATCGAAGTCGCGAATTCAGCTTCTGATGAATTGTTCGAGCTCATCGAGAAGGAGCGCATCGTGAGTGCAAGATTTCAAGAAACGATACTACGGTATCCTAATTATATATACTATCTGGCGGATCGGCCCGTTTATCGAATGATATTTACGAAACTCACGCGAGAATGCATACAGTTTCGAAAAAATCTAGATTAAAATACAAGGTTTCAGTTTAAAATTGCTATTGACGACTCCAGTCTTCGATCGGTGGCCGATACTTCTCGTCGTAGCGTATTGCATGCATGCAGAGATGGGGAGTTCACAATCATCATAATTTGGAAAGTTGACGAACATGGGCAGACAACAAACGAATGGGCAAGCGATTTGTATGGGCATTTTGAGCACACTCGACGTTATTTTGTAAATTAGGGAAAATCCGCAATATGTATATGACCTATTTAGCATCTGCACTAATTTTCGGATAATCGGACTTCATAATCGGACCTGTGGCTCCTTCTATTACAGCACGAAATGGGATAAAAACATTTAATCATGCTTAACGATATTACAGAATAGAATAAGAACACCGCTTTGCTAAGAAATCGGTGTAATTTGAGCAGACGCTGCTGTCCTGTTCTCTTTGCCGGCTTGTGTAATTGACATTTTCGGAACTGAAGTACTGATGCCTGATGTCTTCGCAATTCTAGGAGCTGAGTGAAATAGGTTCGTGATATATCTGAAATCAAGTATTTCTTTTAGAAACATTCCAATAAAACACTTCCGATATGGCGGCAAGAAATATATGCTGATTAGAGGCGAGATCAAGGCGAATACGCTCGACACCTGAATGTCTCTGTTCATGTCTGAGATATTAGGTTGTTGCGAAAGTCTTGCTCGATTTTATCATTTTAATACTTCTGTCTGCGTTGGCATTCGAATTCATTTCAGACTTACCTGGTTTTTCTTATACTATGAGGGTATCAATTTTCATTCTAGCGCACCTTAGATCAGACTTCTCATTTCATTTAGAAATGCTTGCTTATAGTTCAAATCTTGCGATATGAGTTAATCAAGATGACTTTTCCTTCTATCATAATTTTATGGAGAATAGAAATATGGCCATACCTGAAGTACATGCGTACACAGCTATGCTAATACATCACTTTTGATCACTTATTCATAATTGCGTTGACTAGATATGGCTATTCAAATTATTGAAAAGGTTCTTGGAATACTGATTTTGATATTTCTATCAAGCTTTCATTTCTTGCGCAGCTTGAATGATCGATCTTTTGTGCTTTTGTTAACGAGCACTCTATGCTCTTCCAAAATATATATAAATATTATTTGGACTTCGATCTCTTGTATCTGACAGATAAGTATTCACACAAAATTTCGTTGCAAAATTTCGCAAAATTTTTGCTAATTTATCAAATCTCAAATTTCATGGCATGTATTCTGATCACGATTGAAATCAATTATGCTCGTGAAACAACTGTACACCCTCTTCAACAATTCTGAGATACCAGGCACTGGAGTTCAGAAGGGAGAAAAATCGGAAAGATCAAACGCCGAGCAAGACTTTCACAACAACCTAATATATCTGAAATATCCTCCAGTCGTCCAATATAAAAATGTAACACAGAACTGCCGCATTTCCCCACCCACAAGCTCGCCCGAGCCAAAATACCATCTAAACTCCGCATCGTGTCACTCTCGCCCCATGCAAGTGTTGGTGAATAAATAATAAGAATAAGCATATCACTAGGGATGCTTTCGCGATACATGACTCGCTTCGGCAAACTTGAACCCACTTCCCCCCTCTATTTGAGGATGGGGGGGGGGGTGCTTAACCATGAATAGAGAGAGGGTCATGGGGGTCGCCGTCGGCGTGGGCAACTATGGTTCTGATCCGACCTAGGGACATCACATTATTCTGCGTGATCTCTCACCGGTCAGGCCGGCAACATCGTACATTATAGCCACGAACTAACCGGTAAAATCGCACGCTTGAATGGATCATAGTGAACAACATCGAAGAGGTCGAGCAGCCAGAGTACGAATGATACAGTGAATGAGAGTGGAAGCATCATTTGACATGTGAGAGAACGACAAATGTGCTGATGACTCTGCTTCTCCTTGGAGGCAGTCTGGAATTTCAATTTTGAAAGAATCAATCAATAAAAAATCAATAATTTTACAGCGATTCATTTGTTTAATCACTTGTGATGTACGTTTTCGCTGCTTTAGTTAAAATAACAATTTTGTTTCATGAGAATGTTTACAAAACTGCAATATTTTGACCATTTTTCATATCATTGATTACAAAGGAGCGCAAACAATCATAAATATATTCGATTGTTTCATGTATTTTCGAAACTGACCAGAGTTCCAATCTTGAGAAGCAATTTGCACCTCATGGAAAACAAAATGGGAGTCGCAGTTGTGAATAAGAAAATGATGTATCCAGTAGAAGCACGGTCGAACAAGTTTTCCGTACTGATAAAATGTGTTGATGACAGGTTGAAGATGCCGTATGCGCGTCCCTGCAATAAATTTTCGAATTAGGACGTTGGGTTTTACGATCGGTAACACTTGCAGTTCTGTAAAAATATTAACCCGGTAGTAGGCTCTACCTGTAGCAGGGGATTGGTAAGCAGAGCTGGAGTGGGAGTTCGATCAAATACGATAGCGTAGGCGATCTGAACAATAATTCGCATCAAACTTGTGAGGCAATCGGGTTTCCTATTTCTTACGCTTCAGGCGTTTAAGGCACCGTCTATCAAAATTTTTATGATATTTGCCTTTTAAACCTACCCAAAAATGAAAATATCCAAATGGGAAAACACATGTTTTCTACATTTTTATATTGCATTTTTTCCTTACCGTCATTGACAACGCAGGGAGAGACGCGACAAGACAGATGATGGTGGGAATTTTGCGACTCCCTGCATTCAGTTTCTGACTCTTTCTTTCTAGGGAAGCATAAGAATGTGGGCGGGGCTTCCTACCAGAATTGGCACTAGACGAAAAGGAGAACGAGAGGAGGCGATAGGCGAATGAAATTAGGAGCAGGAGGTTAGATTCGCCGATTGATTGGATGTGAAAGGCTACAATTGCACACTGTTCATCGCACCAAATCGTTTTGGTCTCTGATCCTTCACTGTGTAGGCAATACAAACATTCTCAGGCAGTCGCAGACTATTCTCTGAATATGCTCTGAGATAAAACTGTGTCTCAATGTCTAACAGGGAAATGAAATCGATTACCTTGAGCCGCGTGACAGAGTTTGATGTGAATGAGCCGGCATGGTCCAGCGTAGACGTATATCAGGGCACCCTCGAGGTTCTCCACCCTATACGGGTATTGAAACGTTTGAATTACCGATACTTCGTCGCCATCGACAATTGCTTATACGGAATAGTTAAACAAGTAGTTAAACCTTCACACTGCCATTCGTATCGCATTACAACGCTCGAACCCCGTCTGGTGAGTTCGAGCGTCAGTACAACTCACATCACGGTAACCAGCAAGCTCGTCAGGCCAATCATGAAATCGTCACAAGCGGTGAATAGGAGGATAGCAGAGAAGTTGCGCATCCGTTTCGAAGTGCTGGCGAACACGAATTATTGTTGGCATTGCCCACAAGGAAAGCAAGTCAATCAATTACGTCTTTCTTTTCGATCTCGTGTTTCTCGGTTCACTATATACGGTACAACAAATGTGTGTCATTTTCAACAATATTTCATTTTTATAAAATACTCACTTCTGTATGATCGCCGTGATCAATGATAGATTGGCAATCATCGCCGAGACATCGATGATGGACAGGGTAACAAAGTGTGCGATGTCGCCGTCCCGCATCTTTATTACTTATAAAGTTGAGAATATACTCGGGATGAGCCAATAAAGACAAAATGTGTGAGAAATAGAAGGAAGATACATAAATCGAGTAATATAATGTACCGTCAAAATGTCTGACAAGTTACGAGGCGCCAGTCTCAGATGTGTTAACAATCAACTTTTCAATAGAAATATTCGTTGAAATACAATCGTGTAGTCTCACGAAAGGAAAATTACTTGAACTGCGATATGGTTACAATGAAGATTATTTTCTAAGAAACACGATTTTAATTCCAATAGTAGGCGTGGGAATGTGATTCTCAGCACGCATATACATGCACTACTGGGGAATTGAAATCGTTATTCCGTTCCACGTATAATTTGTATTCACTATAGAATAATGTAGTTACGATTGAGTATTCAGATACATTTTCAGCAAAAAGTGCGTAGACACATACTCGTGTGCAAGAAAGGCAATGTGAAGGCTGATGAAATGAAATGTCAATATTCAGTGATCCTTGAAACATGATTATCGTTCTCACAGTAGGTGTGGAAAATACTTCAAAAATACTGCTACTTGACTACACCGAGCAATAGATCACCGACATGCAATCGTTTTACTAAAAGGGAGATTTCGGGTTCAGGTATTTACTAAAAAATGTTCGGGTATAAGTTGTCTAATATAACATTATATGCATAAAAGTTAATGATTGTGAGATGGCGCTTCCAAAGGTTTGGGATTCTCTTTCTGGTTAATTGTTTAAAAAAAGTGTTTTATGTTCAGAAACGCATAATAGGAAACTAGCTGATGTGCTTTACTTTTCGCAGAGCCTCCCACGATTTGACAGATACAGAAAGTCTGCAATGCCTAATGCGTAAAACAGGGCAAGCATATGAGTTCTCGTCACCTCATTATCGGGCAGAGATGAATTCACAAGAAACGATTGTCTTCATTCCTCTTACTGCCAATATTGAAGAGAGAGCAAGCTGAGTGAAGAGAGCTGTTGGGCTCTCTCGAATCAGGGTGAAAGCCATTTTATCACACAAGACAAGAGCTTAAATACTGAGCAAATCGAGGGAAGAACACATGAAAAAAGGTGAGTGGGGAGCACCACATGTTGCAATAGGTCTACTGATATTACAACGATGAACACTAAACATCTCCGTCTGGAAATGGAGACAAGAGCTATGTTTTAGCGAATCCTCTAATATCAGATCTACTAGACCGACCAGTGCATTATCCGTGTTTGTAGAACATGCATCTAGACATAATCGGCTTGTTTAATCTGTCAGAAATGTGCGAGAAAAGTTGCGTAAAAAGTTGCGTAAAAAGTTAGCGAACTTCTGATTCTCTCCTGTTCGTGTACTCTCTCTCTTTCTCTAACCAGGTCGTTGAAAAGTTCACGAACTTTTCGACGAACTATGTTCGAAAATCATACTTTTCTTTTGTTTTACTTATTTTTATAAACTATTTTTGCTTTTAACTTATGACTTCTTATAATGGCAACCTTCCCTTAGCTGGAATAGCTTCAGAATACAGCGTAGTGAAAGTAAACAGGGTTGGAGTATTTTTTTCGAAAATGGGTCACCACTTTCCCCACCCTGTAATGTCAAGCTATTCCATCAGAGGGAAGGTTGTTCTTATAAGCAGTCATAAGTTGAAAGCAAAAATAATTGATAAAAATAAGTAAAACAAATGAAAAGTACGAATTTCGAACATAGTTCGTCGAAAAGTTCGTGAACTTTTCAAGGAGCTGCGTGAAAAGTTAGAGAAAGGCGAGAGAGTACGCGTTGTCGAGAGAGGGAAAAGGAAGTAAACAATCACTGCTTCCTTTTCCCTCTCTCAAGAATGCGTGCTCTCTCGCCTTTCTCTAACTTTTCACGCAGCTCCTTGAAAAGTTCGTTAAAAACCGGCATTAATTCGTTCGAAATTCGTACTTTTCTTTTGTTTTACTTATTTTTATCAATTATTTTTGCTCTTAACTTATGACTGCGTATAAGAACAACCTTCCCTCTGATGGAATAGCTTGACATTACAGGGTGGGAAAAGTGGTGACCCATTTTCGAAAAAAATACTCCAACCGTGTTTACTTTCACTACGCTGTATTCTGAAGCTATTCCAGCTAAGGGAAGGTTGTCATTATAAGAAATCATAAGTTAAAAGCAAAAATAGTTTATAAAAGTAAGTAAAACAAAAGAAAAGTATGATTTTCGAACACAGTTCGTCGAAAAGTTCGTGAACTTTTCATCGACCTGGTTAGAGAAAGAGAGAGAGCATGCGAAATGGAGAGAATCAGAAGTTCGCGAACTTTTTACGCAACTTTTTCTCGCACATTTCTGTCAGATTAAACAGGCCGAATATTTACTCAGACAAAAACAATACGTAGGCGCAACTGCGGACATTTTTTCGGACTTTTTTTAAAAATTACTGGAATATGAATGTGATGGTGCATGTTTTCAATCTTCTACAGCCATCACAACCAACGAAGAGTGCTGAGGTTGGGGCGCAATTATGTTATGTCTCGGACAAGGCGAATCGAGTTGGAACGATGCAACATCTCTGTCTTCGATGTTAAAATGACAACAGTTGATGACGAGTAGAGCGGCTGCGAAAATGAATCTGAAAAAAAAGAGGTTTCAATGAAATAAAATGCTGGATATGCGTGTGTGTGTTGGAATGAATTCAAGCATTTCAAATGATAATCTGTGTATCGAGGAGGAAATGCGCATTCTGACTTACAAACATGTCGCAAGAGCGGCGAAAACGGCAGCGAATACGTAAATTTCCTCCATAGGAGATGTGTAGAACGTTGTAGAATACGTAGAATACGATATTTCGAGTGTTTCAGTAATAGACGACTCGAGAGAACACAGTTTTCCACTATCATCTCATCAATACCCGTCCATTGTCACGGTGATCTTTCCACTTGAATTGGTCGAACTTCGAAGAATCCACTCTATTATGTACGCTCTGCCAAGTGGCAAGGAGAGCAAACAGTCAGATGATAGCTATTTCAGGCAAATACGTGTCTACTTTATCATTATCTGTGAACTAGGGTTCGCAATTTTTCTTTCGTCTCTTAATTTTACATCTTCTCTAAACCGGTCGAATGGCGAGAGAGTATGTAAAATGATGAGACCGCGGTATCGTTTCTCGAACTCGACTGTGAACGCTACTTAAAAATGGTTTCACTGTCTCGCTAATGCTAAAAAAAATTATCCCAATTCATGCAAATATTATTATCAAACTTACAGAAACAATACGGTATAAGAGATCCTTTTATGTATATTGATGAAGCCAATCCGATGTAATCTCCGATTATGTATGTCAAGGTACGTGACCGATGTATCCTACGCGCTTCGTTTATCTGTTTTAATGAATTATTGAAGATTTGTCCTCGATGTTTATCAAAGTCACCTGATCGGCCAGTTGCCGCTGCTAATTTGAACTGGATAAGCTCACTCGTGAGCTACGGTCCTATGATTGTTTGCGCATTTGTATCATCAATATCATTTTCAATTTGATCAATCACGGTCCTTTCATTACCGAAACTTTGTTATGTCTACCACGACATATGCCTGTACCAATCCATGAAAACAAAAGTTTGAGAAAAGGGTCTTCGACTTCTCATCTCAAACACTCTCTTGGCCGGTCGATCGGCGAGAGTGAGCACAACCTGAAGATACCGTGTTATCGTTTTTCGATCTAAATATTGCGCCAAACACCAACCTAATCTCGCCTGGCCTTTTCATAGCGTCGCTTAACGCGCTGATGATAAAGATTATACATTAATATTAGGTTGAACAGAAAGTCTTTATAAACTGTTTTGCTCGATCACTGCTCAGTGCACGAGACCTTTGGTGTTCCCTCGCCTCTAGTGAATAACACATGACAAAGGGACTATGTGGTCAACAACTCCCCATTCCACGCCTTTCATTCTGCCACTAGTAAGACCACGATGTTTGTTCCCACGGCCTTGCACATCCGCAACGTTCTGTTATTCGTATTCCTCTCTCACACTACAATGAAGGAATAGGAACGTCATTTGGCTGAAGTGTACGATTCATATGCCACTCACTACCAGACCATGCCCAATTGGTACCAACTCTTCGAGAAGGGGGACTTTTCCATGGATGATCATGACCGGTCTGGGAGGCCACCCGAGCTGGATTTGGATGCGCTACGGATCGTAGTGGAATTGGATCCTTTCCAAATACCCGCGACATGGCAGCCACACTTGGGGTATCGCAAAGCACCATCGTAAAATGACTGGTCTCCATTGGCAAGAAGAAGAAGCTAGGCCGTTTAATACCCCACAAATTGACCCAAGGCCAATTTGACCACCGTGTCGACGATTCCCTTTCTCTACTCACTTTTCACGCTGGAGATCGATGGTTGGACCGTCTCATAACAGGGGTCGAGAAGTGGGCCTGCTATGAGAATCACCATAGGAGGGCACAGTGGGTGGATGCCAATGAGACCCCACAGGGCGTCGCAAAGCCTGACCTTCACCCTATGAAAATCTTGCTCTCTGCCTGGTGGGGAGTGGATGGCCCGATTTACTGGGAGCTCCTACCCGAGAAGCGGATTATTACTGGATATGTCTACACTAAACAACTACGGAATCTCAAGAAGAAATTCGCACAATCTGCCCTGAACGGCAAGAAAGTGTACAATCAACACGATAACGCCCGACCACATGTTGCACGGCAGGTCAAGCATGAGCTGTCCAAATATGGCTGGATGGTTCTCCCTCATACACCGTATTCTCCTGACTTGGCCCCTTCGGATTATTGGTTGTTCTCGGATCTGACCCGTCATCTCGATAAGAGATCCTTCACTTCCCGTGGGGCGATCGAGGCCGCACTCAAGCAATATTTTAATTCGCGCCGAGATGGGTTCTATAAGGAGGGAATCCATAAGTTACCTGAACGTTGGAGATTTGTCGTAGATAACAATGGTGAATACGTTTGATTTCGCTTTTGCGCTTTATTGTCAGAAGAAGGGAAATAAAAAGTTTATAAAGACTTTCTGTTCAACCTAATATATCCGAGTTATTATGGCGATTCGACGCATGATCTCATCGTGTTACACACTTATGGTTTCTTTTCAAGTAATTTTGAGCAGATTTCGAGTAGTAGTGAGTATATATACTTATTGCATGACTTATCAGCTATTAAGACCTGAAACATATCTGCGAATTACCCATAATTACCTGAAAATGAAAACTACGCTCTATACGCGAAGGGATAGATCAGACAAATAGAGAGCGCGTACTAACTGAATGAGAAAAATTGTTCTCGGGAAATTGTTCATCAGTTTGGTCGCGAAATGCATTTCCCTATCATGGGAGTGTGGTATTTCAAGAAAAGCATCTTAGCCGAGCGAAAACTGCTTACTCTCATTAGCTTCTTGAATTCCAAACGTCGGTTGGCCGCTAAACTGTGCGAATACTCGCAGAATGAATAAATGAATGCCCGAATTTCGAACTGTTATAGCTCATCGTCTTTGGAGACATTTTGCCAATATCTGTATCACCCATATAGATTTCCTTTCGAATGCACGCGTTCTAGTAAATTTGCAAATGCGCACATTCTAGCAATGCGAGAGGGCGACCTTCCTCACTTTGTGTGCCTTTCAATCATCGATTTCTCAGCGATGCTAGCCAATCTATCATTGATTGCAGCCATCGTTAAGTGGTAATTTGTTTTTCTTAATTATAACTTTTTTCGAATGAAATTATTAACATATTATTTACCATAATGTATTCAAAACGAACTGAAGAGTCGAATTGTACAGCACTCCGAAACGGATGCGGAGCTATTCTGCTATCCTACTCTTCACGGCGTGCGATGACTTTATGATTGCGCTTTCGAGTTTGCTCGTAACAGTAATGTGAGTTTCATTTAAGCCTCAAGAGTTCATTCTTTTCCCGTCACATTTGCGATTTTCGAATGTCCTATCGAGTAAAAAATGTCTACCAAAGCTTACAATATCCAGGGTGGAGAATATCGAAGGAGCCCTAATCTATGTTTACGCTGGTCCATGCCGATTGATTCACATCAAACTCTACCACGCCGCTCAAGGTTTTTCATTTTTGCATATGTATACAAACGTGTACATTCGTGCTTTCTATCTATGACTTCATAACAAACCACTTGCTACGGCTTCATTACAGTGTACATTAAAAAACAATTCAATGATCAGAATGGAGATCCAATCAATATTCAGCATTTCACATCCAATCAATCTGCGAATCCAACGTCCTCATTCTCCTATCTTTCTCGTACAGACTCCTTTCCTTCTCCCTTTCGTCTCGTGTTAACTCAGGTAGCTTTCATGAGGATCCAATGTGTTTTATTTAACTCCGGTTCAGCGATGCGTTTCGAACTCTAACGAAATTATCTGTATTTTGCCGTTCAAGTTTTAGGACCTTCGAAAGTGAGAATTGGAACATAAATTCAGGAAGTCGTACAATGCCAACCATCCTATGCCTGCTAGCATCTCTCCCCGCTTGGGCAATGACGGTGAGATAGGAATGACTTTGCAAGAATCGGTGTTTTCATTCGCGGCTCTCTCTCTTTCTCCGGTCAGAGTGGATAGAGAGTATGAGGAATGCATATGTCTTGTATTTTATTATTAATGTAGTGAATGCTAAGCAGAATGCATTGCAGATTGCCTACGCAATTGTTTGTGATCGGCCTCCTACACCCTCACTGATAGCAAATCCTCTACTTCATGTAGCGTATATTTTGAGTAACTGTAAATTTGGTGTTGAAAATTCACCGATTTTCCGAATTGCATACTCCGGTCCAGATGATTTTTCGAATTCAGGGACGCCAATACGGCATCTTCAACATGTCTTCATCCACGTTCTTCAGTTCCGACAACTTCTTCGATAGGTTTACCATATCTTTATAACATAAAAATAATCCAGAACAACAATAATAACAACATTAATAGTAATAATTAGGTTTACGACAGCGTACATCATCATTCTCGTCATCACAGCTTCACCGATTCTGTTCGTCATGCGTCGAAATCTACTCCGAAAGATTGCGACACTGGTTAGACTTGAATGTTGAAAATGAAATATGTTTTTTTCATTTATTGCAAATCGAAGGATATTAATAGAAAACTTACTCATTGTTATTGCAATTTATGGTGTATAGTCTTTGGCATATCAAAATGGTAGAGCTACACGGAAGCTTCTCATGAAAGATAATTATTGTGCTTCATATATCACACATGCTTGTAGTGAACCAGAGACCAAGAACATCAAATGCTGTTCAGTGTAAGGAATTTGCTGATAATGCCAAATCTACTAATATGACGTAATAACAAAAATAATTGAAAATTCCAGACAGCTTCCCAGGAGAAACAAAGCCATCAGAACATATGTCGATCTCTCACATGCCAGATGATGCTTCCTCTTTCATTCGGTGTCGCCCTTATTTTGTGGTTGCTCGACCTGTTCGACATTTTTCACTGCGACCTATTCAAGAGGGCCATTTTACCGGTAAGATCTCAGAAATTAGAATTTAAGGGTCGACAAATCTAGAATGTGCTTGTGAAATGCAGGGTCGAAGGCCCGTTTATGGAGTTCAAGAAGAAATAACACAAATGATTGAATTCTCTTTAGATTTCGAGTTTATTCGCGCTGCTTTCGCCACTTATCAACTTGTATTTCCTTCCACCCTATCGGACGTATTTTATTACTAAACTAAGAAAGATCGAAAGGTATATGCCCCTGAATGCCAGACTGTTTCTTGAAAAATTTCTTGAAATTGGAAGAACGTAAATGGAAATTTCAGAATGCTTTCAAGGAGAAACAAAGTCACAATCATATCTGTTGATCACTGACATGTTGATTTTATGGCATGACATAACTGATACGTTCAATTATGTTCCACCTATGTGTCACCGACTCATTGTGTATGGTTTTGGTGGAAAAATTTGCCCATACACGGCATTCAGAATCTGTTTATTTCATTGAAAACAATAAATATAGTAATAGACATGAATCATACATAGTATGCAAACAATTGAATACAAGTCTAGCAGAATCGACACGTCTTAGCGCAGTCTCTCCTCATAGACGCGGGATTCGTGGAGCACAGTTGGGGAGAGGCAGCGATCCACGAAGCGCAACCTAGATCAATAATCATACCTTTCTATCTCTTTCTTTTCGACACTCATCGTGGACAAATCGCAAGAAAATGCGTGGCACAAGCAAGGGCTGGATTGCCTATTGTTTCCCTACCTGGTTGAATGTCGAGGCACTGCGATGGAGGGATTGTAGGGGGCGCCTGAAAATTGTAATCATAAAAATCATGTGTCTGCAATCGATAATCAAAGGTTCACCACTAGCAAGTGACGAACAAGATGTTTGCGGCCATGTTATCAGGCATTGTTATTGTTATTGTATTATTTACCATTGTTATTGTTGTTGTTATTGTTTTTCTCACTCGCAGTTGCTGCTCCCGAATCACTGCATCCAGCACGACCCTCACTCCATTCCACGTCTCGCGAGCGGTAGGAATGAGCTCATTCGGGCGCATGACGAAGCCGTTGAAGGCTGACAATTTGTTTTTTTTTTTTTTAATTTGCATTCGTATTGGAAAAAAGTCTTGCGAAATCCAACGCTGACAAGAAACTTCAATATGTGAGAGGAACCAATTCTAAAAAAACTAAAAATAATCAAACAATTTTCGATTGGGACTACAGTTTGAGAAACGCTACCACGACCGTTTCACACTCCATACTCTTTCGAGAATCGGTATGTGGTGCGAGTGTGTGAAATTAAGAGACGATGGTCCGAATTACGTAATTGGGATGATTATGACTGACCCGTGTACAGTGGCCTCAACTCAATCGTGTACGAGTACTTCACGCCGATCTTCTCCGTCGCCCAGTCAGTCGAACCGCCAGCGAATCCGTCTGAACTGTTGCATTCGCCTTTTGGAATATGTCGATAGGGCCCAAAGAACAAAAATGGCAGTTTAAACTTTGAACATCGAAGTTACGTTTCTATTCGAAATTACTAAATTTCGATGTAAGGCTTTATTTTTTACGTTAACTCACAAATTATTTCCGGTCCAGTGCCAAACTGGTACTTGGTTCCGTACATCTTCTCGATCTCCTTGACGGCCGTGGATGCGACTCGTCTCTGAAATTATTTTTTTTAATATTTTTGTGTATTTTCATCCAAACTTGGGAATGTCATGAAACCATTAAACATCAGTTCAAGTAAAATAACTGACAATATCGTCAATCTCCCTCGGGTACGCCTTTTCTCTGTGCGAATACGAATGGATAAACAACTGAGAGTAGGAGTGCAGAGTGACGTAGGCACGAATGCGCCCTTTGAGCGAGGAGAAGAGATCGCGAATGGCCCTGAATGACCAATATAGTATGGTCGACGGTATTCGGTGTGATCTATGCAAAGTTACTAATAATTGACTGAATCAAGTTAAGGGAAAAGTGGCAATTTGGTAGGCCAGGTACATCCCGTCATTTTGATGAGAAAATACACAAAATGATTCTGAATGAGCAATAACCTTTGAGTTTCCAGTTAGGTTTCACATCACTTAAAAATATGATGGACTGATATGCAACTCTAATAACGATGAGGAAGTATCTTCAATACAATTCTAACTAAAATATGATTTACTGAAAATTGATTTAACTGTCAGACTAACCCTGTCAGTAACAGAAACAACACTATAATAAAGTAAAACGTACACCGTCTCCGGTTCACTGAAAGCGAAAGGCCCATGGAAAATCTCGGAGCAGATGTATCGGGATGATCCGATTGCTTAAATATTTTTATTATTTTATTAAGTTATTATTTGCCGTTCAGTCTGTGACAGAAAAGTAAACAAATGACAATTTAGCATTTCCTTCTAGAAATTCGGATGTCTACATTCAAGACACTCTCGCACCGTTTGACCGGTCAAAAGAACTAAGAGAACATTGCCAGAATTTCAAACCTCCGAACTGGAAGTCGAAGTTCCTGTTCAGATCCACTCCCGTACAGCATCGTTTCTGGCCCTCGATCGACGTTGAGCAGAGCTCACGAGCACGGTTCTTCCGCCACATACGGTACTACAATTGTTGTACTTAATAGTATTTTTCCAAAATATTCGGCACTTATGGTAGATGTATGATTCTCAATCAACACCCCTTACTTCTAAAGCTTTGATAATGATGAACCTAGAGTACGACATCTTCATTTTATGTACGGTTGTTACGGGTCGAGAGAGTGTATGTAATGAAGTGGCCATGATATCGCTTCTCGCCTCTATTTCTAATGCAAACCTTCAACGCTCATCGAAAAACCCACCTTGGGATTCGTCTCATCCACCCTAGTGTACTCGTATCCATCGGGATTCAGCACGGGCAGCACGTAGATGACCATGTTGTTCACGTACTCCTTCACCTGATCGTCGGCCGCGGGGTTGAGCAACTGAAAGTCCGTAGTCCGGGTGTAGCTTTTCCAAATCCGGGTAATGTTTTTTTTCTAAAAAACTTCATAAGTCAAGCAATTCTAGAAAGCGAAGAGACGATAACTATGCTGTAAATTTACTGCCTCATTTTTCAAAATATGATATTGCATTCATTTACTGCCTCATTTTTCAAAATATGATATTGCATTCACATTCATTTCCTCCCTACACTACTTCTATTGCACCGTTCAGTGTTTTATGATGTACCCTGATCTAACAAGAGTAAAAACTGTTATCGGCGTGCTTCGTTTTAGAACTTCTTAGCTTAAAACTCTTTAGAGGGTGGAACTTTGTGTTCCACATTTACTCACTTGCCATACAAGTGACCTAAAGTGACCCTGAAAATCATGTTCCATCTCCATTCCGGAACTAAGTAATCGCACCCTAAGAACTTCCAACCAATTCGCCTTCCGGATACTATAGAGTTAATCGAGTGAAAGATCAGTTAACCGATTTCAATGACTATTTCTGATAGACCACATGGAACTGAGAGACGATACAGGTGGAATACCGGCCATCAATGTACTACTCGAGTCAAAGGGCATAACACTTACCTGGTAGAAAAGTAGAAGTCGGTAAATTTAACGACCCTTGATGGACCACATCTAACTCGAGGAAAGGACTACGCTAGTGAAACATTATTTTACCGGATTATTCCGGTGGTCAATAATTTGAATCGACTTTTGCCTTTCTATTGAACAATAGACAATACAATTCGAACTGCAATTACCAGTAAAAAGCGAGCATTGGACAATTGTACCTGATTGATGAAGTAGAGAGCAGTATGGACCGTCGCCCATTCTCTCGCGTGAATTCCCGCATCTAAGATGACGACGTCCTTCTTGCCGTCGTCGAAGCCGACCTGAAAAATATAACTAACTTTTTTTAAACTGCGATACAGTTCGTTAAATGCGTCAAATTGGACCATTTCCGTAGATGATACAACTAGATTTTCAAGGAACTAGATACGAAGAGTGTAACTACTTCCGGTGTTACCTTCTCATGTTTCCTATGTTTTCGATCAAACTAAACAGGAAGTTCAAAATTAGGGTAAATGTTCTACAGTTCGAACATATTCTAGACCGGACGAGTGCGAAAAATTATGCCAAGTTTATTCGAATATAATTGACCACCGAGAGATGATGCAAGATATGAGCTTCGATTGAAACTTACCTTTCTGGAGTGTTCTAATGTAAAATTCTCAATGACATCATCACAGCATAAAAATGACTGAATGAACGAAACTTGCTCTAACCTTGAGCCCGGAGATCGGCCGTCCTTCGTGTGTCGTTCCGATTGTGATGTACTTTGCCAATCCTGAAATGCCGCATTTTTTAAAAAGTAATGTTCCGAAAGTTTTCGCCCGGTTAAGCGAGATGTATTGCAGGAATGTATGGACTCCAAATTGGCTAGAAACTAAAGACCAACTGCTATGATCAACTGTTGCAGATCATTTAGCCAAAAATGCACGCGTGGCACTTTTTACGAAGTGATCTTTGAAAAACAAAATTACCTCTGGAAGAGTCCGCCATTCGCTGCATCGAGTCAGTGATGGGGATGTAACCGTGGTAGGCGCCGAGGGGAAGGGCGCCGAAGGGCACTGAAAATAGTAAATGCTTCTATATTGGTATGACACTTTCTCTGCATGTCATTTTCCCATTCGGAATAGCTTAGATATACTGTTCACAATACGTTATAGTTCGAACTTTATTTGCATGATATGGGCTATTTCGTCACTGAAATCAACTCACATGTTCCCAACTTTCTTGCAAAGGAGGGGAAAAGGAGATTAAAAAGTGAAATCTGAGTTGCAGAGATGACAAACGCACGTGAAAGATCATCCTTCCTCCTCACACCCTCCAACATCTTGGCTCGCTTCTTGAACAGAGCAGAGTTCAGGATCAGGTCCCTGCAATTTCACAAGCTCTTGCTGAGATAATGAGATGTAATTGAGACACACTGAGTAATTGAGGATCAAATAATTACAACTATTATTGATAATTGCTGTCCCGTTCTTTACACTCACTTTTGAACATCATCATTAATCGTGTTATACGTGATGTTCCAATCGCCCAGCATCTTTTCAAGTGCGGATCCGGGACTCGCCATTACATGACTCATTTCGTTAACGGAATTGGGAAGCAACCAGAAATCGGCGACCTGGAAAACCACATTTCATAAAGTCTCGATGAAAATTTTCCATGTTTCCTCTATTTCTCTCTGGCGATGATAAACTTTGACCGATCTTGATCGGCACGATTTCTAGTTTTTTTCATTCTCATTGTAATGATGTACTTGCGTTATTTTTCTAAAAAGGTCATCGTTTACAGATTCTTATCTGGTCCCGGGAAAGAATGCAGCTGTGGGCACTTTTAAAGCTCAGATCACTCAAAAATGTATGCAAGTGTGGGGTGAAAGTGATAGTGTTTCAAAGGCAGAGACAGGGGAAAGAAAGGGAACAACAAAGAGTGAGAGAGGTAGCCGAGAAACGAGAGATGAAGACAGAGGCGCGCGCTCTACTCATTAACTATGCTCTCTAGTTCATTCAATGATACGGGAGTAGTAGAGGGTGCCACTTCCATCAACCCCTTGAGACGGAACGAATCAAACTTTGTCACCTTACGAGTGGTCAATCGAGGCGCAATAACAATCATACATATTTTACGGATTGCACTTAACGGAATGCTCAATTAGAAATTCCACATTGACGGGTAGACAATACGGATGTGAACTTTCTTCGAAGCATCTATGCCAAAACCCCTCCCCTTGCTTCTTCCTTATTGGAAGGACTCATTTTTCAATGAACGCTTCCGAAAACGAGAGTGGTAAATATTGTTCTGCACTAAGCAGCTTAGTTTTGCCTCTCTTTCCCTCGCTTCTCACTTAGTGCTCGCGCCGTGAAATAGTAGAACCACTAGCAAGCGAAGAAAGTGTAACACACTCTTGCGCCATTGAATGATAGCGCAGTGCCGATGCTAAAAAACGGCGTACTCTGCTCAATTTACTCTCAACTTGATCTTCAAAAAAGTGTAAACGCTCACATCCTGGGGATATTTCTCGGCAAGCGCTCGGAGCTTTTCCAGTTCAAAGTCATCGCGTGGAACGATCGACAATACGCGATATTTGCTGAAAATCAATGATTTCTGCTCAATCTCAATGAAAAAAACAGGAAAAGCTCACCTAGAACAATAGACAGTGGTCGATAGCGATAACAACAACAGTAGACCCGTAGCCATTGTCGAGAGGAGGAGCGGTCGAAGTGAACTAAGGGGCGGGATTTTCCCCTCCCGCAAATCGTTCTAACTCCCTACTTTTTCGTTCTCCTCTCTCTCTCTCTCCCCATCACCCTTCCATCCTTACTGATGAAACAATAAGGTCAGACGACTTTCGCCCTTAGCGAAGGACGAATTTGTTACAGCTGCGCGTCTCCCCCGTTCAGCTTTTCCGTGCCTATCAGTGTGGCGGGCGAATTAGGGAGAAACTCTCTCCAATTTTCCTGATCTCTAGTTTCGCTGACCGGCTAATGTTGCCAAAGAAGAAGGATCGGTCTTTGTTCATCATTTTCATGTACGCATGATCAGCATCAAAGGTGTTCGATCTTTCAATTGAGAATGGCTTCTCAAGAAATAGCACTCTCCATTAAGTGTCCACTCTGAACCGGCAGGTTAGTGAGATGGTGGGACAAATTCAGTTAGTTTCTTGCGTAGTTATGCCTAATTCGGACTAAGTATATTTGGCAAAGCCAATTCAACATTCCGAATTTTTGGCAGTTGAAACGGAGAAACGGGCACCTGACGATTTCACCTTTACATACTGCTGATCAGCAACGAGTTGGTAGATCACGCATCGATCGTTGGTCAGTGCCACAAATTCGGGGAACTACACCGGATGAGAACCAAAAATTGGACTCTTCTGTAGAACCTTCAGAGAAGCATTTTTGACACTCAGGGAACCGAACATTCTGGAGAAGGGTACTTTTTTGGTTCTCATCCGACCTAGTGCCAACTCGGGCGTTCCGACGATCGCGATTGTAAATAAGGCGTGCTTGCGAGGAAGGGTCATTGCCATAGCAGATCTGTAAATCCGGGCTCAATCCGGGCTAAGTTTTATCCTAACAGTGGTATTTCCTTAAATGTTCTAATGAAATTTACTGAAGCTCCTGAAATTTGAGATACATGGTATATTTTCTACTGTCTGCAATTCGACGATAACTCATATGTGTTTCAGGCACTCATCATTATCAAGTCTTCGGCTCTGAATTCAATAACCATTTTGCTACCGTTTTACAAAATAAAATCTTGAGGATATTCTGCTCCAATAAACCGGTTCATCCATCTCTCATATCTCCTTTCCCATCTCACTTGTATATCTACTCTTCACCTCCTCCTCCCTTATCCTTCCCTTTCGCTCTCTAATTCCTCTCATCAGTTGAGGTGTTAGTGAGACGAAGGCTATCGATTGGGGGTAGTGATTGCGCGTTGTTTCGTTACGAACTTCTTCACATTCCTTCTTCTTTAGATGTTCGAGTCCATTCGTTGAAAGTGAGGATGTGAGAGGCGATTTGTCGACGTGTAGTCGGTATTTGACTCATTCCGAGTTCTCGCTCACCAAATAGTCCGTGAAAGTGTGACAAGGGCAGTGAGTCGTTCTTTTCTTTGTCTTAGTGAGTAGTCATCGTGGCAATGCGCGAGTTATGCAATAGAGTTCGAGAATTCCTATCACGATATCTTCATTTCCAACACCGATCGATCCGGCCTAGATAGTTTGTCATAATAAGATACGAAGGTCCATTTCTGCTTCATTAGACGAGTAATTTTGAGTGTCGCACGTTCTTGGTCACGCTCTCAAGTGATTACTTCTTCTACTAGTTCTTCTGGTCTTTGAGTTCGCATTCACAGCTGATGCTCTCTCTCTCTTTCCAATAATATTGAACTCATTCTCACTCAACGCTATTAGACAATGATCTCCCCTCGTCTTTTCAGTTCATCGATATGTGTCTATTTATTGCTACATTTTTCATCAACTGACTTGTTTGTCATATCGGACAGTTTATATGTACTGTTCGGTCACATGCCACAACGGCTGCTTTCCTTTTCACAATCGATCCACATCGGTTCACTTTCACCTCATTCTCCAACATTTGTCTTTCGGAAAAGTGTGCGGAATGATTTCGCGTTTCTCGTTATTTTGAACTCCAAATAAATGCTCACACAACCGCTCACTTCCAGCTTTTACAACACAGGGTCGCCGTCAGCATAAGCATAGTCGAAACCGAGTTGAGCACTTCGGAGCCGTGACCGGTATCAGAACCAGAACTACAACCGCAGCCGCTAAATGGAACTCGAAGACAAGTTCGAGAAGCTTCGCGTCGTCGGAAGAGGCGCTTTCGGGATTTGCTGGTTGTGCAAGAAAAAGGGAGAAGAGAATGCGGAAAAGGTGAGTGATATGTGGGAGGTGTAGGTCTCCCCCAGAGACCTCAGGGGTAGATGATTGGATGTAAATTCGTTCGATAGTGTATCCATGCTCAAATAAACACAAATTTTAAAAAAAATATTAAGAATTCATTATATTTAATTTTTAAAAAAGACAATTAACATGCTACCATAGTTCCTCGACCACATCTGAATCGAGGTAGAGTGTATGCAATTTCTTTTCAACAACTTATGAGTTTCAAGTTAAATTTAACATCCGGGGATGTTAAGTCCAATGATAGCACCTGCGTTGAGAGTGGAAAAATAATAATACCATATTCTTTTGGCCAATGACACTTATTACAGGTGATCATCAAGATGATACCTCTACACGGCCTCTCCACGAAGGAGGAGCAGGAGATCAAAGGTTCATTTTTCGAATACATTTTGGAGTATTTGGTTTATTTCCCTAACTATACGAGCAGATCGTTTGACACGCATAAGTTAACTTGATTTGAGTTCGAATAATACTAGTGAAAACGCTCAGGATATTACGAGAGAGGAGAAGAACAATGTCTAGATTATTTTTAATTCATATTTTTTAATTAAAAAAAACACCGATATGTTTCACAAAGTGAGTAAATATAAGATGACATGTATTGAATGTTGAGGAAGAAGCCAGGAAGAAAAAAACACAACAAAATACACAATAACACCTGTAAAGTATCGCAAATTTTTCAGGAGAAGCCGATCTGCTGCGGAAAATGAAGCACCCTATGATCATCGGGTATATTTTAATTATCCGAATTAGAGAAAAACGGTATGGAAAATGGTAAGGAAAAGTAACCAATGTATTCCAAATTTCAGATACTACGACTATTTCACCTGCGCGGACAGTATCGCTATCGTCATGCAATTTGCAGAGGGAGGTGAGGAGAGCTTCAAATTAGGCTAATTGGGGGGAGGGGCTTTTCATGTTATCTTTGCTGAGCAAAGGCATACAATAAATGTTGACCTGAAAAGGATACATAAATTAGAATTGTAAAAGTGAGCAATTGAGGAGACATCTCAGTGATAGACATGAGTCGTTACTACTAAATGAGAATTTTAAGTGCAACTTGGACTAATTTCGAACTCCAGGCACTCTGGAGAATCTGATTCGTGACCAGCGCGGTGTTCACTTCACAGAAGCGACTGTGCTCAAGTACTTCACTCAAGTTTGTTATTTGTGTTTTTGTTAAAGAAAGCAGAGGGGCATCAACGTGTCCACTATGAACGCTAGACTACATACACGAAACGTAAACAAAACAAATTTGAAAGCATAAACATAAATTACTCTCTCAATTTACTTGTTTTATCTTAGCCAGATTAATATTGTTCATAAATATCGAAAGTTTGGATTTGCGTGTTTAGTTGTTTATTTACATCAGATCCTTCTCGGTCTCGAGTACATGCACTCGCTCAACATCGTCCATCGCGATCTCAAGACGCAGAACATTCTACTGAACAAGAGGAGAACACTAATCAAACTCTCTGATTTCGGAGTCTCAAAGGTATTCAAAATAGTCAACGCATTTAGTGATATTCAGAAAATGTGACCTGATGTGTACAGTAGAAATGACAACACATATTCGTTCAGCAATTGAACACACGGAGTGTCGCCTCTACTCTGATCGGGACGCCCAATTATCTATCGCCGGAGATGGTCGAAGGTTGGTGCATTGATGTGTACACTGTTGATAACTTTAAAAAAAAACGCACATATTTTCCATTGTCAGGGTTAAAGAATGCCTGGTAAGTTTCACAGTGATCACTTATTCTATAGTACATTGTTCGGATATTGCTCGGCTCGATGGTTTTTTGGAAAACAAAAAAAAAAATAGAACAAAAAGAATTATTTCAAAATTCTCAATTAGGCCGTTCTTACAACATGAAGTCGGATATCTGGGCTCTTGGTTGCGTCTTCTACGAGCTGTTCATGGTAGGTGTTTATTAATTATAATAAACAATAACACCAGCAACGTTATCAATACATCAACAACAATAAGAAAAAATTTCAGCTTCGACGCGCATTTGACGGCGAGAATCTGCCGGCAATTGTAATGAAGATCACACAGGTTGTTTCTTTGTATGATTTGTTTTCAGTGTGATCGCTTATTTAGAAAATATGCGTCATGCGTAAAATATCAGCAATGTTTCATTATTATATGAATTTCAACTGCAACATATCCCACATGTCAATGCTGGTGATCAATCGTTTAGCAATATTTGACAGCGTACATCATGATCACACAACATGTCCTAGGCATCCAGCCGTTTTCGTCTCTTGACGACTCGTTGACCAACATATATTTATCCGATGTTATTCAGCAAAAATACGCGCCTCTCGGCAATCACGTCTCGAAGGAGTCGCGCGAGCTCGTAAGCAAGCTGTTATCTGGCCAAGAGGAGAAACGACCCGCAGTGAAAGGTTTCAAAGATTTTCTTCAAGCCAGCCTCATTGTGACACACTTACTCATACAACTTTTGTGAAAAAAATACATGCAGCGCACATCGTAAAACCGAAGAGTTTTTATTGTTTCGTGATTTATTAATGGTGGAAAAAGTAAGCTTCAAATGAAGATTATCAGCAACATCTATAACCTAAATCGATCACACCGTGGTATTGCTCTTGGGATAACAACACAACCATAAAACGTAGCAACATATATCTTTCTTTTAGAAATCCTTACCTGCCCGCTCATCCTCTCCTACACGCTCACCGTTGTGCTGGACACTGGAAGGATCATGGGCAGCGCGCCTGAGGTTTGTTTTTCTTAGAGTTCGATAAATTTCATTACAAATAATCTGTCACCGTTCGACAGATCAAGATATTGTATCATATGCAGATACGAAGGCCAGTTTACGCGACTTGTTTTGGTGCTGTTAGAGATAAACATTTGGGAATTCGACCTTTGTTGCGCAGAAAATTTCGAATTTGGTTGTGTGACGGACTATCATGCCGTCTAATTTCGCAAATTTCAAAATATGCTAATTATTCTGTTCAGAAACGCCGCACGCAGCCACAGCAATTAACCATGCGGTCGAGAACGGGATCGGATTCCGTGTCAGGTAATCGAATACTTTCATCAATCATGGATAGTCATTACGACAATGTGCAATTATAATGAAAATAAAGTGCTCGCATCCCTTAAGAGTTGTGTAGTCTGTCGCTTGACAGCATCGGTTGTTGTTATTTGTGCTTCACCCCATCACAATTTAAGATCTGCGCAAATGATCAATGTCAGACCACCGAGGTGTCAAAAAAAAACAATTATGAATTTTAAAAAAAAACTATAGATCATTTTATTTTTTTGAAGGATCGCCTACCTCATCGACATCGGCCTTCAGAACGAGGAACGTAGTCGCGAGGTGGGAATCTGCTACTGTCTGCTATTTTGCAATGCAAAAAAACTCAAAATATGTGCCGGGTTCCATGTTTTAACACAGAAGAAAGACAAATATGCGAGTTCTAGTCATTCTTCCCGCTCATCTTCATACTCGACTGCTACGACTGTACAAGCCGCAGGTTCGACCTACAATACCACAGTGAGGAAGGGATAGATTGGTAGCACTGCTAAGTCGACGCCCATCCTTATCAGTCGATGACATATTCAGACCGTTCCTTTCTCGAAATGATTTCACATATTGACTATTCAATTTTCGAAAACATCCATTCAGCTGGCCATCATATTCATTCCTACTATTTTCGGGTTTCACCGTCCTTTGTATGACCCCACAATTTTCGATTGACATCGACACCATTGATATTTACTTGCATAATGTTGTGATCGTGCAGCTTATTCAATATTTGCCCACGATAAATAATTTTTAAAAATGGACTGACTTAAGTTGTCCACAGCGTGTCAAAAATGGGAAAATGTTCATTATCACGGCGCGCTCAATTTCGCTTTGTTTCTGCCCCTGTGATGTGAAACATATTTCAAACGCTAGAATTTCGTCAGAGGTTCTTCCTGATTAAAGTGTGTGCGATGAAACATATTTCAAATGAATATATTTTGACAAAACTAAAAGAGACTACTAGTTGGTAGCGAAATGAGAGATAGAAATGGCGTTTGTCTTAAAAATGAGCAGAAACCATTTTCGAAGAGATCACCCAACCAGTTTTCTCAATTTTGACTTCTGTCGTTTTTTATGTACGCAAATGTGTAAAACCCTTCGATTTTATGCAGAGAACATACTCTAAAGACTACTAGTTGGTAGCGAAATGAGATAGAGAGATGAATCTCTACGATGACGACCAATATCAAAATTCTGACGACGTAGTTTGAAAGAGCATCATTCGAAATACCAGGTGGTAAAATTTCAGCCCGATAGGACCAACTTGAATTCTACTGCCGCGGAGTGGTCGATTCTCTCGCGATTCCTCTCATATGCATTTGAAGCGGCATCAAATTATAAAGTGGGTCAATACTTTTGGACACCCTGTAATTATTTAGGGTTCCACATGCTGACGTACTCAAATTTCTCCATTTCCCTGATTCATAGATAATGTGGAACAAGTTGAATTTTAGATGAGTTTCAGTGATTATTGAACAACCAACGAAGGATAGCATGATAGTGGCTTTGAATCAGCTGTTCTAAAAGAAAATAATAGTAAAAAAATAATAGTCAGAGGTCTTCTGAGAGATCGCAGGTGGCATTTGACAAACTGTTTAAAGTGCTTCAATCTGAATGCCCTTTTGGTGGTTGGTGTGCCGTCGGCCTAGTAAGTTTCATTAAAGTTGGCGGGAAAGTAAATTCAAAACTACCTAAAATCCGGCTCTGGAAATTTCGAAAGTTCAAAACATCATACATCACTTGTATATGCTCCAGTATGACTTATGTGCCAAATTTGGAGGCAATTGAAGGCAGCAAACAGTATCTGGGGTGGTATTCTTCTTCAATTTCGGCCGAGCCGAAAATAATTTCGGCTCGCCCAAATCATTTTCGGCTTACTGCTCACCTGCGGAGCGGCGGCCGAAAATAATTCGACCAGGCCGAAATCCAAACTTGATTGATATATTTCCGAATTTTAGTGTAATTGGCTGCTATCGGGCTCAAATATATCCATAATCATCCAAAACAACATTTCAAGTTGTTTCCCCAATTGTCGTAACACTGTAAATGGCCAAAAACTACAGTATGCCGTCAAATTAGAAAATCAATATTTTTACCTTCAACAACCTATGGGATGGGTGCAATTGCACTAAATCGGTTCCAAGTAGTGTAGGAACATCCCTTGAAACGTGTCAAAGAAAGAGGGCACCTGTAAACATGATATTTCATGCGATGAATCCGTGGAAAGACGCAAAACTGTAATTTCGGCCAAAAGTCGTAGGGTTCCGTATCATGGCTAGAATTGTAGAGCATGATGAGCTGAACATTTCATATGTTGAAAGTTAGCTTCTATCTATTCACTGCAGCGCACTAGAGAGCGTGGAAGATGGTAGAAAACGACGGTCGAGACGCGCGTGAGAGCACTAAAAGGAGGGGAGGGAGAGAGAGGTCAGAGGGCGAGAGCGCCAGACGGTTAGAGCGCCCGCCCTAGGGCGGAGTCTATCTGATTTCTGGCTGTCTTCCATGCTCTCTAGAGCGCTGCAATGAATAGATAGAAGCTAACTTTCAACATATGAAATGTTCAGCTCAGCATGCTCTACAATTCTAGCCATGAGACGGAACCCTACGACTATTTTGGCCGAAATTACAGTTTTGCGTCTTTCCACGGATTCATCGCATGAAATATCATGTTTACAGGTGCCCTCTTTCTTTGACACGTTTCAAGGGATGTTCCTACACTACTTGGAACCGATTTAGTGCAATAGCACCCATCCCATAGGTTGTTGAAGGTAAAAATATTGATTTTCTAATTTGACGGCATACTGTAGTTTTTGGCCATTTACAGTGTTACGACAATTGGGTAATCAACGTGAAATGTTGTTTTGGATGATTATGGATGTATTTGATCCCGATAACAGCCAATTACACTTTTGGAAGTTTCTCTGTCTGGAACTCATTTAGGGACCACCCTACTAAAGCGCGCCCCCTTTTTTTCATATTCACGATTTGTCTGATTTTTGGCGAAAAGTTAGTCACCTATAGGGACTATAACTTCCGCATAATAACTTTTGTGGGTTTTTCCGATTTGAAAAATTTCGACATTTTTAGTCCGACCGACCGCCCCGCACAGCAGCGTGCACTTGGAATGACAAGGTCAACATGAAAGTTGTAGTCCTGGATCTCCGCTTTCATTCGAGGGAAAGAACGGCCTTCTATCTTTAATTTAAAAGATGTTATGATTAATTAAATGTGCCCGATTTGACTTCCGAAAAGTGATAGTACCATGTTTGGCCTTCAGAATCTCGAAGATGACGACAGTTATCAAAATTCTGACGACGCAGTTTGAAAGAGTATCATTTGAAATACTTTGTGCCAAATTTGTAGAGCGAGCGTTTCATTTTGAATTTCACTGCCGCCTACCCCCCTAAAATGGTCGATTCTCTCGCGATTCCTCTCATATATCGTCAAAATCTTTCAGAATTAGAAACTACTTGAACTCTTTCCAAGAGCCTCTCGTGACATGAACAATACGGAAAAATGAAAATGTCATTATGTGCATATTGAGTGATTTGTGTTATTGTGTGAGCTATCATGCAAGCGAGATGGAAAATTGTCAGTATATTTTTTAAGTAATTCATCGCTCATTTCGCATGTGTATCATTGGAAACATGAATAAACGTAAACAAAACACAAACAAAATACTAAAGATGAAATATGAAATATGAAAAATATCAAAAGAAATATGCATGCGGTCGGGGGACGAATCAACAACCTCCGGAGCAACGTCTAATCTCACTACCATTGAACCACTGAGATAGAGGTTTAACAAAGAACAGGAAAATTAAAAATTTTGGGCGCCTCGCCGAAATTTTTGGCCGGCAAAATTTTTCGGCTTGGCCGAAATTGGAAGAAGAATACCTCCCCGGCAATCAAAAATATCATGAACATGTCTCAAAAAACAGGAGATCCGGCACGTAAACCGCATAAAAGCAAAAAAATGTGCTCGCATTTTTTTTTTCGAGATCAACTCTCCCTGGTTTGAAAATGGACGTAGAATTCGAATCTGAAATAATCTCACAGGTAAAAGAGATAATTTGAACTATAACTTTTGGATTGGCTTTACCACATTTTCGGTTAAGAATCAAACGGTTCATCAGATGAAACCTGAATCATTCGTAAATATTAGGTTGTAACATAAGTTTTGTCGCATTTCGGAGGTTCACAATATTTTCATGAAGGATACTTCTCAATCATTCCCAATACCTGACCTCCTAGTATATGTTTGGGGTGTTCATGCACATTCAAACCATAGGGTAGAGCTGAACTGCGCACGCTGGCTATGCGAAAAATATTAATATGAACTGATTTAAATTTGGTGCAGATTTAATTAATTCGTTTGATCGGGTGCTAGTTCGCAGAGATGAATAATGAACCAAACTTCTACAGCATGGTGATATACCCCGTCAATGCTCTTTCAAAATATACGCCAGATATGGTGCTATGTTGAGCGGAACCAAAGATAAACTTCACTGAGTGTAAGGTTAGCCGCTGATTCATAGCCAACTTGACCAACTCTTCTGAATCCAGAATTACAACAACACTGACTAACATAAGTGCGTTCCAATTACCACTCATGGAAGTCTAATTTATCATTAAACAGGTGAGAGAAATAACACTCTTCTTGTGGAAAATTTGAATGTTCATTAATTCAATTCGCACACAATTTTACCAAAAAAAGCAAGTTTAGGTGTTTCGAATTAAAGGCTGTCATTCGAAAGCTATTGATTTCCAAAATTATCCCAAGTAGAATTATCCCAAGGGAAGGGTTGATGGTTCGGATGGACACAATAAATCAGATATTGAACATGTGTGTGAGGTAGGAATTTGAACAAAGTGCCAATTTCAGTAGTTTCATTTACATACCATCGTTCTGAATGGAGCCACTTTTCTCAACAGAATCCAATCTACCCCAAACTTTGTCTGTATACTGTTCACTTTGGGTGAACTATATTCCACCCCTATTTGGATCTCGATATCTATTGAGAAGAAAATTCGGAGTGCAAAAGTTTTCGCGACCGTCACCTACAATACACATTATACAAACTCGTCTAAATTTCTAGAACGCTTTTCGTTTGTCATTATCCGTGAGTGGTTCAAAATTATTCACATATGTAGTACTTTACGCAAATCACACTAAATAGGTATAGTTCCCCCTTTTCACGAAGAGCGGATGCGTGAAAATGATTTGTAATCCTGATCTTAGTACAACTTTGTCTGACTAATCTGCCTCCCTAACTGCCTTGACAGGACTGAAGTAAAGCGCGTAAGAAAGGGTACGAAGTCCCTCACTGATTATGAATAACGAAATTGGGACTAAATTAATGCAAAGAATTTCTGAGGTTAGAATGCATAAGAGATTGGACGCGACAAAACTTATGTTACAGCCTGATATCAAACAACTACACAAAAAGCGAAACCCTATCAACTAACCTCTGACAGCGAGCAGCCGGAACCGCAACCGTAGCCATAACAGTAGCCGGAAAAGGGAGCTCGAGGAGAAGTTCGAAATTCTTCGAGTTGTCAGATTCTTTCGGTTTCTTCTTTCTGTGTAGACTTAAATTCGGGCGATCGTATCTTCATTACCCACTCTCTTGACAGGTAGAGCGGCGAGAGAGTGTGGGAAATGAAGAAACGCTGATCCACATTAAGAACTCTAAAATGCAAGAAGAAGGGAGAAGATAATGCGGAGAAGGTCGATCGTTCCTATTCATTATTGAGGGTTCTAGATTGTGACGTGTTATAATTTCCCAATATCCCTGATTAGAGTTGTCTTATTGGAATCTTATTGGAATTAATTGCATCATTTTCATATATGTTTCACGTGCACTATGTATATGATCTATATAGTGCACGTAAAACATATATGAAAATGACGAAATTCATTCCAATAAGATTCCAATAAGGGAACTCTATCCCTGATCCGTAGATAACGTGGAACAACTTGATTTTAGATAAGTTTCAATGATTATTCAACAACCAACGAAGTCGATAGTGCTGATGGGAGAGCTATGTAAACATAACATCAATACTGTGCTAAGCAAAGACCCATTACAGGTCATCATCAATATGACCCATCAGCACGGCATATACACGAATAGATCAGGGGATATCAGCTGCGTCAAATCTGTAATTTTCCTAGTAATTCTGGTCATCACTATCATTTTATATAATACATGTCTCATCGATTATTTAATTGACACGTGAAAACGGAAGATCATTTCATTTCGTGGCAGACATTCGCTCTAAAGAATTATCGATTCAACAATTCATCAAACATAAGTCGCCCATGCCATTACGTTTCGAATGTGCGTGGTAAGCAAACTACCCTTTGTCGACGAGGATAAGTGGATATAGGTACCGCACAAAGAAGCAGTCTATCCAAGAAGAAGTCAGGACAACTGTTTTTTTAATCAATTATTTTCCTCCTCATTCCGGGAATCTCTGATAAGTTTCATCGGAATTTGAATTGGCGTAGGTGGATAGTCGAGTAATTCTTGCAGCGGAGTGAATCAAAATTTAAATTTAAAAAATATCCAACACAAGTACGACACCCATCACAAATCACATAATTCAAATTAGAAAAGTATCAAGGGAAAACTGGTGACTGGTATGTACGGTAAAGGAATTAGATTTCACTTGTCATGGGGAAGTGGAACTCGGGGACAAATTTGAGAAGCTTCGCGTCGTCGGAAGATTTTCATTTACGGGTTGTGCAAGAAAAAGAGAGAGGAAAACGTAGATAAGACGATCGACATTTGATATTTTATCGTCGCTCTCGGAGTTCTTCTATATTTTCTATTCATCATTTGGTCTCGACATTTTGAACGTGATCTAGCATTTTCCCACATCACTGATCCATCAACTATTTGGACTGGTCACAGATGGTACTTTGAATGAATTTCAGTGTGAAATAAACACGCAACGAAGACTATGTTGATATTAGTCGTGGAAATGATAGTTTGGGAATGATAAAAAATAATATGCTTATCGTAAACATCGTCCAGTTGCATGTGTCATCAAGATCATCCCACATCACGGCCTCTCCACGAAAAAAATCAAGAGATAGCAACTGCATATTCAAATCAATATTTCGAATTTGACGATTGGCATGGTCAGCAAACAATTGTACCGTCTGGTAACGAATAACCGGAACCATAACCGCAACAGTGAAATGGAACTCGAGGCCAAATTTGAGAAGCTTCGCGCCGTCGGTAGATGCTCGATTGTCATTTACGGGCTGTGAATAAGAAGGGAGAGGAAAATAGGGAGAAGGCGAGTTATCATTGATATATTTTTTTTAAATCTTAGATATTTGATCTTAGCACTTTGCTTTGCATTTTTGGTCTTCGACATTTCGGACGTGCTCTCGAATTTTTCGACATCACTGATCCATCCACCACCTGGATTGGTCAAATATGACATAATACTTTGAATAAGTTTCGGTGTGAAGTGAATAGCCAACGAAGAGAAGGTGTTCGATAGTGATATCGACATCTCCGTGTAAAAAATAATCAATGGAAAAAGAAAGAGCTCGAAGTGATCGAACTCCCACTATCGCAATTATAGTCTACATATAATTCGCCAAGATATGGGAAATTACATGCTAGTTTGCGAACTTATAAGCTTAATATGTGCTGTCTCTGCTGATTTATGGGTTAGAACACGCATGGTTGCGAGGCATACCATGCGGCGTTTTCGCGAAAGTGTTTCCAAACTTGCACACATTCGCGCAGCGTGATCTGTGCGAAATGCTCGTGAGCTCCAGGGCGATCCGAAAAGTTGCGAATGAGGATTGTCCCATCGCACCTTGTTCGGATCGCCCGACGCCTCACGAGCCTTTACAGCGTTGTCAGCCTTCTTTCATCAGCCGCATCCAACTAATATCATTAACTCACAACGTACCGACCTAAAGTACCACGTACCGACCTAAAGTCGTTATTTCTCACTATTATTTACGAAAAATATCATATATCCCCTTAGTGGTATATTCACTAAATATTACATAATATATAGCACAAAAGGGATAGAGAAACTAATTGCTCAGTATACGTGCGATCACAACATAAAAAAATGTGATATTGTATTATGGATATTTTTCCATGTTCTATACAAACAAATTAATTGTGTGAATTAACCGGCTGGAGCATTTGCGATATGACGTGCTGGCACATTTGCGATATGACGGTGTCTTCGTGGAAAGTGAAATTGAATTGGTCGAAAGGGAATTGGTTGGTGAAATTGTGGTGGACTTAGCTGTAAATATAATATTATCCAACAACATAATCAAGAACGAAATAATGTCAGAGTGAACAATTATCACTTGCTCAATGAATGCATCAACACATTCCATACCGCAATATTGATGACAATTGTGGAAACGATCATGGTCAATATAATTCCATCAATTAATAAGTTCAGCACATCACACATATGTGCGAAACGGCGCATGAGACAACAGCGTGGCATTAGGAACTTTCCTTATAACGTTAAGATGAAAAATTAAAGGCGGTACGAATTTGCCGTTGTGGCCAATCAATTTGCCGCAATGGTCAATCACGGCATTGCAAGAAAAGTGTAAACATTTCCTTCAAAACATGTGGTATTCATGTAAACATGCCGACATTTCAAGAAAGGAAAGGGGAATAGATAGGACAAGGGCGATATTGACAGAGAGGAAAGATTGATCGCGATCCTTCCTTTGCAGAAAAACATGTATGATACGATCATTTGGAATGCCGCTTGGGTTCTCTTATTGGACAATTATTGATCCCTGTTCATGTTTGTTTCATGTACCCTATATAACTGATGATCTTTTGAATATTTAGTGGATATGAGGCTTATCCGATCACTGAATAACAATTTTCCAATAAGAGCACCATAAGAGCCCGATTCTCTAAGAGTCAAACAAAACGTGGCACAGCATTTTTACGAAAATGTTTAAAAATGGGTTCCCGATGGTGCTGATCACGAGGGTCAACTTCATTTTGCATGATCTCGACCGGTTGAGCCAGGCTGCATGTAGGCACCATCTTCTTTATTGGTAATATCTCAGGAACCGATTTATGAATCTTCTTCAAACTTGCGCAGATGATGTATTTGGCGGCCATGAATCCAATTCTATATAATTGGCATATGATAATATACAATAATTGCATGTAATTTAGGTTCTCGAATATAAGGCCAAAGCTAATACAACGAATTATATGGGCGGATGCGCCTTGCTCTGGCGATCATTTTTCTTATACAGGGTATGGTGTTTAAATTCTGCTCCTTAAAGTTACTTGCATTTTTCTGGCTCATTTTGTATCTTTTGCCGCTCAAATTACTCAAGTGAGTGAGAAATGAAATTAATATCCTTTGTCTTCACGATAATGGAACTGAAACTCATCTCATTTCTCACTCACTTGAGCAATTTGAGCGGCAAAAGATACAAAATGAGCCAGAAAAATGCATGTAACTTTAAGGAGCAGAATTTAAACACCATACCCTGTATAAGAAAAATGATCGCCAGAGCAAGGCGCATCCGCCCATATAATTCGTTGTATTAGCTTTGGCCTTATATTCGAGAACCTAAATTACATGCAATTATTGTATATTATCATATGCCAATTATATAGAATTGGATTCATGGCCGCCAAATACATCATCTGCGCAAGTTTGAAGAAGATTCATTAATCGGTTCCTGAGATATTACCAATAAAGAAGATGGTGCCTACATGCAGCCTGGCTCAACCGGTCGAGATCATGCAAAATTAAGTTGACCCTCGTGATCAGCACCATCGGGAACCCCTTTTTGCACATTGTCGTAAAAATTATGTGCCAGTCTCTGTGGGAGATTGTTCGACTCTTACAGAATCGGGCTCATAATCATTCTTCGTGTGTTCATTTGGTAGTTACCGATGGTCTTTACTTGGCAGAAACACACACATAAACTAGATAAAGATGTGATGAATATGTTATCAGTTTGAAATACTACTCGAGGTATGCGGAACTTAAAGAAGGTGTAACACGAAAAATTAGTCCAATAGGCCACTATTGTGAGTAATATAAGCCAGCAGTCAGATAACGAATCACTTCATACGATGATCTACATATGCATCTTAAATTCGGTTTAACATTGTGAGCGCAATATCTTCGTGGTGGGACTCCCCATCATTCGTTCGCACTTCCCCTTCATTAATACTCGGTATGTGAGTGAACGATTGCCGCATCAATAGAATTCCGCTTGTTGAGGTGAATTTTGACAGGAAGATGGTCAGAAATGAATCTAAAATAATTAAAACAGATTAGTAATTGTTGAACGGTTGATTGATTTAAGTTATTACACTTTAATAATCCGGAAAGGGACATTTAAACAAAAAAGGAAACTCACTTCCGATATGGTACGATGTAATAGAGCGTGAGCAAAGGGTTCACAACCGCGGGGATGACGGCGATCTAAATAACGTGCATAAAATTAATTATTTAGAAAAATCTGGATAGACAGGTGAACCAATTACCTCATGTTTCATAAATTAAGCCTTTTTCACCAATATCGATGAAACATCATGTGCAACCCACCGAGTAGATCATCCTCTCGATTTCCACCGAGTGATAGTAGTTGGTCATTTGGGAGAACATCAACCCGAAGCCGAGCAGAACGCACGAGGGAAGCAATGCATGGATTGTGAGCACCTCAAGCGAGTGTAAGCATGCGACCGATATGGTGACAACGAAATTTCCCATTTTGAAATGTTTTAGGATTGACAATTTTGAATATGATTTTCTTGAATTCTGAGCACCTCAACCTCAGCTTTTAATATGATTAATTTGAATTGTGAATTGCTTCCGAGTAGTATCTATCATGCTGTCTCACGTATTAGGGTAACAAACTACCTTGACTAGTGAGTGGAGCATCTCTCGTGTTCGAATACTCATTTAAATTATGATTAGCTCCTACAGAGTTTGTGTAAACATTTTCCATTGTTACTGTTTTTTTTTGTTTTTTGTACATTTGTAAGACATTGTTTTACCTTTACTAGCGAATGGTGCATCTCTCTCGTTCGGATGCTCATTTTTCTTGCACACGCTGTGAGCGTTCTCATAGCCTGAAATTGCATTGAGTTTTCGTATAAGCTGTTACCTGATTGGATTCTAAAGGGGGATTATCGGGAGCTACATCCCGGATGCATAATTCCCTATGTGAGAGACACTTCCTATCCCGATTCTATGGCATCCAGCTCTAATTTGATGTTTCTCCTAATGGTAAAGCAAGAAAGCGAATTTGGTAAGCGATCCAGAAATACTCAAATAATGCCGTATACATTTACCTGCACTAGGTCGGACGAGCACTATGACCTCATGCCGCCTTTGATGTCGCAAATGCGGTATGACGTCGTCGTTCTCATCCGACCTAGTGCCCATTTACCGAACGCCTCGTGATGAAGATGTATGAGTACATCATCAGTGACCAGACGAGAAAGTGACCGATAGCGAAGGATGATAGAGGATCCAATGCATCCATGTAGCCTGCGAAATAATTCAATCAAATCGTATACATTATCATTATTTTTTCACGGACTCTTCATTACACGCCCTCGACCGGTCGAGCGAGGACAGAGTGTTGGAAATAGGGTTGGTGAAATCGAGTCGAGCCAGTCGAGGGCTCGACCCCTCACTCTCGCAGTCGAGCCGCTCGATCGGGTTTCAAGCCAACTAGAGCCAATGTAACGTGTTTTCCGTGTCGAGTACCCGAATACCGAGCTGGCTCGATTTCTCCAACCATAGTTGGAAATTAAGAGGCCATGGCATCATTTCCCGAACTCTATTTATCAACACAGTTTGTCGTTGCCTACTCCGTCGTACATGTAAACTGTAAGCATAAGCGAAACTAACCGTAAATAGTGGAGTCATTGTCATGATCGGAGCCATAGACAATCGAGATGAATGGGTCTATGAATACGCGTGTCTTGGTAGCGAGAAAGAACGCGACCTGTGTGTAAATTAAATATGAACACGTTTAAAATTAATACTCATTGTATTGTATTCCAAACATACTTACAAATTGCGGAATATGTGGAAGGTATGCGAGGATAATTGCAGTTTGTAGTCTCCCCCATCCCACATTGCCTCTACTCTGCAGCGATCGATTTCTGAAATACTGGAATATACGGATTCGCACACAACGCAACGCCGGAGTTTTTTGAGATGGATTTTCCGTATCATAATCGTCATGTTTTGCGTAATTGTTTCCAAAATGTCATCATCCTACCTGCTGTATGGGCTAGAACCATAGGTATAAGCTTAAATAATTATACGCTTTTGCCTTCTGTTCTCAACAAATACGTTTTGCAATTCCACATGACTATTATATCACGCCTATCACGAGAATTGAGCGGAATCGGGATAAAATTGGGATGGGAGAAAAAGTCAGAGATGGGATTATCATGAATTTAAGGTGCTCTAGGGATGTAACTTCGACCCCCAAAGCAGAAAAACCATTACTTCATTCTTGGCTCCATGGCACCGGGTCGGCCGTTCTGGTACCTATCTTTGATCGCGTTTATCTCTCTCCTGATGCGTTTTAGACAAAAATCCTCCGAGGATGGCCCCCACTTATTTTTCACGCTCTATCGAACTGTACAAACCAGATCGTATAATTTTGACTCGGAACAGCGTTACATTCAAAGACACTTTTCTGAAAAGTATAGGTAAAGGTTCCCTTAAGACTTAAAAAATGAATAGAGCTCGTCGTGCTCTTTAAAATGAATGGCTTGCGGTTAAAATATCTTACGACTGGGGGGAGTTATGCCCCTCAAAGTGTTCGAGATGATTTGAAGTCCATTTAATTCAATATTTCCACCACTCTATTTTCTCTGCGCTGCGTGGAATGAAATTGAGAGAGAGTTGAAATGAGTTTCACGAAATACTTAATTGAACACGTTCTGATTTTTTATATGAACCCAGTGAAACTCATTTCATTTCCGCACCCTCCCTCTCTCAATTTCATTCCACGCTGCTCACAGAAAATAGAGTGGTTGAAAAAAAGGAATTAAACGGACAAATAATCTCGAAAACTTTGGCATAACTCCCCCCGGTCGTAAGATATTTTAACCGCAAGCCACTCATTTTAAAGAGCATGAGGAGCTCTATTCATTGTTCAAGGCTTAACGGAACCTTTACCTATATTTTTTAGAAAAGTGTCTTTGAATGTAGCGCTGTTCCGAGTCAAAATTATACGATCTGGTTTGCACAGTTCGATAGAGCGTGAAAAATAAGTGGGGACCATCCTCAGGGTATTTATCTAAAACGCACCATAAGAGAGATAAACGGGATCAAAGATAGGTACCAGAACGACCGACCCGGTGCCATGGAGCCAATAATGAAGTTATGTTTTTTCTGCTTTGGGGGTCGAAGTTACATCCCTAGAGCACCCTAAATTCATGATAATCCCAACTCTGACTTTTTCTCCCATCCCCGCGGTCAGCTCGATTCTATCGTGATAGGCGTGATATCGTACAAAATCATGGCTTATTTAGGAACTGTACAATTTCTGGATACATTGTTGCAATACTATTTTGTTCCGCTTATATTTATGGAAACAATATTGGCATACAATGTTTCCCATATAAGCCTCACGAGACAACATATTCCACTACGATACGATAAGCAATAATTATTTGCAGCTGTGTTTTTAGACATGGGGATATCATCTATATGCGCTCCGTATTATATTGACCAGCTGGCATATGCATTGGAGAATGGAGAAAGTAGAGTTATAGAAACTATATCACGATATATTCATTATATGGTACACACGATCTTGCTATTCGACCGGTTAAGAGTGCGTGTAGAATGAAGAGTTCGACACTGGATATTTTCTCTATCTCAAGTAGAAAACTCGTGCAAGGCGCCGCGAACAACAAATTACAAATTTATTTTGTGTACTAAATGAGGTGGTGAATCAATTTTCGATTACTTACCGATACCAGAACGATATGGCGATGAGTGTGCACGTATGCACGACTGTGGTGTGAATCATTTCAAAGAGAACCCCGCAGAATACATCCGAAACCAGTCGACAAGGTCCATCAGACACGTGAGCAACCAGCCGACCGTAGATGAAAATGCTGAATAGAGTTCGGGTTATCTTCTCTTCGAGCAATGTTCTCGCTCTCTCCATATCACACACTCTCTCGCCCACTCTGATCGACGAGAGAGCGTGCGGTTTGGAGAGAGTCCTCTTCTCTTCATTTCCCACACTATCTCGCTCTTCGAGTAGCGAGGGATTTTGAACAGGAATATACGATGACCGACGTTCTACTTCGAATGGAATCATTTTACAAAATCGTTTTGCCAGCATTCGTAATTCTAAAGCTGAATTCTAATGCTTGACTTTCCATAAATATAAGCGGAACAAAAAAACTGAATTGTAATGCGTGACGTGTAATGCATGAGTTTCGCACCGCGGATTCAGCATGAAATGCAGCAGCATTTCGATGAAATCGTTGAGCGCAGTGTTGAAGATTATGATTGCGTAATCCTAAAATCGGAGGGATACATTCCGTAGGTAAAGCTGATGTCATTTATTTGTATCATCGTGCATTTATCGATGAACAAAGGGTTGCATGAATATGCGAGAGATTGGGGGAAACCAAGAGACACCGACCCGAACTTCGAACTACAATCCCAAAACGTACCCGAAGTGACTGCGGAGTGTGTGTTGAGATCACGAAAAGAACGATCGCGTTTATAGCCACGCCAATCGCCATGAACGAGTGATTCAGAGCATCAAACATACCTGCGAGATACAATGTTTAGAGATTGCTTTGTAATAATTTGCTTTGTGCATAATGAATTATTTCATGCGAATCCACCCACAACAAGGTTAGTATGTATCACATTTCAGGCAGGGTGGTAAAGATTTAGAGGGAATGCGATGGGAAAAAGTGTTACAATACTGCGTTTACAGGGTGACAAAGTGTGGCTGGTTAACAATATTACGTGTCTACGTTTGACACCTACTATTCAGAGAACTGGGCAAGCATGCATAATTTCGGGAAACAATGGACAGTAAGGTGAAAAACATAACTGAATACCTAACTATGTCTGACTGGCGAGATAGCACACGAAATGAGGAGGGCGCATCCCCAGTTGGCGAGACTACTTGATACGAACAATGACTCTCCTCAGTTTACATGCTCTATCGTAGGTTAGAAAGAGCGAGAAAGCATGGGGATGGAGAGAGTCAGACGAGTGCTTCTTGACACATATTATTCAGAGCGCTCGGCAAGTGTGTAGAATTCCCAGAAAATGTATGTGTGCAGTAAGCTGAGGAAATAATTGAATGCATAAATAGATGTAATTGCATTGCTATACGCGAGCTTCGAATACGACACCAAAGAATAAATCCTGAGCAACAAACACGCTTCACTTCGATAACCGCAAGATTGTTTTGATTTAAATTGGCTGATTGTGGTATTGCTCGATCGATGGGTATTTTCAATAGAAACTAAAGAACACAAGTTATAATTTGCTCAATCGGAGAAAACTTGCTGATAGGATAAGTAATCACTTGCTGCAACGATTCGTCCGTGTTCGATCCAAGCAATCCTGCATTACATTAGCCCACCTGTTACACCCACGTACTGTATCTACCACCTGGAATTCACATGATAATTGAACTGAAGGCTTCCAGGAATGAGCACTCTTGCTTGAGGCATATTGCAAGTTACAGTATCATGTTTTTGCTCTAGAAATGATACTTAACCCTGATAGAGCTATTGAAAATCACACTAAGAGTAATCACTCTTGTATCGGGTGCATTTGTCGTAGCATGCAATCAGACTAATCGTATCTTCATGTCGCGCATACTCTGTTACCGCTCGACTGACGTCGAGCTAGGTTGCGCAATTAAGAGACGGTTACCCGATTTGCATACTAATCAGCGCACACAGACAGTATACCATGGAATTAGTCGTTTCGCGGCGCATGGCAGGACTGTCACTCCGACGAGAAGTCTCGCAGTGCTCCCCTTCTCGGGCAAACGATGGATCTCGAGCCGTAAATCCGAGCACCGACATATCAGAGAGTTCAATGAAGAAACTGTGAGAGCAATGTGACATATTCATACAACTACTGCTTGAATTGAAAAGAGATGCAAATGTTATAAATCCATCAACGAAACTATATTGTATGCTAGCGTTTAACTGCATTTTTCTACAATTATATTAAGGTACAATACCTCAATTATGTATATGTAAATAATAAAACCCGCAAATCAAATAGTTTTTGCTGAAAACAAGTAAAAAGACAAATTAGAATTGGGTGGATATGGAGTTAACAGAAGCTTTTCCGAAGTGCGCTGGACTCGTCATTTGACTCGTTACTACTGTATCCTTCCTCTTTACAATTTCGAACGGAAGGAGGTTGATTAAGAACCTGCAATAACATGAGGGTTTTTCTTAATGGGTAATTTTCGTGCGTTGTTTTTTTCAAGTACAATTCATCAAAGTGGCTCACGAATGTGCACAAACAATTAAGGAATCTTACAATATTTCGAACAAAAACTTACTCTCGATAGGGTCGGATGTAGTAGATCGTGAGCACAGGATTGACGACAGCTGGGAACACAGCGATCTAAATTATGAACTAAATATTCTCTGGCACTGTATATGATGAAGGGTTTGCCGATAGATTGAGTGGATGAAGTGCTCAATCTCTTGCAGAAAGCCGCAACGACTAATAGCAAAATTTATGCACAAAAATCGTCGCTCACCGAATAAATCACCATTTCGATCTCCACCGAATGGTAGTAGTCGGTCATTTGCGAGAAAAGGAGAGCGAATCCTATCTGGACGCACGATGGCACGAGCGAGTGGATTGTGAGCACCTGATGTAGCAATTATACTTATTTAATTGGAAAACGATAACCTTTTCAAAGATTAAGCACTATGTGACAAAAAAATGAGTAATAATTGGCCTACGCCTGAGGCCCGCCGATACCATGATAACGTAATTAATGATCACAGTTGGGGAAGTGAATATTAGGGTAGAAGTATCACCAATATTGAAGATACTTCATGGGAGAACTCATAAAATAACATTTTAAAATTAAGACAAACCTGTACAAGGGATTGATGTATCTCTCTCGTCCGTGCGCTCATCTTGGTAGCGCACGCTGCGAGGGTTGCCAATGCCTGCAATAAAAGGCAAACCCACATTTTTTTTTCGAGAAAGGGCTGGCGGGATTGCACTGATAGAGGCCGTTGTTTCAGAATTTTGTGTGCAAAACAATACGATTACTTCGAATTTCAAAAATATACGATTACCCGAATTTCAAAAATGTACGATTACCCGAATACGTACCGCTCGTCGCTTGAAGAAGATGTACGTGTACATCGCCATGCACCATGCGAGGAAATGGTTGATGGTGTATGCGGAGAGAGGCTCCATCGCATCCATGAACCCTGCGATCCTTCTTTTGTATTTTTTTATGTTTTGAGATGTTGTTTTGTCATATTTTTACGACAGACTTGCGTGGACGTTTTAGATTACATTATGCTATATACTAATGATGTGTACATACCGTAAGCTGCGTAGTCTGTAGTGTGGTTGGCACCATATACAGCGACAATGGACGGATGAATGAACGCGCGAGTCTTGTAGCATTGAAGAAAGCGATCTAAATAATTTTAAATGACTTGATATCGCTTTATTTAAAGGAGGAATAAATGCAAACGCGCGCTCGGTTGGAATATGTTTCACCTAGGGACGCACTCTCTTCAAGTCGCGTGCTATCTCGCCCCCTTCCCTGAGCTTTCCCTGATCTGGCTCCCAGCAAACTAGCTATAACTCTGTTCGGAATGGAGATATCAATGTGAAAATTTCGGAGCTTCTTATCGTTGTGGAGCTCTAGGCAGTACTTAAAATAGCTTCAAAAATTGCATTTTGAGTTTACTCCTCCTTTCTCAACTTTCAATCTCAACTTTCTCGTCTGAATAAACCCTCCACGATAGTTTGCTTGTAATAATATTTACTCACTGGCTCACAAATACACCTTATTGGGAGATTTTTTCAGGTTTTATATACGCTAACTAATCGCGAATCAGCTATAGAGGGTATGTGCGGTAGGTAAGCTCATCAATTGTGGAATGTGCGGTAGATAAGCGATCATGATAAGCATCTGCAGTCGCCACCAATCAACAGCACCGCCATTGCTGTGCAAAGCGCGGTTTCTGTAATTGAAAGGTAGACATACCGCATACCTGGAATTCTGCCACAGGTGCATAATCGTAATGGCTTTTCGTAATGCAATGTGATTCATATTTTCTGGGAAATTATGACAGGTTACAATTCATTTTATTTTATTTAACAATGTGTGTTGAATTTTCGGGTAACTTTCTGGCGCGCAACGCAAATGTGATACGGCAAAAACAGTGGAAACAATTGATGAATTGATGTACTATTTTGTTCCTAAAAATCAGGAAATTTTGTAACCTGTCATATTTCCCAGAAAATATTAATCACATTACATTACGAAAAGCCATAACGATTATGCACTTGTGGCAGATTTCCAAGTAGTATGCGGTATTTTCTAACGGTCATTTCATTGTTCACATAACTACTGCGGCAGTGAGAGTGAATGGAAACACAAAATGAAACGTTGATAATTTGTAAACTTTAGTAAACATAAGAACATCGTGGATTTATGACGGGACCCTATCATTCATTCGAACTACCACACAAATCAAAATGTGCCCTTTCGGACTCTATCATTGCAGTTCGCCGCAGCGACTATTTACAATTTTTTTGTGCAGAATGATGCAGTGAATCACACATGTCGAACCTGTACCAGAATGAGATGGCTATGAGCGTGCAGGTATGGATGACCGTATGATGGATCGCCTCGAATAGAACGCCGCATAAGAGATCCGAGACGAGTCGACACGGCCCTTCCGACACGTGCGCAACCATTCGGCCGTAGATGAACATGCTGAAATAGAATTCGTGAAACGAAGCCGCATTATCTTCGTTAACCACACTATCAAGACCGGTCGAGTGGAGTAGTAGTGTACAAAAAAGAAGAGGTATCATTTCTCTAATATTCATGGACAAAAAAAATGAAATGATGTACCGTGGATGAAGCATGATATGGAGTGCCACCTGCTCTCTCCAGAAAAGGGTATACAAAGATACTGCGATAAAATTCCCGCGATAACTCGAATTAAAAACGCGGGACGATAATGTTTGTAATTTCGTCTAAATTTGAGCGAAATGTAATGTTTCAGTAAGATACGTTTCCTGATTGCAGTTCGATTTAACTCTCCTTCCTGTCTGGAAGATGAGCGGTATTGTATCATGATTCTCACCTGTCCTCTTGTATACGTGTATACGATAACCTAATGCAGTCATGACTGGAGGTAAATATACCACGGTCTGAATCCGCGCCTAGCAATGTTCTCCCGCGGTCTAGAAGACGGGATGCACCTATGCCTTTGCCTTCATGTATGGAATCACAAAGCCTTCTCATTGCAGCATACTATCTTACACGGCAATATGTTCTTCGCTCTTGTCCATTCTATCATTGTTGCCGGACTTTGCGTAAATGTGTTCGTCTTATTTGTCATAGCGAAGCATACCCCATCATCACTTCGAGTAAGATTTGTTTTGGTTTCACTAATTTAGAATTTAGAATTCACCTTCATATTAAGTATTACTCTCTCATCATATTCAACACGGCTTTCAATGATTTTCTAGAGATGGCACTCCATATTCATCCACGGTACATCATTTCATTTTTTTTGTCCATGAATATTAGAGAAATGATACCTCTTCTTTTTTGTACACTACTACTCCACTCGACCGGTCTTGATAGTGTGGTTAACGAAGATAATGCGGCTTCGTTTCACGAATTAGGATATGATAATTGCGAAACATATAACATATTGCTTTCGATTTACAGGTGTCTGATTCACCATAAGAAGTTAAGAGACATTAACATAATTTCGCACTCTACCTTGTGAAGTTCCTTATTGGATGTTTTTTCAAGTCGTTAGCTAATCGCACATTTGTAAGTGCTCTAAGAAAATTACGTAAACAATTGTATTTCAGCTATTGGTTGCTTTCTTAATTGAACATCGCTAAGAATGCAATATATCACCGCCACCTGAATCTTTCCCACCCAAGATACGGTATCACAAGTCTAGGATTTCTCGGAATATCGTTTATGAATATTTCATTAGATTTGACGTAAATAAGCATCTGCCTGATATTAACTATCTTGCAGCAAGTCTCTAATATCAACGCGAATTATTTCTACTAGAGGGGATCATTCACACCTTTATGAATATGTGCATACAATACGATTTCTGAGAAGTTCGACTTATTTCTTCAGCGTCCTGGCAATAGCTAAATGAAATTTTCCCTTTTCAAATATTGTCAAGAATATTGTGCTTTTATCAAACTGTGTAATATAACTGTCTCGCACCTAATTAGTATATCTACATCATCTAGACTCATCTAAAGTAGTTTATGATGATGTCGCGCAACTGTGTTTATTATGGAGGAAACTTCTTATCAATATGAAAATTTATGAGAAAGTGTACCTCAACCAACATTTACAAGGTACAATTTACATTTGCAATTATAATACCTTTTACCGTTTGATAGGTCTCGTCAGCAAACCTGAACTTAAAAAAGGGGTGCCCTAGATCACAGTACACGCACACATCGGATCGCAGATGTGAGTCGTAAGAAGTAATCACACAGACATCCAACGCAACCATTTGAACATCGACATAAATCGTATCATCATTTTGCACATTCCGTCGATCGGCCTCGCAGTGAGAGAGTAAGGAAAATGAAGAGAGAACTACACTAATTTCGCACTCTAATGCACATGATATGGTATCTACGGGAGGAATTTCAGCTGTTCCGAGATATGGTTAATTGATCTGAAAATTCGGCGAAACTCGTGACGTTTAAGTCCCGCGGGATGTGCTTACTTCCGAATACCTTTCACCCATGACGACATGTATAGGTCACTGAAGTAGCAGTGTCCTCTCGAGAGCAAATATGGCTTCTCTCGAAATGACTCTCTTCATTATGTACACTCTCTCACAGATCTAACTGGCGAAATGTGCATAATGCAGTGAGTCATTCTATGCGAAGACATTGCTACTCTGCTACTCGAGAGCCGTCAAATCGTACGTGTTATCTTTATTTTAATGTGCTTAGCATTTTAACCTTCATTCGATGCGAATTTCCTCCATAATAAACACAGTTGCGCGACATCATCATAAACTACTTTAGATGAGTCTAGATGATGTAGATATACTAATTAGGTGCGAGACAGTTATATTACACAGTTTGATAAAAGCACAATATTCTTGACAATATTTGAAAAGGGAAAATTTCATTTAGCTATTGCCAGGACGCTGAAGAAATAAGTCGAACTTCTCAGAAATCGTATTGTATGCAGATATTCATAAAGGTGTGAATGATCCCCTCTAGTAGAAATAATTCGCGTTGATATTAGAGACTTGCTGCAATATAGTTAATATCAGGCAGATGCTTATTTACGTCAAATCTAATGAAATATTCATAAACGATATTCCGAGAAATCCTAGACTTGTGATACCGTATCTTGGGTGGGAAAGATTCAGGTGGCGGTGATATATTGCATTCTTAGCGATGTTCAATTAAGAAAGCAACCAATAGCTGAAATACAATTGTTTACGTAATTTTCTTAGAGCACTTACAAATGTGCGATTAGCTAACGACTTGAAAAAACATCCAATAAGGAACTTCACAAGGTAGAGTGCGAAATTATGTTAATGTCTCTTAACTTCTTATGGTGAATCAGACACCTGTAAATCGAAAGCAATATGTTATATGTTTCGCAATTATCATATCCTACAGATAAATAATACACAAGGTGGAGATGGACGGAGGAAATGATTGCATTTTAAAATAGTATAACTCTTACCGATACCAGAATGAGATGGCGATGAGTGTACACGTGTGCACGACAGTGTCGTGAATGGCCTCGAAGAGCCCGGCACAGAACAGATCTCCGACCTGTTAGCATGGGCATAATCGTAATAACAACAAACATAACATCAATAGTAATAATTATCTAAAAAATATGTATGATAATACGAATACGTTTGTAAACGAAATAAGAGGCGAGCTCACAAGTCGACACGGCCCCATGTGCACTACTGTGGACGCGTTGAGGAACATTCTGCAAAGTAGTGTGTTTAGACGATTATCTATTTTTCGAGACAAGATGAAAATTAATTTCTGAAATATAAAATTGCAAACTTAATAATTGGTTATTCGGTTGAGGGGCAATGGTTACCAACTGGACGCTCCCACTCTAACTGTTGTTAACCAGTTAGAGTGGGCGGAGCTTAAGATAACCAGTTGATAACCAGTGCCCTGACCAGTTGTTGGAGGGTTCCCCAGCAACTGGTTGGAAGAAACCAGAGGAAAGCGATGAATGATATTGACCAGTAATCATGGCAAATACATTGTGAATAATTTTGCGCGGTTGAGATATTATTGCCTGCGATTTATACCTTACTATATGTATGTATTGCAGTATTGAATTCTAGTGTTTTACCTCAATACATTATTGTAGTGTAGTACTTATTGTATGCGTAATTGGACCACGCTAAATAACTACGTAAAACAATAGGTACAGCTACGCCTGTGTGATCATTGAAAGCAAATTAGTACAGTAACGATGGAGATCTGATGACAAAATACCAAAATGGAATACCAAATATATAATACAAAATATCCTGGGTTGCGTTATATTATTTTGTTTTAACAAGATAGGGTTTCAGAATATGGATTGTCGGAAAACTACCCGAACCAACATTATGACAATATGCAAATCATAAGTTTAAGGGTTCCTGGATGCATTTGACCCTCCGTCTGCATTGACAATTGGTCATTTCCTTGTCTTCTCTGATATCGCCTACGCTTATATCTTCTGGAAACGACGAATGGTAAGCGAGATCAATGCTCAGATAGTGCTTATTTTGCGCATCTCACAGGCTAAACATTCAGAAGGCCAAACTTGGTACTATCACTTTTGGACAGTCAAATCGGGCATATTTAAAATGGTCGCCTCTCTCATGATCCTTTTCATACATTAAGATTAGCAAATAATTATAAATACCTGGTTAGTAAGGCAACATGTGATTGGTTTCATATAAATTTAATATTTTCTGAGAAAACATATCGCTTCCTGAAAAATATATCATTTTCTTCCCACATCAGATACGTTCTCAGAAAAGAACGCGATTTCACTCAAATGTTTAATTTTTACCCAGAACATTGTTTAATTTTTACCCAGAACATTTTGATTGTTTTAAAATGTTTAATTTTTTTAAATATTTTATGGTTGAGGTGTTGAAAACGCTCGCGGCAAACGCCAGCAAGATGAGCTCGAGAACGAGAGAGATGCACCAGTCGCTGATCAAGGTAATAGCAAAAAAAACAAAAACAACAGCAACAATGACAACAGTTATAACAACGTCAATAGCAACAACAATAACAATAATACTAATACTAATACCCCTTCAGGTGCTCACGATTCACTCGCTCCTACCCTCCTGCGTCCTGCTCGGCTTCACCCTCATGTTCTTCCAGATGGCCGGTTTCTAACGGTCGGTTGAGGTCGAGAGGATGATCTACACGGTGAGCGCCACTTTTTGTACATGAAATCCACAATTAGTCGTTGCGGCATTCTGTAAGAGTTAGATTCTGGATACTTCCAACACTCGCCTCCTCCCTAATATATTTCTAAATACTTCACCACAGTCTCGTATTCTATTTTGACTCTCTTGCCGTAGATTATGTAAAATGGAGGCTGTGACCCTAATCACGAGGTGTTTTTTGAAGAATATTTTCAAGAATGCATTACATTACGGCTTCAATTCAATTGATTTTTGCAGATCGCCGTTGTGCCAGCAGTAGCAAATCCCGTGCTCACACTGTACCACATCGCTCCCTACCGACGGTTTGCAGAAATATCAAGCTATTTACTTCAACTGTGCAATTTGCACCGTTATTTATGAGTAGTTGTTTCCGAAAGTAGAGTTCACATCAATGCTAAAACTTGGATTTTGCTCAATTTTGATACAAATAGCACCGCCGAGTAGAAAAGTAGCAAGAAGCGTCACATATAACACGAAAAAGGACAACAAAAATTAAAGCAATTCCAATTTCAGATTCATCGCTGGCTGCCTTCCATTCGAGATCCGTAAGAAGTCCGTGGGAACGACCATCCAAACCCACTCTGTAGTCTCGAACATTTCAACCAACTTCTTGTGATCTGCTTGCATATCTCGGTATTCACACATTGTGTGTGATACTTGTATTCAACGTTGTATAGTTTGCAACTCGGGTAATCGTATTTTCATTTATCACACTCACTCACAAGCCGTCCGATCCGGAGAGTGTGTCGAATGACTAGACGGTGACCCGAATTACGAACTCTAACTTCTTGTGACTTGCGCCACTTGCGCCAAAACGTCATATTTTTGTCTTTTTTTTCGCATTGACCTACGATAATTTATGTCACCAAAGAGGCACCTCACGTATTTTTTTCGCGTTTTCGTCCATAATTTCCTTCTTGTCGCAGCTCCTGCACAAGTCGAATAAATTATCCTCATCTCAAGCAATTTTTGGTAGAATATTATCGCATGCGTACACTTTAGAATTCGTTCTCCATCCAGTAAAAGCAGTTTAACGTTAATGGATTTTTCGAAATCAAAAGTCCAAAATTGGAATGAACAACACTTGTTAAGGCGTGGTTGGTGTGAACAGCAAAGAGTTCAGCCGAATGTTTACCGCGTGTGTTTGTCATATCACATTTCCACCAGCTTCACTCGATTTCTGGGTAATTACTTATCCCATTCCATCAGCTAATGCACGTTAAAGGTGTCCCGGGAATGTGTGCGAATAGTGTCCTAGCTAGTTCGTTTATGTGCAACTCTCTGAGCTTAATTTTCATCCACTGCACGTGGCAAATTCGCGACAGTTTCCCATTGTGATAGCAAGTTCATCGTGGACAGACTCAATCGCATTCATTCGCGCTACCTATCTTTAGCTGTCGAAGTTGTTTTCGCCGATCCGCATTTACTACTAAACATCAGGTTTTCCATAACTGGTAAATTCAATTTTGTGCAGGTGAAATGTACTCAGCGCAATTTCGACACGGATAGCAGCTAAAGATTCAGGCATTAGGCTTGATGAACGGTTAATGATACCTTCTCACACTGTCCAACAGTAGCCTGCTAAAATGATACTCAATTCGTGTTTGTCATCTGCATATCGACGTTGTTCATCCGACCACGTCCCGAGTATCAATACTAGGATCGTTCCAGTGGGGGAAATAAATTGTTTCTCGAATTGTGATCATATATGATTAATGTTTACTTACGAAGAATCCAGTGTATCATTTGAAAATGTGTATCATCGTATTTTTCACTAGGCTTTTCGACGAATGCGATATGATATGCATACGTAAGTGTATGTTGAAATATTCGAAAATAATCGGCAAGACATACGTCTAGCGCAAGGAAAGGTTTGATCAACACCAAGTACAAGGAAACAAGGCACATACATTCCCTTGGGACTTGCGCCCAGCGTCATGAGTTTCGAAATATAAAACTCAAAAAAGGGCAGGTGTGTACGGTCTGTTATATGAACCTACGCAATCACATGTTGTGATCTGAGCGTGGTATAACGATTCATGCCTAGCAGCTAGGGATGTATGGCGGATTCTACCTCTGCACTGAGGTCTGAATCGCCTTGTGTGAAACTGAGGTGTATTGGAACGACAACGAATCAAGAAATCAATATTATTATCGCACAACAACACTACAGTAATACGGATAGGGAGATGGAAGATAGGGAGAGTGATGACGTCAGCAGATGAGTGACTGAGGCCAGTGGGGCGAGTGAAGGTGGAACACAGCTGGAACCTCTGAGGGAACCGAGCTACACCTGGGATACGGTACCCTTGTGAGGATCTACCGTGATGAAATGAGAGTGGGGTGCGGGCCTGTTGCAGGAGCCACCGCGGTATGAGGGGTAGGGTACGGTGCCAGCGAGCGCTGATCCTCCGTAGAGTGAAATGAGGCCGAGGGAGGGAACGGTGCCTGTCAGGGCTGATGTCCCTAGTGAGGGAGGGGGACGGTGCCTGTTGCAGGAACCACCGTGAATGAACTCGACAGTGGTCGAGGAGAGGTTCAGTGAGTCTGAATCAAGTGAGGTGAGAGGGAGAAGAGGTCCTTTTTATAGGCGAGCCGACGTGCCATAATCTATGCTAATGGAGAGGGAGAGGGGAGAGAGTGAGAGAGTGAGACAAGATAATTGAATTAACCAAATTGGTTAGACAGGATAATTGAATTAGCCGAGTCGTAGTCACGTTATGAGAGGCCATTTACATAGGACTGTGCTCAACAACGGTGAATAGACTGGTATGGATTACGGTAATAGATAATAGATGAATGTGAATTGAACTGATCTTGTGATCTTGAGTGGTGGATTGGATGGAATCCGCCACAGGATGTCTATACGAAAAACGAAATTCCCCCTCTCTCATTTTTCTCTCTCGAGCATTTCGTAATACGGTTGTCTGGTCTTATATTGAATTCGAAATGTCAAACCAATACGAAAAGGGTTATCTTATTTGGAAAATGGTGTTCACTTTTCAAATCTGTTTCATTGGCTAGTTGATCAGCGTTCTTTATTTGCGCACCTGAAACTCACCCGAACATTCAACAAACATCTAGTCCGTCGCCCTTCCTATGTAGTAAGTCACAACCAGTACAGGGAAACAAAGCACATACATTCCCTCGGGACTTGCGCCCAGCGTCATGAGTGATACGCCGAATTTCGAAATAAAAACTTCAAAAAGGGCTTCACCCACTAGAGTTCCCACTAGATTCAGCGTACTCTTAGAACGTTCAAAAGTATGATCATGGACGACAAAATTGCTCGAATTTCGCACTTTAGTGCGCCAATTCTTAAGCATTCGTAGGCTCTCGAGCATTCAGAGCAGCTGCAATATCCTACCGTGCTTTCTTTCATCTGCTCTATATTTCTGGGTGATTAATTCGTACGACTGCGGGCTGCCAGATGTGCAATATACTGCCTTTTTCCTTTGCGTAATTCCTGCGTCATTCGATATAGTTCGAAATGTGTGTCACAGTCTTCATTGTATACGCATTATCGGTCGTGATTAGGGTTTTCTTATTTGGAAAATTTGTTGTTGAATGCTCGAAAGAGATTCCGTTGCACTAGATCAACAACCGCTCATCGACTATATAGGATCCCTGAAACATATCCGAAAATACGGCTAAAATTTTCGAATAAGAGAACCCTAGTCGTGCTGCGAGAAAATTTGGAAAATGCATGAGAAGATGACGCGCATTTCGAATTCGCCAAGAGCTTGCGAGAGAGTATGCAAATGCGAAAGAGCATTTTTCGCTTTATCTGAACCTGCTCACCTCTCGTCCTATCCATTGAACTCTGAAGACGGTGAGCGAGACCAGCTGCAAATCTTCGATTTTTTTGGTAACCCAAACTGAATGTTTCAATGTCAGAAGAGCTCGTTGAATTTTTTATAAGGTTTGTTGTCGGTCGACTATGCAAACTGGAACTATGTCGGATGAGAACTGTTGTGTCGTACTGCCTTCGATATTTCAAAGACGGCATCACAAAATAGTTCTCAACTGATCTAGCGCCAGCGAAGCTTTGCATAACTAGAATGAACGTTAGTGCCGGTGGTATGTTAGTGCGCGCTGAAGAGATGTTATTAGAATGTGGATAAGTAAAGGCTCGAACTCAGGTTGGAATTAGAGTGTTCTGGCTAAAACATCCATACTATTAATTATTCTCATACTGATCATTGTTATTACTGTAGTCGTATAGCGCAGACAAAAATCAGCGGTTTTCGTAAGTTTCAGCTTTATCGACAACCTGGTGCGGGGGCGGGAGAGCACGGCTTGTCATCAGATCTCCATCGTTACTGTACTAATTTGCTTTCAATGATCACACAGGCGTAGCTGTACCTATTGTTTTACGTAGTTATTTAGCGTGGTCCAATTACGCATACAATAAGTACTACACTACAATAATGTATTGAGGTAAAACACTAGAATTCAATACTGCAATACATACATATAGTAAGGTATAAATCGCAGGCAATAATATCTCAACCGCGCAAAATTATTCACAATGTATTTGCCATGATTACTGGTCAATATCATTCATCGCTTTCCTCTGGTTTCTTCCAACCAGTTGCTGGGGAACCCTCCAACAACTGGTCAGGGCACTGGTTATCAACTGGTTATCTTAAGCTCCGCCCACTCTAACTGGTTAACAACAGTTAGAGTGGGAGCGTCCAGTTGGTAACCATTGCCCCTCAACCGAATAACCAATTATTAAGTTTGCAATTTTATATTTCAGAAATTAATTTTCATCTTGTCTCGAAAAATAGATAATCGTCTAAACACACTACTTTGCAGAATGTTCCTCAACGCGTCCACAGTAGTGCACATGGGGCCGTGTCGACTTGTGAGCTCGCCTCTTATTTCGTTTACAAACGTATTCGTATTATCATACATATTTTTTAGATAATTATTACTATTGATGTTATGTTTGTTGTTATTACGATTATGCCCATGCTAACAGGTCGGAGATCTGTTCTGTGCCGGGCTCTTCGAGGCCATTCACGACACTGTCGTGCACACGTGTACACTCATCGCCATCTCATTCTGGTATCGGTAAGAGTTATACTATTTTAAAATGCAATCATTTCCTCCGTCCATCTCCACCTTGTGTATTATTTATCTGTAGGATATGATAATTGCGAAACATATAACATATTGCTTTCGATTTACAGGTGTCTGATTCACCATAAGAAGTTAAGAGACATTAACATAATTTCGCACTCTACCTTGTGAAGTTCCTTATTGGATGTTTTTTCAAGTCGTTAGCTAATCGCACATTTGTAAGTGCTCTAAGAAAATTACGTAAACAATTGTATTTCAGCTATTGGTTGCTTTCTTAATTGAACATCGCTAAGAATGCAATATATCACCGCCACCTGAATCTTTCCCACCCAAGATACGGTATCACAAGTCTAGGATTTCTCGGAATATCGTTTATGAATATTTCATTAGATTTGACGTAAATAAGCATCTGCCTGATATTAACTATATTGCAGCAAGTCTCTAATATCAACGCGAATTATTTCTACTAGAGGGGATCATTCACACCTTTATGAATATGTGCATACAATACGATTTCTGAGAAGTTCGACTTATTTCTTCAGCGTCCTGGCAATAGCTAAATGAAATTTTCCCTTTTCAAATATTGTCAAGAATATTGTGCTTTTATCAAACTGTGTAATATAACTGTCTCGCACCTAATTAGAATATCTACATCATCTAGACTCATCTAAAGTAGTTTATGATGATGTCGCGCAACTGTGAATACAACTAGTTTATTATGGAGGAAATTCGCATCGAATGAAGGTTAAAATGCTAAGCACATTAAAATAAAGATAACACGTACGATTTGACGGCTCTCGAGTAGCAGAGTAGCAATGTCTTCGCATTATTTATCTGTTTTAATGAACATCTGTTGAAAGTTGTGTAGCAACAATTTTTAAAGTTGGGCATTCATGAGATTCATAAGATTTACGTGAAATTATTTTAGAAATATCGAAATTGGTTCAGCAATCGAACATTACGCGGCGAAGGACCAGTTGGATGGTGGAAGCTGCAAGCGATTATCGTGCTCGCGTATCTACCTCACATTTCGCAATTTGTGAGTTGGAATTTTCCTCATCATCTGTTGGCACTACCCCCATCGACAACAACACACACACAATCGATTTCAATCCACATAATTAGATGGCGATGCAATCTATTCTGAATGTTTACGTTATTTTTGTAATTTTTTTCGAAATATGGGTTCTAGAAACCAAAAAATACGTCACGATCTTGCATGTGGTACTGACAAGTTTTTAAGATGATGTCCAAGAATAGCTCGAGCCACTCAAATTTGTGATTTAGATCGCCTTCTTTCACGTCACCGTTGGAAGAGAGGCGCTCGAACCATTCATCGCCTCCGTATACGGTCCAAACCACTCTAGCGAATATGCAGTTCGAGGTATCGACATCATAATCATACATTCCGATCGTTGGCATTGATTAGGGTTTCTGGACGCGACGGATCCCCCGTCTGCCTACACCATCGGCCACTTTCTCATTTGGTCCACGATGGCGTACATTTTCATCTTCTTCAAAAGAAGAGCGGTGAGCACACGCAATTCTGTACATAAAAGTATAGTATATCTCCCGAAATTTGCCACATTCCCACACGAGTTCGCAGTTCGGGTCAGCATATGTCATATGATTATTCCACACATTCAGGTTCTCGGGGCGCTCGCGGAGAACGCGTGCAAGATGAGCACGAGGACGAGAGAGATGCACCGTTCACTGATACGAGTCAGTGATTATTTTCAATTTCGTTTCGAATTTTCACTTATTTGTTCACCATGAGAAATACGCACAGGGTGCTGTTGACTTTTTGGTGCTCATCGTATTCTAGGAATAGATTCGTAAGATTATCTTTCTTTTGAGTGCACAATTTCAAGTCAGACATATGAACGAGTACGTGGGATGAAGATACCACGTTTGTGCAGTCATTCCTACTTTGCTATGTCACGTGGTCTAACGATATGAAATTGATCAGAACGAAAAAGCTCAGAACGAAATTGATGAGGCGCGCCATGTGCTCGCTCCCCTTTTAGACATTTCGACTTACGCGCATTTTTAGAGACAGGTGTGTAAACGATCAGGCGGTTTAGGGCTTGAAACAGCCTGCAAATATACGCTCTAAAAATAACCTGTTTTCATAGAATTCCAAAATAGTCGTTAAAACTTAGTATCTCTGTCAAAATATCCGTTGTAACTTAGTATAAATCAGAATTATAAAAAAAAGTGTACAGTGTTTTTTTTAAATATTTGCTCAAACAACAGGCGCTCTCCATCCACTCGCTGCTGCCCTCCTGCGTTCTGCTGGGATTCGCCCTAATGTTCTCGCAGATGGCCAACTTCTACCACTCGGTGGAGATCGAACACATGATCTATTCGGTGAGTAAATTCGGGTCATCGCACATTTTTGTACAGGAAATTAGCGATTAGTCGTTGCGGCGTTCTGCAAGAATTGCATGTTTTTAAAGAAGTGCAATTCTACGGGGGGCATACATTTGCAAAACTGTCATTTGCACAACTCAACGCTGTGCGCTTAAATACAAGTATCTTGGGCATTGTTTAGTTGTTATCAGTATACGCTCCCTTACATTTGCATTTTTGCAAATGCCCCTTTTGCAAATGTTTGCTCACCAATTCAACACTTACACTGATTGTAATAGTCACGTTCAGATAGCAGTTGTGCCGGCCATCGTGAACCCAGTGCTCACAATTTACTTCATCACACCCTATCGAAGGTGAGCAAAGTCTCACTGACATCCACGCTTCAATATCGTATTAATCACTCTAATTAATGACTAATTAATTAATTGTGAATAAATCTTTAGGTTCGTCACCAACTTGATGCCCTTCGAACCTCGGCTCGCGAACAAGAGTGTTACCGTAGAAACAACTCAATCTGCCAACGCGTTTTCCACGAGATTTAATTGATTCAATTATATGATATGTTTCGCTGTGTAGTACTCTTCGATACGCTTTGTTGTCCCGGGTCAGAGTTTTGATTACATACCCATACCTATCGTCTAAACACCTTAATGAATATCAATGAACTATTCTTGTTATCTAATCGTGCAACGAAATCACATGCGATCTCGTGAATCATAATCATTTTATTTTTCACCCAACTAAAGCGAGTATAAATGTGTTATGCAAGTAACATGAATAGTCGTATACACTGAATTGTGCATAAGTAAGTGTTATCCTATATTGACAAGGCAATCCCCACAAAAATGTATCTATATTTCATCATTTATCTACTTACATATTCAATATGAAGCGACGAATAATTTGGCCAATTGATCGACATTTTTTTTAAAAATAATTGTTATCCTTCCTGCATCTCTCTCGAACGGTGGAGCGATGTTAGAGTGTGGGAAATGAAGAGATAATTGCCCGAAGTGTGAACTTGTATCACCATGAAGCATGCACGGCAATTACGGCAACTGTTTTGACTGACGAATTCTCCTTCTGGAAATATTGTTAGAAATGAAGTAATTGTTTCATATGAACAAGAGCACTTAACACTTTGTGTTGTCACTTCGGACAGATTTCAGGTGCCCCAAATAGCGGACAATATAATTGGATGTGTGCTATCTACATAATAAGATATAACTAGACTAGGGTTCTCTAATTTGTATGTTCAATGCACTTTCGGGTATGTTTCAGGGGCGCTACATAAAGAAAAACGCATCCACAATATACAGCTCCTGAAACATATTCTAAAATGAAGCAACATTTTCCAATAAGATAGCTATAGTCTGGATAGATCGGCTGTACATCGTAAATATTGCTATATCGAATGCAACTAACCTGAGTCCGCCTCAGAACAGACATGAGTCTCCTTCTGAAGACTGGAGTGGAGAAAACCACAGCGATCGAGTGGATTAATGAGTGGGCAGAGAGGAGTGTGAAGCAGATGGGTAGAATCACTGAAAAGTGGAGTTCGAAAATCGGTGTCAAGATCTCTTCAGGTCGCATACTCTCTCGACCGACGAGATAGTGTGGGATATGAAGAGACTGATCCTAATTACTAAATATTACTAATTACTAATCTCTAATTACTAATTTCTAATTACTAATTACTAATTACTAAATCCAATAGAAAGTGATCTTATGATTATCAGGTTGGCCGGAAAGTCTTTGTATATGGTTTTGTTTTAGCACTGCTCGTCCCTAATGCATTTTGGATCTCCCTCATTCCTAATGAATAACAAACAGTGATGGGCCGTTATAGTAAGCAACTCCCCATTCCTTTCCCTTCAGTCAGGCTCTTGTAGAGCAACGATGTATCATCCTGGAGCCACCCACTTCCGACATGATCCGCTATACCTCACTCTATCCAACACCACGATGAAGGATTCGGAGACCCTACTGAAGAATTTTTATAACACACATGCCCCCTCTACAACACCTTCAGGAATTGGATCCATCGCTTCGAAGAAGACGACTTTTCCCTCAATGCATGGGATCGATCTGAGAGACCGCGTTCGTTGCATTTTGAGACTTTGAAGAAAGCTGTTGAAACGGACGCATTTCAAAGTGCCCGTAAAATTTCTATTGCACTTAGAGTCCACCATAGCACTGTCAGAGAAGGCTTAAAATCTCTTGAAATGAGAAAATATATCGGTCGATTCATATCCCATGATCTGAGGCAAGCCAGCCGAGACCGTCGTGTCGATGATTCCATTACTCTCCTCATTCTCCAAGGTGGGGATCGATGGCTGGAACGGCTCGTAACGGGGAATGAGAAGTGGGTCCTCTAAGATAACAACCACAGCAGAGCCCAGTTGGTTGGATAATCAGAGACCACGCAGGGTATCCCCAAACTTGACCGGCACCATAAGAAAAACAATCTGGTAATGTGGTGGGGAGCGGATGGAGTGAACCAATCGGAGTTACTCCCTGAGGGCATGGCAATTACCGGGACCAAGTACGTCACATATCAACATAATTTGAAGTTGGAAGTCTATCGTTCAAGGCTGAAGGACAAGAAAGTGTATAATCAGCAAAATGACCCCCGTCCCCAGGTCTTAAATCAAGTCGAGCAGGAATTGACTGGATATGGATGGATGGTTCTCCCTCACCCCCCGTATTCTCCTGGCATGGCCCTGTCTGATTACTGGTTTTTCGCAGACCTGGCCCATGCCGTTCGAGGTAGATCGTTCAATTACCGTGGAAGTCTGGAGTATGCTCTCAAGCATTTCTTTGATTCGCGCTCAGGCGGGTTCTCAAGGGAGGGGATCCATACATTGCAGGTACGTCGGGCATATATTGCCAATAATGGGGACAAGTATAATTGAACGTATGCTTTTCCCTTCCCCAAGAAATACAGTTTTGAAAAATACACAAAGACTTTCCTGCCAACCTAATACTTACAAATTTCGAATAGTTTTAAATATCGCTTGTGAAAATGAAGATAGACATGCTTGAATTTTGTTAAGATTCAAAAAAAACTTACGACTTTCGTCTAATTTATGTATGTAGACAAAGTCTATGGTACTCAGCGGGAGATATATGAAGGCGATAGGCACTCCGGACTGAAAAAAAATTATTCTTGACAGACAAATATATCTTCTGAATAGTAGCAATTACAATGCTGATCTATTTTTTCACCACTACTAAATTCTGATATATTCGGAGACAAGAGAATTATAACATTTTACTGTCGCAACTTTAGCATCAAAACTCATCTTTCATGAAAGTGTTGATGAATACAGAGTAATATAACAATCAAGATTTATGTGAACTGTCACCTGCATCACTAGCGATTTCGTCATTGTCTGGTGGTACTGTCTCGTCTTCTCGCTCATGAAAGAGTGTTTGCGAAGTGTCGCGAATGTGTGAAGCGTAATCTGAGAAGGAGCCATTGGCAATATAGATCTTAGTCATATGTTTAGGATACCTGAAACATACCCGAATATATTAAAGATTCTACTAATGAATGGCTCATGACAATAAACGATAAATATGCCCATACCATAATAAATAACACACCGCATGACTTACGGTAACAATAAGGGCGCGTACACTAAAATTAAACCATAACGATATCACAACACAATAGCGCAAGTAGAGTTCGATAATTTTTTTTTATTTCACTCATTCCAATCACTACCGATTTATAGATTGTGTGAAATTTAAAGACGATGAGCCGAAGGTTGATCACCGTCGGAAGAGAACCGGATGAGCACCAAAATTGATAACCCTTTCACAGCATCTTCAGTTCCTAGTGTGCAAAAAATGATGCTGTGAAAATTCTAGAAAACTGTTCATTGTTGGTTATCATCGGAAGGTTGTCGTCCACCTACTGCCTATTGAACTCTAACTCACAATAACAATAAGGGTGAACACAAAGGTGTTCGCGGCCGCTCCCGCCAGTCCACTCGAGTGCAGTCGATCCGCATAAAAACAATCAGCGCGTTGGAGTAGATCCCGGGGCCAGTCGGGAGAGAACTTCTGAAATAAGTTCTTCTTTTGCGCAATTGTTCACCATTTTAGGATGTGTTTCACGGTCGATGAAAAACAATTTTTAGAATTAGAAAATGTTGAAGTTCCATTTGCCTATGTATAACCAATCAATAGTTATTGTCGATTTACCTCGATATAGTCCGCGATTGCTCCAGCAGGACGGATAGTGCTCTGAAAATAGTGTACAATTAGTATGTTTTGTGTGCTAAATACATTATTTGAATGGCTTCTCAACGATTTTGTTTTATTTTACGTAATCTCTCATGACAATACACTTTGATTGTGAGTGGTAAAGAGTCTTCGTTTAACAAGACATTCTAATATAATATAATTCCTTATGTAGAGCCAGCCCTATATACATACAATCATTCGAATTAAGTGATCAGATAGTAATGGCAAGAGAGACGAAAGCCCTTATATCGAATCTGTACTGTACGGACGTTGACGATGTGTGGGACGATCAGGATGACGAGAATGAAGAGGATCACGGGCAATTTTTTTTTGTGATGTGAGAAGCGCCAGCGCGAATCGGGAGCCATGACGGCCTGGCGAAATGAGATGTATCTTGCAATTTTAGAGTTTTCTTGTAGAAATCTGCAGCTGCTACTAATTACGGATTTCCTGTAAAAATAATGGGCGATGTCCCGATATTTTACCTGATATTTGGGTTTATCTTTTTGGCCATTCTGAGCATTTTATAATAATTTTCGAGTATATTTCAGGTGTGTTAGATATACAATCAATTCATCCTTAAGCGTTAATGCACAACTCGAAATTGTTGTAAAAATGCCAAAAATATTAGGTTGTTCGGAAAGTTTCTTTCTTTTATTTTTTTCATGCCAATTCTTGTGGCATTCGACTTCAATTTTTTTTGTATATGGTATATGTAAGGGCTGTGGTGGTGGAATACTACGGTATGTTCAAATCGCATTTCGGTCATATAGCAGGCTATAAAAATATCAAAAGTTAGCAAATGTCAAAAACACTCAAAAAAATAGAAAAAAAAATTTCATTGTTTTTTGTCGGGTGATTTCTTCTCGAGAAAACCTGCTCATGAATACGTAATTGGATTTCCACAGCAAGTGGTCATGTAAGGTACTTCACAAATAACAATCGTTTTGTTCTCTAGGTTGATCGGCGGAATCACAATATGTTCAAAATTCTGCTCGAAAAACAAATCGTAGTGCGGATTATCCAATCGACGCATCGTTTGATTAGGTAATACGTGCTAGATTTAAAACTTTATGTTTACTAATAACCCTATTTGACGTACTTCACAATAGTGGGTCATTTGTATGCTTATCTCTATTCTGCAAAGAAATGTGCGCCCTTGAAAATCTCGAAGAAAAGTCGACTGGCCTAACTTCGGACCTCCTTTGTTCAAGATCTATTGATCGAAACGGTATGTACTACTGGTTGTTATAGAGAGTATCCAAGCCCACATCAACTACGAAAATCCATAAGATGATTGGTCAAGGTTAAATAAAGGAGAAGTGAAAAATGTCCATACATGAAAAGAGAAAGAAACTTTCCGAACAACCTAATACTCAAAAAGGACACTCTAAAACGGAAATTGTACGAACATAAAAGCATTTCGGACTGCTCTGATCGAGGATCCAGCAAAATAATCTTTAACTCCATGACTTATCAAAACGATACGTAGATCGATAATAAAATACATATTATAGGTAATAACCTGATGTCTATGAAGAAAACATCCAATGAAGAAATGAGCAGCTGTGACGAACAGTGTTATCCAGACAACATAAAGTATATCTGCCGACCTTGCATAAATATTGTCCATGGTTCGAGCATGTAATACAGTTAATGTATCTCTATGTATATTATATCATCCCAAAATCAGAAAACATTCGAAAAATATAAGTCTCACGAAGTGAATTGACGTCCTTCCCGGAATACTCAGCAGTGGATCGTCTCTGTAAGGACAATTGAGTGAGCAACTTTTTGAAGGACAATCGTGTAATCGACTCATAATTTCCCATACACTACATATGTTAGTTTTATTTTGTAAGAAAGCTATGTGATTGCTCGAAAATCTGCATAATTCATAATGCTCGACAGTATGCCCCACCTAACAATGCATGGAACTGGAAAGAAATATAGTGGAGAAACGACGAGCTGAACATACACATCACTGATCAATGCGAAACTCTGAATTAATATACACTTATTTTTTCGAGAAAAATCACTAACCATCATGGCGATAAGGAGTTGTGAATATTTGCGAGTCCGTTTATCATTGCTCGAACGAATTATGAAAATTGCGAATAGCGTACATGCGATTGATAAGAAGGTGAAAGTAGTCCTTAGCATACGAAAAATTCCACTGTAGACAGGTGAAAGAGGAACGATCCTAGTCATTCTCGGGAGGAGAGCTAGATGTTATCACGGGTATCCTGTAAAAGTGTAGGAAAACTGGCTCGTTTGGCTACTAGGAAATATTTTGTATCTTAGATTTCGATTAAACTTGGTTAATGAACACCATTGGGGATCAGAAGAAGGTTGTGAGTTTTACTACGTTAGCTGACTGAACACTAACGTAGTAAAACAACAATTGATTACGTAAACGGCGGTAATTAAATGGCTATAATCGAGCAACGTTCGGATGACAAAGAATGTATGCGGAGTAGAGTTCTCGTATCGGAAAAGTTTTGCTCCATTTTCAGATATGTTTCAGGTGCGATATATATCGGATTTACCCTTGTTTACATGACGTACCTGAAACACACCTGAAAATTGAACTAAAATTTTCCAATAATATAACTCTAGTGCGGAGTTCGAGATTCCATAGTTGTATTGATCACATTATTCGTCATAAATGACGTTTTGCTCAACACACTCAGTCATCTCTGAGGTTGCACTTTACGTTATAAAGTGATAGTTTCGTGATTGTGATGCATTTCTCGCTTCACTTCTCCCTCTTGGTGTTCTCTCTTTCAAACAACTACAGTAATAAAGCTGTCAAGCCAACACATATTTTATAAAAGTGAAGGAAGCAAAATCTGAAATTGACGCTTTCTTTTTCAATCGTGAATTATACGTATGACAAAACAAATTATAAAATATCATGTGTTCAGTCAGCTAACGTAGTAAAACTCACAACCTTCTTCTGATCCCCAATGGTGTTCATTAACCAAGTTTAATCGAAATCTAAGATACAAAATATTTCCTAGTAGCCAAACGAGCCAGTTTTCCTACACTTTTACAGGATACCCGTGATAACATCTAGCTCTCCTCCCGAGAATGACTAGGATCGTTCCTCTTTCACCTGTCTACAGTGGAATTTTTCGTATGCTAAGGACTACTTTCACCTTCTTATCAATCGCATGTACGCTATTCGCAATTTTCATAATTCGTTCGAGCAATGATAAACGGACTCGCAAATATTCACAACTCCTTATCGCCATGATGGTTAGTGATTTTTCTCGAAAAAATAAGTGTATATTAATTCAGAGTTTCGCATTGATCAGTGATGTGTATGTTCAGCTCGTCGTTTCTCCACTATATTTCTTTCCAGTTCCATGCATTGTTAGGTGGGGCATACTGTCGAGCATTATGAATTATGCAGATTTTCGAGCAATCACATAGCTTTCTTACAAAATAAAACTAACATATGTAGTGTATGGGAAATTATGAGTCGATTACACGATTGTCCTTCAAAAAGTTGCTCACTCAATTGTCCTTACAGAGACGATCCACTGCTGAGTATTCCGGGAAGGACGTCAATTCACTTCGTGAGACTTATATTTTTCGAATGTTTTCTGATTTTGGGATGATATAATATACATAGAGATACATTAACTGTATTACATGCTCGAACCATGGACAATATTTATGCAAGGTCGGCAGATATACTTTAGGTTGTCTGGATAACACTGTTCGTCACAGCTGCTCATTTCTTCATTGGATGTTTTCTTCATAGACATCAGGTTATTACCTATAATATGTATTTTATTATCGATCTACGTATCGTTTTGATAAGTCATGGAGTTAAAGATTATTTTGCTGGATCCTCGATCAGAGCAGTCCGAAATGCTTTTATGTTCGTACAATTTCCGTTTTAGAGTGTCCTTTTTGAGTATTAGGTTGTTCGGAAAGTTTCTTTCTCTTTTCATGTATGGACATTTTTCACTTCTCCTTTATTTAACCTTGACCAATCATCTTATGGATTTTCGTAGTTGATGTGGGCTTGGATACTCTCTATAACAACCAGTAGTACATACCGTTTCGATCAATAGATCTTGAACAAAGGAGGTCCGAAGTTAGGCCAGTCGACTTTTCTTCGAGATTTTCAAGGGCGCACATTTCTTTGCAGAATAGAGATAAGCATACAAATGACCCACTATTGTGAAGTACGTCAAATAAGGTTATTAGTAAACATAAAGTTTTAAATCTAGCACGTATTACCTAATCAAACGATGCGTCGATTGGATAATCCGCACTACGATTTGTTTTTCGAGCAGAATTTTGAACATATTGTGATTCCGCCGATCAACCTAGAGAACAAAACGATTGTTATTTGTGAAGTACCTTACATGACCACTTGCTGTGGAAATCCAATTACGTATTCATGAGCAGGTTTTTTTTCTGAATATTTATGCCGAAATTTGAACATCGAAATGATGACATATTGATATCTCTCGTCTCTCTCGAAGGCTGAAAGCCTGGTTTTTCTTTGTTATCATTAATATAAACTCTTGTCCTATCATACATTATCGGCTTAATATCGGTAGGCATCTAGTTCTCGAGAAGAAATCACCCGACAAAAAACAATGAAATTTTTTTTTTCTATTTTTTTGAGTGTTTTTGACATTTGCTAACTTTTGATATTTTTATAGCCTGCTATATGACCGAAATGCGATTTGAACATACTGTAGTATTCCACCACCACAGCCCTTACATATACCATATACAAAAAAATTGGTCGAATGCCACAAGAATTGGCATGAAAAAAATAAAAGAAAGAAACTTTCCGAACAACCTAATATTTTTGGCATTTTTACAACAATTTCGAGTTGTGCATTAACGCTTAAGGATGAATTGATTGTATATCTAACACACCTGAAATATACTCGAAAATTATTATAAAATGCTCAGAATGGCCAAAAAGATAAACCCAAATATCAGGTAAAATATCGGGACATCGCCCATTATTTTTACAGGAAATCCGTAATTAGTAGCAGCTGCAGATTTCTACAAGAAAACTCTAAAATTGCAAGATACATCTCATTTCGCCAGGCCGTCATGGCTCCCGATTCGCGCTGGCGCTTCTCACATCACAAAAAAAAATTGCCCGTGATCCTCTTCATTCTCGTCATCCTGATCGTCCCACACATCGTCAACGTCCGTACAGTACAGATTCGATATAAGGGCTTTCGTCTCTCTTGCCATTACTATCTGATCACTTAATTCGAATGATTGTATGTATATAGGGCTGGCTCTACATAAGGAATTATATTATATTAGAATGTCTTGTTAAACGAAGACTCTTTACCACTCACAATCAAAGTGTATTGTCATGAGAGATTACGTAAAATAAAACAAAATCGTTGAGAAGCCATTCAAATAATGTATTTAGCACACAAAACATACTAATTGTACACTATTTTCAGAGCACTATCCGTCCTGCTGGAGCAATCGCGGACTATATCGAGGTAAATCGACAATAACTATTGATTGGTTATACATAGGCAAATGGAACTTCAACATTTTCTAATTCTAAAAATTGTTTTTCATCGACCGTGAAACACATCCTAAAATGGTGAACAATTGCGCAAAAGAAGAACTTATTTCAGAAGTTCTCTCCCGACTGGCCCCGGGATCTACTCCAACGCGCTGATTGTTTTTATGCGGATCGACTGCACTCGAGTGGACTGGCGGGAGCGGCCGCGAACACCTTTGTGTTCACCCTTATTGTTATTGTGAGTTAGAGTTCAATAGGCAGTAGGTGGACGACAACCTTCCGATGATAACCAACAATGAACAGTTTTCTAGAATTTTCACAGCATCATTTTTTGCACACTAGGAACTGAAGATGCTGTGAAAGGGTTATCAATTTTGGTGCTCATCCGGTTCTCTTCCGACGGTGATCAACCTTCGGCTCATCGTCTTTAAATTTCACACAATCTATAAATCGGTAGTGATTGGAATGAGTGAAATAAAAAAAAATTATCGAACTCTACTTGCGCTATTGTGTTGTGATATCGTTATGGTTTAATTTTAGTGTACGCGCCCTTATTGTTACCGTAAGTCATGCGGTGTGTTATTTATTATGGTATGGGCATATTTATCGTTTATTGTCATGAGCCATTCATTAGTAGAATCTTTAATATATTCGGGTATGTTTCAGGTATCCTAAACATATGACTAAGATCTATATTGCCAATGGCTCCTTCTCAGATTACGCTTCACACATTCGCGACACTTCGCAAACACTCTTTCATGAGCGAGAAGACGAGACAGTACCACCAGACAATGACGAAATCGCTAGTGATGCAGGTGACAGTTCACATAAATCTTGATTGTTATATTACTCTGTATTCATCAACACTTTCATGAAAGATGAGTTTTGATGCTAAAGTTGCGACAGTAAAATGTTATAATTCTCTTGTCTCCGAATATATCAGAATTTAGTAGTGGTGAAAAAATAGATCAGCATTGTAATTGCTACTATTCAGAAGATATATTTGTCTGTCAAGAATAATTTTTTTTCAGTCCGGAGTGCCTATCGCCTTCATATATCTCCCGCTGAGTACCATAGACTTTGTCTACATACATAAATTAGACGAAAGTCGTAAGTTTTTTTTGAATCTTAACAAAATTCAAACATGTCTATCTTCATTTTCACAAGCGATATTTAAAACTATTCGAAATTTGTAAGTATTAGGTTGGCAGGAAAGTCTTTGTGTATTTTTCAAAACTGTATTTCTTGGGGAAGGGAAAAGCATACGTTCAATTATACTTGTCCCCATTATTGGCAATATATGCCCGACGTACCTGCAATGTATGGATCCCCTCCCTTGAGAACCCGCCTGAGCGCGAATCAAAGAAATGCTTGAGAGCATACTCCAGACTTCCACGGTAATTGAACGATCTACCTCGAACGGCATGGGCCAGGTCTGCGAAAAACCAGTAATCAGACAGGGCCATGCCAGGAGAATACGGGGGGTGAGGGAGAACCATCCATCCATATCCAGTCAATTCCTGCTCGACTTGATTTAAGACCTGGGGACGGGGGTCATTTTGCTGATTATACACTTTCTTGTCCTTCAGCCTTGAACGATAGACTTCCAACTTCAAATTATGTTGATATGTGACGTACTTGGTCCCGGTAATTGCCATGCCCTCAGGGAGTAACTCCGATTGGTTCACTCCATCCGCTCCCCACCACATTACCAGATTGTTTTTCTTATGGTGCCGGTCAAGTTTGGGGATACCCTGCGTGGTCTCTGATTATCCAACCAACTGGGCTCTGCTGTGGTTGTTATCTTAGAGGACCCACTTCTCATTCCCCGTTACGAGCCGTTCCAGCCATCGATCCCCACCTTGGAGAATGAGGAGAGTAATGGAATCATCGACACGACGGTCTCGGCTGGCTTGCCTCAGATCATGGGATATGAATCGACCGATATATTTTCTCATTTCAAGAGATTTTAAGCCTTCTCTGACAGTGCTATGGTGGACTCTAAGTGCAATATAAATTTTACGGGCACTTTGAAATGCGTCCGTTTCAACAGCTTTCTTCAAAGTCTCAAAATGCAACGAACGCGGTCTCTCAGATCGATCCCATGCATTGAGGGAAAAGTCGTCTTCTTCGAAGCGATGGATCCAATTCCTGAAGGTGTTGTAGAGGGGGCATGTGTGTTATAAAAATTCTTCAGTAGGGTCTCCGAATCCTTCATCGTGGTGTTGGATAGAGTGAGGTATAGCGGATCATGTCGGAAGTGGGTGGCTCCAGGATGATACATCGTTGCTCTACAAGAGCCTGACTGAAGGGAAAGGAATGGGGAGTTGCTTACTATAACGGCCCATCACTGTTTGTTATTCACTAGGAATGAGGGAGATCCAAAATGCATTAGGGACGAGCAGTGCTAAAACAAAACCATATACAAAGACTTTCCGGCCAACCTGATAATCATAAGATCACTTTCTATTGGATTTAGTAATTAGTAATTAGTAATTAGAAATTAGTAATTAGAGATTAGTAATTAGTAATATTTAGTAATTAGGATCAGTCTCTTCATATCCCACACTATCTCGTCGGTCGAGAGAGTATGCGACCTGAAGAGATCTTGACACCGATTTTCGAACTCCACTTTTCAGTGATTCTACCCATCTGCTTCACACTCCTCTCTGCCCACTCATTAATCCACTCGATCGCTGTGGTTTTCTCCACTCCAGTCTTCAGAAGGAGACTCATGTCTGTTCTGAGGCGGACTCAGGTTAGTTGCATTCGATATAGCAATATTTACGATGTACAGCCGATCTATCCAGACTATAGCTATCTTATTGGAAAATGTTGCTTCATTTTAGAATATGTTTCAGGAGCTGTATATTGTGGATGCGTTTTTCTTTATGTAGCGCCCCTGAAACATACCCGAAAGTGCATTGAACATACAAATTAGAGAACCCTAGTCTAGTTATATCTTATTATGTAGATAGCACACATCCAATTATATTGTCCGCTATTTGGGGCACCTGAAATCTGTCCGAAGTGACAACACAAAGTGTTAAGTGCTCTTGTTCATATGAAACAATTACTTCATTTCTAACAATATTTCCAGAAGGAGAATTCGTCAGTCAAAACAGTTGCCGTAATTGCCGTGCATGCTTCATGGTGATACAAGTTCACACTTCGGGCAATTATCTCTTCATTTCCCACACTCTAACATCGCTCCACCGTTCGAGAGAGATGCAGGAAGGATAACAATTATTTTTAAAAAAAATGTCGATCAATTGGCCAAATTATTCGTCGCTTCATATTGAATATGTAAGTAGATAAATGATGAAATATAGATACATTTTTGTGGGGATTGCCTTGTCAATATAGGATAACACTTACTTATGCACAATTCAGTGTATACGACTATTCATGTTACTTGCATAACACATTTATACTCGCTTTAGTTGGGTGAAAAATAAGATGATTATGATTCACGAGATCGCATGTGATTTCGTTGCACGATTAGATAACAAGAATAGTTCATTGATATTCATTAAGGTGTTTAGACGATAGGTATGGGTATGTAAACAAAAATCTGACCCGGGACAACAAAGCGTATCGAAGAGTACTACACAGCGAAACATATCATATAATTGAATCAATTAAATCTCGTGGAAAACGCGTTGGCAGATTGAGTTGTTTCTACGGTAACACTCTTGTTCGCGAGCCGAGGTTCGAAGGGCATCAAGTTGGTGACGAACCTAAAGATTTATTGACAATTAATTAATTAGTCATTAATTAGAGTGATTAATACGATATTGAAGCGTGGATGTCAGTGAGACTTTGCTCACCTTCGATAGGGTGTGATGAAGTAAATTGTGAGCACTGGGTTCACGATGGCTGGCACAACTGCTATCTGAACGTGACTATTACAATCAGTGTAAGTGTTGAATTGGTGAGCAAACATTTGCAAAAGGGGCATTTGCAAAAATGCAAATGTAAGGGAGCGTATACTGATAACAACTAAACAATGCCCAAGATACTTGTATTTAAGCGCACAGCGTTGAGTTGTGCAAATGACAGTTTTGCAAATGTATGCCCCCCGTAGAATTGCACTTCTTTAAAAACATGCAATTCTTGCAGAACGCCGCAACGACTAATCGCTAATTTCCTGTACAAAAATGTGCGATGACCCGAATTTACTCACCGAATAGATCATGTGTTCGATCTCCACCGAGTGGTAGAAGTTGGCCATCTGCGAGAACATTAGGGCGAATCCCAGCAGAACGCAGGAGGGCAGCAGCGAGTGGATGGAGAGCACCTGTTGTTTGAGCAAATATTTAAAAAAAACACTGTACACTTTTTTTTATAATTCTGATTTATACTAAGTTACAACGGATATTTTGACATTCTAGAGATACTAAGTTTTAACGACTATTTTGGAATTCTATGAAAACAGGTTATTTTTAGAGCGTATATTTGCAGGCTGTTTCAAGCCCTAAACCGCCTGATCGTTTACACACCTGTCTCTAAAAATGCGCGTAAGTCGAAATGTCTAAAAGGGGAGCGAGCACATGGCGCGCCTCATCAATTTCGTTCTGAGCTTTTTCGTTCTGATCAATTTCATATCGTTAGACCACGTGACATAGCAAAGTAGGAATGACTGCACAAACGTGGTATCTTCATCCCACGTACTCGTTCATATGTCTGACTTGAAATTGTGCACTCAAAAGAAAGATAATCTTACGAATCTATTCCTAGAATACGATGAGCACCAAAAAGTCAACAGCACCCTGTGCGTATTTCTCATGGTGAACAAATAAGTGAAAATTCGAAACGAAATTGAAAATAATCACTGACTCGTATCAGTGAACGGTGCATCTCTCTCGTCCTCGTGCTCATCTTGCACGCGTTCTCCGCGAGCGCCCCGAGAACCTGAATGTGTGGAATAATCATATGACATATGCTGACCCGAACTGCGAACTCGTGTGGGAATGTGGCAAATTTCGGGAGATATACTATACTTTTATGTACAGAATTGCGTGTGCTCACCGCTCTTCTTTTGAAGAAGATGAAAATGTACGCCATCGTGGACCAAATGAGAAAGTGGCCGATGGTGTAGGCAGACGGGGGATCCGTCGCGTCCAGAAACCCTAATCAATGCCAACGATCGGAATGTATGATTATGATGTCGATACCTCGAACTGCATATTCGCTAGAGTGGTTTGGACCGTATACGGAGGCGATGAATGGTTCGAGCGCCTCTCTTCCAACGGTGACGTGAAAGAAGGCGATCTAAATCACAAATTTGAGTGGCTCGAGCTATTCTTGGACATCATCTTAAAAACTTGTCAGTACCACATGCAAGATCGTGACGTATTTTTTGGTTTCTAGAACCCATATTTCGAAAAAAATTACAAAAATAACGTAAACATTCAGAATAGATTGCATCGCCATCTAATTATGTGGATTGAAACCGATTGTGTGTGTGTTGTTGTCGATGGGGGTAGTGCCAACAGATGATGAGGAAAATTCCAACTCACAAATTGCGAAATGTGAGGTAGATACGCGAGCACGATAATCGCTTGCAGCTTCCACCATCCAACTGGTCCTTCGCCGCGTAATGTTCGATTGCTGAACCAATTTCGATATTTCTAAAATAATTTCACGTAAATCTTATGAATCTCATGAATGCCCAACTTTAAAAATTGTTGCTACACAACTTTCAACAGATGTTCATTAAAACAGATAAATAATACACAAGGTGGAGATGGACGGAGGAAATGATTGCATTTTAAAATAGTATAACTCTTACCGATACCAGAATGAGATGGCGATGAGTGTACACGTGTGCACGATAGTGTCGTGAATGGCCTCGAAGAGCCCGGCACAGAACAGATCTCCGACCTGTTAGCATGGGCATAATCATAATAACAACAAACATAACATCAATAGTAATAATTATCTAAAAAATATGTATGATGATACGAATACGTTTGTAAACGAAATAAGAGGCGAGCTCACAAGTCGACACGGCCCGTTCGCCATGTGCACTACTGTGGACGCGTTGAGGAACATTCTGCAAAGTAGTGTGTTTAGACGATTATCTATTTTTCGAGACAAGATGAAAATTAATTTCGAAAATATGAATTCACCGTGCATTCAGAAGAAAGTGAACGGTCATCTCGAGCAAGTCGTTGACAGCAGTGTTAAAGATGATGAGGGAGTAGTCCTAGAATGTTTATTGATTAGGGCTTCCTCTTGGGGAATTTTTGAATTATGCTCTGGTTCAAATAATACAATCAGGTACTAATTATTCGTTGAGCTGATGTGTTTTTATCACAACTGAAACCTAACGAAAATATTGTTTAAATTTTCCCAAAAATGTGAAGTGAAAATACGATTACTCAAAACATATTATATCACCAATGTATCCCTTTTTTTAAAAACTGTGTTGCATTATTTTCTTTGGAATCCTTTCCGAAAATATCGCAAAAGTTCCAGAAAATTAAACCCGAACCTCACCCACCCTCAATGATCTCGGCGTATTCCTAGCAATGGCGAGAAGAACGAGCGTATTGAAGCAGATGCCAAGAACCATGAACGCGTGATTCAGCTCGTCGAACATTTCTGAAATATAAAATTGCAAACTTAATAATTGGTTATTCGGTTGAGGGGCAATGGTTACCAACTGGACGCTCCCACTCTAACTGTTGTTAACCAGTTAGAGTGGGCGGAGCTTAAGATAACCAGTTGATAACCAGTGCCCTGACCAGTTGTTGGAGGGTTCCCCAGCAACTGGTTGGAAGAAACCAGAGGAAAGCGATGAATGATATTGACCAGTAATCATGGCAAATACATTGTGAATAATTTTGCGCGGTTGAGATATTATTGCCTGCGATTTATACCTTACTATATGTATGTATTGCAGTATTGAATTCTAGTGTTTTACCTCAATACATTATTGTAGTGTAGTACTTATTGTATGCGTAATTGGACCACGCTAAATAACTACGTAAAACAATAGGTACAGCTACGCCTGTGTGATCATTGAAAGCAAATTAGTACAGTAACGATGGAGATCTGATGACAAGCCGTGCTCTCCCGCCCCCGCACCAGGTTGTCGATAAAGCTGAAACTTACGAAAACCGCTGATTTTTGTCTGCGCTATACGACTACAGTAATAACAATGATCAGTATGAGAATAATTAATAGTATGGATGTTTTAGCCAGAACACTCTAATTCCAACCTGAGTTCGAGCCTTTACTTATCCACATTCTAATAACATCTCTTCAGCGCGCACTAACATACCACCGGCACTAACGTTCATTCTAGTTATGCAAAGCTTCGCTGGCGCTAGATCAGTTGAGAACTATTTTGTGATGCCGTCTTTGAAATATCGAAGGCAGTACGACACAACAGTTCTCATCCGACATAGTTCCAGTTTGCATAGTCGACCGACAACAAACCTTATAAAAAATTCAACGAGCTCTTCTGACATTGAAACATTCAGTTTGGGTTACCAAAAAAATCGAAGATTTGCAGCTGGTCTCGCTCACCGTCTTCAGAGTTCAATGGATAGGACGAGAGGTGAGCAGGTTCAGATAAAGCGAAAAATGCTCTTTCGCATTTGCATACTCTCTCGCAAGCTCTTGGCGAATTCGAAATGCGCGTCATCTTCTCATGCATTTTCCAAATTTTCTCGCAGCACGACTAGGGTTCTCTTATTCGAAAATTTTAGCCGTATTTTCGGATATGTTTCAGGGATCCTATATAGTCGATGAGCGGTTGTTGATCTAGTGCAACGGAATCTCTTTCGAGCATTCAACAACAAATTTTCCAAATAAGAAAACCCTAATCACGACCGATAATGCGTATACAATGAAGACTGTGACACACATTTCGAACTATATCGAATGACGCAGGAATTACGCAAAGGAAAAAGGCAGTATATTGCACATCTGGCAGCCCGCAGTCGTACGAATTAATCACCCAGAAATATAGAGCAGATGAAAGAAAGCACGGTAGGATATTGCAGCTGCTCTGAATGCTCGAGAGCCTACGAATGCTTAAGAATTGGCGCACTAAAGTGCGAAATTCGAGCAATTTTGTCGTCCATGATCATACTTTTGAACGTTCTAAGAGTACGCTGAATCTAGTGGGAACTCTAGTGGGTGAAGCCCTTTTTGAAGTTTTTATTTCGAAATTCGGCGTATCACTCATGACGCTGGGCGCAAGTCCCGAGGGAATGTATGTGCTTTGTTTCCCTGTACTTGTTGTGACTTACTACATAGGAAGGGCGACGGACTAGATGTTAGTTGAATGTTCGGGTGAGTTTCAGGTGCGCAAATAAAGAACGCTGATCAACTAGCCAATGAAACAGATTTGAAAAGTGAACACCATTTTCCAAATAAGATAACCCTTTTCGTATTGGTTTGACATTTCGAATTCAATATAAGACCAGACAACCGTATTACGAAATGCTCGAGAGAGAAAAATGAGAGAGGGGGAATTTCGTTTTTCGTATAGACATCCCTAGCTGCTAGGCATGAATCGTTATACCACGCTCAGATCACAGCATGTGATTGCGTAGGTTCATATAACAGACCGTACACACCTGCCCTTTTTTGAGTTTTATATTTCGAAACTCATGACGCTGGGCGCAAGTCCCAAGGGAATGTATGTGCCTTGTTTCCTTGTACTTGGTGTTGATCAAACCTTTCCTTGCGCTAGACGTATGTCTTGCCGATTATTTTCGAATATTTCAACATACACTTACGTATGCATATCATATCGCATTCGTCGAAAAGCCTAGTGAAAAATACGATGATACACATTTTCAAATGATACACTGGATTCTTCGTAAGTAAACATTAATCATATATGATCACAATTCGAGAAACAATTTATTTCCCCCACTGGAACGATCCTAGTATTGATACTCGGGACGTGGTCGGATGTGTGAATACCGAGATATGCAAGCAGATCACAAGAAGTTTGTTGAAATGTTCGAGACTACAGAGTGGGTTTGGATGGTCGTTCCCACGGACTTCTTACGGATCTCGAATGGAAGGCAGCCAGCGATGAATCTGAAATTGGAATTGCTTTAACTTTTGTTGTCCTTTTTCGTGTTATATGTGACGCTTCTTGCTACTTTTCTACTCGGCGGTGCTATTTGTATCAAAATTGAGCAAAATCCAAGTTTTAGCATTGATGTGAACTCTACTTTCGGAAACAACTACTCATAAATAACGGTGCAAATTGCACAGTTGAAGTAAATAGCTTGATATTTCTGCAAACCGTCGGTAGGGAGCGATGTGGTACAGTGTGAGCACGGGATTTGCTACTGCTGGCACAACGGCGATCTGCAAAAATCAATTGAATTGAAGCCGTAATGTAATGCATTCTTGAAAATATTCTTCAAAAAACACCTCGTGATTAGGGTCACAGCCTCCATTTTACATAATCTACATAGGCAAGAGAGTCAAAATAGAATACGAGACTGTGGTGAAGTATTTAGAAATATATTAGGGAGGAGGCGAGTGTTGGAAGTATCCAGAATCTAACTCTTACAGAATGCCGCAACGACTAATTGTGGATTTCATGTACAAAAAGTGGCGCTCACCGTGTAGATCATCCTCTCGACCTCAACCGACTGATAGAAACCGGCCATCTGGAAGAACATGAGGGTGAAGCCGAGCAGGACGCAGGAGGGTAGGAGCGAGTGAATCGTGAGCACCTGAAGGGGTATTAGTATTAGTATTATTGTTATTGTTGTTGCTATTGACGTTGTTATAACTGTTGTCATTGTTGCTGTTGTTTTTGTTTTTTTTGCTATTACCTTGATCAGCGACTGGTGCATCTCTCTCGTTCTCGAGCTCATCTTGCTGGCGTTTGCCGCGAGCGTTTTCAACACCTCAACCATAAAATATAAAAAAAAATTAAACATTTTAAAACAATCAAAATGTTCTGGGTAAAAAATAAACAATGTTCTGGGTAAAAATTAAACATTTGAGTGAAATCGCGTTCTTTTCTGAGAACGTATCTGATGTGGGAAGAAAATGATATATTTTTCAGGAAGCGATATGTTTTCTCAGAAAATATTAAATTTATATGAAACCAATCACATGTTGCCTTACTAACCAGGTATTTATAATTATTTGCTAATCTTAATGTATGAAAAGGATCATGAGAGAGGCGACCATTTTAAATATGCCCGATTTGACTGTCCAAAAGTGATAGTACCAAGTTTGGCCTTCTGAATGTTTAGCCTGTGAGATGCGCAAAATAAGCACTATCTGAGCATTGATCTCGCTTACCATTCGTCGTTTCCAGAAGATATAAGCGTAGGCGATATCAGAGAAGACAAGGAAATGACCAATTGTCAATGCAGACGGAGGGTCAAATGCATCCAGGAACCCTTAAACTTATGATTTGCATATTGTCATAATGTTGGTTCGGGTAGTTTTCCGACAATCCATATTCTGAAACCCTATCTTGTTAAAACAAAATAATATAACGCAACCCAGGATATTTTGTATTATATATTTGGTATTCCATTTTGGTATTTTGTCATCAGATCTCCATCGTTACTGTACTAATTTGCTTTCAATGATCACACAGGCGTAGCTGTACCTATTGTTTTACGTAGTTATTTAGCGTGGTCCAATTACGCATACAATAAGTACTACACTACAATAATGTATTGAGGTAAAACACTAGAATTCAATACTGCAATACATACATATAGTAAGGTATAAATCGCAGGCAATAATATCTCAACCGCGCAAAATTATTCACAATGTATTTGCCATGATTACTGGTCAATATCATTCATCGCTTTCCTCTGGTTTCTTCCAACCAGTTGCTGGGGAACCCTCCAACAACTGGTCAGGGCACTGGTTATCAACTGGTTATCTTAAGCTCCGCCCACTCTAACTGGTTAACAACAGTTAGAGTGGGAGCGTCCAGTTGGTAACCATTGCCCCTCAACCGAATAACCAATTATTAAGTTTGCAATTTTATATTTCAGAAATGTTCGACGAGCTGAATCACGCGTTCATGGTTCTTGGCATATGCTTCAATACGCTCGTTCTTCTCGCCATTGCTAGGAATACGCCGAGATCATTGAGGGTGGGTGAGGTTCGGGTTTAATTTTCTGGAACTTTTGCGATATTTTCGGAAAGGATTCCAAAGAAAATAATGCAACACAGTTTTTCAAAAAAGGGATACATTGGTGATATAATATGTTTTGAGTAATCGTATTTTCACTTCACATTTTTGGGAAAATTTAAACAATATTTTCGTTAGGTTTCAGTTGTGATAAAAACACATCAGCTCAACGAATAATTAGTACCTGATTGTATTATTTGAACCAGAGCATAATTCAAAAATTCCCCAAGAGGAAGCCCTAATCAATAAACATTCTAGGACTACTCCCTCATCATCTTTAACACTGCTGTCAACGACTTGCTCGAGATGACCGTTCACTTTCTTCTGAATGCACGGTGAATTCATATTTTCGAAATTAATTTTCATCTTGTCTCGAAAAATAGATAATCGTCTAAACACACTACTTTGCAGAATGTTCCTCAACGCGTCCACAGTAGTGCACATGGTGAACGGGCCGTGTCGACTTGTGAGCTCGCCTCTTATTTCGTTTACAAACGTATTCGTATTATCATACATATTTTTTAGATAATTATTACTATTGATGTTATGTTTGTTGTTATTATGATTATGCCCATGCTAACAAGTCGGAGATCTGTTCTGTGCCGGGCTCTTCGAGGCCATTCACGACACTATCGTGCACACGTGTACACTCATCGCCATCTCATTCTGGTATCGGTAAGAGTTATACTATTTTAAAATGCAATCATTTCCTCCGTCCATCTTCACCTTGTGTATTATTTATCTGTAGGATATGATAATTGCGAAACATATAACATATTGCTTTCGATTTACAGGTGTCTGATTCACCATAAGAAGTTAAGAGACATTAACATAATTTCGCACTCTACCTTGTGAAGTTCCTTATTGGATGTTTTTTCAAGTCGTTAGCTAATCGCACATTTGTAAGTGCTCTAAGAAAATTACGTAAACAATTGTATTTCAGCTATTGGTTGCTTTCTTAATTGAACATCGCTAAGAATGCAATATATCACCGCCACCTGAATCTTTCCCACCCAAGATACGGTATCACAAGTCTAGGATTTCTCGGAATATCGTTTATGAATATTTCATTAGATTTGACGTAAATAAGCATCTGCCTGATATTAACTATCTTGCAGCAAGTCTCTAATATCAACGCGAATTATTTCTACTAGAGGGGATCATTCACACCTTTATGAATATGTGCATACAATACGATTTCTGAGAAGTTCGACTTATTTCTTCAGCGTCCTGGCAATAGCTAAATGAAATTTTCCCTTTTCAAATATTGTCAAGAATATTGTGCTTATATCAAACTGTGTAATATAACTGTCTCGCACCTAATTAGTAAATCTACATCATCTAGACTCATCTAAAGTAGTTTATGATGATGTCGCGCAACTGTGAATACAACTAGTTTATTATGGAGGAAATTCGCATCGAATGAAGGTTAAAATGCTAAGCACATTAAAATAAAGATAACACGTACGATTTGACGGCTCTCGAGTAGCAGAGTAGCAATGTCTTCGCATAGAATGACTCACTGCATTATGCACATTTCGCCGTTTAAGTCCCGCGGGATGTGCTTACTTCCGAATACCTTTCACCCATGACGACATGTATAGGTCACTGAAGTAGCAGTGTCCTCTCGAGAGCAAATATGGCTTCTCTCGAAATGACTCTCTTCATTATGTACACTCTCTCACAGATCTAACCGGCGAAATGTGCATAATGCAGTGAGTCATTCTATGCGAAGACATTGCTACTCTGCTACTCGAGAGCCGTCAAATCGTACGTGTTATCTTTATTTTAATGTGCTTAGCATTTTAACCTTCATTCGATGCGAATTTCCTCCATAATAAACTAGTTGTATTCACAGTTGCGCGACATCATCATAAACTACTTTAGATGAGTCTAGATGATGTAGATTTACTAATTAGGTGCGAGACAGTTATATTACACAGTTTGATATAAGCACAATATTCTTGACAATATTTGAAAAGGGAAAATTTCATTTAGCTATTGCCAGGACGCTGAAGAAATAAGTCGAACTTCTCAGAAATCGTATTGTATGCACATATTCATAAAGGTGTGAATGATCCCCTCTAGTAGAAATAATTCGCGTTGATATTAGAGACTTGCTGCAAGATAGTTAATATCAGGCAGATGCTTATTTACGTCAAATCTAATGAAATATTCATAAACGATATTCCGAGAAATCCTAGACTTGTGATACCGTATCTTGGGTGGGAAAGATTCAGGTGGCGGTGATATATTGCATTCTTAGCGATGTTCAATTAAGAAAGCAACCAATAGCTGAAATACAATTGTTTACGTAATTTTCTTAGAGCACTTACAAATGTGCGATTAGCTAACGACTTGAAAAAACATCCAATAAGGAACTTCACAAGGTAGAGTGCGAAATTATGTTAATGTCTCTTAACTTCTTATGGTGAATCAGACACCTGTAAATCGAAAGCAATATGTTATATGTTTCGCAATTATCATATCCTACAGATAAATAATACACAAGGTGAAGATGGACGGAGGAAATGATTGCATTTTAAAATAGTATAACTCTTACCGATACCAGAATGAGATGGCGATGAGTGTACACGTGTGCACGATAGTGTCGTGAATGGCCTCGAAGAGCCCGGCACAGAACAGATCTCCGACTTGTTAGCATGGGCATAATCATAATAACAACAAACATAACATCAATAGTAATAATTATCTAAAAAATATGTATGATAATACGAATACGTTTGTAAACGAAATAAGAGGCGAGCTCACAAGTCGACACGGCCCGTTCACCATGTGCACTACTGTGGACGCGTTGAGGAACATTCTGCAAAGTAGTGTGTTTAGACGATTATCTATTTTTCGAGACAAGATGAAAATTAATTTCGAAAATATGAATTCACCGTGCATTCAGAAGAAAGTGAACGGTCATCTCGAGCAAGTCGTTGACAGCAGTGTTAAAGATGATGAGGGAGTAGTCCTAGAATGTTTATTGATTAGGGCTTCCTCTTGGGGAATTTTTGAATTATGCTCTGGTTCAAATAATACAATCAGGTACTAATTATTCGTTGAGCTGATGTGTTTTTATCACAACTGAAACCTAACGAAAATATTGTTTAAATTTTCCCAAAAATGTGAAGTGAAAATACGATTACTCAAAACATATTATATCACCAATGTATCCCTTTTTTGAAAAACTGTGTTGCATTATTTTCTTTGGAATCCTTTCCGAAAATATCGCAAAAGTTCCAGAAAATTAAACCCGAACCTCACCCACCCTCAATGATCTCGGCGTATTCCTAGCAATGGCGAGAAGAACGAGCGTATTGAAGCATATGCCAAGAACCATGAACGCGTGATTCAGCTCGTCGAACATTTCTGAAATATAAAATTGCAAACTTAATAATTGGTTATTCGGTTGAGGGGCAATGGTTACCAACTGGACGCTCCCACTCTAACTGTTGTTAACCAGTTAGAGTGGGCGGAGCTTAAGATAACCAGTTGATAACCAGTGCCCTGACCAGTTGTTGGAGGGTTCCCCAGCAACTGGTTGGAAGAAACCAGAGGAAAGCGATGAATGATATTGACCAGTAATCATGGCAAATACATTGTGAATAATTTTGCGCGGTTGAGATATTATTGCCTGCGATTTATACCTTACTATATGTATGTATTGCAGTATTGAATTCTAGTGTTTTACCTCAATACATTATTGTAGTGTAGTACTTATTGTATGCGTAATTGGACCACGCTAAATAACTACGTAAAACAATAGGTACAGCTACGCCTGTGTGATCATTGAAAGCAAATTAGTACAGTAACGATGGAGATCTGATGACAAAATACCAAAATGGAATACCAAATATATAATACAAAATATCCTGGGTTGCGTTATATTATTTTGTTTTAACAAGATAGGGTTTCAGAATATGGATTGTCGGAAAACTACCCGAACCAACATTATGACAATATGCAAATCATAAGTTTAAGGGTTCCTGGATGCATTTGACCCTCCGTCTGCATTGACAATTGGTCATTTCCTTGTCTTCTCTGATATCGCCTACGCTTATATCTTCTGGAAACGACGAATGGTAAGCGAGATCAATGCTCAGATAGTGCTTATTTTGCGCATCTCACAGGCTAAACATTCAGAAGGCCAAACTTGGTACTATCACTTTTGGACAGTCAAATCGGGCATATTTAAAATGGTCGCCTCTCTCATGATCCTTTTCATACATTAAGATTAGCAAATAATTATAAATACCTGGTTAGTAAGGCAACATGTGATTGGTTTCATATAAATTTAATATTTTCTGAGAAAACATATCGCTTCCTGAAAAATATATCATTTTCTTCCCACATCAGATACGTTCTCAGAAAAGAACGCGATTTCACTCAAATGTTTAATTTTTACCCAGAACATTGTTTATTTTTTACCCAGAACATTTTGATTGTTTTAAAATGTTTAATTTTTTTTTATATTTTATGGTTGAGGTGTTGAAAACGCTCGCGGCAAACGCCAGCAAGATGAGCTCGAGAACGAGAGAGATGCACCAGTCGCTGATCAAGGTAATAGCAAAAAAAACAAAAACAACAGCAACAATGACAACAGTTATAACAACGTCAATAGCAACAACAATAACAATAATACTAATACTAATACCCCTTCAGGTGCTCACGATTCACTCGCTCCTACCCTCCTGCGTCCTGCTCGGCTTCACCCTCATGTTCTTCCAGATGGCCGGTTTCTATCAGTCGGTTGAGGTCGAGAGGATGATCTACACGGTGAGCGCCACTTTTTGTACATGAAATCCACAATTAGTCGTTGCGGCATTCTGTAAGAGTTAGATTCTGGATACTTCCAACACTCGCCTCCTCCCTAATATATTTCTAAATACTTCACCACAGTCTCGTATTCTATTTTGACTCTCTTGCCTATGTAGATTATGTAAAATGGAGGCTGTGACCCTAATCACGAGGTGTTTTTTGAAGAATATTTTCAAGAATGCATTACATTACGGCTTCAATTCAATTGATTTTTGCAGATCGCCGTTGTGCCAGCAGTAGCAAATCCCGTGCTCACACTGTACCACATCGCTCCCTACCGACGGTTTGCAGAAATATCAAGCTATTTACTTCAACTGTGCAATTTGCACCGTTATTTATGAGTAGTTGTTTCCGAAAGTAGAGTTCACATCAATGCTAAAACTTGGATTTTGCTCAATTTTGATACAAATAGCACCGCCGAGTAGAAAAGTAGCAAGAAGCGTCACATATAACACGAAAAAGGACAACAAAAGTTAAAGCAATTCCAATTTCAGATTCATCGCTGGCTGCCTTCCATTCGAGATCCGTAAGAAGTCCGTGGGAACGACCATCCAAACCCACTCTGTAGTCTCGAACATTTCAACAAACTTCTTGTGATCTGCTTGCATATCTCGGTATTCACACATCCGACCACGTCCCGAGTATCAATACTAGGATCGTTCCAGTGGGGGAAATAAATTGTTTCTCGAATTGTGATCATATATGATTAATGTTTACTTACGAAGAATCCAGTGTATCATTTGAAAATGTGTATCATCGTATTTTTCACTAGGCTTTTCGACGAATGCGATATGATATGCATACGTAAGTGTATGTTGAAATATTCGAAAATAATCGGCAAGACATACGTCTAGCGCAAGGAAAGGTTTGATCAACACCAAGTACAAGGAAACAAGGCACATACATTCCCTTGGGACTTGCGCCCAGCGTCATGAGTTTCGAAATATAAAACTCAAAAAAGGGCAGGTGTGTACGGTCTGTTATATGAACCTACGCAATCACATGCTGTGATCTGAGCGTGGTATAACGATTCATGCCTAGCAGCTAGGGATGTCTATACGAAAAACGAAATTCCCCCTCTCTCATTTTTCTCTCTCGAGCATTTCGTAATACGGTTGTCTGGTCTTATATTGAATTCGAAATGTCAAACCAATACGAAAAGGGTTATCTTATTTGGAAAATGGTGTTCACTTTTCAAATCTGTTTCATTGGCTAGTTGATCAGCGTTCTTTATTTGCGCACCTGAAACTCACCCGAACATTCAACTAACATCTAGTCCGTCGCCCTTCCTATGTAGTAAGTCACAACAAGTACAGGGAAACAAAGCACATACATTCCCTCGGGACTTGCGCCCAGCGTCATGAGTGATACGCCGAATTTCGAAATAAAAACTTCAAAAAGGGCTTCACCCACTAGAGTTCCCACTAGATTCAGCGTACTCTTAGAACGTTCAAAAGTATGATCATGGACGACAAAATTGCTCGAATTTCGCACTTTAGTGCGCCAATTCTTAAGCATTCGTAGGCTCTCGAGCATTCAGAGCAGCTGCAATATCCTACCGTGCTTTCTTTCATCTGCTCTATATTTCTGGGTGATTAATTCGTACGACTGCGGGCTGCCAGATGTGCAATATACTGCCTTTTTCCTTTGCGTAATTCCTGCGTCATTCGATATAGTTCGAAATGTGTGTCACAGTCTTCATTGTATACGCATTATCGGTCGTGATTAGGGTTTTCTTATTTGGAAAATTTGTTGTTGAATGCTCGAAAGAGATTCCGTTGCACTAGATCAACAACCGCTCATCGACTATATAGGATCCCTGAAACATATCCGAAAATACGGCTAAAATTTTCGAATAAGAGAACCCTAGTCGTGCTGCGAGAAAATTTGGAAAATGCATGAGAAGATGACGCGCATTTCGAATTCGCCAAGAGCTTGCGAGAGAGTATGCAAATGCGAAAGAGCATTTTTCGCTTTATCTGAACCTGCTCACCTCTCGTCCTATCCATTGAACTCTGAAGACGGTGAGCGAGACCAGCTGCAAATCTTCGATTTTTTTGGTAACCCAAACTGAATGTTTCAATGTCAGAAGAGCTCGTTGAATTTTTTATAAGGTTTGTTGTCGGTCGACTATGCAAACTGGAACTATGTCGGATGAGAACTGTTGTGTCGTACTGCCTTCGATATTTCAAAGACGGCATCACAAAATAGTTCTCAACTGATCTAGCGCCAGCGAAGCTTTGCATAACTAGAATGAACGTTAGTGCCGGTGGTATGTTAGTGCGCGCTGAAGAGATGTTATTAGAATGTGGATAAGTAAAGCTCGAACTCAGGTTGGAATTAGAGTGTTCTGGCTAAAACATCCATACTATTAATTATTCTCATACTGATCATTGTTATTACTGTAGTCGTATAGCGCAGACAAAAATCAGCGGTTTTCGTAAGTTTCAGCTTTATCGACAACCTGGTGCGGGGGCGGGAGAGCACGGCTTGTCATCAGATCTGATATATTCAAGATACACACATTCGTCTCCTCTCCAGCCGAAAAGTATGCCTCTCGCCGTCGAACCCGCTGCAGCCTCCGTCCCCGCCGCCGGAGGAGTCATCACTCACACCCTGACCAACTCTGAGGCCGGCAAGGTCGTCTTCAAGGTCAAGTCGTCGAACAACAACGAGTACCGCCTCAAGCCCGTCTTCGGCTTCATCGATGCTGGAGCGACCGCCCAGGTCGAGATCACCCGTCTGGCTGGACCCCCCAAGGACGACAAGCTCGTCATTCAGTTCGCGCCCGCCCCCGAGGGAGCCGCCGACCCCCAGGAGGCCTTCAAGGGACTGACCCCCGCCGGTGACGTCACCGTGCCCATCAAGGCAGAGTAGAAGCTGCTCGTCGCGTCGCCCCGCCTCCTCGACCCACCCCCGTCCGATAAAGGAACCCCCTAAGAATATAGTTGGAATATTTCTAAAAAAAGTATGGACTATTTAGCCAAATATCTGAGGAACATAGTGCTAAAAATTGGGGGAAATTGAAAGACTGTGGGCCATGTTAATATTATTCAAAGTTGTCCCGATACTTTTTCAGCACCCTGTAGATATCAAATGCTATTTCTAGCCGGAATTTTCTCTAAATCTGTTTTAGGATTGCTGATTGTAATTTATATTTGCATACTTTATTGTTTACACGTTCAATGGGCAACGCACATACAGTATGCCACTAGTAGTTCGCGGAGTTCGACTGGCCGGAATGCGAATTGATGACGGCTACTGAGCTCTTCTTTCTCTTCATGAATTGAATTTCGAAAGGAACCGCGTTTGTGATGAATCTTAAATATTCTCATTGACTTGATTATTCAGATATTTGAATTCGATAGTGGCCTAACATACAATTTGCAAACTATCGCCATAATTGTGGCATATTTTTAATAATGTGGTGTTAATTCTCAGGAAATGGAAATGGAAATGACTTCAGATTTGAATTCCCGCAAATTCATATCTCCTTTCTCCGTGGAGCTAAAGACAAATTGGAATATAAGATGTACGCGCGGCCACGAGACGAAATACGAAATTCCAGTCCCGAACCGTGTTACAATCGGTTTCCCGATTGAGTGCGATAAATCCCGGTCGTCCCTTGTTACAAACTACGGCGAGTTTATAGGATGAACCGTTGTTTATTGCGTGCTGAACGAGGTAAATTGGACAAAGATAAGCGGACTAATTAACTAGCACGGAAACAACCATAAATACGACAAGCAACTAGGAGAAAATAGGGGAAAATAGGAAGAAACTAGAATTTAAGCATGGCTGCTAATTTACAGCATTTGGCGATAAATATAGGAAAAATTCAAATACCTGATTTACGGATAACGGTTACAAATCACGAACTATATTTAAATTACGATAATTTTACAGATGAATTATGATAATAATTATTATTTCTTCCTTTCATATCTTCCTTCTCTCGTTCGTGGTCTGATCCTCTTACAGAGAGACATCACGAGAGAATCACCTTCTCTGCGGCAGTAAACACAAACTCATCCAATCCAGATATAAACATGGTGTAAGGTATTTAAAATGATGCTCTATCAAACTGCGTCGTCCGAATTTTGATAGTTGTCGTTATCTTCGGGATTCAGAAGGCCAAACTTGGGACACTCACTTTTTAAGGTCAAATCGAACACACTTAAACGACCATAAGTTCGTTTAAAATGAAGATGGAAAGTCGTTCTTTTTTTAGAAAGAAAGCTAAGAAAATTCTCTACAACATTTCAGTTGAACATGCCATTCCCTGTGTACGTTCCAGTGCGGGGTGGTCGGGTCGACCAAAAATGACCTAACTCTGAAAATCGGGAAAACTTTCTGAGATTTTGTGCTCAATTGATAGAGCCTATGTATGACTAACTTGACGCCAAATATTAGCCAAATTGAAATATGTATAAAAAAGGGCGTGACTTTTCGTCCAGCGACGTCGGAATGGGTACCATACAAAAATACCTTCTTAGCTCCATATGATGGCTAATAGACTCAACTCTGTCTAAAATCATCCAAAATAACATTTAGAATTATTTCAGACCCCACTACAGTACTGCCATTGGGCCAAAATTAGGACTGGACCCGAACATTGAAAATCGATTTTCAGGCCCTTCTCAACTTATGAGCTGGGCCCAAATGTACTAACTCACTTTCAAATAACGTAAACATGTCCCTCTACGCTATTCAAACAAAGGGCGCTCCTATACATGCGAAATATCGTCAGAGGTATCCAAGAAAACGCGCAAAACTGAAGTTCAAGTAAAAATGGTAAAAGGGACCCGCTTGTTAGCTAGAAATGTAGAGCATCACGAGCTAAACATTTCATATGTTGAAAGTGAGTCTCTATCTTTTCGTTGAAGCGCGCTGCAGAGCCCAGAAGTTCACTAGAAACGGTCTAGAATTCCCCCAGAGCGCGCGCTCTAACCGTCTTCCGCTCTCGCCCTCTGACCTCTCTTTCCCTCCCATCGCTTTAGCGCTCTCCCGCGCGACTCTTCCGTCGTTTTTCGCCTAATTCTAGGCTCTGTAGCGCGCTTCAACGAAAATATAGAGACTCACTTTCAACATATGAAATGTTTAGTTCATCGTGCTCTACATTTCTAGCTAAGTATCGGGTCAATTTGACCATTTTGACCTGAACTTCAGTTTTGCGCGTTTTCTGGGATACCTCTGATGAAATTTCGCATGTATAGGTGCACCCTGTGTTTGAATAGTGTAGAGGGGCATGTTTACGTTATTTGAAAGAGATTTAGTACATTTGGGCCGAGCTCACAAGTTGAGAAGGGCCTGAAAATCGATTTTCAAGTTTCGGGTCCGGTCGTATTTTTGGCACAATGGGAGTACTGTATTGGGGTCTGAAATAATTCTAAATGTTATTTTGGATGATTTTAGACAGATTTGAGTCTAGTAGCCATCAATTGGAGCTGAGAAGGTATTTTTGTATGGTACCCATTCCGACGTCGCTAGACGAAAAGTCACGCCCTTTTTTTATACATATTTAAATTTGGCTAATATTTGGCGTCAAGTTAGTCATACATAGTCTCTATCAATTACGCACAAAATCTCAGAAGGTTTTTCCGATTTTCAGAGTTAGGTCATTTTTGGTCGACCCGACCACCCCGCACTGGGACGTACACAGGGAATGACATGTTCAACATAAAAGTTGTAGAGAATGTTATTTGCTTTCTTTCCAAAAAAATAACAACTTTCTATATTCATTTTAAACGAACTTATGGTCGTTTAAGTGTGCTCGATTTGACCCTTAAAAAGTGGGTGTCCCAAGTTTGGCCTTCTGAATCTCGAAGATGACGAAATTCAGTTATCAAAATTCGGACGACGCAGTTTGATAGAGCATCATTTGAAATACCTTACACCATGTCTATATCTGGATTGCATGAGTTTGTGTTTTACCGCCGCAGACCCCCCAAATGGGTGATTTTCTCGTGATTCCTCTCATATAAGGTTTTTTGACCCTCAGAATCTTATTTTCCAATTTTCAAGTTTCTAGCTCATCCGAGAACGGAGATATGAAATTACGGGAATGCAAATATGAAGTCATTTCCATTCCCTTTTTTGAGAACTAACAGGGCATTAATTTTCATAAAGTATTAGAAAAACATGCTTCGCCGCTTCGCCCATTCGCAATCGAACGGCGACGAGTTGCGTTTTTGTCGTTTTTGATTTTGCCACCCCCCCCCCCGATTATTCAGATATTTGAAATTGATATTGACGTTTCATAACATTTGCAATGTATAGCCATAGTTATGGCATATTCTAAATAAATTTTCATAAATTATGAGAAAAGAGACGAGAAAATACCGTCGATATGGTTTGATGTTGTAGAGTGTGAGCACCGGGTTGACGACTGCAGGAAAGACTGCGATCTGAATTCTTTGATAGTCGGAAATATCAGTCTGTCCATCCCCAACTTCTAGAACAAATCTCAATGTGTATCTACTTGGTTATTCAAAAACCTTTCCGCAATTATGTTACGTGTACCGTATACTCCAGCTTCTCGACCTCCACAGAGTGATAGTAATTGGTCATCTGGGCGAACATTAGGAAGAAGCCGAATATGACGCACGTTGGGAGAACGGAGTGAATTGAGAGCACCTGGGAACTACAATTTACTATTACCCATTGAATCAGCTACTAAGCGCTCAAAATGCGTACGAATTTCGTGCATATAATAACACAATGTTTTTAAAAAATCGCACCTTGATCAATGAAAGGTGCATTCGTCGTGTATTGGTGCTCATCAGGCTCGCACAGATCTTAAGCGCGCCAAGTACCTGAAAATATTAATAGATTTTATCAGTTATGTTTAGTATTCTATAATCCTGATTTTTTTTGTATTGTACTCATGTAGTTGTGTTCCCTTAGGATGTAGTAAATATTCCGAGAAAAGGTAACTTTACCAGAAATGTATTTGGTACGTTAATATTCTACATATCTCGATTTCTCAATATCGACTCATTTTTATGGGTAATTTTCATATTTTTATGACTATGCAAGATTCATGCGGAATCGGGGTAGTACAAAATGTATCTGAACGTTAATCGTTAATAATCTTTGACGATATCGGGCATATGATATCTATTAATAGCCTTCTTTGTAGTAGAAATTCGATAATACTCAGCAAATAATGACTATTGTTGTCACCTACGAGAGTCACTTATAAAGCTACGACGTATTTATATCTTTCTCAGAGATCAATCAGAAGCAAGGATTGTCCAAAACCAAAATTGGTGAAATCACGCATATATTTACTTTCCATCTCACCGATTACGAAGTGTTTATTAGTATGCTACAGATAGTAAAATGAGGACATTTCTGGTATAATTAGCCCACTCCTACCGTTACCCTCTGCCAAATTCATTTTTTAGGAATCTATCATTAATTATCTTCCCTTACAACTTTTCGATGGGAAGGGGATGACAATTGATGCACGAAAAGATCGTGTATAACTCTTGCAGAGCGCCGCAACGACTAATTGCAAATTTTCCACATGAAATAATGGGCTTACCGCTCGTCGCTTGAAGAAGATGTACGTGTACAGTATGCTGGGGAAGACGAGGAAGTGACCGATAGTGAAGACGGAAGGCCACTCTCTCGCGTCGGTGAAGCCTGAAATGATCGAAATTCAGTCCACCTTCTATGTTTGTACGGGAATTTCACGGATAGTCATTTGCGGCGCACTGTATATGACGGCGGTCGCGTACGAATCGAGCAATGTCTGGCATATTGATTTTTCGAAAATTTGTGAAAAGGGGTTCTCGAGGGTGCTGATCATCGTGGTCAACTTCATTTTTCTCCAACTCGATCGGTAGAGCCAGGCTGCACGTAGGCTGCATCTACCTTTCCCTACATAACTCAACAACCGATTGAGGAATCAAGCTGAAATGTTCACATTAGTAAAGTAAGATACCTACGACTCTGTTGACACTAAATTACCATATGCTGTCTTATGGTAACATTTGGAAAAAGCGGTTCTCGAATATAAGTCAGAAACCAAAAACGTGAACTATACAGTGAGATGCGCCTTGTGCCGAGGATAATTTTTCGTATACAGGGTAAGATGTTTGAGTTCCGCGTTTTTATGTTACATGTCTTTTTCTACGTCATTTATGGACATCTCACCGCGTTCTCTGCACAAATAGTTACGAATGAGGATATGTTTCACTCTACTCTCCATGTCCCTCGCCTGGTAATAATTGGATCTGAGACATATATCAGAGTGAAACATATCCTCATTCGTAACTCTTTGTGCAGAGAACGCTGTGAGATGTCCATACACGACGTAGAAAAGACATGTAACATAAAAACGCGGAACTCGAACCTCTTACCCTGTATACGAAAAATGATCCTCGACACAAGGCGCATCTCCCTATATATTAGGTTGGTCGATAATGAATACAAGATTTTTTAAAAAATTTAATTTTCCCGCTTTTTTGCAGGTTGGCAATTTCCCAACTCTAGAATGTTCTAGAGTGTTCTCGGAGGTACTCCCCTAAAGATATATAAAAGCGGCCGCTTCAAGGTAGAATAAACTATGACCGACATTACCGAAGACCAACTTCACGTCTTGTACTATTAGGAATTGCTGCGCGGAGCCAACGCGAGCAAGACCACTGCTAACATCAACGGAGCATTCAAGAAGGATGTGACTACCTACAGCACAGTACACCGATGGTTCAATCGCTTTGAGGAAGGAGAGACGAATCTCGAAAGCGGACACTCCACTGGTCCCCCAATCACCACCGATGATTCTGAATTACTCCGTGCCATAAGGGAGAAGCCGGAATCAAGCACCCGTGAACTGGCGACCACACTTGGGTGCGTCCATAGTACTGTTGTCAACCACCTCAAAACGCTTGGCTACCACAAAGTTCTATCCAGATGGGTGCCCCACCAACTCACCGATGGCCAGAGGATGACCCGTACAAGCATCTGCCAATCTCTCCTCCTTCGCCCCCCACAGGAAGGAGCTTCTAGAAGACCTCGTGACTGGAGATGAAAGTTGGATCCTCTACGATAACAGTACCCGTCACGCTGTCTGGATCCCCCGAGGAGAAGAGCCGCCAACGCAACCCAAAGCCGACCCCCATCCAAAGAAGATTCTTCTGTGCTGCTTCTGGGATGCGCAAGGGATGCTGTACTATGACCTGCTCACTCAAGGGAAAACAGTCAGTTCTATCCTCTACAGTACTCAACTGGACAATCTGGCCGCTGCGATGAAACAGAAGCGTCGGAGACGAACTACAGTATACCTGCTTCATGACAACGCTCGACCTCATACAGCAAAGTTAACTCAGTCCAAGCTTGCCGAACTGAACTGGGAAACCGTACCCCACCCGCCATATTCTCCTGACTTGGCACCCTCTGACTACCACTTGTTCCGGGCCCTCAAGTTGTTCCTACGCAACAAAACCTTCGCGGACTTTGACCACCTGAAAACCGATGTCGCCAACTTCTTCGAGTCCCAGCCATCGTTCTTCTGGGAGAACGGCATCAATGACCTGCCCAATAGGTGGACCAATGTTGTGCAGTACAATGGTGATTATATTGTTGATTGATTGTTGTGTGTTGTTGAATTATAAATAAAAATGTTATGAACAAAAAAATCTTGCATTCATTATCGACCAACCTAATAATTCACGTTTTTGGTTTTTTGGTTGTTGAGTTATGTAGGTAAAGGTAGATGCAGCCTACGTGCAGCCTGGCTCTACCGATCGAGTTGGAGCAAAATGAAGTTGACCACGATGATCAGCACCCTCGAGAACCCTTTCCACACTCTTTCGAAAATTCGATGTGCCAGGTCCTCCAGGTCATTGCTCGATTCTTACGCGACCGCCGCCATATGTGTGATCTGCATAATTGCATGCATGACAAATGACCATATGTCTCGCTAAACGTTATCGTGAGTGTATGATGAATGCGGAAGTGTTCCGTTCCGATGGTAACAATTAGTCAACTAATACCGTAAATAGCTAATTCCCTAGTGTGGCCTCTGCCGTATAACCTTAGACTTCCTCCTTCTCAGACTTCGGTGGATGCATTTGTGTCATGTAAATGGATTGTGATAACGTGCTTCAAGAGTTGTGCCGAAGCGTATTCAGGTAATGGCAATACACTAGCTTACCGTAAATAGCGAATCCCCTGGTGTGGCCTCTACCGTACACGCTGCTAATGGCTGTTTCGAAGAACTTTCGGGGTTTGGCGACGTTGAAGAATGCGATCTGGAAAACACTATTTTGGCAAGCATATTACGAAATGTCACAAATCGATAACTTACAAATTGTGGGATGTGTGGAATGTACGCAAGCAAGACCATAGATTGTAAATTCCACCATCCGACCGGCGTTTTCGTGTAGAGAGAGCGGTTCCTGGAATTAATAATTACTAAATCAATATGACGTTCCCATTTCATAAGCGTATTTATAGTGGACACTCGAGGAAAATTTTACAAAACTGATCTTTGCGTTGTTTTCCATAGGTTGCCTAGCAAGCAAACGGGAGAGCTTCTAAAGATAGAGCGGTTAGTTTCGCAACTATATTTTGTTTATTGCACCAACCGGCTCTCGGTGTTTTGCGTGTTTGATATTTAGTACTCGTATTTTGCCCGCAAAATACTAAGATCGCATAATCACATATCGAACACGATTTTAGAAAAATCTTGATGCGCTGGAAATCTTGATTGACCAAGTTGCTATCACCTATGGGAAAACAAAATACGTTTACAAGAGTGTCTTAGAGTATTTATCTAGCACTTACCTGTACCAGAAGGAGATTCCGATCAACGAGCACGTCTGCATGATCGAATCGTGGATGAGCTGGAAGAGTACAGCACAGAAGGTGTCAGCGACGAGTCGACATGGACCATCGGACATGTGCACGACCATTGTACCGAAGATGAACAAGCTGGAAATATTCCGAAAAAAATATGAAAAGTAATAAAGAATAATGAGAATAAAAATCATTTTCGTTGGGGTTTCCTATTCAGGCAATTGTGGGAAATTTTGGGCAAATGTCGGTATGTGTAGGTAACTGGATAATTTTCAGTAATTGCTGGGGTTTTTTGCTTAAGATGCTCTAAATAGCCGGAAATTGCCATCGGGCATGTGCGCAACCATCGTGCCGAAGATGAACAACCTGACGTGACTTTCGGAACTGATAAAACATTATTGCATGATAGAATGTTTTACCTAAATTTCAGGAACGAAACATAATAATATGTTTCCAATTTGATTTAGTACCGACCGGGCATTCAACATGAGGTGGAAAATCATCGACATCAGATCATTGAGCGCAGTATTGAAGATGATAATGGAGTAATCCTGAACTGTGTTTTTACATATTTTCGAAACTTGATTTATGAACGAGGTCGGATGCGAACTTTTTCATAAGATCGTTTCTGACATTACCGTTGTACAATGTCTAGTTATCATCCGGCCAAAGTGGTCCCCACCCGTAGTCCTTTCGGAGTTCGCTTGGCAATGGCGTAAAGTGCGATCGAATTGATGCAAATGCCGAAAGCCATAAACGAATGGTTCAGTTCTTCGAACATTTCTGGAAAATCGACGATTTTATAAAGTAATTTTGAAATTAGTCGCTGCGGCACTGCAAGAGTTCTCTACGCGCGATATTTAAACCAATCACTTTGTGAAATAAATGAATTACACGAGAACGTGGTGTCGTTTCTCGAACTCTACAATGGAATACCAAACATACTCACGGGAATAGCAATTGCATGCGGTAATTTGAAGAATACGATAATGTACAACAATTAGCAGGTGTTTTTTCACCTACCATTAGGCATGGTACAATTCCCGCTGGAGATCTAATACAATTGGCTTTGTAGTCAAACAATGATTAGCCCGAATCGTATCACATGAAAAATGACAGGTATAATTAGCAACACGTGAACTGATAAATAATCGTGGTGTAGTAGGCGTACCAAAGCAATTTCTAAGTTTAGAATGGGCAATCAATTAATAATTGGCATTACATATCCATTCAGACTTCAAGTTAATCGATTACATTAAAAAGGAATGGCGCCAATATTTACATTCATACCTGGGGTAAAGATCGCAATTATTTCCTTATCCGCAAAACAGTCACAAAATAACGAAGACTTATACCGATGAAAAATGAGCGTGCAAATATTGTGGACAAAGGGGCGATTTCATTTCTTTATGATTCGTCACTCATTTCGAAACGTCGTAATGCCCCTATCAGAAGCAATGGATTTTGAAATCGCGTTGAAATTCACATTGCTGTGAATGTGAATATGAATGTGATCTAAGAAAAATCAGTCGCATGTTTTGAATCTTGCAGTTTCTCTCCACAATCTCCCAAGTGGAATCCAAGCTTTATTTCAACTTTGGATTTTTATTTTCCACTTTTGGTATGATGAGAACTATGGAGAAATGACGCCTTTGACATATTAAATGATGCATGCCGTCATAGTTATCATACGACCTAGTGCCGGACAGGTTAGAACGCAGAATGAAAAGAGCCAATTATTTGCATGTCTCCACAACATACAAAAACATGAATTCATCCATTCTTTCTTCCACTTTGAGCTCGTTCAATGATTCTTTTATCACTATTTGCACAATTTCTTACTTTATTTACTTGAAAAAAGCAGATAAATGAAACTTTCTAATCCTTCTTGAGCTTAGAACTTCGGATGATTCTTGAGATCGCTAGTTGCCCAATCTTGATCGAAAGGTAGACGAAGATCGAAGATGCGACCATGCCAACGACGACTATGTCCTGGATAACGTGACATTTTAGAGATTGCGGAATACAATTGTATTTATTCGGGATTTTTTTCCGCTTCTAACATGATCATTAGTTAACTTGTTTCACAGCGCTCAATTTTTCGTTGTTCAATACCCTGGTTATTCAACTGATACGTGAATTTATATGAGGAATATTGCTGTAATAAAACCACTCACCACATTGTGGCACTCGATCCAGTTCAGAGACTGCGGTCGTAGTGCCTGCGATTTGAATTCGTTATTCGGGCTGTCTAATGTTCATTTTACTCAATTTCTGGACTGGTTAGCGAGGCAGTGCATATAATGAAGAAACTGCGGTGTTATGTCTCAACCCCTACCTTCGATGGTCCGAATTCGGCCGCGAATTCAGTGTATTTGATCAGTTGCTCCTTCGCAGTGAATGGTCGCTTGTGAAGCATTGCAGATACTCGACGAGCGTTTTCGCGATAGCTTCAATAATTTGTATTGTGACTATTTTTTTGTTTGTCTACTCAAACAAGCCTGATTGCGAAGAGGGGAGTGTGACAACATAGTAACGTCATTCGCATTGTTAACATACCTTTTGTTCTCCAGCACTTCCCTGATTACAGCCACAAACTTGGCTGGATTAAGCACATCAGCCTTGTCGAGAACCTCAACACGAGTTTTCTTAATTTGTGGTGTTGGATGGAAAATACAATCTCAAATGAGATACCACTTTCTGTTCATTCAATCATCAATTAATCGAGAAAGATTGTTGAATGATGGTACCGTTGTTGTGCACTTCCAACGGAAATACTTACCTTTCCGAATCCATTGTGCTCCATCATTCCGGCGTTTCTCGGTTGGTCTCCGAAGAGCGGAATGAAGATGCCAGGCACTCCTCTTAGCGCAGTCTCTTGAGTCGATCCCATGCCACCATGAGTGATGAACAGGGAGAGGTTCGAATGAGCTGCAATGCGAATTGTGAATTGCGGCACACTATACTATTGTTTTGATTTTACAGTGTACGCGTACAAATCGAAAGTTTACCAAGTTTACCGTCTAGTTTTGCTTTGCATGGAACTCATGAATGTGTGTTGTAAGTAAAATGAAATTGCTACCGAGAAGGTCGACTTGGGGCATCCACTTGGTGAGTTCGAGATTCGTAAGTTTAGAAGCGTGATCTCTCGTAAAATCGTCGTCTTCTTCATATTTCCAGATGAAAGTTACGTCAGGAAGCGCTTTGATCGTCTAAACATGCGGAAATCTATTGGAGTTTGAGAAAAAAAATGTTGTAATTCTTCATCCAGTAAAATAATTCTTCATCCAGTAATCGTTGAATTTAGCGTTTTGATTAGGTTACAGTTTATGTGAAGGAACGAGTGCATTTTAAAAGGGTTGGGTTTTCAGAAATCGAAGGACTTTCCAACGGAGCTTGCCTCAATGATGGCGTGCTTCACTCTCACTGGAAGATACGCAGCCTTGGCGACGGATCCGAACGAGAGCAGCACGGTCTTCTCTCGTTTAGAGAGAATCCTCACCCAGTCCTGCACATAACACAAATGAAGAGACGGTGACCCGTTTATCGAAGTCTATTAAACATACGTACCTCGCTCAGCTTCTTCGGTACCGTAGCTCCAATTCCACCGATTGGAACGACCTTAAAATGAGTTTTCTTTCTATTAGGATTCACCTTTTTGGACAAATTTAGGGTGTTTTAGGGTAGGTTTCATGTGTTGTACATAATTCCTTAAATTATGATCAATCTAGTGACGAAGAAACGGAAAGTTAATGTTTATACAATTTCACTAACCTTGTTTATCGTAGGCACTGCGAAGTCAATCAACGGCTCCGTATTGATGAATACGTACGCAGAATCCGACGATATTCGCTGCAATGTTTCACAATCAGTGTCAAGATACGGAATCAAGTCGGCATACCTCTAATCTGGGGAAGTTCGTGCCGAATTTTTCGTTGTACAATTAATCGATAATTAGGGTCCTAGCGACGCACCCTGTGAATTTGATACAACACAGTGCCGACAATACCGGTTGTTTGGACCAATACTACACATAAGGATATTGATAAAATCTGCAAAACATGCTAAATCGTAAGATTGTTCAACTGCTATAGTGCATTCGATTATTGTGATTCTCAGAAGGGAAATGCAATTAAGGATTTATTGCAAACGTGCTTAACGAGAAAACAGATATGTGGGACTATGCATTACTTCCTCTAGCGCGGTCATACAGTATAGTGCGCAATTCATTCAACGATCTATTCTAGGGTTTCAATTTTCAGGTAATTCTGGGTAATAATTTTCGGAAATGTTTCTGGAGATGTACACAGCTGATACGCTCATGAACTATGTTGCGCACCTGCAATATATCCTAAAATATTCATGAAAATTGATACCCTACTCTATTCTTAACGCTCTCTCGACCGCTCGACCGGCCGCAATAGAGTTTCCCTGTTTGAGCACTTTTTTCAATCACTTTAAAGTATGTTTCACCTGCACTATATAGTTCACATATATAGTGCTACTTGAAACATACCTGAAAATGATTAAAAAAATGCCCAATGCTCCCAATTAGGGGGAACTCTAGTGCATACTACGAACGTACACTTCCCACCATTGCGCATTATTTTGTTCTGTCGTACACACGTAATTTACATTTATGAGTATTCCGTACCCATGCCTTTTGGTCGCATGTTCCCGGATAGATTGCACGTGTATTTTCTCTTTTCATTTCCCACACTCTATCATCGCTCGACCGGTCGACAAAGTGTGCGGAATAGGGTTCCCTTATTGGAAAATATTTGGCGAATGCTCGGGTAAGTTTCTAGCGCTCTAAATAAAGAAACGCTCATCAGTTATATTGATCCCCCCGAAACATATCTGATAAGATAGCACAAATTTTCCAATAAGAGAACCCTAGTCGACTCATCCCTCAGCTACGAGAAGCAAGTATGGGGGGATTACAATCAAGTGGTGAAACTCACTGCACTTGCCGGTATTCCCTGTCTCCCAGTCTCCGTATACAGGATGCCTCCCGCAGAGGTTGATTCGCCTCACTGTCGACTGACGAAGGTCGTTCTTCCTACTCGCAAGCATGCTGCTCTCTTCGTGAAGCATGCCAATCGAGTCTCCCGTGAGCCGTTCTTCAAGGATGTTTACATCCGCCCCTCTTTCGCCGACAAGGACGATGCTCGCCGCAAGATTCCTGGTCGAGGTTGTGGGAGAAACGGTCCTGAGCCCAACCCCTCGATCCGTCCTACCGTACCCCGCAGCCAGATCCGTCCTCCTCAGACCAACGTCGCCGCTCCTCGGAACAGGGTAATGAGCAGACGCGATTCAGTCTTCTCCTCCACTACGAAACATAACCCTGCCCACCCGAATCGTCCTCACCCCTACCCCCGTCTGAATCGACCCAACCAGGCGCAATATCGGAACCACCCCCCTGTCTACCCCCAGTACAACTCGAACGGATATGGAGCCCCTCCCCGCCCCCTTTTCAATAATCCCATTCACATGAATCCCTTCCCCTACCAGTACTCGCACCCCAACCCCTTCATCTCTCACGTTTCCCACTTTGGTGCCCCTCCCAATCTCGGCACTCAGGGAAACTGGTATTGATTCGCCGGCCTAAACATCACTCAGACAGAAACTCACTTTCATTCTCCGCAATCCTAGCCAATTGCCGCTCTGTCCAAAACAAACTACACTACCTTTCGCAAACCCTTTCTAAAAAGTTTACTATGATTTGCCTCACTGAGACTTGGCTCTCTCCCACATTCCCTACCTCGCTTCTCCTAGGTGACCACGAACAGTACTACAATGTGTTCAGAAGAGATAGAAACTCTAGAGGCGGTGGTGTAGCGATCATACTACATTCGTCCATAAGTGCTGCACAGATTGCTGATGAAACTGTACCTGAATCCCACGAATTATTAGCAGTCGATGTTGATATAAATGGTGACCTAATTAGGATTGTCTGCGCCTTCCGTAATCCCAAAGCAAATACGATACAAACTGCCTCTCTTGCCAAGTCAATTCTTGACCTTTGCTCATGACTTTAATCTACCCGATATCAACTGGACAATATTCCCCACTCCCCAGCCAAAAGCAGTTACCCCTCCCTCACAATCATTCATTGACCTCTGTAACTCAGCAAAACTTGCCCAATTTGTAAAAAAACCTACCAGAAAGGAAAACGTCCTTGATTTAGTATTATGTAACCATCCCAGCCTCATCACGCAAACTGAAGTATGCCCCACTTTCGAAATGTCTGACCATTCGACGGTCGAATTCAAGTTTGCAATGAGTCATTCAGCACCCGCTTTCACCCTGAGGCGCGACTACAGAAATGCTTATGACCTCATTAACTCTCAGTTAGCGAACATTGATTGGACAAGCGCCTTCTCAAAAATAGCAAATATCGATCTTATGTACGACCTCTTGATAAGTGTCATTCAGAAGTCAATAGATACGCATGTTCCTTGGACCAAAGTGAGCCTTTCTCATGGCAAACTCACTCCCCATATTGAGCGACTTTTAGGAAAGCGCTTCCATGCCTGGCAGAAATCGATAAATAGTAAAGACCCAAGAGATGAAAGGAAATTCGAGTCTCTCAACAAAAAGTTTCGCAAAGAGTTGCAGCGTTACCACAAAACCATTGAGAAAAAAGTGATTGAAAGCGACGATAAGAACAAGTTTTTCCGTTTTATGAAACGCTGTGCCAATAAATCCAAGGGAGTCGAAGGCTTAAAGAGAGCTGATGGTATTCTAGTCATGGATGACTTAGGCAAAGCGAACTTACTAGCCGAGACTTTTGTAAGCGTATTCACCATCGATAATGGAAAATTGCCAAATACCGGTGCCTTCCCTCATATAGGTACTTGCGAAGAACCCCAGTTTCTTAGACACGAGATCTGCGCCCTTATTGAGAAATGGAAACGCTCCCCCTGCAAAACCCCTGAGAACATTGACCTTTCATTCATAAAACGAATTGCCGTACCCATTTCCGAAGCCCTTGAAATCATCTTTAGGAACTCCTACCAATCTGGTACAGTCCCCTCCCATTGGAGGCATTCCATAGTAACTCCTGTTAAGAAATCGCCCCCTTTTCCAATCCCCTAAACTACAGGCCCATCTCTATTACATCATTCTTTTGTCTTTTTTCGAGCGCATTTTGTGCAAATCTATTATCAACCATTGTGAACAATTAAACATTTTCTCCGATGAGCAATACGGATTCCGCAAGAACCGATCGCGTGAACTTCAAATGCTCGAAGTCCTCGAACACTGGACAGCCTCTATTAGTGAAGGGAAACCAGTAGACGTTATCTATTTTGATTTCGCAAAAGCATTTGATAGAGTATCCCACCCCAAGCTAAAACTTAAGCTAACCACCATATGTCTCTCCGAAAATACAATCAAGTGGATAACAGGATACCTCACAGATAGATCATTCCAAGTGAGAGTAAAAGATGTGCTCTCTACCTCAATGTCTGTAACTAGCAGCGTCCCACAGGGGTCAGTCCTTGGCCCCTTGCTCTTCCTTATTTACACATCAGAAATCCCTACTCTAGTACAAAATCATGGCGTCGTTGCAAGAATGTATGCTGATGACATAAAAATATATCGATCCTTTAGGAAGGTAAATTCACCCGCCCCTCTACAAGCTGCGATTGACACTATCGTAAACTGGTCTGAAGAGTGGCAACTCCCCCTTGCTGCGCATAAGTGTAACTCATTGCACCTAGGCAGAGCAAATACAAAGCGAACATATACTATAGGATCCACAACTCTGGAACAAAAAGAAAAAGTGAAGGACCTCGGTTTTGTTGTCCAGAAAAACCTCTCATTTTCCGATCATTGCACTACCGTATCCATTAAAGCCAAAACTACTAGTCACACTATCATCAGAGCATTACGAACCAAAAATATAGAAGTACTCGTCAAAACGTACTCAATGTACATTAGACCGATTTTAGAAAGCGCTTCAGCCGTCTTCAACCCTTACCAAAACAAGTATAAAAAGGAACTCGAAAAGGTACAAAACTATTTCACACGACGGTTATTTATGCGCTGTTTCAATCATACTTGGGAAAACATGCCCACTGCTCCCGATCGCAACAAGAGACTAGGCATTGAGTCCCTAGAGAAGCGTAGAATAGCGATTGATAAGAGAGTAGCCACAAATCTCATCCGAGGCAAATATATTATTTCCAACCGAAAACCACATTATTTCAAAATTTACTACACTCGAAACGGAATGAACTTCAATAATCCTGGATCGCACCACAACTACAGACACAATAGTTTCTTTCCAAGAGCGGCAAGGCTTTTAGTAAATTCCGAGAATCAAACCGGTTCCCCTGAGTAGATCCCCATGTCCCATTGTATTAGGTTGGTAAGAAAGTTCTGTGGCGTATTATTTTTCCATTTTTTCCTGACTGCATTGCTTGTCTGGAAATCCAATTTAACATAAGTTTAAGTGACATAAGTAGTATACAGCAACTGGTTTAAGTCGATGCTAGTTCGCATTTAACGCGAGTAAATAAATAAAATCTCGAAAATTCGGAAAATGACGATTTTTGTGTGCTATTTTTTGGACTCTACCGTTTTAATACGAGCTAGCAACGGCTTCTACTCCTTTGATGTGAGATAGCAATAGTTGTACATCCATATTATCACATAACATCCGGAATTCGATACGTGTGGGAAGCTGCAGATTGCAAAAAAGGCTCATTTCAAAGAACAATAGTCGGTTTCATCCTTTGAAAAACTGTAGCTTACGAACAGTTAGGTGCACCACTGTCCGATTTAAGGTAAACACTAATCATGCCGAGTATTTCACTATTCACTACAATTGAGCTTACTGGATCAATCGCTAAATCTTCAGGGATGTGAAATGCGTATCAACACAAATCAATCTAGTGTAATTTTCAGAATTAGCGCTGATCCCAGGTTGGCATAATGAGGCGTTCTTATTGTTACACATTCAAAAACATGCAGCATTTTTGCACTTTGCAATAGTGGGTTCCTTATGTCCATATTCTTCTTTCAACCATGAGCAAATAAAATGTATGGTTTGTCATCAGTTTTGCTGTATTTGGCAGTCAACTGTGCCAGAATTAGTAATTGGAGAAAACTGTGATCATGTTTTCTTGAAAGAGTAACCAAGCATTATTACGCAACTGAAGATCGTATGAAGATTGATCAACTTTAAAGGGCAGGATAAACTAAAATCTAAAATACGTGAAACGCGACAGAACTTTCTTACCAACCTAATACCATTATTCAATCTTCATTTTAACCTTCATTAATTGCCTATTCTATTTCAATTTTGTAACGTTATTTCGACTGAAATAGCATAAATATATATGAGAGGGATCGCGAAATAATCGACCACCATTAGGGGGTCTGTGGAAATATAAAATCAAGAATTTTAAAAATTCTGAAAAAAAATACTGAAAGTACTTTAAACTATGCTCTTTGAATATTTTAATATTTCGGCCAAATATTTTTTAAATTTTTATTTTTCGAGTACGGGCGTCTCGAAGTTGACGTCGTTCACTAAAATTAGTGAAGTACACCTCACAAAAATAATCACAAGGCATATGGATTCTCCAAAGAGTTATCCATCGGGAGAACAAAACGCCTACTGAAATCACGTGTGGGTTCGAGGCTGTTGCGTCTCACACGCGGTTTTCACCTGTTGAGCACTTCATGTCTAGGTGCATTTAAAGTGTGTGAACAAACGTGCCTTGTTTCTCGCACGTTATTCTGTAGAATGAAGTGGATTTCGAGAAACGATAACACGGTCTCTTCATTTTACATACTCTGTCACCGTTCGACCGATCTAGAGAGAGTGTGCGAAATGCAGAGACAAACGCCCGAATTACGAACTATAATGAGAACTATGACGTCATGCCGCCTTTGCTGTATCAAAGGCACTATGACACCATCGTTCTAATCCGACCTAGTGCCGACTATGAACCGAATAGCAAACCCTTGCGCCCACGTACAATTGTCTGATTTCTTAGGTTCAAAACATTACTAAATTTGGCTCGCTTAATTGCAAGGGAACGCTTATGCCGACGGTAGTAACATTAAATTGCTGATTGGTGCTTGGTTTGCATTTATCACCTGATATACCACTTCCAGATTGGTGTAGGAGGGGGAATTGGCATTCGATGCTGAATCTCGGAATAACAATATTGTGTTGCATTGTATTGTACAGGTGACAAGGGAACCGCATATGTAGGGGAAAGTCAAACACAAATTTGATGTCACTACTGGATTCTGACCCCTGAAGGAAGTCCAACCACCTCTTGAACTCATCCGGAAACGACATCCTAAGAACCGAAATTTGAATTTAAAAATTGGGATGAAATTTCCTCTATTCTCCCTCAGCTTAGTGTAATCTCCCCCGGCAGCGCAGTGGTTGTGAGCTGCATCTATTGGGGTGTCCGGAAAGTTCGTATAATTTTATTTTTTAATTTTTTATTAAATGCTTTACAATTCTCAGTGACCAATGTATGCCCCCTTCTTTCTCACTACCTCCCTCCAGCGATTGGGCAGGGTCTCGATTCCTCTCTTCCAGAATGCGGGTTTCTTCGAGACCGTCCAGTTCACGAAAGCCCTCACAACTTCATCTCGATTCTTGAACTTCTTTCCTTTGCAGAAGTCAGAGAGAGAGCGGAAGCAGTGGTAGTCGCATGGGGAGAGATCCGGGGAATACGGTGGATGGGGAATCCTCTCGATCTTCAGCTCGTCCATTTTCTTCTGGGTCATCTTCGCTCGATGTGGGCGAGCATTGTCCATCAGAAGAAGAATTTTGCCCTGGTTCAGAAGTCTGGGAGGGACTCTGATCGCGACATCTTCCAGTTGTTCAGAGAAGAGGTCGGCATTGATGCTGGTGCCAGGGGCGAGGATCTCCCAGCAGATGGGACCGAGCACTGAGAAGAAGAAGCAGAGGAGTTCCTTCTTTCCGTGCTCTTCCTTCTTCGGGACGGGCGTGGGCTTCTCATCTGCATCCACTCATTGCAGTCTCCTCACAGGGTTATCGTACGTGATCCACTTCTCATCTGTAGCGATGATGGAATTGACCCATAGAAGATTGGATCTACGATGGAGTAATTCCCGACAGACTTGAACACGATTTTTCAGCTGTTCGGGGGAGAGGTCATGGGGAATCACTTGTGGGAGTTTCGGCTTCTTCCCAGATCGATGGAGGATATCGGACACCGTTGATCTGGGTGTACCAGTATCCTTCTTCAACTCACGCACACTGGCCATGGGCTTGCGCTTCAGTGTGCGGAGAACGAGAGGCTGATCGAGGGAGGGAGGGCGTCCAGAGCGGGGTTGATCATCGAGACCAAACTCCCCTTTCTTGAAGCGGGAGAACCACTTATAGCAGAAGGGTATGGAGGGGGCGTCAGCTCCTTCCGACTGGGCCAGGGCAGAGTGGGCCTCCTTCACGGATCGGCCAAGACGGTAGTAATGAAGTAAAACTGCTCGGAGGTAGAGATGGGAGTCCATCACAAGAATCAATGTAGCAACTAGGAGACTGATTAAATCCCCTCACTACTCAACGTCAGAATGATGCAATAACGTATTGTTCACTTTTCACTGGTATTTGTCTATGTTGCTGAAAAACAACCAAAAAAATGAGATTTTGCATAAGTCAAAATCGAGTGAAACATGACAGTAATTGAACAAATCCACATGAAAAGTGAGTGAAAGATGGGAAAAAAGAGCAAAACATGCCTCTGGTGTCGGGGTTTGAACTCCAGACTTCTGCAAAATATTGGGGTGTCCGGAAAGTTCGTATAATGCTTCGGAAAAAAGTCAGTTCGCGATCAAATGCAGTGATTGCGCAATCTGTTTGTCAACAATGTATTGCATCATTCTGACGTTGAGTAGTGAGAGGATTTAATCAGTCTCCTAGTTGCTACATTGATTCTTGTGATGGACTCCCATCTCTACCTCCGAGCAGTTTTACTTCATTACTACCGTCTTGGCCGATCCGTGAAGGAGGCCCACTCTGCCCTGGCCCAGTCGGAAGGAGCTGACGCCCCCTCCATACCCTTCTGCTATAAGTGGTTCTCCCGCTTCAAGAAAGGGGAGTTTGGTCTCGATGATCAACCCCGCTCTGGACGCCCTCCCTCCCTCGATCAGCCTCTCGTTCTCCGCACACTGAAGCGCAAGCCCATGGCCAGTGTGCGTGAGTTGAAGAAGGATACTGGTACACCCAGATCAACGGTGTCCGATATCCTCCATCGATCTGGGAAGAAGCCGAAACTCCCACAAGTGATTCCCCATGACCTCTCCCCCGAACAGCTGAAAAATCGTGTTCAAGTCTGTCGGGAATTACTCCATCGTAGATCCAATCTTCTATGGGTCAATTCCATCATCGCTACAGATGAGAAGTGGATCACGTACGATAACCCTGTGAGGAGACTGCAATGAGTGGATGCAGATGAGAAGCCCACGCCCGTCCCGAAGAAGGAAGAGCACGGAAAGAAGGAACTCCTCTGCTTCTTCTTCTCAGTGCTCGGTCCCATCTGCTGGGAGATCCTCGCCCCTGGCACCAGCATCAATGCCGACCTCTTCTCTGAACAACTGGAAGATGTCGCGATCAGAGTCCCTCCCAGACTTCTGAACCAGGGCAAAATTCTTCTTCTGATGGACAATGCTCGCCCACATCGAGCGAAGATGACCCAGAAGAAAATGGACGAGCTGAAGATCGAGAGGATTCCCCATCCACCGTATTCCCCGGATCTCTCCCCATGCGACTACCACTGCTTCCGCTCTCTCTCTGACTTCTGCAAAGGAAAGAAGTTCAAGAATCGAGATGAAGTTGTGAGGGCTTTCGTGAACTGGACGGTCTCGAAGAAACCCGCATTCTGGAAGAGAGGAATCGAGACCCTGCCCAATCGCTGGAGGGAGGTAGTGAGAAAGAAGGGGGCATACATTGGTCACTGAGAATTGTAAAGCATTTAATAAAAAAAAAAAATAAAATTATACGAACTTTCCGGACACCCCAATAGATGCAGCTCACAACCACTGCGCTGCCGGGGGAGATTACACTAAGCTGAGGGAGAATAGAGGAAATTTCATCCCAATTTTTAAATTCAAATTTCGGTTCTTAGGATGTCGTTTCCGGATGAGTTCAAGAGGTGGTTGGACTTCCTTCAGGGGTCAGAATCCAGTAGTGACATCAAATTTGTGTTTGACTTTCCCCTACATATGCGGTTCCCTTGTCACCTGTACAATACAATGCACCACAATATTGTTATTCCGAGATTCAGCATCGAATGCCAATTCCCCCTCCTACACCAATCTGGAAGTGGTATATCAGGTGATAAATGCAAACCAAGCACCAATCAGCAATTTAATGTTACTACCGTCGGCATAAGCGTTCCCTTGCAATTAAGCGAGCCAAATTTAGTAATGTTTTGAACCTAAGAAATCAGACAATTGTACGTGGGCGCAAGGGTTTGCAATTCGGTTCATAGTCGGCACTAGGTCGGATTAGAACGATGGTGTCATAGTGCCTTTGATACAGAAAAGGCGGCATGACGTCATAGTTCTCATTATAGTTCGTAATTCGGGCGTTTGTCTCTGCATTTCGCACACTCTCTCTAGATCGGTCGAACGGTGACAGAGTGTGTAAAATGAAGAGACCGTGTTATCGTTTCTCGAAATCCACTTCATTCTACAGAATAACGTGCGAGAAACAAGGCACGTTTGTTCACACACTTTAAATGCACCTAGACATGAAGTGCTCAACAGGTGAAAACCGCGTGTGAGACGCAACAGCCTCGAACCCACACGTGATTTCAGTAGGCGTTTTGTTCTCCCGATGGATAACTCTTTGGAGAATCCATATGCCTTGTTCGATAATGCAATTTGCTTCAATTACTCAATCTACTGTTGTTCCCAGATATTGCAGTAGTAAAAGTGGTATCGTTTCTCGAACTATATTGCATTTACGCCCTCAAGATCACTCTTTCGTTGAGCAGGTGTACGCTTGATTTGGTTCCTTGCATACATAAATATCGTCGCTCCGCCCCCTTTTTCCGCCTCGCTCTCCCCGGTGAACCATATCACTCGCTTATACTCTAGAGTATGCTATTATTCTTCTACTGAAAAAAATGTAAAAGCTCAAAATGTTCGTGTACTTGTTCTCAGTCACCGTGTGCTGTTTGTGTGTATTTACTTTGTATTGATTTCTATATCTCTCTGGTATATCGCACCCCCGTCCTTTCATCCTACTCGTTATCTTCCTCATTGTCATTCTGAATAAGCAATATAAAGTGCTGTTACCTTTGATGTAATATTGATTCCATATCTGCACTAACATTCAAAGATTCTCGATTCTAGTTATTCGACGATGCTAATCACTATCTTACAGAAAATACTCACGATCAACATTGTGATCATTAGATGTGAAAGCATGTGGCTAATGGGGACGATTGATTATCATTTTCCAATACTGCTTTTTCTATTACTACCATTTAGCACTGATAAAAAATAGTCCTCGTGAACTCGTTAGTTTTTTTAACACGTCTAACGGAACACGTCTAATGCCATTCAGCGTACTTCAATATCATTGCAAATTGGCTTTCATACATCTTGTATCTCGCTCATTTAAAATAGCGACATATCGCGCTGATAGCATATTGATATCCAAATAATATTGTCCCTAGTATTCAGAACATATTTTTCCATTAATTTGTAGAGAATACGTTTTTTTTGCTATTTATTCTATACACGATCAGTTTCGAGATGCTTGCCAAAGGTTTGCTTTCAGAAATGTTCGCTGAGCTCAACCACACCTACATGGCTATTGGAATCTGCACAAATTTGCTGGTGTTTTTCGTGATCCTCAGGAGCACGCCCTCTTCACTCAAGGTACTGTCAGATTTGATTTTTGTAACCTATTGTACTGTAAGAGTTGATCGTTTTTTAAACCTTTTTGTACTGCCAGTGTTGAAAAAGTGGTGTCATAATATGCTACATAGCTTACGCAACAATACTCGCAGAAGAGACATAATAGTCACATTAAAATAATTGGCCGTACCGCATGTATTAATGCACGCACAAAATTTTATCATGACACCATATTACTACGCATTTTCATCATATATGTGAGTATGAGCAGTTAGGGATGACTTTTTTGATACGTTTTGTTCGAATTTCATATTGTCATTCATCATTGCAAAATCGATTGAACAAGCATAATACAGGACTTCTCGATCATCATTTTCAACACTGCTTTTAACGATTTTCTTGAGATGGTGCTCCATTTTCTGCTCAATCCACGGTAAATTCGGCCCACTTAATTTCTAAAATTTGTGTTAATAAAATCACGTACCACTTATTGACGGCTATTTGAGTGATGTCTCTTGGAGTACTGTATCCTTTATCACCTCATGATTAGCCTAGTAAACAAAATATCCAAACATATATACGCATACTTACCACCTCATAGGGTAAAGTACAAACATAATGCCTCATTCTAGGCTCTTCATCTACGGAAGATCCGTCACTCACATGGCTGATGGGCCATGCAAGCACGTTTCGGATGTTCTTTGTGGCGTGTTTTTCGTTATGATTCAGGATTCCATCGTACACACTTGCACTCTAATCGCAATTTCATTCTGGTACAGGTGAGAATTGAAATTCTTGTTATGTTTTATGTTATGCTATGCGTTATTTTTTCTTAAGGAAGTTACTCTAGAGCTATGTTATTGGAATTTTGTGTTATCTTTTCATGTATTATATGTTTCAGGGTGCAAATATAACTGATGAGCGTTTGTTTATGTAGCGCACTTGAAACATACCCAATCAACAATAATTTTCCAATATGAGAACTCTATCAATCACATATTATCCTTCAGAAACAGAGCTCTGCGAAGCAAGGGTCCAGTCGGATGGTGCAAGCTGCAAGCACTCATGATTCTCGGCAACATTCCACACATACCGCAGTTTGTGAGCTCAATTTATTTGCACATCCCCTTTCTGCTAGACTAAAAAGGATTAAATAATGTATTAATTAATACAATTATAATTAAATATATAATTATCTAATAATATTGATTGCTAAAGCATATTTTAATTTATAACAAGTGCGTTAGTTTTTTTAAAATTAATTACACCACGTATTTCAGATCGCATTCTTCCTATCGACCAAGCCTTTGTCGTATGTTGAGCCATACATTGAGGCAGTGTATGGGCCTGGTCAGGGCAAAGATTACGTTGTTTACGGTGAGCCGCACATTCCAGGAACAATTCTAGTAATACTCAATAGGGTTTCGATTATCAAACCTGCATAGTTCGTGAGAATTTCCTGAAACAGGCGAATGCTCAACTCAAGAATATGCAACTATTAAATAGTATTTCAAAAAAATATTTATTGATTTGATACAAATGCAAATTATAGCATTCTTGGACGCTATCGAGCCCCTAAGTGCTTATGCAATTTTACACTTTTTCCTCTTTTCCGTCGTAGTCTACGTCTACATTTTCTTCACGAGACGAGCGGTGAGTAAAGTTTTTTTTAATATCTTATTCGAAAATTGGTTTTGCAGTTTCGGGTGAGTTTCAGATGCGCTAATAACAAACGTGGCACTCATGGAAAATGCCTGAAAATACAACAAAAATTGACAATAAGATAACTCTAGTGGTGAGATACATTAATAGTTAATTATTTATCGACTCCCGACACACGACGGTAACATAAATACAGAAGTGATTAGTGGTATTCTGAGGCAAAACAGCCAACGCGTTGATTAACCATTACTATGTTGATTGGAAATGCTATTAGATAAATCAGATGGTCAGACGTAATTCGCTGAATCAGACCAGTAGGCATATGATTGCTGCGTTTGGTCAATGAACACTAGAGTTCGATAAGCCTAAGCCTAAGTCAAACAAAAAAACCTCAACGGTGCCAGAGCGTCCCTTCGGGCCGCTTCTGACACACGCCTAAGCTTAAGCCTAAGTTGATATGGTATTGATAGCTTCATGTCTTACGCGTGCTAGACCGTCTGAACGGTGATGGACTTAATAGAACGGCAAACTGAGTTATGGTGCCTCGAATTATATTGACCAATGTAGAGACAGATTATGCCCTCCAGGTGCTCACTAAGCTAGCAGCAGACGCCAGTCAAATGAGCCCGAAGACGAGACAGGCACATCAGTCGCTGATTAAGGTGATCAGCATTTTTCGAAATGGGGAAATATAAGTGAATCTTGATCAGATGCTAATGATTTTAAAACACTTCCGAGTGAAGGCATTAGTGGACCTCTCCGAAAATACTTAAAAGGTAATACTGAAAAGCGAAAGCCTGCATTGGATTAGATATTAGGGTACCGGAATTGGGCGTAATTGGGCGTCTTTTGAATCATTCTCGGATATGTTTCGGGCGCTCTATATGTATACCCTATATTGTAGATGAAATATATCCGAATATGATTCAAAAGACGCCCAATTACGCCCAATTCCGGAACCCTATTAGATATCTATTCTGCGTGCGATCTCATCAGAATGTCCAGCGAGAGTGTACTAGAGTTCCCTTATTGGAATCTTATTGGAATGAATTGCAGCATGTTCATATATGTTGCACGTGCACTATATATGAGTGCACGTGAAACATATATGAAAGTGATGCAATTCATTCCAATAAGATTCCAATAAGAGAAATCTAGAGTGCACGCAGCATCGAGATATTTATTATGAAGCCATCCGTACTTCAATAAGAGTTGTGCAAACGAAAAGGATCACTGCAATGGTTCCATTCATTCCGTTTTACTCGTTTTGCAAACCCTTGCCCTACTCCAGATGCTGTCCATTCACGCGACTCTGCCCTCGTGTGTGCTCATCGGCTACAGTTTTCTGTTTGGCGGGATGCTTGGCTTCTTCTACTCGGAGAAGCTCGAGTGGCTAACATACACAGTAGGGTTTCCTTTTTCAGGTCATTTAGGCTCATTTTCGGGTATCTTTGAAGTACGTAGCTTATCAGCTATCTAACGCCTGAAACACATAAGGCAATGACCCAAAAATACCCGAAAATTGGAACCCTAATGCAAAGTCATATGTCTGTCATATTTGAAATATCTTGATATATTTCTCCGTTAAGATTGCTGTTTCGCCAGCGGTTTTCAATCCGTTGCTCACACTGTATTACATTCGACCATATCGCATGTGAGTATGAGCAGTTAGGGATGACTTGGCTAATATTACCTCTTCATGCTGCACATTTTTTCACAACGTAATAAATAGACCATTACTGGCGAAGAACCAGAAAACAATTAGATTGGTGTTAGAGTACCCGAAAGCCAATGTGTAAAATAAAAATTTGCAGATTTATCGTCAACTTGATGCCCTGGAAGATTCAGATTGAAAAGAAAATCGCTGTTGCAACCCGAGCACAGTCACAGACGTCGTCCTAGTTTATAATTGCTAACCATATTATGGTTACGACTGTTTTGTAATTTTGAACAATTTCCGTGTAGATTTCAAGTCCATCACGTGTTGGACTATTTATCGGGGGAGGGGGGGGGGCTAAATCAAGCAGTCTTCATTTATCTTTTATTTCTACATTATTAATTATTATTTGATTTTTTGTCAAATCTCAGTCTTGTGATGTGTTGTGGATCCATTGGTTTGCGTTGTTATCAGGCTATTAAAAAAACCTATCGATATTTATTTCTGTGAACATGCAAAACGGATGCTTATCACACGCATTGCGATTATGTATACAATACGCTGTTTTATTTCTGGAATATTATGCGCAAAGCAAACGAAAAATGAGCTGCGACCGGTTATCCTTTGCATCTGCCATTGTGACGCTGTGTGCAAAAGCAATCATACGCGTCAGATACACAATTCTTATTTTCGGAATCTTTCAAAAAATGGTCTGATCTGTTCACAAATGAACTGCAAAGTGATGCCAATAGTCTACAATATTGTAACCTCAATATTGATTTATACAAACAATATGCGCAAAATTCGATAAAAAAGCCAACCCAATAATTCACAAAACATCACCAATCCCAGTAAAAGTGTGGCGGAATAGAGACATGTATCCGTTCAGTCGCTGTATCAGCAATTGATAGCCCGTTATTTCGAATGGTAGGATACATTAGTCAATTAAAGATTCATCGACTGCGACGCATGATATTTGTCAGACCTTTAGTTCCTCCAAGAGCATTAATTACATTTGCGATCTGAAAAAATACCTTCGTGTGTATTGTTATGTATTCGTTGTTGTATTACGTTTGATTTTCGAATTGAGAAGGCTCAAACTCAGATAGATCCGCGCAACTAGAAAAAAATTCCGAATTTAATAGCCGTCTGTGCCTTGAATGCCTCCGGATTCTCGAGTGCTTCAATGATTGCATCCATCACAGTAATTCCGACAATTAGTTTGGCCAAATTTTCATGTTGTTCTGAAAAAAAATTATAAATATCGAATAGTCTACACATTAATTTTACCCTGAGTCATCTACATTGGATTCTGCATAACAGCTCCATTCATATCCGAGAGGGGAGAGACGGCGGATCCCGTCTTGAACTTGCTGTTGGTTCACTTTCAAATTCAGAATATAATTACATGGGTAGAAACAGCGGCATTATGTTGGTCGGAGTGCGGCAAGGTATTTATTGCGGTCTACAATGTACCAAAAAGAGTTCTCATATTGGAAAGTTTTAGTTCCTTTTTATGTATAGTAATCCTGAAAGATCTCGACGAGATAAGCATTTTTATTGTTGGAAGTGAAATGTTAGCTCATCTGTGAAAAAAATTATGAGCCTTTGAATTCTTAAAATTTCCGCACTGAAAAATTTTCCGGGGAAGGGAGTTTTTTTAAATTCGCGCTTTCGATTCAGCATGTAAAAGTACCCCTAAGGTCAAATTTTCAGTTCCAAAAGCGTGAACCATTTAGGTAATTGGGACCGCCAAAGTGTGCCGAATTGCATATTTTCGCCATCAAGGGAGTCCCAATTTTTTTGAAATGTCGACCACTGATCTCATAATTATTCACACAACTTAAATAAGCTCTGAAATGAAAAGACTAACTCGTTCCAAGAACTTTTACGCACTGGTTATCCGATTTTTTTACATTTTTGGAGGTTGCAAATTTTACGGCGGTTTCCGTTCTCAGATCGGTTTCCCTGTCTTGGAAACTTGAGCAAACATCTACAACAAGTGGTACCAGGACTAAGTGGTACCAGGTGAGCACCCACTGCCTCGTATGGTACGGATCTGGAGCCGTTTGGTACGTGCCAGGAATCACTGGATCAGTTTTTTATGTTCGGCATATGTTGGTATCGACCTGACTACACATACTCGGAGTGGTACCACGTGGCACAGACTGGGTACATGCTGTGTCTTACCTGTGACTACACGATACTGACCTGGTAGCAGCACTTGGTGATAGCCGGGTACCACTTGGTGCTAACCTGGTACCTCTTGGTGCCTACATGGAACCACTTGGAACTTACATGGGACCACTTAGAACTGACCTGATGCTTCTTGATACTGGCATGGTACCTTTCGGTGCCTTTCTTATACCACGTGGTGCCTACCTGGTACCAGTGGGTGCTCACCTGGTACCACTTAGTCCTGGTACCACTTGTTGTAGATGTTTCCTCAAGTGTCCAAGACAGGGAAACTCGGATAAAAAATCGGATAACCAGTGCGTAAAAGTTTTCGGAACGAGTTATTCTTTTTATTTCAGAGCTTATTTAAGTTGTGCGAATAATTATGAGATCAGTGGTCGACATTTCAAAAAAAATTGGGAATCCCCTGATGGCGAAAATGTGCAATTCGGCACACTTTGGCGGTCCCAATTACCTAAATGGTTCACGCTTTTGGAACTGAAAATTTGACCCTAGGGGTACTTTTACATGCTGAATCGAATGCGCGCAATTAAAAAACTCCCTTCCCCGGAAAATTTTGCAGCGCGGAAATTTTAAAAATTCAAAGGCTCATAACTTTTTTCACAGATGAGCTAACATTTCACTTGGGGGGGTTTGGATGAGCCGTTCAAAAATTACGAAAACCGACCGCGCAAATTCAGCGAAAAACGCGAAATGAGGGGTTCGAGATACGGCTTCCTAAGGTCGATTTTCGAACTCTACGTGAAAAGTTACCCCTAGAGACATCTTAAAATCAACACTTTATTTTTCGCTGTACGGCCTATGGTGAATCCTACCAGATAGTCTCTCTTATGTTTCAGGAGCCCTATTTAATTGATGGACGTTTCTAGATTTAGTGCAAACTGAAACTCTCCTGAACTTTAAATAAAATGTGTCCGATAAGATAACCCTAGTATCAAATTCAAGCAACTTGTGAGAGATTGATACCGGAATTGCAGCCGTAGCAACGATGAAGCGAGAGAACGCTAGAATCAGTTGCATTATTGATAGCGTCGGGCTGTAGACTGACGAGATCCTATATTCTCCAAAAATTGCAGCCCCTTTATACTCTGTTGCTCTGCCTCTGTTTTCAGTGACCAAAACTAATTTTTGTTTCAAATCTACTATTTTCCACAAGATAACTGCTATTTTTCGCCCCACTCCTCCCCCGTAAGCTGACCAAGAGTCAATCGGATTATGAATCACATATTTTATGATCCTCGAAAGGTGACACCATTTGCTGCTCATCCAAATATTTTCGACGGGGGTATGACAGAACCGCAACGACAAAAGCGCCAGCGACAAAAGTGCAACTCTAAATATCTTAGTACAGAGCGGTGATAGAACTTTGTGGTTGGTATTAATTAATTACTAATGACGAGCATTATCTGCCCTGATGGCTAATTAGTGACGTCACCGAAAAAAGTGACGTCATTATTTTTAGACGTGGGTTCATGGTAAAAAATCGTGATAAAAGTTGTGTTGGATCTAGACGACATATCAATGCCCACACAATCTACGATTCCCCCTCTTTAATTTGTCGGCTACCGTATCACGATACACCTTAATCTAGCTGAGATATGGCAGAGAAAACAGGGTTTTTCTCCATCAACTTGTGAGCATATCTCAGCTAGATTATGGTGTATCGGGATACGGTAGCCGACAAATTAATGAGGGGGTCTTTGATCGTGAGCTTATAGGGATACGTCAAAAAATAGTGACGTCACATTTTTTCGGTGACGTCATTAATTAGCCCTCAGGGCAGATAGTGCTCGTCATCGTAATTAATTGATACCAACCACAAAGTTCTATCACCGCTCTGTACTAAGATATTTAGAGTTGTGCTTTTGTCGCTGGCGATTTTTTAAACCTAGTTGCGCTTTTGTCGTTGCGGTTCTGTCATACCCCCTTTTGGACGCATCAAAAGGGGTGGCATTTTAATCAATTGTATCTTCACTCCGCGAGCTCCCCCGACTGCCAAAAACATAAAAAAATACTAATCAACTTCATAAACTGATGCACTGTGAGTAGTATACTAGTTTAGTTCAGTCTGTATTAAGCCCTTTATCTCTAGTCAGGTACTCCAATCTAGTATTTCATCTCTATTCTTTGATCGTTGATCGTTGATCTTCGATCAACAGAAGAACGACTTTACGTAGTCGGCCTGCGGCTTGAGCGAATCTTTCGAGACCTGAATTAAGTTTAAATTATTTTTTAAATATATATTTTTGAATTACCTCAATGCACTCGAGCGTGAAGCAGAGAAGGGCGAAGAATAACTGAAATTAATTTGCTTAATTTGAGATAAATAATAATAAATGAGCAGTTTTATTTTTGAAGACAAAAACATAAATGCTTATTCTTAGGTTTATCCAAAAATTGCAATAATATCATGAGATCAAAGATCAGCTACCTTGATTAGTGCGGCGATGGAGTAGAAGGTGGCGTTGACGACGGCGATCTTCTGTGGGATCAGGAACTAGTACGTGAAGAGGGCGAGGAGGGGACCGGAGAGCGCGCCTGAGTTCAGTTCGAGTTCACCAAAATTCAAAGACCAATGTCCAGATGCCAAAGACTAAAGAGCTAACCAAAGATCGAATTATCTGAACATCGGTCAATTATCGACATTAAGATGTCAAAGACCAAAGATAAAAATCAAATGCCAAAGTTATGGTATGTGTTACTTGCTATGTGATCAAATGATTCCAAGACACAACAAAATCCCGAGACACAAAAAAAATCCACATGTCAAAGATCGCCACTGCTCTCACCGAGCGCGTAGTTTATCATAGCTCATTTAGTTCACAAAAGGCCAAAATGGTAAGATCAAAGATCAAATATCAGCTCACCGAGTGCGTACTGCACGCGCATGTTGTTATCCCCGCAGAGGAAGATCTGTTTGAGGTCGTAGCGGCCGTCGATCGAGTCGCGCCTGTAATTCAATGTGTCGTTGAACATTTTTTTTGATTTATTTGTGCATTTTTAATGTTTTTAGAGAACTGCTGAGCAACTGCAAGATATCAACAACAGTTAATTTTTAGCAGTTTTAAATATTAGGTTGTAACAAAAGTTTTGTCGCATTTCGGAGGTTCACAATATTTCCATGAAGGATACTTCTCAAACATTATCAATGCCTGACCTCCTAGTATATGTTTGGGGTGTTCATGCACATTCAAACCATAGGGTAGAGCTGAACTGCGCACGCTGGCTATGCGAAAAATATTAATATGAACTGATTTAAATTTGGTGCAGATTTAATTAATTCGTTTGATCGGGTGCTAGTTCGCAGAGATGAATAATGAACCAAACTTCTACAGCATGGTGATATACCCCGTCAATGCTCTTTCAAAATATACGCCAGATATGGTGCTATGTTGAGCGGAACCAAAGATAAACTTCACTGAGTGTAAGGTTAGCCGCTGATTCGTAGCCAACTTGACCAACTCTTCTGAATCCAGAATTGCAACAACAGTGACTAACATAAGTGCGTTCAATTACCACTCATGGAGGTATAATTTATCATTAAACAAGTGAGAGAAAGAACACTCCACTTGTGGGAAATTTGAATTTTTATTAATTCAATTCGCGCACAATGTTACCAAAATTTGCAAGTTTAGGTGTTTCGAATTAAAGATTGTCATTCAAAAGCTATTTATTTCCAAACTTATCCCAAGTAGATACTAGTAAGGGAAGGGTGTATGGTTCGGATGGACACAACAAATCAGATATTGAACATGTGTGCGAGGTAGGAATATGAACAAAGTGCCGATTTCAGTAGTTTAATTTACATACCATCGTTCTGAATGGAGCCACTTATCTCAACAGAACCCAATCTACCCCAAACTTTGTCTGCACACTGACCACTTTGGGTGAACTATATTCCACCACTATTTGGATCTGGATATCTACTGAGAAGAAAATTCGGCTTGCGAAAGTTTTCGCGACCGTCACCAACCATCCACATTATACAAACTCGTCTACATTTCTAGAACGATTTTCGTTTGTCATTATCCGTGAGTGGTTCAAAATTATGCACATATGTAGTACTTTACGCAAATCACACAAAATCGGCATAATTTATCCTTTTCAAGAAGAGCTGATGCGTGAAAATGATTTCTAATCCTTATCTCAGTACAACTTTGTCTGACTAATGTGCCTCCTCAACTGCCTTGACAGGACTGAAGTAAAGCGCGTAAGAAAGAGTACGAAGGCCCTCACTGATGATGAATAACGAAATTGAGATTAAATTAATTCGAAGAATTTCTGAGGTTAAAATGCATAAGAGATTGGACGCGACAAAACTTATTACAACCTGATATAAGGTGAAACACAACTCAAAATTTAGCGGAAATGTAATAATGTCACTGCACAAAATGCATTAAAATTCACTGAAACTTGATTGAATTGTTGTCAAACCGTTGCAAATTGGATGTTTTCAAATATTAAATACATGAGTTTAATAATCACCATCTCATGAAGGTGTTGACTGCGTGCGTGGCGAGCGCGACGAAGATGAGCACGAAGTGGAAGTTGCCGATGCGATCCCGCTCCGAGTGAATCACGTATATCTCGAGAGGTGGTAGGGTTACGGTAGCTTATGGGTACGGTAGGTCAGAGATCACGGGTCGGGGTAATCAAGAGCTACGACACGGCCATTTTGGACTCTAGGACGGTAGGTCACGGCTGCGCCTCAGTGGTACAAATCCGAGTTAATCACGTACATCCGTTATGTCGTTGCCGTTTTGTCACCCCCCCCCCCCCTTTTCTGACCCCCACGAACCCTATATACCCAACTAAAAGTCTCTAGCTCTTCAGGGTACGGAGATATAGAATTGCGGGAATTCAAATCAAAGATCGAGCTCGCGATTTTTAACGCCAAATATTGACATGTGACTAAATTTTTCTTGTTGGAAAAAATAAAAAAATAAAAAATAAAAAATAGTCTTTCCGGGTGATTTTAATATATTAAACTGATGTGTACCCGAACAGAGAACTAAAATCCAAAAATCTAGAAAATCTAAATAAAGATAGTTTCGAGACCATTCAGGAAATCTAACATGATTAAAAAATGAAAAAAAATGAATTGAAAAATGTAAAATGCCAGCTATTCAGACCTCTCCCTAGTTACCTGTTGGCATGATGAGGATGAGGGATATGCCTACAAATGCACGACCTGGGCGACACACACTGCCAACTGTTGATGAGCGATCATACAATAGACGATTGGATCTTCCCGTTATTCGATGCACCCCAATTCCTATACTCCCCGTCCTATTTCGCATCATCAATGTGAAGAGAGTCGATGCTGTTGTACAATGACAGTTTAAAATATGAACGAATAAACACGAATGCATACGTTGTTTCCTCTTCAAGCATCATATATGCAGGGTAGGCATCACTTCTCTACAAAGGTCTCGTCTCATTCTGCGTAGTAGCAAACATATTCAGGCCATTCCGGATCGTAGCTCGAAATGAATTAGGAATAAGTTGAAATGCGACACGCTGGCTTAGTGTCGGAGACTTCGAGAGTATGCATGGAGAACAAAATAATACACTCATGAATCGCAACGCGAAAGTCAGACCCTCTGACCTCAGTTTGCCAACACAACTGCGTTTCATACCTATATCACGAATGTCAACTAAGAATCAAGCTGAAATGTAATTTTCTTGGATTTAATGAAAATTTGATGTTTTTTCTAGATAATATTAGGTCCATCTTCATCACAGAGATCCTGAGAATCCATAATGTGTACTATTATTCTCAAGGTACTGGCTCCGGGTCGCTGTTGCTGATTCCATATTTTATCATTGATTTTCTCGGAACTCTTCTTGAACTCTTCTTCGCGCTTTCTAACTCTTCTTCTGAACTCTTCTTCGCGCTTTCTAAGTAAAGAGGCAGTGAAACATATCACAATTTTGGATTCGGAATCTTCTCCCTCGCCCTCCCTCTCAATTGCTGGTTAAATTGAAAATAGATACAGTAAGTTTGCATTACGGCCTCACTCACTAATGTTTTTCCGGCACTCATACAGTATTGCGTCGACGAAGCACATCCCAACATTTCCGATATCTTCTCACTATCTCGCATCGCACAGAACGGAAAAACATTATAACCTGATCCCGAATTCTCGAATGAAGATCCACCTAGCTTTTTTTTCTCGCGCCTTGCTAATACTCGAAATTCGAGTTATGATTTCATTTCATTTCATCGTTGCTGAGCTCTTAGAGGCGAGTGATGGAAAAATCAATACTGAGCGATCTAGTGATATAGCTTCACATAAAACGATTTATTCATTTTGAGAACTATTTGGCAAGTCTAACAATCTGGAAAGAAGAGGCATAAATAATGTCCCGAAAATAGAACTCCAGATTTTTGTCCAACAAGTAGTGCAATGCAAGACGTGGGTGACAAACCATGCAACGCTCGGTACGCATTGGCCCATCATTAAGGCCGCAATTATTTAATATTTGCAATTATTATATCAGGTTGTAACATAAGTTTTGTCGCGTCCAATCTCTTATGCATTTTAACCTCAGAAATTCTTCGAATTAATTTAATCTCAATTTCGTTATTCATCATCAGTGAGGGCCTTCGTACTCTTTCTTACGCGCTTTACTTCAGTCCTGTCAAGGCAGTTGAGGAGGCACATAAGTCAGACAAAGTTGTACTGAGATAAGGATTACAAATCATTTTCACGCATCAGCTCTTCTTGAAAAGGATAAATTATGCCGATTTTGTGTGATTTGCGTAAAGTACTACATATGTGCATAATTTTGAACCACTCACGGATAATGACAAACGAAAATCGTTCTAGAAATGTAGACGAGTTTGTATAATGTGGATGGTTGGTGACGGTCGCGAAAACTTTCGCAAGCCGAATTTTCTTCTCAATAGATATCCAGATCCAAATAGTGGTGGAATATAGTTCACCCAAAGTGGTCAGTATGCAGACAAAGTTTGGGGTAGATTGGGTTCTGTTGAGATAAGTGGCTCCATTCAGAACGATGGTATGTAAATTAAACTAATGAAATCGGCACTTTGTTCATATTCCTACTTCGCACACATGTTCAATATCTGATTTGTTGTGTCCATCCTAACCATAAACCAACCCTTCCCTTACTAGTATCTACTTGGGATAAGTTTGGAAATAAATAGCTTTTGAATGACAATCTTTAATTCGAAACACCTAAACTTGCATATTTTGGTAAAATTGTGCGCGAATTGAATTAATAAAAATTCAAATTTTCCACAAGTGGAGTGTTCTTTCTCTCACTTGTTTAATGATAAATTATACCTCCATGAGTGGTAATTGGAACGCACTTATGTTAGTCACTGTTGTTGCAATTCTGGATTCAGAAGAGTTGGTCAAGTTGGCTACGAATCAGCGGCTAACCTTACACTCAGTGAAGTATATCTTTGATTCCGCTCAACATAGCACCATATCTAGCGTATATTTTGAAAGAGCATTGACGGGGTATATCACCATGCTGTAGAAGTTTGGTTCATTATGCATCTCTGCGAACTAGCACCTGATCAAACGAATTAAAAAAATCTGCACCAAATTTAAATCAGTTCATATTAATATTTTTCGCATAGCCAGCGTGCGCAGTTTAGCTCTACCCTATGGTTTGAATGTGCATGAACACCCCAAACATATACTAGGAGGTCAGGCATTGATAATGTTTGAGAAGTATCCTTCATGGAAATATTGTGAACCTCCGAAATGCGACAAAACTTATGTTACAACCTAATATTTGTATTTTAGCATAAGAATCGCAAGATGACTGAATTCTCAAATGCACTAGTACATCATGTGGTGATGAAGCGTATCCAAAATTGGGATATGTTCTCTCTACTCTGTTTCTAGTTCAGATGGAGGGAGTTAACTGGTATGCCAGGATTCCGCTGTCCCCATTACATCTGTTGCGTAAAGGTCCTTGCCTTGTACCCCATAGTCAAATACCATATGCTCATACTAGACTATCCACCGTTGTCTCGAGTTGTTTGCAGTGCAAACTTTGCACTCTCGCCCTCCTCTCCCCTCTGTCCATTAGCATGTCCCATTCACATGTTACCCGTGTCTGTGAACCATGGTAGACCATTTAAGAATGAGTCCTCCCCATTCTATCGTCTCTGTGACTAATGCGATGTCTAGTGACTCGCACTAGTCACAGAGTCTTGTCCCCTTTCTGCAGATAAAGTCTATTCCCTCTATGCTCATGGAGTTTGGGGACAGGCCAACTATACAACAACATCACAATGAGAGCATCGACGAATGCGACATGATCAATGGATCATGAGTCTGCAGAACGGATAATAATCACTATGCACATTGAAATTTATCAAAAAAAAACTACTACTATCACCCGTAATTTCGATGAGTATAAATATTTATTAGATATTACTGCCGGTATTGCGGTGATTATGACACAATTGCATGTATACAATACGGGTGATTGAGTGTCTCTGATGTTCTGATGTCCGTCAGTTAGAACATCGCCAGGTTCTTGGGTACAACGAGGTCAGCCATCGCAAGGATTACGGACATTCCGGCTGGAGTCTGGAATTAAAGATTTGCCTTGGCAAATTTCCAGACACATTCGCTTCGTCTTTCTCACTTAGTCATCACTCGCCTTACCCTTCCTAGACTGCCGCGAAGTGCATTTCGAGGTCATTCATACCCTCTGATATCCCGGGGTTTGGGTATGTAGGGATTGATGCAATGCAGTAAAACTCTACCTCGACGACTTCCTCCGGGTCAGCTCCGAAGATGAACTCATACACTCGGTGAAGCATGTCGAAATACTGAACAGATTTCTTGTTCAAAAGTTCAACTTTCGTAATTTGCCAGTATTTCCATAAATTTCAAGCGGTGATAATTGCATCAAAATTGATACGATATTCAAAAAGGCATACGATACCTTGAAGAGGACATGCGTGTTCGTGCGCTCCTGCATGACGTTGTAGCAGGAAGCGTGCACTCCGTTGACCTACAAATATCGATTTGCTTGTATTATCAGTGGCTGTGTACCGATTATTTTCATAAATGCCACTAGCAATATCATGTTGTGTTTCAAGAATGTGACAAGTGTTCGAAGCCTATGAAAAGTGTGTTAGTTGGCTGATTTGATAAAGTCAACACAAACAAAAAAATTCTGCTCACGACGATCCGTCCACTTGACGTCATCGGCGCGTAGATGCCGGTCTGTGCGTCCGGCGCGGACAACGCGGACCTGCGAATCGGAACAATATTATTGAATCGGAAGGATTTCTTGATGCATGATTGTATCTGTGCTTCGTTCTTTCTCGTCCATCTGAGAAACAGAGGGAAAATATTCAGAGTCATATTGATCGTGAACTGAACCTTAGTCAGAATGGTTGTATGGAGTCACTAAACAAGTTCCCTTTTGAGTCAACCTTTTTGATTATTTGTTGCAAATTTTGTAAAAGAATTGCCCACCGCTGGAATCGAACCAGCGTCGCCACGGCCACAACGTGGAGCCACTATACTACGTGGGCCGATAGAAATGCATGTAAGAGTGACTCAAGTAGCAGGAACCAATTAATCGCATGCAAATTATGCAAAAAGAATTGCCCACGGCTGGAATCGAACCAGCGTCGCCAAGGCCACAACGTGAAGTACTAACCACTATACTACGTGGACCGATAGAATTGCATGTAAGAGTGAATCAAGTAGTCAGAACCACATAATCGCACCCAAATTATGCAAAAAGAATTGTCCATGGCTGGAATCGAACCAGCGTCGTCACGGCCACAACGTGGAGTACTAACCACTATACTACGAGGGCCGATAGCTGAGATGATTGGGGGCTCTGGAGTACCGGCGCATTTGTATGAATCCCATACGACATTCAATTAGCATGCGCGCCGGCGTTCACTCAATTGTTCTCTTTTTGCTCGCATTGGTGGTTGCGAGACAGCGAGTGCGAGCAAAATGCAATGAGTGTGTATTAGCATATATTGGCTTTCAGAGTTCGGTAGGTCGTTCTGTGTAGAAATGTCTAGTTGTTCCCTAGAAGCACTTTGGCCAGCAGGGATACGTAGTCTTAGCAGTAGTCGGCTTCACCGCGCTAAACGACCTAGCGTAGTCGTTGACGACTGTAAAATCGCTTGACGTGGCTGCACCTTTACCTTTTTTTATGTCTAGCCAACAAAACAATCTTTTTTTGCATGGTCTCTCACCGTTCTGACAGGCGAAAGTACACGCAGAATGAGGTCATATCTTATTCTGGATCAGACCACTCACTTCGAACAGTTCGCAACATTGAATAGAAGTTTAACCTAGGTAGTGAGGAATAAAGTTATTTCAGTTCGGTAGGTCATTCTCTGGATAATCATATCTATCACCTGTAACAGCTAGCGGGCTTTGTTGAGAGTGCACAGCGTGAACTTTAACAAAGAATTAGTGATAACTCTAAGCAAATGTTTGCGAAATGTTCGCTAGTGTGAAAAACAATATAATGTAATGTCGAGGCGAAAGGAATTGAATTTGTGCCCAGTAAGTCACGTTACAGGAGAAAAAGGGCAGCAGAATTGGATGGCTTATCCACACATGCTCAGTGAAGATGGCCTCTTGGGCCCGATCGTGGAGCACGAGAGGCCAAGCGCATACGCGAGAGCAATCATGGGGGCATCGGTAGAATGGAGCAATCGCAACACGCTCTTTTGCATGAATCTGTGGTCCAAACTGCGGGGATGAAATTATAATGTTTTTTTTCGCCTACCACCATCTTTTCCATTGTCGAATCGATTTCAATTGACAATTGAAACATCGATGAAGCATATACAAATGGGTTTTGCCAAACTTCTCTCTGTTTGACAATCGGCAAAAGAGGCTATCGTATCAGGCAGTAATTGATTTGTGTTCAATGTTTTCACGCAAACCAACTCTCCCACTAAAGATTTAGCTACGCTTGAACAAAATGCGGAATTGGAGAATTTCACAAATGTGGATGCCCAATCGTTTATCTATCCTTCCCTCATGCTGATTGAATGGGAAAGCTCATCAAATCAGACAATACTGCCGAGCTTATTGGGCACACATTCATCATCAAGGGTGCAGTAATTTTATGTTTTTTTTATTATTTTTGTTTCACTGGACATAACCATATTGATCAAATTACATTTGAGAGCGCGCCATGAAGCAACTACGAAGCATATTACCGATCCAATCCCGCCCTCCATCTTCACTACATTTAATTAAAGTTAAATGTAACAATCAGTCGATGGTCAATCGTACCACAAGAATTGCGCATGAACCCGTCGTCCATTCCGCAGTAATTTATGTTTTATTGTTTTGCTCAACAATGCCGTATTCCACTGGCGACTTGATTATGATTGTAAATGAAAGCGATGATGAAGGATATCACAATTCACTCTGTAGCTTCATATGTATTGTTGGCTTGCGAAAATTTCCGAAGGAGACAATAGTGGTTCGCTCGTTGCGCATGAAAACGTTGCCCAGCCAGTATTGATTGAGTTTTAGTGTTTCCATCGACCACCTGTATTACAAAATAATGTATAGCGCTTTAAAATTTTCCGTGTTGATCTTCTTTATCGATCGCTATATTGCTGACTCAATTAAAACCGGTAGTACGGGGCATTATTTTTATGGGGGTGCATATGAACCCGCCTTCTAAGCTGCTTTGATTTATTTGTGTTCTTTCACTCACCACACGTCCATTAAACGCATGATTTTTTTCATGTAAGAATACAGTGCTGATGAAGTATATGATGAAGCCCGATTTGATATTCCCAATCTCTCTATCACTCTTTATTATTGGTTAACTATGAAAAGTAATCGACGGGATACTGGTGTAACGATTTTCGCGTGTGAAGCCGTCGTCCAGAGCGCACTTATTGATTTTTTCCCCGCTATCACCGCAGGTTCAACAGGTTCCACACGTAAAATGTATTTCGCATGAAAATTGAAGTGTAGGTGAAGGATATCATTCTCTCACTCTCTCCTTGTCTATTGGTTGTGAAATCAGAAAACTTATCGAAGGGTGCAATCCGTCGCGGTCGTCCCACGTGAATCAGTCATCCAGACTGCAGTGTTTTGTTTTTGCACGTTACGCGATCTGCAATTGACGGCTTAATTACGATTGAAAATTAAAGCATAGAGGAAGCATATCTCAAATTTTTGTCCGTTCTTTATCTCTAAATCTATGATTAAAGGAGTTGTCCGGGGAATGTTCAGACACCCATACTGACAGAGTGAAATTTGCAGAGGAAACTGATAAGATCAGATATATCTTTGCCCGAAGTTCCACATACGCCTCTGAAGCTATAAACTTAAGGGCAAAGTTCATTGAAAGCGCAGGGAAGTCACTGGATCAGTTATGTTTCACTCGCCCTAGATAATTATTGCCTCTTTATCGGGGTAAATTCGCTACAGTTTCCCATTGAGAGCGCAGAATTTTCGTGGTGGGACTCCCTAGCATTCATTCCCTGGATCCCCCCTTTAAACATGAAACTTTGTAAAAATATGGCTGGTCGCGCATGAACCCGTCATCAAGTCTTCAGTCATTTCGCATTCATTTTATTTGTTCAAAGAGGTTGAAGTCATGCCCGAGACCTAGTTATCACTCGGTCAAGTTAAAATGCAGATCCGCAATCAATGCTGTCAAACTAATTGCCGATTTCGCATAACTTTTATGTTGTGATCGTTTCATCTATGCATTCAAATAATTTAAGGCGGGAGCAAAAATGTTTCTGGTAGTAGAATTATCATATCCACTCTCCGTAACTATTGATGACCAAGGATGGTGAAAGATAGTTAAGCAGGAGAATTGATCGAAGGAAGCAATTTTGCGCATGAATCCGCCGTCCACGCTGAAGTAATATGTTTTTATCCATCTACCCGAAGCTCTATTGACAAAACGATTACGCTTGAAAAATATAGCGTCCGTGAAGCATATCTCAATTTTTTTTTACATGAGGCCACAGACTAGGATACTGATATCTCCAGCGTGAATTGAGCGCAAAATATTATACTAGCCTCGATATAAACCTCTAACATACTTGACTGATAGGGAAAGGGGTTGAACGATGTGTCGTTGCGCAGGAATCCATTCAGATTGCAGGGATTTACTATTTTTTGTTTCTTCTACCGCCCTCTCATTAATTAACGACTTGATTGTGATTGCATATTAAAGCAGCAGAGAAGCATATCCAAATTGGGATTATTTGCTATCTCTCTATCCCGCTCCGGTGCTTAAAATATTATGAAAATTGGCCGAAGGGGCAATCATGTCGTTCGTTGCACACGAATCCATCTTCTAGACTGGATGGATTATTTTTTTTGATTTTTTTACAACTTTCGATTCGTCTATTAAATTCTACCTCGCGCTTGAAAATTATATTTATTTTGGACCTTTCATGCCGACTTTCCTGTAGATCCGGGCCTGGTATATCTGGTATAGTGGTGTGGTATAGTGCAGCGTTCGAGAAACTGTACAACGACACCTTTACCGCGGTTCGATCTTCCACTCTGATAATCCATCTTTAAGCATTACCAACATTTGAATAACACAATAAATATTTATTACGACATGTATTGCGATGATTATGACACGGTTGCGTTGGCACAATACGGGTGATGGATGTGTCTGATATAATGAGCTCTCCGTCAATTAGAACATGGCCAAGTTCTTGGGCACTACGAGATCCGCCATCGCGAGAATGACGGACATGCCGGCCGGGGTCTGGAATTAACGATTTTTTTGGCAAAATTCAAGAGATATTCGATATGAAGGCATGATGTAGTGCGAAACGTTCTTCGTCATTTCCAGCCCTTCTCTAAAAAGAACCACGGAAATTAAAAATATTTTAATTCGAAGGTTTCTGGGTTTTGCTTGGTGGGAATCTATGCAAACACGATTAAACACTACCTGGACGACCTCCTCGGGATCAGCTCCGAAGATGGACTCGTACACCCGATGGAGCATGTCGAAGTACTGAATATATTCACTGTTCACAAGTTCAACTATCGTCATTTTTATTGTATTAATAAATTTCAGTACAAGACAGTCACGAGAAATCGAAAAAAAACTACAAATACGATAGCCAGAAATGAATAAATACCTTGAAGAGGACGTGCGTGTTCGTGCGCTCCTGCATGACGTTGTAGCAGGAAGCGTGCACGCCGTTGACCTACAAATATCGATTTGTTTTTAGTGGCATTATATTTTATCACGAATTCCTCAATCCATATCACGTTGTGTTTCAAGAATATGCCAAAGTGTTCGAAACCTATGTAGGAGTGTTAGTTGGTCCATTTGGTATAGCAAACACAAACACAAAATTCTACTCACAACGATCCGCCCGCTTGACGTCATCGGCGCGTAGATGCCAGTCTGCGTGACGCGTCCGGCGCGGACAACGCGGACCTGCGAATTGGAAAATGTTAATTATTGAATACCACTTATCGGAAGGATTGCATAATACTTCATTCTTCGTTGTTTCTCGCCCATCTGAGAAACGGATAGATCATTCAGAATCATGTTTGCGCAGGACTAACTAGATATTAAAGTCGTGAACTGAACCGTAGTCAGAATGAGTGTGTCTATCGCAAATTATCCAAAAAAAGATTGCCCACGGCTGGAATCGAACCAGCGTCGCCACGGCCACAACGTGGAGTACTAACCACTATACTACGTGGGCCGATAGAATTGCATGTAAGAGTGACTCAAGTAGCAGGATGCAATTAATCGAGTGCAAATTATGCAAAAAGAATTGCCCACGGCTGGAATCGAACCAGCGTCGCCACGGCCACAACGTGGAGTACTAACCACTATACCACGTGGGCCGATAGAATTGCATGTAAGAGTGACTCAAGTAGCAGGATGCAATTAATCGAGTGCAAATTATGCAAAAAGAATTGCCCACGACTGGAATCGAACCAGCGTCGCCACGCCCACAACGTGGAGTACTAACCACTATACTACGTGGGCCGATAGAATTGCATGTAAGAGTGACTCAAGTAGCAGGATGCAATTAATCGAGTGCAAATTATGCAAAAAGAATTGCCCACGGCTGGAATCGAACCAGCGTCGCCACGGCCACAACGTGGAGTACTAACCACTATACTACATGGGCCGATAGAATTGCATGTAAGAGTGACTCAAGTAGCAGGATGCAATTAATCGAGTGCAAATTATGCAAAAAGAATTGCCCACGGCTGGAATCGAACCAGCGTCGCCACGGCCACAACGTGGAGTACTAACCACTATACTACGTGGGCCGATAGAATTGCATGTAAGAGTGACTCAAGTAGCAGGATGCAATTAATCGAGTGCAAATTATGCAAAAAGAATTGCCCACGACTGGAATCGAACCAGCGTCGCCACGCCCACAACGTGGAGTACTAACCACTATACTACGTGGGCCGATAGAATTGCATGTAAGAGTGACTCAAGTAGCAGGATGCAATTAATCGAGTGCAAATTATGCAAAAAGAATTGCCCACGGCTGGAATCGAACCAGCGTCGCCACGGCCACAACGTGGAGTACTAACCACTATACTACATGGGCCGATAGAATTGCATGTAAGAGTGACTCAAGTAGCAGGATGCAATTAATCGAGTGCAAATTATGCAAAAAGAATTGCCCACGGCTGGAATCGAACCAGCGTCGCCACGGCCACAACGTGGAGTACTAACCACTATACTACGTGGGCCGATAGAATTGCATGTAAGAGTGACTCAAGTAGCAGGATGCAATTAATCGAGTGCAAATTATGCAAAAAGAATTGCCCACGACTGGAATCGAACCAGCGTCGCCACGCCCACAACGTGGAGTACTAACCACTATACTACATGGGCCGATAGAATTGCATGTAAGAGTGACTCAAGTAGCAGGATGCAATTAATCGAGTGCAAATTATGCAAAAAGAATTGCCCACGGCTGGAATCGAACCAGCGTCGCCACGGCCACAACATGGAGTACTAACCACTATACTACGTGGGCCGATAGAATTGCATGTAAGAGTGACTCAAGTAGCAGGATGCAATTAATCGAGTGCAAATTATGCAAAAAGAATTGCCCACGACTGGAATCGAACCAGCGTCGCCACGGCCACAACGTGGAGTACTAACCACTATACTACGTGGGCCGATAGAATTGCATGTAAGAGTGACTCAAGTAGCAGGATGCAATTAATCGAGTCCAAATTATGCAAAAAGAATTGCCCACGGCTGGAATCGAACCAGCGTCGCCACGGCCACAACGTGGAGTACTAACCACTATACTACGTGGGCCGATAGAACTGCATGTAAGAGTGACTCAAGTAGCAGGATGCAATTAATCGAGTGCAAATTATGCAAAAAGAATTGCCCACGGCTGGAATCGAACCAGCGTCGCCACGGCCACAACGTGGAGTACTAACCACTATACTACGTGGGCCGATAGAATTGCATGTAAGAGTGACTCAAGTATTAGGTTGGAACAAAAGTTTTGCACGATTTCGGACATGAAGTTTGAAATTGCTTAAAAGGCTTCTCTTTAATCAGGTCGATCTAACCGGATAGCATATATTTAGGGACTATTTGTAAAATATATCCGCTACTTTGAATCGAATCCTGCTCTGAGGGTTTGCGAAAAAAATCAGGTTTCGTTAAATGTGAAATTTTTGAATGGCATGGACATTTGTTTACCACGCTCCTATTCGGACAGAAAAAATAATTGTATAATATCACATGGTGGAGTGAAAAGCCCGTTGTCAGTTCTCTCTAAAGCTATGTAGGATCTAGTGGTTGCTTTAATTTAGCAAGGTTTACAGACCATGAAATTCCAACATTCGAGAAATAACGTTACTCAATGGATCGATGTTATTGCCTCGACAATCAATTATGCTGGCTTGATCTTAAGTGCTTTTACACAAACTACCTTGGGGCTTTATAACATAAATAAATGCTGGAGCATAGCCTTTTCCACTCCTAGAAAATTTTATATTTTCTGAAATTTTGAATCATGGTCATCACAGCCAAAATATTGAAATTCGGTGTACATTGTTCGAGTCGATCTGCTCAAAAGGAAGCTATCCCCTGACTCGGCCAAGCCAAAAAGTGATAGAGTAAGAGTTGCTTGTTTAGTTAACCATATAAAATCTAAGCTTCCTTTTATGCTAGAAACATGCCATTCATGGAAACATCAATTTCGACACTCTAATATCAGTATCTGAGTATTCAAATGTGCATTTTCTAATAGAAGCATTGTATGTCCACACGAAAATAATTGTGAGCTTACCATGGAAGGTACTTAAAGTTTAAATGTATTTGAGATCGATAGACTTACGGCTACGGATATGCAGTGAAGGCAACTAATTCAGACCAAGCCCCTTTTTACGCGAGATCAAAACTGACCAAGAGACGCAATTGAGCGCAACATTCAATATAATCTAGGTAATGAGGAATAAAGGTCTCAGTTCGGTAGGTGATTCTCTGGGTCATTATATCACTCACCTCGAACAGGTCGCGAGCCTCATTGAGCGTGTACAGGCAGTCTCCGGCGTGAACCTGAATCAAATAGTTTCATTATTCAAATTTATATTTATTTATTTTCACGAACGCATTTCGAATAGAATGGGAAATGATGCTCACCTCCTCTGCGAAGACGGCGTCTTGGGGCAAGTCCTTGATCTCCAGGGGTCCAGCTCCGACGCGAGAGCAGTCACCCTGCATAACCAAGGTAAGACCCCCGCTGTGAGCTAGAGTCGCGGCATATTAATCGCACTTCATTGTATGGCTGATTTACGACTAACCACGCATTTTTGCATTGAATTTTGTATTCTAAAATATATAATTAACATTTCAATTAATCCTCACCTTGTAGATGTAGTGCTTGTCGGTCAGTTTGATCGTCTTTCCGTCCTCCGTCTCGAACTCGTTGAACTCGGCGACCTGTCGGGATTCAAATACGAAAATCAATAAAAATGTGGGATTTCCATTCACTCGTTTTAGCACTCATATCGGATGAATAGCAACGCACGGTTGTTATTTCGAAACACTGATTTGCACATTTTTCGGATGTTCATCGAGAAATGATAGCAATTCAATGGAGTCTGAGGAATCAAGATATGCGAGTAACGAACGCGACCCGAATCATGAACTCTAATCTACATGTCTACGTTCTGTCACCTGAGCAGGCACGCGGTGCAGCCAGAATTCGACGGGCACATACTCGAGGCGCTTCTCGCTCACTGCGAGCACCCAGTCCTGAACCAACAGTTACGGTACGCGGACAGTCAGTTCTGTTGTTACTGTGGTTCATGGTACAGTGGTTACGTGTTGCCAATGGTTACTGGTTCCATGATATACTTCCCATGGAATACGTTAGGTTCGTGCCCATGTTTTGCTAATGAGGGCATAAAACAATGGTTCATGGTCACATGGTACTGGTTCTTCGTTTCATGTTTCGTAAGGTACCAGATTATCCGTACCTCCTTCTTAAGCTCGTCCATTCTCTTCGTGGCACCGTCCATCGTCTGCACGGTCATGTCCTCAGTGAAGCACCTGGTCATTTTTGAAATAAATTCTCAATCCAGGAGACTCGATTCCATAAATGAGAAACCAGATTTGTTGTTACTATTATCAAGATGCTCTTATAAAGTTCTATATTGTAGGTGATGTTTAATGGAAAATATTTCGTTGTAATATTATTTCCTCTTCCTTACTCCTTTTTGCTGATCTAGAAACATAAACGATATACAAAAATCGATTTCAGCAACCAAATGAGTCATAGTTCGAGTAACAGAAAAATAATTACCACTGTCCACCGCAGGTGCTGCCGCCGCTGCTGCAGAACTGGACGGGGTTCTGGAGAGGGAATGGTTAAGGTACTGTACCTTACAGTAGATTACGGTTGCGTATTGTTGATATACCAAGTTGCCAATTTATTGTCAATTTTGAACAAAAGTCTTCATCAAAACGGTTGTGTTTCATTAGCACCATAAAGAAGGATCTTATAATGAATACTATCCCAGCGTTGTCCCCTCCCAAAAAATTACATCATCGTTTTAAACCACTACTTACGTAGTACTGCTGGGGAGCAGCGGCTTGCTGGACGGGAGGAGGCTGAGGCTGGAAATGTAATCAGTTAGAATACTTAATGGAACACGATATAGAACGCATCTCATTGTATATTATCATGCCGTCTACAGAAAAGAACTAGCATCACCGGCGAGAAATTACAGGCAGTTGTATTCAATTATGCTTTGTGCACTTACATAGGCGTTGGGCGCAGCGTACTGCACGGGAGGCTGGGGCTAAAAATGTTTTATGCTTACTGACCAGAGGCAATATTTCCTGCGGACTTTTCGATCAAATTTTATTCGATGAGATCATGTAAACTTCACTAGATTTTGAATGACTACGGTTCTCACTGCGCCAACGTAGGCATCGGCACCAGAGGCCTGCACTTGCTCCTGCACGGAGTGCTGCACGGGCTGCTGCTGAGGCTGTAAATAAAACCTACACATTGTGTATTTCTCGAACAATGAGTATTTTCATGGTTCCTGCTGGGAAATTGTTTTTCCCTGCGAGCAAGTGCCTAAAATACAATTTTAGAAAAAGAAAAAGAAACCGCTTCAACGATATTGTTCTCGTAGTTCTGCTGGGGAACGGGAAGAGGAGCCTGGACGGGAGCGATGGGCTCCTGGAATTGGCACTTTTTTATAATAGTTTGTTTTTCTTCAATTTATGATATGTGTAATCGAGAATTTATCACTTCAACAATATTTGTTATTTTTATTACTAGTGTGCAGTGTAGGGTTGGCAAAATGAATCTTTCAATGAATCTCGATTCTTTCCGAAGTGAATCTCCAGATCGAAAGATTCAATTGAATCGATTCGTTTGAATCGAGATTCATTTGAATCTTTGCAGAAAAAACACTTTAAAAATTCGAGGTTTGGAGGGGAAAATAAACTTTTGAGTGCATTCAGTCGCAAAATCTTCAACAATTGATTTTGAATGATTAAATATTTTTAAAAATATTTTTGCGATTAGTTTAAAAAGTTCTGGGTTATGTTTCAGCCCTTAGTAAAAATAACTTTTCAAATAGATTTAGAGTTAAATGGGTTCTGTCAGCTATGTTTCAGTATCAATATGTTATTTGTCAGAGCTTGTTTCCTTAGAAAGATTCATCCTCATCTGTATTTCACGTGATGAGTTGCACGTAGAGATTCATTTTGCCAACCCTAGTGCAGTGTATAGTGGTCATAAATACTCTGTTTAGAAAAAGCAGCAGTTGAGAAATTGAACTTACGTCGAATGCCTGAGCTGCGGCGCCCTCCTGCTTCTTGCCTGAAAGCGAGAGTTGATCAAGCTTTTCTTTTCACTTTCACCAATTTTTCTCTTTTCTCATATACCCTTTTCCCTTTCTTTTGCCACTGGGTTCACTAACTCGGCGATATCAAAAGAGATCGGGAGAATCGATATTCGTCTATCCTTTTCTTTTTTTTCAGCGTAAAAAAGACAATGAACAGCAAGGAGCGACACAAATAATGCACAACCCATTTCAGGATCCAGATCATTATTTTTATTGCGATGTCAATGAAAAATCATGTACCAATTGTGTGGTCCTTACGGCTTTTTGCTGCTGACAATGGGTGCGGATAATGTAATATTTCCTATTGTCCCCAAAATCCGTGTGCCAGATTCGAAATCATTTCGCTCGAAGTCTTCGCTAATTTCGTTCAGCACAAAAATGACAGAGACAAATGTTTGTGTTTAGTGGAAGATGCATGAGCGTAATTATGGAACGCGAGTGCAGAAAGTATCTCATCAAGGTCCAGGTGCACTCCCGTTAGTAATACTGATGGCTTTTCGGTTTCACTTTCCTTGTGTATAACGAACTCCCAATGAGCGAGAGAGAACGAGTTGGAAAAGGGGGAATTTCTGCGAAACCGAAAGTGTAGCAAGAACATTTGCGTGACTATGCTTTCTTCAGAATATTTGCGAGAAACCACTACTCACCATCACCAGAGCACGGCATGCGGCGGATCCACACATCGTATCGCAGACTGAAATGGGATCGGATTACGGTAGTCATAATAGTTGCTTGTTTAGCTCTTATAGAAGGTTATGATAATCAAATTACGGAATATCAAGATACGGAAGGTCGTTCGGTAGATCAGATTGCGGTAAATCGGTTACGGTAACACTCACGTTCCGTCCGAGAGCACGACCTTGCCGATGTCGGAGATGTAATCGAAGCCGACTTGGAGACCGGATGAGATCACCTTGAAATATTTGTTAAAGTTGGATCTTTCTGGTTTAGAGATGATATCGCAATAAAAAGCGCTCGGCATTGTGCTGTCTTTATCGGTAGTCAAATCGATGGGATAGTGTGAGAGTTATTGATTCACTAAATGCAGAACATGTTTTAGTTTTCTGCAAGCTAGATTAGCGATTGAGAAAATGGAAATATTAGCTCGAGACAGTAGTTACGTACCTCTCCTCCAACCACGATCTGGCCCTGGTTCATCTTCGCGAGTCCTCTGTCCTCCGATTCGAGAAGCGTCTCGAGCGAGCAGCAGCGAAGGACGATACTGAGAGAGGATTACTGTAGCATTAGGTTACGATATTGCTGCTGCAGATTACGGTACGTCAATGAACGTAAGGATACGATGGTATATGATTACGATAGCGCACTGTAGTTTGTTTCCGAATATGATATCATACGGTATGGTCCATTGTGACAGCGTGTGGTTACTGTATGATACTTACGGCGCGACGGTCACATTGTAGAGGGGAGCGATTCCTCCCACCCACTGGTTGGTTCCTCGGCACGAGGATGCGGCGAAGGATTGATCGCAGACCTGGAATATAAGACTTTGATGTTTGATGTTTGATCTCTCATCGATTCTTATACCGCACTAGTATAATTTATTTGTGTTCTATAGGTTTAGCTAGACAGGGAGAGGTACTAGTGCATGAGCACTTTCTGTTGGGTGAGTAAAATATAGCACCTTCTAAAGTTTGACCACTCACTGCAGTCATGGGCTTGCTGTAGCGTGCGTCGTAGAGGTCGAAGGGCGCGATGATGTCACGCTCGTTGCGCATGAATCCATCATCGATGCTGCAGTGATTGACTTTTTATTTTTATTTTTATTTTTTTTATTATTTTGTTTTATTTTTCCAAACCACTCTGACTATCATTGACTATTTGATTGACTTTAAAAATTAAATCAGTGATGAAACGTATCCCAAAACTGGGAATCCCTAAATTCTCAACACCCTTCTCTCCGCCCTATGTGGCAAAAGGGAAAAGTTGGCATAGAGTGATGAAGCATGAAGTTATCGTCCAAAGATCAGTGTTGTATGTCATAGCGCCATAGTCCTCATCCGACCTAGTGTCAGGTTATGTTGCGCAGTACTCATTGAAATAACCGCAAAATATACTTGAATTGTCCTATCCCCACCTCTCTACTGCTGGCCAAGGGGGAGGAATAACAGAAAGTAAAAGAGGGAAATCGGTCGACGGAGGAAATTTTGTCGCGCTAAATGCGCGACCATCATCAAAGCTGCAGTAATGGACTTTTTTGTAAAATATTTTTTGCAGGAACCATGCATGGCCAGAATCAATGAATACTTGACTGTTATTGTAAACTAAAGAGGCGGTGAAGCATATCCCAAATTGGAATTTCAAATCTTCTAAGGCGAAATGGTCTAATTAGATCTAAGTGTACAAGTCTCACTTCCGCCGCACTCAAGCCTTGCGTGTGCTCGTAAATAATAGTGGAGATGAAGCTTAATCCATCATTCCCGATCACTTCTCGACCTCTTTCCATCGCTCATAAGAGCAAAGAAGTTTATCATCTCAACCAGCATTCTCGCCTTTTTCCAATCGAGATCAAAGCTCTTTTTTCTCGCACCTTGCTCAAGCTCGAAATTCAAGTTATGAGGTGAGCTCGTTAAATCTCATCATTCCTTAGCCGGCCGAGGCGATTTTTTTTAGATAATGGACAATCGCCTCGAGCGATGAGAGGGTCGGACCGAACTCATGCTGAGCCCCGCAAATACTAATTCCGAATGTTATACAGAAAAAATCGATGTGACTGGAATTCCAAACCCACTTGTTGATGCGGTAGAAGAAGGCGTTGGCCGATGCGGGTGTTCCATTGGGCGCCCATCCGAAGCAGGAGGGGCGAGCGCACCCAAGCACTAGCTGCCCGTCGGGAAGGACCTGAATAGAGTTGGAGAATTTATGTTGCTGTTTTTCTCATGGACTTGTGATGGCTAGGAATGGTTTCATGGGAAAAAGGTCTCCTCAATATACTCTCTCTTTTGCCGATTTGATCTGGCATGGACGATAATGATTCCAGTAAGCCAACGCTAAATCATATCAAGTGTTAATTTTGGCCTCGGGGCATAGGTCGGGAACAGGTCTCTTTATAGCAGAGTATGGCAGATTAGAAGCGCGATCGGCATTCTTGTACCCACCACTTTTTTTTGAGGGGGGGGGGTGACAAAACAGAAACCGACAAAACAGAAACAAATCACAGTTCCTTCGGGATTCGACATAGGGACTGGGGAGTTGTTGTATTGTTACCAGTATGCGCTATACTACACTACCCTGTCTAGATCCTCTGTCTACGCGATTACGAGTTTCGAACCCCACCTATGTATAGGGGTTCATGATCTAAAAAAGAGCGGAAAATCATGATTAGATAAAAACCAAATGCCGTAACCAATCAATATACATGTACTCCAGTAACTACTGTATCTCAGTAATATATTTATCGATTGGTTACGGTATTTAATGTTTATCAAACCTTCATTTTCTACTCAAATACTCAATTTTTGACCATGAACATCTGCGAAACTCGTAATCGCGTAGACAGAGGATCTAAACAGGGTAGTATAGTATAGCGTATACTGGTAACAATACAACAACTCCTCAGTCCCTACGTCGCCTCACGAAGGAGGTGTGATTTGTTTCTATTTTGTCGGTTTCTGTTTTGTCACCCCCCCTTTTTTTGAAGAATGTTGAGCCCTAGGAGAACCCATTTAATTTGCTTATTCGCCTACTGACCACTGATCAAGAAACGCCCGAAAGAGTAGCCATTGCCCGGCAGGAAAGTGAAAGTGCCCAGCTTGAGATACTCCCCAGGCGAGGGAGTGGAGAGAGTGCGCCTAATGAGGAGAAGCAAAGCCGAAATGTCAGCACTAGTGCCTAAGATCGCGAACAGCAGGTTATTTTGTGAGAAGCTCAGCAACCCTAGAGGCAAAAGGGGATGGCAGGATGCGCACATTGAGAGCCCACAACGACAGTTCGGATTCATGGGACATTTTACTCGCTATTTCACCGGCCAGAAAAGGTGATACAGTATGCAGATTGACGAGAGCCAGACACCGCTCACCTCGAGGGGGAGTGTATGACATAATGGGAACAATAAGCAACAACTACCGTAATACTACAGTAAGCCCATCAACTACCGTAATCAGTTGATTGAACAGATCCACAACAACATATCGACGTTATTACTGACCTCGAGCGAGAAGGGGATCGCGGAGTCGCCGCAGTAGGAGGCGCTGCCCAGTGCCACGAGCAGTGATGCTGTCAGGAGTCGCAGCATGCTGAACAAGTAAAAGTTCGAGATCATCAAATAATGGGGTGAAGCTTCAATGGCGAGAGAAATTGTGTGCACGCGCTACTGTTGGTTACTCTATTCTTGGGTGCGCGCTGGCCTACAAATACGTGCAAAATGGTAAATTTCTCAGGGATAAGCAGCTTTCTCTAATCAGCGAACGTCAAAGTGCAGGCAGCGTTCCCTCTTTAAGAGGGCGAAAGGGAAAGGGCGATTCGGGGGGAGATAGCGGAGGCTGGGAAAAAGGGGATGAGGCTGCAGGGCATTGAGTTGGAAAGTGAGTGGGATATGGAGGGTGAAAAGAAGATGCCCTTAGCCAGTTCGAAGGGACGCCCCCTCATCGGCTTCTCCGTTGCCTAGTTAGGTCAGGCAAAAAGGGCGCAGCATTCTCTCTCTCTCTCTCTCTCTCTCTCTCTCTCTCTCTCTCTCTCTCTCTCTCTCTCTCTCTCTCTCTCTCTCTCTCTCTCTCTCTCTCTCTCTCTCTCTCTCTCTCTCCATCTCTCTCCCTCGCTCTGCCTCCATCTATCCCCCTCTCTCTCCCTCTGGAGAGAGAGTGTGTTGTGAGTTGAGAGGGCGCTTTCCCCTACCGTCATCACTCTTTTGTCTCATTTCGATGCGAAAAGCGAGGCGATGTGATCTTAGGAGTGTTTTGCCTGGAAAGGTCATGAGAAAGCGAGTGGTGAGGATCTAATTGACCATCAGGGTCGCTTTGACATTGGAGTGCGAGGGAGGTGGCATAATATTGTGCATATTTCTGTGGAGGTTTCAGCCACGCCAACAACTGAGATGACACCTTCTTAATTTTCAGAGCTCTTTCGACGGATGATCACTCGAGTGACTATAAACAATGAAGTGACTGGCATGTCTTCTTTGGTCGACAATGAATGGGCTATTACCAAAATATCACTTGACGTGACGTTATCAGGACAGTGTGCGTAGGTCGAGTCCTCCACAGGTCTCGATCGAGTGGCCTCCAGGCACCCTATACAAAATCCCATCGAATTATAGATTTTCATGTGAGTTCCCCGATCTCTGTCAATCACTGTCCGTTTCCAATGGACTCTCCCTGGTTGTTGCTAAATTGGATCACGACAGAAACAAGATCAATTGAAGGGATCTAAGCTATTTGTATCGATCCCTGGTCTATTGCTCGCCGTAAAGATCACGGAAAGGCCTAATCCCGAAGTTCCTTAGTCACATTTTTAGGGTTACGGCTCGGCACGGGTTCACAATAAATTGTCTCTTCATTCCACCTATTCTCTCTCCGGTCTGGTGGATGCGAGAGCAAAGGAATCATTTGAAAGGCTAGGCACGGGATGGTTCGGCGAAGCGTTGATCCTCGCAATAGGGGGAACGTGTGCCTAAATAGTGCACCCTGCCGGGAGATCGTTAAATGGCCGAGAGACGCACACAATGGCCATGCCGCTGAGCAAGCTAAGAGCCTCAAATTTGGAATTGCTTTGTTGTTTTGTGGCCTAGACAGTATGGGAACGAAGATACGCCAACCAGAATTGCGAACTCTATTATGAACGAAAGCGAGAGACCAATGGAATTGCTAAATAAACATTTGACATGGCCATGACCTGTTTTCCAGTGATATTTCTGTCCAATTTTAGTTTTCATTTGCGGATATCCAAACCAATCCGTTCCAACAGTTTACGTTTACATTTAGCTTACGGGAGAAGCACCGTCGGGGAACGCATGGTAACATAAACACAGTGCTCTATCAATTCAAAACACTATTTCCAACGAGAGAAACCAGAGAGATCCGTGAGAGAAACGGACTGTCTACAGTAAACCAATCTGTATGCTCATAAAGAACAACTTCAGTCTTTCAATCAGTACTCACATTTGTGTGGTTATGCGACTTTTCGAGCTCTTTATCTTCATATTCTGTGGAATTACGGAAGCAGATAACAATCCGCTCGATCGCCCACTTAAAGCTGTCATTACCGTAGATGTGGACTTCGAGAACTCAGGCAATGATGTGAGATCGAAATTCGTATTCCCGTAGCTTTTTGTACATACAATGTGCAATTAGTCGTTGCGGCGATCTGTAAGAGTTCTGGCTCAATCCAATGTAATTTCTATGGGCACTCACTCCCGTTCAATCTAGAGGCGAGGAAGTGCACAAAGCGATGAGACCGTTTTTGTCCTGAAATGTTCTCAAAAATTATATTTTTTTTCAAAATAAGTTCGTTTAGCTTCATCAACTGTACGACGAATTGTTGGAGTGGTCTAGCAACCGAACTGGTAGGTACTGAAACATCATTTGAGCATGACATAACAATACAATATGCGATCGTTTGTAAATCTGACGAACTGAATGCTCAGTTCCGCTCCAAAAATATATGTGGCCTCGAGATCAGCTGAGGATTTATCTGATGGCTTTTCGCCACGCGGCTGATCATCACAGGTATTTATTTGAGTTCGCATTCGTGTTTCCGAAAGTCAAACATAGGGGAAATTACGATTGATCGAATGTCAAGATCTAGATTACACTTTTACTGTACATATTAGTGAGATAATCGTGAAGGATATTTCAGCTTTGACGATCTGATTCGCGCATTGGGTGATGACATTTGTCGCTTCAAACCGTTCCGCTTGCCGGCTTTCCAAATCCAGCATGTTCCACAGTTCTACTCGATAGATGCATTCGTCAATATGGGTCCATCATTCACAGGTATGTTCATATCGCCAGGTTGTCATACAGGAAAGGTCGCAACGTTCGAAAAATGTTACCATTAACTCTTTATTCAGAGTTTTCTTGGGAGTACGTAGAATGGATATGTATGTTTGTTTAATGCAAGCTAAGAAAACTCTAAAAACAAAAACCACATTCCAGGCTACATCGTTGATGTACTGTACAAACACGGTTTTCTCGCGAATGATATGGTACCCCCTTACTATGCGCCGTATGAATATTACAAGAGTTATTAAAACCTGTACATTACATAATTCCGATCGGGCAAATTCCTAGATGGATGGCGAATGTTATCGAAGGAAACACCACCTTAGACTACTACTTCCCTTTCTATCCTCAGGATTTCGACCGAAAAATCTACTCACACGTACAATATGTGCCCCGTGCGTGTTACGAAAACAATAACAAACAACAACTATAGCAATAACATAATTTGCAGGACAGTCCGTGTTACGGTGCACTGACGATGAATACCGCCGTTCCACCTGCGAAATGCTTGCTTCACATGAAGCGAAGTGCGACTAAATTCAGAATGATGTGCTGATTGATTTTTCTCAAAGCTGAAATAAATTTGTACCCCAAATTCCTGCTGTAATAGGATAAATATATAAATATCCCATTGCCATTGCGACTGAGCTGCAACATTGATATTCCATGTAGGAAACGTAACATTAGACCGCCTAAGAATCGAGCAGATCAGGCTGGTTTCGGGATAACACAATCAAATCGCTATCGCTTTGGGTAATCGAAGGTGCTGAAAACTCTGGGCACATTCATTTTGCTCCCAGAGTCGCCGTTGGATCCTGACGCCGTCACGTCGAAATTTGTTTTTTTTGGCGTATATCGCTCTCCCAAAAGTTCTAAAGTTTCGCGAATAAAGTTTCCGGGGTCGAATTTCATGCTGATTACGCCTATCTGCTTCACTTTTCACGAATTATTTAAATAGCATTTACAATTCAACTTTTGAAATACGCAATTTCGAGACATCCATCACAGTTCCGCCAGTCTTCGCTAACGTGTGCCCGAATTGTCCAGTACAATGGCGATATGATAATCGTTGATGATCTCGTACTCTGTTTGTGTGACTTCTCGGAATATTCCTCACTGGAGTCACCCCGGCGTGCATGTGATCGTATGCAATGTAATGACTATTAGATCACTGGAAAGATCGAAAGTTCGTAACATTATACCTTCCGGATAGCTTACAAGTGAAGGTGTAGTTAGGATGATGGAAATTAGAAATCTAGATACACAACATTTGTTTATCTTTACATTTTACGGGTATCCGTAATTGAAACTCAATAAATTACTCACCATATATGTGTTCTGTCAGCCGTCAGACAGCGAGAGAGATTATTTGTAATGAATAGCCGATTTCTTGCGAGGTATCCATTCCAATCCGATCATTAAATAGTGCACACTTCAATTTGTTTATGGGTGAATAACGCAACATGAGGGGGAGTGGGCGCATGACAGCAAACCAAACAACTCTCTTCATTCATAACGCGCTATTAGGGGCGATATAGATAATATAGATTGCGCATGAGCGAGAGAGGTACTATCATCAGTAAATCAAAGCGTACTCGCATATATAGGGGCCTGATACATCGATCAGTACTGACGAATCTGAAGCTATGCGAGTTCTCGTTCTCTTCGCTTGCACATTCTGTGGAATTAGTCTCGGTGCATATCCCCAACTTCCGCGATTTCGTGAAACGAAAGCGGTTATAGCTGTGGATGTCGACTTCAAACGATCTGACAACGATGTAAGAACAATAATAGTGCAAATTATTCGATAAATGATATCAAGTCTTCATTCCATACACTCACTAGACCGGTCGAACGGTGAGACAGTGCATGTAATGAAGAGAGTATGCTATCGTTTCTCGAAATTTAGTACATGCATGCGTGTTGTGTTTGGAAGTAACCATCGTTTATCGTATTTTGCTCATAAAATATGAATTACGAATGTGGACACTGATGTCGGCTTCGAACGATCTAAGAAAAATCGTCGTATAAATCGTGTTGCTTTTGTACATTTTTCTGGACGAAACCAATATTTATCGAACTTTTCGAAAATGATGACTTCATTTCAGCTTCCTCAATTGTACGACGAACTGTTGGATTGGTCAGGCAACCAAACTGGTGGGTTATTCAACAATTCTAGCATAACGATATTGTGTCACGCGCAGTTCCTCTCCACAAATATCACGCCTCTCACCTAAGAATCAAGCTGAAATGACCATTTCTCGGATTAGGCCAAAAACTGGTGTCTGATATTTTTTGAAGAATGCGTAGGTCTATCTCGATCAGACAGATTCTAAGAAGCTCATTTGCCTACAATCCTTCTGGAGGTCCTGGCACCGGGTCGTTGGTTCTGGTTCCGTCCTTTGTCATCGTTTATCTCGGTTCAACTTCAATTTAGGCTAAAATGTTCGCCTGACGAACCCCCGCTAATTTAATGAGATCTATCGATCTCTGATATTTGTGATATATATATGTGGCCTCGCGATCAGCTGAAAATACATCTCATGGCTTTTCACCACGCTTCAGACCATCCCAGGTATTTTTATAAATGCAATTCATATTCGAGCCACGAAATTAACAACTGCAGCATGAAATGAGCACAATACTTGTTGTTTCAGTTTTGACGAAATGCTAATCGGATTGGGTGAAGACATTTGTCGCTTCAAACCGTTCCGCTTTCCGGCGTTCGCAATTGAGCATATTAATATCATGCCTCGATCAATGCTTACGTCGACATTGGCCCATCATTCACAAGTATATTAATATCATTATAATTTGTACAGAGCAGGAATGCATTGCAAATGCATTCTTTAAATATTTAATTAGTAATCTTTATCACCAACGCAATATGCGCCGTTAAGGGATGGTTATATGAATAGTCGGACATTGCAAACCTAATAGAGAGTGATAATCACGAATAGGGCATCGCTTGCAACATCACCAAATCGCATTCCAGGCTACATCGTTGATCGGATGTCCAAGCGCGGTTTCCTTGCGCTTGATATGAAACCTCCTTACTATGATGCGCCGTATGAATCAATCTAGCATATATTTTGTATTTCGATACATTTAAGAATTCCGATCGGTCAGTTGCCTAGTTCTATCGCGAATATTACGGTCGGAAATACTGTCATGTCATTCTACTTGCCTGTCTACCCACAGGATTTCGACAAGCGTATATATTCTCATGTGCAATACGTGCCCAGTACGTGTTCAGATAACGAAAACAATAACAACAATAACAAAACAATCACAACATTTACAGGATTGTCTGTGCTTGAGTGCACGGATGACGCAGATTATCGATCCATCTGCGAACTGATGACATCACGTGAAGAGAAGTGTGACTAAAAGCTTAAAGTTGTGCACATTGATGTCATGTCAACGACATAATAAAGACATTACCGATACCTCACATTACTCATTCAAACTCTTAATCATTTACGATACGCGATTAAGAACCATGACTAGAGTTAAACAATTTGGGCAACCGTTTCTCAATTGCATACATTCTACAGCCGGTGAGAGAGTATATAAAATGCAGTGTCCGTTCATCCTTTCTCGAAGTGATGTTATAGAAGATGACCAAATAGTAAAGAATTAGAAGCGTTGGAATAAAATTAATAATAACATGCATTTTCATTTTGAATTTGCAAAACTCGTAAAATGTTGAATGTCGACCATAGCATTACTTTCCCTTATTGTTTTATAGTTTTATAGACAATCTCGTTTTCTCCACTCCATAATAACCCGAGGAAAATATTGTCCCGACTAATTACAGGCACACAATCAACGCCTACAGAGAGTTTATCTTCGCCATCATGTCAGTGTATATAAACGAGCCGATACAGCCGATCGACTGTCTAAATTGAACTTCAAATGCTGCTTCTCTTGACTACCACCTTTCTCTACTTAGTGAGAGCTGACAAGGCATGGATTCATCCAGACAAAGGGGTTATATCATTGGATGACGACTTTGAGCGATCTGGACAACGTGTAAGGATTTACATTTTACGAGCGTTTACAATGTAAAAAAAACAATACTGAGAAGTCATAATTGATGAGCGCTGAGGTTTTCGAAGAAGACGACTTTGCAGATATTACATATTATAACGTATGTGGGTATAGTGATTTTACAGAATATAATAGATCCTAATGAATGCAATCCATGCATTATGTCTACTACATGTTCTTTGTTTCTCTAGTGCATTATGTAGTTCCTCCCATTTCATCCCACCCGGGTTCGATTCCCGGCCGTGACACCGACTCCGCCCAACCAAGGCCTACCCATTGGGGACGGGAAATTGGAAGTCGTGACAAGATCACGCCGGTAAATAGGTCCGAATAATAGGTGGCGCTACGGACTGAATCGCCTAGAACATAGTTGCTGGCCTAGCAGCGGCTCACCGCAGGATGAAAATTCCTAGATATACGGTGCGTCTTTACCTTTTTTTATACATAGAATGGTGCTCTGAAAACAGGAGTTTTTGATTAATACAATTATTTACGCTTAGATAGTTTGTCAAGTGATGCTTCAGTTTGGACGAACTCGTAAGCGCTCTTGGCAAAGGCATTTGCCGCTTCATGCCGTTCCGCTTTCCATCTACTCACACAACGCATTTTCTTCCGAACACCGGAATCGATCTCTATGTGGACTTAGGAACGGCATTCAAAAGTAAATACATGTGTGATCTTGTTCGACGTTCTGAAACAGCATGGTTTTTTTGGCAATGAATTTGCTCGAGCTAACTACGCAACGTGAGGATACTTTTTGTTTAGTGATTCGTACAAATAAGGCGGATCTTCATCTGCTATATCCGAAAATTACAAATGGATAATTCGTTTATAACGTGTCCCAGAGTCTCCATCGGAGAATTGCCTGGGTTCATACAACTATCTAACGCCAGCACTATCAATCCTAAGTACCCGGAACATTTTGCCAGAAGAGTCATTTCATATGTTCAGTTCACTCAAAGTAAGTTTGGAACAATACAATATCAAAATAAGCCATCAAATCAAAATAAAGGTTTAAAATTGGGTATTTGTATCCCGACCCGTTTGGACCGAGATGCACAAGGTCGGATGATCATACCTTAGAATGGTAACCTTCCCCAATGACAAACGACAAATATTACGCTTCTGTATCGTTTACACAAAGCCTATCGGGCGGCAGCATTGTAGGGGCATACCGTGATAATCCTGCAGAAAGTTACTATTTTCGGAAATCAGATGATCATCCTAGTTCCCATCGAGCAGCATGATCAGGAAAAAATGAGACTATGACGAGAAATTCAAAGCTGATAACTCCCTTTCAGGAATCCATGTGAAGACTTATAAACGAGATAATACAGCGAGTGGTCGACTTGGAGCAACAACCCTCGCCTCTCATTCGGCGATGTGTGATTGAACGAATTGTTATTTCTGTGTTAGCACAATTAAAATAATTTTACGAAAGATTATCGGTATTGCCACTGTCGTCGAAATTCAGGGATGCACAATTGACTTTGTGCATATCTGACGTCGGCGAACTATGCACAATAACGAATAGCATAAAAGATAAACCGTGAGCGACTAGCTGCTATGATCATTGCCACGGATTCAGGGAAGCGTGAGTGAACACTATGTTTAAATATTGTTCATATTCATTGCACAAATCATTGCGTCTTCACCCTAACATGATCCTGAGAATATGAAAACAATATCTCAGCATTTACTCTCAGGGCATGAAAAAATCACTTTTTTGGACATCCATAACTTTAAGGAAAAGTTTAGTAAAAATCTGTTTTTTATCTGGTAATTTTCAAAATGTATTGAAGAACCGAATTCCAACTTTTTAGAGCGATTGGATATCTTTCCAGCCCGCGGCGTGCGTTTTTCGGGGGTTACTAGGGTCGGAAAAACCCTGTTTACGCGCTCTCGTCGTCTGCATTCTCTTGCCCATATGGGGTAAACAAGGTGTTTCCCGACCCTAGTATACCTCCTAAAAACGCACACCGCGGGTCGGAAAGATATCCAATCGCTCTAAAAACGTTAAAAAAAGTAAGTTGAGGCATCCAAGCAAGGCTGGTTTGCCACCCCCGCGCCAATTCTGCGTTCAGTCTGTCCTGAGGTTATCAGCGACCTATGCGTGAGGCTACCGCCCGTGTTGTGTGCACGTGGTGGGGGATTTCTGACCTATTTCTTAGCCCCCGTGGTCTGGGTGGATCTGCAGGCGAGGGGGTCGAACTCATGACCATCGGATTCGCATTCCTGGCACACAACCACTGCACCACCTCGCCTGCGTAAAAAGTTGGAATTCGATTCTTCAATACATTTTGAACATTACCATTTAAAAATCAGATTTTTACTAAACTTTTCCATAAAGTTATAAACGTCCAAAAAATAGTCATGCAAAAAAAGTGATTTTTTCATGCACTGAGGGCAAATTGCGAGATATCAGGTTCATTTTTACAGGATCATCTGGATTCATGATGGCGATCATTTTGATTCTTTGGGGCTCTAGCTTGCCTAGAAGCCGAGTTCTGAATTCCAGACCCTGTTTTTTGCAGCTAAGCTGCAGCAAATGTGCGACCGCGCAGCAACTTCAAAAATGTATTCTGGGTAGGTCTCTGTTATATCTCCAACTTCAGAAAGTATGTCGAGCAGGAAAAAAATATATGTAAGAATAATGCCGTTTTGAAAAAGTGCAGATTGATTGCGTCATCACTACGCAATAACTATGCGATGACGTCTTACCATAATACCATGATCATAATCTCCGATGGATTTGGTACATCATACCTGAGTGCCAGAATGATGCATTTCCTGGGCAAAAAGATACAACAAATTCAAAAAGTGTCCCATGACTTTCCGGCGCGACTGTATATTCGTATAAATTCAATAATTGTATGAGAAAAGTAGTACCATGGGAACGTGGTTCTAGGAGAAGGGAAGATGGCTAGAATAGGCTAATACCGTCCAACCATTGACACAAAAACATTTATTTAACTTATCCCAATTCACACTATTAAATGGACTTGTTAACATGAAATAATCACAGTGGTGATAGATTCGCTTGTCTTGAGGTTCTTCCATTTCTTTTCTGACTGACACTCGAAACTGGCCTTTACTGCATCATTTCCTGCAAAAAAAAGAGTTATTTGTAAGAGAAAAAAACGAGAATATAAGCATATTGTCTCTATCATTCTATCAAATTGCTCGCATTTTTACGTTCAGTTAAACTTACCAGTGCACTTGAGGAACACCTTACAGCCCGCCTTCTCGACATCGACCGAGCTGCCGCATTCCTGTTTCCGAACTGTGAGAATGGTAGAGGAAGGAATGACGGGGCATCCCGAAGTGGGATGTTTCTGAATGTATCGTTGCATGACGTGCGCGTTGCATGTTGTATTTTGTAACTATGATTGGAAATTCTTGACAATGCAACGACACAATAACGCATCCTCCTCGCACCTCGAGGAGGAGCAGGGTGGGTGGCGGTGTCGCTAACTTGTCTCGAATGAACGCCGTTCGATAGGGAGGGGTTGTCACGCCGAGCAACTTGGGAGTTGCTTCATTATTACCAGCATGCACTCACTTACCACTGAATATGTAAGTCTTGTTACCAGACGATATTGAGGTTCTGTCAAAATCAACTTACAAATTAAAATGTTCATGATATGTGGATTTCCATGACTTTAGATACATTAAAACTCAAGCCTGGTCAGTCTTATCAATGCAATGGTAAGAGATCATATACTGGCAACGGAGAAATAACTCCCACGTCGTTTTTTGTACGCCGCAAAAATTACCTCAGACGATCCACAGGAAGGAAGAGCTTGAGCGGGATACACCACTTTGTTAGTTTTTGAATCAGAGTACTGTCCAGTAGCGGCGTCACAAACCAGTTTCATGGAACTCGATGATGGATCATTCGAGAACGTCTCGCCTTGAACGATTTGCAACTAGTAATTGCACCACATCGGTCTCACCCGCTATTGCACACGCGATATCAATTGTTTCTTTGTCCAGTGATAGAGAATATATTTTGCTGTCGCTGATGTTCCAATTTTGATTAAATCTTGTTGGCATGACTCCTTTGTTCGTCTAAAATATCTGATGACTTACATTTTTCAAACTAGTATATATTAGTTGTGTGAGGAAAGAGTTTTTTGAACGAAAATAACTACAATTGAAAACTAGTATGGTAATCGTAATGATACATGTATATACGTTACTTACAACAGTGATCGATTTAGGTACTCCTACGTCTCCTGGCAGCGACGCGATGCATGCATGTGAACAAGGTGAGAAAGTTCCATTTTCGAATGTCCACTATCAATGAACAAATTTACAAACATAAATTATCAGTTTAAACTGAGAAATACATGCCTGCGAGGTGAGGCCATCATCACACAAGAACTTGTGCTCTTCCCCAATGAGTGTCCGATTGCCGACGATCGCCTCTCTCGCTGCATGCGATACATAGTCAATCGTTGAAGTGTTGAAGTGAACTCACAGGTCGTGCAAGATATTGTTATGCTGTTGAAAGATTTCGGGAGCGTGATAGAGTAATTCTGCCTATTTGCACTGATGTCAGTTATAGTTAGGTTGTACTTCCACGGCACGCATCCCTCCACGCAACTCAATACTTTCGGGTTCGGGTTGCCCTGCAAATTCACGTCGGATCCGCGATTCACGGATTTATCTCACCGGCTCTGTGATATCTACCAGCTTTCCTCCACTGCACTTTAGGGTCTGGCTGGGCTTCTGGTAGAATGAGGGATCAGATGGCGAGTACCCTGCGATTTATTATCAATTAAAGTAAACAGCTCGTTTCCCGAACTCTAAAGGCTAGAATTACCAGGCTTGCATGCGATCTCCACGCTCTCTCCATTAGGCACCGGCTGACCAGCTGCGCCCTTCTTGAAGTCGACACCAGTGGAGGAAGGAGGTGCGCACGGAGCAGGTGTTGTCTGCAATGCAGTCTGCACGCTGTATTTTATCCTCATCAGAACTATAAAGGTTAAGCACATGTCATTTACCATGCAAATATTCTAACTACAATTCGCACTTACAGTTGTGGAAGGAGTAGTCGTAGTAGTGGTAGTTGGTGTGGTCGTAGTGGTAGTGGGGGTAGTCGTAGTTGTAGTGGGCGTGGTGGTAGTGGTAGTCGGGGTGGTTGTAGTGGTTGTAGGGGTGGTTGTAGTTGTAGTGGGAGTGGTGGTTGTGGTAGTTGGGGTGGTAGTTGTGGTAGTTGGGGTGGTAGTTGTGGTAGTTGGGGTAGTCGTGGTGGTAGTCGGTGTTGTGGTCGTAACAGCAACGCACGTATCCTCCACTTTTATGATCATTGTCGTTCCGCTAGACAGATCAGTGTAGGTCTTCGTCGATCCATCACATTGAAACTCTCTCTTGCGACTGCCAGTGTCAGGGAATACCTTGCCTGAAGTCAATAAATAATCCTAACTCATACCCCTGATAACATCTCAACCCCGAACCACGAACAACTCGGCCCCCACATCATGAACAGCTCAGACCATATGACATGTTTCGAATGCAAATGAATGAGTGAAGTGACCTTCTGGACAGGAGACTTTCCAAGTATACGAGTTAGGAATGAGACCTTTGATGACCGGTATGCCTGCACCTAGTTCCTGAACTCGTTTGATCATTTCGCTCCTTTCTCATTTACTTACTGATATGAGAGTAGGCGCTACTGTGAGATTGGAACAGGCATTGGTGCAAGGTGTGTTCGTGAAATTTGACATGGAAGAACTCTCGTTCGTTGGACAAGTAAAGGGGAGTTCGACGTCCTGATACTTGTCGGTAGTCGATGAATTGGTACTTGCTGCAAGGTAAACATAAACATATATCGAAGAGGCGGTGTTCAAGAGAATAAATAGTTAACTGTGGTACTTCGGTACGTTCAACTGCCAGTATTATCTCTGAACGACCACGCTAAGTACAGTCAACCACTCGAATGGCATACGATGTATCCGGCTCCAGGTATGATGGTCCTTTCCACTACGGTATCGGTATGCGTCTTGGTGTCCGAACCAAGTTTCGACTTCGGCAGACAACCCTTCGTGCATGTGAGAGGAGAGGTTTTCTAAGAAAATCCATTGTCATAACAGTAACCCATTTAAGGGGCTCTACTATTTTCTCCACGCTGTTTCATCGGTCTGAGTGGTCGAGATAGTAAAGAAATAGGAGTGATTCAGACGACTACTCCTGCACTCGCCTTATGCGTAGTTGCATCGTTCCAAGTGCCCGCCGCAACGCCAGCAGTACACACAATCGTCTGGTTCGGTTTCGGCTGGTAGTCTTCGGGAGTTGGATAGTAGCCTGAAGGAATTCCTTCTTTCAGTGATGGTTCCCATGGACATGGTTACTGGAGTTCGATAAGCAGACCTATTCCTTTCACATGCTCTCTATAGCTGTGGAGCGGAATGTTGAATGAACAGCCCATTGTTTAGTATATTTGGTTTAGTATTATTATCGAACTCCACCACATACCCTTCTCGCACTCCAGAGTGAACTTGCAGGGTGGCACGGCGATACCGGCAGTGACCACGCATTGAGGATCTTGACTCGCTTTGACTCCTTCTGAGGGAGCGGGAGGAGTGCAGCCAACGATCTTTACACACGAGTATTTAGAAATAAAATATAGTACCACATGCAGCAATAATACTACACTAGTAGGAATATTAATTGGAAATTCCAACCCACCTTTTCACAGGGATGCACAGTGGGGTTGGACTGCTTCGTAGCGGGGTCGAAGCTTCCGTTGCCAGAGCAAGTGATCGTCTGTTGCTTGTCCGCTGCGTACGGCGACGTGGGATTGTACCGGTAGCCTATAAGTGAACGTGTGATGGGGAGTAGAGTTCTCTTATGGGAATCGTATTGGAATACATTACATCATTTTCATATATTTCACGTACAAGATATAAATCATACGTGAAACATACATGAAAATGATGCAATCCATTCCAAAATCTAGTGGGGAGAATAAATGATTCTACTCAAGTCATATTTCCTCGCTAAGACATGTGAGAGTGTATGGAGGTTGATGAAAGTCATTTCTTTTGAAATCATTCCTACTAGGGAGTGCGAATAAGACGCGCCTTCCTGGCACTCGAAGACGAACGAGGCGTCCTTGACTGTCATGTTCACTCCATCGTGTTGGAATGATTTGGGCTTCTGCAAAAATATACCCCCTTATCACTCTATCCAAAGGTTCGGTGGTGATACTCGACATGGATAGATGATTCGGCTACATGAAATGCGAGTTCAACTACATGACACTCCAATACAAACTCCGCTCTGCCACTCACCGTCTTTATCACAACACCGGTGGGGTGCGGCATCCGTGATTTGAGTGGGCACGTATTTTCGCACACTGCATTGCCGATGATGAGATTGACGACCTCATCTCTAGTCAGTTCGGTCTTCTTGCAGAAGTATCGATTGTGCTCTTCCAGGGCCCTCTTGACGACCTTGATCGACTTCTCGAGCAGCGTTGCTTAAGAAATGTCGTTCGTTCAATTCCTTCAGGCGATTGAGCAGTACGAGCAGTACGTCTGGCCGATCGTGTATGATTATGTGGATTACGGGGCATATGAAATAAGTTAAATAACATATTTCACATAATTACTGTTCTAGCAAAGCATGCAATGCAAGGGCCACACATCCGGGTACCTGCGATGCACGAGTAAAGCTTTCCCTCGTGGAAGTACGTAGTGACTTCTGTCAGCCTATCAGAGCTGTTGGTCCACTCAATAATTTCCTGCAGCATGCCACTTTTGAATATCCATACACTCATATATTTCGAAATTCGGGTCCACATCTTTACTCCTCGCATTCTAACCGGTCAAAATGTGTGGGCAACAAATACGGTGACCCGAATTACGACCTCAATTGCTTACATTGAGTTTGATCTCATAGCATCCCTGGATGCACTCGATCGGATTCTTGATCAGACCTCCTCCTGGCACCGCCACCCAAGAGTCCTTATCCTCGTTGCACACGAGTTTCTGGCCCTCCTTCAGGAGACTTGATGTCCTTCGGGTAGTAACCGGAAAACAGTATATTGTCCCAATACCTCCTCTATGATCTAGTCCGATCTCTTCACCACTACTCGTTCAATGTATTTCATCCTATGAACTGTAGAATGAACTATTAGGTTGAACAGAAAGTCTTTATAAACTGTTTTGCTCGATCACTGCTCAGTGCACGAGACCTTTGGTGTTCCCTCGCCTCTAGTGAATAACACATGGCAAAGTGACTATGTGGTCAACAACTCCCCATTCCACGCCTTTCATTCTGCCACTAGTAAGAACACGATGTTTGTTCCCACGGCCTTGCACATCCGCAACGTTCTGTTATTCGTATTCCTCTCTCACACTACAATGAAGGAATAGGAACGTCAGTTGGCTGAAGTGTACGATTCATATGCCACTCACTACCAGAACATGCGCAATTGGTACCAACTCTTCGAGAAGGGGGATTTTTCCATGGATGATCATGACCGGTCTGGGAGGCCACCCGAGCTGGATTTGGATGCGCTACGGATCGTAGTGGAATTGGATCCTTTCCAAATACCCGCGACATGGCAGCCACACTTGGGGTATCGCAAAACACCATCGTAAAATGATTGGTCTCCATTGGCAAGAAGAAGAAGCTAGGCCGTTTCATACCCCACAAATTGACCCAAGACCAGTTTGACCACCGTGTCGACGATTACCTTTCTCTACTCACTCTTCACGCTGAAGATCGATGGTTGGACCGTCTCATAACAGGGGTCGAGAAGTGGGTCTGCTATGAGAATCACCATAGGAGGGCACAGTGGGTGGATGCCAATGAGACCCCACAGGACGTCGCAAAGCCTGACCTTCACCCTGAAAATCTTGCTCTCTGCCTGGTGGGGAGTGGATGGCCCGATTTACTGGGAGCTCCTACCCGAGAAGCGGATAATTACTGGATATGTCTACACTAAACAACTACAGAATCTCAAGAAGAAAGTCGCACAATCTCCCCTGAACGGCAAGAAAGTGTACTATCAACACGATAACGCCCGACCCCATGTTGCACGGCAGGTCAAGCAGGAGCTGTCCAAATATGGCTGGATGGTTCTCCCTCATACACCGTATTCTCCAGGCTTGTCCCCTTCGGATTATTGGTTGTTCTCGGATCTGACCCGTCATCTCGATCAGAGATCCTTCACTTCCCGTGGGGAGATCGAGGCCGCACTCAAGCAATATTTTGATTCGCGCCGAGATGGGTTCTATAAGGAGGGAATCCATAAGTTGCCTGAACGTTGGAGATTTGTCGTAGATAACAATGGTGCATACGTTTGATTTCGCTCTTGCGCTTTATTGTCAGAAGAAGGGAAATAAAAAGTTTATAAAGACTTTCTGCTCAACCTAATATTTTTTTCTCTTATTCTTGCAATCGCAAAATCTTGATTGTCAACACACATACTAACGCAAAAGAAATATCTATGGGTATCATATGCAACGACTTACCAGCTTGGCAGTTGACAGTTAGCTCGCATTTCTCGTTGTAGTAGGGGTCGTTGAACGAGCATCCGCTCTTGCTCACTTCGGCCTCCTTCGGTTGCTTGATCTCCTCACATCCCTTAGCCTCCTCGCAGGCCATCGGATTGACTCCTTTATAACAAGTTTGTATCATGCGACTGTGCAGAGATATAAAATAGATGTTACAGGGAAAATTAGAATCATGATATCAGGTTGGTCATAAAGTTTTGCGCGATTTTGACTAAAGTGCTTTGTGGCATCTACAATCGTTCATTGTTAACCAATCAACTTACAGTCCTGTTGTGTCCCACCGTGAACATGCGTCACCCGGAGTAACCCGGGGTAACTCGGGGTGACCCCGGGTGACCCATGGTGACCCATGGCCGGCTCCTGACTCGGAGAGTGGATTTTATGAATCGAGAGTATGATATTCAACTTCAGCGCTTCCTTGCCGTTCGATCAATATATAATTCATAATTTATTTCTAATAATAAAAAGCACTCGATTTTATTGCAAAAACTTGGCGATCAACATTGTGAAATATTACGGTATTAATTTTATTTTCCGGTTTTGTAGTCTAAATTTCCGGCTTTCAGTCATTTGGACGACTTCAGAGTTTCCCTTCATATTCTTTGTTTAAATTACTGTTTTTATGGAAATCATTGTTTAATAATGTAACACAGACGTCATCAATGGCGTGGGTTGTTGGCGCGCTTTTATTGCTCTTTCCTTTGTTTAATTATTGTCGATTGTATGAATCATGTTGCTTATTTTACAAAATGCAGGTAGTTGAAAGCACGCGCTGTCGACAGGAGCGGCTATTATCAGGTTTGGAATTTTCCTACTCGATTTGCATTGACTGTGGCGGTGTTGGGGCTTGTTTGAGACATCGCAGGCATCACCACACTCACCCCGCAGCACTTGAACAAGAACTGATGCGCGGAGGCGCAGCAGCGCTGCTTGTTGAAAGCTAAGTGTTTATCTATTATCTTTGTTGCTTAATATTTATAGTGTATTAGTGATACTGTTGGGTGCTAGCTGTTAACAAAGCTTGCACAACTGAGAAATATGGATAGATTATGATTTATTGTGACGATTTAGTAAAAATAAGGGGGAATCTATGCTCAAATTTATATTTCTTGTCAATAAACTGCGTCTCTTTGAATGTTTCAGTGCTCTCCTTCTCTTCCCCTATGCGAGGACATCGCAGGTAGCAGTCGGCCATCTTTTCTTCATGGTAGTGACCATTTTATAATAAACTTCACCAAGGTTGGTTTTACTTTATTTAAATGTTTTTAAATCCCCTTTTGCCCCTTCAACTAGATACTACATGTGTGTATATCGAACAATGCAGTTTTACCACGACTGGTGAATTCAGTAATATTAATGATACTGATTTCCCTCTCATGGTGAAACTGCTGTGAGAATACAACCCAGTTTCGCTCCCTCGCTCCCCCCTAAAAATAATAAAGCATTCTCAGCAATGAAATGTAGCTTGATTGTGATTAAATGTGGCGATTTAGTTAAAGTTAAGGGAATCTATGCTCAAATTTATATTTCTAGTCAACAAACTGAGTTACTATTTCAGTGCTTGCTTTCTCCTCCATTGTGCCCGGACATCGGAGGAGCAGTCCACAATCATTTATTTACTGTTTGTAATCAGGTTTGGGGATTCTCCGACGTATGTTTTTCCTTCTTATGTTTATTCGGAATATTTTCTACGCATTTTACAGTGATGAAAACATTGTGAGGTATTATTGTACTATTTGTTTCAGTTTTAAATCATTATTTAGATATATTCTTCTCTTCTTGAAGTTTTTGGAGCTTTATAGTGTAGTATTTATCCAATAAACTTCAACAAAGGTTGGCTTTATTATATTTAAATATTTTGAATCCTTTGTTACCCCTCCCCCTTGATACTTAGTGCGTTGCACCTCGAATCGTGCAGTTTTATGACGATTGGTGAATTCAGTTTTACTAAATACGCTGATTCCCCTCTCGTTGTGAAACTTCCTCGAGAATGCAACGCGGTAACTCTATCTTTTCTCGCCAAATATGATCAAATATCGGTGTCGACCAATTTTCCTTGCTTGCCCACTTGTTATTCTTTAGTTTATAGTGTCTCTGACTGGTTATTCAGCTAACTTTAACCTTAAAATGTGAAGATATCTCCTGCTACCACTACCATATACTAGTCTATGATACAGTACCGTTCATCCTTCTACCTACAGTATTACCTACCGTATCTCGCCCATACTGTAATTCTTTCTCGTTACAAAAACAGTTACATTCTTGCTCAATCTTTTTATTTATTCGAACAGAGGGATTCCTTTGGAATCATTTCAGCATTTATCATGGGGTGGTGTGATATGAAGAGACGGTGAGATGGAGGAGCTTCTTTATTTGTTAACCAGACAACAAGTGAGTTATTTATGAACATTTAACGCTTCAATAACTAGGAGAAGGTTTTATTTACAATTTTTGTTTCGTGGGGAGGAAACAATGGGATGAAACTTCTGAAAAAATATGTGAACTTTCAACTATGAACAAAATGTGGTGCAATGAAACAATAAGATAGAGAACTTCTGAGGAAATCGAAAAGAAATTTGAACTGGCCTAGCGCCATTTATCTACAATAGCTCCACCTAATGCACTATGCACTAAGTGGATGTTATTCTGAGTGTGAACGAAATACTTCTTGATCATTTTCTGAGTGAGCTGAGTAGACCAAAATTCCTTGATAGCTTCTTCCAATTCATTCGTGGTAGTGGGCTTGATTTCCCGTCTAATCCAAACCTTCATTTCTCTCCAGATATACTCAATTGGAGAGAGGTCTGGAGAAGCGGGAGCCCAAGGAGCGACAGTGACATTCCACGAAGTAAGCTTATCCATTGTATACTTGGACACATGGCATCGAGCGTTGTCTTGTTGGAAAATCGCTCTTCTTCGTCCCATTGTTGTGTCGATGAACGGAATGAGAAACTCCTCGAGGATATCTGAGTAGTTTTCCTTCTTGAGCGTTTCGTTCCTCTTGAGAAACACGAGCGGGCCTGGCCCATAGAGCGAGATCGCACCCCAGACGTGGATCTGAATGTGATTTAGGAGTGAAATAATAATAGTGCACTTACTTTGCGTGGAAATTTCGCAGTTCCAATGAGGCGCCTGGGGTCTCGTTTATCAGTCGTCGTGATGTAGTCTACGTTTCCTTCCAATTGAAGAGTGCTTTCGTCCGAGAAAATCTATAATCAATAGTTGGCTTTTGCTTTGATAAGAAAGATTTTCACGCACGTAGTATTTGAAATCCTCTTTAGATGCAATCCAGTCGCTTGTGATATTAAATCTCTTCATTTTTTGATCCGGTGAAATATCCGGCACTTTGCTAAAGAATACGAAACATTAAATCATATTAATTCCAGACTCACATCGGCCTCCAGTCGTACAAAGCAGCTGACTCCTTCAATTTTCTGACAACGTTTCTTTTGATTATTACTCCATAATTCTTCTTAAGTAGCGATTCAACCTGATAAAGTATAATGTTGAATTTGTACAAAATGAGTAAAAGTAAGGTAAATGAACCATACTTATTACTACTGACTAACCTGTGATTCTGACAATTTTGGATTAGCTCCGTACAAGCTTTTCACATACGAAGCAACTTCCTCAGTCTTATCTTTTAGAATGTTTGACCTGAATCTCGATCTCGTTATGCGAGCAACTTTTAATGATTACCTGTATGCGTTTCTTGTCTCCTTCCATTTCTTCTTCTCTCGTTTGCAGTAGGTGTTTACTGATGTGTATGAAACACCGTCGCATCCATTGATGTTGCTCGATAGGATCTTCTTGTGGGCCCGACGAGCGGAATGTCCAAGATAAATCTGTCCTCTACAGATTTCCTTGAATGCTTCTTTAAGAGGCATCTGCAACAATCGCGTATAGTAGTTGCAATTAAGAATAAATCTAACAAATAGGTATTGCGCGAAGAAATTGTACATACTACTCCGCATCGTGTGTATTTTGAAACGTTCCAATAAACCACAAGCGCATCATTTAATTGTACAACATTCGCATATTTACGATATATTTTCGTTGATTTTTAATTATTATTCCAAAGAATATTCCAGAAATGACGCATATGCTACTGCGCTACATCGAGGATCCCGATGCGTACGAGATCATCCCTAAGATCTGCATTAACAGCAAGAACAATAAGATAGGAGGAAAGGTTAAGTATAGACATCCCGAATACCATACGGAATTCGAAAGAATTCTCCTGCACACTGGTTCAGAGAGGAGCTGCAAGGAATTCCAGAGAATTCGCATGAACAGTAAGTGAGCCATGCTAAATTCATCTCGAATTGATTTGCACCTCAGGAGAGAGATCCCACTCTTCGGGAATGATGAGTACTCAGACTATGGCACCTTCGAAGATGCACAATCTCCGTTCCATCAAAAGTTAGCAATATACTTAATTAATTCTAATAATAATTTGTTCAGGAGAGCGTTTTTCCCCTCGAGCAGCAAATAAGTCATCTATCAAAGCGACAAAGGAGAAAGACTCGAAAAGGTTCGTTAGTTCATGATTTTCTGAGTTATCTCGTTACAGAATTTCTGTCGTCCCTCCCATCAAGAATCCCCATCGAGATGGAACCCCCGATTCACTTGATCGATCTTCTTCCAACTCCTCTCCCGCTCGTTCTATGGATAGTCATCGAGGAGGCACTCATTCTTCCCCTCCCTCCACTCCTCTCCAAAATGGTCGTACAGTATCTTCAAGTTCCAGTGTGGTACGAATTCATATTTATTTACATTATTTATTTTTCTTCTACAGGGAACGGAAGCACTCGAAATTCTAAGATTTCTGAAATCGAATATCTCTTCAAAACCTATCTGGAGATGTGAGTACAACAGATCTAGATACATTATTTTACCTATAACATACAGACAATGGCCATGACTTCCTCCCGAGAGAGGAAGTGCTCGAGCTCAGCGAGGAGTATCCGAGCAATATTGCTTTCGTCCGTGTCCTTCTCGACACGATCTTCTCAGAAGACGAGAAGAAACTTCCTCTGGAGCAGAGAGACAAACTGAAAGTGAAATGGGTGAAAGAGGTAAGTATACGTCAAAACTTGCACTACATTCCTAATATTTCTAGCAATTTCGAGTGCTCAAGAGCCATAGCCCGGAAGAATTCAATGGAAAATGGAGAGAAGCCATTCGAAGGTGATTTTCTCGATCACATGTTTTGAACAACTCCATTTTAGATATCGCCATAATATTGTGAGGCGTGCTAAGGGAGGATACGAAAGTTTGATCCAATCGAAGGTGGACGACGATTGATTTTTTGATGAAAGTTGTGTTCAATACATATAAAACAAGTTTAATAGCTTAAAAGTTTGATTTCCTCGAAACCCGAATTGTAAATATCATTATCTAATGAAATATGGAAGCGTGAATTGTACATAGTGCATTAGGTGGAGCTATTGTAGATAAGTGGCGCTAGGCCAGTTCAAATTTCTTTTCGATTTCCTCAGAAGTTCTCTATCTTATTGTTTCATTGCACCACATTTTGTTCATAGTTGAAAGTTCACATATTTTTTCAGAAGTTTCATCCCATTGTTTCCTCCCCACGAAACAAAAATTGTAAATAAAACCTTCTCCTAGTTATTGAAGCGTTAAATGTTCATAAATAACTCACTTGTTGTCTGGTTAACAAATAAAGAAGCTCCTCCATCTCACCGTCTCTTCATATCACACCACCCCATGATAAATGCTGAAATGATTCCAAAGGAATCCCTCTGTTCGAATAAATAAAAAGATTGAGCAAGAATGTAACTTTTTTTGTAACGAGAAAGAATTACAGTATGGGCGAGATACGGTAGGTAATACTGTAGGTAGAAGGATGAACGGTACTGTATCATAGACTAGTATATGGTAGTGGTAGCAGGAAATATCTTCACATTTTAAGGTTAAAGTTAGCTGAATAACCAGTCAGAGACACTATAAACTAAAGAATAACAAGTGGGCAAGCAAGGAAAATTGGTCGACACCGATATTTGATCATATTTGGCGAGAAAAGATAGAGTTACCGCGTTGCATTCTCGAGGAAGTTTCACAACGAGAGGGGAATCAGCGTATTTAGTAAAACTGAATTCACCAATCGTCATAAAACTGCACGATTCGAGGTGCAACGCACTAAGTATCAAGGGGGAGGGGTAACAAAGGATTCAAAATATTTAAATATAATAAAGCCAACCTTTGTTGAAGTTTATTGGATAAATACTACACTATAAAGCTCCAAAAACTTCAAGAAGAGAAGAATATATCTAAATAATGATTTAAAACTGAAACAAATAGTACAATAATACCTCACAATGTTTTCATCACCGTAAAATGCGTAGAAAATATTCCGAATAAACATAAGAAGGAAAAACATACGTCGGAGAATCCCCAAACCTGATTACAAACAGTAAATAAATGATTGTGGACTGCTCCTCCGATGTCCGGGCACAATGGAGGAGAAAGCAAGCACTGAAATAGTAACTCAGTTTGTTGACTAGAAATATAAATTTGAGCATAGATTCCCTTAACTTTAACTAAATCGCCACATTTAATCACAATCAAGCTACATTTCATTGCTGAGAATGCTTTATTATTTTTAGGGGGGAGCGAGGGAGCGAAACTGGGTTGTATTCTCACAGCAGTTTCACCATGAGAGGGAAATCAGTATCATTAATATTACTGAATTCACCAGTCGTGGTAAAACTGCATTGTTCGATATACACACATGTAGTATCTAGTTGAAGGGGCAAAAGGGGATTTAAAAACATTTAAATAAAGTAAAACCAACCTTGGTGAAGTTTATTATAAAATGGTCACTACCATGAAGAAAAGATGGCCGACTGCTACCTGCGATGTCCTCGCATAGGGGAAGAGAAGGAGAGCACTGAAACATTCAAAGAGACGCAGTTTATTGACAAGAAATATAAATTTGAGCATAGATTCCCCCTTATTTTTACTAAATCGTCACAATAAATCATAATCTATCCATATTTCTCAGTTGTGCAAGCTTTGTTAACAGCTAGCACCCAACAGTATCACTAATACACTATAAATATTAAGCAACAAAGATAATAGATAAACACTTAGCTTTCAACAAGCAGAGCTGCTGCGCCTCCGCGCATCAGTTCTTGTTCAAGTGCTGCGGGGTGAGTGTGGTGATGCCTGCGATGTCTCAAACAAGCCCCAACACCGCCACAGTCAATGCAAATCGAGTAGGAAAATTCCAAACCTGATAATAGCCGCTCCTGTCGACAGCGCGTGCTTTCAACTACCTGCATTTTGTAAAATAAGCAACATGATTCATACAATCGACAATAATTAAACAAAGGAAAGAGCAATAAAAGCGCGCCAACAACCCACGCCATTGATGACGTCTGTGTTACATTATTAAACAATGATTTCCATAAAAACAGTAATTTAAACAAAGAATATGAAGGGAAACTCTGAAGTCGTCCAAATGACTGAAAGCCGGAAATTTAGACTACAAAACCGGAAAATAAAATTAATACCGTAATATTTCACAATGTTGATCGCCAAGTTTTTGCAATAAAATCGAGTGCTTTTTATTATTAGAAATAAATTATGAATTATATATTGATCGAACGGCAAGGAAGCGCTGAAGTTGAATATCATACTCTCGATTCATAAAATCCACTCTCCGAGTCAGGAGCCGGCCATGGGTCACCATGGGTCACCCGGGGTCACCCCGAGTTACCCCGGGTTACTCCGGGTGACGCATGTTCACGGTGGGACACAACAGGACTGTAGATCTTTTTGTGGTAGATAGGGGCTGTTATACTCTCTTTAGCGCACACTATCATAGATCTGTCCGATCAAGGGAAAGAATACGGTGATTCACCAAACTTCATGTGGTTGATCAACGACCTGACTATTCAAATTTTAGATTTTCATTTAGAACGGAGACAGGAACCAATCTAAACCACATTAGTAAAGTATGATGGGCATATATCGTACTGGTGATGTTGAGACTCATATGCCACAAAGGGCCTATTAGAAATAAGCGCGTAAATCGTTTTTGGGTTTTCACTACACTTGTCAAGATAAGTTTTGGAGTACTATATCTATGCCGACAGATCTTGAGATTTCAATTATTCATGAATGTGAAATACTTTACTAGTACAAGTCATTATTTCCTTTGGGAGTGAATGGGGATCTACATTTCCGAACAGGGTTCTTCGGATTTTAGATGTCTAATTTAGAACATCGAAATACATACTTTATGCGTTTCTGTGCTAGCCATGTGGTTTGGAAGGCGGAACTTTTCTGTTTAAATTAATGAACAACCCTTGCCCTATCACTCATTATTTAGGAATATTGTGGAGTTCGCTACTTTTTCTATGGTGAGCCCTGCTTGAAGACACTCCATATCAAGTTTTTCGACGTTTTCATTGAAAAATAATTGAGGTACAAATGTCACTTTTTTAGATGAGAGAGATAACTGGGCTCTTAAATATTGATGTGATAGAAAACCGAGTAAGTAATGATGACAGCGCCCATAGGTAGAGGTCATCCTCGTCAATCCTTGAAACAGGTGATTTGTTCGAAAGAACTTTGGTTTTTCTAATTGTCCGTGATTCATTGACCTGTACGAAGCCTATAACGAATTCAGCAGCTCGCTCGTTTTGATACTAGGTAGTGCACGCCGAGTGCTATTTAATACACTTTGTGAGCCTCCATCTAAAAAATTCTCTGCGAAGAACAGCAACTTTAAATAAAATATTAATTTTTCTGAAATATTCAAAGTTACGCAGACCTTGATTTCTCGAATAGTAGAGATGATCACACTAGTTCAACGATAACTTGCTAAAGGTCGAACATGTCCCTATATATCGACATCAGGACTACAAGTGGCCATTTGAGCAAAATAAACTATACGAACTCAAAGTTGGGATCCAAAATCGCGCAAAACTTTATAACCAACCTAAAAGTTACGATGTCATGTCTAGATGGCAAAGGGAGTATATCCATCAGTTACAAGTCAGATTGAAGTACAGATAATGCGAATAATCAAGACTATTTATAGCTCTAGCTCTCGGCGAAAAAAAGTTCACTATTTCTTACATCTTTGTACTTGTTCGTGTCGCCATCGCACTGGAGTGTCTGCCTTCCCAAGTCTTTCTGCTTCGTTCCCTTGGGATACACGTAGCCAGTCTGGCACTTGAGCACGTACTGCTGACCGCCGAAAGCGTACGTGTCGTTGCGCAGCATTTCCGGGCACTGTAAATTGAATGAGCTTAGCAAGAGACGCAATTGGTGACGACAGTCGGTCTGCGTACATAAAACAAGATAGGATGAAGCGTAATGACGATACAGAGTTATCATAGGTATTACGGAATTGGGTATTGGGCGTCTTCTGAATCATTTTCAGGTATGTTTCATGTACAATATATAATATCCATATATAGCGCAAGTGAAACATATCTGAAAATGATTCAAAAGACATCCAGTTACGCCCAATTCCGGAACCCTAGTTTGAACTCACCTTGAACACCGATACCCCGGCAGGGAGTGGTCGAGCCAGCGCCTTGCACACGTTCGTGCACGCCTTATCGTAGTAGCTGGTGTCGTTCTTGTTATCGACTGCGCAGTAGTAGGGATGGTCGGGCAGGGTTCCAGTGACCGTTGTCGAAGTGTTTTCTGCAGAACTCGCAATTCAGGTCGCCGTGTCTCCATTTAAAATGTTGGGCAATCGCCTGACTCGGACGATTCCTCCAAATGTTCTTAACCGGCCCATGTATCGATCAGCATGGAAGGGAATGAAAACTGCATTCACTTACTGGTCTCACAGACCGATGTCATTGTTCCATCTTTGCTATAGTACACTTCGCGTGTAATGACAGTGTCTGAGTTGGACACGGATGAACTCGCATTGACGCAGCCTTGCACGCAGTTGAGCGGCTCGGTGATCTAAATTTTGCATAACCATATGAAGACACCTGGTCGACAATATGGCCAACAATATGGTCGACAACCTGGTCGACAATATGAAGACACCTTGTCTAACGAATGGCAACCAACAAATAGTGTACTTCTGTATGATGTGTACATTATGTTCAAACATTGTCACAAAGCCACTTTTTTTGGATCTTATCCAGAAATTTATCGCGTTGGCGATCAACCGGTATAATATTAAAAGTTATAGTACTAAAACGATTGTCTGACCTTCTTGTTCTTTTGATCCAGCCATCCATTTCCTGCAGGCTGGCACACGATGATCTGCTCTCCAGTGGGGTTGAGGTACGCCTCGTCACTTGGGTAATATCCTGAATGAACATGATATTAATGAACATTCGGATCTCTTCAGATATTGCTGTACAGCTATTGCTTCCGCATGAGCGGTGAGATTGTGTTAATAGTCTTCCTACTTCCAGCTATCGTATCCAATAGGGTTCCGGAATTGGGCGTAATTGGGAGTCTTTTGATTCATTTTCAGATATGTTTTAAATGTGCTATATATGTATACTATATATTGTACATGAAACATATACAAAATGATTCAAAAGATGCCCAATTACGCCCAATTCCGGAACCCTAGTATCCGACCTTGCTTGCACTTGATTGCAATCTTGCATCCAGTAGGGAAGTTATCACGATCGATCGTGCACTTGTTCCCATTTGTGACGATAGTAACAGCTGTGTTTTGGGCGATTCTCTGAAATGCACTCATTTGTTTCGTCTGTCTCTCATCACAAGGGTTTGAGAAACTGTATTACAGACAAAGCTATGACGACCGTTCGAATGCTACGGATCAGTAGCCTGCTCCTCACCGTGCACTCGTACCCTCCTTCTTTTCTGGTACAGCTCTCCGGCTTAACAAAGCCGTTCCCGTTGTTCGGATTTACGTAGCTACTCTTCGATCCGTCACACTTCGCTACCTCTTGCTGATTAGGTGCATTGGGAGACGATGGGGGATACACGTCCTCTGCAAAGTCTCATATATATGTTAATGTATCGCTATATCACAATCGCATCATTCTATGCACTTTCTCACTGGTCTACCAGTCGTGAAGTCTCGAACATAACTCCACATGAAACTGACTGTTGGAGGAGCACTTGTACGTGTAGGAGGTGCCATCAGCGACATACTGCTTCCCGTTGTACTCGATGACTATGGGCGCCGAGTACTGTCGCACAGTGGGAGGAATGATATCTTTAGAGAGCGGCGGACAAGTCCGCACGCATCCTTCTCCCAAAGTTAGGCCTATCTTGCTGTCTTCGGTTCACTTCCATCCCGATGTGCCTCCAGCGCACGTGTACTCGTGTGGGTTCGGCGTCTTCGAGGTTTCCACCTCCCAGATGATCTCTGTAAATGGCGTCGTCTTAGAGAATCTCCGAGGGGGTGACAAAAGAGCAACCGACAAAAGAGCAACGGGGCGCCGTTCACTGGGGAGTCGAAGTAGGAACTTGGAAGTTGTTGCATTGTCACTAGTATGCTCACCACTACACCACCCTGTTTAGATCCCTTAGCTAGGCGATCATGACTTTTACTCCATATCTATGTATAGGTGTTCATGGTCTAAAATTGAGAATTTGGGCAGAAATTGATGGCTAGACAAGCTTCAAATTCCGTAACCAATCGATACCCATGATACTCGGTTACAGTAGATTCTGGGGTAATGTAATATTTAGTGGCTACGGTATTTGCAGAATGTCTAGCCATAAATCTCCGCCCAAATTATCAATTTTGGACCACGAACCCCTATACATAGATATGGAGTAAAAGTCATGATCGCCTAGCTAAGGGATCTAAACAGGGTGATGTAGTGGTGAGCATACTAGTGACAATGCAACAACTCCCAAGTTCCTACTTCGACTCCCCAGCGAACGGCGCCCCGTTGCTCTTTTGTCACCCCCCCCCCCCCCGAATCTCCTGATGGCCTACCATCGCCCTTGCACTTGATCTCAGCGACTTCTCCCGCCTCGACGTAGACGATGTTGTCGACAGTGACGGTCTTCCCGCTCGTTTTCGTGATCTCGGCCGATGGACTCGTCTGAAAGCATGACCCATTTCAATAGTGAATGGATTCGGACTGCCGGAAGAGCACACGCCAGTATAGGAGTCTAGGACGAATCTAGGAAGAACTGCTTCTATGGTCACGTACCGATGAACTGTCCAATCTGCAGGCTGCTTTGCACTCCATTCCCTTTTGGACTTTCTCATTCTTGATGATATCGGTCCAATCGTATCCGTCCTTGCACTTGAGCGTCTGCTTTCCGGTCGAATGGTACGCAGTGTCGACAGGAATATAACCTGGATGAAAGCTCGATTATTTAGAGAAACAACGGTATATTTCAATTTAGACATTCTTTCGATTGGCCAATCGGGGGATAGAGTGGGCATTATGAATACATGGCGGCCCAAAAATTAAATGGCTTATATCGATTCTTCCTCCTGTGCACTCTTGCATCGGTTAAGTGAGAGATAGTGCACATATGTAATCAGGTGACCACTTCGAGCGAAATAACCCCTTCCGCTGACTTACCGTCGCTGCACTTCACCGTGATCTCGCAGTCGGCCGCGTTCTTCTTTCCGGACGCACACGAGTCGCTTGTGATCTACAAGTTCGGACACATTGCTGTACATACCTACCAATAGCTTTACAGGTCCTCTATAGCACATTTTCGTGGAATTGGGCGTAATTGGGCATATTTTGAATCATTTTCCGATATGTTTCATGTGCACTATATACGCATACTTTATATAGTACATGAAACATATCTGAAAATGATTCAAAAGATGCCCAATTACGAACAATTCCGGAACCCTAGTTTGCACCAGCATTTAGCCCCGTATCTCAGGCCTCGGCTAACCTTGGCGTTCGTAATTCGGGTCAACGTCTCTTCATTTCACACACTCTCTCGACAGGTGGAATGGCGAGAGAGTGTGTAGAATGAAGAGACCGTGGTTTCATTTCTCGAACTCTACTAACCTTGGCGTTCGAAAGTGGCAGATCGATGCATCCGTCTCCTTGCGTTTTGATGCACTTGGCTGGTCCAGTCTAAGAAGTTGATGCAAATCTTCTCATACCCAATCCACCCTCATACCACTATCTGTCCGCCGTTCGTCTCATCCTTCAGCTTCCCGCTATCCTTGTGACACACGAGAATCTGCTCGTTGCCCTTCTCATAAATGGATCCAGCGGGGAAATGGTAGCCTGTGATGCCCGGTGTTAGACAACGTCAACCCTCGCAACAAACCCGGAATGCATATGAGCTTGTATCTGTCTCCTCCTTTTACTACGTTGCCTCCGATTGTTGTAGTTGCTGGCGACTAAAATGTGCATGTGATTATTTAACGTATTTATACGCTCAATGAACAATCGATGGCTTCACAATAACTGATTTTTTATACACTCACCAAAGTGACTCGAGAGATTATACATAGATTATACGAGATCAGAGATTAGAGATCAGAGATCAGAGATTAGAGATTGTACGAGATAATATACATATTATAAGTAGGTTCATTAAGTTCTTTAGTTTCTTAGAATGAATGACCAACCTCCGAAGCTCGCATTCCTGGCGGGAACTCGGGAGCGATGCACGTGTGTACGCACCCGTCACCCGGCACTTTCTCCATTCCAGGGTACTTTGTGTTCGACCAGGGCTCCTTCGACTCTCCTCTGCACACGTATTCGATGTTTTCTGTCGGGTTGTCCGTCTTGCCGTTCTTGTGGATAGTTCCTGCAAAGATTATACACTACGATTGTCCACGAGACTTATGTCTCTAAACTCTTCTAATTGCGAAATTCTAACTAGTCCGTAGATACGCTTACCATTCGTACACTGCATCGTCACTCGCGAGCCGACAGGGTAGAATTTCCCATTCGCAGCGTCAATCGAGGGTTCGTTGCCGGACACGAGCACGGCATTGGGCGATACGCCTTGGGAGGGGCAGGCCGGCACGCAGATGAGAAGTTCGACTTCCTTGCCGGTTGACGTGTCGACCCACGTCGAGGAAGTCGAGTTGTCAATGCACTTGATGTCTTGCTTGGGCTGAGTCGTGGTCTGCTTCCTGCACACGTGGAAACCTGAAGGAGTCATCTTATCCATCCAATCCAATAGTCTTGTTGTTTTCAGCTGCAGGGATGCCTCAAGGTAGGATTCGTAATTCATGTAATTATCTCTTAATTTTACATACTTTCTCCACCGTTGAAGGGATGAAAAGATTGATGGAAATAATTAGACGATTACGAAATCTGCCCTTGTACACACTTGCACTCACCCTCGGCACACTCCATGCTGACGCTACATCCCACGCTCGTCTTTCCATTGCTTAGCGTGCATCCACTGTTATGTGTTATGTTGACGCCCTTCGGGGGATTCGACACATCCAGCGGTTTGCAACCAGGTGGATCTCCGCGTTTGCATTCAATAAACTGAATGATTCCATGAACGACCGTGGATATTCCTTCACCAACCGCAACGTTATCCTTCCCGTCGTTGTTGGCGTTGCCGTAGCCCTTATTGTCGCCTTTGCACACCAGAACCTGCTCGCCGTTAGCCGCTTCGGGGGATCCCTCGGGGTACTTGAACCCATTCTTGCATTTGAACCGGTACTGTCCGCCCTCTACCACCTTCGACGCGCCCTTGTACTCGAACACTTGAGGTTGCTGCAGGCAATCTTTGAAATTATATTTGTGAGTGTTATATTACCGTGTACATCTGAGTGCTTGCGGAAGGATAAATCGGATCGCACAGGGCACCGCACGAATCACCAGGTACTCGGTTGAACTCCTTGGTCGCAGGCTTGGTCCATCCGTCGGAACCACCCTGAAATCCGCATCAATATCTATTCTCCAACGACCACTGTACGACCCATAACTAGCTCAAATATTAAGACTCGACGACGAGGCGATCTCAGGAGTGCCATCAGTTTCCGTTTGAGAGCCCGCTTTACAAAGAGAATGACCCCATCCACACCCATGCGTGAAGAGTAGTTGTAAGTAGAGTTCGAGAAACGGTACGACGGTCACTTCATTCTACACACTCTTTCCCGTTCGACCGGTCGAGAGAGTGAGTGAAATGAAGAGACGAAGGCCCGAATTACGAACTATAGTTGTAAGTATGATACTTACACTGCACCGGTACTCGATCGGTCTGTCGCCTTCCCTGTCCTTCTCGTGCTTGCCCACGTAGGGATCTCTGCACTGAATGGACACTGTCGCGCCCTGCTTCGCGTATGTCTTCCCGTTCAGAGTCAAGAGACCGGATGGCTTCTGCACGTAGTTCGCCCGATCCATCGACTCTGGCTGAAGTCGGAAGGTGATGACATACTCTCTCGTGATGACGTACTCTCTCTCCGATCACATTAACGAAAACCTTCGTAATACATTTGGATTTATGCAATTCTAGGTATTATATTGCTTGCGAAGAGGGGAAATTGATGGAGAGGACTCACCAGCGCGCACACTGGCACACACTTGATTGGCTCGACCTTTGACTGGCCTGTCTTCGTGTTTTTCCATCCCGGTGGATTATCCTTAGGGCGGCACTCAAGAGATTGCTCCCCACTGCCATCCACAGCCGTTGGGTCGGAGGGAACGTAAGCTGACAGAAATATGGTTTGCTTAACAACTCGTAATGATTGAGAGACTACATTTTCATATTTGCGTTTGATTTTATATTGAAAAAAATTGAAAAATTCATTTCGAAATGCTCAAGCCAGAAGGGTTGCTTTCTCAACACGCGAGTCTATAAGTCAGAATAAATGGACATAATAACATACCTTCCTTGCACTTTATGGTTATTTTACAATTTTGCGGGCATGAGGCCTCCAACGATCTCGCAGTTCTCCTTCGTTACATTCGTGTTGTCGAACGAGGGCAAACCGCAGCCGGGTAGTCCGGATTTAACGCAGACCATTGGCGTGATGCCGGTAGGAGGCTTGATTGGAGGGGTGAAAGTAGGGGGCTGGAAGAGCATGCATTCTCTCTTTAATGTCATCAATAGAACGGTACATTCATGGTGAATGCAGGAAAATGCATATGATATCATACCTGGCTGTCGCATCTATACACAGGATCAATAGGACGGTTTTCAGGTCCGCAGAAGAATTCGCTCGTTTGCTCTGAAATGGAGCATGATGACTACTAAATATATGAAATGCTCTGACCGTTTAGCGACTTCAAATGAGGGCTACAGCAAGTCTGAGTGGAAGGGAATGGACATAGTGAGATTCCGCAGGGACCGATGTCAGATGATTCTCCGCTGCGATGAAATATAATTAAAAACGCATTGCAATACAATTAACTATTTTCTTGATTCGTATTAACGTATCATCATCTCAAACAACATATCCATTGGTCAATCTATGCGAGAATGAATAGAATGTAGACATATCGTCGACACTAGTTTGGATGAGAGTTTGATACACATTCGCCTTTGATACACATTCGGGATGAAGTCATAATTTTCATCCGAGCTAGTGACGCATTGTCCCTAAATCGCCTACCTGCAAGGGCATCCATGCACTTCCGATTTGCATGTTCGCGTGCGAGGCGCGCGGGTGCACGATCCACAAGTGGTCGCGCATTCTCCAGTTGTCGTCCAGTCACTCCAAACACCGGTTTCAGGTGTACTTTATAGCCTAATGATCTAGTACACAATCGATATCGAACTACCGTGCGTTGACTTTAATAACCCACAACAATGGATCATTCAACAATTGTGCGTGTTGCTTTTTCTTTAACCATAAATCACCTGAGGCGCACTGCACGGTCACTCTAGTTCCAATGATCGCGTACTGCTCTCCGCCCGACATGTAGAGGTTCGACTCTGACACCGTGTGCCTCGTGCCTTCCTGAGCCTTCGGAAGCTTGCATCCCGCTTGACACGCGCCCCGATTACCGCGTCCGCCGGTCACTGAGAAAAGTGCAGGTAAAGGTACATCTCATCTTCGAGACTTTGCAATCAAAATAACACAGCTAGCCCAGCGCTGGCATATTTTAAAAATGGACGGAGATACACTATTTATGATTTGTATCATCTCACCCAGGTTCTGCCAGGTGTTGCTGTTCGGGTCGCACTGGAACCTGATACTGTCGGCGTTTCTGTCTCGGTCATTGGGACGGGTGAAGCCCTCCTTGCACTTGGTTGTCCCTCTCGATCCCGATTTGTAGATCCTCTGGTCACCATTGTAGGCCTGCAAACAATTAGTTATTAAAGAATGACGATTCCATTCAAAAAGCCACGACGACAAATTGAGATTTTGTGCACGAAATTTTCATCTTTTGCTACATAATTACAAATTTTCACAAAACGCTTCGAATCTTGCCCAAATCTGCTGCACTCCTTGAATATTGGTGTTAGTACTGCACGAAAACAAAAATGATAAAAAACAATTTACAATGGCATTTGATCCTCCTCGGTCGATGTACTCTGCATTTGCCATGTCCGAATCAGAGGGCACGGGGCAGCCACCCTCGCACCTCTCCGCAGTGTACAATCCCTGCCCGTTCGGCTGCAAGATGATATGATGGAGAATATTAGGTCTCTCACCTAAGAATAAAACAAACTACCAACTTCTTATTTGCATACACTCATTCTGAAGGCCCTGGCACCGCTGGTTCGGGTTCCACTCTTTGTTATCGCTTTTCTCCGTTCAACTTGACTTTTTGTTAAAATGTTGTTCTGTTGTCTCTTATGCTGTTTCCCTACTATTTCTACTGTGACACTGATAAACACGTCCTATTACATCATCGCAGGAAATAAATTGATATTCATTATGTACAATCTGTCTCCTGACTGACTAACATGCACAATGAAAATATACTTTTCTTGCGAATCTCCTCGTACTAACTCGACTTTGACACGTGCCAGTCCATTAAGTAAATGATAGTTTCCCTTTTCAGGTATTTTCAGGTATATTTAGGGTATGTTTCAGGTGCGCTAAATATCCGATATAGTCATGAGCTATGAAATGCAGTGAACGGCAAAGGGAAGCGCTAGTAAATGATCAGTTCCCAACGAATCTTCCAACTACAATTTTTCATTTTTTCTACTCATCTTCACAGTCTGTCCCTGCTGGTCGATCCACTCTCCACTCGCCGTGCACTTGAGCGTGTACCCTTTGGGCCAGAGTGCCTCGTTGGACCAGTAGTGAGCTGAGAAGCAAGATTGGGATAGAATACGTGCATGCTGCCGACGAATCGACCAAAATGTGTGTGCAATGAGGGCTGGACCGATTTCCCAAACTATCAATAACAGTGAGAGGAGAATATGACTTATTCGGTTTCTTGCACTGAATGGTAATAGTGCAGCCATCTTTCACTCCTCCATCGCAGTTTGATCGGTCGATCACCGCCGACGGATCGACGTTGGATTGGGTTATAGGCGCGCATCCATTTGATATGCACTGAAAGAACGTTCAAACAAGTGCTTTTTGCGTCCATGATGAATGTGTGCGGATGATACAAGTCCTTTGATCGAGGGAGACACACGCATGATGAGACTTACGAGCTTGATCTTAGCATTACGCGCGCCAGATTCGGGATCCTGCCAGCCATCCTCTCCGCCCATGCATACAAGCCGTTGAAGCTTCGTTGACCCATCAGCGTACTTGTAACCTGGAAATACTTGCTTTAGCGATCTCGGTTTTGTGTTGAGGGTGATCAGTTACTTCAGGTGAGTAGGTTCCAGGTACGCTAATTGCCTTCTAATTAGGTCGACAACTAATTAGAGAATTATGTTCTAACAACGGATAACATGTTTTTAGTACGGTTAACTCCGCTATACAAAGCTGAATTTTCATACAGGGTGCGCCATAATTACCGTTACATGATCTTTTATCTGCAATTTACGAATGGGTTAACCAAGAGAGCTCTAACGACACCAATTAATTAATTGACATATCTGTAACTGTAGTCAATGTTGTCTTCTCGATTCGATATCTTATGCGGCGGTGACAAGTCTGTCAGTAGGAGTATGCACATGTCGCGGCGGAGAGGTTATACTGTCAAGTTTGGATCAGTAGTGTAACAATGGCCAAATTGAGGAGGCTTAGGCTAGAACGGGGAGTAGCTGAGGATCTACTCTACAAAATAGATTGGAGAAATTAGCCCTAAGAATTGGATATGAGAAGCATGGTCACTGACAAAGTTGCGTACACAATTGGGGAAATAGGTCTTGTATCAGGCATTAATCATTTTTGCCATGCATGAGGTTAGTCAGACATGTCCGAATTGCCAGTCCCTCTTTCCGAAATAGTGCTTGTTATTGCGTGTCATATACTATATTAGGAGCGCGCGCATTGTTGATAGTGACTCCAGGATCTATTAATGTATACGCGGACCTCGCTAAGGCGTACGCTCCTGTTGAAATCAGGATTTGCTGGAAATGCAAGGATTATTTTCTGAATCTGAAATGCTCATTATCTTCGGAAACATTACACATAAGAACCTTGCTGTTTTGGAAATTGGGCCTCTTCCCAATCGCTAGCAACATCAGTTCAAAGAAAATTATCATAGTGTTCCGCCAAATCGACGCGGGACAACACCATACATAATGTGTCAGCCACCATTAGATTATGAATCCACGGATCGATTTCAAATTTATATCAGTGATGCTCACTATTATGAAGTTTTTGTAAATTCATACCAGAGTGGAAATAGTGCGCTGCAAAATGTGTGATAAACTCAGAAAGTCAACCATGTATTGTAACAGTAATTATGGCGCACCCTGTATATTCTCTTACCATTGTCGCAGTTGAAGTTGTAGGTGGATAGAGGCTTCAGCAACTCATTTCCCTTCGAATTTCGTATGACATTGTTTGCGTTTTTGGTTGCATCGAATGTCATCTTCACTCCTTCGGGAACGTCCCTGAAAGAATATGGATGTAAAAGTATTAGCTTGGTGCAAAAGTTTCGCAACAAGACATTTTCCATATTTTCTTGTGAACGCATCGTATATATCAAATGTCACTTGGGTAATATTTGAGGCAGTGTTAGATCATTACAATTATAGGTTTGTGTCAGATCGATTCAATTGCATTCCACAGAAAAACAACAAGAACTGTAAAATGGCAAAATATCCATGTTTTTGGGTTTTCGACACAAATGGTCCTAAAAATTTATTGACTTCAATCGAAGTTCCACCCTTCTAAGACTCCAATGAGGAAGGGTGGTGCTCCTGTTGAACTCTTGAAATGGGAGTTTCGGGCTTCCTCGGATAACTAGTGAGGCGGAAAATGCCAATGTCATCGTTGAAATTTGCGTTTCAAAACAATAATTGCGAAATCTTTCAAATGGAAAGATGAATATCCATCAACTTCCTATGGCAGCATCATCATGCTAATTACTTGTGATTATATTTTATTTGAAACCAAAAGCTCTTCCAACAAAAAATTAACAGTGAATATAATCTAAACCTGCAGATACAATACCCCACAATTCCGGAAAACGGTTCTATTTTTTAGGTTGTTGTATGGCTGAAACCAATGACTTGCACCAATATATTATCTATTCACCATAGTTCACGAAAATCGTGTCGAAGAGGCACAATTATTGTTGCTCGAAGAGTAGCAATAAATCGAAAAGTTCATAAGAAATTGCAATTTTCAGACTTTGGCATGCTATCTCATTAGCGGAACTGATTGATGTGGCGTGACGCAACGTGCGCTATATGGTTCACACATGTTGTAATATTATAAAAGAAACCACATAAGGATTGCTCAAAACCGGAGCAAGATAGAGCTCTAAAACCACCATCGTTATTTTGAAGCGAAACTTTTGCACCAACCTGATATTTTCGTTATTGTTTTTCGTATTTTCGGCATTTAGTGATTTCGCTGCATACCTGACTCTTGGAAATACGATAATATTATCCAAAAAAGGAAACACTATTCTCTTCCCATTTTCTATGGTCTCTTAAATGCTATTAGGCTCTTAGCAAAACCCATGGACAAACGATGCATGGATTGACACAAGATCGGACTATCACAGGGGTATCATTACGATAACATTAGTGATAATAACAAAACAAAATTGCAAAACAAAACTTTTTACATAATGATTTTAACGTAACAAATGAAAATAGGTCAGAAGATAACTATTTTTCTGCCCGAATCCGTAATGTTAAGAAAAAAGGCGACTGATAGGGCATACCTGGGATCGATGGGTGGGCAGAGGGGGTTGCACAGTCCGGGGAGCCTTCCCATGCCGGTCCGGGTCATCACATCCGGCTCCGGTCCCTGATTGTCCGTCCATCCGTAATCTCCTCCGTAACAGGTGTAATCGTCGTGACCCTTTTCCTGATTCCACTTGTGGCGGAAGAGGTAATCTGATGAATATGGATCCCCTATTGAAATTTGAATTTTTGCTTGACATTTTCTGAGCATCTCAAACTTATCAGAGCATTTAAAAATCAAATTATTGAAACCTAGTTATTGATCGAAGCTTAATATGGCAATACCAGATAGTGATAGAATTTGGTTAATATTTTGAACGTTTCGCCAGTGTTCTCTATCTCTCATTGTTGGATAAGAAGGGATCCTCGCCTATCCCACTAACCTAGTGACTCATTTCTCTCATTTCCTTCCGCTCAATCTGATACATTCGTGTTGCTACAAAACCCTCTCCCAGTGATACACCTACCATCCTTGCACTTGGTTTGGACATTTGTTTTGGCCGGCCACATCTCCTGATCTCCATTGGCGTAGTCAGCTGGTGGTCTTTGCGAGTAGTATGTAGCATTTCGCATTTCGAGATGATTACGCAGACCCTGACAAGGGAATGGTCAATCCATAATTTAAAATTGAGAGAAATGACTGTTATACGTTGAAATTGTGTCCAATGGAGACCCAAAATCATTTTTCAGAAAGTGATCCCAGACCCCTAGAATCGATTTGTGCGACCTACCTTTTTGCGTGCGAAATTTTCCATGCTCGAGCACGATAATATCACATCACCTCAAGAGCGGGGAAGCGTAGCTCTCGTAGCCTAATGGGTTGCGAAAGTGGCCAACTTTTTGCCGCCGCGAGTTCGATTCCCAACCCGGACAAAATATTTTTGCATTTTCATAAAAGTTATTAGACGTAAATTCAATGTGATAAATACGACGATAAGTCCTATCTGTGGATCTACCATAATTTACGAATCTAGAGTTTTTCCACGCTTCCCTGCCCCAATGCTTCACTTAATTCTTTGAAAAAGTTCATCGACGAAACATCAAACGATATGTCTCGTTGCTATACCATGATCAAAGATCCGTCTAATAAACGTAAAAAAATTGCAAAAATATTTTATCCGGGTCGGGAATCGAACTCGCGGCGGCAAAACGTTGGCCACTTCCGCAACCCACTAGGCTACGAGAGCTTCGTTTCTCTGCTCTTGAGGTGATGTGATATTATCGTGCTCGAGCATGGGAAATTTCGCACGCAAAAATGTAGATCACACAAATCGATTGTAGTGGTCTGGGAGCACTTTCTGAAAAATGATTTGGGGTCTCCATTGGACACAATTTCAACGTATAACAGTCATTTATCTCAATTTTAAATTATGGATTGACCCCCTTGTGAACAATACATTTTTTTAAAAAAAAATTTTCCCGGCAAAAAATATTAGTTGCATAACAATGATTGCGATCGTGTGAAAATGTAATATTTACATTAGGAGTAATTTTCTCTTTACATTCGAAAAAAATAGAAAAAAAATATCATGATAAAAATGTTGTTAGAGCTCTTGTTTCGGTCACATGCTTATGCTTATCAGCTCTTATTTCTCGAACTTTCTAGATTGCAGAAATTGGGAAACAATTATCGGCTCCAGGTTGGATGAGACTCATGCCGCCTTTTATTTATCAAAAGCAGCTTTACGTAAGAGTTAACATCCAGCCTCCTGCCCGATTACCCGAATTCGGATTTTACTCACCACACATCCCGGATAGCATTTGGCCTCAGCGGATGGTCTCCAGCTACCTCCACTACAAGTCACCTTTATCCCCATCTGACCAGCTTCCTTGTTTTTCAAGTAGTAATCTGGAAAGGAAATATTTCAATTTCACCTATACTACTCTAGTATGGGCATCATCTAAGGGAGGGTGTGGCTCAAAAGGTAAGTAACACCTTGCACCATAATGAGTTTTTTACTTTGGTTGTGATTGTTGACACTTACTAAATATATTGCGTAACAACTCACTATTCTTGCACTGAACGTACAAGTAACAGCCTTCGCGGAAGACTAGACCGTAATCCGAGCACGAATACCTGAGCAATGAAATAACTCTCCCCTTTCGCGCTAGTTCGCAAGTTTTTTATGCGCATATGAGAGAGAAAGACGACCCTCGCATGGGCAACGATCTGTTTCTTCTCAACTTTCACGCTCTCTCACAGCTTAGATATAAGCTGAACGAGTAGAGGAGAGCGTACGACCATTGCTCGAATACGCTCTCTGACTCTAACTCTCCTCATCTTGGACGCTTCTTCTCTGAGTCAGACGATTATTCGAATACTTCGATTTTACATCGGCCTGACTTTCCTAATCTCTACCATATGTTAAATAACATAACATTATGCAGATATGAGATACTCAGACGATACTTTTGTTGCTGAACCATGTAAGCCTCCAGGTGGTACGCACCCTCGCAGTCGCCATTGACCGCCGCCCATTCTAAAAGGAAATTATTTTTGCACATCTAGTAGTTTTTTTCATATTAAAGAGCCGTCATATCTTCACGTCAAATTATTTCTCGCAGCTCAAGTGACCTGAACTATGGGTGAATTGAGTAGAAAATATCCGTTTATCAAATCTATTTCTAGCACTAGTATACTATGTGCACGCTTCTGACATGGATCATAAGTGTTTTCCAAATGATTCCTATTAAGTAATGCAGCAGTGAAATGAAAAAAATAACTAACGTAGGCAGCAGCAGAGGAGTAGCAGAAGTGCTCGAGATCCACTCCACTCCATGGCTGAATGGAGAGCAGCTACTGTTGCTGGCTTTTATACGCATACGTCTAAGCGATAATAAACGGTTTTAGTAGCTGCCTTTCAGCGCACTGGGCTGTCCATAAAATGCGCGTCTCGTGCAAGAATCGATCAAAATATCTAAAATTAGAGTATTTACAACCCAAAATTTTGTTAGAGAGAATCAATTGTTTTCGACCCCATTCATTCGAATGCTTCCACATAGGCATCGGAGGCATTTCCCATTCATCGTTTAATGGTACGTATGAATACGCTTACCGCATTTTTTATTGTACATGTGTCTGGAATTCAGGTAGGCTTTCTATATCACTTTCTGTATCAGCGCTGTCCCTGCCTGACCATCGAGTTTTTGTCAAAACGTCATCAATTGATTTGATACGACGCCCTCTCTTTGCATTGATTTGCTCTGCAACCCTTGTTAAATAACATATTTTCGTAAGAAACACGTGTGCGAGCAATGGTCTGACTCGCTTCAGTTTGCACGCTCTCTCGTCTCTCTGACCAGCGAGAGAGCGTGCAAACTGAAGATCGTCAGATCGGACAGTTAATTCACGCTGTTCCGGAGCATAGTCGTTGTGCTTGATATTAGGGATGACTTGGCAAGAAACGGTCTCTTCATACTACACACTCTCTCGCCGTTCTGATCGGCGAGAGAGTGTGTTGTTTAAAGGGGTGCTCCGGGGAATATTCAGTCACCCATGGTGACAGTGTGGATATTGTAGAGGCCACTAACCCGATCAGAAATCACTTTGTCCGAAGTTCCACAGAAGACTCTGAGGCTATTTACATACGCGCAAAGTTCATTGATAGCGCAGGGTCGTGACTGATTCTTTTATGTTTCACTTGCTGTACTTCAAACTCGCCTCTTTCTCGGTCTAAATTCGCTACAGTTTCCAATTGAGAGCGCAGAATTTTCGTTGTGGGACTCGTTAACATTCATTCCCCGGAGCACTCCTTTAAAGAGCGTCATTTCTTGCGAAGCCATCCCTCCTTGAGAGGATGCGAATCATCGTCATGCTTTCAATATTTGTCATTCGAAAGTAATCAGTAGCACGGAAGGCACGATATGCCATGTATGTATCATTTTTTCATTATTCTGATTCTGTATCATCGATTTGCTCGTCCACCTCCATTTCGGCTATAGTTTCAAAAAAAAGCCGGATTGATTGCGCTCTCCGAGAGTCTTAAATAGCGATCGTGCATTGTTCTCCATGCAGAACACGAAAGAAGAAGGCGAAAGAAAGCAGTTTTGAAAGGGAGAAACACGTTTATGATTTCTCCTGCTTCGAATAAAAACTATGCAGAAGCTAGGAATGGCTTAGCAAGAAATTAGCAAGAGCGAGAGAGCACGCAACACGGAGAGAGCTCTAGCAAAGCCATCTCTAAGAAGCATTATTTGCCAGAGTTTGCGATTGTCCAGAAGCTCCTTTTTTTAAATTTCCACAAGTCAAAATGTTTTCATTTGTTTCATGGTTGTGCAACTCAATTTATACTCGAACATTCATCTGGCACTGTTCACATTGTTATGCAAATTACGCATATATAGCTTAGTAAAATTGTGAAGTTGGCATTTTTAAAATCTTTGCATAATCATGGTTCTCTATGCAACACACATGCACACTAGTCATCGTTCCCACGCTGATCCATATTTCAAACGTTGCACTCTTCACTTACCATAGATATGTTGTATATAAAAACAGCGAAATAAGCACTTCTCCATTCAGCCATGGATTCTCGAGCTGCTCTTCTCCTTCTCATCGCCTGTTCCCTGCGTTAGTTGTTTTATCCTTTTTTTTCCCTTAATTTAGAGTAAAGTTAGACAAAACAGCAACACACAAAAATAACAACAAACAAAATAATCATTTTACAGAATGGGTAGTGGTCAATTGCGACTGCGCGAGTGCGTACCACATGCACAACATGGTGCAGCAATCTAGGTTTCTTTTGACGTCATCTGCATGTTATCTCTCTCACTCCTTCTCTCTCTCTCTCTCTCCCTCTCTCTCTTTCTCTCGAACCTATGAGAGCGTTTAAAATAAAGAGTCAGAACATCGTACAGGTATTCCTGCTCGGCAAATGGGAAATTCTTCACTGAGGGATGCACTGTGAAAGTGCAGTGCAAGCCGCGTAAGTTGTTTGATCGGGAATATTCATTTGGCTTTTCGCGCAAATGATCTAATGATTCTCGGAGTGAGATGGTAGCGTCACATATCACCTTTTCAGACTACTACTTCAAGAACAGGGAGGCTGGTAGGAATGGAATGCAAGCTACTTGCCAGGGAGGCAAGTGGCAAGCATCTGCTGAAGACATTTGCTACCGGGGATGCGCGGTGAGCCGAGTGGAGCATATAACGGGGGTACAACATTATATAACGGGGGTACAACATTTCCGCAGCCGACATTTCCGCAACGGAGCACCAGGAGTAGCAATGTGGGAGTTGTTATCAGTATGAGCTCCCATACCTTTACAAATACAATTCTTGTTGCCAGGCGATATTGAGTTTCAACGTATAGGGGTTCATGGAAATCCATATTCCATGAACCCCGGGTCGTTGATTTGGAGTGAAACTCATATTCACCTGGAAACAAAATGTATATATGCAATCGGTTCCCATACGATTGTGGGGATACTCCTCAGGATTCAGAAAATATATAATATGAGGGGTTTCCATGTAGAACCTTCTTGGAAGCGAAGTATGAATATGTAATAAATCTTAAAACAGGTACTGCGAAGCGATCCATGAATGAAATTTCTTGAAATTTTTCTGGACAGTCCTTAGCCCAACCCTAAACCGATCTATGAAAACAGATTTACATATATAATATTTGTTTTTTATGCGGTGGCTTATGGTTCACTTGCTCTGCTTGAATTATCCCACTTTGCATAGCCGCTCAGCTCTCTCCGGAGCGAGTGACAACGACTCAAATCCCTTTGCCACGCAAATGAGGTTTTCGATTCATGCTGACACGTTGTGCTACGCCTTCTGTCAAGGGAATGGTGCTACGTTGCGGAAATGTCGGTTGCAGAAATGTCGTACCCCCCCCCCCTCCTACAGCAACTAATCTGTGCCTCTAGGAAAAATAAGTATATACACAGGCTCTGCGTAATCATGTGGAAATGCGAAATGCCACGTACATCTCGCCGCGCCCCTTAATCATCTACTTCAACGGAGACCAGGAGATCTGGCCCGCCAAATCTCATGTGCAGACCAAGTGCGAGGACGGTGAGTAGGATTTGCTTGGCAAGAACGGGCATGCCGTTGCGGCTGTCGCCAATGTATATTCTTATATATATAACGCACAGCCCTCGTGTATGTTCAGGTTGCGAAATAGCTGCGAAACGTGGATTGAGAGAGAACGCGCGTAGACAAGTTTCGAAACATGTGTTTACGAAACCTAGATGTTTGGATAGCACAGTAGCCCCCGCTGAAGGAGGGGGGGGGACAACCGGACCAGTTTTGTAATATTATTTTCTAGTCGCTCGAATTTTGTGCAAAAGTGTTGCTTTGGAAAGCAGAGAATAACGATTGTAGAGTTGTTGTGGCTATGTCTGGACACTCCTAACTAAGTAGTTCAGTCAGGACTGGTCATATGGACTGGTCGATATGTATAATATTTCTTGACTCGTTTCTGGCGGATTCTAAGACGTATCAAACTGTTCACTCACAAATATGATTATCTTATTGGAAAATGTGTTGAATTTTTGGATTTGGTTCCGTTACACTAAATACACAATTGCTAATCAAAAATATATCAACACCCAATACCTGAAAAAACAAAATTAATTCATACCAATCAAACACTCCTACTCTCAAATCATCATCAGGCTACTCATTCCGCCATAAGCGCAACCAGGAGAATGGACATGATGATTACACATGTTACGGAGGAGACTATGGTTGGATCGACAACCTGGAACCGAATAAAGTTCTCCGAATCGGCGCCGGAAAAGTTCCCGGGCAGTGTCGTCAGAGGGAATTAATCGGACTCATTGTTTTTTGAGGTGGTATATATTTAGCTTGGGTTGTGACGACTAATGCGTGGTGTTGAGATGATAAAGATATGTGCTAAAATTTTCAAGCGCTCTGTCCTTCGACTTTCTCTTTAAAATATATTATCTACAGGAGCCACTGTTCTGGAATAGAGCCATTCGTAGATGTGCACTGAAGTGTGCTCCTTTACATGTGACGCGTTCGACGGAAATGCATGTATACTCAAAGATGATTAGATGCGCACTGATTACTCCTGTTACATTATCATGAGTTGTTTTGATCGAAACACTGACAATTTGAATAAGCCCATGTGACACACGGAAATAGAGAAGGCCGTTGGTGAAAACAAAAGCTTCCCCATGCGAAAACAATGAGCATTGTGAAGATCATATGATAGACTGTTTTGTTAATGAAATATTCGAAGATAATGCTTATTGTACGTCCATATGGAACATATGAAGAGGAAGATACATGTTATTACATGTTATTGCGATAACAAATACACTGAACAATTGGAGCCTTTGCTCTGAGTGATACTCTTTAAGAATGTTAAAATGGAAAAAAAAATGCATAACTCTACCCCTCTCAGTGATCACCTGAGTATAGTATTCAAGTTAAGTATTTCCTCTCCTCCTCCGCTCCCTCACATACCAACCCGTTTGTATCAATTTGCTGATTGGGACTCAATCAATCAAGCGATTGCATCCATTGACTGGTGCAATGCCCTCTCACTTTTAGATACTGATCAGTCGTATACTTATTTTGCTGACATAATAAATTATATCCTCAACCTATTTGTCCCCCGCGCTAAGGAAAACGATCATTTCAAGAACCCTAAGCGCCTTGCAATACTGCGTGATAAATGTAATCGATATTTTGCTATTGCGCCTAATAGTACACTAGCTAAAACACGTAAATCCCGTTTTGATAAAGAACTACTGGATATTGAATGTGAGAATGAAAAACGCGTGGTTAATATATTCGTATTCGTAAATGCTGGGCATTATGTAAAGAACGACTTAAGTCACCCAAGGTTTCAACTCCTGGAATCATTGATCTTAATGGTAATACCATAGTAGAGAACGTCGAAAGAGCCCAACCTTTTAATGACTATTTCGGATCCGTGTTCACCGTGCCAATAATTTCCCACCTACCTAAAATTACGCATAGTTCCAATATTTGTGAGATTAATAGTATCACACCAGCTAAAATTTTGACTACTCTTAATGAACTTATGCCAAAAATTAATTTTTCACCGGGTGGCATCCCAAATCTAGTATACTCCAAATGTAAGTTTCTATATTTCCACCTCTTACAATCATCTTTAACAAAAGCTTAACTAGTAGAAAGGTTCCTGAAATTTGGAAAGAAACTATTGTTAAGCCCATACCTAAAGCGACTAATAATCTTATTTCTAATTCTTGCCCTATTTCTTTCACTTGCAGCGCATCAAAAAATTTCGAGAACATTCTAATCAAGGAAATGGTTCAATATCTTGAAAAAAAATCTAAACTTGACCCTCACCAAGCAGCACTTCGGCAATGCCGATCCACCTCTACCCAGTTAGCCGAAACTCATTCATTTTATTTATCTCTAATTGCCGAAAGAAAAATCTTACGATGCTATTTACTTCGATTTTAGGAAGGCTTTCGACTCGATTGCTTTTTCATAAGCTCAGTGAGTTAGGCTTTTTAATTAATTTAGTTTCTTGGTTCAAAGCTTACCTTTTGGATCGTAAACAATTTGTGCTCGTGAATAGATCGTTATCCCAACCAATAACCGTAGTCTCTGGCGTACCTCAGGGATCTTGCATCGGCCCACTTATCTTTATTCTGTTTATTAATGACCTGCGCTCTATAATCCCGTCAGAGATTAAGTACGGTATCTATGCTGATGACCTCAAAATCTTCGCTGAAGTTCCTACATTTTCTGCCCTTTTACAACAAACAATCGATGGGATTGCATCTTGGTATCCGCAGTGGGATATGAATCTACCTGAAACTAAATGCTCAGATATGCATTATGGCCCATTAAACATGCGTACAAAATATAATTTGGGCAATGCGACTCTTACAGCTGTTAATGTAGTTAAGGATCTCGGTGTCTTAAGAGGCCGGATCGGTAAAAATCGACCATATTGGCCACCCCCCGGACATGCGGCCCCCCGGAATGAGAACCGCGTGCCCCCACTTTGTGGATGGGTACTCTTTGGTGCCAGGATACTCAATATACAAGTCATTACTCGATTTCCCTTTTCAACTAGAAATTATAATGCCCCAAAGTTGAAAAATCGAAATTTCGCATTTTTCGAACGCGGTGAGATCGACTCAAAATCTCGTTTGCGTTATATTAGGGGTGGTCAATAACCAAAAAATAATGATCCTGATCTAATCTGTATCGATTGGAAAGTCGATTTCATCTCCTAATTTTTCAGTTTTTCGAGGTTAAATTTCGAATAGGAGAAGAGCGCACGATCTCATTATGCCTAAATTGTAGCCCAGTGAATTCTACATCGAATCCATCCAAAATGTAACAAATTCAGAGTTTCCGTTTTCCTCATACCGAGGTGCGAATAGATCAATTTTCAGATTTTTTCGATTACATCACCCAAATGAACTTGAAACGTGCACATTTAGTGGAAAATAAGCCTACACAATTATAAAATAGTATTTATGTTCTGAAAATCTAGGTTTAGTACTTTCTGGGAAATTTCATTTTCGGGACATCGATTTTACCCAAATTTAAGCACATTAAGCGCCGCATTTTCAATCGTAAAACGATGAACACTGTGCATAACGTAAAGTAGGTTTCCACATAAATAATAAATTCGCAAAACATGACACTTTTCATAACAGTAGGACTTGGATATTTTCAGTCAAATATCCGCGATCAAGGGTGTCAATGAAAATTTTTGCATTGATATTTGATGAAATCGATGAGTTTCAGTCACTTTGAATTATTTTACATTCACAAATGTGAAAAACTGCTCAAAAATTTTGTTCGGAAAAAGTTCGGAAAATATTGTCGACAGATCCCCGATTTTCCTCCACTTTGCGCTTCGAAAAATCAAGATTTCATATCTCCTACCCAGGTTATTGACTGTAAAAGAGCAGTAGAGTAGTAATCAAGTAAAATAAATGTAGAGGAGAGCCATCCACCACATTCGTTACCTTGATATTATTGATCAAATTTCATTAAAATCAGAAGGGTGGTAAGATAAAATTCGTCAAATTTATATTATCGTTATATTTAAGTAATATTTTATTGTAAATATTGCAAATACGTCAGCTGAGTTAGAAAATTGAATTTTTTTTCGGTTAACAAAGGTTTTGAAATTTTGAGTTTTCGAGCGTAAAAGAAATTCGCATTTCTTTAGATCGTAGTAGTTTGATCTAACATATTTAGTTTTTGAAAGAATATATACAGCTAAATTTAAAACACTTTGTTGAACATTGAATTACGATTTAATAATGAAAATTTCGATCCAATTATCTGACCAACCTTCTGATTTTAATGAAATTTGATCAATAATATCAAGGTAACGAATGTGGTGGATGGCTCTCCTCTACATTTATTTTACTTGATTACTACTCTACTGCTCTTTTACAGTCAATAACCTGGGTAGGAGATATGAAATCTTGATTTTTCGAAGCGCAAAGTGGAGGAAAATCGGGGATCTGTCGACAATATTTTCCGAACTTTTTCCGAACAAAATTTTTGAGCAGTTTTTCACATTTGTGAATGTAAAATAATTCAAAGTGACTGAAACTCATCGATTTCATCAATTATCAATGCAAAAATTTTCATTGACACCCTTGATCGCGGATATTTGACTGAAAATATCCAAGTCCTACTGTTATGAAAAGTGTCATGTTTTGTCGAATTTATTACTCATGTGGAAACCTACTTTACGTTATGCACAGTGTTCATCGTTTTACGATTGAAAATACGGCGTTTAATGTGCTTAAATTTGGGTAAAATCGATGTCCCGAAAATGAAATTTCCCAGAAAGTACTTATCAGATCAGCCGTATATCACGTTATTTGAGAATGGACAATGTAAGCGCGTGTTAGTTGATTAGTTTGCTTACTTTTCGCTCGCTCTAGTGAACGTTACATCTTTCTCAGGGTCAATTCGATATTTTTCGCAATAATTCACTTTATTACCAGGCCTTCCTCACGGTATGCAAACAAAATCATGGAAAACCTCAAGTGGAACAATGAGTGGCTGGTAGATTCGAATATGAATCTATTCATGGCTGTGAGTATATGTTCACATTATTGATTGTTCTGTAAGTTAGTCAATTAGTTGTTATTGAGATCGACCAAATGGATGAGATTTATGAAGATATGAACTAGATAGAAATAGATCAACAGTACGAACAGATTACGGAGCAGGCGGTTACTATTATTTTCCCGCTTGTTTCCACTCGTTTTCACTCGTCTAGCACCCCCGGGGGTCTACGATAAACAAATACAATACATATTTACTGCGTAATTTAAAACTTATCGAAATTCGTTTCAGAAGGAAATCGATAAGCTAAAATCACAGGTTGAAAAGCAGGAAGTACAGGTTTGCATTGTATGCATTGTTGTGTTGAAATATTTAGTTTGAAGATAAATTGCCTGAAGAATGAAGTTGATAAATTGTCAAAAGCTAATCGTGATTTGGAGAAAATTTGAGTTGAGTTGATTAATGCAAAACGTGATTATATTTGTGTATCATGTGTTTAATATATTCATGTTGAAGTCTTCAATTTGTTTTTTTCACGAATAATAAATATGTTATTTAACAAATGAAAAAAAGCTGACTTGCAATTAGTTATTGAGGCAAATTATTTATATCGTAAGCAAATGCATCGTTACAACTATTTGTTTTTTCCCGCCAAAATTAAGTTGATGCATCCTTGCAGTTTTTTGACGTGGCTCATAATTATTAGTTTCAATTTATTATATTCGTTCAATTTCTTGCTTTTTCTCATCAAAATGGTTTCTGAAAAAAATCATTATGAACAAAATAAATTCTTCTCATGCCAAGGCGCTCTTGAGAAAGGGACTTGCAAGTGGCTTTCTTCTTTTGTGTTGTAGAAACGGAAAATATCGAGATAAAGTTTTGGCACAAGCGAATGCTAAACAATCATAATTTATCTCGCCTTTGTATTTACTGTTATACAAGAACAACTTTGCATACTTCATTTGCTTAGGACGACTACCACATATCTCATAACTATCTGCATATTTAAATAAGTTTGATAATATATGACCAATAATATGTTCATATGTATTCGCTATCACACACAAATCGCGTTATCACAGCCGAAATTTAGCCCATCACAATTTCCCGAATGAAGTAAATGTTAGAGTTTGACAAGTAGGTACGGTGATTTGCCATTACTAGAACATATTTTTACAACTGAGTCATGGAAATTCCCTCGGAGGGCTTGGAGTGGAAGAGGATGTTGAGATGGGATGGGAAGTCGCCCTTCGCGAGATGATCTGCTCTGAAGAGAGCCACGGCGCAGCCTCCCTGAAACCCAAATTTGTTGTCAATTACCCACACCATTGCACTGTGCTTTATTGACAAGTATATAATTGTACCAACTACATTAGTGATCTTCCGCTACATATGCATTAGACAAATATTTCAGTATCATAATTTCTAAACGTCTGCTTTCGAGAACCCTAATCATGACATACCCATCCTGCTCCCGTCAGCCGTGCTCCCAATGCGCCCTCGGCACGCAGTGCAGTGACGAGCTCATCGAGTTTGGGAGAAGAGCACTCGTGCGCTTTCGAGCTGGAATTATCTTTCCGCTTACGGCAGTACTCGGTTCATATATTTTTAATGGAAACAAGTGAAAGTTAATCCTGAGCTATCGTGTATCGAGTAAGGCATAGGGATATCATGCAAGTTAATATTCTAAATTTGGAGGGACTGGAAAGTAATCAGCAATAGGAGCAGAAACCAACCATGACTCATGCGATTCGTTCATAAGCCTTGCCATCTCCGAGATGTTATTGGCTCGACAGGCCTGCTTGAACAGATCGACACGATGAGCCTCCGAATAGACATGGAGTGCGCGAGAGCGAATCGTGAAGGATGAGTCTGAAATAATTGTTAATTGTGTATATGTTCTAACTTCGTCCATGCGGATTTGTGGTTTCGAATCCATGTGTTTTGTCTGGCGTTTCATCAACTTGATAATCTCGGAAATGCTTGAAGGTTACTAACTATCTCGTGTATCAGCCGTGAATACATCCTGATCCTCCATGACCGCTTTCGCTTCTGCTGCGCTCAGATGTTCCGGTAGTACGTTGCACTGAAATCATGACAACTGCAACAGTAATTTCTTTAGAGGCTTCTAAATAAAACACATATTATATTAAAAAAGGTTTCGTAAATGCTGACCTTCTCAATCAATTCCTCCAGGCTGAGTCCACTCTCGTCTTGAACGTGAATCAGTCTTCGCATTTGCTTCCAGTTTTCCAGTCCGAGTGACTGAATGTAAGCTTGCTTATCAATGCTTACAAATAGTTATAAATTCAACTACAAACACAATCACACTTTTATTGAAATCTAAGTATTGCTTGGGCATCAAACATAAATGCATCATAACCTACCTTCGCCAGCATAATCGTCGAGAGTCTTCCCTCGACAACTCTCGTGTTGTACTCGTTACTGGCTGCTTTATTCTTCATTTCCTTTGAGTCCGCAACTACGAACATGCAATCAGCAGGAAGGGAGACTGACTCGGTGCGAAGTGGGTTGAATGAAATGTGCAGGGCGGAACCCTTCTGGAAATGGTTGATTCATAAGTTTCGTTACGTTATCACACTTCGAGCTTTTGAGCTATGTCTTGCTTCAGACTTTATCGATTTTCAGATTGATTTAAGATGTTGGTACATGTTTACTCTCCATAGCTCACCTAATATCATACATGGCAGACTTACCTTACGGAGACTGCAGATTGAAAAATACACAAAACTTGAATATTAATTATGCATTTTCGACATGTCGGCACTCTTACCACGATAATGATCTCGCCAAAACAACATTATTTTTGTAAACTGTGATATATAGGAATTGTAATTTGCTAAGAGCGCTGGATTAGTCAGGAAAAAGCTTGTCACAAAAGTCATGCATCCCATCCTTCTGAGATCTTATTAGGTTGTTGCAAAAGTCTTGCGGTTTTTTGATATTTTGCCTTCCATCTTACTTTCAGTTTGACTGATGAACTTCCAAATATTAATTACTAATGAGGCCTTGTATGCTCTTTCATATGCGCGCCCTGTCAGCATTGCCCACTCAGGGAGGCAAGAACAGGACAATGTTAAAATCACGAAAATTTCTCCATCGAAAACGACACATATCTCAATATTGTTTCCTCTGAAAAATGAATGCTCAATTCCTGGTGGTTATATGAAGCTCCCATCTTTACCCTATACATACTTTTTCTCATGGATGATGGAAGTTACATCCTTTTGAGAAATGCATTGATCAGTAAATCACTACATAAATGCATTTTGTATGTTGATTTTGCATATTTTTGAAAAATGAGAAATTCAAATTGTCTGAAACGAGATAGATGCAGGCGCCAATATTTTTTATGAGAATAAAGCCTCTTGGTGGGTGAATATAGCGCACTTATAGTGGAGCCTATGTGATTGGTCTTCGATGCAAAAAATCTGAACAAGTTTCATGTAACCATAATCGACAGCATATTTTCAATATCATGTAATTCGGTCCAATCTTAATCGAGACACAGTTGAAACATATTTTCTGAAAGGGTATACGTTATACTTCCCATACATTAGTATGGGTAGGTTTTGTGAATTTTGCCAGCAAATATCCAGTAAAATACATTTAATGCAACATTTTTAGAATCAATTGCAATTCTGTTCATCATAATTTATTGCGTTGATCGCGATATCGGATTGATTGAAATGTATGCATGTAACGTACAAGCATACCTCTAAACACTGCTATGTTTGTTAGCCGACAAAAGAATTATGATAGTTCAAAGTACGGGCACAACAAACCGCAAGACTTTTGCAACAACCTAATACATCTTGTAATATTCGTTTGTTCGAGCTGATCATTTTTAGAGAAGGTTACACTGGTCTTATTTTCATCAGAAGTGTGATGGCATAATACGATAATGCTACCATAAAATAATGAAGATTATTGAACGTTCCATACAGTAGCCTCACTTTTCAAAATCCCAAAGTCGACATTTGGGGGCCGAAATCGACAATTATTGACCCATAAGTATCCTTACCGAGTTTTAAATGTCGAGATCAAATGTTTGCTGGAAACGTCAACCCCAATCCTTTGAATTCCCTAAATGACAGCGATTGTAACGCATTCGTTATACGTTTATGACGGTTTGAACCGAATACTCGAACAATTGACATTTTGTCACTGTTTGCAGAAACAGTTTGTGTCTGCCGAACGAAGTGAAATCAATCCACAGATACGACAGCTTTCTAGCACCCCAATCATGCCTCAAATAATGCCAAAGTAACCCCGAACACAAGTCAAGCATCTTCATGAAAACTATAAAAATACCTTGTAACGAAACTTATGAATCAACCTAATACTTCAGAAATATACTGTTATTTTCTTATTAACTGTCTCATTATTACTCCTGCGCGTTCGTGCCTTTAATGCAATTTTCGAAAAATTATTTACAATTTGTATTCATACCTTGGACAGGCACTCCGAAGCCTGGTCCATACCTCCTCCCGCAGTGCCGATGCGTTGCTCAGCGTGCATGCACAATTCGGCCAGCTTCACTCTAAAAATTATTGGTATCAAATATTGCAATCTAAAAGAATAATTCTGAATAATCTGGTGAGAGTTTTATTCAGATGGTGAGAGCGCACGCAAAATGAATGTCTTGCCAAGCGTGGATATTTATCGTTTTCAATATCGTTTTTTTTGCAATGAAACTCGTATTTGTCTTTTTTTTTTTGCAATGCAACTCGTATTTGTTCGATTCTTAGGTATACGGTCTAATAACTAACTTGTCCATCACACTCCACGGTTTTCCGTCTGTCTCCACTGTCAGCGTAGCGAGAGCGGAGGCGCATACCAGGGAGGAGCTGCTGCTGAGACCGGCTGAGGGCGGGACGGAAGAGTCCATCTGAAAGTGCATTTCTAGGACAAATTTACATTGATGTTGAAAACGTTCGATAGATAACCTTTGCAACTTGTGCACGCTAACTTACTGTGATAATCGGTGGAGTATACCTAATAGGGTTATCAAAATGAATATCTACGTGCAAATCATCAATACAGATGGAGACGAATCTTGCCAAGGGAATACGCGCTCACAAATATTATCTTGAGTCTGAAACAGTTGACAGAGCTAAAGAAGAGTTGCATTACATAAGTATTGGTAACCACTCACCAAGACCGCGAATCCCTTCTGCGTTGCCTTCAGGTCACTGATCATCTCGGCCCAACCAGCCAGCAGGTAGTGGAACCTTAGTATCGTTAATTTCCGTAAAACAACTCAATTTTTAGGTCGCAATCCCATCTCACTCCTTTGTTGATTTGTTTCTCGTGTTGTTTATGCCAAAATAACAAGATAAAGTAGTATTAACCATTGTGGCTTCGTCTGCTTGTCCCAGTTGGATGGTATGGCCTCAGTGTGAGGAACGAAGGACTCATTGACGTTCTCGAATCTGAGTATTAGAATGTCTGCATTTGTGTTTTGCTTACTGATCTAGATAAACACAAGAATTAAAGTGTGATATTATATAGTTCGAAAGAGATCTTGATTCGATACATTCATGAAGCCAGCTTAGGTGTTCCGAAGGCTAGTCTCTCGACCATGTTTTACCTTATTTCCGGCGTTTCTAGAGGCGCAATGAGAAGCGTCGTCTTGACTTCCAAGGCCATCGGGAGCACGGAGTAGCCGTGGTAGTCGATGTGCTCGCCTGGGAATTTCGAGTTTAAAATTCGTGTCATCGACACTTTTTCTGTAGAAAAATCGCAATTCGCAATTAGCCGTTGCGGCGTTCTGTAAGAGTTTGACAGCCTGATCTCGCCTTGAAATTAGAAGCACGATACTACGATCTCGGCTTTGTACATACATTTTTGTTTTTGCATTTTGTCCGCTCGGTATTGCCGGCTGTGAGCGAAATTGACCCTTCTCACTTTGATCTCGCACTCGCTTTTATCACTACGATCTAGAGAATGAACAACACTAGACTCCAATCTGTTGTTAAGAAAGCTGGAGAGAGAATGAATGGTGAGAGAACGAATGCATCATGTTGGAACTCACCGATCAGATTCACTCGGCCAGGGCAATCAATGCTCCATTTCGGCTTGAGTCCGAACCGAGTTTCGAATTGGCGTTCCATCGAAGAGATAGCGAGCACGGATTAGCAACCAACTGTAAACACTGTGCTACCAATTTATGCAAATCTGGATACATTTATAAAATGAGGTAAACGAGGGGACATGTGTGCAAGTGAAAGTGAGAATGAAAGTGCAGTATACGTATGCAGCCCTTGAACCGCATGCGAGAGATACGAATTGATAAGATTGATAAGGCGAACCGCTGATTGATTAGTCAACAAGTGCGAGTGAGAGCCGAAAGTAAAATGTAATATTATGAGGGAAAGGAGTTAAATGGAGAGTTCGCGTAAAATGAATCATTGCAAACTACTAAATTACTTTTTAGTTTTGATGTTTAGCAGAATGATTAGTGTGCAAGATCAAGAGTGAATGCAAATTGCATCGGGAGGAAAAACTTGAGAATTCGCGTGCAATGGTCCATTTGGAAACTTGAAATTAACTTGATTACATGCGAAATGCATTCGAAAAGTAGCATATTCATGCTCTTTACAATGCTAATCGTGCAATTTACGGCGAACACGGATAATTTACAACGAAATCTTTTGGAGATGTGAAGAACACAACGTGAATATGACGCAAAATAATTTCGAAATGGAATGAAGGAAAACAATCGTGCATAGAAAACAATCATGTTTTGTTATGCGCGTGGCAAAAGGAGGAACAAACACACTCTCGCCTACCGTACATTTGACGCCATCAGAGCATTGAGAACTGGTTCTTTTTTTAACTTTTTTATATTTCGCCTCTCATGATGTTATGCATATTATTTGCGAAAGTAATTTCATTTGGGAAGCCAAGCGAGAGATAGTTCGACGGCATAAATCAATTTTGTTTTTTTTAATTTTTTTAAAATTTTTTTAAAAACTCAACCTTGTTGAACCAAAGAGGGAAATATCAGGTTGGTCATAAAGTTTTGCTCGATTTTGACTAAAGTGCATTCCGACATCTACAATCGTTCGTTGTTGACCAATCAACTCAAACTTTGAGTGGTGTACCAAATTTCATGTGAGCGACCAACAACCTGACTATTGGACGGATCAGCATTTCATTTAGAACATAGATAGGATCCAGTTTTGACCACAGTAGTAAATTATGTTCGGCATATATCGTACTGATTATGTCGAGACAGATCTGCCACAAATGGCTTATTAGAAATAAGCGCGTAGTCCAAATTGGGGTTTTCATGATAAGGGTCCAGATCAGATTAGGACTCACTATATCTATACCGATGGGACTCGCGAATTCAATAATTCACGAATGCAAACTACCTTAGCAGTATATATTGTAATTCTATTTGAGGGAGGATGCGGCTATTATATCAGGAACAGGGTTCTTCAGCTTTTAGTAACCAAATTTTGAATGTCGAAATGCATAATTTTGACATTTTTCGACAGCCCTGTGGTTTTGAGAGCAGTTATTTCATGCGCAAATTAATGAACAACTCTTGCCCTATCACTCACTAATTGGAAAGATTTTGGAGATCGCTGCTTTTTCTATGACAGGACGTGCTGGAATTACCTCAATATCAGGTTTTTCTCAATTTCCGTCGAAAAACATTTTGTCGACAAATTTCACTTTTTTTAGATAAGAAAGTCAAGTGGGTCCTAAAATATCGATATATAGTCCAGTAGGTAGTAATAACACCGCCCTTAGGTAGCTGTCAGCCTCGTCAATCCCCGAAACATTAAATTTGGTAAAGTAAATGATTTTTCTATTGAGTCCGGATTAATCCTCTTGTACTAAGGAAATCATGAATTCAGCACCCCTCTGTTTTTGCTACTAGCGAGAGTACCCCTCGGGCTTCTTAATATACTTAGTGAGTTTCCTCTCAAAAATTGATCCATGAAGTTCCACTATGTTAAGAGATCGGATCGGTAAGAATCGACCATTATGGTCACCCCCCGGACATGCGGCCTCCCGGAATGGGAACTGGGCGTCCATGCTTCAACCATGGATACCCCTTGGCCCCATGATACACCACATATAGGACATTACTCGATTCCACTTTTCAATGAGTGCCAAGGTGCCAAAGTTGAAAAATCGGATTTTCATATTTTTCGAACGCGATGAGATGGACTCAAAATCTCTTTTGCGCTGTATTAGGGGTGTCAAATAACCAAAAATGAACCACCCTGATCGAATTGGTATTGGTTGGGAATCTTGATTTCATGTCCGAATTTTTCAGTTTTTCCAGGCTGAAAATTCAACACGACAGGGGGGAGTATCTCATGATGTCTATAATGTAGCCCGATGAATTCTACATCGACCTGTTTGAAAGTGAAAAGAAATGGACGTTTCCGTTTTCTTCATATCGAGGTCCGAACATGCCTGGGCATTTCAAAATTCTGCGAAATCACTATGATATCCTTCAAATGAACTGCTAAAAGTGCTAATTTGGTGGAAAACAAATCTGTAATAATATTAAGTAATAATTATGCCCTGAAAATGTAACTTTCGTTCATTCAGGAGAAGTCGATTTTCTCGATTTCGATTTTCTCGAAATTTGAGCGATCTAAACTCAGTATTTTCAAGCATAACGCGACGACCACTGAGTACATCATAAAGTACGTTTCCATTTGAGTAATAAATTCTCAAAATATAGTTTTTTTCATAACTGTAGGACTGTCTTATATTCGGTCCAAAACGCGAAATCGCGGGTGTCGAACAACATTGTTGGACTGAAATTTGAAGAAATCCATGGATTTCGGTCAGTTTGAATTATTTTACATTCAGAATTGTGAAAATCTGATTAAAAAATTTAAACACTCCAAAGTTCAAAAATGTCTACTGAACTTCGATTCTTGACATGTTTGACCGTCGTCAACTCAAAATTTCACATATATCAGCCCAGTTATTGACTACCAATCGGTAGTATATAAACTGTTTATTAAAATATTATTTCTAAATGTACCACCAATTCATTCGTTTTCATGATAATCCTTCCAAATTTACGTAAAAACGTGGGCGAGGTGAGATGATTCGACTCAAATTTCCGAAACTTTACATGTAAAACACGCAATTAATTGCACTTTATCTATTATTTCCAAAAATATTTGTGTTAGCTTAAACCGATTCTCTCATGGCGGAAATTTGAGTCGAATCATCTCATCTCGCCCACATTTTTACGTAAATTTGGAAGGATTATCATGAAAACGAATGAATTGGTGGTACTTTTTGAAATAACAATTTAATAAACAGTCTCTATACTACCGATTAGTAGTCAATAACTTGGCTGAAGTTTGTGAAATTTTGAGTTGAAGACGGTCAAACATGGCAAGAATCGAAGTTCAGTAGACATTTTTGATGAACTTTGGAGTGTTTAAATTTTTTAATCGGATTTTCACAATTCTGAATGTAAAATAATTCAAACTGACTGAAACCCATCGATTTCTCCAATTTTCAGTCCAAAAATGTTGTTCGACACCCGCGATTTCGCGTTTTGGACCGAATATAAGACAGTCCTAGAGTTATGAAAAAAACTATATTTTGCGAATTTATTACTCATATGGAAACGTACTTTATGATATACTCAGTGGTCGTCGCGTTGTGCTTGAAAATACTGAGTTTATTTTTTTTTTCAAATTTCGAGAAAATCTAAATCAAGAAAATCAACTTCTCCAGAATGAACGAAAGTTAAATTTTCAGGGCATAATTATTAGTTAATATTATTACAGATTCGTGTTCAACCAAATTAGCACTTTTAACAGTTCATTTGAAGGATATCATAGTGATTTCGCAGAATTTTGAAATGCCCAGGCATGTTCGGACCTCGATATGAAGAAAACGGAAACGTCCATTTCTTTTCACTTTCAAACAGGTCGATGTAGAATTCATCGGGCTACATTATAGACATCATGAGATACTCCCCCCTGTCGTGTTGAATTTTCAGCCTGGAAAAACTGAAAAATTCGGACATGAAATCAAGATTCCCAACCAATACCAATTCGATCAGGGTGGTTCATTTTTGGTTATTTGTCACCCCTAATACAGCGCAAAAGAGATTTTGAGTCCATCTCATCGCGTTCGAAAAATATGAAAATCCGATTTTTCAACTTTGGCACCTTATAAGTACTCATTGAAAAGTGGAATCGAGTAATGTCCTATATGTGGTGTATCATGGGGCCAAGGGGTATCCATGGTTGAAGCATGGACGCCCAGTTCCCATTCCGGGAAGCCGCATGTCCGGGGGGTGATCGACTCTTACCGATCCGGCCTCTTAAAGGAAAGCTTAATTTTTGTTAAAATTTCACCGTTACGCTTACCTCAATTTCTCCCATATTAGATACCCTTGCCCCACTATAACCCTAGTGTTGTAAACATTGAACATCCCCCTATATAATAGTATGAGGATAACAGGAGGCGATTTGAGACACACAGAATATACGAGCTCAAATTTGGGGTCCGAAATCGAGCAAAACATTATGACCAACCTAATAATACGAATGGCATACGAGACAATGAGATGAAAAATACAGCGCGCTCTAAATCATTTTCATTTCAATGCTGTCAAGGTATTTGGTAATGGCTACACTATAAGACGAATGAAATATTCGAATTTTATTCACTATAAGTTCCTCAATGCATTTGAATCCGATTATTTATTGCGTTCCTTGAGCGGAATTTCTTGCGAATCAATATTTTTTTCGCCAAGAGCATCCTCTTGCTAACATTGTCGTCGCATGATGTCCATTCTCCATTCTCTTCTCTCCATTCTCCATTCTCCATTCTCCATTCTCCATTCTAGCGCTCGTGATGGGCGGTCGTCCCTGACCCCGCTCTTTTCCGACCTAGTTTGGGGAATCCTCTCCCGTCAGCTTGGGCAACCCGGAGAGTATCGCCTACTTGGTACACTTCAAGAGGAGGAGCACGGACGGATTCCCATCGTCTCGAGTGATCTACCGTCAAGAAAGCCTCGCTGTCTGCGTTGTGAGTTCCTAACCGGCGCAAGTCAGGTGTTCGGCGGCAGGATGATCTACTTCGATGCTCAACGGAGATCCGTCACGATCGTCCCTACAGTTGACCAGAGAAGCCAAAGAAGATCCCATCCCTTGACCTAACGACGCTCTGAGACCGAAGATCCCCATTCCCTCCAGACTGAAGTCACCCTCCTGCAGGACCATTGTGCCTGACGTCAGGATAAATAAATAAATAAAGATGTCGGCATTGAATTGAAATTGCTCGCTTCCAATCGTTTCATTGTGAATGCTCAAATGACAGTGTTGGAATGTGTCTGGCAAGCGGGTGATTGGAACGAGTGCTTCCTTTTGTTGGTTTAACGGTTTTATGAGTGAGTTAATTTCCTTTTCTTCCTACAAAAGCGGACGCAGTACTAGCAAAGTTATCCACGAGCGATGATCCTACTCTGTCTACTTGGTACTCTGATTCTGATTTCAACCGATGCTCTCAGTAAGGCATCTTGTAATTTATTTCGTAAGGTTCATTAGAAAAAATGCACCAACGACGACTGTACAATCGAGTGACATTAGAGTTTTCCTTGATTTTACACTTGGAAGTGCAACTTGTTACTTATAACTATCAATACCATACTGAGTGCATTTCAGAAGCTCCCAATGCGGCAATGACAGAACTACTCATCAACTCTACCATGAAGGACCTGGACAAGTTTAAGGCTCTGACATCGGAGGCCAGCCGGGTGTACGCCATCCTGTCGACCGTCCAGGTGCTATAGTTTGAGAAATGCTATGACGGTAACAGAATAAGGAATTCGGTCACTACCAATACGACTGGATATAGTGCATCTGCACAAATATTCCGTTCACTAGTTACTATCATAGATTATTTTTATAATTAATCCATGTGGTGCACGATGACGAAATAACTATGAAACATAACCATTCTAGGAAGTGGCTGACGACATGGAACGACCTCTCAGCAATGAATCCAGTGTGGCGCCAATGCCAAAATCGGAGAAGAAGGTTGAAGACGAACTGAAGGATCTGAAGGACCTGATCAAGACGACCAGCAAATACGGGGAGCTGGTGCCGGTGGTTGGAGTCTACATCAAGAAGACCTCGGACGTACTGGATCTCATCATCAACTTCGGCCAAGCTGATGACCTCTCTTAAGGCATTCGACGTCTCGATAATTCGATAAATGAGGTAAGAGATGCATGATAAATCACACAAAATCATCACCAATGTAGGAGTGTGTGCAATTTTGTAACATCAGCTCATGAATTACCCACAAATATAAACCATAATGACATAACTTCTTTATAGATTCGCGCCCAAGCAGGCACGTTGATGCGCTATCTGATGGATGCTCTGGCTCTGATGTCGGAGAGACGGACAAACCCCAACTGGTGGCGATCTCTTCAGCGGTTCTACGATGTCAGCCGAGCCCGAGATCCTGAGGCGCTCGTCAATGTAAGCAGTAGGGTTTGAGAATAGGGATGTCTTTCATCACTATTCTCAAAATTTGAGAATAGGGAAGCTGCTTCTTTATTATGAGAGCTGTATTTTTTATACCATTCTTTGGATAAGTGTCCGGTTTGAGATGCAATGTTGGTAGCTAAATTGTTTACGAACTTTACCTTTACACTTGTTTCGTTACCAGGATCTCGAACAGCTGATGTATTCGCCGAACAACTACCTTGTCCATTCCATGATGGAATCGGACGTCTTCAAGCGAAACACAACTCTTGAGGCCGCGAGAGGGCGAATCGTCAAAGTTCTTCATAATCTGGTAATTGTCATTAAATATATTAAAATGATACCTCGATCTTCACTCTCTCGTCAAAGTATTGTAAAATGAAGAGTACAATGCCATAAGCAAAAGTGCACTCAATTTTTTGGGTAATGCATCAAGTTAGTGTTCATTTCATTCCAGGCGTTCGTGAGGACTTTCCAATTGGCACTCTTCGAGGATGAACAGGTCTCGATATAATGAAATATTTTATGCAATCCCGGTCAGCGTCCTAGATAGTCCTAGCATAAGGAAATTTTATAGTTCCATTATTGGAGCATTTGTGCTGCTCTTTACAGTATGCCTTTTTCAAAGGCTCTACTCAATGGATACGAATTTGTTTAGAATTTAATCACACTCGAAACTTAGCGATCATTCAATATTATTTTTCTAATAAGACAACCCCCCTATTGAATTGTCTACTACTAGTTGTCCGATATACCACTAGCAAATGAAACACTGTTGTGATATGGTAAGCTGAAAATTTAGAATTTGACTATCCCCTTGTCAAGGGAATATGCATAACCATAAATATCGTATACTATTCTTCACAGACTATCACCATGGGGCGGGGTACGTTCTGGATCGAGTCGATCAAATTATTGGCCAAGTAAACGCCGACGTTGCCAACTACGTGAATGCGGTGTGTCGTTTTCCTGTAGCAGAGCTCAAAATGGTGAATTTAGGACAATTTCACGATGGATTTGAAGGACATTATCGATAATGCACTTAGAAATAATGATGGCAAGAACCTACAAGGCACCGCAAACGAGCTTTTGGCTGTTCTCGAGAAGACCTCCTCACTGTTTCAAAACTCTTCACAATCTAACTGGCTTGTTTGAATTCAGAAGTCGCTTTGGGGTAGTCGCATACAATGTGCCGTCGGATGTAACGTCGTTCATGGGCAGCACTATCCGCGACTTCGACCTCAGTAGAGATTGCGCAATAATGAAAATGGTGGATTACGAAAAGGTTAGCCTACTTGCATAAGGCCATGACTTGCCTTTATGCATGCAATTATGCATTTAAAATTCAACTTCAGAATAACACCTTTCACGACTACAGTCGTCGACTCATCGTTTACTGAAGCAGAGAGGCTCATCAAATGAGTGCCTCGGACGTCCGAGAATTCAAGGAGAAGAACATGAGAAAGCAAGAAGCGATTTCTGACTGGTTAGTACAGGGAGTCATAGTATATTGCGTAGCAATGTGGTTTCATGACATACACCAGTACTTGCAAGACGGGAAAAATGTAACGGAGAGAATTTCAGCGTTTTCGGAATTCCATCGACACGTCGACGTCAATCGGCCAATGCGGGATTCGTCCTTCATACAATATGCACCGCCAAGTATCAGGTTGTAACATAAGTTTTGTCGCGTCCAATCTCTTATGCATTTTAACCTCAGAAATTCTTCGAATTAATTTAATCTCAATTTCGTTATTCATCATCAGTGAGGGCCTTCGTACTCTTTCTTACGCGCTTTACTTCAGTCCTGTCAAGGCAGTTGAGGAGGCACATTAGTCAGACAAAGTTGTACTGAGATAAGGATTACAAATCATTTTCACGCATCAGCTCTTCTTGAAAAGGATAAATTATGCCGATTTTGTGTGATTTGCGTAAAGTACTACATATGTGCATAATTTTGAACCACTCACGGATAATGACAAACGAAAATCGTTCTAGAAATGTAGACGAGTTTGTATAATGTGGATGGTTGGTGACGGTCGCGAAAACTTTCGCAAGCCGAATTTTCTTCTCAATAGATATCCAGATCCAAATAGTGGTGGAATATAGTTCACCCAAAGTGGTCAGTGTGCAGACAAAGTTTGGGGTAGATTGGGTTCTGTTGAGATAAGTGGCTCCATTCAGAACGATGGTATGTAAATTAAACTACTGAAATTGGCACTTTGTTCATATTCCTACCTCGCACACATGTTCAATATCTGATTTGTTGTGTCCATCCGAACCATAAACCCTTCCCTTACTAGTATCTACTTGGGATAAGTTTGGAAATAAATAGCTTTTGAATGACAATCTTTAATTCGAAACACCTAAACTTGCAAATTTTGGTAAAACTGTGCGCGAATTGAATTAATAAAAATCCAAATTTCCCACAAGTGGAGTGTTCTTTCTCTCACTTGTTTAATGATAAATTATACCTCCATGAGTGGTAATTGAACGCACTTATGTTAGTCACTGTTGTTGCAATTCTGGATTCAGAAGAGTTGGTCAAGTTGGCTACGAATCAGCGGCTAACCTTACACTCAGTGAAGTATATCTTTGGTTCCGCTCAACATAGTACCATATCTGGCGTATATTTTGAAAGAGCATTGACGGGGTATATCACCATGCTGTAGAAGTTTGGTTCATTATTCATCTCTGCGAACTAGCACCCGATCAAACGAATTAATAAAATCTGCACCAAATTTAAATCAGTTCATATTAATATTTTTCGCATAGCCAGCGTGCGCAGTTCAGCTCTACCATATGGTTTGAATGTGCATGAACACCCCAAACATATACTAGGAGGTCAGGCATTGATAATATTTGAGAAGTATCCTTCATGGAAATATTGTGAACCTCCGAAATGCGACAAAACATGTTACAACCTAATACTACGCCATCGCCGTAGACTCTCGAGTGCCTCTCAAAGCCGACGGAGGATTCAAGTGCAATGTGACGAACACAGACCCCCTTAGCACATACGACAAATTCAATCATGACTTTGCCTTCCCCAAGTAATGGGAGTCTCGACAGCATCCGTCGATAAATTAATTCTTTGATTAATGTTCAGCTATAATCTCATCATTACAATGACTGAAAATGTTTATACATTGTCGTAGTCTTCGATCACAATGGTAGATTGTCGTAGATTCGAAGGAGGACTATTGGAAAAGTGGCCATTTCAATGGGCTGTTTATGAAATATAAAATCAGACTTTTCAATTAACCCCAAGCGTGTTACTTTTAGGAAGGAAAGTATGTTCCACCTAGTGTATTAAAATAGTGAAAGACGACTCCTTATCTATGTAGTTTTCCGCAACGAATAATAGTGAATTTTCAATAGAAAGTACACTGTTCTGAGAAAAAAAACGCTGGCATAGCAGACTTTACTTTGTTAACTCTTCAGCTAATATTATATATCGATTGAGACGAATATGCCACAAAAAAGATCAGCAATAATTCAATAATACAAACGGAAATGAAACTCTGTTCTGGTCACATGTGAGGCATCCGAGAGTAAAGTGAATCTCTCTCGGAATCTCTCTCGCGAGTCTTCCGTAAACAACGAGTCGTAAACGTAAACACCGAACTTCGGCCCAGGATCTCGACTTTCCCCAATGTGTTTTTGTCCATATTAAACGCCGTTTCTCGGGAAAACCACTCTTGCGAATGTATATTCGATACATTAGTTAACTTGTGAAATGAATACGGAGCAATGAATTTATCATTACATGTATTTATAACAATTCGAAGCCTCGTGCACCAAAACTAGTTTACTGATATAAATCGCATGATGTTACAACCATTAACACAATTTTTGTTGAGGAAGTTGATTTAGAGATCCCACCAAGGCTTCTGGCCGCAGATTTGCTCGCCAACGTTAGTCCATCTCTTGCAAGCCGCGCGCACTGTGCCCTTACCATCACAGATGTACATTGAGAGAGCTGAAGAGTTAACAAAGTAAAGTCTGCTATGCCAGCGTTTTTTTTCTCAGAACAGTGTACTTTCTATTGAAAATTCACTATTATTCGTTGCGGAAAACTACATAGCAATATGTATTTTTCAAGATAATGTGCTTTGTTATTTCTGAAAGGATACGTGACGATGTTGTGCACATACACGGTCGGTATTGAATGTAGGCTGGCGTTAGCTTGATTGAGCGCGTGGTCAGAAGAGACGGCGACTGACGTGTTAACTGGGCGAGAAGCACTCTGATTGAGGAAACATTAATGATCCGTTGTTTTTCCCAACCATGAACCTGAAAAAACCTACTTGGGTTGGTGGTCGAAGTCCGGCAGGTATCCGTCTAGTGTCAAATGGTTTGCGAAATATTCTGAAAGAGTTCGACATATGGTGCAGCTTTTCTTTACTCTATCCGCTGACGGATGAGGTTGGGAGAATGAAGTGCAACTGCACATCGCATAATTACCTTGTGGCAAAAGTGTTATATTTTTTTAAAATTTAATTGTTTTCTCATTACGAAGACACGTTCGTTAATACGACAACTGTCACGAGGAGTACAGTTGCCGCATTGCCAACACTAATGCACAATACTAGCAAATGCAGGAGTAAATTCTAATATGGTTGTGAAGTTGCACTCACTTTTGAACGCGTCTGTCGTATGCAGAGCAGCGTACACATCTCTCCCATTTGCAGTCCGCAATTCTGTAGTAGGAAGGCGGAAGGGGTTGAACTGACAAATGCCCTCCTGCATTCGCTGGATGGTGTAGTAGAACCTGAAGGGGTATATCATTGCTTATTCAAAATAATAACAATAACAACATAAGTAACAATAACACTCGCGAACCTCGATTTGTATTCCGTCATGATTCCATGTCTCGTGTGATGGTCTACATCAGGTGCGTCAAGGGTGAAACTGGCAACTTCCAAAGTGAGGTTATTGATGGGAATAATGTTGGGATATGGCGCGGATGAGGCTGTAAATAATCACAATCTTTCTTGATTGAAACTTCATTGATAGTGACTACTATGGTTCCTTCGTGACGGTTTTCACAATTAGATGATAGCCTTAGACTAAGACCTTATACCTTAGACTTAGACCTTAGGCCTTAGACTTAGACCTTAGACTAAGTCTGAATTTGCATTTGCGTATCTCAAGAAAATTAACCAGATTTCAATTCGGGCCACGCGGGAAGATCTGCGTATTTCTGTTGCAACTAAAATTACAAAATCATGAAACTAATAAGTTTACATCTTTGTTTTGATCAATGGAAGAATATTGTACTTACGAGTTCACCGGACATTGTAAGATTGACATCCATAACGATGAAAACTGTTTGATGGCTATCTACGAGAGCGATTACTTCCAACAAAACCACCAACTTGAGTAATTCCATGGCCTGAAGGATTGCGTTTATTGGTGTGCCTTTGTTGATGCTTTGTGAGTGTGCTACAAATAAACAAATAGAAGCGGCGTTCACAATAGGTCTGAAAATTGATCGATCATGACAAATCCAACGGAACACAATAAGCAACGATAGCGCCGGAAATATTGATAAGATACTACGAGTAGAAGAGGGGTACATGATAAGGGATGGTCATTACCATTGATGGTAAACAACGGAGATGATTCGAACTACGACCTTGCCAAATATAACTTGCCCTAACGATACAGTAGGCAGTTAGTCTAACAAATGCTGTATGATAAGACGAAATATGACCTAATGCCGAGTAATGCAACATACAGATGGCATATCATTTTTCCAGTTGATTCGGCAAGCGAATCTCCCCTTTTATTATAATTTGCTATGAGGGATAATGTTTTGCTAAAGGGTCTATGAGTAAAGTAAATACAAATTGTAAACTCTAAATTCTTTGGCTTGGGAGGCAGCGAAGAGAGAGTCGCTCTCACGAGACTCGCGTAAACTGCGAGTCGTAAACACATCGAGGGAGATGAAGCAGGATGTGACGGGCTCATCCATCTCACTCACTGTTGAGAGTCGTCAACATGATCTTCACATTTCACTTTTTTCGTTATTCTGAAGTGCAAATAAAGTCACCGTTAGTGCGGCGTGAACTGCCTTGAGAACGACGGGGACGAACGGAGGAGTTGAGCCATTGCACGAACAATCTGAATTTGTGCAAAAGTGTGTTTGAACGGTGAACGAGTGTGGAAAAGGGAAAATAATATTTTCGCGGCCAATTACTTTGAATCCAAAGTGTTGTATACACTAGTTCGTTTCGCATGTAAAGGTGAAAATAGGAAGCATATGAATTGTTGAGTTCGTATCAAGATCTGGCTTATGAATTCAATACCTGGCGTCAGCATGACGAACAGCGCCAATAGTCTTGGACTCAGCATTGATCAATAAAGAAGATATCGAGGGTGTTGCTGCGTCTGCTAAGTATATGCACGATCTCGGGATTCGACATGTCCAAAGAGTGTGACAAAATAAGAAGAGCACGCTCCACGAATTCAGCAACCAAGCAACGGATCGTTGAGGATGATTTGCTTGTGGATACGGCGGGTACGGAAAGAGAAAGAACTGTCGCCCTGAACGTTTCTCCATTCATCCGGTGACATCGTTTCACGTTGTATTGTTTGATTTCGTTTTGAACACAACCTGCCCGGAAGTTTGACATCGAAGGTGGCTGCTCTTAAAACCATTAAAAGCAATACAATCGAACTATATGCTCCGAATCGAACTAAATATAGAAGGTTCTTTTTTTCAAATGAAAGCTATCATCATGCACTACAACGTTTATATTGAGGTCATCATTCCTGGACCTCACCCTGGTGAGGGGCGGTCGGGTGAACCAAAAATTTCGTAACTTTGGAAATCGGAAAAACTTTCTGAGTTTTCATACTTAAGTTGTAGTACACATATGTGCCTCACTTCTCCCCAAAAATGAGCAAAATCGGGGTGTAGAAAAAAAAGGGTGCGCACTTTCGTGATGCGACCCCAATATGAGTTACTGACTCGAATACTTCCGTATCTTCAATTACCCTTATTTGCACTCAATCATCCATAAGAATCATCCATAAACATAGAAAAGAATATTTAATTTGATTTCGACCATAGTATAACACTGTCATGGGCCATAAAAGCTCACATGACCCAAAACTTCAAAATCGATATTTGATCTATTCTAACTTGGGGGGTGGGCCCTAATGCACTAAATGGGTTTCAAATAATGCAGAAATGTAACTCTAAACTATTCCAAGAAAGGGGGCATCTATAAATATGATTTTTCATCCGAGGAATTGAAGGAAAGGTGCAAAACTCTACATTAGGTAAAAGTAGTCGCAGAGATGTGGCTTATGGCTAAAAATGTAGGGTGGAAAGAGCTAAACATTTCATCTGTTGAAAGTGAGTCTCTATCTTGCCGTTGAAGCGTGCTACAGAGCTTAGAAGATGGCAGAAAACGACGGAAGCGCTAAATAGAGGGGAGGGAGAGGGAGGTCAGGCGGCGAGAGCGGCAGACGGTTAGAGCGCGCGCTCTCCGGGGATTCTAGCCTCTTTCTGGCCATCTTCAAAGCTCTGTAGCACGCTTCAACGACAAGATAGAGACTCACTTTCAACAGATGAAATGTTTAGCTCTTTCCACTCTACATTTCTAGCCATAAGCCACATTTCTACGACTACTTTTACCTAATGTAGAGTTTTGCGCCTTTCATTCAATTCCTCGGATGAAAAATCATATTTATAGATGCCCTCTTTCTTGGAATAGTTTAGAGGTACATTTCTGCATTATTTGAAACCCATTTAGTGCATTAGGGCCCACCCGCCAAGTTAGAATAGATCAAAATATCGATTTTGAAGTGTTGGGTCACGTGAGCTTTTATGGCCCATGACATTGTTAAACTATGGGCGGAAACAATTTTAAATGTTCTTTTGGATGTTTTGGATGATTCTGAGTGCAAATAAGGGTAATTGAAGATACGGAAGTATTCGAGTCCGTAACTCATATTGGGGTCGCATCACGAAAGTGATGCGACCGTCCCTACAGTTGACCAGAGAAGCCAAAGAAGATCCCATCCCTTGACCTAACGACGCTCTGAGACCGAAGATCCCCATTCCCTCCACACCGAAGTCACCCTCCTGCAGGACCATTGTGCCTGACGTCAGGATAAATATGATATGATATCACGAAAGTGCGCCCCCTTTTTTTTCTATTCCCCGATTTTGCTCATTTTTGGGGAGAAGTGAGGCACATACAGGGTGTCCAAAAAGTATTGTTACACGGATAAAACCATGTATCTTTCTTTAAAAGCAACATAGACAACTCAAACGGGGCACAGTATTTATCAGTGACCATATGAACATAACAATGCACGATCACTCGATCTGGCCTCCATTGGCCGCGATGACCTCTCTGAGACGACGAGGGACCGAGTCGATGACGGCCCGCAGGTAAGGGACGTCGATCTTCTCCCATGCCTTGAGAAGGGCTGCCTTGAGGGAATCGCGGTTCTTGTGGCGAGTAAAGCAGGCCTCCTTCTCCAACACTGACCAAATGCTGAAGTCCAGAGGGTTGAGATCGGGGGAGTTCGAGGGCCATTCCTCACTCGAGATGAAGTCGGGCAGATGGGCGCGACACCATGCCTGCGTCACTTTTGCCGAGTGAGCAGGCGCTGAATCCTGTTGGAAGGTCCAGCGAGCCCCTTTGAAGTGGGAGCGGGACCAGGGGAGAAGGGCCTTCTGGAGAATTGCCCTGGTGTAGTACTCCTTGTTGATCTTGACCCCGGGATCCACGAACACGAGAGGAGTCTTGCCCGTCGAGCACACACCAGCCCAAACCATCAGTGCCTGGGGGTGGGCAATGCGAGAGATGGTTCTACCTCTGGCGTCAGCTTGCTGAGGAGACTTGGCGATGATCCTGGTGTTCTGACTGTTGTAGACCTCCTCGACTGAGAACAGCTTCTCGTCAGAGTAAACGGTAGTCAAGTGCTCCCCACGATCGGCCCGCTGAAGGAGCAGCGTGCATCTCTCCAGGCGCTTCTGCTTGTGGACATCAGTGAGGCCATGGCCCTTTCTCATCTTGTAGGGGTAGGACTTGAGAAGAGAATGAACGATGGCACACACGGATCCTTTGGAGATCTTGAGATCCTTAGCCATCTTCCTGATGGATCGTTTGGCATTGCGATTCACTCTCTTCTCCACGATTCTCCTGTTCTTCTGAGTGAGAGCGGTCTTGGGTCTTCCTGATCTTGGACGGTCCTTCGCAGTGCCCAACTGCTTGAAACGGGAGATGGTGCGATAGACTGTCATTCGGGAAATACGAAGCTTCCTCCTGATGGAATCTGGGGGGTCGCCGAGGGTCCAAAGGTTGATAATAGTTTGACGATAGCGATTTGGACGAACCATGACTATGGGAAACTAATTAGTAGGTTCCCTCAACGCACCGAAGGGTGGGCTCAAACGTGTTATTACAGGTTTTGACAACTCGACCTACATGTTAAAAAAATTCGCGTTTCAAAAGTGTAACAATACTTTTTGGACACCCTGTATATGTACTACAACTTAAGCATGAAAACTCAGAAAGTTTTTCCGATTTCCAAAGTTACGAAATTTTTGGTTCACCCGACCGCCCCTCACCAGGGTGAGGTCTAGGAATGATGACCTCAACATAAAAGTTGTAGTGCATGATGATAGCTTTCATTTGAAACAAATAACGACCTTCTATCTTTATTTTATAGGGAATTATGATCATTTAAGTGAGCGCGATTTAACTGTCGAAAAGTAATAGTACCATCTTTGGGCTTCTGAATCTCGACGATGACGGCAGTTATCGAAATTCTGACGACGCAGTTTGAAAAGCCATCATTTGAAGTACTTGTAGCCAAATTTGTTTCAGGATAGGACAAACATGATTCCTACCGCCGCGGCGTGGTCGATTCTCTCGCGATTCCTCTCATAGGTTTCATGTTAAAAGAATAGTAAAAGCCGAGGGAGGATTTAAGTACAAAAAAAGAAACCTCGAGCCCTCTGTCGTTTATTTCCGAATGTTTGGTAATTTGCAGATGCATTTCGGGAGCGTTAAATAGCTGATCATTAGCAAGAGAGCGAACCTGTCACATACCCCAAAAATGAACATAAATTGTCTGAAAACTGAAACCCTAAACTTCGAAACCCTGTCCTTTCAAATCGGCGTCTCTGGGCGGGGGTCAAGGGAAGTGCGATATTCGATGGCGTGCGCTCATTGGGTGAGCTTTTTTTTTCGGAATATATTCGTGAATGAAAAAAAAATATGGCGAGCGGGAAGCCAAAAATAATTGTTTGAAAGCAAATATGACATGAGTGGTGACAACAAAAATACGGTTTCGAAAACTATTATATCTATCACCATGGTGGAGAATGTTCATCCTGATTGATATGGGAACGTACAAGAAAAAGTGAGAATACAAGAAGTCGCGAACGAACAAGAATACAAGAAGAAGAAAAAGTCGCGCTTTAAAAATCGCCTTATTAACACCGATGTGCAAAAAGCCATAACCTTTAATCACAATCGCTTTATTGTCTTACTTTATATTAGCTTTTTATGATCTCTCACGATGACAATTTGTCGTTGATGTAATTTCCTCTCTGCCATCTCCAATATTGGCGGGAAAATGTATCTCCCTTGTCCTTTCCTCGGCCAATGAGGAACCACCATCGATTTAACGCCAATGTCTCTCATTTAGACTCCGCCCAAAAACGCTATATTGGAATGCAACTCAGTTTATTGAACATGACTGATTTTCTATTCGCATTGTTGTGTATACTGCCTCTTTTATTCTTTAATAATCTGCTTAATTTAGTTAAATTACATATTTTTCTCACTATAATTCCGAAATGGATGTGGATGATTACCCTCTCGGCAACAACACATCTGGATTGGTAAGTCTCGTATACTTGATGTCTCATGCCTGAACGAATTGTGTATTGCGAGTAGCTTGGAGCACTAGGTTGGATTAGAGAACAATACGACGACATGGAACTGTTATCTGCAGGGTTTATATTAGAATTGAATTTCACTCACGGTCTCTGCATTATATTTAAACTAAAACCGGTGAGGATCGGGGGAATGGAGAGATCTCAGTTTTGGTTCTCCGACACTTGTGTTCATCAACTGTCAAAGATTCAAATTTGTTCAGCTTCGACTACTTGACTCTGTGATCATACAACAGCAGCGCAAACATCATGCATAAATCTCTGAAAAATCATACATAACGACGAGTTGTTGTGTCAGACTTCGTGATTCGACCAAATGTAAGTTGAGGTGACAAAAGCCCAACCGATAAAAGCCCAACGGATCACCGTTCACTGAATATTTGAGCAAGTAACTTGGGAGTTGTTTCGATGTTAGTATGTTAGTATGTGCTACACTACATCACCCCGATTAGATCCTCTAACTACTCGATCTTGAGTGTCACTCTCCTTCGCCGTATCGGGGTTCAAGGAATTGAGAATTTACAATGAAAATCATTGTGAGATATACGCCAAATGTCGCAACCAAACTATACCCGTGTTGCTGGAGTACTGTAGCTACTGATGAATTGTATTATCGATGAGTTACTGCATTTGTGTTTATCTAACCATGAATTTAATTTCAAATTCTAAATTTTGGACCATTTTGGACCATGAACCATGAACCATAAGGGAGAGTGAAACTCAAGATCGCCTAGTTCGATTATCTAATCAGGGTGATGTAGTGTACCACATACTAGTAACAATGAAACAACTCCCAAGATGTTATCTCAACTATCCAGCCAATGGTGATCTGGGATTTTGTCGGCTGGGCTTTTGTCACCCCCCCCCCAATGTACGTATAACATTCAGGAAGATTCAAATATCGAGATTTCCATTACTTCCAATGATGCAAATTAAACGTGTTGGTAATGTGGCAGGAATGCTTCAATCTTGGACTTACAGTGATTGCGGAGTCGGAAGGCTCACTCACATCGACGATAGAAATATCTACCAATGTGAGATGCTATTTTCAATATCTGATGATTTAAAAATGTACTAAATCTGAATTTTAAGTCAGTATATGTTGTAATGGATCCATACTACGAGGCAAAATTTCCAAAATTCATTAGCCCTCTCGTTCACGGAACTACAATTAATAACAGGATATACTATACGGCTAAATGCGCTAATCTTCTTTCGATTGAGTTTCCACATCATATCTGGATGTAAGTTTACTTTAGATATTTGAATATTCAAAATTCAAATAAAGCTTTTACAAAATATTTTTTTTGCAGAATTTCATAGATTGCTTAGGACATGTAATCGAAAGGAATGAACAATTAGCAATTCAACTTAACAACTTCTGGGATAAGATAATGGCTAGAGACGAAGACATTTTCAAAAATTGGAATTTTCAAGCTTGTGCAAGCGTGAGAAAGATATTTCAAGGGTCTTATACCGATGAAACTCATTCCAGATGTACGAGAACAGCACTGATTTCGTGTTTAACCATGTTCAATCAACACAATACTTTCAATGGCATCTATGCTTAAAATACAGTTTAGAGATGCTCAACCTTCCCTATACATGTGCCATCGTTATGAATACGGACATGGTGGCTTATTTGTGTTATTATGTAAATGAAACAAATTCAGAGTAAAACACTCAGTGTCTACAATCATGATGTTCCACAAGTGCTAAATCAATTACTTCCTTTGGCACTACACTGTTCGTTCGTCAACGTTCTATTCGATAATGTGGATCCATCTATTGTTAACTACTGCGCTACGTTATTCAATACTGAATCGATACACACAATATACTTTCAGTGCTACACTACAATTTGTGAGTTCTTCCAAAAAATATTATTCGCAACACACCAATTTCAAGCAATGTTTGGCTGGATTTCGTCGGACAACTGAAACCGCAGATGGTGATATATGAGCCCGTTTGCGTAAGAATCGGACAATTGTTGGCACGGCCTAAAAAAGTCAATTCTCTGAAAATTCGCGATTTGGGGTAATCTGACCCGCTGAAGACGATAGGCACACTCATTTTCATCAAATATCAGTGGTTGGCTCCAGAAGGCATGACGTCAATTTCTACCATTATCGCATATCTGGATTCAGGATATCGCTAAAAATAAGTCAAAATAACTACACATGTAGAATTTGATGATGATTACAGCTATCCAATTCATTTTTCACAAAAAATTAAAACTAATTAGCGATAAATAAGTTTTTAACGCGTTCAAAGTTCTCGGGGAGACTAGGCTTGATCTGACGGGCATGAAGAGAGGTATCCAAATCTGTCTTAAAATTTGAGTAAATCCATCGCGGTAAGGTTTATGCTACAATTTAGTGAGCGTTTTTAGCGTGCGAACTGTCAGAGAATAGGGGGAGAGGAGAGAGAGGCGAGGCGGAGGGAGATGGGAAGGGGGTCACAAGACAGAGAGAGGTAGATCAAGGGATTTGCCAGTGGAATGACTGACTTTAGTCGCTAAAAACGTTCACTAAATTAGAGCATAAACCTTACCGCGATGGATTTTCTCAAATTTTAAAACAGATTTGGATTCCTCTCTTCATGGCGGTCAGATTGAGCCTAGTCTCCCCGAGAACTTTGCACGCATTAAAAACTTAATTATCACTAATTAGTTTTATTTTTTATGAAAAATGAATTGGATAGATGTGATCCCCATGAAATTCTGCACCTGTAGTTATTTCCTGAATCCAGATATGTGAATCCTGAATCCAGATATGTGAAATTGGTCGAAATTGGCGTCATGCCTTCTGGAGCCAACCACCAACATTTGATCAAAATGAGTATGCCTATCCTCTTCAGCGGGTTTGATTATCCCAGAACGTGAAGTTTCAGAGAATTGACTTTTTTTAGGTAGTGCCAAATTTATTCAGAATTGTCCGATTCTTACGCAAATGGACTCATATACTCGAGCTCAGAATACGAATGGTGAGCTGGTTGTATATCTCAAGAGATATGTAATTATACTAAATTGTTTTAATTTTTAGATCTCATTACATCTTATCATTCATTTCAATTTTGAGTTAAATTGCGTTTACATAAACAACCAATTTCCTCTTGCCTCTTGCTGATCTTGTGGATTCTTTCGCTATTTTGAATCTGGATGCAGCGATTGCTGAACCACTTCCCCTCAGGTAAGAATTCTACAAATGATGTTGAAGTGACTTCATTATAACCCTCTTCTCGCATCTCATCTGATCGATAATGGAAAAAAATGAAAACATTCAAACTCTTAAAGAAGGAGTAAGATGAATGAGTGCTGGGAATCCCACCATGAGGATATTGTGCACGCAATGTGATACTGTATCAAATTTACAAGGACAAGGCAGAATATATGTAATGTGGGTGAATCATAACCTAACTATTAGGGTGTCCCATAATTTCGTATAATTTTTTTCAATGGAACGTAAAAACCGCCCTACTGATTGAGCATCCAAAATGCCAACACTATTGAGAGAGTAGAGTAACCACTACCCAATCATACAAGCCATTTGAATCAGCTGTTCTCCATAGTTTTTAAGAATCGTTTATATAAGGGAAACTGCAATAACCAAATTAGGCGTTTTCCTCGATATTTGTTTATTTTTGTACGACTTCTTCTTAATTAGATCATCTTAGTTTCAACGCAGTTTTATCGATCATTGATTGATTGACATATATACAACATTTGAAAGGAATCGTCTTGCTGTTGCATCAGCAACTATGAAAAAATCAAAATATTCTAACTCATAATTTCCTCTCTTTCGATGTAAATTCACCATTAAATAAATAATTGCCATTATTGTTCCCTCCAAGCTCGCCAAATGTTCTATGCACAAAGCAGTATGCAGTACCACTATATATATCTCCAATTAGCACACATTCAAATTAGGCTTCCATTTGTTCACAGACAGACATAACCGTTGTTGTTCTATGTGAGTATGATCGTTAATGAATGCTAGCACTCATAAAATACAACTCAGCGACATAAGATAAGCACACTGAAAGACTTATGGGAACATGTATTTTCAAATTAGTTAGGTAGATTCATAAAACCTTCGACTTCCTGCGCGGGGAAAAAGTTGAATCGAAAACGTGATTTTTGGTTACTGCAGTATACGTCACTGGATCTTTTCTTAAAAACCGGAGAGAGCAGCTGATGAAAATTCCATGGCGTGTGTGTTTGTGTAATGGTTACTCTATTCAATAGTATTGGCTTTTTGTATGCTCAATCAGTACAGCGGTTTTTACCTTCGCTCGAAAATAAAATATACGAAATTATGGGACACCCTAATAGGCACGTCCTGCGCTTGCAATGAACTTTGCGCGTATGTAACTAGGACATACATCGACTGATTCATAATCGGACTTTTGGGTTCTACTACTCGCACAACCGGTATAATCTGCGGGGCAATCAGCATAACCAGCCAGGACAAACTGGAAACGCAGTTTCGAGACAATCGCAAACCATAACTCAATATTGAAATTCCGATTTTGAAATCGCTATTCTGAATTAATTTATGCTTCCATTAAAGCACTCAAAGTTGAGATAGATACAGGCAACGAGTGAGAGTGTATGAGACTTTAAGATATTTCTCTACCTATTGGGGTGTCCGGAAAGTTCGTATAATGCTTCGGAAAAAAGTCAGTTCGCGATCAAATGCAGTGATTGCGCAATCTGTTTGTCAACAATGTATTGCATCATTCTGACGTTGAGTAGTGAGAGGATTTAATCAGTCTCCTAGTTGCTACATTGATTCTTCTGATGGACTCCCATCTCTACCTCCGAGCAGTTTTACTTCATTACTACCGTCTTGGCCGATCCGTGAAGGAGGCCCACTCTGCCCTGGTCCAATCGGAAGGAGCTGACGCCCCCTCCATACTCTTCTGCTATAAGTGGTTCTCCCGCTTCAAGAAAGGGGAGTTTGGTCTCGATGATCAACCCCGCTCTGGACGCCCTCCCTCCCTCGATCAGCCTCTCGTTCTTCGCACACTGAAGCGCAAGCCCATGGCCAGTGTGCGTGAGTTGAAGAAGGATACTGGTACTCCCAGATCAACGGTGTCCGATATCCTCCATCGATCTGGGAAGAAGCCGAAACTCCCTCAAGTGATTCCCCATGACCTCTCCCCCGAACAGCTGAAAAATCGTGTTCAAGTCTGTCGGGAATTACTCCATCGTAGATCCAATCTTCGATGGGTCAATTCCATCATCGCTACAGATGAGAAGTGGATCACGTACAATAACCCTGTGAGGAGACTGCAATGGGTGGATGCAGATGAGAAGCCCACGCCCGTCCCGAAGAAGGAAGAGCACGGAAAGAAGGAACTTCTCTGCTTCTTCATCTCAGTGCTCGGTCCCACCTACTGGGAGATCCTCGCCCCTGACACCAGCATCAATGCCGACCTCTTCTCTGAACAACTAGAAGATGTCGCGATCAGAGTCCCTCCCAGACTCCTGAACCAGGGCAAAATTCTTCTTCTGATGGACAATGCTCGCTTACATCGAGCGAAGATGACCCAGAAGAAAATGGACGAGCTGAAGATCGAGAGGATTCCCCATCCACCGTATTCCCCGGATCTCTCCCCATGCGACTACCACTGCTTCCGCTCTCTCTCTGACGTCTGCAAAGGAAAGAAGTTCAAGAATCGAGATGAAGTTGTGAGGGCTTTCGGGAACTGGGCGGTCTCGAAGAAACCCGCATTCTGGAAGAGAGGAATCGAGACCCTGCCCAATCGCTGGAGGGAGGTAGTGAGAAAGAAGGGGGCATACATTGGTCACTGAGAATTGTAAAGCATTGAATAAAAAAATAAAAACAAAAAAATACGAACTTTCCGGACACCCCAATATTTGAAACACATTTCAACCAGGAGCGTTTTTACATAGACGCTTTAAAGCGCAACATCGGCTAACTGCGATTTTTTTATCATAAATATATGAGAGTCGAATTTCAGAGCATTTGGTGCGATGCTCGCGAGATGGTGTAGCAGGATCAAAGTCTTATGTGAACGGACAGTGATGTCGCTTGCAAACGCTGAAAAGATCATTCAGGTATGAACATTAATGTTAATTCAAAGTGAATCGGTGTTTATTGTGTTATTTTTCCAGTTCTTCAGCCACATTGGAAAGGAAGTGGCATTGAAGATCAACAGTGACATGGAATTAATGGATGTGCAAACTGGAGAAATTCAAGTGTACGCTCTGACCACTTCGAGACTCGATGCGCAATTATTCAGAATGAGAAAGTCGAATGAGAAATAGTGCTTCTTGAAATGATTATGCAATTTATCATAATGATATATGATTATTCTCGAAAATTGTGTGAATAAAAACTGGAATGTTTTACAACTAAAATTGAGGGTTTGCATTATTAGAGTTTCACACAAATTCTTGCAAAAAACGTAAAAAAATATGTTTTTATGTTTGTAAAATATATTGTTAAAAATAAACTTATGGTCCCTCGCTACTTGCTGAATTTCAGCGGCTGTTCGCAAGGAACCCCTTGCAGGGAAGAACAATGGCGGCCAGTTACGTACTCCGATTAGCAAACCCCTACAGTTCCCCTTGCCCGTATTTATATTATCACCCCTCACAAGGGAATGGAACGCGCACTTGGTAAAATTATAGATCCTGGCATATTGGGTGGTCATCTAGACCATCAGCGCATTCGATTGGTACTTTTTCTAGAAAAATCGATAAATGTCTTAATGTGATTAAATGCATGGGTTTTCGTTACAATACATTTATCGATTTTTCTAGAAAAACAAATTAAAAAAATAGCATTTTTTGAAAGTACCATTCGAATGGTGGTCCGGATGACCACCCAATATACCAGGATCTACAATTGCACCGAGTGCGCCTACCATTCCCTTGTTAGTCTCCATTGTCGCTGTCCCTACACAAACAACGACAACAGTTACATGGACTAGCTCTTCTCTGAGATCTCTGTATTCGTTCGCATTCAATCGATGACTCGCGCTCGTTGGATGAGAAGAGGCAAGGGTTGAGTATATTTCGCCTGGACTACTGTGCGGGGGGTGTGAAAGCAATACGAAATTCAAATGTCAACTATCATTACAAATATCGTTGAGAGTTTCGAGGATGCGAATTCGATGACACCTCTAAAAATTAAGACAAAAACACAGACCTCGAGTTGTTAATTTTTGCGAAACTGTCGAGAATAATTAGTCATCGATGTTGTCACTGTGTTTACATAGTGTTCGATCATTCTTGTAACTTACAAATAAAAAACTCACAAATATACAACTCTATATTTGGTACAAGCATTCTCCCCACTCCAGCTCTCAGAAGGGCTCTCGTTCGACGTGATTTGAGGAATGGTGTTTATCAGCTTCCAATTTACAACACAGCTGGAATTTCCAGACACAACATATCGAAAAAATAACGAATTTAGTGTTTTCGTTAATCGCTCCTGGCATGTAATTTACAATTGTTGTCGTATCATCGAAGTACAACTCCTGTAATTGGACAGATAAAGTAACGAATTGTTTTACAATCAGCGAGCTCAGTAAATATGCCGGAACGTCCCATTATATTTGACTTTTTTTAAAATTTCGTATAGGAAGACCAAATACACAAATTAGCCATTTTTTTAAAATTTTTATCCTCTTACTTGCATTTGCCACCTCCAATATATTTTAAATGATAAACTTACTAGACCGTCATGCAAACTCACATCGTTGTTCACTTGTTAATGATCTGGGCCGTGAAATACTCCGTAGCCACGCTCAGAGCGATTGTGGCGGCCAAAATGAGAATAAGCACGAAGTAGACCATAATTCTAGTAAATATTGATCATTCGTGAGAAATATATGTCGTGGACATATCGCGAGTGAGATATAAATACGCAACACAACTTTATAGAATTACCAAGTAATAGCAGATGCTATATTGTAGGAATCTTTAACGCGCAATAATAAGAAAACATTTCCAGCGCTTTACTACTTGTTCAATGAGAGGAAGTTGGAACTACGGCGCAGTATGTTTACACAAAGAATGATATCAAGTTCAGTGAGAGTGATAATTTCGACCTTGGGAGTGGCACACAAATCGAGCAATGATTAGAAACTCGTGTAAAGTTAAGAACACAAGAGCGAGAGTAGTGTTGGATTGTCGGATATGAAAAAAACACATATTATTGTATATGCAAACATAATACAGAAAACAAAAAAATAACGAGATGGCAAGAAGTTAAAAAAACGGTGCAGAATTGAATTCATGAGTGAATGAAAAAGTGGTTGGTAATGGGCAACATTCTGATATCCGGTGTTTACACAGGCGCGACATGTTTGAGTGGAGTAAACATCTTAGTGATTGAGGGAGCAACGTGATTTTCTCACCGATCACAAGGTGTTCGAGTGCCTAACTAATTGAAAAATTTAAAGACACCTGGGCGTTACAATTCTGGTTTGGAATTTTGAGCAGATTTGAGTTTGTAAACCGTTATTGATTGAATTGAAGATGGTCCGCGATCGATTACTTTGTTCGGCGACATCTGTAAACGCTATTCCATAATCACTTATTTACGTTAGTGTGTCGATATTCGCCGTGGTCTTAGTGAACAGGCGGATATTTGTGCATTGCATGAACGATCTTCTCATATATATTCTGCAGTCAATTTATGATGAATCATAATATTCCCTTGCGATACTTATTCAAAAACGAAACACATGAAACGATGTTCACGATAGGAAATGGTTACAATTATGTAATTGACTCGCAGGTCAGTATAATTGTATCGCTCAAGTGCGAATAGTTCTCACCTGGCTGTTTTTCTCGCTCGTATGCAATCAACCGGGGGGGGGGGGGGGGCATTTTCCCACTCATTACATTATCTGGACCAATGAACGCGCGAGATCTATTCCATTCAAACTCGTCTAGGCCACGCCCAGAGACGCCGAGTCTGCAAATTCTGATGGTAGTCCATATCCCAATTGAACTAATGTTCTCCCGTGAAATAAATTGTTTTGCCACCATAACTTGTTATGCATTTGCAATTCCACTGACATTTTGGATTATGTATTACCATGCTGATTATTCTGTTTTAGGGTTTGACTGAAGACGCAATTAATTATGGCTAATGTTTTTCTTCCGAATGTTGGTAGAACAGAACAAGTTAGTCTTACATCTAGAACGCACTTTTACACAATTGCTCGATCGAGATCACGTTTATTTCAGCTTCGTGCACTATTATCATCTTCGATCGATCAAATGAATCGGGCAAGAAATCATCTAGAATGCTGTTGGAAAGAATTGCAAACTGACGAAAATCATCGTTTTCTTGCTTCAAAATTCGTCGTTCGAAAAATTGTGAAGTGAATTAGCTGATTCACATGAAATGCAACTTCGTTTAGAAGCCGCAATTCTACGATATTGCTCAATCTTTCGAGGTGTCCATTATATGCAATGATCTCGAAGACGTGAATCTATGGAAACAAATATTTGCGAATGCAGTGTGGGAGAAGGAGGATTCTGAGACCGGCATGTTGCGTAGCATCACTTTTGATTCGAATGTAAGCATATATGAGGTGAATCGCGAGAGAATCGACCATTTGAGGGGGGTGGGCGGCGGTAGGAAACAAATGTGTCGTATCTGGCATAAAATATACCTACAAGTATTTCAAATGATGCTCTTTCAAACTGCGTCGTCAGAATTTTGATATCTATCGTCAACTTCGAGATTCAGAAGGCCAAATTTGGTACTATCACTTTTCAACTATCAAATCGCCCAAACTTAAATGATCATAAATCCGTAAAAAATGAAGATAGAAGGTCGTTCTTTGTTTCATATGAAAGCTACCATCATGCTCTACAACTTCACTGGTCATCATTCCTAGTCTTCATCCTGGTGGGGGGCGGTCGGGTGGACCAAAAGTGACGTAACTTTCGAAATCGGAAAAACTATCTGGGTTTTCATGCTTAAGTTGTAGTACATACATGTACCTCACTTGACGCCAAAAATGAGAGAAATCGGAGTATAAACAAAAAAAATGCTCTCACTTTTGTGCGGCGACCCCAAAATGAGTTCTGAACAAGAGTACTTACGTATCTAAAATTGGCCTTATTTGGGCTGAAAATCATTCAAAAACATCCAAAACAACATTATAAGTGTATTCCCCCATATTATAGCACTTCCATTGGGCATAAATGGTAATCTGACCGAAAATTTGGAAATCGGTATTTTGACTTATTTCGACATGCGGGATGGGCCCAAATGCACTAAATGGGTTTCAAATAATGTATTTCTCGAAACAGCTCAAAGAAAAATGCCTCCTGAAAAGAGGATATTTCGAATGATGAATCCAAGGAAATAGGCGAAACTGTTCCCATGGTCAACGTAAAGCAAGAGACTCGGCTTATGGATAGAAATGTAGAGCATGATGAGCTAAACATTTCATCTGTTGAAAGTGAGTCTCTATCTTTTCGTTGAAACATGCTACAGAGTCTGGAAGTTGGCCAGAACTGGGCTAGAATCCCCCGAGAGCGCGTGCTCTAACCGTCTGCCGCTCTCGCCGCCTGACCTCCCTCTCCCTCCCCTCTATTTAACGCTCCCCCGCGAGCCTCTTTCGTCGTCTGAGTAGTTTCCCATTGATACGTTGTATTTTTTTTTCAGAATTTCACCAAACATATAGAATCCGCTATCGAAAATCTGAAAGATGAAGCTGAAAAACTGCAGAACTTGTTAAACGAAAACAATTCCGACTTCGAGTCTGTCATATCCACGGGTTGGCACTGACTCATGAGCCTTTCACCACCTTTGGATTTCCTCATCTGAACTGATTTCACCGACGAAAAGGCGTATAAATGGGCTCTTGCTCACCCGCTCCTTACCAGTTCATTCAACTACCCTTTTTTGTCGAATTATATTATAATCGTGTTATTTTTTCATACCTTCCGCATTACATTTTCCCATCTTACGTATTACATTTTTTTTTGTTTATGGCTTCATTTTCTCGACATAGTAAACAAGCGAATTATCAAAAATGTTGGTGCATAACCTCATTGTCTGGTGTAGTTGGATGCAAATCGACCATCAGATATCCAAAGGGTTGACATTTGACCGCATCTTCGTACGCCTCCCAAAAGTACTGCGATTTTCCAGGAAACAGCTGTTTTGCAAAGTTCTGAAGCTGAAGAGTATCTCAAAGTTCTGAATCTGAAGAGTACCTTGTTAAACAAATGTAAGTGCTGTTGGCCCGGGCTGTTCTTTCTTGAGCAAAAAAAAGGCTGGACAATGTTAATTATCGAACAATTGCAATGATGAGAAACACGTGTAAATAGGTTGTTGAGTTCCGACTTGTTCTTGATGTAATACGACATGAGGTCATCCAATATCAACAACTTGTGATCTTTTCCTTCCAGCATCTCCATATCGGGCGGACCTTCGTGAAGCTAAATCTTTTCATGCTTCGGAAAGTCGTTAGTATTTATGCCATAACACCAAATAATTTTATCGATTGGCTTGTCAAACATTTTCGCTTCATTTTCCAAAATCTTACGCAATAAAGTTGTCTTTCCAGTTTGGGTCGCGCCAGAACAGTAAAGCAGGCATGGGGTCTTTATAACAAACTTGTCGAATTGCATAATTTACAATGACTATATTCAGTCATACTAAACGGTCTTCACTATTCATTCTATTCCAACTAGTAATAGTTTTGGTCTGCATAGTAGCAGCGCTACTAAATATTACCTTATTTCCCGACAGCGAAAGACGTCCTTTTTGGCTTGGACTTTTGTCTAGTTGTCTAGCCCTAATTATTCCATTTCCTATTGGTCATGGCGGAATTTTTCATAACAATTCCTTCCAACATTCCGGACCATCCCGAGAACTCCAGCTCGTCATTTCTGGTACGTCTTCCGGAGCCGATAAAACTAAAAACTGAAAAATGGAAGTGTGGTTTGGCCGAACTAATTTACACGAATAGTTTTGAAAACGTTTCAGAAGCACTCGTTTTTACGGCTATTGACAAAAAAGGTTCTAGGTCTGACTTTAAACTTCCACGCGGTAATTATCGTGATAATAATAATAATAATAATTCTTTATCATGCGACAGTGCAGAGGTATAAAATAGATGTTACAGGGAAAATTAGAATCATGATAATTACGATGTCATATCTAGATGACAAAGGGAGTATAGCCGTCAGTTACAAGCGAGAGTGAATTAGAGATAATGAGAATAATCAATACTATGTATAGCTCTAGCTCTGAGCGAGAACAGTTCACTATTTCTAGAGATTACAATATTATCGTCAAACTATTATCAACCTTTGGACCCTCGGCGACCCCCCAGATTCCATCAGGAGGAAGCTTCGTATTTCCCGAATGACAGTCTATCGCACCATCTCCCGTTTCAAGCAGTTGGGCACTGCGAAGGACCGTCCAAGATCAGGAAGACCCAAGACCGCTCTCACTCAGAAGAACAGGAGAATCGTGGAGAAGAGAGTGAATCGCAATGCCAAACGATCCATCAGGAAGATGGCTAAGGATCTCAAGATCTCCAAAGGATCCGTGTGTGCCATCGTTCATTCTCTTCTCAAGTCCTACCCCTACAAGATGAGAAAGGGCCATGGCCTCACTGATGTCCACAAGCAGAAGCGCCTGGAGAGATGCAAGCTGCTCCTTCAGCGGGCCGATCGTGGGGAGCACTTGACTACCGTTTACTCTGACGAGAAGCTGTTCTCAGTCGAGGAGGTCTACAACAGTCAGAACACCAGGATCATCGCCAAGTCTCCTCAGCAAGCTGACGCCAGAGGTAGAACCATCTCTCGCATTGCCCACCCCCAGGCACTGATGGTTTGGGCTGGTGTGTGCTCGACGGGCAAGACTCCTCTCGTGTTCGTGGATCCCGGGGTCAAGATCAACAAGGAGTACTACACCAGGGCAATTCTCCAGAAGGCCCTTCTCCCCTGGTCCCGCTCCCACTTCAAAGGGGCTCGCTGGACCTTCCAACAGGATTCAGCGCCTGCTCACTCGGCAAAAGTGACGCAGGCATGGTGTCGCGCCCATCTGCCCGACTTCATCTCGAGTGAGGAATGGCCCTCGAACTCCCCCGATCTCAACCCTCTGGACTTCAGCATTTGGTCAGTGTTGGAGAAGGAGGCCTGCTCTACTCGCCACAAGAACCGCGATTCCCTCAAGGCAGCCCTTCTCAAGGCATGGGAGAAGATCGACGTCCCTTACCTGCGGGCCGTCATCGACTCGGTCCCTCGTCGTCTCAGAGAGGTCATCGCGGCCAATGGAGGCCAGATCGAGTGATCGTGCATTGTTATGTTCATATGGTCACTGATAAATACTGTGCCCCGTTTGAGTTGTCTATGTTGCTTTTAAAGAAAGATACATGGTTTTATCCGTGTAACAATACTTTTTGGACACCCTGTACATCTTCGTGAATAACTTTATATACGAATGCTAAGTCAATAATTGTACGACGATACTCTAAAGGTTCTAAATGGAAATAACGTAGGCGATCAGGATAAGACCTGTTAGGGACGCGACATTTAAGGAGTACAGATTTGGTGTATTTGCGCTGGACACGCTCGATGTTATTAGACAAATCCCTACTTTGAGGTGACCAAAGTTCAGAACAAAAGGATGGGGCGGACGTATGTGACAAAAAGTCGAGAATAAAGCTGAGGATTTTTTGATACGAAGGTGCGCAAGATGTATGAGCAACGAGAACGGGCCTTTGAGATCTTACTAGATATGTGAGCACTAAATTCTAGTTTATTAGAGTATGTAATTCCTAAGTCGGTGAATTGGGATACGGTAGGAAGAGAAATACCATTAAGAGTAAAGATAGAGGGAGGATGTGACCTTCCTATAAGCATTGTCTCGGTCTTAGTGAGGGATACGGTAAGGCCCCAATCAGAGGACCACTTAAAAAGGATATCAAGAGAGGATTGGAGAGAGGCAGGATCAGAGTAAGACCAGAGTTTGGCATCATCGGCATAAAGAATACAGCGAACATTTGGAGGAAGTAGGGAGGGTAGGTCACTAATGTAGAGGGAGAAGAGAAGAGGCCCTAAGACAGAGCCTTGAGGCACGCCTGAGTGGGCAGGGAAAGAGGGGGAGGAAGAGGTATTGACTGATACTGATTGTGATCTACCGAGTAAGAACGAACGAATCCAAGATAAGAGGGATCCACAAATGCCTAGAAGTGAGCATTTGTGGATGAGTAAGTTGATCGGGATAGAGTCAAAGGCACGCGAGAAATCGATACATGCAACAGAAATGTAGTGACCATCGTTAAGTGCAGAGTGCCATTGAGAGAAAGAGTTAAGAAGTGCAGAGGTGCACGATCTACGTGGGCGGAAACCGTGTTGGTAAGGGGAGATGAGATTGTTCTCGGAAAGGTACTTCCAGAGAGTCTCGCCTACGATTTTCTCCATAACTTTGGAAGAGGAGCAAGTAAGTGAGATGGGTCAGTACGAGGAGGCAGTGTTTTTCGGGCCTTTACGCTTATAGATTGCCTTGACTTTGGCAGTTTTCCAAATGGAAGGAGAAGCGCCATGGAGTAAGAATCTATTGAACAGTATGGAGAGAGGAATGCAAATGTGAGGGGCAGTATCTTTAAGGAAGATGTAAGGGATGTGATCGGGAGAAGTGGATGAGCGGGGTGGGAGACGAGAGAGAAACTTAGCTACGAGGAGAGGGGAAATGTCGACGTAATCAATAGATGTGGGGGAAGAAAGAGTGCAAGAGAGAGGGATAGAAAGTGCTAAGAGAGAGGTGCTATTGTACGAAGCAGTGAAATGACGAGCTAGTTCACATGCTTTTGATGTGTCAGAAACGCAGAGAGGACCGTCGGGAGAGACTAGTGAGGGGATAGTATCGGATTGATCTTTTATTCGCGTACTTGCATAAGAGAAGAAAGCTTTGAGGTTATTCGATTTTGCCAGACGGTTTTCCCTATTCCTAGCGGTGTGCTTAATAGATTGTTTAAGTGAACGGCATGCAGAGAAATAGTCAGTGATGGATCGCCTCATATATGACTTCCTACATTTACGTAATAGGCGAATGGAGCGAGAAGAGAAACGGATACGCTTTCGATTGAATGAGCGAAGTGGTACGAAGTTGTCTATGATAGAGTGAACTATTTCGAGGAAACTAGAGTAGAGAAAATCGGGGTCGGAAGAGGAGGATAGCAGAGAGGTCCAGTCGACAGCGTCAATCTGAGAGCAGACTGCGCTCCAATCGACTCGACTGTAGTCTCTACGGGGTGCGTGGGAATGGGGAGGAAGAGATATGGGAAGAGAGAATCGGATAACAGAGTGATCGAGAGAAGGGAGAGGAGGTTCGACAACACAATCGTCAAAGAGATGAATATGAGAAGTAAAAACAAGATCGAGAATATTTAAATTACGAGTAGGCGAGGAGACTATTTGATGGAGAGGAAGAGATCGGGAGAAAGATAGAAGAGCATTGGAATGAGGATTGGTCGAAGAGAGGGAGAGAGAGGGCCAATCAATTTCCTTGCAGTTAAAATCACCTACTAAAATAATGGGGGAGAGATGGGAACAGTTCAGATCATAGATATACTCAAGGCACTCGTTAAAGGACTCAATACAACACGAAGGGCTGCGATAGACACAAATTAGGATCACGGAAATGGATACAGTGAGGGTGACCTGACATGATACTAGTTGGCAGTAAGCAGAAAAGGATTGGGATGATATCAAGGAGGAGGGGAGCGTACTATCAACAAGAATGGCGACTCCGCCACCTGCGATAGAGGGGTCTCGATCGGCTCTGTACACTATGTATCGGTCAAAGGAAAGCATCGCGTCAGTTAAAGTAAAGGGAGAAGCCCACGTTTCAGTTAGGTTCAGAATGGAAAGGTCTGAAGATAGAGCATACTGTTCTAGAGTGTGGATTTTAGAGAGCACAGAGCGACAATTAATCAACGAGCATTTGATTGAACGGGAGCGACTATTAGGATGAGAGAATGGCAGGCTGCGTGATGGTGGGGAGGGGACAAGAGGGGGAAATGACCCAGACGATGGAAGAGAAGAAGGAGGGAGGGAGAGGGAAGTGATGGGATGAGGTGAGAGAGTGCACTGGGGTGAGGAGACGATAGGAGAGTCAGAGGGAGTGGGATGCTCGACAGAAGGGGACAACGTGGCAACGTGGGGAGCCTTGGCGACCGGCTCACCGGGCATCCCTCCAGAAGACGGACGAGTGCGAGTACGAGTCCTAGACTGGGTTCCACCACGAGAGAGTGACGAGAGAGAGGAATTCCCTCGACCACGACCACCACGATTGCTCGATCGACCACGAGAACGAGAGGATCCCTGAGATCTATCTGCGAAGAAGGGATTGGCACCGAGAGAGTGGGAGAAATGGGAGAGAGTTGAGAAGAGGGAAGGGACACTCTCGCTGCCCTCTCTCGATGCTCTCTTATGCATCTCTGCCTGCATACCTTCAGGGAGATTTCTGCACTCTCTCAATTGGACAATTTCCAGGTTTCTCACCACGAATCGGATCTGGCCTACCTCCAGATTCCTCTCGTACGCCTCTCTCTTGAGCTTTCGCTCGAGAGAGAGCTGGTCCATCGCATAATCGGGACGAATGTACGCCCGAGTGGAACCAGTGAGGCGTCCGCACTTCACACGGATCGCCTCAGCGAGGAACAGAGTGCGAGAGGCAGCACTGTCCAGTTGGATCTTGATGATCCGAGGGTGGGAACTCCCATCTCTTCTTACCTTCGGATGTCGGAAAAACGTTACCTTCTCCTCTGACAGCAGCTTGGTCAGATCAGGATTGTCAATCTCCTGGAAGATCCTCAGCAGCATCGCCTTGTCCTTACTTACCGTATCCTCCTCGTTCTCTCCCTCGGGGACGTTCACAAGAACCGCCCGAGTGGCCTTGCCGTCTAGCGTGTCCTTCTGGGAGAGGACAGAGGCCATGGCTACCTTGAGATCGAGGGAGAATGAGGCCGCGGGGGCGACTTGGCAAGATGGCAGACAAGAAGACGAACGAGCTCGGTCAGGCCATCGATCGACTTCTGCTGCTGCGAGAACAGCGTGCACAGTTCGGGATCGATGGTCATCGCGAGAGAGTGAGACAGAAGGAGAGAGACAAAGACGAAAGACAGGAAAAGGGGAGAGAAGAGGGAGGGTGAGAGAGTGTGGGAAGGGAAGAGAGTGCGGGATAAAGAGAGAGAAGAGGGGTCAGGAGAAGGGAAGAGAGACGCGTATGCGGGAGCGAAACCTATCGCTGCCCTAATCCCGGTCGGGACCCTTCACTTCCTCGCTGATCGCAGTGCAGCACTGTCGGTTAACGTGCCTGGGGCAAGTGACACGGACCGAGCAGTGAGGCCTTCCAAACTCAGAAGAGTATGGGTAGCCGTGCTAACAGCTTAGAAACTCGCGAATAAACAGACTATAAGAAACACACGAGAGACCGAGAGGCCGCGACCTCTCTCGGTCAAGGAAGGGAAGGGGTATGAGGAAGGGAAGGGGTATGAGGAAGGGAAGGGGTATGATGCATTCGACCTACTCGATTCCCTCTGGTCAGCAACTCCTAGACGACGTAAACGTCAAGCCGAAGAAATGACAGATGAACAAAAGGAAGAGCTAAAAAAAAGAATAGCACAAGGAGAAGGATTGATGCTGCTTTGGCCAGAAGAGCGGCCAGGAATCGGAAACAAAACGAAGCTACAACTACGGGTAGCGAAAGCACTCAAGCCCCAACTCAACCTACTACTGAAATTCCAACTCAAACTCAAGCACCAACTGTTATTCCTACTCAACCTCCCGCTGAAACTCCTACTCAGGCTCCAACTCAAGCACCAACTGGTATTCCTGCTCAACTTCCTACTGAAAGTTCAACTCCCACTCCAGCCCCAGCTGAACGTAGTGAAAGCCAAGGACCTGTACCTCCACCAGCAGCTCCTGAGCCCCGACCTCCAAAACAGCCAACCTTCCCAGCGTTTATTACATTAGATCTGGTTCAATTTTCCAAACAGGAAACTTTGGTCAAGAATGCTTCCGCTGAACTGGTAAATCAGGCAAAGAGCATTCAATCTGAAATTACCAAAATTTCTAAAAACAATATCAATGCCGTCATCGACGAAAGCAAAAAGCTTCAGGCACTACTAAACAAAGTCATTGAGGCAACAAACGAGGTATCAAAGATCTTCGCAGAGGATAACAAGGCTACGCAGGAACTACTCGGACAATCAATTGATATTCAAAAGGGAAATGCTGCAGATTCCAAAAGGATCGCTAATCAGGCAAGTGTTCGCAGCTATTCGCTTGGTCGCGCTCAAGATCAACTCAAGAAACATGGTTTCTCGTTTGACTTTGATCCCCTTTTGAATCGCTTAATCATATCAGTAAACAAGAGTATGCTGGAGAGTTTGGAATTATCGCCTGATTTGGCCTATCTATGTGGGTTTGCAACAAAATCAAACAACGAAAGGTTTATCATAGACGAATCCAAGGCAGTCGCCTCCTACTCTATTGATTTCAATAACAACATTTCGTCAATTTTCGTTTATGCCGACTCCATTCAGCCTTCTATTGTCGGAAATGTCAAGTCGCAGCTTTTACGAATTATTCCAACCTTAACGAACCATACGAACGTTTCTTCCATTTTCAATCCTATTCAGCATCTGGCGATCAATAAGGAAATTATCGATACCATCAGGATCGACATATGCGACGCCTTTGGAAAACCTATAAAATTCCAGTATGGAACGACCATTTGTACTTTACATTTTATCAAAATCAAACCATGAAAGATTGTTCAGAATTTTTCGATTATAATAAAGTTGACTTTGTTAATATTTTACAGTATGACGCTGGCCAAAAGTTTATCGGATTTCGCAATCAAAGAGGTCGAGGCTTTGCAGGAGTCGTAAAACGACTTCGCGTAGCAATCCCGTCTTTTCTTGAATCGCCAGTCGGAAAGCAAGTAACGCAGGCTGCATCAAGCGTCGCGTCTGACGTCATAAACGGGTCGACCCCAAAATATGCATTTAAACGAGCCGGAAGACGGACTATCCGCAATCTAACTGGTCTTGGAACTCGTAAAAGACCCTCCAGTTCTGCTTTCCTTCCTAACGAAAACCGGTCGTATTTCCTACCTGCCCCATAATAATGCAGAAAATTATTAACCCCAAGTCTAAGAAGTTAACTGTCCCTGAACTTGACCTGTTTAGTGTTCCCGATACTTCAGTGGGCGTGGTCAATAGCCGTTATGTAGAATGTCCTCTTACAAATTCGTTTTCAACGGGACACCATGGACCGCTGGAATGGCGATATAATTTGCAAAAGAGTTTTCTCAACCTTCAACGTAGTTATGTTCAGTTTACCATCGGCATCAGAGATAAGAATGGCAAAAAGCTTGAAGTTAAGGAGGCTGAAAAACTTCCCATCGCATTTTGTCAAATGATCGGCAAGACCCTCTTCAAGCAGTTCCAAGTTTATATCAATGGTGTTCTCGTGGAGGACTCTTCGCCACTTTACGCATGGAGAAGCACAATTGAGACAGAGCTCAACTTTGACAAAGATACCAAGAATACAACACTTTCACTCGGTGGCTATGCATCGGAACATAAACCAAACAATGATCCAGCTTCGGCAGGGCATGTCAGAAGAACTGGTTGGGTAGAAAAGGGAAAAGACTCAATTTGCAGCTACTCTTAATTTGAACCTTTTCAATCAGCCCCGGCTTCTTCTAAACTATGTCGATTTTAAGCTAATTGGCTATTTAAATGATCCCAAGTTTGTAATCGATTCACTCGAGATTGATAAAGATCTCAAAGCGCCAAATGATACAATCTACACGTACGAGCTTACGGACATTAAGCTTCTTCTTCACGAGTACGAACTTCATGATTCTGCATCGCTGGCAGTCGAACAGCTCCTTAAACAGGAAAATATGATCACCTACCCGCTTACAAATGTTGAAATGCGTAGTTTCTTTGTAGCTCCTGGTCGTTTTGATGCACCAGAATGTCGTCTGCTTACTTCAGCGCTTCCAAAGCGAGTAATAATGTGCATGGTAGACGCGCTATCTTACATCGGATCCCATTCCAAGATGCCCTTCAACTTTAGACATTTTGATGTAAAGGAGGCGTACCTCGAATGTGGTGGACGAACCATTCCTTCCAGACCACTTAACCTCGACTTTGAAAAGGATATGTACATGCCGGCCTATCTCAATATGCTGGAAGGAACAGGCTTGGCGCGTTCCCTGGACAACAATGGAATTACGAGGGAAATGTTCAAGGATGGGTTCACATTCTTTGTCTTTGAATTTTCGCCAAACCTAGACTCGGAAACATTTGACCTAATTAATCTTGGTACCACTAGTTTCAATGTTCAACAAAGCGGTACCTGATCCGGGTTTGTATTGTATTCTTCATTGTCAGTATGACTCTGTTTTTACCATTGATGATAACCGTGTGCCCCATGTTGACGCACTCATGTAAATATATTTTATCGGATAAACAGGTTAAGTGTACAAAAAAGGTTTACTAGGAAGCGAAAGCTTCCTCCGTGAACAAAAGTTCCCAAGGGGCCTTCGGCACTAGGGCTAGGAACTAGGAACCATAGGGGGAAGGGTGTTAGGCAGCAGGCACGAGTTCTTGTTCGTAGACAATACCAGTGATTTCTTCTCCAGATTGATGAACAACTTTGTAGGTAGGCGGCGAACCTGCCAGCGCTCGAACAATTTGAAATACTTCTTCTGTCCAGCCCGACTCATAACCGCGATGGAAAGCCTTGTTTTGGTGACTCATACGAACCAGTTGACCAATATTGTATCCAGGCTTCTTGGCAGGGGCCCTAGTTTTACTCGGCACATCAGCAGGAACTTTTGCTCCAGAAAATACTTGTTGCGGTGTGCATTTGATCATTCGATGATATGAATTGTTTATTGCCTTTGTAAGTTTGTCGCAAATATCGATCCACTTTTTGGTATGATTCGCCGTAAGATATTTGAAAAGCCTAGTTTCCCAGGTTCGATTAAATCGTTCGACAACTGCACATTTAATATCCGAGCTTGGATGAATTAATTTAATAAATCGAGAAGAGAGATATGCCTTTACACGAGATCCAACAAACTCTTTGCCCCTATCAGTGATCAAAAAGGTGGGATACATGTCTAATCTTTCAAACGTCTTTTCCAAGGCATATGCAACCTCTTGTCCAGTTTTTCGATGTAGGGGAATAACAAAAGCAAATCTACTATAGCAATCAATCATGGAAAGTGCATAACGATGCCCTTTATTTTGACGGGCAAACGCACTAATATCGATTAGATCTGCTTGAACATGCGAAAAGACAAAATCACCTGTTGTTTTACGACGAGAAATTTGTACCTAACTTGTTTATGTCTCGAGTAAACTGGCTGAGATTCAAGAAAACGAGTAATTGTTTTGCTTGATCGTTTACTAGCTTTTTGTAGCGGTCCATGGGAAGAAAATACGGTAGGTTGATCAAGGTTATAGAATAATTTTTTCAACATGAATAATACAATGAAAATTCGCGAAGACCAAGCCCTTATGTAAAGTCGTTTGCCGGACCCTCCTTGAACACGTTGTAGACGTGAAGACTTTGTCGGTCTTGCCCAACTAGGAACAAGACGTTCGTCATTTTGTTGCCTTTTTTTGCTTGCCAGACCAGTCATGACTGATATTTGCGCAGGATGTTTTGTTGTTTTTGGAGACTTTTCAATTGTCTTTGATTTCAATTGGGGAATGGGCGTTGCGGCTTTTTTAGGAGGTCTAAACGTTGGAAGGGGAATAAACTTTGTTTGATCTGGCGAGATTTCTCTAGTATGGCCAAGGGTCGGTTCAACATTGCGTTTAACGCTGATCACATCTTGCTCAAAATAATCAGTGTGTTTTGGTTGAGAGTAAAAGTCAATTAACGGTAAAGAAACGTCAGGAGAAATGGTGGTAGTTGTTGGATCAGACCGATCATCTTTCAAGTCATTATCCTTTCTATAGTTGATTAGACGAGCTAGTCTGTCTTGATACATCTTCATTTTTGTATGCGGGTCAATATCCTTTCGAAGAATAATACCGTCCAATCTTCTTTCCATCTCATTTGCTTCTTTCTGTGTAACGGCGACAAAAGGCTGAACTCGTGAAGTATGCTTCATCATTTAGTAGAAAGAACAACTTGAACAATAATGCAAATGAAGTAATGGGAAAAAGTTTGAAGTAAGTCTCGGGCCTTTTCAGCGTCTCGACACTTGCCAGTATAACGAATGATTGGAAGGAATGTTACAATAGCGTTTCCTTCGGAACGATTAAATGCGATTTTATGAATATTGAAAAGAATTTCAACAAGACAACCAATTTCGGAATGAGTTGCTTGTTTAATTGCCAATCGAGAATGGCGAAGAAGTTTATGAAGAAAGTCAGAATTTCGGGAAATGCGACTGTTCATGGCGAATCTTGACTGAAATAGTTCCGTCGGCTGGGCTTTTGTAGATTCCAAGGTTGCATACCAGTTCATCCTTGATGGCCGTCGCTAGGTTCGGCATGGCTTCGGGCTTCCTGACTGAATTGGCGATATGCATGCTTGGATGTCCCCTCGAATTGCTAGTCATAGCTTGGCTTGGCATGACTTTGTTCGCTTCAATGGTCGGCATTCCCATCGGGTTATTCGGAATGGTCTTCTTGTGAACTTGTTCGTGTCGATTACGAGAAAAGGTCGAATAAAATACTCTATTACAAGGGAAACAATAAAGTCTAGAATGCTTTTCCATCATATGTTTGGAAAGCTCAGGATATTGAGAATTACAGATATTACAGAGAAAAGACATGATACAACCGCTCAGTGTGAATGTAAATGGGATAAATGAAAATAAAACGTTTGCTTTAAATACTTTCTAACATACGTGTCGTTTCGTTTTACACGATGAAAGGTGGAAACGACAGAATGGAATGACCTTTTGCGAAATAGCATTTCGTTTACCACAAAGACACAGTACGCGCCACAAGTTATCTCCTGAAGTTTCTGATGTTTTTCTCGGTTGAAGTGGCAAAGTTTAAAGCTTTTGCAAAACTCGAGAATACTTTTTACACGGGGTGGGCCTCCGAAGGAGTCAAAGTAATAGCAAACACCGTTTTGGACTACAATGGCTAACCAATGCGTTCCTTCTTGCTCTGATGAATCCGTGTTTACAAAGAGTCCGAAGTCTTTTTGTTCTAGTTTATCGGTATACGGTAGACAATCGGACGGAAATACGCCCAAAAAGTTGGGAATATGGGCGAGTAAAGATGTAATTTCGCTAGAATTCATCTATTGCGGAATTTACACTTGACGATTCCGTCGACAATAATGTACTCAAGACTAGGACAATTCTTTTGAATGAATGTAGTTATGTCAGAATTGTAGATGCCTTCGTTTATATCGCAAAGAATCTCGATGAGGCATCCGACAGACATTGGTCCTTGACGAAGGTAGACGATCAGTTCGATAAGTCGCGCTAGTCCTGGTCCTATGAAGAAAAAATGCGTACAGTAATAGCGCAATATTGGCAAAACTATTAACAAAAGTTAAAACATTGAATACAATATTGGAGTTGAATCGTACTGGTAAGTTATCATACGAAGAATACACTATGCCACCCTGCTTGAAGAAGATGACTTTTGTCAAATTGTCAAACAGATATCCTTGAATATTTTCAAGAAGTCGAACTTGATTTTCCTTATTAAGATGGAAAAGAGTATTATGCTCGAAAAGAAAAGATTCTTCGTTGTTTATCCACTCTTCACTTGCGAAAGCGAAGAAACAACCAGTTAGTAAAAGAACAAATAACATGACTGATAGACTATTAACTCGTACTAATTTAAATAAAGTTCAAGCTAGGATTAGAGATAATCAAACTTACCTGTTGGGAAAAAAGGCATTGCGAAAGATTATGACTTATATGTTATGCAAAGCGAACACGATCGCGAAATAAAAATTTGAGAAATTCGCTAGTTATTGCGAAAAAAAATTGGAAAAGGAAAGAAATATGAGACTTTCATCATTATTGTTTGTGTTTGTCGCGCGTGCTGTTGTTTTGGTCCCGGTATACTCATTCATTCATTCATTCATTCATTCATTCGTTTATTCCGTTAGGTGGGAGTTCAAGAAATAACGAGAGGGTATACAAGAAACGGATGTCCGTCGATTGGATCGAATCGGTTGAAGGTTGCTAGGCAGCAAGGGTAGGGGAGGGGACGGGATCAAAGATCAAGCCGAGTGGCAATAATAGACGGGGGATAAAAAGTGGGGGGTTGTGAACGGATATAACTAGAAAATACACTATGCGAAGAACTAACATATTCTATGGGAAGAGCATTCCAAATGGACATGGTTCTAGATACAAGAGTGGAACAAGAATTATTTGGTATGAAAGGTAAAGATATACGAAGTGGGTGTGCATTTCTGAGGGGGCGAGTGAGTGGCGCGCGTGTAAGTAGAGAAGAAATATCAAGAGAATAACGGCTGTGGATAATCGAATGGAGGAATAATATATCAATTATGAACCTACGGCGTTCTAAAGTCATTAGATTAAGCTCATGGAGCCGATGCTTATATGATATAGGAGGGAGGGAACAGCGTACATACATTCTGCGGGTATAGTCACGCTGAACTCTTTCAAGCTCTTTAGTCAATGCTACACTATGTATAGGATTCCAGATAATGGAGCAATATTCGAGATTTGGGAGGATGAAAGTATTATACGATTTGAGATATAACTCAATAGAATTGCTACGAAAGGATTTAAAAATTAGATTTGATTTGGTACGGGCTTTAGAAATAATTTTACTAATATGGGATGAGAAAGAAAGAGAAGGGGAGAAATGCACTCCTAGATCTTTAATGATACATTTACTTGGGTCATTGCTAGGCTCGTTTAAGATAACACCGTTAATGGTGAATAGTTTACGGGGATTATGTCGGCCATAGTGAACAATGTGACATTTAGTTTCAGAAACGCCAAGATTCCACTGCGAGGACCAGTTAGAAACAATATCTAGAGCGGATTGCAAGTCATCTGAGAACAGAGGGGCTTCAGCGAACAACTTGAGGTCGTCTGCATACACAGAATAATAAATGGAGGCCGGGAATTTTACACAGATATCATTGATAAATATGATGAAGAGGAGAGGCCCGAGACAAGATCCCTGTGGCACGCCAGATATGACCGGGGATGGTGGGGAAAATGAAGTGTCAATAAATACGGATTGCGTACGACCAGAGAGATATGAATGGAACCATGATACAATGTGATTAGAGATGCCTAGCTCGGACAATTTATGTAACAATAATCTATGATCAATAGAATCAAAAGCTTTTCTGAAATCTATGTAAATTGTGTCAAAAGGAGAGCCATGCTTAGAGATGCGGAGATAATGTGCATAAGTCTCAGCAAGATTAGTGGAAGTTGATCTACAATTTCTGAAACCAGATTGGTGAGGGTCAAATAAGTTGTTCTGGTCAAGAAACGCCGTAATTTTACCTATGATAATCTTCTCAAAAACTTTACACACAGATGAAGTAAGTGAAATAGGACGAAAATCTGTTATAGAGTTACTAGATTTTTTTGGAATAGGTTTAACTAAAGCTTGACGCCATTGAAATGGCACTTGGGAGGTAAGCAGAGACTTGTTAAAAATAGTAAGGAGAGGAGATACAACAGATAATCTACACCTCGAAAGAACTATACTGGGAATAGTGTCGGGAGTAACATTCACTTTGGGGGCAAGCTTACTAAGTGCACAGATAACATCCACGTAAGAAATTGAAGGGAGATCGAAAATGAAAGAAGGGGAAGGGAGAGGGAGTGGGGACGATTGGGGAGGGCTAAAGACAGAAGAAAATAATTTTTCAAAAGCTACACACTTCTGGTCATTAGATGTCAGTACGGAACCATCAGAATCAACGATTCCAGAAGGAGTGGTCTTGGGAGTACTCAATTTCTCCTTGCAATAATTATAGAAAAGCTTAGGATTGGAGGACATAACAATACGATTTTCAAGGGAGCAATGAAATCTATTTAGGGCAGAATTAAAACGCTCGGTCATAATAGCACATGCACGACTGTTTGGAGCAACTCTAGTTAATGTCTTACATTTCCCGTAAATAATTTTTAAAGTTCGTGGATATCTAGAGAAAGGGGAAGGTTTAGAGAGAGGAACAAATGTGTCTAAAACGTTATTTAGAAAGGCAACAAAATATGTATAAGATTGGTGGGTATCACGATTGCTCAAAGCGTGGGTCCAGTCATGAAAGTGTATACAGTCATTAATCGAGATCCAATCAGCTAATCTATAGTTACGGGATGGAGCACAAACATTCTGAGGAGGACGGGGAATGCGAAGGTCAAATGTCACACTGAGATGGTCACTAAGTGCAGTGGCAGGAGACACATTACATATAATATTCTCATTACAAAATAATAGATCTAAATAGCTATTGAGCCTACTAGGGAAAGAGACAAACTGATTAAAGTGATGGTCTGACACGAAATCTAGTAGGTCATTTTGGTTTGGAGAAGAAAGAGAGGGCCAATCAACATTAGGAAAATTGAAATCACCAATTAAAATACAAGGAAAATCAACCGAAATATGAGTTTCTAAATTCAAAAGAAGTTGAATAAGAGAGTCATTAGGGGCGGAAGGAGATTTATAAATAGTAAAAAATCTAATTTTCCTATAAGGGAGAGACGGGGAGTAATCTAAATGAATATCAACTACACACGACTCGACAAGTGGTGAAGAAAAGGTAGAAATAAGTATGGGATTCAAAGAATTATGAACTAGACACGCGACGCCACCACCCCTACCGTAATCAGCAGAAGTAACGCGATCGCATCGAAAAGGCAAAAAATCAGGAAAACCGCCAACAAGGAGAGAGTCGCTATCACTATTATCTAACCAAGTCTCAGATATGCAAATGATGCGGTACTCATGAGAAGCGATCAAGAATGAAAGCTGAGGGGATTTACATCGAATGGAACGAGCATTAGCATAGAATACGGAGACAGGAGAGTTTCTAGAGTGACGTGTACTTAATATCGATCGATTGTGTGTTGACCTAACGAGGGAATGACTAGAGAGTGAGGGGAGGGGAGACAAGAGTGGAAGTATGGTACCCTTGCTGCCACTGTCCTATCCTCTCCTCGTTGTCACGTGGTCAGTGCGGGAAGGCGCGATTGCAGCCGGATCGGGAGTCGAGGGAATGGAGGCAGCAGAGGGAGCAGAAGAGGGAGTTCCGGAGTGTCCTGGATAAGGGAGATCGGCAGAAGAGGTCTTACTAGTTCGAGAGAGTCCGTAACGGGGAGGGAGCGGGCGAGGGGTACGGTAATTGATCAGAGTGAAGTCGCGCACTCCGCACACAATCATGCGAGCTTCAAGATTGCGTCGCCTGGCCTCAGCGCGCGCTTCCTTCTCCAAGGACAGCTGAGTGGGAGTCAGGTCCTTCCTGATAAAGGCAAGAGAGTCCTTGAAGGGAGAGGGAGGGCCTGGTTTTCCACGAATTCCAGAGAGGAGGGCATCACGAGTAGTCTTGTCCGGGCAGCTTATCTTGAGAGGGCGAGTACCGGGAGGACGATCAGGAGGATGGCGGTGATGAGAAATCTTCTTCTCATCCCACGCCTTCTTCACCGCATCACTGCCCGAGTACTGGACGAGGTCAGCGATGAGCTTCTCGTCGGCAGCTGCTCCCTCCTTCAGGTTCTCCTTGTGTCCAATGACGACTGCCCTTGTTTCTTTATCCTCGTACTCCGCCCTGTCAGAGATTACACGAGAGCACGACTCGTACACAACGCGTGCCACGTCGAGAGTGGGGGCGAGTGAGGTGGGGGCAGGGGGAGGATTGGCGAGAGAGAGGGTCTGGAGAAGGGCGCGTACATCAGAGAGCATGGCCATGACAGCGTCTACTTTGCAAGAAAGCGCGTCCACGCTTTCCTGGGAGGCGACTCGCACCGAATTGGGTTTGGCGGCAGCAGGGAGAGGGGCCTTGAGAGGGGTCCTGGTTTCCGACATCGCGCAGGGGAGAAAGCGTTGAAAAGTGTCCCACCTGGTCGAGTGGGATTAGACCACCTCCGTCGGCTTCCCACGTGCCGACTAGCGAAGACCAGGTAGATCAGCGACGGCGAGAAAGGGGAGGAAGTCGAGGCGAGAGGAGAGGGAAGGCAATTTCCCTAATCCGGGAGCGAGGGGGGAGACGACCGCTCGCGACGGAGACAAAGACTAGGACAAAGATACTGTAGCAAGGATTACGGTAGGATTACGGTATGTTGATCTTTGATCTTTCGCAATTGTGGCAGTTAGTATCTAGTTATATTATTTGCCATAAATATGGAAATTAGTATCTAGTATGTTAATTGTCATATTTGAGGTAGTTGGCATCTAGTAAGTTAATTGCCCGAAATAAGGCAATTGGAATATTGTAGGTCAGTTGCCGGGATTGGGGCTGTTGGTATCTAAGAAGAAAAAAAAGTAGCCCAAAGAACCCATTTTGGGTCTTCTGAGATCTAATAATACTACTGACATCGATAATATGAACATAATGATGATTTTTTTCATTGATATAAAAATTCAATAAAGCAAGATTGATCTGAATTTTACAATCTGATAACAATTGTTCGCTTGCAATTTCTCCTTATACAGCTGACATAGTCCACTCGATGGCAGACTAAAAATATAAAATTGTAATGATTGTCCCTGCACGTAAACTTAGCGTGTGCTTATCTCAGTTCACAATCGATTTTGATCTCAGACATTTCGGAATTCATTCATCGTACATACGACATTTTGATTATTGCTGTATCAACAATTGAATATTTTGCGTTAGGTATTGAAATGCTTAATTTTTTTTGCATAATACCCCATCATTGTAATATTTTCTATTAAGTGGAGAACGTAGATACTATTTCATAAAATGTTGAGCAATGTCGAAAAGAGTCGATATAAGAGATATTTTGGCGCGCCTATTTATGTACTTAACTCAACGTGCCCGTTTGATTTAATGTACGGAAATATGATATCTCGGCTTGGTTGAAAGATATACAAAGTTATAAAGCGGTATGAACATTCCGAATAAAAAATCTCGAAACATGGCTTTTGAGCATGACCATTAATTACTACACATACATATCAGGCTGATTCATAAGTTTTTTTCCAATTTCAACTTGTGAAGATTTTCACATGTTCCGGTCTTTGGTTTAAATTGATTATCTTATTGATCCCCGCATATTATGAGTGCATGAATACTCTCTTTAGCGCACTCTAGTACAGACCTATTGAATGCGCCAAGTGGCCATAGTCCGACCTCGAATGTGCCTCGAGTACGAATTTCGGTATGAGTTTAACAGAGCATAGCTTTCCAGTATGTCGTGACTTGGAGAAATCATCAACACAATCGTGAAGTGGGATGAACGTACATCACAAATATACATGTGAATCGGGATTGGCGCGAAAGACCTGCTCACAATCGGTGCTAATTTTGCAGTTTTGTTCAGTTAATAGTGACCAAAATGAGTTCATTTCACTGCGCTTCCGTACACATTCTCCTATCGAAACAAAACCTATCTTAGCATGACTCTTCTTACATTAGGAGCTTATATTTGCGTTATGGTGGGCCTTCCTCATTGCAATCAAAAACTGCACATATCAACATCTTTAAGCTGAAATTTGCACATCGAAATCAGTGTATTTCAGAGCTTCCTGATTAGATGATAGGCAGAGGTCCCACGTTTTTGTGTTTGATAGCACCAGCTAAACTTGAACTATCCTTCACCAGCTTTGCATAGTTACGAGATACCTGCGCATTCAGAAACTGGACTCTAAAAAGTATCAACAAAAGTCTTTTTTTTTGATCGGATAGAGCAATATTCGAATTTTCGAGAAATCTAATTCTTGAAAAGGGAATGATGCGAGGTGTCAAATTTAACTATTGGTAAAGTAGCCCCATAATTTAAGATTAAAGCGCCCCTTTATACAAGCCAGGATCTATAACACGTAAGGCAGGACAGATGAGATCTCACTTGGGAATTCTTTCCAGCTTGTACGATTTGTTGTTTTCTAATTATGTGATTGATTGTACTAGCACCGATTTCAACCACTTTTTTGAAAGCTCATTCAAGGGGCTTCTCAATATTGTATGTGAAGATGTCCAGCCAATTTTTCCTGCAAAACAACAGCGAGCTCAAGTTTTCCAATATTTACTTGAGAAATTCATTCGTAGTTAACCTTCATTTTCTTGTATGATTTAAAAGCAAGGTGCAATTCGAATGTATAATAATAAGTGCGAACTCTACCCCTAAATCAAGCTACGGAATTGCATCGATACGATTTGAAGGGTTCTTTTTAGATGACTTTAAAATGTACCTCCAGAATTGGAAAAAACTTATGAATCAACCTAATATTACTCATCAAATGTGTGTTTCTTGCGATCCAGATATCATACATAATATTAGCCGCTATTTGGATAAAGTGTAAGAGATTCTCGTCATACTCATAGCAGTTGGAAGATCCGTCGCTTTTGGGATAGCTTTTTATAATCAGCTATTTCTGAAATTATGAACGGCGCAGTGAGATAAATTTATGATTAGTTTTTGCTTCCATACTTTGGGGCCAGGCATAAGTATGAAGCCTATTACTAATATGTTAGATGTAATGCACTGATAAAGATTTATGTGTAAATTGGAATCTTGGAACTTGTTCGTGAGATATTATTCGAAATGGGTGGCGCAATATTTATGCCGCACCCTGTAGCTACTTCTTTAAAGTTAACCAACACCATTGGAATTATTTGAATTTTCGCGCCTGCCTGATCACGCCCGCTCTCTTAGATTTGCATACTCTATCACTCGTTTTGTCGCGATCAGGAACCCGAGGAAATTCTAATAATTTAACATTGGAGGACTAAACGCCAAGACTAAACGAAGACTTCAGGAACCAACACTCGCAGAACCCGAGGGCGCCGTGTCTTGGGTATGCGCGAAGGGCCTCGCTTGTTGTGACTTCGGCAAAGGATTGGCTGGATGGATGGCGAAGAAAGGTAAGGGTACAATTTTTTAATTGTTTCACTTTTTAGATCATTCCATGATTTCAATCTTGTTATATCGTTTTAAATAATTGTAATTTCGAAATACGTTAGAGAGACGGTACCACGGTTTCATCATTCTACACATATCTCAGAACTCGAATTGCCGAGATACTGAATAGAATCACGAGAGCGTGGTACCGTATATACAGTATCGCCGGAAAGTATTGAGCCACTTTTTATTTCTGCTGTAGTTTTTGAACCATGCTAGCTATTGATCTGAAAATTTAAGTGGAGATAGAAAATTCAATGGACATTACGGTGCTCTTATTGCAAAGTTACGTAAATTTCTTATTTTTCGTAGTGATGTTTTTCGTAGTGACTCGCAGGCCACTTTTTCGAAAAATTATATTTCGCTGGGGAAATTTACCATAGCACACAGCGTGTCAAAACGACGATTTCCTTTGTTCGACGCGGCGCTCGGTCAATCTTGAAACATAACATTTTTGATTGAAATGAGCGATGAAACTTTAAACCAAAATAGGTGAAAACTATTTCATAACTTAGCTGCAAAAATTAAATATGCATACCTAAAACAACACATCTCTCTGAATAGTAACCAAGATACCTCCCTATCATTTTTGCTAATTTTCGTTTCATTTAAATTTTGTTACACGCATTTTTAAAATTTTCTGGTACAAATCGAAAAAGTTGAGAACCCACATCAATAGTGACCCCCACATATACAGAACTTTTTCATATCTACGTGAAGAGATCTACCAGTTGTAGAACTTAGAATTTTTCGAAAATGTTACAATATTTTGAGAAATCTTGTAAATAAGGTTTCAATTTAAAGTTACTCAAAACTTTTTAACATTTTCGAAAAATTCTAAGTTCTATAACTTGTAGAGCTCTTCGCGTAGATATTAAAAAGTTCTGCATATGTGGGGGTCACTATCTATGTGGGTTCTCAACTTTTTCGATTTGTACCAGAAAATTTTAAAAATGCGTGTAACAAAATTTAAATGAAACGAAAATTAGCGAAAATGATAGGGAGGTATATTGGTTACTATTCAGAGAGATGTGTTGTTTTAGGTAAGCATATTTAATTTTTGCAGCTAAGTTATGATATATCTTTCACTTATTTTGGTTCAAAGTTTCATCCCTCATTTCAATCAAAAATGTTATGTTTCAAGATCGACCGAGCGCCGCGTCGAACAAATTTTGGCACGCTGTGTAGCAGTCTAACTTTCTGAGTGTTGAGAACCATCCATGCACTACCCAGAAAACAAATTTCAAGTTGCTGCGACATCGCTCCTGCTTGCTGCGCTTGCTGCAAATTTGGGGCCGCAAACTCATAACTTTGCTCCCAGACCAGCTAGGGAATCGTTCTAAGACGCAAAATGGTCCTTATCATGACCCTAGAGAACCCTGAAAGTTTGATTCCGATTGCTTATCATTTGCCCTCAGGGCACGAAAAAGTCACTTTTTCGGATGACTCAAGTTTGGGGGTGTACAATTCCAAAGGTGAATTTGCATAAAATGTGGTTCCTACGCAGGAAGGTGCGAAAACAATCAAAGAATCGATTCCCCACTTTTGGTGGAGCTTACTTCACTTTCCCAGCCGTCTCGAAAGTTTTACGGACGCGCACTGCTTTCGAGCGCTCGCGTTTTCTCTACAGGGCGAGAGAGTGGTGAGAGAGCGGCGCGAAGAGAGAGTTTGCATTTCGAAAGGAGTGCGCGTCCGTAAATCGTTCGCTACGGCCGGGAAAGTTAAGTAAGCTCCACCAAAAGTGGGGAATCGATTCTTTGATTGTTTTCGCACCTTCCTGCATAGGAACCACATTTTATGCAAATTCACCTTTGGAATTGTACACCCCCAAACTTGAGTCATCCGAAAACGTGACTTTTTCGAGCCCTGAGGGCAAATAATAAGCAATCGGAACCAAACTTTCATGGTCCTCTAGGGTCATGATAAGGACCATTTTGCGGCTTAGAACGATTCTCTAGCTGGTCTGGGAGCAAAGTTATGAGTTTGCGGCCCCAAATTTGCAGCAAGCGCAGCAAGCAGGAGCGATGTCGCAGCAACTTGAAATTTGTTTTCTGGGTAGTGCATGTATGGTTCTCAACACTCAGAAAGTTAGACTGCTATGGTAAATTTCTCCAGCGAAATATAATTTTTCGAAAAAGTGGCCTGCGATTGCGTTATCACTACGCAACGATCAGAAATTTGCATAAGTTCGCAATAAGAGCACCGTAATGTCCACTGAATTTGCTATCTCCAATTAAATTTTCAGATCAATAGCTAGCATAGTTCAAAAACTATTGCAGAAATAAAAAGTGGCCCAATACTTTCCGGCGATACTGTATCTATCATAATTATAATACTGTGAGAACAGGATGCGTAGTCGTTGATGTAGTGTGCGGGGTTTGTTGTAATATTTTTTTATACACGCGGGACGATTTTTCAAATTTTATAGTAGATAAATAGTCCCGCGTGTATTTCAAAATTGATCTCGAAGACCACATCATTGGCCACGCTGCCGTTTCCCTCAGTAGTAATGCAGCGCAAAACTTAAAGTGAGGCGTTAGAGATACAGCGGTCTAAAGTCGATTTTCGAACTCTACGTGAAAAGATAGTCCTAGAGACTCCGTAAAATCGGAACTTTATTGTTCGCTGCACGGCCTATGATCAGTTCTCTCAGATAGTCACTCTTATATCACTTCAGCGTTCAAATATCTCATCGGGCCGATTCTCATCGTTGTCGTTGCTGTCGTTCTCATTCTCTTCCTCGTCAAATCGCTAGTGGGCAGCGTCATTCCCATATGAATCAATAATTCACTCGTTTATTCGATCGATAAAGTTGATCGCGTTTTCAATCGAAAACTTGTTTATATCTCCAAAGGCCAAATATCGTTATCCGTTTGAATCGGACGATGGGGCTGGCGATGTCGCCACTTCATCGTTCGATTTACAGTGAAGATAAATAATATTTAGACACATTTATGAGGAACATATCGTACATCCACCACGACTGCTTGATATCATGCAAAGTTGCAACACAGATCACCCTACTCCCCAAGATATCGGGAATTTGAAAGTTCCCACATTTAATCACACGTCAGAAGCTATTCATTAGAAAAATTTCAAAATTTTTCACTGATGTCCGCGATAAAGTCAAACATCATAGAACAGACTATCTGAGAAAATCAACATATTTCTTCAGCGACTTGGCACAGGCCGAAAATTCGAATTCCTTCTGACTTCACCAATAGGTAGTACTCGACGAGGGAAACCGACGAGCATCGCCAGAATTTCGATCCGCATCCGCGCGCGCGGGGGCGCGGATCTTGAAAAAACTACAGTAATCCTCGAAATTTTTTTAATCGATCCCAATCACTGCGGCGGTAGGGGCGCTGTGTTCCTTGACAAATTCTAACACTTTTTTACTCCGAGGAGTTTTTCAATCAGATTCCACGTAACTCCGGAAATCGATAATTTCACTTTTATTTCGGACATGAATGCAATTCCCCAGAAATTTTCGAACAACTTCCACAAATTTTATTGCTGATCGAGGTTCTGCTTGAGCAGATACAGATACTTCAGGTGAAAGGCGCGAATTAAAAATTCCACTAAGTTAGTCAAAATGAATTACGAATCAATTATGGTGTAATTTTTGGGTTACTGTAAGTGAGTGCAAAAGTTGGACGACTTTTCCCAATTGGTGAAATACAATTTTAAATCGATTTTCAAGATATATTACATCGATTGGGAAAAGTCGTCCAACTTTTGCACTCAGTTACAGTAACCCAAAAAATACACCATAATTGATTCATAATTCATTTTGACCAACTTAGTGGAATTTTTAATTCGCGCCTTTCACCTGAAGGATGTACCTGCTCAAGCAGAATCTAGATTAGCAATAAAATTTGTGGAAGTTGTTCGAAAATTTCTGGGGAATTGCATTCATGTCCAAAGTAAAAGTGGAATTATCGATTTCCGGCTTTCGATGGAATCTGATCGAAAAACTCCTAGGAGTAAAAAAGTCTTCGAATTTTACAAGGAATGAAGCGCCCCTACTGCCGCAGTCATAGGAGTCGATTTAAAAAATTTCGAGGATTACTGTTGTTTTTTCAAGATCCGCGCCCCCGCGCGCGCGGATGCGGATCGAAAATCTGGCGATGCTCGTCGGCTTCCCTCGTCGTGGCCGACCTACTGGTGAAGTCAGAAAGAATTCTAATTTTCGGCCTGTGCCAAGTCTATTCCGATCCGGTCGGATATTGCGTTATAGTCTCTAATTGTTTTTATTCATCGGGGTAATCGCAATTTTCCTTGTTTATTTGTCGGTTCGTCGTCGGCCGAATTTAACTTATTCGGAAAAAAGGTGGTCCCTGTGAGATTCAAGTTGCAGCACCTCGTCAAAAAGGTGGGAAATACTATACATCAATCCTTGCGACCTTCGCGTGCTATTTCAGTCAATAACTGTTTGGTTTTCGGATCACTCATAATTTCCCAGAAGAGTTGGAGATGAGTTTAAATCATACATTTCATGTCGAATGAACCTGTTTCATTCGTGTTACATCACTGATACAAATGAAACGCATACATATCCGCAACAATCATTTCTGTATCAAATGGGAAAAATATCATCATCAACAACTCCGGTGAATGAGTGGCTGCAGCTGCTTATATGTAAAGGCATTTGTTGCACGCTCCTCCCACTCGATTGTACACCTCATCGAAGAGAGAGACGACAGAGAGTATGCAAACTAATACTGATAGTGGATATAGATTTGCGGGTCTCAGGCGTGTGATCCTCATTGCAAACAGCCAGCTGCAGGAATGATCGGCGGCATCGAACCTATGATTATTCCATTTTTTTTTATTTTTCCCAACATTGAGCTGTTTACAATCGTGCACATATTAGCGTTATAGCAATAGCGCTAAAGGAAACAAAATTGTGCGAAACAATCTATGACGAACGGCTCAAAATATACATCGAACACAGATACGCCAGAGCCACAAAATATCAATATAACCATTTCCAATTTGTGAGCACCCTTAAAATTCGCGTTTCAGTATTATTACATAAACAAGACAAAACTAGCCACAACAATAATCTCAGGATTTGTAATCAATTAAATGGAAAATCCAACTGACTAACAAGATAACGCTAGATCACAGCGAAGGAGCACTTGCTGCAGGACGAAGTCGATTGCACTGCTCCCTCCGCCCAGCCAGCTGTAGAGGACTTCAATGACAGAGATGATCTCCTGCAAGTGACGGGTTGAGGCGTGGTGAGGAATGAGGAGAACACGCGACGGCGACCTGCATCAACTTCATAGCAGCAGCCTATAGTTAGTTGCTTGGACGGAAATCGTGTGTGGAATTGATACAGACTACTTTGCTGTGGTTTTCAAATAGTGATGTAACGCGAATCTAAAAAGGTTCACACGAATCATTTTTGTCGGTAAATTGCCAAATAGAACCTCAATCAGAAAACGTTTTAATATGGTTGATAACCATGATAATTATTGATGCAAATAAACTATTTTCCGTTGGATTTACTAGTTCAATATTTTGTTCATTCCAGTTTCTCCTTCGTTACTCTCGCCTCGGTGTATTCAGTTTGAGAGAGTGAACTCTGTCGCTCGTGCTGCTCACTCCTCCAATCAGCAGAAGACGATTTCGACGACGAGAAGCGTCTGCAAAGATCGAGTTGAGGTGAATTCCGTATTTACGGTCGCATTCACATGAATTTCTTGTTGACGTTTTCGAATCATGCACATCCATGAGATACGTGTTTCTACATCAGTATATAAGAGATTAAATGCAGGCTGTTATAATTCTAAATAAACTCAGACTTTTCCTCAACGGACGAGGAAGTACCCGCAACTGTTCTTCTGCTGCTGCAGTCTCGCACACTACTCATTTTTCCACTCGATTGCATGGAGAGGATATTGATGACAGAGATACCATGATTAGTATCTGTGAACTGGTTTTGTTCAAAACATATACAAATTGAGCCTAAAAAGGATGCGTGTATCTGTGTTTCACATAGCATCTAATGTGAACGAAATTTTGCAGTACTTTATTTGCAGTACCTTCCCTGCCAGTAGCCATACCGTAACCAATCGATAGTATACATAAATTGGTGGGCATGACCTTGACCGGCTTCGATAAAGTTGATCGCGTTTTCAATCGAAAACTTGTTTATATCTCCAAAGGCCAAATATCGTTATCCGTTTGAATCGGACGATGGGGCTGGCGATGTCGCCACTTCATCGTTCGATTTACAGTGAAGATAAATAATATTTAGACACATTTATGAGGAACATATCGTACATCCACCACGACTGCTTGATATCATGCAAAGTTGCAACACAGATCACCCTACTCCCCAAGATATCGGGAATTTGAAAGTTCCCACATTTAATCACACGTCAGAAGCTATTCATTAGAAAAATTTCAAAATTTTTCACTGATGTCCGCGATAAAGTCAAACATCATAGAACAGACTATCTGAGAAAATCAACATATTTCTTCAGCGACTTGGCACAGGCCGAAAATTCGAATTCCTTCTGACTTCACCAATAGGTAGTACTCGACGAGGGAAACCGACGAGCATCGCCAGAATTTCGATCCGCATCCGCGCGCGCGGGGGCGCGGATCTTGAAAAAACTACAGTAATCCTCGAAATTTTTTTAATCGATCCCAATCACTGCGGCGGTAGGGGCGCTGTGTTCCTTGACAAATTCTAACACTTTTTTACTCCGAGGAGTTTTTCAATCAGATTCCACGTAACTCCGGAAATCGATAATTTCACTTTTATTTCGGACATGAATGCAATTCCCCAGAAATTTTCGAACAACTTCCACAAATTTTATTGCTGATCGAGGTTCTGCTTGAGCAGATACAGATACTTCAGGTGAAAGGCGCGAATTAAAAATTCCACTAAGTTAGTCAAAATGAATTACGAATCAATTATGGTGTAATTTTTGGGTTACTGTAAGTGAGTGCAAAAGTTGGACGACTTTTCCCAATTGGTGAAATACAATTTTAAATCGATTTTCAAGATATATTACATCGATTGGGAAAAGTCGTCCAACTTTTGCACTCAGTTACAGTAACCCAAAAAATACACCATAATTGATTCATAATTCATTTTGACCAACTTAGTGGAATTTTTAATTCGCGCCTTTCACCTGAAGGATGTACCTGCTCAAGCAGAATCTAGATTAGCAATAAAATTTGTGGAAGTTGTTCGAAAATTTCTGGGGAATTGCATTCATGTCCAAAGTAAAAGTGGAATTATCGATTTCCGGCTTTCGATGGAATCTGATCGAAAAACTCCTAGGAGTAAAAAAGTCTTCGAATTTTACAAGGAATGAAGCGCCCCTACTGCCGCAGTCATAGGAGTCGATTTAAAAAATTTCGAGGATTACTGTTGTTTTTTCAAGATCCGCGCCCCCGCGCGCGCGGATGCGGATCGAAAATCTGGCGATGCTCGTCGGCTTCCCTCGTCGTGGCCGACCTACTGGTGAAGTCAGAAAGAATTCTAATTTTCGGCCTGTGCCAAGTCTATTCCGATCCGGTCGGATATTGCGTTATAGTCTCTAATTGTTTTTATTCATCGGGGTAATCGCAATTTTCCTTGTTTATTTGTCGGTTCGTCGTCGGCCGAATTTAACTTATTCGGAAAAAAGGTGGTCCCTGTGAGATTCAAGTTGCAGCACCTCGTCAAAAAGGTGGGAAATACTATACATCAATCCTTGCGACCTTCGCGTGCTATTTCAGTCAATAACTGTTTGGTTTTCGGATCACTCATAATTTCCCAGAAGAGTTGGAGATGAGTTTAAATCATACATTTCATGTCGAATGAACCTGTTTCATTCGTGTTACATCACTGATACAAATGAAACGCATACATATCCGCAACAATCATTTCTGTATCAAATGGGAAAAATATCATCATCAACAACTCCGGTGAATGAGTGGCTGCAGCTGCTTATATGTAAAGGCATTTGTTGCACGCTCCTCCCACTCGATTGTACACCTCATCGAAGAGAGAGACGACAGAGAGTATGCAAACTAATACTGATAGTGGATATAGATTTGCGGGTCTCAGGCGTGTGATCCTCATTGCAAACAGCCAGCTGCAGGAATGATCGGCGGCATCGAACCTATAATTATTCCATTTTTTTTTATTTTTCCCAAAATTGAGCTGTTTACAATCGTGCACATATTAGCGTTATAGCAATAGCGCTAAAGGAAACAAAATTGTGCGAAACAATCTATGACGAACGGCTCAAAATATACATCGAACACAGATACGCCAGAGCCACAAAATATCAATATAACCATTTCCAATTTGTGAGCACCCTTAAAATTCGCGTTTCAGTATTATTACATAAACAAGACAAAACTAGCCACAACAATAATCTCAGGATTTGTAATCAATTAAATGGAAAATCCAACTGACTAACAAGATAACGCTAGATCACAGCGAAGGAGCACTTGCTGCAGGACGAAGTCGATTGCACTGCTCCCTCCGCCCAGCCAGCTGTAGAGGACTTCAATGACAGAGATGATCTCCTGCAAGTGACGGGTTGAGGCGTGGTGAGGAATGAGGAGAACACGCGACGGCGACCTGCATCAACTTCATAGCAGCAGCCTATAGTTAGTTGCTTGGACGGAAATCGTGTGTGGAATTGATACAGACTACTTTGCTGTGGTTTTCAAATAGTGATGTAACGCGAATCTAAAAAGGTTCACACGAATCATTTTTGTCGGTAAATTGCCAAATAGAACCTCAATCAGAAAACGTTTTAATATGGTTGATAACCATGATAATTATTGATGCAAATAAACTATTTTCCGTTGGATTTACTAGTTCAATATTTTGTTCATTCCAGTTTCTCCTTCGTTACTCTCGCCTCGGTGTATTCAGTTTGAGAGAGTGAACTCTGTCGCTCGTGCTGCTCACTCCTCCAATCAGCAGAAGACGATTTCGACGACGAGAAGCGTCTGCAAAGATCGAGTTGAGGTGAATTCCGTATTTACGGTCGCATTCACATGAATTTCTTGTTGACGTTTTCGAATCATGCACATCCATGAGATACGTGTTTCTACATCAGTATCTAAGAGATTAAATGCAGGCTGTTATAATTCTAAATAAACTCAGACTTTTCCTCAACGGACGAGGAAGTACCCGCAACTGTTCTTCTGCTGCTGCAGTCTCGCACACTACTCATTTTTCCACTCGATTGCATGGAGAGGATATTGATGACAGAGATACCATGATTAGTATCTGTGAACTGGTTTTGTTCAAAACATATACAAATTGAGCCTAAAAAGGATGCGTGTATCTGTGTTTCACATAGCATCTAATGTGAACGAAATTTTGCAGTACTTTATTTGCAGTACCTTCCCTGCCAGTAGCCATACCGTAACCAATCGATAGTATACATAAATTGGTGGGCATGACCTTGACCGGCTTCTCCGTCATGCTCGCAGCATTCTCCTTATCCAACTCGGTGTGACTTGCCGTCATCATCGACTCAGATGTTAGCATCTGCAAGCAAAAATCGATACGTGATGATTGCATGTTTCATCAGTTCCACATAGTCAGTCGGATCGATTAAGATCGATTTTCTCGTGCTTCCAGGTTGAAAAAAAATTTTCAATTGGGCTATCGGGTGTCCCACTAGTGTCTCAAATAAAACGCGGATTGTCCCGGGTCAATCGTACGAGCTCTACAAACTTGAAAAAATATAACCTGATTGAGAGTCGAGTTGTGCGCCTGGCCGTTGCCCGCGGTGTCATTCTACAGCTCCACATGAACTCAATCTTAATTATATTTAACTTTTTAATTGCACAGTGCTCACTGAATTAGCGATCTAGGAACATTAGAGCATTCCAAATACAAGCAAGGAGTTAAATTATCTAATGCGAAGAAGTTTTCATTCGGTAAAGCAAAAAATTATCGTCACAACAATATCGGTGTTTCACTCTTTTCTCAACTACTGAGTTGACGGTGCATCAACGATATATGAGGGGTGCCTCGCTCTAAAAAAATACAATTTCACTTCTCTTACCATGAGTTTGATCATCTAATTAGTTATACTATAACTCTGTTTATAGTATCCAAGTCTCCTCAATTGCTTCACTAATGCTTTTCTAATGTCCCGTCGCGTGCAATCTGATGGAACACGTGCTTTATGCCGTCCTTCCCTCTCCTCGATTTATCTCACTCAAATCATCTTGAGGGGGATTACTCGCGACAACTCTCACTATACGGAGAAGAAACAAGTCTACATGACAACCTGGTCATGTTAGCACGCGATCACCAGTGATTAATTGTCAAGCAAGTAAGCGCGATGCCAGCTACGAGACCCGATGGCATGTCCGATATTTCAATAATGAACTGAACAGCGCCCTGACTCGCATACGAATCTTCGACAATTATTGATTAGATGTAATAGTCATAATATAACACGACTGAAAGAATCATCACATGCGAGACTACTGTGACCTTTCACGGTGTCTTTGAATCAACACTCTGTCAGCGCACCATATTTAAGTGTGAATTTTCGAATTTTCAATTTTATCCGAATCGCATATTCCAGGTTATTAACTATTACGGCCACAATGGAACTCCAAACTACCTAGTAAGTATCTGCATTTTTTTTAAATTGAAGGTTAACAGTGTATGGTTGGAACACTAATGACCAAGCGTAATTCAAGGAAACCCACCATCACCCTCTCTTATGAGCCAATGTCAATATCATTCTACTCCATTCTACCTTGGAATCATCGTAATACATTTCTATATTTACCCATAAATCTAGGCCATCTCAGTCATGCACAGGTCCGCCTCTGCCAGCCGCACTCAAATTTCAAATTCCGCACTCACATTCGAATTCGAATAAATCTTTCTCCATTCCTGAATTAATCGATAAATAAATGGGGAAAAACACTTTCGAGAATCCCGACACGTGAACCGAAAGATTCCCGCCTATTCAAAATCTCTGAGGGATGTGGCAACACAATTATTGCGGGGTTGACGCTTGCCATAATCCATTATCTTGATATAATAACTTTCTATCGTACCCACCATAATCCCTTGTGTAGTTCAGCAATCTTCCGCCCCCCTTTGGGCGTCTGCTTGAGCAGTAGTTTGTACTCGCTCACGTACCGCGCCCCTTCTTCATCCATAGAGCATCGCCCACTTCAGCTGCAGTTGACGAGAGTAAGAACTAACGAATGAAGCAATCGCACTGAAAAACCCTCTATAGTATCGAGGAGAGAGGAACTTGGTGAGAAACTGTAACCAAAAAATATTGCAACATGGCTTATCTCTAAATATAACAGAAACTCTCACCGATAACGCGACGTTTTGAGTTTCAGTACTGCATTAAAAAGCGACATTAAAAAATGAGGATTCATCGTGTCAGATCGCATTTCCGTCCCTATCAAAAAATAATTTTATAATTTTTCGAACAGAAGTAAAAGTAGACTCTCGAGGTCTTTGATGAATTGTGTTTCATATTCCATAGATAATAACGCGTAGTCAGAAGTCAATATATATCGAAGAAGTATAGGAGTAACAGCAGCTGTCGATATCGTGAAAGGGAGGCACTGTTTTCCATTCTGATGCAGACTGCATCCAGTTGGGAGCGGCGACAATGGGACTGACAACAAATGTCGTCCAGATAATCAGCCGAATCAATGATTTGGCAGTTTAATCACAGAGTATAATATGTGCCAGTGCAGAGTCAGTCCTGATCTCGTATTGTAACTTGCCCACAAAAAAAAATTTTTTCGTTCAAAATTTGAGATTCGCGTTTCAACACTATCCCAAAAAAAGAAAACTAGCATGATGTTTCGATTTATTCGATACACATGATAAAAAAACTCACTATCGACTGTTGCTATGAAGACGTTGCTGCAGGTCACCGCCGCGTGTTCCTCAGCTGCACGAGTGATCAGCTACATCGAATCTGAAAATATTGCACTTTGCGCTTTTCCAATATTGCGCTATTTTCAATCGTGTACACCCGGGATTAGCTCTATGACAATACCACCAAAGGAAACAATACTGTATGCGACAATCAGTGGCACAAGTCTCTCATAATACACTCAGTATTCACTACCACTTACAATTAGGAATTTACCATCACAATTCGTAATGGTAAGAACCCTCGATATTTGCGTTTCGCCATCACTTCCTAACAGAAAAAAAAATTGGATAGTTCCAATAGTACCTTCGGTATTCGTAGTAGTGAACTAAAAATTTACGATGATAAGAGGGAATTGATGTAGCTGTAATTCCACTGCAGGAGTCTCACTCAATACTCACTTCATCGATCCGTCTAATCGCGAAAAGAGTTACGCATTAGAAACTGTAATCAAATATTGCTATCAACTTATCACATGTATCACGAGTCAGCGAAAGAGAGCGGGAACATTTTCCAAAAAAATGTTACCATTCGCCTATATTTGAGTGGGAGAATACCCAGGAGAGATGATTTCGAAAAATATAGGTCATCGGTCCCAGAACCGGCTCTTAGGAAATTTCCGGTTTTAAACCTGGCTATGCTGTATCTCAGCTTCCAGACAAGCTACGGAGGTGGCAAAGCGCTCGTGCAGAAAATTATCTCCTGCAACTGTTTTGTTGGAAACTTTTTACGGAAACAACAAATAAAAATGCTATGTAGGCGAAACCGAATTCAAAATTAGAAAATAATTTTTTTCACCGTCACGCAGGAAACTTTCACGGGATTTTTATTGCATGATATGTAAGAACAATCATTTATAAGTATAGGAAAAATATTGAGGAGCGAAATTTCTGCTACCCAAGACTCGATTTTCCGCGACAAACGTGGTAAATATTCATAATGAAGTCGATCAATGTCACATTAGTTTTTTTTATGATAATAAATATGTGTAATTTGAGATGTTTCTAAGACAGTTGAATCAGTTTCTGATGAAAAAGGCAGAGTTCGACAAAGTTTGAAAAATCGATTTTCACAACCTCGATTTCTCCCAAGTTTGTGCAATTATAAGTGGCCGCATTAATAACTTCATGTGGAATGAAATAGTATAATTCGTAGTAGATTTCGATTATATTTGAAATATAATATACATGACAGATGGATGGCTTGGAATCTTTTGCAATCTTCAGTCAAATATGCATCTCCGGGACTGTAAAAACTAAAAACAATTTGTTTTCAGCTGAAATTGTGTGGTTGTTCACCAGATTTATGCATCTAAAATCACGAAAAAATAATTTTAGTCAGAAAACGCCACCATAACATCTTCTATATGGGTACAAAAAATATAGGATTTTTTTCGTACTGAACTTTTTTTTTGCAAACGTATATACTTGATTTCTATGTGTTTTCTGACTAAAACGATTTTTATATGATTTTAGATGCACAAATCTGGTGAACAACCACACAATTTCAGCTGAAAACAAATTGTTTTTAGTTTTTACATTCCCGGAGATGCACATTTGAGTGAAGATTGCAAAAGATTCCAAACCATCCATCTGCAGCGAGGACGAAGAGAGATGCGAATATCACGGTGATGGACGAGGTGAGTTCAAATTTGGCAGTTTGCACATGAAAATAGCGATTAGTCGCATGGCAGCTTTTGTGGGAAATCCAGAGAAGTGGTTGAATTTTTAACTTGTGCATGTAAGATTTTCCTCGTATGACTCAATCATTAGTTTCACGATTATTTTAAGATAGATGTAGAAAGTCACAAATAATATTTCTTGGAATCGCTCTTTAAAAAATGTACAACTCAGAAAAAAAAATTATTCAGGAAAGGCAAACAGTTATTTGAAAATTCTTTATTTTAAAAATTAAAAATAATTGTGAAATTCTCAGTTCGACAAGAAATGGAGTCTCTCCGACGCGATCGCCGACATTCGCAAGAGGAAGGGATACGAGGCGGGATTCTCCGAGGTAGAAGATCTGTTGTTTTAAATGTCATTGTTCTTCAAGCGCGCTCTAAGAGATCCTCAGTTTAGAATGAATTATTCGAAAATAAATTCCCTCATTGTTCCTGACTGGATTAGGAACGCGACAATCTAAGTAAACTTCAATACTGACATGGGTCTGGAGAAGTAATTTAATTTGGCAGTCGGATACTCGTCGTCATCCTTCCGGTCGTTGCAAGCAGACTGATGACTGTCTGAATGACACAGAGCTGGCCATATTCCGCAAGGTGTACCACTCGCGGACCAAGAGAGAGGTAGGTTACTGCAGTGATTACTAATTTGCATATCAAACATACCAAAATTTCTCGTCGACCTTGTAAGAAATGACTCACTCCATTTTTCACACACTCACTCCGAAATGAAACGAGAGAGACTATGCATAATGGAGAGAACATTTTCTCTCGAAGTCATACATACCTACATCAAATCTTCACTCCCTATTTCAGATCCGCCGCCGTAAGTGTGTCTCATGCGGTGGTGAGAGCAGTGTACTGGTGAGAATGAAGAGATCCTTCGGAGACCCGGATACTAATGCATCTGCGGTAAATTACAATTTTGCATACATTCTTCATACAATCTTCGCATACATTGAAAAACATCATTGATCAGATATGTTTCACGATGGATATAATTCCATCGCTGCCCCTGCTTCCGCGCGGGTTGGGAAGTATCGGTAAATGCTAGTCCGATCGGGGATCCGTGTCAAAAAACTAAATAATTAAAGATTTTTCTCAATGGAAAATCGTAGATCAAAGGTCAACATTTCAGTACAACTGCCTCGCCTTCCCGCAGTGTCGCACTCGTGTGAAGCGCTTCTTGGCATGTTTATTTTAATCATCACTACTTTTGTTTAACCAATCGATTGTAAATTATCTAAAACTCTGCAGAAGTAATTTCTAAACACTGTGTTTTGCAAAGATTTCCTACAATCTTACTTTTCTACAGGACGAATGCAACATCTGCACTCCCCACGCGGAGAGAAAGCGAAGAAAGAAGAGAGACTTCGGCCAACCTCAGTGCTATCCCTGCAGACAGGGCGCTTCCGTAGCTTGTCTGGAAGCTGAGATACAGCATAGCCAGGTTTAAAACCGGAAATTTCCAAAAAGCCGGTTCTGGGACCGATGACCTATATTTTTCGAAATCATCTCTCCTGGAAATTCCACCACTTAAATATAGGCGAGTACGGTGACAAGTTTTTGGGAAATGTTCCCGGGAGGTCCGTGTTTGATCCACTGACTCGTGATACACGTGTTATATTGTTAGGGTTAGGTTCGAAATATCTCAACTCAAAGAGAACGCGCGATTACGAGTTTCTTGAATACTTTGAAAACGTGTGAAGTGGGGATTCATTAATTCCAGAAACATTTTCAGATGTAATAATAAATACGATATACAGTTGCGGACAAAAGTTTAGCACCAAAATTAAAATGATCATAACTACTTTCAAAAGTGAGATAAAGACTTACGGTTTGGAGCATTCGAGAGATACACCTCATGACATTATCGGCATATGAATGATGGCCTGAAACCGCTCGGATTACAAACTGCCGTTAGATCGTGCATTAGGAATTGTTTGAATTGCGATAAATAGAGGAATGAAAACAATAAGTCACGAATGGTTTGAAGAGTCAAGTACGCCCTGCATTTGAGAGACAATGTTGTTGTACTTCTCCAAGATTGCATCTCTCTCCCTTTTGACATCGGCATTTTCCCTCTCCAGATCGGCGTATTTCTTCCTCACTTCAGCAAATTCCAATTCGAGTTTTTCGCTGTTGCTAATCTCCGACGTTTTCTGCATTTTTCAATCATGGTATGGCGAAATTTGACAAACCAGAGCAAAAACCAGTTCTTACTTTCTTTGATTCGGAATCCGCTACTCCATTTGCAATAGGAGGAGTATTCCCAGTGTAGGTAAGTTGCTGTTCGAGGGCCTTCAGTCTCTTAACGAATTTGAATTCAAAGTTCTAAATTGGCCTTACGCATACCATATTCATTGCTCTAATCCGTGGTATGCATGCATAATCCTGATTGCAAGCATGGCCCTGAGGGTGAGCTGCCTTCTTCGCACACTGTGGGACGGGAACTGTTTCCATAAGCACCTACAAAGTTTGTGAATTATAACGGAAACGAGGGAATGGATATAAAACGAGAACCAACAATGAATCATCGTCGCTTGTTGTGTGGTGATAAGAAGTGGAATCGATAGAGCACAAGAGTCATTAATCAATCAAACGCTTTCCGTGTCCTAGATATTTGTTAGTATTGAAATGTAAACGATTTATGTTGAAGGCATTGTAAATCACTTTATTCGATATTCACAATTTCATAGGGGCTCTCCGATCGATTAGCTCGATTAGATCCGATCGATTAGATCGATGAGGAAGTCGATCGATAGATCGACTTCCTCGTATGTCTTCTTCAATTCATCTCGCTCCTTCTCTAGTGCATTTCCTCTGTCCTTTTCAGAATTCAATTCCTTCTTTAGATCCCTGATTCGTGTCATAAGGCGGTCGAAGGTTTCCTTAGAGCAACCCTGCAGTCAAAACATAAAACCTCATTCGAAAACCTGTCATTTGAATTGATGAAGGAATGTGTCAAACACGGAATGCATCACTGGTATCAACCTGGTTAATGCTTCCCTCCTGTTTCGTTACTTCTTGTCCAGAATTCCCTTCGTCCTCATCACTCGATCCAATTCCGAGCTGCTTCTCGATTACTCGGAGTCTCTGCAATCGAGATGCGTGTACAGCAGTATTCATGCTAGCAGTGAACGGATTAAACACTTTTACCTTCGCCGTTTTTTCCTCTAAATCTATTCGGATCTTCCTTTCCTCGTACATCTCATCGGCCAGTTTGTTGTATCGACGTGACCTTTTCTCCCTGCGAACGATCACTTAGTAGATTGTTGTTTTGGTATTTTCGATTTAAAAATTCAGAAAATTCTCCTAAGCTTTCACCTCTTCCGTTGTGCATTCATCTCCTTGACGAATGCATTCGATGTCACTAGTGGATCGTCTCTTGGGCTGCAACCCAAGCCCTCTATGCGAAAGCTGCCTTGGGATGGTTCATCGAAACGACTTCTTCGCTCCGTTGCACTCGATTTCTGCGACATATTTGTTTCGAACATATTACCTCTTTGCGAGACACGCTTTTCAATGAAGAACATGCAAATTACAATTGGTTTCTTACCACAATGCCGGCAGTACCCAAGCCTTCCGTGAAGGGTGAACTTGCAAAGGGAATCGAAGGAGAAACCTTTGTGAAGGTGGAGTGGTCCATCGTACTGCTCGGATACGGCTGAAAATTGTTCACGCACTTCTCAGAATTGGTCAATTTTCTTTCCAAAAAGCGCTATTGGTTGCTTGTAAGGTATTTGCGCTAATCGATCATTCGATCATTTGATGAGGCAAACTGTTTTCTTTGACAGAATAACAACAAATTTCCTGAATAGTAACTGCTATCAGTGCACGATATGAAGGGAAGGCATACTTTCAGTCGTTTATGCGACTTGGAAATGTCCTTATCGTCTTTCTCAGAATCAGAAGACGACGACGACGACGATGAGCGAGTTACGTATCTTATTTTGGTTCTATAACCTGGACGGTGCCGGAAATTACGCATTTCCCGGTCCTGAAAACAATCTAGTTAATATAGATTCTGCGAATAAAACGAAGGTGTGAAAGACGAATGAGACTAGGCAACGAAAAGGTTTTCGAAAATCGACGATTTTCTCACGCGCTCATGGATGGCAAACAGTGATAAGCGGAGAGATCAACACCGATGAGCGATGGGGTCTGAGTCCAAGTGATACCACAGTCAAAGAATCTGCGCAGTTTGAGCACAAAGAGCTTGCCAGCGAACGATTAGGGAAGGATTTCTCCATCCTGTGATCACGCTCCTTGGAGAAAACACTACCAGTGACGAAATAAGCGCACTAGGACGGGAAAACAGTGTTTCGCCACTACCCATTCCCTATCAGATGATATTGATCACAGTGTTTGATATATTCCAATCAATGTTTTTGCACAGTATCATGCGAAGAGATCAGATCCTAATTGATTGCAGAAGAATCACATGGGATCGGTTAATTAAGAGACATTCCACGAGAAAACGCACCTTTTGGGAGGGGTCGACGGATGACTTTTTTGCAACCCCCCTCAATATTTCGATGGTGAAGTTCCCATTCCGAGTGCTGATATTTGGCCCAATATGAAGGGCTCTGGTGCACTTTCCGAAAAATGCCACAGATGGCCCAAAAAAAATCGAAAATTTCAAATTTTTGAAAAGTACGATAATATAGGTTTTTTAGGTCTATTTTTTGATAAAAATAACGAAAAACTTACTTTGAAAGCGAAACGATGCTGATAAAGTGTTGAAAACGCCGATTTTCGACGATTTTTGGCCGTCCTGAAAAGTTTATAATGCACATTGCAAAAACTAACTTTATTTTCGGATTCTACGTGAAAAACTACGTATAATATAAAAATTTGACAAAAATTCAGGGGTGTGCTCGGAAGTTATAGTTTCCAGAACATGGCGACTCTAGAGCAACCTCTCAAAGAAAAACCATCACACTTTCTCCAAATCATGCCGAATGGTCTCTTTTGAACATCGAAGCTTATTTATATATCAAATCAAACAATTTCAGATCATGATCAGGCAATTTGAAGTCTTAATCTTGAAATTTGCACTTTTGGAAATTCGAAATTTCTAAGATTTCCCAAATATCGATATTTTTTCGTCATAATTAGGTTTTCAATCGTCGGAAACGCCTCATATTACGTATTATGTATTTCTTATGCATATTCACATCGTTTTTGTACATATACCGCTCAAGTGAACACTCTCATGATTTGAAAACTCGAGAAAATGCGATATTTTTCAAAATTTTCGAAATTTTGCGATTTTGGTGCACTCTGAGATTGCTATTTGAAGTTCAACAACGTCATTTTTCGCTCAGAATTACTATATCCAACGCATATAATCATTTCCGATTGGTTTGGAAGCCATCTGGCGAAATTTAGTTTTTCGAAAATTTCGATCCATTTTGAAAATAATGAAAAAATATTTTTCGCCAGATGGCTTCCAAACCAATCGGAAATGATTATATACGTTGGATATAGTAACTCTTAACGAAAAATGACGTTGTTGAACTTCATATAGCAATACCAAAATCGCAAAATTTCGAATATTTTGAAAAATATCGCATTTTCTCGAGTTTTCAAATCATGAGAGTGCCCAATTGAGCGGTATATGTACAAAAACGATGTGAATATGCATAAGAAATACATAATACGTAATATGAGGCGTTTCCGACGATTGAAAACCTAATTATGACGAAAAAATATCGATATTTGGGAAATCAGAGAAATTTCGAATTTCCAAAAGTGCAAATTTCAAGATTAAGACTTCAAATTACCTGATCATGATCTCAAATTGTTTGATTCGATATATAAATAAGTTTCGATGTTCAAAAGAGACCATTCGGAATGATATGGAGAAAGTGTGATGGTTTTTCTCTGAGAGGTTGCTCTAGAGTTGCCATGTTCTGGAAACTATAACTTCCGAGCGCACCCCTGAATTTTTGTGAAATGTTTATATTATACGTAGTTTTTCACGTAGAATCCGAAAATAAAGTTAGTTTTTGCAAAGTGCATTATAAACTTTTCAGGACGGCCAAAAATCGTCGAAAATTGGCGTTTTCAACACTTTATCAGCATCATATCGCTTTCAAAGTAAGTTTTTCGTTATTTTTATCAAAAAATAGACCTAACAAACCTATATTATCGTACTTTTCAAAAATTTGAAATTTTCGATTTTTTTTGGGCCATGTGTGGCATTTTTCGGAAAGTGCACCAGAGCCCTTCATATTGGGCCAAATATCTGCACTCGGTATGGGAACTTCACCAGCGAAATATTAAGGGGGTTGCAAAAAAGTCATCCGGGAGTTGGTACGTTTTCTCGTGGAATGTCTCTCAACACGAACGATAAATTACATCGGCAAGTGAGAATGACTCCCAGAATCTCAAACGCGACGCGAACGCGGAGAATACGGAGATCGCGGAGATCAAACGAGGAGAATACCATCGCAAATCAGCACGATTTCTCTCACACTTCTCTTGATTAGAAAAGTGTCCCTTTTTGTCTTTTTGCGAAAGAGGAGAAGAATACATGGGATTGTGCAAAAAATAGGCAAACACGTTAAAACTAAACGGGAAAATGTTGACTACAGTTCGTATTTGCTCGTGTGGTAATACAAACACCCAGTCGATATAGAACTCGATGCCTTAGAGTGAAAACAATGAACTGTCCCAGACTGATTTATCAACTTTATGTGGACTATGACGATATCTGATAGGAAAAAAATGATCTAGATGTATCCGGAATTCTCCTCATAAAGAGTGATCTTTGATCTCGGATTACAAACTGCCGTTAGATCGTGCATTAGGAATTCTTTGAATTGCGATAAATAGAGGAATGAAAACAATAAGTCCAGCCGATTGGGTCCACCAGCCGATTGGATCTAACCAGCCGATTGGATCTAACCAGCCGATTGGATCTACCAGCCGATTGGATCACCAGCCGATTGGATCTAACCAGCCGATTGGATCTTCGCATTTTACGATTGCACCTCCTTCCCCCCCATTCCCCCCTTCCTATCGTATTCGACCTCAGTGTGAGGAGAGTCAACTCTCTTGTATCATAACACATAAGTAATTATTCGTCTTTCGTTGCGCCGCCGAGCGTAGATAAATATAAATATAAGTCACGAATGGTTTGAATAATCAAGTACGACCTGCATTTGAGAGACAATGTTGTTGTACTTCTCCAAGATTACATCTCTCTCCCTTTTGACATCGGCATTTTACCTCTCCAGATCGGCGTATTTCTTCCTCACTTCAGAAAATTCCAATTCGAGTTTTTCGCTGTTGCTAATCTCCGACGTTTTCTGCATTTTTCAATCATGGGATGTCGAAATTTGACTAACCATAGCAAGAACCAGTTCTTACATTCTTTGATTCGGAATCCGCCACTCCATTTGCAATAGGAGGAGTATTTCCAGTGTAGGTAAGTTGCTGTTTGAGGGCCTTCAGTCTCTTAACGAATTTGAATTCAAAGTTCTAAATTGGCCTTACGCATACCATATTCATTGCTCTAATCCGTGGTATGCATTTATAATCCTGATTGCAAGCATGGTCCTGAGGGTGAGAAGCCTCCTTTTCACACTCTAGAACGGGAACTGTTTCCATAAGCACCTACAAATTTTGAGAATTATAACCGAAACGAGGGAATGGATATAAAACGAGAACCAACAATGAGTCATCGTTTTTTGTTTGGTAATAAGACGTGGAATCGATATTGCACACGAGTCATTAATCAAGCAAACACTTTCCGTGTCCTATTAGGCTGTTGCAAAAGTCTTGTGGTTTTTTGTGTCCATACTTTGAACGATCATAACTCGCGTGTCTCAATCTCAATGACCAACAAACATAGTATTATTTAGGGGTATGCTTGAACTTTGTTCACACATATTTCAATCAAACCGATCTTGCAACCAACGCAAGTAATTATGATTAACCCAATTGCAAAAAATGCACAAAATTTAGCTGTAATCTAGATATTTGAAGGGGAAAATCATGAAATATCTTGATAATGTTAGATGAGAAGTATCATTGATGTTCTTTCAAAAAATAGGTTAGACCTATCATGGGATTGGGCTTGAACCAAATTACATGACAACAAAAATATGAGCAGACCCCGGCTACATATGACTTGTACCTGATTTTCTGAATGGAAGACCAAGCATACAAGCTCCGTAATGTGTGCGCTGTATCCACCCACGAAGAGGCTATATTCTCATAAAAAATATTGGGGCCTGCTTCTTCTCCCTTTCAGAAACTTTGAATTTCTTATTTTTCAGAAATATAAAAATCAACACAGAAATGCAACAATGTAGTCATTTGCAGATCAACACATTCCTCGAAAATATGTAACTTCCAGCATCCATGAGAAAAAGTATTTATAGGGTAAAGATGGGAGCTTCATATAACCACCAGGAATTGAGTGTTCATGCTTCAGAGGAAACAGAATATTGAGAAATGTGTCGTTTTCGATGGATGAATTTTAGTAATTTTAAGTGTATCCTGTTCTCGCCTCTCCGATTAGGCAATGCTGATAGGGTGCGCTTATGAAAGAGTATGCAAGGCCTCATTGGTAATCAATATCCCGAAGTTCATCGATCAATCCAACAGGAAGATGCAAGGCAAAAATATCAAAATTCCATGGGACTTTTGCAACAACCTAATAGATATTTGTTAATATTGCGAAGTTGACGATTTCTGTTGAAGGCATTGTAAATCACTTTATTCGATATTCACAACTTCATAGGGGCTCTCCGATCGATTAGCTCGATTAGATCCGATCGATTAGATCGATGAGGAAGTCGATCGATAGATCGACTTCCTCATATTTCTTCTTCAATTCATCTCTCTCCTTTTCGAGTGCATTTCCTCTGTCCTTCTCTGATGCCAATTCCTTTTTTAGCTCCATGATTCGTGTCATAAGACGGTCGAAGGTTTCCTTGGAGCAACCCTGCAGTCAAAACATGAAAACTTCATTGGAAATCCTGTCCTTGAGATGAAATCCTTGAGATGCTGAACTACAAATGAGTGAAGCAAACACGGAACTGGTATTGACCTGGTTACTGTTTCCCTCCTGTTTACTGTCTTCGTGGTGGTGTAGTGGGAAATGCCGATTTTCGAAAAGGCGATGGTTCCTAATTACGTGGTGTTACAGCACCCCAGCTGAGCGGGCGATGGGAAAGAGCAGTTCTGCTAGATCTTCAAGCACGCTGCGAGCGGAGAGAGGAGCGGACGCCTTTAGGAGGAGTGTCACGGTGGGTATCGATATTATTTCAGTAGAAAAAATCCATAGTTAGCACAACAAGATTTTGGATGGAAAAATCAATAAAATTTGTTTTTAATGTAAATTCGCAGAACAACGATTCGCACAGCACGTTCATGAGAAGGAGCGCTGCGTTCGTGGTCGCAGAACAGGTAGTTCAATGGTGTCAGCTTTAGGATTCGTCGTCCTATCAAAAATCTACAAGGCGACGTTTCCCAAGCACACCACCGTTTCCAGCCTGTCTCAACGGCGGAATCGGAGGCATTCGCACAGGAAGTGCAGACGAGGAATGACAAGGATGAGAAGTTGGTGCCCAATCTGTGCCGAGTCTTCAGAGAGGGAGGATGGCAGGTGAGGAAATATCCAAAATGAAGTGTGTGCAATAAGACGCCGGGGGTCTTCAGGAAGACGAAAACTGACTAGAACTCATTTCACGATATTCCCTTCATTCCCATGAATGGATCTAAATCGGATTCTCTTGCGAGAGGAGTGATACCCCCTCAAGCATTAGAAAACCCTCGATGGAGATGGAAAATAAATAGAAATAATTTACAATCAGACGGAATTCACAATGAATGCATGCTTTAAATTCCAGTTGCTCTTGGCAGTGGTGGTCGCTGCGATTCGAGGAGTGGAGTTGCCGGGAATCACGATGGCCTTCGGACTCATATTTCAGGGTCAGAGACTAATTATCGGTTTTCCATACTTGTGTTGTTCAGCACAGAAAGATACGCTTGTCTCGAGCTGGTTTCGCAAGAAATGTAAATTGAAGAACATAGCGCGATATAGTCTCTTGCAGCCTTCAACTTCATGCCTTCCGACCCTTGGCGGATGCAGCACGAATTGGTCATCTGCCTGATCATCTTCTCCTGCATTGGATTCATCACCTTCAGCTTCCAGTTCTGCGCTGTTAGTTTACATTGATATTTTTATTTAATTAACAACTTTACTAATTACCGACAGTATAACAAGGACTATATAGTATTGTCATCCAAGGAAGAAAATAATGTTGATTTTGACAGAGTTTGCTCTTCGGGCACGCTTCCGAACGAGTGACCCTCGACTTCCGAATCCGCTCGCTCAACGCCATTCTGCATCAGGTTCCTTTTTTTTAAGTTCCTCATTTTTTTTGTTTTTTTGATATTTTCAAAATTCTGTCAGTTGTGTAGGCTGTTGTTGTTCTTTTTCTTGTTGTTTTTGTTTCGGTGGACATTATTTGATTCCAGGATGCAGCTTACTTCGACAATCCTCGCCACGCGCCTGGAAAGCTCATCACCCGACTCGCTACTGATGCACCGAATGTGAAGGCCGTGCGTTCGATTTTATAATTTTTCTTTATTTCTCTCCTCTTTCGCTTTAGCTTCCAATTTAACTTCCTCAATTAGTGTTGATACCTTGGTTTGTCCTCATTCTCTCTATGTTTCCCTGGGGAAGGCTGATAAATGCAGGTGATGGATGCTCGAATGATGTCGGTGATCTACAACATGACTGCGTGGGTGCTCTGCGTCGTCATTGCACTTGTGCACGCATGGCCAGTGGGAGTGCTCGGAATGGCCATGAGGTGAGTACATGCATACAATGGAAGGGACAATGTGTATCTTCAAAATTCTGGAAGCAGCTATAGTACTATCGTTGAATCATCTTTCGGAGAAATATTATGAGGGCTTTTGTAGATTCCAAGGTTGCATACCAGTTCATCCTTGATGGCCGTCGTTAGGTTCGGCATGGCTTCGGGCTTCCTGACTGAATTGGCGATGTCCCCTCGAATTGCTAGTCATAGCTTGGCTTGGCATGACTTTGTTCGCTTCAATGGAATATTCGGAATGGTCTTCTTGTGAACTTGTTCGTGTCGATTACGAGAAAAGGTCGAATAAAATACTCTATTACAAGGGAAACAATGCTTTTCCATCATATGTTTGGAAAGCTCAGGATATTGAGAATTACAGATATTACAGAGAAAAGACATGATACAACCGCTCAGTGTGAATGTAAATGGGATAAATGAAAATAAAACGTTTGCTTTAAATACTTTCTAACATACGTGTCGTTTCGTTTTACACGATGAAAGGTGGAAACGACAGAATGGAATGACCTTTTGCGAAATAGCATTTCGTTTACCACAAAGACACAGTACGCGCCACAAGTTATCTCCTGAAGTTTCTGATGTTTTTCTCGGTTGAAGTGGCAAAGTTTAAAGCTTTTGCAAAACTCGAGAATACTTTTTACACGGGGTGGACCTCCGAAGGAGTCAAAGTAATAGCAAACACCGTTTTGGACTACAATGGCTAACCAATGCGTTCCTTCTTGCTCTGATGAATCCGTGTTTACAAAGAGTCCGAAGTCTTTTTGTTCTAGTTTATCGGTATACGGTAGACAATCGGACGGAAATACGCCCAAAAAGTTGGGAATATGGGCGAGTAAAGATGTAATTTCGCTAGAATTCATCTATTGCGGAATTTACACTTGACGATTCCGTCGACAATAATGTACTCAAGACTAGGACAATTCTTTTGAATGAATGTAGTTATGTCAGAATTGTAGATGCCTTCGTTTATATCGCAAAGAATCTCGATGAGGCATCCGACAGACATTGGTCCTTGACGAAGGTAGACGATCAGTTCGATAAGTCGCGCTAGTCCTGGTCCTATGAAGAAAAAATGCGTACAGTAATAGCGCAATATTGGCAAAACTATTAACAAAAGTTAAAACATTGAAAACAATATTGGAGTTGAATCGTACTGGTAAGTTATCATACGAAGAATACACTATGCCACCCTGCTTGAAGAAGATGACTTTTGTCAAATTGTCAAACAGATATCCTTGAATATTTTCAAGAAGTCGAACTTGATTTTCCTTATTAAGATGGAAAAGAGTATTATGCTCGAAAAGAAAAGATTCTTCGTTGTTTATCCACTCTTCACTTGCGAAAGCGAAGAAACAACCAGTTAGTAAAAGAACAAATAACATGACTGATAGACTATTAACTCGTACTAATTTAAATAAAGTTCAAGCTAGGATTAGAGATAATCAAACTTACCTGTTGGGAAAAAATGCATTGCGAAAGATTATGACTTATATGTTATGCAAAGCGAACACGATCGCGAAATAAAAATTTGAGAAATTCGCTAGTTATTGCGAAAAAAAATTGGAAAAGGAAAGAAATATGAGACTTTCATCATTATTGTTTGTGTTTGTCGCGCGTGCTGTTGTTTTGGTCCCGGTATACTGTAGCAAGGATTACGGTAGGATTACGGTATGTTGATCTTTGATCTTTCGCAATTGTGGCAGTTAGTATCTAGTTATATTATTTGCCATAAATATGGAAATTAGTATCTAGTATGTTAATTGTCATATTTGAGGTAGTTGGCATCTAGTAAGTTAATTGCCCGAAATAAGGCAATTGGAATATTGTAGGTCAGTTGCCGGGATTGGGGCTGTTGGTATCTAAGAAGAAAAAAAAGTAGCCCAAAGAACCCATTTTGGGTCTTCTGAGATCTAATAATACTACTGACATCGATAATATGAACATAATGATGATTTTTTTCATTGATATAAAAATTCAATAAAGCAAGATTGATCTGAATTTTACAATCTGATAACAATTGTTCGCTTGCAATTTCTCCTTATACAGCTGACATAGTCCACTCGATGGCAGACTAAAAATATAAAATTGTAATGATTGTCCCTGCACGTAAACTTAGCGTGTGCTTATCTCAGTTCACAATCGATTTTGATCTCAGACATTTCGGAATTCATTCATCGTACATACGACATTTTGATTATTGCTGTATCAACAATTGAATATTTTGCGTTAGGTATTGAAATGCTTAATTTTTTTTGCATAATACCCCATCATTGTAATATTTTCTATTAAGTGGAGAACGTAGATACTATTTCATAAAATGTTGAGCAATGTCGAAAAGAGTCGATATAAGAGATATTTTGGCGCGCCTATTTATGTACTTAACTCAACGTGCCCGTTTGATTTAATGTACGGAAATATGATATCTCGGCTTGGTTGAAAGATATACAAAGTTATAAAGCGGTATGAACATTCCGAAACATGGCTTTTGAGCATGACCATTAATTACTACACATACATATCAGGCTGATTCATAAGTTTTTTTCCAATTTCAACTTGTGAAGATTTTCACATGTTCCGGTCTTTGGTTTAAATTGATTATCTTATTGATCCCCGCATATTATGAGTGCATGAATACTCTCTTTAGCGCACTCTAGTACAGACCTATTGAATGCGCCAAGTGGCCATAGTCCGACCTCGAATGTGCCTCGAGTACGAATTTCGGTATGAGTTTAACAGAGCATAGCTTTCCAGTATGTCGTGACTTGGAGAAATCATCAACACAATCGTGAAGTGGGATGAACGTACATCACAAATATACATGTGAATCGGGATTGGCGCGAAAGACCTGCTCACAATCGGTGCTAATTTTGCAGTTTTGTTCAGTTAATAGTGACCAAAATGAGTTCATTTCACTGCGCTTCCGTACACATTCTCCTATCGAAACAAAACCTATCTTAGCATGACTCTTCTTACATTAGGAGCTTATATTTGCGTTATGGTGGGCCTTCCTCATTGCAATCAAAAACTGCACATATCAACATCTTTAAGCTGAAATTTGCACATCGAAATCAGTGTATTTCAGAGCTTCCTGATTAGATGATAGGCAGAGGTCCCACGTTTTTGTGTTTGATAGCACCAGCTAAACTTGAACTATCCTTCACCAGCTTTGCATAGTTACGAGATACCTGCGCATTCAGAAACTGGACTCTAAAAAGTATCAACAAAAGTCTTTTTTTTTGATCGGATAGAGCAATATTCGAATTTTCGAGAAATCTAATTCTTGAAAAGGGAATGATGCGAGGTGTCAAATTTAACTATTGGTAAAGTAGCCCCATAATTTAAGATTAAAGCGCCCCTTTATACAAGCCAGGATCTATAACACGTAAGGCAGGACAGATGAGATCTCACTTGGGAATTCTTTCCAGCTTGTACGATTTGTTGTTTTCTAATTATGTGATTGATTGTACTAGCACCGATTTCAACCACTTTTTTGAAAGCTCATTCAAGGGGCTTCTCAATATTGTATGTGAAGATGTCCAGCCAATTTTTCCTGCAAAACAACAGCGAGCTCAAGTTTTCCAATATTTACTTGAGAAATTCATTCGTAGTTAACCTTCATTTTCTTGTATGATTTAAAAGCAAGGTGCAATTCGAATGTATAATAATAAGTGCGAACTCTACCCCTAAATCAAGCTACGGAATTGCATCGATACGATTTGAAGGGTTCTTTTTAGATGACTTTAAAATGTACCTCCAGAATTGGAAAAAACTTATGAATCAACCTAATATTACTCATCAAATGTGTGTTTCTTGCGATCCAGATATCATACATAATATTAGCCGCTATTTGGATAAAGTGTAAGAGATTCTCGTCATACTCATAGCAGTTGGAAGATCCGTCGCTTTTGGGATAGCTTTTTATAATCAGCTATTTCTGAAATTATGAACGGCGCAGTGAGATAAATTTATGATTAGTTTTTGCTTCCATACTTTGGGGCCAGGCATAAGTATGAAGCCTATTACTAATATGTTAGATGTAATGCACTGATAAAGATTTATGTGTAAATTGGAATCTTGGAACTTGTTCGTGAGATATTATTCGAAATGGGTGGCGCAATATTTATGCCGCACCCTGTAGCTACTTCTTTAAAGTTAACCAACACCATTGGAATTATTTGAATTTTCGCGCCTGCCTGATCACGCCCGCTCTCTTAGATTTGCATACTCTATCACTCGTTTTGTCGCGATCAGGAACCCGAGGAAATTCTAATAATTTAACATTGGAGGACTAAACGCCAAGACTAAACGAAGACTTCAGGAACCAACACTCGCAGAACCCGAGGGCGCCGTGTCTTGGGTATGCGCGAAGGGCCTCGCTTGTTGTGACTTCGGCAAAGGATTGGCTGGATGGATGGCGAAGAAAGGTAAGGGTACAATTTTTTAATTGTTTCACTTTTTAGATCATTCCATGATTTCAATCTTGTTATATCGTTTTAAATAATTGTAATTTCGAAATACGTTAGAGAGACGGTACCACGGTTTCATCATTCTACACATATCTCAGAACTCGAATTGCCGAGATACTGAATAGAATCACGAGAGCGTGGTACCGTATATACAGTATCGCCGGAAAGTATTGAGCCACTTTTTATTTCTGCTGTAGTTTTTGAACCATGCTAGCTATTGATCTGAAAATTTAAGTGGAGATAGAAAATTCAATGGACATTACGGTGCTCTTATTGCAAAGTTACGTAAATTTCTTATTTTTCGTAGTGATGTTTTTCGTAGTGACTCGCAGGCCACTTTTTCGAAAAATTATATTTCGCTGGGGAAATTTACCATAGCACACAGCGTGTCAAAGCGACGATTTCCTTTGTTCGACGCGGCGCTCGGTCAATCTTGAAACATAACATTTTTGATTGAAATGAGCGATGAAACTTTAAACCAAAATAGGTGAAAACTATTTCATAACTTAGCTGCCAAAATTAAATATGCATACCTAAAACAACACATCTCTCTGAATAGTAACCAAGATACCTCCCTATCATTTTTGCTAATTTTCGTTTCATTTAAATTTTGTTACACGCATTTTTAAAATTTTCTGGTACAAATCGAAAAAGTTGAGAACCCACATCAATAGTGACCCCCACATATACAGAACTTTTTCATATCTACGTGAAGAGATCTACCAGTTGTAGAACTTAGAATTTTTCGAAAATGTTACAATATTTTGAGAAATCTTGTAAATAAGGTTTCAATTTAAAGTTACTCAAAACTTTTTAACATTTTCGAAAAATTCTAAGTTCTATAACTTGTAGAGCTCTTCGCGTAGATATTAAAAAGTTCTGCATATGTGGGGGTCACTATCTATGTGGGTTCTCAACTTTTTCGATTTGTACCAGAAAATTTTAAAAATGCGTGTAACAAAATTTAAATGAAACGAAAATTAGCGAAAATGATAGGGAGGTATATTGGTTACTATTCAGAGAGATGTGTTGTTTTAGGTAAGCATATTTAATTTTTGCAGCTAAGTTATGATATATCTTTCACTTATTTTGGTTCAAAGTTTCATCCCTCATTTCAATCAAAAATGTTATGTTTCAAGATCGACCGAGCGCCGCGTCGAACAAATTTTGGCACGCTGTGTAGCAGTCTAACTTTCTGAGTGTTGAGAACCATCCATGCACTACCCAGAAAACAAATTTCAAGTTGCTGCGACATCGCTCCTGCTTGCTGCGCTTGCTGCAAATTTGGGGCCGCAAACTCATAACTTTGCTCCCAGACCAGCTAGGGAATCGTTCTAAGACGCAAAATGGTCCTTATCATGACCCTAGAGAACCCTGAAAGTTTGATTCCGATTGCTTATCATTTGCCCTCAGGGCACGAAAAAGTCACTTTTTCGGATGACTCAAGTTTGGGGGTGTACAATTCCAAAGGTGAATTTGCATAAAATGTGGTTCCTATGCAGGAAGGTGCGAAAACAATCAAAGAATCGATTCCCCACTTTTGGTGGAGCTTACTTCACTTTCCCAGCCGTCTCGAAAGTTTTACGGACGCGCACTGCTTTCGAGCGCTCGCGTTTTCTCATATTCCAGGTTATTAACTATTACGGCCACAATGGAACTCCAAACTACCTAGTAAGTATCTGCATTTTTTTTAAATTGAAGGTTAACAGTGTATGGTTGGAACACTAATGACCAAGCGTAATTCAAGGAAACCCACCATCACCCTCTCTTATGAGCCAATGTCAATATCATTCTACTCCATTCTACCTTGGAATCATCGTAATACATTTCTATATTTACCCATAAATCTAGGCCATCTCAGTCATGCACAGGTCCGCCTCTGCCAGCCGCACTCAAATTTCAAATTCCGCACTCACATTCGAATTCGAATAAATCTTTCTCCATTCCTGAATTAATCGATAAATAAATGGGGAAAAACACTTTCGAGAATCCCGACACGTGAACCGAAAGATTCCCGCCTATTCAAAATCTCTGAGGGATGTGGCAACACAATTATTGCGGGGTTGACGCTTGCCATAATCCATTATCTTGATATAATAACTTTCTATCGTACCCACCATAATCCCTTGTGTAGTTCAGCAATCTTCCGCCCCCCTTTGGGCGTCTGCTTGAGCAGTAGTTTGTACTCGCTCACGTACCGCGCCCCTTCTTCATCCATAGAGCATCGCCCACTTCAGCTGCAGTTGACGAGAGTAAGAACTAACGAATGAAGCAATCGCACTGAAAAACCCTCTATAGTATCGAGGAGAGAGGAACTTGGTGAGAAACTGTAACCAAAAAATATTGCAACATGGCTTATCTCTAAATATAACAGAAACTCTCACCGATAACGCGACGTTTTGAGTTTCAGTACTGCATTAAAAAGCGACATTAAAAAATGAGGATTCATCGTGTCAGATCGCATTTCCGTCCCTATCAAAAAATAATTTTATAATTTTTCGAACAGAAGTAAAAGTAGACTCTCGAGGTCTTTGATGAATTGTGTTTCATATTCCATAGATAATAACGCGTAGTCAGAAGTCAATATATATCGAAGAAGTATAGGAGTAACAGCAGCTGTCGATATCGTGAAAGGGAGGCACTGTTTTCCATTCTGATGCAGACTGCATCCAGTTGGGAGCGGCGACAATGGGACTGACAACAAATGTCGTCCAGATAATCAGCCGAATCAATGATTTGGCAGTTTAATCACAGAGTATAATATGTGCCAGTGCAGAGTCAGTCCTGATCTCGTATTGTAACTTGCCCACAAAAAAAAATTTTTTCGTTCAAAATTTGAGATTCGCGTTTCAACACTATCCCAAAAAAAGAAAACTAGCATGATGTTTCGATTTATTCGATACACATGATAAAAAAACTCACTATCGACTGTTGCTATGAAGACGTTGCTGCAGGTCACCGCCGCGTGTTCCTCAGCTGCACGAGTGATCAGCTACATCGAATCTGAAAATATTGCACTTTGCGCTTTTCCAATATTGCGCTATTTTCAATCGTGTACACCCGGGATTAGCTCTATGACAATACCACCAAAGGAAACAATACTGTATGCGACAATCAGTGGCACAAGTCTCTCATAATACACTCAGTATTCACTACCACTTACAATTAGGAATTTACCATCACAATTCGTAATGGTAAGAACCCTCGATATTTGCGTTTCGCCATCACTTCCTAACAGAAAAAAAAATTGGATAGTTCCAATAGTACCTTCGGTATTCGTAGTAGTGAACTAAAAATTTACGATGATAAGAGGGAATTGATGTAGCTGTAATTCCACTGCAGGAGTCTCACTCAATACTCACTTCATCGATCCGTCTAATCGCGAAAAGAGTTACGCATTAGAAACTGTAATCAAATATTGCTATCAACTTATCACATGTATCACGAGTCAGCGAAAGAGAGCGGGAACATTTTCCAAAAAAATGTTACCATTCGCCTATATTTGAGTGGGAGAATACCCAGGAGAGATGATTTCGAAAAATATAGGTCATCGGTCCCAGAACCGGCTCTTAGGAAATTTCCGGTTTTAAACCTGGCTATGCTGTATCTCAGCTTCCAGACAAGCTACGGAGGTGGCAAAGCGCTCGTGCAGAAAATTATCTCCTGCAACTGTTTTGTTGGAAACTTTTTACGGAAACAACAAATAAAAATGCTATGTAGGCGAAACCGAATTCAAAATTAGAAAATAATTTTTTTCACCGTCACGCAGGAAACTTTCACGGGATTTTTATTGCATGATATGTAAGAACAATCATTTATAAGTATAGGAAAAATATTGAGGAGCGAAATTTCTGCTACCCAAGACTCGATTTTCCGCGACAAACGTGGTAAATATTCATAATGAAGTCGATCAATGTCACATTAGTTTTTTTTATGATAATAAATATGTGTAATTTGAGATGTTTCTAAGACAGTTGAATCAGTTTCTGATGAAAAAGGCAGAGTTCGACAAAGTTTGAAAAATCGATTTTCACAACCTCGATTTCTCCCAAGTTTGTGCAATTATAAGTGGCCGCATTAATAACTTCATGTGGAATGAAATAGTATAATTCGTAGTAGATTTCGATTATATTTGAAATATAATATACATGACAGATGGATGGCTTGGAATCTTTTGCAATCTTCAGTCAAATATGCATCTCCGGGACTGTAAAAACTAAAAACAATTTGTTTTCAGCTGAAATTGTGTGGTTGTTCACCAGATTTATGCATCTAAAATCACGAAAAAATAATTTTAGTCAGAAAACGCCACCATAACATCTTCTATATGGGTACAAAAAATATAGGATTTTTTTCGTACTGAACTTTTTTTTTGCAAACGTATATACTTGATTTCTATGTGTTTTCTGACTAAAACGATTTTTATATGATTTTAGATGCACAAATCTGGTGAACAACCACACAATTTCAGCTGAAAACAAATTGTTTTTAGTTTTTACATTCCCGGAGATGCACATTTGAGTGAAGATTGCAAAAGATTCCAAACCATCCATCTGCAGCGAGGACGAAGAGAGATGCGAATATCACGGTGATGGACGAGGTGAGTTCAAATTTGGCAGTTTGCACATGAAAATAGCGATTAGTCGCATGGCAGCTTTTGTGGGAAATCCAGAGAAGTGGTTGAATTTTTAACTTGTGCATGTAAGATTTTCCTCGTATGACTCAATCATTAGTTTCACGATTATTTTAAGATAGATGTAGAAAGTCACAAATAATATTTCTTGGAATCGCTCTTTAAAAAATGTACAACTCAGAAAAAAAAATTATTCAGGAAAGGCAAACAGTTATTTGAAAATTCTTTATTTTAAAAATTAAAAATAATTGTGAAATTCTCAGTTCGACAAGAAATGGAGTCTCTCCGACGCGATCGCCGACATTCGCAAGAGGAAGGGATACGAGGCGGGATTCTCCGAGGTAGAAGATCTGTTGTTTTAAATGTCATTGTTCTTCAAGCGCGCTCTAAGAGATCCTCAGTTTAGAATGAATTATTCGAAAATAAATTCCCTCATTGTTCCTGACTGGATTAGGAACGCGACAATCTAAGTAAACTTCAATACTGACATGGGTCTGGAGAAGTAATTTAATTTGGCAGTCGGATACTCGTCGTCATCCTTCCGGTCGTTGCAAGCAGACTGATGACTGTCTGAATGACACAGAGCTGGCCATATTCCGCAAGGTGTACCACTCGCGGACCAAGAGAGAGGTAGGTTACTGCAGTGATTACTAATTTGCATATCAAACATACCAAAATTTCTCGTCGACCTTGTAAGAAATGACTCACTCCATTTTTCACACACTCACTCCGAAATGAAACGAGAGAGACTATGCATAATGGAGAGAACATTTTCTCTCGAAGTCATACATACCTACATCAAATCTTCACTCCCTATTTCAGATCCGCCGCCGTAAGTGTGTCTCATGCGGTGGTGAGAGCAGTGTACTGGTGAGAATGAAGAGATCCTTCGGAGACCCGGATACTAATGCATCTGCGGTAAATTACAATTTTGCATACATTCTTCATACAATCTTCGCATACATTGAAAAACATCATTGATCAGATATGTTTCACGATGGATATAATTCCATCGCTGCCCCTGCTTCCGCGCGGGTTGGGAAGTATCGGTAAATGCTAGTCCGATCGGGGATCCGTGTCAAAAAACTAAATAATTAAAGATTTTTCTCAATGGAAAATCGTAGATCAAAGGTCAACATTTCAGTACAACTGCCTCGCCTTCCCGCAGTGTCGCACTCGTGTGAAGCGCTTCTTGGCATGTTTATTTTAATCATCACTACTTTTGTTTAACCAATCGATTGTAAATTATCTAAAACTCTGCAGAAGTAATTTCTAAACACTGTGTTTTGCAAAGATTTCCTACAATCTTACTTTTCTACAGGACGAATGCAACATCTGCACTCCCCACGCGGAGAGAAAGCGAAGAAAGAAGAGAGACTTCGGCCAACCTCAGTGCTATCCCTGCAGACAGGGCGCTTCCGTAGCTTGTCTGGAAGCTGAGATACAGCATAGCCAGGTTTAAAACCGGAAATTTCCAAAAAGCCGGTTCTGGGACCGATGACCTATATTTTTCGAAATCATCTCTCCTGGAAATTCCACCACTTAAATATAGGCGAGTACGGTGACAAGTTTTTGGGAAATGTTCCCGGGAGGTCCGTGTTTGATCCACTGACTCGTGATACACGTGTTATATTGTTAGGGTTAGGTTCGAAATATCTCAACTCAAAGAGAACGCGCGATTACGAGTTTCTTGAATACTTTGAAAACGTGTGAAGTGGGGATTCATTAATTCCAGAAACATTTTCAGATGTAATAATAAATACGATATACAGTTGCGGACAAAAGTTTAGCACCAAAATTAAAATGATCATAACTACTTTCAAAAGTGAGATAAAGACTTACGGTTTGGAGCATTCGAGAGATACACCTCATGACATTATCGGCATATGAATGATGGCCTGAAACCGCTCGGATTACAAACTGCCGTTAGATCGTGCATTAGGAATTGTTTGAATTGCGATAAATAGAGGAATGAAAACAATAAGTCACGAATGGTTTGAAGAGTCAAGTACGCCCTGCATTTGAGAGACAATGTTGTTGTACTTCTCCAAGATTGCATCTCTCTCCCTTTTGACATCGGCATTTTCCCTCTCCAGATCGGCGTATTTCTTCCTCACTTCAGCAAATTCCAATTCGAGTTTTTCGCTGTTGCTAATCTCCGACGTTTTCTGCATTTTTCAATCATGGTATGTCGAAATTTGACAAACCAGAGCAAAAACCAGTTCTTACTTTCTTTGATTCGGAATCCGCTACTCCATTTGCAATAGGAGGAGTATTCCCAGTGTAGGTAAGTTGCTGTTCGAGGGCCTTCAGTCTCTTAACGAATTTGAATTCAAAGTTCTAAATTGGCCTTACGCATACCATATTCATTGCTCTAATCCGTGGTATGCATGCATAATCCTGATTGCAAGCATGGCCCTGAGGGTGAGCTGCCTTCTTCGCACACTGTGGGACGGGAACTGTTTCCATAAGCACCTACAAAGTTTGTGAATTATAACGGAAACGAGGGAATGGATATAAAACGAGAACCAACAATGAATCATCGTCGCTTGTTGTGTGGTGATAAGAAGTGGAATCGATAGAGCACAAGAGTCATTAATCAATCAAACGCTTTCCGTGTCCTAGATATTTGTTAGTATTGAAATGTAAACGATTTATGTTGAAGGCATTGTAAATCACTTTATTCGATATTCACAATTTCATAGGGGCTCTCCGATCGATTAGCTCGATTAGATCCGATCGATTAGATCGATGAGGAAGTCGATCGATAGATCGACTTCCTCGTATGTCTTCTTCAATTCATCTCGCTCCTTCTCTAGTGCATTTCCTCTGTCCTTTTCAGAATTCAATTCCTTCTTTAGATCCCTGATTCGTGTCATAAGGCGGTCGAAGGTTTCCTTAGAGCAACCCTGCAGTCAAAACATAAAACCTCATTCGAAAACCTGTCATTTGAATTGATGAAGGAATGTGTCAAACACGGAATGCATCACTGGTATCAACCTGGTTAATGCTTCCCTCCTGTTTCGTTACTTCTTGTCCAGAATTCCCTTCGTCCTCATCACTCGATCCAATTCCGAGCTGCTTCTCGATTACTCGGAGTCTCTGCAATCGAGATGCGTGTACAGCAGTATTCATGCTAGCAGTGAACGGATTAAACACTTTTACCTTCGCCGTTTTTTCCTCTAAATCTATTCGGATCTTCCTTTCCTCGTACATCTCATCGGCCAGTTTGTTGTATCGACGTGACCTTTTCTCCCTGCGAACGATCACTTAGTAGATTGTTGTTTTGGTATTTTCGATTTAAAAATTCAGAAAATTCTCCTAAGCTTTCACCTCTTCCGTTGTGCATTCATCTCCTTGACGAATGCATTCGATGTCACTAGTGGATCGTCTCTTGGGCTGCAACCCAAGCCCTCTATGCGAAAGCTGCCTTGGGATGGTTCATCGAAACGACTTCTTCGCTCCGTTGCACTCGATTTCTGCGACATATTTGTTTCGAACATATTACCTCTTTGCGAGACACGCTTTTCAATGAAGAACATGCAAATTACAATTGGTTTCTTACCACAATGCCGGCAGTACCCAAGCCTTCCGTGAAGGGTGAACTTGCAAAGGGAATCGAAGGAGAAACCTTTGTGAAGGTGGAGTGGTCCATCGTACTGCTCGGATACGGCTGAAAATTGTTCACGCACTTCTCAGAATTGGTCAATTTTCTTTCCAAAAAGCGCTATTGGTTGCTTGTAAGGTATTTGCGCTAATCGATCATTCGATCATTTGATGAGGCAAACTGTTTTCTTTGACAGAATAACAACAAATTTCCTGAATAGTAACTGCTATCAGTGCACGATATGAAGGGAAGGCATACTTTCAGTCGTTTATGCGACTTGGAAATGTCCTTATCGTCTTTCTCAGAATCAGAAGACGACGACGACGACGATGAGCGAGTTACGTATCTTATTTTGGTTCTATAACCTGGACGGTGCCGGAAATTACGCATTTCCCGGTCCTGAAAACAATCTAGTTAATATAGATTCTGCGAATAAAACGAAGGTGTGAAAGACGAATGAGACTAGGCAACGAAAAGGTTTTCGAAAATCGACGATTTTCTCACGCGCTCATGGATGGCAAACAGTGATAAGCGGAGAGATCAACACCGATGAGCGATGGGGTCTGAGTCCAAGTGATACCACAGTCAAAGAATCTGCGCAGTTTGAGCACAAAGAGCTTGCCAGCGAACGATTAGGGAAGGATTTCTCCATCCTGTGATCACGCTCCTTGGAGAAAACACTACCAGTGACGAAATAAGCGCACTAGGACGGGAAAACAGTGTTTCGCCACTACCCATTCCCTATCAGATGATATTGATCACAGTGTTTGATATATTCCAATCAATGTTTTTGCACAGTATCATGCGAAGAGATCAGATCCTAATTGATTGCAGAAGAATCACATGGGATCGGTTAATTAAGAGACATTCCACGAGAAAACGCACCTTTTGGGAGGGGTCGACGGATGACTTTTTTGCAACCCCCCTCAATATTTCGATGGTGAAGTTCCCATTCCGAGTGCTGATATTTGGCCCAATATGAAGGGCTCTGGTGCACTTTCCGAAAAATGCCACAGATGGCCCAAAAAAAATCGAAAATTTCAAATTTTTGAAAAGTACGATAATATAGGTTTTTTAGGTCTATTTTTTGATAAAAATAACGAAAAACTTACTTTGAAAGCGAAACGATGCTGATAAAGTGTTGAAAACGCCGATTTTCGACGATTTTTGGCCGTCCTGAAAAGTTTATAATGCACATTGCAAAAACTAACTTTATTTTCGGATTCTACGTGAAAAACTACGTATAATATAAAAATTTGACAAAAATTCAGGGGTGTGCTCGGAAGTTATAGTTTCCAGAACATGGCGACTCTAGAGCAACCTCTCAAAGAAAAACCATCACACTTTCTCCAAATCATGCCGAATGGTCTCTTTTGAACATCGAAGCTTATTTATATATCAAATCAAACAATTTCAGATCATGATCAGGCAATTTGAAGTCTTAATCTTGAAATTTGCACTTTTGGAAATTCGAAATTTCTAAGATTTCCCAAATATCGATATTTTTTCGTCATAATTAGGTTTTCAATCGTCGGAAACGCCTCATATTACGTATTATGTATTTCTTATGCATATTCACATCGTTTTTGTACATATACCGCTCAAGTGAACACTCTCATGATTTGAAAACTCGAGAAAATGCGATATTTTTCAAAATTTTCGAAATTTTGCGATTTTGGTGCACTCTGAGATTGCTATTTGAAGTTCAACAACGTCATTTTTCGCTCAGAATTACTATATCCAACGCATATAATCATTTCCGATTGGTTTGGAAGCCATCTGGCGAAATTTAGTTTTTCGAAAATTTCGATCCATTTTGAAAATAATGAAAAAATATTTTTCGCCAGATGGCTTCCAAACCAATCGGAAATGATTATATACGTTGGATATAGTAACTCTTAACGAAAAATGACGTTGTTGAACTTCATATAGCAATACCAAAATCGCAAAATTTCGAATATTTTGAAAAATATCGCATTTTCTCGAGTTTTCAAATCATGAGAGTGCCCAATTGAGCGGTATATGTACAAAAACGATGTGAATATGCATAAGAAATACATAATACGTAATATGAGGCGTTTCCGACGATTGAAAACCTAATTATGACGAAAAAATATCGATATTTGGGAAATCAGAGAAATTTCGAATTTCCAAAAGTGCAAATTTCAAGATTAAGACTTCAAATTACCTGATCATGATCTCAAATTGTTTGATTCGATATATAAATAAGTTTCGATGTTCAAAAGAGACCATTCGGAATGATATGGAGAAAGTGTGATGGTTTTTCTCTGAGAGGTTGCTCTAGAGTTGCCATGTTCTGGAAACTATAACTTCCGAGCGCACCCCTGAATTTTTGTGAAATGTTTATATTATACGTAGTTTTTCACGTAGAATCCGAAAATAAAGTTAGTTTTTGCAAAGTGCATTATAAACTTTTCAGGACGGCCAAAAATCGTCGAAAATTGGCGTTTTCAACACTTTATCAGCATCATATCGCTTTCAAAGTAAGTTTTTCGTTATTTTTATCAAAAAATAGACCTAACAAACCTATATTATCGTACTTTTCAAAAATTTGAAATTTTCGATTTTTTTTGGGCCATGTGTGGCATTTTTCGGAAAGTGCACCAGAGCCCTTCATATTGGGCCAAATATCTGCACTCGGTATGGGAACTTCACCAGCGAAATATTAAGGGGGTTGCAAAAAAGTCATCCGGGAGTTGGTACGTTTTCTCGTGGAATGTCTCTCAACACGAACGATAAATTACATCGGCAAGTGAGAATGACTCCCAGAATCTCAAACGCGACGCGAACGCGGAGAATACGGAGATCGCGGAGATCAAACGAGGAGAATACCATCGCAAATCAGCACGATTTCTCTCACACTTCTCTTGATTAGAAAAGTGTCCCTTTTTGTCTTTTTGCGAAAGAGGAGAAGAATACATGGGATTGTGCAAAAAATAGGCAAACACGTTAAAACTAAACGGGAAAATGTTGACTACAGTTCGTATTTGCTCGTGTGGTAATACAAACACCCAGTCGATATAGAACTCGATGCCTTAGAGTGAAAACAATGAACTGTCCCAGACTGATTTATCAACTTTATGTGGACTATGACGATATCTGATAGGAAAAAAATGATCTAGATGTATCCGGAATTCTCCTCATAAAGAGTGATCTTTGATCTCGGATTACAAACTGCCGTTAGATCGTGCATTAGGAATTCTTTGAATTGCGATAAATAGAGGAATGAAAACAATAAGTCCAGCCGATTGGGTCCACCAGCCGATTGGATCTAACCAGCCGATTGGATCTAACCAGCCGATTGGATCTACCAGCCGATTGGATCACCAGCCGATTGGATCTAACCAGCCGATTGGATCTTCGCATTTTACGATTGCACCTCCTTCCCCCCCATTCCCCCCTTCCTATCGTATTCGACCTCAGTGTGAGGAGAGTCAACTCTCTTGTATCATAACACATAAGTAATTATTCGTCTTTCGTTGCGCCGCCGAGCGTAGATAAATATAAATATAAGTCACGAATGGTTTGAATAATCAAGTACGACCTGCATTTGAGAGACAATGTTGTTGTACTTCTCCAAGATTACATCTCTCTCCCTTTTGACATCGGCATTTTACCTCTCCAGATCGGCGTATTTCTTCCTCACTTCAGAAAATTCCAATTCGAGTTTTTCGCTGTTGCTAATCTCCGACGTTTTCTGCATTTTTCAATCATGGGATGTCGAAATTTGACTAACCATAGCAAGAACCAGTTCTTACATTCTTTGATTCGGAATCCGCCACTCCATTTGCAATAGGAGGAGTATTTCCAGTGTAGGTAAGTTGCTGTTTGAGGGCCTTCAGTCTCTTAACGAATTTGAATTCAAAGTTCTAAATTGGCCTTACGCATACCATATTCATTGCTCTAATCCGTGGTATGCATTTATAATCCTGATTGCAAGCATGGTCCTGAGGGTGAGAAGCCTCCTTTTCACACTCTAGAACGGGAACTGTTTCCATAAGCACCTACAAATTTTGAGAATTATAACCGAAACGAGGGAATGGATATAAAACGAGAACCAACAATGAGTCATCGTTTTTTGTTTGGTAATAAGACGTGGAATCGATATTGCACACGAGTCATTAATCAAGCAAACACTTTCCGTGTCCTATTAGGCTGTTGCAAAAGTCTTGTGGTTTTTTGTGTCCATACTTTGAACGATCATAACTCGCGTGTCTCAATCTCAATGACCAACAAACATAGTATTATTTAGGGGTATGCTTGAACTTTGTTCACACATATTTCAATCAAACCGATCTTGCAACCAACGCAAGTAATTATGATTAACCCAATTGCAAAAAATGCACAAAATTTAGCTGTAATCTAGATATTTGAAGGGGAAAATCATGAAATATCTTGATAATGTTAGATGAGAAGTATCATTGATGTTCTTTCAAAAAATAGGTTAGACCTATCATGGGATTGGGCTTGAACCAAATTACATGACAACAAAAATATGAGCAGACCCCGGCTACATATGACTTGTACCTGATTTTCTGAATGGAAGACCAAGCATACAAGCTCCGTAATGTGTGCGCTGTATCCACCCACGAAGAGGCTATATTCTCATAAAAAATATTGGGGCCTGCTTCTTCTCCCTTTCAGAAACTTTGAATTTCTTATTTTTCAGAAATATAAAAATCAACACAGAAATGCAACAATGTAGTCATTTGCAGATCAACACATTCCTCGAAAATATGTAACTTCCAGCATCCATGAGAAAAAGTATTTATAGGGTAAAGATGGGAGCTTCATATAACCACCAGGAATTGAGTGTTCATGCTTCAGAGGAAACAGAATATTGAGAAATGTGTCGTTTTCGATGGATGAATTTTAGTAATTTTAAGTGTATCCTGTTCTCGCCTCTCCGATTAGGCAATGCTGATAGGGTGCGCTTATGAAAGAGTATGCAAGGCCTCATTGGTAATCAATATCCCGAAGTTCATCGATCAATCCAACAGGAAGATGCAAGGCAAAAATATCAAAATTCCATGGGACTTTTGCAACAACCTAATAGATATTTGTTAATATTGCGAAGTTGACGATTTCTGTTGAAGGCATTGTAAATCACTTTATTCGATATTCACAACTTCATAGGGGCTCTCCGATCGATTAGCTCGATTAGATCCGATCGATTAGATCGATGAGGAAGTCGATCGATAGATCGACTTCCTCATATTTCTTCTTCAATTCATCTCTCTCCTTTTCGAGTGCATTTCCTCTGTCCTTCTCTGATGCCAATTCCTTTTTTAGCTCCATGATTCGTGTCATAAGACGGTCGAAGGTTTCCTTGGAGCAACCCTGCAGTCAAAACATGAAAACTTCATTGGAAATCCTGTCCTTGAGATGAAATCCTTGAGATGCTGAACTACAAATGAGTGAAGCAAACACGGAACTGGTATTGACCTGGTTACTGTTTCCCTCCTGTTTACTGTCTTCGTGGTGGTGTAGTGGGAAATGCCGATTTTCGAAAAGGCGATGGTTCCTAATTACGTGGTGTTACAGCACCCCAGCTGAGCGGGCGATGGGAAAGAGCAGTTCTGCTAGATCTTCAAGCACGCTGCGAGCGGAGAGAGGAGCGGACGCCTTTAGGAGGAGTGTCACGGTGGGTATCGATATTATTTCAGTAGAAAAAATCCATAGTTAGCACAACAAGATTTTGGATGGAAAAATCAATAAAATTTGTTTTTAATGTAAATTCGCAGAACAACGATTCGCACAGCACGTTCATGAGAAGGAGCGCTGCGTTCGTGGTCGCAGAACAGGTAGTTCAATGGTGTCAGCTTTAGGATTCGTCGTCCTATCAAAAATCTACAAGGCGACGTTTCCCAAGCACACCACCGTTTCCAGCCTGTCTCAACGGCGGAATCGGAGGCATTCGCACAGGAAGTGCAGACGAGGAATGACAAGGATGAGAAGTTGGTGCCCAATCTGTGCCGAGTCTTCAGAGAGGGAGGATGGCAGGTGAGGAAATATCCAAAATGAAGTGTGTGCAATAAGACGCCGGGGGTCTTCAGGAAGACGAAAACTGACTAGAACTCATTTCACGATATTCCCTTCATTCCCATGAATGGATCTAAATCGGATTCTCTTGCGAGAGGAGTGATACCCCCTCAAGCATTAGAAAACCCTCGATGGAGATGGAAAATAAATAGAAATAATTTACAATCAGACGGAATTCACAATGAATGCATGCTTTAAATTCCAGTTGCTCTTGGCAGTGGTGGTCGCTGCGATTCGAGGAGTGGAGTTGCCGGGAATCACGATGGCCTTCGGACTCATATTTCAGGGTCAGAGACTAATTATCGGTTTTCCATACTTGTGTTGTTCAGCACAGAAAGATACGCTTGTCTCGAGCTGGTTTCGCAAGAAATGTAAATTGAAGAACATAGCGCGATATAGTCTCTTGCAGCCTTCAACTTCATGCCTTCCGACCCTTGGCGGATGCAGCACGAATTGGTCATCTGCCTGATCATCTTCTCCTGCATTGGATTCATCACCTTCAGCTTCCAGTTCTGCGCTGTTAGTTTACATTGATATTTTTATTTAATTAACAACTTTACTAATTACCGACAGTATAACAAGGACTATATAGTATTGTCATCCAAGGAAGAAAATAATGTTGATTTTGACAGAGTTTGCTCTTCGGGCACGCTTCCGAACGAGTGACCCTCGACTTCCGAATCCGCTCGCTCAACGCCATTCTGCATCAGGTTCCTTTTTTTTAAGTTCCTCATTTTTTTTGTTTTTTTGATATTTTCAAAATTCTGTCAGTTGTGTAGGCTGTTGTTGTTCTTTTTCTTGTTGTTTTTGTTTCGGTGGACATTATTTGATTCCAGGATGCAGCTTACTTCGACAATCCTCGCCACGCGCCTGGAAAGCTCATCACCCGACTCGCTACTGATGCACCGAATGTGAAGGCCGTGCGTTCGATTTTATAATTTTTCTTTATTTCTCTCCTCTTTCGCTTTAGCTTCCAATTTAACTTCCTCAATTAGTGTTGATACCTTGGTTTGTCCTCATTCTCTCTATGTTTCCCTGGGGAAGGCTGATAAATGCAGGTGATGGATGCTCGAATGATGTCGGTGATCTACAACATGACTGCGTGGGTGCTCTGCGTCGTCATTGCACTTGTGCACGCATGGCCAGTGGGAGTGCTCGGAATGGCCATGAGGTGAGTACATGCATACAATGGAAGGGACAATGTGTATCTTCAAAATTCTGGAAGCAGCTATAGTACTATCGTTGAATCATCTTTCGGAGAAATATTATGAGGGCTTTTGTAGATTCCAAGGTTGCATACCAGTTCATCCTTGATGGCCGTCGTTAGGTTCGGCATGGCTTCGGGCTTCCTGACTGAATTGGCGATGTCCCCTCGAATTGCTAGTCATAGCTTGGCTTGGCATGACTTTGTTCGCTTCAATGGAATATTCGGAATGGTCTTCTTGTGAACTTGTTCGTGTCGATTACGAGAAAAGGTCGAATAAAATACTCTATTACAAGGGAAACAATGCTTTTCCATCATATGTTTGGAAAGCTCAGGATATTGAGAATTACAGATATTACAGAGAAAAGACATGATACAACCGCTCAGTGTGAATGTAAATGGGATAAATGAAAATAAAACGTTTGCTTTAAATACTTTCTAACATACGTGTCGTTTCGTTTTACACGATGAAAGGTGGAAACGACAGAATGGAATGACCTTTTGCGAAATAGCATTTCGTTTACCACAAAGACACAGTACGCGCCACAAGTTATCTCCTGAAGTTTCTGATGTTTTTCTCGGTTGAAGTGGCAAAGTTTAAAGCTTTTGCAAAACTCGAGAATACTTTTTACACGGGGTGGACCTCCGAAGGAGTCAAAGTAATAGCAAACACCGTTTTGGACTACAATGGCTAACCAATGCGTTCCTTCTTGCTCTGATGAATCCGTGTTTACAAAGAGTCCGAAGTCTTTTTGTTCTAGTTTATCGGTATACGGTAGACAATCGGACGGAAATACGCCCAAAAAGTTGGGAATATGGGCGAGTAAAGATGTAATTTCGCTAGAATTCATCTATTGCGGAATTTACACTTGACGATTCCGTCGACAATAATGTACTCAAGACTAGGACAATTCTTTTGAATGAATGTAGTTATGTCAGAATTGTAGATGCCTTCGTTTATATCGCAAAGAATCTCGATGAGGCATCCGACAGACATTGGTCCTTGACGAAGGTAGACGATCAGTTCGATAAGTCGCGCTAGTCCTGGTCCTATGAAGAAAAAATGCGTACAGTAATAGCGCAATATTGGCAAAACTATTAACAAAAGTTAAAACATTGAAAACAATATTGGAGTTGAATCGTACTGGTAAGTTATCATACGAAGAATACACTATGCCACCCTGCTTGAAGAAGATGACTTTTGTCAAATTGTCAAACAGATATCCTTGAATATTTTCAAGAAGTCGAACTTGATTTTCCTTATTAAGATGGAAAAGAGTATTATGCTCGAAAAGAAAAGATTCTTCGTTGTTTATCCACTCTTCACTTGCGAAAGCGAAGAAACAACCAGTTAGTAAAAGAACAAATAACATGACTGATAGACTATTAACTCGTACTAATTTAAATAAAGTTCAAGCTAGGATTAGAGATAATCAAACTTACCTGTTGGGAAAAAATGCATTGCGAAAGATTATGACTTATATGTTATGCAAAGCGAACACGATCGCGAAATAAAAATTTGAGAAATTCGCTAGTTATTGCGAAAAAAAATTGGAAAAGGAAAGAAATATGAGACTTTCATCATTATTGTTTGTGTTTGTCGCGCGTGCTGTTGTTTTGGTCCCGGTATACTGTAGCAAGGATTACGGTAGGATTACGGTATGTTGATCTTTGATCTTTCGCAATTGTGGCAGTTAGTATCTAGTTATATTATTTGCCATAAATATGGAAATTAGTATCTAGTATGTTAATTGTCATATTTGAGGTAGTTGGCATCTAGTAAGTTAATTGCCCGAAATAAGGCAATTGGAATATTGTAGGTCAGTTGCCGGGATTGGGGCTGTTGGTATCTAAGAAGAAAAAAAAGTAGCCCAAAGAACCCATTTTGGGTCTTCTGAGATCTAATAATACTACTGACATCGATAATATGAACATAATGATGATTTTTTTCATTGATATAAAAATTCAATAAAGCAAGATTGATCTGAATTTTACAATCTGATAACAATTGTTCGCTTGCAATTTCTCCTTATACAGCTGACATAGTCCACTCGATGGCAGACTAAAAATATAAAATTGTAATGATTGTCCCTGCACGTAAACTTAGCGTGTGCTTATCTCAGTTCACAATCGATTTTGATCTCAGACATTTCGGAATTCATTCATCGTACATACGACATTTTGATTATTGCTGTATCAACAATTGAATATTTTGCGTTAGGTATTGAAATGCTTAATTTTTTTTGCATAATACCCCATCATTGTAATATTTTCTATTAAGTGGAGAACGTAGATACTATTTCATAAAATGTTGAGCAATGTCGAAAAGAGTCGATATAAGAGATATTTTGGCGCGCCTATTTATGTACTTAACTCAACGTGCCCGTTTGATTTAATGTACGGAAATATGATATCTCGGCTTGGTTGAAAGATATACAAAGTTATAAAGCGGTATGAACATTCCGAAACATGGCTTTTGAGCATGACCATTAATTACTACACATACATATCAGGCTGATTCATAAGTTTTTTTCCAATTTCAACTTGTGAAGATTTTCACATGTTCCGGTCTTTGGTTTAAATTGATTATCTTATTGATCCCCGCATATTATGAGTGCATGAATACTCTCTTTAGCGCACTCTAGTACAGACCTATTGAATGCGCCAAGTGGCCATAGTCCGACCTCGAATGTGCCTCGAGTACGAATTTCGGTATGAGTTTAACAGAGCATAGCTTTCCAGTATGTCGTGACTTGGAGAAATCATCAACACAATCGTGAAGTGGGATGAACGTACATCACAAATATACATGTGAATCGGGATTGGCGCGAAAGACCTGCTCACAATCGGTGCTAATTTTGCAGTTTTGTTCAGTTAATAGTGACCAAAATGAGTTCATTTCACTGCGCTTCCGTACACATTCTCCTATCGAAACAAAACCTATCTTAGCATGACTCTTCTTACATTAGGAGCTTATATTTGCGTTATGGTGGGCCTTCCTCATTGCAATCAAAAACTGCACATATCAACATCTTTAAGCTGAAATTTGCACATCGAAATCAGTGTATTTCAGAGCTTCCTGATTAGATGATAGGCAGAGGTCCCACGTTTTTGTGTTTGATAGCACCAGCTAAACTTGAACTATCCTTCACCAGCTTTGCATAGTTACGAGATACCTGCGCATTCAGAAACTGGACTCTAAAAAGTATCAACAAAAGTCTTTTTTTTTGATCGGATAGAGCAATATTCGAATTTTCGAGAAATCTAATTCTTGAAAAGGGAATGATGCGAGGTGTCAAATTTAACTATTGGTAAAGTAGCCCCATAATTTAAGATTAAAGCGCCCCTTTATACAAGCCAGGATCTATAACACGTAAGGCAGGACAGATGAGATCTCACTTGGGAATTCTTTCCAGCTTGTACGATTTGTTGTTTTCTAATTATGTGATTGATTGTACTAGCACCGATTTCAACCACTTTTTTGAAAGCTCATTCAAGGGGCTTCTCAATATTGTATGTGAAGATGTCCAGCCAATTTTTCCTGCAAAACAACAGCGAGCTCAAGTTTTCCAATATTTACTTGAGAAATTCATTCGTAGTTAACCTTCATTTTCTTGTATGATTTAAAAGCAAGGTGCAATTCGAATGTATAATAATAAGTGCGAACTCTACCCCTAAATCAAGCTACGGAATTGCATCGATACGATTTGAAGGGTTCTTTTTAGATGACTTTAAAATGTACCTCCAGAATTGGAAAAAACTTATGAATCAACCTAATATTACTCATCAAATGTGTGTTTCTTGCGATCCAGATATCATACATAATATTAGCCGCTATTTGGATAAAGTGTAAGAGATTCTCGTCATACTCATAGCAGTTGGAAGATCCGTCGCTTTTGGGATAGCTTTTTATAATCAGCTATTTCTGAAATTATGAACGGCGCAGTGAGATAAATTTATGATTAGTTTTTGCTTCCATACTTTGGGGCCAGGCATAAGTATGAAGCCTATTACTAATATGTTAGATGTAATGCACTGATAAAGATTTATGTGTAAATTGGAATCTTGGAACTTGTTCGTGAGATATTATTCGAAATGGGTGGCGCAATATTTATGCCGCACCCTGTAGCTACTTCTTTAAAGTTAACCAACACCATTGGAATTATTTGAATTTTCGCGCCTGCCTGATCACGCCCGCTCTCTTAGATTTGCATACTCTATCACTCGTTTTGTCGCGATCAGGAACCCGAGGAAATTCTAATAATTTAACATTGGAGGACTAAACGCCAAGACTAAACGAAGACTTCAGGAACCAACACTCGCAGAACCCGAGGGCGCCGTGTCTTGGGTATGCGCGAAGGGCCTCGCTTGTTGTGACTTCGGCAAAGGATTGGCTGGATGGATGGCGAAGAAAGGTAAGGGTACAATTTTTTAATTGTTTCACTTTTTAGATCATTCCATGATTTCAATCTTGTTATATCGTTTTAAATAATTGTAATTTCGAAATACGTTAGAGAGACGGTACCACGGTTTCATCATTCTACACATATCTCAGAACTCGAATTGCCGAGATACTGAATAGAATCACGAGAGCGTGGTACCGTATATACAGTATCGCCGGAAAGTATTGAGCCACTTTTTATTTCTGCTGTAGTTTTTGAACCATGCTAGCTATTGATCTGAAAATTTAAGTGGAGATAGAAAATTCAATGGACATTACGGTGCTCTTATTGCAAAGTTACGTAAATTTCTTATTTTTCGTAGTGATGTTTTTCGTAGTGACTCGCAGGCCACTTTTTCGAAAAATTATATTTCGCTGGGGAAATTTACCATAGCACACAGCGTGTCAAAGCGACGATTTCCTTTGTTCGACGCGGCGCTCGGTCAATCTTGAAACATAACATTTTTGATTGAAATGAGCGATGAAACTTTAAACCAAAATAGGTGAAAACTATTTCATAACTTAGCTGCCAAAATTAAATATGCATACCTAAAACAACACATCTCTCTGAATAGTAACCAAGATACCTCCCTATCATTTTTGCTAATTTTCGTTTCATTTAAATTTTGTTACACGCATTTTTAAAATTTTCTGGTACAAATCGAAAAAGTTGAGAACCCACATCAATAGTGACCCCCACATATACAGAACTTTTTCATATCTACGTGAAGAGATCTACCAGTTGTAGAACTTAGAATTTTTCGAAAATGTTACAATATTTTGAGAAATCTTGTAAATAAGGTTTCAATTTAAAGTTACTCAAAACTTTTTAACATTTTCGAAAAATTCTAAGTTCTATAACTTGTAGAGCTCTTCGCGTAGATATTAAAAAGTTCTGCATATGTGGGGGTCACTATCTATGTGGGTTCTCAACTTTTTCGATTTGTACCAGAAAATTTTAAAAATGCGTGTAACAAAATTTAAATGAAACGAAAATTAGCGAAAATGATAGGGAGGTATATTGGTTACTATTCAGAGAGATGTGTTGTTTTAGGTAAGCATATTTAATTTTTGCAGCTAAGTTATGATATATCTTTCACTTATTTTGGTTCAAAGTTTCATCCCTCATTTCAATCAAAAATGTTATGTTTCAAGATCGACCGAGCGCCGCGTCGAACAAATTTTGGCACGCTGTGTAGCAGTCTAACTTTCTGAGTGTTGAGAACCATCCATGCACTACCCAGAAAACAAATTTCAAGTTGCTGCGACATCGCTCCTGCTTGCTGCGCTTGCTGCAAATTTGGGGCCGCAAACTCATAACTTTGCTCCCAGACCAGCTAGGGAATCGTTCTAAGACGCAAAATGGTCCTTATCATGACCCTAGAGAACCCTGAAAGTTTGATTCCGATTGCTTATCATTTGCCCTCAGGGCACGAAAAAGTCACTTTTTCGGATGACTCAAGTTTGGGGGTGTACAATTCCAAAGGTGAATTTGCATAAAATGTGGTTCCTATGCAGGAAGGTGCGAAAACAATCAAAGAATCGATTCCCCACTTTTGGTGGAGCTTACTTCACTTTCCCAGCCGTCTCGAAAGTTTTACGGACGCGCACTGCTTTCGAGCGCTCGCGTTTTCTCTACAGGGCGAGAGAGTGGTGAGAGAGCGGCGCGAAGAGAGAGTTTGCATTTCGAAAGGAGTGCGCGTCCGTAAATCGTTCGCTACGGCCGGGAAAGTTAAGTAAGCTCCACCAAAAGTGGGGAATCGATTCTTTGATTGTTTTCGCACCTTCCTGCATAGGAACCACATTTTATGCAAATTCACCTTTGGAATTGTACACCCCCAAACTTGAGTCATCCGAAAACGTGACTTTTTCGAGCCCTGAGGGCAAATAATAAGCAATAGGAACCAAACTTTCAGGGCCCTCTAGGGTCATGATAAGGACCATTTTGCGGCTTAGAACGATTCTCTAGCTGGTCTGGGAGCAAAGTTATGAGTTTGCGGCCCCAAATTTGCAGCAAGCGCAGCAAGCAGGAGCGATGTCGCAGCAACTTGAAATTTGTTTTCTGGGTAGTGCATGTATGGTTCTCAACACTCAGAAAGTTAGACTGCTATGGTAAATTTCTCCAGCGAAATACAATTTTTCGAAAAAGTGGCCTGCGATTGCGTTATCACTACGCAACGATCAGAAATTTGCATAAGTTCGCAATAAGAGCACCGTAATGTCCACTGAATTTGCTATCTCCAATTAAATTTTCAGATCAATAGCTAGCATGGTTCAAAAACTATTGCAGAAATAATATGTGGCCCAATACTTTCCGGCGATACTGTATCTATCATAATTATAATACTGTGAGAACAGTATGCGTAGTCATTGATGTAGTGTGCCTACAATATTCCAATTGCCTTATTTCGGGCAATTAACATACTAGATGCTAACTGCCTCAAATATGACAATTAACATACTAGATACTAATTTCCATATTTATGGCAAATAATATAACTAGATACTAACTGCCACAATTGCGAAAGATCAAAGATCAACATACCGTAATCCTACCGTAATCCTTGCTACAGTATACCGGGACCAAAACAACAGCACGCGCGACAAACACAAACAATAATGATGAAACTTCCAGTTTTCCTTTCTATAACACGTGATATTTCGCAATGAATATTTCATGTGAATTTTCGCAACCCTCATTGCATTCCCATATGAATCATAATATTTCGCAATCGTAGTAATCATGCTAGGAAGCTGAGTTCTATTCAGCTGTTCTAAATACTCTCTCCCGTTTACCTACTATTTCGTACTGACCTGGCGGAGATTGTTATCTGGAACACACCACTACCTCACGCTTTTCGGAGTTTGACCTTCCTTTTCCACATTCTAGGACAAGATAGCGTTTGTTTTGGATAGAGTTATCTCAGCAGTGCATCGCTCTGAGGGAACTATTTCACATTTGACCTCAATTCCTTGGCTATCTGTCAATCAAGCTGCGATAGGTAGGGCTATCATTTCTTCATTCCATGTTGAGAGACTGTTTGATTTGGAGAAACTCTCGAAAAGATGCGCTTATCTCACTGTTGATCCAAGTCTCCCAGCATTTCGCATGCACTACCTGTCAATCACTTCAACGCGTAAGGCGAGGAAGAGCGTTTCGAAAAATGAAGAGCGTTTCCCATTCATCTGTGAGTATTCAAACTTCCACAAAAAATAAATATTTTTTTGTATTTTTTCAAGACACTCGGGAAAACTGAAATTGATGTACATAATTATTCGTCCAATCAATCAGTACTGTGGATACAATGTATGAAAAGCGCACTTGCAATTCTCAAAATTCCACATATCTTGCATTTGCATCCAGTTGCAGAATCGGGTAAGCTTTTATTATTATTTTCAAGTCTAATAGTATCCACTGTGTACAATTCCTTCCACTATCTATTCACTACTTTACACACAATGAATAGGCGGTGCATAAATGCCGAACTCAAGTATAACTTTAGATACTAAAAGTTACAGTCGAAGACAATGATGTGAGACGAATACTCGATCATTTGCGCCCTCTTGCGAACATTTCGCGGTTCAATAAAGTGGAAAGCTGGGTCGTTAACCCTACTGTTATCAGAGTGTTTGCCGATTTCTTCCAATCTGTGACGGTTAACACTGTTCAATTTGCATTCATCAGCTTATCTAGGCGTGATGCCAGCGGAACTTTGTGAGTTTGAGGGTATCCATAGTTGCCCACGCCGGCGGCGACTCCCATGACCCAGTATTCATGGTTTCGAACTCCTCCCCTCTATTTGAGGGGAACAGTGCGACACCATGAATATCGGGTCATGGTCTGAAAACACCTCGCCGCCAGTGTTGGGCAACTATGAGGGTAACACGAGTCAGGCTTTCCCAAAACGAAGAACCTTTTAATGCAAATAACCGTGCGTGATTATTCAGCGCCGCTTGTCTGGACTTTGTCCGAGATGTGAAACCGTCAGTTGTCGTATGCTTGCGTGTCGAGCACACACAGTGTGAGTAGAGTTCGATAAACGAGTCGTAATATGTTAATTTTGCACACTCCCTAGACCGAGGCAAAGCCTCTTTTATCGAACTCGAATCATGATTCTGCGCTAATATAATCTTAGAGACGTTTTCAGACATCTCTCATTTTCTTCTGCCATTATCCGAGTTGGTAGAATCAATTTCCGTCTGGAAAACCTCAAGAGTACGTCAGGGTCTGCATATTGAGACGGTCATTGAAATTCTGAGCAGAAAGTGCAAGCATCTCGAAGTACTCTTCGATCAGACTCTCCTTTCAATGGAGGATGTGGAGCGCATTACTAAGGTTGCCGTCCATGAACACTAGGTCGGATGAGAACTATGACATCATGCTGCCTTTGATGTATCAAAGTCGGCATGACGTCATAGTTCTCCTCCTACCCCATTTGTGTAATGCTGCTTTTTGAGAGCAAAAGGTTGGCGATGGACTGGATACCAGTACCCATACCTCCAAATATACCTTTTCCAGGTATTCAATCACCTCGGTAAGCGAGTTGCTCTTAAGATGGGCACTTCTGTGGAACCGATACGAGTGCAGAGCGGAGAATACAAGTGTAATGTATTTCGTGGCAATGTAGAGTTTGGAAATACAATGATTCAACATGTGGAAATGGACCATAGATTTAGACATCATTAATCTCCATCCGAATGATTTCAATTTAAATGAGCTTTGCAATTGTACTTTTAATGATAAACAATGCTTATCTCTCTCTCTCTCGAACATATTCTCAGCCCTTGCCTACTGTAGAATAATGGCGTGCTCCCCGTCGAATATCTCATATGCACTGGCGGGAACACCTCCTCATCCCAGTCCCTTCTCTGAGCAATGAGCGCGCATCATTGAAAGAATGCATCTCTCACTCATCATGACTCCTCCTACAGACGCAGTTTGAAAAAAAAACTCAATATCATCGTACGCCAATTTCGTATTTGCATTCTTTTGTCTCTATTTTGGTTGTCCTCATTGTAGTAATCATGTCTGAGGTAGAAGTAAATGCGGATGATAATACGGAAAAGGTGAACAATCGTTTATGCGAATCACATTTTATTTGCTTTATCTCAACTTTATTTGTATATATTCCAGCTCCGAGCTCTATTCACAGCAGTGCACGATCAGATGAACCAGACGATAAATCAGCTGGAAAGTCGATGGAACGAGTTGAAAAATGATGCTAATCAATTCTTGACAGCATCCAATTTCGTTGTGCGCGAAGATGTGTGTTATCAACAGCTATAATTTTTGAAAATTTAGTCATTGGCTAACGGCAACCCAGCGTTTTCCAAAAAAATACCTCTATTCTATCAGGTTGGTCATAAAGTTTTGCGCGATTTTTACTAAAGTGCATTCTGCCATCTACAATCGTTCGTTGTTGTCCAATCAACTTAGATCTTTTAGTGTTAGATAGGGGCTTTTATACTCTCTTTAGAGTACACTATCATAGATCTGTCCGATCAAGGAAAAGAATACGGCGATGCACCAAACTTCATGTGGTTGATCAACGACCTGACTTGTCAAAGGATTTGCTTTTCATTTAGGACGGAGATAGGACCCAGTTTTAACCACAGTAGTAAAGTATGATGGGAATATATCGTACTGGTGATGTTGAGACTGACCAGCCACAAATAGCATATTAGAAATATGCGCGTAATCCGAATGTGGGTTTTAATGGCACTTGTCAAGATAAGTTTTGGAGTACTATATCTATGCCGACAGTTCAAGAGATTTCAATTATTCATGAATGTGAACTACCTTTCTAGTACAAGTCACAATTCCCTTTGGGGGATAATGGAGCTCTCCATTCACGAACACGGTTCTTCGGATTGCAGGTGCCCAATTTAGAACATCGAAGGCTTTTTTGTGCTAGAGATGTGGTTTGAAGGGCGGTACTTTCCGGTTAAAATTAACGAACAACCCTTGCCCTATCACTCACTATTTAGGAATATTGTGGATGTCGCTACTTTTTCTAGGGTTAGCCGTGCTTGAAGACCCTCAATGTCAGGTTTTTTGGCGTTTTCTTTGCAAAATAATTGAGATACAAATATCACTTTTTTTAGATGAGAAAAGAAAGTGTGCTCTTAAATATTGATATAATAGGGAACCATGTAAGTAGTGATTACAGCGCCCATTGGTAGAGGTCACCCGCGTCAATCCTCGAAACAGGTGATTTGCTCGATAGAAATCTTATTTTTCTAAGTGCCCGTGTTTCATTGACCTCTACGAAGCCCATTTCCAATAAGGCAGATCTCTCTTTTTGAAACTAGGTAGTGTACGCCTAGTGCTTTTTAATAAACGTTGTGAGTCTCCATCTAAAAATTTATCTGCGAAGTACAGCAACTTTAAATAAAATTGTATTTTTTCTGAAAAATTCACAGTTACGCAGATCTTGATTTCTCGCATAGTAGAGATACTTGGAATATTTCAACTATATTTTTCTAAAGGTCGAACATGTCCCTATATAACATCATCAGGATAATACGTGGCGATTTGAGCAAAATAAAATATACGAACTCAAACTTGGGGTCCGAAATCGCACAAAACTTTATGACCAACCTAATATTTGATTAATTTGGAGATTCAAATTCTATTATCCGTTAAAGGAGGAGCAAAGTCAAAATTCAATTTTTAAAACGTTGATATGCACGGCCTAGATCTCCCAACGATAAGAAGCTCCAAAAGTTTCACATTGATATCTCCATTCCGAACAGAGTTATCGGTAGTTGGCCGGGAGCCAAATCAGTGAAAGCTCAGGCAACGAGCGAGAGAGCACACGTTTTATAGCGAGTTCTCCTCTAATTGAAACATATTTCAACCGGAAGCGCGTTTGTATTTGCTCCTCCTTTAAAATAACATTAAAAAGCAGGTGAACGAGTTCATCGACGTGTCCATTACTTGCGATGATCCACGCGATTTGGCTGTTTGGAAGCGCTTTTTCCTTATCGCAACGGGTCTGACGACAGCATTTGAGTCTGACCCGCACTCGGTCAGCATCAAAATAGCTGGCAACGTGAGTTTACTATTAATGTATATCGGTGCGTTTGCCTAATAATGGTATACCCCTCGGGACAGCAGAAATAGATATCTTTTAAAAAAAAACGCCGTGCGATGCTGTGTGCCCGGATTGTGAAATCGGGGTTGAAGCAAATCGGGGTTTTTTGAAAAGGTTGAAGCCTTCTAGTAGAAGGCGCGCGTGGATTAGAATATGCACGCTAGCATGGAACAAATGAGCTTGTAAAATTTATAAAGTATTAAACACTTTGCAAGACCGTCTCCGTTATTGGAAGTCAATGGGATGCGGAACATATCATTAAATTCACTAGCCCTCTCGCTGACAGAACAACATTTGCCATCAAGAACATCGATGCGAGAATCATTCCTGAAAGTGATACCACACATGGACAAGTCACTTCTACTCTTGATGTGCGTTTATTTAGATTCATCTAATGTTCTGTTGTTTGTGGTTGCAGAAATTGGACAGACACATGGAGACCGCAATAGAAAGATTGAAATCGTTTGCTAAAAAATTACAAAATTATGAAAACATACTAAAATCGAGAACTACTTACAATTCCAAGGGTTGGAGCTGCAAAATTCGTCCTCACGTGAGTATTTTAGGGTTTAAAATGAGAATCGCCGTCTCTTCATTTTCCATACAATCTAGTCAATCGAATGTCATGTAAAATTAAGATACGGGTTTTTCGAAGTATTTTGAAAACCGATGTATTTTTGAAAGTGTTTTTGAAAAGAAGTTACTCATGCGTTTCAGTGGTTTGACCAGCACAGTACGAATTTCACATTCAATTGCTCAAGTCATGTTACATTAAATGTGTGGAAGCATTGCATGTATAATGCACTAGCAATTCTCAAAGTTCCGCATATAATACACCTTGGCAAGGCGGGCGATGATAGTAAAACAATGAGATTTTGCTTTTTTATCTTGATTGAAATGTGGGTATACCCTCACTCACTGTGTAGGGTTTCCCATTTTTTGGTCAATTTTGGTTTTTTTGGAATAGGGATATGTACTAGAGTAGGGAAGCCCCAATCTCTGCGCAAAAGAGGTAAAATATAGAGAGTATGTCTGAGTGTGAGTGTGCTGAAAATGAACATTCCGTAGAATATTTTCTACAAATGAATTGTAGATGGCAGAAGTTTCAATCAAAAACGATGATGTGGAAAGGGTGCTTGAGTACTTACGACCTCTAGCATAAATTTCGTCGTTCCGTTCAGTGAAATATGGAATCGTGGACCCTACTGTTGCTGGAATACTATCCGATTTTTTCAAACCCAAAATAAACATTGTACAATTTAAATATGACAGCCTAGACGATGATAATGCCAACTTCAACATCATGTTGTGAGTTTCTGCAACGCAAAGGATATTGCAAATATGTCCATTTTTAGAGATTTATGGCTAGACTTTGTCCAAAATGTGAAACCGTCCTTTGTTAAGTATTTTCCCATAGGCCGTGCGAATGGTAAGATTGCGCCAATAAAAGTTCACGAAGCGAAATTTCAATTTCTGCTGTCTTTAGCCGATTTGGTGGAGGATATTTGTGTCTGGAAATGCGCAAAAGATGATCACTTGGGACTGTCAATAGATGTGATAGCAAACATTCTCAGCCGAAAGTGCAAACATATCGAAATGACATATCGAAATGTGCGAACCGATTATTGGATCATGGAACGATGTAGAACATCTTATCCAGGTATTTTTATTATTGTTAAATTGTGCTCCTAAAATTGGATCGAATAGGCAATTGTGAAAAGACAATAACATTAAAAATTACATGAATGTACATAATACTGTTTGGCCCGTTGTGATAATGCAGAAACTCTATCACAACTAGAGATTCATCATATGAGTCATTTTGCAAAAGCGTCACTAAACTCTCCGAAATTTGGGGGAAACTGTAAGCATAATGTGATGAGTCCATCTTTTAAGTTCGTCAGCCACCGTGGCAAAATGATAGCTCTAAAGATGGACACTTCTTTTGCGAATACTGGGATGCAAATCGGAGAGTATATGGCAGTGGCAGGAGTGCGAAACTGGACGGGGCTTATGTTTCCTCCATTCCATCATCTCCGGCCGGCCCTTGTAATTCAACACGTGGCGATGAATCATAAGTTCCGGCATTTTGAATAATATTTTTTTATTACTAATGAATCCGACTGTATTTTAACACTTGAATGATATTTCCGTTTTGCAAGCATTTGAGTTTGCATCGTTTCCTATTGTATACACATAATTTTCAAGTTACTAATATGAAAATTTGAGCTCATTCAATCACTGGAAGTTTCACTGGAAGTTGGGATAAACTACATCCTTCTCATGAATAATACGTACTCGTTTAAAAAATTCCGTAACGTTGTCTACTTGAGAAACTATAACACAGGTATCACGAGTCAGTGGAGTGGTGTGGGAACAATTTCCAACTTTTATTTTTTATTTTCTTTCATGTTATGGTTGTATCATATACTAGAGCCAACTTCTCGAAAAATCTAGGTCACAGGTCCCAGATCCGGCTTTTAGGAAATTTCCGGTTTTACTCCCGGTTCTAGTGTATTTCAGCTCCCAGGCGTGCTACGGATGCGGCATTGGGCTCAAAATTCGTAGAAAATTGTTCTTAACAACTTTTATGTTGAAAGCGAATTCGTAGGACTGCAAATTCAGAAAATATACACGAAAAACTGAAATTGCCAGTACAAATAAAATACTACCGCCTCGGGAAGGGACAAACACAGTGAATTTTATTACAGATTCTGGAAGAATAATTTCACACGTATACAGAAAAAAATAGATATCAGCACTTTCAGGGTGGCCTTTTTGAGAAATGTAGCTCCGAAGGTCGAACAAATGAGATGTAAAGATTTGAAAAATTCACGAATCGCAGATTTATTATTTCATTCGATCAGTTAAATCAATTTCTAACATTTCTCGATCAATGAAGTTAGAAACCGTTGAAAGATCACGAAATTTCAGCACTTCAAAAAATTCGATTTTCAAGCCTTCTAAGTTGTCATGTTCGTGCTCATCCAACTCAGGATTTACCTTTGACTGGAAACGAACTTAACTCGATTTCATTAGATGACACAATCATGATTACAGTCTATTCTTCCATAATCTGTAATAAAATTCACTGTGTTTGTCCCTTCCAGAGGCGGCAGGATTTTATTTGTATTGGCAATTTCAGTTTTTCGTGTATATTTTCTGAATTTGCAGTCCTACGAATTCGCTTTCAACATAAAAGTTGTTAAGCACAATTTTCTACGAATTTTGAGCCCAATGCCGCATCTGTATCACATCTGGGAGCAGAAATACACTAGAACCGGTAGTAAAACCGTTAATTTCCTAAAAGCCGGATCTGGGACCTGTGACCTAGATTTTTCGAGAAGTTGGCTCTATTATATTCTACAGCCATACTATGAATTGAAACAAAAAATGAAAGTATGAAATTGTTCCCGGTGGTCAGATTTTTCCTCCACTGACTCATGATACCTGTGATAAAATGTTGATTTCTTGATTTTTGTTGTTCATTTTTCTCAGAAAGAAACACGAAATCATCGTGTCAGCTTTTCTCCCACGCCACGCCTCTCACCTCGCATTCCCACAACCTTTAGCATTGTGTGACCAGATACGAAATATTCTCTAGCTACTCGGTGGGAACAGGAAGAAAACCTAAGTGTAGATCTATTCTGGACGAGTCTTGGCATGTAAACGTCGTAATCGTATGGCGGTTTTTGTTGTTTCCCAAACTATATCTATACGTGTCCTGCAAGACGCCTACGATCGATACAACGAAAAATGAAGTTGAACAATGTCGTCAGCAATACGAAAACCCATATTACAGTATTATTCGTAGAGAAATTGTTAAATGAGGAGTAAATGAAAACGCGCGCCCGGTTGGAATATGTTTCACCTAGGAACGCACTCTCTTCAAGTCGCGTGCTATCTCGCCCCCTTCCCTGAGCTTTCCCTGATCTGGCTCGCAGCCAACTAGCTATAACTCTGTTCGGAATGGAGATATCAATGCGAAAATTTCGGAGCTTATTATCGTTGTGGAGCTCTAGGTCGTGCATATGATAGCTTCAAAAATTGAATTTTGAGTTTACTCCTCCTTTAAACTCGCGCAGAAGAGGGCAAATGATACACTTTATAGTGTCAAGCTCTTCACTGTAACCATAGTTGTTGTTGTCTTCCGAGACGACGCAGGCAAGACTGTTGTTGATTTCTGCCCAAATCGAAGAAATCGTCGATAATTCGAGTTGATCAATAGAGCAATGAGGGAACTCGCGAGGGAGTGCGCCGCGAATATCACCTGGCAGAGGACGAAAACTGAAAATATCGAATATAATTACCATTTCCGGCACGTATATCGGATAATTATCCGTGTTCTACAACGAATTTCGTTCTCGATCATTTCCCTACTTTTTCGCATATAATATGTAATTATTCTAGCGACCCTTTTTTGAATGGACTTTCTTCTTGCGTCGTACGATACCCACATGTTGAGAAGAACTATGAATCCCGGTGATAGAAAAACGCCGGCAAAGACGGAAAACTGTATTCAAATTTATATAGCCTGTTTAGATATTTAGCCTGTCAATATTATAAAATCAATAACAAAAATACTCACTTGAATGAACAGATTTCGCATTGCAGCATTCCCTTTTTCTTTATTCTTCCCCGATTTTAGCATGGACCTCCGAACAATACAAATTGTGTGAGCCATCAGTCCAAAACATAAGAACGAAAACAGAAGCTGTAATCATATAGTAATTCACGATACACTTGGTTCGTGTTATTTTTTGTTTCGATAGTTGTTCCATCCTTTTCCACTCTCTAATTAAAATTGAACGTAAGATCGCACTCGCCATGGTAAATCCAAATATCCCGAGGTACATGTATGTTTGAGGCCTCAATATCTTTGAGTATACAATGTATTGGGACTTCTCTTTAAGCCATTCCATTATATATGTCTGATATTAAATGTTTTCGTCGTCAATATTTGAGACATGATCAGTCGCATTCAAAATGAATACGAAATGACTTAAATTTTGAGTTTTTGTTCATACTTCGAGTGTCCATTGAATTTCGCTTTCCGTTAATCTACAGGTGCCGAAACCGATTGGGCCAATTAATGCGAGCAGAGTTGATAATACTGATATTGTTCTAAAATTGAGTTACGCCATTAATGAAAGACAATATTGGTAATACTTGAAAATTACGGATGAATAGCGGTGTGGTGAATTTATTGACGATATTTCCTAAAAGTTGATTACTTTCCAACCAAAAAATAATAATATTAACCTGATGCCGTTTTAGCATGCAAATGAAAAACCAAGCAAATGTTTCAATGGAGATAAGAAGCATAAAAATCTATAAGAATATGATTTAGAAAATTAAGAAAGATAACTGACTAACCATATGATAGTTCACATCCACTTTCAGAGTCGTGCACATAAATCCAGTGCAGAATATTCCAAAGTTCGGTAATGAGAGCAAAGGCACGAATATGAAACACCAGTAAACGTCGAATATCAGGAAGCATAACTGGGATTTGTTTGCATTTTTTTCCGCCGCGACAATTTTCAAAAGTGAAAAAGTGTGAAACATGAGTAATACGTGTTTATGTTTGCTCACATCCCCAATTAGTATTGAGAATACCTGTAGCACTAATAGTCCAGTCCTGTACTGAGCAGATGCGACTGGTGTCTTGTAAAGAATCAGGTAGATCAAAAGCAGAGATACGAAAACCGAAATTACGCCCAGAATCAGCATGGCAGTGTGATAGTGAGCATCGACAAGGCCGATTAACAATGAAGTAGTGAAGTTTGAATTGTTTGAATGAATCGGTGAAGTACTAGTCGTCATTCTCGAGGTGTGAAACTCGTGGGCAATGTGAGTAGTTCTTTTGAGTTTGAGTAAACGCGAGAAAATGCACGTTTGAGTGCGGGAAAATCAGTAGAATGGAGGAAGTCATGTGAATAAGTGATGTAGTAGGAAAATGTTGGGGATTTTTCGGCAGTGGGATTTTTTTTCATTTCATAGGTCATGAACGACACACGTCGAGAACTTACATGTCGAACAGTCATAGTTCCAAATTTTAACTTCTCAATCTCGAAGATGACAACCGATATTAACATTCTGACGTCTCAGTTCGAAATAGTGTCATACAGAGTACTTCATACAAAAAAATGTCCTCAATCTTGATTCGCCGCTGACTCAATCAAATGTTCGATTCTCTTGAGATTCCTCTCATACTATTATCACATGGTCAAGGATAAATAAAGGTGGATGCATCTGAGATCAAGGAGAAAGGTGGATGCAAGTCGTTCGATATCCATCGACATTTGTAATTATTCCCCATATATTTGCATTAATTGAATTGTTTTTGTTTTCGGCTCGCCTACTCAAACCTATTTTTGGATTGTTAGCTAGGATCTTTGAATTCTTGCAGGCCACAACATATTAATTTCGCTTTAACTTCTTCATATTGAAAATATTTAGTCGTTAATTGTTGCCACCCTCTTTCTTTGCTTATTGACTCGCCGTCTTTGGAGGTTGCCAAATAGTTTCCACCTTTAAAATGATACCTGCCGTGGAGAAGTTTCTACACGTCTCCATCTCTGGACCGGCCGTGCTCTTGAATACATTCGTGTTGTTCGCATCATTTGTGCATGCTCCACGAAACTCACCGTCCTACTCGGCACTGACTAAGCTTCAGTCGCTCAGCGACATGGCCCTAGCAATTGCGACGCTGAACATCATGCAAAGGTTGATTTATTAAGGGCTTTCGAAAGTGTCGGCACAATGCTAACAAACGGTGATTTGGGAAACATCATACACACAATTGCAACCAGTCAAGTGGAAGTGCGTACGAATGGCGTAATTCATGATACTGCTTGCAGTACTGTGCCTTGTGAGTGGTCGCTACTCCAGATCTACCGAGGCCCCTGCTCTGCGTGGGGAGCTTCTGCGTGCTACACAAGTTTCAGCCTTATGCTCTCGTCGCTTAGTTTATCTGTGAGTTCCATATTTGAGTCATCGTATTAGATTTGAATAGGAAATTCCAAAATATTTTTGTAATTAAAATAAGGAACGTTTTTCATCCAACCATTTGGAGCGATGACCGTCTGTTCAAGTTTTCTTAATGTTATTATCAGAGGATTTCTGAGAGAATCGAGGTACTCCATACAGGGTCCGTACAACGAAAAAATAAAAATTTGTCCCTAGGGTACTTTTTCACGTAGATCACGAAAATCGACCTTAGGAAGCCGTCTCGTTGACCTCTGATTGTCTGAAGCGCGCCTCAACGGTGAGGTCAGTTTTTGTAAATGGTGAACGGCTCATCCAAACCCCGCATATATATAGTTATTCTGAAAGATCTCAACGAGATAAGCATTTTTCCTGTTGGTCGTGAAGGGCTATCTCATCTGTGAAAAAAGTTGTGGCCGTTTGAATTCTAAAATTTGTCTAAAACTTGTCGCCCTGAAAAATTTTACTCCACATTACAATCTAATTTTACTTTTATTCGATTCCGCATGCATTTTTACCCCTAGCGCCAAATTTATAATGAAATCGAAAGGGGTATAGTTGGAGATTTTTTCAAAAAAAAATTGCGAGGTCGAAACTTTTTGGCATAAAAATCACGAGTTTTTCTGCCCACACACTTCCTTTCTGGTTTTGGTGGGAAAATAAGTGCAAATTCGTTTTCTACGGGTCGAAATACGCCAGAAATACTTCAACTAAACTTATTCTGAGATTTTGTATTTTTGGCCAAGTCATTTTCGACCTTGTCATTTTCTTTTAAAAAATTTCCAACCATACCCCTTTCGATTTAATTATAAATTTGGCCCTAGGGGTAAAAATGCATCTGGAATCGAATGAAAGTAAAATTAGATTGTAATGTGGAGTAAAATTTTTCAGGGCGACAAGTTTTAGACAAATTTTAGAATTCAAACGGCCACAACTTTTTTCACAGATGAGAGAGACCTTCACGTCCAACAGGAAAAATGCTTAACTCGTCGAAATCTTTCAGAATAACTATATATGCGGGGTTTGGATGAGCCGTTCACCATTTACAAAAACCGATCTCACCGTTGAGGCGCGCTTCAGGCAATCAGAGGCCAACGACACGGATCCCTAAGGTCGATTTTCGTGATCTACGTGAAAAAGTACCCATAGGGACAAATTTTTATTTTTTCGTTGTACGGAGGTATCTCGGTTCTCTCAGACTTCCTCTGTTATATTATTGAAATGTTATTAGCATATTCAATTACAATAACGTTGCAATTCCATAAGATAACTCAAATCCCTAACTGCAAAAATCGTACGTTGTATCCGTACGGACATGCTATTTATGCCGCTCAATGTGGGGGAGGGAATTAAATTAAATTATATGCAATACATTTAATTTAATGTGTAATAGGTAATCAGGCACAATCTGCAAACGCTGTACGAAACAAATTTAATTTATTTTTAATGTAATGTCAACAATTTGAGAATTCCGAAAATACGCATTTTAATTAGGGTTCTCGTAGCGGAAAATTGTTCGGGCAAGTTTCACGTGCGCTAAGTAGATAAACTGGTTGCCAAAATGTTTCAATATTATAACTCTCATTTTAGTTCGAAACCGTGCTGGTCTGCATGGCAGCTCGATACTGGATACTCCGCATTGGCAAACCGTCAGTGAAACATGCTACTGCTGCATTGCTCCTATGCATTCTCTCCCCTTCTGCTCTTGTCTTTGTACGTTTAACATTATGATAGCTTATGCGATGTTAAAAAAGTGCAACATCCGATCTATCCCAGCAGAAAACTCAGCAGTGATTTTTAACATCGCTCAACCGAGATTTCAGGAAATGCATTCGGGAATATTCATGAACCTCACCTTTGCAGGTAATGATGAATGCGACTCGGATAAGTGATTTAGAGGCGCACCGATTGCTCCGCCGACACACGGATTTCCCCACTGAGCACTTAATTGTTACCGGTTCGCATAATAGTTCGAGCGTAATAGTCTACACAATGTGCCAAATGAAGACGCAGACCCGTATTGTTGTACATTTTGAATTTTGAATAACGCATATTCGCGTGCAGGAAATGCCACAAAATGCACTATGTGAAAGAAATCTGTAATGTCGCTTTCGAAATATCAAATGCAATATGCAATAGTGATCACTCACATGCCGGAGAAAACACGTGTAAATAGTATGGTTATGTGGCTATACGGAGCAGAATTGAGATATCGCAACACCCTCGCGTATTGCGAAATTTGTGATCTAGAAATGCTGCTCCGACTAGCAATAATGATAATGTAATTTGTAATTATGTATTTTTTGACAAATAACACTTCCATTCAGGATTCAGCACCATACAAACGACACGTGCGCAAGTCATTTCTTGCTTCACCTATGTCAGTCCATTCTTTCTGGCTGGTGTCGTCTGGATTTTTCGGTTTGTCACACATTTTATGGCGCATTCCGATTGAAATGAACTTGGTAATGCGATAGTTTACGTATGATTCCTAAATAACGATGGCAATACGTTTTGGAAGCAGTAAGCAAATAGTGGTCAGTCGTTCGTAACAGTGGTCAGTCGTTCGTGTCATAATGGTGACTATTTTCAGGAGGAAGATGATGAGGTTACTCGATGAAAAGAGAGGTAGCATGTCTGTAAACACACGCCTTATGCATCGCCAGTTTATCGCGGTGAGAATGGAGTTCGTAATTCGGGCCTCCCTATCTCCATTTTACACACTCTCTAGATCGGTCGAGCGGTGAAAGTGTGCAAAATGAAGAGAAATTGGTGTCGTTTCTCGAACTCTAGGTGAGAAGATCAGAAGAAAGAAAAAGGTACGATAAACTGAATCGTATGCGATTATAAAAAATCACCACAAAGATTGGATCTTAAGTGTCTGCCGTAAAATCATACAAAGATCCGATCTTTGCAGTGATTTTAACCATCGCATAAGAATCTGCTACAAATGTCAATCTAACACCCGATTTTAACAATCGGCCTGTTTAATCTGTCAGAAATGTGCGAGAAAAAGTAAAAAGTTCGCGAACTTCTGATTCCCTCCATTTCGCATGCTCTCTCTCTTTCTCTAACCAGGTCGATGAAAAGTTCAATAACTTTTCGACGAACTGTGTTCGAAAATCATACTTTTCTTTTGTTTTACTTACTTTTATAAACTATTTTTCCTTTTAACTTATGATTTCTTATAATGACAACCTTCCCTTAGCTGGAATAGCTTCAGAATACAGCGTAGTGAAAGTAAACAGGGTTGGAGTATTTTTTTCGAAAATGGGTCACCACTTTCCCCACCCTGTAATGTCAAGCTATTCCATCAGATGGAAGGTTGTTCTTATACGCAGTCATAATTTAAGAACAAAAATAATTGATAAAAATAAGTAAAACAAAAGAAAAGTACGAATTTCGAACGAATTAATGCCGGTTTTTAACGAACTTTTCAAGGAGCTGCGTGAAAAGTTAGAGAAAGGCGAGAGAGCACGCATTCTTGAGAGAGGGAAAAGGAAGTAAACATTCACTGCTTCCTTTTCCCTCTCTCAAGAACGCGTGCTCTCTCGCCTTTCTCTAACTTTTCACGCAGCTCCTTGAAAAGTTCACGAACTTTTCGACGAACTATGTTCGAAATTCGTACTTTTCTTTTGTTTTACTTATTTTTATCAATTATTTTTGCTTTCAACTTATGACTGCTTATAAGAACAACCTTCCCTCTGATGGAATAGCTTGACATTACAGGGTGGGGAAAGTGGTGACCCATTTTCGAAAAAAAAATACTCCAACCCTGTTTACTTTCACTACGCTGTATCCTGAAGCTATTCCAGCTAAGGGAAGGTTGTGATTATAAGAAGTCATAAGTTAAAAGCAAAAATAGTTTATAAAAATAAGTAAAACAAAAGAAAAGTATGATTTTCGAACATAGTTCGTCGAAAAGTTCGTGAACTTTTCAACGACCTGGTTAGAGAAAGAGAGAGAGTACACGAACAGGAGAGAATCAGAAGTTCGCGAACTTTTTACGCAACTTTTCTCGCACATTTCTGACAGATTAAACAAGCCGAATCTCTGTCGTTCAAATTATTTTGGAATTATATTAGGTTGGTGAAAAAGTTTCTTTACAAGGTATTTTCGAAGTTTTCTCGTAATTGCATTACTTGTTCCAAAAACTGCTCAGGTATTATTTCAGGCAGCATTGATGTACCACAATCATTGGTATATATCGAATCGATCTTATGTCAATCGCGGGAAAAATAGTGATATTCCAAAATTCGCAAAATTCGAGTTTTTTTTAGGTTTTCGGCAAAAAATATCATAACATTTAAGTGAACGGAATACCACTTTCGTTCTTTCGAGAAGTTGATCAATAACGGTTGGTGTGTCCGCCAAACCCTTGAACTGATGGTTTTGTAATATCGTTATGAAGTGGAAAAGACCAATTCCGTCGATCAAATTTCGAAATCAGTTCTTTGAAAAGTGCTGCTCTTGAGAGGAACAAGGAATCATGACCATTTTTCTATTGGAGCATTAAAATAATAAGTTCTTCTGATTTAGCTCTATATGGGAGCAATTGCTTATCCGGCAAAATTGTTGAGCGCGATTATTAAAATTATGCTAGTTTCAAGAACTGATGTTTCCGAAAATCTCCCTCCCTTAGCAAGCTAGTCCATGACTGATCTGACGCAGACATTATAATTCCCAGTCAAAGTGCTTTAAGAAAATGTTATTATTGTGGTATAATCACTACAGTATGTAGAGAAATAATCTATCAAATAATCCGGCGGAAATTTGAATTTTTTTACTTTGGCATCTTACCCCGCCTGAACACCCGATCGAGCAGGATGGAGCAAACGTGCGCTATGGAGAGTATACATCAACTAATATAATAAGAAAAACCACATCAAGATTGCTCAATAGCGAAGCAAGATATAGCACGAAAACTGGGGAAGTGATTTTGTAAAGAAACTTTTGCACCAGCCTAATAATTAGGAAGTCCACATTGAAATGCAAGTATTGCAGAGTCTAACGATACAATCACTTATGCCCTTGCTAACCTTGATCTGCGTAATGCTAATGATTCTGGGATTTCTCGGATTTCTTCGAAGTCCAGCTGAATTTTTGATTGGATGGGTAAATAGTTCCATCATCTTAATTATTTGAAAATTTAATTCAGATATGCGAACTTCATGCATTATTAAATCCTATCATCGTAATATCACGCATCAGATACTACAAAACGTTAGTTAACACAATGCTAATGTCTTGGAACATTCAATTTAAAATGTTCAATTATGTGTTGGTGTGGATTGGAAAAAAAGAAAACATTCCAAACGTGGAAAAAGTCAACATTTACATTGAGTTATCTAAGATTTTCACACACAATTATAATCGAATTAATTCCATTCAGATTGACACTCAGAATCCTATCATCGATCCTACCTTGTTGTTTCGGTACCACAATTGTAAATATACGAATAATCCCAAAAGAATTTCGCAAATATTCTAATTGCGCTAATTATAATAGAATACATGCGTGAAATACCTATTTGCAATTTACGTTATACGCCCATTGCAATGTGTTACATTTTATCAAAAATCATTTTATTTGTTGTTTCGAGAGAAATAAACATATCAGAGGACCGTTACCGCAACAAAGCCTAACGATAATTTATCATGTAACCGAATGGCGGAAGCAAATTATTTACACGCACTACATTGTACCTGAACTTCGCCTCACTTTCTATGTAATTGAACATAAATGAAGAAAGCAAACAATTATCCTTTTAGGACTGTGTCGAAAAGCACATTTTATTTTTGTCGTTCGGAAAACTGAGAAAATTTGTATTGCATGAATGCAATCATGTCGTAGGCATGGGTAAACTAAAAATAGTTACCATTTCCCGATCAACCGTATCCGAACCTTGCACGAGGTAATGTGTTTCGTTCTCTTTCCAGGTAACAGAACGCTAAAATTGAAAGCTAAACTGTATTGTATTCCCCCGCATCAATTTGACAAACTCTAAATTCTCGGGGTGATGTTATGAAACCAAAGTGCAACGGAAAATGTATTCCAGTTTGGCTGCTTGACTACATACTATGACTCCATGATCGAAAATGGTTTAATTAAATTGTTTTCCAGCCCCGTCCATGTCCAGGTAGCATGGTCTAGAAGCAATTTTGTAAAGAGAGGCATGGCCGGATCCCCGAAGACCACGAGATGAGAAGGCAATGGACAGGCGGGGGTATACCTCAGTGGTACAGCATCCGACGCATGGTCGTTGGTTCGAATGACCATGTCTCCATTGATGTTTTGAGCTCCTCATTTTTACAATTGTTTCCCCTTTTTTGTTAATGTAGGGTATTCATCACCCAATTTTTAATAAGGACACAATTACAGCAATACAGCGCCAACAGTGCGTCATTTAGCTTTGGAGGATATTTTGAGTGCGATGAGGCAGCGAGAAAGTGAGTTTGTTTCTATAGAAATAGCTCAGTTCATGCATCCGGCTGTCCCCTCAAGTAAGCGAGCAATGGTCAGGCTCTCTTCGGTTTGCATCTCGCTGGTCAGAGAGGCGAGAGATCATGCAAACTGAAGAGAGTCATACGATTGCTCAATTGAGCGTACTCCTTGCGACATTAGCGATTCTGAATTAGGCCGATCTCTCTAGATTTTAATGTGTACGTGAGTGAGAGCTAAAATAAGTTTAATTGAATCTGACAAAAGTTTTTTTCCAAACACTGGGGCGCATTAATATCTGGGACATCCATTCGGGCACAACCTGTTCCTATTGTAGATGGCGGTTTAGAGGCAGCCAATGGTATGTAGAAGACACAGACTACGAAGCGCCTGAGCGAGTAAGTTGTCGTTATTGTATTCAGTATATGCAATAAATTGAAAATATATTACAAGTGAAAAAAAATGAAAATAATTCTGTTTTCAGATGGGCTGCGCTTGGGTGGACGACGTCGAACAGTTGAGTAAGTTACTCGAAATTAGCAACTGGGAAAGAAAGAGGGGTTTCTCTTATTATTTTCTATAATTTTTGCTTTGCTTGACAATATCATTTTGCGCAGATAAAAGGTAAAGGTAAAGGTAAAGGCACATTCCGTCTTCGAGACTGGGCTCGCGGGAGAACACTGCTAGGCCAGTGTCAATTTTGGCAGATTCAGTACGGAGTGCCCACATTTCGTCAGACCTATTTACCTGCGTGATATAGTCACGACTACCAATTCCCCGTCCCCAAAGGGCAGGCGCCTTGGTGAGGCGGAGACGATGTCGCGGCCGGGAATCGAAGCCGGGTGGGATGGAATGGGATGGCGCGCCATAGACCACTAGACTTCGCGCAGATATAAAACTAACAAATATTTAAAATCCGATTTTCAAGATTACTGCGAAATTTACAATCAACAACCGGGTGGAATATTCGCGGATATTTCAATCTATACTAGCAAGGTTTGTTATAATTATGTAATTTAATTTACTTTAATACTAGAGTTCAATAAACGTACCTTCGTAACTGTTTTTCAAATACAAATACAAATACAAATTTCCATTACAGCTATGCGTAGTGCATAGGAGGTATGGGATGATCCATTGATGATGTTGATGGAAGTTACGTAGCTCCATTGCGATTCGTCGTGTTGGGTGGTCGAGACAGTAGGGGCAACTCTCTAGCCCCTACCGAGCTGACAGAAAATATTGGAAATTAGAATATATTCCAGTTTTTACTATTTTATTTATTTAAAATTCCCAGGAAGACTTCTGCCCGGAAGGAACGGAATTGTACTTCGCGAATGGAACTAATATAAACAAAATCGATTGCATAGGTGTGCTTTTAAACTCATCCCATCTAAGTTAACTTGTTAGAGTGATGAGAGATGAGAGATTGTGTAAAATGAAGATAAGAGTACTATTAGTCTAAAAAAAAAACTAGACAATTACTACTTTTCAGATAAGGAAGTCTACGTCGAAGATCAGAAAATGCCCGAGAAGCCCGAGTTTAAATGTGAATGTTAGTTTTTTTATCCTTACTTAGTTTGTTTCAAATTATTTGACTTTTAAAGAATATTACGGGTGAGTATTTCAATATACAAATAACATTCTAAAAGACAATCTTCAGTTATACCAATATATTAACGAGAAAACGCATGTTGTAGAGTAAAAATGTTCGCCGATGTGCCTCATCCGCAACATTTGATACTTTTTTATGTATTTTTCATGCAAGCACAAATTCTTATTACCATCACAATTTCATTCATAATAACGGCTACGGAATCACTCATTTCTACGTTGAATGCAATAAATAATGTGCACGAATAAGAATCATGCAAATATCACACATTTTCTCCAGTTCGATACTATCAGGACTGCCGAATAACTGTTCTAGAATTGGCCTCGCAACAACTTGTATCTTCATTATAAAATTTTTGACTTCGTGGGATGTGATTATCTTCTTTCTTCGTGCTCCTTTCACCGGTCTGAGAGTATTAGCAATGAGGAGACCGTTTCATACGAAGTTAACCATACGAAAGACATTGTTCATACAATACATTACAACCTTAGTCTTCCATATATGGGGTTCGATCGTAATAGGGCGAATATGATCATATCTTCGCACGGTTAAATAAGTGTTCATAGTCGATGTGAAACCCTCCTGGGACTCCAACTTTTCATCTCACATTGATGTTATTGTTCAAAATTCTCATCAGTGATCATAAAAAAACCCTGAAATTGAACAAACTATCGAAATATATATTGACCTATATTTATGAAACACATAAGAATCCATCAAGAATATTGAAACAGTGGTGACCATTGTCTTGCACAGACGATATCAATGTGATGTTTGCCGATTTTACACATGACGATTGAAAATATGCTTACTGACATGGCACGGTCGCTTGCATAACACTGCTGACAAAACCACATTATAAATTGCAAATTGTTCGCTTGGGAATTGCAAATTGCTAATCTTTGTCGATCATTATTCTTCTTGTTATTTGACTGAAACAAAAGCTGCAAATCTTTACCAATCACATGTGACTATACATTGTTTTCAAAACTTTGCCCTGTTTTTGATATCATCACGACCACTCATACCACAGAAAATGGTGAATTTTTCAAAATAAACTACAAAAAAAATAGTGAAATTATTCGAATCTACTTTTCACTATGTTTCGCTTTACGTTTGCATACTACATCCGTTCAACGAAATCCAAAAACAATGCTTAATTGCTCTTTATTCTACAACCCTAATTGTTGTGTAATACAACGACCGTTGGCATACTTTGAAGAACTGGGTTCATTTAGTCACTATTCCACTCCACCGTATGTATTTCCACTTCGGTGAATATGGTCATAATGAACATCAGCACTCGGGTACATGGGTAAATGGCAGTAGTGAAAATCACTCCAACTTACGCTTTATATCGCATGGCGATGTTCTTGTTATTAATTCTCATCAGTTAGCATTACACCCCTATGCAATTGAGCAATTTGTCTCCGACCTATGTTCACCGAATATTGAGGAGTCCGTTTTTTGAAACAGTGTCAACCCCAAGTTTACTCGAAAACCCAAGTGTTCGTATCAATGTGATGTTTGGCGATTTTGGTATTTTGCACATGGCTGACGATTGAAAAATATGTGTATTGACATGGCAGGCTCGGTTGCATAACACTGCTGACCCAACCACATCATCAATTGCAAATCGTTCGCTTGGGAATTGCAAATTGCCAATATTTGTTGACCATTATTATTATTACCATATGAGTGAAAAGAAAGCTGCAAATCGTTATAAATCACATGAGACTATGTATTGTTTTCAAAAGTCTGTTTTTTGTTTTGTTTAGAGTTATCATCACGGCCACCTAAAAAGGCGAAATTTTCAATAGAAAATACAAAAAAGATGCATTGACGTAATTGTTGAGACAGGAATGGTCGCTATATGCAGCTTTCGTTCAAAAGATGTATTATCAATCCTGCCAGCTGCAGATTATTTCCAATAGATTCAAACGCCGCTTCTAGCAGCGTTTATACGTCCGTATATATTCTAACATTTGAACATTTCGACGCATATATTTTGAATGAATACCTACCGGACAACTGAAAACCAATTTGACATTTGTCGATTCGATTTTGGAATTGTTCCTGCTAATATGATACAATATATGTTATTATGCTACAGTTATGTTGTTATGATACAATTATCGTATTATCCTACAATGTATTTTATTTGCCCACATTGGATCTTATTATACTACAGTGAATCTGCTTCGACGATTATTTACATGACACTGCTGATCTACCATCATCAATTGGAAGTGAATCTCTCGGGAATAGTTATCAGCTGTCACGATCTATAATGCATTGGCTGTAAGAGAGCAGCAAATTGCGACCATTCGTATCCCGCCATTTATATCTGTGTATACTATTTCCTTGGCCGAGGATAAGTGTCATCTAAGCGAAATTTGAATCTTTGGTGCTCGCACTGTAGACTTTTATCTCTGATGTTTGATAATTATCGTTCCCTCATTCAGGAATTTGAATATTGCAGTACTTTACTATGGCGGAATCAATTAAATCGGCTCTCGCGAATTGCACCCAATTCGTCCACGCCCACTACATAATCATTAAAAGCCTTGAAATTTGCGTTGCCATTTCTTCTTTCCTCGCCATGGTACCGTGTATATTTGTCATCGCAAAAACAGGAACGCTACATTCAAACTGCAAGTAAGTTCACGCGTGTTTTTCTCCTAAGCGTTTTGCTTGTTGAAAATTGAGCAATGATCTCACGTTTCCTGACTTGCCTCTGAATTTCGAATTCTGTTTACGAATTCAATTTTAGAACTCTTCTCCTTTCTTCTGCCGCCGCTCAGTTGCAGATAATTACCATGCAATTCTTCATAATTGTTCATGACTTGTACGCTGATGTTCCGCTTACGGTCGTTGGTGAGAGCTTAAAATTTGTTGAAATCACAACTGTATGAAATCGTTTACGAAAACTACGTTTTACAGCAATTATTTTATAATTAATGTTATTTCGCATGTATCAGTATACACTTTACATTTTACACTATAAACTTACAGGATACGAAATGTGGTTTATGTTCTCACACGAAATCGGATTCGGCGTTTCCACCGTTGTTTCTGCCTACCTCGTCATGGAAAGGCAAGCTCTTGCCGATAAACCGATAAATACAAGCATTTAATAAATTATAATCAATATAAATCCAGGTTCTACGCATTGCGGAATACCGAAAACTACGGTAATACAAAGGCATCCACAAGTTCATTCGTAGCAGCAACTATTTTCGCGGTATGATTTAACCTTATTTGCGTAGATTGTATGCGCTTTCAGTTCTTTCTCGCCGTTCCGTGGTCTTCATTTGGACATTTGGGTATATTTCAACAGATTGCATCATGCGTTTTTCAAATCTCTCAATTCGGTGGCTTCTCTCGAAGCTCGACCGGTTGCGAGATCATATAGAATGGGGAGATAGTTTCCCGACCTTTACAGGGCAATGAAAAAGAAGTTACATTGTATTATTTCAGGTGGATACTATTACTTGGGAATTTCTACCATATTCGCCTTTGAGAGTGCAGTTATGACGGTACGTACGAACATCCGATTTTATATGTTGACAACAATTATCAATTTAAAATAATACATTTTCCAGAGTACGTTTATCCTTTATCTGCACAGTAGGAGCAAGTATCGTCGTATGAATCTGTGCCCGCTTTCTATTCGGTATCAGGTACTTTTTTTGCGGAACATATTAGAATTTGTGATACACAGCAACACTGTAATTGGAATTGCAAATTCAGTTGGCCGAAATTCTCGAATATTCTCGCGCTGTTATTCCAGTCATAGTGGTATCATCGATGATCAAAAGCGCCAGGTACGTTCACATTTTCATCAACATAGAGTTCTATTAACGGGTATTAGTCCTTGTTTTTTCCTTATTCCGATCGAATCTAGACAGCGTAATGTAAATGATCATGGTGTTACTATTACGCATCGTGTCATAGAACTCAAAAAGTAACACAACTTGCAGTCTCATAACGGCCGTTCTATGGCAAGAAGGCCTTGCTCCGTACGGTTTGATGCGCTTCATTTTCTTGAACGTATACTAATTATTTTAATCCAGTTCGCATTGGTGCTTTACAGGTGCACACGCTAAATTGTGTAGTTATGAAGACCATGTTAATCGCATCTCACAGAGGTCTTCGTCGAACCTTCTGTGCCTACTTTGCGAAGACGTGTGTCCTTTTTCAGATATTCTGTTTATTTTTTATTGTTTTTTTAAAAATTTTATTTAAATTTTAAATATATATTAATTTTAAGAATACCAGTTGCAATTATACCCAGAGAGGAGGACAATAATGTAAGAACTGAGATATACTTCCAACAAGTGCAAGCGATGTGGTGAAGTCCACTTCTGCAAGAATACTAACAACTCCAATGAATTGCACACAATATTTTTTTGTCAAAAAATTGCCGTGAAAATGTGATCAAGCTTCCAGAATAAGAACAGCTCCGTTAAAATTGCAAGGAATTTCGTGGCAGTTAACGTGTTGTCAATTTAATTTCATGTATCTAGTTTTTTTTTAACTTTCACTACACGTATGATGTTGATCAAGATCTTGTTCCTGAAGTACGTTTGTCGTATTGATCATGACGCGATAATGAATTAGCACTAAGTACACTGTGAATTTGTTCAGTTCACAAAACCGTGCCATTCAGTACTGTCGATAGTTTTTTTATCCCACGAAAAATAAATTTTTTGTACAATGTTATTCTATTAGGTTGTAACATAAGTTTTGTCGCATTTCGGAGGTTCACAATATTTCCATGAAGGATACTTTTCAAACATTATCAATGCCTGACCTCCTAGTATATGTTTGGGGTGTTCATGCACATTCAAACCATAGGGTAGAGCTGAACTGCGCACGCTGGCTATGCGAAAAATATTAATATGAACTGATTTAAATTTGGTGCAGATTTTTTTAATTCGTTTGATCAGGTGCTAGTTCGCAGAGATGAATAATGAACCAAACTTCTACAGCATGGTGATATACCCCGTCAATGCTCTTTCAAAATATACGCCAGATATGGTGCTATGTTGAGCGGAATCAAAGATATACTTCACTGAGTGTAAGGTTAGCCGCTGATTCGTAGCCAACTTGACCAACTCTTCTGAATCCAGAATTGCAACAACAGTGACTAACATAAGTGCGTTCAATTACCACTCATGGAGGTATAATTTATCATTAAACAAGTGAGAGAAAGAACACTCCACTTGTGGAAAATTTGAATTTTTATTAATTCAATTCGCGCACAATTTTACCAAAATTTGCAAGTTTAGGTTTTTCGAATTAAAGATTGTCATTCAAAAGCTATTTATTTCCAAACTTTTCCCAAGTAGATACTAGTATATTCCACCACTATTTGGATCTGGATATCTATTGAGAAGAAAATTCGGCTTGCGAAAGTTTTCGCGACCGTCACCAACCATCCACATTATACAAACTCGTCTACATTTCTAGAACGATTTTCGTTTGTCATTATCCGTGAGTGGTTCAAAATTATGCACATATGTAGTACTTTACGCAAATCACACAAAATCGACATAATTTATCCTTTTCAAGAAGAGCTGATGCGTGAAAATGATTTCTAATCCTTATCTCAGTACAACTTTGTCTGACTAATGTGCCTCCTCAACTGCCTTGACAGGACTGAAGTAAAGCGCGTAAGAAAGAGTACGAAGGCCCTCACTGATGATGAATAACGAAATTGAGATTAAATTAATTCGAAGAATTTCTGAGGTTAAAATGCATAAGAGATTGGACGCGACAAAACTTATGTTACAACCTGATACGTGTATCGGCATGTCTGTGTCGTTTATTCGACAACACAATATTGTTGTATGATGATTATTTCTTCATGTTTAATCTCCACTATTCGTTATTCGAATACTCGCCACTAGCGATAGATATATTATTATCAACGCAGAAGGCTGACGTCCATCGGCTAAGCAACACTTGCAGCCTCATCCCCTCATTACACGACGTCTGAGGAAGTTCCTATCAGCGATGATGACGCCCTTCCAGCCGACTCCAACCGAACACGAAATCTCTTAACATATTCAATTAAAATTTATTTTAAAAAAACTTAATCGGATATATTGAAAGAAGATAAGATAACGAAAATCTACTTTGACAACTACAAATCGTTTTTAACAGTGATAAAATTTTTTAAAAAATCACCATATCACTCATCCCGGCGGATGTTTTCCGCCTCGGCGCATCGTACATAATGCATACCAGGTAGACTGCATTGAGTGAAAACTGAATTCTTCCCTGTTTATTCAGTTCTGACACCCTTAACTCGGTGAGATAATTTCTTAGATGTTCGATTTAATCAAACGACTGGTAACTATTTTTTGTGTAGGCAATTCTAAATATACCTCAGCTTAAGCTAGCGATAATTGAAAGTGCAGACCCCCACATTCTTACTTGTGCGAAATATAGCATTTGCGATACACACTCTGCGATGTCCAGTGCGGATTGAGAGAAGTCATTGAGGAACTAAAAATGGTAATATTTTTTTTAATGATGAGATCAATAACAAACCAAAATTGTTAACAACGTAACATTTTATGGGTGGATGTTTACCTCCACATCGACTACGTTCAGGAAGAGACGAAAGACGTAGTTTGGCAGGTTGAGGAAGAGATCGAATAGGGAGATGAACAACGCCCTTTGAAGCGCTCGAAAGTGTGCGCGCTTGGTGAAGTGACGGGAACTGTATTGAATTATGTTTTAAAACTTTTAAATACGAATAATAATAACAACAGCTCACGTCTTCATTGTATGTGCTGTCCAGGATTTATCGCGAATCCACGAGTGGCGGAAGTACATCACCTCAAATGAGCTCTTATTTTGCATTATTGGTATGATTTTGCTAGCATTTGAACTAAAATAAAAACAATGCAACCGACTTTGACATCGCAAACGAGAATTGCTCCCAGCGGTATAAAGTATGTCAGGACGATCTCGGCAATCTGAAAATTACGGATTAAGAAGAAACACAGCAAATCCTGCTCAAATGTGTGCGTTCTTTACATTTATTTTACATTAGAATAATATTAGATACCATTTGTGTTGATTCAAAAGTTATTGATTTACAATGCTCAGATAAAAGTGTGTTTACCTGAATTCTTCTCGCGAGCTGGTCATCGTGAGCGTTCACGCACGCTCCTGCATCCTCATCGTACTCGATGGCGAACAGCAGCCAGGACTCGGCAGCGATAATCATCGCGGCCATTATTACCTGACAATAATCACGCATTTAAATTCATATCTTGTCAATATCGCAATGTATTCAAGACAATAATACAGCGTATATAATGCATATTCTGTGCATTATTTGACAAAGAGATTGTACATAACGCAGGACGATGTTTTGGTCGTACCAAGGCTCGGAACGGTTCCCGGTCCAATTGGAGGTGTTTGAGGGGAGAGAATACGGCCGAGTATCGAACAAGAGAGAGTACTAGCCTGAAATCCGTAATATTAATGCATATTTCGCAATTAGTCGTTGTGGCGCCCTGCTGCAGTTCCATAATATTTCACGCGTATTTCATTCAATCATTATCTCTCGATCTCACGAATGGTGAAATTGACAATAGGAGTTGGTCGGATATAGCGCTTACAGTGCGCCGCAACGACTAATTACGAATTGACGGTACAAAAAGATGAGGCGGTCGGAATTTCAAATCCTACCAGCAGTAGAGCGAGAGGGCAGATGATGCGTGGACAATGAAGATTGTCAGCTGTATTGGATTAGAAATTGATAAATTGGAGCTTCATTTTAATCATGGACAGGCATAATTTTAGGGGATCTCCTGACCAGATCTCAAACTTTACAACGTATTTTCGCAATACCTGTGGTGAACTAAGTGTGGAATAAACGTTTATGGCTAGTATTTTGTGAAAAAAACACATAGAGAACAGATTTCAAGCAACCAGTGTCATGTAGATCTATGCCTTACCTTGCAAGTGATCGTGACCAGTAGTCGTTCGCTCCGCCAGCCAAGAGTGCCCATCGTCAGAATAAGCATAATCACGGAGAGACACACAGTGTCGGCGCCTAAATGTGTATTGTTTTAAGTACTGCATTTAATTCTGTCAACATTCGGACGTTTGAGGGCTTTCGCTATTATATATTTTCATCTTGACTTCAAACACCCTACCACCAGCACACTGTGAGATTGATGCATAGGTTGACTTGGTATTCGCTTAGCGTGGAGTTTGGAACCCGTCGGTCTTGATTTGCTTAATTTACCGGACATCACACGCAGCAGTGATAGCGGCACTCGAGTAGCTGACGATCCGCGCTTTCTAAAATGTGCAATGTGTATAATTGTATTACCTATTATTTCCGCGATCGCACAACAACGGAACTAAATTAACGAATTGGTGAACATTGTATACCGAGAACTCTTCTTGATCATGGTGAAGGTGTTGAAGATGATTCCCAGGACGCAGATGACCATAAGCATGCCTCGCTCTACTCGGGCACCTCCGGACTGTCGAAAAGCCGCACTATCGTTGGTTCCGTTTCCAGTGGTATGGGATAGCTCATCCATTTTTCCTGGAATTGTGTCGAGAAATTATAATCACATCAAACATTGCATACATATCAATTGCCAAATTTGCGAGGAGATTATTGATAATACCTTAAGAAAAAGTCGTTTCCCAAGACTTACCGTTGCCTACCAACAACAACAACAACAACAACAACACAACATAACAATAGCAAAATTGTATCACAAATGAAAAATCGGGAGAAGTGTTTTGGTGCATGTACGGCCCAGCTAAATGCAACCATCATACGACTAAGATACTAAGATGCTTTGACGGTTGGTATCAGGTGCCTGGGTACGCGCGAATAACAAGGAAGGATATTGTCACTGCGTAATACAGAAGTGAATACGTAGATACAAATTGCTACATTATTGGATATGTCGGTTGCATCTAGACAGTGTGCATCATGTGTGTGACGTATGTAGAGATGTTGTGAAAAGAAAGAAATCAGGTGGTAAGAAATGTGGTGTCCGGGTAGGCACAAATAACAATGAAGGAAATTGTCACCGCACAAAACTTGACGCTGTTAAGTCAGCAGACTAATCACCTGCAATTACTGTGTTGTGCATGCGTCGTTCAGTGATGCCTTCTGAGAAGTAAGATATGTAATTTGATCAAGTATCCATGCATGGCATCAAGCTGATCAAGAGATTGTAATCGCTTGACTTTTTTTTTTAATTTTTAGATAAATGTAGTCTCCATGGAATAAGCCTATTTATCAAGAAATACTTATTTAATGGATCAGATGATATGCTAGTAACTGCATTAGTACTTCGATATTCATAAGAAAGTACGCACGTACTGAGAGAAGTTAAATACATTTCATCTTTACCCGAGATCGATCACGAAAATATCAATAACTTCCCCAAGGAAGATAACAAAAACATGATAACTATAATATATTTATAATAGTATCGATGATGATATCGGTCTCAGGTCGATTATAAATATTTAGTACAGGAAAAATGAAAAGGTCTAAAATTAGACACCCTCATTTCGAAAAAAATGCATGTTTTTTAACAGCTTCTTCGGCGAACGCTATTCTATCCAATTTGCTGTGATGGAGGAGGGGGGGGGGGCGATAACAGAATCCTTTTTCTTGAACATGTTCATTCGAGTATGGAAAATGCTTATAATGAGCCAGCAATTAGCATAATTTGTTGCTAGTCCAAACTATTTCTTGCACTCGTCAATGCCATGATTTACATGCCAAATGAAGGTGGTGGTTAGGAATTTCGCTGAAACACAGTTCAAACAAAATTATCAGCGTTAAAATACCGAAATCATTAGAAAGTAGAGGAGTCACATAGCCGAAAACTGTGAGCGTAACAACTATTGGAATGGTCTGACTGAATGCCTGGAATGATTAAATTTCTTTTTTTTGTATGATTAAATTTCTCAATTTTTGTATGATTAAATTTCTCCAACCCCAAACACAAATTGCATGAATAGACCGATACTTGAATTTTGAACAGTGCTCAACATTTTCCAAACCTGCTTGAACAATCTGACTTCGGCAGCCTTTGCTTTCGAACTATCCATATTAGAATGATGTACAATATTCTGAATAGATATATAATTTGCCTAAGTGCAAGAGTTCGACTATATTCATTACGAAAATATGATCAATGCAACAAAAAAATAGTTTAAACATCGAGCCTTATTATGAAAAATCTTTAGATGGAAGAGAGTGAGCACATCTATGAACAAGATGAGGACAATTTCGGTTGAGCTTGACAAGTATACCAGGTAACTGAATTGTGATTATATCATAATTTTAATTTCCGTTTTGCAAACTCATGGAATAATGATGTACTCTCAGTATCCGAGTACTTCCATTGCATAGAAGGCCGATCGAAACAAAACCAAACTCCATCGGCTAAAAAATAATGGGTTAAATGCTACTCGTTGACTCTTTAGCGTTATACTTTTCGTGTCCTTCACTCTCTATAATAGTAGGGTTTCCATTCTGATTAGGTTTGCATGTTTTGGTGTAACAAGCTAACGACTTGATACGTTATTTGACTACAATGCCATGAAACGTGCATGAGCACGATATTATCATATCTAAAGGTGAACCCATAATCCCTACCGATAGTCAGAGGCGAGCATTGCGCTGCTGATGCAATGATGACGAAAGCAACTGATATCGTGCTATTCTTAGCAGTTGCAAGCGCCTTTGCTTTGAACCGAAAGATGATTACAACGAGTTGATTAATCTATATGAGTAGAAGCATGCGAAGTCCGACGAACCACAGAATTACACCAATCTGAAGTGTTTAAAATGTTGTATTATCTAATTTTTGCTTCGTTTTCGAGTAGATTTCAGGTGGGTTCATCACGGCAACGACTAGCCATGAATTCTCTGAAAAATAAACAAAGAAGCAGGCGGCCAAAATTCCGATCGATACTACTCACCATTCCGACCGTTCGGCTCAGGATAGATCCATTCGAGAATATACTCGAGTCGGGGAGCAAATACCTTGAAATAAATACCAATTTAATCGTAAAACATGTTCCAACCATGTCGAGTTGAGCACTAATAGGCAACTGTTGCTGGCAACGAGGCATGCGCAAAAGAAACCAAACCTAGAATGAAATATTATTTATGTTTTCATCAATCCATGAATACGAAGAATGCAAATCCACGCATTTGATTATCGTTATCACTGCAATCAAACTTGTCGCGAGACCGAATGTTGAGGCCTAAATTAAATACTCAAGTGTACAAGGGATTCGCAAGAACTGGTATCTTCATTCTCCGTATTATTACATTTTGGCATCAAATAGGCAAAATAATGTGAAGAATGAAGAGAACCATTTCTTGGGAAGCAGTACTTACCAAATGCACGAGTATAGTTGCCAGTTCAATCGATTCCTGATCCATGTTCAGAGGTGTTCTCCACAGTATCTTCACTAACAAATGCGCATCAGGTATGTGTTTTGACTTCAATAGCTACGCTAATTTAACGATAATTTCCCTTGGGAATCTTCAATTACTTAGAAAATGTGATATTTGTGGCTCAAAATCATGCATCAAGAAACGATGTTGCTGAAATGATTGTTAATTTAGCTCATGATACAACCAGATATAAACCGTGTAATTGTAGCCACCAACCGTTGAACGCACAATATGTATCTGAGCGGATTCACATACACCCGTACAGCAAAAAATAAAATTCCTTGAAAATAAGTCCCTAGAGTTACTTTTTCACGTAGATAAAGAAAATCGACCTTAGAAAGCCGTATCTCTGACCCCTCATTCTCTGCACTGCGCCGAATTAGGCGGTCGGTTTTTGAAAAACATTTTGGAGCTTCCAAACTCCATAACCAGATAGTGAGTCTGACAGATCCCGACGGGATAAGCATTTTTGCTGTTGGAAGTGAAAAGCTGTTGGAAAGCTTGTCTGTGAAAAAAGTTACGGTCATTTGAAATTTTAAAGTGGCCGTCCTGAAAAATGTTATTTCATAGGGGGATTTTAGATATGATCGTTAAATTCCCCGTGAAAAACTACCCGTTGTAGTAAAATTGCAGCGAAAAATATTGTCCTGACGGGGGTCAAATGGTAGACCGAAACCCTCGGACTTGAACGATTTCGAACGAAAAAATCGATTTTTTGCGGAAATCTTTTTTAGATCGACTAATCGTGAACTGTGATGTGGAAATTCGGATTCTACGAGTGAAAATACGCCAGAAAATCTATATCTCGTGAAATTCTGTGATATCGAATTTTTCGACCATATGGCTGGAATTTTAGGGAAACAATTTCACACCTTTGAGGCCGAGACTTTTGCTGTACGGCTCATAGGTGAAAATGCTCGATCCTCTCAGATAGTCTCTCGTATAGCATTGTAAATATGTATGCAACATTCGATTTTTTTGCAAAATATATCACAGGTATCACGAATCAGTGGAGGAAAAACCAATACTTTCCGGCGATGCTGTATTTAGTCAAGAAAAAAAACCGAAAAATTATGTGAATAAACATTTTATTTTCACATGAGAATATTGGCTGATGGCTTTTCTATTATATGTGAACCAATTCGTTTTGGAAGCTTGACGCCACTTTTTGTTCACATAACAAAAGAGTGAGGTTGATGACTTGAAGTGCCCCTCTGAGTGGTGATGATGATGTTGGAAGTATTTCGGATTCCCAGAAGGTTGCTTAACATTTACTAAATTATTATAATATTATTTACTTATTTTTTTGTAACAAGTTTCCGTGAATGCGACACAATATTTAGAGAACAAATTGTAGTTACCTGCATCGCTTTCGCACAGTTTTATTCAGAAGTAGATATATGAATGGAGGCGCTCCTGGAATTAGGTTGTGTTGCTTTTTTATCGTTGTTGTTTTGATTTAAAAATACCGTGGCTGAGCTGCCAATTGAGGTGACCGAACTCAACGAAAATCGCCGGCACTTCGAAGAAGTTCATGTAGACGTATCTGTTTAATTTCGACATTTGCTTTGCCGCATTATGATACAATTCTGCCACAGTGTAATGTCTAGGTGGTATTTCTCGGACTCGGAACACACTCAGATTTAGAATCATTTTACTAGCCGAAAGTCTTCAGAAAACTAACAGCAAGGAAGCGACGACATTGAAGAAGCAGATTAGCGTCGCTTGGATGAAGATCTGATGAAATAAGTAATTATTTTCGAAAGTGATCACGGTTTCTTTCTGATTCTACCCCGTATTTCGCAAAATATCACACTTCTGCAATAACTAAATTCTGCTCTAAAGCAAGGGAGTATGACTACGACATGTGACTGGTGTTGTATCATTGCTTTCACAACAACATTTAGAAATTGTTTGATCACGATGTAACAAGCGGATTTGTGGATGCGAAAATGGTCCTAGTTTATGATTGCTTTCAGGATATTATTCATTAGTAGATTACAAAGTTCAAAATTCCACCCATTTTCACTTCATTCTATAGAAAGGTTGAGATATGTTTGAAGACCTAAATATTACTAATAAAGGTCACTCTAACCTGTGTAATGGTTTGTGCGAGTTTTTCTCTCGAAAAAATACGTTTTCGTCGAAGTTCTTGCTCGGAAGAAATAGAGTGAGATAGATTACAGTTCAACAATTCATGTAATGATTCCCGTATTCTGACGAATTTTGCGAATTTCGAACTCGTGGGAATGAGTGCGTGTGATCGAAGGTAATATTTCCCCCCACTGTCTCAAACTTTGAAGTTACGAAAGTTTTCAGGAGAATGCGCGAAGAAAAAGAGCCTTTATCGAAAGTATATTTCAATTTCGAGCAGGTTTTTGTAGCATATGTTGTATGTGAAGCAACATGATATCAAACATTCTCAGTTACTAGACGCACGAATTAATCACGGTTGTGTCGTTGCTCTCGAAGTCCGCTAAACGTCCCAATCTCATCAGAATTGTATAGGGCACATTATTAGTTCCTCAATTTTGATCTAACAGTGATGTGATGAACAAATATGAATCATCAACTGATTCCTAAAGATTGCCAGATATCATCACTTCCCTCAATGAACTATTTGACATTTCCGAAGGTCAAATGTACGATTCCGTCCTTGATCTTGGTTGTTTTTGTTTTTGTTCGAGCGTGAGAAGGAGTACGTGTGATTGTAGTTCATGGAACAACCCATTCAAACTTTCACAGACACAAGAATGCGTGGAAATGTTAGTTATCATGATGATGGAAAAAAACTGAAAAAATGCAAATGTATTAGGTTGGTGCGAAAGTTTCTGACTATTTTCATGTTCGGACATTTTGACCTACCCCGTCCATCTCATTCAGCCAATCAACTAATGATTATTCATAGTTGATGAAGGCTTGGGAGTACTTTTTACGCGATGCAATATCGGGTCAATTCGATCAGCAAGGATGACACTATTCACAGTCAAACTCTACATTGTGCTTGATTTTTAATACTTTTCAATTGATCGTAACTCCAAGGACAAATGAGATTGATACAAACGTTAAAGATTATTGAGAAGCCTATTACACAGGCATATAATTTGACTCTTCAGAAATTCTGGTCCCCTGAATTCCCGCTTAACATTTTGGCCAAATCAGTAAACTACGCTAATTGGAAAATGCTTGTTTTATATTTTCTGGCACTGTACTCGTATAGATCGACCTTGAGAGCTCAATAGTGGTTCATTATTTTCTACCTTCCTATCTTAGAACACAGTTATATTTAGGAACAGATTCATAAATCAATAGGTAATTAGGATATTTCGGAACCGCGATTTAGAAATTTAAACATCGAAATCAGCACTTTTTGTTGTTTCTCTCTTCTCACTCGCAATGAAGATCGGGTTTTTCACGCTTGACTGAACAAGCAACTCTTGCACTACCACATATATGTTGGGCTAATTCAGGAGTTCTCAAATATTTGAAAAGTTGAGTTCATCCAAAAACACCGAAAAACACCATTTTCGGATGTTTCGATATGAAAATAATGTTCTCACGTTCAATAACCGATATATACAATGTTAATGTTTTCCGGTACTCCACCACTACTGACGTCACTAAAACTATAGAGGAATTGCAGGCAATCGAAATAGGCTAGGAGAAATTATGAAAAATAAAAAAGTCAGAAACTTTCGCACCAACCTAATACTTTCTATAAAATCAGTTTATTTTTCTTTTCGGTGAAAAATGTAATCAATTAGAAAAACACGCACCGCGTTGTTCTGCTTCAGACGAATACGCTGACCATTAGCTCCCTTCAACGATTGTTTTAGTTGAAAAGCTCGTAGAAGAGCCAAATGTGCGCAGTACGGTTATGAATTCTACTCCGAATACATATCGCACGCCAACATACAATACTACCTACCTGTTTCACAACCAGCACTATGCACAATGAGATGTAGAGAACTGCCGTAGCCATCACTACGATCAAGTTATTGGCCGTGTGAGGAAAGTTTGCGAACTGGAAATGCTATTTAAATATTCAAGCATCCCAGTCTTTGATAATTACCAGGCATATATATGAAAAGTTAGCTTGAGCTGTTTTTCGTTGCATAAATATACGAGATGAGAGAGAAACAATATAGATGAACCACGAACCTTTACATCAGTATCATTTCTGATGAACGGATCAAAGAACATTCCTTTCTCTTTTGAATTCGTGACATGAGTTGGAGTGAAGAACATGAAGAAGAATATGTAGAAGGAGGTGATAACGAGGTACATCATAGTTCTTTTCTGTAACGAATTGTTTACCATCACTGCATATTTTTGATCAAATTTATTGAAAAATGTTGTTTTTTTTTCCGATTTTCTCTTTGTTCCAAAAAGGCTAGCGTTTACACAGATATTATGCAATGACAAAATAATACTTTTCAGCAAAACTTACCAGAGTAAAGTGAGAGAAGTTCAATAGCTCGAACAGTCGATTTGTGACCAGGAGCAGACAATTTGCACTTGCACCAGTCCACATTCCTGAAAAAAGCGAAAAAAAACGACTGTCACTACACTTTCAGTGATACGAGACAGTCGTACGACGCCCATAAAATGCGCACAAAATCATGATATTTTCATGTATGCGAATGTAAAAGGTGGAGAAAACTGCTAGACCAAAGAGTGACACATTTCTGCAATTAAATAACAGCGAACCAATCCCGACGCATCCGACCAACCACACGAACCAGGGACTGGAGCAGAAAACGTATCCTTGAATTAGGAAATAGCCTGAATTCGTCAACATGGAGTGATGTTTATATGCAGATTCGACATACCGAAGAATATCGAGTTTGCTAGTAGCGCAACTATGTCAATGACGGCTAGAAACAGCATTATCTGAAGAAGAAAAAAATGATTTTGCTCATCATAGGAATATATTTCACCCATGTTCTTAAGAGTTCGAAATGTGGAAAATTCGTTAGTGAAGACTGAAGGGAATCCAAAAGTGAAATGAACTAACCTTGTAGCACGAGACCTTCTTCGCCTCATCGTACAAAGCCAACGTGATGGGAATGTACAGTACCTGAAGCAATTAACGCCTAACAATGTTTACAAACTATTATATGATGCTCAAATCATGTCCTACCTCGCACAATGCGCCCCAAGTTATCGACCACCATCCGAACAGGGGCTGCTGCACTCCTTTCTCTCTCGTCCACCAGTCACCCGGCGGATGGATTGCACTACAATTTGAAAATAACCACTCAGTTTACATAATATCTCAATTTTACTAATCGAAATGGGAGCAAATAATACCTGCAATTGTACTCCGCACTGTGCTCAATTTTCCAAATTGGCATAAACTGGCTCACGATGGACATCCTGAACATATAAATCACGCATTTGACACTTCGAATAAATGCGCAAGATAACAGATACAATTTGGAAAAGTAGATAAGATGGTTTGAAGATGTGTGGTGCCGAAACCGCTTAATGGGAGGAGTCGGTCTGAGATCACGCGGCCCATGGTGTGGATTAGTAAAAGAGAAACTCTGAGGCCAATGATCGCGCATTTAGAGATCAGCGTAACATCATATTGGACAGTGTAGATTATAGTTCTCTTGTTGGAATCTTATTGGAATGAATTGCATCTTTCTCATATATGTTTCACGTGCACTATATAGATCATACATATAGTGCACATGAAACATATGTGAAAATGATGCAATTCATTCCAATAAGATTCCAATAAGAGAACTCTAGTGTAGATCATATGACAATGTGCCACAGTGTAGATTCTATTGTTGCCGTGTGAAATACCTTTTGACGACTATCTGACAGATTAACGGGAGGAGTCGTAGGCAGCACGTGTGCGTCTTGTATTCGATTAGTTAATGATGAACTCGGAAGTCCAACGATTTCGAAAGTTTGACTTGTTATTGAAAAACGTAGTGCAGCTGGAAAGTGTGTTATTTGATGCATGCATCATTCATGTGCTCTGATCTTTTCCCACGACATTTCAAAATGTGGAACATTCCAGATGTCAATGATTGAAACCTCACAAATGTGTAAAGATTAAAATTAAGAAAAACATTTGTGTTCGGTTTACATTTTGTTTAATTTTTTTACCATTTCATTTCTGAGAATGATGCATCTTGTATCTGTGGATGGCTAATTAGGCTCTCACGAATCTTGTCTCTTATTAGACGTCATTAGGCACCAACATCTATACATGTATCGGTATTGAAGGAATGATCTGGATACGGTGTATTGGAGATGTTGAACGGGTTATTGACGTCAGAGGCAATACAATTTCAGTACATAATTAACATGAGATTGCAATACGGTGATTTTATCGTAATGGAGCTGTCGCTGTGATTTGAATTTCTTGAGGGAGAGATCATACAAATCGAATATAATGAGTATCGACTTGTTATTATAGGCACATTTGATTCACAATTCTCGAGCTGTAACTGTTGTTGTAAACAGCGTCTCAGAGGCGGAGAAGAAGGATGACGAGCTCTTGCTCTCTTCCAGTGTCGCAATGAGCCGGCCCGTTGCTTCGAGTGTATTTCTCATATCATTACATCTCACTCGGGTTGCGTCGAGTATTCGCTGTAGCGCATAGGACTTGACTTCAATGGCGCATCCAAATCCCGTAGCTTCGGCACAGAACGCCGCAAAACCAATCGTCGTCTCTATTATGGAATCTGCCTTGCATAGTAAACTTCTTTATATTTGTCCTCCGAAGAAGCTCCAGAAGATACGCTCTAAAATGCGATTTTAAAAGAAAATCAATAACCTAGAAAAACTAGTTGTTGTCGATGCGATTCTTGCAAAAGTTTTCGATATGAACATCCGCAATGCATTTTGATAGAATATCTCGCTCAAATCCTCGTTGGAAATTTCTGAAATCTACACGCAATTTGTGTATGCGCGAGCATCGTTTGAAAATGCGCGTTAGCATGTTCACAATTATCTCTGTGAGTTGTTGATCGCACGAATCCGGCTTGATCATGATGAATAGATGGATGATCTAGAATTGTAGGTAAAATAATACAGTAAAACATTTTGGATAAAAAAATTTAAAAAGTCATTTTCGGAAAAGTAAATTTGGAACTGAAAATTTTTGGATCGACAGACATACAGATTCGAAGGTTTCACCAAACGGAACTCCGAAAGGAATTTCCCAATTTGCAACTCCGAAAAACGAAACATATTTCTTTGGAATATGTAAATAGAAGAATGATCTGTGAAAAACATGCACGTCCCATTCGAAGCCGGAAATGGCAGGCAGCCGATCTCTGTTACTGAGATGGTCTTGTACGAGAGCCCACCATCGCCTTGAAATCTGGAACAATCTTCATTTTTTTCGAAAATTAGTCAACCAATCAATTTTACGACGCGCTTTGGCGTTCTCTTCTCTTGTGCGACTCAATTCGGAGGATGTAGCACTCCGGCTCCCATCCCCCACTTTTCACAAATGTTATGCACTTCCCAAAGCACCCTTGTGATGTACGACATAAATATTTTATAAATACTTTTAAAAAAATACGAAAAAAAACGTGATGCACTCACTAGTATAATTCCATCGATATTCGTAATTCCATCGATAGTATAATTCCATCGATAACGAAAAGATAGAAGCTCACCTTCAACAGATAAAATGATCAGCACATAGAGCCCTACATTTCCAGCTAAAATTCGGATCGCTATGTCTACATTTGCCTAAAGTACAGTTTTGAGCTTTTCTTTAAATTCATGAGATGAAAAATCGTATTTATTGGTGCCCACTTTCTTTGAGACGTTTCCAGGGATGTTCCTACTTGCCGTGGAAACGATTTAGTGCAATAGCACCCATCCGATAGGTCGTTGTGGGCCAAAAAATCGATTTTTGAAATTTAGGTCATACTGTAATTTTTGACCAATGAAAGTGCTATAGCTATTGGGGAAACAACTTATAATGTTGTTTTTGATGTTTTTGAACGTATTTGCACTCAATAGTAGCCAATTGGAGCTATGAAAGTATTGCTGTCAGGGACCAATTTCGGGGTCACGGTACAAAAAGTTAGCGCACTTTTTTCCCCCCTCGATTTGGCTGTTTTTTGGGCACGAGATAGCCACCCATAGGCACTATCAATTTCGCACTAGACCCCAATACGTTTTTCCGATTTCCAAAGTTACGTCACTTTTGGTGCATCCGACCGCCCCGCACCAGGGTGAGGTCCAGGAATGATGAAGGCAACATAAAAGCTGTAGCGCATGATAGTACCTTTCTTTTGAAACAAAGAACGACCTTCTAGCTCAATTTTACACAAAGTTATGATCATTTAAGTGAGCGCGATTTGACCTTCGAAAAGTGATTGTACCAAGTTTGGCCTTCTGAATCTCGACGATGACGAACGATATCGGAATTCTGACGACGCAGTTTGAAAGAGCATCATTCAAAGTACTTCGCGCTAAAATTTTAGCCGGATAGGACTAATTTGAATTCACCGCCGCTGAGTGCACGATTCTCTCGCGATTCCTCTCATATAAAAAAATTCTGACGAAGCAGTTTGAAAGAGCATCATTCAAAGTAGTTAACCAAAATGGTAGCTGAAAAGAACAAACTTGAAATTCTCCGCCGCTAATCCCCCTAAAATGCTCGATTCTCTCGCGATTCTTCTCATATAAGGAAGCGCCCCATATCGTAGGACACTAGGCCGGGCAAGGGATAAAATAATACAAATATACATTTTTATAAACGATCGCTATTTTTTTCGCCAGAATTCAAGTAAATAAAACAACATGCAAGTGTACTGGTGTAGACGTTTTGAGATGTTATATTTAGAAGATAATTAACATGATATTGCATTGATTCACGTTAGCGAAGCCAATCCGGCACCGACTTTCTGAAAAGAGCTTTCAAACTGAGGATAATGAGGATCGTTTTTTTCATCATAAATAAATAATTCAAAGTCACCTAAAAAGCGCTCTTAAAATCCTATCAGTACAGATCCGTAGGATAATGTAGGGGTATAGTTCACACTTACAATCATATGTTCGAATTGTGCCGTGCTTTTAAATCATTGAAGTAATCGATCGTTAACCACGAACGAATTTTTTTACGAAAATTTTGAAAGAGTTGGGCTCGCTGTTTCTTTGCAGGGAAAATAGGCTGGATATCTTCATATACATTATTGAGAAACCCCTTGAATTATCTTTCAAAAAAGTGGTTGAAAGCTGTGCTAGCTTACACAATCCCAGGATTAGAGAATTGCAAATGAGCCATGTAGAAAAGAAGTCACACTTGAATTGGCAACTTTCTTACATTTTATGTTATAGTTACTGGCTTTTGTCTAGGAGCGCTTTAATCTTTCTTTATGGGGTAACTTTACCATTCGTGAAATTTGGGACCTCGCGTCATCCCCTTTTCAAAAATGAGATTTATTGAAAAAATCCGGATATTGGTCTCACCGATCAAAATTTTGACTTTTAGTGGTTATTTTTGGAGTACCATTTCTGAATTCGCAGGAATCCCCATGACTATGCGAAGCTAATCAGGGATAGTACGAGGGTAGCTGATGCTGATAAACACACAAAAGTGGGACCTCCATCTATCATCTAATCAAGAAGCTTTGAAATATGTGTAAATTTGAAATATGTAAAAAAATTTTAAAAAAAGATTTCGATGTGTAAATTTCGTCATATTAGTGTTGATGACTGCAGCTTGTGATTGTAATGATAAAACCCCACCATAAAGCAAATATAAGCCCCTCATGTAGGAAGTTTTACGATAAGATAGGTTTGATTTCGAAAGGCCAGTGTGTGCGGATGCGCAGTAAACGAAACTAATTTTGGTCATGGCGAACTGAACACGACTCTGAAATTTACACCTTATTTGAACAGGTCTTCTGTGCCAAATCCGAATCACATGTATTATTGTGATGTACGTTCATCACACTTCACGGTAGTGTTTATTATTTTGCCCAATGACGACTCACTGGAAATATCTAATCTGAGAAATTCGTAGCTACATTCGTAGCTGCGGATACTTTGACTTCAAACTATGACCTCTAGGCCCTCTCAAGAGGCCTGGCCTAAAGTGCGCTAAAGAGAGAATCCATGCACTAATAATATTTAGATATTAAAATGATAATCAATTAGAACCAAAGACCAGAATATGCGAAACATTTAAAAGTAAAAATTGGAAAAATCTTATGACTCAACCTGATATCAGGTTGTAACAAAAGTTTTGTCCGATTCTCACAATTTGTTTTTCTGACATTCAACACTCTTCCTTTTCGACTGATTTCCAAATGGTTGTTCTCACACAATAAGTGCTTCAACACTCTGTCGAGCGCTAATTTGTACAGATCTATAATGTCGGGATTGTGATCTTAGTGCGAGAAAAAAGTAGCCGCATTAGAAATCGGGGCAATTTATTTCTCCCAGTTTAATTATATCGGCATGAGAGATAGTGCTAATCAAATTAGATTTTTGGAAAGTATCATGATCGTATATAACAACATCAAATTAACATGAATTCTAACGCGAAAGGCTAACTAGAAAAATGCGCCAAATTGAGAATGCTGATATACTGGGCATGAACAGAGATGGATTTTTTTTTTTTGAGGTTTTACTTGCTTATTTTATTCCAGAGTTTAAGAAAAATATTGCATTAATTACTTCAGCAATACGTAATCGCTGTGGACAAGGCTCTCAAGTCGTACGAGAACACCATCGATTGGGCCGACCACATCTCTGCGCTGGGCAAGCTCGCCAAGGTTTGATCTACTTTCAGTATTATCGATTTTCTCTATCGATCCTGCTGAACTTTCATTGGTTAGGTTATGGACTAACGGCCTGTTATGGCGCTGGAACACTCGCTATAATACACGGTGTTGTGCTTGTCGATGTTCCGCGTCGGGCTTTGGAGCTAGCGCGATCAATAATCCTTGTTCCAGGTGTTCTCCCAACACGCCAAGTACGGTGACATCCCGAAGGCGGTTTCGGTAGCCAAACGACTCTCGCAGTGCCTCCATCCCGCCCTGCCCATGGGTGAGCGATCGATTGCTAGTGGAGACTGTACTCGTAGAAATCGATTAGTTTAAATGTGTGGGGGTGCATTAGTTGTCGAAGAAGTAGTATGATCGAAAATAGTATTGATCGGTGAACAATAATTCAAATACCGCTGTCAATATCTCAAGTTATATTCGACTGTATAGGTTAATGCAAACAGCGACAATTATTATCGATTGAGTCTAGCGAATCGATTCCCGTACCCCTTCTTCGCAGGAGTCCATCTGAAGGCACTGGAGACCTACAAGCAGATCTTCGATATTCTCGGCCAGGAGGCACTCCCGAAGCAGTTGTATCTCTTCGCCGTCGGCCTCTTCCCCCTCATGGACCACTGCACCATCAAGGTGAGATCAATATCTAGAACGATACGGTAGTTGCGTATATCGATTAGTGAGAGCAAGCGCATCATCAGGGATACACTTCTTAATGTATAATATTTATTGCACTGCCTGGTTGATTATCGTTGATCTAAAAATGTTACTGTATTCGTATTTCTTGTGAAACACTAAACGCGCAGGCGTGTTTGCAATGTTCATGGTCTCAAAATTTTGGAGATCATTAGGCAAGAGTGGGTATTTGACAAGTTACAGGAATTAGGTGCATTATTGGTTCATCTGGCAGGTGAAAGGCGAGCTGCTGACGATCTTCGAGTTCTACCTCCTTCCACTGAGGGAGAAACTGTGCCCGTCCCGTCTCTGCCCTGATTCTTCGCGGGAGTGCTGCTGGGACTGGAGAAGCGCACCGAGTTCTACGATCGGTCTGTGCGATTGAAAACAATTCTGGATTTCATTGGGTCTGTTAGGCCATCTTTTATAGTGAGACTCGATTATGTCGAGTGGGAGTTATCTGGAGGTATAGTGTGTGTTTCTGCCTGGGTAATAGCAAGTCAGGGATTGTACTGCACACAACTCCCACTAAATGTAACAGCATTGAAACATAAAACCTAATGCGTCTTTTTTTCTTCGAATGGTTGTGGAGGCAGAAGGAAGACGAGAATTTCGTTGGGTCTAATCTCACATGCTGTATAATCTGTTAGGAATACGAATGCGAATAGACAGATGATTTGAAATTAAATATTATTTATTCTGAACAATTTTTTTTCAGTTCCTTCAAACTGCTCGATAAAGTGTGCTAGTACGTGGGCCCAACGTTCTACGCCTGTCTCTGGCGCACTGTTGGTTTACTTATAATTTTTTACAATTAATTTAATCCCAATCGGGGCTGTAACAACGTGTTTCTCGAAATGGGCAGATATGTGTTTCAGTAGTGATTCATCATCTTCGATCCACGGTAGAAGCGATCACTCTAGACCAAATCGTTGCGAAACAATCAACCTCAATATCGAAGGTGCTCGGTTCTCCCTCCGTTCGACTTCCCGCTCTGATCTACGTGAATGCGAATTTCGACAAGTCGAAATCGATCGATGAACAATCGTGGATTATCGGAGACAACGTGCATCACATGGTGAGGAGGGAGTACGGTAGAGGGAGAGCGAGGTGGTGTATGAGTGTATTGTATGATTTGCCGGTGACGAATCTAACTACCAAAACCACAACCACGAGTAATTAGTAACAATGCTAAATATCATTATGATTACGGTAGGATGCGATGTCGAATTTGAGTACGGTAACTTGTTTCAATGTCAGGAATTCTGTGAACCATTGTAATGTAAAAGAAAAAAAAATGTGCAGGTGGAACTGAAGGGAGTGGCGACGACGTGGTTCGTAGACTGCGCGAGGAGAAACGACCTGCCCACCATCATACAGGTGCGTTCTACTTTTTTTTGTTTTTTCTACTACGTGAGGAGCGTTGATTACCGGTTCCCGATCACTTAATGTTTTGAAATATCGCTGGACATGGAAATCACCGTGCTTGTGCACATTTTACTGTTGGCCTTCCTTTCAACCCTCGAATATATTAATACTTTTCCAGATGTTGGCAGTGATGTTGATGAATCCAGCGACTGCGAGAATTTCCATCCAGTATGTGAAGCAGGAGGCCAAGTCAGATATTTATATTTTACTTATTGTTTGGTAAATATTGTATAAATTTTCTCCTGGAAATTTGATTTGACAATTTTCGGAATTTGTCCCTGGCGGTTTGTGTTACACATTTTTTATATAGGCCTTGCGGGTTTCAAGATTTGATTCTCACCAGAAATGCATTTCAAAACAATAATATTCTCTCCAGGGTGACTCACTCCGAGTGCACTGCAATCCCTGTGGACGTGCAGTCGATCATGCTGCTGGCTGCCGACAAACGACAGAGACTGCACCATCTCATGAACGAGGCCGAGCAGGAGGAAAGGTACGGTAGCGCACTTTGAGGGGGAATCGAGAACTGACTTTATTCGATCTTGTAGGAATTACTAACGGTTTCAGTGATTGGATGTGCGACCTCCGCTCTAAACAGCTCGTATCATCGTCAAAGGAATCGAAGAAGGCCGATCTCTTCCCCACTGCTCCCACTGTCAGTGCCCAATTTCGACGAGGAGGAAACGGTGAGTAAACACGTTGTTGTGTTGTTGTAATTTCCGTAGATGGATAATTGATGTTATGCGTGGGTATTTGTTTTAAGATAGTAGTGAAACATAAATCTTCACGCTTGCATATTTCTTCATTCTGCGACCAGCATGACCTGTTGTGCTTCAAAGAAGAGTTATAATTTGAATCTCTCATCAGTCATAGATCAGATTTGCGCTTATTTGTAGGACTCTCTGGACACTCTATCGCTGTCGATGGAGGGGCACGATCCCACGGTGGTGGTGGAGACGCTCCAGTGGATTATCGATTGTGTTGTTGATGAGGAGGAGAGCGAATTGGACACTCAGAGGAAATTCAACGAGGCCATGAACAAGAGGGGAGGAAGCACTCCGAGTACGGTGAGTGATCGAGAATTGTGATTATTGATTGGATCACTTTCCCTCTATAAATCAAAAGTGGAGGTTACGGAGTGGTCTTGTGAACTGTTTGAAACGGGAGTCAACCATGCGCTTTGAGGCGAAGATCCTACCGGATGTGGTGCCCGACTCGGCGAGATCCGATACATTGCTTAGCATTTCATTTCCTTCATGTTGATTATCTTACTCTAGAACGTTTAATTGCTGGAATGAGAAGTGATTTTTTTCTTAATGTTTTCCCTTTCATTATTGTGAGAATTAGCAGATCGCAACGGCGAACGGAATGACGGAGGAAGAGGTGGCGCGAGCGGCGCGCGAAGCATCCGCCTCACTCGCGGATGGCTATCCGCTTCCGGCCTCTGCCGTCGCTTCTCCTTCGGAGACCCGTGACGGAGTTCGCGTATCCGGAGAGGTCACAAGAGACAGGATTCACTGGCGGAGACCATCTTCTGCATGGCGAGGGACGATCTGAGGTAGGTCAAACTGTTCGTGGGAGAGGGCTTATTATGATCTATTTTCGCTTTCATGGAGGCGTTATTTCATGAATTTTTTCTCAAGTATTTATTGTAATTCTCTAGCTCATAATCTGCAGGTTGTTCGACATGTCCGATGTACTCAATCAGCCCACCTTAAGATTCAAGATCGAACCGGAATACTCCGCGCTATGCAGAAACAGCAGAGGAGAGCAAAGAACAGAACTGCCCCGAGAAGTGCAACGATCCCGCTAAAATAATATGCGAAAAGTGTACTTGTCGAGGCGCTAGGACGTATGAGAAGCGTCGGATGATAACACACCAGATGATAACCAACACATTTGCGCTTCTCTTGGATTTTTCCAAACAATATGTTTGACAGCATGCGAATGCATTCTTAAATTACTGGAAAACTAGCGACCTTCGGTCGCTACGTGGTTCGCGGGGTTGTGTTTTAAGGATAACAATTGGACGCGACTGGTGAGAGCCTGCTTAAAACGTTGTAAAAGGCTCGTGAGGCCTCGGGCTATTCGAAAAGTTGGGATGGGGCTTCGGCTTCGCCCCATCCCAACTTTTTCGAATCACCCTCGGCCTCACGAGCCTTTCACAACGCTTACGCTGCGGGGAGTGATAACAGGTTGGGATGGTGTGGTGGGTGGTGCACGGGGTACATTTGAGTTTTCTGCGATTTGGTAAAATGCACCATGTTGTGTGGTGTGTTGAAAGTGCTCGTCGTGAGGGTGCTAACGGTCAAGGTCCGACGTCACACGGACGTGTTTGAGCCAAGTTAGAGCGATTTGAAGAAAATAGATCAAAGATCAAAGATCAGGTTTAATATTTTAAAAGCGCTCGCCATGGGGATGCCAACGGTCAAGGTCATATCCTTCTATGATGATTTTGAAGCGAGTTAGAGCCATTTGAAGAAAATGATCAAACTACAAACTACAAAGATCAAATTTTGAAAGTGCTCACCAAGGGAATTCATATGGTCAAGGTCTTAGGCGCATAAGATGAGTTTGAAGCGAATTAGAGCGATTTGATGAAAAAGTGTGACAGACAAACAAACAAACAAAGGGACAGACAGACAGACGGATGGACAGACAGACGTTACGATATGTCTTTATGTAGTAATAATGTGATTCATGGTTATCATCCGGTAGGTTCTCATCATACGGATCCCAAACTAGTACCACTTTTCGAAGATGTAAACTCACACTCGCATTTGCTCCTGAATGAGTGGAGAGGCATCGTGGTCGACGGTCATTGCGAGAAGAGAGAAGCGAGTGAAAAGTACTGTTTAAAAAAGATATCGCTATGCATTTGAAATAGCGAGAAACTATGCAATGATAAACAAACACGTGCAAATACATCACTGGGTCGTCAGTTCACCGTCGGATGATAACCTTCCGGATGAGAACCACAAATGGACCCTTTGTGTAACATTTACATACGCGTTTTTTTGGCATTTTCGGAACAAACTCTGGTTATCATCCGACCTATTTCTGCAAATACAGTATGGCTGGGACAATTCCCGGAGTCTACAGTCATAGTGAGAAGAGATGTGTTGAGAGATGTACCAGCTTCCGTCTCACGAAACCAAGGGAAAGTCCCGTCAATAAATCAAACACGATATGGGGCGTGCGGGTGTGCACACAGTTTCCCGCACTCTTCATTTCTCATTCTCTCTCTCCGGTCAGAGATGCAAGAGAGCATGTGAAATGAGTAGTGCGGGGAACTTTTTGCTCAGCCCAGAAGGGGCAAGCACATTCCTCCGTCGAGTCTCGCGAGACTTTACGGAGAGTGGCAGGAAGACTCTGTGTATTCATCGGAACACAAAAAATTATATTTTTTTCAACAATACCATTCTAATTTGCATCGTATGCAACTTCTCTTCTCTGCACTTCGGTGAGTTTGGGGTAGAGTTTGAGAAACCACATGTTTAAAGTAACAAATATAAATAATTGATTAAACGAAATGGCGTGAAAATACATGAACCCGCACGTGGATATGAGGAGGTGTATACACATATTGAAGTAATTTACAAATAGTCGCGACAATCCAATATAGGAAAGCAACGGCGATGCTAACATAAATCATGACAATGCAAAAAAAAACGAACACCATCTATAAGCTGGGAATGCCATAAAAAAACCATCGGCAATGCTACTCGAAAGATGACAATGCATACTGTATCAGCACGAAATCGAAACGTCTGCCTCACATTTGAGCCTACAAAAAAGTTTGAGAGTCCGTCCACGGTATTTCCATTCTTCACAACCGCCCATTCCATTAAATGTTCATGTGTGCAGTCAGGTGCTCAGAGTGTCCCTCGCAGGAGAGCAAAGACATCCACATTGCGACAGCTGTCAACAATCCCCCACTATAAACACCTCATTCTAGTGTGCCACGAGTGCGCCGCTAACTCTGAAAGAGATTGCAGTCACGTAATTATCGTGTTTATCCTAACATATTTATTTATATTTTTTCAACAAATATATTTTTGCAATCACTTTGTATCGGGCGAGAAGGTATTGTATCTCTCTCCTCGCTTTTAAACACAGTTATTTCCCCCCTACCAACTCATTCTAGTGTGCCACGAGTGCGCCACTTACCTCTCGCCACGCAATCTCATCCGCCAGAGATTTGCGTGGTCAAAATAATATACATCCAGCCCCCTGCAAACTATGTTGTTACAAATCCAACATCCACTCGCATCTCAAAGGGACGAGGATTGAAGTGTGTGTGTGCTGTTTTATCCTTGTGTGCCACGACCGAGCCACTAACCTCCCTCCCTCGCCTTGAAATAGATTGTAGTCACGCTATCGTTCAGTGAACTCTAGATACTCTTTTCGTTCTTATCACACTTTGAACGAAAAGGAAGTGGCATTACGCTATACCTCTAATTGATTCTCACTCGTAATCGATTGTTCCATTAATTGTATCGATGTGATTTCGTATTTCCATCTAAATTACATTAAACTCGTAATCATCCTTCCATAGTACATGATAAATCATTATTGCAGGCTTGATCTACAATGCTCGTCCTTCTCATCCTTTTCGTTCTCACTTTCGCTGCATGGGAAGTCTTCCTGTTCTACCGTCGTAAAGCGAGCCTCCCTCCTGGTCCCTTTGCAGTACCCATTCTGGGCAACTTTATCAATGAGGTACACATAACATTGTCTGCGCTTCATATACATTCGATCGTTATGGGTGTATACGGCATGAGGTCGAATGATGACCTTCCCGATGAACCAAAGAAGTGTATGTCGTATTTTCGAACAAGATTGCATGGCAGTGTGAGAACATTCTGTGAAAACCTTCATATGATTTCATTTTTTTTCTCATCACCCTGTAGGTTATGGTCCACCGGTGATTATCCGTCCTAGTGGAGGGTCTTCATGTTGTTCAATTGTATCTTGCTCAGATCAAGCCTGCCTACCTTCATGTCGCCTTCAAACGACTCTCGGCCCGTTTCGGACCCGTGTTCACTGTACATATGCCGTTTCCCGTTGTGAACATCTGCGATTTCGAGACGATCAGAGACACATTCAGAAGTGAGTTCAAAGAGCTATCCCGATCGATTGAAGTTCGAAAAATACCGTTTAGTCTTTTCATACTCGAATGTCGAGAGCGTGTTGAAGAGATATATTTTCGCCAACTCTAGTTTTAATTTAACCCGTGCTAGTGGGATCGAAGGGGCACAACATCCTGCAAATAGTTTACTCGCTCAGGCAATGATGTGACCGGACGGCTGCCCAACATTCTAATGGAGACGACCAGGCATATTCAAAACGGAGGTAATAGAGGAAGGAAGAAAACAGTATATTTCTTCGAGTAGGCTTATATCAGGTTGTAACATAAGTTTTGTCGCGTCCAATATCTTATGCATTTTAAACTCAGAAATTCTTCGAATTAATTTAATCTCAATTTCGTTATTCGTCATTTCGTTATTCATCAGTGAGGGCCTTCGTACTCTTTCTTACGCGCTTTACTTCAGTCCTGTCAAGGCAGTTGAGGAGGCACATTAGTCAGACAAAGTTGTACTGAGATAAGGATTACAAATCATTTTCACGCATCAGCTCTTCTTGAAAAGGATAAATTATGCCGATTTTGTGTGATTTGCGTAAAGTACTACATATGTGCATAATTTTGAACGACTCACGGATAATGACAAACGAAAATCGTTCTAGAAATGTAGACGAGTTTGTATAATGTGGATGGTTGGTGACGGTCGCGAAAACTTTCGCAAGCCGAATTTTCTTCTCAATAGATATCCAGATCCAAATAGTGGTGGAATATAGTTCACCCAAAGTGGTCAGTATGCAGACAAAGTTTGGGGTAGATTGGGTTCTGTTGAGATAAGTGGCTCCATTCAGAACGATGGTATGTAAATTAAACTAATGAAATCGACACTTTGTTCGACAATCTTTAATTCGAAACACCTAAACTTGCATATTTTGGTAAAATTGTGCGCGAATTGAATTAATAAAAATTCAAATTTCCCACAAGTAGAGTGTTCTTTCTCTCACTTGTTTAATGATAAATTATACCTCCATGAGTGGTAATTGGAACGCACTTATGTTAGTCACTGTTGTTGCAATTCTGGATTCAGAAGAGTTGGTCAAGTTGGCTACGAATCAGCGGCTAACCTTACACTCAGTGAAGTATATCTTTGATTCCGCTCAACATAGCACCATATCTGGCGTATATTTTGAAAGAGCATTGACGGGGTATATCGCCATGCTGTAGAAGTTTGGTTCATTATTTATCTCTGCGAACTAGCACCTGATCAAACGAATTTAAAAAATCTGCACCAAATTTAAATCAGTTCATATTAATATTTTTCGCATAGCCAGCGTGCGCAGTTCAGCTCTACCCTATGGTTTGAATGTGCATGAACACCCAAAACATATACTAGGAGGTCAGGCATTGATAATGTTTGAGAAGTATCCTTCATGGAAATATTGTGAACCTCCGAAATGCGACAAAACTTATGTTACAACCTAATATATAGTTGAGTAATGAAGTATACCCAAAAATCCCCGAAACATGATAAAAAATCCGAAACAATGGTTCTACCAAACACGAATTTTCGACGCTGGCAATACCTTATTTCAGGAATCGTTAATGCAACTGGTCCAGATTGGCAGGAACAGAGGCGATTTACAATCTCAACACTCCGAGATTTCGGAATGGGCAAGAACTTGATGGAGGAGAAAGTAAGGAACAATTCCCCGATACTCCTCCACTTCTAGAGTTCAAAATTTGGGTCTCGGTATCTTCATTTTATATATCCATTCGACCCATACCTACGCGAGAGTGTAGAAAACGTATGAGTCGTGGAAAAGTTACTCGTACTCTATTGGTTTCAATGCTATTCAGGTTCGACTTTCGGCAAAGAACATGGCGGATTTCATAAACGAGAAAGATCTTGACAACATCGACCTCAGATGGTCCATTCAAGTAATTGTTCATTGCTTTGATTCGACAAATTATTATTCGAGTATTCGTTGCTTTATTGCATTGGCGTAGATTGGTTGAGTTGCAAGAGCGTTCTCGAGAGCTGATCATCATGGTCAACTTAATTTTGAACCATACCGATTGGTTGAGCCAGGATGTATCTACGATGCCCCTACCTCCAAAACGCAACAACATTTTAGTGTGTCACATTCACGTGCCTCACATGCCAGGTTTTCGTCTCAAACATCATCAACGAGTTCCTCTTCGGCTTCCAGTACCCATTCGACGACTGCTCGAAGTTGATGAACTTCGTCCTGGGATTAAATGTCGCCATTGAGAGCATATCCAAGTGAGCCGCCTCGAAGGACGGTCTGACACAGGCCTCTATCCCTTCCGGGGGTCGTAGGATTCATAGTTATATCGGTAGCGAAAAGAACACTTTGCCTAGAGGCTTTTTGGGCCACATCGATACAGGTCATCGATATAAGTTGTGGTTCCCAATAGCAATTGTTGTCAGAAATAGCCCCAAAAATTGGATCGCAGCGAGGTGTTTCAGATCGATTGTCATGCCCATTATCATCATGCTGCCCGGGACGAGACATCTGCCAATCATAAGTCATGTGTGGGAGAGGAACAAGGGACGAATGCAGAAGGTAAATCTATTTTACAACCTGATAAGTGAAAGAATATGATCATTTTTTGAGAATGTCTCAACTGTCTTAGGTATCTGTCTTAGGTATCAGTACGTCGATTATTTAGCAAACATGTAATATACCTGAAACTGCAAAGTCCAAAAATGTGGATCCTGGAAAAAAATACCATTATCAGATGATCGACTACGTTCGTGAGCAAGCGGCTGCAGTCAAATGCGACCCCTCCGAGGAGCCCACCTGCTACGTCCAAGCCTTCCACAAGAACAACAAGGACAAGAGGCATGCCGATTGCATTTCTTTACACGACTACTCTTTGATCGTACGGTTGTTCCTGCTCGTTAAATTGCATTCGTTCGCACGAGTGCTCATCACGCACAGTCACACATGAGCGAAACAATCGGTTCGCGTCCTAACTACATTTGCTTTTCTAAACATAACAGACAAAACAATAACAAAACAAAAACACAACACGAGTTTCCAGATTCGAGCAATTACTCGCGTGCTGCTCCGAAATGTTCATCGCTGGCCAAGAAACGACGACATCTACGATCCGATGGGGCGTGCTCTTCCTGACGGCACACCAGGATGTACAGGTAACGATTTTTTAGTTGTATAAGCTCAATTTCAATCAAAACATTCCCATCTAATTAATGTTGCACACATTTGCCATTGTACCTTACTCGCAGAGTACTTGTATCATTGCATTGGCTAATGCAAGTTACGCGTATTCAGGATAAACTACGCGCTGAGATCCTCTCGATTATCGGCAAAGATCGGATGGCTTCGATGGCCGACAAGCCGAATATGCCGTATGCGAGCGCGGTGGTCAATGAGATTCAGCGATGCGCCAATCTCGTCGCCCCCAATCCGTTCCTGCTTCACCGAACGACTGTTGACACCGAGATTGCGGTATGCTGTGAAATTAGAGTTCGAAAAAACTCTAATTTAAAACGAAGCCATTCTCTCTCCGTTCTCCACAATCTTTCATAGCGGTCGAATAGTGAGAGATTGAGCAGAATGAAGATGCGAAAAAGGATTGTCGTTATTGATGCCAACTCGGCGCGCGCTCTCCTCGTTTCACACGTTATCTCGCCGGTCAGACAGAGCGAGAGAGTGTTTGAAACGAGTAGAGCGCGCGCCGATTTGGCATCGATTTGGCATTAATTGTCATCATCATCATCATCATTTTTTTTTCCGAACGAAACATAATTAGTGGGGAATAAAAGGAGGGAGGTGCATTAATTTAGCAACGACAGGAGGAAACGTACGCTTTTTCATGAATAATAATTAATATATTCCTAGGGATTTAAAGTGCCTGCGAACACTCTTGTAAACGGCGACATTCATCAAATGATGAAGTCGGACCCGGTCTTCGAAGATCCCTATCGATTCTGGCCCGAGAGGTACATCGCCGAGGACGGAGTCACGCTGAGAAAGGTGGGCGAAAGTAGGAAGATAGACTTCGTTTTCATCCTTATTTCCTCAAGACAGCACGCGAAACGAATAGATAATGATGATTACTGGCACTAGGTCGGATGACCTTCTGGATGATAATAAAAAATGAATCTGCCGATAGCGTTTCTAGACGATACATATTCGCATTGTGGGCATCAACTGTGAAAATACGGGAGAATTGTTGGTTATTAACGAAATGCATTTCCCTAACATGGGAGTGTGGTATTTCAAGAAAAGCATCTTAGCCGAGCGAAAACTGCTTACTATCATTAGCTTCTTGAATTCCAAACGTCGGTTGGCCGCTAAACTGTGCGAATACTCGCAGAATGAATAAATGAATGCCCGAATTTCGAACTGTTATAGCTCATCGTCTTTGGAGACATTTTGCCAATATCTGTATCACCCATATAGATTTCCTTTCGAATGCACGCGTTCTAGTAAATTTGCAAATGCGCACATTCTAGCAAGCTACAGGAACTTCTGGAGCGCACGATTCCCTTTGGCATTGGTAAGCGGCAGTGCGCGGGAGAGGGACTAGCGAGGGTGGAGCTGTTCATCGGACTCATGACTCTCTTTCAGGTACTAGGGTTATCTTATTGGAAAATTTTTGAGGAATGTTCGGAGTTTCAATAGCACTACATCAGCAAAACCAAATCAGCTATGTAAAGCATTTGAAGCATATCTGCAATTTTTGGCGGGGTGAGCTATAAATCTAATGAAGTAAATGATATTAATTTGCAGCGCTTCCGCATTCTGCCTCTTCCCGGAACAACAATCGACCTTGAGCCAATTTACATGAACTTCCACTTGCCCAAACCGCACAACTTCCGGATCGAGAGAGTTTGATGCCCATGATGTCAATATATTTGGATCCAGACTTACATCCGCCGCGAGCTTCCGTGGATGCTCCGCAACTTCCCTTATAAAAACTGCGGCGAATACACAATTTAAGTTATTGCATTGATAAATCAACTTTGAACATTATAATTTATACGACATACATCATTTTTCGTTGTGGGGGTAAGTAGAATCAAGAACTTGAAGCTCGAAAGCTGGGTATAGTCTTTTCCAGTGTGGATCGAAGTTCGCCTGAGAGAAAGATCATCAAAAGCGGACTCGTGACAGGGAAGAACGGCCATAGGGCGAACGTGAACTGATTGACCTTAAATGTGATGTTACTGATTAGATTGTTTACATTTCGTACCACATAATTGCATCTTTCGATCACCTAGCCAGAAAAAAAAGGTATGATCTCACCAGTTCCGGTAGTGGCATGTTGGTGAGTAGTTGGGCAAAGTTGAGAAATGAAGGCATGTACATGAGAAAGAGGGGGTTGAGCCCCTGGATATTTTACGAATTTTGAAAAAAAAATCATTCAAACCTGACAGATGAGTAGTCTGAGAGCTAATTTGTGATGTTTCCGAGTTTGCGCACTTCCAAGAGATCCTCTCAGCAAGATGTGAATTGATATTCCTTAAATTTATAAATTTGATTTTATCTCAGGAACGTTTTCATGTAAGAATTTGCAACACTCCGCCAGGTTTATGAGAAAATTAATACGACTGACCACAATAGAAGGTGCCGGTTAATAACATGGTGAGTTCGATAACTAGAGCCATGCCAACAGCATATGTTGCATAGTTCATTTTCTAAAAAAAATTAAATTAAGACTAAATCAAATTGAACTATGACTTTAAACCCGAAACGCACCGAAACATAGCCAACGATGATGTGTAATTTGTTGAAATCGTATCCGAATTTGGGACCGAAAATAGTGTCGACCTTGCTTCTGTAAAATGTCTTATTGTAGAACACTGCATTTGCTCAGGCACTGGCTAATGATTCGAATAAATGGAAATCCAGACGTGCTGGATGCTATAAATCGAGGAACGATTTCACAGCCTTTACTCTTTCTCGACCTGTTGAGAAGAGTGTGGAAAATGAACAGACAATGATCGAATTATGAACCCTGCTACTAACCGCAATTCTGCGTCAGGCACCAACGCGTACGCACTGGCAAACATCCATAGTGAAAGAAGCGAAGTGAATCCGACGAAGAATAGGCCCTTCATAGGCACCAGGGACCAGAAGTGCTTTCGTGAAAGCGCACTGAATTGCAAGATCGTTAATTAAATTAATGCGAATCTAATAGGTAAAAATTGTATAATTTAGAACTTACTCTAATGACTCGAAAGCGGTAGTGGAAAGTAGCCCAGATCAGTGTGAGGATCGCAATGAATAGCAGAGATTGTGCCTAGCAAAGACGTGTATGGTTAAAGGAGGAGTAAATGCAAACGCGCTTCCGATTGGAATATGTTTCACCTAGGGACGCACTCTCTTCAAGTCGCGTGCTATCTCGCCCCCTACCCTGAGCTTTCCCTGATCTGGCTCCCAGACAAATAGCCATAACTCTGTTCGGAATGGAGATATCGATGCGAAAATTTCGGAGCTTCTTATCGTTGTGGAGCTCTAGGCAGTGCATATGATAGCTTCAAAAATTGAATTTTGAGTTTACTCCTCCTTTAATTAGAAATATTTGTAATATTAATTTCATATTGCTCTCCAACTCCCTCTTCCAAGTAATCTGATATAGTCTCATTATTGTGAATTATACCTGGAATGGAATTGCAACTGCGACAGGAGCGATCCGAGCGAGTGGTCCAGTTGGAAAGAACATCAACAGACCTCGCGCATTTTGCCAGTACTAAAATGACGGATATTTTCGAAATACGAATCAGAGTAATTGTGAGCAAATCGTGTAGCTTTATGATATGCTGTGTATGGTGCAAACAGCGTTTCTGGATAGTCGCATTTCCTAGTCAGAAATATCGACTAGAGGGGTCGGTCTAGTCGAGAATGGGATGAGGCAAACCATCTCCCCCTCTCCCTCTCATTTCTGAATTTGCACGTCTCGATTGTTCAATATCCACGACTTTTGCCAAATTAGTCATTATGAGTCGAGAAGCCGCGTGAAATGCGACTAGGCATATTTTTCGCACTTTCGCATCCTAGGGGCAATATCGTGAGCTAGAGAGAAGCAAATATCGATACTTGTTTTACCTTTACATATATTTTTAAAAAAATTGTAAAGTACAATGACGATGATACAAATAATCGTGATGAGTAACATTGATACTGACCATAGGGGCAATAGCGTGAGCTAGAGAGAAGCAAATATCGACGACGACGTATGCGTAGAAAGCTATGCGATACTCCCCGATGGAGCGAGTTTTCCTTAAAAATGGTTTCCCTTTTCATATAGTTTTGGGTAATTTTCGTGTATGTTTCACGTGCGCTAAATAGCTGATGTGCTCAGGAGTTATGCAACGAACCTGAAACATACTCGAAAATTGCCCAAAATTACCTGAAAAGGGAAAGAAACCCTTCTAAAAAAATCGGATTACTTGTGATGACTAATCGACACATGCTCTCATCTTTTAAAACAATATTTTGCCCTGTTAGACGTGTACATCCCACTTATCAGAATCGTATAGCACGAAAGAAAGTAGACTAAAATCTTACAAGACTAAAGCTCGAACTCGAGCTCTTACCGGACTAGAACAAAGACTAATCCATTTAGGAGGAGAGCCGCAATTAAACATAAAATAGCAAGAATTTGATGGAGTTGAAGAGCAGGAATCTCTGAAAAGTGGCTCGTTTTGTAAACAATGCATAGCAGCTATTGACAATAATTGAAAATTCGTATCTTGAGCATCGAGCTCAGCTGAAATGTAATGTATTGTAGAGGAAGTCTGAAGCTTACCGTAAGCACCCATAGTCAGCATCGTCGAACCAAATAGGAAACAGTTCTTATTAACCTCACTCCACATTTCTTCTGTGAAAAATGCGAAAATGTCCGTGCAATCATATACCGAGAATTAAGTTGTTGTCGTGTAGTGCTGCCAAGTCGGTATGTACCCTACTCCATTTGAGTGTTTTCACGGCGGTCGGAGTGTATCGATTTGTCATTTCTATTGTAGTATGGCATGATGTAGGAAAGGAAATGAGGAAAAAGTGCTAATCGATGTTACAAAGCCAGTGCGAACAACAATTAACCCCGCGTTGGTAGCTGACAATCGGGGACATACTTGGTTTCTTTTTATTAGTTATTCGTGTCTCTCAAGTTACTGCATAAAGAAATATCGTAACGTCTGTCTGTCTGTCTGTCCGTCTGTCTGTCTGTCTGTCCCTTTGTCTGTCACACTTTTTCTACAAATCGCTGTAACTCGGCTCAAAATCATCCTATGTGCCTAGCACCTTGACTATATGAAACCCCTTGACGAGCACTTTTAAAATTTGAACTTTGATCTTTGAACTTTGTAGTTTGTAGTTTGATCACATTCTTTAAATCGCTCTAATTCGCTTCAAAATCATCGTAGAAGGTTAGAACCTTGACCATATGAAATATCTTGACGAGCACTTTCAAAATTTGAACTTTGATCTTTGAACTTTGTAGTTTGTAATTTGATCACTTTCCTTCAAATCGCTCTATCTTTGCTCAAACACGTCCGTGTGACGTCGGACAGCGACCGTTGGCATTGCCTTGGCGAGCACTTTCAGCACACCGCATACTATGGTGCATTTTACCAAATCGCAGAAAACTCAAATGCACCGTGCGCACCACCCGCATCACGCACCACCCGCCTCACCATAACTTTCTAACCTGCTCTCCCTCCCCGCAGCGTGAGCGTTGTGAAAGGCTCGTGAGGGCGAGGGCGATCCGAAAAATTTGGAATGGGGCGAAGCCCCATTCCAACTTTTTCGGATCGACCGAGGCCTCACGAGCCTTTTACAACGTTTTAAGCCAGCTCTCACCAGTCGCTTTCAATTTATATTTTCATACATGAAACTGAGTGGTTGGCGGATATTCCTCACAGAAATTAATCAAAAATGTTTCCCAACCCGCTCTCACTCCCCGCAGCGTAAGCGTTGTGAAAGGCTCGTGAGGCCGATGGTGATTCGAAAAAGTTGGGATGGGGCGAAGCCCCATCCCAACTTTTTCAAATTGCCCGAGGCCTCACGAGCCTTTTACAACGTTTTAAGCAGGCTCTCATCAGTCGCGTCCAATTGTTATCCTTAAAACACAACCCCGCGAACCACGTATTTTTTAACAGCATTCTCGCACTGTTTTCTTCCTGGACTCATAAAATGATATTTGATATTTTTGCACCCTCGTAGATCATGTTTAATCAAAATTAATTTCTGAACAAATTTGATGATCACATTCTGAAAATCTAATTTTCTGCAACCTAAGAAATCAAAGCCTGCAAATATCATGTGAGTGGTGACAGTTCTCATGATGAGAATATTCACACAAGAACACAAGCGGAAATCATCAAGAATATAATTTTCAATAATATTTATAGAACTGATATGATTAGCATGAACGTGTTACAGTAGATCTAAGCCCTCGAAATATACAATACATCATTGTAGAGTGTCATCCATTCATCGAATTGATTTATCATGTACTGTGACGATAGTAGTAGCGTCGGTCAATGAGAATGTGTTTGATATTTTTGCCTTTGTTAATCGGCGTTTGAAAACGGATAAAATTGCTTGTCTGAAACAAATATGGGTAAACCACACACTAATTGTCGAATAAAGCTCGATAAAGGATAACACGGTTTCTGCATTGCATTCAGTGAAACAAACGGTGACAAATCCCGCTAACCTGTAGCTGTTCACTCCAAACATGATTACAAATGCGTCTATTAGCGGGAATATTGTCAGAGAAGCAGAGACGAGATTGGGAAAGACATTCAGTCGAAAGCCAAGCATGGGTAGATTGATGATTCCAGCACATGGCACGCAAACGAATACCATAGGGACGATCATCTGCAAATCATGATTTACTGAAATCTAGGATATTGTTTCTACTTGAACGACCAACGTATAGAAAAGTTGTTGTTGTAGATTCTTTGTTTTCTCTGACCATTGCACATGTTTGCTTCTGCAAATGATGGCCTGACAATCGCAAATTATCATCAATGTAGACTGAAGTCAAGACATTAATGATAATACAATGGCCTAATTAAATTGAATTGTGAATTTTATAAATTCGTTTCAAACCAACACTTGGCTCACCTAAAGTGAATGATAATGGAATACGAGGAGCCGACTATAGCAGATAGAAACACAACCATTACTGCGTTGAACCCCATCGTTGTGAGACAAGCTTTCAGGCGAAATGTCCCATCGATACCCTGAAACAGATGCGAACGAACATACGTCAATTAGAATTTCAGATTACAGTCTCTATCATTCGCTTACTCACTAGACCATTCATTTCAGAAGAGTGGATTGCAAAATATCATGTTAAAGTCACTAGTCAATAGACGATACATTTAGCGAGGCCTAGTTTGCGAGAAAGCGAGAGCAAAGGCAGTTTGATACCGGAGAAGGATAAATCATACATAGTACAATGCGCCCGCAAAGCCCTCCTTGCCGTCTCCATTAAATTCGCTGTCGAGATAGTCTCGAACGTATTCCTCAAATTCCTGGTCGGGACTGAGGTTGATGTAGCAGTTGAAAAACCTTTAATGGATTACTGAAATTATTTTAATTTCAGTAATACATGAATCTCACCAAAATGCAGATTCGCCTCCAACAACAATTACAAGAAGGAAGAAGCAATTCCGTCCTGTGTAGAACTTGAGATGCTGAGGCCTAAAGAACAATTTAGTCGTTTTTTTCGTATTTTAGTGACCAGCAAGAATCCATTTTCAATAATTCCTGAAAATCTCCGACCATTTCATGGCGACGAGTCGATAAACGAACAATTGTGCGAGCAGCGGCATTGTCTGTGAAAAAGTGCACGCAAATAGACAGATTGATATCTGGATAAGCTAAAAATATCGAACAAATATAAATGTTCGAATACGTACTCTGGATGTGAAGAAGCCATGCGAAAATGCTAGAAAGGCATCCTTGTAGGCACAGACTACCTGTAAAAAATGTGTTGTGCTTTTTTGGAAGCCACTTGAAAAGATTTGTTCCACATAAATAAAATTGGAAATTACCGGCAAAGTCAGATAATGTACAACTGGAAAGTAGATGTCATTTAGTACAAAAGCCAATTGGATGTATCGATACGTTCCGAGCTCATTAGATGATCGAAATATAATCAGATAGACAAGGAGGAGATTCGTGCTTATTGATGCGCCTGTGAAAGTATGAGAGTGTATCAAGGTAGAACTGCTCATTCTTGAACTTTACAATGTGTTCCGAAACTAGTTCTAAAAATGTACTCAAAAATATATAAATTGTATATTGAGAATGTCCTGAATCTCACTTATATTCACGACTTCAACGCGTGCGAAGAATTGGAAGAGTTTATTGTCGCCCTCGGAAATCATGGCAAGCGGCCCTTAGAGAACGACTGGACTGCATATTAGAGTTCCCCCAATTGGGTTTTTTTGGCCCAGTAGACCTTCGACTTTCAAGTATGTTTCATGTGCGTTATATAGTACATACTTAAAGCACATGAAACATACTTGAAAGCAGAAGCCCAACTGGGCCAAAAAGCCCAATTTGGGGAACCCTACTGCATGTGTCATTGATGGACATTGAGCAAACGTAAGCAGAGAGTTGGTCGCAAGCCACATGAGAATTGGACAATATCAATAACAAAAACGATATGGGTTCAGAAATGAAGGCGGAAACATATGAAAAAACCCCTGTGAAGACAATTATTCTCAAAATAAATTTAATGGAATAACTAAACAATCGCTTTGCAAACGCGGGAACTTTTTCAGCGATTTCTTACAAGATAAATCACATTGTGTGATATTAATTATTGGGTGGCTGTGATATAAATTATTGTTTAATGATAATGATACATTTGCGGAGAATGCTTACAATTAACAGGGAAGATTTTTTTGGTGATTAATTGCATTTAGATCCGTAAAAACGTCTATTTTTTTTTGTTTTTTTGAGAATGATCTTTTTTCGAGAATTTACCAATCCAGTTTGATAAAGGTTTGAGAGCGAAATGAAAGAGTCTCTACGATCTCGAATGTGAGTCATCCATGTATCGCGAAGGATAGTCCTTTGGTCTTGAGACGGATGTGCTCATCAAATCGAAATTGATCCCGCAAACTCACAGTTCGATAAAATCATACGACGACACACTGTAGGGATAGCTTCTTCGAACGATATGACTCACTTCTAGGGTTCTCTTATTGGAAAATGTGTTTCAATTATTCGAGTAAGTTTCAGTTTCGCGAGTGCGCTGAATGCCACTTCTATCGTGCCTTTCTATAGTACGATATAACACGTGTATCACGAGTCAGTGGTGGAAAATCACCCCCGCGGGAACAATTTGCAACAAGCTTTTTTGATTCAGGATCTCAGTATGGCGGAAGATTATCCTTGAGAAGACATATTGAAATTTCTAGAACATTTTAATAGGAGCATATTTCAATCGTACTATACAATTTGTTCCTACTCGAACGATAATACGATATAAGTGCGATTTCTTGCGGAGCCATCCCTAACACTCTGCACTTCGAACTTGGGACGATTGCTTTTCGAATGAGTCAGGTCCTTGTAATCGAACGTAATCTTTGAAGATCGGGAACGATGAGTCAATGTGATAAGAGATCAAGATCACGAAGGAAAACCGCCAATACAGCACCGAGACGGTCAATTGCACGAGCCTGCAAAACGTGTAACAGATTTTCGAAGTGTCTTCGGCTTTAGTCAATGACTGGAGCCGAAGTATTATTTTGAAGGGAGTACCCGATAACACTCCTTCTAGTAATATTGTCTAAACACACATAAAGTTGCGGATAAATGATTTTGATTTTGCTGAAATTGTCCAAGACTTGGTGATAACAGTGCACGTATTCTACACTCGATGATGAATAATCACGTTAGAATTCAATGCGAATAGTAAATAACAGATTGCGAAACAGTGGCACGAAGCAGCATGAACACTGATTTTCGACCTTTCGATCTTATCAGCCCTCTCTCAGCATCGCATTTATCCAACGGCTATCTCCGCTTTCAAACACTATTGCATATTTGCTAGACTGGAAGATGTTTTCGTTAATGTTTCATAACATTCAGTCTCCACGTTATCTTCGTTTGATTTGCAAACGAAGATTCGGCAATTTTGAACACACATTCAACACTCGGCGATGATTCAATAGGCATTGTGAATCACCGATATCATATCAGTGACCCGAATCGATATATAAGTGCGCCTTCTTTCGTTCTTATCGGCGATCTCGAGCTTACCTGAAAAGGGAAAGAAACCCTTCTAAAAAAATCGGATTACTTGTGATGACTAATCGACACATGCTCTCATCTTTTAAAACAATATTTTGCCCTGTTAGACGTGTACATCCCACTTATCAGTATCGTATAGCACGAAAGAAAGTAGACTAAAATCTTACAAGACTAAAGCTCGAACTCGAGCTCTTACCGGACTAGAACAAAGACTAATCCATTTAGGAGGAGAGCCGCAATTAAACATAAAATAGCAAGAATTTGATGGAGTTGAAGAGCAGGAATCTCTGAAAAGTGGCTCGTTTTGTAAACAATGCATAGCAGCTATTGACAATAATTGAAAATTCGTATCTTGAGCATCGAGCTCAGCTGAAATGTAATGTATTGTAGAGGAAGTCTGAAGCTTACCGTAAGCACCCATAGTCAGCATCGTCGAACCAAATAGGAAACAGTTCTTATTAACCTCACTCCACATTTCTTCTGTGAAAAATGCGAAAATGTCCGTGCAATCATATACCGAGAATTAAGTTGTTGTCGTGTAGTGCTGCCAAGTCGGTATGTACCCTACTCCATTTGAGTGTTTTCACGGCGGTCGGAGTGTATCGATTTGTCATTTCTATTGTAGTATGGCATGATGTAGGAAAGGAAATGAGGAAAAAGTGCTAATCGATGTTACAAAGCCAGTGCGAACAACAATTAACCCCGCGTTGGTAGCTGACAATCGGGGACATACTTGGTTTCTTTTTATTAGTTATTCGTGTCTCTCAAGTTACTGCATAAAGAAATATCGTAATGTCTGTCTGTCTGTCTGTCCGTCTGTTCATCACGATTCATCACGATCACCCAAAATGCCGTTTATCGCGCGCCGTACACTTTCTGATTGCGTATAGGAATGGCCTTAATTCTGGGCTAGGTCGGATGCGTCATGCCTACTTCGATATATCAAAGGCGACATGACGTCATATTTATCATCCGAACTAGTGCCTCATTCTGCGTAATCTTTCGCCGATCAATCGGTGAGAGAGTGCGCGGTATAAAGTGAAGCATTATTTGCCAACTTAATTGCGATCTAGTTAACGATAAGCCCACGAGAACTATATTTTGCTTTGTTTTCTTCTCCTGCTTGTCCATACACGTTACCATCGCTACTATACCCCAATAAGTCGTGGCAACGTTATTATTATCGTATTTTAATTTATAGAAGAGCTAAATAACGTGAATTTAGCGGTCAATCATCAGCTCAAGATGTCAGCGATGCTATTCGGGCTGTCTATCGTCTATCTCATCTACAAATTCGTCGTGCGCACATTACTCGACGATGTGGATTTGATATTGTAAATTAACGAATTTCATTAATTTTCCCAGCAAACTAAACCACAAAAATATAGATTCAATGAAAACAGGAAGGCCACGCCGACTCTGGCTCTTATCACATTCCTTGCGGTGCACAGAGAAGACATAGAAGGAGTGCCGAAGAAGGTTTTTTTTTATTTTGCAACATTATTTAGAATATAATTTGTTATTTTTTTTCTCGGTGTTGCTATCACATGCATAACGAGGCAATTTCAAAAAAATCGTTCCCGTAGGGTCTATTTTTTGCCTCATCGACTCGTGATACCTAATCCTCTATTCAGGTACGCAATTTTCTAATCATCGTTCTCACCACAGAATGTCTTGGAATTTACGCAAAATCTACGGTGAGGATCACTATTTACTTGAAATATTTTTTTTTCCATTTTTTAGTTTTTTTAAAAATCATAGTTAGAATTATGCGAACAATCCGAATGAAATATTGGAAATCTGAAAAAGATAAATTCAAGGAAGGAATTGCTTCCACAACGTTCGCAGTTGCGGTTAACCAGATATTCTTCACTGTAAGTAAAATACGTTTCCGAAGAATATACTATAACAACCCGAGAATGAATAAATTCTAATTAATTAATATTTCACAGCCTACAAATCACAAGTTCGGTGGCAAGAAGTTTGACCTATAATAGTAAACGCATGGTTGCATAACGACACGTTAATGAAATATCGTACTTTACAGTTCGCCTTTGCGATTGATCGTGCCTCTGTCATTCCACCGTCCGATTTTATCTGGAAGTCACTCATTGTGAACTGCTGCGTTATGTCCTTCTTCAACGGTAGCGTAATAATAATAATAATAATAATAATAATAATAATAATAATAATTCTTGATCTTGCAATATTATGAGATGGTTAAGATCGTACGTGCTGCATTATCACCACGTCGGATGAGAACTATGACCCCTCCTGCCGCATTTGGCATATTTAAGGCGGCGTGACGTCATAGTTTTCATCCGAGACATCGGTAAAAGTATTCCAAAACACGAAATTGGTAAATGCAACAAAACTGCAACTATTGCATAAAGATACACAACATAACTCCATCCCAATTAATGCCCAATAAATTAATTTATGCAATTAATTAATTAATTAATTATTGTCATTACATTATGTCCATGCAATCGTTCGTGTATCACGTTGGATGAATAATGCCAATCTTAATGATCCCCCCATGCAGCGAGCGTGTTCACAAAGCTCGCGCTGACCTGTCATTCGCTCTTCTTCACGACTACTGTAGTCTACCCTGCAATGCAGTTGTCGTATGCGAATCGCTCACCGGTTAATCATTTGCACTACAATTATGAGTGCTTCCTCAAGTTGCTTATCAAATGTTTCTTGGTATCTTGTCGAATTGATGTGTTCAGGCTCAGAAATTGCGATTGATCGGATTTGCACTGTCAAATCTTTATCCTGCTGCAGGAGTTATGGAAGATGCAGGCATTGTAGCACCGTTACCAAAGGTACGCTAGGAATATACTGGGAATGGCAGAATGGATTTACATCGCGCCGGAAACTGGTTTGGATAAGCAATATCACTGCTCTAGTCTAGAAGCGTTATCCGAGCAACCGAAATACTTTTCGGTTAATGGATTAGCTAATAACCGAACCGAACTGGCATCACTAGAGCATTACTTCGCAAGAAATGCTCTTCAATGTCATTATTCTCTCGCCGATCGGATAGGGGATGGAGCACACATAATGAATAGAGCCATTCCTTGCGAAGCCTTTTCCAGCAATAGCATGCATTGATGGGATACATATGCAAAATGAGAAGTATTCGATATGTATCATATTACTACTTGTATGAACCCTCCCCCCCGCCTAACAACCAATATCCAATCGATTCGATCCAAAATAAGCCCAGCCACTCTCGTCATTCTAGAAATATCACTGCCAATGAAATAAATTAATTAGTGAATGAATAATGAATGCATTTAAGTACCTGGTCTTGAAAAAAGGGAAATCATAGTACACACTAACTTTACAAGTCAAGGGCAACGATTTGCTTAGACGAATCGTGCATTCAATATTTCTTATTCATTTCAGTACCTGGTCCTGCTCACACTCTTTATCTCACAGTGTCTGTTCGTGTCTGCTGTCGTGTCACGCAGAGAGGATGTAAATCGAGCTTTTCGAAATCGTGATCGGCAAATTCTCGCTGAAGTGCAACGCATACTTGAGCAGACTCGTAATACGTGATGCACTTATTTGCAAGTCGCTTGCCAGTCGCTTGTGATATAAAATACATTGAATATATTTCGCAATATCATGTAAGGTAGTATATTGATTAATTGAGCGTTATCTTTGTCGAGTTCGATATCTCGAGTCATAAAATATTGTGATCAGTGCTTGCTCGTGTCTGCTGTCGTGTCACGTAGAGATGATGTAAATCGTGATCGGCAAATAATTCTCGCTGAAGTACAACGCATACTTGAGCAGACTCAGAATTAGATGTATTTTATTGGAAAATTTTTACTGCCGTTTCAAATATGATTATGGCTTATGAGCGTTTGTCTATTTGGAATATCTGAAACATATACGAACATATAGTTTTCCAATAATATAACCCTAAACAGAATATTTGCTTCATTTCTGCAGCGTTTTTAATAGATAGTCAATTGTAGACTCTGACGTTGTTGAGATACTATTAAATTAATTGATAAATGAAAAAAGCAATTGCTAAATGAATCCCGAAAACAAGCCGGTTGATTGTTGACGTGAACCACTCATACTAGTGTTGATAAAGTGCGTAATGATAATACTTGTGCCTTCTATACCACGCAACGGTTTCTCGTTAAATTATAGTCATGTTTGTCTCTCGCCAACGCGTTCTCGGCTGACCCTGGGGACGGCTCCTGTTGTAGGGGATCCATACCGTAGTCGCTCTGGTCCACTCATCTAGCTCCATACTCCTAATCTTCAACGCCCACTGAGCTTTCCTTTTCAGCGCTTCTTTGTTCCAATCCCGCACTTTCGTCGCATTGCGCACGTTCTCGTTTCTCCATCGATCCATCAGAGTTATGCCCAACATTTTTCGCTCCATTTTTCTTTGAGTCACACTAAGCCGTTCCTTTTCACTGGCTCGCAGCGCCCAGACTTCTGACCCGTAAAGCACTGTTGAAGAGATACAACTTTCGAAGAGACTCCTCTTAGTCTTCATAGGAAGCAGGCGAGAAGAGAGCAGAGTAGAGAGCTTGGACCAAGCGAGCCATCCCAGGCGTATCCGGTGCTCAATTTCATCCGAGTGATCGAGGGGGAGCGAGATTCTCCCACCGAGATATGTAGTGGAAGGGACAAAGTTGAATGTCAGGTTGTCGATTGTAATGGGTGCTCGAGTGGTGCTACACGATGTGAGAAGAACGGTTTTGGAAGCATTTACTTCTAGACCGACGCGTGAGCATGCCTCCATTAGCTTCCTCAACATTCGCTTCAGTTCAGGCCTTGATTTTGCAATTAGGACGATGTCATCCGCGTACTCAAGGTGGCTTAGGTTTCTCCCATCAATCTTGAGTCCATCATTCTCCCAATCGATGTCATTCATTGCTGAGCGAAGGACTACGTTGAACAAGCGAGGGGAAAGGGTGTCGCCTTGACGAACTCCTCTTCTGATTCTGACTGGGACGAGATCCTCGTTGACTCGGATGAGGGTTGTCGAGGACTCGTAGAGGCGGCGGAGGAGGTGGATGAGGGTAGGATGGACCCCAGATATCCATAGGGATTGCCATACCGCACTCCACTCCACACAATCGAATGCCTTACGGAAGTCCACGAAACCGAGATACAACGGAATACCGTATTCGTGGGCACGCTCTGCTACTTGTTTTACAGCGTGTAGGTTATTGAGGGTACTGCGCCCTTTCCGAAAGCCAGTTTGGGTGGAGGACTCAGTCTCTTCAAGCGATTTCTCCATTCTTCTCAAGATCACACGGGTTGCAGCCTTCAGGGTTACGGTAAGCAGCGAGATAGGTCTGAAGTTGCTGATGTTTGTAGGGTCACCTTTCTTGTGGATAAGAGACACGACAGCTTCGACTAAATCTTGGGGCACTGAGTCACCGGCTGTTAGGTGGTTGAGCAAGTCCGCGAGCACTGGGGCGAGGTGATCTCGAGAGAGGTATAGCATATCGGGCAGAATTGAATCGGAACCGGGCGAATGTCCGCATTTGAGGCGAGAAAGCGCATCTCCTGTCTCATCAATTTGGAAGGGTGGAAGAGGGAAAGGCGGATGAGGAGGGATCGTCAGTGGCATTTCAACTGTAGCATTGTAGAGTTCCTCGAAGAAAGTACGGACGGCGAGCTTTGTTGCTTCTTGTGAGAGAGCACCAGTAACTGCGTCAGGGACTAGTAGTATCTTTCGGGATGATTGCAAGTTGAGCATTGACTTGACAATGCTTCTACCCATTATTGCAGTTTGCCTCGCTTGTGATTCTTTTCTCCTTCTGATGTCGTTCGAGAGACTCATTCGGGCAGCTCGGCATGTGACGGAGTGGGCTACGTTTGATTGCGGATTGGATCGGAGAAGGTGTCGCTGGGCCAGAAGATTTCGGGTTTCGCGAGTTATCCGTGGAGGGGAGTGCCGATCTCGCCAACAGTTGCTTGACGCAGTCTTCGTAAACGCTTGAATCTTGTGATAGGCGTCAATGGCTGAGGTTGGACGGGCAAGGGGCAGGGAAGCAAGGAGATTTGCATTTGCAGTGAAGGCGGTTTTATCGAATTCCAACCGCTTCTTGCATCGTTGCTTCCGCATCTTGTTGGGGAGGGAGAGGCACAGTCGGACAAGGCGATGATCGGAGTCAAACTCAAAGCGACCAACAACACCACAGTTGACAACTCTCGCCGATATAAGCGTTGCAACGAACATCTGGTGAAAAGTTGAGCCGTTTGGTGACCGCCAGGTCCATATCCTGCCGTGTCTTCTCTCGGGAAATGAGTGGCGAGTCGATCGGAGACTCGCCACTCTGCTCTAGCGTCGACTAGCGTTGAGGACATTCTGGTCCTCAACGCTAGTCGCGAGCGGTGGGGTGCGCACTCCGTCCCCCCGTCTCCCTCTCCCTCGGCCAGTCTCCCTCTCCCAGCAGCTTTGGCAAGCGGGAGTTGTAAGCCACCTCGATGGGTCGTCCATTCTACGTCGGCACGCTGAACACCCGGACACTCGCGCCACGAGAGAAGCTTCAAGAGATCGAGCTTGCCCTCTCCCAGATCAAGTGGGACGTTGTTGCTGTGCAGGAAGCGAGGATTGTGGGTTGTGCCTCCTTCAATCTTACGTCTTCAGGCATACTCCTATTCCACTCGGGAGGTTCCACCGCCCACCATGGTGTGGCATTCCTCATCCGTGCCCACCTCGCAAGAGAAGCTGTGTTCCAAGGCGTGTGAATCACTCAAGGGATATAGACGTTTGGTCTTGAGAAGATTGCGCTCACCATTTCGTGATTTATCACGCAAACTCACAGTTCGAGAGGTCACGAGAGCAGGGAAAATGATAAGGCGACACAATCTAGTGATGGTTTCGCAATAAAATACCTCTTCATTCAGCGTCTTATCTTGCCGGTCAGATAGTTGATAGGCGCAGAATGCATAGACATTTCTTAAAGAGCAATCTCTAGTTACGATGAGTCAGTTCTTTGCAATCGCCAGTAATCTTTGAAGATCAAGCTGAATGAGTCAAGTCGTTAAGCATAAACACAAGATCACGAACACCATCTGAAAATACTGCAGTGAGAAGGTCAATTGCACGAGCCCTTAAAAGTGGCATTTCGTATTATTTATTTATTTATCGTACACCACATAGCTTCATCAGATGCAGAAATTTGCGAGAATGATAAGGAATAGAGATAATAGACAAGACAAGACAAGACGGGTAGGGGGAAGGGGGGGGGGGTAGGGGAGAGGAGGAGAGTAGGAGGAGATGATCACTTCCGATTTGAGAGTCGCACGAGTGTTTTCGAACTACCCTCATTGAGCGACTTCGCTTGGAGTCAATGACTTGAACCAAATTAATATTTTGAGGGGATTGTCCGCTAACACTCCTTCTGAATACTGTACAAACACACGTAGTTGCGCATAAATGATTATTCCACAAAAATGAATTGCTAAATAATGATGTTTCTAAAACCAAACCGTTTCCTAGATTTACTGATAACAGTTCGCCCATTCGACACGATGATGAATAATCACGAACGAATTCAGTATGAATAGTGAATCACCGATAACATCGCAGTTGCCGCGGGGGATATATAAGCGGGCCAACCCGTGTTCTTTCGTATCACATCTCTTCCAAAATGGGTTTATCTTACGGCGTATACTTCCTCATTGTAAATTAATACATGCACGATTTGTCAAAGCGAAATGTATTTTTGATATTGTGTTGGTCCAAACAAGCTACCATCGCTACCGTATCCCAATTAACCGTTATGAAGCAATTACTCACATTTTTTCATCGAAGAGCCAACAATTTGAATTTAGTGCTCCATCTTCGGCTCATGATGTCCGCGATACGCCGCGTAGGCGTGATATTCAGTTTGGCAATCGCCTATTTGATCCACCAATCCGTCGCAAGACCCATAGACGATGTGCATTGGCTCTGGTAAATTCACGTTTTTTTTGAAAAACCAGCAAAATAGAGAAAAAATTAGCGATTCTATAAAAAATTCTAGGAAAGCCGTTCCGACTCTTTCCCTCATCGCTTTCGTTGTGCTGCGCTGTGGAGGAGTTCCGATGATGGTGTAGTTTTACATCATGTACATTATTTTCAAATATCACTTGTATAAAAGATATATCTTAGTTTGTTTTTAAAAATATATTTTCCAAAAATCCAGGAGTGCATTTTGCTCATCATCGCCCTGTCAGCGGAATGTGTGGGGATTTACGCAACATCAAAGGTGAGGAACAGGGATAACTTTAAAGAAGGGGTAACACGAATGAATGCTAGGGAGTCCCACCACGAAGATATTGCGCTCGAAATGGGAAATTGTAGCCAAATTACCCCAAGAACGAGGCGAAAATTATCAGGTTGTAACATAAGTTTTGTCGCGTCCAATCTCTTATGCATTTTAACCTCAGAAATTCTTCGAATTAATTTAATCTCAATTTCGTTATTCATCATCAGTGAGGGCCTTCGTACTCTTTCTTACGCGCTTTACTTCAGTCCTGTCAAGGCAGTTGAGGAGGCACATTAGTCAGACAAAGTTGTACTGAGATAAGGATTACAAATCATTTTCACGCATCAGCTCTTCTTGAAAAGGATAAATTATGCCGATTTTGTGTGATTTGCGTAAAGTACTATATATGTGCATAATTTTGAACCACTCACGGATAATGACAAACGAAAATCGTTCTAGAAATGTAGACGAGTTTGTATAATGTGGATGGTTGGTGACGGTCGCGAAAACTTTCGCAAGCCGAATTTTCTTCTCAATAGATATCCAGATCCAAATAGTGGTGGTTCACCCAAAGTGGTCAGTATGCAGACAAAGTTTGGGGTAGATTGGGTTCTGTTGAGATAAGTGGCTCCATTCAGAACGATGGTATGTAAATTAAACTTATGAAATCGGCACTTTGTTCATATTCCTACCTCGCACACATGTTCAATATCTGATTTGTTGTGTCCATCCTAACCATAAACCCTTCCCTTACTAGTATCTACTTGGGATAAGTTTGAAAATAAATAGCTTTTGAATGACAATCTTTAATTCGAAACACCTAAACTTGCATATTTTGATAAAATTGTGCGCGAATTGAATTAATAAAAATTCAAATTTCCCACAAGTGGAGTGTTCTTTCTCTCACTTGTTTAATGATAAATTATACCTCCATGAGTGGTAATTGGAACGCACTTATGTTAGTCACTGTTGTTGCAATTCTGGATTCAGAAGAGTTGGTCAAGTTGGCTACGAATCAGCGGCTAACCTTACACTCAGTGAAGTATATCTTTGATTCCGCTCAACATAGCACCATATCTGGCGTATATTTTGAAAGAGCATTGACGGGGTATATCACCATGCTGTAGAAGTTTGGTTCATTATTCATCTCTGCGAACTAGCACCTGATCAAACGAATTAAAAAAATCTGCACCAAATTTAAATCAGTTCATATTAATATTGTTCGCATAGCCAGCGTGCGCAGTTCAGCTCTACCCTATGGTTTGAATGTGCATGAACACCCCAAACATATACTAGGAGGTCAGGCATTGATAATGTTTGAGAAGTATCCTTCATGGAAATATTGTGAACCTCCGAAATGCGACAAAACTTATGTTACAACCTAATATGTAGAGCAAGTGAAACATAAACGAACTAGCCACAACCATGCGCTGTCAATGAACTTTGCGCCTATGTAAATAGCCTCAGAGCTGTCTTTGAAACTTCGGATAACTTCGGATATCATTGTCGGGCTGCCGGCTTCTATTACAAACATATAGTTACTAATTGAACCATTTTTTCGTGTTACTCCCTCTTTAAATGTGCATTTGCTGGAAATTTTGTTTTTTTTTAGAATCATAGTGAGGATGAGAAGTGTAGGCAATCCGAGTAGAATACACGCATCGTTGATTCCAGGGGGACGGAAGCATTTTCAGTACATTCGCATTTGCGGTTGGTAAGACCGTCTTCATGGTGAGTAAAATACATTTATTATTTATGAGCCCGATTCTTCGCCTACGTGTTTTTGTGTGATTTTCCCTAGGAAATTTTCGCTAGAAAGTGAAACTCATTTCATTTCTCGTTCTCCGCACACCAATGCGCGGCGCAGAGACGAAAAAGGAGTCAGAGAAATTAGCGTAACTAAAAGGAGCAGAACTTAAACCCATTACCCTGCATACGAAAAATGATCCCCAGGGTGAGGCGCATCTGCCTGTGAAATTTCTAGCCTCCACATTTACCATATATTCGAGAACCCAATTTTGATATTTTTTAGTATGATAAAATATGTGCAAATTTAATATCGTTAGAATCTAAGTCATCTAGCCCATCTTCTCTCCAATTTTGAAGAATTTTCATAAATCGGTTCATGAGTTATGGGTTAAAATGTAGATGGTGCCTACATGCAGCCTGGCCCAACCGGTCGAGATGACGCAAAATGAAGTTGGCCATTGTGATCAGCACCCTCGAGAACCCCTTTTCACAGGTTTTCGTAAAAATGCTGTACTATGTTTTGTTCGACTCTTAAAGAATCGGGCTCTTATTGTGAACTTTTTTCTTTCAAAAGAGCAACAGCAGACATACATAATAGTGACAGCAGACATACATAATAGTGACAAAAAGGACACGATTAGCCGACTTGGATGAGCCTCCACGCCGGCTTCACCGTTGAAATTCCCTGCTCAAGCCGTTTTGTTATCACTAATACATAACATAGACGTTCAGTTGCCAGAACTTGGAATTAAAGCCTACGCATGCCTCCTCTGAGACACATTAGGGTCATATTATTATTATAAAAATAATATTATTATTTAAATTATTATTATTATTATTATTTTACAGCTCGCATTCGCTACTCGCAATTCCTCGCTCCGCCCACCATCCGCTCTCATTTGTAACTCACTCGTCGTCAATTTCTGCATTCTTCCATTTCTAAACGGTAACTACAAGTTGAATTACAAACACTGAAACGCTGTGTATTCGTATTATGATATATCGCAAACCATTAACATCAGATATGCATTTAATGCAAACATGTCATACAACTATCACGTTTGGACTACCTATGAATGTCCAATGATAATGAACATTATTCAACTTGCAGGTAGCATATTCACAGTGCTCGGTCTGGCCGTCCAATCGCTCATCTTCTCGGCTACCGTAATCTACCCAGCATCACAATGGTTGTATGAACACAGTGGCCCGGTGAGAACTAGGGTTGGTCAAACGAGGATGCGTGCATCTCGCCCCCGTCCCTGATGTCCTTATGATACAAAGTCAGGGATCGATCCGTTTTGGTCATCCCTAGTAAGAGCATCGACCTGACCCTGCTATAGTTACCTACTTTCTAGCCAATTAGTGTACGCAAGGAGCGTACAAATAAGAGAGAATCAGATGATTGCTAGCTGGCGCATCACCCGAGCTACAATTATGAATGTTTTCCCAATTTTATTATCAAATATTCAGATCTGAAAAATAGTTATGTGTGTGTAGCCCTATCCAATTTGTCGCTTCAGGTTCAGAAATTGCGGTTGATTGGCTTTACACTGTCAACTCTTTCCAGCGCTACAGTCCTTCTGGATTCCGCGGGCATTTCAGTGCCCTTTCCCGAGGTATGCTCGAAGATGTACTAGAGTTCGAGAAACGATACCTCATCAGTATACACACTCTCTCGCCGATCGACCGGTCTAGAGAGTGTGTAAAATGAAGAGAGCGTTCTCGAACTCTAAGATGCATAACAGTGTGGGAAAGCAGACATGCGACCTCCTCATTCCGTGCATACTCTCGCCAATCAGGCAGTGCTAGAGAGATAAACGAGGAGAGCGTGGAGTTACAGGAAATAGTACATATTCAGTTTAATGGCCAAGAGCGTCATTTTTCAGATAAATGTACAAGCGATGAAGTCTTATATAAATCTTTGCCTTTTCAGCACCTTGTCCTCCTCATGCTCTTTGTCTCGCAGTGCTTGCTCGTGTCTGATGTCGTGACATCCGGGGAGGATCGAAATCGTGATCGGAAATTCTCGCTGGATCAACATAACACTGCTGAGCAGAATATGAATATGGGATAAATCGATTGTATGAGCCTTTTTAATAGATATTCAATTGTTGATTCATGCATTTATCGCAAAAATGTACCTGGAGATAAATGAAAGCGTTCAAAGACGAGTGCCAGAACGACCGACCCGGTGCCATGGAGCCCACAATGAAGTTGATTTTTTGCCTTGCTCACACTCTTCGTCTCGCAGTGCTTGCTCGTGTCGGCTGTCGTGACATCCGGGGAGGATCAAAATCGTGATCGGCAAATTCTCGCTGAAGTGTGACGTATTCTCGGGGAGAATCATAATATGCGATACATTTCCTCAGTCGATTATGTAAGATCAAGTGAATAGGTATCAAAATAGAAGATGATAGAGTTATTAATTAAGCGTTATCGTTGTCGAGTTCAATCTATCGTTTCATAAAATGTTGTGATCAGTACTTACTCGTGTTAGCTATCGTGACATCCGGAGAGGATCGAAATCGTTCCTGTTCTCGCAAGTTCTCGGCAAATTCTCGCCCAAACAACGCATAATGCCTGAGCAGAATCAGAATATGTGCTGCATTTATGCTGCTGCTTTGATAAATAGTGAATTGATTGACTGGTCGCTGATGTGGTTTTCGTATCCCTCATACAATGTTGTAAAAGTAATTGTTAAACGAATCCCGAAAATAGAGTGTAGTGACAACTGATTTGAGTCACTTTGCACCTTTGCACGGGTAATTCCGAGAATTGGGATTTGAGATATGTGGTTCAGAGTCAGCACGAGGAGTCGTTACGCTCCTCCTATTATGGCGAAATTCAATATCAGTCCTTGATGATTCTCTCAATGTGGATACCTCCCATCCCTCTCCCTGATCCCATGCACCCTCTGGGCCGTCTCATACGATATCGCACGCCTCTCTCTGCTTCCCTCGTCCGGCTATTTATCGCCTGGATTATCGGCTGGCAGTCCTCCTTTAAGGGATGGCGGCTGTGTATGTTCTGATTTAATCCGATGGTTCTATTCATTATGCACCAAAGGACCGAAACAACCATCTGAGTTGCACTATGAAGTGGAGTTATCTTTTTGGAACTGATTCCGGAACTCCAATAGCTTATTGAAATTGGAAGTGCAAATTCTAATAACATTTCAATTCAGACTCCTCAGCCTAGGCATTCCCTTGCAAACATCACAATCCATACATTACCAAAGTTTAATTCCTATCTTATCAGATTAGAGGGCGACGATTTCTGGAAGGGGACGTCGCTGTCTACTGCTCCCGTACTGATATAGCGAAATATCGATTGCATAAATTGTTATGTTCGGATTGGGTGGGCAAATGACATAGATGAGCCGTACTCCGGCGGACAACCGTGGATTTGGATGGGCAATAGGAAATTGGGAATTGATATTAGTACCCTCTTCCCATCCTCTTCAACTCTCTCTCCAAATCCGCGAAACCGCTCTATTTCGTACTGATTTGCCGAGATCTCATCAATCATGAATAAGAACGACACGTCTTTTGTATTGATTCGCCCATCTTTTGCGCGTAGTCACATTTTACGATTACGATTTTAACACATTTATCTAGAGGTCATTAGATTCTCGGAAGATCAGGCGAGAGCTCTGATGTGCATGGTGTTCCAGTTAGAGCTTCGTGCTTGATTGAGAAAATTTGGGCCTGTTACTTTGCGGAAAGAGTCCCTCCATCTCTTGATTGGGCGGCCGCGTCTCCTCTTTTTCCGCGGAATCCATTCGATCACAGATCGGCTCCACTTCCGGCAATCATCATTCGCGATCTTATGCAACCAAAACCATTTCCTTTTCTGAGCAGCGCGAACGAAGTCCTGAACTCTAGTTGAATCTCGCAACCGCTCATTAGAGACATGATCGAGCACAGCACAGCCAACCATCCAACGTTCCATTTTTCTTTGAGCCACCGATAATCGATTCATTTGTGCTTTGGGCAGAGCCCAACATTCACAACCGTAAACCACAGCGGGAAGTATGCAGCCGTTGAAAAGCCGACGTTTATGTGCCATTGGAATACCCTTGTTGATAAGAAAAGTGCGGTGTTTGTGGAAAGCACCAAAACCAGCTTGAATGCGTCGGGTGATTTCACAGTCATCGTTTCCGCTGACTGCGATTGCGCTTCCCAAGTAGACCACCTTATCTTGCAAGTTTACTACTTTTCCTCCTATTCTTACATCCCTTGGATCAGGCTTGGAACTCATTCCGACAGTTTTATCGCCATTGAGACCCAATCCCACTGTAGCAAGTACACGCTCTAATTCCCTTCCCATCGTCTGAATCTGTCGTTCATCGTGAGAAATGATTACGGCATCATCAGCAAAAAGAATATGGGACAGAAACCGACCATTGATACTTACTCCCTTATTTGCCCAATTTAGCCGACGTAATGCCATATCTAGAACCGCAGTGAATAGCCTGGGTGACAAACAATCACCTTGTCGCACACCCCTTCCCACCTTTATGTTGACCTCCTTGCCATTAACCACCACCACGTTTCTACTGTCCTGGGAAAGGCTTGCGAGGAAAGAAACGACTTCCGAGGGAATCCCTTCTAACTCTATCGCCTTGAACACCGCTTCTGTGTATACACTGTCAAACGCCTTCGAAATGTCTACAAAAAGCAGATAGATCGGCAGCCTGTAGTCGACACAGTGAGCAATGACAGACTTTAGAGTGTGGATAGCGTTAACTGTGGAATGACCACGTCTGAATCCCATTTGCTCCCAGCTTCTATTTCCATCCAGTACCGATCCATACTTTTTGTTAAGCAGCCCAGTTAGCGCTTTCTGCAAAACAGGAAGCAGACTAATAGGTCTGTAGTTTTTTGTAAGAGTTGGATCCCCAGATTTTGGTAGAAGAATTGTGCGAGAATCCCCAAATCCCAGAGGAATTGAACCCAAAATGATGAACTGCTGAACGATCACTTCACCATTGCATATAAATCTCCACCACTCGTACAAGCCTATACTAGAGCCACATTTAACGAAACTGTCGCGGAAATCGCTTGTAGCGGAATAAACAATCCCTCACTAAACTGCTGAATGATACCTCTCCCCTTGCACAGAAATCGCCACCACTCGTGCAAGCCTATATTAGAGCCACATTTATCAAAATTGCCGCGGAAATCTCTTGTAGCGGAATAAATAATTCCTCACTAAACTGCTGAACGATCACTTCACCATTGCATATAAATCTCCACCACTCGTACAAGCCTATACTAGAGCCACATTTAACGAAACTGTCGCGGAAATCGCTTGTAGCGGAATAAACAATCCCTCACTAAACTGCTGAATGATACCTCTCCCCTTGCACAGAAATCGCCACCACTCGTACAAGCCTATACTAGAGCCACATTTATCAAAATTGTCGCGGAAATCTCTTGTAGCGGAATAAATAATTCCTCACTAAACTGCTGAACGATCACTTCACCATTGCATATAAATCTCCACCACTCGTACAAGCCTATACTAGAGCCACATTTATCAAAATTGCCGCGGAAATCTCTTGTAGCGGAATAAATAATTCCTCACTAAACTGCTGAACGATCACTTCACCATTGCATATAAATCTCCACCACTCGTACAAGCCTATACTAGAGCCACATTTATCAAAATTGTCGCGGAAATCTCTTGTAGCGGAATAAATAATTCCTCACTAAACTGCTGAACGATCACTTCACCATTGCATATAAATCTCCACCACTCGTACAAGCCTATACTAGAGCCACATTTATCAAAATTGCCGCGGAAATCTCTTGTAGCGGAATAAATAATTCCTCACTAAACTGCTGAACGATCACTTCACCATTGCATATAAATCTCCACCACTCGTACAAGCCTATACTAGAGCCACATTTATCAAAATTGTCGCGGAAATCTCTTGTAGCGGAATAAATAATTCCTCACTAAACTGCTGAACGATCACTTCACCATTGCATATAAATCTCCACCACTCGTACAAGCCTATACTAGAGCCACATTTAACGAAACTGTCGCGGAAATCGCTTGTAGCGGAACAAATAATTCCTCACTAAACTGCTGAACGATCACTTCACCATTGCATATAAATCTCCACCACTCGTACAAGCCTATACTAGAGCCACATTTAACGAAACTGTCGCGGAAATCGCTTGTAGCGGAACAAATAATTCCTCACTAAACTGCTGAATGATACCTCTCCCCTTGCACAGAAATCGCCACCGCTCGTACAAGCCTATACTAGAGCCACATTTATCAAAATTGCCGCGGAAATCTCTTGTAGCGGAATAAATAATTCCTCACTAAACTGCTGAACGAGCACTTCACCATTGCATATAAATCGCCACCACTCGTACAAGCCTATACTAGAGCCAAATTTATCAAAATTGCCGCGGAAATCTCTTGTAGCGGAATAAATAATTCCTCACTAAACTGCTGAACGATCACTTCACCATTGCATATAAATCTCCACCACTCGTACAAGCCTATATTAGAGCCACATTTAACGAAACTGTCGCGGAAATCGCTTGTAGCGGAACAAATAATTCCTCACTAAACTGCTGAATGATACCTCTCCCCTTGCACAGAAATCGCCACCACTCGTACAAGCCTATACTAGAGCCACATTTATCAAAATTGCCGCGGAAATCTCTTGTAGCGGAATAAATAATTCCTCACTAAACTGCTGAACGAGCACTTCACCATTGCATATAAATCGCCACCACTCGTACAAGCCTATACTAGAGCCAAATTTATCAAAATTGCCGCGGAAATCTCTTGTAGCGGAATAAACAATCCCTCACTAAACTGCTGAACGATCACTTCACCATTGCATATAAATCTCCACCACTCGTACAAGCCTCGTACGATCCATACTTTTTGTTAAGCAGCCCAGTTAGCGCTTTCTGCAAAACAGGAAGCAGACTAATAGGTCTGTAGTTTTTTGTAAGAGTTGGATCCCCAGATTTTGGTAGAAGAATTGTGCGAGAATCCCCAAATCCCAGAGGAATTGAACCCAAAATGATGAACTGCTGAACGATCACTTCACCATTGCATATAAATCTCCACCACTCGTACAAGCCTATACTATAGCCACATTTAACGAAACTGTCGCGGAAATCGCTTGTAGCGGAATAAACAATCCCTCACTAAACTGCTGAATGATACCTCTCCCCTTGCACAGAAATCGCCACCACTCGTGCAAGCCTATATTAGAGCCACATTTATCAAAATTGCCGCGGAAATCTCTTGTAGCGGAATAAATAATTCCTCACTAAACTGCTGAACGATCACTTCACCATTGCATATAAATCTCCACCACTCGTACAAGCCTATACTCCCGCAGCAACATTTAACGAAACTGTCGCGGAAATCGCTTGTAGCGGAATAAACAATCCCTCACTAAACTGCTGAATGATACCTCTCCCCTTGCACAGAAATCGCCACCACTCGTACAAGCCTATACTAGAGCCACATTTATCAAAATTGTCGCGGAAATCTCTTGTAGCGGAATAAATAATTCCTCACTAAACTGCTGAACGATCACTTCACCATTGCATATAAATCTCCACCACTCGTACAAGCCTATACTAGAGACACATTTATCAAAATTGCCGCGGAAATCTCTTGTAGCGGAATAAATAATTCCTCACTAAACTGCTGAACGATCACTTCACCATTACATATAAATCTCCACCACTCGTACAAGCCTATACTAGAGCCACATTTATCAAAATTGTCGCGGAAATCTCTTGTAGCGGAATAAATAATTCCTCACTAAACTGCTGAACGATCACTTCACCATTGCATATAAATCTCCACCACTCGTACAAGCCTATACTAGAGCCACATTTAACGAAACTGTCGCGGAAATCGCTTGTAGCGGAACAAATAATTCCTCACTAAACTGCTGAACGATCACTTCACCATTGCATATAAATCTCCACCACTCGTACAAGCCTATACTAGAGCCACATTTAACGAAACTGTCGCGGAAATCGCTTGTAGCGGAACAAATAATTCCTCACTAAACTGCTGAATGATACCTCTCCCCTTGCACAGAAATCGCCACCGCTCGTACAAGCCTATACTAGAGCCACATTTATCAAAATTGCCGCGGAAATCTCTTGTAGCGGAATAAATAATTCCTCACTAAACTGCTGAACGAGCACTTCACCATTGCATATAAATCGCCACCACTCGTACAAGCCTATACTAGAGCCAAATTTATCAAAATTGCCGCGGAAATCTCTTGTAGCGGAATAAATAATTCCTCACTAAACTGCTGAACGATCACTTCACCATTGCATATAAATCTCCACCACTCGTACAAGCCTATATTAGAGCCACATTTAACGAAACTGTCGCTTGTAGCGGAACAAATAATTCCTCACTAAACTGCTGAATGATACCTCTCCCCTTGCACAGAAATCGCCACCGCTCGTACAAGCCTATACTAGAGCCACATTTATCAAAATTGCCGCGGAAATCTCTTGTAGCGGAATAAATAATTCCTCACTAAACTGCTGAACGAGCACTTCACCATTGCATATAAATCGCCACCACTCGTACAAGCCTATACTAGAGCCAAATTTATCAAAATTGCCGCGGAAATCTCTTGTAGCGAAATAAATAATTCCTCACTAAACTGCTGAACGATCACTTCACCATTGCATATAAATCTCCACCACTCGTACAAGCCTATATTAGAGCCACATTTAACGAAACTGTCGCGGAAATCGCTTGTAGCGGAACAAATAATTCCTCACTAAACTGCTGAATGATACCTCTCCCCTTGCACAGAAATCGCCACCACTCGTACAAGCCTATACTAGAGCCACATTTATCAAAATTGCCGCGGAAATCTCTTGTAGCGGAATAAATAATTCCTCACTAAACTGCTGAACGAGCACTTCACCATTGCATATAAATCTCCACCACTCGTACAAGCCTATACTAGAGCCACATTTAACGAAACTGTCGCGGAAATCGCTTGTAGCGGAACAAATAATTCCTCACTAAACTGCTGAATGATACCTCTCCCCTTGCACAGAAATCGCCACCACTCGTACAAGCCTATACTAGAGCCAAATTTATCAAAATTGCCGCGGAAATCTCTTGTAGCGGAATAAATAATTCCTCACTAAACTGCTGAACGAGCACTTCACCATTGCATATAAATCGCCACCACTCGTACAAGCCTATACTAGAGCCACATTTAACGAAACTGTCGCGGAAATCGCTTGTAGCGGAATAAACAATCCCTCACTAAACTGCTGAATGATACCTCTCCCCTTGCACAGAAATCGCCACCACTCGTACAAGCATATACTAGAGCCACATTTATCAAAATTGCCGCGGAAATCTCTTGTAGCGGAATAAATAATTCCTCACTAAACTGCTGAACGAGCACTTCACCATTGCATATAAATCTCCACCACTCGTACAAGCCTATACTAGAGCCACATTTAACGAAACTGTCGCGGAAATCTCTTGTAGCGGAATAAATAATTCCTCACTAAACTGCTGAACGAGCACTTCACCATTGCATATAAATCGCCACCACTCGTACAAGCCTATACTAGAGCCAAATTTATCAAAATTGCCGCGGAAATCTCTTGTAGCGGAATAAATAATCCCTCACTAAACTGCTGAATGATACCTCTCCCCTTGCACAGAAATCGCTACCACTCGTACACGCCGATACTAGAGCCACATTTATCAAAATTGCCGCGGAAATCTCTTGTAGCGGAATAAACAATCCCTCACTAAACTGCTGAACGATACCTCTCCCCTTGCACAGAAATCGCCACCACTCGTACAAGCCTATACTAGAGCCAAATTTATCAAAATTGCCGCGGAAATCCCTTGTAGCGGAATAAACAATCCCTCACTAAACTGCTGAACGATCACTTCACCATTGCATATAAATCTCCACCACTCGTACAAGCCTATACTAGAGCCACATTTAACGAAACTGTCGCGGAAATCTCTTGTAGCGGAATAAACAATTCGTCACTAAACTGCTGAATGATACCTCTCCCCTTGCACAGAAATCGCCACCACTCGTACAAGCCTATATTAGAGCCACATTTATCAAAATGGCCGCGGAAATCTCTTGTAGCGGAGTGAACAATCCCTCACTAAACTGCTGAATGATACCTCTCCCCTTGCACAGAAATCGCTACCACTCGTACACGCCGATACTAGAGCCACATTTATCGAAATTGTCGCGGAAATCTCTTGTAGCGGAATAAATAATTCCTCACTAAACTGCTGAACGATCACTTCACCATTGCATATAAATCTCCACCACTCGTACAAGCCTATACTAGAGCCACATTTATCAAAACTGCCGCGGAAATCTCTTGCAGCGGAATAACTAATTCCACACTAAACTGCTGAACGATCACTTCACCATTGCACAGAAATCGCTACCACTCGTACAAGCCTATACTAGAGCCAAATTTATCAAAATTTCCGCGGAAATCTCTTGTAGCGGAATAAATAATTCCTCACTAAACTGCTGAACGATCACTTCACCATTGCATATAAATCTCCACCACTCGTACAAGCCTATACTAGAGCCACATTTAACGAAACTGTCGCGGAAATTGCTTGCAGCGGAATACACACTCCCTCACTAAACTGCTGAATGATACCTCTCCCCTTGCACAGAAATCGCTACCACTCGTACACGCCGATACTAGAGCCACATTTATCGAAATTGTCGCGGAAATCTCTTGTAGCGGAATAAATAATTCCTCACTAAACTGCTGAACGATCACTTCACCATTGCATATAAATCTCCACCACTCGTACAAGCCTATACTAGAGCCACATTTATCAAAACTGCCGCGGAAATCTCTTGCAGCGGAATAAATAATTCCTCACTAAACTGCTGAACGATCACTTCACCATTGCACAGAAATCGCTACCACTCGTACAAGCCTATACTAGAGCCAAATTTATCAAAATTTCCGCGGAAATCTCTTGTAGCGGAATAAATAATTCCTCACTAAACTGCTGAACGATCACTTCACCATTGCATATAAATCTCCACCACTCGTACAAGCCTATACTAGAGCCACATTTAACGAAACTGTCGCGGAAATTGCTTGCAGCGGAATACACACTCCCTCACTAAACTGCTGAATGATACCTCTCCCCTTGCACAGAAATCGCTACCACTCGTACACGCCGATACTAGAGCCACATTTATCGAAATTGTCGCGGAAATCTCTTGTAGCGGAATAAATAATTCCTCACTAAACTGCTGAACGATCACTTCACCATTGCATATAAATCTCCACCACTCGTACAAGCCTATACTAGAGCCACATTTATGAAAACTGCCGCGGAAATCTCTTGCAGCGGAATAAATAATTCCTCACTAAACTGCTGAACGATCACTTCACCATTGCATATAAATCTCCACCACTCGTACAAGCCTATACTAGAGCCACATTTAACGAAACTGTCGCGGAAATTGCTTGCAGCGGAATACACACTCCCTCACTAAACTGCTGAATGATACCTCTCCCCTTGCACAGAAATCGCCACCACTCGTACAAGCCTATACTAGAGCCAAATTTATCAAAATTACCGCGGAAATCTTTTGTAGCGGAATAAATAATTCCTCACTAAACTGCTGAACGATCACTTCACCATTGCATATAAATCTCCACCACTCGTACAAGCCTATACTAGAGCCACATTTATCAAAATTACCGCGGAAATCTTTTGTAGCGGAATAAATAATTCCTCACTAAACTGCTGAACGATCACTTCACCATTGCATATAAATCTCCACCACTCGTACAAGCATATACTAGAGCCACATTTATCAAAATTGCCGCGGAAATCTCTTGCAGCGGAATAAATAATTCCTCACTAAACTGCTGAACGATCACTTCACCATAGCATATAAATCTCCACCACTCGTACAAGCCTATACTAGAGCCACATTTAACGAAACTGTCGCGGAAATCGCTTGCAGCGGAATACACACTCCCTCACTAAACTGCTGAATGATACCTCTCCCCTTGCACAGAAATTGCCACCACTCGTACAAGCCTATACTAGAGCCAAATTTATCTTTATAAATAATTCCTCACTAAACTGCTGAACGATCACTTCACCATTGCATATAAATCTCCACCACTCGTACAAGCCTATACTAGAGCCACATTTATCAAAACTGCCGCGGAAATCTCTTGCAGCGGAATAAATAATTCCTCACTAAACTGCTGAACGATCACTTCACCATTGCACAGAAATCGCTACCACTCGTACAAGCCTATACTAGAGCCAAATTTATCAAAATTTCCGCGGAAATCTCTTGTAGCGGAATAAATAATTCCTCACTAAACTGCTGAACGATCACTTCACCATTGCATATAAATCTCCACCACTCGTACAAGCCTATACTAGAGCCACATTTAACGAAACTGTCGCGGAAATTGCTTGCAGCGGAATACACACTCCCTCACTAAACTGCTGAATGATACCTCTCCCCTTGCACAGAAATCGCCACCACTCGTACAAGCCTATACTAGAGCCAAATTTATCAAAATTACCGCGGAAATCTCTTGTAGCGGAATAAATAATTCCTCACTAAACTGCTGAACGATCACTTCACCATTGCATATAAATCTCCACCACTCGTACAAGCCTATACTAGAGCCACATTTATCAAAATTGCCGCGGAAATCTCTTGCAGCGGAATAAATAATTCCTCACTAAACTGCTGAACGATCACTTCACCATAGCATATAAATCTCCACCACTCGTACAAGCCTATACTAGAGCCACATTTAACGAAACTGTCGCGGAAATCGCTTGCAGCGGAATACACACTCCCTCACTAAACTGCTGAATGATACCTCTCCCCTTGCACAGAAATTGCCACCACTCGTACAAGCCTATACTAGAGCCAAATTTATCAAAATTGCCGCGGAAATCTCTTGTAGCGGAATAAATAATTCCTCACGAAACTGCTGAACGATCACTTCACCATTGCATATAAATCTCCACCACTCGTACAAGCCTATACTCCCGCAGCAACATTTAACGAATCTGTCGCGGAAATCTCTTGTAGCGGAATAAACAATCCCTCACTAAACTGCTGAATGATACCTCTCCCCTTGCACAGAAATCGCCACCACTCGTACAAGCCTATACTAGAGCGAAATTTATCAAAATTTTCGCGGAAATCTCTTGTAGCGGAATAAATAATTCCTCTCTAAACTGCTGAACGATCACTTCACCATTGCATATAAATCTCCACCACTCGTACAAGCCTATACTAGAGCCACATTTAACGAAATTGTCGCGGAAATCTCTTGTAGCGGAATAAACAATTCGTCACTAAACTGCTGAATGATACCTCTCCCCTTGCACAGAAATCGCCACCACTCGTACAAGCCTATACTAGAGCCAAATTTATCAAAATTGCCGCGGAAATCTCTTGTAGCGGAATAAATAATTCCTCACGAAACTGCTGAACGATCACTTCACCATTGCATATAAATCTCCACCACTCGTACAAGCCTATACTCCCGCAGCAACATTTAACGAATCTGTCGCGGAAATCTCTTGTAGCGGAATAAACAATCCCTCACTAAACTGCTGAATGATACCTCTCCCCTTGCACAGAAATCGCCACCACTCGTACAAGCCTATACTAGAGCGAAATTTATCAAAATTACCGCGGAAATCTCTTGTAGCGGAATAAATAATTCCTCTCTAAACTGCTGAACGATCACTTCACCATTGCATATAAATCTCCACCACTCGTACAAGCCTATACTCCCGCAGCAACATTTAACGAATCTGTCGCGGAAATCTCTTGTAGCGGAATAAACAATCCCTCACTAAACTGCTGAATGATACCTCTCCCCTTGCACAGAAATCGCCACCACTCGTACAAGCCTATACTAGAGCCACATTTAACGAAATTGTCGCGGAAATCTCTTGTAGCGGAATAAACAATTCGTCACTAAACTGCTGAATGATACCTCTCCCCTTGCACAGAAATCGCCACCACTCGTACAAGCCTATATTAGAGCCACATTTATCAAAATTGCCGCGGAAATCTCTTGTAGCGGAGTGAACAATCCCTCACTAAACTGCTGAATGATACCTCTCCCCTTGCACAGAAATCGCTACCACTCGTACACGCCGATACTAGAGCCACATTTATCGAAATTGTCGCGGAAATCTCTTGTAGCGGAATAAATAATTCCTCACTAAACTGCTGAACGATCACTTCACCATTGCATATAAATCTCCACCACTCGTACAAGCCTATACTAGAGCCACATTTATCAAAACTGCCGCGGAAATCTCTTGCAGCGGAATAAATAATTCCTCACTAAACTGCTGAACGATCACTTCACCATTGCATATAAATCTCCACCACTCGTACAAGCCTATACTCCCGCAGCAACATTTAACGAATCTGTCGCGGAAATCTCTTGTAGCGGAATAAACAATCCCTCACTAAACTGCTGAATGATACCTCTCCCCTTGCACAGAAATCGCCACCACTCGTACAAGCCTATACTAGAGCCAAATTTATCAAAATTGCCGCGGAAATCTCTTGTAGCGGAATAAATAATTCCTCACGAAACTGCTGAACGATCACTTCACCATTGCATATAAATCTCCACCACTCGTACAAGCCTATACTCCCGCAGCAACATTTAACGAATCTGTCGCGGAAATCTCTTGTAGCGGAATAAACAATCCCTCACTAAACTGCTGAATGATACCTCTCCCCTTGCACAGAAATCGCCACCACTCGTACAAGCCTATACTAGAGCGAAATTTATCAAAATTACCGCGGAAATCTCTTGTAGCGGAATAAATAATTCCTCTCTAAACTGCTGAACGATCACTTCACCATTGCATATAAATCTCCACCACTCGTACAAGCCTATACTCCCGCAGCAACATTTAACGAATCTGTCGCGGAAATCTCTTGTAGCGGAATAAACAATCCCTCACTAAACTGCTGAATGATACCTCTCCCCTTGCACAGAAATCGCCACCACTCGTACAAGCCTATACTAGAGCCACATTTAACGAAATTGTCGCGGAAATCTCTTGTAGCGGAATAAACAATTCGTCACTAAACTGCTGAATGATACCTCTCCCCTTGCACAGAAATCGCCACCACTCGTACAAGCCTATATTAGAGCCACATTTATCAAAATTGCCGCGGAAATCTCTTGTAGCGGAGTGAACAATCCCTCACTAAACTGCTGAATGATACCTCTCCCCTTGCACAGAAATCGCTACCACTCGTACACGCCGATACTAGAGCCACATTTATCGAAATTGTCGCGGAAATCTCTTGTAGCGGAATAAATAATTCCTCACTAAACTGCTGAACGATCACTTCACCATTGCATATAAATCTCCACCACTCGTACAAGCCTATACTAGAGCCACATTTATCAAAACTGCCGCGGAAATCTCTTGCAGCGGAATAAATAATTCCTCACTAAACTGCTGAACGATCACTTCACCATTGCACAGAAATCGCTACCACTCGTACACGCCGATACTAGAGCCACATTTAACGAAACTGTCGCGGAAATCGCTTGTAGCGGAATAAACAATCCCTCACTAAACTGCTGAATGATACCTCTCCCCTTGCACAGAAATCGCTACCACTCGTACACGCCGATACTAGAGCCACATTTATCGAAATTGTCGCGGAAATCTCTTGTAGCGGAATAAATAATTCCTCACTAAACTGCTGAACGATCACTTCACCATTGCATATAAATCTCCACCACTCGTACAAGCCTATACTAGAGCCACATTTATCAAAATTGCCGCGGAAATCTTTTGTAGCGGAATAAACAATTCCTCACTAAACTGCTGAATGATACCTCTCCCCTTGCACAGAAATCGCCACCACTCGTACAAGCCTATACTAGAGCCAAATTTATCAAAATTACCGCGGAAATCTCTTGTAGCGGAATAAATAATTCCTCACTAAACTGCTGAACGATCACTTCACCATTGCATATAAATCTCCACCACTCGTACAAGCCTATACTCCCGCAGCAACATTTAACGAAACTGTCGCGGAAATCGCTTGTAGCGGAATAAACAATCCCTCACTAAACTGCTGAACGATACCTCTCCCCTAGCACAGAAATCGCCACCACTCGTACAAGCCTATATTAGAGCCACATTTATCGAAATTGTCGCGGAAATCGCTTGTAGCGGAATAAACAATCCCTCACTAAACTGCTGAACGATCACTTCACCATCGCACAGAAATCGCTACCACTCGTACACGCCGATACTAGAGCGACATTTAACGAAACTGTCGCGGAAATAGCTCGCAGCGGAATAAACAATTCCTCACTAAACTGCTGAATGATACCTCTCCCCTTGCACAGAAATCGCCACCACTCGTACAAGCCTATACTAGAGCCAAATTTATCAAAATTACCGCGGAAATCTCTTGTAGCGGAATAAATAATTCCTCACTAAACTGCTGAACGATCACTTCACCATTGCATATAAATCTCCACCACTCGTACAAGCCTATACTCCCGCAGCAACATTTAACGAAACTGTCGCGGAAATCGCTTGTAGCGGAATAAACAATCCCTCACTAAACTGCTGAATGATACCTCTCCCCTTGCACAGAAATCGCTACCACTCGTACACGCCGATACTAGAGCCACATTTAACGAAACTGTCGCGGAAATAGCTTGCAGCGGAATAAACAATTCCTTACTAAACTGCTGAATGATACCTCTCCCCTTGCCCAGAAATCTCCACCACTCGTACAAGCCTATACTAGAGCCACATTTATCAAAATTGCCGCGGAAATCTTTTGTAGCGGAATAAACAATTCCTCACTAAACTGCTGAATGATACCTCTCCCCTTGCACAGAAATCGCCACCACTCGTACAAGCCTATACTAGAGCCAAATTTATCAAAATTACCGCGGAAATCTCTTGTAGCGGAATAAATAATTCCTCACTAAACTGCTGAACGATCACTTCACCATTGCATATAAATCTCCACCACTCGTACAAGCCTATACTCCCGCAGCAACATTTAACGAAACTGTCGCGGAAATCGCTTGTAGCGGAATAAACAATCCCTCACTAAACTGCTGAATGATACCTCTCCCCTTGCAGAGAAATCGCCACCACTCGTACAAGCCTATATTAGAGCCACATTTATCAAAATTGCCGCGGAAATCTCTTGTAGCGGAATAAATAATTCCTCACTAAACTGCTGAACGATCACTTCACCATTGCATATAAATCTCCACCACTCGTACACGCCGATACTAGAGCCACATTTATCGAAATTGTTGCGGAAATCTCTTGTAGCGGAATAAATAATTCCTCACTAAACTGCTGCACCATCATTTCCCCATTGCACAGAAATCGCTACCACTCGTACACGCCGATACTAGAGACAAATTGCACGTAAAACAAATTGCCGCGTAAATCGCTAATAATTCCTCACAAAACTACTGAATGTATACAGTCCCTCCTTGCGCAGAACTCACCGCCACTCGTCCATGCCGATACTAGTGCAGCCACGGCTGCAGACAGAACGAGAGAGGCCGCTGTGCTACCAGCATCCTCCACACCACCCTCCACACCGTCTTTACGGCTTGGACATGAGGATGTGCTAAAGGAAAAGGCGAACGCAGACGCTACGGAGTCAAGAAGGGTATTTGGAATTACTTATTTTTTTATATTTTTAGGTTTAAGAGTGACTATCTGAGAGAACTGAGCACAGGCCGTACAGTCAAAAATAAAGTGGTGATTTTAAGATCTCCCTAGGGGTAACTTTTCACGTACTTAAAGGAGTGCTCCGGGGAATGAATGTTACGGAGTCCCACCACGAAAATTCTGCGCTCTCAGTGGGAAACTGTAGCGAATTTACCCCGTTAACTAAGTAGACCGAGTGAAACATAAACCAACCAGGCGCGACCCTGCGCTTTCAGTCAACTTCACGCGCATGTAAATAGCCTTAGAGGCGTCTGTGGAACTTCGTACAAAGTTCTTTCTGATCGGGTGAGCGAGCTCTATAACATCCACGCTATCACTATGGGTGACTGAACATTCCCCGGAGCGCCCCTTTAAAAGCAACGATATTGGCACGCACAAATAATTATCAATTTGGTTCCGACTCACACGCACCTTTTCTTTGAAACTTGGCATGATTTTTACAGAAGTTTACGGCGAGGAATGCATCATCAGCTTGTGAAAATAGTGAAGCCAGCAGAAAGCCAGCCATTTCTACTGAAGCAACTGCAGAAGGTGTAGACAGAGCAGTGAGGCTTCAATCACGATTGTCGCTAGGTCGGATGATCACTCTTGTGTGATATCCAAACATTGTACCCTTCTTTTGTGTTTCCGCGGGACTCATTGACAGTGTGGGAACATACTGTGAGCATCCTACGGAATGGTATATTTTTGTGTTTATCATCCTTAGGATATCAGGATACACGCTTAGGATACACGCAATCATCCGACTTAGTAACCATATATCATTTTATGCAAATGGACGATGCATCAATGTCATTTTCGCAGCATTACATGTATGATATTCATTTGATTTCTCGGCTGCAATTCAATCTTCGATTTCAAAAAAAAAAATGAAAAATTCCAAATCACACTTACAGATCACGATCGTTGACGATAATTATTATGAGATGGACTCAAGCGAGTCGTCAACGGTTACTAGATCGACGAAGCGAAAGGTATGTCTCTACAATTTGTGCCATTATCGAGCATGATTCACTAAGAATTGACGATTTTGAAAATTGTAACTATGCATATTGTTGTTGATATTTTGCAGAGTAGGGATGCGACGCCTGTGATCACAACGACGCCAAGAAAGGTTACAACTATAGTTCTCTCATTGGAAAATTGTAGTTGGCTTTCCATATGTTTCAGGATCTATATATAGTTGATGATCGTTTGCTTATTTAGTGCACGTGAAACTTTAATACAAATACTGGAAATTTTCCAATAGCTAAAATACAGAAAATAAATAATTTTCTGCGAAACGGTTATCAAGACAGTTCTTAATGCGAGTACGTTTGTAGGAATCACCGGCCAACTTGCCGAGAACACTAATCCTAACAAGCCCTGTGATATCTACTTCATCTACTTCTAGAGCCGCTTCAGTTCGCAGAGAAGTAAGCTGTAAGCAGTGCACTATGTCGGATGGGAACTATGACATCATGTCGCTTTGATTAGTTACTAGAAGTGACATCATAGTTCACAACCGAAAGCCGCTTCAACAGACGCTCCAGTTTGCAGAGAAGTACTCCGCGAAATACGGGTCACCGCCTCTCCATTAGGGTTCTCTTATTGGAAAATTGATGTTGAATGTTCGTATAAGTTTCCGTTGCACTAGATAAACATACGCTCATCAACCATATATGTGAGGAATCGCGAGAGAATCGACCATTTGAGGGGGGTGGGCGGCGGTAGTAAAAAAAGGTGTCCTATCTGGAAACAAATTCAAATATAAGTATTTCGAATGATTCTCTTTTAAACTGCGTCGTCAGAATTTTGATATCAGTCGTCATCTTCGAGATTCAGAAGGCCAAACTTGGTACTATCACTTTTCGACATTCAAATCGGGGTCACTTAAATGATCATAACTTCGTTTAAAATGAAGATAGAAGGTCGCGCTCTACAATTATTCTAACTCAAGACCAAACATTATGGAATAGTTATAAACAATAAAATGATTAGAAAAGGAGGGTACAATTTCAAAATACAAGTGCAAAATACAACTTTGGAAGAATTGATAAGTGCAAAGACAATGTAGGTGGGAATAATCTGGAAGGGGCACTAGGTCGGATGAGCCCTATGCAGTCATGCCGCCATTGATATATCGGAATGACGTCATAGTAGCCATCCGACCTAGTGCCCCTGGATGGAGGTCACAATGCGAGAGTATCAATCTACGATCACTCACTCTGGCATCTCTTTCTCTTTCTGCTTCGCTGCGAGTCTTGATACGCCAGCCACTCCTTGAACTGCTCGGCGTCCTCGTCTTTCCGCCAGACACCCTCCTGAATGGAAAGATGATAACCTGGCTGAGTTTGGTGAACTGATAAATGGCAAAATTCTCTTAGAAAATGTCACATCAAAATTTGACCAAAGCATCTGGCAGAAAATCATTTGTTGAAATATTGACAAAATGTAAATTTCTCAACATATTCTGCCATTTAATTTGATTACAGTTCTATCAGAAATATATGGAATTGCTTATAGTGGATATTTCAGCGAAGCCCCAATACCTCCTCTTGATCTGAAATGTGACATATACAAAATGATAGACGCATCCGACGACGTAATTAATAGGATCTTCGCATTTTACGATTGCACCTCCATCCCCCACATTCCCCCCTTCCTATCGTATTTCGACCTCAGTGTGAGGAGAGTGAACTCACTTGTATCATAACACTTAAGTAATTATTCGTCTTTCGATGCGCCGCAGAGCGTAGATAAAATATAATATATAGTTCGCATGTATATTATGGGCGTGGAACATAGGTCATTTATTACTTGCTGTGCTTTTCTTAATCATATACAACCCATACCGTATGATTCAACGTCTAGGATTTATCGATTTCAGAAACTCCTAATATCAACACTCATCATTTTCGAACTGGTCATTTTAGAACTCGAAATATGGTGAAAACAGTGCGTAAAGTTCATCAATGAGTTTAAAAACAAAGAGGTCTTAAATGACCGGTTGAAAAGAACTCTAGGTCGAATGAGAACTATGACGGAATATCAAAAGGCGGCATGACGTCATAGTTCTCATCCGACTTAGTGCCGTTCTAAAGTGATCATAACCCACACTCACCGTCACCCGCACGTCCTTCGTCATGGTCGTCTCGTTCTCGAAACGGACGATTGTCTGCGTGCTATAATTATCGGAGCAATAATTATCCAATGAGTGAACTATACTGCAGACGCGTTAGCGATGTATGTTGAAACAACATGGATATGTTTGTTTTCACGACCTATACATTTAAAGTGCGATTAACTTGTTCTTTGATACACAGCAATTACAAAGCCAACCTTCGCGATGTGGTTCAGCAGCGATGTTCTCATGATGAACACGCGCTTCTCTCCATTCTTAAGGCAGTGCAGGCATCCACGCGGATCTGATACGAGATACCGATATGTCGTCATTCATAGGTGGAATGACGTCATATTTCCTTCAACATGGTGCCTGATTCATTGTTCAAAATGATATCGAGCTGTGTATCATTCATTAGGACCCATCATCGGGGACTTGGGTTCTAGCTGCCCAGAATTTCCAAATAGACAGGTCATTTTCAACTCACAGTATTCCTCTTGGCCTATTTTTGAGCAAAGCCAGTCGTCCACTTCAGACACCTTCCTTGCTTTTACGATAGATTTATCCGAGTTGTACCGATCGTAGTGCCACTGTATGAATTCGATTTTTTTCAACTATAAAATACTCACAAATATGAAAATTTCAGTCAGCTCTATGCGGGACCTCGAATTCTAACCGATTTTTAGCAAATCACTATCATACATCTATCTACTTAGCCTAGAGTTATCAACACCGTGAAATTGTTTGAATTTGCTTCCGATATGTCGTCATTCAACTCTCATTTTGTCAAGCTCATTTTCATGTATTTGCATACACTCGCACTCCTTTTGGCGTAATATGTGAGCAAAAAAATCAAAATCAAATAATTCCACGAGTTTTGGGCAACATTGATTGTAGAGTGCGCTATTCGGGTAATGGTCTTTTCATATCGCACAATATCGCGTCCGGTCCAGTGACGAGATTGTGTGAGACATTAAGATACTATTACTCGAATTGCGCACTCTAATTGACTAGCATGATCTGATTGACTTGTATAATTAACTCACCCTGTCGTAGTGCAACCGTCTGGCTTCGAGAGGACCTCGAACCATCTTGTTGCAACGAGGGCATTCAGATGTTGTTTGACCAGTGCAGAAATTGTTATCTGGAACGGATTTGACATTATGTTATGAGTAGAGTTTTGTTATTAGAAAGAGTATGTGTTCCTCTAAATACAAAAAAACGATCAATAAGAATATAGAGTCTCTGATACATGCCTGCATTAGCTAATCTTAGTTTCAAGACACACGTCATAAATCGTGTTAGCGATGCGAGTAACGATATTCGGAATCCGGAGAGTTTCAATGATGCAAATATTTCTCTAATAGTCAGCGATACTAAACATAAATGGGATATTTCGCCTTGTAATCTAGGTATGACATCGTAATTTTTCTAATTTTTTTCTTTTTTTTTCATTTTTCTAATTTTTCCAGTATCCCACATTGTACATCTCCCACTATGATAAACCATTGATAAATATTATTAATTTGAAAACTCACCCTCGCGAGTTTCCTCTTCATGTACAGTGGATGCCTCTGCTTCTGCCGATGCCGCTGACGACAAGGAAGTGATTGATGACTGCTGCAAGGTTGAGAGATAGATGGGGCATTCGATATTCAGTACTCGTTCAAACAATCGAGGGCGTATGTTAAAACAGGAGTTGGGTTCTCTTATTGGAACATATTTTTTTGCATTTTCGGGTATGTTTCATGTCTGGTACATAAAGAAAAGCTACAACGCAATAAGAAGAGCCTGAAACATATTCGAAAAGATACGAAACATTTTCCAATAAGAGAACCCTAATTTTGTGCGAATGTCGTCTAAGTCCAACTTGAAGCTATCATCTTCATTAGAATGCGGTAAAGGATATCACGCCTTCTTTAGTCTTGCCACTTTGTGTGAGAGTGCATATTGTTGTATCGTTTCTCTAACTCTAGTGAAGATCGTATCTTTACTTTGAGTTCGGAATTAGCGCATTCTCCTAGATCTACATATGCAAAACAATTAATGTATACCTCTCTCTCCTCTAGTTGTCCCGTATGCAGCCAGTCGTGGATCATTTTCTGGAATGCTAGAATCCCCCGAGAGCGCGTGCTCTAACCGTCTGGCGCTCTTGCCGCCTGACCTCCCTCTCCCTCCCCTCTATTTAGCGCTCCCCTCGGCCCGTTTCCGGTCGTTTCTTGCCAAATTCCAGGCTCTGTAGCTCGCGTCAACGTAAAGCTAGAGACTCACTTTCAACGGATGAAATGTTTAGCTCATCGTGCTCTACATTTCTAACCAAAAGCCGAGTCTCTATGCCTATTTTTACCGGAGTCACAGTTTTGCGTGTTTCCTTGGATTCTTCAGGTGAAATTTCCTCTTTTCAGTAGCCCTTTTTCTTTGAGCTGTTTCGACGGATGTGTTTACATTATTTTAAACCCATTTAGTGCATTTGGGCCCATCCCGCACGTTGAAATTGGTCAAAATATGGAATTTCAAATTTTCGGTCAGGTGGCCATTTATCACCAATGGTAGAGCTATAACATGGGGGGGTAGATACTTAGAATGTTGTTTTGGATGTTTTTGAATGATTTTGAGCCCAAATCAGGCCAATTGAAGATACGGAAGTACTCTTTTCCAGAAGTCATTTTGAGGTCGTCGCACAAAAGTGCCACCTTTTTTTGTTTCTATACTCCGATTTTCCTAATTTTTGGCGAGAAGTTAGTTCCTTGTATGAACTTAAACTTAAGCATGATAACCCAAAACGTTTTTCCGATTTCCAAAGATACGTCATTTTTGGTCCTCCCGACCGCCCTGCACCATGATGAAGGCCAGGAATGATGCCTTCTAGATCAAATTGTAGAGCATGATTGTAGAGAAATTGTAGAGCGCGACCTTCTATCTTCATTTTAAACGAAGTTATGATCATTTAAGTGACCCCGATTTGAATGTCGAAAAGTGATAGTACCAAGTTTGGCCTTCTGAATCTCGAAGATGACGACTGATATCAAAATTCTGACGACGCAGTTTAAAAGAGAATCATTCGAAATACTTATATTTGAATTTGTTGCCAGATAGGACACCTTTTTTTACTACCGCCGCCCACCCCCCTCAAATGGTCGATTCTCTCGCGATTCCTCACATATATGGTTGATGAGCGTATGTTTATCTAGTGCAACGGAAACTTATACGAACATTCAACATCAATTTTCCAATAAGAGAACCCTAATGGAGAGGCGGTGACCCGTATTTCGCGGAGTACTTCTCTGCAAACTGGAGCGTCTGTTGAAGCGGCTTTCGGTTGTGAACTATGATGTCACTTCTAGTAACTAATCAAAGCGACATGATGTCATAGTTCCCATCCGACATAGTGCACTGCTTACAGCTTACTTCTCTGCGAACTGAAGCGGCTCTAGAAGTAGATGAAGTAGATATCACAGGGCTTGTTAGGATTAGTGTTCTCGGCAAGTTGGCCGGTGATTCCTACAAACGTACTCGCATTAAGAACTGTCTTGATAACCGTTTCGCAGAAAATTATTTATTTTCTGTATTTTAGCTATTGGAAAATTTCCAGTATTTGTATTAAAGTTTCACGTGCACTAAATAAGCAAACGATCATCAACTATATATAGATCCTGAAACATATGGAAAGCCAACTACAATTTTCCAATGAGAGAACTATAGTTGTAACCTTTCTTGGCGTCGTTGTGATCACAGGCGTCGCATCCCTACTCTGCAAAATATCAACAACAATATGCATAGTTACAATTTTCAAAATCGTCAATTCTTAGTGAATCATGCTCGATAATGGCACAAATTGTAGAGACATACCTTTCGCTTCGTCGATCTAGTAACCGTTGACGACTCGCTTGAGTCCATCTCATAATAATTATCGTCAACGATCGTGATCTGTAAGTGTGATTTGGAATTTTTCATTTTTTTTTTTGAAATCGAAGATTGAATTGCAGCCGAGAAATCAAATGAATATCATACATGTAATGCTGCGAAAATGACATTGATGCATCGTCCATTTGCATAAAATGATATATGGTTACTAAGTCGGATGATTGCGTGTATCCTAAGCGTGTATCCTGATATCCTAAGGATGATAAACACAAAAATATACCATTCCGTAGGATGCTCACAGTATGTTCCCACACTGTCAATGAGTCCCGCGGAAACACAAAAGAAGGGTACAATGTTTGGATATCACACAAGAGTGATCATCCGACCTAGCGACAATCGTGATTGAAGCCTCACTGCTCTGTCTACACCTTCTGCAGTTGCTTCAGTAGAAATGGCTGGCTTTCTGCTGGCTTCACTATTTTCACAAGCTGATGATGCATTCCTCGCCGTAAACTTCTGTAAAAATCATGCCAAGTTTCAAAGAAAAGGTGCGTGTGAGTCGGAACCAAATTGATAATTATTTGTGCGTGCCAATATCGTTGCTTTTAAAGGGGCGCTCCGGGGAATGTTCAGTCACCCATAGTGATAGCGTGGATGTTATAGAGCTCGCTCACCCGATCAGAAAGAACTTTGTACGAAGTTCCACAGACGCCTCTAAGGCTATTTACATGCGCGTGAAGTTGACTGAAAGCGCAGGGTCGCGCCTGGTTGGTTTATGTTTCACTCGGTCTACTTAGTTAACGGGGTAAATTCGCTACAGTTTCCCACTGAGAGCGCAGAATTTTCGTGGTGGGACTCCGTAACATTCATTCCCCGGAGCACTCCTTTAAGTACGTGAAAAGTTACCCCTAGGGAGATCTTAAAATCACCACTTTATTTTTGACTGTACGGCCTGTGCTCAGTTCTCTCAGATAGTCACTCTTAAACCTAAAAATATAAAAAAATAAGTAATTCCAAATACCCTTCTTGACTCCGTAGCGTCTGCGTTCGCCTTTTCCTTTAGCACATCCTCATGTCCAAGCCGTAAAGACGGTGTGGAGGGTGGTGTGGAGGATGCTGGTAGCACAGCGGCCTCTCTCGTTCTGTCTGCAGCCGTGGCTGCACTAGTATCGGCATGGACGAGTGGCGGTGAGTTCTGCGCAAGGAGGGACTGTATACATTCAGTAGTTTTGTGAGGAATTATTAGCGATTTACGCGGCAATTTGTTTTACGTGCAATTTGTCTCTAGTATCGGCGTGTACGAGTGGTAGCGATTTCTGTGCAATGGGGAAATGATGGTGCAGCAGTTTAGTGAGGAATTATTTATTCCGCTACAAGAGATTTCCGCAACAATTTCGATAAATGTGGCTCTAGTATCGGCGTGTACGAGTGGTGGAGATTTATATGCAATGGTGAAGTGATCGTTCAGCAGTTTAGTGAGGAATTATTTATTCCGCTACAAGAGATTTCCGCGGCAATTTTGATAAATGTGGCTCTAATATAGGCTTGTACGAGTGGTGGCGATTTCTCTGCAAGGGGAGAGGTATCATTCAGCAGTTTAGTGAGGGATTGTTTATTCCGCTACAAGCGATTTCCGCGACAGTTTCGTTAAATGTTGCTGCGGGAGTATAGGCTTGTACGAGTGGTGGAGATTTATATGCAATGGTGAAGTGATCGTTCAGCAGTTTAGTGAGGAATTATTTATTCCGCTACAAGAGATTTCCGCGGTAATTTTGATAAATTTGGCTCTAGTATAGGCTTGTACGAGTGGTGGCGATTTCTGTGCAAGGGGAGAGGTATCATTCAGCAGTTTAGTGAGGAATTGTTTATTCCGCTACAAAAGATTTCCGCGGCAATTTTGATAAATGTGGCTCTAGTATAGGCTTGTACGAGTGGTGGAGATTTCTGGGGAAGGGGAGAGGTATCATTCAGCAGTTTAGTAAGGAATTGTTTATTCCGCTGCAAGCTATTTCCGCGACAGTTTCGTTAAATGTGGCTCTAGTATCGGCGTGTACGAGTGGTAGCGATTTCTGTGCAAGGGGAGAGGTATCATTCAGCAGTTTAGTGAGGGATTGTTTATTCCGCTACAAGCGATTTCCGCGACAGTTTCGTTAAATGTTGCTGCGGGAGTATAGGCTTGTACGAGTGGCGGAGATTTATATGCAATGGTGAAGTGATCGTTCAGCAGTTTAGTGAGGAATTATTTATTCCGCTACAAGAGATTTCCGCGGTAATTTTGATAAATTTGGCTCTAGTATAGGCTTGTACGAGTGGTGGCGATTTCTGTGCAATGGGAGAGGTATCATTCAGCAGTTTAGTGAGGAATTGTTTATTCCGCTACAAAAGATTTCCGCGGCAATTTTGATAAATGTGGCTCTAGTATAGGCTTGTACGAGTGGTGGAGATTTCTGGGCAAGGGGAGAGGTATCATTCAGCAGTTTAGTAAGGAATTGTTTATTCCGCTGCAAGCTATTTCCGCGACAGTTTCGTTAAATGTGGCTCTAGTATCGGCGTGTACGAGTGGTAGCGATTTCTGTGCAAGGGGAGAGGTATCATTCAGCAGTTTAGTGAGGGATTGTTTATTCCGCTACAAAAGATTTCCGCGGCAATTTTGATAAATGTGGCTCTAGTATAGGCTTGTACGAGTGGTGGAGATTTCTGGGCAAGGGGAGAGGTATCATTCAGCAGTTTAGTGAGGGATTGTTTATTCCGCTACAAAAGATTTCCGCGGCAATTTTGATAAATGTGGCTCTAGTATAGGCTTGTACGAGTGGTGGAGATTTCTGGGCAAGGGGAGAGGTATCATTCAGCAGTTTAGTGAGGGATTGTTTATTCCGCTACAAAAGATTTCCGCGGCAATTTTGATAAATGTGGCTCTAGTATAGGCTTGTACGAGTGGTGGAGATTTCTGGGCAAGGGGAGAGGTATCATTCAGCAGTTTAGTGAGGAATTATTTATTCCGCTACAAGAGATTTCCGCGGCAATTTTGATAAATGTGGCTCTAGTATAGGCTTGTACGAGTGGTGGAGATTTCTGGGCAAGGGGAGAGGTATCATTCAGCAGTTTAGTAAGGAATTGTTTATTCCGCTGCAAGCTATTTCCGCGACAGTTTCGTTAAATGTGGCTCTAGTATCGGCGTGTACGAGTGGTAGCGATTTCTGTGCAAGGGGAGAGGTATCATTCAGCAGTTTAGTGAGGGATTGTTTATTCCGCTACAAAAGATTTCCGCGGCAATTTTGATAAATGTGGCTCTAGTATAGGCTTGTACGAGTGGTGGAGATTTCTGGGCAAGGGGAGAGGTATCATTCAGCAGTTTAGTGAGGGATTGTTTATTCCGCTACAAAAGATTTCCGCGGCAATTTTGATAAATGTGGCTCTAGTATAGGCTTGTACGAGTGGTGGAGATTTCTGGGCAAGGGGAGAGGTATCATTCAGCAGTTTAGTGAGGGATTGTTTATTCCGCTACAAAAGATTTCCGCGGCAATTTTGATAAATGTGGCTCTAGTATAGGCTTGTACGAGTGGTGGAGATTTCTGGGCAAGGGGAGAGGTATCATTCAGCAGTTTAGTGAGGGATTGTTTATTCCGCTACAAAAGATTTCCGCGGCAATTTTGATAAATGTGGCTCTAGTATAGGCTTGTACGAGTGGTGGAGATTTCTGGGCAAGGGGAGAGGTATCATTCAGCAGTTTAGTGAGGAATTATTTATTCCGCTACAAGAGATTTCCGCGGCAATTTTGATAAATGTGGCTCTAATATAGGCTTGTACGAGTGGTGGCGATTTCTGTGCAAGGGGAGAGGTATCATTCAGCAGTTTAGTGAGGAATTGTTTATTCCGCTACAAAAGATTTCCGCGGCAATTTTGATAAATGTGGCTCTAGTATAGGCTTGTACGAGTGGTGGAGATTTCTGGGCAAGGGGAGAGGTATCATTCAGCAGTTTAGTGAGGAATTATTTATTCCGCTACAAGAGATTTCCGCGGCAATTTTGATAAATGTGGCTCTAATATAGGCTTGTACGAGTGGTGGAGATTTCTGGGCAAGGGGAGAGGTATCATTCAGCAGTTTAGTGAGGAATTATTTATTCCGCTACAAGAGATTTCCGCGGCAATTTTGATAAATGTGGCTCTAGTATAGGCTTGTACGAGTGGTGGAGATTTCTGGGCAAGGGGAGAGGTATCATTCAGCAGTTTAGTGAGGGATTGTTTATTCCGCTACAAAAGATTTCCGCGGCAATTTTGATAAATGTGGCTCTAGTATAGGCTTGTACGAGTGGTGGAGATTTCTGGGCAAGGGGAGAGGTATCATTCAGCAGTTTAGTGAGGGATTGTTTATTCCGCTACAAAAGATTTCCGCGGCAATTTTGATAAATGTGGCTCTAGTATAGGCTTGTACGAGTGGTGGAGATTTCTGGGCAAGGGGAGAGGTATCATTCAGCAGTTTAGTGAGGAATTATTTATTCCGCTACAAGAGATTTCCGCGGCAATTTTGATAAATGTGGCTCTAATATAGGCTTGTACGAGTGGTGGCGATTTCTGTGCAAGGGGAGAGGTATCATTCAGCAGTTTAGTGAGGAATTGTTTATTCCGCTACAAAAGATTTCCGCGGCAATTTTGATAAATGTGGCTCTAGTATAGGCTTGTACGAGTGGTGGAGATTTCTGGGCAAGGGGAGAGGTATCATTCAGCAGTTTAGTGAGGAATTATTTATTCCGCTACAAGAGATTTCCGCGGCAATTTTGATAAATGTGGCTCTAATATAGGCTTGTACGAGTGGTGGAGATTTCTGGGCAAGGGGGAGAGGTATCATTCAGCAGTTTAGTGAGGGATTGTTTATTCCGCTACAAAAGATTTCCGCGGCAATTTTGATAAATGTGGCTCTAATATAGGCTTGTACGAGTGGTGGCGATTTCTGTGCAAGGGGAGAGGTATCATTCAGCAGTTTAGTGAGGAATTGTTTATTCCGCTACAAAAGATTTCCGCGGCAATTTTGATAAATGTGGCTCTAGTATAGGCTTGTACGAGTGGTGGAGATTTCTGGGCAAGGGGAGAGGTATCATTCAGCAGTTTAGTGAGGGATTGTTTATTCCGCTACAAAAGATTTCCGCGGCAATTTTGATAAATGTGGCTCTAATATAGGCTTGTACGAGTGGTGGCGATTTCTGTGCAAGGGGAGAGGTATCATTCAGCAGTTTAGTGAGGAATTGTTTATTCCGCTACAAAAGATTTCCGCGGCAATTTTGATAAATGTGGCTCTAGTATAGGCTTGTACGAGTGGTGGAGATTTCTGGGCAAGGGGAGAGGTATCATTCAGCAGTTTAGTGAGGAATTATTTATTCCGCTACAAGAGATTTCCGCGGCAATTTTGATAAATGTGGCTCTAATATAGGCTTGTACGAGTGGTGGCGATTTCTGTGCAAGGGGAGAGGTATCATTCAGCAGTTTAGTGAGGAATTGTTTATTCCGCTACAAAAGATTTCCGCGGCAATTTTGATAAATGTGGCTCTAGTATAGGCTTGTACGAGTGGTGGAGATTTCTGGGCAAGGGGAGAGGTATCATTCAGCAGTTTAGTGAGGAATTATTTATTCCGCTACAAGAGATTTCCGCGGCAATTTTGATAAATGTGGCTCTAATATAGGCTTGTACGAGTGGTGGAGATTTCTGGGCAAGGGGGAGAGGTATCATTCAGCAGTTTAGTGAGGGATTGTTTATTCCGCTACAAAAGATTTCCGCGGCAATTTTGATAAATGTGGCTCTAATATAGGCTTGTACGAGTGGTGGCGATTTCTGTGCAAGGGGAGAGGTATCATTCAGCAGTTTAGTGAGGAATTGTTTATTCCGCTACAAAAGATTTCCGCGGCAATTTTGATAAATGTGGCTCTAGTATAGGCTTGTACGAGTGGTGGAGATTTCTGGGCAAGGGGAGAGGTATCATTCAGCAGTTTAGTGAGGGATTGTTTATTCCGCTACAAAAGATTTCCGCGGCAATTTTGATAAATGTGGCTCTAATATAGGCTTGTACGAGTGGTGGCGATTTCTGTGCAAGGGGAGAGGTATCATTCAGCAGTTTAGTGAGGAATTGTTTATTCCGCTACAAAAGATTTCCGCGGCAATTTTGATAAATGTGGCTCTAGTATAGGCTTGTACGAGTGGTGGAGATTTCTGGGCAAGGGGAGAGGTATCATTCAGCAGTTTAGTGAGGGATTGTTTATTCCGCTACAAAAGATTTCCGCGGCAATTTTGATAAATGTGGCTCTAGTATAGGCTTGTACGAGTGGTGGAGATTTCTGGGCAAGGGGAGAGGTATCATTCAGCAGTTTAGTGAGGAATTATTTATTCCGCTACAAGAGATTTCCGCGGCAATTTTGATAAATGTGGCTCTAATATAGGCTTGTACGAGTGGTGGCGAATTCTGTGCAAGGGGAGAGGTATCATTCAGCAGTTTAGTGAGGAATTGTTTATTCCGCTACAAAAGATTTCCGCGGCAATTTTGATAAATGTGGCTCTAGTATAGGCTTGTACGAGTGGTGGAGATTTCTGGGCAAGGGGAGAGGTATCATTCAGCAGTTTAGTGAGGAATTGTTTATTCCGCTACAAAAGATTTCCGCGGCAATTTTGATAAATGTGGCTCTAGTATAGGCTTGTACGAGTGGTGGAGATTTCTGGGCAAGGGGAGAGGTATCATTCAGCAGTTTAGTGAGGGATTGTTTATTCCGCTGCAAGCTATTTCCGCGACAGTTTCGTTAAATGTGGCTCTAGTATCGGCGTGTACGAGTGGTAGCGATTTCTGTGCAAGGGGAGAGGTATCATTCAGCAGTTTAGTGAGGGATTGTTTATTCCGCTACAAGAGATTTCCGCGGCAATTTTGATAAATGTGGCTCTAGTATAGGCTTGTACGAGTGGTGGAGATTTCTGGGCAAGGGGGAGAGGTATCATTCAGCAGTTTAGTGAGGGATTGTTTATTCCGCTACAAAAGATTTCCGCGGCAATTTTGATAAATGTGGCTCTAATATAGGCTTGTACGAGTGGTGGCGATTTCTGTGCAAGGGGAGAGGTATCATTCAGCAGTTTAGTGAGGAATTGTTTATTCCGCTACAAAAGATTTCCGCGGCAATTTTGATAAATGTGGCTCTAGTATAGGCTTGTACGAGTGGTGGAGATTTCTGGGCAAGGGGAGAGGTATCATTCAGCAGTTTAGTGAGGGATTGTTTATTCCGCTACAAAAGATTTCCGCGGCAATTTTGATAAATGTGGCTCTAGTATAGGCTTGTACGAGTGGTGGAGATTTCTGGGCAAGGGGAGAGGTATCATTCAGCAGTTTAGTGAGGAATTATTTATTCCGCTACAAGAGATTTCCGCGGCAATTTTGATAAATGTGGCTCTAATATAGGCTTGTACGAGTGGTGGCGAATTCTGTGCAAGGGGAGAGGTATCATTCAGCAGTTTAGTGAGGAATTGTTTATTCCGCTACAAAAGATTTCCGCGGCAATTTTGATAAATGTGGCTCTAGTATAGGCTTGTACGAGTGGTGGAGATTTCTGGGCAAGGGGAGAGGTATCATTCAGCAGTTTAGTGAGGAATTGTTTATTCCGCTACAAAAGATTTCCGCGGCAATTTTGATAAATGTGGCTCTAGTATAGGCTTGTACGAGTGGTGGAGATTTCTGGGCAAGGGGAGAGGTATCATTCAGCAGTTTAGTGAGGGATTGTTTATTCCGCTGCAAGCTATTTCCGCGACAGTTTCGTTAAATGTGGCTCTAGTATCGGCGTGTACGAGTGGTAGCGATTTCTGTGCAAGGGGAGAGGTATCATTCAGCAGTTTAGTGAGGGATTGTTTATTCCGCTACAAGAGATTTCCGCGGCAATTTTGATAAATGTGGCTCTAGTATAGGCTTGTACGAGTGGTGGAGATTTCTGGGCAAGGGGGAGAGGTATCATTCAGCAGTTTAGTGAGGGATTGTTTATTCCGCTACAAAAGATTTCCGCGGCAATTTTGATAAATGTGGCTCTAATATAGGCTTGTACGAGTGGTGGCGATTTCTGTGCAAGGGGAGAGGTATCATTCAGCAGTTTAGTGAGGAATTGTTTATTCCGCTACAAAAGATTTCCGCGGCAATTTTGATAAATGTGGCTCTAGTATAGGCTTGTACGAGTGGTGGAGATTTCTGGGCAAGGGGAGAGGTATCATTCAGCAGTTTAGTGAGGGATTGTTTATTCCGCTACAAAAGATTTCCGCGGCAATTTTGATAAATGTGGCTCTAGTATAGGCTTGTACGAGTGGTGGAGATTTCTGGGCAAGGGGAGAGGTATCATTCAGCAGTTTAGTGAGGAATTATTTATTCCGCTACAAGAGATTTCCGCGGCAATTTTGATAAATGTGGCTCTAATATAGGCTTGTACGAGTGGTGGCGATTTCTGTGCAAGGGGAGAGGTATCATTCAGCAGTTTAGTGAGGAATTGTTTATTCCGCTACAAAAGATTTCCGCGGCAATTTTGATAAATGTGGCTCTAGTATAGGCTTGTACGAGTGGTGGAGATTTCTGGGCAAGGGGAGAGGTATCATTCAGCAGTTTAGTAAGGAATTGTTCATTCCGCTGCAAGCTATTTCCGCGACAGTTTCGTTAAATGTGGCTCTAGTATAGGATTGTACGAGTGGTGGAGATTTATATGCAATGGTGAAGTGATCGTTCAGCAGTTTAGTGAGGAATTATTTATTCCGCTACAAGAGATTTCCGCGGCAATTTTGATAAATGTGGCTCTAATATAGGCTTGTACGAGTGGTGGAGATTTCTGGGCAAGGGGAGAGGTATCATTCAGCAGTTTAGTGAGGAATTGTTTATTCCGCTACAAAAGATTTCCGCGGCAATTTTGATAAATGTGGCTCTAGTATAGGCTTGTACGAGTGGTGGAGATTTCTGGGCAAGGGGGAGAGGTATCATTCAGCAGTTTAGTGAGGGATTGTTTATTCCGCTACAAAAGATTTCCGCGGCAATTTTGATAAATGTGGCTCTAGTATAGGCTTGTACGAGTGGTGGAGATTTCTGGGCAAGGGGAGAGGTATCATTCAGCAGTTTAGTGAGGAATTGTTTATTCCGCTACAAAAGATTTCCGCGGCAATTTTGATAAATGTGGCTCTAGTATAGGCTTGTACGAGTGGTGGAGATTTCTGGGCAAGGGGAGAGGTATCATTCAGCAGTTTAGTAAGGAATTGTTCATTCCGCTGCAAGCTATTTCCGCGACAGTTTCGTTAAATGTGGCTCTAGTATAGGATTGTACGAGTGGTGGAGATTTATATGCAATGGTGAAGTGATCGTTCAGCAGTTTAGTGAGGAATTATTTATTCCGCTACAAGAGATTTCCGCGGCAATTTTGATAAATGTGGCTCTAATATAGGCTTGTACGAGTGGTGGAGATTTCTGGGCAAGGGGAGAGGTATCATTCAGCAGTTTAGTGAGGAATTGTTTATTCCGCTACAAAAGATTTCCGCGGCAATTTTGATAAATGTGGCTCTAGTATAGGCTTGTACGAGTGGTGGAGATTTCTGGGCAAGGGGAGAGGTATCATTCAGCAGTTTAGTGAGGGATTGTTTATTCCGCTACAAAAGATTTCCGCGGCAATTTTGATAAATGTGGCTCTAGTATAGGCTTGTACGAGTGGTGGAGATTTCTGGGCAAGGGGAGAGGTATCATTCAGCAGTTTAGTGAGGGATTGTTTATTCCGCTACAAAAGATTTCCGCGGCAATTTTGATAAATGTGGCTCTAGTATAGGCTTGTACGAGTGGTGGAGATTTCTGGGCAAGGGGAGAGGTATCATTCAGCAGTTTAGTGAGGAATTATTTATTCCGCTACAAGAGATTTCCGCGGCAATTTTGATAAATGTGGCTCTAATATAGGCTTGTACGAGTGGTGGCGATTTCTGTGCAAGGGGAGAGGTATCATTCAGCAGTTTAGTGAGGAATTGTTTATTCCGCTACAAAAGATTTCCGCGGCAATTTTGATAAATGTGGCTCTAGTATAGGCTTGTACGAGTGGTGGAGATTTCTGGGCAAGGGGAGAGGTATCATTCAGCAGTTTAGTGAGGAATTGTTTATTCCGCTACAAAAGATTTCCGCGGCAATTTTGATAAATGTGGCTCTAGTATAGGCTTGTACGAGTGGTGGAGATTTCTGGGCAAGGGGAGAGGTATCATTCAGCAGTTTAGTGAGGGATTGTTTATTCCGCTGCAAGCTATTTCCGCGACAGTTTCGTTAAATGTGGCTCTAGTATCGGCGTGTACGAGTGGTAGCGATTTCTGTGCAAGGGGAGAGGTATCATTCAGCAGTTTAGTGAGGGATTGTTTATTCCGCTACAAGAGATTTCCGCGGCAATTTTGATAAATGTGGCTCTAATATAGGCTTGTACGAGTGGTGGCGATTTCTGTGCAAGGGGAGAGGTATCATTCAGCAGTTTAGTGAGGAATTGTTTATTCCGCTACAAAAGATTTCCGCGGCAATTTTGATAAATGTGGCTCTAGTATAGGCTTGTACGAGTGGTGGAGATTTCTGGGCAATGGTGAAGTGATCGTTCAGCAGTTTAGTGAGGAATTATTTATTCCGCTACAAGAGATTTCCGCGGCAATTTTGATAAATGTGGCTCTAATATAGGCTTGTACGAGTGGTGGAGATTTATATGCAATGGTGAAGTGATCGTTCAGCAGTTTAGTGAGGAATTATTTATTCCGCTACAAGAGATTTCCGCGCCAATTTTGATAAATGTGGCTCTAATATAGGCTTGTACGAGTGGTGGAGATTTCTGGGCAAGGGGAGAGGTATCATTCAGCAGTTTAGTGAGGAATTGTTTATTCCGCTACAAGAGATTTCCGCGGCAATTTTGATAAATGTGGCTCTAGTAAAGGCTTGTACGAGTGGTGGCGATTTCTGTGCAAGGGGAGAGGTATCATTCAGCAGTTTAGTGAGGAATTGTTTATTCCGCTACAAAAGATTTCCGCGGCAATTTTGATAAATGTGGCTCTAGTATAGGCTTGTACGAGTGGTGGAGATTTCTGGGCAAGGGGAGAGGTATCATTCAGCAGTTTAGTAAGGAATTGTTCATTCCGCTGCAAGCTATTTCCGCGACAGTTTCGTTAAATGTGGCTCTAGTATAGGATTGTACGAGTGGTGGAGATTTATATGCAATGGTGAAGTGATCGTTCAGCAGTTTAGTGAGGAATTATTTATTCCGCTACAAGAGATTTCCGCGGCAATTTTGATAAATGTGGCTCTAATATAGGCTTGTACGAGTGGTGGCGATTTCTGTGCAAGGGGAGAGGTATCATTCAGCAGTTTAGTGAGGAATTGTTTATTCCGCTACAAAAGATTTCCGCGGCAATTTTGATAAATGTGGCTCTAGTATAGGCTTGTACGAGTGGTGGAGATTTCTGGGCAAGGGGAGAGGTATCATTCAGCAGTTTAGTAAGGAATTGTTCATTCCGCTGCAAGCTATTTCCGCGACAGTTTCGTTAAATGTGGCTCTAGTATAGGATTGTACGAGTGGTGGAGATTTATATGCAATGGTGAAGTGATCGTTCAGCAGTTTAGTGAGGAATTATTTATTCCGCTACAAGAGATTTCCGCGGCAATTTTGATAAATGTGGCTCTAATATAGGCTTGTACGAGTGGTGGAGATTTCTGGGCAAGGGGAGAGGTATCATTCAGCAGTTTAGTGAGGAATTGTTTATTCCGCTACAAAAGATTTCCGCGGCAATTTTGATAAATGTGGCTCTAGTATAGGCTTGTACGAGTGGTGGAGATTTCTGGGCAAGGGGAGAGGTATCATTCAGCAGTTTAGTGAGGGATTGTTTATTCCGCTACAAAAGATTTCCGCGGCAATTTTGATAAATGTGGCTCTAGTATAGGCTTGTACGAGTGGTGGAGATTTCTGGGCAAGGGGAGAGGTATCATTCAGCAGTTTAGTGAGGGATTGTTTATTCCGCTACAAAAGATTTCCGCGGCAATTTTGATAAATGTGGCTCTAGTATAGGCTTGTACGAGTGGTGGAGATTTCTGGGCAAGGGGAGAGGTATCATTCATCAGTTTAGTGAGGAATTGTTTATTCCGCTACAAAAGATTTCCGCGGCAATTTTGATAAATGTGGCTCTACTATAGGCTTGTACGAGTGGTGGAGATTTCTGGGCAAGGGGAGAGGTATCATTCAGCAGTTTAGTGAGGGATTGTTTATTCCGCTACAAAAGATTTCCGCGGCAATTTTGATAAATGTGGCTCTAGTATAGGCTTGTACGAGTGGTGGAGATTTCTGGGCAAGGGGAGAGGTATCATTCAGCAGTTTAGTGAGGAATTATTTATTCCGCTACAAGAGATTTCCGCGGCAATTTTGATAAATGTGGCTCTAGTATAGGCTTGTACGAGTGGTGGCGATTTCTGTGCAAGGGGAGAGGTATCATTCATCAGTTTAGTGAGGAATTGTTTATTCCGCTACAAAAGATTTCCGCGGCAATTTTGATAAATGTGGCTCTAGTATAGGCTTGTACGAGTGGTGGCGATTTCTGTGCAAGGGGAGAGGTATCATTCATCAGTTTAGTGAGGAATTGTTTATTCCGCTACAAAAGATTTCCGCGGCAATTTTGATAAATGTGGCTCTAGTATAGGCTTGTACGAGTGGTGGAGATTTCTGGGCAAGGGGAGAGGTATCATTCAGCAGTTTAGTGAGGGATTGTTTATTCCGCTGCAAGCTATTTCCGCGACAGTTTCGTTAAAAGTGGCTCTAGTATCGGCGTGTACGAGTGGTAGCGATTTCTGTGCAAGGGGAGAGGTATCATTCAGCAGTTTAGTGAGGGATTGTTTATTCCGCTACAAGAGATTTCCGCGGCAATTTTGATAAATGTGGCTCTAATATAGGCTTGTACGAGTGGTGGCGATTTCTGTGCAAGGGGAGAGGTATCATTCAGCAGTTTAGTGAGGAATTGTTTATTCCGCTACAAAAGATTTCCGCGGCAATTTTGATAAATGTGGCTCTAGTATAGGCTTGTACGAGTGGTGGAGATTTCTGGGCAAGGGGAGAGGTATCATTCAGCAGTTTAGTAAGGAATTGTTCATTCCGCTGCAAGCTATTTCCGCGACAGTTTCGTTAAATGTGGCTCTAGTATAGGCTTGTACGAGTGGTGGAGATTTCTGGGCAAGGGGAGAGGTATCATTCAGCAGTTTAGTAAGGAATTGTTCATTCCGCTGCAAGCTATTTCTGCGACAGTTTCGTTAAATGTGGCTCTAGTATAGGATTGTACGAGTGGTGGAGATTTATATGCAATGGTGAAGTGATCGTTCAGCAGTTTAGTGAGGAATTATTTATTCCGCTACAAGAGATTTCCGCGGCAATTTTGATAAATGTGGCTCTAATATAGGCTTGTACGAGTGGTGGAGATTTCTGGGCAAGGGGAGAGGTATCATTCAGCAGTTTAGTGAGGGATTGTTTATTCCGCTACAAAAGATTTCCGCGGCAATTTTGATAAATGTGGCTCTAGTATAGGCTTGTACGAGTGGTGGAGATTTCTGGGCAAGGGGAGAGGTATCATTCAGCAGTTTAGTGAGGGATTGTTTATTCCGCTACAAAAGATTTCCGCGGCAATTTTGATAAATGTGGCTCTAGTATAGGCTTGTACGAGTGGTGGAGATTTCTGGGCAAGGGGAGAGGTATCATTCAGCAGTTTAGTGAGGAATTATTTATTCCGCTACAAGAGATTTCCGCGGCAATTTTGATAAATGTGGCTCTAATATAGGCTTGTACGAGTGGTGGCGAATTCTGTGCAAGGGGAGAGGTATCATTCAGCATTTAGTGAGGAATTGTTTATTCCGCTACAAGAGATTTCCGCGGCAATTTTGATAAATGTGGCTCTAATATAGGCTTGTACGAGTGGTGGCGATTTCTGTGCAAGGGGAGAGGTATCATTCAGCAGTTTAGTGAGGAATTGTTTATTCCGCTACAAAAGATTTCCGCGGCAATTTTGATAAATGTGGCTCTAGTATAGGCTTGTACGAGTGGTGGAGATTTCTGGGCAAGGGGAGAGGTATCATTCAGCAGTTTAGTAAGGAATTGTTCATTCCGCTGCAAGCTATTTCCGCGACAGTTTCGTTAAATGTGGCTCTAGTATAGGATTGTACGAGTGGTGGAGATTTATATGCAATGGTGAAGTGATCGTTCAGCAGTTTAGTGAGGAATTATTTATTCCGCTACAAGAGATTTCCGCGGCAATTTTGATAAATGTGGCTCTAATATAGGCTTGTACGAGTGGTGGAGATTTCTGGGCAAGGGGAGAGGTATCATTCAGCAGTTTAGTGAGGGATTGTTTATTCCGCTACAAAAGATTTCCGCGGCAATTTTGATAAATGTGGCTCTAGTATAGGCTTGTACGAGTGGTGGAGATTTACATGGAAGAACGACATCTGTTTTTAACTTATGAAAACAAAAAGTTATTTTATGATGCTACTATCTATTATATCACACTTGTGAATGCTTTCAACTTCTCAGATATTTAATTTGGCAGGAACTAAGCGAAACTTCCGAATATACTAGTATATTCATTCATTTACATGCTCTCTTTACCCGTCTTCGCGCCTCTCACGAATGAATTGTGCTGAATCAGCGTAAAATGGGAACCTTCCAATAACTCAAGGTTATGGTTATTATGAATTTCGGAACCTTTAGGCATGCAACTTCGATCCTCGAAGTTGCGGAACCAGGCTTTACGGCACCGGGTCGGTTATCGTGGTAGACACCTTTGAGCACCTACAACTCGGTTCCTGCTAATATTGGTCACCGTGAATTACCCCATATTTATCAGAAGCTCAATCGAACTGGCAAAATTAGATTTCAAGATTTCGGGCTTGAACCACGGTGCATTCAGCAGTCTCATTTTTTTCAAAAATCTTTCACCAATGATAAATAACAATGAATAGACAAACTACCCAAAATTTTCTTGGTTAAACTAAAGTTGTATTAGACACTAATGAATGAGTAATGTAGAACCGCAGTGCATTTGTGAGATCGTGCTGTATTTGCTTTGGTTCGCTTACTGTAAATTACGTATCTTCCGTTCTCTACGATATTCATACATCAAAATGGAAAGCAAATGCCAAAGCAAAAACAAAATATGGGCATCATATCACGCCATTCACGAGAAAATCGAGCTAGAATCGCCATTCTTGGGAATGGAGGGGAAATCGTGAAATGAGTTCTCACCGGTTTTGGCCATCCTAAGGCATGCCTCAGTGACCCATGAAATCTTAAAGTGCGTACTTCATTTTGGAGCTCGTTACGTAGGATCGGATCCTGGCACCTCCCACTTTGAGAGCTGTTTTCTCAGATACGGCGAAAGATAGAGCAAAATTGACCTCTGAGTGACCCCAACTCATTTTTCGAGCTCTATCGATCTATGGAAATCATTTTCTCTAAAACGCATTTTTACAAATGATACACTTCAGGTCAATTTTCTCAAAAATGTAGGTGAAGACGCAACTCAAATTTTCGCACTAGATACCGCTCAGCGAGAGCTTTCGAATGAGTGGTTTGCGAAAGCGATACGAACACTTATGTGCGAGTTATGTCCTGTAAACATCATCTGAATAGTTTGAACTTTATTTTCGACACATAATTTAATTCCACGCCGCTCATTTCGGAAAGCTCGGCCGAAAATGATCGCTTTTTGATCGAAATTCCTGTTGAAAATAATGTTCAAACGATTTAGATGATGTTCCCAGGTCATAACTCGCACAGAAGTGTGCATATTGCTTTCGCAAGCCACTCATTCGAAAGCTCCCGCTGAGCTGCATCTACTGCGAAACCTGGAGCTGCGTCTTCACCTACATTTTTGAGAAAATTGACCTGAAGTGTACCACTTTTAAAAATGCGTTTTAGAGAAAATGGTTTTCATAGATCGATAGAGCTCGAAAAATGAGTTGGGGTCACTCAGTGGTCAATTTTGCTCTATCTTTCACCGTATCCAAGACAACAGCTATGAAAGAGGGAGGTGCCGCGATCCGACCCCACGTAACGAGCTCCAAAGTGAAGTACGCACTTTAAGATTTCAGGGTTCACTCAGGCATGCCTAAAGATGGCCAAAACCGGTAAGAACTCATTTCACCATTCCCACGCCCAGCTCGATACTCTCATGAGAGGCGTGATATTATTACTAATCATTGATTAGCGGCTGTTGAGCAGGTGGTATATCATTACTGTCGATATATTATTACATGAAGCTGTGGTATGATGTGTTTATTGAGAAAAAAACATCATTTTTACAGAACTCCTGGAAACTACTAGTGCAGGATAATAAATATAGTATTATCACTGTCTAAATATGTGAGACATCATTGATTTTTTCACTTTTATTTCGACGATTATTTTGAAATTCCCCAAAATATCATTCGCATCCATTCATACTTGAGCGGTAGTTCTGCTGGATAGCGCTCTTCGTCATTATACTATATTCATATTATAAATGCTTTGTTTTCATTATGAACCATTACCAATCATTCTTATTCGATAACGCAATCTTCCCGATTTAGATATTGTACGACTGTATAGTTATTATTGAATGTATGTTTGATATAATTATTATTTGTAGTGTCACCCTGCAAAGGGAATGTTACAATCAATTAGTCAATAATATCGAGTATGTCAACTTTGGTAATTTGAAAAAAAATATATTTACACTTTTACCAATGGTCGCTCAGGAATCGGAGACATACTCAATTGTCTGCTGCTCTACTGCATACTTAGGCACACGAAAATTGATTTGGTGAAATATAAACACCTACAGGTTAGATATTTTATCATGTGATATTTTATATTTATAGTCCTATTGTCCCAAAATTTTGGGACTAACAATAGTCTAGACTATTCGTTGGACGGTATTTGTTAACACTATTCCAGATAATCTTCATTTTGACTGATCTAGTGTACGCCAGCGTGCAAGTTGCATTCCAAGAGGTGTTTCTCCGTAATTTATTGAACTTAAACGTAACACTTTTCAGAGAATTATCATGTACCAGTATATCTTTTGCCTTATCACTCTACGAATAAATTATCAGGTTTAGTGCAAAATAATCGAAATTGTTATTGCGAATATTAATCGCTCAGTTTATCGTTTGTTTATACACGGCTCTCTACACCATACCATTCGTGCTGATAGACTGCAATTTATTGTATAAGATGTGGGCTGTTTCTGCTTTCTGGGTCGACGCTTTCTGGGTCGACAAGCGAGCTGTGAGCGGCGGGTTGCTCTTTCCCTCCCGTCCTTCCCTCCACCCAGTCGCCCAGTCTCCCTCTGCCAGAAGCGTTTGGCCCGCGGCAGTTGCAAGCCTCTACGATGGATCGACACCTCTACATCGGCTCCATCAATGCGCGGACCCTCGCCTCGAGAGACAAGCAGATCGAGATGGAACTGGCCCTCAGCAAGATCAAGTGGGACATCATCGCAGTGCAGGAATCAAGGATTGTGAGTGTAGGATCCTTCTCTCTCACATCCTCAGGCACTGTGGTATTCCACTCGGGCAGTACCACCGCGTCTCATGGTGTCGCTTTCCTCCTGCGCGCGCATTTGGCGCGAGGAGCCGTGTTTCTTGGCCTCTCTCCCCGTTTGGCCACTCTGCAGTTGCCTCAAGAACGCATTTTCCTGGTCTGCGCCTATGCTCCGACATCCTCCTATGATGATCGGGAGTATGATTTCTTCCTAGACCAAGTCGATGCCGGCCTGCAGAGTGCGTCTAGAGGCTACACGCCAGTGTTGACGGGTGACATCAACTGTAGAGTGTCGCAAGAGCCTGGTAATGAATCTCATATCGGTGCCTTCGCCTCTCAGTCCCCGAACTCACGTGGCCGCACTTTCATCGAGGCCTGCGTGAGAAACAACCTGCGCGTATGGAACACGTTCCAGAAGAAAAGACAAGGACGACTCTGGACTTGGCGGTCCCCCAATGGCTCGACGTTCTCCCAGATTGATTTCATCGCTGCCCCTGCTTCCGCGCGGGTTGTCAACAGTGGAGTAGTCGGAAACTTCGAGTTTAACTCCGACCACCGCCTTGTCCGGATGTGTCTTTCCCTTCCCCGCAAGGCAAAGCAGAAACGTCGCAGGGAGCGTTACGATTTCGATCGGCGCGCTTATACTGCTGACTCCAATCTACTCGGATCTCTTCCCCTTGCCCGCCCCAAGTCTGCTCCGGAAGCCTAGTATGTAATCGTCGCTTTCGCCCAGACCGCGGATACAAACAGATGGAGGAAACACCACGTCCCACCCTGGATCTCCCCCTCTACTCGCCGTCTCATCGCAAGTCGCCACCTTCTCAGAGGAAACCCTCGCGATGCGCTCCCCTTCTCGATTGCCTGCAAGACTGCCCGTGTTGCTCTCTGCGATGACATTCGTCGGAGGAAAGAAACGCAAGCCAAGAATGCAGCCATTATGGGAAGAAGCATCGTTCGTGCACAGAGAGATCTACACTCAACCCGGAAGCGTCTTCTCGTCCCCGACCCCGTCTCTGGCGCGCTCTCCCAGCAAGCGACCACGAGCGAAGTCCAGCGCTTCTACAATACTCTCTACACGTCCGTTGTCGTCCTCCCTCTGCCGAGCCCCTTCCACCCTTCTTGGCTGATGAGTGTCGTGATGCTCTTTCTTACCTCAAGAGTGGCCATTCCCCTGGTTCTGACAAGGTCCTTCCTGATATGCTCAGCCTATCACGTGAATTCCTTGCACAGCCATTGGCCGATCTTCTGAACCACCTTGTGGCAGGTGATACTGTCCCCGAAGGCCTCGTTGAAGCTGTCGTCTCCTTACTGCATACGAAAGGAGACACTACCAACATCAGCAACTACAGGCCCATTTCCCTCCTGACAGTCACCCTGAAGAGTATCACTCGGGTGATCATGAAAAGAATCGAAGTGTCACTCGATGAGTCCGAGTCCCTCACCCAATCTGGATTCCGCAAGGGGCACTCGACTCTCGACAACTTACACGCCATTAAGCAACTCGCAGAAAGCACGCATGAATACAGTATCCCCCTGTATCTTGGTTTCGTCGATTTCACCAAGGCCTTCGATACAGTTGAGTGGAGTGCCGTCTGGCAGGCTCTCTGGAAGGCTGGAGTGCACCCTACTCTCGTTCACCTTCTTCGGTGCCTCTATGAGTCGTCTTCGACCCTCATCAGAGTGAACGAAGATGTGGTCCCCGTGCAAGTGAAGAGAGGAGTACGGCAGGGTGACACTCTGTCCCCACGTCTCTTCAACTCTGTCCTCCGCCTCGCAATGGACGACATCGACTGGGAGGACTGCGGACTTCGGATTGATGGAAGACCTCTCTGTCATCTGGAGTACGCCGATGATGTCGCCCTCATTGCCAAGAACCGTCCCGAAATGGAGAACATGCTAAGGAAGCTGGTAGAGGCCTGCTCTCGAGTCAGACTGGAAGTGAATGCTTCCAAGACAGTCCTCCTCACATCCTGCACCACCACTCGATCGCCCATCGTAATCAACAATCAAGTGTTCTGCTTCGCTGATTCAGCCACCTATCTTGGCGGGAAGATCTCTCTCCCCCTTGATCCCTCTGCCGAACTGGAACACCGAATTCGATTGGGTTGGGCTACATGGAGCAAGCTTTCTCATCTACTCGCCAGCCGCATTCTCCACATGAAGACAAAGAGGCGTCTCTTCGACAGCTGCGTCAAATCTACCGTGCTCTACGGGAGTGAGACGTGGGCTCTACGATCAAGTGACAAGGACCGTCTTGACGTCACACTAAGGAAGATGGAGCGGAGAATGGTCGGAGTGACTCTCAAGGACCGAATGAGAGATGAGAGACTGCGGGAGATCACTGGAGTACGCGACTGGAATAAGGAGGCCCTCAAATGCAAAGCAAAATGGGCGCTGAAGTTACGGGAGATGCGTGTCAACCACTGGACGCGTGCGACTAATGTGTGGACGCCCTACAATCGTGCACGTCCTCAAGGCCATCCCAAGACTCGATGGCGTGATGACCTCAGGAGAGCCATCGGACCCCATTGGTGGAGCGCAGCCTATGAAGAATATGGCCCCATCCTCACCTGAGCACTACTGCCTGATGTGATAAATAAATAAATAAATAAATGTGGGCTGTGACACAGTGAGCTTATGGTTTGATAATTTGACCTTCGTCTCTTCATTTCACACATTCTCAGATAGAATATTGAGAGATAATTGCAAATGAACATGCGAAGGCTCGCTTATCAAACTCCATTTCGCTTACATTCTGTAAACTCGACCTTCCGGTGCCATCGTATCCGATATTTCGACAATCCATGCTTCATTATCTTCCTGTTTATCATAGCCGCATCCGAGCTAGCGATATGTTATGCGAACTAGAGTTCGTAATTCAGGTCACCGTTTCTACATTTTCTATATTTTCTCGACCGGTCGAGTGGTAAAACGGTAGCCCAAAATGATGATTATATTGCGACAAACGAAATGTATGTATTAGGTATATGTATACAATAATTCATGTAACATGTTGCACTTCGTTCTTCCTATACTACAGAACAAAAAAAGGACGGGAAGACATCCATGAAATAATGTTGAAAAAGCACGGAGTCGCAGGACTCGCGCGATGATTATGGCCGACTAGATAGTTCGTGTAAATTATAGTAAGGGACACGGTATTCCATTAGACAAACTCGTATTGGAAATATTGAGACGAAAGCCCGTGTGGAACTCTAGTGATTAGGGTTCTCGTATCGGAAAATTTTAGATATATTTTCGAATATGTTTCAGGGGTTATATATAGCAGATGCGTGTGTGTTTATGTAGCGCATCTGAAACATACCTGCAAATTCTCTAAACAATTTCCAAGAAGAGAACTCCACTAGTATTGCAAAAATCATTGAAAATCGTTTCACCGCAATGGCGAGTACAACTGTCGCTCGGTGCTTGATTATTGCATCTACTTCTGCATAATCTCCGTTTTCTTTCTCTTCATTATCATTGCGCCATTTCGAATCGTCCCATTTCTATGAAGAGCATCGCCGAAAATGTCGATAGCCACACGGAAACTAAGCTGTTCAAGCTGCTTTGCTGGTAAGTTTATAATATAAACGAGAGTTCGACAACTGATGCCATGGCTATTCTTTTACTATCTGTGTGGAATGAGACCGTGAAATCGTTTCTCGAGCTCTGGTAGAAACTGTTGAGACATCTTGTTAATTATTATTATTTCATACTCTGATTCCCTTCGTATTACTGTACTCTCCCTGCGGTGCCTTCCTCACCCTTCAATACTTTTCCAACAAAACCCTATACTTCCCGTTCCAAGCGACCCTGGTAGACTACCATAGGTGAAATGACTGGGGTTTCCAAAATATGAGGTGTAAAAACATGATTCATGTACGAATTTTTGAATTGAAGTTTCACCGTTTTTCATAATAAATGTAAATGTGTTAACAGCCTATACGATCGCTCTTCCAGGGAGTATGCCAACTCTGTCTTCAATTTTAATCGGAATACTGCATGGACAATGCAGTGGTAATAATACTTTACCGAATGTCTTCCGTTAATCTTAGCTGAATCTTTGATTTTTTAATATTCCGTGGTTGCACGTCATCTTAGATATGCAACGGCTTTACCGATAACGATTTAATCCGCCATAACTTTCACGCACACTATTTGCGTTTTCTAATCCAGCGCCTTAGACAATGCGTGCCTGTGCGAGTGTGCTGAGGCGTTTCCTCCGGAAGGACAGGTAATGATTATTCGAGCAATGGTCTGACTCTCTTCAGTTTGCACGCTCTCTCGTCCCTCTGACTAGCGAGAGAGCGTGCAAACTGAAGAGAGGCAGACCATTGCTCCTGGATACGCTATAAATGATAGATTGAGGGATACATCACTTCATACGTCGTATCGAGAGCTCCGAAAGTTGAACTCGATAGCTTTCCGAACTTCATATCCGTCTGCATGCTCTTGCGAAGCAAAGGAGTGGGAATTGCATTCAAGGTAACCATGTCTAAGTAGTTGGGATATATTATATTATCATAGTAAATACGTGAAGGGGCAAACACAAGAGCAAACACCAACAAAACTAACTTGGATTCCTAACCCCGCGTGTTATCCGGAAGGTGTCAATATCATTGCAGACGATCTGACTGTGTTTAGTATTATTCTATGAAATTTCACGATACCTGGAATATGAAATATGAAATTATATTTTTCTATTTTGCTAAACTATCATTTCAGATATCAGTTCTGGCGCTACTTCTGGTGAACCTCGGAGTAAGTATTTACGTGTGTTTAAACCTTGGAGATGACACACAACCTGCCTCCGAAGGTAGGCGATCTGAACAATTAGCTTAATTAATTGAATAATTGATCGAATTACAACTTCTTTATGCGTTATGCATGTGCTCTCTTGATGGATAAATGTGTTGTCAATGATACTTTGCTTTTTAAGGAATTTTCAGTTAAATTTCGGCTTTTCAGCATTTATTCAAGCTTAGACGCTAATTTTAGTACCCACAATCCCTGCTGCTACTCGGCTCACTACTTCAACTGACATTCCTATGCCAACCACAGGTAGACTCTCTTCAACCGGAAAAAGATCCTTCCTCTTTACTGAGGGAAGAAACTTGTATTTATACCATACCTGCAATCGTAATCCCATTATTTAGATATTTAGATATTTAGTATTTAGTATTTATATATCCAGTATTTTGAGCCCATAACCCCTTTCACTGCACCAATAACTCCAGAAACCGACATTGTTTCTATTACATCAGGTAATTTTTCGGACATCGTAGATAGTATATTCTCAAATGCAGATGTCACTCAATCTCATGTTCATGTCGATACTACTGGCCCGAACGTCCTTTCCGACTGCCCACCAGTCAGGATCCACGGAGAAGCTTGGGTAAGCAACTATAAGAGAGAAATCGGGAGAGAATCACCTACCCCGCGGCGGTAGAACAAAATTCGACCTATCTCGACGAAAAATTGGCCTTAAGTATTTCAAACGATGCTCTTTCAAACTGCATCGTCAGAATTTTGATAACTATCTTCGAGATTCAGAAGGCCAAACTTGGGACACTCACTTTTCAAGGGTCAAATCGAGCCCACTTAAATGACCATAAATCCGTTTAAAATAACGATAGAAACTCGTTGTTTGCTTAGAAAGAAAGCTGAAAACGTTCTCTACAACTATTTCGTTGAACACGTCATTTCCTGTTTACTTCCCAGTGCGGGGTGGTCGGGTGGACTAAAAATGACCGAAATATGGAAATCGGAAAAACACCCTGAATGCGCGTTTTAAAGACACTATATGTGACTAACTTGAGGCCAAAAATTAGCCAAATCTGAATGGGTATAAAAAATGGGGGCTCACTTTCGTAAGGCGGCCTCAGAATGGGTACCAGACCTAAGATCAGTAGAATATCCAATTGACAGTTATTGGTCTCAAATATGTCCAAAATCATCGAAAACAATGTTTCGGATTGTTGCTGGGCTCATTACAGTACTTTTATTTGACCAAAATCACGACCGGGCCTGAAAATGAAAAATCGATTTTCGGACCCTCCTCAACTTGATAGCTTTGGCCATATGCATTAAATCACTTTCAAATAACGTGGGAATGTCCTTCTAAACTATTAAAGGAAAGGGACACTCATAAAGGCGAAATTTCATCTGTGGGAGCCAAGGGAAAGCGCAAAACTGTAGATCAGGTCAACATAGTCGCAGGGTTCCGACTCATAGCTAGAAATGCAGAGTACGATGAGCTGAACATTTCGTATGTTGAAATTGAGTCTCTATAGTCTCTACATTGAAGCGCGCTACATAGCCTAGAAATTTACCAAAAACGACTCGAGACGTTTGCAAGAGAGCGCTAAACAGAGGGGAGGGAGAGGGAGGTCAGGCGGCGAGAGCGTCAGACGGTTAGAGCGCGCGCTCTCACGAATTCTAGTCGATTTCTGGCCATCTTCTAGACACTGTAGCTTTCCTTCTCTTCTATGAAAAGAGCGTACCCCCCTCAAATGGGTGATTCTCTCGCGATTCCTCTCATAAATAGGTTGTGAACATGAAAGTTGGTAAAAATATTTTCCCGATCATTTTTGAGCGCAAACTCAGCCGGTGTCATCTGGTATCTGAGATATGATAGAGCCGGCCTCTGAACCGGAAAATTTCTAAAATCCGGTTCTGAAAAGAACGGAAAAAGGTTCAATCGTTCCCATTGTACAAAATAATACATATATCGAGGACGGAACTCAAAGTTGGGCCTAACACACGGAGAATGTCGAGTAATAAAAAATGATAGTCTAACCGAATTCCAGTATCGTAATTGCAAAACATAAAGTGTGCAAAGTTTTTCCAGGTAACCTCATCAGGCTGGCCTCGTGGATACCCACGCAATTCGAGTTGCTGGTTCTTCTTCAGCGTTAATCCTAAAGAGCATGTCAAACTAAAATTCGGTAAGTTTTGGTAAAAAAACAAACTACAAGCGACAAAAAGCAAACGCGACAAATGAAATGGCAAATATGTGTGATAAGCAAACACTGAGAAGGAAACATGCATTTTCCAATAATAATTCTATAGAATTGACTTACAGAAGCGGTCAGCATAAACGAGGTTACGGATATTATCACGGTCAAGGACGGGCCCTTTAAAAATTCCACTGAATTGGGCAGGTGAGTGCACTGAATACAGATTTTTGTGAGTTCGAAAGTCTGGTAATCGTTACTTTATTTCAATTTTCTTTCGGGGGCGGACAAAACCTAAACGGACAAAAGCTCAACAAATCACAGTTCGTTAGGGATCCGGCCTAGGAACTTGGGAGTTGTTGCATTGCTACTAGTATGCGCTCCCCTACATTTACATACACACGAATTGTTACCATGCGAACTTGAGTTTCACTCCATATCTATGTATAGTGGTTCATAGTCCAAAATTGAGAATTTGGTCAAAAAATCATGGTTAGCTAAACGGAAAATGCCGTGACAATTCTATACCAATGTTACTGGAATACAGTAGTAACTAGGGTAACTGAATATCGATTTGTTACGGTACTCACTGATTATCTATCAATGATTTTCTACTGAAATTATCAATTTTGGACCATGTACCCCTATTCATGGATATGGAGTCAAACTCAAGTTCGCATGGTAACAAGATGTATATATGCTAATGTAGGGGAGCGCATACTAGTTACAATGACACAACTCCCAAGTTGCCAGGCCAGATCCCTTACGAGCTGTGATTTGTTGAGCTTTTGTCCGTTTAGGTTTTGTCCCCCCCTTTTCTTTATTTAAAAAAAAACACACATTATGGCAACTTAATCGGTCGCACTAAAGATTCGATTAACCTAATTAAATCGCAATTTTGCCTGTTTCAGAGTCGGCAACAAGCCATTTGATCCGTACCAATACATTGAATTTCATTCCACGACCAACTACATGACTGTGCATTTCGTGTCTGGTGCTGTCAGAGGAGGCTTGGGATGGACTGCACATGTATATTCGTCGTTTACATAGACCCTAAAAAGTGGTCCTAAGCCATTAAGTATGTGTCACTGTCACAGCATTACATGGCAAAATGTTCCTGATAAAGATTTAAATTTAATCTGATTCTATCTGTTCTAGGGTTCTGGAATCGGGCGTAATTGGGCATTTTTGAATCATTTCCAGATATGTTTCATGGGCCCTATATATGTATGCTATATATTTTACATGAAAATATTCGAAAATGGTTCAAAAGATGCCCAATTACGCCCAACTCGGGAATCCTAAAGAGATACCTACTAGATCTATTCGCACGAGGATAAAAGTGTCCTCATTTCGGTTGTCTAGTTGCACCATCGAGAAATTGCATTTGGGAAGTCGCTGAACAACTTAACGAATCAGATTTCCGTGAAGTGTAATTGTAAGTGCATCATCGGTATTTTTATTATGTTTTTATACACATTGAATTTCATTTTTATTGACTTTTCTTTTATCGGAAGCTCTGACAAACGACCAAAGTTCTCTCACTTTGGGTTGTTTTAAGTATATCCTTCATCTATTAGGTTGGCAAGAAAGTTTTGTCGCATTTTTCTAGACAAGATCAGATCCCTCGTGTTTGCTTCCTTGTTAATGTCAGGAGGCCTGATTTTTGTGCAATATAGATACATGTTCATATATTAATAACATATGTTTGGCATTATCCTATCCGCTCGTTCAATCGAGCAATATGCATTAGTCTGCGCCCTGTCGGGAACACATTCGATACTCAAATGTGTTCATTCTCCTCTCTGGTCCAACTGGATCCGATTCCAAACACAGCCTAGTGGACATGCATCTGGGTCATTCCTGCTCTCTATCGATGTACGAAATTTGCTCAACGATATCGGTATTTGTTTGTGTTATGTGATTGAAATTGGTAGGACACATGAAGATACCTACCCAATCCAAATTCGCCTTCGTTGCAAAACAGAAGCTGCCCTCAATCTCTCTATGCGGGATTTTTTAAACACCATTAGGAGCATTCACCCCAATATAAATAGGGGATTCACTCAATCCAGTGGTTACAAAAACGAATAAATTTCAAAAGGTTTGATTTTACGATTTTTTGCTCGCTGTGAAAATATGTGAAAATAAGAATTTTTCAATTGTTGAAACTCTTTCGAATCACAGGATAGTGAAATTATAGAAGTGGGTGAATGAGGGACTGCATAGAATTTTGAGCACAATTTGCAGCCAGTTGGTGCGGATTGCAAGGAGTTAGGAATCTCCAAACACGATTTTCGGTGATTAAAATTGTAGGTCTCACTTACGCTTAGTTTTCCTTTGCTTAATTGCTCCAAACCTCTCTCCAAAATACGGTTAGTAGGGCCCCGGAATACACTATTCAAATACCCGATATGAATTATTTTCCTTTCAAAAGACAAGAATGGGTGATATTTCCTTTATAACATAGGATTCAGCAAACCGCTATGGAAGAATCGGAAAATCGTTTGGTTTAGCCAGTAGTTGAGTTTTTCCTCTATTATACTCATAGAGTTCCCACATCTTTGTACTATCCAACTAACACTCGTGTTCGGCTATGCACGCTTCTTCAGCAGAATTGTTGTAGAATTTTCTGATGATGTCGCCATGGATTTGTATGACTTTGTGAAACCATTGCTCCTGTCCAGTAGTGATGCTGCTCCTACTCTGCCTAATTATAGTCTGAGTACAAGCTATATAATGCTGATAATAACTAAGATTCAATGATTGCCAAAATGGATTTTTACTAATTTGTTTAAATTTCAAAAAAATGCGACAGAACTTTCTTGCCGGCCTGATATATTATTGGATAAAACTATTGTTACCTTCATACTAATATATTAGGTTGGTCGGAAAGTCTTTGTCACTTTTTCAAAACGTTGTTTCTTTGAGGAAACAATAACAAGAGGTAAATTATACGTTTCATCATTATTGACAATGTGTGCCCAACGTACCGTCAATGTGTTTATCCCCTTCTTGTTTAACCCGTCTTGGAGCGAAGCAAAGTAATACATGTGAGCCGACTCGAGACTTTCACTGGAAGTTAAGGTTGTATATCTCAGGGCATGGGTCAGGTTTGCGAAAGGCCTATAATCTGAAGGGGCCAGGTCAGGAGAATACGGGGGGCTGGGGAGAACCATCCATCCACATCCAGTCAGTTTTTACTTGACTTGATTGGAGACATGGCGACGGGGGTCATCGTGCTGATAATACACTTTCGTGTCCTTCAGGCTTGAACGATCGACTGACTTCTTTAGATTCTGTAGTTATGTGACGCACTTGGCCCGCGTAATTATCAAACCCTCGGTTAGCAGCTCCGATTAGATCATGTCATCCACTTCCCACCACACATACATCATGATTTTTTCGGGGCGAATAGCAGGTTTTTGAGGACATCCTGTCTGGGCTCTCCTTCTCCAATCCACTGGGCTCTCCAGTTGTTGGTACCGTATGGGATCCCTCTCTCATAAACGGCTGTGAGCCGGTTCGGCCATCGATCCCCACCGTGGAGGGTGAAGAGGATCATGGAATCGTCGACTCGGTAGTCATCGTTGGCTTGGCTCAGGTCATGAGGGGTGAATCAACCCCCAATTTTCGACATTCCAAGGGTTATCAAAACTTCTCCTACTATGGTATGATGAACCCCAAGTGTGATGCCCATTTCACGGACAGTTGGGAATGGGCTCGTTTCCACTACTTTCTTCAACGGTTGAAAGTCCATCTCAAGGGGTCTCCTAATCATTGATGGAAAACTCTGTCTTATTCGAAGCGATATAACCAATTCCTCATGGCGTTGTAGTGTTGGCATGTGTGTCATAAATATTCTTTAGTAGGGCCACCGAATCATCATTGTGGTGTGGGATAGGAGGAGGGACAGCAGAACATGGCTGAAGTTGATGTCACTAGGATCATACATCGTTGCTCTATTAGAGCTTGACTGAAGGGAAGGGAATGAGAGGTTGCTTACTATAAAGGTCAGTCACTGATTGTTATTCACTAGAAACGGTGGAAAGCCAAAGGGTATTTGCGACGAGCAGTGTCAACACAAATCCATAGACAAAGACTTTCCGACCAACCTGATATAAAACGCTCACAAAGAGCGATTCGGGGACATGAAATCATTTAATATTATTATAATATTTGATCTTTAGATATTCTCCGGTTGCACGTCTTCTTAGATATTCAGCGTCATTACCGATAACAATTTAATCCGCCACAGAATACCCACACTCCTCCCATCTTCTAATCCATCACCGTATGCAATGTGTGAATGTGTGACTGTGATGTAGCGTCTCATCCGGAAGGACTGGTGATGATTACTCCTGGATATGGGAGGTATAAATGTTGGATGGAAACATCACTTCGTGCGTTGTAGCTCCGAAGGATAGCTTTTCCGAGCATCTAGCATCTTTCCCCATTTCTAATATCTCCCGAACATGAGTGGGGAAATCAGCAAAGGAGTGGGAATAACCTTCAAGGTAATGATATTTTTACATTGTAGTGTATTATCATATAAAATAAATCTGTGAAGATAGTTTCTGAATGTATGACAACATCGTGGGTGTTACCTCGGGCATCTCATTAGTTATTATTAGCTTTTAATTTCAGCTATCAGTTGTCGTACTTCTGCTTGCGCACCTCGGAGTCGGTATTCCTGTAAATTTTGGAGGTGGCGAAAAGCCAGGTACAGATAACAAGTGACCTTATAATTATGCATACTGTGAATGGTGACGTCAGCGTCATACAACCTCTGATAAGTAGATATATCAAACTTCTCAATAAAAACTTCTCAGAATCTCAATAAACCTAGACTATGCATTGTGTTCATATTAGGGCTCCTTTTTGCGTTATGGTGAGTTAACATTTGAGTTCACATTTGCCTAAAGTGTTGTTCGCCCGTACTATCTATTGCTTTCACCCAATAATTGGGAGATATCCAGAAATCACGATCAACAAACTTCAGGCAGTACCCTCTCACCTGCTCAACGTAGTCCAAACATAACGTTCGACTGCTCACCAGTGATGCTCTACGAGGATGGCAGGGTGAGTAATATTAACAATTTTTTTCTCATTAGTCATTGAATTTCAACGATTAGCGACGAAGCACTCGCTGGTCTCCCTCAACCTCTATTAGAGTTCGTAATTCGGGTCACCGTTTCTTCATTTCCACACTCTCTCGTCGCTCGATCGGCCTAGAGAGTGTGGGAAATGAAGAGACGGTGACCCGAATTACCACCTCTAATCTCTATTTCCACTCGTTTCTGCCCCGTCGTGTGAAGAGTGAAGAGAAGAAGAAGAGCAGAAAAGAGTGCACACGCCCTAGAAAGTCACTCCTCTCCTCTCTCGTCTATCGAGAAATCCTAGAAGCTCTGCTCGAAGTTTTGGAGATCTTCATAGGATCAGGCATAGGATGCTCTCTAGATTCCGTTGTTTGTTGGCAAAATGAATGACCTTGTTTTGGCATCATATTTATACATTAGATAAAATGACAATGCCAGAGCAATTCGCTCCACCACCTCTAGGCTAGGGATGTGCAAACTATAGCTGATGTACCGGAATGTAGTCAATAGCTATGCGATGTATCGTAATGTCCGACTCAATTGGCGATAATATCCGGGAAAGCGATCAAATGGTTCATGAAACACATCGCAAAATGCTATATTGACACAAGTTGCAGATAACCTCACCCGGTTGGCCTGACGGATACCCTCGCAATACCTCCTGCTGGTACTACATTGGCCAATTGGGTGAATTCCCTATCCGGATAAAATTCGGTGAGAATGAGCGTAAAAGGGACGAAAAGGCAAAACAATATGTAAAAATTTGCATGTCAGATCACATCGACATACACCACATGGACTACATATCTATCAAGGACGGACCATTCCAAAATTCTACCGAACTCGCCAGGTAAGTGCTATAAGGAATCCCTTCGAAAGAAGCCATACTCGTCACCATACCCTCTCTCTCACGCACACATACACGAAAAATGAAACTACGCAGCGTACCGATCAATAAGCCCTTCGATCCGGAGAACTACATTGTGTACCGCTCCACAACCAACTACATGACGATACATTTCGTATCTGGCCCATACAAAGGAGGCTCTGGATGGTCCGCGTTTGTTGGTTTTAATTGAGAAGTTTGCAATTTTTGCATCTTCCTGTTCCGGAATAAGTGCTGCCATATCAGTTTGTCAAACAAATCGCTGATAAATATTTGTTTTACGCTAGTGTTGTATTCTTGCTGTAAATGGATGTGAATGCATTAGGGAGGGAATAGACTTATCAGTGCGTTCGCCTAAGAATCTACAGGTACAGCAAAAAGAGGCACATTGAGATTTTTAGAGTTTATCTGTACCCTCTTTCGATTTCTGTAATTGCCATGTTGAAGAATGACTCAGTGCATTACAGGCCCCTCACGACAGAATCGACTCAAAATCACAGATCTTGGGATAGGGGGCATTTTTGTCTATCCGGGTTTCGATGATTTTGAGCTTCCCTGGACTCAACTAAGACCCACCCTAACCGGAATAGTCCATAGGGAGCAATGGTCTGACCCTCTTCAGTTTTCACGCTATCTCGTCGGTCAGAGAGACGAGAGAGCATACAAACTGAAGAGAGTCAGACGATTGCTCTCCATACGACCGGCCCTGTGCGAGTCGTAGCACCGGTCGCTCACTCACCTCTTATTTTGCCTATCACTCAGACCACTCCGCAATTAAGTCAGAACGATCTTTTTTTTCGTTTCCACAGCTAACTATCGATGCTCTATCGACCATTACAGTTCATTAGCACATGGTTTTATTTTTGAAGACACTACATTCAACGAGGTGTAATTTGAAAACTGTTCGAATGAGGGCTTAGATTTTTATAGGGTGCGTTTATTTCGAGACGATTCAAATAAGGAGTTTATGCTCGCATATCTCGGGTGGTATCTTAGTTCCGCACGCTAAAAACGTTTTCAAATTATTTGAACTTAATTTTGACCGTGGATTTTATTTAAATTTCCTCTTATTCCTCCCTGCCTGAGTTCAGTCTCACGGAGTTTCAAGTTTCACGGGAATGACTGGGTGTGCACTGTGAATTTTAATAAATTGTGAATTTATGATACACTATGAATTGATAATCGATAGTATGTCACGGAGTGGCTCATCCTGGAAGAGCGTTTTCCTCTTTCTGGAAACTAAACGACTGCTCTATTTACGGCATCTTAAACGACTTTTTGCCCATAGTGGCAGAAGCACTAAGCGCCCACAGATGGTATATAAAAAGGGAGCTGAGAAGTAGAAAGATCATCCCGAATCTTCTACCAATGCATCTCCTCCTTCTTCTCTCTACCGTTGGCCTCGTGCTGGCCCGCTCGCCCTTTCCCGAAGAACTCAAGTGCGACGGAAAATACGTCAACGGACAGAAATTCGTGAGTTCATCCTTTCCGAATTCGTACATATTTCCCCAAGTTATACCTCTCCTATAACCCCTCTCCAATAAAATAACTAGTTGCTAGCTTTAAATATTCATCTGAAATATCGCAATTTCAAGGTAATTCGTATTATATGTACCGACATACATGATATAGGCACTCCACTAGTTGGATTTTAAAAATATTATTGCATGAAAACGTTACTTTGAGAGAACGCAAAAATAATTTATACAACATTAATGTGTATTTTCGAGGGGATTCGACTAATTTCACGCGTAAAAGCATGTTTGCATATAAGGTTATTAGAAAACGTGTGCATACGTATAAGGTTATTAGAAAACGTGTGCATACAGATTTCAAAGATCTATAAATATCGAAATTTTCAGCATGATAAAATTCGAAATTTGGAAAACAACGAAGAATTCACTCTCATCAATAATAATCAACTCAAAACGAGATAAATTGCATTACCTTATAAAAAAATTCTCAACATTTAGCGAAAATCCTTTCTAAATATCAATTATTTCAAATCCGGCACGTTCAGAATCGCATATTCATGCAAGAATATTTTTAAAATTCAACTGGTGGAGAGCCTCTATACAACTTTATATCATGTATGTCTTTACATATTATACGAATTACCTTGAAATTGCGATATTTCAGATGAATATTTAAAGCTAGCAACGGCCAAAATTGAGATTTTTCAATGTTTGTAAAATCGAATTTTTAGGAATGAGTGAAACTCCGTATTTTTTAGCGTAATCATACTTATCCAATCTAGAGTAGTAAATAGTTGTTCAAAAGTGACCTGAGATCACGATGGTTCGCCTGAAAAATACAAATTAATGCAGAAATTTTTCATAATAATGTTTTCCTCGAACCAGGAAACCCCGTCCGTGCACGTCTTTTGGAGCGAAAAATGGCGCATAGGGGTAACTTTTCACGTAGAATCTAAATACCACATTTAAAAAAGGGCATACGGATTAAAATTTTTCAGGGCGTCAATTTCGTCGTATTTTATTTCATAATATTGTGCCATAATTTTTTTCAGATGAGCTAGCCTTTCACTTCCTACTTTAAAAATTGCTATCTCGTCGAGATCTTTCAGAATTACTATGCATTTATGAGGTTTGGATGAGCCGTTCAAAAGATACAAAAACCGACCACCCAGATACAGCGCGGCACAGGAAATGAGGGATCAGAGATACGGCTTTCTAAGGTCGATTTTCGAACTCTACGCGAAAAGATACCCTAAGATCAATCTTCACATTGGTACTTTATTTTTCGTTGTACGGCACATGCTTAATTCTCTCAGACAGTCACTCATATTCTTTTAACCTCATCCTCTGCCTAACCTACTTCAGACTGAGGGAAATTTCGTGAAGAAGTGCTCGTCCACTTCTGATTCCTACTCAATCGATGTCGTCGCGTGTCTGTCCCCCTCGGGCAAGGAAATCGCCATCGGAGACAAAGCCATGGATGTGAGTTCGAGAAAATACGTGTTCCCTATAGAAATTTAGCAATTTCTCTTCCTCAGCGCTGCAGGAATTATTAAATATATGACGCTCTTTATTCAACGTGGATGTTAAGATACCAAAATAACAGTGCATACACCTAAAACTATTAGTTTATTCAACCAAAACCAATCAGAATGTGTGTCACCATCTGATTTATATTTTCTAAATCGCCGTATTTACAGGGTTTCCTCGTCTACTCCTGCAGCAAGGATGGAGAAGGAGGAGCTAAGATATCGGCGGTTCCCTCCCGCTCCCCATCTACCGACCCCAAGGACAACCTCAAGTGTCTGAACAAGTACTCGAACGGAGAGAAATTCGTTCGTTCATCTGATATTTCCATACCAATCAATTCCTGCACCCGTTAGATTCTCTCATTTAATCAGTCCATTGCATCATAGGTTTGGCAATACGATTTATATTTGAGGCCTCGCTCTTTATTCGATACTTTCACCAAGGATCCGACAGTCTACTGAGAGATCCCCTGAACAGAATTTTTTTTTTTGAATTCGCACCAATTGCATGAACCGCAATCCCTCGCGCGGTAATTCAAAACATTTGAATTCGCGGTACGTATATGATATTGTAATCGATTTACAGTATACTGCAAAAATAAATTTTGAATTTCCGCTTGAGCGATTGCGGTTCATGCAATTGGCGCGAATGCAAATAAATATTATGTTCAATTGATCTTTAATATTGAGTATCTTTAATATCTTTAATATTCCATTTCAAAATCCTTATTACAGAATGAGAACTCATTCGTGAAGGAGTGCTTGTCCACTCCTTATTCCTGGACAATCAAGATTGCTGCATGCCTCACTCCCTCGGGCAAGGAAATCGCGCTAGGAGGAAAGGCCGAAGAGGTGTGTGTTCTTAGGCAACCTTAAGTAAGCCTAAATTGTTCCTAACACACGATCCTTGACTTGGAACCAGCTGAGGAAATATTATCTATATGGAAAGCTGGAACTGTAGTTGGCCAAAGACTTCCATTAGCGTGTCTTACCTGCTAATAATTTTAAGATACGTGAACGATGATTTCTAGGGAAAACTGGTGTTCTCCTGCGTGCGCACTGAGAATGGAGCCAAGATCGATACTGATCTGATCACGAAAGGATGTGAGGATGGAAAATACAAGAGCGGTAAGTAGAAAGCGCTCGTCGTTGAACAGACCATCGACCGATCGATTGGCTAAAGTGCATTGAAAATTAAACGACAGTTTCTCGTACACTATTTTGAATTGATGTAAATGCAGATATTATATGACTTCTATGGTAATTGCTTCCTTCAGGAGAGACCTACCTCTCTTCCAATAAGCGCTTCAAGCTCAAGTGCATCGATGACTACGGAAGCAACAATATCGTAAGTATCGCTTTATATCCCGCATGCCGCCTATTTCGAGCAGAGAATTTATGATTGGTCGTTTGCTGCGTTCCGTATGGCGTGCGTAATGCATGATACATTTATTTCAACACATTCTATTGGCATGCTTTGGCTAACATGGTAGTAAACTTCAGGGTTGATAACTTCATTCCAGCTTGCGTGCATGACGGATTCCGAGAAGGAGGTCAAGGTGGGCGCTGAGCTCGCCGAGGGAGATTACAAGAACAAGTAGGTATTTCAATTGTCAATTGAAAGTAACATCCCCTACACTCCGTAGATATCCTTTTGGGCTTGCGCTCTATCCCAGCCGGGTTCTCATTGAAGCTCTCAGGTGCATCAATGAGGAGAATGGATCCGTCAGTTACCGAAAAGAGCCCATCGGAGGCGCGAGTGCCTCCGCCCAGAAGGGATGTGGACAGTTCGCAGTAGGTGGGTCGATCATGATCTTTGAACTATGAGCTTAGTTGATCATATTTGAAATGCTTTCTTCTCTTGAAATACGATACCAGATCGAAGAGAACCGATACATTAAAACAAACAGTTTAATTTTCACAATATGTTCGGGCAACGAATAAAATGACAGTAAAAACATAATAGTGATTTTTTTATAAATCTGGTGGACTCTCATCCGATACAGCTCCCTATGTTTACCTTATTAACAATATAATACAATCCAGGCGAACACATCCTCTCCAAGGACAAGAAGTTCAAGTTCACGTGCGTCGCTGATGGCAAGGTTGAATTCGTGAGTATTTTTTGAGTTCGAACTGTCGTAAATTGTGTTACCTACTCTTGGAAGGATACATTGCATTGCCATATCCACACTGTCTGTAACCACTTTGATCTTGATATTTCTTGCAGACGGCGTGCATCGTTGAGGGCGGAGAAGTGAAGTCGAACACGAAACAGACGATCGGAAAGTTCAGCTACGAGTGAGTTCTCAGTTGATATTTATTGATCTATCGAAAGGAAACCGAGAGAATAGAAATATGTTTCATCCAAGGACATGGGTTACGGTACGGTACCTAGTCTTGATTTACCAATCGATTTTTGACCATGAACCCCTATTAATTTTTTAACCACTTCCCTATCGATTGCGGGAGTGGTTCACCATGCATCGGGGTTCATGGTCTGAAAATACGTCTCCGCCAGTGTTGGGCAACTATGATAATCGCCCTTATTGCAGCTGCAAGGCCACTGCCAACGGAGGCGCATCCGTCGTGAGAAGATACATCATGCAGTGAGATGCAGTGAGACGAAATCATAAAAGAATCCAATCGATATAGAGCTGATAAATGTATATTTTCAATTTGTTTTCCACGACGAAATGCGTATGTGAAATTGGAATACAGTAACTCGAATTGCATACTCTCAAACATAAGTTAACACTTAGTTAAGAAAGAAGTCGTACAATTTGTGTAGGTGATCATGCACTGACTTCTCGTGCCTCATACGAACAGTTATGATATCAAAAAGTTCATATTATGCAACCAAGCGAAATTAAAATATATTTTTTTCGTTTTTTCGTTCGATTTACATAACCAATCCGAGAAATTTGAAAAAAAGTGAAAAAAAGTAATAGTGAAAGATAATAGTAATGATGCTAAGCAGTAATGAGCCTTTATATTTCACAACACAGAAGATGGTGTGAATGTAATTTGTAGATATGTTATTTATTTGTATCTGAAGGCAGACTTTCCGTTCTCGAGTAACAATACTCGAGTAGTAATGGTTGCCCGCTAAGAAAAATTGGCGCTTTCGCGAAAGCAATTCTTGTTCTTGATAATTCTCGATTGTGAATGACCGTCAAAGAGATTTATTTTTTTAGCCAGTGCAATTTCCGCTTTTCAACCCATTGTTGAGAAATAAATACGAAATCATCGAATTATTTTCGACAGTTTCAATTGGGTATTTTGAGGAATACACAACTGATTTCTGAAATATTAAAACGCGTTATCCGTAAGAACGCAGTGAACGGGTGAGATAGTGGCACAACTCCGGCAAAATGATCGTCCGGGGCTCAAACTTTCAGAATATGGCCACTAGGGACAACTAATCTTTCAAACAGGAGCAGAAGCCAAAATATCGATTTTGACCTACAAAAATCGATAATTTCAAATTTTAGATTTCGACGTCGTGTTATACATCATTCGAAAGAGCGTGAAAAGTGATATTTAAATCTAGGTTTTGACACAATTTGGTCAAGAAGATCGCGCAAAAAAATGTAAAAGTATGAAAAAATTCGCCATTTAACTCAAATTTGGTGCCATCTACCCATCTTAAATGCACAACTTCATCCCAGTTTTGACACATATTATGTGAAATTCATCGTAGAAACCGAATATGTTCTGAAGCCGGCAAATATTCGGTGCCCAAGAACCGAAAAGATATTCCGTATGGAGCGTACTCCACCCAAAATTTCGTTTCAAATTAACTTTTTCTTAGTTTTTAAGAAGTGTTTGCATATTTTCGTCGAAATATTGTCTTTACCAACATGTTGGAACATAATGCGACACATCTCGCCTCTTTATGATTTGAATAAAAAATTTCGATTTCCAGACCCAAAAAATTTCGAGTTTTTGAAAAGTTTTGAAATCTTCGATTTAATAGTCTAGAATGAGTTTCGAGGACATTTTTAATTATTTTAGAGTGCATTAAGAGCAAATTGAGCACAAATACAACACTTTTTAAATTTTGTATTTTCAATGCTTTCCAGACAGGGGTAATTTTGAAAAAATTCAAAAATTGTAAAAAATATCTTCTGATTTTTACATTAGAATGAAGGGATACAGGCTCAAACATCAATTATAAGTCAAAATTGCAATGGTTTCAAAACTTTTCAAAAAATCGAAAATTTTTGGGTCTGGAAATCGAAATTTTTTATTCAAATCATAAAGAGGCGAGATGTGTCCCATTATGTTCCAACATGTTGGTAAAGACAATATTTCGACGAAAATGTGCAAATACTTCTTAAAAACTAAGAAAAAGTTAATTTGAAACGAAATTTTGGGTGGAGTACGCTCCATACGGACTATATTTTCGGTTCTTGGGCACCGAATATTTGCCGGTTTCAGAACACATTCGGTTTCTACGATGAATTTCACATAATATATGTCAAATCTGGGATGAAGTTGGGTATTTAAGATGGGTAGCTGGCACCAAGTTTGAGTAAAATGGCGATTTTTTTCACACTTTTACATTTTTGCGCGATCTTCTTGACCAAATTGTGTGAAAACATAGAATTAAATATAACTTTTCACGCTCTTTCTAATGATGTATAACACGAGGTCCAATTCGCAAGTTTGAAATTATCGATTTTTGTAGATCAAAATTGAAATTTCGGCTCCTACTTCCGGTGGAAAGATTAGTTGCCCCTAGGGATCTTATTCTGAAAGTTTGAGCCCCCGGCGATCATTTTGCCGGAGTTGTGCCACCCCACCTGCAGTCTTACAGATAATGCGTTTTAAGGATCTAAAGATATTTTTGTTGCTTTCAAGCATTTTGTTATCTCTCAAGGACGCAGAAGCACCTCTCAAATCACCGTGGTTGGCGTATAAAAAAGAAGAGAAGAAGGGGGAAGATCATTCTGCCCCCAATGCATCTTCTCCTGCTTTTCTCCTGCTTTGGGCTCGCCCTCGCCACTCAGAACATGTGCGATAAGAAGTACAGGGACGGGGAGATTTACGTAAGTCTTTTCATTATCCTGCAATGATCTGACTCTCTTCGGTTTGAACGCTCTCTCATCGGTCAGATATACGAGAGAGCGTGCAAACTGAAGAGAGTCAGACGATTGCTCTCGATCCCCTACCTCAACCTTATTTCAACTTATTTCAAGCTACCATCACTGTACTAAATCTTCCGTAGCGCAATAGCTTAGAGTAATTTCCTTAACTTTAATCAATAATATCATTTAAGCCTTTAATCATTTAGTCAACCCTTACTCTTGCTAACTCACATAATTCAGAATGAGGGCAACTTCGTGAAGCAATGCAAGGCAGACGACTATTCTTCCACCACTAAAGTCATCGGTTGTATAGCTCCCTCGGGAAAGCATTTTCCCATGGATAATCAAATCACAGAGGTGAGTCCTTATGCTCAACTCCAGGATTCTAGAGACGGCGAAGAAATACTTTGGATGGTAGCTTGTATAATATGTTGAGACATGCTCCGCTTTATATTTTAGTATACTAAAGATATACTAAAAGTTGTTGCTTATAATCGGTTCCGCTGAACGCTGGTCTGAAGTAGGGTTGGCAGTACGAGACAAGGTAGCGACTTCCATCTTGTATTGCGAAATCAGGCGCGAGTCTACTCTGTCCATTATTATCAACCCTAAATTTAAAAAAAAATCTTCATAAAAAACAGTACCGCAATGCACTCCCCGAAGGATGTGTGTCCCTCATACGGGAATACCTTTAACTTTAACCTTACTCTTTCCAGGCTGGCATTGTCTACTCGTGCATCAATGATGGAGAAAGAGGAGCTAAGATCTCAGCCGTCCCCTCTCGCTTGCCACCAATCGAGCCGAAGGAAAACCTCAAGTGTGCGGACAAGTACGATAACGGAGAGAAATTCGTTGGTTGTTCATCTTTGTGAAATCTCTACTTAAAGCGCGTTGAATAGGTTCTCTCATCGGATCTTCTAAAGCAACTTCTTTCTGTCCTATTTTCCAGTTCATTCTTACAGCAATCAGCAACGTTTCTGTTTGTCACCAATCTCCCTCCATTGCAAATATACTATGTTTTGTCAAGGAAATTATAGTTATCGATGCTGTATTCTTCAGAATGAGAACTCCTTCGTAAAGGAGTGCTCATCCACTCCCTACTCCTGGACCATCAAAATCGTCGCATGTCTCACTCCCTCGGACAAGGAAATTACGCTCGGAGGAAAGACCGAAGAGGTGCTTCAACATTGAACTATATTCAATTCAATTCAATTCAATTATTTATTCCGTTCATGTGGGAATATTCAAGATGTCATTGTGGAATGGTGTCGAAAAACGGAGGTCCGTCGATGTGGTCGAATCGGGTTTGCTTGCAGCAAGGGTATAGAAGGGAAGGGGTGGGTTCTCATTGATGTAGCCAATTATGGATAACGGATTTGGGAAATGATAGAGGGGGCTGTGAGGAGATGAGAGAACGGAAGGAATTATGTGGGAGAACAACAAAATCTGTGGTAAGAGAATTCCAAAAGGAAATGGATCTAGATACGAGTGTGGAATACGACTTCGGAGGGATAAAGGGTAAGGTTATTCGAAGAGGGTGACCATTACGGAGAGGGCGGGTGAGAGGGGCAGGGATAAGAAGAGAAGAAAAGTCAAGTAAATAGCGACTGTGTAGAATGGAATGAAGGAACACAATATCGGTTACGATTCTACGGCTTTCAAGAGTTGTTAATTCAAGAAATTGCATTCGTTCAAAATAAGGTACATGAGGAAGAACGCACCGGGAGTAAAGCCTACGAGAGAAGTCACGTTGTACTTTTTCTAGTTCCTTAGTCAATTCGACAGAATGGGATGGGTTCCAAATAACTGAACAATATTCAAGGTTAGGAAGAACAAATGTTGTATAGGCTTTCTTGTAAATGGTGGGGCATTTACTATGAAATGACTTAAACATGAGGTTAATTTTGGAGCGGGCCTTAGCAACAATCTTTTGTATGTGATAAGAGAAAGAGAGATTGGGGGAGAAATGGACACCTAAGTCTTTAACGATTACTTTTGTTACATTCTTCTCTTTTACAGTGGGCTCATTGAGGAGAACCCCATTAATAAAGTACGATCTACGGGGATTATGCAAGCCGAAATGTACAATATGATATTTGGTCTCAGAGATACCTAAATTCCATTGAGAGGACCAAGAGGAGACCGAGTCTAATGCATTTTGAAGATCGTCAGAATATTTGGGCACTTCAGCATACAATTTGAGGTCATCTGCATACACGGAATAGTGAATGGTCATTGGGAATTGGGAACTAATATCATTAATGAATAGAATGAAGAGGAGAGGGCCTAAGCAGGATCCCTGCGGAACTCCCGATCTCATAAGGAGAGGGGGAGAAATAGATGAGTCTATAAAAACGGATTGGGTTCTGTTGGAAAGGTAGGAATGAAACCACGATACAAGGTGGTCAGAGATGCCTAACTGGGACAATTTGAATAACAATAGCCTATGGTCTATGCTATCGAACGCTTTCTTAAAATCAATATACACAGTATCAAATGGGGAACCATTTTTAGAGATTCTAAGATAATGGGAAAAGGTTTCAGCAAGATTCGAGGAGGTGGATCTACTATTACGAAATCCTGATTGTCGTGGATCAAAGAGGTTATTTACATCTAGAAAAGTGGTGATCTTCTCGATAAGTATTTTCTCAAAAACTTTGCATACAGAGGAAGTGAGCGAGATAGGCCGAAAGTCTGATATGGAGTTACTGGTTTTCTTTGGAATGGGTTTGACCAAAGCTTGTTTCCATAAGATAGGGACATCGCAGGTAAGAAGGGACTTATTATATTAGAAAGGAGGGATAATTTGCATTTAGAAAGGACGATGCTGGGAATATTATCAGGAGTAATATTAACTTTAGGTGATAGACTACGAAATGCACATAAAATATCTAGGTGGGAAATAGCTGGGAGGTCAAACGTAAGAGATGGTGTAAGGAGCGGGAGAGGACAATTCATTGGGTGGGAGAAAACAGAAGAGAAAAACTGAGAAAAGGCAACACACTTATCATCATTAGTAAGAAGAGTAGTACCAGAATTATCTATTATCGCGGAGGGAGTAAGTTTAGGGGAGCTCAGTTTACCATTACAAAATTGATAAAAGGATTTGGAATTCGAAGAGGCTACGATTTTACTCTCTATGTAACAATGAAAACGATTAAGCGCAGACTTGAAACGATTATGCATTCGAATTGATGCTACACTGTTAGGAGCGATACGAGCTAAATTATGGCTTTTGCCATATAAAATCCTAACATTCTTGGGATATTTGGAGAGCTCAGAGGGCCTAGAGAGGGGGACGTAAGAATCAAGAAGGTCATTAATAAAATTGGTGAAATAAATGTAGGCATCATTCGCGTTCAAATCTCTAAGAGCAATGGTCCAATCGTGATAAAAAATGTTTTCATTGGGAATGCCAGTCAGCTAATCTGTACATTCTAGAGGGAGTGTACTGGCGTGGAGGAGGAGAAGGGATACGAAGGTCAAAATTTACACTAATATGGTCACTAAGCGGAATAGAAGGAGATACATTATGGATAATGTCATAATTACAGAACACCAAGTCTAGAAAGCTTAGACAACGGGTAGGAAAAGTAACATATTGATTAAAACGGTTGTCGGCCATAAAACTCAATAGGTCATTTTGAGTAGGAGATGAAAAGGCAAGCCAATTTACTTGGGGTAGATTAAAATCACCTAAAATTATACACGGAAAACTGTCATTAGCGAGGAGGGATAAATAATTTACAAGAGAAGTAAGCGAAAGGGAGGGAGAGGATGGGGAGCGATAAATGGTAATTATCCTGATTTTGCGGTACGGAAGGTTGTTGGTAAAAGTCAGATACAAGTCTACAGTAATAGCTTCGATAAGTGGACAGGAAAAGGAAGAGATTAAAGCGGGAGAGAGGGAGCTATGAACGATTAAGGCGACGCCACCGCCTCTGCCACTATCATCAGAAATCTCTCGATCATTGCGAAACACAAAATAGTCATGATAGCTATTGATTAATAAGGAATCATTATCGCTACTAGCGAGCCAAGTTTCAGAATATGAGAGAACGTGATATGTAAAAGACGCGAGGAGAAACGAGAGAGATTGAGTCTTGCACCTAATCGATCGGCAATTTGCATAGAATAGAGAGACATTGGGAGAGGATGGGGAAGGAATAGATCGATTGCGTGAGGAATCGGGGGAAGGTAGAGCACAAGAGGGAACGATAAATGGTAGCAAAAGAGAAGGACTAGAGAGGGATAAGAGAGGAGGGATACCCTTGCTGCTCCCGTCCTAGACTGGCTGCTTCTTGGTGGTGGCTCGGATGGTGACGTGGCTCGCCTTGGCGGGCGCAGAGGACGAGGCTGAAGTTGCACCAGCAGAGGAAGACGCATCATCTGGAGTGGAATCATCGGCAGGAGGGTTCTGGTCACGGGAGCCGCGCGGTGTTCCGTAATTGGGGGGAAGGGGTCTCGGGTTACGGTATGTGATTAGGGAGTAATCACGGACGCCATAGACGATCTGGCGACATTCGAGGTTTTTCTTCACTGCTTCCTTCCTCGCATCTCTCTCCAACTGCAGTTGATGAGGAGTGAGGTCACGACGAACGAATGATGAGGGAGAGACGAGGGGAGGAGGACGTCCTGCCTTCGAGCGGATGCCGGAGAGGAACGAGTCACGGAGAGCTTTCGACTCGAAAGCGATCTTCAGGGGACGGCTCTTGGGAGGGCGATCAGAGGGATGACGATGGAATTTCACTTTTCCCTCGCTGAAGGCCTTCTTGCACTCATCGGAACCAGAGTAGGTCACAAGATCAGAGACGATCTTCTGATCCTGCTCCTTTGATCCTTTGGAGGGCTCACTGGGCTCAACCGATCCGATGACGACAGCTCTGCATTCTTTATCCTCGTACTCCGCCTTGTCCGAGACGGCCTTGGTCACTGCCTCGTAGACCTCACGAGCCACGTCTACTACAGGGGGAAGAGAGGTGAAAGCGGGGGAGGGAGGGGGAGCGGCAGCATTCTGCTTGAGAAAAGAGAGGATCTCCATCTGGACGACCATCATCTTATCAACCTTGGCACTGAGAGCATCAACACTAGCTTGGCTGGCTGGGCGAACGGAACGAGCCTCAGCGGGAAGACCAGGCTTGGGGGGAGCTTTGGGGGTATCATTAGTCATCGCGCAGGGAGGAGGGGCGAAGCGAATTGAAATGACCTACCACCTCAAGTGGGATACGACCACCTCCGTGCGTCGGCTTCCCACACTGCCGACTAGCGAAGACGAGGGGTAGAACACGTGGAGGAGAGGAGACGAGGGGAGGGGTCTATATTGTATATTGTCAATACATAGTCATACCGTATACTATCTGATGCAAGTCGAGTTCGAGAAAACTAGCCTTTGCTTTTATGGTTGCTTTTATGGCTCTAGGGAAAATTGGTGTTCTCCTGCGTTCGAACAGATAATGGAGCCAAGATCGATATTGACCTGATCACGAAGGGTTGCGAGGATGGAAAGTACAAGAGCGGTAAGTAATATGGAACAAAAGCAATTTACAGAAACAAATCAGACTTAATAGTAAGTAAAGTTTCTCTCGGGACACATGCCCACTCGAAATCTCTTTTCAATTTTTTTAAGATGGAAGCCTGTAGGGGGTGGTCGAACTCTGCTTATATCAGCGATAGGAGTCGTATTCAGGCCAGACCTACCTCTCCTCAAACAAACGATTCCTGCTCAAGTGCGTCGACGACTACGGCAGTAACAATATTGTAAGTATCGCTTTAAATTCCGCATGCCGCCGTTTTCGAGCAGATAATTAATGATTAGTCGTTTGTTGCGTTCTGTATGGGATGATCATTTAGTTCCACACAATCTCGTCGCATCCTATGAGAGAGACGTGGTAGTAAAATTTAGGGTTGATCACTTCACTGCAGCTTGCCTGCATGACGGATTCCGACAAGGAGGTCAAGGTGGGCGCGGAACTCATCGAGGGAGATTACAAGTACAAGTAGGTATTTCAATTGTCAGTTGAAAGTAGCATCCCTTAGACTCCGTAGATATCGTTTTGGGGCTTGCGCTCTATTCCAGACGGGTTCTAATTGAAGCTCTCAGGTGCATCAATGAGGAGAATGGATCCGTCAGTTACCGTAAAGAGCCCATCGGAGGCGCGAGTGCTGCAGCGCAGAAGGGATGTGGGCAGTTCGCCGTCGGTGAGTCGGTTATGATTGATCATTGAACTATTACATGAACTATTACATCGTTGATCATCGTTGAACTTCTTTCTGGATACGATACTAGATCAAGAACCGTCGGATTAGAACCAAAAAGTATCCTTCTCCAATATTTCACAATAAAGGTAAATGTAAAGGTGCAGCCACGTCAAGCGATTTTACAGTCGTGAACGACTACGCTAGGTGGTGTAGTGCGGTGCGGCCGACTACTGCTAGGAATACGTAACCCTGCTGTCCAAAGTGCTTCTAGGGAACGTTACCTTTCGCGACCGAGGTCACTGCCAATTTACCGACCCCGGAGGGATAGAGGGCTTGGTCTGCCCAGGCGAGTGATCGAACTCGGGACCCTTGTATGACGAGCGGCGCCTCACACCACTGCGCCACCCACTCCATATTTTCGTATTTATTTACATATTTATTTACGCCATACGGCTACAGTTTCGCAATATTTCACAATAGGTTCGGACAATGAAGAGCATGACTTGGTAAAAACAAGCAATAGTGCTTGTTTACAGAAGAATAGTACTTTTTTTACAAATCTTGTGGATTCTCCTCCGATACAGCACCCTATCTACAATATATTAAACACTGGAGACTAGAACATTTTTCCTCACGCGATATTGTACCATATCTACAACAAATATCCAATCCAGGAGATTACATTCTTTCCAAGGATAAGAAGTTCAAGTTCACGTGCATCGCTGATGGAAAGATTGAATTCGTGAGTTCTTTAGAGTTCCAACTTAGGTCCGATCTAATATTTTGCAAGCTTTCAATAGGTTGCGAGATATCTCTCGCAACCTATTGAATAATGAAGAAACCGCCAGTTTCTCGGAAATTTGAAATTTGAACTTTGGTCTTTGTATTTCTCTTTCAGACGGCGTGCATCGTCGAGGGAGGAGAAATGAAGGCGAACACGAAACAAACTATCGGAAAGTTCAGCTACGAGTAAGTAGGATTCGAAAATCGTGTCACTATGTATTAATTTTGCACATTTTCTCGGGAGCTAGCGTGGATAATTAGCAAAAGAAGAAGAAAAATGAGGAAATTATCTTCCGTAACAGATTAAAAGGAAAAAAAAACAGTTTAAGGCGGGAGCCCATTGGAACAAATTTTGATCTGCCTAACTTCAGTTGTAAATCAACTGCCAACGGAGGAGCATCCGTCGTTAGAAGATACATCATGGAGTAATTTTGCAAACACTGCTCATCATAATCTAATTGTAATTATTCTGAACTGATAAATGTAACTATTCAATGAGCCCGTTACTACGAAATGTGCATGTTCAAATTTGGAGAGAGTCAAACAGAACGAAAATACAGTAAGACTGAAAAAGCTGAATGAACTGAAAAGAGCAAGGACCTGACTCCATAGTTGCCCACGCCGCTGCCTCGGCAGGGGGGTGGGCAGAAAAAACCATGACCCTGGGTTCATGGGTGGCAGGGGGTGGGCAGGATATTGCCCACCCCCCTGCCACACATGAACCCCGGGTCATGGTCAAAAAATCGATGGTAGGTCAGGGGTAGGTCAAGACCCTGATTACCGCGAACTGTTTTTTTTCAACATTTGAAAATACCGTACCCTAATTAAAAAATCAAAGTACCGTACCCAATCGATAGTACAGTACCACCAGATATCATATCCCATTACCGTAACACCGACTATCGCGAACTAACTTTATTTGTAATAAGTCCTGGTGCCGTGCCCAATCGATCTGGTACCGTGCCCGATCGATAGTACAGTACCCAACTGACTACCGTAACCCAGTTCCGTGGGTCAGATCTAGTTCCTTGGGTCAACCATTTTTCTAAAAATCCAAAATCATTTTCTAAAAATCCTAAATCGATTATAGCATGGCTCTACACTAATTAGATTTACGGTAGGATGCTTCAATTTTTTATTATCGATTTAGGATTTTAGAAAAATGTTTGACCCAAGGAACTAGATCTGACCCAAGGAACTGGGTTACGGTAGTAAGTTGGATACTGTATAATCGATCGTTCACGACATCAGACCGATTGTGCACGTTACCAGGACATCTTGAAAATAAAGTTAGTTCGCGATAGTCGGGGTTACGGAAGTGGGATACGGTATATGGTGGTACTGTACTATCGATCGGTTACGGTACTTTGACTTTTTAATTAGGGTACGGTATTTTCAATTTTTGAAAAAATCAGTTTACGGTAATCGGGGTTACGGTAGCTATATACGGTATCAGTAAGTACTGTACTATCGATTGGTACAGTACTTAGTCTTGACCTACTCATGGCCTACCATTGATTTTTTGACCATGACCCCGGGTTCATGGTAGGACTGGGGTGAGCAAAAGACCATGACCCGGGGTTCATGGGTGGCAGGGGGGTGGGCAAGCCGCGCTAGCTCTGGGCAACTACAGTCGCGCCAGAAAGTGAGTAGACGATTTTTATTTTTTATATTGCTGAAGCTTTTATTTTTTATATTGCTGAAACTTTTGCTGAAGCTCATTTTACAATTTAGATGTTGTGGTACTATACACCAAATCCATCGAGGAATACGATGCGAGTATTGAGTCATCACGTGCTTCATAACTGATTGCGTAGTGATGACGCAATCGAATTTCACTTTTTCAAACAGGCGTTATTCTTACACAGATTTTTTACAGCTTGCCAAACTTTCTGACGCTAGAGGTAGGACCGAGGCCTATCCAGAATATTAATTTGAAGTTGCTGTTCGGTCGCACATTGGCTGCAGCCTTGCTGCAAAATCGATGTCGAAAATTCAGATCTCGGCTTCTAGACAACCTAGAGACTCGTTTAAGGCACCAACATTATTGCCGTCTTGAGTCCATATGATCCTGAGAATATAAAAACAATATCTTGAAATTTGCCCTGAGGGCATGAAAAAATCACTTTTTCACATGACCACTTTTTGGAGATTCATAACTATGCACGAACTGAATATTAAAATCTGGTTTTTGCTTAGTCATGTTTAAAATGTTTTATTTATATGATTCCCAACTTTTTAGAGCGTTTTGATATCTTTTCTATCCGCGGCGATCGTTTTGCGGAGGCACTTTCAAGTCCCGGACTCGCTATTTTCGTCTGCACTCTCTCTCCAACTTTGCCCAAAGTTATTAAAACATTACAAAAAGCTGGAATTCAGTTCTTCAGAACGTGTTGGACATGTACACACAATAACAAAAGTTTTCCTTAACTTTCTCTCAAACTTGTTTTCGAAGGGCCATGCAATCAGGACCATTGTGCACCTCCGAAAAACGATCGCCGCGAACCGGAACGCTATTTAAACACTCTAAAAAGTTGGAAATCACATATATATAATATTTTGAACACGACTAAGCAAAAACCAGATTTTTAAATACATTTCCCGAAAAGTTATGAATGTCCAAAAAATGGTTATACAAAAAAGTGATTTGTTCATGCCCTGAGGGCAAATTGATAGGTTTTGTTTTCATATTCTCAGAATGAACTTTACTCACGATGCCGATCATTTTGACGGTTTGAACAGATCTCTAGCTTGCCTAGAAGCTGAGCTATTAATTTTCGATATCGATATTGCAGCAAGGCTGCAGCCAATATGCGACCGAGCAGCAACTTCAAATTTATATTCTGGATAGGCCTCGGTCCTATCTCCAACGTCAGAAAGTTTGGCAAGCTGGAAAAAATCTGTGTAAGAATAACGCCTGTTTGAAAAAGTGAAATTCGATTGCGTCATCACTACGCAATCAGTTATGAAGCATGTGATGATGCAATACTCGCATCGTATTCCTCGATGGATTTGGTGTATAGTACCACAACATCTAAATTGCAAAATGAGCTACAGCAAAAGTTGTATCAAAAATGAAAATCGTCTACTCACTTTCTGGCGCGACTGTATGCCTGACTCTCTTCAGTTTGCCGGTCAGAGAGACGAGAGAGCGTGCAAACTGAAGATTGCTCACTGAAAAACAATGATCTGCTCGAGTGCTTTCGTCGTGAAAGGCACGGGAAGAAGATTTCATTACACGGATAAAAATATCACAATCATGAAATTATCTAGAACTGATGTGTGTATCACGTGTTCCACGAGTCAGTGGATGTGTGCGGGAACATTTTTAAAAAAGTTGTGCCAGATTCGACTCATATTTTAGTGTTAGAATACACCAGACGTAAGATTTCGATAAATATGGTTCATTGGTCCCAGAGCCGGCTTTTAGGAATTTTCCGGTTTTGCAGCCGGTTATGATGTATCTCAGCTCCCAGATGAGCTATTGGGGTGTCCGGAAAGTTCGTATAATTTTTTTGTTTTTATTTTTTATTCAATGCTTTACAATTCTCAGTGACCAATGTATGCCCCTTCTTTCTCACTACCTCCCTCCAGCAATTGGGCAGGGTCTCGATTCCTCTCTTCCAGAATGCGGGTTTCTTCGAGACCGCCCAGTTCACGAAAGCCCTCACACTTCATCTCGATTCTTGAACTTCTTTCCTTTGCAGAAGTCAGAGAGAGCGGAAGCAGTGATAGTCGCATGGGGAGAGATCCGGGGAATACGGTGGATGGGGAATCCTCTCGATCTTCAGCTCGTCCATTTTCTTCTGGGTCATCTTCGCTCGATGTGGGCGAGCATTGTCCCAGAAGAAGAATTTTGCCCTGGTTCAGGAGTCTGGGAGGGACTCTGATCGCGACATCTTCCAGTTGTTCAGAGAAGAGGTCGGCATTGATGCTGGTGCCAGGGGCGAGGATCTCCCAGTAGATGGGACCGAGCACTGAGAAGAAGAAGCAGAGGAGTTCCTTCTTTCCGTGCTCTTCCTTCTTCGGGACGGGCGTGGGCTTCTCATCTGCATCCACCCATTGCAGTCTCCTCACAGGGTTATCGTACGTGATCCACTTCTCATCTGTAGCGATGATGGAATTGACCCATCGAAGATTGGATCTACGATGGAGTAATTCACGACAGACTTGAACACGATTTTTCAGCTGTTCGGGGGGGAGGTAATGGCGAATCACTTGTGGGAGTTTCGGCTTCTTCCCAGATCGATGGAGGATATTGGACACCGTTGATCTGGGAGTACCAGTATCCTTATTCAACTCACGCACACTGGCCATGGGCTTGCGCTTCAGTGTGCGGAGAACGAGAGGCTGATCGAGGGAGGGAAGGCGTCCAGAGCGGGGTTGATCATCGAGACCAAACTCCCCTTTCTTGAAGCGGGAGAACCACTTATAGCAGAAGGGTATGAAGGGGGCGTCAGCTCCTTCCGACTGGGCCAGGGCAGAGTGGGCCTCCTTCACGGATCGGCCAAGACGGTAGTAATGAAGTAAAACTGCTCGGAGGTAGAGATGGGAGTCCATCACAAGAATCAATGTAGCAACTAGGAGACTGATTAAATCCTCTCACTACTCAACGTCAGAATGATGCAATACATTGTTGACAAACAGATTGCGCAATCACTGCATTTGATCGCGAACTGACTTTTTTCCAAAGCATTATACGAACTTTCCGGACACCCCAATAGAATGATGGCACTGGGCTCAAAATGTGTGGAATATTATTTCCAGAAACTTTTATGTTTAGTGGGAGACGATTAGACAAAAAATAAAAATTATCTGGATGAAAAACCTGTTTTGTCATCAAAATATAAATATTATCTTTCTCGAAACTGTGATTTTTCTTTTTCTAACGATCAAATATTGTTGTTGGTTAAAGGTATGTGCAGAAAATCGTGTTTTGGAGCAGGGTTCTACTCGCGTTTCTTGATTTAAAAATTATTTTCAAAATGTTGCACAATTTTGAAATATCTTTGCACGTCGCGCTCATCCTCGAAGAACCTTGCTCCAAAACACGATTTTCTACACATACCTTTCACCAACAATATTTGATCGTTAGAAAAAGAAAAATCACAGCTTCGAAAAAGTCATTTTTTCGACTCTTCCAGCTCTCCATTCTAAGTACTATTTCTTCTGCATGACAAGTGAGAGAGCGCATGGAAGGAAGATTGTCATTTCTTGCGAAGACATCCCAATAAAAGAGAGAGGAGCGGAGTATAAATCATCCTGTCCCGATGCATCTTCTCTTCCACCTCACTTATGTCGGACTCGCGTTAGCCGCCTCCCCGCTCAGACTCAGAGAAGATATCAAGTGCGAAGGAAAGTATGCGAATGGACAGAAATACGCGAGTCGCTTTCCTTTGATTTTCATCTTTCCGTAGTATTAGCCTCGAGGCTGAAGCTACTAGTATTATTTATCGTAATTGGAAACAGTTCAATGTTTACTAAATGACAACTGCAGGACCGCACTAGGAAGTATGGCCCCATTTAAACTGAGAATTGATGGCGTAATTCTAGTAGTAACGATTCGAAAATCATCATTCAGACCGAGGGCGATTTCGTGAAGCGTTGCGATTCTTCCTATGACTATGCCTTCATGCCGACTATCGCTTGTCTCACTCCTTCTCGCCAGGAGATCGCCGTAGGCGAAACACTTGAGGAGGTGAGGTCTTGGGTTCCCCTTTCTGGCAATTGTTTTCGGGTGTTGTAGAGTAGTTTTCAGATGCTGTACTAAGCAGCTGGGCTGGCCAGCTATAAAAACATTCCAAATAGGATCATATCCCCAGGGACACGCGATGCAATAAGTTACGCCTCGCTTTACTTCAACAGTTTAGAGGGGTAGGGAGCGTTACTGTAGAGCAAGTTTCTTGTGCGTTGCCAATAGAGATCGATAAACGATACCACGGTCTCTTCATTTTACACACTCTCTCACCGCTCGACCGGTCTAGAGAGTGTGTAAAATGAAGAGACAAAGGCCCGAATTACGAACTCTAGTTGCCAATACTGAGGTAACAAGAGGAACAAATAGTTACGGGGATAGGGTAAAACTATAGTTGTTCTCAGCACATATTGTACGTTCGCTATCCTTCGCCGTCATTCTGGCAGTCAGTATGATAGGGTAAGATTACTGGGAAGCACACTTAAGTATTTTCAGTTTGAAATCGTATATTCGTGTGAAAAAGATGGGAGATGGGATGCGAAGTTATCGACGGTACGCTCTCCGTTTCCCAAGATCCTCAAGTGCGAAGGAGGATATAGGAACGGACAGAGATTCGTAAGTTCATGTTCTCGACTATGGCAACGATGCTTAAAGCGAACCTCATTCAGACCGAGGGCAAGTTTGTGAAACGGTGTTACGCTTCCAATGACTATGCCATGGCTCACGCCGAAGCTTGCCTATCTCCCTCAGGAATGGAAATTGCCATCGGAGACAAACTTGTGGAGGTGATTACATGTAATGCTTTATAAAGTTGCATCCACTCTAGCTACAATCGGAACTAGGTCGGATGACGACCTACTGGATGAATGAACCCTCCAGTAGAACTTTCACAGAATCATTTTTGACACTTTGGGAACCTAGTGTAAAAATTCTACAAAAGGGTCCATTTTTTGGTCATCAAGTAGGTTACCATCCGACGGTGATCATCCGAACTAGTGCCCTGCAATCTTTGTCAGCGTCGATGAAAAGCTGCAAACTTGAACCATGTTTCCCCACCTCTCAGGGTGATATCGTATTCTCATGCGACGGTGACGGTCTGGGAGCTAAGCTCTCGGCGGTTCCCTTCCCTTCACCTTCTGTCGACGACAATGACAACCTCAAGTGCGCGGACAAGTACTTGAGCGGAGAGAGATTCGTTCGTTTTCCATTTGAAGTACTTTTGTCTTAAATTAAATCAGTACTAATATGCAATTTGAATTAGCGGATCAAGCATTGATATCCAAATTTGGCTTAGCACCCATACCAGTTCTTAATCCAGATTCATCAAATTTATATTGAATAGTTGAATTGGTACACTATCACACTCGCTTTCAGAAGGAGAAGTCCTTCGTGAAGGAGTGTTCATCTACTCCTTATTCTTGGGCCATCAAGATCGTAGGATGCCTAACTCACTCGGGCAAGGAAATCGCACTCGGAGGAAAGACAGAAGAGGTACGATAGACTATCTGACTAAAGCGGTTTTAGGTTAATGACGGAAGAGCTGTGACTTTCAGGGAAAACTGATTTTCTCGTGCATGCACACTGAAAATGGAGCCAAGATCGACACTGACCTGATCGCCAAGGGATGCGAGGACGGAAAGTACAAGAGCGGTAGGAAGAGATTTAATTGCGATCATTTTAGTTTATATACCGGCAAGATGTGAGGATTTTCCTATGTGATTCATTATCTAGAGGGCTATGTGCAGAGCTTTTTAACAAGGAAATATTATGGTCGTTATCCCAGGCCAGACCTACCTCTCCTCGAACAAGCGATTCCTGCTCAAGTGCATCGATGACTACGGAAGTAACGATATCGTAAGAAACGCCTTAAATTCAGTCATACGCTTTTTCGCGTAGAAATTCGCGTCTCTCACTTAGATTGAAATGGCTGTTAAAAATGTGGATCGTTGATCTATCTTCATTATAGCTTGCGTGTATGACTGATGCCGGCAAGGAGGTGAAAGTGGGCGAGGAGCTCGCCGATGGTGTATTCAAGTACAGGTAGGTCGACTGGTTTCACATATCCCTTACCAGAATTCTCTCTCTCTCTCGTACTCATCATTGGGATCAAAATTTCATTTTCCAAGATCAAATCAGTGGTTCAGATTTCGCAGGTGCATCAAGGAGTCCGAAGGCTCTGTCAGCTATAAGAAGGAGCCCATTGGAGGCTCGAATGCTTTAGCGCAGAAGGGATGTGGACAGTACGCCGTCGGTGGGTAGAGCTCATTGTAGATACAGTTGATCTTTGGCCTTTGTTATTAGTGTTTTCTTTGCAGTATGATGCATTAGGCCGGATGTGAACTATGACGTGAGGCCGATTTGATATATCAAATGGGGGAGGCCGTCATAGTTCTCAACCGGCCCGCATCAGGTGAGGACATCTACTCCAAGGATAAGAAATCGAAGTTCACGACGTTCAGGTTTAGATGCGTCGCTGGCGGCAAGATTGCATTGGTGAGTAATAGGGCTCTCTTATTGGAAAACTAGTCCGCCTGCCCCCCGCCTTCGGCGGGGGCCCCGTCCTAGCGGAGTAGGTTTCGCAAAAACTCGTTCGCAACTTGTTGACGCTCGATCTCTCTCCATCCATGTTTCGTAATAATTTCGCAATCCGAACAGACGCCATCACACAGCGCTTTATATTTAGGTATATATGTTTGTTGATTGTTCGGGTATGTCTCCATTAAAAAACTAAACAAACGCTTGTCAACTATATAGGACCCCTGAATCATATCCGAAAATGTCACTAACAATTTTAAATAAGAGAGCGCTAGTGAGTACCTTAGGTCGTATTGTGGATGTGTCGGTGAGTTCAGAGGGAGAGGGATGAGAAGGAACAGCAATTTATCATATTGATCGTAATATAATGAGAGAACTGAATCATTGGATTACTAATTCATATCTCAAATTTCATGTTAGTGCTTATTCTTTTTTGCACGCTTTCTCGGTAGTTCGAATTTTGGGAGCATTTAGAATAAAGAAACCGTTGTTTTATGACAACGTTGGTCTATCGTTGGATGTTGATCTTTGCACCCTTTAATCTTGCAGATGTCGTGCATCATTAACGGACGAGAAGTGCAGGCCAACGCGAAAGTGACAATGAATATGTTTAGCTACGAGTAAGTCATTCGATCCCATTGGCGGAGCGCAGAAAATGCAGAATAGTGCCCCATCCTCACATGAGCACTAGTGCATGTTAAATAAATGCCTGATAAATGATGAAATATAGAAGTGAGGCTGCCTGTTAGGGAAGAGTCGTACAAATGTGCCTATTTTGTGTTACACAAATGTATGCACGTCAATGTAGTTTTAGGATCATCCACATTTTTTCCATAGTTTTCCAATTACATAGATCAATTTTTCGAGGTATCCGAGTTGCACGCAAACTTTCAGATCTCTGCAATATTTCCTTCCCCAAGATGTTTGGTATCGCAGGTCTTTCGTTAATAGTTTTGACTAGTTGTCACACAAAATACAATCATTAGTCAACTTTGAAGCCAGTATTCGTGTATTGCGCATACATTCTGGCTGAATAACTCGTTTTCTTGAACTAAGTTATCAGATTATATGATACAAATATTGGAAGAAATCGATATATTACTGGACATCATACACGCAATATCAAAATTATGATGTTATTTGAACGAAAAGTCTTGGGCTTTAATGCGAACGTTTTCAAAGGCATTCATATCAAGGTATTCCAGAACATAACGCAGTAAACAGAAATAACGACATAACACACACAGACAAAAATTAGTGCATGTGCGAAATCAATATTTCATGCATCCAATATACTTCCTGGAAAAGTCCCGAGTTGATGTTTGCCCATTTGTGTTTGCCCATTTGGCATGTCTACCGCAGACTACTCCCATCAGTGTATTCCCTAATCCGTTTTATCATGATTGTTTTGAGTTACAATACTTGTTAGCAGATGTCGACTATGGCGTCAGGTGTAGTATTTCATTGCGAAACAACTGAGCAATAACATTACAATTGGGAATACGCTAATGAGAAAAGTGAGCGAGCGATTTACAAAATGAATAAAACATTCCTCTGACTTCGTGGAATGAACGCCCTACAATCCGGGGAAAAGATCCGATATTTTATTCACTGATCAAACGCCACATATAATTCTCCATTAACGATGTTAGCTCATCATCGCAAGCTATTGTGATACTAGAACGAATTCCGAATTCGACCACTCAATTTTCATCGATTAAACGTTGATATTCGCCATGAACTTCCGCTTTACGAAATAATTGATACCTCACCTACGTAAATATGAGCATCTGACAGACATAATTGTGCGTAAATAATGTAATATGCATCTGCATCAGCCGATCGCAAATCATGCCTCTCCAAGGTTCACTCAATCTCCAGTTCTTTCGGGCCTGTTAGAGATCGTGTTAAAATGATAATTTGGTAAGATAGAGAAAAAAATGTGTGCTAATGACAGATAATCTAGGCCGAATAGTTGCATCTCATTTGTATAAAAAGCGTGAGCAGTAGGCGTTCTATGCATTGTTATTCCGCTTGCACATCCGAGTTGTATTCTACCGGTTGTATCTGAATATTCCAGGTGTTGAATACAGTATTTAATCAACAATCTCTGATCAACTGGAAGATATCTAGAACGGCCTCGTCATATAGGATACAATCCCCGTTTAAATGTTGATCGACACGATCTCTAACTATTCGCTCAAATATGCTACGATGATGAGCTGTGCAACCCGGCTGAACACCGAGTTCTACGTTGATACGTCCATCGATCATGTATTTGTCATGTGCGTTTATTGCCTAATATGTACCTTTCAATCACCATCGCATATTGTGACGCGTATGGATCATAGTATGCGTATTGGAAATTTTGTCTTGCATTTTCGGGAGGTTCAGGTCTGCAAATAACTGATACCTTCTTTAAGCTCTTTAAGGTTAATGAATATACAACAACAAAAATGCAACAAGATAACTACTATATGGACTCACAAATACCGCTCATTCAGCCACAATTGCACTGTGGGAGTGATCAACATCGCTCTCGCACTCTTCGTCTCTCATCTACTCATCAACCATTCGCCGCCGTCGGTGCGCGTCTACCGATGGTTTCTTCTCCAGTTGGTGGTTAGTCTAAAAATTCGAGTAATCTTCTCGTTTTCCACATGAAATTCGGAATTAGTCGTGCGCACTGCAAGGGTTGCGTCTCTTCGCAATATGCAATCGCAACACTAAGAAAGAGTGTTGATTGAATAGCTCGGATCGGCGACACCCATGACCCCCTATTCATGCTTCTCCTAGGGGGAGGGGGGACCCCGGGAAAAAAATCTATTGGTAGGTCAAGACTAGTTACCGTACCCAATCGATCATACAGTACCACCAGATACCGTATACCACTACCGTAACCCCGATTATCGCAAACTAACTACCCAACTCACTGCCGTAACCCAGTTCCTTGGGTCAAACATTTTCTAAAATTTTCGGTAGTGAGTTGGATACTGTATAATCGATTGGGCACGGTGTCAGGACTATTTAAAAATCAAGTTAGCTTGTGATAATCGGGGTTACAGTAGTGGTATACGGTATTTGGTGGTACTGTATGATCGATTGGGTACGGTAACTAGTCTTGACCTACCAATAGATTTTTTTCCCGGGGTCCCCCTTCCCCTAGGAGAAGCATGAATAGGGGGTCATGGGTGTCGCCGCCAGTGTTGGACAGCTATGGATCTGGTTGTTGAACTGCAATGAACGGGAGAAACTGGACCGGTTAAATGCTAAACAGTATGGCACTAGGTCGGCTGATCACCGTCGGATGATAACCTACTGGATGATAGCTCAAAAATGGACCTTCTGTAGTACTTTCATCATGTTCCCAAAGTATCAAAAATGATACTGTGAAAGTTCTACAGAAGGGTTCATTTTGTTGGTTATCATCCAGTAGGTTATCATCCGACCTAGTGTCAACTGTATTTATTCAGGTACTGTCCGCGGCGCAAGACTTCATGATGCATGTATGCAGGTAGATCAAAAGGCATGTCGAACTCGATCTTTCCAGGTGTTCCAGCCGCACATCATCCTGCCCGTGCTCGCGCAGTACCTCATGGTAAACTGGCCAATCGACTCGGTCTCTGCCCATTACTTTTTCGTATGTCTTATATTCATATTTTATTCCTGTTGCGAGAGCATCTATGGTGTTCGGTGTCAAAATTTCGAGCTCAAAATGTCGTGATCATTCCGCCAAATGATCGATTGCAAGATCGTCTGGATGGTTCTCACGGCTAATAGTTTTGCCGCGATTCTCGATGGATTCTTCTACAGAGATCGCTGCCTACTCGTCAATTTCTACCCGAACAGTTTCTGGCAGAAGTACTGGGTAAGCTCTTCCGATGATTTTGAATTATACTCATTGTTCGAGCACTCTGACCATCTACTTGACGAGAGTGCAAAAATGAAGAGTAATTGTTAAGTTGATGAAATAGTTGATGAAATTGTAGCGTCAGTGGACAGTGTTCTGGCATATGTGTGCATTTCTGATCATCATTGTACCCTGGCCGATGCTTGACATAAGCAGGGATAAAATGAGAGCGGAATTGGAGAAAGTGAGTAGTATAGTTATCTTATTGGAATGTGCGTTGTTGATGTGTTTCGAATAATCAGCTCATGAGCGCATATGAGGTCGTTTGCCTAAGAATCGAGCAAATATCGGCAAAGGCCAAAAATCTAAATTCTTTCAAACTTCGTGTTTGGGGTTTTCGGGCAAAATGAGTATGCCTATCGTTTTCAGCACCCTCGATTACTCCCAATACACGGAGTCAAAAATAATTAAGGTTTTTGGCCTGTGTCATCAGATCTGCGCGATTCTTGGCCTCATACATGCGCACCTGAGTTCGACCAAAAATACATACATTTTCCAAAAAAACATATTCGTAATTGATAAAGTGATACACATAATTGCAACAGACGTATCCAAACGTGATCAGTCTAATGGAGGAGAGGAGCAACTTCCTAATGTACACCTACGACATGCACCCCGTCTGGTTACCACTGGCTTTTCTGGGAGCGGCTTCTGGTATGCACTTTTTTCTGTTCATAAAGTGACTCTAACTTGATGCAAAAATCATTGCAAAGATAGTTTCTTTATATATTATTTCGCAAAAACATATGACAATATCCGATTTTGATGTTATTTTCGATCATCGGCGAGACAGCACGCAGGAGACCACCCCCCCCCCCTCTCTAGACTATGATAGTCCTCAGGAAAGTCATTTCCCACATAGCGCCGCAATGACTATCTGCAAATTTTCAGCATACAATTATAGTTTTGAGAGCCATATCTTGAGATACCATTATTGGAATGCACTGTATAATATTGTTCCAAATACAGGTTTTGCATTCATCGGCGGAGGATGTATGGCGTGCTTCATCAAGATATTCTGGTATGCCAGGTTATGTCTATCATTTTTGGTTGAGTTGCTCTATGTCCATGTCTGTTTCTCTTCGGCAATATGCCTTATTGCGCATATGAAAGAGGCTCGAAGATAAATAAATTACCAAAACTAGAAAAAAAATTGACATAATTGCAATGATCGTTGCATAGAGTTCGTAATTCGGGTCATCGTCTCTTCATTTCCTACACTCTCTAGACCGGTCGAGCGGCGAGAGAGTGGGAGATGAAGAGACGGTGACCCGAATTACGAACTCTAAGGTGTCTTAATCTACACGGGCAGAGTCTGAGTGCGAGGACGAAGCAAATGCATTCTTCATTCACAAAGCAGCTGATGATACAGGCAAGATTAATTGCATCTCGGTTCTATATTTTCCTAGTATGAGTTGATCAAATGCGTACTAAAATTAAGTTCTTTCATGATGCACCTTTTTGGTGTCAACCATAGTTGCGCAACACTAACGGTAAGGTGATTTCGGACCACCACCCCGATATGTATGAAGTTGTGCACTGCTCCCAGACAGTTGCCAATTGTTCTCTCTTCAGGCGTTCGTACCGTTTCTCTTCCGAGGCATTCCGGACATGTCAATGCTCGTGTCAGCCTTCTGCCTCATCGATTTCAGCTCGAGAGTTACGCGTGCGTGCATGCATGTCCGGGGTTTCAAGTTTTGACAAATTTGAACTATTTTTCGAGTTGATAACACATAACATTATCTAACGTATAACACGTTCAATCAAACGTTACACGTGTGAATCTCAAAATGCTGATTGATTCACAAGAGAATAAGCATTTTTCAAAGAAATAATAATAATGATTAGGCAGAGATTTCTTGCGCATTAGATTTTCCGTGTTATAAAAAATAGCAATTAGGAAGAGATTGTGCGCGTGGCAGATCACGTGTTTTGCAAAGAAAATGATAGTAAGTAGGAAGAAATTACATGCGCAAGAGATAACTCGTGTTGTAATGAAAAATATCAATAACGAAAATTATACGCTTGAAAGAGATTTCTCACTTTGTGAAGAAAAATGGCAATTTGTAAGAGAATACGTGCACAAGAGACCGGTCGTTTTGCAAAGAACGAAAACAATAATTAGGAGGAGATTGCGTTCACAGAAGATTTTTGCTGCTGCTTATTATTTTTGCTGCTGTTTACTGTAAGACAATTCCCGTATCAGATGGGGGGGGGAAATGGGGGGGGGGGGTGACGTTCGCACAACGGACATTTGCACAACAATTCGCCGTTCCGTTTCGATTTGACGTAGCAACTTGGGAGTTGTGTCATTGTAATCAGTATGTGGTCCCCTACATTAGCATATATAAAACTTGCTTCCATGCGAACTTGAGTTTCACTCCATATCTATGTATACGGGGTTCATGGTCTAAAATTGTGAATTTTAGTGGAAAATCATTGTTAGAAAAAAATCGAAACGGAACGGCGAATTGTTGTGCAAATGTCCGTTGTGCAAATGTCACCCCCCCCCCCGAGAAAAAAAAAAAATACTCATTGCATTTCAGCATGGGGTCGAATCCCAGTGTCCTTTGCTTCCGTTCATGCTATCATCAACAGTTCGCTCATAATAATTCTTCATAAACCATACCGTGACAAGGTGGGCTATCATTTGTAACCCGCTATTGGAAAATGGTTGTATTTTCGCATATGAATCATCTCTAAGTAATGGCAAATATTAAAAAAAACATTAAATTGTAGACATTGTTCTGGCTGAAACCAATACTACGGTGCCGAAAGCCGCCTAAGGTGGTATGTGAAAACTTTTACAATTAGAAAGAGCACGTGCTTTCAGCAAACTGTCACACAATTCTCCGTTCTTCAATCGACTAGTGGTGTCGGACAAGCATCATACGATGATCTCAGCTAAAGAACTGTTAGCAAAGTGAAATTTGAACCGTTGGGAACCCCGCAACGAATTTCCTTCTCTCTCAAACTGTCGATGTTGACTTGTCCATATTCTAGACTTCTTACATCATTCGATGATCTCAGTTAGATGCGATGAGCAGATGCTGTATCCAGACGAGAACATGTATTTCCACATTTCTTCCGTTCGTCCCGACCCTGTGCAGAGCGCAATGATATTATCCTGTGATATTTTCCTGAATAAATTGTGGAGGAAAAAAACGGAGAAAAAATCGAACATTCTGAATTTAGGGGTAGTGTGTCCATACGTCAATGGATCCCCGTAAACTCTAAGAATGCAATCCTGCACTATTAATGCCGAGCACATACTAACTATGGGAATTTATGGAATATCGCGAGCGGTCTCACTAGAGATTAAATATAGCACATCATACAATGAATTTGAGCAACGTTTCTTCGTGCTATATCTCAGGACACAGTTTGGATGATGAATGAGAATAATAATATTGATTGCATAATGTGCAAGACACATTAGATATGTTATTGAAGTCGAAAATACGTCATTGAAAGCGCATGCAAAGGTATTCCCGTACACATGTCCTGTTGCTATGACACTGCAAGACCAGTGTCTAGGAGCTAGTTGGGGGGAATACCTTCTTCGGACCTAACAACCAACCGTGAATTGAGTTGCTATGATCAACAGAGTTCGGTGATTGCCTAACATTTCATTTTTTTATGAACAAAACTAATGCTCAGAATTGTTAAACTATAATTCTCTTTCGATTTCTTGAGCTTCTGGCAACTAGAGTTCGTAATTCGGGCCTTCACTCCCTAGATCGGTCGAGCGGTGAGAGAGTGTGTATAATGAAGAGACCGTGGTATCATTTCTCGAACTCTACTGGCCACTTGATCTTGCCTCCAATCCCTGTGTTTATAAATTGAAAGCGTCCCTTTCGACCTCTCTAACAGCATCGCTCTCCATACCGTCGTTTATCTTTGCTCAAGCAAACGTCTGACTCTCTTCGGTTTGCATGCTCTCTCACCGGTCAGAGAACCGAGAGAGCGTGCAAACTGAAGAGAGTCAGACGATTGCTCGTTTGCTCCCTCTCTCTGATTGGTCATGATTCATCGGAGAGTTCAAAAGTTCTGCCTAAATTTTGAGGCGAAATTCACGCACACAACGAATTTAAAAGGGTCGTCGATATGATCGATATTTTTCATATGTCGATATATTATCATTATTCCGCGTTATGACTAGACAAATATTGCGTCTATATTTAGCCGGGCCAAGCTCAAGGAATTCTTCCTATTTTGCCAAATTTCAGGAATAAATTTTTTTTTTCAGTAGAAATGATCTTACCCAAACTGGCTCTTCTTCTTCAAATATTCATGACAGTGCAGTCGCGGAAAGTCACATACATCACATTGGGCGTCGATTTCGAGAACTCCGGCGATGAGGTGTGTAGTAGGGGATTTAGGAGTAAAATATTTCTGATTCGTTGCATAGATCATATCACCAATTTAGCACACCTGACCCGACCAACACCCAAAATAGCCTGAAAGGGGAATGCTAGTGTAAATTCGTGGGAAAAAGGGTTGAGGGTCCGTTGTTCGGATTGCAGTACACACATTATCTGTCGCTTGGTCGGATGATATCTATGACGTCATGCCGTTTTATATCAAAGGCAGCATGACGTCAGAGTTCTCATCCGACCTAGTGCCAGTTATCTCGTTCGGCTAGTTCTCAGGAAATGGAAATGGAAATGGGAAATATTTGAATTCCCGAAATTGAATATACCCGTTCTCCATGGAGATAGAAATTTGAAATGTCGAATATAACGTTTCCTGACCCTCAGAACGGTATATTCCAATTTGTGTATCTAGCTCCTCGGAGAACGGAGATGTCCAATTGCGTGAAAATAAATGTCACTTCCGTTCAAATTCCGTGAGAACTAATAAGAGAGATTATGATAAATGGGACGTCGACCCGAACTACGAACTCTAACCTGCTCGTGTATGAGTCATATCTTGTTTTCAGTTCAAGCAACTTTATGATCATTTCGTGGCAGTTCAGTCGAAACCCAGAGGTCGTGAAAATCATGCACAATTGGGAATCATACGCACCTTTCAGATAACCCCGACGACAACATTGATAGCTACATTGTTCCTGCGGAAAATCTCACATTGTTCGCTTACAAGTTTGCCTACGAAGACTCGGATGAGCCGAGGTCAGCTCAAATTAGGGATGGCTTCGCAAGAAATGACTCTCTTCAAACTACACACTCTCTCACCAATCAGGCCGGCGAGAGAGTGTGTGGTATGAAGAGACCGATTCTTGCCAAGCCATCCCTAAAATATACCATCATTTGGTATTTGCAAACGCCTCTTTTCGTTAAACAACATATAATTGCGTTTTGTGTAGTATGATGAAACATGAATTAGAGATACCCATGTAAGTTGCCACTCTTTGACATTGCCACTTTGACTCTTGGACACGTCATGCGCGCCCAAGAACTACGCCTTTTCGGTGCAAAATATAATTTGCTTTCGAATCCTTCTTTCGCAAGTGTCACACTTACTGCGCTACAGGATTCCCGAACTGCTGCGAGCTCTCAGCAAGGAGCTGTGCAAGTTCGAGCCCAATCGACTTCCAGCTCATGGCCGTTATTGGTGCGACCGGGACCATTCAGACCAGCTAGCGCACGTTCATGTTGAAGGAGGAACGGCAATGCAGAGTTAGGAATTTGAGATATTGATATACGCACAAATTCGTTCTAAACATGATCAAATACAATTGACATGATTGAATCAAATACAATATAAAATACACATTTTTTTCAGCAATGTGGCATGATGTGCTCTATTGGCACGGATTCAGCGACCGTCAGGATGACAACTCCAAACGTCCGTTCGTTGAGCTCGCCAATATTCCGCGTAGACTACACTACGCGTTCGAGACGACTGTGATGTACTTCGGAACATCGTTCGTCCAATACAAGAGTGAGTATTTGGCTTTTTTTTGGGATCCGGTAGAATCATTAGTGTTGATCAGCCGCTGGAAATAGTTTCTCAGATATAGGCTGAATGAGAATAGGGTAAGGCTATCATTGCGTATCTCTTGCAGTGCGCCGCAAATGACTAATTATAAATTTTCAACATAAAATTCTTCATTTCAGGCGTTTCCGTCGTCAGCTGCTCTTATAATGATGAAGGCGTGATTATATCTGCCTGCAAGAAGTTCACACCGCAACCTATTGTGTGCAATTGAGTTTATAGTTTTGACAATTTGAACAATTGGTTCATGACCAGAATTGTTTACGCAACTTAGCATAATGTCCAGTATCGTATATGTCTTCAAATGTTTTCATTCATTTGCCCACATAATAAAACGTTTGTTGAGGCCGGGCTGGCGCAGTGGTTGTGTGCCAGAGTTGCGTTCGAAGGGTCACGAGTTCGATCCCCGCCCGCGTCCTCAGATCCACCCACACCAAGGGGGTTAAGAAATGTTGGCAGTGATAAAAAAAATCGCGAAAGCAAAATCCCCCACCACGTGCACACAACTCTGGCGGTTAGCATTACGCATAGGTCGCTGATAACCTCAGGACAGACTGAACGCTGAATTGGCGCGGAGGCGGCAAAGCACGCCTGTCGTGAGAGCCGAATTCTACTTTCTTTTACATTGTAAAAATACAACTTGATGTATCGTATTGTCATATCACGATTTATTGCTGACAAGAAATCGATTGGATAGTAGGATATCCCGTGAATGGGCAAACCACCATTTGACAAAAATGTATTCCTAACATTTTTTTAAATGTCAGGTGCCTGAATCCATCAATGTTCTTTCGGTAAACATTAATCGGCTTTTTTGAGCTACATCAGAACATATTTTACTTGAGCGGAACCCTGTCATACAGTACGTGCTAATAGCCTTGGCGATGTGCGTGCGCGGAGGTGCGCGGCTTGCGCGGATTGATTTTGAGGGAAGAATATTGTTTCTCACGATTCGAACCCATTATTTTTGAATTCTTCGTAAAATTTCGCATCGGAAGGACTATTAATTTAAATTTTAATAAAAATAAATCATTATTTTGAATTCTGTGATCTTGCAACCTACCGTAATCACAGTTTGCGATACTGTCGCTATCGTAAACTGAGATTACGGTAGGTTTCAGAAATACCGCATTCAAAATATTGATTTATAAATATAAATATATTTTTAAAAATATGAATTAATAGTTCTTCCGATGCGAAATTTTACGGAGAATTCGAAAATAATAGGTTCGAATAGTGAAAAATAATATTCTTCTCGCAAAATCAATCCGCGCAAGCCGCGCTCCGCCGCGCAGCGCAGCGCACGCACATGGTCAAGACGATTAGCATGTACTGTATATGAGTTTCGCATCTACTCGAAATGTTGATTGAGATTGAGAATTCGTGCGATTGTTGGATGCTTGACCAGATAAAGAGTATACACTTGTCATCGCAAATGACGTGACAGGAAACGATCATTTGATCTTGCCCCAGTGTATATATATTGTGAGTATCGGTAGCAGTTTTTGTTTACCTCTGATCCTCATTTCATGGTTTATATTTCAGCTCAACTGTGAATTCGTCAGTTCCTTACCGTATTTACATGTGAATTATGAAGAGTAGTGATCACGACCTTTCAGCCGAGATTGGACGGGTCTCGAAGATGATCTCGTCTAAACTGGGTCTTCTTCTGCAAATATTCGTTATAGTGCAGTCGAGAAATTATACTTACATTACACTGGACCTGGACTTTGGCAACTCTGGGATTAAGGTGAGAATGGCACATATTCGTAATGTGCATTGACATTACATATCTACCTGAAATGTTAGGTGGAAAATGACTTTTTTAGTTCAAAGCTCTGTATGAAGAATTCGTGAAAGTCCAGTCGAAGCCCAGAGGTTAGCCATTTACAATAATATAATTTAAAAAATTACATGCGTTTTCAGAGAATCCCGAAGAAAACGTCGACAGTTACATTGTACCGGCAGAGAATCTGACACTATATGCGCACGAGTTCCGCCTACAAGAAGGCGCTGCACCGAGGTATAATTTTCTGGTAAATAAATCAATAAATTCTATTGAAATGTATGCACAACAATGATCAACATTGTCCCCAAAAAGGAACGAAATTCGCGCTTCTGTATCGACACAACTATGGGCACTATGTCGGATGAGAACTATGACGCCATTCCGCCTTTGATGGAACAAAGGCGGCATGACGTCATAGTTCTCATCCGGCGTAGTGCCCAATTATGCAGGCTCCCCGCACTTCTTCGCACTCTGAGCAAGGAACTCTGTCGTTTCAAGCCCAACCGAATGCCCACGAATACTCGAATTTGTTACGACTGCCACAGCAAGCAGCTAGCAAGAGTATTCATATACAAACATCCAATATTGGCAGGTGATATTTTATTTCTGATATTTGCGATACAATCTACAGCAAAATCAGATTTCGCGAACCATTACTCAATTGGGATTAGAGTTCTCTTATTGGAAAATTTCTGCACCCCAAATTTGGGTTCATGGTCAACGATTTTATACTCATAGTAAAAAAAGACTAAATAGGGCACCAATCGATACTATACTACCATCAGGTGCATATCGCTTAGGCTGATCTAAAACTCGATTTGAACATGAATTTGGGGCACTGCGCACGCCTATGTTGCAGATTCTTGGTACAGTTCTAAACAGTTAATTTTATTTTGCTGATATAGCGCGCATTCCTCATAACAATCGCTTCGAAAAAAGACAAATAAATACCAATACAAGCTGCAAAATTGAGCGGTAATTTATTTTTCTGACTAGCCGTTGGCTACTGCCAACGACCAGGGGTGGCTCGCGGCGCCTTGGCGCTTCTCGTGCTCGGAAGTGACGTAGAATGCAATGGTGGGAGATAATCCAATTATCACAGAATAGAGTCGAGATAATCCAATAAAATGTTCCTGAATCGTTTGCCCGGAATATATCTTATTTCACCTAGATATGTCGGCCGGTGGAACAGCTTTCCCTTTTCAATAATGCTTACGCATTTTTCGAGCATATTTTGTCCTGAATACATTAGGGTACGTATTTTAACTCGTCGATGAAACCAAGATTGTTTTTATTCCAATTTTTCCCAAGGTGGTAACTTAATTTTTAATAAATACATTCCACATGTTACTGTGCATTGATATCATTCAGAGGCTCTGCATCAAATTGCAGGACGATTGAACACTTCCAGTAATTTTGAAAATTTGTCCACTGAAATTTACTTTTAATTTTTTTTCAATTTGGCGGGAGATTAAAATTATCGAATCAGATATGTTTCAGGTGATTCTCGAAAACGGAAAGCGATGTAGTGGTTTGCAACACTTGGAGTCAAAGATGATTCAAAATTCCCACCCAAGAATACATTGATCGTGCACTTAACAACCATTTAGTGCACCTGAAACATATTGCGCAATTGCCTAAAACTACCTGAAAGCGCTAAATATCATTTTCAAAGCTTTTTCTGTCAAACCATCCATATGAAGGTTCCCCCAATTGGTCTTTTTGGCCCTGTTGGACTCGATCTTCTATGATGTCATGCCGCCTTTAATATATCAAAGGCGGCATGACGTCACAGTTCTCATCCGGCCGAGTGCCATTATCAGGTGTGTGGTCGGACGTGCTGCACAGGCACGGATTCCTCGACGATCTTCAGAACTTCGACGGGCAATTCGTCGAGTTCGCCAATCTTCCCAATGGTCTTAACTTCACGCACTCGCCTGATATGGATCTGCCTAGATGGGTACCGATACACCAAAAAATGGAATATTCTTTCATTCAATTCAAGAGTGAGTACCGCTTTAGGGAGGGGATTTTTTTTATTGGAAATTTATTAACATATGGTTGGATAGGTTTCTACTGTTCTACATCAGCAAAGCTCATCAGACGTATTTCAAATCTGAAGCACAATATATAACGTATTTTTTCAATTAATAACTCTAGTGAAATTTCCCCCATTTCATTTAATTTCAGGTTTCTTATCTTGCAACTCTTGCAGTGCTCCGCAAAGGACTAAATGTAAATTATCAAAATAAATCATGCATTTCAGGCGTCTCGATCGTTAGTTGTTCATATAATGAGAATGTACTCCGTTCGTGGAAGAAGTTTGCTACGAAAACCGATGGAGTGCAACTGACGCCTGCCACTAGAAGAAAGCATGATTAACCCAAGGGCACTAGGCCGTATGAGAACGATGACGTCATCCCACCCCCACATCACATGCGGCACGATGTCATAGTTTTCATCCTACTTAGTGCCTAACCCAAGGACCAAAACAATCGTTTCTTCTCTTCAGTTATTCCTTCGTAAACTCTTCCTTGTGTTTCTTAATGTTTCATTTTACTTCGATTATCTTTTTTTTAAAATTTCTCAACTATTCATGATTAGAAATTCTTCCGACTGTATACCCAAAACGAATATTTTTAGGCAAATGTGCCTCTCCCAACCATTCCTGACGATACTGTAATTTTATTACGGCATTGTTTTCCGGATATTTAGTTAATACTTCGACTCTCCGCCATTTCCGGCACGATTAAGCTAAATAATTATCGATAAATAAAAATAGAATTTCATTCGATTGCCAGAGTGACCACGAGTCAAGTTCTGCTAACTCTCGGTTTTTTATCGAGAGAATTTGGAAAAAAATAATAAAAAAAGACTCTGTGTTTATTAATCGACAGCATCAGTCACACGCTTCCTCTCTATAAACTTCGTCCTCCATTCCATCGTTTATCTTTGCAGCCCATTGAGTTGTTTATATTTCACGTGGTACCTCAACCACTCGTGACTTATTTCATTCTCATTGCATGCTCATATAACAAAAAAAACAATAATTTATTTCAGTCGAAATGTCATTCGCCAAAGTGGCAATTCTCCTTCAAATCGTCATGATATCGGGAGTGCAGCCCAGGAATTTAACATTCATATCATTGGACATCGATTTTGAGAACTCTGGCGCTGAGGTATACCGAGTAAACATATTCCAATTATTGTACACATTGCTTTCAGTTCAAAAATCTGTATGATCAATTCGTGAAAATTCAGTCGGCTCCCAGAGGTTCGTGTTCTTTTTTTTAAATTTCATAACATCATAATACGTCATCACTGAAACTCGCACATGCGTAGCAGTGTACCTAGATAGATAGATTTATACATGTCAAGGCATGCGGGGGTGTAAGGTAAGGGAAGGACTCTTGCGCCTTCTGCCATCGACGGGGGGGGGGTTGGACCTTTGGACTCATCCATCTTCTTGTAAATCGTTTGTTGTCACTTTGAGCATGAGGAAAGTCCCGCATGAAGTCGGACCGCCTCTCCTCTTTAGGCGCTTGCATTCTTCCCTTAGACTAGTCGCTACCGAGATCGTATTCTTCGCGAATCTTGCATCCCGGATGGCCAGTCCTCCTTAGAAGTTATAAAGAGGACACCTTCGATACCTTCATGTCCATCTTGAAACGACCCCTTCCATGTTCGAGATCCGTGGCTAATTCCTCCGAAGCCTTGCGATCCCCTTGCGATCCCATTCTCTAAGATGTGATGTAACTTTACCTTTCTCAGAGGAATCTGAAGAGAACATCGCTCAATACATTATTAGACAGGATAATCTAACGATATATGTCCACAAGTTCCCCCTAGAAGACACAGATGCACACAGGTATGTTTACTTGATACCTCAGTTAGTATTATTGAGCGGTCATTTGCATGGCCAGAAATTAAAGATACCATTTCTTGCGAAGCTATCATAACTTAATGATTGTAATTAATTTCATATCATTTAGTAGAAACTAACTGTTGCAGAGTCCCCGAACTGTTGCGTGATCTTAGCAAGGAACTCTGTCGTTTCAAGCCGTATCGAGTTCCTGTCAACACATATTTGTCCCATCAGGGAAGCACATTCCAGTCGGCGCACGTTCGCGGTGTAAAGGGAGTGAAAATGAACAGTAAGCAAAATTCTAGAAAGGAAGTTGTACATGATTAACATAACATATTCATTTTGGAGAGAGATCCACGTTATACAAATACATTTCAGTAGAGTTATCATAATGGAAAATGTGTGTTAACTTTTCATGCGTGTTTCAGGTGTTTATATGTTGGATAAGCTGGTATTTATGTAGCGCATCTGAAACGTTCTCGAAAATGCACCAAACTTTGTCCAATAAGAGTTTACCTTACAGCGTTGTGGTCGGATATGCTCCATAGTCATGGATTTCGTGACAATGAGGACAATCTATTCACATGGCCAATCCTCGAATTCGCCCAACTCAATCGTGGTCTCAACTTCCTGCCCATGCCTAAAGTGGAGATCGAAAGCTCGTTCATTCAGTACAAGAGTGGGTATTAATAGTTTATCACGCGTTTTCTGAGAGATTGTATGAATCTAAGACCTAGTGTTACAAAATATTCACAGTGCTCCGATCTCGACATAGTTTGGACCAATGATTCATGTCAGGATTTATAGTTTTTCATGAAAAGTCTGGAGCCGTAAAGTAAAAAATGCCTAAATTCCGGCTCTGAGAACTTCAAAAGTTCTTTAATCAATAACTTGGTTCAAAGTTTTCGTAGAAGGTCGTTCAAAAATGGAAATGATCATCTCAACGAGTTCTACAACATTTTTGTTGAAGTCATCATCGGGTGGCTTCGAAATCACATTAAAACTACGAAAAACCGAAAATGTGTCTTCAATTATTAGCCGCCCTGAAAAATACTTTGCCCTTTTCAAGGTAGTTCATCGCATTTTCGAATTCTCCAGATCATTTTACATCGGATACCTTAATTTCAGAAATTTAAAATTTAATCCCGGGCATTTATAGCTTTCAGAAGATAAAAAAAAGCCGAGTTTTTGAAAATTTCGAGAATCTTTTCGGGGTCTGTACAATCAGTTTTGAGGTTTAGAGGCAAATTCGAGGTAAAAAAAATGTCGGGATGAAAAAGGCCACTATTTCCACGCACCCCTGAAAAGTATCGAAACATTCAATAACAAATTGTTTTCTTCAAAACTCTCACAAACCTCAAAACTGATTGTACAGACCCCGAAATGATATTTTAGCCCCAGAGTTCCAGTTTGGAAGCAATAATTCGCGATTTAGTTTTCTTTGATTTTTCGAAATTTTCGAAAAATCGGCTGTTTTTGGTCTTCTGAAAGCTATAAATTCCCGGGATTAAATTATAAAATTCTGAAATGAAGGTATCCGATGTAAAATTATCTGGAGAATTCGAAAATACAATAAACCAACTTGAAAAATGCAAAATATTTTTCAGGACGGCTAATAATTAAACACCCATTTTCAAGAAGTTTTACTGTATTTAGCGTTAACAAATGCCTCAAATTTCTCGCGTTTTTGCTAAATACAGTAAATCTTCTTAGCGCTTTTCCATCCTTAAATATTGATTATTTAATATTATGGAGGTTAAAAAGGATTCAAAGAAATATTCGATTAGAAGCTCACACAAGCCTTGAGACAGTTGAGTCTCAGTGAGTCTCAGCTATTTCTTTGAACCGTTGAGATTGCAGTGTATGATATGAGAGGAATCGCGAAAGAATCGACCACCGTTGGGGGTAGGGCGAAATGAAAAATCGATAATTTTAAAAATTCTGCAAAAATCACCAAAAGTACATCGAACCATGCTCTTTCAAACTGCGTTGGCCGAATATTTTTAATAATTTTATTTCTCGAGTACGGGCGTCACGAAGTGGACACCCTGCACTAAAATTAGTGAATTACTTGTCAGGAAAATGGTCATAACTTGCTTTAAAATTGAGATAGAAAATTGTTCTTGTTTTCAGAAGATAGCTGAATGCATTCTCTACAACTTTCATGTTAAACATTTCATTCCCTGTCGTTTCCCTGAATCAGGGTGGCCAGATATGCAAAATTATCGAATTTCATTGATTTTCGGAAAAAGTCGCGCCCACTTTTGTGGCCAAGTTGTAGCATCTACCGAGTAGTAATTACAGCCAAAAAGTCAGATTTTTCATTCTTGGTATAAAAAAAGCGGGCTCGATTTAGTGATTGAGCGAAAATGTGAATTTTTCAAATTTTTCAATTTTGAGCTTACATTAAGTTCAATTGCACAGAAAACGTTCAGAAACATTGGAAATAACATGTTTCTTTCATTTTCGTCTTAATATGACGTATTCCATACCTCAAACATCGATTTTTTTCGAATTTTCATATTTTGTTCATTTTGATCGATTGTATTCTTTGAGAGGCTGGCGGGCTGCGATATTTCGGTGGTTTGGGGTTCATCTGAGTCCCATAACTTACCTGAAAACTTTTCACGCCATAATATGAAGCTTAAATATTTTTAAAAAATATATTGTCGTTCTGATTTTCAAGTTTTATGATTTTAATTATTTTCGTCCTTTTTTCTTCTCGAGATCTTTCCGATAAATGCATTTCAGGCCATCCAATCAATAATATAATGCTTCTAGCACGGTATCTTTTCAAATTAACTTTATAAACGTTCAAGGAAATTCAGAAACACTTTTAAACGGGCCAGTGTTGGCTCAAAACACACATTTTTTTCTCTATTTGTCATGCTACCATTTTCGATTCCCGCGCTCTGCAGCCATCTTTTGCTGCATTTTATTCAGTTCATTTTCGGACTTATTCAAGCAATTTTGGTAGTTACAGTCGCGCCGGAAAGTCGCCGTACACTTTTTGAATTTGTTGTATCTTTTTGCCCAGGCAATGCATCATTCTGGCACTCAAAATCAGAACAACAATATTTTTTTAAAAATATTTAAGCTTCATATTATGGCGTGAAGAGTTTTCAGGTAAGTTATGGGACTCAGATGAACCCCAAACCACCGAAATATCGCAGCCCGCCAGCCTCTCAAAGAATACAATCGATCAAAATGAACAAAATATGAAAATTCGAAAAAAATCGATGTTTGAGGTATGGAATACGTCATATTAAGACGGAAATGAAAGAAACATGTTATTTCCAATGTTTCTGAACGTTTTCTGTGCAATTGAACTTAATGGAAGCTCAAAATTGAAAAATTTGAAAAATTCACATTTTCGCTCAATCACTAAATCGAGCCCGCTTTTTTATACCAAGAATGAAAAATCTGACTTTTTGGCTGTAATTACTACTCGGTAGATGCTACAACTTGGCCACAAAAGTGGGCACGACTTTTTCCGAAAATCAATGAAAATCGATAATTTTGCATATCTGGCCACCCTGATTCAGGGAAACGACAGGGAATGAAATGTTTAACATAAAAGTTGTAGATAGAGAATGCATTCAGCTATCTTCTGAAAACAAGAACAAGGTTCTATCTCAATTGTAAAGCAAGTTATGACCATTTTCCTGACATGTACTTCACTAATTTTAGTGCAGGGTGTCCACTTCGTGACGCCCGTACTCGAAAAATAAAATTTTTAAAAATATTCGGCCAACGCAGTTTGAAAGAGTATGGTTCGATGTACTTTTGGTAATTTTTGCAGAATTTTTAAAATTATTAATTTTTCATTTCCCCGCCTTGGTCGATTCTCTCGCGATCCCTCTCATATGACATTTATCTGTAGCAAAACGAAAAAAAATGTCCTTACTCTGACCGACGGATTCTCGTCGTTCTTGATCTTATTTGCCTATCTGAACCGGAATCCGATCTCATTTTGTCCATCAAGAAATCATGCAAACACTACAACCACGACAACATTTTGATTTTTGCAGAATGCAGCAATGAATTTGTTTTAAATATAAAATGTGCATGTTCAGGTGTATCAATTGCCAGTTGTTCAAACATTGAAGATGTGATGCCCACTTGCAATAAGTTCACTTCGCATCCCATTGACTGCACCTGAATCTACTTTTTGGGAAATGTATAATAGTAACCATGCCTTTATTTCGCAAACATAACATTGGAATATTAAGAGGCCAGATCTGAGAAGAGTCACCATTTCGGCCATTTCCCGGACATTGAGCTAGGGCTAAGATTTCAGCCATGGTCATACATTGGACCTAGAGTACCTAGGGTCCTCATTTGAAATTTGGCAGCTATCTCCTCTTTATCGTTCAAAGTGGCGCGCCAGGTGCGGGCACAGTAAAAAATGATGAAAATTCATATTTTCTCAGCCGAAGTAGCTAGACTCAAAATTCTTTTTGCGTTATGTTAGGATGCTTACAAGTGCTCTAGGGCACCGTAGGGACAGAAATCCGAGCGATTTTGAAAATCATTTTTTGGTCACACTTTTCATTTTTTTCGTGTACATATACCTTTAATGGGAGTTTGGCCCCTAGGTTTCGACACCACTTTGTAGTATAATCACTTTTACTTCGATTCCACTCATCAGACTTGGAATATCGACCGCAGCTTTTTTGAGAATCGGTTTTGAATCTCGGAATATCACACACTGCACCACTTCTTTCGAGATTTCAGGTCGATAGATGGATGGGATTAGTTCAGAACGTACATATTGTGAACCAAACAGTACAACAGTAATGAACATTTTGTCTAGGGTACAAAAGTAGAGCATTACATATTCATTAAAAATCGATTTTTTGAATCTCCGAAATTGATAGTTTCACAATTGGTAAGATATTTACCAGATTACCGGCCCCTAGCTTTCAATGTCATATTATGGCATTGAAAGCTTCAATGCCATATTATGCCTCTGTGAACTACACTTCCATTCCACCAATGAGAAATACAATTTCAATGGGACCTTTTTTGAAAATCGTTTTTTAGATGCGGTATGTCCCGAAACAAGTCAATTTTTGGTCAATAATTTCACTTTTTTTCATATTCTCAAGACTTTACTTGGCTCCGGCCCCTAGGTTTCTGTACATTATTATAACCCTACCAACAAGACATCGATTCCATGAGTCAGATCAGAAATTTCAGCAGGAGCTTTTTTGAAAATTGTATTTAAGTTTTGGAAATTCTTGAAACTTTTTTTCGGGCATTGTTCACAACGGGTCCATACCAAAACGTCCCCCCTCTCTAAAGGGGTACTACCAAAACGTCCCCTCCGCGCGCTACCAAAACGTCCCCTTACCAAAACGTCCCCTCCGCGCGCTACCAAAACGTCCCCTTACCAAAACGTCCCCCGTCTACCAAAACGTCCCCTCTACCAAAACGTCCCCCACCAAAACTTCCCCTCTCCCTCCCTTGCCTGTGGGCATGAAATAATGATCCCCCTTAGATGTGCATACATTATGGTCTTGCGATTTTCATTTCCCCCCTACGTTGTGTGGAAAGAACAGTACGTAATAGATACAACAGTTTTATCACAATGATCCAAATAGAGGAACGACAATACATATCACTTTACTTTAGTTCTCAAACTTGTCTCACTCTCACTGTCTCTCATATCTCTCTCAGAACTCTCCCATTGGTCTCTTTTTTCTTTTCATTTCTTCTCAGTTCTTCTCACTTTCTTCTCATTTCTTCTCACTTTTTACCCTCCTTTCGAGTTGAAAGTTGAAATCTGAAAATTAATAATAAGTGAATAGATTTGTATGGCACATGAATTGTTTAGATATTAATAGATTTGAATGGCACACGGATTGTTTCTGAATATGCAAAAAGTGCAAGCACTAAATATTGAATATGAGATTTGATAACCAAATTCTGGTAGTTTCCAAGTTTTAGTTCAGTGTTTTTTGTTGCAGAATTTGGTCATCTCATCTAACTAGTCTTCTTCTCCCTTTTATCGAGTTTAAATCTGAAATGAGTAAAATTAGTTGTAGAATTGTTTGTATGGTACAAGGATGGTTTCTAATTAGAAACAAGTGAAAGTGCTAAATATAAATGGTAAAAAGTTTTTCGTGGCAGAATTTCGTCATCTTATCTAGGTAACTCATAATCTCAGCATTGGTTGGGTCCCTCTCCTCCAGAATCGAATCGAACTCTAGCATGGGTGCCAGAGTTTCGATCGATCTCTTCTCGTCCTCCTCGCTCAGCTCGTAACTCGATCTATTGTCCAGATAGTGCTTCATAGAAATATTATCATCCAATTCGGTATTCTGATGTATAATTATCCGTTATTGTCGTACGATACCATATAGCTCACCAAGAGGAATTTAACGAGTTCCATGAGTGGGGGATGGTGACCGAGGAAGTGACTGAGCAGTCCTCTATAAGTTAAATAATTTAGGATGCACTCTGGTTTTGTTTCATTCATTCAACAGAAATCTTACCGGTGCCAACTCTCAACGAGATTGATGGTTCGATGAAGATCGACCATGAACTTACACACCATCGCCTTCGGCTGAGACATCCATTCGGACTTGAAATACTCCAGGAAATTATGGGCTGCTGTGTAAGCAGGGTGTACATTGGACACAGGGACCACGAGAAGGCCACACCTGGACGAGAAGGCCACACCTGGTCAATGTACACTCGAGGAAGGAAGATGGACGCACGCATTCGATTGAACCACACACGCACGACAGGATGGCTCCTCGCGAATGCATTCAGCCCGTAGGATGAAATTTTGTCATTAATGCATTTGAGGGCATGGAAGGAACAACCTTGGTGTGTTGCCATCGAAAGAGTAGTTCGGATAGCCTTTATGATCCCCGTCTCCCAATCACTCACGATCCGAACTCCTCTCAGGGGGAAATTCATCTCCGAGAAGATCGAGAACAGGAACTGTAAATATACGATGTATTGGTTCAAACAGTCACAGCAAACCTCAAAAAGGAGGATGTACTCGGAGGCGGCCTTGGATGGAAGGAGAGCAGCCATCAGCAGAAAGCTTGTGTTTCAGCAGCAGACTCGGATTGTGAAAAGTTGGTATGCTCGTTTCTTAGTACAAGTGGGCATGGGAGTGAAACCGAAATTACCGTCAACGAGAAGGGCTTCGATTCCCAAATCGATCGCCAGTTGGAACGTTCGTCTCGCAGCCAGGTAGATTCTCTTCGAGTCCTCCGGGTCTGAAATTCTGTACGTCTCTTTCAGGCCTATAATTTCGATATCCTTATCATCTATCTGATCGTACTCCTCCACTCTCGATACTCCGGTTGCTCTGAAATTATTAGGAATGGGGAAACTATTTGTTTCATCTCATAACCGACTATGAAAACTAACTTTTTCACGTCCGACAGCTGCCGTTTCCTCTTGTTCTTGTTTTTGCCTCCACTGTACAGATCGAGAACCTCATCGACGTCACCTGGCAAGATAAGATTAGCAATGCCCTCTCTCTTGGCAATCATAGCATTGCATTCCTTGTATGCACGGGATGGGTTCTTCAAGTGACCCGCTGATGCAGACTCAGAGTTCTTGACGGAAAAATCCTTCCTGAGGATAACACTTTCATTTATTTATGATAAACAAAACTTATAAATAAAAAATATTTCTCACGCAATTTTGGAACTAAGGACTACTGCTGCCCTGCACTTCTCGTCCGTAGTCCAATCGCATCTGTGGCGAGAGGCATCAGCGGGGTTCGAGAGGAACACCGCTTGACCCTCATCGGGAAAGAACACCCGTACGGTTGCTTTCGTGCCTGCAGAGGTGCATCTTTCACATGAGATACATGCATACTATGCCTTCCGATTGGTTACAGGGACTTCATCTCCATCGATTTTATCTTTGAATCGGAAAGACAAGATGTAGTCCTGCTCTCCACTGATTCGGTATGCGGCAATCTTGTTTTTGCCTTACAATGTAAGATGTAATGAAAATCTTTTTGGATGTGGTAAAGATAAACTAAATACATAATAACTTTACGTACCTTGGTTGCTCGGTAAGGAAAATCCGCTCCACGTGTTGCTGATTGCTGCCATTTCTGAAGAGAAGCAAAATCATAAACCGAAAAACAAACGTCATACGCTTGCAACGAAAATGAAAAGCGAAAATCACATATCAGGAATTATGGAAAGGAAAATATTAAAAAATAGAGGAAGAGAGAGAGAGAGCGCGCGCATGTGTGATGCACTGCTCTGAGGGCTCCCTTATATAGGGGAGAGGGGAGGGGGAGGGCAGGAATCTTCCTTTGTGCGGAGGGGGAGGGCAGGAACCTTCCGTTGTGGGGAGGGGGAGGGCAGGAACCTTCCGTTGTGGGGAGGGGGGGGGGGCAGGAACCTTCCTTTGTCGTCGGATGTGGCTGGAGCCGACTGATCAACTGACAAGAGATAATGAGTGATCATGAGTTCATGCCCACAGGCAAGGGAGGGCGAGGGGACGTTTTGGTGGGGGACGTTTTGGTAGAGGGGACGTTTTGGTAAGGGGACGTTTTGGTAGCGCGCGGAGGGGACGAGAAGAAATGAGAAGAAAGTGAGAAGAACTGAGAAGAAATGAAAAGAAAAAAGAGACCAATGGGAGAGTTCTGAGAGAGATATGAGAGACAGTGAGAGTGAGACAAGTTTGAGAACTAAAGTAAAGTGATATGTATTGTCGTTCCTCTATTTGGATCATTGTGATAAAACTGTTGTATCTATTACGTACTGTTCTTTCCACACAACGTAGGGGGGAAATGAAAATCGCAAGACCATAATGTATGCACATCTAAGGGGGATCATTATTTCATGCCCACAGGCAAGGGAGGGAGAGGGGAAGTTTTGGTGGGGGACGTTTTGGTAAGGGGACGTTTTGGTAGCGCGCGGAGGGGACGTTTTGGTAGCGCGCGGAGGGGACGTTTTGGTAGTACCCCTTTAGAGAGGAGGGACGTTTTGGTATGGACCCGTTCACAACTTCTGCATGTTTGCACAACTTTGCTTTTGTAAGGGCGCATGTGTTTCTATGCTACGTTTTACCCCAGCTGTCGTTAATTTCAATGCACCATTCAGAACTAATATTTCAACCGGAGCTTTGTTGAAAATTGGATTCCAGTTTCAACATTTCCGCATTCGTTCTATTATTTTATGATTTTCCGCATTTTCATTCCTTTTCTGGGGTTCCGGCCCCAAACTTTCTATACCACGGTGCAGTCTTCGGCAATTTCAGTTTACCAATCAAAACTGAAATTTCAATCGGAGCTTTTTTGACAATTGTATCCCAGTTACGGAATCTCTCGAAACTTGCCCATATATTGACAATGTTTTTTTTCGTATTTTCAGGACTTTTCCTTGTTTTTCACTACCAATTGTGAAACTATCAATATCGGAGATTCAAAAAATCGATTTTTAAAGAATATGTAATGCTCTACTTTTGCACCCTAGACAAAATGTTCATTACTGTTGTATTGTTTGGTTCACAATTTGTACGTTCTGAACTAATCCCATCCATCTATCGACCTGAAATCTCGAAAGAAGTGGTGCAGGGTGTGATATTCCGAGATTCAAAACCGATTCTCAAAAAAATATCCGGTCGATATTCCAAGTCTGATGAGTGGAATCGAAGTAAAAGTGATTATACTACAAAGTGGTGTCGAAACCTAGGGGCCAAACTCCCATTAAAGGTATATGTACACGAAAAAAATGAAAAGTGTGACCAAAAAATGATTTTCAAAATCGCTCGGATTTCTGTCCATACGGTGCCCTAGAGCACTTTTAAGCATCCTAACATAACGCAAAAAGAATTTTGAGTCTAGCTACTTCGGCTGAGAAAATATGAATTTTCATCATTTTTCACTGTGCCCGCACCTGGCGCGTCACTTTGCGCGATAAAGAGGAGATAGCTGCCAATTTTCAAATGAGGACCCTAGGTACTCTAGGTCCTATATGTGACCCTGGCTGAAATTGTTTTCCGGGCTCAATGTCCGGACAGTGGTGACTCTTCTCAGATCCGGCCTCTTAAATCAGTATTTTTTTTTTTCGATAAACGTCTTGTTTTGGTACATTCGTTTGATGCATTACTGGGGTGAGTAGTGTAGTCATATTGATGGTTGAATGGTTCTAAATGGCAGAGTCGACACGGTATATTGTAAGTGCCTCATCATTGGTTTTTCCCCAAATCAGATCATACGTAGACACTGTATTTCTCCTAGAAAGATTTCAAGACATTTATTTTCTCTTTAACGACGTTTTCAAAGAATTGCATGCATCGAACATGCGCTTGAACACGTGAATCGCGTGATAAGTTTGAGAAGAAAGGTATACATAAATGATACAATTCGAGTAGTAAAAATATGGGGAAGGATCAAGCCAAATGTCGTAAGCCAAGCCAAGCCATTGAAGGAGTGACAGTCGTAGTTATCCTAGGAAGATTCGAAGACGTTGACTGAGAGGCCACCGAATTTCTGGTAAGGAAGTCCGTGAACGTGAGAAGACGGCGAACTTTCGGCGAAACGATGACAAGTGCGATCGATCCGACGTAAATTGCCATATAGTGCGGATATGGGTACTGCAATCATTAAATCGTTCAAAAACTGAATTTTTCCAAGTTTAGCCGCCATACCGGTGTATAACATGAACTCGAAAAATACCTACCGCATCTCGAATAAAGGTAGTCCAAGTAGTGAGCTGGAAGACTGAGATAAGTATCCACGTCATCTCAATTGAAATTTAGCTTGATGTTTTCGCTTTTATTATTATTATTATTATTATTCTCGAAATCTAGTGCGTGATTGATAGAACGATTTCACGAGGTGGTCCAGCGTCATTTAAATTGTTCATTTTCGAAAGCATTATGAAATTACCAACTTGATATAATCATAAATGACTCGAAATTAAATATTTCGAAACTACCAACTTGATAGAACGCTTTCACAAGATGACTGATCGTGCAAGCGGACGCCACAATAAACATGCTCCGCTGCTGACGACGGAGCATCTGTCTCGTATGAGCCTGAGTTCTCTAAATTGTTCAAACAATGAATAGGCGTATCTGCACTCTGTATTTCTGGCAAATGAAGATTAATGGTGAGATTAATGGACAACTTCCAGAATGTTTAAACATCATTTTTTAATTATGCATCTACGGAAAATATTAGGCGTTGTCCATGTACGGGGTTGCTCCCGACAGGGCTAATACGCAATGCACATACCTCACTAACTCTGCCCAGCTTGATCAAATCGATGCTTGTAAGAACCGTCAGAACGATTGCAATGGCTGAGTATGCAAAATATATGTAAGACGAGAGGATCTTGTTTGTCTGCAAATGTGTAGGTTATTGTAATTCACAATTCTGGTATCCTCAGAACGAGCTAACTCGGATGAGAACTATGACGTCATAGCGCCGTTGATGCATCAAAGTCGGCATGCCATCATAGTTCTCATCCGACCTATCACAATTATTAATTGACGGTGATCATCCGATCTAGCGCCGTTTTTTCACTCACAAAGACGCATTCATCGTCGAAGAATAGGATGGATTTTCCGCCGACGTTCAGGAAAGTGTGTCCACAATAGAACAAGGGGATGCATTGCCCAGCGGATACGATTACCGCTGCCAGTATGAGTACGGAGGTGACGCGTGAGCTCCAAACCTGAAATTGATATATGGGCACTAGGTCGGATGACAACTATGACGTCATGCCGCCTTTGATATATCAAAGGCGGCATGACGTCATAGTTCTCATCCGACCTAGTACCGATATATGAAAGGAGGCACTGAGCCATAGTTCACAGCCGATAATAACTTATACTGATCGTATAACTAGTTTTCGAGGAGAAACATCATTTGTCAGGCGAGTGGGAAATGGATCAAAGAAGCGCCGAGATACCTCTTCCGCCATTATTCCACTCCGAATAACCACAAATCGATGAATTACGATGTACAATTTTCCGATTGTTGCGGCCGTCGCTCCGAACGAGTTGGCGGTCTGCTGTAAATGTTAGGTGTCCTCGCGAATTGTTGTACTCTTAGGCTTACATATGCGATTTTGAAGATCCATGTGTGTTCAGCGGGTGGGGGAACGCGTACATCGAGAATGTAGCCAACAACGGAGATAATACCGCAAATTCCTGGATTTTTTTTAAAATCTTTAAAATGATGGCACTATAGTCGCCAAAAAATTTCATTTGTTACTAAGGCATTCCTAAATGAAATTGTCAAGAATTAGAAAAATGTACCTGTAAATAGGAAGAATGAGAAGAATGGCGTCTTGAAGTAGGGGTCGTTCGAGATTATCAATCTAACCAGCATGTACGTTTTTGGATGTTGAAGAAGCGATATGACAGTCTCTTCATTCACCACACTCTCTCACTACTCACGTGGTCTAGATAGTGTATGAAATGGAGATAAACTCGTGCTCAGATGCAACCAGCGAACTACTAGTGATGATTACCGCCCGTGGTGTAGTCTCGGGTACTTTTTCTGAATATTTCTCAACGCACGTGATCTGGTGGACGAATGTATTGGTCGTGAGTCAAAATACCACCTAACTCCCTGCTAACGTCACTCCAGTCCAATATTGGCAAATATTGGTGAATAAAGAATAAGAATTAGAGTAAGAATGAGTCGCGGATGTACACGTAGAATAGAATAGATGTATGCACGCGAAGGCTTTCAAGGAAAGCGCTAGAAATTTGTGGGGAAAGCATGTATTCAGCACTCTTTACTTCCTGTGGATGAAGCTCGAAAAACGATGACACGCTCTCTTCGGCCGATAGAGTGTGGGAAATGAAGAGACTGATAATCGAACTTTAATGAACGAGAGGAGGCTAGAATTAAAGATTCGATCGGTTCGAGTGGAACGTTCAGCGAAATGCAATCGGCGAATTATGGATTATGATGCCTACACGGGTTATGTTCTCGTGGAGGGCGACTTCAGGCCTACAAACTTTTTGGAGTATGTTCACGTTACTTAGGCCAGACTGCCTAATGAGAAAATTTCTTGCGAAACCATCCCTAATGAAAAACTTTCCTTAATGAGGACATATCTTGCCAAGATATCCCTAGTGAGAAGAACTAATTTCGAATTCGGCAAACCTTAAAGGAGTGCTCCGGGGAATGAATGCTAGGGAGTCCCACCGCGAAAATTCTGCGCTCTCAATGGGAAACTGTAGCTACTTTGACCCGATAAAGAGGCGAGCGTGAAGAAGAGCAAGTGAAACATAAAATAATCAGTCACGACCCTGCGCTATCAATGAACTTTGCGCGCATGTAAATAGCCTCAGAGTCATATGTGGAACTTCGGACAAAGTGATTTCTGATCGGGTTAGTGTCCTCTACAATATCCAAACTGTCACCATGGGTGACGGAACATTCCCCGGAGCACCCCTTTAAATGGGCGCTCGCGAGAATAAATGATAGGGATTCTGCGCTCGCAAGGAGAAATGTGTTACTCTATTACAAACATTGGGTGAAGCAAGTGAAGACTAACTGAACCAGTCACGATCTTGCGCATTCAATGAGCTTTAGTCAAAGGAGGCGTATGCGGATCTCCGATTAGGCGAGTGTCATTTACATCATCCTTCATTATGGCAGATCATCCCTTTAAATATGCCCGCAATATCCCAAGACCTGTTCGTATGATTACTCTAAAACTAAACTAAATTCTCCCGGCAAGGATTTTCCGAGACCGCCCGCCATTCCAACTCACCGCCGATCTCATGTCATCTGAACTAATGTTCGAGAAACGGGACTTCAACTCCTCATTCGAAGCACTCTTTCGAGATTGTATACAATGAGATACTTCACGACCCCAGTTCAAATGAAATCAGCAACATACCAGTAAAATAACCGCTATTGGTCTAGTCTCACGATGGGGGAATTTTTGCCTAATTTGTAATTCCCGGGGTCTGGGTATGAGGTTGGGCGAGATCAAAGGGGAGACGGATGATCATCTTTATTGGATCTTTATTCTGCGAAATTTGGTTGGGTCAGACTGCGGGCAACAAACATATTCGCCAATTCTAGGAATGCCCTCGATGGCGTCTGTTCGGGCTACAAATTCCACAGTAGATAACACATGACGTCAGAGGCTTACTAGATTTTGAATATACACATTTCGAATGCAAGGCCCGTGAACTGTGGCTGAAGGTGGGGCGAGTGGGCTGGTGCATAACTGAGAGTGGCGTCAATGACATTATCAAGAATACAATTTTCTTTGTCTGGAGCTTACTTTATCAGGTGAAGTAACGCAGTCTTGCATTATACAAAACCGAGAAGCTCATTTCTGCGTACATGCAACAAATGTGCACACACAATTTCTTTGAAATCAACTAACATCCAAACACGAGACCGAGTCTGAAAGCATTATTGCACGCAATACTATTCGAATCTCGTCGCTCTCTCGAGTTCAACGAGACATTTCTCAATTCTGCGTGTATATTTGCTTGCAACCAAATTATGTAGCAAAATCTATGGAACATTTTTTTTCTAATTTACGAAAAAATAACTCGTGAAGCCGGTTATAACGATTCCTATGGGTTAACCGAAACAACAATTCATGAAAATAACTTCAGTATAGAAAGTTTCCGCCTTCCCAATCAGATTTTTGAGGCATTATTCGAGGAAGATGTAAAGACTGCTGAAGACGTGATTTCCCCCTTCCCCTTTCTACAGCTTTCATTGTTACCCTTAAACACGCAACGCGCATGAATACAGATAGTCTATGCTATGCAATGTATATAGACACCAGCACCCATGATCAGTACCGAATGTGGGATATATGTAGTACTTTTACTATTGTGCTATAAAGGTAAAATATATAACTCTCGTCTTCGTACTTTACCCCAACACTCATACGTAGTTCATTGTTACCCATCCACAAGCAACACGCATGCATACAGCTATTCTATTCTACGTACACACCCGCGGTTCATGACCACTGTATGCGCGATATATGTATTAGGTTGGTGAGAAAGTAATGTTAGATTTGAATGATGGTTTTTGAACCCCCATAAAATCCTTGTCGTCAAAGATCTTATGCTAGCTCGAAGGCATATATTAAGGGTTGACTTGGCCAATGTACGCATATGTTCGAATCGCATAATGCTTTTTGGGTATCCTGGAAAACGTAGTTTTGTCAAACGTGAAATTTTCGCACGTCTCTAAAATTTTTTTGTTGGCTCTCGAATTTTGATGGAAAAATAGCCATTTATTCTTACATAGTGAACTGTGAAGCCCATAGGCAGTTCTCTCGAAAAACAGGTCTATGGTCGTTTAAGCCTCAACATAGCACGATTTACACACCATTGAATCCAACCCTGGCCGAGGTAACACTTCAAAAATGATAATAATTCCTGCATCGAGGATTATTCAGATTGGCTTCTAAATACGTGCGCTTGTATTGTACACTATTTTGCTACATATTGCGTGAAATTATTTCAAGTTATGCCTTTTCTATTAGGTTGTAACATAAGTTTTGTCGCATTTCGGAGGTTCACAATATTTCCATGAAGGATACTTCTCAAACATTATCAATGCCTGACCTCCTAGTATATGTTTGGGGTGTTCATGCACATTCAAACCATAGGGTAGAGCTGAACTGCGCACGCTGGCTATGCGAAAAATATTAATATGAACTGATTTAAATTTGGTGCAGATTTTATTAATTCGTTTGATCGGGTGCTAGTTCGCAGAGATGAATAATGAACCAAACTTCTACAGCATGGTGATATACCCCGTCAATGCTCTTTCAAAATATACGCCAGATATGGTGCTATGTTGAGCGGAACCAAAGATATACTTCACTGAGTGTAAGGTTAGCCGCTGATTCGTAGCCAACTTGACCAACTCTTCTGAATCCAGAATTGCAACAACAGTGACTAACATAAGTGCGTTCAATTACCACTCATGGAGGTATAATTTATCATTAAACAAGTGAGAGAAAGAACACTCCACTTGTGGGAAATTTGAATTTTTATTAATTCAATTCGCGCACAATTTTACCAAAATTTGCAAGTTTAGGTGTTTCGAATTAAAGATTGTCATTCAAAAGCTATTTATTTCCAAACTTATCCCAAGTAGATACTAGTAAGGGAAGGGTTTATGGTTCGGATGGACACAACAAATCAGATATTGAACATGTGTGCGAGGTAGGAATATGAACAAAGTGCCGATTTCAGTAGTTTAATTTACATACCATCGTTCTGAATGGAGCCACTTATCTCAACAGAACCCAATCTACCCCAAACTTTGTCTGCACACTGACCACTTTGGGTGAACTATATTCCACCACTATTTGGATCTGGATATCTACTGAGAAGAAAATTCGGCTTGCGAAAGTTTTCGCGACCGTCACCAACCATCCACATTATACAAACTCGTCTACATTTCTAGAACGATTTTCGTTTGTCATTATCCGTGAGTGGTTCAAAATTATGCACATATGTAGTACTTTACGCAAATCACACAAAATCGGCATAATTTATCCTTTTCAAGAAGAGCTGATGCGTGAAAATGGTTTCTAATCCTTATCTCAGTACAACTTTGTCTGACTAATGTGCCTCCTCAACTGCCTTGACAGGACTGAAGTAAAGCGCGTAAGAAAGAGTACGAAGGCCCTCACTGATGATGAATAACGAAATTGAGATTAAATTAATTCGAAGAAATTCTGAGGTTAAAATGCATAAGAGATTGGACGCGACAAAACTTATGTTACAACCTGATACTTCTAGAAAAATTAGATTCTCCTCATCGTTGAATTAGGGTTGGCTTCGTGGGAAAAATGGCCGATCCATTTCCCGCGAGAGGGCAGAATGATTCCCACTCATTCCCGCTAATCTATGCAAAATGAGTGGGAAGTTATTGGGAAATTGGGATTCCCACTTTAAGCAGGAATCCTACTTCTTTCGGGATTCCTACAAATCAAAAACCTAAAATAATTTTAGCAGTAACTCACCAATAAATTATTATGTTTTGCTGCTATCTATATATTAGAACGGTAAACAAACAGGTATATATTTTTGTAAAAAAAGAAAGCAATCTGAGAAACTCGAACCCATTGCAAGAGAGCACAAGCGCTGGACCACATCCACTAGACTATAGGGGCAGATGGTTGAATGTGAATGGAAAGAGTAGATGAGGAGAGGAATCGGAAGAGACCACCGAATACGAGGAGACCGTTCGCAAAATTGAGGAAGCAAGATAATGAGTGGGAAGTGGGAATCCCACTAAACGTGGGATTCCCATCTTGCTAACAAAGGAGGTCTGGGAAGTATGTAAAATGAGCAATTTCCCATTGGGATCCCATTTTCCTTCCCACGAAGCCAACTCTAACGGTTGAATTAAGGTCAACATAGTCAAAATTTTGACTTTTGGTGGACAGTTAAAGGAGTGCTCCGGGGAATGTTCCGCCACCCATATTGATAGTGTGGATATTGAAGAGGCCACTCACCCGATCAGAAATCACTTTGTACGAAGTTCCACAGACGACTCTGAGGATTTTTACATCCTCGCAAAGTTCATTGACAGCGCAGGATAGTGGCTTGTTAGTTTATGTTTCACTCGCTCTTCTTATTTCTCGCCTCTTTCTCGGGTTAACTTCGCTACAGTTTCCCATTGAGAACGCAGAATTTTCGTGGTGGGACTCCCTAACATTCATTCCCCGGAGCACCCCTTTAATGAATGCATTTTCTCAAAATGGAGTTAACCCCTGACCTAGCCCAAACGAATACTGATATATAAAGAGTAGCTTTAACAGTTAACCACAAAAGTTCGGGCTTTCTACCAAACCTGGAAACAGAGTTTTGAAATATTCGAATTTCGATGATCAGATTTCACTGTCTGGACGATGAATTGTACATGTTTTTGGTAGAATCATTGTATGCCCTCATTAATATATTTTTAAGTTAACAGTTGAAGGTGCTTTTCATTTTACTATATTTGAAATCGATAAATAAATTGTTACGGATACACGGTAAAAACAAGCATTTTTATGGATGTTCAGTTATTGCCAAGTTCATAAATGAGTGTATTTTCTAACAGACCTTTCGCAGCAGAACTCATTCAAACGTTGTATTGTTATATACTTAGGTCGCACTTTGCGGCTGTGGCATAATATTTGCCCTATCATAGCGCTTCATGGATTACTGGGCAAAAACGTAATCAGGTCCAATCTCTGTTGATGTACATTTGTCATCATTCGGTGACCTCAATACCAATTGGATAGGCTTGGACCAATGTGCGATAGAAAGAGTATCCATGCACTCAACGAGCATGCATAACAATATGATAATCAGGCGTACGCAAAATACGGGGGAATCGGATAATCACAAATTTGAAAATCTAACATTACTTTCTCACCAACCTGATACAATGAAATTCAGCTCTCGTCATTTCACAAAACGCGCGCATTTTCAGGCGCAGCTGAAATTTCAGGTTCGTATAGTACTTTATGAGAGCTTTAAAATGAGGGGTTTGCGGTCTCTGAGAGAGGAGCACAAATACCTCTTTGGTAGCTTTGAAGTTTCGAGTCAATTTGAAGTCGTTTTATTAGTTGCAGACCGCGCGTTTTCTCAGGCGCGACATAGAATGAAGGGGTGATTTCATTTTTCAACTATGTTTCAGAAATTTATGAAATATTATTCAATCAATAATGAATGAAATGTATTTAGTTTACCGTTGAAACACAGTTGAAAAATGAAATCACTCCTTCATTCTACGTCGCGCCTGAGTAAACGCACGGTCTCCGTCTAATAAAATGACTTCAAATTGACTCGGAACTTCAAAGCTACCAAAGATGTCTTTGTATTCCTCTCTCAGAGACCGCAAGCCCCTCATTTTAAAGCTCTCTTCAAGAACTGTACCACTCTAAAATTTCAGCTGCGCCTTTCGATAAATTTTCGAGATAATTGACCATGAATGTAGCACTGATAAAACCATGTTCATGAGTTCTAGTTTGTACACATAGATAGAGCTCTGAAAAGTACTGGGGGTCACTCAGGAAGCAATTTTCACCAAAAGTGCAGGATAATTGAGAAAATCAATGTTAAAGGTGGGTACCAGAACCAACGACCCGGTACCAGGACCTTCAGAATGGGGGTATGGCAAAACGAAGTCGGGCTATTGTTTAGGGACACTAGTAGAGTATAAAACCGAAGAAACCTCGGTTTGGATAATTTTGTCAAATTCGACATTGAGATCAATTCTTAGGTGAATGGCGTGACATAACTCTCGTCTTCGTACTTTCGCCCCAAAACTTTCATACATATTTCATTGCTACCCATCCACACGCAACACGCATGCATACAGCTATTCTATTCTACGTACACATCCGTGACTCATGACCATTGTTTGCGCGATAGTAGTGCAGCACACTGAAGGTAAACATGAAGGTACATCCAGTTTTCGAGACATTGCTCGCGGGGTAAAGTCTATTGCAATTAGCACAGCGCACGTGAGATGGAAATATGAACTGCACAATCCGGCTTGAAATATTCCCAAGCCGGATGATCATGGCTTCATATAGGCATGAATAGTCATTTTCTCATTCTTTCAGCACACATGTTCAAATACGTCAGGCGCACTCGCAATTTCAAATACTTTCGTTGGGATATCTTAATCTTACAACAAATAGTTTGAAGTCGTTCTCTTCGTCCCCGTGTGCTTTATTTACAATAACGACACATATCGAATTATTCCCTTCCAAAATAACAACACATATCGTCCCCATGATTCCCGATTATTCTGAGAATATGGAAATACTATGATAATTTCATCATTACAAATGCAAAGCAAGTTCAAAGAAGGAGTAACACGAAAAATAAGTTTAATGAGCCACTGTTGTGAGCATTAGTAGCGATCAGCCCGATCATGAATCATGTTATCCGAAGTTTCACAGACCGATCTGAGGCTCCTTACGTACGCGTAAAGTTGATTTACAGCGCAGGGTGGTGGCTCGTTCGTTTCTGTTTCACTCGCTCTACATATTTTCTTCCCTCTTTTTGGGGGTAAATTTGATACAGTTTCCCATTTCGAGAGCAATATCTTCGTGGTGGGACTCCCTAGCATTCATTCGTGTTAGCCCTTCTTTAACAATGTTTCATGGTTTTCGCACATCTTGTTTTCCAGTTTGCTTCTGAGCATGTGTTTTTCTCTCGTTTCGCACGGTGTAACAAACGGGTCTTACAACATCTACAACCTGCTTCCTTCCTACATTTCGTGTTTCTGAATCGTGTTCATTTTCGATCATGATTTTAATTGATTTAACAAACCTGATGATTTTGAACAAGGTTCCACGTTTAAAATCATCAGGTTTGTTAAAGTTTAATCAATCACTCTGTTGCAAACGTGTCTAGTAATTATTCGTATTTCGTTGCGTAGAAAAAATCATAATAAGAATATGGTACAACCTGGCGATTTAAACGTTGGTCGGCTAACCTGTTCACAAACTATTTTGTTCACACCTATTCTATGGCGATGCAAGTACCCACAGTGACCATGTTAAGCACAATGATGCTGCTCCAACTGTCCCTTCTCCTTCTTGTCCATATAGTTGTCGCGGAGCGGATGAATTACACTTTCATCTCATTGGACATCGACTTCGATAACTCTGGAAAGGAGGTGAGCGATGAAATTTACTGAAATCGGAGAACTAAAACACTTTGTTTGAAAAAAACAACTTTTTGCAGTTTAAAGACTTCTACGCAGAGTTTGTCAGAGGATACCCGAATTGCTGGGAGCTATGGCTGAGGGATTATGCCGTTTCAAACCCAATCGTCTTCCTCTTGGTGGGCACATTTGTTCATGGAGTTTGAGTAGTTCCCACGATATACTATCCAGACCAATGTTGAGTGATATTTCTTGCCAAGCCATATCTAATGACTCTTTTCTAGGCTACTATGAAGTCCATAACGACGCCAGATACGTACGACGTGCATTCGTAGTTGTTCACTTTGGACAAACGCAAAGAAGTAAGGAAATCATATTTAATTTACTGACAAAGATACCTGATGAGTTCTTGCTAATTAAGTTAGAATATTAGTGCTTATTTTTAAAACTATTTCAGCATATTTCGCGGATGTCCTCAACAATCACGGATTTTCGGAGAAATATTATCCATTAGCCAACATCGATTTCGCCAAATTGCCCTACCGTTCCCCGTCGCATTACCTCCTGGACGTCACCGCTCCTGACCTCGAGAACTCGTTCATACAATGTAAAAGTGGGTTTCTGCTTCGATTGCAATTTTTGCTAATCTATTTACACACAATCACTAGTGAAATAAAAGAATTTTGAAATAATTCAGACACAAAAAGTGCAGGGCATAACTCATGTAGAGCGCCGCAACCAACTAATTGTGAATTTTCAATTAAAATGTTAACTGCAGGTGTCTCCGTGATCGCTTGCCCCAATGAGCAGTCGGACTTTTCTGAGTGTAAGAAATTTACTCCGCAACCGATTAAGTGCCAATGATTCGGATGCGTATTCAACATACCATCATATACCTTACAACTTTTTCGAGTTAATACCAAGCGTCTCCCACCCTCACGACATATTTGCTGTGCATCGACAATATTCCTTGGTCTTGCATCAACGCGTGTTTTTTGTCGCCCAATGTGTCGCCAATATCACGAGACAATCTCCGAGTTGCCATCCAATAGCATTACCATGTTCAAGTAAACTAGTTCACAAAAATATCCAATTTCAATTACGTCTTTCATAACTGCACTATTTTTGAAGCACTTTGCCGGTAGTGTGCAATCGAGCAGAGATATAGAGGGGATATACAATGGACATGGGGTGGCAAATTATGTTGGAGGATACTTGAGTTTGGGGTCAATGATCAATGATCAAAGATCAAAGATCAATGATCAAAGATCAAAGATCATTGCTCAGTTCGACTTGAACTTGTCCTTGGAGACCTCGAAGGCCTCGAGGAAGAGGATGCCGCACGAGCTGACGACCTGCAATTTAATTTTTATAGGATCAAAGATCAAATTCCAAATGTCAAATGTCAAAACTTATTTTTTCCACTACTTTTTCATTAAATACACTTCAATAACCTTGTATAGTTACTATACCTCTCAGTGGTCAAATGTCAGTTATCTAAGATAAAAGATCAAAGATCAAGCACCTACCTTGACGATGGTGGCGATGTAGTAGAGGGTGGCGTTGAGGATGGAGATGCCCTCGGGGTTCAGCCACCACCAGGTTACCAGGGCGAGGATGGGAGCAGTGAGCACGGCTGGAATTTCACAGATCAAATATCATATGGTCAAGATCAAAGATCAAATACAAAACCATATGACCACATGCTTATTGCACAATACCAATAAAGGTTCTTACCAAATTACCCAAATATTACAATGAGAAACCACAAATCAAGATTCAATTTCCAAAGATCAAAGTTCAAAAATCCATCCTCTCACCGAGGGCGTACTGCGCGCGGAGGCTGTTGTTGCTGCACGAGATCACCTGCTTGACGTCGAAGCGACCGTCGATCGAGTCGCGCCTGTGAGATCAGAGATCATAATTGATGTATATGCATTTGTAAATTGTGTGCATAAATTGAATTCGATCAATCGGTTATGCTTCACGATTTCAGCAAAATATAGGGCATAAAGTGGAAAAACACTAGATTGGCAAGTTATGCTTCACCATTGATGTAAACTAAGAATTATCAAGGCGAAAACGATTGGACCATGACATTGAATATATTTTTTATTGAATATTGCCAAACTGTCTATAAAATTTATAAAAAAAACAATATCCACCAACCATCTGACGAAGGCGTTGTGGCCATGGATGGCGAACATCACGGTGAGCGGGAGGAAGACGCCCGTGCCCACGCGGTCCCACTCCGAGTACACCACGTAGGTCTGAAGTTATGTATTTTCTTATGAAGATATGCTAGATTTATGAACCCGACGCACCTAGGACATAAGTTTATAGTAATGCGCACAAATAAAATAAAAGCGCATTTTGGATAAGCGCTGTCCCACTCCGAGCAGGCCGCGTAGGTCAGGAAAAAAGCGAATTTCGAAACCCGCGGCTGCATTACATTTTACATATAAAGCGAGACTATCAGCCAAACTAGCCAGGACAAACTTACAACGCAGTTTCGAGACAATCGTAAACCGTAACCCATTTTCGAAATTCCGATGGTGAATTCTCTATTCAGAATTAATTTATGGTTGAATTTTAATTTTAAAAAAAAACATACAAAATTGACCCTGACGCACAGGCAACGAGCGAGAGAGCACGCGACTTGAAGAGAGTTCTCTCCATATGTGAAACATATTTCAACCAGGCGCGTTTTTACTGAGAGTGCATATTGGTTGTGCGTCCTGGCAGCAGGAGCAGGAAAAAAAAATAAAGACTATCTATCGCGTCACGATGTCATATGCAATGTTTGATCGCCCACGTGATGATGATAAACTCGCTGCGGAACAGGAAGAGATAGTCACAATAGAGCGCAGATTGCGTGAAGAGCAAACACTATTCCGCCCATGACAAATGTTTCAATTTTAACACGATGCAGCGCTCTTGTTGCCAATGTAAATTGGGCCAGGAAGATCAAAGTTCAGAATACGTTTTCCAGCATTTTTTTTATTCGGGAAAAACTTAAAATAAACGCAAAAGATATAGTGATGTTTATTCTTTGCCGAAATTGATCCACTGGCGATCTGTGTTGGGATGCGAGCCAAATTTCCAATCGCTCGCTATGCCATATTGTGACTTCTGCAAAATCCGCAACGCTATTTACTCGATGATGGTTGATCTTTATTCGGCCATAGTCCTTTTTCGGCAAATATCCGTACCACCCTGCGCGAAAATGGCTAGTTACTCAACATCTACCTCTCAAATCATTACCCATTTTGATGTTAGCATTCAGTAACTAATCTCTGATGGTTGATCTTTGATCCCACTAATCTCTACATGCACGAGGAGAACTATCATGTACAATGACATCCAACCTATCGCACATCTACCTGTTTGCAACATTTCCACATATTATTCCTCAGCTGATCTTTGATCTTTACTCTAAATCCAGCCTCTCATATCCCTGACATGTTCTTCACCTGCACGAGGAGGCAGATCATCTGCGCGAAGCGGCCATAGTTGCAGAAGAGCGGGAAATCGTAGCGGAACTGCGAAGTTGATCTTTGATCTTAAATCTCTTTCGCATATTTTGTAATTTCCACTGGATGTTGTCATGCTCTCACACATATTCATGCCAAAAATATGATATGTTTTTTTTTCCGATAGTTTAAATAATAATTTTAAAAATATTACCTGAGACTGAGACTGAGTCTGCTCCATCTTGCCAATAATTGCGCCGATCAACCGATGCTGCTCTCTTAGCGACTGTCTGAGCGCGGTCCGGGCTCTGCAATTTAGAAATTTCACCAATTTTTTTACTCACATATCACCAAAAATATGCAATAAAAGAGCGGTCGGGGCTCTGCAATGTCATGTCCGCACGTTTTCACTCAAAACATCAATCAAATGGTGAAGAAAATACTGCGTAAATCTAGAAAAAAAACGGAAATGCAACACATGTTTGCAAGATGTGCACCAATGCCGTGAAAATAACAGAGAGATAGAGAGAGGTAGAGAAAGGGGTGGGAGAGCGAGAGCGAGAGCGAGAGAGAGAGGAGGGGAGAGAGAGAGAGAGAGAGAGAGAGAGAGAGAGAGAGAGAGAGAGAGGGATAGAGAGGAGAGAAAGAGGGAGAGGGGAGAGGGAGGGAGAGTTACGGAGAGAATAGCCACTTTGCGCGAGTTTCGAGAGCTTCCATGCAACTTCTTTCTCAGATTTCGCCCGATTCCCCTCAAGGGCACTTAAGTGAGCGCGATAGATGGGGAGAAAAAAATGTTTTTTGGCATTTTGCCAATATCACCTACTTGTGCCTGCGATCGCTGAACCTGTCCCACTGCGTTCGAAGACTCGTTGACACGGTGCCGCTCATAATTCACGCAGACAAGTGTGCGGCAGCGCGCGTTCGAGAACTAGGCGATCGAATTCCGCAGACACAAAGCGCTGATTCAGCTCTTTTTCAACTAATATTCATCGATAGGAAGCGCCTCCTATCGTATCTTCCTTCTACACGCTATTTTAGGCGTTAGACAAAAGTAGGGAGCGCTAGGAATCAAGAGAGTAGCAACAAGGCAGAATAAATGGAATTCGCGGGGGAGGATGGCTGTTGCAAGGAAAGCCAGGGAGTTTTGACGCAAAAACTGGGGAGATTTCATTGGAAAATCGGATAAAATCGCAGAAAATAGTGCGAAAATTGAGCAAAAATAGAGAAAAATAGACGAAAATACAGAGAAAAAGGGTGAAAAATAAGCGAAAATAAGAGAGAGAAAAGGGAACTAACCACTCGTGACGAGCGCGCTGGCGAGAAATGAATAGAGACAAGGGAGGGCGAGGTCAATAAATCGAGAGGACGAGGACAATAAAACGAGGGTTGAATAGGGAAATTGAGTCAGCCTACGTGAGCAATCGGCCGACTTTGAATAAAGAGGGGGGAGGGAATGGTAAACATCTGCTCTGCTGAACTGTATGGAAAGCGACAAAAAGTATATAACTAAGGGAGAATAAGGTATCCTTGTAGATAGGATGAAAGGTAATCAGGGGGACATGTCCATTGTGATGCAGAGGGGGCGTGGCATGATTTGTACAGGGGGAGGGGATGGTAAACAAGTGCGCACGTGAAATGTCGAAACTGAGATAGCGTGTTGAACTAGGAGGGCATTCTCTAAGCAACCTTATCGACAAGTGAGTAAGCAACGATCGGAAGGGCGTATCTCTCTTTCTGTACAGCGCGGCATGATTTGATGACAAGGAGGAACAACTGATTTAAACTGAGAGTCGCGCTGAATTTAGGGAACAATTCGATTCTAGGGAACAACCTACTCTCTTCATTCTGCGTGAACTCTCAGCGATCTGTCAGACGAGGAAGCACGCAAAAAGAAGATACTCGTTTCTACCCATTCCGATAAGATGAACGGCAATCGGAAGGGCGAATGTCTGGTGACGCAGAGGTAGAGCGGCAGGGTTTGAGCAGGGAAGCGGCGCGTTCAAAGGTAGAGCGATCTTGGGGATGACTGCACAAGAGATGCGGTTCTCCACTCTGCCTCATGCTCTGACTAGTGTTAGGTAGCATGACCATTCAGGCGGACGAGAGGGAAAACATGTATTGCGAAAAAAGTTCTCTACCAAACTAGTGCATCTGACTGGCGAGAAGGGCGCTGCGAGAGGGAGAAAAGGCAATATTATGTGAAGTCATGCGCATCTAATTGGGTTGGCTATTTGGAGAAGAGTTGCGATATCGCTGGTTCTTCCCACGCGCATACTGTGAAATTTACTGTGGGGGAGGATTGCGATATCACAATTATGCTCCTAATGGCCAACCTTATTATCTAATGCGATTGCTGCCGTCTGCTCACAACACCAATCGGAAGGGCGAATGTATAGTGACTCAAACGTAGACCGGTATGTTTGAACAGAGACGGAAACTCTTTTTGAACTCTCTGATGGACAACTTTTCCCCGTTGGCGCCGCGTTCAAAGGTAAGGGCCGAGAGGATTAAAGCTGTCTTCTCACAACACCATTGTCACCAGATGGCCAGATATTGATCACAGCGGATGCGGGGGATACGGCGGAATGTGAGAGAGGGGAGAGAGAGGGAGGGAGAGGAGGGGGGGGGGGAGAAAGAGGGAGAGGACGAGAGGAAAGAAGGAGGGAGGGGGAGAGGAGGAGGGGAATCATAAGTCGTTTCTCGCAGCGTATCTCGGCCTCTCGGGGGTGACAACTGACGCGTTGTGTGAGGACGGCAGAGGGGAGGAAGAAGAGCTTGACATTCTGATCTCGGTTTCTTAATTTCACACACTCTCTCGACCGGCTTAGTTGCGAGATATTGCACCGATTGAAGAAGCCATGAGCCTATTCTCGAATTCTAGGGAGCAGAGGGGAGAGGAGCAGTGACTGGTGTATTGATGTCTTCACTCCCCTCTTTTTGAGTGCTTTCTCGTAGCTCAGAGCAGTGAGGAAGTAAGCAGAATGAAGATTTCTTGTGATACCTTATATTTTGCAGGACTGAGGGGGGGAGGTGTGATAGGGATGGCTTGGTAAGAAACGGTCTCTTCATACTACACACTATCTCGCCGGTCTGATTGGTGAGAGAGTGTGTAGTTTGGAGAGAGTCATTTCTTGTGAAGCCATCCCTAGAGTGTGAGGGGGAGAACAGAATGTGATTTGGCCAACTGAGAGAGGGAAAAAGAGTAATGACTCGGGAGTAGGACTGCAAATGTTTACTCGATTACCCTTGGTCCTCGAATGAGGGAAACTCATGCTAGAACTGATGAGTGATAGACAAACCGCCATGGGTACTCTAACGATAAGGAAGATGATGCAAAAGATTGCATCGGCCGGGAATCGAACTCGGGCCGCCCGCGTGGCAGGCGAGCATTCTACCACTGAACCACCGATGCTTGTCGTTCGCTCCCAGATGTAGGCATGATCAAACCCTTACCGCGCATACGACCCGTCTACTTTAGTCGCAAATACTTGCATGGATCGCAATCGCCTTGAGAGATGTACGAGCGCACAGCGTGTCAAAATGAAAAAGTCCTTTGTCCTTTGCGGCGCTCCATTTCTCATTGATCACGGCTCGAAGAGCGGTCAATGAGAGGGGAAAATAAGAGTGAATTATTGCTCATAACTTATGCTAGGGAAACAATAAAAATACAAATGAACAACCGATCGATTGGGATCGATGATGCTCATCGTACGTACGCTAATGGATAAGATTGCGGATTAATTAAGTGAGTTATTATTGGTATTACATAATGATTTTAATTTGAATGTGCCCACCGTTTTGAACGCTAGGCCGTTCAAAATCAAAAATGCAAAATTCTGTCTGACAGTTATTTTCGAAAAGGCTTTGCGTAGATACCTATGAAAACGACACGCACATAACTTTTTCCATGATCGAGAAAAAGTTGGTTTTGTAGTGAAATCGATCGAAAAATGGCTATTTCGAAGTGCTACTGTTCACGATGAAAGACTAGCTGCACTTATTACATCACACGAGGTAGCCCAACTCATTTCACGTCTTTTAATACCTTACTTTATAGTTTTAACCATTTTCACTCATAACGACATCGACTCCAGTATAACACTTTTTTTCGATTTTTAGCCATGTTTGACTAACTTTTTTGACTTAACGAAAATAAGATATGAGACGCGCTTTTAATAGAGTGATAGATTCCTTTCTTGACTACAAAACTGTCAGACAGACTTTTGAATTAGGTCCCCTATGAGTACTTACGTTACCTTAAACATCAGATTTTTACTTCTTTGAGATCGCATAAAATGAGATCATTTTTGAAGTGAGTTTCACTAGTTTGCTATATTTTCCTTTTTGAATCGATATAAGTTGCGAATGAAACCTACATCATTCATTTTTCTCTCATTTTTCATTTACATCGACCGCTCATATTGGCGAAAATGTAAACGAAAAATATGTTTCACATAAATTTAATAGGGGTGAAGAAAATCAATCAGTAATTGTTTTGCGCCGTCAAATTTCGCGTCTGACACGCTGTGGAGCGGAATCACAAAATGCTAATGAATCATTTTGTACAATTCTTCCTGACCTTAAAAATCTGATGCCACTGAAAAAATGCCACATCTAAGATGTTGGGATGTATTGTGCAAAGTCATCCCTAGACCACTGTTTCTCCATTATAATTGATGCTACCTATTTTGCAGTGCAGGAAGAAGGTATAGCGAGAGAAACAACATAGCCTGATCTACTCAACTTAGAAACAGCTGAAAAGAGTGTTATTCTCGGGAGTAGGGCATGCATGTGTTCACTCCAAAACAGTCGATTAATTTTGGTCATTGAATTAGCGAGAACTGATGCTTGAACTGATATGTTATAAGAGAGACTTTCTGAGAAAACTGAGCAATACTACCTATAGGCCGTACAACGAAAAATAAAGTGTTGATTTTAAGATATCCCTAGGGGTAACTTTTCACGTAGAGTTCGAAAATCGACCTTAGAAAGCCGTATCTCGAACCCCTCATTTCGCGTTTTTCGCCGAATTTGGGTGGTCGGTTTTTGTATTTTTTGAACGGATCATCCAAACTCCTTACATGTAAAATTTTTCAGGGCGGGAATTTAAATATTCCAAAGACTCATAACTTTTTTCACAGATGAGCTAGCATTTCACTTCTAACAGTAAAAATACTTATCTCGTCGAGATCTTTCAGAATCACTATACATATAAGGAGTTTGGATGATCCGTTCAAAAAATACAAAAACCGACCACCCAAATTCGGCGAAAAACGCGAAATGAGGGCTTCGAGATACGGCTTTCTAAGGTCGATTTTCGAACTCTACGTGAAAAGTTACCCCTAGGGATATCTTAAAATCAACACTTTATTTTTCGTTGTACGGGCTCTGGTGAATCCTGCCAGATAGTCTCTCATAAATACTGTATGCTTTGGATAATGTAATGATAGGGAGGGACAAAAAGTAAAAGATTGCATCGGCCGGGAATCGAACCCGGGCCGCCCGCGTGGCAGGCGAGCATTCTACCACTGAACCACCGATGCTTGGCGAACGGTTTTCACAATTGGCAAGATCAACAACGCAAACTGCACTACGTTAGTGAACACGAATGATTAGCGATCGTCTTCGTTAAATTTACGAGAGAAACGCGATAAGAACAAAATTATCTTCGAACACATGAACAGTTTCAATCTTTTTATGTATTTTGCATTTAATTACGCCATGTAAACCTCCACCCTGACCTCACAATTTCCAGAATACATGAAATATAACTACCCTCTACGTAGATTTAAGCGAAATTGTCCACATTTTAGTTGGAAATACGTAAGTTTCGTTTAAAACGACGTCGATTTATCTGTGATTCGAGGTTGTGATTCGTCTGTCAGTATTATCTTTTCTATCAAGGTGTCTTGCTTCTATAACATTGAGCAAGCGTCCTATTAATGTTTGGTTATCTAGCTCAATACCGAGTAATCATTATTAAACGCACTTCCTTATTGGTTTGTTGCACTTTGCTACAATGAGATACACACTAGACTCTGACTTGATTCTGTTTAAAATTAGGAAATGTAAGTTGAACCTCATTTACGCTATTTTCAGCGCCCATGCCTGGTCATGTGTGAAGTAATGCCTTTTCAGTTTCAACACCATGAAATCGTATGGGTACGATGATTCGACATTCTTTAACTGCTACATAGCGCTTATTGGCGAGTTGAAACGCTTGAAAATAACATAATTTGTTAATTCCAGCAATTTCTGCACTCATAAATTTATTCTTCACCATCGTCATTTTGAAGAAGTCAAAGATATTTCACATAATTGATTAACCTTTGCAAACTTCTAACCACGGTTTTTTCTGTTTTCGTTTCTCTTGATTCTTGTGGAAATTTTATTGAGTGGACTGCTGAACATTCTGGTGAGCATTCGAATCATAATTGAAAATGATTATCAATGCTTAAAATATTGATAATATTACAATTTAGGCGCAAGGCTTAATGGTGATCGGGCTTAGTGTCGACTTGAGACTGTTCATTGTCAAAATGGTCTTCGATTTCGGTTATTCTATATTACAATATTCATAAAAAAACCTTCACTCAGGATTGCTTGAGCTTGTCTTTCTGATGAGTCTCAATCGGCTTGCGATCATTGTTCTTCCGGTATGCTCGATTATCTATACAAGCAGGTGTGCAAAGAATTATAAAGATCGGGCTAACATTAACGAATTTAACTTTTCGTGATTTCTAAACGTTTACATTTAATATAGACATATTCTAGTGTAAATCTCTGGAAAAAAAAATTTACTCGGATGGGACATTCATGGACACATGTCATCGGGGTTTCGAACACAACAGAACATTCCCAGAGTACTCAAGAAATCCTGGACCGCACATTCCGTTAGAAATGTAATGAGAATCTGATAATCAGATCCATTAAAACAATCGTTCATTATCGCTTACTGCATTCAAGTTCAATGCTAAGCATGTGGCTTTTTACATTATTTCGCAGATCAATTTTACTCTAGGTAATCGCACGTTGTTATGACATTCTTCCAATCATTTCGTTTGTTGTTTACATTCTGATAACGACTCTGGTGTTTAAGCAGCGAAGGTACACTTACAATACACTAAACATATACACCAAGCTGATTTTAGAAAAGTATCATCAACCAAATGGAGTATGGATATCCGAACGCTCTCGCAAGGCCTAGTCGTACTGATAGTTTACGTTGTAAGAGATTTTGCCCATTTTTCAACTGCATTGATGTTACGCACACTTCGTAATGTATGATATTCGAGATAGCGTGTGCAATTGATAGATCGAAGTCGAAAATATCAAGATAATTCTAATTATAGGTATCATCTGTTATGGCCCACATAATCCGGGACCACTTCAATGATATTCGGTTTGCATCTTAGTTTTGAGTAGGGAAGCAATATAACTGATAACCTAGTACAACTAGTTACTTTAATGGTCAATTGTTGCTCTAGCAAGCATTGACATCGCTGCTAGCTACTTTACTGATTTCAGCAAATTTCCCGGTGCCGTCATACAATTGATGCTGTTCCTCTACCTTGGACTGGATACTATCACCGTTACTGTCATCCCGCTGTCCATTTGCCTGACTGTGGCGGAGCTTCGATCCACACCGAGCGAGATTTTGAAGTCGTGGAGAGTGCACGCGATGGGTTTGAATCCGCCAGCCGTCAGTCCCTCTTCGCCGACTATACTCGTCGATTCGTTCAAAGCGGGATAAAGAGTGTGCACGAGAGCCCAATATTGCACATTACTCTCTTCACTTATCTAATTCATTTTGAATAGGCTGCACAGTACATTTAGGGAGTCATCCCTGAGCTTTTTACGACTTTGAATACAACATACAGTGAGAAAAGAGGGACTGGCATAAAATATATATAGCCAAATGCATTTTCTCAGAATTGTCTCAACAGCACGCAACGGCTTTAAACTTTGTTATGAAACTCATTTGTTCATCAATATTTAATTCAAAGAAAAAAATCATACTTTTGAATAAAATCAAAATAACTGCAAAAATGATTTCATTTACGCAATCCGTACCTTTTGATTTCGCGAAATAAGAACATGAGATTTGTGCGATAGTTGACTCCAACATATTTTTTTAAAGTCAAAAGCTTGCATCGGCCGGGAATCGAACCCGGGCCGCCCGCGTGGCAGGCGAGCATTCTACCACTGAACCACCGATGCTTGTTTCAGTGGTTATCAAGCGGTTTAGATAATGTCGTTCACCTGCATTTCCCTTCGAGTTATTTCTCGTAAGAACCGGATTCGGACCTCAATTCATTGGCTCATCTCAATATTAATTTAATGTATGAATAAAATTGTTTTCGTGATACGAACCGTTTCATCCCCATTCTTCTCATGTCCTTCTCTTCCATCCCATCGACGAGCCGTCCCTCCATCCGCCAGTTGCCAAGCAATGTCACTGAGAGTCTCATCAAATGCATCCCCTTTTCCCTCCATTCCCTCTTCTTTCCATCGTATAGTCGAGTGACTACTATGAAGAAGCTCTTTCTGGCCTTGCTCTACATGAGCGGTTTAGCGTATTGCGAAGATAACAAGGTTATAAATTCTCGTTAGGATTAAACAAATCACTTTTAAGGTAGTAGTCTGTGACCACTCCTTGGAGACAGCCTCTTGCATTCAGAGCATCCTAGAGAAGGGCCAGAAGAAGGAGCTGCCAAACAGTGTCTACCATAAGAAGTTTTACGGAGAAGAGTCGGACCACGACACTCTTCTTGATGACTCGGTAAACAATGGTGCAATGGAGAGGATTTTAAGATATTCTTAGCTAAGTAATTATGTGAATCTCAGGATACCCCGGACAGAAGCCAGAATAGAGTTACCAGCTGCGACTACCTCAAGATTGAGGACGGAAAGGAGTCGGAGTTCAAAATGATGGAAGATTGTGACTGGTTCAATGCATTCTGGAGCGGCCAATCTGACTTGGAGGCTACGGGAATGCTATCGACTGTCGAGGTTGGGATGATATCCTACCGGAAGTAACCATTTAAGTTGTAGGTGACCACGGAGTTCGCAAGCGAGAAGGTTCCGGAGGAGTCGGACTTCAACATGGTGGAGGATTGTGACTGGTTCAACGCATTCTGGAGCGAGCAATCTGATTTGGAAGCTACGGGAATGCTATCGAATGTCGAGGTTGGGATGGTATCCTACCGGAAGTAACCATTTGAGTTGTAGGTGACCACGGAGTTCGTAAGCGAGAAGGTTCCGATTGCCAGCTGTGACTATCTTGAGATTGAGAACGGAGATGAGTCTGATTACAACATGATTCGTATCGAGAAGGTTAGAATTCAACTGGTCTGAGCTAGAATAGTTATGTTAGTAATGAATTGCATTGCAGGATCAACTTGAGAGAGGCCAGCATCTGAAGAAGGACAGCTGTGATTACTTCGAGATGGTTATTGGAGAGGAGTCCGACTTCAACATGGTGGAGGACTGTGACTGGTTCAAGGCATTCTGGAGCGAGCATTCGGAGTACCCGGAGAATAAGGAAATCGAAATCCTTCAATCGACTAACGAGGTTGGAGGGGGTGTATCATGTGCTTGAAATCAGTGTGGTTGCAGAAGACCCCGGAATTCGAAAGCCAGGAGATGGAGTATGTTATATGTGATATGGCGTTGGATAGCAACGGAGTGGAGTCGGACAAAATGGTGGATTGCAGTGACTACTTCACGTCATTCTTGAGCGAGCATTCAGAGAATTATCCGAGTACTTTCAGGGATCGGTGGGAGCGATCTCCGATTTGGTCACACAAGATGTACAGTATTAGAACTGCGAGAAGGAGTATTTCGGGGAATTCGTGAACGTGCACTCATCAGCGGAGACTAAGGTAATCGGGAACAATTGCTCTATATCGACGTTGCAAGGGAGGGTATTTCAGTATTATCAGGAAATTTTCATTCAGGCAATGGCGGGAGCGAGTTTCGAGTTGGTCACTCAGGAGATCCAGTATGATGACTGCCGGCAGGAGTACTTCGGTGATATCATCGATGCTGAAAAGCGACAACAGTCGGGCGGCGACGTCATCTTCGAGCAGACGGTAGGCGTTGAAAAAAAAGAGCCAGTTGAATGAATGTTCAGGGCACTCTGCAGAGTGGTCACATGAACCACCACACGATGGAGATGGGGGATGAGTCGGGCATTCTGCTGGATAATTCGGTAAATTTTGGTGTTTGGTGCAGTAAATAGAGTTATGTGATTCGCTAATTGTATGATTAATCTAAGGTCAACCTCCTGGACATGAAGGATATTCTCGATCATATTTCTCACCTTCTTGATGATGAGCATCCGGAAGTCGTGCTATGTGACACCATGTAGGACTTCGACAACTCCTCCTTCAAGGAGAGGAAGATCAACGTCAAGGTAGGAACGAATCGTCATCAGGGTATGCTCTGTTCGCATGCTATCGGTATGTAAAATCAGATATAGAGATCAACAAGAAAGGCTCCAATGAAACAATCCTAACATCAAGGGTGACGCTGACGATCTCATGTCATCCTTCGTGCAGTCTCAGCTCAGTGGAAAGGTTTGGAAGAAGAAGAAAGGAATGGAGGAGTTGTGAACTACCCGCCCAGCTCCAATCTGTATTCGACTGTGATCTGTCGATAATCGATAAACGCTTGTTATTAATTGTGATTTTGCTTCAACCACGTGCAATTCAGATTTTTATTTGCCTATGCAATATGTCTAACAACAATAGTTTTTAAAGCTATTGTTTACAAGAGTCGCTCGTATTATTAGTGTTCAAGGCTTCACAGCGATATTTTGAACTCCCGTGAAGCACATGTTACCTGTGTCTCATATTCAACCTACGATAAGATAATTTCATTTTTATCATATAATGCCCATCGACTGAGATGACATCGCTGTAAAAATAAGAAGTACTCCCTCAGCTGTATTCAACTATTAATCCTGCACAATGGAGAGAGTCGCGCTGAATTTGAGGTTTGATTACATTATTTCACATTATCGAGGACGGAACATCGACACACAAGTATTCAATGCAACTTTACCTTCTCGTGAAACTCATTGTATTTATCGATTCAAAAAACAACATTTTTTTCACACAGGACCCGAAATTATGCTTGGTCAGTTTTCGCAGATGTCGCGTTACATGTGATTATGTCAATTCTCACCCTTTCTTGGAGTGGAACTAACGATCCCATTACTCTGGTGTAGTCCCGTGGGTCTTCCAAACAGCAAATCTGTTTTATTGATCATTGAAAGATCAGTAAAACGCGAACTGAAAACTGTGTCAAATTAATTAGAAATTGCTAACTCATCAAATTGGTACCGCGAAGTGTTGTCATTTTAAACACGCGAATAGCACGCAGTGGGAATGTTTTACTGTGTTTTGCTCGAATACACCTGGGGTCGTAAATTGCCACCTAGGCATTGCTTCTTCTACCTTCGGAGAAATTGAACACCATTTCGCGTATCCTGCCTTCCCAGGTTTTAAAAATAATATTGAACTTTTGTCTAAATACAATCACGTTCTCTAGAACATTCCCTCATTATCTCACAAGTGTTCTCTGCGCCCCGACCTATCGACTGATGAGGTTGGTGTGATAGCTTGTGGAAGTAATAACTTGAGCTGCAGGATATCCCTGAGTTCGGAAACCACGAGGTACCTTTTGTCAACTGCTACTACCTGGGGATGGAAAATGGAGAGCAGTCGGACTTGAACGGAGTGGTTGACTGTGAATTTCAATAGTCCTCGTCACATATCGAGGTTGGGAGGGTATATCCAGCTGAATTACCAGAACAATTGCAGAGATCTCTGGTTGAGAACACCGATTTGCTTACTCAGAATGTACAGTATGTAGACTGCAAGAAGGAATTATTCGGGGCGTTCATGAACGAGCAGTATTCAGCTGAGGCTACGGAACTCGGACATCACTTCTCGTATTCCGAGGTGGGAAGGGCATCTCCCATAGTACCACGACGAATTCACGGAATGGCGGAAGCGGGTTCCGATCTGCTCACTCACGATGCACAGTATGAGGACTGCGAGAGGGAATACTTCGGTGATATCGTTGAGGCCGAGATGCGACAGAAATTGGATGGTGGCGTCATCTTCGAGCAGAAAGGAGAGTCGGACACTCTACTGGACAATTCGGTAAATTTTGGTGCACACTTCGCAATCAGTGGCTCATTCTAAGTGCTCTCTCGCAACTAGTTATAGATCATGTTTGATCTAGAGACGATTTGTTTTCCAAAATCGTGTGTGAAATAAGGAAATTAACAAATAAGAACGCTAAGGCCAACCTCGTGGACATGAAGGAGATTCTTTCTCATATCGCTCATCTCCTTAATGAATCTCACATTCAACAATCCAGCCTTTGAGGAGTGGAAGGCCGCCTTCAAGGTAGGAAAAAACGTCAAATCATCTCTCAGGTATCTTTTCGTATGCTATCGGCATAACAAATTAGAAAAAATAACGATGGGATAACATCCAATGAAACATTGCTAACTTCAAGGGAGACCCTGTCGATCTCATGTCATCCTTCGCGCAGTCTCAGCACAACAAGAAGAGTGGGCAAGAGGAGATTTGAATCGGACACCGACCTTATTTACGTATACGCCTATGTGTGTGTTCGAAGAAACGATAAATGTTTGTTGATGCTACCATGTGCTGCTTATCCATCTTCAAATTGAACACGAATACATATATCAATATCGAGTCTTTTGCCATTCACTAGGCTGATAAGTTGGAGAGATTTAGCCGTAAACATAAAATCACCACCCACCTAATTCTAAGAGATTGTACACTTGCCGTGAAACTCATTGTGCTCATCGATAGCTAATTCAAACAACGCACGAAATTTCACAGAGGATCCGACATTACACTTACTATCCAACTTAAAATGTTCAAAGCTGTGGCGCCCTAATTCACAATTGTTACTGCGCGATCGTAGACAACTAATACAAATTCAAAAATATTTAATTTAAATCAAGCTGATTCGGCCTGGAATAGTCTCGTTTACATGCATGGATCTTCCAAACATTACATAGGCAAATGCACGTTTTATACCATCCAGCAAATCTGTTTCGCTGATATCTGCAAGATCAATGAAACAGGCTGTTAAAACTTTGTTTGATAAATATTATCGATTACATCTAAATCAACGTGTTATGTCGTTAGTTGTTTTATTGGGACATATTTGTGGAATGTGTTTTAGTTTCGTTACGACCACGAAGGCTCTTCAACTATATTTTGTTCCTTAAGAATACATGAAAACGAAACAACAATAATCCAATGAAAATTATTTCCATTCAAATTTTTTCGAGTCAACGTTGCATTTGCGAACTCAAAAACTAAATTGGTTCGGCGAAGTGCTGTCATTTTAAACACACGAATAACACGCTGAGAGAGGAGTATGTTTTCCTCGAATGCACCTGGGGTCGTAAATTGCCACTTAGTGTTGCCGCCTTTGGATAAATTAATTCACCATTTCTCCTAGCTTGCTTCCAAGGATATCAAAATAATACTATTTTCGCCTAAAAATACGAATATTCATGCAGAAATGAATTCTAGACAATTTGCGTATTCTTAATATCATTTTCGTATAATTTTCCTATATCTTGTTTCTTTTGAAACAGTTTCCTACTGATAAATTCGACTAGGAAATCTTCACACGTGCGTTTTTATTTAAGGATTGTGTGATTTTGTTCAATGTTCAATATCGTTTCAGAATCAATGGTATGATCTCTCATGATCATTCTGCATTCTTTACCTGTTACATTGCACTTTTTTTACGATTTTAACACATTTATCTAGAGGTCATTAGATTCTCGGGAGATCAGGCGAGAGCTCTGATGTGCATGGTGTTCCAGTTAGAGCTTCGTGCTTGATTGAGAAAATTTGGGCCTGTTGCTTTGCGGAAAGAGTCGCTCCATCTCGTGATTGGGCGGCCGCGGCTCCTCTTTCTCCGCCGAATCCATTCGATCACAGATCGGCTCCACTTCCGGCAATCATCATTCGCGATCTTATGCAACCAAAACCATTTCCTTTTCTGAGCAGTGCGAACGAAGTCCTGAACTCTAGTTGAATCTCGCAACCTCTCATTAGAGACATGATCGAGCACAGTACAGCCAACCATCCAACGTTCCATTTTTCTTTGAGCCACCGATAATCGATTCATTTGTGCTTTGGTCAGCGCCCAACATTCACAACCGTAAACCACAGCGGGAAGTATGCAGCCGTTGAAAAGCCGACGTTTATGTGCCATTGGAATACCCTTGTTGATAAGAAAAGTGCGGTGTTTGTGGAAAGCACCAAAACCAGCTTGAATGCGTCGGGTGATTTCACAGTCATCATTTCCGCTGACTGCGATTGCGCTTCCCAAGTAGACCACCTTATCTTGCAATTTTACTACTTTTCCTCATATTCTTACATCCCTTGGATCAGGCTTGGAACTCATTCCGACAGTTTTATCGCCATTGAGACCCAATCCCACTGTAGCAAGTACACGCTCTAATTCCCTTCCCATCGTCTGAATCTGTCGTTCATCGTGAGAAATGAGAACGGCATCATCAGCAAAAAGAATATGGGACAGAAACCGACCATTGATACTTACTCCCTTATTTGCCCAATTTAGCCGACGGAGTGCCATATCTAGAACCGCAGTGAATAGCCTAGGTGACAAACAATCACCTTGTCGCACACCCCTTCCCACCTTTATGTTGACCTCCTTGCCATTAACCACCACCACATTTCTACTTTCCTGGGAAAGGCTTGCGAGGAAAGAAACGACTTCCGAGGGAATCCCTTCTAACTCTATCGCCTTGAACACCGCTTCCGTGTATACACTGTCAAAGGCCTTCGAAATGTCTACAAAAAGCAGATAGATCGGCAGCCTATAGTCGACACAGTGAGCAATGACAGACATTAGAGTGTGGATAGCGTCAACTGTGGAATGACCACGTCTGAATCCCATTTGTTCCCAGCTTCTATTTCCATCCAGTACCGATCCATACCTCTTGTTGAGCAGCCCAGTTAGCGCTTTCTGCAAAACAGGAAGCAGACTAATAGGTCTGTAGTTTTTTGTAAGAGTTGGATCCCCAGATTTTGGTAGAAGAATTGTGCGAGAATCCCCAAATCCCAGAGGAATAGAACCCAAAATGATGTTGTTAAAGAGATTGGTGAGAGTGGGAACTAACTGATCTACCCCCACTCGGAGCATTTCACCTGTGATACCATCCCTTCCCGGAGCTTTGCCTGATTTGAAATACCGAAGTATTTGAACGACTTCGGCTTCTACGATGGGAACGAAAGGATCCCTTGCTATCTCCTCGCGGTATCCAACCCCTCCATCCCCACTATAGAGAGCATTGTAGAAAGATTTGAATGCCTCCTCTATGCCCGTTTGAGTGAAGACCAAGTTCCCATTACCGTCCCTAATGCGTGAAATTCTATCCCTCCCAATTGCTAAATTTCTAGTTGCCCTTTTGTAACTTTTCCCAAGCGCAATGGCCTCGTCTACGTAGGAAAGGAGGGATTTATCCCGGTCGTTTTTAAACGACTCCCTAAGCGCCCTGTTGATAAGTAACCATTCCACTCGAGGAACCCCCACCGCGTCCATTTTTAGTTCCCTCCTACGAATCAACAAATCCCTGGTCTTTTGGGACAACCTACTGCCCGGCGGTCTGAACGATGTTGAAATTCTCCCCGCTTCTTGCACTGCCGAGACCACGTTACCGTAATCCAAGCTCGCACCTCTGCGCTTCAATTCTATGCCTAAGCTGAATTTAAATAAATCGTTGTTGAGGTGCGAGTCCCCCCTTGCCGGTCTATTGCAACCACGACGAAATCTGAATGAGAATGATATGGTAGATCTAACCAATCGATGATCGGACGAGAAGTCGAACCGATTAACCACTCCCACATCCAGCACCCGAAGACCCTTTGGGAACAGAATGTAGTCTATCTCGTTCTTAGTGCTCCCATTGGGTGAAACCCATGTGAATTTTCTAGTACCCCGTTTTTGAAAGAAACTGTTACCAACCCGTAGTTGCAACCTCTCGCAGAGATCCACAACCATTTGGCCCTTTACATTTCTATTCCCATATCCAAACTTCCCCACTGCACTTTCTCCTGGCTCGCAGTAACCCACTTTCCCATTGAAATCGCCCAGGATGACCTTATGCACGAATCGATACCGGTGACTGCCTGAGACTGGTCCGTTGAATCCTCTTTCAACCTCATGGATGAAGTTACTGTACTCGACCACGTCATCGCAGGCGGGTGCGTAGATCTGGAATAAGCGAATCAGGACCTTATCCGACACCGCTACATCAAGGAAACAGATCCTGGGAGTTAGAACGCAAAATCCGACTACCTTCTGCTTTACCTCCCCACTCACGATGAAACCAACTCCAGCAGTACGGTTAGGAAGGCGCGATGAATGATAGAGTCTTCCATTGCTCCACGTGAGATCCTTCTCTTCTTCTGTCGATCTTCGAACTTCAGAGAGTCCAACGATGTCCGCCTTGATCTTGCTTAGGGCGTTCTCCAATTCCACGATACGAGCATCCTTGCATAGCGTTAGGCAGTTGAGCGTAGCCAGCGATAAAACAGCCATGAGCATGGTCGTACAATGCCACGGTGACCACTCCGGCTTGGCAAGGGATTCAAAAATGACGGAGCGCAAAGCGAACCGACCGGCAGGGAATTCAGCGCCGACTGAGAATCTGGTGCCGACTTATTGGTGAGTAAACTAACTTGATAAATGCACATTTTGCGTTTTTCAGTGATATCAGCCCTCACCAATATGTTTTCCAAATCGTGATCTTGAAGAAATCGAAAATTTTCCACGTAACCGTTTCAGTATATCAATTTCTAACCAAATATCATATATCAGTTTTCGTTTCTTCTCATTCTGCTCCAGATTCTGCTGAGTGGCATGATGAATATTATGGTATGATTGATGAAGAAGTTAAAATTTGCTATGTTGCATCTTCAGATTCAAGGCTTAATGGTGGTCGACCTAAGCATAGACTTCAACCTGATAATTTTCAAAATGTTCTTCGATTTTGGTTAGCTATTTGTTACGCTGTTCACTATTTTCACCCGTATCATTGTTTAACGCACTATCAAATAGTAAGCGTCATTTTTGATGCTTTAAATAATCCAGCAAAGTCCGTATTTAATGTCTACTCGAGCTCGTTTTTTGTGATGAGTCTCAATCGATTTGTGATCATATTCCTTCCGAAATTCTCACAAATTTACGAAAGGAGGTAAATAATCAGTTTCACATTGAAATATCTACTGATACGTCTCAAAGAAGGGGTGCCACTAATGAATGATCGAGAGTTGCCCACGTAGATATTGCGCTCGTAGTTACAATACGTAGCGATTTCATAACGGGAAAGAGGCGATAATTGTATATAGCGAGGGAAACGCAATCTCTACGACCTGCGCTATTATCGAATTTCGGTCATACGAAAATAGTTGTCATTGCAAAGCCATTTTGAAAAAAAGTCTATAATCTATTAGCTTAAACAATATATCACTGTGTCTTTATTTTCAGGGTTGTTCAGTTCATTATCAACTCGCTTATTTGGGTTTTAGCTTTGATAGGAGCTGCAGGCTACTTCATCGGAAAATGTGAACGGTTAGTGTTTAGATTCCGGTACATGTCACAGCATTCCATAACGATAGAAAGCGGGGAGATCTTAACGAAATCAAATTACAAAGTCGAAACTTGATGTGCATTTGAAACATATCGCAATTTTAGAAACGATGTTGGGAACCCGAGCTTAATAACTTGTGTTTCAGACTGACTATGAAACGCAAATATTTTCAATTGTGATCGAATTTGAGAATTGCGATAGGTTTCATAACCGTTCCAAATATCGAAGCTTATTTTCCCCTGATTTTCCCGTCGAGAGAAAATCTGGTATCGTGCCAGGTCAAATTTAATTACATTTCGATTTCTCACTTTTCCCCGACGAAAGGAATATTGTGATGTGAATTACTTTTAAAATGTAAATATTATTTGTCTTTTCAGGCAGATTTATCAGGATGGAACATTCATGGACAAATGTCATCGGAGTCTCGGTCGAAATAACACTTTTCCTGAGTATACAAGCAATCCGGCGCTCTACAACGCTGCACAAATCATGCGAAATGTAACCATTAGTAGATGTCAACGTTTATATGATCGCATATTTCCCCATTGTTAATGAGTAGATAATTATCGATTTTCGCAACTTTAGTTTAACATTTTAGTTTAGTATACTTTAGTTAAGATTTTTTTGTATTTAGAATTTAAAAAAAACCTTATCTTGTATTGAATGAGTGAAAATAATTCCTCTAGGTAATTTCTCATTGTTACGATATTCTGCCAATCATATCGTTTGCTGTTTACGTCCTCATAACGGTCCTTATCGTGAAGCGGAGGTACATTTTTCAACTGTTAATTTGCGTACACAATTTACATACTCGTATTCAAACATGTACTCTAGCATCACTCAATTTCGAGCTCTAAATTCACATTAATTTATCAATTTTAGAAAGAACTCATCTTCAAAGTGGAGAAGTGACCTTAAAACACTTTCGCAAGGCTTAATCGTTCTAATTGTTTACCTGGTATGAGATCCGACTCATTTGCATTTGGGTGTGAGCATTCTTGCTTGAAATGCCACAATGTGTTGACGTTTAAGCTTGGCGACCATCCTTTCAGGTCGCTTCTGTGATAGCTCATCTAATCAGAGGCCACCTCAACGATGCTCGGTTTGCTTTGAATTCGATTTCTAGAAGCAAATAATCTGGCTAATTCATTTATTATGACGATTGCTAACCGCTCATACGTTGCTGCTTTCAGCACAGTATATTTTAAAATTTTGAGCAACATTAAAAAAATGTACGACATACGATCTATTTGCTTTCATCACACTACCGGAAGCCGTCGTGCAATTGATGCTCTTCCTCTACCTCGGACTCGATGTGCTCACCGTTGCTGTCATTCCGCTATCGATTTGCTTGAGTGTGGCCGAACTGCGTGCGGCGCCGCTGGAGATTGTGGCCAAGTAGAGAAGTCGAGCGCGCGCAAGAGACCTAAGTCGGTCCGTCCTCACTCTCTCATGATCGAATTGTGTGACGACGTAGTTGATATGCTTGCATACTTGATTGGCGAAAAATTCCATGTCGCTTCAGATGGTAACACATTGAACGAATAAAATCACATTTGAAATGTACTACCCAACCGCTAGCAGGTCCGAAGAAGAGATAAGGCCCGCCCCTACGTGATTTGACGCTGACCTGACAGTGTGCTTCCCGCGCAGTACTTGCGTGTATGATACAGACATGCCTTTGCATTTACCTTAGCAGTCACCCCCCCCCCCCCTCTTTTCCTTCTCTTCATACAAATTTCGAATTGAAGAGATGCCCCAATCCCCAGTTGCCAAGCAATGCCACTGAGAGTCTCGTCAAAAGCATCCCAGTTTCCCTCCATTCTCCCTCTTCCAATCGTATAGTCGAGTGACTACCATGAAACAGCTCCTACTGGTCTTGCTCTGGTCTAGCAGTTTCGGTCATTGCACATTTAAGATGGTGAGTAATTTCGAAGGCATACCGATAAACACTATATAATCTGAATTGTAGTTCCTTTACTAGGAGGATGTGTTCAAATGCGGATGTTCCAACGATGTTCCCATACACGAATCGGATGTAATCACATCAGACGAAGGGAGGAGTGATCAGAACGAAAACAGATTCCGCGAGGACAATCAGGTGAAGATTAGAATTCCAAATTCGGGTTTCTTCATTTTTTTATATCTATATTGTTTGATGAGCCGGTTGTCACCATGCCGCCCGTCAACATTGTCAGTTCTTTGGTTCGGAGAGGAACACCCAGACGAGGTTGCCTTGGGCAGAATGGCACGACCCGAGTTACCCGAGTTATGAGTTACAAGGCTAAGAAAAGCGTGTGGTACATGCAAATTTGAGAATTATGATTACACTTTAAGGTCAGCGTCATGTACAATGATGATATGGTCACCGTTGTTCTCCCAGAAGCACATGCGCATTCGGACTTCACGATCTGTGATCATGAAAAAAGAGTAAAGAATGACAATGAGGATAACGCGGAGGATGATGTAATGGCACTGGAGGAGGCGAATTTGAAGGCGAAGGAGGAGCAGATTGAAATGGAGAAGGTTTGGTATAGGGATGGCTTGGCAAGAAACGGTCTCTTCATACCACACACTCTCTCGCCGGTCTGATTGGAGAGATAGTGTGTAGTTTGAAGAGAGTCATTTCTTTCGAAGCCATCACTTGTTTGGAACTATTGTTGAGTTCGAAACACTTCATTTACCACGATCTCTCATCTATTCGGTGAGATCGTGTGTATAATGAAGAAATCGTTGAATCATTTTTGGTTTGAAGGTTGGATCCGTTGAGGAGAGCATTGACTATACTTCCATTATGCTCTGTGATGTGAAGGATTGGGATGAAGTGTATCGCTCTGCCAATCACAAGGCATTCAAGCCGGTGCCCACAGTTTGTTGACAAACATAGGATAATGTTCACAAATCGACATTTTCCTTCTACTCACTTTACAACTTTCTTGACCGGTCTGGTGGAAATGGAGTTAGTAAAGGAATTAGTTTAAAGACGGTGGACGGAATTTCGAAATTAACCATACCATTCTCACCTCACGAGGCACACTTTTTTCAGGATGATCTCAGTGTTGCGAAATTCAAGAAGGCTTTCTACGGTCTGGACAAGGAAAATGAGGGGAAAGGAAAGGGAGAACTCTAAGAAGTTGCATCCAATAGATCTCATGTTTTTCCAACTAACAATATGAGCCCTTCAAAGAATCGATAAATGAATGTTGTTAAAATGGATTCTCCCTCCCTTTATTGACTTGAAATCAACAAATCATAATTGCGATTGCTACATTTACAATAATCTGAAAGCTTTTTATGTCTGGCGCTTTCGATTCGGATGGGATTTTGATAGTTTCTGTGCAATTAAATTACAAGGTCAGCAGATGAAAAAGATTTCAGAAATTTCCAGAAGAACAATTTTTACGACCACAAATATGGTGTTCGTCTGTCAGGTTGTTCACAGTATCCCATAGCGGCGCTGGGTCAGATCTTGTGTCAGAATCATGATTTCATCGGAGGATGGATGGAAATCATCGATACCGTACTCGTACCGTAAGCGAAAGCTACTGTAACCGCTACCGTAACCCGTGACCGTGGGTCAGACGTTGTGTCAGATTTATGATTTCGTCTTAGGATGGAAGGATAATGTCAATACTTAACTCCTACAGTAGCTGAGACCTACCGTAACCAGTGTCGATCTGTCAGATATTGGGTCAGATTCATGATTTGGTTGGGCAACCAGTACAATGCATCGATGCCTAGCATTGGTTCGGACGCGGCGTAAGCCATGATTTTGCCACATTTAATCAATCGGGAAATTGTTTATTTTAACGTTTGGAGAGGCGTAGTTGCCCACTAGTTGCATACCTTACTATAAACTGAACGCTTTTTTGTCTGGCGCGTTCGTTTCGAGTGGGATTTTAATAGTTTCTGTGCATTCAAAATACAAGGTCATTACGCTAAAAAAAATTCCAGAAATTTCCAGAAGAAAAATTTTTACGAACACAAATATGGTGTTGGTTTGTAAGTCTGTGTACCGTAACCCGGATGTGGCGTTGGAGCAGATGTTGTGTCAGACTCATGATTTCATCAGAAGATTGAAACAAAACGTCAATACCGTACTACTACAGTAACCGTAAGCTACCGTAACCCAGTGCGCTGTGTCAGACGCTTGGTCAGATTCATAATTACGTTAGAGAATCGATTGAAAACGTCGATTATGGCATTGGGACGGACGCGGCATGGGAGCCGTTATTTTTCCGGCATCAACAGGGGATGATTTTCTAAATAATCCGGTAACTTCTAAGGCGTAGTTGCCCACTAGTTGCTACATATACCATAAACTGAAAGCTTTTTGTGTCTGACGCTTTCGATTCGAATGGGAATGGGATTGTGATAGTTTCTGTGCAATCGAAATACAAGGTCATTACACTAAAAAGATTTCCGAAATTTCCGGAAGAAAAATTTTTACGACCACAAATATGGTGTTCGTCTGTGAGTCTGTGTACCGTAACCCGGAAGTGGCGTTGGGTCAGATCTTGGGTCAGACTTATGATTTCATCAGAGGATGGACGGAGATAATCGATACCATACTCGTATCGTCAGCTAAAGCTACCGTAACCCGTGGCCGTGGGTCAGACGCTGTGTCAGATTTATGATTTTGTCGGGGGATGGACGGAAAATTTCAATAATTAACTCCTACAGTGAATGAGACCTCCGGTAACCCGTCGCGATGTGTCGGATGCTGGGTCAGATTCATGATTTCGATGATCAATTAATGAACAACGTCGATGCCATGTCCCTTCTGTAACCTCTAGCGTTGGGACGTACGCGGAATGATAACCATGATTTTGTCAGCATTTTGCCGAAAGCAAAAGGGATTTATTTTCTCAATATTTCGGGATCTTCTAACTATAAAAAAGGCGTAGTTGCCCACTAGTTACTACCCTTACAATAAACTGAACGCTTTTTTGACTGGCGCCTTCGTTTCGAATGAGATTTTGATAGTATTTCCCCATCCGGAATACAAGATCATTACACGAAAAAGATTTGTAAAATTTCCAGCAGAAAAAATTTTACGACCAAAAAATAGGTGTTGGTGTCTTGTCCGTCTGTCCACAGTATACCCTAGCGTTGGGTCAGATGGTGTGTCAGATTCATGATTTCATCGGAGGATGGATGGAAATCATCGATACCGTAACAATACCGTACCCAAAGCCTACAGTAACCCAGTGCGCTGGGCCAGACGCTGGGTCAGATTTATGATTTCGTTATTCAATTTATGAAAAAAATCGATCCCATGCAACGTTTGCACCCTCTACCGTTGGGACGGACGCGTCATGAGAATCGTGATTTTGCCGGCCTCAATAAGGGATTATTTTCTAAATATCCCTGGAACTTCTAACTTTAAAAGAGGCGTAGTTGCCCACTAGTTTAAATAAAACATCAATCAGAAAAACAGCAATCAGAAAATAATAATCTACAATTATGTACATTTATAAATCTCACAATCAGATTATCATCCATTTTGTTAAAATTGAAATCAGCAGGGTTATCATAATAGAGTTTCCCGTAGCTGCGTTGCATCCATCATGCTCACAGCAGCACAAGAAGCTGTCATCCTTCATCAATGTGCAGCCATTATCCTGAAATATGTAGGAGTAGACTGATGAGTAGGCACTATTTTGTGTGTAATTGATTCACGAGAATTGCCAAAATCAATAGATCATTTCCGAGATATAAAGATAAAAACATAGATTCAAGAACATTGCTTCATAATTTCATTTTCTGATACAAATGAGAAAATACCCGTACCGTGCAAATCCCTCTACCATGCACTCCATGAAATGGATCGTCATTACAACTCTTAATTGTCCTTCGAACACCACCGGTGAGAAGATATTCACGCTGCGAAAAAATTGTTACAATAATTACAAAACGGCATCCGATAATGGACATGATTCCTTCAGTTACTGCTAGTCACGTTCCATAACTTGAAACGCGTGTCAACAAACAGACACGGGAGAAAATGTTCATACCTTGTAGCAATATTTCCCATTTTCCGTTTGGCAAGCCTGCAGCGAGTAGGCTTCTTCCCTGGATGTATTAGAAAAGCCGCGGAAGCAATGCAGAGCAGTTGCAGCAGTTAGACAGAGCGAAAGGATGACAGGGAGACGCATGATTTAGGCTAAACGAATGACGAGTTAGTTTACATAGATTATTCGCAGTATATTAAGAATCGGGGCAAATAAACTCGCTGTGAAATAATCGACTCAATTGTGCAATCGAATCGCCTTATCAATCATAACTGCGACCCCGCTTGCCTCTTATCAGCAACTATTTTTGACGTCTGTCGAGTAAGGATGACTTCGCAGGAATTTATTGTCTTCAATACGCATGCACTCTCGTCTTCTCAATCAGACGGGAGAGAGCACCTTTTAAATGTGGCATTTATTGCGAAGGCAGCCCTGCTATTGGAGGACAATATCATTGATCACAGATAAGACGATTCACCTTATGAACAGAATTGCGTACAAAACCATGCATTTGGAAGTATGACAGGATTAATGTATTCCGTGGGAAAAAGATCCCTGACTAATCAACCAGTCGGTAAAATGCCGGAAATGAAGATTAATTCCCACAACAGCTATAAAATGTGTGTTAGACCGCCAGATAAGAAGTCACAAACGACAGGGCGGCTCATATCATCATTCGCACTCGTCAGCGATCAAATATGTAAAGTCTAAAGCCACTTTGACTGATGTCGAAGTACCACACCCAGAATGGACCTTTGCACTCCCGGCTAGAAATAATTCACAAGCGAGATATTCTTCAGCGCTTTTCGAGAAAAAAATAACTTTGACAGACGTTGAAATAGTGCACTCGGTGTTCAATGCAATATCAATTAGCGAAGTCATTTCAAAAATGAAAAACACATTAATAAAACAATTTCTTTCATTGAACCAATCGTGTTCTCAGAATAACATGTATTCAATATAGCACATTTCCGGAAGATGAAATCAGGCATTTCTGCAACTTCGTTATGTCGATGCAGCATCGCAGTCATTACGTGAGATTTAATCACCAATATCAATTTCACTTCACTTCCGTTGACGCTGAGAACCAACGGGCCCTGACTTGATTTTATGACCTCATATAATCACTCAATGACATTGTGTACCTATCAAATCGAAAGAGTTCAAAACAACTGCGGAGAATATAAATAATCCATGGAATACTGCGCACATAATTATAATCATGCATGCATGCGAACGGAGAACGTTTAGCTATATACAGACTGAGATCAAAGTTGCAGAGAACATTCCTCACTGTCGTGAACATTTTCGGTCGTAAACTAACGATGACTAATTGTGGCGTCTGTTAAGTGTCTGTTGTCGTGCACAGGTCTACACACTTCTTGCAATATTGAACAAGGTTCAGCAAATACTCCCTGAAAGCGAAGTCAAAAGATTACGAGTTTGTAGGTTGCTTGAGAGATACAAACATGTAATTATATACTCCCTACTCAGTCACTTTCCCTACTATCGACCTTCCGAGAAATCAAATTTATGTTTTCCACCGCTGAAAGTTGACGAGTAAGCTGGACTGGAATTTTACAAAAGCTGCACAATGCTGTATCGGTCTCAAATGACAAGGTTCGTCACATGAGTTCACTATAACACTGCAGCTGCAGAATTTCGATAACCTCGTGTGAGTTTTCTATTTTTGGCTGTCTAGTTCAATACCAGACAGAACTCATTAGCTCATGGCGTACTTCCGCATTGGATGGTTGCCCTTTCATACAATGACATATAAGTGAGATGTTGATTCGTATCAACTTCATTCTAGGCAGTAGAAGCATACACTTATTTGAATTACCCAGGACTATTCTCACTTTACAAAAATTACTTTTCAGTACCAATATTATGAGCACCCACAGTCGCCCCAATGAAAACTGTGCATTCTTCAACTGTTACATTGCGCTTATTGGCGAGTTGAATCCCAACACTGATTTATATGCTGAAATTTCATATTTCAGTTATATCTGCAGCTATTAATATCTTCTGCACAGTAGTTATTTTGAAGAAGTCTAGCATATTTCATGTATTGTGCCAAATGTTGCAAATACTAGCAGCTTCATTTCAGATTTCGTTTTATCTCATTCTTGTTCAGATTTTATTGAGTGGATTGCTGAACATTCTTGTAAGTATGTTCACACAGATTCTCATACATTAAATTTAATATATTTTGTATAATATATTTAGATTCAAGGATTAATGGCATGCGGTTTTAGTGTGGATTTGCACCTGCTAATCTTTAAAATTTTCTTTGATTTTGGTTGGTTATTTTTCAAGATTTGCCCTGTTCAGTTATATTTCCTGCATTCACTTACGCAAAAAAAATTGTTGGAGAATGTCCAGTTCTAAAATGGTCATCATTCCGCCAAACTCAATTATTATCTTGCTTTCATGGTTTCTTGAGTGCATTTTTCTGATGAGCATCAATCGATTCGTTATCATTTTCCTTCCGGCATGTTCGATTTTGTATGAAAACAGGTGATTTTTTGATTATAAATGGGTTCATTTCTATACATTTTGCAGACTTGTTCAGTACATTCTCAGTGCGCTCGTTTGGTTGCTCTCTCTAATTGCAGCCTTCGGATATTTCATCGGAAGATGCGAGCGGTTTGGTGTATTTTTGTATTTTTTTCGTATATTTTTTCGTATTTTTTCTTAATTTAAATGAAATGTTTTCAGGCAAATTTATGCGAACGGAACATTCGAGGACAGATGTATTCGCAGCTTCGGATATAACGGTACTTTCCCTGAATACCAAAGCAATCCGGGGCTCTACGATGTCGCGCAGGCCATTCGAACTGTAAGTTGATATACTACTTTTCACATTTTTATACGAGTATACGAGTAAAAATATTCCAGAAAATGCGTATTTTAAGTAAAATGAATGAAAAAATATTGTTCTCATTTTTGACTCTTGGGGGAGTAGGGGTGAAAAAGTCGAAATTACGGAATCATTTGAAAAGAACTTTATGTATTTTCACGCGTATAAATCGATTTTTCACATTGGGGCTCTTAAAAATTGTGTTTGACGCCGATACCGGAAGGAAGTAATGCAACAGAAGCATAAATTGTGTAAATACCGGACGTTTGTGAATTTGGAATGTATAGGAATGGTTCCCAAACAAATTATTACTCTTTGATATATCAAATTCGTTCCATATTTGCGATATGTCAACCTTTCGTTGTTGAGATATTGTTGCCAAAACTCAACACGAAAGTGCGTCACAAGACCAAATCGAACTGAGCCGATATGTGGAAAAGTAGAGCACGCCATTATGGTTTAAATAGTTTAAATGTCAAGAGCATGACTTTAAACGATAAAAACAAACAATTTAGACACACAGAAACTATACATTCCGAAAATGCATACGTTTGTAAAATGGAAAGATAGTTGGAGTCCCAAGTTTGAGAGGTTAAACCATAAAAAAATGGTTCATAGTTTTGGCCCACATGAACGTAATCCGATGTATAACCACCTGAATAACACTTTTCTGCATTATCATTTATGGGGTTCTCTAGGAAAAGTTTTCAGAAACTTCAAAAAACAAAGAAAATGAGCCGTTTTTAGAGGGTTTTCCGAGTTTTGGAGGCGAACACGTACTTTACAAGACTCGCGACTATGAAATTCGACATTTTCACGTGAAAATACACCAGACAGACTATTTATCTCGATAAAAAAATTTTGGCCGAAAAATAGTTTCTGCCGGACCACATTTCGGAAAGTTGCCCTAGAGTGGTCATACACCACCTGCGATCAGCATTTGGTTTACTGGTTCGATTTCCGTAATAATTAGAAACAGCTCATCCGGGACCCCCAGCTGGTTCTTAAGTTTTCTCGTGGACCAACTCTTAAATATATAACAAAATTCGTTCTTTCTAAAGGTTCTTATTCGATGTTATGATATTCTACCACTCATATCCTTCGTTTTGTACACTCTAATAACGGGACTAATATTAAAGCATCGCAGGTTGACTTTTAAGCAGTAATCCTCCAACGATATGTATATTAATTTTAATTTTAGAGAAATATCCATTTCAAAATGGATCAATGACCTCAAAACACTTACGCAAGGCCTCGTCGTGCTGATTGTTTACCTCGTATGCATTTTATTTTATTGATATTTATTCAATGTCTATAAATATCAATAAAATATCGATTGTTATTTATTTAATGTCTAGATTTTGTAATCTAGAAATCAAATAATTCAAATACTCTGAACGAAATACAACATTGAGGTAGCCTCAGTAATGGTTCACTTTATCCGCAATCATGTAAATGATTCGAGGTTTGTGTTCTTTACAGTTTTTTATACAATGATACATTATTCCTGTACTGAATATGCACGAAGACATATGTCACAATGTCTTCCTTCTATAAAACATCTGCCAGCTCAATCGAACCAAAGAAAGGAAATAATGAAAAAGCATCTCGAATTTCTCAATCCACCACTGTGGTTCTGATATTTCATCTTTCAGCAAACAGCCCAGCGACTTCATGCATGTCTTTCTATTTCTCTATCTTGGAATTGATGTTATCGCTATAACCGCAATTCCTCTATCCATTTGCCTGAGTGTGGCGGAGCTTCGTTCTACACCGAGGGAGATCGTTACGTCATGGAGAGCGCGCGCTCGAGGCCAGAACCGGTCTGTAGTCACTCTGACATAATTTGGTTGTGTACAGCCCCGTACAACATGAATAATGATACTTTTGATATAATAAATAGATTGGATGGTGTCATGTGTATACATGTCCATTTTCACCTGTTACATAAGGAATGTTGTACTTTTTTGTCTTGGAAATACAGAATAAAATGAAAATCTATTGTTCACGTACCCCGAAAAATACAGTGTTACACACTGGTGGAACAAGAAAGCATAAATGTTTGTGCTCAACTCCTCGCGTAATAGTCGTTTATCACACTTTATTGCGTGAAATGTAATCATCTTTGTCCAGTTTCCGCTGCCTGTCTTCTGAACCAAATAATCAACTGAGAACTGATTTGATTTGCTTCAACAACCCATCACAAGTTCCATGTGAGCTTTTTACATACAAATGAACACAATTATCGGAGCAAAGAAACACGCAACGACCAAATGTTGATACCCGAGACCAAATGATCAAGTGCTCGCAACAGTGTAGTTGCGACCTCCGAGCTCAAGAAGTGCGATGGGATTAAAGAAACAAATGTTACCACTAACATTTATTTTGTTTCGTTAAATAGTACATGGAGATTTTATTCCGCGATGCTATTTCATATACACCAAATGGAAGACACTACCCTTATTGAATTGTGGAATCTTTGTTAAAATGACGTAGCCACATAAACATGGGAAAAGATCGAACACGTTTAGTGTGTTCAAGAGCTCAATATAATTACACCCTCACTACCTCCGCTCTAGCACACAACACTTGCTACTCTCACCATACGAGAAACCTAATTACCATTTGCGTCGATTTGGCCGAAATTGCCGACATTTCAAAGTTGACGAGAAAAGACGGAAGTTTATCTTAAAGCGACGTACAAGTTGTGTTTCCTCGATCTCAAAAACTACAATAGTCTGCAAATCTTCATCATTCTACCCGATTTCGATAATATGAAGTAAGATTTGCACTGTTTATTGTTGGCTGTCCTGCACAATTCTGAACAAAGCTCGTTGCATGCACTTCCTGATCGAGTACTTGCACTTTGCTAATGACATAAAAGCCAGAGTGTGATCAGTTACTTAAGTGGAAATGAAAGTGGAAACTCATAGCACGTTCATTGTATTGCCCTGGACTGTAAGGTTGCGATTGCATCATTTTAGAAATGGTCATTTTAGAAATTATTTTAGAAAAATGTTTCTTGTTTCTGAACTGATGAATTTGGAATACTGTATCTTTTCACACTAGTTGTGCTAATGATAAGTAATATTTTCAGTGGCTATATCATGCACGGAATCGATTATACAAGTCCTAATAATAATTCTACATTCTTCGACTGCTACGTTGCGCTAATTAGTTAGTTGTAGACCATGCATATTTCAGAAAATAAGAAAATAAAACTATTTCTTCAGTAGTATCCGCACTCATCAATATCTTATCTACCATCATTATTTTGAAGAAGTCTAAGATATTTCATGTAAATGTTTAACGATTGTGAACTTCTAATCGCGATATTTCAGTTTTCGTTTCTTTTCATTCTTATTGAAATTTTACTGAGTGGAATGCTGAATATTCTGGTAAGCATGTTTACTTGAATGCGAAATTCGGTTAAATTTTTTTTCGTTTTCACTAAATGATTCAGTGATAGAGAAATCAGCATGAACCCTCTATGTTTTACTCTACTACGGTTGTTCTCAATAACATGGTTCTTCAGATTCAAGGCTTAATGGTGCTGGGTTTTAGCGTCGACTGGTACCTGCTAATTTTCAAGATGATCTTCGACTTTGGTAAGCTATTTTTCAAGAGCTAACCCGCCCGTTAGGGTGGATATTCGGTGTTCGTTTCGTTCCATTCACATCCCCTTGTCAGTTGCAATGAAACACCTACAATTAAACTCTAATTTCCATCGTATCATTTGTGTTCAGAGTGCAAATAATACATCATGATGAATAATGCAACTACTAATCATTCTTACAGCACTGCTCGAGTTGGTCTTTCTCATGAGTCTCAATCGATTTGTGATCATATTTCTCCCGTCATACTCGATTTTGTACGAAAGCAGGTAACGAACATCAATTTGCTAGACGTTACACTTTATCAATAAGCTCGATTAACAATAACTTCTTCAGACCTATACAGTATATTGTCAGTGCGCTCATTTGGATTTTCTCCATCATAGGAGCTGGCGGCTATTGCGTCGGAAAATGCGAACGGTTTGTGCACAGTTGTTTTCAGTTAATTTATCAAGTGAATCGTGTAAACATTTTTATGCATTGATAATTTATTTTCAGACACATTTACACGGATGGCACGTTCATGGACACATGCCATCGGAGTTTCGGGCGCAACCGTTCCTTCCCTGAGTACGCTAACAATCCTTCGCTATACGACGCTGCTCATACCGTTCGAGATGTATGTGCTTAATTCAGACGTTTAGTCAGTTGTTTACATTATCTGAAAACGATTGTTATTCACTCCAGTAACCATGGAGTGTATATTTGTCATTTTCTAAACTCATGTAAGTTAGAGTTTCATCTAGCCTCGGGTGAGGACACAATACGATAATTACAGATTGTTGTTCATTGTTACGATGTTTTGCCTATACTATCGTTTGTCATTTACGTCCTCATAACTGCGTTGATTTTGAAGCAGCGAAGGTTGGTTTTTAGCCACTAATCAATCAATTTACAACTTTAGAAAGGTATCATCTTCAAAAAGGAGAAGCGACCTCAGAACACTTTCGCAAGGCCTTGTCGTGCTGATAGTTTACCTAGTGAGTAGAGTGCGGAGAGGAAGAAGGAAGACCGCTCGGCGCGGCGCGAAATTAGTTTTGCTCTTCCGGAAGAATGAGGGGGAGGGGGGAAATTCTTCCGGAAGACCAAAATGCCAAAATGGCTGTTTCTCTCGATTTTTTTCGTTTTTTGTGTTTCAAATGCTGGAAGTGATCGAGAGAAGTGGGTTCCGGTGCCAGAACCAAACAAGCTCATTTTATCTATAACGCTTACTGAATCAAAACATAGGAGAAAACTTGATAATCAACAAAAACATAGAATCAGTTGAAATTGAAACAATGAAAGGTTTATGCAACATCCAACACTAGAGATACGGGTCGTAGTTGACTCGTAAGGGCGATCCTAAGGGGATTCCTCAACAGATCAGGAAAATAACGGGAGAGGCTGAAGTAGCTAGGATTCAAGTAATAAGAGATAAACGGGGCTAAATTGAACTAAGAACGAAAAATGTTAAGAAAAAAGGAGAGGTTTGAGGGGTCAATGGAAGGCAGGGACTCAGTAGATGTCTCACGGTGTCTTCAGAGTCCGTCTGCATGCTTCGAGGCGATGAACACGAAGAGGGAGTATAGAGATACCGCAGTGAGAGAAGAATCTGAAAAGGGAGAGGCAGAATCTGGTGTAGGACATACCACTACTTAGACGGGGGGGGGGGGGAATCATTCGGGCACGTCTGTCCATAAACAGTGATAATTGCACAACAGAGCTGATCAAGGGCGAAAGATCAGTAAACACTCAGTAAACACTGAGTGCATCCGTTGCTGTGCAGGACAATGTAGATGCTCAAGGTGTGGCATACATGAGCAGAGTTGGCACTGATATAACGAGTGATCAAGAGTAGCATCATATTACGGCAGGAAACCAAACGGGTAACGAATTGAACAAATAATGGGGAAAACGAGCCTGAACAGTAGGCCGCCGTAGTACCAGAATTTAGTGGTGCCCGAAACGAGGTTCCTGGGTAGAGGTGGGTTTAGCAGGGAAGCAAAGTGGACGAGGAAGTAAAAAATACAAGAAACAGCAAGATGAAACAGGTAAAGCAACGTGTGATAACGTCCAGACTGAAATTGACGTCTGCACTCTGCTGGCGCATGTAAATTGGGGCAGAGACTGCATAATCTCCGCCTGGGATGCAAAGGAAAGGACCAACATGCAAATGGAAAATGGGCCAAAAACGCTCAAATCTAGCTCCAATCCATGTCAAAAAGTTCCAACTCTTCCGGAAGACCACAAATTCTTCCGGAAGACTTTGCACTTTCCCCTCCGTCTTCCTCATTCCTCGCTCTCCCCCCTCAAAAGAGCGGCAGAGTCTTCCTCTTCCTCTCCGCACTCTACTCGTGAGCCATTTTAGTGTATTAGGGTTTCCCTTTTCAAGTAATTTCAGGTAAATTTCAGGTATGTTTCAGGTGCTCTAAATAGCCGATTTGCTCAGGAGCTATGAATCGCACCTGAAAAATATCGGAAAATTTCCTGAAATTGCATGAAAAGGGAAACACTACTGGCAATGCGATATTTCCGATTTTTTTATCGATTACTGAACCTAGAAAATCAATAAAACGACAATTGACCCAGATCAACTCTCTCAGGTCTCGTCCGTCATGGCACATGTAATTCGAGACCACCTAAATGAACTTCGGTGCGGTTTTTATTGCCAAACAATCGATTGAAAAGTTGCATGACACGTATATTTGAGCGATTACTGAGGATTCTTATCTCTCTGCTTTCAGCACACTTCCGGAAGGCGTCGTGCAACTGATTCTCTTTCTCTACCTCGGACTCGATGTTATTACTGTTACCGTAATCCCGTTATCGATTTGCCTGACTGTCGCCGAGCTACGGGAAACGCAGCGTGAAATGGTTGTGAAGTGGAGAATGCGCGCACGAGGCCTGAGAAAGTCGATTGTTACACCAAACACACCAACTATCCTGGTGAATTCGATCACGTCCGGATAAATATGAAATGTTTTGAGTAATTTCTTTTTTTTGTGTTGTGTTTGAAATACGATAATTATAGGTCAACCTTCGAGTACGACATTTGAGACAACCGTTTGTCACGCCAATATAAAAAAAAACATAAATAGCAGCTAGTAAATTCGATCACATCATCATAATCTGTATTCTTAAAGGCATCAATACATACATGTATTAGATACGACCACATAAGTAGAACAAGTGCATTTAATATATTGCTACCGATTTGAGGCTCATTAGTGATTATAATGTTATGTAGCAAACATACATTATGCAGTAGTGATGGCACATGCAGGTATTACGTCAGGCGCAATCATTCTTTTCATTTACCCCATATATGCCTGCGTAAACAGAGACCGGCAAATCACGGTTATGATTAGTTTCATAAACGAATCAAATAATCTATTAACCAACATGTGTATCCCCTAGAGTGTAGTCCTGCTAATAACGAGTAAGCTCAGCGGAACACTGCGAATGTTCTCTAATCAGTAGCAGAGTGCATCGAAATCAAATTATCAATTGCCCATTAAAAGTTTCGAACTCCAGACTAATGAAGAGTGATCAACGAAACAAAGTTTATTTCGTGGTATTTATTCACCGAAAGCCGTCATTTGAAGCAAGCAACTAGGAACAGGAAATTACTGTTCTCCGTGCACCCGAGTGCTTTTTGATAGTAAATTGAAACAAGGTTTACCAATATTGGAGATGATTGTGTAAACAAATCATTGAAAGTGGACTTTGAGTACAGGTGGAATCGTAACACTACGCTTGAGCACACATGCCTCCACCTCCGAAAAGCTGAAAAAAGATATAGCACATTTAGTAAATTCAAGAGATCAATATAATTACGCCTTCACGCTTCCAATCTGCTCACTTCCACCTTACGCGATATCTAATTCCCATTTTCCATCTCCGAATTTCCAAAGTTGACGAGAAAAAGCGGAAGTTTAATCTAAAACAACGCAAAAGTTGTGTTTCCTCGATCTCAAAACTACAAACGTCTTCCGCGCTTTATCATGCTGCCCGATTTCGATAATATCGAGTGAGTTTTGCACTTAATTTAGGCTCACTTGAGCAATGCTGAACAAGAGCTCATTACGTGTACTTCCTCGTAGACCTTTTGCACTTTTCCTCCAATGAAATATAAAAATGAGAACGATCCACATCAGTTTCGTACTAGGAAATTCAAGTGGAAACCCATTTCATTTTATTGCCCTGGGCTGGTCTTGAACACCATTGTCTGCATTTGTGATAAAATGCTTCCCAGTGTCAACTACATGATATCTTACTCACATCCCAAAAACAATTCAACATTCTTCAACTGTTACATTGGTCTTATAGGTGAGTAATTATTGATACAATTCATGAACTCAATAATACAAAAAAATGCATTTCAGTAATATCCGTAATCATCAATATCTTCTGCACAGTCGTTATTTTGAAGAAGTCTTCAATGTTTCATGAAATTGCTCGAAACTAGGGATGGCAAAAATTGTCCAAACGATTGTCTCAGACAATTCATTGTCCGAAATTTGGGACAATGAATTGTCTGACAAGGGAATGGTCAGTCAATAATTTAAAATTGAGAGAAATGACTGTTATACGTTGAAATTGTGTCCAATGGAGACCACAAATCATTTTTCAGAAAGTGCTCCCAGACCCCTAGAATCGATTTGTGTGACCTACCTTTTTGCGTGCGAAATTTCCAGTGCTCGAGCACGAGAATATCACATCACCTCAAGAGGAGAGAAACGTAGCTCTCGTAGCCTAGTGGGTTGCGAAAGTGGCCAACTTTTTGCCGTCGCGAGTTCGATTCCCAACCCGAACAAAATATTTTTGCAATTTCATAAAAGTTATTAGAAATAAATTCAATATGATAAATACGACGATAAGTCCTATCTGTGGATCTACCATCATTTAAGAATGTAGAGTTTTTCCACGCTTCCCTGTCCCATTACTTCACTCGATTCTTTGAAAAAGTTCATCGACGAAATATCAAACGATATGGCTCGTTGCTATACCATGATCAAAGATCCATCAAATAAACGTTAAAAAATTGCAAAACTATTTTGTCCGGGTTGGGAATCGAACTCGCGGCGGCAAAAAGTTGACCACTTTCGCAACCCACTAGGCTACGAGAGCTACGCTTCTCTTCTCTTGAGGTGATGTGATATTCTCGTGCTCGAGCATGGGAAATTTCGCACGTAAAAAGGTAGGTCACACAAATTGATTCTAGGGATCCGGGAGCACTTTCTGAAAAATGATTTGGGGTCTCCATTGGACACAATTTCAACGTATAACAGTCATTTCTCTCAATTTTAAATTATGGATTGACCATTCCCTTGTGAGACAAAATATTGTCCCAAGTTTCGGACAATAAATTGTCCCAGACAATGCATTGTCTCAGCTTTACAATCGCGAAAAAAGAGATAGTTTACTGGAAAACAATTGTTGGTTTTGCGGATAGGTTTCAGGTGCATTAAATAGTTGAAGTGCTCATCAACTATTATGAGCACCTGAAACCTAACCGAAAATAGTGGAACAATTTTTCAAAATCAGCACACTGTTTTGGGACAATTCATTGTCCCAACCATTTCCCTCTCGGACAATAAATTGTCCGAGAGGTGAAAGTGTGTTTCACTCTCGGACTCATTCCTGTCTTTCACCTCGAGCACGAAGCGGTTGGTTCAGACAATTTTTGCCATCCCTACTCGAAACCGTTCACTTCTTATGATGTATTTTCAGTTTTCATTTTATCTAATCCTGGTGGAGATTTTGATAAGTGGCATGCTGAACATTTTTGTAAGCTTGCAATTATATTCTGTTCAATAAGAAATCCCTTTAGATCCAAGGTTTAATGGTGATTGGCCTCTGTGTCGACTGGTACCTGCTCATTTTCAAAATTATCTTCGATTTTGGTTAGTTGGGGGTGCGAATTATCTAGATTGTACAAAATATTATTTAAGATTCCAATTCTCATAATTCTTTTAGCGCTGCTCGAGTTTGTATTTCTAATGAGTCTCAATCGATTTGTTATCATATTTCTTCCGTCATGCTCGATTTTATACGAAAATAGGTTACCATTTATCAAATATTTTAAATGTGTTTGAATAATGCGAAAGCTATAACCTTTTTCAGGCTTATTCAATACTTTCTGAGTTTGCTCATTTGGATTTTTTCCATCATCGGGGCTGGCGGTTATTGCGTCGGAAAATGTGAACGGTTTGTGTTCAATTGTTTAGCAGTAGAGTTTGTAATTGACAATCGTGGCTCAGTCAACGGGGTTTACCTTTACATTTACCAATAATTATATAATGACGAATCAGCAACGATAATGAAATACAATGCATGTATGTTTCCAGACAAATCTTCAATGATGGGACATTCATGGACAAATGCCATCGGAGTTTGCGACGCAACAGCACTTTCCCCAAGTACGCCAACAACCCCGGACTATACGACGCCGCGCATATCATTCGAGACGTAAGAATTTATATATGTATGTGTTCTTGTATCGTTCTATTTTCGCATTCACAATGATCATTGAAGTTGAAATACGGTGGGACTTTCAAGAGATTTCAAAAATTCTATAATTCGAAATTCGTGTCACGGTTTTTTTCATTGTGCACCCTCTATATGCCGGTCGCAGAAAGTACACACTATCTTACTCCAGGTAATGTTACTCGATGTTATGATATTCTGCCCGTTCTCTCTTTCGGTGTGTATATCCTACTTACTGCTCTTATCGTGAAGCAGCGAAGGTACACAACGACGTTGCTTATTACAAATTACGTTTTATTTATATAGTAGTGTCATCTTCAAAACGGAGAAGTGATCTCAAGGCACTTTCGCAAGGCCTCGCCGTGCTAATTGTTTACCTCGTATACATTTGAACACATTCTCAATCAGCCCCGGCGCGAAGCGCCGGGGCAATTTTGGCCGGGAAACGAGAGATTCCCACAGCCGGAAAGGTTTCTGAGAGGGAAGAGTATCGACATACGTTCAAACTGAAATCCAAGTATCCAGCTTTTGGGGATCCTCGGTAGAAGCCTAGGGGATGCTAAATCCGAAATTTCAAGTCTCTATCATAACCGGAAGTGCCTCAGGCTGACTCCGATTTTTGTGGGTTTCATGGCGTTCCGGATTTTGCGATGTTGGTCGCGAGCATCGTAGAGAGACGTGCTATAGCTCATTCGATAGAGCGTATACGGTTGCCCGCCTAGTGACTTTTCAGAATTGTGAAAATCCTACTGGAAGGGTGCGAAAATCGCCTTAAAAGTTCGAAATTTTGACCTCTCTGGCGGTTCGGGCACATTTTCGGCTATCCAAGCTCTCAATGGAAAATCCAAGTTCCTACCGACCTACTGTAGACTAATGTTGACACGGCGAATCCAATGAGCCTAATTTCGAAAAGATTGGTCTCCATCTGTAGGTGCTGACGCCTTTCAAATATTTTCCCGCGCGAATTTATCCCTCTGCCTCCTCCTCCTCTCCCCCCCCCCCCCCCCGGCGCCCCTCTCTCAGGTCAGGTCAACGGTTGTAAACACGACTCCATTTCTCCATTTGTCAAAAGAGTCGTCTCCATTTGTCAATACTTTGCCTACTATGAAATACAAAGTTCAAATTAATGTAAAACTAGTACCATTTTCGAAATCAGCATCTTAAATTACTCATGGCTGCATTATTTGTTGGGGTCGATCGAGCACTTTCTGTTTTATACTGTACCCTCTGGTAGATGAGAGGGCGGAGGAGGGAGTCGAAAGTTTCCGACCTGGGTTACTTTACATGTGCCCTCATTTACAATACATAATGAGGTGAATGAAGGGGGGATAATTCAATTATCTCGCGATATTTTGACGATAAGACATAGAAAAGACCCCTAGGTTTGCCTATGCTTTCCCATCTCTACCCTTTCAATGCACTTAGTTGAAAACGCTAATAACATAAATAATTCATTCGCTCCGCGCCAATAAAAGTCCCGAGATCCACCTTCCGTGGGAAGGTGGCGTATCCTGGCTTTGCAAGCAAAGTCAACAGCTAAGTGAATTTTGGCGAAATTTCAATTCAATAAAAGGAGTGAGATCATACTACTCACAACAATCAGTTCAATAAAAGTCCCGTGATCAACAGCCAAAATTCGCGCTCTATTTATTCGTACTTTACAAATATGCCAAGAGCGACACCTGAAAAATAGAGCACGAATTTTGGCTGTTGATCACGGACCTTTTATTGAACTGATTGTTGTGAATAGTATGATCTCACTACTTTTATTGAATTTAAATTTCGCCAAAATTCACTTAGCCAAGCCATGATACGCCACCTTTTTGAATTCTTAGTCTGAGATGTTGAGCAAATTTTAAAAGCTCCGAATTTAAAAAAAAATGTATACTTTGCTTTCAGATCTCCAACGTCATTGCTCACATAATCCGAGACTATTCCCATTCTGTCCAGTAAGCCTTGCAATTTTTGAATCAACTATAATGGTAATTCAAAAGAAAGATTTTAGAAAATTTCACGATGGCGTCATGCAACTGATGCTCTTCCTCTACCTCGGACTCGATGCCATCACTGTTACCGTAATCCCTTAATCGATCTGTCTTACTGTGGCGGAGCTTCGGGCCACGCAGCGTGAGATTGTAATGAAATGGAGAATGAGAGCGCGTGGATTGAGAAAGTCGATTGACACCCCTACCACACCGACATTCATTGTAAATTAGATCACGTCTACAAATGAATTCGCATGAATGTTCATGATTCAATTTCGTACACTTTTGTATTTGAATGATAAATGTACTGATGATTATTGTTAATTACAACATGTTCTCAATACAATTGGTCGTTGTATAAGGAGTATTGCATTTATCGGATTGCTAGACTGGCAAGAATATAATGCATCATAAATACTTGAATGGTGAGTCTGGTAGACGTTTGGTACGCATACCATTATATATTATATTATACATGAGATAATATACTTTGCTGAATAAATCCAGTATCATGCATTACCTGCTCGCGTTCGATTGCAGCCGTTGTACAAATGATGCGTTTCTGACAAACAAATCGCATTTTGTGGGCACTAGGGCGGATGAGAACTATGACGTAATGCCGACTTTGATCTATACCTGACGTCATAGTTCTCATCCTGACGTCATAGTTCTCATCCGACCTTGTGTCATTGTGGTGTCAGTCTATTCACTCTCACACACTGTATCGCACCTAATCTCTATATCCCTATTTTTGTAAAAGTTATCATTCAGACAATTTCCAATTTTCAGGTAAATTTGCGCTAAATTCAGGTTAGTCATTTCCAAGAGTAGAAATGCTCACGCGTCGTTGGTCTTGTACGGTCGGAATCCGAATAATCCTATCCTCAGGAAGGCATTTCGGTAATCGCGAGAGACGAGAAAGTATATGTAGTAGGTCTGCGCGAACGAAAGAATCGCCGGGATTACCTGAAATTTAATTAATAATTATTTTTATTTTAATTTGCAGAATAAGTCGAAAAGCTTATCGAACGCGATTAGTGCTTAGAGTTAGATTTAGTAGTAGAGATACACACTCGAAAAGCTTTTTAAGAAAACCGAATGAACAATGATTAGGCATGGACTTACTGCATATGTTTGGATTAACGCGATAAATTTCGGGTCCATCCTGAAGTATATCGCAATCATCGGCACAATTGCGCCCATAAACCTACAAGACGATGGATGAATGGAAATCGCAAACTTGGAGTGTTCTCCTATGTGTGTGCACATCTAGTTCAAATGTATTATTGGAACATTATCACGTCGGTCAAATGAAAAAAAACATAGAAATGTGTACCATGACAAGCAGAAAATGATTAGCAGAGCTGAGAGAGACTTGATGATTCGACGCTGAGTTGCGAGTGATTGAGCGGACATCTTGGATGTGGATGCTCGAGTGAGGCCTCCTGAGTAGAGTTCGTAATTTTGGATAATCTTCATTTTTCACATATCCGGTCGAGTGATAAGATAGTGCAGAATTTCTCGTATGCCTACCACGTTTTGTCTACCATTCCTTATATTTATACCATTCTAGAGGACATTATAGGGCATTCTAGGGGAGTATCAGGTGGTAATGTACCTTTTCTGGCACTAGGTCTGATTATAACCAAAAAAATTACACTTCTCCAGCATGTTCACAGTAGGTTCTCAAATAGTGTTTCTGTGAAAGTTCTACAGAAGGGTTCCATTTGTTGGTTCTCATCCGACAGTTATCATCCGATGTAGTCACCCATTTCTCGAACTCTCTTACTAACCGCAACAACTCGTGAAGACAATGGCGGTAATGTAGATTGTCACTGTCGCCACATTAATTGCCAGATAGCAGGTTCGCCATACTTCCATTACGGAGAAATGATATGAGAGCGGCGGATTGCAAGCTAGGATCTAAAAATATATTCGGCTTGTTTAATCTGTCAGAAATGTGCGAGAAAAGTTGCGTAAAAAGTTCGCGAACTTCTGATTCTCTCCTGTTCGTGTACTCTCTCTCTTTCTCTAACCAGGTCGTTGAAAAGTTCACGAACTTTTCGACGAACTATGTTCGAAAATCATACTTTCATAACTGTTTTCATAACTATTTTTGCTTTTAACTTATGAAAATCATAACTATTTTTGCTTTTAACTTATGACTTCTTATAATGACAACCTTCCCTTAGCTGGAATAGCTTCAGAATACAGCGTAGTGAAAGTAAACAGGGTTGGAGTATTTTTTTCGAAAATTGGTCACCACTTTCCCCACCCTGTAATGTCAAGCTATTCCATCAGAGGGAAGGTTGTTCTTATAAGCAGTCATAAGTTCAAAGCAAAAATAATTGATAAAAATAAGTAAAACAAAAGAAAAGTACGAATTTCGAACATAGTTCGTCGAAAAGTTCGTGAACTTTTCAAGGAGCTGCGTGAAAAGTTAGAGAAAGGCGAGAGAGCACGCGTTCTTGAGAGAGGGAAAAGGAAGCAGTGATTGTTTACTTCCTTCCTTTTCCCTCTCTCAAGAATGCGTGCTCTCTCGCCTTTCTCTAACTTTTCACGCAGCTCCTTGAAAAGTTCGTTAAAAACCGGCATTAATTCGTTCGAAATTCGTACTTTTCTTTTGTTTTACTTATTTTTATCAATTATTTTTGCTCTTAACTAATGACTGCGTATAAGAACAACCTTCCCTCTAATGGAATAGCTTGACATTACAGGGTGGGGAAAGTGGTGACCCATTTTCGAAAAAAATACTCCAACCCTGTTTACTTTCACTACGCTGTATTCTGAAGCTATTCCAGCTAAGGGAAGGTTGTCATTATAAGAAATGATAAGTTAAAAGCAAAAATAGTTTATAAAAGTAAGTAAAACAAAAGAAAAGTATGATTTTCGAACACAGTTCGTGGAAAAGTTCGTGAACTTTTCATCGACCTGGTTAGAGAAAGAGAGAGAGCATGCGAAATGGAGAGAATCAGAAGTTCGCGAACTTTTTACGCAACTTTTTCTCGCACATTTCTGACAGATTAAACAGGCCGATTTTCTCGAAATGTTTCTCGAAATGTTTCGAGGGCAAGTTGATTTTAATTTGGGTCCTTGACGTGTGTTGTAAAAGTGGCTGACCATTTCTTTATCCATGGTGATAAATCCGGTAATGAGAAAAGAGAAACTGAAGATGTAACAGGGAATCTTCATTAGATGCACGTAGGGAGTCACGCGGACTGTTTGATACCTGCGTAATCAGAATGTATTATCTTTTCCGCATCGTCAAAACTTTATAAACCATATATTTAAAAATCGTTTAAGAATTAGTAAGCAAAACTCATATATATGATAAATGTGTAACCATAATAAATGTTCACTTTAGTGGTCTCAGCATGCAAAATGCAATGTCGCAGACGAGAACGAGAACCAAACAGCACCTGCATTTGATAATTTGTTTTTTTTTTGTTTTTGCTGACTCTGATGTCTGTAACAATGACTAATGCTCTTTTCACTTTGCAATCTTTTGTCATTTTAGTAATTGACCTATTTCTGATGATTGAATGACTTTTGAAATATCGGACATCTCACTGATAGAGTTATATTATTGGACAATGTTTGTCACCTGTTAGGTTTCAGGGTTAAGGTACGGTATAATTTAGAATACGTGAACTCTACTCACTGATGATTGATGCAGTAATTGTAGACGAAGATTGAGGAGTAGCACTGGGCACGCGTCATCGAGGGACCTGCGCATCGTACTTTTAATTGTACCATATATTGTATTTTTTAAATTCATTTTGCATGGTGTGTACACATGTACATCGCCATTTTGAGAGTTCGAGATATGGAAGTTACGAGAGCCTGTTAACTGACGTCGAATGCACGACTCTCTTCATTTTGATCTCATCTCTTCATTCATCTCTTCATTTTGAGTGCTCTGTCCCCGATCAGCCCCGTGCGAGAGCATACAATATCAAGGGATTAATTTATTTCCAAGCCATCCCTAGTGCTAGAGCACTCAATGTGAGTAGTGTAACGCACATTTTTGAACGTGGTTTACTGCTCTTGGCGCGCTAGATCAGTTGACATTTTAAACGACATTTCACTTGATTCCGTGCTCCCTATGGGGTCTCATTCAATCAAATGTCGTGTGTTTTACGGCGCTCAAGAGTGCAAATGACGAAAGTGAACAAGACCGAAGTCTGCGTAATAATAAGAACCCTATGATCTCGACACAACTCTCGAACAGTAATTATTTATATGAACTTTTGAGAAAGTTGTTTTTGCAATAGCCATGATCAAAAGCAATTGATAAACCAAACAATTATATTATTCGATTTTTTCCTTTTTCCCTACTGAAGCTTCCATTCGTTTTTTAATTTCACTCATTCTCGAGTAGAATATTGGAAAAGAAGATACGAAGGACCGTTTGTCGAACTCTAGTTTTCGTAGTCTATTTCATTGAACTTGCCCCTACCTATCCTCATTCTCACGGCAGACAGTGTCTCAAAGGCTAGACATACACAGTGGTAAGAAGCGAGGAAGCAGAGCAGAACTCCTGCAAGACGACTTATTTGTTGCTTATGACAATAAATTACGATAATTTCACTTGTTATTTCCTGGTAATCAATTACAAATCGCGTGCGAACTGGTTTTGAATAAATGTAAATTAAGGAACGATATTCACATTGGGCAACGCTTACAATAATAATATTCTAAAACCATCAGTCATTTTTCAAATTCAGCTTCACCGTTTTTGCTACGAAGATCCGGAAACTTCTTGACTGCCCAGATCACATGGATATTCCCGACCATTCCAAAGAAGGCGACGACGAATATCGTAGTTGAGATGATGGTGAAGTGGACGTCATCGTTGCTTTCGGACACCATACCTGCTGTAGCCGTCTCTCTTTTCGAATCGGGGTCCCACTAAGACCCATGGAACCCCGATTTTTTCAGGGACCCAGATTTGCAGATGGGAACCCTTTTTTAAAACAAATCCCAGTAGCCATGATGTTCGGAAATATAGCAATTAGCCGTTGTGGCGCACTGCTGGAGTAATGAAATGACATATCCACCTGACCGATTCACGTACAAGTTTATCCGGTGATAGAGTTTGCGAACCCATGCATATTCTACATTCATGTTAGAATTGTTCCGTTGTCAGTTAATTTCGTAACTCGGGCGGCATTGTCATCGACATACCCTTTCTCACACTATCGGCTAGAATGATCCAAAAAAGAATTGAAGATGCGACTTGAATTTCGATTATTCGTTCACCTGTTGCATCGACTGAGAAATTGTCCGAGATATAGGTCAAGTTTTCGAAGGATGTGAAAGTAGGTGGCTGCATCCCTTCAAAATATGAATATTGACATTTATTAATAGTAGATTTCAGATTTTTTAGTATTTTTGCTTTGTTTTCGACTGCGAGTTGATGGCTGTGATGATAATTCATCAGTGATGAGCTAGCGCTCCTGAATGATGCATAATGATGCAAAATACCTAAAAAGATGCTAGTAGATATCCGAAGGGAAGTGCTTGAGCTCGATTTGCGGAGACAGAGAAACACACGTTTTGACTTTATGAACTCCGTCGCGATTTCATTCAATTACTCGCATGCCAATTACGCCTTTACGCCAATTGTAACCTATAGTCTTGGGATGGACTAAGGACTTTGAATCTGCAAAATTTCCGAAACCGCTAAATTGTGAGATTACATTTTCGATACATTTTCCAGGAGGGCAACATGATGCTCGCCCGTAACTTCAATTTCGTATCGGTTTTTTTCTGAAAAATACTTGAGATATCATCTTAGTTACCAAATCAGGTAATACCAAAATATGCCCAACCCGTCTCATCACTCCGCATTACAACACACTAACTATCTTCAAGCATTACCTATTAAAGGGTGCGCAGACAAACATTACGAAATTCCATTATCGGAAAAGCAGGTGTAATTTCTGCGATCATTATTCGGTCAAACCACAATTTCTCAACTTTGGTCGAACGTAAAGTTCAGATTTGGTGCGCAAATTATGCAATTCACAAATCATATTCATATTTATCATATTGATCCTGACGTCAGGAGCAATGGTCCTGTAGGAGAGTGACTTCGGTGTGCAGGTGATTGGGATCGTCGGTCTCATGCTGTGGAAAAAGTCAGGGAGGAGGAAAATGAGAACGTTGAAATTTTGAATTCGCGTTTTTTAATGCTTTCACTATATCTTGTTTCCCCGTGAAGTAATCGACTTGAAAACTTCAGATTTGGGTTTCTTAGGGTCAGGAATACCCCAGACCAATTTTTAAGTATTATATCACGTGTCTTCTGAGAGATTGCACGAAAACGGACCCCCTGCGGAACTAGGAGCCCCAACTTGCTTCAGTATCCTCGGGAAATTTATGCTGGAGTATATTGGGGACAAGAAAACTTTTGGCGTTGGCCGTTTTTTTCAGAACCGGCTTTTAGGCATTTTCCGGTTCTGCTCCCGGCCCTACCATAAATCAGCTCCTTGATGAGCTACGAGGATGGCATGGTGCTCAAAAAATCCGCAAAATTATTTCCAGAAACTTTTCTGTTGACGTCGAAAATGAACGAAGTTATCTTTATGTTGAAAATCGTGAAAAAGTGATTTTTAAATCGAAAAATAAATCCTAGCGGCTCGGGGACCCCCCTTTAAGAAACATCTGAGACCGGATTCGGATTCGATGTTATCGATTTAGTCTAAGAAAAAATAGAGCTAAGGTCGGGAGGCGTGATAATGTACATCTTTTGAGCCAAAAACACCGAAAATGCCCGTATTTTCACCATTTCGGGGATTTCGAAGCCTGACAGGTCGAACATTTTAAACTCAATCTTGTTCATTTTGGGCTTAAAATGCTTCAAGGTCACTCATATTGATAATTCTTGACAATTGATGTCAATTGCGGACAAAAATATTTTCGCCGAAAAATCACTGTTCTTTCGAGGAACCCGTTCGAAAACGAAATTTTTCGACGAAAATATTTTTGTCCTCAATTGACATAAATTGTCAAGAATTATCAATATGAATGATCTTGAAGCATTTTAAGCCCAAAATGAACAAGATTGAGTTTAAAATGTTGGACCTGTCAGGCTTCGAAAATCACGACATGGTGAAAATACGGGAATTTTCGGTGTTTTTGGCTCAAAAGATGTACATTGTCACGCCTCCCGACCTTAGCTCTATTTTTTTCTTAGGCTAAATCGATAACATCGAATCCGAATCCGGTCTCAGAAGTTTCTTAAAGGGGGGTCCCCGAGCCGCTAGGATTTATTTTTCGATTTAAAAATCACTTTTTCACGATTTTCAACATAAAGATAACTTCGTTCATTTTCGACGTCAACATAAAAGTTTCTGGAAATAATTTTGCCGATTTTTTGAGTACCATGTCGTTCTTGTTATGGTAGGGCCGGGAGCAGAACCGGAAAATACCTAAAAGCCGGTTGTGAAAAAAACAGCCAACGCCAAAAGTTTTCTTGTCCCCAGTATACTCCAGCATAAATTTCCCGAGGATACTGCTGCAAGTTGGGGCTCCTAGTTCCGGGCTGTCCTGCAATCTCTCAGAAGACGCGTGATATATAGCTTCAAAGAGAAGCGAATTACTGAAAATGGCGCGAATTCGCATTTTAAAAGTTATCCTTTTTCCTCCTCCGACTTTTTCCACCCCATTTTTTCCTCTTCTCCTTTCTCCCCCCCCCCACTTTTTCCGCAGCATCAGAGCGTCCATGGGGTGGAATCTTCTTTGGCTTCTCTGGTCAATTCATGGCGTGAAATCCATTACGGTGCACTAAATTTTATTAAAACACACAGATATCATATTCACATATAAGGAATTATCGAGGGGAGCTTGAGCGTTTTCTACAGTAGTTATGCAAGGGAGTATACGTTGTATGTCTTGATATGGATGTAACATAATACGATTGAACAAATTATACAATGAACACATAATTGCATAATTGCATAATACATGGGTTTGAATATCCGTGGACAGAAATATAAGAAAGCTTCCAGAAATTATATTTCAAATATTTATACGAAAATCATGATTCAACTCCACGTGTTGAATTTCAACTGTATTGAAACTTGCACTACCTTGGATGATTTCAACTTTATACTCTCTACTTTGCATTGTCGCCTCTTCCAACGTAGTATCCATCATCAGAGCCACGTTCTTTCCATTTTGGTGGAAGAGCTAAAATACACAGATGGAACACAATATACCCATTTTTTTCGAAGTAGGGTCTCAACAAATATTTCTCAATTGCAAATCGGTATCCCAAAACATTTGGGCCCCGATCAGTACATTGGAAATCATTATTTGTGGGACCCTGATTCGAAAACTTAGCCACAATACCTGTAGAATGCTTTCCACATCGGAGATTGATAGAAAAGTCGGTTCAAATTGTATTTATTAATTGTAAATTTGTTAATTGTATTTGCAATTCCATATATTTGCACTTTCTGCTGAGAATATTTGCGACAGGATCTATGGATATACCATGACGATCGTCTTTTGCGACCTTCCAGATAGAAATAGAATCAACCCACTTTGCCAATGGCAGCAGAACACTCGTTCAACATCATCGTTTGAACACTCGTTCAACATCATCGTTTGCTACAGTGACTTCAACAATCTAAAGTTAACATTTGCACAATAACAAGTAAAACAAAAACAACTACCTTGTTTCTGAGATCTTTCACTGTGTACTGAGCTAAACCGTTTATTACACACTGTATCCACAGTAGTGTATCCACGGAAGTAGCATTGAGAAATGTTATAGTAGTGTTTCGTTTACCGGGGCACTGTACAATACCAGTATAGGGATGATTGGAATTCAGAAAACTCACACTTGTGCGAGCCTTAAAGCTCCAGCCCATTTGACGGAACATACCACCGGACTGCATGATACCGTTATACTCTTGCAATTTGCTAGTAACTTCCCTCAATTTTTTAATTGCGGATTTTATATTCGCTCCTATTTTCTACAATGATACTATTATAAACGAAGATAATAAACAATTGAAAATGTGAGTGGAAAAAATTGATGAGAGGGAATCATGATTAACGAAAACGATTTGTTCAGACATTTTCTGCATTGGACCATTGTTCTATGAGTGATAGGACTGATGAATTCGAGAAATGTTTCCGCATTGTTTTGAAATACAGTAGCAGATATACTCTGTCAAATACTTAATTATGCATAATTTTGCGCCCATTGGTCTAGGAAGAAATGCCTGTGCCCTCTGGTCAAAATAGGTGAGAAATGACATGAATGATATTGGTGCATTATATCTGGAAAATTTCTTCACCGTTCTCGTTTGTGAAACGGAATATCATATAGACGACGACGGGGGGTATTTACACAAGTATGTATAATTTAAGATGTATATCACATGTGTATTCCTTAGTCAGATTGTACTAAAGATACAATTGATAATCAATAATAGGAGTCAGTGGGAATGGTTGGAATACAACACAAATACGAGAAAGCGTTCTAAATCGTGTTTCAAAAATTTGCTAAAAAAATGTGTTCCAACTCCACATGTTGAATTTCAATGGTATTACATATTCTGCTGGTTGCACTACCGTAAGTGATTTTGAGTCTATACTCTCCACTTTGTGCTTCCATTGGTTCCATATCCGTATCCATCCTAAGCGCCACTCTCTTCCCATGTTGATGGAAGAACTGAAATGTGCGGATAAATAATTATTAGATCACGTAACAAAATACCTCAAAAATACGTTCAACGTCAGAGGATGACAACATAGCCGTATCGAATAATATTTCAAGATAGTTGCACTTTCTATTGAGAATATTTGCAATGACATCAATCGACAGAGATGGACAAAATTCCGAGGTAAATTTCCATATGGATATAGAATCAACCAACTCAGCCAAAGGCAATAAAAATTGAGAAATTTCTGAAAGTATTACCGAATAGTATTAGAACAAAATATAAATATTCCCGAAGGTTATTGTAGAAATTTACCGTTAGGAGTCTCCGTACGATAGTATGTAACGTGAGATGGCTTACTTGTGCGTGCAAATTCCAGCCAAGAATCGCTAAAATGGAAATACTTTCACTTTCATTAACATTTCACTTGTCGAACTTACAAAATCTCATTGCCATCTATATCTTGCAATTTTATACTCCCAAATATTGCAGTGAAAACGGTCTCAGGATGGAAGAAATTGGAGCAAATCCGAATGATAGATGGGTCTACGCTACTGAATTCAACTGTATGGAAATGTGGAATCGCAAGAGGACGCAAGTAGTCAAATGCTCGTTCCACATCAGCGTTGCTGAGAGTAAATTCAAACATCTTAAATGAAAAATAAGTTGGCAGGAGTAAGCAAAACTACAAAATCACGTTTTTTGTTCGGGGATTGTCCGCCATCACTCGATTTAAGATATATGGAATATTGAGAATTGATAATGCGCTCAGAATGCATTGTACCCATAGATCGGATTGCATGGGACACATACTGCTCAATGCAATACTAGTTGCTCCGTTGTCCAGTTCGCACTGAACTAATACAATTTTGGAAATGATGCAATTCAGATTACTCACAATATATGCTTGTCCAGTGAAATGCCATCGCATATCCATTCCAGCGGATTTATTATCATGACCTATTTCATCAGTATATTTTTGCAGTTTGTTTGCACATTCTCTCAATTTTGTAATTGCGGATTTCATATGGCTTCCCAAGTACTGCAATGATAAAAATAACATTAAAATATGCTATGGCATTAATAAAAACGCACCTCGAGAGAAGGAGGTACAGAATAGTATAACGCATGACATATGGGAAAGATACAGAGACCAATTTTCTGATTTGTTCTATGCACAAGAGGGCTGATGACATTGATAAGCTGATCCAATTCATTTCGTTGAAATAAAGAAGCAGATACAGTCTGTAAAATATGTGTAATACGACAAATTATCCAAACCCTTGGGTGACCAGCTTTCATGAGTGGCGTGATACTCACGTTAGAATCAAATTTAATGCCCGTATATAGTCCAGATGCTGAATCATCCCTCATTTCTATCGCGATGAAAAAGCATTGCTTCCATAATTCCAATTCTTGTGGATTCTTGCTAGTGATGGTTATATCGAACAGGTCCATCTTGATGCAATTTTGTTATTTTACTCTAACACGGAAAATCAAACTAACAAATTTTCTAATGTGAAAATGAGAAGCGGTCAGATTCGAGCCATTTTTCAGATCGGCCCAACGACTTTCCAATCGGTTTCCTGTCTGGTTCATATGTCTGCTCACGGCAGATAGAAATGTTTGAAGCTGAATTAGAAGAGTTACACGATATAATGTTTGAAACACTGGTTGTAGCAAAATATTTGAAATACTCACCTGAGTGTTACTATTGACAAGCGAAATATCTGATTTATCGGTCATATTCGTAAAATGATGAAAACTTGATAGAGATGAACGACCTGGACAGAAAAATATTGAAAAATAAACAGCCTGAGAGAGAATTTCGAATACGAGGCGTCAGTTGGCGGGGAAAAGCGTTGGAGGGGTATTCAATCAATAGCGCGTGCTCATTGGTCATTGAGACAATAACAGAGAGCATGTCCTCTGACATAGTACTTAGAAAAGATAGCGCGTTCATGACAAGGGAATGCAATTTGATTATAATCGATAATGTTACTCTGCCGTTTTCGCATGACATCACTCTGTGCACACTACAACGAATCGAACAGTTGATTTTTTTCGCACATGAGGAAAAATCATGCATAGTAAAATATAGTTGTTGATTCGCCTTCAAATTACCGTCTGGTATTTTACGCGAGAAAACAATAATGATTGGTCCGAAGTGGCATGGCAGCACATCGATCTTCAAATAACGAATCATACATGACGGAGTTCATACATGATCATACATGGATCACTAACACAGTAATCATGCTTTCCTGAGTTGGTTTTTTGGGCATTTCCGAAGCCATTTTGAATCTATCGCGGCCGGTCTCTAATAATTCAATAATTTTATCACAAAATACGAATTGATTGAGATACATTTAAACACATCTTTCATATATAACATTGGAATATCATATTCAGTTTAAATAATCATTGTCCAAGTCAGCATGTTGTATCACAACCTTTAGAAAGAAGTCCGAATCTAGAAATGCCGAGATGTTGTACTCCCCACATTTCAATTCCATCGCTCTAGAGTAGTATCCATCTTTAGAGCCACTCTCTTTCCGAGGCTATGGAAGAACTGCAAGTTGAATGTACCAAAATACGAGGCCAAATTTACCTGGACTATTCGCTCAACATCGAAGATTGAAACAGCAGCGGCCCGTTCGCAAATTACTTCAAGGTAATTGCATTTTCGGCTCAGCATATTGGTGACTACATCTAGTGGCAGTCTAGGCCGATCATTATTTGAGATTATATCTTCTTCTGATAAATTGCAGATTTGAATATTCTCCACAATATCGGATAGAGGTAGTAGAAAATGTGAAATTTCTAAAAATATACATATTTATGTCATTTGGTTATTCACACTCACTATGGTTCTTTTATTGGGACATGCTTACTACCTATTCAGATATGTTTCAGGGGATCAAAACATAAGATGCGCGTTTACATATTAAGTGCGCTAGACACTTACCCTAACAGACGACAAATACTATCCAATAAGATAACCCTAATACTCACCATTCACGTGTTTTGTGCGACGGCAGACAACAAAGGAAGGCTTTGCCTTGCGTGTGAATTGCAACCACGAATCGCTAAAAATGAGTAAATGTTTGCCACTAAAATGTATGGTAACTGCATTTTCTGGTCAGCATATGGTCAACTACATGACAGAGATCTTCATTTGAGATATTACAAATATGGATATTCCCCACTACATTGGATAATGGTAGTAAAACAACTGCACGAACTCACAATATGACATCAGGACTGATGTCGACGTTGTCCAAATATTGGTCCTCAAATCGAACATTATACACTTTCTGACATTTGAAGAAATTAGACATATTCCGAATGGCATCTGAGTAGGCGGAACCGAATACAACTTCTAGGTACAACGAAATTTGTGCGAGTGGACGTAAGTGGTCTAGCGCTTGTTCGATATCGTCGTTATTGATAGTGAATTTTATTATCTAACGATGGGAATCAACAGCGAATCAGAAAAATAATAATTAAATAAAACGACTACCTTGTTCTGCCTATCTAACATCCGATGCAACATATGTGCTAAATTTAGAATTGATAATACGTTTTGTATGCAATGCGTCCATAGCATCATTTCACTGGAAGACATATTGGATAATGTAATTGTTGTTTTTCGCTGACCGGCCCACTACAAATAATATCATTGTTGTGAAAAGGAACACAAATCACAAATATTACAGCAAATCAATTCACATGCGCGCGAGCTTTGAAGCGCAATCCCTCCGACATATTGTTGGATGCATTTATTCGATCTCTAAACTCTTGCAATTTGATGATATCTTCTCTCCGATTTCTGATTGCGGATTCCATATGCTCACCCAAATTCTGCGAAGACAATATCGACATTAAAATGTTCAAGTGTACAAGTGTTCCAAAGAAAACTCACCTCCATAGCCAATGGAACTGACGAGTGCGAATGATTCGCCAAAACTACTTTATTTGAAATCGTCTTGGATTTGCATGTTGTTCTATGGATGAGAGGACTGACGAATTCGAGAAATCTTTGCACATTTTCTTCATATAAAGTTGCAGAAACAGTCTAGCAAATATAGAATCATGCTCAATACTGTGTCATTTAATGTTAGAACACGTACGTTCGAATCTATTTTGACGTCGATTATTTGAAGATTTTCAGTCTGCATTGATATCAAAAAACATTGGTTCCATACAGCCAAATCTTGTGGATTATCACAAGTAATGGATACCTCGGAGGTCCTCTTCATCTGAATGTAAAATTATTATTATTATCAAGCGTGTTATTATTATTATTATTATTATTATTATTAATATTATTAGTATTATTATAATACATTCAACAGGCCCAAGCGTTATATTATTATTAATAATATATATGCAAACGATAATCACAATATCGCGAACGACGAAATTTGAAGCAATTAGGCAGCAATTCGCATCATTTTTCAAATTGTTCCATCGATTTTCCAGATGTTTTGTTGTCTGAGTCATATGATCCATAACATTAGTAAGCAGAGAGTGAAGCTTAAAAACGATTATAATATTAATATCAAAATCATGCTACTTTAAATAGTTTACCTTTGTTGTATCATCTTTATTTCGGAGCGAAGGAGCAATACTATCGGTCATTCTCACTGTGATTGAAGAATGTTGGATATGAAGGAAGGGCGGCGTTGGGGGAAGAATGAATAAGAAAATAATGAATAATGAAGTAACATTCAAACGCGGCGTCTGTGGGCGGAGTCTAGATGAGTGAGAGAGGCATTCAATCGATGGCAATCGCTCATTGGTCGAGGGAAGGTCGAGGTGACAATGGCTGAGGCAAGCTGAGATGACACCCTCTCTGAAGCAATCTCGGATTTAGGTTCGATACTAGAAGGTAACATTGTCAATTATCTCTTCATATTGCTCAGCGTTTATATTTTTTTCATTGCATCTAAAAATTTTGTGAGAAAATTTTATAAGATATTCATATCTCTGCACATTCATATTAAGCGTAACATTCATGCTTCAAGCTTGATACATTCCGATTTTCCACAATGTTTAAAAAATCATCTTAGAAATTCAACACAAATTATGATCGGTTCCAGTGAAGTGACCATCCTCAGAGCCACTTTCTTCCCATTAGAGTGGCAGAACTAAAAAAAGTAGTAGGTAAATAATGCAAATTCATGATTTAAAAAGTACCTGAAGAATACGTTCTATATCGGAAATTGAAAGAACAGTCAACTCGAAGAATAATTCCAGATTCTTGCACTTTCTGCTGAGAATATTTATGATCGTCTCTATTGACAGAACCGGGTGGTCTTGATTGCCGATTTTCCAGATAGAAATTGAATCCGCCAATTCGGCTAAAGGCAGCACAAAATGAGAAATTTCTGAAAACAAGTACTGCCGATAAGTATGCATTGTCATTTTACCATTTAAGTGGCCCATTCGGTTGTAGGTTACTGCAGCAGGCTTCGTGTTTCGCACAAACTCCAGATAGCCATTACTGAAATATAATAATTTGATTTTCTTTTTCGACTCAAATCTCTCTAGACGTGTTTTTTTATATTTATTTGTTATTGTACTTCCCAACTCACAAATTGGTCTTTGCAATCGATTGGTTCCCGACTCGAAATACTTCAATCTTGCACGATTGTAAGAAATCAGACAGGAACCGCACAACACTGGGGTCAGCATATTCTAACTCCACTTCGGCAAACTGCGACATGAAAGCAAGTGGTCGCAAGTAACGAAGGACCTTATCCAAGTGATCGTTATGAATTGTGACTTCGATATACTGAAAAGATTAATGTGTAATTTTTCTCGAGGTTAACTCTGTCTACGTTTCTGGTCAAAACATACAAATCATGGATGCATATCCAAAAATATAACCACATAACACTTAGTTTTGGATAGAAATAATACCTTAATGGTATCGGTTTTCACCATAACTTTATGGAGTATGTACGGTATGTGGAGAATCACTAATGAGTTCGTCAAGCACTGCTTCCACAGTACTGTTTGCATTGGAGAGGTATTCAGTAAAATAGTTGTTCGATGCTCAACGAAGAACTGAAATATGCCAATAAAAGCTGAAAAAATGTTTAAAAAAATTTGCAGCCGCGTCAAGCATTTTTACAATCGTGAAGATACGAATATGCTAGGTGGTGTCGTGCGGTTAAGCCGACTACTGCGAGGACTACGTATCCCTGGTGTCCAAAGTACTTACAGGGAGCGTTACTTTTCGCAGGGCTTTACATATACTGGGGGCTGAAATTTCTGACTTTCCGAGTACTCACATCTGCGCTTGCTCTCAAGCTCCGACATTTGTAATTGCGTGTATTAATGTTTCCAGAATTTATATCATCTTTTGCATTTTGCAGTTTGGTTGATTCGTCTCAGCTGATTGATTGCGGACTGCATATGATTGTTCAATTCCTTAAAATATGTTACGTTAAATTAAAATATGTTATGTTAAATTAATTTAATGTATAACTTTAAAGGGAGAAACATACATTACGTTGTGATGGGCCTTGGGTGGTGTTGTCTTTAGGAATTATTTCATCACAAACTGTATTTCCATTTAACTTTGTTCTCTCAGCCAAAGGAGTGATAATTTGAAGAAACGTCTCCTTATGCTCTCGCCTTATAGAAGCAGATACAGTCTGAGAGTAAATTTTAAATGTATTATCGCTTATGATTAATTTTGAAAAATGAAAGATGAGAAGCTATGCAAACCGATTGCTAAAGTAAGATTTGGCAATGACCGAAAACACATACCTTTCAGAAAGAAAAAAAAAAGAAAGCGAGTCAATATGTTTAATAAAGCAAATACATAAAAATGATTAAGAGTAAATTTGGAATCTATTGATGTAAACTATTTCGTATATTTCCGGAATTGTTGTCATGTTACGACCAAAAAACCCACAGCATTTCAATTGACATCCATATTTATTTTAATATATTTATTTTAAAAAACACTCACATTAACATCTTCTTCAATTGATGCTAAGTTATCGTTTTTATTGTCAGCCAATGTATTCATTGCGAACACAAATCATTCTCACCATAAGTTCAAATCTAGTGGATTATTGGAAGTAATAGACACCACGGCGAAGAAAAAATCCTAAAGCGTATTTGATTTATACTTCCACCAACACGAATGTTTTGTTTTGCAGTCACTTTTGTTCTGGATAGTACATGGGGAGAAACTTTTTGCAAATGCTATTATTCTTTTACACTCTGCACTTGATGAATCGGTGTACGAAATGTCACAAATTTCCTGCAGCCTTGATTGAAAAAACGCACTTAGGAAAGCAATGGACCCAGTAAAATGTTTAAAAGTATATGTATCATGAATTTAGATGATCCTGAGAATGTGAGAACAATATATCTTAATTTTACCTCAGGCTCAGGTATATTGGCTCCACCCGAACTCCTGGAAAATTAATGGAAAAATATTGTGTTAGTGTAAGAATATCCAAAATTTACTAAAGAACTCATTCGCATTTTTTTAATGCTGGGATATATTTCCGACCCGCAGGATCAGAGCCATAGTATACTTGCGGTAATTGTTCGCCGCGGGCAAAAATATATTTTACAGTTCAAGCAGATACAGTTCAATACAGTTCATACAGTTCAATATAGTTCAATATGAGTTACAGTTCAATACATTGAACATTGGTAAAAAACACGTATTTTAGTATTCACAATGTTGTAAACACAAAATTGCCATTCGAAAAAGTGATATTGTTCACGCTCTGAATTCAAAAAGATATAACCTTATTATTCGCATTATCAATCGTGATAGAGATACTTTGAATGGGTCTCTAGCGTGACGAGCCATAGCTATGCATTTGCTACCATGTTGTTACCGCAAGGCTGCAGCAAAAGTGCGGCCAAGTAGCAACTCCAAAATGTGTTTCTTGGTGTACGTCCCAGGAATGTATCCAAACTCAGTAAGGTTGACATGAGCGAAAAAAAGAATCATGCCGTTTTGTAAATAAAAGTCCAGTTTGATTGCGTCATCATTGCATAACGACTGTGCAGTTGTACCATTCCTCTATATCATAAGCATAATCTCAGCTGAATTTGGTGCGCATTTGCAAAGTTTCTCCCCCAGCATTTTATCAGAACATATTGTCCTGAAAAGTTACTGCACAATTACACATAACACGTATAATTTTTGACAATACATATTGAACTATACGAAAGAAGCGAGAAGCATGCAAACTCACCTCTTCGCTAATAGTAAAATTCGTTACATTCAAGTACCGATTGACATCGTTTTCTAAATATTTCCATCCACTTTCCAGTTGATTGGATGAATATTTCATCTGATTGATTACTTCAGTGAACAAAGTTCGAAGCTGCAATATTACTTACATATTAGAGAAAAAAACGATTTCAAATTCTTGATGATAACAATTTTGCCTGTGCATAATTATCAACGTTGTGGTCTAACACATCAGCTGCTTTGGACATGCCGACTGAACAGTGTGATTATAAGTATCGGAAGGAGGTGAATGATGAAGCCGAGGAAGGGTGATTGGTGGAGTACCTGAGCTACATTTAAGAAAATGCGGCGTCGGTTAGCGGAGTTTAAATAAGTGACAGATGTTTTCGATCGATACCGAACGCTCATTGGCCAATGGAAAACAATAGGCGAGAATTGCTCTAGTCGATGGAGTAAGTATTGAATAAGATTTACTAAAGAGATGCCACTGGAATTGACAATATGTAAATAACATCACTGTGCTCACGCTATGTCACTCTCGCGCTTGACTTATCTGCAGCGCTCCGGAATTGCTAATTGTTAAAGGAGGAGTAAAGGCAAAATTCAATTTTTGAAGCTTGCATATGTAGGTCCTAGATCTCCCCAACGATAAGAAGCTCCGAAATTTTCACATTGATATCACCATTCCGAAGAGAGATATCGGTAGTTGACAGGGTGTCAAATCAGGGAAAACTCAGGCAACGAGCAAGAGAGCACACGACTTGAGAGTAGGGATGACAAAGGAAGGATTTTTTCGAGATTTTCAATTCCGAAAATCTGACATCGCTTGTTAATTTGTTAGGAAACATATGGAATAGTTGACTCCAATCGATTCCAAATCTATTCAGGATCTTTTTTCCATACTTATACGTCCAAAAATGTTTACATCCTTCCTACTTATTGAAAAATCCTTCCGGAAGGATTGGCGTTTTTCGCGAATTTTCGATTTTCGAATTTTGCATGCAAATGACGATTGATACCCCTGCTAATTACCCTTGGACTTGAGGGTGCACGTACCATGAGCACATTCTTCCAGCAAAAACACGATTTTGCATAATGGTTTAATTTTAACAATCGATTTTTGATTGCTCTCATCCTTCCTTTGTCATCCCTACTTGAGAGTTCCGTCACTAATTGAAACATGTTTCAACCGGGCGCGCGTTCGCCTTGCACATGGTGAGCGGGAACCGACACTGCTTATGCTAATATTTGATTTAAGAAATTCACCTTTTTTTGCTGCCTTTAGCCGATATCGTTGAGTGTATTGCAATCGTGAATTGCAAATACGCAAATATCCCGAGCATGTCACTAGCTGCCGTCACAAGTATTCTCAGCAGAAAGTGCAGCCATCTTTTAGTAGGCGATGCGTCTATTATGTCAACTGATGACGTGGAAAGCATAATTCAGGTAGGAATTGACTATTTTATTTAACATGTAATTATAAGTATTATTAAAATTTACAATTTATAGTATGTGCCAAACTGTTTTTTAATAAGGTAACTTTCAGTTCTTCCATCACGCCGGTAAGAGAGTGTCTCTGAAGATGGGCACTGCTATGCAGCCGGCAGAGATGATCGTGGGAGAGTACAAACTAGCCGTAACAGAAAGTCTCAGAATAGGTGGCAGTAATACAATTGCAATTCAACACGTTGAGTTGGATAATGAGTTAATTCCGGACTGGGAATATTTGATGTAAGATTTGCATAGCCCAGTTATAACTTATATATTCGAATGTCTTTACTGTAAATTGTATTATTTTTTGTTGAATATCCGAAAAATGAAGCAATGCAATATCTATTTATAAATACGATTAATCAATAAATATGTATGTACAGTGATCGTCATCCAGTGTACAATTGTTGTATGAGATAATAAGGCAGAATTATTCTTGAAATAAACGGTTGTTACAATTTTTCTTGTCGTACGATACAGATTGCTTCTCGGACGAATATACATGGACTATGCTCACACTAAATATTTTTTTAAAGAAAAGAATCTAGCAAGACTTTATCCAATCGTCCAGAGTGCATGCTATCAACCATTGCCTTTCTTTTACAAATGAGCGCTCGCGACAAATGAGAGATTGAATGCATATGTCACTTATCCAGATACCGCCCACCTACACCGCATTCGAATATGGCCCAGATTGTTTATATTTCATATTTCCTCTGACAAGTCACTCATTCTTCCTTCAGTGCTATCCTAAAACCATGCTTTTAGCAACCATGACTGTGACAGTAGCTGATGATTTGCATCCAAATGTTGACAATAATGTTAAGGTGGAGTTATAATTATCAAGAGTATTATCCGTTAATCGCCCTTTTTAGAATACGTGAGTCGAAAATTAGGGAAGGCGTGCAGAAACGTGTTGCGTGAGAGCTTTGACCACCTGTATCAGCGCTGTTCTGGTACATAGTTAGGGCGGCGCATGATACCGATTCAGACATTTCTAACCAAAATAGATGAAGTTGATTGTCGTTTTTTTCTAGGAAAAAAATGTCAAAAATAGCGATACGATTCAGGAACTTGTTGAGGGAACGAACGTTTCCACCCTTTCAAATTCGACTACTGATGCAATTTGCCGAGATGCAAATCGTAAGATTCAGAAAACATCCGACTGGGTGATTGGGGTGCGGCGTGACCGGATTTTTTCAGGTATGCTCAAAGTTCATGCAATGAGGAACTAAAGACGCTTTGGTGACAAAACAATTGCTGAATTGAGGATATCGTCGCCACACTCTCAACCAAAAATTGTGAGAAATGATGAGACGACAAACCGAATAATTCACTCTAGTGCGAGAAACGAGGCCGTCTCAGAAGTACTAGCGAAGGATAGGATAAAAATCATACCTCAAATTGCCTGTCATAGATGAGTGGCCATTGCGATTCGAGAAGCCCGCCGATGTGCATTTTCAAAACAATCTATAAATTTGATGTGGCGCAAAATACGAAGATGGCACAGTTAACATGACGAAATGGGGTAATAGTCTACTCATTTCCCGTACTACTTCGCCATTCGAGCGGACTTGATAGTTCATAGAATGAAGGATCGATTACCATAATTCGAACTTAACGTATCCGAGATCGAAATCTAGTACACGACAATCAATCGTAGTATATGTGACAACTAATCAAGGTTGTTTGCTATGAGATATCAGATGAAAACTAGCTTTAAAATAGCCTTAGAGAATAGACAAAAATACAGTAGTTTGGTGACTTCGTGTCAGGGATAGGGATGGAATCGCTAAAAACGATGGGTGAGATACCAAGTATGATGATGCTATACTTTACTTGTCAACTCATCCGTAGACACATACATTGGGGCTTTAAGGGATGGTAACGGCAAACATTGAGTCATGACAATAACAAGCCTCTTCAAAAAAAGGCGAAGGAGGGTCAAACGAAACTTCGCTCAAGCAACGGTCGCAGAACTAATACATTTTTCGAATTGTATAACACATGTATCATGAGTCAGTTGAGGAAAAAAACACACTCCGGGGACAATTCCGATTTGTGCTATAACAGATCCTCCTCCTATATTCCAGACGTATGCCATAGTATTCCAGGCGTGATGCAATTAGTGGACGATTCAGAAGCTGGTTATCCGTGCTCATCGAAAGGAAGACTCATATTTCTCACTAGCTATACGGTTTTCGTACACAACGTCTCCCTCATAAACACGGGTGGTTCGATCATCGAAAGTCTCTCGAAGATTCCAATATTGTTCGCGCTGGTCTATAAAAATTCTGTCAGAGTAGTTGAGGAAGCGCGCAAAAGAGGAAGTTTTATATGTACAACTCTGTCACATGTTCAGTGCCCTGAGGCGCTTTGAGCCTAAGATGGAAGCTGCAGCAAATCCTCAATCCCTCTTCCGTATCCCTTCGCTCTCCTCATCTCCCTCCCTTCCCCTCTCCATATGCAGTTCTCCCGAGAATATGAGCATATGTTGACATGTCAGCGAAATTGTCTTCTCATTTTACTAGAGTTCATTTCGTACGCCACTCTCGGTCGATCGGCGAAATAATACATAGACCGAAGAGACCCGGTATCGTTTCTCGAAAACCCTCCACCACTATCATGTTACGATATCGTATCGCATTACGCACCACTTAGATACCACGTTCTGCGACCGTTGCTTGAGCGAAGTTTCGTTTGACCCTCCTTCGCCTTTTTTTGAAGAGGCTTGTGATTGTCATGACTCAATGTTTGCCGTTACCATCCCTTAAAGCCCCAATGTATGTGTCTACGGATGAGTTGACAAGTAAAGTATAGCATCATCATACTTGGTATCTCACCCATCGTTTTTAGCGATTCCATCCCTATCCCTGACACGAAGTCACCAAACTACTGTATTTATGTCTATTCTCTAAGGCTATTTTAAAGCTAGTTTTCATCTGATATCTCATAGCAAACAACCTTGATTAGTTGTCACATATACTACGATTGATTGTCGTGTACTAGATTTCGATCTCGGATACGTTAAGTTCGAATTATGGTAATCGATCCTTCATTCTATGAACTATCAAGTCCGCTCGAATGGCGAAGTAGTACGGGAAATGAGTAGACTATTACCCCATTTCGTCATGTTAACTGTGCCATCTTCGTATTTTGCGCCACATCAAATTTATAGATTGTTTTGAAAATGCACATCGGCGGGCTTCTCGAATCGCAATGGCCACTCATCTATGACAGGCAATTTGAGGTATGATTTTTATCCTATCCTTCGCTAGTACTTCTGAGACGGCCTCGTTTCTCGCACTAGAGTGAATTATTCGGTTTGTCGTCTCATCATTTCTCACAATTTTTGGTTGAGAGTGTGGCGACGATATCCTCAATTCAGCAATTGTTTTGTCACCAAAGCGCCTTTAGTTCCTCATTGCATGAACTTTGAGCATACCTGAAAAAATCCGGTCACGCCGCACCCCAATCACCCAGTCGGATGTTTTCTGAATCTTACGATTTGCATCTCGGCAAATTGCATCAGTAGTCGAATTTGAAAGGGTGGAAACGTTCGTTCCCTCAACAAGTTCCTGAATCGTATCGCTATTTTTGACATTTTTTCCTAGAAAAAAACGACAATCAACTTCATCTATTTTGGTTAGAAATGTCTGAATCGGTATCATGCGCCGCCCTAACTATGTACCAGAACAGCGCTGGTACAGGTGGTCAAAGCTCTCATGCAACACGTTTCTGCACGCCTTCCCTAATTTTCGACTCACGTATTCTAAAAAGGGCGATTAACGGATAATACTCTTGATAATTATAACTCCACCTTAACATTATTGTCAACATTTGGATGCAAATCATCAGCTACTGTCACAGTCATGGTTGCTAAAAGCATGGTTTTAGGATAGCACTGAAGGAAGAATGAGTGACTTGTCAGAGGAAATATGAAATATAAACAATCTGGGCCATATTCGAATGCGGTGTAGGTGGGCGGTATCTGGATAAGTGACATATGCATTCTCGGTATCATGCGCCGCCCTAACTATGTACCAGAACAGCGCTGGTACAGGTGGTCAAAGCTCTCATGCAACACGTTTCTGCACGCCTTCCCTAATTTTCGACCTTTCCTAGACAAACGCAGTCTTCAAAATGCCAAAGATTAACGGGAAGTCTGAAGTGAAAACATGGGATTACGGCTGGACTGAAATCTAAAAATAGCGGACCACCTGAGGGTCACTAGTTGTTGTTTTCGTGCACTTACGCCGCTCGCCTCTAACATCTTTTGAAGAGGACGAAAACATTGGGAAAGAGAGGAAAGCCCCACGAAGTAATCCCCTCCCAGGCTGTTTTTAGAGAACGTGCAATATATTTTGCTTTCTTCCCGCATGTAGTACGATTTATATTAGGTGCTTTTAACGAATAAGTGTGTTAAGAGTGAATCCAGCTGATTCGGACATCATTTCTGCCAATTTGCTCTGATTCATCCCTTTAAATCAAGAGTTTACGGCTTCATGATGCGAAAAAGTGCTTCGATTTCCAAACTTCGAAATAATCCCCCGGCAAAGACTGAGAACACTCCAGCATGCCTTGCCTTGCGCGAGTTTGCCCATCTTCCTTTACTGCTTATTATTTATTCGTAATTCCCTTCCGGCTACAAATTACAATGCTGAGATAATTAAGTGAAAATGTCCTGATTTTCATTCTAGTACTCGGTATTCTCTAGTCTTCCACGCATCATTTATAAGGCCAATTCGCTAATTCTCCTGAATTGGTTCCTTCTTGGGGCGGTGAGAGCAGTATTCGCCTGGTTCTCTTCATTACGCACACTATTTCGCTTTCTCTGGCCAGCGAGAGAGTGTGTAAAATGTGGAGAGTAAGAGGGGTAAAAAAAGGTGAGAGGGGTAAATGCCCATCGCGTCGCGTCATCTTTCACGCGAGGCGCGTCAAAATTTAGAAGCACTCTCGGGGCTATTTCGACGACTCATCAACCCTGAAATATCGCCCAGACTCGAGTGCTTACTGAGACTAGAGTTTAAAATTGCATACGAACTATAGAACGGAGTGTGTAGAGAGTATGTGAATTGTAGAGACCAATTCCCGAGATTTCAGTCCCTCCTTTGGACCACGTGCTATTCCTTCTTGCTCGCATTTCCCTATGCACTATCGCATTCCACGATAGAAGACATCATTTCCCTGACTCATGTGACCTCGAAGCAGAAATCTCTGAGAATCTCTCAGTACATTGGTCTCTCCGAGCTGTCGCTCTTCAAACGACTACATGACCTTGTCATATTTTCAGAAGCGCTGACATGTGATATCCCGTCAGGTGCTGCGATGTCTTGCAAAATCTAAGTATTGCTTTCTCGCGTAGGTGAAGCTAACCACAATTCTGATCTTTAAACACTTCATCTGCGCAATACCCCTGCAGAATATGTAATTGCACAAGCAGAACGCAATATTTGTTGGTGGAAAGCAAGTTGCTATTCTCTCGAAAATGGCATGCTAGCAGCACAGGGTGGTACGTGAGTAGAGCAGCATTGTGCGACTTGCAATTCTACCGAGTTGCTCGAATAATTCCAATTCAACCAGTCTCAAACTGTAGCAATGATTCGCGTTGAGTGAATGTTTTTCGTGATCAAAGTAGATTTCAGATCTGTCCTAGTGATCAATGACTTCATCACTTGACATTTTCCGAGTGGTGGAGTAAATCAGGTTGAAGAGGTCTCTGCTCACTTCTCTTGCTCCCTCGTATCTCTGCAAGACTAGAGATGCCATCTCTCCCGTCATTCCCCCCTCATCCCGCAAATATTTCCCAGCGGCCAAAAATTCGACACTTGTTGTTCACTTCAATTCGGCTCTAGCTCGATCTCTATCTTTATCGCAGAGACTTTCGGTCTCTTAAGATTAAACTCTCTGCTCTTTCGAGATCGCCCGATGGATCCTCATCGATAATTGCTTCGCCAACGCAATAACGATGTTTGAGGGATGTTGGATTTCGCGAAATTCTAAATAGGGTCTTCGATATTTCAAAATTAGGGTCTTCGATATTCGTTCCGAAGACCTAAGCCACATAATTTGGCACAAATATGAGTAGATAAGTTTCAAAAAAATCCTTTTACTTTGACAGGTTTTGCTTTAGCTAATGTACATGAGTGAGTAGGGAAAAATGACACTCATAAATCAGCTTTTTCAATTGTCCTTTTTTGATCATGATTTTGCAGTGTGAAGTGCTCTCCGAACCCTCTCACATGTCTAAGATTACGTGCGAAATTAGAGGAGCCGCTCGCAATTTTGTTGGTGTCGCAATATTCCCGGATGCAATTATTTCCTGCACGCCTGCTCAATTACCGCGTATATTTAGTCGCATAGTAAGTGGCATCGCAAATGTTGACGTAACTATTTGGCTTCCCAAGAAATCGTCATTATGCGTCATTTAGACTGCTGAGCGACCACGAAGAACTAAAATGTTTCATTTCTTGAAAAAAGTATATCCCCGGAAGGCAAATCCTCGTGGTTTGAACTCTGACGATCTTTAGTTCCCGAAAAGTCAGACTTTGCTCCCCTCCTCAATGCAATTTGTTTCCCTTGACACATGCGCGAAATGGGGAGATTGCATCAGAGGTTTCACTTCCGCCCGCCCTCGTGTTGCTTGATTTTCTCACGACTCTTTACATGTCGGGGCTTTATTTGTTGCAAGCTTGCAGCACTTCGCTGATTGAGAATTTGATCAGCCGTCAGTTGTCAGACTGTTGATTTTGCACACTCTTCGTATATTCTGCATACCTATGCTATATCTGCGCGTTTCATGAGCGGCCATGCTTTCGTGTATCCCGCTGTTATTGAAATAACGAACACTTTGAATTATGTGCGGAATAAACGGCTATCCATTGATTTGACCGAATTAGAAGATGCGAGCATGACAGAAAGTGTAGACGTCGTCTCGACAGTTCTGTTCTAGTTTGCAATGTGAGAGGCCCACTTTCGAGATCAATCACGTTGTTCAGAAGCAACTGCTACGAATTTGCGGGTTGTGCACTGGGTTGACTCGCTTTTTTCCGCGAAAGAAACTCAGATACTTTGATCACCCACTTCTCCCCTTGCTGCCAAGCAGAGATGTTCACACAGTATCCCGTACTCCTCATTTCGCACGCTCTCTCGCATGCTTAAAAAAACGAGAGTCCATGAATTGTGAAAGTCCATGAAACGAGTACACTTTTTGCACATCCTTGCTTCCATGCAACCACTATCCGATTCGACACAAGACATCCCTTGCATGGCCTCTTGTCATTCTCTCTTGCGATCTCACACAAACGGAATGAATGAAGAGATGTGAGAGACGGAAAATGGCCCCTTGGTAAGTGAATCAGAGAAGGAAGTAGGAACCGCTGGTGCCCCACAAACAATGGGAAAACGCACGATATCCGGGCACCGCCCAGTTCCTTTGGGTCCTTGCTTACGATTTTCTTTCCCGCTCCCTTAGCCGTGGGTCGCCCGGGTTTTCGGGCGATGTCCAATCCATCTGTGGCCTCTCGAAATTCTTGCAGAAATCGTGTCATCTTGCCAAACAATGTCAACTGCTTCACTGACAATTTGAAACTGGCGATAAACGCCAGTTATGACCAAAGTCTGCCCTTTTTGCAGTTTTTCCCTTGCACTCCCCAATTGCTGTCAAAATCGTTGTTTCCCGCCTGAAAAGGCGCCGAATCCACGTCATTTCTAGGACAATTACTGTTTTCCCTGCTGAAATGCTGTAAGACATGCTTCACTTCCGTCTTTTCCACCCTTTCGGAGCATTTTTAGACCACTTTCCGCTCTTTTTTCTGAAATTTCCCCGACTTCTTGGCTCGTTTAGAACAATTATAATGCATTAGGGGATAACAGTTTTCTCATTTAGAATGCCTCTCAAATGTTTCATGAATTTGTCGTTGGAATATATGCTGCCTTTACCCTGATAGAGTACATTGTTTCGTGTACAATAGTTTCCCGAGTGGTTCTATTGATTATATTTGCGTGCACTATTTCAGCTCATTTTGGGCAATTCTGCCCTTTTTTATGCAAATGTGCCAACTTCCCCCTTTTCGCTCGTTTAGAACGATTCGAATGCTCTGGGGGTTAATTCCGCATGGTTTCCTCATTTTTTTGTAGGGCACATCGAGTGCGTGCCTCATTTAGCACGCTTCTCATTGTTTAGTTGGTCTTTCTTTCTTCTAATTCAGCTAATTGTAGGGATGCGCCTAAACTAGTTCTTCAGCCGATTTACTGCTTTTGTCTAGTGTCGAGCCACTTTATCTGCCAGACTATCTAGGGAGCAGGGAAGTACTTCCGCTTTGTGGAATCACGTAGAACCCCACCCCCACCCCGCGGGGGTCAATGTGTTTCAATGAACTGACTGCATTCTCTACCCGAATACAGACCGTACACGAATGATGTAGCAGTTATACTACCTCATTTTTTATTCGAGCTAATTTTAGCAAATTTTACAGTTGTTTTATGTAACAATTTTGGGATCAGCAAGTGTCTCTCGGGGGAGGAGGAGGGGGTGCACTTCCGCATCGAACTGTCATGTAGAACGCCCCCGGGGTCAATCTGTTTCGATGGCCTTCCTGCTTCTATCACCCACTGACAACTGTCCTATAGACAGACACAAATCATTCGTTTTTTCGCGTTTTTTCCATTGCTGTCTGAAGAATGGGAGCTATTTTTTATAATACTTAGTTTCGATGAACTTCTGCAGCCTCTAATACAGCAAATTGTGACTTGAATTCAATTCCAATTGACGTATGCGTCGTTTTCTTGCTTTAGAGATTTTCTGAACATATCATATCCGAAAACGAGAGATTTGCCAACCTTCAGTCGGTGTTTTGATACTCTCTGACTCCTATCGAAGTCATTGTGCTAAAAGATCAGAATCTTTATTCGCACCGCGCATTTCAGTATTTCCTTCGGACTTGTGTAAATTAAATGCCCCCGCTAATCGTTTATTTGTTCTACGGTCAAAGAAGGCAAATGCATCAACACATCAATTACGTTATTCTAGCTAGAATCAGGCCTATTTTTTCCGCATAATCACAGGCGATTTGCCTATTTTTTTCTGTTTGCTTTTGTGAAAAAGACCATGAGACGCAATTAAGAGCTGGCTAAATTAAGGGTTGACCTTTTATGATAGCATCAGCTGATGAGACTAGAGATACCATTTTTCTACTCTGCTCAGTTTGAATCGTTGAATAATTACTAAAAAGATACGTGATTCTTCTTTTATTTATAAAATAATAGAGTCCCCATAATTGCATTCATTGCCTGATGTTGGAGCACTCTCCGCGAGATCCTTCATAGGCGTCGTGTGCTTTATCTCCCCCCCCCCTGAGAGAGACCGGTGATAGAGCGCGTAGAATGAAGATGATACTTTCCATGCGGTCATCCCTAGTCATTCTTAGTTATGGGAAGTATACACGACACTCTCTCCTAATTGGGTGTGATATTTCACTCTCTGTGACCTTCTAGCATTTCACTCATCCCAAGAAGCAACATTTTACTTCCTGAATTGCGAATTCTTTCTCAATTATTCACACCATCTCCCTGGTAGGAATGGCTTTGCAAGAAATGATTCTCGTCATTATGCACTCTCTCTAATCCTTCAGATGGCGAAAGAGCAGGCAAAATGAAGAGAGCCAGAGCCATTTTACCTCGTCTTCCTCCTTTCCTCCTTCCGGCTGCCCCGGTGCAAGTTTCTACAAGAGAAAATGCAATTAGTTGGTATCGTCCAAATTCAGTTTAGAACTCTCGGTCAGTGCTTCCTATTCGTGTACCACTCTCTCCTTTCACACTCTCAGTAGATGTTTCTGATTCGATTTGTTACGTCTTCCCTATATTTAGTATATTCTTTGCGAAATCTCGCGTGCAGCTTGCTATTTAGACTTACCTTCGTCGGTGAACAACCATAGTTTTGCAATCTCCTCTCCCTGATTGCGAGTTCTCATCTGACCTTCTTATTTCGGATTTGCATCTGTTAAAATTCATAAGAAATCCCGTCTGGGAAAAGCATCGGTCGAGAATATCAAAAGTTTTTAAAGTTAAAACGTTTTCTTCTCTCGAGTTCTATTTGTGTTGCCGCACACTTTGAAGTGGCCCCGACTTTTGTTCCTTGCAATCTCAGTAAATTTCATCTGAGGCGACAAATTTCCCCCTGTGAACTTGAGGGTGGAACTCGTGTTTTCGCATTACGCAAATTTCGACGCGTCACTGCCTAAACAGCTCGATCAGGCTATTTTGGGGTATTATTTATGGACGTATCCTATTTATGCCCAGGTCACCTTTGCTGACCTTTTTTTTTCTTCCAATACCGGCCAGATCTCACGTTCCCGAGACTCATTTTCTAAGGTCAGATCGTTATTTTCGCATGGCGTTACTTTTCCCATCCCCATCCCCATCTTCCTCACTCAAAGCTCGTAAGGATAAGCCATCTTAAGCTTTGCTCTTTTGGTATAGAAAGCGCGGAAAACCACTGGATGAGCAATTTTATGTTTTTTCCCTATTTTGCATGATATTTCGCAGGTTAAAGAAAGCGAGAGTGTATAGGGTAAAGAGAGGCTCAGACGTTTGCGCTACAGATCGCCCTAGGTAGAGAACGCAAAAGCCACGGGAGGCAAAAAGCTATAGGGAACATCATTCCGCGCTCGCCTCATCCCATTTCACTCGCCTTTGGGAGCTGGCAAAACATGAGAACATATGACTCTATTCTTCTCCAAGTGATGTCCTCGCATCCCTGGGTACCTCATACAGCACGATGGAATAACACCATTAAATTTGCGCGTGGCTCTTGAATTCTCGAGAGGACAATGCACCGACGAGTTCGATGACATCACTGTACGTGCGCTGGCTAACCATTAAATTGTACAAAAACGCCAGGGGATAAAGTATTAATCCTCACGCATTTGCATCCTTTTCTCCAACACAATTCTGAAAAAAATCAGTTTCACGTGTTGTTCTCTTTTGACACCAACTAAAGATAGTACACGAGCAATTGAGATCGTATGGCAGATTCAACAGCTTCTCACTAGCGTTCGTCATTTGGTGCTTGGCTCTTACCGAATATCCCTATTCTCACCGGTCAGACAAATGGATTCCCAAGTTCCGATGCTTATCATTTGAGACGTTAGTGAACAATGCAGTATTTCGAAAAGCAAACAGCTCGTGATGTCTCGCAGTCCAAAAGTCTCGAACTTATGTATGGCTCCGCACGAAATCGCCTCTTCATGCTACGCTATCTCTCAACAATCGTATAGGCGAGAGAGTACGCATATTTAAGGCAGTCTATTTGGTATATTTAAGGCATGTTTAAGGCATATTTAAGGCATATTTAAGACAGTAATTTCTTCCGGAACCATCTCTAATTAGAATGCGCTGGATCCGTCGTTACTGCAGTTGTGAGTTACTTCAGTTTCAGCTTTTACGTCTACGCGAAAATTAACGATACCTTTTGAATCCCATCTTAATGTACACGAACCCGATACTCGACTGTTCCACTAGCCCGAAATCCGAGAGTCACTTTTCCCCTATTCGTGTTTGTCTAGACTAAGGGCTTTCCCTATATATAGAAGCCTGTGAATTGAATATTTTCCGGGAACTGACCATTCGAATAGTACGGATTCGTGTCGGTATATACAGTATTCCTGTATCATGATGCATTTACCCACAGTTCCAAGGAGAGGCGTGAATTTCAAGATCATGTGTGTGTTTGAGCCCCTGTAAGCGGTAAGACACAATCCGCGGGAAACGCGCGTCTAATCTTCCCATATATTAGGCTGAGTAATAAGTTTTGTCCGATTTCGTACCCCCATTTTGATCTTATATTGTTTGTTTGTGTCAAATCGCCACATGTTGTCCTCATGCCAATATATATGGAGATGTTCGATCTTTAGAACATTATGGTTGGGATGGGGCAACGTTGCCTACTGTGGGAGAAATGAAGGTCAACGCAACTTTGATTTTTTCACAAAAGTTAATATTTTCTTTAATGTTGCGGTACTTCAAAGATACAATTTTAGGTCTAAGCTCACAAAGTATACTAAGAAGCCTAATATTTGCTCTACCTAGTAGCAAAAACTGAGAGTTGCTGGATTCGTTATTGCCTTCGTACAGCTCACTGAATCCGAGACACCATTGAAAATAAGAATCTTCTCGAAGAAATTCCCTGTTTCGCAGATTGACTGGACTAGCACCTACCTAGGGGCGCTGTTATCACTGCCTATAGGACTCTCATTTATGCCGATAGTTAAGATACTATTTGGCTTTTTTCATCTAAAAATGTGATGTTGGTTCATCAACTATATTTCGATTGAAATATTGAAAAATCTGATATTGAGGGTTTTCAGGTAAAACCCACCCCACAAAAAGTACCGATCTCCAAGAGCTTCCTAATTAGTGACCGATAGGGCAAGGATTGTTCTTTAATTTTAGCACGAAATAACTACTATTCAAACCACTACACTATCACAACAATGCCGGAAATTTGAATTTCGATGTTCAAAATTGGATACGTATAATCTGAAGAGCACTGATCATGGATGAAGTGCCGCATACCCTCCTAAATAAAATTATGGCGTGTACGAGAAATGTAGTTCACATGCATGTATAATTGAAATCACAAGACCCATCGGTATAGTTACAGTACGCCATAACCGTATCTTGACAAGCCTCATGACAGCTCAAACTCGGATTAAGCACTCATCTTTAACAGGCCTCTCGATCAGTATCAACATCACCAGCGCGATATATGTCAATCATACTTCATTACTGTGGCAAAGATTTGGCGCTATCTCTATTCGCAATGAAATGCTGATCCTTCAAAAAGTCAGGGTGTTGGTCAACAACCTTAAGTTTAGGACATGACTGTATCCATTTCATTGGTCGTACAGATCTATGGTAGTGTGCGCCAAAGAGAGTATAAATGCCCCTATCTATCATTGAAAGACATAAGCTGATTGGATTACAACGAGCGATGAGAGAGGTCAGAATGCACATTAGCTGAAATCGGTCAAAACTTATTACTCAGCCTGATAACAGTTCCACCGAGCAAGTCACATCTCGTGACTGAGCGAGACAGGGAAGAGTTTAGACCTTGATAATGCACTCGATCAAGCGCGTAGCTCTACTTCTCACGCTTACATTATAAGCAGATAGAGTATGGGAAATGAAGAGTGTTGTGATACTGATCCGTAATCTGTGAGTATCTGCCTTGGGACTGTACTCGATCATGAGGCAAAGCGCGTAGCTCTATGTGCTTATATTCACACGCTCATAAGAAAAGCAGATCGAGAGAGTTTGGGATTTGAAGAGTGTTGCGATACTGCTTCGTAATCTGTGAGCATCTAATCTCCTTGAAGTACGCTCATTACTAGCTAACCTGATGCACTTGATCTGTTCCAGTATCCGCAATTCCGTCAAATTCTTCATTTCTTCACTCGTTCAATCGAGATCTTAGGCAAAACTCTACCATTTACTTCATTCCATCTGGCACGGTGAGATAAATTCGCGACGAAATCCGATACACGTTAGTTCCAACGTCAATTTCCCGTCTGTCTGGACCAAGGGGCTCTCATTGGACCCTTCCCCCATTGCACAAAGTTGGTAGCTCTCGAAATTTGGAGAATCCTACTGTCAGAGAGGTCTAGCCTAGAAGATTCGAAGCTGCTTTTGCCCTGTTCGAAATTGAATAAGCTACTCTATTTTCGTTTTTGGAGATTTTTGCGCTGCTTTCGTGAATGTTTTCCAGATTCTCATAGTCCAAGCTATTCATGCTGAAAAAGACCCTCCTTGAGAGCGTTATGCGGGACTTTTCCTAGAATCAACATGTTGTTTGCCTTTCAAGCTACGTAATGGTTGTACTGTGAAGAATAGAACAAATCTCCGTATTTTTCTCTGAGACATTTAATGGCCGAACGATTAGAGATAGGAGAAGTGTTCTCTGAAATTGCCTAGTCGCATGCTGCTGCGTCACTGCGTGCTGCTTCATTTAGAGATGACTCGCAAGGAATGAGCCTCTCCATTTTCTGTGCTTTCTCATCAGTATTGCTAAGAAATCGCTTTCATCAGAAAACATTCCGTGACCCATGCTCCAATAGTCCAGCCCCCTGAGAACAATAGGGAACCACTCAGCATTTCACATTCACTTCCTGCATCAAAGTTATGAGCTTTGCGGCATTTCTTCTAGGAAAAATGTCAACTTTTTTCGTTCACATTTTCCGATGGATCTGACATGTTTTTCGACGGCAAGTGCTTATTTTTACACGTGATACTGTACTCCGCTTCCTCCCGCTTCCTTCCGCCTCGGAAACCGACCATTTGTCGTATGGTAGTAACAGGGACTGTCCCTGACCACGCGGCTACGTGTCACTAGGTCGGATGGTCAAATTTCGATGATAACCACTTCGGAAGGGTGCTATTATAGTTTGCCTACGCACCATCGAGTCATACAGTATTTCCGTCCTTAAATGCTCGTTTGATCCATCCAAGGGGTTATTTGGATTGGCGAGTCTAAAATTACTAGAAATATAGCTGCTTACAGTAAGCCCCTCTATAATTTCATCACGCGGCCTGTCATTGTAGGAAGGACACACTTGATTTTGTGAGGCGCTCCCTTGGTTTGTGGTCAGCAGAGTAAATATAGTAAGGCGAGAGGGAGACGTCTGGTTCGCTTGACGCGTTCAAAATACTCGATGTTTTTGATCAAGTATATGGATCAATTCCAGGTATATTTGCAGATTTATCCAACTTATTCAGTTTTTTAAATCACATACGGTGGTCAAATCACAGAAAATTGCCATCAGTTCACTGACAAAAGGACTGTTGTGATTATTTTATTTTATCCATAACTCAGAACACAACAGTGAGTGGGCGACTAGCATGCGCCTCAATTTGCCGATTTCCCTGATCTTTGCCGAGGTTAAATTGCGGCAAATTAGCTCAAATTACGACCCGACTCTTGCCTAGGGATGGTTTGGACTCCCCTTATTATGCCTCTCTGTCTGATCAGATTACCGAGAGAGAGTAGGCAGAATGAAGAGACAACGCCACTCGTAGCCATGCATAGTTCAAAACAGAGTTCAAAACAGAGTTCAAAACAGAGTTCAAAATTCGGGGCACCGGCATTCTTTGTACAATAGATTCACAATTAGTCGTTGCGCCGCTTTGCACTAGTTTTGTATCGTAATAAGCTCTCCATTCCGGACACTCTCCACCCTCGAAAGAGTATGGAAATTGAGATGAGAGTGCCCTCTTCTCCGATCGTGTCCTTGTTATTTCTCCCCAGTGTCTCACGCTGGCGCACGGATTACCGTACTCTTTTCTATAGACAACTCAATAGGACAAATGTTGATTACTCGCCCTACCCTGTTCTACGACTATAGAGACACTTTGCCCGAATTTTGTCATTTTCGTTTCTAAAGTTGGGGAGTAGCATTTGTCTGCTATTGGTAACATTCACGCCATTCCTTCCAGACAGATGAATGCGAAAAGGTAGGACGATTTTCCGAATTGTGTCCTCTACGCACCTAGTAAAGCCATGCCCGCATTTCAGACTCTACTCTCCCAGCCTTTCTCTAAAACGCTTTTGTTTTCGGGACATCCTCCCAGACTTCGTTGCCTTATGAATTCTTCTGGCGTTTTGACGCGTGCAAAGTGGTCTCTGGGGAATGAGAGAGAGGGATTCTCTGACTCTCTCGATTTCGCACGATCTCTCGCGCGTCAGAGAAAGCGAGAGAGCGTGGGGAATTAAGAGACCGAGACCATAACTCTTGGAGGAGCGGTCGAAATGTGATCCGATGTCTTGTCTGTTGTTACTTTCGCTGAGAAATGGCAGAGAGCGCTCCGTTTTTTTTTCTCACGGATATGAGGAGAATGTGTGCTAATTAGACATGTTTTCTGCTCATATTTCCATGTTCGTAGCTCGTCCGGGTTCATCCTGTTTTGTTCCGGGATTCGTTTTTGGGTAATTTTTTATTATTTTCGGGAGAGTTTCAGGCGCGCTATATGGGTGAGCTGGTGAGTTACTGGAATTAACGCAAGAGTACGGGTCAGAACTATTTCTGTTCCTAATGAAAAGAAAATGTGATGTACTCAGGTTGTTGATATTTTGCCGCTAGCGCTTGTTCTGGGCTCATCTAATTACCTAATCCAAGGCAAGGTAAGCAGCCCCTTAAAGGTCATCCGAAAGGAAAGATATTTTTAAATTCGCTCGCTCGATATTGAACGGCAAGGGCGCCAATTCAAATAGCGGGTTTGCTACAGTATCTCGAGAAGTTCGAGTACCTTGAGTCAATATATTGTCTTACTACAGTACTAACTCAATACATCAACCGACTACAGTAACCTACAGTAGTTTGCGTGCTACCGTACCTGCGGCACAGCCTGTCAGAATGGATGAAAAGGTTCATTTTCGTGGCGGACGAGGTCTTTCTTTGTTCGCTCCCTTAATCATTTCCCTGTCAAGTATCATTGATGAAACATCATCATTTGTCAGCTTTAGCGCCATTCAAAAACACGAAAATCAAATATATCTTTTGAAACATATACAATTTACTGTCGAAACCTGTGTTTTGACCTAAACGCTTAAATAACTCGATCCGATCACAAGTTGCTTATCAGTGAAATAGATCAGTCGATAGAGCATGCATCGGCCAAGAGTTCTCAGGAAGCCGATTTTCAATTTTCAATCTAGGTTTCCAGATTCACCAAGCTCTACCAAGAAAATGTTGGCTTAAAAATTGAAAACTAGTTACGCTTCACAACAAATATTTGATTTTTTCTCCAATCGTTTGGTGAGAACTCGTCCGAATACGTCCGCCTCAATTTCATCCAGTCTGACAGTCTGTGTGCGGTTATCACAAACTGACTTATTTTCAGAATATATTGTGTAAATAATTTCTTCGATCGACTGATTGTTACAGTAACTCTAGTCAATACAGTAAAACCAAATACAGCACTCATGCTACCGTACCATGTTGCAATCGAGAACTGACTAATTTTTAAAAATCACCATGAATAGTGTTCATGGGCAAGCATTGATGGGTAGGTCAATGGTAGGTCAACTCTAGCTACCGTACCCAATCTATAGTGCAGTACCCCCAGATACCGTATACAACTACCGTAACCCTCGATTATCACAAATTATGTTTCAATTTAAAAAGTCCTGCTACCGTGTCCAATCGATTATACAGTACCCAAGTAACTACCGTAACCCAGTTCCTTGGGTCAGTTCAAGTTCCTTGGGTCAAACATTTTTTTAAAAAATGAAAAATTTTCAAAAAAAATTAAATCGGTCATACAATGATTCTACAGTAACTAGAGATTCGATGAGATGATTTAAAATATTTTTTGCTCGCTTTTGGATTTTTAGAAAAATGTTTGACCCAAGGAACTGGATGTGACCCAAAGAACTTGGTTACTGTAGCCACTTGTGTACTGTACAATCGATTGAGCACGATACCAGGACTTTTAAAAAATAAAGTTAGTTTGTGATGTTCGAGGGTTACGGTAGTTGCTTGCGGTAGTTGGTACGGTAGCTAGTCTTGACCTACCATTTACCTACCCATCGATGTTTGTCCATGGACTATTCATGGTGATTTTTTTAAAATTAGTCAGTTCTCGATTGCAACATGGTACGGTAGCATGAGTACTGTATTTGGGGTTACTGTAGTGACTAGAGTTACTGTAACAATCAGTCGATCGAAGAAATTATTTACACAATATATTCTGAAAATAAGTCAGTTCGTGATAACGGCGGGTACGGTAGCAAACTACTGTAGGCTACTGTAGTCGGTTGATGTATTGATTTAGTACTGTAGTATGACAAAATATTGACTCAAGGTACCTCGAACTTCTGGAGGTACTGTAGCAAAACCCCTATTTGAATTGGCGCCCTTGCCGTTCAATATCGAGCGAGCGAATTTAAAAATATCTTTCCTTTCAGGGGACCTTTAAGCGGTGTAATTTTTTAGTTTAACTCTTTCGTGTTAATAATCATTTTGTGGAATTTTACGGGTAATATTCAATCTTGAAAAATGTCGTATTTTGCTCTATTAGTCTTCCGGATCTGACTAATTGCTGCCGAGCTTGTTGGCATTTCTTTGTACGTATTGCTTTGTTCTGCTAGTGGTTCCCAGTGGTCCTTCCGGGTTCGCCTAATGGCTCAGTACACAGCAAGGCTAACAGGCCCTATAAATGATTAGCGAGCTCTCGCGGAATTCGTGGGACATGACTATGTTCATTTGGCGTCCCCTTTCACCGGTCATATCAGCTAGAGAGTGTAAAGAATGAAGAGAGTCAGTTATTGTCTAGCCATCCATACTAATCACTCGTGCAAGGCCAGATAAGCATGCCCTATAAATGATCAGCAATACCGTTCTTCCCCAAGAGTTCAGAACCGATGTAGAACTCTTGCAGAGCGCCGCAACGACTAATTGACAATTTTCTGTAGAAAAATATTCGATGGCCAGAATTATTTTCTTCCTGCGATTCTTTGGTTCCGTCCCGTGAGTTTGATGGGCCGTTGTTGTTTCCGGTTCCCTGCAACGTCAGGTGTAGCATGAAGGGGACTCTCTCGAGTTCGCACGCTCTCTCGCCTCTCAGAGAGGTAGCAAGAGTGCTGGAGGGATATTTCTTACTCATTTGCCCCCGTCTCCCACGTTATCCTGCTGAAAGAACGACGAGACTATTATTTACCAAATGTTCCATATGATAATATCAGTTGTTTCCGGCTCAAAGTGTGTTTCACCATGAACATTAATCTATTTGATCTCGATATTATCCAATTCTTCTCCGCCATCGTTCGTAAAAAAAAGTTAAATTAATTGCGTTTTTAGGGACTATACTAGTTGTGCATGACCCGGTTGCATATAGTTGCAGCGTCACTCAAACCTGCCAATGATAAATGATCACGAACCCGTTGACATATGGTGGAATTTCGATGGATGTTCCGAGAATTTGAAGTGGTTCTCGATACAACAACATGTGTTTGACTAAGAAGATGTACCTCGATGAACTTAGTTTTGGCGATGTCGTCTTTAGATTCCCTATTCAACACCATTAGATAGATCCCTTCGTTCCCCATCGCTTTCGAAGAAAAGACGCATGATATTCCGTCAGTCAGTCATTCGGATGAATAGACACAGCCTCCAGCGCCATTCACGCATATTTCGGGCCGAGAAATAGAGAATATCCGCTTCCTCGGTCGCCTCGACCATCCAAGCGATGGTCTGACTCCGCTCATTATGCACAATCTCTATCAGGCTAGAGAAAGAGAGAGTTCATGCATATAGGCGAGAGTCCCTTGGACCAGCCATCACCATCACCATTTCCTGCCCTCCTCCGCACTTAATTCAGCGCGTTTTTTTGCGATCTAACTACGGTGAAATAGCGCTGAGACCGACTAGAGAACCCGCAAAATGAAGAGAATTCATCATTTATATTTCCCATCGCACGCAAATTGCGTCAAATTTGAGCACGCGCGCTCTTGGAACGACTCGTTCTAATCGCTAATTTCCGGACCGCTTCAAGGATGTCTGGAGCTTCGTTATATTTCGTCCACATGCGATCTGAGCCTTAAGCGTTGCGAAAGGTCACATGCGAATTTCTAGTCGTCTCTGAGCCGATTGCTTTATGTGATAACATATCACTGATTTCTCCTTCTTCTTGAGACTCGATCCTTCCTGTGATTCATTCCTTCCGATGCTACAATCTTCGAATGTGAAGCAGCTTGCTTATATCCGCATTTTCATGCCAGAAGTACGAGAAATAGAAATGGGGGCCTTTTTCACTCATAGTACTGAAATATGACGGCGGTGAGTCTAATCTAGAGTTCTCTTATTGGAATCTTATTGGAATCAATTGCATCATTTTCATATATGTTTCACGTGCAATATATAGATCATATATATATTGCACGTAAAACATATATGAAAATGATGCAATTCATTCCAATAAGATTCCAATAAGAGAACTCTAGTCTAATCTTCCTGTCTGTCTAGTCTCATATCTCCTATTTTTGTCCGATCCTGAGTGCAGAGCTCGTGTTATTCATACGTACACAAAGGACCTTACACGTAACTATCAATATATTTTCCAAATGCGAACGTCACATAGCATACAGTGATGCGTCTTCAGCCTAATGGCTCCATGTTTTCATCTACCTCATAGTGCTAGGCAAAAAACTGCCCCTCGTTCAACTGTGTTTACAAAGAGCTTTTTCATGTATCCGGAGGCATGCGCTCAGGCGGTACTTTTACCCCGCTACGCCCTCTGGCGTCGAGCCATTTCCTCTTCCTGAATGACTCCATCTCTCCCATTTTAACAAGCTTTCTCGCCGTTCTGACAGAGCGAGAGTGCATGTGAAATGGGGAGAGTTGGTGGTTAGCCATAGCGAGAGATCAGGCAGACTGGAGAGAGTACCCTTCCCTGTCTCTTCCGTCACGGAACATCCGCTCCCACTCTCCGAGATTGGCATCTGATGTACAGTTTCCTTTCTCTTCGCTGCTAAACTTAGCAAAACTAACATTGTTTTGACGTATTTTGACATCGCGGGGTATTTTGCTGAAAACGTTCAAGTGGCTCACCTATAGGCTCACCTATTTTCTCACCATTTCCATTACAAGCAAAAATAATCGCGAATTTGCTTTTTGTATGTTGCTTCTGTATCCTTCATCGCATATCCGAAGTGTTTTCCGCCCTATCCACCATCTTCTCGCATATTCATTCACACATGCCAGCATTATATTTCCGACCAGTGGTCGGGGTCTCTCATTTCCCGATTTTTTCTCGGACTGTCTGGGCAGTGAGAGAGCACGCAAAATTGAGAGAGTTAGCCCAACTTTTCCGCTCAATTGACACCAAAAGCGAGCTATGAATTGAATAGCGATGCGAACAAAATGCGCGCATTGCGTAACATCCGCATAGAATATTCCATATTTTCGGAATATCGAGATGAGGGAGTCGCATACCGTAATAGGCAGTCTATGGCGGATTTCGAAGAATTGTTCCGATCGGGTGGGACATTAGAAGAAAGTTATCACCAGCATTACTGGTTTAGGGAATATTGGCTGGATTGCGAGTAGAGCGCTTATGCACTCTACCCACATAATTGTTTCTCTGTTTTTGTGCTCGATTTTCTGAAAAAAAAATCAGTTTCTCGTCAGTTCGTTCACAATACAACAATACGCACGTTCTTACTCCGGTAGGACTTTGAATGCACAAATAGTTCTTCTACGGAAACCCCCGTATTCACGTACCCTTGACGTATGTTTTGGTCAGTGGTTTCTCGCACTTCAACATAACATTCCGCTGTTTTCGGTGCATTTTCACACACATTTTCAATTTAGTTCTCTTCCTGGTAGGGAAGCCATTGAAAACAGCAGAACGTAGTAGGAGGATCTGTTAGTGTACCGTTGGAGTGCGCGCCCCCACCATTTATTGCTTGCTGACCGTGTGCATTTTCATGGCATTATGTATTGCTTCCATATTTATGGTCCTACAGTAGGTCGCTCAAAGATGATCATCGAGATAGATCTCATCCGCGCGAAATTAGCTCAAATTCTTGACTGAGCAACGACCAAAAATATTTGGAGACTTCCGCAAGAGAATAATGGGCTAAAATTTGGAGTACTCGAATACGAGTGAGCAATGACTAAAACACAAATATGGTTTATGAAAGCGAAAGAGAGAGAAACTATTTCGGAAATCTCAAGCCATAATTAACTAAAATTAGAATTGGACGAACTATTTGTTTTTGTCTTCAATTTTCGAAGTTCGGCAGGAGCCCGAAATTATTCCAGAAATCACAGTCCATGTACTATGCGTCTTTGTTGTGATTGAAATCATGTCGACAGTGGCGTTCTTTGGTTTTGTATCGTTCTGTTGTGGTAATCAAGTATTCGAGAAACAAAACACAAGATCTTGGCTGCTCTAGTGACTAGGAAGCATACAGAACGAAGCCGTGGTATCGTTTCTTGAACTCGAAGACCGTGCGATAACTATTTCACGCCACTCTTATGGCATGCCAGTTGTCTCTCGCCGCCCCGGGTTTTCATCAGCTGTAGTATCTGTAGTATCTTTGCCACCCCTCGCCCGTTGTTTTTGTGGGGTCGTCTCTCTAGAACTCTTGCTGTATGAATCTCCACGTTCGCCCCATCTCAGAGATCGAGAATCGGTCACGTTCTCTTATTTCACACAATAGAGTTCTAATCAAGGGTCGGCATATCTTCATGTTAGGTAATGCCTCGACGGTAGAGTACCGAGATGCTGTTGAAATCGAAGCTAAGGCTTTTTTCGACAACATTACGTGCAGAGAAAATTAAGTTTCCCGTTATATTCCAGCCTAATCACTCGTCATACATGTTCAAGCGCAATATTCGCCTCCGCACAAGCTGCATTGTAGTTATTTGATTATGATTTCGCCGCTATTTATATCCTGTTGTCTCACTATTTCAGCTCAAAAATCATGCTATATTCGTCATTACATCAGAAAATGCGTCTATAATGTTCCCACACTCTCACTAGCGTTAAGACATGAGACATGACGACTTTGTTTCTCAGCGGGTGTTCAACTTTTGCAGTGATCCGCATCGACAAATTGTGATTTAGACTGAACTGATTCGTCAAAACTTGTGTGGACTTGTGTCAAAACGTCAAAACACTTGCCACGCGCACCAAGCAGTCTCCTGACTAGGGTGGGCCCAAAACATCTCCTCATTTCGTCAACTCTCTCTCACCCGCCATTCATCCCTGACAGGCTGAACTCCTCACTCCTCTCAAGGCTCCCAAAGGCGAGAGAGCACGAGGAAATAAGAGATTGAGCATTCTTCCGACCAAAATTTCACGCGAAAATGAAGCGTTCCCGTGACAGCTCCTCTTAGCTCCTCCAGGCGCCCCAGCCCATCCCAAACGATTTTCCGGAATTTTCACCGCCCTCTCACAAGCTGTTTTTGACGTGGTACTACTGACAACGAAAAGCGAGTGTGGGAAGGGAAGAAAGTTAATCCGAAATCTGATCCGCCTCGGTATGTGTTGCGTACCGCCGAACCAAAATCTTTGCCTGCCTCACGTATACCACCAGGTGAGATGCGATAGAGTGTATTCAATGAAGATACCGTTGTTCCGTTACTCATCTGTTCATACTGTTCCACTGTTCCTAGAACTCTGATCCACTGTGCGTGGGAAAATTGGCGGCACACGAGTCGAGATTTCCATCAGCGATGCCTATCGTGTTACTCCTGTTTCCTTGTATGTATCCACGAGACAACCTTGAGTTTTCTTGATTGTTATTCCACATGCGATCTGATGAATACGGATTGTTTTCTGTCATTTGAATTTGTATCGCTTGATCATCAATTTTTATTATAAGCGTCTTAAATTGACTTGAAATTGTCCTAAATTAACTTGAAATTGTCGTACATTTACCTGAAATTGATTTAAATTTGCCTGAAATCAATCATTTTCAGGTGATGACCGAATTGAGCATCACGAGTCAGCTCGTGCCCACGAGTTCAACAGCAAGAGGGGTTTGCGAGCTGCGATTGACATGGATGAGCGGCATTCTCTCAGCGGTAACTTTTTCATTGATATATATTTGGGATATCAATAAATTGATATCTTCATTCAATCTTCATCCAAGTGCACATGATAATAGTCGAAGCCATCCATGTGGTAGGAAAAAATTACGATGGTCAATGAAATGACAACACAATTCAACTTTATGTTTCACTACAACAGCATAACATCTACGGATAGCTAGTGTTTGATAATTGCCCGGTTTTTCTAGGATAAAAGAAACAATTTTACGAAATAATGCGTGATGGTGATATCACATTGCGTAATTGAGTAATCAATTAAGGTGTACCTCCGGCTCTTCCATCACCCGATCTTATAATTAAACAAGTTAATTAATTAACCATTTAATTAATTAAATTAAGGTGTACCTTCTGCTCTTCCTCTTCTCCGTTCTCTCCAACATTTTTGTAATCATTACGATTCTGGGAAAGCGACATCTAGCCCAGAGGTAGGGCATTACAATCACTTTAAATTAGACTTAAATGCTTATCTACTCTATTTCAATCTCAGTAAATTGCATATAGAAGTGGTAAATGTGTCCTTATCAGATCAATTACAAACTACTACCTGCTCAATCTGGCGATTGCGGACTTGCTGAGGTGATCAAATTGATACTCAAAATTATTTAAGTATTATGAGTTCTGGATTCTCATTTGTTTATTTTCGCCCGAGGTATTAAAGTGTGGGCAAGATATTTTCCAAAATGCCAACAGTGAAACTCACCTCAATTCGCAGTGCGGAACCCGAATTTGGCAATCATTCTTTTGCAACCAATTACGTTTCATTAGGACAATATCCATGTTGCTGTCGAACTTAAAGAAGGAGTAAAGGCAAACGCGCGACCGGTTGACATATGTTTCAATTAGAGGAGAACTCTCTTCAAGTCGCGTGCTCTATCGCTCGTTGCCTGAGCTTTCCCTGATTTGGCTCCCCTCCAACTACCTATAGCTCTGTTCGTAATGGAGTTATCAATGTGAAAATTTCGGAGCTTCTTATCGTTGTGGAGCTCTAGGCCGTGCATATGAAAGCTTCAAAAATTGAATGTTGACTTTGCTCCTCCTTTAAAGCAATTCCGAAGAAGAATCGTTTTGTAAATTGACACTAAATAATTATTCAGATCCCTCGTTTGCATTCCCTCCACGATGGTCTCTGAACTCTTCCAATGCTGGATTCTGGGCCCAATGATGTGCAAACTGTCGGCTTTTCTACAGCGTGAGTTTAGAAATTAGGGATAACACATTTTGTTGGCAATGCGATTATTTTCGACGACGTAATTCAAAAGGTCAAAATCAATAATCGCACATTTCAGCCGTCGGTGTGTGCGCATCGGCCTACACACTTGCAGTAATTGCTGTGGAGCGGTAATTTTAAAAATGTCGACTGGATTATATTTTTAAAATATATGTATTAATTGTATTAATTAAAGGTACTACGCAATCTGCGAACCGCTCAACTGCAGGAACTGGAATACGAAAGTGAGTTAAATTTGCATGTTCAAAATTTCCCTAAAAAATTAAAATATCTTAAATGGAAAAGCAGGGAAGCAGTAATATACTGTAAAATGCCAATGGTTGTTCCTTTGCTTATTGTATTGCTATGTTTATGATGCGCCTCTCCGTAAAGACTTTTTTTATATTCAAGCTCAATTATGTAGTCAATTATGTAGTCAAGACCAATGCGTATGCTACTGACATCACTTCACGCATGCCCCATTGAATCTCTGCAGATTGGGCGTTTCCGGTTAGGGTGCGATGCCGGAAACAAGAGTCGGGAAACGAGCAATCGTCTGAATCTCTTCAGTTTACACGCTCTCTCGTCTGACAGGCGAGAGGGCGTGGAAACCGAGGAGAGTCAGACGATTGCTCCGGGAAACAGAGTAGGCCAAGCGTCAACTTTGGAAGCTCATACCAATAGAAACGCGTGCAAATCGAGGAAATGATGTCATTCTTAGCAGTGGACTTTCTGGGATGTGAGAAAGATGGGGCTCGAAATTGTTTTACAAAATGGTTCTTGGGTTCGAGAGTCCTTTAAAAGTCGCTACTTCACAATGATGATCGGAGTCTTCACAGTCTTAGAAAACAGCGATAGCTGGGTCAACGTTTTTTTTTTTGTCATTCCTGAAATGCCAAAGGAAAATGTAAAATGAGGAATGGGAGATCGTTGTTCTTCAGGATAAGCACAAGGCACAAAAGGAAATATACGGTTGTTATTACGCATTTTATGACATCCGTTGCGGAAAAGCGCATAATTGCGCTGCGCTAATTTTGCATAATTGCATAATTGAACATCGTGTTTTCGAATAGGACGGAAGAAGCGTCATGACTATAAATTTGACATTAGTATAGTCGAATGATATTTATTGAGCGAGATGTTAACGTATAAGCAAATTATCACATTGTGAACTAGCCCATAATAGCAAAACAGTGGCGAAGTTAGCGATGTTAAAAAAAATATCAACATTAACATAATTGCAGACCCGCGCAATCATCCTTCTCATCGGCGTGTGGGCCTTCTCCTTCGTAGCTAACGTCGCCTCTCTCCTTCTGTTCGAGCACAAACTCTTTGCGTGAGTTGAAATCTATTTTATTTTTAAATATTTTTTGCTAGGGAAAATCATGAAGAAACTATATTTTCTGAATCTCACAGATGTTCACTTAACAATGAAACATATTTTGAAAAGATATTTGCATTGTGCAAACGTGAAATGGTGCCGGATCCTTCAATTGAAACTTGCATTACCCTGAATAATTCTCAATTAGTGAACATATTTTGGTTCCAGATCACACTGGTCGTGCGAGTCCGAATTTCCTCCTGCCACTATGTTTTTCTACCAGCTCTACATTACACTGGTCATTACATTATCTTTCATTTCGATGAATTATCCGGTTAAATATTTTTTGAAAACAACATGTATTTTAGGTACTTCTGTTCATCCCTCTCAGTCTGATGATCTACCTGTACGGCAATGTGATCTACACTCTGAACTCCGCCATTGAGAAAAACGAATTTGACGCAAAATTAATAGATAAATGTGAGAGAATTTCCCTAACGATTAGCATCTTAACCTTCGCTCACATGTGTGATTCAAATCCGATTCGAACAAGCGAAAGCTGGAGGGGGCAATGAGAGTGAATCATCACCTGGCTTATAGCGCTCCACAACAAGCATCGGTGGTTCAGTGGTAGAATGCTCGCCTGCCACGCGGGCGGCCCGGGTTCGATTCCCGGCCGATGCAATCTTTTGAATTTTATGAAATGATTACAGTACCCAACGACAGGGCGGCATCGATCACAGACTGGTTTTTCACGGTGGTCAAGCAGAGCCGATTCAGCGAGACTGTGAGTATGCATTTCCAGATTTACACTTTAATCTTTAATCTTTAATCTTTAATCTTTATCACCGACAGCATTAATAGCCGTTGAGGGAAGAATAGGGAAGAGCAGGTCGGTCTTCGGGCTCGATCACAGCGAGCTGGGGGAATGGGGTGGTGGTATGTGGCAGTTATATGTTACAATCGAATTCGTGAGATTGATAGGGCTAGGTCGGGGAATTTACTGATTTCTCTGCGGAACATGGGACGGGGTGAGATAACTATTGGGTCAGGGAGGGTGTTCCAGAGCGGTAGGACTCTACTAGCACAAGTTGAAATCGAGACCGGCATTCCGAAGGGAATAGAAATGCGTAAACTATTTGAGGAGCGCAAATCACGAGTGAGCGGAGTGATTGTGTACAAGTCAGCAGAGTCGTGGTGAACGGTATTATGAATGGAATCATACACATAGAACATATCCCGTAAGGCGCGGCGATACTCAAGGGTTTCAAGTGTGAAAATTTTCAATCTATCGGGATAGGACAGTGGGGGGACAGAACAACGTCGCAGAACTCTTCTGGTAAACTCTCTCTGCACAGATTCGAGTTCATTTACAAGACCTACTGAAGTGGGATTCCATATTATGCTGGACGATTCTAAGAGTGGACGAATGTCTTGTATGCTTTTAAAAGAAGGTCGGGTGATGTAGAATGAAAGGATCTCAGCATCAGATTACACATTGATCGCGCTTTCTTACTAATTGTATTTATATGGTACCCGAAATGGAGGTTTTTAGTAAAAAATACACCAAGGTCTCGCACTATCTCTTTGCTCGTTATAATTTGGCCATTAAGAATATATTGAGTTCGGTTCTTTAGATTCCCTAGGTGTATGACATTACATTTAGGTGAGCTAATACTCATATTCCATTGGATAGTCCAGTCAGATATTTTGTAAATCGCATTTTGAAGGTCTTTGCTATAATCAGGGACCACCGCGTAAATCTTGAGGTCGTCAGCAAATATATTGTAATGAATCGTCTTAGGAATGCATTTACCCAAGTCATTGATGTAAATAATGAATAGCAAAGGTCCGATAGAAGAACCTTGGGGGACACCAGACTGAATAGGTGAGGGAGGTGATAAATAATCTCCAATGAACACGCGTTGCGAGCGACCCAGCAGATAAGACTCAAACCACTGAGTGATAGCGGGCGATATTCCCAGCGAGGATAGCTTATAGATAAGTAGCCTTAAGTCAATCGAGTCAAATGCTTTCTTATAATCAAAGAGGATTGTGTCAACGGACTTTTTCAGACTCAGCTGCTTAGCATAAAATGAATGTGTTTCAGATAAAGATGAAGTAGTGCTTCTACATTTTCTAAAGCCTGCTTGTCTAGTATCTAATATGTTATATTCGTCTAGAAATTCAACAATGGAATTAATAAGAATTTTTTCGAATATTTTAGAGGCAGTGACCGTAAGAGAGATAGGACGATGATTAGAGATAGAGGCATCCCCAGACTGTTTTGGGATGGGTTTTACATGAGCAGTTTTCCATTGATTGGGTGACGTGCGAGAGGAAAGAGAGATGTTAAAAATAATGGCGAGGGGAGTGGTTATGGAAGACTTACACTTGCAATAGACTAAGTTGGGTATCGTGTCGGGAGAACCATTTACCTTAGGGATCATTTGCGAAATAGCGGAGAGTATCATTTCGGGACCAATAAAGGGTAAGTCGAATGAAGATCGGGGAGGGGGGAACTGAGGAGGGTTTATATCTAAAGGCGGGGTTTGAACCTTTGCGAAAAATTCAGAGAGTGCATTAGCCTTCTCGGCATCACTTAGAAGGACATCTCCATTGCTGTCAATAATACCAGGTAGTTTTGAGCTATTAACCTTCAATCTATTCTTGCAATAATTAAAGAAGGAACTAGGCTTTCCCGAGAATACTGCGCGTGACTCGCGTTGAATTTCATAAGATTTTAGAGCACGGTCGAACCGCCCACGTAAAGAGTGTGTTTGGTCACTATTAGGAGCCAGTTGGTGGAATTTTTGTAGCCTCGTGAACATTTTGTGGAGGAATATGGGATATCCAGAGGATAGTGATGGCCGTTTAAGGGGGACGTGAGCATCTAAGATCTCATTAATGAAATCGCTAAAATATTTATATGCCTCAGTAGAATTTTTATTTCTTAATGCCAATGTCCAATTGTGTGCATGGATGAGGTAATTAATAACCTCCCAATTAGCAAGTGAATAGTTTCTGGAAGAGGTAGTTCTAATTTCCCGGGGCAAAGCGAAAGAAACTGAGAAGCTTATCCCTACGTGGTCAGAAAGAGGGACATCAGGAGTGACAGATGATATTATTGGAAAGTTGCACAGGAGGAGATCAAGAATATTGGTCCCACGGGTCGGAAAATCAATAAATTGTTGGAATTTTTTCGTAATTAAGAAATCCAAAAACGGAGAGATGGACTGCGTTGGGGAAGAATAAGAATTCCAATCAATAGTCGGGAAATTGAAATCACCAATAATAATCGAAGGGTGCGAACAATTTGTAGTGTTCTCTAAATAAGTTAGGAAGGAATCAAAGAAAATAGACGGTGAATTAGGCGCTCGGTAAACCACAATAATTCTGAGGGAGTTGCGCTGGGAATATGCTACCGTATATACATCGACAGCAAGACATTCAAAACCAGGTGTAATGAAGTTTGAAACAAGAACGGGGAGGAGGGAAGAATGCGCGTACAGTAGGACACCGCCGCCTCTGCCCACTACACGATCTGCTCGAAACAAGAAATGGTCGGGTAGACCTCTCAATAGAAACGCATCACCATCACCATCAGAAAGCCAAGTCTCAGAAAGAGCAAGGATTGGATACCTGCTATTATGCATTATGAATGTAACAGTATCTATGAGATTCCTAACGCTCCGGGCATTACCGTAAAAGAAAGGGATGTTTTGAGTTAGGAGCGGAGGAGGGCGACAAGATAAAAGAGAAGGAATTGAGGGAGGAGGGGACCTATCACTCACATAACTGCCACATTCCACCTAAGGGAGAGGAGTGCTACGCTGATCACTCGCCTTCTGATCCTCGCTACCTGAATTAACGTGATTGGAGGGGGAAGGGATGGAGGGAAGAGGCACGTTCTTTCGTCGAATATTCACGTTAGAGAAGTCTTGCTTGCGTTCTGAGGGAGTGTTCGTGGCCAGCTTGGAGTAGTGCTCAGGAAGGGGACGGTAACTGGGGCCCTTGAATTCAATCAGCTCACAGTCTCGTACACCGTAACGCAGACACTGCGCCTTGACGTTGAGATCCTTCGCACGAGCACGAGACATTCGCTCCTGCTCCAGTTCGCTTGGCATCAAATCACGACGTACGAACATATTGGGGGTGAAATCCGAGGGGCGGCCTTCATTGCGAATGCAGCTTAGAAGCTTGTCACGAAGAGAGGCACTGGGGAGAGAGAGTTTGATGATACGTCTCGTTGATGAGCTCTTTTCGGGGAATCGAGCGTGAGTGATCTGGCCAGCGTCGTACGCAGCCTTGAGCTCATTGTCCTTGGTGTGCGTGACCAGTTTCTTCACAAGATCCTCATCGTTCTTGGTGGTCTGAAGGGGATTCTCTGCCTCAAGACTACCCACCACGACTGCACGTTGACTCTTCGACTTGATCTTATCGATGTCGGAGATTGCCTTGACGACTGACGCATAGGTAGATACAGGCTGGGGTACGGTAGGCTTGGAGGAGTCAGATAACAGCTCGAGGATCTTGTCGAGTTTCTTCTCCAGTCGAACGATGTCCCCTTTCGTGGCGGGAAGATCCATTAGAGAGGAGGAAGAAGGAAGAGAATTGGGGAGAGACCGCTCACGATGAGAGACGAGGGATGGAATGAGCATAACAAAGAGAGACGAGGGATGGAATGAGCATAACAAAGAACTCCACTTCGGAGTTCTTTGTTATGCTTTTGTTTCTAATCATATGCCTTCATTCCTAAGTATCATGTGTTTCAGCAATAGTAAATAATAACGAGAATTTTCGGAGTTACAATTGTTTCCACACCACTGCTCCAAAACTTCATTCAGTTTGAGTCTCTCCGTTCCGGGAAGTGCTCCACTCGATCCTCCTTCATGCTTCCCTCTCCGTCCACTGCCATCCCCGCATTCCCCGACCAGTTTCCCTCTCCGAGCAATGTCTTCCTGAGGACAAGTAATCAGGTTGGCAAAATAAGTAAACCGTTGGTCTGAGAAGTTTGAATATTAATAAAACATTCACAACAAATCGAAACGAACAAAATACGAGCAGATTCTAGCAAATTATTTATTCCCTAGGTAGTTAATTTTTGACGAATAATGTGTATTGTTTTTAATTCAGGAGCGAATTTTGATCGCCAAGCGGAAAGTCACCCGGATGCTCATTACAATCGTTGTTTTGTTCGCACTCTGCTGGACTCCCAGCTACATCTGGTGGCTGGTGGTGCGCTTCGGAGATGCAATGGTTAGGTTTACTTATTGCGTGGTGAGGTTTACTGATTACATTCATCGAGTACGATGCCGTGTGAACCTTTCAGTTTGCAGGGCCTGCACATCTGGGACTCGAAGCTCAACACCGTACTGACGTTGCTGACGTGAGTGCTTGATCGATTTGAGTACTGCACTGGGTACCAATTAGATGGTTAAATAATTAATTGCAGATACATTTCCTCATGCACTAACCCGCTGACGTACTGTTTCATGAACAAGTCTTTCCGACGAGCACTGTTCAGCTACTTCAAGAGGACCAAGAAGACCAAAGTAAGACCTTTTGCGAATTTTGGTTTGATTTAGTGAAATTGGCACCCGCAATACAATTCATGGTCGATTAGATCATGATATATTACGTCGATTTGAAACATATCACATTTCAATACATGATTACTTTATTAAATACTAACGTGCGTAGATTCAGAAGCGAGCTCCAGCTCAGTTCAATCGCAACTCCTCCCCCGCAGTGTTGGGAACGCCTAAAGCTGTCCCTCCGAATGTTCCCAAGATCAGAGTGAGCATATGTTCAATTTTTTTGTTGATATTTAGTATTCTAGAGTGAGTGTGGAAAATCGACCCGGCAAGTCAAGTCTAGACTATATCGTCTAGTTATCCTAGACTTTCTCTGTCTTTTTTGAAGAATGATGTCAATTGCAGATTGATCTCGTCAGCACAACGAACTAGTGCAGATCAACATGACATTGTTCATATTCACCACTTCCCGGCGTTCCAATTGGATTCGGAGCGATTCGAACAACTGGTGTAGCAAGGGAACAAATGTATCATATGTGTGGTACGGAGACTCACCTCATGTAACTAGTGCATTCGTTTCTTCCGTTATGATCTTTGATCTTTAGGGTCTCTAGGGCGCCAATTCTGATATGAAGTTCCAATTACGAGTGGTTCAATGAATTCGGGTTGTGCATTGTTTGTAGAATTCACATAAATTATGTGCGTTTTAATAAAGATTTAATTATTTTTACGATGTCATATCTTGATATCACTGACAATATGGAAAAATTGTGATAATATGCAAATAACAATCAGATACAAATGAGCGTGAATTAGAGATAATGAGCAATCAATGTTATGGTACAGCTCTGAGCGAGAACAATTCACTATTTTTGTGTAGAGATTACAATATTATTACGATTTCATAAGATAACAGCTGTATTAGAGCGAAATGCTTGGATAATTGCACTTTTAGATCGATGTTTACGTAATTGAAACATATTGAGGCGGTTATGTTGAGGAGGTCATTGAAAGTTTTACAAATTCGCTAATAGCGTTGGATATGAACGCTAAGCCAATAACTCTAGGGTTCCAATTGGAAATAACGAATGCTTTTGATAAAACATAGTTTTTTTGTGTCGGGACATATCATTATTTGCGTGTCTCAAATATCAACTGCCAGCAAAACTTATTTAATCATTTATTAAAACGCACGTAATTTATGTGAATTCAACAAACAATGTACAACCCGAATGCATTCCACAACCCGTAATCTGCCCAAGTTAATGTTAGAATTGGCACCCCTAGACACCCAAGAGATCAGTGATCAAACTCCAAAAAGCAAGTACATTGGATACATTACGCGAATATCCTATGCCACACACACATTTATACTGTTTTTGTATTACCGGCGTTTTGATTAATTTCAAAATCAATTCCGTTTTCTAGCATATGATGATGTTGCACACTTTGATGCCGAACAATTCTAGTTCGTTGTGCTGACGAGATCGATCTGAAATTGTGATCATTGTGATAAAACCTATGTCATTCTACATGCTCGTTCGCCTATTATGATAGTGAAATACTATTCGCAATGAGAGATTTTTTGTGGAAAATTCCCAATTGGAAAAAGTTGCTCACTCTGATCTTGGGAACGTTCGGCGGGATGGCTTTAGGCGTTCCCAGTACAGCTGGGGAAGAATTGCGATTGAACTGCGCCGGTGCTCGTTTCTGAACCTCATTTAGTTTGACATTTCACTTTTCATTTTAAGTTATGTTTCACACCGAAGATGTGTGACATTGTTAAGTCAATCATCAATTGTCGAATGATCAATTTGGATTATAACAAATCAAAAGTGCTCACTTTGGTCTTCTTGGTTCTCTTGAAGTAGCTGAACAGTGCTCGTCGGAAAGACTTGTTCATGAAGCAGTATGTCAGCGGGTTAGTGCATGAGGAAATGTATCTGCAATTAATTAATTAATTAACCAGTTGGTACCCAGTTCAATACTCAAATTGATCAAACAATCACGTTAGCAAAGTCAACACCGTGTTCAGCTTCGAATCCCAGATGTGCATTCCCTGAAAAATGCAAAGTTCACTCTACATCGTATCATGCCATACAAAAATCAGTGAATTTCACCACGCAATCAGTAAAACCATCCATCTAATCAGTAAAACTTTATCAGCAAAAATCAGTCAATCCATCCAAATTAGTTAACCTCACCACCCAATTAGTAAAACTCACCATGGCATCTCCAAACCGCACCACCAGCCACCAGATGTAGCTGGGCGTCCAGCAGAGTGCGAACAAAACAACGATTGTTATGAGCATCCGCGTGACTTTTCGCTTGGCGATCAGGATTCGCTCCTGCATGTTGTTTCTCACTTTTTCGGAGGATAAAAAAAATAAACTCGTAAGTCACGAATCGTGACTCGGGACGACTTCACCTGTTACTATATCACGTCAGTACAAAAACCACAGTGACCAGAATGGTGCACTCTACAACCGTACCTGATTACTTGTCCTCAGGAAGACATTGCTCGGCGAGGGGAACTGGTCGGGGAATGCGGGAATGGCAGTTGAGGGAGAGGGCAGCATGAAGGAGGAACGGGTGGAACACTTCCCGGAACGGAGAGACTCAAACTGAAAAATAATATTTTTTTGAACTAGCACAAAGAGAGTGTCGTGAATCGGAATTATAATAATCGTTGAGGTTATTTGCCCCTACTGAAACATATCGCACACTATTCCTGAATTCTACATAAGTAAGATAGACAGGAGAAGCTGATTTTAGATATTCTGATTTTACTCACAGTCTCACTGAATCTGCTCTGCTTGACTACCGTGAAGAACCAGTCTGTGATCGATGCCGCCCGGTCGTTGGGTACTGTAATCATTTCATAAAATTCAAAAGATTGCATCGGCCGGGAATCGAACCCGGGCCGCCCGCGTGGCAGGCGAGCATTCTACCACTGAACCACCGATGCTTGTTGTGGAGCGCTATAAGCCAGGTAGTTGATGATTCACTCTCATTGCCCCCTCCAGCTTTCACTTGTTCTAACCGGATTTGAATCGCACATGCGAGCGTGTTAAAGGGTTAAGATGCTAATCTTTAGGGGAAACACCTCACATTTCTCGATTAATTTCGCGTCAAATTCATTGTTTTCGATGGCAGAATTCAGTGTGTAAATCACATTGCCGTACAGGTAGATCATCAGACTGAGAGGGATGAACAGAAGTACCTAAATTACATTTTGTTTCAAAAAGTAATTTAACCGGGCAATTCATCGAAATGAAAGATAGTGAACTGACCAGTGTAATGTAGAGCTGGTAGAAGAACATCGTGGACGGTGGAAATTCGGATTCGCACGACCAGTGGGATCTGGAACCAATTATGTGTAGTGTATTTTTTTCTGGTTAATGAAGTTTCAAGAGAAGTATCCGGCACCATTTCACTTTCGCTCAATGTAAATTTCATTTCAGAATATGTATTAATTGAATATCTGTGAGATTCAGCAACTATGGTTTCTTCATTATGTGCAATTGCAAAAAAATAATATTTAAAAAAATCATTAAACTCACGCAAACAATTTGTGCTCGAACAGAAGAAGCGAGGCGACGTTAGCGACGAAGGAGAAGGCCCACACGCCTATCAGCAGAATGATGGCACGCGTCTGCAATGAATCGATGAATCCATGAATCAATCAAGTATTCCAGGATTTGTTTTCCAGGGATTTTTGGAGTCCGTAACACGATGTGTACTATATTTCTGATATTCACCCCTGTTTAAATATCGATCAAGCAAATTGGAGTAGTTTCATAGCTTCTTAATTAGTTGGTCATTCTGGTCATAACATATTGTCATTTGTTAAGAACATTCAGTCGGGTAACATCTCTATATATATTCATGACGTATCCCCCTATTCCAAAACACGATGTTCAATTCTCGATGCAAAATTAGCGATGCGCAATTATGTCGCTTTTCCACAGCGGATGTCGTATACTGGAAACAACAACGCTGTAATTTCGTAGATCATACTGTACCAAAATGCCAATGTTCTTTCATTCCTCATTCGAAATTTGCACTTGGCCTTACAGGAAGCGAAAACAGATGCAGGGATCATTGACACTAATTTTGCCACTGCGATCGTTGTCTCGTAAGAGTTCGAAGACAAAGATCTAATTGTGTTCAAGGAGCATCGCACAAATGAGTCACTTTGGAAAACATATCGAACAGGTAAAGATCTCGGGCAGGATCTCGGATTCGAATTGGAGTTGAAGAATAAAATGCATTTTGTAGTATTCGAAATTGTTCAGCACCAAAGGGTATGTGGACTGATGGAAAATGGCATAATGTTTCAAACCCAACTGCGTTTCATGCTTCTCAAGAGCCTGACATACTCCATTTCCTGACTCTTTTTTTCCGACATTGCACCCAAACCGGAAACGCAAGCTCCAGATTCAATGGGGCGTGTATGAAGTGATGTCAGTAACGTGCATAATAGATATTGATTTCGCAAGAAAATACTCTACTCATTGGTATCTCATCGGTCCAACTGGTGATAACTTATCACTGATAAGTATTACTTGCAAATATATTGCTAGCATTGGTCAAGTTTTTGTCCCTCACGTATCGCCTTCTCAAAATATGCTCAAGATACCCGGGAATATCTAACAACAAGATCAGAAATATGGTCAGACCTTCGTCACGAGAAATAATTGTGTGAATATTTATGCCAAGGCTTAGAACAGTCACACATCATCATTGAGTCGAGAAAAAAAGCGGAGAGAGGCACACCATGGGCGACATTGCTGTTTCCCATAATATATTTGTTGGGAAATTGCAGAATAGTAATGGAATAGGAAATTGTGGAATGCCACTCACTTTCGTATTCCAGTTCCTGCAGTTGAGCGGTTCGCATATTGCGTAGTACCTTCAAATATTTTATGTGAACATTGTCCAAATATATAAATTATTCATTTTATAAATTACCGTTCTACAGCAATGACTGCAAGGGTGTAGGCGGACGCGCACACACCGACGGCTGAAACGCATTAGATTATTGATATTTCTGATCATTGAAATAATTCTGGTGTTGATGACACTCTCACACGCTAAGCATGTAAACGATGACGTTTGCTGGTTGACTTTTGGACTTTGACCTTTTAACATAGTTCTTTGGATTTTGACTCACGCTGTAGAAAAGCCGACAGTTTGCACATCATTGGGCCCAGAATCCAGCATTGGAACAGTTCAGAGACCATCGTCGAGGGAATGCAAACGAGCGACCTGACTCATTATTATTTGTTTTTAATTTTATTTCTCTTCCAGGTATGTCTTCTCCATCGTTTTCGTTTTGATCTCAGAATAAACATTGCATAAATGAAACTCACTTTTCTCATAATTCTCAATTGTCTTTATCAGATAGGAATTTAGATGAGTTTCAAGAGTGTCATATTGCAAAATTGCTTGGACAAAGTTCAATTCGTTCGTAGCATCGCTTTCAAAAAAAAACAATTTTTTTTCCAGGAGTGCTATCAGTTATCTGATTGTATGATAAAGTCACACTGCACAGCACAAAAAAACACTTTTTTTCGAATTGTACACATTACCTCAACAAGTCCGCTATCGCTAGATTCAGTAGATAGTAGTTTGTGATAGATCTGAAAAGAATACAATTGACCTGTTTGCTCGTAGAAAGCAATGCTTATCACATATCTCTCACTCAACATTATAATGACCTACCTCTGGGCTAAGTGTCGCTTTCCCAGAATCGTAATGATAACAAAGACGTTGGAGAGAACGGAGAAGAGAAAGAGGAGGAGGTACACCTTAATTACATGACTAATTAATTAAATTACATTAGTATGCAATCGAGTGATATCATCCCTCCTCAGTTGGCAAACATAGTTGTTTGGTTGACACTATTCAATCTGCTATCATTAATTTAATATTCATGGAGTCCATAACAGTGGAATGAAACTCATATCAAATTCGACAGTATGAGGTCAATATTACAGAGAATCAAAAAGCTACCGCAGATAGAATGCCGCTCATCCAGGTCAGTCGCAGCTCGCACACTCCTCTTGCTGTTGAACTCGTGGGCACGAGTTGGCTAGTGATGCTCGATTCGGTCATCACCTGAAAATGATTCATTTCAGGTAAATTTCGACTCAATGAAGCACAATTTCGCTATGTTTCAGGTCAATTTAGGGAAATAAAGCGTGAGAATTAAGGTCAATGTTGGCCGAATTCAGGATGATTTGACAACAATAACGTAAATTTTTGGATAGTTCCATGTGAGTTTAGGTAAATTTCTGCTAATTTAGGTCAGTTTCATGTCAAATTCAATGAGCAAGCGATGTCAACTAGAGTGTCGAAGACAACCGAATAGTCGTTTCCTTGTGAAACGAATATTCGTATCGGAGAGTTCAATTGCAAATCGAATAATTGTTATTATTCGAAAACGGATATTCGTTTTCTAGTCGAATAGTCGTTTCATTTTCCTCAATGGCCAATTCATATAGCTGTTCCTTTGTCAATGCGCGGAAATCGTTGAAACATATTTGATGCTAGAGAAAAACAATTGATTTTCCCTCTCATTCCATCCCGCGGATCTCCAAACGGATAATTCGACTATTCGACCGCCAGTCAACTAGTTGGTTGAATAGAATGATTCGAAAACGAATATTCGGTTCGCGACGCAAAACGAATATTCGTTAGTCGACAACGAGTCGTTTTCGACACTCTAATTTCAACTCAAATTGCAGAAAACTATCCATATTCGTCAGGGCACAAGTGTAATAACAATCAAGAAAACTCAAGGTTGTCTCTAGTAGGGACACAAGGACACACGAGTAACACGATAAGCATCTCTGATGAAAATCTCGACTCGTGCTACGCCAATTTTCCCACGCAGAGAGTGGATCAGAGATCTAGGAATAGTAGAGTTCGAGAAAAGGAACAACGGTCTCTTCATTTACCGGTCTCTTCATTTACCTTTCTCGGATCCCTAGTGGTATACACGAGATGTGGGTCGACGAAATACAAAGGCGGATCAGATTTCGGAATAATTTTCTTTCCTTCCCATACTCGTTTTTCCTTGTCCGTAGTACGACGTCAAAAGCAGCTGAGAGGGCGGTGAAAATTCCGGAAAATGGTGTGGAATGGAATGGGCGAGTGGGAGGCGCCTGGAGGGGCTGAGAGGAGCTGCATTTTCGGGAGTAATTTTGGTGAGAAGGCTGGAAACTCTCTTATTTTCGCCCGTGCTCTCGCCTTTGGGAGCCTAGAGAGGAGTGGCTGTCAGGAATGGCTGGTGGCGAGATAGAACGCGAAATGAGGAGATGTTTTGGCCCATTGATAGTCAGGAGACTACCCGAGTGGGTGCGCGTGGCAAGTGGGAGCCCACTCAAGTTTTGACGAATCCCTTCTCTCTAGCGACCAAGAAGTTCGCAGACGAGTAGAGTTCGAGAAACGAAATTTTGTACAGAAAATTCGTAATTAGTCGATGCGGCGCACTGCAAGAGTTCAGGTACGCAACTGTTTTTGCTCTCCATGAATACATTCAAAACTCAGTCGATGTGAGAAAGGGTGAGACTTCAAGCAGAATTAGCACTGTCGTGACGAGAATGGAGCGATTTCTGAGAGTAAATGGTGAGAAAATATGCTGGTAATAGCGGTGAAATCATAATCAAATAACTCCGATATAGCTTGTGCGGAGGCGAATACTTCGCTTGAACATAATAGCAGTGATTAGGCCGAAGAGAACGAGAAACTTAATTTTCTTATCATGCAATGGTAAAAAAATGCCTGAGCATCATTTTCATAAAAAAATCACGAGCAATGTTATCACGGCGCTCTCGCTACCCAACCGTCGAGACATCTCCTAACATGAAGATATGGCGACCCGAGATTAGAACTCTATTGTGAGAAATAAGAAAACTCGACCGATTCTCGATCTCTAAGATGAGAAGAACGTGGGGATTCATACAACAAGAGTTCGAGAGACGACACCACAAAATCAACGGGTGGGGGCAAAGGAACTGGTTAGAGAACCCTGAGTGGTGAGAGACAGCTGGTATATCAGGGACGAAGTAACGAGGATAGCTCTCGCCAGACCAAGCGCCGCAAAGAACGTTACAAAAATAAAGAACATCATTGAAAATGGCACGTCCGATGCAATTTCTATCACAATAAAAACGTACAAAGTGCATGGACTGTGATTTCTGGAATAATTTCGGGCGCCTGCCGATGTTCGGCAATTGAAGAAAACAAAAACGATTTCGTACAATTCTAATTTTAGTTAGCCATGGCTCGAGATTTACGAAAGACTCTCTATCATTTTGACAAACCATCGTTGTATTTTAGTCATTGATCACTCGCCTTCAAGTACTCCCAATTTTAGCCAATTATTATCTCGCGGAAGAGTCCGTCAACTAAAGATTTTTGGTCGTTGCTCAGTCAAGGATTTGAGCTAATTTCGATCGGATGAGAGACTATGTGATATTTTGCATATATACGGTCAAACTCTGTGAGATTCGATCTTTGAGCGACCTACTTTAGGTACAGAAAAGTTGAAGTGAAAACATAATTCTAGGGAAATGGGCACGGTTAGCACGCAATATACGTATGAATGGAGCACTAAAATGGTGAGATTCTGTGATGTTTCGTGAAGCCGACTTGTATATGCCCATAGGACCCGAATTGGGTGCATCCATAGCAGAAATGCAACAGAAGCTCCGAACGAGATGGGTGCAATATATATGAAAATTGCAGTTGGAAGAGCACTCAGAGCACATATTATCCGATGCTCTACGCTTCCAGGGACTTAATTAAATTTTTAGAAAAACATGGGTGCAACGAAAAATAACAGACTGCATAGAGCAGGGCGCAAAACCAGTAACAACCAAAACACGTCAAAGGCGCGTACGTGGGTTTCTGAACAAGAAAAAAAGTTTGCATTCAAGTCACCTGGAAAGCAGTATACCTGCCTATTGTTATACTTTGAACACACTTATGACTGAGAATCGGATTCAAAAAGATCACGAACAACTCAAGAACGAAAAAGCAGAAACGCCTGAGATATAGAGGTACAGTGCTATCATAAATTACTTCGTCTAGTCATTATAACATCATTCCTTAAACCATAATACGTGTTGATATCATAAATTACTTCATCTAGTCATCATAACAGCATTCCCTAAACCATAATGCGTTTTGATTAATGCATTAATTCCTAATTTAACACATAATTCCCCGAAATCCAGCATAGACTGCCTATTACGGTATGCGATTCACGCTCGCTCATCTCGGAATTCAGAAAATATGGAATACTATATGCGGGGCTGTTACGCAATGCTCGCCTTTTGTTCGCATCGCTATTCAATTCGGATCTCGCTTTTGAAGTCAATTGAGCGGAAAAGTTGGGCCGACTCTCTCTATTTTGCGTGCTCTCTCGCTTATCAGACAGAGAGAGAAAACAGGAAAAAGAGAGACACCGACCATTGGTCGGCAATACAATGTGGCAGTGTAGGGATGAATGTGCGACATAATGGGGGATGGGGCGGTAAACACTTCAGATAGATAGAGATGCTGTGGAGAATATAGATGCAACATTCAACATGCAAATGCGCGTCTCTTTTGACTATTTCCTTGCAATAAAAGTTCCGAGAAAGTGGATTAGCATATCGTTCCACGTGAACGTTTTCAGCAAAATATTTCCCTAACACGTCAAAACATGCTAAAACAGCGATTTACATATTCGAATTTTGCTAAGTTTAGCAAAGACGCGACTGGGAACTGTACATCAGACGCCAATCTCGGAGAGTGAAAGCGGATGGCCCGTGACGGAAGAGACAGGGGAGGACACTCCCTTCAGTATGCCTGATCTCTCAATCAGTCTAACCATCTACTCTCCTCATTTAATATGCTCTCTCACTCCGCTGACCAAAGAGAAAGCGTACGAGATGGAGATAGGCAAAGAATAGGGAAAGCACAGACATGAAGCAGGAAATAACTCGACTCCAGAGGGCGTAGCGGGGCGTAAAAGTACCGCTTGAGCGCACGCCTCCGGAGGCATGAAAAAGCTCGTTGTAAACACAGTTGAACGAGGGGCACTTTTTGCCCCGCACTATGATGTAGATGACAACAGGAAGCTATTAGGCCGGACAAACGGTATTGCATGTTTTGTGAAAAGTCGTTATAGGGCAGTTCCGATATACTTTCTTTGGGAAAATGCATTAATGAATACATGAATTCCCTTGGAGACGAGTATAGTACAAGCTCCGCACTTACTATCGGGCAAAAATAGGAGAGACGACTAGACAGGCCGAAAGAGGCTGTTTTCCAGACATGAAGATTAGATTCACCGCCTCCATATTTCACTTCTATAAGCTTTTGAACGAAGATCCTCCCACAACCTCAACGTATTTTTTTGCGAAACATGACAATGCTAAAATATACATGACAGCGTTGATTGGAATGTATCATCGGAAGAAAATATTCGGAAAGTTCCAGAGAAGCGCTCGGGATTACCAGTTCTACAACCATTTGGCGTTGTACTCTCTTGACGACTATGAGCGCGCATGTGACCTTCTGCATCGCTTAGGAACTAGATCACATGGGGACGAAACATAACGAAGCCCCAGACATCCTTGAAGCGGTCCGGAAATTAGCGATTAGAACGAGTCGTTCCAAGAGCGCACGCGCTCAAATTTGACGCCATTAGCGTGCGATGGGAAATATCAATGATGAGGTCTTATCGTTTCGAGCGATCTCTAACGGGGCACTGCTATATAGCCATCCGTGCGCCCTTTCATCGTAGCTGCGACTGCAAAAAAGTGTGATTAATGAAGTGCGGAGGAGATGAGGAAATGGGGAGAAATGTCCATAGAGCGGCTAAATTCCTAGCTCTCTATCCTCCGATACATCGAAAAAAGCGACCGATGAAGCGGATATTCTCTATTTCTCGGCCCGAAATATGTGTGAATGGCGCTGGAGGCTGTGTCTATTCATGCGGCTAACTGACGGAATATCATGCGCCTTTTTCTCGCAATAGCGATTCGGAAGAATAAGGGATGTATCGTGTGGTTTGGACGATGAACACGAATATATTGATAAACTTCGAGATCACATGGAAAAATGTAAACGGTGAAACACATATTGTGTCGAGAAGCTCTTTCGCGGGAAAAGAATTATCAAATTATCGAGTTGTTTTGAATTTGACAAACTAAAGACACCATCGAAAACTGAAGGTCATCGAGATTCTCAGTCAAACACGTGTTATGCCGAGAACCATTCTCGGAACATCCATCGAAATGTCACCATATGTCAGAGGTTTCGTGTCGGTTTATCATCGGCGTTTGCGAATGATGCTGCATCTATTTCACGAGTCAAGCGAAAATGGTCTAGTCATTGAAAAAAAAATGCTTTCAATGCGGGGTCATAAAGTTACGGGAAAACGACGTATTTCTGTCGTTCCGACGTTGCAAGTGAAAACCGGAAACAACAGCGACTCATCAATCTTTCGAGGGACGAGCGGTTCCACAGAATCGCAGGAAGTAAAGAATTCTGGTCATACGATTTTTTGTGCAGAAAATTCGCAATTAGTCGTTGCGGCGCCCTGCACGAGTTCTGTTTCTCGAAATCTTGGAGGAAGCATGGTCTAGCTGATCTTTTGTAGGGCATGTTTTCCTAGCCTTGCACTGATCGATTAGGCGAAGCCGGAATGACCATTAGCAGAACAATGGTGTTCGTGCAGAAATGTCAACAAGCTCTGCAGCAATTAGCAGAATAGCTCCGCTCCCAGCTCGGCACAGAGTAGACAGGAACTAATAGATCAAAACGGTGTTTTCCCGCCAAGAATATGTCGTAATCCGACATAATATTCCATAAACGATAATATTTTCGTAAAATGAGCCATTACGGTTGTATATTTTGCACATTATTAGGGCGTGCTGCCTTGCCTTGAATTAGGTAATAAGATGAACCCGGAACAGGCACTTTTATATGAACGGAACATATCCACAAAATGAATACAAAAGCTCGGCATATCACTTTTCATTAGGGACAGAAATAGGCCGTACCCGTAGAGTTGCCATACTTTCGAGGGCGCTAAATATCATCTGTTATTATGAAAGTCTGAAACCCGAAAATAATAAATAATTGCCAACAAACGGATCCCGGAACAAAATAGGATGAACCCGGAAGAGCAACGAATGAGGGAATATACACGGGGAAATATAAGTAATTAGCACACATTCTCCCCCATATCCGGCAGAAAAAAACGGAGCGCTCTCTGCCATTTCTCAGCGAAAGTAACAACATACACGGCAGCGGATCACATTTCGGCCGCTGCTCCAAGAGTTATGGTCGCGCTATCTCAATTCTCCACGCTCTCTCGCTTTCTCTGACAGGTGAGAGAGCGTGCGATATTGAGAGAGTCAGAGAATCCTTCTCCCATTCTCTCCAGGGACCTTTCGCACGCGTCAAAACGCCAGAGGAATTCATAACGCAACGAAGTCTGGAGGGAGGCCCCGAAAACAAAAGCGTTTTAGGGAAAGGCTGGGACAGTGAAGTCCACAATGCGTGCATCACTTAAATATAGGTGCCAAAGGAATAAATGATGTGGTAGGCGGATGTAAAAGCTGCAGAGAAAACTGAGGTCAAAATTTGGACAATCGTCCTACCATTTCGCATATTTCGTATATTCCCACCCATGCAAGAAATGAAGTTAGAGTTACTCGCATTGCGGAGTCACTATTGAAAGCTTCAGAGAAGGCAGAGGACAAAACTCGGTCAAATGGTAAAGGCATATTTTAAAGACCGAATGGACCCCTAGAGGGCGAGCCATCAAAATGTGCCCTATTGAGTTGTCTGGATAAGAGTACGGTGTGGGAGTCCCAAGGGGAGAATGACAAGGACGACATCAGAGAAGAGCGCACTATCCTTATCCATACTCTATCGTCTCTGTGACCGGCCAGAGAAAGAGAGCGAGAGAGTGGAATGGAACGATTCAGACATTGCATAATTCGTGCAGAGGGCCGCAACTACTAATTGCGCATTTTCCGAACAAAAAAAAGCCGTTGATCCGAATTGTGAACTCTGTTTTGAACTATATGGTCAGTCAGCCTAGTCATGAGTGGGGAATTGGCTACGTATCGTATCTTCATTATGCGTGATCTTTGGCAACACTGACGAGATATATAGTAAGCAGAAGGAATAGAGTCGAACAATCGCTAGACACGACACGGCGCGGAATTTGAGCTAATTTTCCGCAATTTGAACTCGTCGAAGAACAGGGAAATCGGCAAGTTGAGGCGCGTGCCGAGCGCCTGCGCATTTTTGTGTTCTGGCATATGGATCGCATAACCTCTTAAAATATCCCCCACTCAAGTATGTGTTGGCGAATACGCCTAAGCTCTCACTGGTTGGAAGAAAAATCGTAATATTTTGGGAAATGTTTACAGTAATAAGAAAATGTTAGGAATGTACCTGGAATTGATCCATATACTTGAGCAAAAACATCGCTGAGTCTTTGGAACGCGTGTTGACAAGCGAACGAGACGTCTTGCTTTCGCCTCACTATTTTTACTCGACTGACCACAAATCAAGGGAGCGCCTCGCACAGTAAACTGTGTCCTTGTCACTATGTCAGATCGTGTGATCAAATTATAGATGGGCTTACTGTAAGGCGCGGTAAGTAGTTCCAGTAATTAGTACCACGTAGCCGCGTGGTCGAGGACAGTCCATATTACTACGATACGGCAAATGGTCGGTTTCCGACGCGGAAGGAAGGAAGGAAGCGGAGTGCGGAATCATGCGTAAAATTAGGCATTTGAATCTCTGCTCGAAAAAAAGTCGGAATTTTAACTGGAAATGCTAGCAAAACTCAAAGCAGGAAGTGAATTTGGAATGTCGAGTGGTTTCCTATTGTTCGGGTAGCTCGGCACCAGGGGTCAGGAAATGTGTTCTGATGCAAATAGAAAAAGAGGGCATTTCTTGCGAAGTCGAAGATGAAGCAACACATTGTGACGTAACAGCATTAGCCTTGGCAATTTTCAGAGAACAGTTATTTTCGATCTCAAATGGTTGTGCCATTAAAAGTCTCGGAGAAAATACGGAGATTTGCTCTATTCTTCACAGTACAACCATTACGTAGCTTGAAAGGCAGACAACATGTTGATTCTGGGAAAAGTGCCGCAGAACACTTTCAGGGAGGGCGATTCTCAGCCTGAATAGCGTGAACTATGCGATTCTCGAAAACGGCAAATTCCTGGAGCAAAGATATACAGAAACAGACATAGAGTAGGTTACGCAATCTCTAGTACTCGTTTTCTAAAGAAGATCACAGTGAAGAGCTAGAAGAATATCATTCCAAAAGCTATTGCGTAAAATGTCCAGAATGAAAGGTCTTTGCCCTTGGTCCAGACAGACGAGAAATATACGTGGGAATTAACGAATCTCGGATTTCGGCGCCAATTTACTTCACCGTACCAGATGCAAAGAAGTAAATGGTAGAGTTTTCGTATTCCCAAGATCTGGATTGAACGAGTAAAGAAGTGAAGAGTTTGAATAAATTACGGATAATGGCTCAAGTGCATCGGGTTAGCTGGTAATTCAAGTACGTCAAGCCGATTCGATACTCACAGATTACGAATCAGTATCATAACTCTCTTCTAATTCCATATTATCTCGCTCGGCTTATAAGTTAAGCTTGAGAAACAGAGCTACGCTTTGCCGCATGACCTAATACATTCACAAATCCTAAAGCTCGAATAACCCACTCTCGTGCAGTGTCGGATACAAGATATGATGTGCTAGTTGGAACTGTAACAGCTAGCTTGGGAAGATTAGGCGCTCGTTTCTCGCGGATTTTGCCTTACCGCTTACTGGGGGCTCAAACACCGATGATAGCGAAATCCCCAGTGTTCCATGGACGTGCGGGTAAATGCATCACGAGACATGAATTTTGTCTATGCCGATACGAATCCGAGCAATTGGAACGGTCAGTTCCCAGAAAAATATCCGATTCGAATGCTTCTAAAAGGAGAACTCCCTTACTCCAGACACAAGAATGGGAAACAACGAGTTTCGGATTTCGTAATAGTAGAACAGTAGAGTATCGGGTTCAAGATGTAGAAGAAATAGCTTAAATAACAATAAAAATATTTTTTAATTTCGCGTAGACGTTAAACCGTAAATCTCCAGAAAAAAGCACCCATGATCGAATCAAGCGCACTCCGACACTTTAGAATGCCGGAGATCACGAGTTGGCATGCAGTATCGCGCACTAACTTTATGATGCGACCACTTTGAAGCGATATCTCGATTTGTGCAGGCATGTTGGCCAAACTTTCCCATTTTCGCATGCTCTCTCACCAGTTTTCTGAATTCGAAAAATACGTGCAACTGTCGGTATAGTTTTCATAATTTGCTAGAGGAAGGACGTGAGGATTAATGCTGTATGCTGTCGTATTTTCAGCCCATTTAATGATTAGCGAGCGCATGTACAATGATGACATAGGGGGGGGGGGGGGGCGGACAAAACTTAAATGACCAAAAGCTCAAAAACACAGCTCGCAAAAACACAGCTCGAAAGTTGAGGAACTTGAGAGTTGTTGCGTTGTGACCAGCATGCCCTGCTCTACATCACCATAGTTAAATCTCCTAACTGGGCGATCTAGAGTTTCACTCCATGTCTATGTATAGGGGTTCATGGTCTAAAATTATAAATTTGAGAGGAAATTCATGGTTAGATAAACACCACAGAAGGCAACCAATCGGTATTCGAGTGCCCAGAAACTACTGCTACCAAGTGACATGGGCATTGATTGACTACGGCATTTGGTGTTTATCTAACCATGAATTTCCACCCAAATTCGCAATTTTATACCATGAACCCCTGTGCATAGGTGTGTGAAGTGAAACTCAATATCCCCTAGTTAGAACATTTAAATATGATGATGTTGAGCAGGGCATAATGATGTCAACGCAACAACTCCTAAGTTCCTATCCCAACTTCCCAGTGAGTTGTGATTTTTTGAGCTTTTGGTCATTTAGATTTTGTCCGCCCCCCTGACATAGGACTCTTCGGTACATCGGCCTCACTCGAGAACTCAAAGGAAAGGCGCGCAAAATTAATGGTGTTATTCCATCGTGCTGTACGAGGCCCCAAGGGATGCCAGGACATCAGTTGGAGAAGATTAGAGTCATATGTTCTCATGTTTGGCCGACTCCCAAAGGCGAGTGGAATGGGATGAGGCGCGCGCGGAATGTTGTTCCTATAGCTTTTCGCCTAACGTAATGGCGTTTGCTAGGAATAAATGTATCTTCATTCGGCGCGCTCTCTCGCCAGTGCAATAGGATAGAGAGTACTCAAAATGGAGAGAAGATTTCTTGCAAAGCCATCCCTAGCTTTTGAGCCCTGCCGAGTGGTATATCTAGAGGAAATGACTATCTCACTCCTGGTTAAATGCACCCTCGATGTCACTAACCTGCGAGAGAGTGTGTAAAATTCGGAGAGTCAGAGCAGTACTCTTCAAGTGGATTTCCGCGCTTTCGACCCCAAAAGAACAAAGCGTAGAGGCTTATCCTTACGAGCTTTGCGGGAAGGAGGATGAGAATGGGGAAAGGCATGTCGTGCGAAAATAACGATTTCACAGCAAATGAGTCAACACTGAGTCAAGATCTGACCGGTATTTAAAGAAAGAAAAGGTCAGAGTAGCCTGGACATAAATAGGATACATTCCTAAATAACATTCTTAATATAGGTAGACTGTGCTATTTCGGAGGCGTGGTGATGCGTCGAAATGTGCGTAATACGAAAACAGGAGTTCCACCCTCAAGTTCACCGAGGGAAATTTGTCGCGTCAAATGAAATGTACTGAGAATGAAAGGGAAGAAAAGTCGGGGGCACTTCAAAGTGGGCGGCAACACAAATAACACTTGAGAGACGGCAAAGTTCAACTTTTGATATTCTCGACCGAGACTTTTCCCACTCGGGAATTTTTTTAAATTTTAAATGAATTTTAACAGATGAGAAAATCCGAAAAAAAAACGATCTTAAGACAATTGGCACTCGGGGAGAGGTAATTGCACAATTATGATTATTCCTGTAGAATGTCCGCTGAAATAGCATATCAAGTGAGATTGTGCAAAGAGGATACTAAATATACTAAATATACGAAATACGTCACAAATCGAATCAGAAACGTCTACTGAGAGTGTGAAAGGAGAGAGTGGTACACGAAAAGGAAGCCCTGACCGAGAGTTCTAAACTGAATTTGGACGGACCTACTAATTGCATTTTCTCGTGTAGAAACTTGCACCGGAGGAGCAGGGGGGGAGGAGGAAGCAAGATGCGAGAATGGCTCTGACTCTCTTCATTCTGCCTGATCTCACGCCTGTCTGATCGAACGAGAGTCAGATCTTGCAAAGCAGGAAGGTGGCGTGAATAATTGAAGAATTTTGAGAAAGAATTCACAATTCAGGAAGTAAGATGTTGCTTCTTGGAATGACGGGCAAGCTAGACGGGCACAGATCACGAAACATCACGTCCAATTAGGAGAGAGTGTCGCGTACATTTGTCATCACTAAGGGCTAGGGATGGCGTCATGGGAAATGGTATCCTCATTCTACGAGCTCACTCATCGCATAGATCGGCGAAAGAGAGAGAGTGCACACGAATCGGGGGGCGGACAAAACCGCAACGGATCGCCGTTCGCTGGAGATTTCATCACGCAACTTGGGAGTTGTTGCATTGTTATCAGTATGACCTCTACCACATCACCCTGATTAGATCCTCTAACTAGACGATCTTGAGTTTCACTCCATATCTATGTAGTGGAAAATCATGGTTAGATAAATACCAAATGCCGTAATCAATTGATACAATTGTACCCCAGTAACAACTATACCCCTTTAACTCGAGTATCGATTGGTTACAGCATTTGGTATTTATCTAACCATGATTTTCATGGTCTCAAATTAAGAATTTGAGTCGAAAATCATGGTTAGATAAATACCAAATGCTGTAACCAATCGATACTCGAGTTAAAGGGGTATAGTTGTTACTGGGGTACAATTGTATCAATTGATTACGGCATTTGGTATTTATCTAACCATGATTTTCCACTACATAGATATGGAGTGAAACTCAAGATCGTCTAGTTAGAGGATCTAATCAGGGTGATGTAGTAGAGGTCATACTAATAACAATGCAACAATTCCCAAGTTCCGTGATGAAATCTCCAGCGAACGGCGATCCGTTGCGGTTTTGTCCGCCCCCCCCCCCCACGAATCCTATGAAGGACCCCACTGAGAGCGGTAAAATCTCGTACAGTGAATGCAATTATGAAGACTCCGATATGATTATTTTTGCAATCAAATCCATATTATTGATCATGTTAGCAAAGGGTCAACATCACCTAAAAATCACGTTCCTAAATATGTTTCGCGCTTTCTTCAAAGTCAGGCAGAAATCGAAGAAGCGATTTTGCACCGGTTTCTATTTTTAAAATAATATTATTTCGTAAATAAAAAGGAACAATCTGGCATATTTTTTTATAATTATTAGTTGATTTGGTCAGCATAGAAAATGGTCTCTCTAGTCTCATCAGCTGTTATGTGCGGAAAAGGTCATCGCTTAATTTAGCCAGCACTTAATTGCGTATCATGGTCTTTTTTTCACAAAGGCAAACAGAGAAAAGTAGACAAACCGTATGTGCCTAAGCGGAAAAATGGCATGGCTGCAGCTAGAGTTGATGTGTCTGTGCACTGCAATTTACAATTTACCTTCGTTGACCGTATAACGACTAAACAGTTAGGATTGGTCACTGAAGGACTGACAATGCGTCTATCGATTCAAACCCCACATTAATATGGGATAACATTCATCAGACTGGAAAGCGCGAGATGAAAAAAGATTAGGATGTTAGCACAGACTTCGATGGTAGTCAGAGTGTATCGGAACACCGATTGGAGATTGACGAAGGCAACTCGTTGAATCTTTCATCATATTGTCAAAAATATCCTCTAGAAAAATTGCATACAAGTAGCTTCATAATTGGGTGCAGAAAGTTCATCGAACCTAAGAATGTTGCGTATCTTTGAGCCCATAGTGTTAAGGCAGCAACGGAACAACTAGAAACTCTAATGATTTATACATGTCTAGGCAAGGGTGTGGGAAACAGTTGCTATAGGCTGTCTGAGGCTGCATAACGTTCATTGAAACACATTTACCCCCGGGGGCGTTCTACATGAAACCTCGATGCGGAAGTGTACCTCCTCCCCGATAGTCACTTTATGAGGGATAATTATCCCTCATAAATGGCCAATATTTTCATGAATCATGTAAAACCCTGAAGCAACGATTGTTGCCGAAACTCATTATTCGTGCACGGTATGTATTACAGTAGACAAGGCAGTCAGTTCATTGAAACACATTGACCCCGGGGGACGTTCTACGCGATTCTACAATGCGGAAATACACCCCTCCCCCTTGATAGTCTGGCAGATAAAGTGGTTCTGAATTAGAAGGAAAATATATGCTAATGAACTAGAACATAGTCGCATTTATCAGACTATTTCAAAATTATGCATGAATACGGAAGTACAACATTTCCATAGAGAGTTTGGCAGATAAAGTGGCTGGACACTAGACAAAATAAATCAGCTGAACAACTAGGATGTATGCGCATCCCTACAATGCGAATTAGAAATAGACAGATCAAAGAAACAAATAGAAGCCTTCTAAATAAGGCATGCACTCGATGTGCTCCACAAACAAATGAGGAACCATGCTGAATTAACCCCACTCCCCCCAGAGCATTGGACGTTTGCTCCTAATGAGCCAAGAGGGGAAGTCGGCAAATTAGCATCAAAAGTGCAGAAATGCATAAAATGCGCCGAAATCGTGCATAAAACGGAAGCTACAGAACGATTCCAGCAAGTATTGTTGCCAAATCAATGTACTGTATTAGAGAAGAGGCAGTAGATATTTAAATAATGATGCAACACTCAATGGGCGTTCTAAATGAGGAAACCATTAACCCGTAAAGTATTGGAATTGCTCTAAACAATGTAAGAGGGGGAAGTTGGGGAATTTTCAGAAAAAAAAAGCGAAAAGCGGTCTAAAAATGCTCAAATAGGGTGGAAAAGGCGGAAGTAAAGCATGCCATGCAACATTCTAGCAGTGTGAAACAGTAATTGTCCTAGAAATGACGTGGATTCGGCGCCTTTTAAGACAAGAATAGCAATCGTCTGAATCTCTTCAGTTTGCACGCTCTCTCGTCCCTCTGACTGGCGAGCGAGCGTGAAAACTGAAGAGAGTCAGACCATTGCTCGACAAGAAACGACGACTTTGGCTAGAATGCGGGGGAGTGCAGGGTAAAACCTTGAAATTGTCACGAATGTGTGTGATCTTGTGATGAAACGCAAAGATGGGCATATTGTTGCAGTTCTTCGAAGGGTCCCAGAGGAACGTCATTCTATTCAGTAGAACTAAAAAGAGAATGCGCTAAATTAAGAACATGAAACATTTCAAAACTCTTGCAGAACGCCGCAACGACCAATTGCAAATTTACTGTACAAAAAGAGGCTGTGAGCCGAATGTACTGCCCACAATTCGGCCAAAGCGTGCGGATTCCATTGTTTGTCGGGGACCAGCGCTTCCTCCTTGCCTACTCTGATTCACTTAGCAGGGGCTATTTCTCTCCCTAGTCATTCGCGTTTCACATGTACTCTCGCCCTTCCTTCAAGCCGAAAACATGAGACCAAAGTAGAGACGCATACTCTTTCTTGCATTCCGCTTGGGTGAGATAGATCGTAATAACTACACGAGGGCATGTAAGGAACGGGTGTTCGTCGATTGGATGGATTTGTAAAGAGTAGGGGAAGGGTCGCACGACTCAGGTATCAAGCTTTTCCCATTCGCGGGGACACAACTTCACTCCGTACATCCTCTAGGATATTGGTAGCAGTTTCTTCCGGGCAACGTGACTGATTTCGAAAGAGTGCCCTTCGTGTGTGTCAGACGAAGGGAAACAACTGACGAGACGACAACCCGAAACTGCCTACCCGAAAAAAAACAAAAAAGTCAGCGATGTCTACACTAGCTTTCAAGCATCCCGGTACAGGTCATTTGACGGACATCGTGTATTTCATACCCACTAATGCGAATGATGATATGCGAACGAATGCATAAGTCCCCTGATAGAACGCGACGAATGAGAGAGTGTCAGCCAAATAGAAAGAGAGGTGTGAAAAATAAATAGTCTGCGACTGCCAGCTGATCAAATTCGCAATCAACAAAAGCTCTGCAAGATAGCAACAAATAAATCACAGACGTGCACAGACTCGTGAGAAAATCAAGCAACATGAGGGCGGGAGGAAATGAAGTGACTTTGCTCGCGAATAGGCTAGATGTCTCCTAATACTTCGGAGAATCTAGGATGTTAGAACATCAAGAGAGTGAGTATATAGTGAAAGAGAAACCCCGATGGCCGTGCAAATACACTATATTTTTCGTCAAAGTTGCACATGGCCCCTTGCTGGTCAGAGAACGAGATATAACATGTAAAAAGAGTAGAGTGACTTCCTGCCCCTTGATACAATCCCTGCGCGCGTGTCAAGGGAAGCAAATTGCATTGAGGAGGCGAGCAAAGTCTGACTTTTCGGGAATTCGAGAACTAAAGATCGTCAGAGTTCGAACCACGATAATTATCCTTCCGAGGATATTATCTCTGAAAAGTTGCGTCAATATTTGCGAGGCCACTTACTGTGCGGTTAAATATACGCAGTAATTGAGCACGCGTGCAAGAAATAATTGCATCCGGGAATATTGAGACCAACGAAATTGCGAGCGGCTCCTCTAATTTCGCACGTAAGTGTGAGGAAGTTCGGAGAGTCCCAATCCATGGTCAAAATAGTACAACTGATCAATCCGATTTATGCGTTTCAGTATTCTATCTACTGATCGAGTACTAACATTAGCAAAAGCAAAATCTGTAAATGTAAAATAATTGGATGAAACATATGTTCGTCGCAAAAAAGTCAATGCAGGCAAAGGGTCGAATGAAAATTGACGTTAGTATGGCGAACTTTGAGGTATTCTGAGCGAATTTTGAAAACCATAATTTTGAAATCGGAATAATGTCTTTTTTGCGAAATGAAACATCCCTAGAGATCGTTAATGCGTTGGCGAAGCAATTAACGATGAGGATTCACCGGGCGATCTCGAAAGAGCAGAGAGTTTAATCTTAAGAGATCGAGAGAGAGAGAGATCGAAAGGGAGAGAGAGAGATCGAGCAAGAGCCGATTGGAATGAACAACATGTGTCGAATTTTCGGCAGCTGGGAAGATGAGGAATGAGGAGGGAATCACGGAAGATATGACATCTCTAGTCTAGCAGGGATACAAGGGAGCAAGAATAGTGAACAGAGAGACCCTTCAACTTGACTTACTCACCTTCAGCCACTCGGAAAATGTCAAGTGATGTAATGATTGATCGCCAGAAGTTCTTGCTGGAACTGATCAAAAATCTACTTTGATCTCCAAGAAGGTCACTGACAAACGTCAAAAAGTGGAATTCCGCAATTCAGTCGAAGGTTTGTTCGAACAGTTTGGAATAGTTGCAAGATTCACAATCTTGTCCAACTCACGTACCACTCTGTACGGCTAGCATGTAATTTTGAGAATTACAATTTGCTCTCGTACGGCAAATATTGCGTTCTGCATGGGCAATTACATATCTTGCAGGGATATTGCTTACATATGAAGGGTTCAGAGATCAGATTTACGGATAGCCTCACCTACGCGACAGAGAAGCCAACAAACAATAATTAGATTTTGCAAGTCATATAGTAGCAGCTGACGGGATATCACATTTCAGCAATTCTGGAAATATGACAAGGTCATTTATTCATATAACAAACGACATTCAGTTCGTTGAGACTAATCTACTGAGAGATTCTCAGAGATTTCTGCTTCGAGGTAATGTGAAAATGATGTCGGTTATATCGTGGAATGCGAAAGTGCATAGGGAAATGCGAGCTAGAAGGAATAACACGTGGTCTACAGTAGAGATTTGAATCTCGGGATATGGACTCTTCACTTCCCATACTTTCTCTCTACTCTACCGTTCTAGAGAGAGTGAAATGAATATATGCTTACTCGAATTTCGAACTCTAGTCTCAAGTGCTTACTCGAATCTCGGCGATATTTCGGGGTTGAGGAGCCGTCGAAATAGCCCCGAGAGTGCGTCTAAATTTTGACGCATCATGTGAAAGATGACGCGACGTGAGGGGAATTTACCCCTCAGTGCCGGAAAACGGAAGCAATTCAGGAGAATTAGCGAATTGGCCTTACAAATGATGCGTGGGAGAGGAGCGAAAGAAAATACCGAGTAATCGAATGAAAATCAGAACATTATCACACGATGCTAATTATCTCACTATTTAAAGGTGTAGCCGGAAGCAAATTACGAATAAATAATAAGCAGTGAAGGGAAATGGGGACTAAAGTCACACGAGGAGGGGGACTCGGAAGTGTTCTCAAAGTCTTTGAGGGGGGATTATTTCAAAGTTTGGAAATCGAAGCACTTGAAGTCGGAAACCCTGGGGTTGATGAGATAATTGGTGGAGAAATTAGAGAAAATTAGCAGCATAAATGGACATCGACTCAGCAGGCTTCAAACTTAGCACACATTCTTTACAAGCATCTAAATCGTACTACGTGCGGTAAGAAATGCATGGAGGCATTGCATGTTCGCTAAAGCCTGTGCCTGAGAGGGGATTATTTCGGGGCCTTCTCCGCTCTTTCTCTCGATGTTTTCGTCCTCTTCAAAGGATGTTAGAGGCGAGTGACCTAAGTGCACAGCACGAAAACAACAACTAGTGCCTCAGGTGGGCAGCTATTTTTAGATTCCAATCCAGCGGCAATTTACGAGCAATGGTCTGACTCTCTTCAGTTTGCACGCTCTCTCGACGGTCAGAGAGACGAGATAGCGTGCAAACTTAAGATTTTCTGAACATTGCTCCAATTTACGTTGTCACTTTACTTGGTCTCGCGTTCCTTCCTAGTTTGGGAGGTGCTAGATACCGACGAGTTTAGTCACTGATGAATACTACTCTCACCACGATCGGGGAAAACGCAAATTAATCACAACTGTTGGTTACGATAAGTCAGGGAGTGGTGATTTTGATTGGCTGATTGTCGTTTTTCCTCGGAAAACTGTCAAAAATAGCAGTGAGATTCAGGAACTTGTTGAGGGGAGAGCGTGACCACCCGTTCAAATTCGATTACAGTGGTTCGTCGAGCACCAAATCGAGAGCTTCCGGCAACATCCGGCTGGCTGTGTGATTGGGCGACGGCGTGGCAGGAATGGACAAGTGCGTGCTATGAGGAAGTGAATGAGCAATTGCGACTGTACCGATTGTATAGTTTATAGATGCAAAGCTTCTTCCTTGCATAGTATTAGCATATCTTGCAAGAATATATAAAACGTAAAAACGTAAAAACGTCAGTTGAGGAATCCAAGCAAGGCTGGTTTGCCACCCCCGCGCCAATTCTGCGTTCAGTCTGTCCTGAGGTTATCAGCGACCTATGCGTGAGGATACCGCCCGTGTTGTGTGCACGTGGTGGGGGATTTCTGACCTATTTCTTAACCCCCGTGGTCTGGGTGGATCTGCAGGCGAGGGGGGTCGATCTCATGACCATCGGATTCGCATTCCTGGCACACAACCACTGCGTCATATGTGCTTGAATAAAGAGCTTGGATATGACTACTGCGCCCCTAGCGAACAATGGACGGAAGTCCGAACAGCGACAAAACCTGTCGAATACTGCTCGAAAGGTGGCCCATCTTGGCCAAGTATACGAAAAAAAAGAGACTACAAAGTGAATACCCCACTTTAGATGCCGTCAGCTGACAAGGTAAAACTAGGCAAAAACAAAATACCTCAAATTGCCTGTCGTAGATGAGTGGCCATTGCGACTCGAGCAGTCCACCGATGTGCATTTTCTAAGAAAACTTTACATTAAATGTGTAAATTTTGTCGTAAAATAATACGAAGATAGCTCAGCTAATCCGTGGAGAATCCACTGAATAGTGAATAGACGTCACAAAATTCCAGGAGTCGGTGTGATAACAAATCAAAGCGGTGTTGATACTATGAAAATATGATGGAGAGCTTCATGATTCGTCGAAGAGCGCGATAGTGCGGTGACGTCGTGACACAAATACGATATTACAGGGATGTGGGGATGTTAACGGATTGGCAAACAATGAGTCATCAATGCCTGTGATACAAGCTGGGGATGATTTCGAAAAGAAATGGCTCCCTTCATTCCACACGCTCACTCACATTTCTGACCGGAGAGAGAACAGAGAAAAGATGCATTTATTGCCCTAGTTGCAGATATTTCGCGCATCAGTAAACAATGACTCATGCACGTCTGTTAATACAAGCCTATTCATCAGAAGACGAGGAAGTAGTGATGATGAATGGTGCCGCTCTCTACTCGATTCACACAATCTCTCACCTATCAGGCCGAAAGATAAAACGCAAAATGCAGATACCATTTCACTCAAAGCCATCCCAAATACAAGCCTAGTCAAACATGGCGATGGAGGAGGTTACATGAAATCTCTTATTTCCTTGATGCCATAGAGAGCGGTACAACAAGCGCAGCGTCATTCGATATCGTTCCAGGGTAGTTGTGGACTAGTGATGCCAAAGCGGCGCGCGCTCTCCTCGTTTCGCACGCTCTCTCGCTCTGTCTGACCGGCGAGAGAGCGTGTGAAACGAGGCGCGCGCCGATTTGGCATCACTATTGTGGACAAGGTCTGGCATCGTGGGAAAATGGGAAATGTCTATCTTCATTATGCACAGTCTATCAAGGGTTTGAACGGCGAGAGAATGTGTATGATGCTGATAGGAGCAATGGTCTCGATCTCTCCATATCATACACTCTCTCCCGCAATCTGATCGACGAGAGAGCGTGTGATTTGGAGAGAGTCAGACCACTCCTCGATGATATACTTTCCCACGAAGCCAGCCCTGTTATGGACTGGTGGAAAGGGAGGCGCATGATACCAACGGCATTAGTCACTGATTGAGACTTTTCAAACCAAGGCAGTGGAAAAGGCACGTACCCCTCAACTAGAGAGAAGAGCTGTTTTACTCCTCATACCACGCCTTCTCTGATTGAGCTCTAGTAAATGGAGAAGACATTTTCACATGTAAAGATATGCTCAGATTCTCGGGAGAGCTACATAAGGGAAAGGGAAGAATGATGAGAGGGAGAGGGAGATAGAATGAAGAAGGAAGAGGGAATGCGGATTTGCTGCAGCTTCCATCGTAGGCTCAAAGCGCCTCAGGGCACTGAACATGCGACAGAGTTGTATATATTCAACTTCCTTCTTTTACATGCTCCATCATCCATATGATCGGTAGTAAAGAATCTTTAGAGAGCGGCGCAAGGAATATTGGAATCTTCGATGAGCGAACAACCACTTTCCGTATGTTTACGTGGAAGACATTGTGTACGAAAACCGTATTGGAAGTGGAACATTTGGGGCTTCGCTTGAATTCGTGCCCAGTCTAGCGGCTGAATGGTCCTGTAATGAGTTCATGTCTGGAATCGTGGAAAGAGTATCTGGAGTAGAATTCGGCAAACTAGATCATTAAAGGAGTGCTCCGGGGAATGTTCAGCCACCCATAGTGATAGTGTGCATATTGTAGAGGCTACTCACCCGATCAGAAATCACTTTATCCGAAGTTCCCCAGACGACTCTGAGGCTATTTACATAAGCGCAAAGTCCATTGATAGCGCAGGGTGGTGGCTGGTTCAGATATGTTTCACGAGTTCCACTTATGTTTCGCCTCTCTCTCTGGGTAAATTAGCTACAGTTTCCCATTGAGAGCGCAGAATTTTCGTGGTGGGACTCCCTACAATTCATTCCCCGGAGCACGCCTTTAAGCGGTCGTTTATCGGTCGTGAGAGTTTAAACAGATTTAGTCACGTACGAGGCGCAGCAAAAGCGGAAACTCTTCGGTGGAAGTGCAGTCTAGCTACTGAATCGTCCACTAATGAGTAAGTTGACCTCTATCACCGATCTGGTTGGTGTACTAGGACTAGGGTTCTCTTATTGGAAAATTTGCGTGTGTGTTCGGGTAAGTTTCAGATTCACTAAATAAACAATCGCTCATCATCTTTATAGCGCCAACGAAACACGCATGTAATGGCAGCAAATATCTTCCAATAATAGAACCCTAACCAGGTAAAGGTAAAGGTGCATCCCGTCTTCGAGACTGTGCTCGCGGGAGAGCACTGCTAGGCCAGTGCCAATTTGGGCGGATTCAGTCTGGAGTGCCCACCTTTCGCCAGACCTATTTACCTGCGTGTTCATGTGCGTGACCTTTACTAGGACGCCTCACAGTTACAGTTTGTGATACTCAGTCTTTCCTTCCTCGAATTGGTTCGCAAGAAGCTACTATCTTCATTATACGCGCTTCTCATCAGGCAGATTGGTGAGATGGCACACAGAGTGAAGGTGGTCAAGACCAACGGTCCGACTCTCCTCGAATTACACACTCTCTCGCGGGTTAGAGAACGTGAGAGAGCATGTAAAATCAAGAGAGTCAGGCGATAACTCTATCGGGATCGATCAATCAATTATTTTTGCATAAGGGGTCAGCAAGCCATCATCTACTGTCCAGAAGAGACGAATTTGCAGAGATGTTGAAACATATTGATTTTGAATCCTACATTCAGTCAATGATACGGCAGAGTTTGTAAAATCAACATATGTTTTCAACGTTAATTGATAGACTGGACTTTGATTGATTTTTCAATTGTAAGTTCGTTGCTGTATTATATAATACAACAATATCTTGACAATGAAGTTCAACCTCGGAAATCTTGTTGAGTAAAACATCTCGAGAAAAATTATTTGTCACTTTTAGGTCAGGCATAGTATAACGGCGTTGTTTCGTTGCTCACCAGCCAGTGCGTGCGAGCAATTATGGGTCAGTGCTACGTGACTAAGTCGACATCGCGTCTCAGAAATTGGCCATAATTTACAACCTCATTCTTGTAATCACATCTGATGAGTCACCAGCAATTACGTGTGCCCGTTTGCAAAAGATTTTCTTCCCGTTATATAGCAGGAACTGTAATTGTGATCAACTTATGAGTGGCGTTTTGCCGTCTGAACATGCTTATTTCACTCGTGCCAAGCAGACGTTGGACAGGTTAAATGTATTGTATTATTGATGTGACAGTCCGCAACTAATTGGCAACTGCTAACAACCCGATATGTAAAAAAAGTCTAGCGACTGAATCGTCCGGTAATTTGTTCAAGTCTGGAATCGTGGAAGGAGTGCCTGGATTGGAATTCGGCAAACTAGATGAGTAAGCCGCAGTTCATCGGTCGTGAGAGTTTAAACATTGAAGAAACAGTCACGTACGAGGCGTAACAAAATCGGAAACTCTACGTTGGAAGTGCAGTCTAGCGACGGAACAGTCCAGTAATGAACCACGTTGGTAATCGTAGAAGGAATCAATATAGCGAAGAAAGCAATGATTACAGCATTCCAAAAACATAACAGCACAGTCTTGTGATTGATACTTTTCACCTTGTATATAGGTTCGCTGCATGATGCGGTCAGTAATTATTCCACGGTATTATATGGCTAAAAAATGAATGGTGTATTATGAAACCCCGATGTGTATTGGTTATCCCGTCACTTGTCCTTACCGAACTCCAACATCAAACAACGGCTTGTGTGGAGAGTAACGACTCGAAGGGATGGATTCTCGAGAAATTACTCACTTTATCTGCTATATCAGGCGTCTCACGAGAGAATCGGGACAACGAGTTGACATTGAAAAATAAAATATTCCAGCTTGTGGGTTTTTTAGTTCGGGGTTGGGTCCTAGAATGTCCTCCTACTTTGTTTTGAGCATATCAGCTGTTGCAGCTGCAGCATGGTGCTGCAAACCCTCTGACCCGTCTAGCTGCTTGTTTGAGAGGTTTTGAGTTATAAATGTGGCTGTTTCTGTCGGCTAATATGTTTTTATGATCAAATGAACGAATTTGACACGAATTACTCATTTTTCACTTTTGTGGCCGTTGCTGCAGAAGCTCATTGCACATGTTTTTGATTTATAACCAGAATTTCGATCAGAAAAATTTCGATCGAAAAAATATGATCAGAATTTCGAGCTCTACAAAATGAGATAGGATTGTATTGCTAGCAAAAATCGATGTTCAAGTTACAAATCAAAAACATGCGCAATGAGCTTCTGCAGCAACGGTCGCAAAAGTGAAAAATGAGTAATTCGTGTCAAATTCGTTCATTTGATCATAAAAACATATTAGCCGACAGAAACAGCCACAATTATAGCTCAAAACCTCTCAAACAAGCAGCCATGGCTTCAACTTTGCAGTAGCCTATTGCAGCTGCAGCACATTATAAAATTCTGAAACTTCAGATTTAAACTACCCACCTTCGATACTTGTCGGAAATATTAGAAGCAAAGAAAATTCAATTTCAAATGTCAACCGAAAATGACTATTTGTCCCGATTCTCTCGTGAGAGGCCTGATATAATAGCCAATAAAGGACTAATTCAGCCAAAGTTCTTACTTCATAATAATTAGCTGCATACATTCTACAGAGCCCTTCACACAAAATCTAGAACAAGAAATACGTGAAAACACTCATGATCATCGCCTTTATCGATTACCGGCCCACTTCATTCCTATATTTCGTTTCAATTGTGGTTTCAGATGATCAAGTTCGCAAAATGCTCCAGAGGGCATATTCTCAGGTATTGTCCTTCTCCAACCAATGAACACTCGCCATCGATTGAATGCCTTTCTTACTCAGCTAGACTCCGCCCACAGACGCCATTTTTGAATGAAACTGGCGGGCGTTCTTATTCAGCAGTCCCATACCACTATCAATTCCTCATTTATCATGTTTTATTTCCGGTTTTCGTCATATTGTAATACTATTTCACGTCCTTCAATTAATTATTTGCCCTTTTAGTAGGTATGACCGAATTTGATGCTGATGCTTCACATTCTGCTGAGAATATTGCGCAGGTGGATTATTTCGATTACATATTTTCCTCAGCAAACTGAAAAAGTTGCAAGATGAACTAAATTCTGGAATTATTAGTCCTTCAATGGGTTGGAGCTTCAAAGCTGGCGAATATGTAAGTGTTCCGAATAGCAAAATAAGTTGATTTTTAAAACCGATTTTACAGCCCTCTATTTAACGCTATCTTTCAAAAACAAGTCTACTGCTCTAAATCTTCTGTGGAGACTCTACATAGCAAATGCAGTCAAATTTCTAGCAGCTCCTCACTTCAGTCATTTTCGCAACGACGTATTTTGTTTTTTTAATCATTTTTTCACATCTTAACTTCAGGAAGTAATGGTTACAATTAACAACGAACTCGTTGAGAAGTTTGCTACGTATCTGCGTCCTCTTGCGCAACTTTCGCGTTTCGGTGTAGTGACATTCGAACATGCTGACCCCAGTACAATTCGGATCTTCTCTGAATTCTTTCGAGCAAGAACAGTTGGTCTCGTCCGATTCAATCACCACACTTCCGGAAACATCGATTTGTGAGTTCATTACGTGAGTTATCATATAGCTCCCCTTCAATCAGCAATGTCTTACTGGAGTTTGTACGAAAGAGTATACCTGCTGCAGTGAAATAATATCGTGTAGAACATTCAAATGGTAAGACAATACGTAGAATCAGTAAAATTATAATTTTCAGAAATTTTTCATTTTCTGCTGCCTTTAGCCGAGTTGGTGGAGTCCATTTCTATCTGGAAAATATCAGACGCAGTTCAGCCTGGAATTCATTTAAATGTTATCACTAGCATTCTCAGTAGAAAATGCAACAATCTTGAAGTGCTTTTCGAACCGACTATTCATTCGAAGAACGATGTAGAACACATTCTTAAGGTATTTTTGCAAATACTTCAACGTTTCATTTGCGCCAGTACTTACATCATCTCGAGAAGAGAGTAACAATGAAGATGGAAACTACTCTAGAACCGACGGAATTGCAAATCGGAGAATGTAGTGTCACATTTTTGGATACTAGCTTGTTAGAGAATTGTCATATGATTGAAATTGAACACATGCATTTGAGTAATGATATGCACTAAATATGGGATTTATATTATTTTATTGTAATTTTGTTATCATATTTTCATATATGTACGAATACATTGTAATGGTTTAATTTCTTATGTTTTTTATTTGATTTTGTATTAAGTTCAAGTTCAGGAATCGATGATATCTGTCGTTCCTCCTACATGCGAAAAAAAACAAAATTTTGAGCATGTTCTTGCTATCAAATTCAAGTTTAATTGAGTAATTGTATGTTTTATGTTGATTACTATAAACAAAAATGACATCACTCTAGAAGCACACTGACATATCAGAGAAAACGAAATTTTTTCTAGGTGCAATAGTCAACAAATTGACCTACTAGAAAATGCAGAAATGATTTGTCCTCATAGTATTTCTTAGCGTTCCGCAAGTGAGACAATTGAGGAGACAGCGAACAAAGGAAATATATTCGTGTCCAATTTTTATGGGGGACGGAGAAGTATTCCTGTGTTGTAATATATAATTGATTTGCCTCCTTTATTGAATGGAAGTTGAGAAGGCTGTCTTTCCATTTCATCTCTTCACACGCTCCTCTTGACATATTGGATGCGCTGAACTTGATTGTCTAAATTAAGTTGCATTGCGAACTGCAGGAGTTGAAATAATATCATAGTGACTAGGGTTCCCTTGATGGAATTGTAAAGCAATTGGAATTCCACTATTATTGGAATTCCAATAGCTATATGGGATCCCATTAACAAGGGAGATCATTTGTCTCTGAAACTCAATCGAAAAGACGGATTTTTGTTCAGACCGATCATCGATCAAAATGATCGGGATGAAAAATCGTCTCTTATTGGAATTCCAATAACGAATGGAATTCCGGAATCAATTCCATCAAGAGAACCCTAATAATGGTATAAAATAAATGTTCACTACAATATTTTCAAGGATTTGATAAATTCTATTCTTTCCAACGAATGTCCGTATTTGCGTTGAACACGATTATAATATGCATGTTCACATACAACTTTGGATACATACATTGAACGCCAATAGTGGCAACTGAAGAAGGCAACGCAATTGTTGTCATGCTATTTCGGTAGACTGACGCTCACTCTCACTCACCGCATAAGTATCGAGTAGACATTCAATGCACACTTTCGATGCTCGTCCGGCTTTATTAGTGATGGCAGAATGGGCAAAAAACCTTAGCCAAATCGGTAAAGAGATTCTAGATGCAAAGGTTATCTTAGATCCTTTTCTATTTTTGCACTCCTTCCTTCGTTCCGGGTTTATATTATACCTTTATTTTTCTTGAATTTCCACAAAAAAATATGCTTTCCCGAGGAAGTGGGATACGAAAGTTAGAGATTTTTTTCAGGCTGGGTACCCGACGTTGTGATCATATGTATGATCTGGGAACAAAATGAATTTTTGTTGTGTTAGGGCATGTCGAGTGGTGACTAAAACTGATTAGGAACAGTTTTTGCCTTTATTTCTTGCTTATATTTATTTTACAGAGATTATTTCATTAAAGAAGGAGTCTCAGCAACCGCGCGCGGTTAGAGAAACGAGAAGGTCGACCTCTTCCTTCGCGTGCTCTCTTGCTCTTTCCTTGAGCTATTTCCCCTGATGTCCATGGCTGGCAATCAGCCAAGTTGCGGTAACAAAGTTCAGAGTAGACGTGGAAATTACAGGTTCTCTTATAGTTGGGGATAGCTATGCAAAGGTAATAAAATATTCATTTTTGTAGTTTTGCCTTCGCTCCTCCTTTAAACAATAAATCAATCAGTCAATGAAACTCTGTAATGAAATGCAGCATACCTGAAATACTCGAACCGTCGATAGTGATGATGCAAGCTTTAAATCCACAGATCAATGTGTTTCAGGGTATTTACGAATTCATCTGCTCTCGATGACAGTCGATATTCTCATCACTTCTTGTTTTAAAAATAAAAGAAAAATGCCGAAGAAGACATCCACACAGCCTGTCAGACTGGATGAAATTGCGGCGGACGTATTCAGACGAGTTCTCACCAAACGATTGGAGAAAAAAATCAAATATTTGTTGTGAAGCGTAACTAGTTTTCAATTTTTAAGCCAACATTTTCTTGGTAGAGCTTAGTGAACCTGGAAACCTAGATTGAAAATGGAAAATCGGCTTCCTGAGAACTCTTGGCCGATGCATGATCTATCAACTGATGTATTTCACTGATAATCAACTTGTGATCGGATCGTGTTATTTAAGCGTTTAGGTCAAAATCACCGGTTTTTCTTCACAGTTCTTAACGGAAAACGACGCTACTGGAAACTTAGATTGAAAATTGAAAATCGGCTTCCTGAGAACTCTTGGCCGATGCATGCTCTATCGACTGATCTATTTCACTGATAATCAACTTGTGATCGGATCGAGTTATTTAAGCGTTTATGTCAAAACACAGGTTTCGACAGTAAATTGTATATGTTTCAAAAGATATATTTGATTTTCGTGTTTTTGAATGGCGCTAAAGCTGACAAATGATTATGTTTCATCAATGATACTTGACAGGGAAATGATTAAGGGAGCGAACAAAGAAATACCTCGTCCGCCACGAAAATGAACCTTTTAATCCATTCTGACAGGCTGTGATCCACTGACTGGTAGTGTCAGTGTATGTTCGTGGGAGTGGAGGTGGATGTACGACTTGAAAGAATCGGTCCCCTCGCGCTACAACCGTTCTCTCGAACCGGGAAGATTAGCGAGTGTGGGCTGAATGAAGAGAGTCAGTTCTTGCGAAGCCAGTCCTAGCCTATTCCGGATTGATTTACGCGCGGTGGCTTTCGCTTCCCATCAAACTCGCTAAATTAACTATTTTAAAACAAATGTTTTCAAATCTTTTTTTTGTGAAAATTTAAACTTATTATGTGTTCTGAATCTATTAATTTCGCCTCTGATCATTCTGCTATGCTCTCTTAAGAAAACGGAGCGAAACATGTCTCTCGATGTCTCTCGAAGACGCTTCAATGATCTGGAACTCATTGGTTTTCACTGTTTTCAGAGTGGAAATGACTATAATATCGGATGTTGCAATGTGATCTTTGAGTTGTGATTAGGATTATCTAATTGGAAAATTTGTGTTACAGGGCTTTATATAGTTGAGACGAGTTTGTTTATTAAAACTTGAACATTCAATAACAATTTTATAATTAAAAAAAAACAGTCACGATCGCATCGATAAAGTGATCAAATCCCATGTTTTAATTAAAATTGAAGCACATTGTTATAGCCCTTGCGCGCATTCAACCGGTCTAATAATGACAGAAACAAGTTTTGAATATGCTTCAATATATTCACAGATTCGTTTCTTCTCGACGATATTTAATGTTGGAGTGGAATATACGTGACAAATAATATAAAAATAAAAACGATGAAGGCCTCCAAATGAAGTTAGGAAAAGTCTTTTGGTATCGATTTACGCTCCATTCTCACTCAGCTCGTACATTAGAGAAACCGTATCACGATGTCTGCATTCTATTCTGCGGAAAAAAATCTATCAGAAAGATGAAACTTGCTCCTATCATACGTTCTGCTAAATTCGCACATACCTCACAATATCACGTGAGTCAATTACAGTGCGTGTTATTACCTTTTCCCGATCCACTGATTCCGGTTGTGTTTCTGTTTAAACACGAGATGGCGCGCGTGAGAGGTATCCCGATTATTATGTTTCATGATTTATATAAATTCATATTTCGGGGTGAAAAGCGAGTGAGTGTTATTTCCTCTCGCTGTGAATAAACTTTAAAAAAAAAAACTAACTGAGAAGATCTCCACCGATTGGTGCGTCTATAGCCGGATGATGGTATGTTCACATTAGTAATTTACTTTATACACGCTGCGCATTATACAATTACAAAAAAAATCATTTTAATATATTAAAATTAATGAAGCGACCATATCATCAATTTCCGTTCGCCACCACGTCCTCGAATAAGGGCACTGTGTGGTTTAGTTTGTCACACATCGGACACATCTTGTGCGGGCGATCGCACGGACAGCTATGATCCGCGTCCGCGCACTCGCGGCAGACAACATGGCAACACGCTGTGAACACAGTAGGGTTTTCTTATTTGAATCTGGAATTAATTGCATCATTTTCATATATGTTTTACGTGCACCATATATATGATCTATATAGTGCACGTGAAGCATATGTGAAAATGATGCAATTAATTCCAATAAGATTCCAATAAGAGAACCCTAGAACACAGTACGCTTTTGCGGCGACCTCAGTCCGCACACGGAGCATTCGCGTGAGTAAGTGTGACATGCAGCTGTCGACCTTCAAAACAACTAATTATTATCAAAAATCTCAGATTATGCCCACCGATTTTCGAAATCTTCACGCAGATCGCTATCGGCGCCAAGTTCAGCTAAAAGCCCTGCACGAAGGACTTCATCTGCCGCAGGCAGTGCTTCGACAGCATCGACCTTCCTGGCTTTGGAAGCTGCTAGTGCATTTCCTGCTTCTGATCTGACTTACCCGCTATGTTTTTCTCGTTCAACTCGTCCGAATGCATTCTTCGCTTTTTTGAATGCTGCTATTGCCTTTCTGGCTTTTGCAAGAGCGTTGTCCACTTCAAGCCAACGTTCATGCGTTGCATGTCGTGCAGAAACCACAGCTCTCTCCAGACGGAGGGATCTGTAAAACAAATTAATTAGTTCAAAGCTACTACACTTGAGACCAAAATGCTTGGTGTGGTATTCCACCTCATAGAGCAAATAATTTTATTTACAGAATATTGCAATTAAAAAGTCAAATCACGCTTTAATAATTAGACAAGATGAATCATCAAATGCTACATGCTAGTTCACAATTAGAAAATGAGTCTCCTCTATTGCATGTCATAGATTGAGATTACAAATGACCAGAAACGAGGAAAAGGCTTCATCACCCATTATTATTTCCTAGATCCGAGTGTATTGCGATTCTTTGTTAAATAGATAATAAACTAATAAACTAGCATTGTAAGCGTGTAAGTGTGAACATTCCTCTCCTCCGTAGCGCAGGTATCTTCTTCTTCTCGGATATCTTCTTCAAAATGGACGAACGCCCCTTGTCGTCGACACATGGGGCATTTTACACGTTTATTCAATTCGTTCAATGTCTGTGCATGAGGTTTTTTTATCATATTATGAACATTCGGGTGAATAATGTAAATTTAAATTGGAATAATTATTTTGTTAAATTAGAATAGTTATCAAATTTACCAGTTTTAGCGCGCATGCTCTGCAGACTACATGCCCGCACACTGATATAACGCATCGGAGAAGTGGGTCGTCCCACATACAAATTGGACAAGTGCATGAGAATGGGGCAGTAGAGCTGTAATTATTTTTCAAAATTAAGAACGTGTTTGCTGAAATATATTCCACAAGTTTTGCTTTACCTGCGCGTCCCATCATCTGATGAGTCGTGAAGCTCCATTGCTGGAAATTGTGGTAAACTAAATTAGGTAAATGACGGTCAGTATATAGGCTAGCGGGATGGATGCAATCGTGTCGAACTGAGGTTCAATCAGCATTCCTTGTGGCCTTGCTGGGGCGTTCACTCGTGCAAGTTTAGAGGCATTCGCAATTATAGAACACGCCCGATGGCACGGATGACCGAATATGGCGCTCCATAGGAATGAGAAAAAAGATTAAATTGTTTTTCATGTTGATATTTCCTACATGAAATACCCATTCTGCATCAAATAATTTCGAATGTTCTCGAACTTTAGTGCAGCTTTTCAGAAATTCAGCAAAAGACCATCTTTTGAACTCATCATCATAATCATTTCAGGCCATCATCATTTGATCCAAAGTGGTGAACGTCAATCGGAAAATTATATGTAGCAAAAAATCGACGGTAGATCAGTACCATTGAGAACTCCTTTCCACTTTTCGAAATATTGCTATGCCAAACCAATTGTGGCATTATCGATTCTTAGGCGAATATATTCATACACTTTGTAAGTCTATCGTAATAGGCTTGCGCTTCGCGACGAGATGCAGACATTTACAACGTGGACGTGCAGTTATCATATTTGTTGCTACGACGACGGCTACGACGATCAAATACTGACGTAAATGGTCGAAATTAAATCGATTGTGAAACATAGTTTGAGCACGATTGAAACATGACAGCAGTTCGTCTACAATCTTCCAACGTACGATTACGAACGTACGATTGTAACACGGACTGCCACAAAATCCCCCACCCACATGCTCGCCCGAGCCCAAAATACCACCTGATCTTCCATCTTCGTCGCCTTTAAGGCCTATCCTCCCCTATCCTGCTGGTGAATAAAGTATAAGTATAAGTATAATTATCGTGCGTTATTGCAATTATCTGCAATATTTGAAATACAATAATAATTTTGTAATATTAATTTTAATTACAATATTAATTTTGTAATTATGTGTGTACTAGGGTTGGCAAAACGAATCTTTCATTGAATCTCGAATCATTACTAATTGAATCTCTCGATCGAAAGATTCAATTGAATCGATTCGTTTGAATCGAGATTCATTTGAATCTTTGCTCAAAAATCACTTTAAAAATTTGTATATTGAAGGAAAAAAAAATTTTTCGAGCGCGTTCTGACAGAACATTTTCAACAAATGATTTCGGATGTTAATATATTTTTTAAAATATTTTAGCACTTCATGTTCTGGGTTATGTTTCAGGCGTTGGTAAAACTAAAATTTCGAATGGATTTTGTGTCAAATGGGTTGTGTCCACTATGTTTCAGTATCAATATGATATTTGTATGAGCTTGTTCCTTTGGAAATATTCATCCCCCTCTGTATTTGACTTGATGATTTGCACGTAGAGATTCATTCTGCCAACCCTAGTGTGTACATTAGAGTTCGAGAACCGATACCTCGGTATCTTCGTTCCCTGCACTCCCCGATTTGCCGGTGAAAAGAGTGTGACAAATCAAGAAAAATAATGTCCGAAGTAGGAACTTTAGTTTACATTGCAATCATTCTGAATCCGGAAGCAAGTTGCATAATCATTATCTTGTCACGCCCTTCTTTTTTACAATCTAGCACAACGATTCACAGCGTGTCGAAGCGGGGAAAAAAGCTCATATGCGTGGCAGATCTAATCCATTTCATTCATGGATTAACCGAGAATGAAGCGGTCGGAATTGCAGGGTTTTTCGTGCATTCTTCGATGTAGCACCCTAATAAAATCGAAAATGAGAAAATCGAAAAACATCAAATTGTGGGCAAATGGTTTGGCAAGGCGTGTATTCAAACGCCGAATCGATATCTTTATTTCCTGCTGAGGAGATGTCTCTAGAGTGGGGAAAACGACGGATTTCCGCTGTTTTCACTAGATTTTTAGTACATTTCTTAACATTGCGCCCTAATAAAATCGAAAATGAAAATTCGAAAAACATCAAATTGTGAGGAAACAGTTTAGGAAGGCGTGTGTGCAAACGCCAAGTCGATATCTTCATTGATAGCTCTGGAGTGCGCAAAACAAGGCTTGATCCATCGAATTTTTTTTTCTACCAAAACGGAAAAGGGAACGACAAGAAGTGCCTGGAAAATTGTAGATTCAGATGTGTTTCACTGTTCAAAGGCCCGGAGAAAATGATAGGTAAAATCAATCAAAAACGATCTGGATTCGTTTCACAATAAATATTTGGGATCATCAATGAATGGAAGGTAAGACGCGACATTTTCCACAAACCGATTCGTGTGATGGTATAGGGTCATAGTGAGAGAGCGGGATGGAGTAAAAAATTGATCTGCCACGCAAATGAGGTTTCTTCCCCCATTTGACACGCTGTGCGATTGGCGTTTCATGAAAAATTAGTTATTTGTGTATTTTTTTTCGAAAAACCCAACGATCAACAATCAAGTACTTCCGAATGCTCTAGAACTTGTACAAGTAGTGAAACTTATTTCGAACGAATATTGATTTCTGCCGTTCACATTGTTACTATTACCATACATGGATACTTTATTTTAATTGTATTTATCGTACACCACAATGGCGATTCATCAAGTGCTGAGTGTCCGAGAATATAATTAGAGATTGAGGGAAAGGGAAAGGGAGGGAGAGGGGAAAGTTGATCTTCCGAAACGTGTCGCACGAGAAAAGAGATACATGATTCGGAAGATCGACTTTCCCCTCTGATACATTCCGGCAGAAGTGAGATTTTCTGGTTTCTTCCAACCAGTAGGTGGTCAAAACTAGCTAACCACTGGTTGACCAGTTAGAGTGGGCGGAGTTTGCCACTGGATAACCAGTGGCAAACTCCGCCCACTATTTAGTCACTATTCGGATACAATACAATCTGATTCGTGAGAATTGTTTTGCTTAGCTTATTGAACGCATTAACTGGTTATCCAAATGTTGCACGCATTAACTGGTTATCCAAATGTCACCTGATTTATACACTTCGGAAAAAGAGCGTGACGGAGTGTTCGAAATTCGGGTCGCAGTCTCTTAATTTTTAGGCGATCGGCGAGAGTGTGTAAAATGAAGAGACGGTAACCCGAATTTCGAATTTTATCGCGAGGTAACCTGATCCAGAATCCAAGTGAATCCTCTCGTTCAAGCCTAGCAAGTCGCTCGATTGTGAAGAGCGATAATGTCCTCCTTTTCAAGTCGCTCTTCATCCTCGTCGCATAGTGATAAATAGTAATGAGTATTACATAAGAAACGTTAACGATGCTAAATAAGAAAAAAAAGGTGTCTCTTCCCGATTGTACTTTTAAAAAAAATCTAACAACATCCCTGCTCCCATCAAACGATTTCGAAAACAACCGAACATGAGGTAGAAGTGAAACTTATTTCGAACGTTTTATGAATTTTGAAAATCGTTAATTTTATCTAATCTTATGTTGGCCTTCTGCTTGCACACTACTAAATCGGTTTATAAATAATATAAATTAATGCATTTGAAATAAAATAAATACATTTGCTTATCTTTTAATACCACTGAAATTGACGGTGATACTTACAGATCATTTTGACCCATTATTTATTGGAATGCTGGTATGCTGATAACATGCAATGAAGTGACTCAAACTCGGGTAGTAAGTTTTGAGTTGTATACATACATCGATGAGGGAACATGCAAGGGAGTGGTTTGAAATCGGAATTATGTGGTGTAGAACAAATATATTTGCGGAAAAAGGAGAACTGCATAAATTAGTACTTACATAGTTATTCATGTCAAATAATGTGAGTAACGAATATATTCAGAGTTGAGAGAAAGGAGCTCGATGTTTTGTCCATAATCGAAGGACAGAGATTATGAGGGACTGTGATCGTGGCTCTTGTCGTTCGCCTTCGTATCTCTCCTGAAAAATATGCAATTTTGTATATGTATTTTTTTTTCTTTTCTTTTTTCTTTTCTTTGGTACACTTCAAGAGGAGGAGCACGGACGGATTCCCATCGTCTCGAGTGATCTACCGTCAAGAAAGCCCCGCTGTCTGCGTTGTGAGTTCCTAACCGGCGCAAGTCAGGTGTTCGGCGGCAGGATGATCTACTTCGATGCTCAACGGAGATCCGTCACGATCGTCCCTACAGTTGACCAGAGAAGCCAAAGAAGATCCCATCCCTTGACCTAACGACGCTCTGAGACCGAAGATCCCCATTCCCTCCACACTGAAGTCACCCTCCTGCAGGACCATTGTGCCTGACGTCAGGATAAATATAAATATGATATGATATGATATGATTTCCAGGGCCACTTTAACGATGCAAAATGAGCCGTTGTCGTCTTATTTACAATGAGAGATATACATTAATGAAACAGTGAAAGAATTTCACTATTGTGAATATCAAAAATATTAGTGAATTACCTTCGTCTCTCCTGATAGCCAGTGCGCATGTAATGAACAGTCGTGGCGAAGACGCGCTGGAATTGATTATTGTTCTTAATTTTTTCAACTACTCGTTACGGCGCTCTACAAGATTGGGCTATGTAAGAATAACGAGTTCACAATGGAACCTCGTTAATCCATGCGGGCCCATTGGGACCTCGTTAATCCATTCGGACCTCGATATTCCTACAGACCTCAAGATTGTGCAGTTCTCGCTCCATTTAACTATGTTGCGATATTAAGCAAAAATTACCTTTTTTTATTACTCGAAATTCGCACTCTAACGATCAACATTTCTTGAAAAAAATAAATATTTCGAGCAATTGTTATACAGCTAAATATTGCACAATTTCTAGTTCGGTAGTGTGAGCCGGAGCGAAAAAAATATTAAACAAATGTTTCCAGTTATCAAATGAATATCTCGCTCTTTTTACGAGGTAGAACAATAGTTTACCTCGCAAGCCATTCCTATCTCTGCTCGTCTTCCGGCGTCAATCGTGTAGGAGATGAGCACCTCCGACAGCACCTCGCCCATGCACACCTGGAAATTTGTTTTTTGTTTTGTTTTTTGTATATTTTTTAATTCCTTGTTATTCCAAAATAATCTGGAAATGTCATTTTCTTTCCCACCGATATGTTTCACTCGCATCTTATCTATAAAACATAATCTAAGACAATAATGAAGTGGATTTTATTGGGGGAAAAATAACTAACCAGAAACACATCCCAGAAGGCGCTGTTGAAGCCGCGCGAGACGAAATCGCAGTGGCGGGCTCCTAAATTTAATTTCGAATCAATTTCGAAAATGAATTCAAAAATATTTTCGAAAATCTCCTCACCGAGCGCCTCGCAGGTAATGCGCATCTGCGTTTCGTCCAGCTGTTGCACGAGGATCTGCAAGTGGTGCATCACTTTCTGTCATTTCCCAAAAATGCATTAATTCTTGGCATTTTCTCATTGCGTGAGGCGATTCTGCTGTTTACTGACGATTTTATTGAAGAAGTTCTGGATGACTCCCGAAAGCTCGGAGAAGCCGATCTTCACCTCGTCGTCGCTCGCGTCCACGTTAACGAAGGTTTTCTAGAAATTAATCGATATTTGAACGGACATGTACTGTAGATTATCGATGTACTAGCAAACTATCGATGAGTCGATCGAAATGAATAAAAAAATATTTTTAAAATTAATTAAAATAATTCACCTTAATCGAAGCACTTCTGCTAGCGGATCGTTGCCAGGCACACATGAACAGCTCGGGTGAGTGGGCGAGAATTCTGGAAATTTAAGATTTCAAATTTAATAAAATATTTGCATACTTTTTTCTGCAGTTTATATTTTAACATTAAATTATATGGTTTGTTCTAGTGTTCTCGAAATTCAGAATGTGTTTTTGTTATTGGATATATTTTCTCACACACGGTGTTGTTTTGGTCAGTCCTTTTGTTCAGACTAGGGTTTCCCTTTTAAGATATTCTGTTCTATTTTGGGTTTTATGTACGCTAAAGTATTCAACACTATTAGCTCACGCTCACTAAGCAAAATGCAGAATAAAATGACTGCCGAAATTTTGAAGTGATCATTTCAACGCTCAACGTAGTCCATGATAAACCAACAGTACCCAAAAAGGAAACCCCACTCCCTTCGGTCTCACGTACGCTCCGGTTTGGTCATACTTCTCGTCCGTTCAAACACGAGAAGTCTTACAAGATATTCATTTTCGAAAGGAATAATATAACATAATATTGCAAATGGATTGGCCTACATCACGTGTTGAGGCTTTACATACAACCGTGGTGATTTTGCCAATGATCTCAAGCTTGTCGTAGCAATTGAAGGAATGGTGCGCATGGTCCGTTATGCACAATTCTCAAAACATTCCAAGAATCACTTTTCCCTGCATATTTCAGCACTAAATTCTTGGGCCAAACTACACACTCCACTTTTTTACTGAATACTACACCCCCATTTCCCAATTTCCTCATGCGTTTCCACCATATTCAGCAATTACATGCAGCACCAACTCATCACATGAGCATGTGTAATAGCAAAATTGCATGTCTTCCTCGAATTTCGGAAATGGTGAAGGATGAGGATCTAATGAGGTGAAGCATGAGTTCTGGTGGGTACAACAAACACTGGGTACATGCTAGCAGGAACACTTTCTCTTCTCTGTAGATGCCCGCTTTTAAACCATCAGTATGTTTAACTACTCAAATTCGACACACCCACATGAATATAAACAACCGGAGAATGAGAAAAAAACATGGCAACACGAAACTCTTGTACTAGTGGCCTACTTCTATCCGGCAATCCATAAAGCCAAAAGTAACGTTTGATTTTAATTTCAAATCGAAAAAAGCCCCCAGCGATGACCGACTAAAGAACATTCGTAATTGGAAGCTGCTCGAACCGGAATATTTTCAGCTCACCAATACTGGGAATTGACCGGAAATTACGTGCGCTTCCCACTTGATATCGTGCGAAAGGCAAGGAATCGCTCGTTTTTCTTTCCTCGCATCTGGACTCTCTAACTCTCTCCATTCCCCATTCTCTCAAGCAACTTTCTAGCTACCTAAAGTAAATGCGGCTCGCTTTTTTTATGTATTTCCTGTCTGAGCTCATGAAAGAGAGCAGAGGGAGAGGCGAAAAATGCTTCAATAACAGACGCAGGTTCCCGAAAAACATCTGTTTTAGAAAGAGTATTTTGGGTGGATTTCCGAGAAATGTTCCATCCGGGATACCTAAATTGAACCACATATTATTTTGGGGCTGCGAATGACATTCAGTTCTTTTCATGGGGGAAATTAGTCACTAGCACCACTGTTCTATATACCGACCTAGTGTATCAAATATGTTTGATGTCAGTTCCCAGTAGCCTCCCCCCCCCTAGAGTTCGAGAAACGATTCCAACGTATCTTCATTTTGCACGCTCTTTCACCGCTCGACTGGTTTAAAGAGGGTGAGAAATGAAGTGACGAAGGTCCGAATTTCGAAATCTAGTCCCCACACTCGCAAGAAGTCGTTCGCGAAAATACTGCTTTTTACGAAGGACGGCTGTTATTCCCAAGATCACAATGCACGCGCTGAAGGGTCTCCATGGAAAACAATACGGATGAATGGCTTCCCCCCGCTACTGCACTACCTAGGTCAGGTGCGGCAAGTCCCTGTGAATTTCGATTGTACGCTGCTTTCTAAGGAACTCACTCCGTTGTTCTATTCAGTATATAATACGCGGCTGATTTTCCTGAATTTCTAGTTTACTCTGGAGGAAGCTACTTTTTAAATTTCGAAAACGAGGAACCAATTTACTTAATTTTCCCTGGAAGCAACCTACGCTACAAGCTGCTCTCAGGAGATTCCCCCCGCGGTCTCTTACTGAGCATCGGGTGGATTAGACCCGGGGCCCATGCAATCCAATCTGGTCGACTAACACGATCCGTTCCACCAATTAAACCGGGCCTCCGCGGGTGCAAATTCGATTAGACAATCAGATTGATCCGAAAAGCCGTCGTCATTGCATCTGACTGACGCAAATATTTTCGAATTACTGTAGGCATTCGCTCCAAGACACGATTGTCTTCAAGATTTATTTATTCTTGCGCTCCCCTTTCACTTTGCGTGCGAGAGCTGTCGGATATTACTAAAACATGGAAGCAAGGCTCACTCGAGTGTGTTCTAGGAAGGAGAACCTCATTCTTTGAACACTATAGCGAGCCATCTGATCGAGAGAGAGAGGGAGGGAGGGAGAGCGCGGAATTTTCGGATATTACTAAAACATGGACTGGGTAATTCTGTCGCTGCCCGTTCTCACGTTTACTTGAACATTTTGAAACCGCGCGTGAGTTTTCCCAGATGATGCCCTCAAAAACTAATTTCGAGTATAGTCGATGTCGATATACACAGGGCAAAGATATCACACTTGTACTCTTTATAGTCTCTTACTCTCTGTTCTCTGAATATTTCATCGCAAGAACATATCATTCTGCGTAATTTTTTATCCAACTGGCAAAATACTGTTTTTTTTGTCAAGAGATTATGCATAATGAAGATACGCCTTCTTCCTGGTCCTCCTTGGGGAACATCAGAGACTGCGGGTAATGAGTGAAGTCATGCGCTCGTTAAGAAAAGTGCCTCACTCAAGTCTCACGAGGGGGAAGCGCATTGTAGAACGCACATCATAATCAGATTTAGCCCCAAGCCGGAAATGTTTTCAGCACTTGAAAGTCCTCAGGGAATTTGAACGCTGTCTTTGGCCTCTGCTGGCCTATAATTGGCTATGATAGGACCATGATCAAATATGCAACGGTAAGCTGATATTGTTAGAACAACACGTGAAAACGTAGTATCCATATTCGATTCCAGACACAGAGGATAAAAACCAGTCTCAGCGATAAAAACCAGTCTCAGCAAGCACCATACTAGCCCAATCAAGATAAGCGATGCGGGAAATAACTCTCTGCATTTCTCTATCTAATCGGTCTTGCTTGTGACGTCATCCCTAATCAAAGCCGCATGTTTCGGAGTTCAGATATCAGAACACGCACTGATGCGTCATTATGAACCCTTTTCAATTCCAGGCCAAAAGATCTAAAGATCCAGGCTAAAGATTCCTAAGTAAACGCTCGACTAGCCCAATCAAGACAGCATGTTTCGGAGTTCAGGGACCATCCCTATCCAATCAAGCTGATTGAATAGAACCACGTGCAGTCATCAAATGCAAACGTTCCGGAACACAGACTGTACCGACATTTCGGCGAAAACATTCCTCCTTCGTTTGGATTGGGGCCCAAGACGAAAATAGCCGCTTCATTTCCTTGTTTGGAGTTTGCAGCAGTGGTACGATTGCAAAAACTGTGGAGACTATTCTTTGGGCAATGTTATTACGCAATACGATTGGATTCCGAATACTATTGAGCGGCGAAATGAATTTCAAAAACTTTGCGTTGGTAAGAATGCAGGATTAATTTCTTACTGAGTACAGCTAGTTTAGGCAAACACATTTTAAAAGCTCACCCCTTCCATTCACCGATCACGATACGTTTCGTCTTCTCGTCTAGTGGTTCCTGAAATGCTAACATTACTAGAAAAAAATGAAAATGCACAACATTATACAAGAAGAAAAACAAGATCAGAAAACGAACCTGTGCGCAATTCGAGTCCTTCTTGCGAATCGTGTTCAGAAGCGTCAGCATTTTCCTGAAATTATCATTGAATTAAACGTTTTTCTTCCTTGAAAATGCGGAGTTTGAGCGAAAACAAAAGAAAAAACGGAGAAAAATAGCAATTTCGTAAAGCTGCGGCTACAATTTGTGAATCAAGTATGATACTGATAAATGGCGCTATAGTTGATCAAAAAAAAAGCTTCGAACTACGGTAGAGCGGAGCTATTAACAAGACTACGCCTTTGAACAATGGAGTCATCAATGTCATCTCTGAACCCGGGGGCCCTAGGGAGCAGCGCATGAATAATCCGATTTTGCCGTTATCTTTGTTCTCTCAACTCTCTGACTCCGCAGACAGCACATGTGATAAGGAGAAAGGAAATACCCTCAATAACTAGCGTATGCCTCTTTCTACACTATATCGCAGGTCTGGCAGCAGATAGAGCGTGGGGAGGGCGTTGCCCACGCTTTTTCTCTAAATCTCCCCCCAGTCCCCGGGGACAGTCTCACGTCGTTCACGGTGCCGATTATCTCGTTGTCCCTGCTCTCCCATTGTGACCCTTTTCTATCTCTCAAAATCGAAAATAACATACTACTCACGACATACAGAATACATCCATAATGCAGAATGCGTATAACAGTTCACACAGTTGCTCTGAGACAGGCTGAACGGTGTACCATAAGGATACGACTGAAAACTGGCGCAACGCGAACATTGGTCTAAACTAGACCGCTCAAAGACGAAAGACAAGTTCTGACAGGTTCCTCGCGAGGCAAGGATCATTCTTCTCTTAAGGCTATCATGTTTACGAGTGCTCTCTTGCCCATGAGAGCACATCATGCGACGCATCTGCTTCTGACAGAATGCGGCCTGACTCTTAAAGAAAAACTCGCCACATCCCTGTTCTCTGGCCGCTTCAAAAGGCCAAAGTGTGTGCAGAACAGGAAAAGGGATCTCTGAGAGGCGAATGGGGGACATCATTTCGTAGCCCCCGGGGGCTACAATATGGTGAGGGGTCCCCGTATGATATGAAAAAAATGTTACTTTTCCGGTCAAAAGGAAGTAAACAACGCTACTATGCATTACGCAGGACGGATCGGCGAGAGAGCACGCAGAATTAAGAGAGCATGCGAAGTAGAGCGCGATATTCGGGTAATAGTGATACCTTCATTTCCGACATTCTCTCGGGCGGTTGAGTGATGAGAGAGTGTGAGAAGTGAAGAAACCAATGAATTGCGCACTCTAATGCGACGACATACCTAGTATGAATGAGCAGAAAGCGGGAACGCAAGTGAGATCGTGAACGAAGATAGTTCAACTGAGGCTGAAATAGCGAAAATTAGTCTGCCCGCAGTGTTCTAACGCGCCTTTAGCCAATTTGCGTGATCCCAGTCGTTTTCATTTTTGTAAAGGCGGATTGGGATGGCCTGGATGAAAGGATGTTCGACTTCGCTCTCGAATAATGGAGTGGTGACATGAAAGGAGGGGGAGAGGATCCAAAAGAGGCCTGTCCCGCCCGCCTCCATGCGTAAATACTGCCTACGCACGTCACATCAAAATTAGTGGCGGAGCCGGAAAGTACGGGATCCGGCGTATCGTACCGTTCCAGGAAGGCTGCCGGACTAAATAATGGATCTACAGGTAAGTTTCAGATGCCTAAGACGTGCTTTAAGCTATCTGATGTATACACAACAATAAAGTGAAATCACCCAAAAAGGATAATCCTAGGTGAAAAAGTGGTCGCCGGAATACAATACATGCCTTATTGTTATCGTCTGGGCTCCCCCCTGCGACAATACACTTCAAAGCAATGATCTATTGCTTGGAGGCAATCGCGGGGGGGGGGGAGAGCAAGATGACTGTCAGATTGTGATTTCGTAACAATAACCGACTGTCCCAAAGCAAAGTGAAGTACGGAAAATGATGCCGAAAATTACGCGCAAGCGAGTAGATGTCGTTCTACAAGAATCGTTTCCTAAAGGGTGACCAAAATAATGAGCCCATCGTGGGTGCATTCGAGCTATTCTCTAGCCGGTCTCAGACGAATTCACATTGCGCCGGTGCTAAATGAGCTCACGCGACGTGAAATAAGAAAAAAAGAAAGCAGACGTCAACAATTGCACGAAATAAACGGGAATTATCTGCAAATCTTCTGCTTTGATCATTGTTTTGCCTTTAAACGGGGGAAAATTGGATGTGCGTTCTCAAATCCGCTTGATTTCTAGCTCTGCAAAGCCTGTGATCAAAACAAAATGACTGAAGAATATAATTCGACAAACTGAAAATCGTATCTTCACTACATGCAAAGTCTACAACCGATCGAGTGGTGAGACTGTATTGGGATGTCGTACCGTGTATCGAGTTCTACTAGTGATGACATATCAGCGGGTGCTCTACGCAGTTAACATACTCGCGCTGCCTAACCGGAGAGATGGCGCACGAAATACGGAGATTTGGCGCATTCAACTCTTCTGAGGAGGCCGAGGGAGGGGTGAGCATCTCACAACAAGACGGCATATCTGGTCCTCCTCTCGCCTCGCCAGCAGTACGCCCTCTCGCACAAGCTCCGCCCCTTCCGCGCCCTTTTTTCATAGGTGTCCGCTCTGCTCTTTCTGTTTTGTTCAAGTTTTTGGGAGCGAAGAACAAGGAGATGCCCTCATCAAAGCATGCTGTGTCCTAACCAACGCTCAAGTAAGGAGTCAGAGAGCACAAAAGGAGGAACAACACAAGAAAGATGAGGTCCACGAGTTGTTCTTCCTCCTAACTATATTATGCAGCGATACGATGATGCCCTCATCAGAGTATGCTGTGCCCTAACCAATGCTCCAGATCGTAGTCAGAGACCACAGAAGGAGGAACAACAAATGAGAGTGAGAGATGGGGAAGAGTTGTCGTCTTCCTACTAATGATATCCTGCAGCGATACTAGGATGCCCTCATAAAGACATTATGTGCAATAACAAGGCCGTATGAAGGACTCAGAAACCAGTAAAACAGGAACAAAACATGGGAAATGGTTGCCCATGAGTTGTGTTGTTCCTACTACCTATGCACTGCAGCTCTACTAGATGTCCTCATCAAGGCATGTCAGTCCTAATAATGTCCAAGCCAGAGACCACAAAGGAACGCACGACATAGGGAAATGACCCTCGTTGTTTTCTTCCTACTAATTATGTCCTGCAGCAATACTAGGATGTAATCATTAAGGCATGCTGTGTCCTAACCGATGGAAGAACCCAGATATGTAAAAAAAAGGAACAAAGCATGTAATTGTAGCTGACCTAGAACAGAGAATGTTACAGCAGGTGGGATTGAGTGAGTGCAGACAATTGGCCCATCAAGTAGGCCTAAAATAAGACGCGAATCTGATTGGGCCAATGTAGAATTGAGTAAACGCGACCAGGAAGAGACAAGACTGGAAAGGATGAAGAATACGATCGTTTCCTCCATGTAAAAATACGCCAGGATAATCGGATACAGTGAGAAAAATATCATGTGAATTTATAGGTCGGTTCAGAATTTAAAGTTGGTTTGACATATGTTTCACTAATTCTCCTAGTTTTGTTTTTTTTTCTCCATGCGGAAGAGTTTGGTGGGTGATCCGCAAGGCGTTCAAATACAATAAAAAGTGCAATCGTTGATCGTTCTCAAAAGTTGGGATTGATTACGCCGGATTTCAAGGGCTGTAGAAGGTTAGCTGATTACATGGTTAGGTGACAAATACGTTTCTCTGCTGGTGTAAAGTCTGGAATTTTGGCATTAGTTGATTAGAGGAGAATGGTTATCACTACATCAAAATCTATTTTTAAAACTCAATGAGGAAGCGTTACGTGCCGAATCCATAACAAAAATCTAGCTTATTGTTTATGCGAGACTTCAAGGCACTTTTAAGCTGACGATTAGAGAGGGAAATAGTAGGTGCAATGCGACATGAGTTAATAAGCGTGAGAATCAGTCCACGTAGGGTATCGGTCAGATACGATCGAAGTGAGTTTCACTTATAAGTGGTACATGTTATAAGTGGTACCATAAATGGTGCATGTTCGGGGACATATGAATGCATTTGATGGAATCGCACCCCTTGCAGAAAAATAACAATAAAAAAAACAATGACTCATGTCTTGCTCATTTCACCCCAGAAACGCAAACGTGTGGCGTACGCAAGACTTCAAAGATTAAGCCAGGCTTGCCGGTCTTCACTCATGCATGATCGCCCAGCAGCGGAACAACCATGGAGTAGGGTTCGTTCGAAATAGATATGTTTCTCAACTGACTCACGTTGGATAATTTACTAAATAATATCATTGGGCTGGTGCTTTTAGTGCAAAAAACATAAATTGAAGAGTCAGGAGACTTATTACGTGTCCCCCTTATTTGGAAACAAAACAACTCTTGTTTGCCTCATTCTTCAAAGAATCACCTTCTGCTCCTCTAAAACACTCATGCATGGTCGCCCAGCAGCGGAACAACCAAGGAGTAGGGTTCGTTCGAACTAGGTATGTTTCACAACTGACTCAAGTTGGATAATTTACTAAATAATATGTTTGGGCTGGTGCTTTTAGTGCAAAAAACATAAATTGAAGAGTCAGGAGACTTATTACGTGTCCCCCTTATTTGGAAACAAAACAACTCTTGTTTGCCTCATTCTTCAAAGAATCACCTTCTGCTCCTCTAAAACACTCATGCATGGTCGCCCAGCAGCGGAACAACCAAGGAGTAGGGTTCGTTCGAACTAGGTATGTTTCACAACTGACTCAAGTTGGATAATTTACTAAATAATATGTTTGGGCTGGTGCTTTTAGTGCAAAAAAACATAAATTGAAGAGTCAGGAGACTTATTACGTGTTCCCCTTATTTGGAAACAAAAAATACTCTTGGTTGCCTCATTCTTCAAAGAATCACCTTCTGCTCCTCGAAAACACTCATGCATGGTCGCCCAGCAGCGGAACAACCAAGGAGTAGGGTTCGTTCGAACTAGATAAGTTTCATCACTGACTCAAGTTGGATGATTTACTAGATTGCTTGATTGATGTTGAAAATGCCGAGCAAAAAAACATAAATTGAAGAGTCAAGAGACAATTCTTTTCCAGGGTCCAAACTCCCCCTAAGACTTCTCCACCTCCTACGCTTCCTCTCCCTGATTCCTCATTTGACCTCCCCTTCATTCCAATTGGTGACATTCTTATTGCCATTTCACAATTGGTTCCTAAAATAAATGGTTCTCCTGATAATATTCCAAATTTGGTCTTCACCAAATGCAAATTTTCAATCGCCAGTCCCCTCTCCATCATTTTTAATATTTCACTTACTTCTGGTATTGCTCCCTCCCAGTGGAAAATTGCTCATGTCAAGCCAATTCCTAAAAAGGCCGGCAATGCAGAAATCTCAAATTATCGCCCTATCTCCCTCACAATCACCGCCTCTAAAATTTTTGAAAAAATTCTAATTAATGAGTTAGCAACCTATCTAGATACACATTGTTTGCTAGATGTGCGCCAAGCTGGGTTCCGTAAACATAGAAGCACTACAACTTCCCTTTGCGAAACTCTTTCGTTCTATGCTCTGTCTTTGAGTCGTAAGAAATCAGTAGATACCATATTTTTCGACTATCAAAATGCATTTGACTCTATTGATTTAAGGTTTCTCATGCATACCCTTTCCTCTCTGGGTGTCTCTAAACATATTGTAAAATGGTTCGAGTCATATCTCCTTGGAAGATCTTAGCGTGTCTTTATTGGTAATCTATCCCCTCCCTCTCCTATTATATCTGGGGTCCCCCAGGGCTCAGCAATTGGCCCATTGTTGTGTATCATATACGTTAATGATTTGGGCAAATGCATTCCTCTTACGGTTAAATATAACATATTCGCTGATGATCTAAAAAAATACGCAACTGTTCCTGATCATAGTGCTGATCTCCAAAAAGCTATTACTAGTATAGAGCAGTGGACTACTCAGTGGAACATGACTATCAGTGTTCCTAAGTGTACTGTACTCCATCTTGGCCGCCTTAAAAATATATCGCAATATGTCCTAAATGGTAATATCATCTCCCCGAAAGAACAAGTTCGCGACCTAGGTGTTTTCTTCTCTAGCAACTTGCACTTTGGCCATCATATTGCTCAAATAACTAGAAAAGCCAGGTCCATGTGCAATCTTTTACTTCGATCTTTCCTCACAACCTCGGCTGATATATTGCTTAAGGCATACAAAATTTACATAATTTACCCCGTATCCCTTTCCGTCGCCTTATGAAAAACTCTCCCATGAATGTCCTCCACTCTTCCAACATAAGAATGTAACACGGACTGCCACACAATCCCCACCCACACGCTCGCCCGAGCCCAAAATACCACCTGATCTCCCTTCTTCGACGCCTTCAAGGCATAATCTCTCTCCTACCCTGATGGTGAATAAAGTATAAGTATAAGAGAGCGAAAACCAAAACGACAGTGAGCGAAAACCTCTGCATTTTGTACGATCTTCCGCCGATTCGAAAGAGCGAGAGAACATGTAATTTGAAGAGAGTCAGAGTAACTCACAGTGTGCGGACTAGAGCTGGATTCTCTAGAAACAAGTCTCTTCACTTTGTGTAATCTCGAAGACTAGAGTGAGCTAGACAGCGCGTAAATTGAAAAGTGTCAGAATATTTAGGACCTCGGCGATGCGTGGGGCAGGGCCGTTCTCATGGTGTCTACGTCAGCGAATTGTGGTGCCGGGCAAACAAGAAAATAGAGAGGAGAAGAGAAGGATAGGGAGAAGAATGCGGCACCGTCAATCTTTTGTTGTCTAGAAGGTAGATCGAGAGTGCTTGGAGACTACCAGAGTCGGTTCGGAGTCATGGTACAGTCCGCCAAACATCAGGTCGTATTTTAGTTCAAAAACGGCCAACGCCACGATATAGCTCGTTTCGGAGTATTTTATACTGTATTTACAGTTCGATACAGAAGTATTAATTCCTAATTCCCGGCCTATCTCGGGATTTCCTGGTTCCTCTCTTATGTTTACTGTTCCAGGTCTGTGCCCTTAATTTCATAATCCCCAGCCGTCGGGGGGGGGGGGATTTCCCTCAAATTCAGTGGTCTAGAAGGATATACAACCACAATTAGTTATCGGCGAGTGGACTGCCCTTCCTATTTTTGTATGATCCTCATGCTTGTCTGACTTCCGTATTGCCGAGCACTGCCTCTTCCTGACTTCCTTGAGGACATGGTACCATATGAGGGAGGACATGGTACTATATGAGGGAGGACATGGTACTATATGAGAAAACTAAAGCCTTATTTTTTGGAGAAGCTTGAGGGATTTGTGAGGGTAATCCGCGCAAAATTGACTAGACTCGCGATTGTGTTGTATCCATGAGAACGAGAAGGGATTATCAGTAGACTCAATCCGCAAATATCTAGCAATTGTGAAACTTATGTATAACGAAATACGGTTTGCAACATGAAATGAAACCAAACCGATTTGGCATCGAGAGAAATCGTTCGAAGCGCGGCGAGAGTTTCTTGGGCGGCGTGCCTGAGTCGTCGTCGAGAAGATTCTAAGAATCTCAACGTTCGTTAATTTCTGACCCCCCTTTCAGCACTCTGTTTCAGCTCTCGCTCGCTCACAACAAGGAAAGAGCAAGGCTACAACCCAAAATAGCGACATAATCTCACAAGATTTGCCATCGTCATCGTCGAGGAATTGTTCAACGACGTGGAGAAGGCAGATGCCGTCGGGAGGGAGGACATGGTCGACCGAGATGAGAAACTAGTCGCTACTCTCGCCCTCAGGAGTAAAGCAATGCAAGGCAAATATGAGCAGATCCGCAGATCTATCAGGTAATAGTCTCTTCATTCTCAACGATCTCTCGCATGTCAGCTCCCAGTACGGAGTGGAATCTCTCGAGCGTTTCCGATGCGATTTGCAACTTAGCAACTGCGGATTCCGGGGATTGCCCCGAGTGCAGACTCTCTCAAGTTCACACACTATCTCGTCATCTCTGAACGGCCTTTTCTCTAAATCTCTCCGGTCCGCGCGATGTCTCGTTGAGCAGAGCATTAGAGAAGCTTAGTTCATTGCTCTAAGGAGACTTTTCTTGGAGTGGAAGCTCAGTGATAAGTGGAAAGGTAGTCACAAGACCTGCTTCTGGAAGCTCTCAGGAAGTAGAGTGTAAGAGCAACAACAAGGTCTACAGCTCGAATTCATGATTTAGAGAAGGAACAGATCAGTCCTGCTCTTCTTGGAATCTACACTTCGTGATAAGTGGAAATATAGTCACAAAACCTGCTTCTGGAAGCTCTCAGGAAGTAGAGTGTAAGAGAGCCTTTTCCACTCGACTTCGTGATTCTTTGGAGTGTTTTCGGCGAAAACACGGAAATGAAAGCGCCCAAGAGTCCGCACTTGGCTAGACTGAACTGGGTATGGACTTGCAGCATAAGGATAGATGAGAAAACAAAGCCTTCACGTGAACAGAGCAGAGAAAGAGAAAGAGGGAGAGAGAGAGAGAGAGCATGTAAAATGAAGTCAGACAATTACTCTGTGAACTCATTAATAGACAGCTGCTACATCGCGAGAACAACAAGTTGTCACCCATATCCTGCTGACAACATTTCCTGCTCTTACCATTCTACGTACTCTCGTTCCTACTATGACCGACTATTTCGGAAAAAAGGAGAATGTTGTTCTTTCGCGACAGTCAAGCGTGCAAGATAAACTATGCATACCTCGAGTGATATGTCAAAGACGGGAAGTAAATGTCCGGATGACCAAAACATTGTTTCGGTGGAAGGATGTGAAAGGCCCGAGAGAAACAGTACGAATACCATAGCTGCACACAAAGACATATCACGGGAAGAGTAGCTCAAAACTGGAGCAGTGGTCAGGTTAGGTCGCGTGCTCGAATTACGCAGCCTCCATTGTTCTTCCGAAGCTCCCCTGAGAATCTAGCACCGGCTTTCTCCTTTTTGCGGATAAACAAGGCATTTGGAATCGGGTAGCACCCTATGGGACTCACTGCATTGTTCGCGATCTCCGTTTCTACGAACAATTTCAATTCAACAACATCATATGACTGAATACGCGATTGGAGCGAGGGTGGAAATCCCACTCGTGCATTGTTCAGGACGTTACATACCCACAATGAGATACGGCCAATATTGTGCGCCACGGAATTGAGGGAAGATTGATGACATTCAGAAACGCATCATCTCTACGATCGACTTACGCGCGCATGGCCTCATTCCCACGCACCAGGCAGATCTCAGATTGCGACCTACGCCGCCACATTATTATACCCAAATAGCTAGTTAGAGAACGTGCTAGGCTAAAAGAGCCGAGCGAGGATAAGCATAAGCTATTCTGCAGAAAACACTCTAATCACTATGTCCGATGCTCTTCCGCTGTCTGCCCATCGCAACACCTTCCATTTACCTGGCGCGGGTACATGCATCACTCAACTAGAGCTCAATAAACGGGCCTTCATCGTCTCGTTTCAATGCTCTGACAACAAGATCGGACTCGAGGATGAGTACAGCCTAATGAGCAGCTAGACTCATCGCTTAGCTCGGCTCTGGCGGTGAATATATCACTGATTGCCCATCGCAACACCTTCTATGTATCATAATCAGTGACGGGTGCGCACAGCGCTCTGATTTAGGAATGTCAAGGTATGGCTCACTTTATTATGCTTGCTCTTTCGCCTGTACGACCTAAGAAAGAACACGCCGAATGAAGGGAGTCATTTCTCACGAAGTCATCGCTATTAGACGGGCACTCTTCGCACCACAGTCAATTTACTCAGTTGCGGGTGCGCTCTGCACGCTGACTTAGGCATGACTAGTCAAGAAATGATTCAGCGTGCTCACTCACCCATTAGATGTGTGGGAGTGCACGAAGGATAGACATTTCTAACGAGCCCATTAGACGGGCACCTATCGCAACACCTTCCATTTACCCGGTTCGGGTGCACGGAGCACTCTACTTCCGTGCAATTTGGGCCCAGCTCGGAAAACGACAAAACTCTGACGGTACCATAGTGCTCGATAGTACAATCAATGCGATGAAAATTGGGGGCCATAAATGCGCATGGACACTCGAAATACACTATCGGCGTCAAGTGGTTGTACTTACCAAGGCTGTTCTCATTCATCATCTACTAGACTGAATCACGCCACCGTGTCCTAATGTTTTTTCGAAGGATAAGCCCACGCGAGATGTGAGTAATTGAGGGCAAAGGAACCGCGAAATGGTCAGAATAACATGCATTTTGCAAGCGCTGGGTGCAAACAGCGCTTATTCTGCACTATAGTTAGACATTCGGGTCAATGTCTCTTCATTATACACACTCTCTCGCCAATCGATCGGTCGAAAGAGAGGAAAACGAAGCTACTGCGATCGGAATTCAGAATTCCAGTATACCCTTAGGATCTCCTACGTGCCAGATGGAGTGTTTATTCAAAGAAAAATCCCACGAGAACCGGGTGAGAATTGAGAACAAAATAGCCTCGAAATTGCCACCATAACATTCATTTTGCAAGCGTTGGGTGCAAGTAGCACTTACTCATTTTGCACCGACCGAAAAATATAGAAAGAATACCGTTCGAAATTGGGCTAATCGTCTCAGTTTTCACAGGAGCTGTATCATTTTAGAACTCCAGATGAACCAGATGATAAAGTGCTCAAGATCATCAATTACTTCAGAAACACCAAAAAATGGTTCAGGGAGTGTGCGAAATGAATGGGAGCGATCCGAATTTCGAAAACAACATGTCTTACGATATTTTACCTGCCAGAGAGAGCAATGAATTCCGTAAATTGGACACCATAAATTGGGAGTGAGCATAATAAAGGGCGCTCGAAATAGGGACTAGGGTTCCGGAATTGGGCGTAATGGGGCGTATTTTGAATCATTTTCGGATATGTTTCATGTGCAATATATAGTATGCATATATAGCGCACATGAAACATATCTGAAAATGATTCAAAAGATGCCCAATTACGCCCAATTCCGGAACCCTAATAGGGACATCATCAAGCGCGCATAATGCACTGAATTTGGTCATTAATTTCGGCCTGGGCTATTCTGGATGATTGTCTCTCATTATTTTCCATACTCTCTCCCTGGTCAGAGGGAGCGAGAGAGTGCGCAAAGAGAGGACAGTCAAGGAATGAGAACACTAATGATGACGCGACATCCTTATGAACTATTAGCAGCTGCGATCATTAAAGGTTCTGGCAGCCATGACCAAATTGCAATGCCTTCCCTGTTTCGAGAGCATCTAACCGATCCAAAAAAATAGCACAATGTGCTCTTCGTGCCATGTACAAATTAGCAATGCATAAATGGAGACACTAAGGATGGCTTTGCAAGGAAACGCATCATCATTCTGCCCCCTCTCTCGGTGACCAGCCCTATGATAGAGCACACATAATGATGAGATCAGTGTTACCCTAGCCAAGCCATTTCTAGGTCACAATAATAATGACGCCACCCGCTACATTCCCATGAAAAATTCCCAAGGCATCAGGGAGCATTAATGCATTCTTAGAGCCCACGTTATGCCAAACAACAATGACTGTTTTAGGGTTTCTATTGTTGGAACAAACCTCGCGGGGAAAAACATTCAAGTAAGGCTTCGTAAAAAGTATAATCGTATTACGAAGCACAACATATAGTAAACGTAATGAATTCACGGATTCCGAGGCAATCCGAAGGAAATATGGTTCAGCCCGTGAGTTGCAGAGGATGTTCATTGGGTAGAGCGTGGGAGGGAGAGGGTGTTGGACGGCAGTAGTTAGATACAGAGCTGCTCATTATATGAAACAAAAAAGCGCAACAATGATTGTCGCTATATCAGGAGGAGAGTAAGCATAATAAAAATACGGTTCGGGAAGCCATCCGTAATGAGAAATGCGACTAGGTCGGTCTTTCGGATGGGGCGAGTGAGGAAGTGGGACTGCACGAATTTAGATGAATTTAGTAGCGCCGCCCAATGTGTAAACATCGCGAAAGTCAGCGAGCTTAGACTGAGAGAAGGCACCACGCTGCTTCCTCCCTCATTCTTCAGAACCATCTCAACATTTTACAGAATCAATAAGCCAATCAGTGATATGAGGAACGCAGTAGTAGTGTGAATTGGTGGATCCTTAAATTAAAATTGTTTTTCTTGTAGAGGAAATATTCGGATTGAATCGAAAAAGCTAAAAAAAAAACAAATTTTTGATATTCGTGAAACGTAATCAGAAATAAATCAATCATTAATGAACCAGCCGGGCTTGTGCAACGAAAACAACAAATATGTTTCAAATTTCGTTGACAAATGGATCTTTAATTGATTGTCTACTATCACCTTGAAAATGGTTATGCAATACAAGATTCTAGTTCCTGAAGGCAAGGCGAAGCAGATTTCGAGACACCCAATTCAGTTAAATTCGTGCCGTCCCACACCCTCACCACCCTTACGCGCTAGAGAGGCAGAAATGATCACGACCGCATTTATGTGCCTGGTGCAGCTTGTACTTGACGTTTTGCACATGGTACACAGACTCGAAAGCGATACGGCGTTTTGTAGGAAGGATGTCAGCGAGATTCTCACAGAGAAAAAATATCTAAGCTACAATCCGGAAAGCCGGGCGGACAATAATGGACTCTCATTTCGCTTTGTTCAGCAATGCATTGGACGCACTTTCGTGGTCACACTCACTGAGCCAACGCAGAGCACGTGAAGCTTTTATGAATACTCTTGCAATGAGAGTCGCAGGCTACATTTCTGGGTGCAAAAAATAAGATCTCCAGATGCTGAGGAATAATACAAGAGGATAAACAATTTGTTGAAAGTTTTCAGAATGAAAATTCTGCATAGTGCATTCTCAGAATGAAAAGACGATTGGAAGCATTCAGAAAGTAAATTAATGATAATCTCTTCGGAGAGAGAGGACACATAAGTGTAGAGAAATGGAAATGCCTTGAGAGGATTTTTGTATTATTTTATCTTTTTTTCAGGCAGAAAGAATGCCAAGACGTAATCAACTTTCGTCGACGAACGAGGAATTTGTGAAAATCGTAAAACATTTCGATCTTGTTTGCCACTTTGAGTCATTATTCGGCCGGACGAGTTTGAACACTAAAAATAACCGATATGTTTCAACTTTGATTGATATTATAAATTTGACATGGATCATTTGATTAATTGCATGTCGCATGCTAGGGGAAAAACAACAATATTTAGGCAATGAAGGCCAATTGAACGCAACATGTCTAAATGTTAAACTCGAGAAAATCGCGAAAAATCTCAGGAAATTGGTAACATCTTGAGAGAAGACCCTCCTGAATTAGAGTTTTAGTTTTTTTTCGTGAACACACTTCTCTGACAGCTAAGTCATGATCTCTAATTAACGAGATTCTTCACGGTGCGTGTGAATTTGCAAAAAAGGCAAAAAAACACACTGCGCCAAGAAGGTTAGAGAGATAAAGACGAACAAAAAGCCCAAATGGAATTCTTAGCACCTTGTCCAATCAATCGTTCGAGTACCTTTGCGAATCACATTCAGGAATGAAACGGCTTTATGTTTAGAACCAAGCCAGTCAGCAACTCCTCACGCTAAGGATTGGAGAAATTGACGTCTAGGGCCGGATAATTTACTGCCTCACAATTCACTCGCGCCAAGTGAGTGCGTATTTGGATCAATCGTCTGACTATCTTCAGTTTGCTCGCTCTCTCGTCTCTGTGACCGGTGAGAGAGCGTACAAACCGAGGAGAGTCAGACCATTGATGCGTATTTGATGTGTTTTTACGCCTGCCGATGTCTAGTTTTGGCAGGAAAATAACATCCAAAGTCTAGACTCACTCATCCTTGCTTGTTGAATTACTGCTAGCGAGTAAGACAAATACAAGTCGCGGCGCAGGTAATCAAATGCAATTTCGCTGATCCAGCAAACATAGGAACAATACTTACATTTTAAAGGTTGTTGCCCTACTATAAGAGCCTTCGAAAGGGAAAAAAAACTTAAAGGGAGTGTTGGCAGAAGAATTTCGAACTCGAAACATCAGTGCAAACTGCATTCACCCTGCGTTTTGGCGCAAACTATCCGTCACTTCCTACGCAAAATTCAATCAAATTGCTCACGAGATATATAACGTGACATAACGCGCCGTGTAATGACTCCAACAGTATTTGTCTGCAAAGATCTGCTCTGCACGTGTGCCGATTTAAGTAGAAAACCAGGAAGTAGCACTTCCAGGAAATGTAAAACGGAAGGAGAAGTATGATACGTAAAGATAGAAGTCTCTTAGCCGTCATTCCTTACTGTCATTCCTTACCCACCAAGCGTTTTTAGGCAATTCGAGTAATCAGATGTCTTCCGACAATAGGCTACGCTGATCGAGTACGCTTTGGTGTCAGATCAAAAAAATTAAACGGCGTCAGTAGTCTAGGGTTGTATTGGATGCGAAAAGTAATATTCACTCCCAGAAATCAAGCACGCAACGAGTGGACGAGTTCAAAACGTGACCAAAAACGTGGAATTTCGAAAACACTCAGCACCTCAAGAGCGATTGCGTAAGTACGCTCGTGCTAAGAGCTTTACTTGGGGGGAACGGTGGTAGACCAATGCTCAAGGGTCCACCGGAAGCACCTCTTTATGGTACGATAATGGGAATGTAGGAGTAGTGGTACCACGCCACTTTTTATGCAGTCATAGGCAAAGATAGAACAATCAGAAGGAACATGCGGAAATGGAATCTTAAAAACTAGTGATCACAAAACGGACACGGCAAGTCGTTTTGAATAAGCTTCTATGCCGGCTTTACTCTTGAAATTCCGTGTTGAAGCCGGATTGAAAGGCCGTTTTCTCATCACTAGTAAAGACCACAGCTTTTCCGGAAATCAGAGGGAAATGCTAAGAATGCCCTCGGGGGAGGGGATTGTTTTCGTACACTTTTCGTAGACTTGCTACTTGATGGATGAGTCGCCTGTCACCTGCTCGGAGAGTTCACCTCCAATTGGACACGAGAAGTGCTGATCAGAGAATGCCTCTCTTCGGTTGGCTTACTATCTAGTTTTCTAAACAAATAAGCGAGAACGACAAGCTTGAAGCCAGTAAGCCATACCATTAATTTCTCCAGCAAGTATTTCGAAGAACGTGTGAACTCGTTAGACATTGACCCGAAATTCGGACTATCGACTACGATCAGAAGAAGTTGCTGAATACATTGAGCACTTTCCTCGTTTTTACTCTCTCGATTTGTCTACCCACAGGAGAACTCATGAAATGATCACGCGGCACGAAAGGCCAGCTAATTCAAGGAAGCCTAATTTCGCGTGTTTATGGCTATGCAAAAAAAGGAATACAGTATGAGATGCGACTCGGATCATGGAAGAAAAGGTTGCTGGAATGGCTTGATTCCTGAACAACAGAGCAAGAATGGCTGAGAAAACCCAAGTCATAAATCAACCATGTTGAATGGGACAGAGTAGCAGTCACTTGTCCTTTCCCTAATCACTGAGTCAGCAGACTAATCGAGAAGCAGTCTGCTGAGAATCATGGCTACTACAATTCTCGAAACGAGCAAATAGTGAACAAGAATGATTCAGATAAAATAGCGAGTCATCGAGATAGTAATGCATGTGTTTCATAACTATTTCATAAGCGGTTGTTCGGCAGTGTTACTAATTCTTTAGCGGAAGGTCTTCCAAAAATATAAATTAATTCAAAGAGCTGCGCAAAATTCCGTCCATAGCATAAGCGGGACGGTGAGAGTCGGACTAGTTTTCGAGCAAATGTGCCACGGTCTCTCCATTGTCTGCACTCTTTCACCAATCGACAGGCCGAGAGTGTTTGTATAATGAATAGACAATTATTGTAATTTAGACGATAAAAGCAAAGTTCACATTTGAGTTCAAAGTTTTCACGCATACTACCTAAGTATATTGTTGTTACAGTGATTAATATTTTTGACAAATATGCAAATAAATATACGACAATAAGCATGACCTCGCGTGAGGTAGGCCTTGATTGAGACTGATGCAGGCTTCGTGGAGACTTGCGAGTTCAGACTAATTCAAGTATGTTTCATGGTTATTACATAAATCTAGTTTTGTTCAGCGGTCAATTCCACTTCGGGGCTTATTTCAATCAGAAATACTATCAAAGACAATGATATAGCGAAGCTGAGAAATTGAAAAAGTCAGAGATCCCAAAGCAGAGTTCAAAGTTGAGACTCTCGCCTGACGTGGAAATTCGGCGAAAAAAGAGGCGAGAAAACGAGAAGAGTTGACCAAATTAAGGGAGGACCAGCCGCCGAGACACGGAGACACTGAGAATCTGAGACAACGTGTGGACGATATCTCACTCTGTCTCCCTCTCTCTATCTCTCACTCTCCCCCCTCTCTCTCCATCTCACACAATCTCTAGGCTGGTCATCCAAATGAGTACATGGCAAGAGGACAGTCAATTCTTGCGATGTCCATGACTGAGAGTACGTGGGGACGGGCTCATTCCAAGCGCATTCTCTCACTTTTGGGTGTTCTCTCACCGGTCAGACAAACGAAATAGCATGTGCAAGGATGATGGATTTCTTGCAAAGCCACTACGAATCTCGAATACAACGAATTTTGACAAGTGTGTTTCAATTCAAGAATGCTTCATTTTATTGTTTTCTTCCAACAAAATGGCAAATATGTTTCACGCCGATTTCATTGATCGGGTTTTTGGCATTGCTCAATGCTACTTTTGCATGTGACTCACAAATAAAATCAAATAAAACGACCAACGTCTGTGAAAACGAAAATGAGAAAATCAGAGATCCAAAGCCGAGTTCAAAGTTGAGACAAATTCCTAACATGGCAATTCGTCTAAAACGAGGCGAGAAAGCGAAGAAATGTAACCAAATTAAGAGAGGGCCCGCAGCCGAGACACTGAGACACTGAGAGAACGTGGGGACTGGCGCCTTTCTAGCGCACTCTGTCATTCTCAAACACCCTCTCGTCGGTTAGAAATATGGTTGCACGCGCAGAATTAGTAGAGGCATTGTGAAGTCAGTCATAGTAAGAGAACTTCTGGACGGGCTGATTTCGAGCGGGTCCATCATTTTCGTGTGCGCTTTCACTTGTTAGACAAACGTATACGGAGAGGCATTTCTGACAATGCCTTCGGAATCCCGAATAGGACACTTTTTTAACAAGTGAGGTCCAGTCCCTTTTCATTTTGTCCCTTCCTCCGACAAAGTGGCAAATATGTTTCACCCCTTTTTCGTAAGCAGGAGCAGTGGACAATGTTGTTACTGGACACAGGTCTATCAAAGATAAGCTCCAAAAAGCAAAATCAATAATGTCAGAGATCCAAAACAGAGTTTAAAGTCGAAATTAATGGAAATATGTTTCACGACCATTTCATAAATTTAGTTTTTGGCTGTGATCAATTTCCATTCGTCGAGCAGTTCAATCAAAAATACTTTCAGTGATACAATCCTAAAAAAGTAGCGAAATTGAGTGAAGTCTGAGCTCCAAAGTAGAGTTCAAAGTTGAGACAGATTCCAGACGTGAAAATTCGACGAAAACGAGGCGAGAAAGCGAAGCAGTTGACCAAATTAAGGGAGGGACAGCCTCCGAGACATTCCGAGCGCACTCTCTCACTTCCCCATACTCTCTCGTCGGTCATCAGCCCCTGACTTAGTTGTTTGTGCGAAGAAAAGAAGGAAACCCGCCACGGGTAGTTTCTTGGAAGGGCGCTTCCAAAGAAATGGCTGATGAAGTGAGTTTGCCTGGGAGCAGTACTTAGTTTGGTTGAGCCATACTAGTTGATGTGCGCAAATTCTGAGAGAGTAAGAGATCACATGGGCGCCCGGAAGTACACGTCTCGAAGGTGCGAAATGTTTCACACACTCGAACAAATTTGGATCCTGATTTAGTAGACGAAATTAGTGATCAAGTGGCAAATGTTGCCGGGAATTGGAAATTGGCAAAAAGTCACGCAACATGGCATCAGAAAATGTCTGGGAAACTTCTCAAAAATGAATATTGCAAGTGTGTCGAGCCATCAATCAATCATTTATCAAATCAGGCATTAGATGCTCAGATGAGGATGGGCCGATATTCTTCATAGGGTGCACTCCACCAGTGTCTGCCAATAGCTCGGGATAGGTCGTCTCTCCAGCGTGCCCGGGGCTTCCCAGGAGGACGATTCCTGTTGTACGGCGTCCAGACTGTAGTTGCGCGAGACCACTCATTCAGATCCTTTGTCTAATCTTGAGGGCCCAGCGCGCTTTTCGTTTCAGTCCCTCCTGTATCCAGTCTCGCAGCTTCGTAATATCCCGAATATGCTCATTCCTCCAACGATCTCTCAGCGTAATTCCCAGCAGCTTACGTTCCATCTTCCGCTGAGTCACACTCAAACGTTCCTTTTCGCTCGATCGCAGCGCCCAAACTTCGCATCCGTAGAGTACAGTACTTGTTACGCAACTTTCGAAGAGCCGTCTCCTAATCTTCATGGGAAGATGACGTGACGATAGAAGATGAGATAACTTGCTCCATGCATACCAGCCTAACCGAATCCGATGCTTAATCTCGTCGGAATGATCTAGGGGAAGACTGATTCTCCCTCCGAGATAGGTTGCACTTTCGACGAAATCGAATCGCATGTTATTGATGACGATTGGATTGTGGGTAGAACTGCATGAGGTAAGTAGGTAGGTCTTTGTTGCATTCACCTCGAGACCAACTCTACTGCAAGCGTCCATCAGTTTCTTCAGCATTCTTTCCAATTCCGGGCGAGATTTTGCAACGAGAGCCACGTCGTCAGCGTATTCCAGGTGGCAAAGATTTCTTCCGTCTATTCGAATCCCGTCGTTTTCCCAGTCAATGTCGTTCATGGATAAGCGTAAAACTGCGTTGAAGAGGCGAGGGGAGAGAGTATCTCCTTGTCTGACACCTCTTTTTACAGTCACTGGAACGACCTCGTCGTTAACTCTAATGAGTGTAGAGGAGGACTCATAGAGATGACGTAGGAGGTTGACGAGGTTGGGATGGGCTCCGAAGGAGAAGAGGGCGTTCCAGCAGGCACTCCATTCAACGCAGTCGAGGGCCTTGCGGAAATCGACAAACGCGATGTAAACAGCGATACCGTACTCGTGTGCTCTTTCTGCTACCTGATTGATCGTATGCAGGCTCTCGAGGGTGCTGAATCCGCGGCGAAAACCAGTTTGGGTCGACGATTCATTCTTTTCCAGCACTTCCTCGAATCTTCTCAGAATCACCCGTGTCATCGTCTTGAGAGTGACGGTGAGCAGCGAAATGGGGCGGAAATTGCCGATGTTCTTTGGGTCTCCTTTCTTGTGCAACAATGAGACGATTGCTTCTGTCAGGTTGCTTGGAACTGCGTCTCCGGCAACCAGTCGATTGAGCAGATCAGCAATGTCTTGGGCCAAGTGATCTCTGGAGTGGTAGAGCATCTCAGGGAGAATCCCATCCGAACCAGGGGAGTGACCGCATTTCAGGAGAGACATCGCATGCCTGATCTCATCGGGTTGGAAGGGCGGCAATGGGTCTAGAGCGGGAGGGGGCACAGTGAGAGGAAGCTGTATTCCTGGGGTGTAGAGGCCATCGTAGAAGGTCTTCACAGCTGTCTTGGTTGCTGATTGAGAGAGTGCACCAGAGACAGGGTCGGGGACGAGAAGACGCTGCTTCGACGACTGAAGGGACAGCATACACTTCACAATACTCCTTCCCATTATTGCTGCTTGCCGTGCTTGTTCCTCCTTCCGTCTCCTAATGTCCGCTATGAGACTCGCACGAGCTGCTTTGCATGCGACGGAATAGGCGACAGTTCCTTGCGAGTTGGATTGCAATTGATGTCGCGTGGCAAGAAGGTTCTTCGTTGCGGCCGAGATCCAGGGTGGGGAGTGGCGCTTCCTCCAACAGTTGACTGCCGCGGTCTCAGTGAAAGCCTTGATCTTGTAGTAGGCATCGGCGGCAGTGTTGGGGCGACCAAGGGGCAGTGACGCAAGGAGGTTTGCGTTGGCAGTAAAAGCGGTGTGATCAAAATCTAGCCGCTTCCTGCATCTTTTCTGCCTCACCTTGTCGGGTAGAGAGAGACATAGACGGACGAGGCGATGATCCGAGTTGAATTCGAATCTTCCAACGACTCCGCAATTGACTACTCTCGCTGTGCTGCAACGTAGTCAATTTGATTGAATGTGGAGCCGTTGGGGGAGCGCCAGGTCCAGATCCGTCCGAGCCGTCTCTTGGGGAATGTGTTCCATAGCCTGATCCTGTTCCTCACACAGACTTCAGTGAAGGTCCGTCCGCGTGAGTTCGGAGTCGAGGACGCGAAATTACCGACATATGTTTCATTGCCAGGTTCTCTCGCCACTCGACAGTTGAAGTCGCCGACCAGGATGGGCATGTGGCCTCTCGGGGCACTCTTCAGGGCGGTCTCAATCTGGTCCATGAAGTCCTCGTACGCCTGATCGTCGTAGGAAGAGGTTGGGGCGTAGGCGCAGACCAGAAAGAGCCGCAGGTCTGAGAAGTAGAGAGTGGCCAAGCGGGGGGAGAGACCATTGAACACGGCTCCGCGCGCAAGGTGCGGTCGGAGTAGAAAAGCCACGCCCGAATGGAACACTACAGTGCCTGAAGACTGAAGGTTGAATGAAGTCCTAGACTCCTTGAATGAAGTCCTAGAGTCCTAGACCCACAATCCTAGACTCCTGCACTGCAAGCAACATGCTCGAACATGATCGTTATTTTAGGGACAAATTAGATACCATAGGGGTGAAAAAGTACACTGAGCTCGACATCTCATGAGAATCCCTAGCATGAATGTGAAATATGTCAACGATATGCACCCATGGCTAGGCCACAAAATGGAAATGAGAAATATAGCAAATACTTGTCTAGACTTGGCCAAATGTCAGAGGCCGGCCGAACGTGATTTTTTTTTGAGAAATTAACCAAATTACCTGAATTTATGAATTTAATTTTATTTATTTCTGAATTTAATTTATTTATGATTCTCCTACAAACCAGACGCTGATTGGGCGAGTTCGCAAGCGCTATCAAACACTCCCTTAAGCATCGAGGTCAACAATCAGCAGAATGAATAAGGCGCACTGCATGAATACAACTCAGATATGACAAGACACCGAGATGATCGCTTTGCTTTATTTGGTTTGGTGATATTTTGAACGCCTTAAAAATGAGCTCAAAGAAGCTAATGACTGCAGAGTAGAAAAAAAATGGGAAGCCCCAGTAATGGCTGTACATTTAGAGATTTCAAGAAAATTTTCCTTTTCCAAACATCCATCATAAATCAAAGTGCGATAATGGCTAGCATCAAAACAACGTTAGTGCTCATTTGTTGTCATTTCGCTATAGAATTGGAAGCTATTCTTGTCTGGGATTTGGATGTCTTCGCAAGAAAGTAATCTCTGCATTATTCGTCCTCTATCGGCGAACGGGCCGGTGAGAGAGCATGTACCATAGATAGAGTTTTTTTTCTTTCGCGAAGCCATTATTGTCTAAGGAAGATTCATGTATGTCTTCCCGCTTGACGGCATTATTCGGTTCCTTCCGCTTTTCGGGGAACGACTCTGTCAAAAAAGGATGTGCAATTTCGAAAATATCACCGGGGGGAATGAGAATATTCCACTTAGCTCAACATAAGGGAGCGTTTAAATGATTACCGTATATTCGGATTTTTAAAAAGTCGATGTTTGTCACAGCCAATCTCTCGAAGTGAAGGTCTTCCGAAATAAATACCAAAGTAGATATCAATAAGTGAAGGAAAAATGACTAAAACATCGGACTGGAAGTAGCATTTAGTTTTGCACCCAGCTCCTGGCACATGGCCAGGGCTGCGAGAGGGCCGTTAAGCTTTCCTGCTTAGTAAATTCACGTGCCTAATCCTGTCTCTTCCCGTCAGACGGAGGGTTTATTCTGTTCCTCCTTTCTCAGAACGCCCAAATCGTTGCATGAATAAAATGGCCAATTGTGCCGAAATATATCAGTTTCTAACAACGGTTTCAGCACTAGGCCGGATGAGAACTATGACGACATTCCGCATTTGATATATCAAGGGCGGCATTCCTTCATTGTTTTCGTTCGGCCAAGTGCCGTTTCAACGCATTGGCCTAACAAGAGCTGCGCAGTTGCCGCAAAAAATGCAGCCAACTCGTAAGGCGAACACATATACGAAAATGCATGTTTTGCGCGCTCGAGGACCGGTTATTTGGTGCTCAACTCGAGAGGGAATTAAATATCCATTCGAAATTGAAAATGAGTCGCGCATGAAAACAGTACGGTGAAGAGCAATTTCCATGAAAAACAACGTATTTCATGCGACTGAAAGTAAGGAAAGAACCAAGACTCTCTCACGCCCTGCTGCCCTGGAGTTATCAGTCAACAATTTGCGAGGCTAATCACACAATAGGTGAACTAATAGAATATGTGTTGCGACAGAAGAACTACATGATGTAAATCCCATTTTGATAGTTTGAGTGAGCTGTAAGTGATGGAATCATGAGAAAGTGAAATTTACACTGAAACGCTGAAGGGTTGAATTTTAGACAAAAACATCTTATTTCACGTGCGGAATAACAGGACGATCATCCCATCTTGTCGCTTTGAGTGAGTATCTAAGACTCTGATGACGGAGTCAACAGATAAAACATATTTAAAAATGCGAGAACCAGAGAAGTGAACCAGCTCGTGACATTGCCAAGAAAAACCCCCGATGGAGGGGCGATAGTTGTTAGCAGATTTCGAAGATGGCGTTGCCTAATCAAAATTGCACAATGAACTGCTCGAATTTGGCAAACATCAACAAATCAGCGGCCACGTCACAAATTGATGTATGAAAAGCTGACTTTAAAAAAAATATTGTATGTGTTTCAGTATGCACCCAAATCAATACATTGTTGATAAGAAATGATCACTGATTGATATTGAAACGAAATCAAATTTTCTCACAAAAAACAGGATCTAATGTAGTGTTTAATATCAGAATATGGTTTCAACTAACTGGTTTCAAAGCGAATTTTTAAAATATTGCGATTGCTATTGGTAGATGGAGAAAAGGAAGCCGATGCGGAATCGATATATTTTAATGTATGTCATCTACATCAGCCCAATCAAAATAACGTGGAAATAGTGAGGGTAGAAAGAAAGTGTGAGTATTAGATTTTTTTCAAAAGGAAAGGCTTAGTGGAACGAGCAGATCCATTCCAGGAATTGCTACCTAAATACTCAGGAACAACCGGCCATCCCATAAATCACTCCCTTTGTTGCCTGACTTAAGGGCTTGGGGGCTTAATCTGAGCATACTAGGAAGAAAAGGGGTGCTTGCACGTTTACTTATGCGGAAAGGATAGGGTATGCGGAAAGGATAGGGTTCATTTTTTTTCGTATTCTCTGGAAAGGTAGTCACAAGATCTGCTTCTGGAAGCTCTCAGGAAGTTATGTGTAAGAGCAACCGAAAGTTCAACTTCTTCACTCGACTTCGTGATTCTTTAGAGTGTTTTCGGCGAAAACACGGAAATGAAAGCGAACCAGAGTCCACACTTGGTTAGACTGAACTGGGTATGGACTTGCAGCAGGAGTATAGATGGGAAAAGAGAGCCCTCACGTGAACGAATGAGTGGACAGAGAAGACAGCTGTCCCGTCGCGAGAACAACAAGTTGTGACCCATATGCTGATGAGAATATTTCCTGCTCTCGCCATTCTGCGAACGCTCTCTTCTACTATGACCGACTATTTTGAGAGAAGAGATGATAAACTATGTATTACTCTAGCACGCTGTCACCGAATGGAAGTGAATGTCTGGACAACGAAAAAGCATATCGGAACAACTAAAAAGTGGAGCAGCCGTACCGGGGGGTCGCATGCTCGAATGACTCAGCCTACATTGTTCTTTTGACACTCCCCTGAGAATCTAGCACTGGCTTTCTCCTTTCCGCGCATAAACAAGTCATATGGAATCGGGAATCATATGGAACCTATATATGGAACCTATAAGTCATATGGAACCCTATGGGAATCATTGCATTGTTCGCACACGGAGGATTCTGCGAACCATTTTCAATTCAACAAGAGCGGATGATTGAATTCGCGATTGGTGCGAGGGTGGAAATCGCGCTCGTGCATTGTTTAGAATGTTACATACGCACCATGAGATAGGACCAATATTATGTGCCACGGTATTGAGGGAAGATTGATGACATTCACAACCACAATTCCTAGTTCTCTACGATCGGCTTACGTGCCCGTGTCCTCATTCCCACACACCAAGCAGATCTCAGATTGCGTCCTACGCCCATAAATTATTATTCCCAAATAGCTAGTTAAGGAACGTGCTAGTTTAAAAGAGCCGGCCGAGGATAAGCATAGGCTATTCTGCAGAAAATACTCTAATCACTATGTTTGATGCTCGTCCGCTGTCTGCCCGTCGCAACACTTTCCATTTACCTGGCGCGGGTGCATGCAGCACTCAACTAGGGCTCAATTAACTGGCCTTCATCTGGTCGTGTGTTTCAATACTCTCACCACTAGATCGGACTCGAGAATGAGTACAGGCTAATAAACAGCTAGACTTGACTCATCGTAGCTCGGATGTCAGTTCTAACTAATAGGAAGCTGATTGCCACTCGCAACACCTTCCATTTACTCAGTGACGGGTGCGCAATGCACTCTGACTTAGAAGTGACTAGTCAAAAAATGAATCACTTGATTCTGATTGATCTCTCCCCTGTCTGACCAATGAGAGGGCATAAGGAAAGGAGAGATAAATTTCTTGCGAAGCCATCACCATTAGACGGACACTTCGCAACACCTTTAATTTACTCGGCATGGGTGCACAGAGCTCTCTACTTTCGGGCAATTTTCGCCCTCTGAACGGAATCGGAAGGCAACATAAGTATTACGGTCACATACGTGCAGGAGAGAACAACGAATTCAAAGCAAATTGGGGTATCATATACATAGAGAAGAACACAGGAAAAGCGGAATATACATATGTATATATTTGTATTTGTATATTTGCGTTTTCCCCAGCTCAATATCCGACCCCATCCATCATCGAGCAGAATGAACCAGGCCACCTTGCCCTAATATAATTCAAAGGATAAGCCCACGCGAACCGTGTGATAAATTATGAACAAAACAGCCTCGAAATGGTCACAATAACATTCATTTTGCAAGCACTAGGCGCAAACAGCGCTTATTTTTCACTAGATTTATTCATTTTCAGCACTCAATCCAACGAAAAATCGTGGAAAATGAAGTTGCGGTCAACCAAAATTCGAACACCAAGGGACAACGACTCATTCGATATCCTACGTGCCACAGGGAGCAATGAATTCCGTAAAATGGAGACCATAAATTGGGAGTGAGCATAATAAAGAGCTCTCGAAATAGGGACATCATCAGGCGCGCATAATGCACTGAATTTGATCACTAATTTCGAGGGCTATTCGGGATGATGGCTCTCTTCGTTTCCCATACTCTCTCGCTGGTCAGAGGGAGCGAGAGAGTACGCAAAGTGATGAGAGTCAAGAATTGTAAACAATAATGATGACGCGACATCCTTATGAACTATTAGCAGCTGCATTCAAGGTTCTGGCAGCCATGACCAAATTGCAATACCTTGACGGTTTCGAGACGATCTCACCGATCCAAAAATAGCACAATGTGCTCTTCGTGCCATGTAAAAATTAGCAATGCATAAATGGAGACACTAAGGATGGCTTTGCAAGGAAACGCATCATTCTGCTCCCTCTCTCGGTGACCCGCCCTATGATAGAGCACACATAATGATTAGATCAGTGTTACTCTAGCCAAGCCATTTCTAGGTCACAATAATAATGACGCCACCCGCTACATTCCCATGAAAAATTCCCAAGGCATCAGAGAGCATTAATGCATTCTTAGGGCCCACGTTTTTGCCAAACAACAATGCCTGTTTTAGGATTTCTATTGTTGGGACAAATCTCGCGGGCAAAACCATCCAAGTAAGGAATCGCAAAAAAATATATTCGTATTATGAAACACATCAGATAGTTAACACAATGAATACGCGGATTCTGAGGCAATCCGAAGGGAGAAATATGGCTCAGACCGTGAGTCTGGGGAGGGTGGAGGGGTATGGGACGATTGTCTGAAAGCCATTTCTAGTGAGAAATGAGGGACATTGAAATGCAAGAATGACGGTCTTCCGAGGAGTGAGGGAGGGGTGTGGGACGGCGCGAATTGTGGGTTCGCAACAATGACCGCTATTAGACGCACGTCAGGAAGAACGTAGGCATAATCAAAATAAGGTTCGGGAAGCCATGCATAGTGAGAAATGCGACTGGGTCGGTCTTTCGGGTGGGGCGAGAGAGGAAGGGGGTGTGGGACGGCACGAATTTAGATGAATTTAGTAGCGCCGCCTCATGTATAAACGCTCGCGAAAGTCGGCGAGCGTAGACTGAAAGAAGGTACGCTGATAATGTTTTTTTGGCAGGAAAATAACGTCCAAAGTCTAGACTCACTCATCCTTGCTTGTTGAATTACTGCTAGCGGGTATGAAAAATACGTCGCGAGCGGGGAATCAAATGAAATTTTGCGGTGCCAAAAATACAGGAGCAATGATTACATGTTAAAGGTTGCCCTACTATAAGAGCCCTCGGAAAGGTAAACAAAAGAGTTGGGAGACGAATTTCGAACTCTAAACACCAGCGCAAACTGCATTCGCCGATGCATTTTGGCGCAAACTCTCCGTCACTTCCTACGCAAAATTCAATCAAATTTCTCACGAGATATATAACGTGACATAACTCGCGCCGCGTAATGACTCCAATAGCATTTGTCTGCAAAGATCTGTCCTGCACGTGTGCCGATTCCGGCAGAAAACCCATAACTTCCAGGAAAATTTAAATTGAGCGAGAATTATGACTTCGAGAAAAGATTCCACGGAATCTACATTAAAAACATTATCTCGTCGGTCGACCATTCGAGAAAGTGTGAGAAATGAAGGCACCACTATATCCTTCTCTAATTTTACAGTATGATACGTAAATCAGAAATATTCAACCGTAGATGCACAACTAGTATAGAAGAAACTAGTCTCGAAAATAGTTGATAATCAACGCTACGGTGGATGTTTTCAGTGAAACTTTCGTGGTTTTCTTCAGAATACGTCGATGTACATTTTCCGATAATAAGCTACGGTGATCAAGCACTCTTTTGTACTGGCAGAGGGAATTAGTAAGCCTCTGATCAGAACATAGCTTCAGAATAACAAGTCTAGATTTTTAATGGCAAGCAAAAGCAATATTCACTCCCAGAAGTCAAACATGCACGTGTGGAGGATTTTCAAACGTGACCAAAAACTTTGGAATTTCGAAAACACTCGGAACCTCAAGAGCATGTGCGTAGGCAAGCGCGTGCTAAGAGCTTGGCTTGAGGGAACGGCGGCGGACCAATGTTCAAGGGTCTACCGGAAGCACATCTTTATGGTACCACAATGAGAAAGAGTATTGGCTCTAACGGCATTGTTGGAATAGTTTCTTAGATTGTTGTGATAGAACACTCAAAGAGAAAGAGCGGAAATACAAATACCAAAGCTTCTCTGGATTCCGCAAATCAGAGAATGCTTATAACTCTCGCGGGGGTGGGATTGTTTTCGAGCACTTGAGAGTCTCAAGTTGAGACTGGCTAATTGGTGGATGAGTCTCCTAATGTCACCTGCTCGAAGATTTCGCCTAAAAATGGACAAGATAAGTGCTGATCAGAGATCAATCATACTCTTTGTGGCAAACTGAGTATGCATGAAATAGAAATAAATCGTCCTGAAAATGTAATGGGGAAGTATCAGGCACGTGTTACTTATTCGTGGAATACTCTCCGATATATTGGCCGTATCTCTAAGGTCGAAAACAACATGCGGAACAAAGCAAAAAAACTGTAAATAGGCGGGCTGAGAGTAGTTATGATTCAGTTATCGTAGACTGAGAAAATTGTGGCACAAACTATCACTAGTATTTCTTTACGCACAATCCATAAATCAAATGGGACAGAGTGAGTAGCAGTCACTAGTCCTTTACCTAATCACTGAGTCAGCAGACTGCTCGAGAAGCAGTCTATTGAGAATTGTGTCCACTACAATTCTAAAAAGTATGTTTCAATTGAAATGGGAATCATCGAAGGCAGTGCATGTGTTTCACAACTATAGCATAATCTGTTGTTCGGCAGTGTGACTAATTTTCTTTGGATCGTTTCCCAAAAATTATATCAAATGGATCTGAGCAAGGTACATGTGTCTAGGTATGGAGCCTAAGGTAAGGCTGAAAAAAAAGTTTATTTTTTCATAAGTCTGGTTTTTGATAGTGGTCAATATCTGTTCCGAGCTCGGTTCAATAAGACATAATCTCAGAGAAACGAACTGTTCAAAGTGTGCCTATGTAAAACATTGACATTGAGAATGTCAGTGAACCAAGGCAGAGTTCAAAGTTGATATTAACGCACATATTTTCAAACGCCCTATTTCATAAATCTAGTTGTTGGCATTGGTCAACTTCCATTCGACTCACTTTTCAATCGAAAATACTATCAAAAACAATGGAATGTTCTTCTGGCGAATCTAAATTGAGAAAGCCAAAGATCTCAAAGAAGAGTTCAAAGTCGAGACTGATGCGTGACGTGGCAATTCGACGAAAACGAGGCGAGAAAGCGAGGCGAGTTGACCAAAATTAAGGGAGGGCCCGCCGCCGAGACACTGAGACACTGAGAGTACGTGTGAACGGGCAGCATTCGAGCACACCCTCTCACTTTCGCGTGTTCTCTCTCCGGTCAGACAGACGAGATAGCACGCTGTTTGAGGACAGGCGTTTCTTTCGAAGTTACCCCTTTGGAGAGTACGTGTGGACCCTCTCTTTTCGAGCGCAATCTCTCTCTTCCCCACACTCTCTCGTCGGTCATCAGCCCCTGACTTAGTTGTTGTGGAAGGAGAAAAGGAAACCCGTCACGGGTCCTTTCTCGGAAGGGCGCTTCCAAAGAAATGGCTGATGAAGTGAGTTTGCTGTGAGCCGTACTTAGTTTGGTTGAGTTAGGCTAGTTGATATGCGCAAACTTTGAGCGATTAAGAGAGCAAATGAGTGCCCGGATGTACAAGTATCGAAGGTGCGAAATGTTTCACACACTCGAACAAATTTGGATCCTGATTTAGTAGACCAAATTAGTGATTAAGTGGCAAATATTGCCGGGAATGGGAAATTGGCAAAAAGTCACGCAATATCGCATCAGAAAATGTCTGGGAAACGTCTCAAAAATGAATATTGCAAGTGTGTCGAGCCATATCTAATTGCAAGATTCCGTGCCTGAGACCGATGAATTATGCTCGAACGTGGATAATTCGCCAGGGCAGATAATTTAGGGGTGAACGACAGTATGAAATCAAATCAGGATTATGAATCGCATAGAATGAATGGAATATGAAAGTGATACGACAAGGATATGTCAAGGATATGTCCCCATGCCTAGGCAACTAAATGGGAAAAGAAACGAAGAGCTAATACTTGTCTAGACTTCTAACGCGGCAGTTTTTGAAGAACTTACCCGAAATTCTCCGATTTTTTTCTACATAACTGGAAGAGACTGATATGCAATTCGCAAGGGCTATTGGACACTCCTTCAAACATCGAGGCCAGTCAGCAGAATAGTTAAAGCAGTCCGCATGACTACAGCTCAAATATGGCAAGAACCGAGATCTTCGCTTTGCTTTATAAAGCAAAGCGAAGATCTAAAGATATAAATATGGATTTTTGATCTTTTGAACGCCGTATAAATGGGCTCAAAGAGGCTAATGACAGTAGAGTAGAAAAATGGGGAATCCCCAGTAACGGCTGCATATATCTCATGCCATTTTTTCAATCATCCTTAATAAATCAAAGAACGATAATGACACGCATCGAACTAACGTTCCTGCTATTTTTTTTGCGTTTCGCGACACGATTGCTACCCATTCCTGTCTGGGATTTGGATGTCTTCGCAAGAAATTACTCTCTTCTTGCTGTGTCCTCTCTCGGCGATCGGACCAGTGAGAGAAGAATACCAGAAGAAAAAAGAATACAGAGCCGAATTCGCTAGTCAGTTTTGTGTCTAGATTTGGCCGGCGATCGAACCAATGAGAGAGAGGAAGCACAATGAAGAGTGTCATTTTTTGCGAAGCCTTTCTTGTCTATGGAAGATTCATGTGTCTCTTCCGGGCAGACAGCTTTATTCGCTTCCTTCCGCTTTTCGAGGAACGCCTCTGTCGGAAAAGGGTTTAGCGGTGCAGATACAAGGTCCTTTCAGTAAACCTAACAAAAAGCTTTCAAATGATCCTAAAGATGTCATGAGGAATTCGTCGATGTATCGACAATTTGGAATACCAGAAAGTGGGTACCATGAAGGAAAATTGCCCACCAACAATTTAAATAATGTCGACATGCTAATTTAATGACTGAAAAAAGTGTCTAGTTTTGCAACGAACCCGTGACACATGATCAGAGCTGCGAGAGGGCCGTTAAGCCTTCCTGCGTAGTAAATGCACGTGCCTAATCTAGACTCTTCCCATCTGTCAGACGGGGGTTGCTTCTGTTCCGCCTTTCTCGGAACGCCCAGATCCTTGCATAAATGGAGTGGCGATTGAACGGAGATAGAGCGGTATATTTCACTAGGTCGGATGAGAACTATGACGCCATTCCGTGTTTGATTTATCAAAGGCATTATTCGGTCATTGCTCTCATTCGAACTAGTGCAATTTCAATTCATAGAAGTAGCAAGAGCTGCGCAGTTGCCGCAAAAAATGCAACCAACTCGTAAGGCGAACACATATACCAAAATGCATGTTTTGAGCGCTCGAGGACCGGTTATTTGGTGCTCAACTCGAGAGGGAATGAAATATCCATTCGAAATTGAAAATGAGTCGCGCATGAAAACAGTACGGTGAAGAGCAATTTCTAGGAAAAACAACGCATTTCATGGGAGGAATGAAAAAAGTAAGGATGCGGGTCTCACGTACTGTCCTGAAAGTGTCAGCGAGCTATACTTATGCTAGCCGTATATTTTATAAAAAAAAATATGCTATGAAGTGTTGTGACAGAAGAACGACAGGAAGAAAAGCCCATTTTGATGGATTGAGTGAGCACTGAGTGATGGAATCAAGTGAAATGTACACTGAAGCGTGGCAAAAAAGGGCTGCAAAACAGCTTATTACACGCGGCGAATGACAGGATGCACAGCCCATCTTGCTGCTTTGAGTGAGTACTCTAGCCTATGACGATAAAGTCACGAGAGAAAACATATTTTAAAATGTAAGAACGAGAAATGCGAACCCGCTCGTGACATTTTCAAGAAGAACCCCGAAGGAAGGGTGATATATGTTAGCCGAATTTGAAATAAAGTCTGAATCTACAGACATTCTTTATATCAGTCAACGTAGCCGAATATCATTCGAAATTTGCGTATACATGAATTGTATTTTGAGTCGTTGCAACTGGACTAATCGTCGCTCTAAAATAGGTGTCAGGCAGATGATTCTTAGTGGATCGTTATGAAATGATAATGTGATCAGAGCATCGTAAAAAAACAAATTAAGAAATACGTCGACAGGGCATTGTATCGACAAAACCACATTTTTTATCAAATGTGTTTCACCCAAAATATGTAATGTTCCCACGCCGCCGGAAGGTTGATCTTTCCCTATCTTTCTGTGGACGAAAATCAATTGTGGTGCCTAACTTGCATTACATTAAGCATCTCGAATAAACAATACATTTACACATAACCCGCCAAAAACCTAAAGGAAGCGAGAAAAGAATAGCTCTGGAAATTTGAAGATAGTGTTACACTTTTTTTTCAAAAATTCAAAGAGGCTTAGTTGAATGAGCAGAACCATTCCAGGAATTGTTACCTAAATATTCAGGAACCTATCCTATAATCCTATAAATCCTATAGCCATCCTATAGCCATCTATAAATCTGGCCATCCTATAAATCACTCCATTTTGTTGCCTGACTTATGGGCTTGGGGGCTCAATCTGAGCATACTAGGAAGAAAGAGGGTTGCTTGCACGTTTACTTATGCGGAAAGGGTAGGGGTCTCTATTTTAGCGGCTTGTCTCGCTCTCAAGGACAAAAGTGGGAAAGTAAAAGAGTCGCCGACATTGGGATACTAATTTTTCTCTGTCCTTTGTATTATCTCACCTTCTCTAACATATTAGGCAATGGGCACTTCAGAGAGAGTACTACAACCCGTCAAATACAAAATTATTCCTAGAAATTTCTTTGCGTAGCAAGTGAAGCATTTGTTGAATTGCACGCGTTTAGCCAAAAAAAATTCCTAAAATAAGTAAATCGGATAACTCAATAATGAAAGATATTTTCAAGTTTTCAGAGCGAAAATGCTAGTAGATCCAAGAACATCGACTGGGTAGGGAGAACTGGAAACATGTGCGTAATTGGATACGTACTCGAGACGTCGAGCACTGGCCTGGCTCGCCTCATTATGCACACTCTCTCACAGGTTAGTGAAAGCGAGAGAGCATGCGAACTGGAGAGAATCTGACGATTACTCGAGACTTTCAAGCCTGGGAATAATATTGCTTCGTCTCTCAATTTCAGGTGCTATCTGGTCTGTTATGAACCGAGGGAGTGAGTTAAAATGAGATAGAAAGAGAGAAAAGGAGAGCTACACTCAAAAATAGTGAAAGCAGCCATGAAATTTGAGCGTTTTCATCGTACAAGACCTTCGAGATCCTGGGCGGAATAACAATAATATCCTGCACTTAGCCCAAAGGAGTACTGGGAATGATTCTCTACTGTGAGAAAGAGTCGTACTTCAAAGTTGGAAGGGCGCATTACACGAGTCAAAATTTCAAGTATAATATTTGGCAACAGTTACAAACTGTCACACTTACTTCATTTTGCAGAATTATGAGAAACGAGCCGATGAACCGTGTCAGGCCGATATTTTTGTGATAATACCAAATAACTGATGTAACTTTCAGGATGCAACTTATCATTAGCGAGCATGGCCTATAGTAGCAAAGGCTTCGCAATAACTGAACCTCTTCAATATGAGCATTCTCTCATTCGTCTGACATGCGAAGAACACGTAGCATTATGAGCGAAAGACACTCAGAGAACATAGAGTATTTTCGTAGGATTTCTCCCATCATGTCTCGTGCAAGGATTGGACTAGATGTGATTTATTGGGTACATGGCGATCTTTCACAATATATTTGATTTTTGAGGCGGGGTCGCTAGCGACTCGCTGAATGGCAGTATTCTGGTAGATCACGAGAAACACACAATAAAAGTAGTACGATAATACCAAAAACAAAGAAATCCCTAGTCAATACCTCGTCAAAGCATGGTGGTGGTCCATCGCCGTTTATTCAAAGGCGTTGGTAGAGATTGAGCGGAATTCGATCGAAGTGGAGCGGGTTTCTGTGATATTTGCCATTTGCAATCTCGAGTTCTGCCAGGCAGGTGAAATATCACACTTTCGTGGTAGAACTTACTCCGGCTGAGAAGTCCACATACATGTGATTTCGAAAAATATGATGTAATTTCATGTGCAATTTAATATGAGAAATTGCAATGAAAAAACGTGATTTGCATCCGTACTCTTTTCGGTTTTGAGACCTTTTTGACTTGTTCCACCATATGAAATGCGCAAGTTGCATGTCCTAGATTGCTTTGAAAACGATAATTACAGGTCATTTTCATGTTTACGATTACGATTTTAACACATTTATCTAGAGGTCATTAGATTCTCGGGAGATCAATCGGGAGCTCTGATGTGCATGGTGTTCCAGTTAGAGCTTCGTGCGTGATTGAGAAAATTTGGGCCTGTTGCTTTGCGGAAAGAGTCCCTCCATCTCGTGATTGGGCGGCCGCGTCTCCTCTTTCTCCGCGGAATCCATTCGATCACAGATCGGCTCCACTTCCGGCAATCATCATTCGCGATCTTATGCAACCAAAACCATTTCCTTTTTCTGAGCAGTGCGAACGGTCCTGAACTCTAGTTGAATCTCGCAACCGCTCATTAGAGACATGATCGAGCACAGTACAGCCAACCATGCAACGTTCCATTTTTCTTTGAGCCACCGATAATCGATTCATTTGTGCTTTGGTCAGAGCCCAACATTCACAACCGTAAACCACAGCGGGAAGTATGCAGCCCTTGAAAAGCCGATGTTTATGTGCCATTGGAATACCCTTGTTGATAAGAAAAGTGCGGTGTTTGTGGAAAGCACCAAAACCAGCTTGAATGCGTCGGGTGATTTCACAGTCATCGTTTCCGCTGACTGCGATTGTGCTTCCCAAGTAGACCACCTTATCTTGCAATTTTACTACTTTTCCTCCTATTCTTACATCCCTTGGATCAGGCTTGGAACTCATTCCGACAGTTTTATCGCCATTGAGACCCAATCCCACTGTAGGAAGTACACGCTCTAATTCCCTTCCCATCGTCTGAATCTGTCGTTCATCGTGAGAAATGAGTACGGCATCATCAGCAAAAAGAATATGGGACAGAAACCGACCATTGATACTTACTCCCTTATTTGCCCAATTTAGCCGACGGAATGCCATATCTAGAACCGCAGTGAATAGCCTGGGTGACAAACAATCACCTTGTCGCACACCCCTTCCCACCTTTATGTTGACCTCCTTGCCATTAACCACCACCACGTTTCTACTTTCCTGGGAAAGGCTTGCGAGGAAAGAAACGACTTCCGAGGGAATCCCTTCTAACTCTATCGCCTTGAACACCGCTTCTGTGTATACACTGTCAAAGGCCTTCGTGTCTACAAAAAGCAAATAGATCGGCAGCCTATAGTCGACACAGTGAGCAATGACAGACTTTAGAGTGTGGATAGCGTCAACTGTGGAATGACCACGTCTGAATCCCATTTGCTCCCAGCTTCTATTTCCATCCAGTACCGATCCATACCTCTTGTTGAGCAGCCCAGTTAGCGCTTTCTGCAAAACAGGACTTTACTCCTCCTTTAATAGCTGGCGGTACTCTGAGCCCGAGATCTGACGTATCCAACTTGCAGGAAAGCATAAGCGAAACAAGAACACACATGCCGGCGGAACGGGAGGATGCGAACCTAACGCACTTCATTCCACATGTTATCTTGTCTTTCTGGCTCTTCCGGGAGCTCGAAAATCGAGAAAAGGTTCTATCTTCTAAGTACGATTTCGCATGTTTTCAGTATCCGTTCTCGCTCCAAATGGATCGATTATGGCCGCGTAATGACAAGAGTCAGTTCATACTGCGCCATCCCTCTTGTCGCGTGCACTCCAGGGACTCTGGTGCGGTCTGGAGGCATTCCAGGGAGCTTCCACCTCCACAGGAGCATTTTGTGTGCTTGTCAGAATGTCAAGATTAGCTTTCATACGGAATTGTAAACTTTGGAGAGATAGGAATGAGAGAGAGAAAGAAGAAAGCTGAAAAGAATATCTCGAGAATACACTTCAAGAAGATGGAGGAGGATCGAATGCATCGGCCGATGAAATGGATTTTGTGTAAGATTGAAATTTTTGATTTTTATCACTACTATGGTTGCGAAAAATCGGCAAGAACAACCTCAGAACATTTTGAACCCACATTGAAACACATTCATTCGAAAAAAAATGAACATTGCACAGTGTAGCTTGGCTATTGATCTCAGATCCCTATCGTTATTCTGAGCCCCGGCTCTGACGTAGCCGACTTGCGGGAAATGAATGGGCGAAACAACAACGCATACCAGCGGGGAAGATATGGAGAGGGAAGAGGGAACACTCTCCACGATCCGCACGGTCTATCATTTATCTCACCTAAGACAGAGCTCAAGACTTGAGGAGAAACTATTGTTCTGTATCTACACCTGCGATGTGGTATCCCGGCGATCTTCTGCTTCCAATCGAACTTGATTTTGGGAGGGCAGCACACATTCTTGATAATACAATAGAAAAGAATGGGCGTAGGGGAACGAATGAATCGGCCGTTCAAATGTCATCCGTTTGTGAAAGATGAGAGTTTTTTATCTTCGAACAAGCGCCACTATCGAAAATAACAGTCTCACAGAATATTCTAAATCCATTGAAACACATGATAGATAGCAACTCAATTATTTGAAACATAATACAGTTGTGCTTTTGATATTGCTTGTTGATCATTGGTGATATTCTGAGCTCCGGATCTGAAGTAGAAACACATGCCAGCTGGAAAGAGAGGGAAAAGGGAGAGGGAAGCCTTGCCCTCTCCAATTCGTACGCTCTCTCATTTCACTATTCTACTAAAGAGCTACTGATCGATGAGATGAGAGTATTGCTCTGCCTCTGCACTCGCACCGGCACTCTCCCTCTCATCCCCGCTTCATGTGTTTCGATCATTCATTTCCCGCAACTCGGCTACGTCAGAGCCGGAGCTCGGAATATCAACAGAGATCAAAGATCAACAATCAAAGAACAACTGAACTCCGATCAAAATTATTTGTTTTCTATTTTATATGTTTCAGTGTGGGTTCAAATTGGTGAGAATGTGTTCATACCGATGCCATATCGACGAGAAAAAGAAAGTTCAGATCTTACAAAAAAAAAGGCCTTTGGATCGGTCGGCTCATTCGTTACTCCCCCTCCATCCTCCGCTAGTGTATTCTCGAGCTATTTTTCGGATTTATTCCTCTCTGTCTGATCTCAGTTTCTCTCTTTACGTCTTGCCTTCTCAAATTGTTCGATTCAGAAAAAAGAATATGCAGCAATTGATGCCACGAAGACCTCAACAAGTTCGGATGGAATCAGGAAGGAACCTGGAAAGTCATAGCAGTAAAGGCGGGGGGCACTAGGTCGGATGAGAACTATGACGTCATTCCGCCTTCGATCTATCAGAGGCGGCAATACGTAGCCGAGTTGCGGGAAATTAATGAGCGAAACAACAACACATGCAGCGGGGATGAGACATGCAGCGGACTATCATTTATCTGACTTACGAAAGATCTGCTAAATTCGAGAGCTCTGCTTCAACACCTGCTGTGGCGCTGTGACATACCGGGGAGCTTCTGCTTCCACCCGAATTTTTTCTGAGCTGCGTGCCAAGAATAGCTGCATACGTCGTGCGGACAGTTTGTCGATTTTGGAAAGAACACAGCATTTTCATGATTCAATGAACTGTGCATACAATACTGATCACAAGGTTGATATTCACAATTGGCTTGGATGAAAGGAGCACAGGCAGTTGGAATTATCATTCCTTCAGTGCATTTCATCACTTGTTTTGAACTCAAAAAAACAAATGCATGAAATGACGACGCTCAGGGGTGATGCACCAAGAAATGGCTCTCTTCATTCTAGCCGCTGTTTCGCCCTCCTGGAGGCCAAGACGCACAATGGAGAAATGATCTCTTGCAAAACGTTCTTTCAGTGGGAACCGTGCTATCAGTAGTGGAAAGAAAAGGCAAGAGTAGATCATGAGCAGCTGCAAATCGACTGCAGAATTTCGAAAATAATTTAATTCTACAAGAGACTGATGTATTTTGGCCGTTTCATAAGTGATGAAAACACCAGTGATGCGAAGTCGTTGGAAATCGGCATCATCCTCGGGAGAACACTGGAAACCTCTCACATCATCTCCCATTTCTCCCCTTCCTTCTTCTTTTGTCTGTGCTACTAGCGACTGAGTCACCCCCCTCCGGCCAACATAAAAATGCACAGGGTCGAGAAAGGAATTTCAATCGGGACGCGCGCCGCCATCGGAAATCATCGTCAATCACCGCTCGAAATGAATTCATTTTCGATCAATTAAATGACGTATATTTTCATTGCGCGTATATGCTATAACTATTCCTTTACAATATACATGTCCTATTGTGGGAGCGAAATTCAGCGAGAAAAGTTTGATTTTTCGCCGATTATAGTGGTAGATGAGACGTTATTTGCCTACTACCGGAAGCACATCTCAAACTCGCCGAAACGACGCTGTTTTCTCACTCGTTATTGTCCCGCATTCTGCCCCTTCCACCGCGAGAGATGTGAACAGTTGTCGGGCGCCCCCTCGCTATGCAACAATCTGAGCACCGTTTCACACAGCACCAATCACTGCTTCTTCAACTCTCAACGAGAGATGAGCGATAGAGAGCACAGAATTAAGAAAAAAACTGTGGTATATCTTAACTACTCGAACTACTTTAATTCGACAAGATATATATTGCTCTGATTCTATAGGTTTCATCACCAGTTCTATAGCAACTCTCCTGGAGTTCCACGCTACTTGACTGGCGCATTTTCCAAAAAAAATCAAATATCGATCTCACTCCCGACCAAATCAGCTCCAGAATAAATTGAGCGATTGAGTCTGTTTCACCACTTATTCTAAGTCAACTATCCTCAAGTTAAACGATCCATCCACCGTTCTTTTTTTCAAAACACTAATCAACTATCGATCCCAACCTCCTACGCTTGATCTGAATCTGTCCTCCACCTTTTCTCCATCATCACATCTCTCTCCCCCGATCCTCCTCTCCCCCCATCCTCCCCCTCTTCCCACTCCTCTTCCTCCCCGTCGCATCCCCCATTGTAATACTCGCTGTTTCTGACTCCCCAGGCCCTGCCTTCTTCCACACTTTACGGGGGTGGGCAAGGGATAGAGAGGACTCTCCTCGATCTCATTCTATCTCAATGCCCTGATCAACGAGAGAGCACGTAGATTGAAGAGACAGCTGCCGCTGCGTCTCTTGCGGGGGGAGCCGAGGCTCCGCCTCCCGAGAGCTGCCTCGGGGTATAGAGGGAGCGGGAGGATCGGGGAAGGATCAGAGAAGCTCGAGGCCGTTGCCTCAGGCAGACTCGGATCAGTCTTAGTCCGGGCTTGCCTGGGGAGTTCCCTCCGCTCTAAAGCTTTCCTCATTGATAGATAGAGTTCCTAATTCGGGTAATAGTCGTTTCATTTCAAACACAGCGTCATCGCTCATCTTGTCTAGAGAGCTAGTTTAATGGATAGATTACTCGAATTACGAACTCGTGCTTGATTACACATTTCAGTCTTAGATATATATTGATGAATTCCCAATTATATCTTCATGCCTTAGCCTACTATTCTTGCTGTACCGTGTTACTTTTCGATTGTTTAGTTATGGCACTGATTATGCTAATTCTTTACAGGTTTTTGACGCGGCTGCGACCTTCTCTCCAACCAAAAACTCAGCAGTAATGGACGCCATCAAGAAGAAGATGCAGGCCATGAAGATCGAGAAGGTACGGTAGCATTTGAATTTTTTCGAGAAGGTAAGGTAGCATTTGAATTTTTGCGCTTCCCGCGCTTTATTTGACAATTTGAGAAATTTGGGTGGTTTTCAATAGAAATTTGAAAAAGTTTGAATATTTATTTGTTTTCACAAGAGGCGAACATACCAACAAGCTGAACGCCAATTAACGAACTTACGCGGTTTGGTGAAACTCAACCCCGTTAAACTGAATTCCACTGTCACCCTCGAGTTTGAAACATGTTTTGGTGACAAATTCGTGATCCCCCGTCGATTTCTTAGCGAAAATATCGCTCCTGCGCATTGACTCATTCTTCGCTTACGAATCCCTCGGCAAGAAACGTTTCTGAAAATCGATCATCCGTTTAACTAATCAATCGATAGATAGCAGATGCCGAATCGGCAGCGTATTGGGTGCAATCCATTACCCCCCACTCTCCCCTCTCATCCTACTCTTTTCTCGCTCCCTCGCCCTGCCGTCGGAATGTTACAGCGCGTCTAAACGAGTGGCAATGCGCTCGCATCTCACCTACTCGTCGGAATCACTAGATACTAGTTCACACTTTAGAACATACAGAGGTAAACTGATGTACAAGCTGACATAAAAGGAGATACACGAAAATGTGCCACAGGTTACAGAATCTAGTCAAATTTCCAACATGATCACATCTTATGGAGAATTATGGGCGGCAAATTAAATTCAAATTCCAGGACAACGCTCTCGATCGCGCCGATGCCGCCGAGGAGAAGGTCCGTCAGATCACCGAGAAGCTCGAGCGCGTCGAGGTCCGTGATCCCTGCACTTTGTTGCTGATCTACAGTAGTCAGTCTATAATTGAGCTTAAAAATTCGATAATCAATCAATAATTGCAGGAGGAGCTCCGTGACACCCAGAAGAAGATGATGCAGACCGAGAACGACCTCGACAAGGCCCAGGTATACGGTAACTTCCGATTACGGTAGTTGCGGGGTACGGTAACATATCATTAATTCATGGAGGAATCCTGTCATATTTTGATAGGGAATGCCTGTTGCTTTCTGAACATGCCATTTCGATATGTTTCGTCAATGCTTCTAGAGCAGGGGATCTTGTGGGGAAGCAATATCGAGTAGACTGGGAATTGACCAACGAAAATAAATATTCCCAAATCCAGGAGGACCTCACCACCGCCAACTCGCAGCTCGAGGACAAGGAGAAGAAGGTCCAGGAGGTACGGTAGTTTCCCAATTATTCCCCAGCTTTCCCAAAACCCGGCTCCCGGCTGCGTGCCTCGGGCGCGGTTCTTTCAGGCGGTTCTCCAATCCAGATCCTCCGAGCACACGAGTACGGTAAGCACACCCGGGGTCCCGATCGATAACTGACTTTTCTGGTTGAAAATCGATTCCCGAAATATGCGCTGCTCTCGCTTCTCGTGCGTTGTAATTATTGAGTGAGTGTGTATGTGCTGTTTGACTTTACACCATTCCATCTATCCCCTCCCTCCCCCTATCCTATCTCTTTATCTCTCTCTCTGCCTCCTACCCCCGCAGGCGAGAGTGGCTGGCAGGTGGGGTAGGCGGGTGAGAGAGAGCGAGAGATATTAGAGAGTGCGTGATCGCGAGAGAGCGCCAGAGACGCAGAGTGTGGGGTGAGAGATCTCTGAGGTGTGGGGGGAGAAGAAGTTTCGGGATAAGCTAGCCTTAGAGACCGAGGGGAAGTGAGAGAGACTTCGCAAACAAGTGAAGAATAGCTGCAAAACATCTGCACCAATCCAATCGAGGGCACGATTACGAGTAGTAGTCATCCTGAACGACAGAGTTCACTGCGCCTATCGGTACTCACTCTGACAGGGCGCGTCATTTAGGGCGTAGAGAGAGCCGGAAATTCGGCCCTGCCCGCACAATTATCGCTTCAACTCAAGCGCGCCTGCGCTCGCAGATATATCACGTGCCTTACTCTGGTAACCCTTTGCTAGGTAGGTCACTGAACCGACTCTTCGCGCTCTTTAGCCTGCCAAGCTGTGAGAGACGCCTTCGCGGCTCTGGCTCTGATCGGTACAGCTCTGATCGACAAGAGAGTAGAGAGAATGACGAGATATGCTCTTGCATCGCTCTTACTGTAGGAATTCTGAGGATTCCCTTCTAGTAGATCACGCAAATCTCCCGAATCCCACCTCGTCTCTTACAACAGACCAGCGAAGAAGTGCGCAAATACAGTTCCCGCTCCCTCCTCCCTCCCTCCCGATCCCCCCGCTCCTCACTCGTCTTCTTCTCCCAGCAGATTCTCTTCCCACTATGCGCCCCCCCACTCTACTCGTGACATCCTACTGTTTCAGCTACTTCAGCCACTAGCTTATCTCGCGGGCCCTTGCCATAGCTTCACAGATTTATCGATGCCGCGTCCTTTATAGTGACAATGAAGATATTCCCCTGATCCCCAACGTTATAGCGCCACTTATTGCTTCTTGTTCGGCAGGCAAACCCGCTTCCTTCTGCCATAATTGGCCACATTAATCGGGCAGGGATTTATGTAACATCATCAGGGAACACTGCCGCCGCCCGCTTAACCCCGACTGGCAGGTTCACTTAGTGGATCGGCGGAGCGGAGAGGAGAGGGAGGAAGAGCGAAAGTTATTGTGCATTTCCTTGGCATTCTCTTCTCTTCCCCTCTTTCTCCCCTCCTCCTTCCTCGCCGATAAGGTCGTGGATTACTCATCCCGACAATACCTCTGCGATGCGCTCTTCCCCCTTCCACCTTCTTCATTCCACAGGCGCTTCTCGAGCTGCTTCAGGCAGTTCCCTCGGTTTTTTTCCCCCATGTAAAGAAAAGTTGTAAAAGTGGCACGCGCTAATCCGGCAAGGGCGACTGGCTCTAATTGCTCGAAGAGCTTGAGAGCGCTAACTCTCCCCCAACTTCTCCCCAACTTCCTCCCCCCACGTTCTGTCTCTCTTTCAACCACCTCCTTATCATAATATTTGCGTTTCTTCGACTTTATCGTTTTTCCTCGATCAATCAATATCAAGGAGGGGTGTGTGTGTCTGTGTGTTGCTATCATCATCCTGACATTTATCTCTCGGTGCGCCTCTCCACGTTCTGCGCTGTCTCTCGTCCCGTACCAAACCCGTGAATCACGACCGCGCCGTGTTGCGATTCGCCCCTCTTTCTGGAGGCGGAATGGCCTCTGACTTTCTCTCAAATTGCGCTGATTCTCACCCCTCAAACAGGGCGAGACAGTGCGCAAAGAGAAAGAGACACAGATCAATCCGCGCCTTGCCTTGAGCGCAGGTTTGCTCAAGAACACCCACTCAAGCTCGCGTGTATGTATGTTCTTGTTGTGTTCGAGCGCGGCCGCCACTCGAGTACCAGATACGCGGAACTACTCTCCTCCCCAATCAGGTACCCAGAACCAGAACCACAGCCAGCAGCCATGTCCAAGTCAGCCAAGGATGGAGCCCAGCAGACGTCGCTTCTTGATGTCCTCAAGAAGAAGATGCGACAGGCCAGGGAGGAGGCCGAGCAGGCGAAAGGTTGATACGTGTCCGCTAATATCTGTTCCGCGCATAGTCTAATGTTGAAACTTGTGCTCGTTAGCATCGATTTGTCACTAACTAGTGGGTGCTATTAAGATGAGGCCGATGAGGTGAAGAGACTTCTCGAGGAGGAGCGCAAGAAGCGCGAGGATGTGAGTGTTGTTTTCTCGTTCCGTCCGTCCACTGACTTACTGCGGTTAGCACCGATCTTCCTTACAACCAATTTTGCATTAGGGGCAATGCATGTTATTGGCGCCGAAAACATCGAGGGACTTCCAGTTAGTGTGCGCGAGGGCAGCGAGGGGGAACTACTGTGCACATGTGTCCTGAGGAGGAACAATGAGGATGTTTGTCATATGCGCACCCTCGCTCACTCGCTCGCACTCCCGCAAGTATTTGTTCTTGAGCTCAGGGGCGAAATCCTACGGGGTTGTGCCAGACAAGAAAGCGACTTAGATTGGCAAAGCTCACTAGACCACCAACGGTGCGCACATGCCATGAATGGGCGCGACTCATACCGGGTGACCTTGGAGCGGCGAGGGATGGAACACACTTAATCCTATCTTTAGACCCTAGACATTAGGAACCTTAGGCTGGCTAGGACTACACTAAACGCCCTGGGCTTAGGCTGAGGCCGAAGTGGCGGCGCTCCACCGCCGCATCGTGCTCGTGGAGGAGGATCTGGAGAGGACGGAGGACCGCCTGAAGACCGCCACCGAGAAGCTGGAGGAGGCCATGAAGTCCGCCGACGAGGCCGAACGGTAATACGCTAGGCTATGCTTTCCCTACTTGCAGGCCGAGGCCGAGGTCGCCTCGCTTAACCGCCGCATGACCCTCCTCGAGGAGGAGCTCGAGCGCGCCGAGGAGCGCCTGAAGATCGCCACCGAGAAGCTCGAGGAGGCCACCCACTCCTGCGACGAGTCCGAGCGGTACGCGACGCGTCTGTAAACGCGTCGCGGTCGCCCGCTGCAGGCGCACGCTAAAGGAGAAGCACTGTCCGTCCACAACTGTCCGTCCATGCACAGAGCTTCACATGAAATGCTTTTAATTTTTGTTGAATTAGTGGCAGGAGATTTGAATTTGATTTTGACAGCGCCCGCAAGTCAATGGAGACCCGCTCGCAGCAGGACGAGGAGCGCGCCAACATCCTCGAGGTCCAAGTCGACGAAGCCCGAGTGATCGCCGAGGACTCCGACCGCAAATACGAGGAGGTCCGCATTTTAGGAGAGCCGGAGTGGACAGAAAGCCGGATACGGATACAGGACGCGCTGCATGATACCCCTTATGTGTGGCTAACATTCAGGGCTTCCCGCACAAGTTCTCCTTGCAGGACGATGAAATCGTACTTACATGTCGATTTAAAATTGATGATGACACTTACATGTCGATATTGAGTGAAGCTAACAGCGAGATTCCAGAGCGAGAAGGGCGTTGTCGTCGAGAGTCGACATCGATGATGACAAGTGCAACGATCTGGAAGCGAAGCTCAAGGAGATTGCGGCCCGCGCCGCCGCCGCCGAGAACCGTGCGGATGAGGTAGACGCATGACAATAACCGCATGCCTAATTGTACGAAACACGCGTTGCAATACCAAATTTGTCTACAACCCTATCGAAACCCATCATAAACATTGGTCTTGCAACGAGTATCTCTCCTGGTCCGTCTCAACACCGAGTCCGTCCACCCGCTTCTCCTGCAGCAGCACCGCAGCACGACCGCGACGCATGACCCCTCATGCGTTGCGGCGCCGCTTCAAATTGCCGTTTACAGTGTCCGCAAGGTCATGGAGAACCGCTCCTTCCAAGATGAGGAGCGCGCCAACTCCGTCGAGTCTCAGCTCAAGGAGGCCCAGATGCTCGCTGAGGAGGCCGACCGCAAATACGATGAGGTTACGCTTGGTGGCTGTGTGTGGTAGCCTGGTATCCGGTACCAGCACCATTAACCCCCGCATGCATCATGTGCTAACCATGCGTCCTGTACACGTCGCCACCGCTCGACACAGAGCTGTCCACGCCGCTTTTCCATGTTTTATGTTTATTGTAATGCGATTCCATACGGGTTGCTGGGATGGATTACGGTAGCTTAACCTTATCGATTCCAGGTCGCCCGTAAGCTGGCCATGGTTGAGGCTGATCTTGAGCGCGCTGAGGAGCGTGCTGAGGCCGGAGAGAAGTGAGTTTCACTGGCCTACCACCCCCCTACCAATACCCAGCCTATCCACCCACTTTCAATTCACACTTCATCGAAAAATTTCCACTAGAGTACTCCTACCCTAAACCCAATCCTATCTCTTCTTCCACTTCTCGTATTGACGCTAGTAACCTCGCTTGCTTCACAAAATTGACTTCGCTTTCTAAACACTTTCCGCTTTTATTCCCCGGACAACTGGGGTGATAATGGCTCGCTGCTAACTTGCTAAATCAAATTTTATGACAACGGAATTTATCGTTCCGCGCTGCATCTCGATTCCGACTTGCGTTCGTTAGCAGCGAGTGGGCGTTTTCAGCAAGATCGTCGAGCTGGAGGAGGAGCTGCGCGTCGTCGGCAACAACCTCAAGTCGCTCGAGCTGAGCGAGGAGAAGGCGCTCGAGAAGGAGGACTTCTACGCCGAGCAGATCCGCCAGCTCGACGCCAGACTCAAGGAGGTCCGATGTGGTACCGACCGGGTGGTCCCGGTTCGGCCCCATGTGGCATATCTGCGTCGCGCCTCGTCCACTAATACCTACTCTACTTCGAATAACCTCGAGTGACGTGAAATCACAGCTTCATTCGCTAACCTCTCACTAATCCCATCTCAAGCTGTTACTAATCCCGTCCGCCCCACCTCATGTGCCCCTCCTCTCCTCTTGATTTCCTCCCCTCTCCGACCTCTGTAATTAGGCAGTCCGTAGATGACCTTTCGAGATTTACGCTCGGTAGCGACGATTGGCCAAAAATTATTGGTTGCTTTGTGCAGCAAGATCGTCGAGCTCGAGGAGGAGCTCCGCGTCGTCGGTAACAACCTCAAGTCGCTCGAGGTCTCCGAGGAGAAGGCCCTCCAGCGCGAGGACTCGTACGAGGAGCAGATCCGCACTCTGTCCGCCAGACTGAAGGAGGTACGGTAGCTAGTCGCCTGGTGTCAGACCCCGGGCCAGCTCCCTTATGTTTTGATGAGTGAGAACCCGCTCGGAACCTATATTGTTCACGTCCGTCTCAAGTCCGTCTGAGGCGCAATAGAACCCGGAAATGCAGAACTCGGAATTTCCGAATTCCGGAACCGTATTACGCGAGCTGTCGTTTAGGCCGAGACCCGCGCCGAGTTCGCCGAGCGCTCCGTCCAGAAGCTCCAGAAGGAGGTCGACAGGCTCGAGGGTACGTCATGCATATCATTTGCCGACTTTCCGGTCGTGGTGCACTGCTTTCTGCGTTTTGCCAAACTTCGTCGCTGTCTGTCTCTGTGTATGTACTGCCTGCTTAGATGCTTAGAAGATAGGGAGCGGAATCTCCTCTTCTTCTCCACTCGCCTCGCTGTGGCACATTTTTGTGTAAGAGCGGGGGCGCCGCCCGCACACATACACCTGCTCTACGCGCTCTCTCGTCGCTCTCTGCATCCCTGCACTCTCCGTGCTCCTCACGCTCTCTCAGTCAGCAAAAAACGGAGAATAGCGGGAATCCGCCTCTCAAGCTACTTGAGATGAAGCGAGAGGAGCAGGAGAAGTGTGGCAGGGATTCTCAGAGAATTGAGAAGAGATAGGCAAACTGCAAATCACCAGCTTGAATTGTTTTGCAATATATGTTAGAAGCAAGGAACTAGTAGTGATTGTGATTAATCTACAGTCCGAAAGTGAACAATTGAAATCACCGTTCACTTCAAGCTTTAGTATTGACGTGAAACACATTTTTACTCTTTGGAAGCACATACGAAATAGTGAGCTGAAACCTAACTTCATCACACGCAAAACTAGTAGTGAAACGCTTCTTTCTGCGCTTTATCAAACATCGTCGTCCACACCTCGTCACTGTCCTTGTCTGTCTTTAGACGAGCTTGTCGTCGAGAAGGAGCGCGTCCGCAACCTCACCGAGGAGATCGAGCAGACCGTCCAGGAGATTCAGGGATCGTAAATGTGAGATGTCCGTCCTATTCGCCGGTTCTGGAATTTTCGGATCCGGTTGTGTGCGTCTGTGTGTGCTGCATGGCGACTAATGTGCACGAAAATACTCGAGATTACGGTATAACAACCGTATCCTAACCCTAGTCGTTGGTTGTTGCAGAGGATAGAGACAATTCGATCGGTCGCAACAAGGATCTGCAGGAGGAGTTGGACAAGCTTGTCCAGGAGATCAACTCCGTCTAGATTCAGAACTCCCCGATTAAACGACCGCCCTCTAGCCATGATTGTTTCTCCTCCTCCCTCCCAAAGACTTCCCTCTTTTACAATCGATACCCCGGTCAGCCTACCGTACCCTCCCTCTCTCTCTCCCTCTCGGTGTGTTCATGTATTAGTTAGCCCTACCCTATCTATGTTTCCTCCCTTCCCTATTTATCTACGGGCCGACTCAACTGTTGTGTGTGTGAGAGGTCAGTTTCTGTTTTTCGTCACTGACAATCGGCATGGATCCTAATCAATTTTTGTATTAGAGTGCTAATCTTTGGAAATATCGGGCGCGAATTCAAATTTGAATATTTCGCTTTGCAGACGAGCTTGTGCACGAGAAGGAGAGGTACAAGAGCATCTCCGAGGAGCTCGACCAGACCTTCCAGGAGCTGTCCGGCTATTAATTTCGCTCTGCTCTGCTCTCTCGTACTATTGTACCCCCCTCTTCTCTCATCATAAACCACCTTTCTTGTACTGCCCATTGTTTATCATTGCTTGTATACACACATACACACCACTACTACTACGTCTCACACTCTAGTCGCACTCGTTGAGAACCTGCTAGTGTCCCCTCTTCCCTGTACTAATCTTCTCTCAGAAGATCCCCATAAACATTGCTCAATAGTCGGACCGACCCGACGACGTTGCCCAATTCCCCGCACACGCACCGCGCGCACCATCTGCCGCCCTTTACTGTACACCGCACACGCGGCGCGTGCACTACACCACGCGTGCCGCGCCAACTTTGACTACACTGTCTATCCCTCTCCAGTTTGCCTCTTTTACTCCGCATGTCTTACTCTGTCTATGTATAATCTGATGGAGAATCCGCAGGTCCAATAAAAACAGACACACACTGTTGGCCGATGTGGCGTAGTGCAGGGGAAAAGGGAGGAATGGGACATACAGAAGCGGGGAAATCAGTAGTGCTCGATAAACGGGCTTTCGTATCTTCATTTCACATACTCTCACGACCAGTCGAATTGCGAGAGTGTGTATTGAACGAAGAGATCTTTTTTTCTGCACCAACGAGTTGCACCACTTCCTTTCTTGAATCACAATTGTTCTTCTCATTTACTGAGTCCACTCTTCACTGGAGCCTCCACTCGACCAGGTCTTCCCATCGAAATCGTGCACGGATTTCCCGTCCCCAAGTATTTTCAACACAAGGGGAAATTGTCGTTTACGACATTCATTATACTTTAAAGAAGGAGTAAACTCAAAATTCAAAATTTTAAAGTTATCACATGCACGGCCTAGAGCTCCAGAACGATAAGAAGCAGCGAAATTTTCACATTCATATCTCCATTCCGAACAGAGTTATGGCTAGTTGGCTGGGAGCCAGATCAGGGAAAGCTCAGGGAAGGCGGCGAGGTAGCACGCGACTTGAAGAGAGTGGGTCTCTATGTGAAACATATTCCAACCGGGCGCGCGTTTGCATTTACTCATCCTTTAACCTCAGGCAGTTGCATTTGTGTACAGTAAAGACAGTTGCCGTTGTTCAGACAATGCAAGAAACTCAGAAAATTCTGTGCTCATAGTAGTGAAATTTGTCGATGGATCTTTTTACTCTATATCACAGATATTCTGAGAGAACGCAGGTGCATGGGAACAACAAAATCAAACTGCTTTAATCTTATCTATACATTATCAGTTGATGTATCCCTGGTCGTAGACTTTTATATTCAAGTGGTGAAGCCGTAAAATCGAAACTACATAAAAGCCGGCTCTCGAAATTTTAAAACTTCAAAAAATCATAACGTACTTCAATGTTGAGTTAAAAAGTCGTTCATAAAATCAAAATTACCGCCTCGACGAGTTCTACAAATCATCTGTTCTGGACGTTTTTGAAAAGTCAATTTGAAATATAGATACGTTGTAAAAAGCGAATTGTGGGTTCCAAAAAGTTGTTACCCTGAAAAATTTTTCCACGATTACCCAATTTTTTATTCCAAAATCAGATTCTCCGTGCAAGTCTACACCAGGGATATTGATTTCAGATCATTTCATATTTTTCCCGGGAGGTTCCAGCGCTGGAAACGCCGAAAACCTGCTGTTTTTCGAAAATTCAAAAAGTTTAATGATTTGCCATTTTCATATTCAGGCTTTATCAGCGCTACAATGGGCACCAATTTGCTTAGGATTGACTATTTTCACAATTTAAGAAGATTGAAGTCATTTCCAGAGAAAATATTTTACTCAGAAAAAAATCAGGATTTTCTGAGCATCCTCCGAGAATAACTGAAAAAATGCAATAATTTTTTTCATCAAAAATATCGCTTAATTCACTCACAACTACTTGATCAGACCCTATTGTGTCACTCACAATCAATAGAACAGCTTCTCACCCATCAGTATGAAAATGGCAAATCATTGAACTTTTTGAATTTTCGAAAAACAGCAGGTTTTCGGTGTTTCCAGCGCTGAAACCTTCCGGGAAAAAGCTGAAATGATCTGAAATCAATATCCCTGGTGTAGAATTGCACGGAAAATCTGATTTTGAAATAAAAAATTGGGTAATCGTGGAAAATTTTTTCAGGGTAACACCTTTTTAGAACCCACAATTCGCTTTTTACAGCGTATCTATATTTCAAATTGACTTTTCAAAAACGTCCTGAACAGATGATTTGTAGAACTGGTCGAGTTGGTAATTTTGCTTTTTTGAACGAGATTCTAGCTCAACTTTGAAGTATGTTATGATTTTTTGAAATTTTGAAATTTCGAGAGCCGGCTTTTAGGTAGTTTCGATTTTACGGCTTCACCACTTGAATATAAAAGTCTACGACCAGGGATACATCAACTGATATTGTATCGATAAGATTAAAGCAGTTTGATTTTGTTGTTCCCATGTGCAGTGGAACTCATACATTCTGTCAGAATATGCGTGATATAATGCGAATTCGATATGCTGATTGTTGTTCAAATTGGCAAAGGGGTATTATATTTCAAGATGAGCACACTACTGAGAGGCTACACTCGTTCCACCTGACTAGCAGAAAACTGAGAAATGCAGTGCACCAATTCAGGGATTTACTATTGTTTAGGGAATTTTCATTCCATCTACGATGTTTATGAGCGCCAAGTACATCACTGTTAGCGTCGACTCTACGCAGAGCAATTTGATTTGATGATTGATTGAAATGGTATCTCATATAATGGAAATTTATTTTACACTCTTGCTCACTTTCAGACATTGGATTCACGAATATTTGGAGATCCAAAAGTGCACTTTTGGAGTGATTGCATGATGGATAGCTTACAAGAAATCATCTCTTCACTGTGAGTGCTGTTCTTGCCGTTCAGACGGATGGGAGAATACGCGAACATGGGAGTAATTTCATGCGAAATCATTGCCGAGATAAGTTTCCCCTCAGAGCTCTTGTTCCAGCTCTCCTCTTTCTAATCCATCAAGCGCATTCTATAGAGATTTGAGGGAGATGGGATGTTGAAAAGTAGGAGCAAAGCGGAAAACACGATTAGATCAGAGAGGAGGAATGGAATCCATTTGATAGATTTTTGAACTTGGAAGTCGTCCATAAGGAGAGGTTTTTGAAGTGAACAGTTTAGTGTTGTTTGGTTTAGTGTTCGAACCGCGCATGCATTCTTGTGATCAGTCGAATACGTTTAATATTTAACTGTGAAACATATTGACGATTTCATTTGGATGTATCAACAGCTACTCAATCAGCGCTTCTCTAATATGGGTCCTATTCGGCTCAAATGCGCTCAACAGGGGAACTCTCGAATCGGGCGGAATTCTAGAGGACGATAAACTGGTTGATTGTCTTCATTTCCCACACTTTCTTGCAACGCTACTGGTAAATTGCGTAAAAGACGAGACGCCGACCCGTTTGTCGAACTTTACTGAATGCGCTTACTACGGGTAACCAATAAATATTTCACTTCACTATGTTTGTCTCTCAACATGCTCTCGAGCGAGTGTGTACGCCAATGAAGAGATCAATCTCTCGTGATAGTACAGTTTCCGGGTCTTTGTCTCTTCATTTCGGTTGGCGAGTGAGTTTTTTGAATGAATACACCCCGTAGTCGTTTCACGAACTCTAATGAGCAGATACAATAGTGAGAAACGAGGGTGCGCCCGCTGTCAGCTGTTCGCGTTGCTCTTTTGATGGAGAAAAATGCGAGAAAGTCGAGAAAACATCGTCGTTTCGGCGCTTGAGATGCGCTTCCGGTCTTTAGGCAATTCCGAAACTCACAAACGCGTTTAGTGCGGTTCGTAAAGCATGGGGAGAATATCGCTTGGATAATTGTGGACGATATGGTGAGCCGAGCCGTACACGATTAATCGTAGGCGTTTCATCTTTTTCTATGACAGATCTGCGATACAGTATGCGCAATGCTAGTAAACTTCTAACAAATACACCTCTAGAGCAAGCTACATCGCATTTGAAAACGCACAAAGCTCAAGGAGAGTGGGAACGGGCGGTATGGAAAGCTTCAAATCTCCCTTCGCTTTTCATTTGCGCGCGCGAGGAATCACCGAAATTTCGGCCGTTCAAAGCGAAGAAAACGATTGGAAATCCGGCTGAAATTCCTTCGACGCACACCGAAATCGAAATGTATCCGCTGACTCAGTCGCTAGTAGCACAGACAAAAGAAGAAGGAAGGGAGAAGGGGAGATGATGTGAGAGGTTTCCAGTTTTCTCCGGAGGATGATGCCGATTTTCGACGTCGCATCATTTTCAACGTCACTGCTAGGGATGGCTTCTCATCACATCATCTGCGCTTTCGGCATTTATTATTGCATTGAAGACGAGTGAGATTACTGAGAAAGAGTAAACTATTATGATGTGATTCTTGCATTTCTCCCTCGACGATGATGCGAATGCATCTTTCACTTTGTTGTTCACCGGAGAATGGAGTATCGAATATCATACTGAGCATTCGACTGGCGTGTGTGCCTCTGACTACTAGTATGTTGTGTCTTCAAGGAATTCGGGGGGGGGGGTATTTCCATTTTCCTACGGTTTTTGCGTTTTTTTTCTTTTTTATGACTTTTTGAAATGTGCTTTCGGCAGGTGTGCCTTTAAAAAAATCGTATCAACATGAGCTCCTGGAAGTGCGAGGCTCAGAGGAGAGGCAGAGCGCGGAAAAAGTTTGTATGGAAGCGCCGAAGTATCTCTGGAATGTCACAGCACAGGTGCAAGAAGAGGCAGCCAATCTCTAGCTTTTGATAAACGAGCTTTCGTCTCTCCATCTTCTATACTCTCTCGCTCAATCGGTCGAGAGAGTGAGTGAAATGAAGATAATTATTTCTTACAAAGCCTTCCCTTGCCATAGCCCAGATGGAATAGGCAGCCAAGCTGTCGTTCCAAGACGTTCTCTTAGGTATCAAATTGACAAGAGAATGGGTACGGGGGTGGAAGCCGGATTACAAATACTATTTTGAGAGAGATCAAAGATCATGATTATCTTTCTTAATTTGAAATCTACTTTCACTTGTTCATATCCTTCACTGTTTATGATGGCAGAACATTACGATAAATCATGAACTCTAGGCGAGTATTACACAGAATAATTGCCTGAATTATCTTCCCTCCGTAGTATGGAATTGAGAGAAGATATAAGACTTCTTCATGTTGTGTTATCTCTCGCCCGTCAGGCGGAGCGTGAACATATATAATGAGTCTTTTCTAAGATTCTCTCATCGGAAAACGATTGCAGAATTTTGAGTGTTTCAGGCGCACTAAGTGAAGCAGCGATCAACAATTATACTGATCCTTGGAATATGTATGCAAAGGCAGCAACAATTGTCCAATAACGGATATCAAGTTATTTCGCATGATGCTATCTCTACCCTGTCTCTACTCATGATGCTGTCTCTACTTTTCTGGTTTTTCTCACTCACTTCCCAACCTCCTTCCATGTCTTTCTAGACCCTCGAATGCGCTTCAAGCTGGACTACACTTAGCCATTTAATAACCACATTTATCATATCCTTTTCGTATGGTGGAGTAATACATAATTATCGTGGATCACCACAGCCAGAATACGACTGGCCCACCGCGACCCCTGTAGAAAGTGTTCGAGTTCAGACCGTCACCACCGTACATTACATCTGCAATAATTTACCTTTGGGGTAATTTTGCGTCATTTCATGTATCAATTGCGGTGCGACGCCATAGTTCTCATCCGGCCTAGTGCCCGAAAATATATCTCGGCATACCTTCTCCGATCGAGCAGGTCCATGCCCTTACGGGCCATTTCGGCTAGCAATGACCTTAAAAGTAATGATAAAACTTAAAGGTAGTCCGTTATCAGTCATACAAATCGTGCAGGGAGGGCACAGCTAGTGACATCCAAAGATATTTGCATGCATATTTGAAGGAATATTCTTATGCAAAAGTATTTGAAAAAGATGGAATAACTTTAGTAGTCACCCAATGCTTGTGTACTCAACTGACGTCAACCAAAACAAGAGATCCAAAAAGCAGGTACCTTGCTGAACCGCAACATAACCCATGAAGATGCCACCATTCTGGAAGAAAAAGCTTGAAATATGCTAAATTGCCAGATAGTTGTTACGAAGTAGAGTGTACAATTCTGGTAAATCGTGCTCACTATTACTGAAACCTAAAACATTATCTTCAACATTGAATAAATTGCGTGCGAACGGATGTAATATTTCATGTGAGACAGTGAACGCAAATGACCTAATAATGAAAATGGTGACTCACGGCTGTAACCACAAGATGATGCTGATAGTGGTTGCCCACTCTATGGAAATGAAGCCGCCTCAGGTGCATGTGGTTATCGGCACACACCTTAACGGAAACGTCTTAACGGAAACCGCCACTTTGTTCCCAATTAATGAAATGAATGAATGAAGTGTATATCGCACACATATTAATTAACGAATAATATGTGAATTTATTGAATAACGACAATAAATTGTCATAATTATGCTTAGTTACCGTCTTCATTTGATAGTAGCCTGCTTCGGAAATGGTTTTTCCAGACTCCCCTGCAATAAAATCGTCACTAGTAGTGTATTGTATTAGGTTGGTGCAAAAGTTTTTGCCGATTTGATATCGGATTCGATTAATTTTCCTGGTCCAGTAACCAAAGAGGCTTGCCCTCACATACGGGCGTTACCATCTACTACCACGAAGCTATGCTACGTGTAGTGTCATATATATCTACTGCTCGGGTTCTTGCTAAAAACATAATTATTCCATTTTTCTGATCGAAGATGCTTAAAATTCGATTTTGCGTGACTATGATTAGATCGAATTTCAATAACATTCAGCAATCCCTCAAGTTGGCCAATTCACTGAGTAATCTAGCAAGGGTTGCTTGTTCTGTTGATCACACAATATCGGGGTTTCGATAAGTCTGAGAAAAGAAATAGTCCTAAAAATGAGCATTTCTTTGTCAATATTTTTCATAAATATTAATGGCAATATAGTTTCTGACAATACAATCGGGCAGTGACCAAACTAAAAATATAAGCATATGAGGAGATGAACTTCAGAATGATTTATGTTTCAGATCTCCAGCTCGATCTATATGGAAAAATAAGATCCTGACAGATGTTGGTCATGTGCATCAGCACTTATCTTTAATATGAGCATATATTTACACACAGCCTACAATGCCAGACCCAATTTAAACATGCTGTTGTTATTCTTAAATGAGATACATTATAGTACTGTTGCGGTTTTGCTCTATCTTTGATATTCGCAGCGCACAGGCCTTCGGAAATTATGGTCCTATCGATCTACCCCGCGACTTTGATTCAACACCGTGTCCACAATACTGGATCTTTGGGCTAATACTAATTGGCATTAGCAAGAGTATCCAACCACCCGTCAACGTTAGAGGCCAATTGAAAATCAGGTCAAGATAAAAGGAGCAGCAATCCCAAAAGTAAAATCTGAAAATCGGCAAAAACTTTTGCACCAACCTGATAAATATCTCGCTCCCTGGCTAGAAGGGTTCTCTTATTAGATATTTTGAGAACTGTTCCTGAAAGCTTCAAGCGCGCTACATCAGCTATACCAAACCAGCTATGAAGAACATCTGAAACATATCCGAAAAAGCAGAAATTGCAAGAGAACTCTAGAGGGGGGCGCATACAGACGTGGAAAACCACCTACTCACCAGTTCCCGCGTTTCGATCATATCCAATGCCGTTGTTGAACATCTGGGAGCAGCCCTGCAGGCGGAAGAGCAATCGTCTGACTCTTTTCAGTTTGCACACTCTCTCGCCTCTCTGACCGGAGAGAGAGCGTGCAAACTGAAGAGAGTGAGACCATTGCTCAGGTGGAATGACTTTAAAAATCTCTATTTTTTAAATATATTGAAATAATTTCTTAGAGATAATTAGATATTTGGAATTCTGCATCGATATACAAATAACGCATAATGAGCAGACTCGTTTCGCACGAATCCAACGACATTTCAAAAACGTAGTTCCTTTTTTATTTCCATAATTAATTTGTTTTTATCGATCGTATTTGTTGCTTGGGATGGCTTCGCAAGAAATTCTATCTGTTACCGGTCATACGAGTAATGATCTGACTCTCTTCAGTTTGCACGCTCTCTCGCCGGTCAGAGGTACGAGAGAGCGTGCAAACTGAAGAGAGTCAGACCATTGCTCGGTCATGCATAAGAGAACACTCAGAATAATATATTTCATATCAACAATGCTTATTGCATACTCTACTCACCTCACAGTATTAAGTATACAGTATCACAGTACTTTTTTTTAAATTTGAAAACGAGCGCGAGCTTTTGAGTTGCAATGAGCTTTTGAGTTGCACGGGGCTTAATACTGTGACCAGCTGTTCTTCAGGCGCGCAGAAGGCGTGCAGAATTCTCCCCCAGTTGTAGTAGTATCTGAAAAAAATCAATGATGGAAAATCCTATTAATTTTGTAGAATATTGTGATTGCTCGCATCTAAATACAACTTCTCCCACAACTCTCTCTTCTTATCTTACTCTCTCCTCTGTACCAATATCTATTCTGGAACTTTATAGCGTAAAATATATACTAAATTAAAGTCTAAATCATACCTCATAGTCCAGAACCAAGCGGGGTTCGGCGGATCGTTCTGAAAAAAAATACAAATATTATATTCTAATTCAACAAAATCTTAGTTTAACAACATATGGATTTAAATGGCAAATTTTAAGGTCTACACATACCTATTTTTTCTGTAAATTTGCTGTATGGCGCAATAAACTCTTGGATTGGCTAGTTTCGCTTACACTATTTCACTTCTGGTCACGAGAAAGATCATATAAATGGATTAAAGTCAGTATTAACTCTTGCAGTGCGCCGCAGGTGCTAATTGTAAATTTTACGTACAAAATTTATCTCTCGGGAAGCAATAAACTCACTCTGGGATACACCGGCTCTGGCGGCACGTACTTCGTTGTAGTAGTTGTCGTGGTCTTAGTGGTGCGTTTCGGCGGCCACTCCTCGGACGAACCGGGCCACTCAAGTTACAATAATATTGTAACTGTATACATAATAGTTATATAAAAAAAACTATGACTTACATCTGGTCTCTTTTTAGTTGTTTTCTTAGTCCTGCAGCCAGGTCGTCTTCTAGTTGTTGTCGTTGGCGGGTCTGGCCACTAAACCTATTTGGTTATTGTTGTATCGTAGAGTTGCCCCTACTCACAAGATCCTGCGTGATCGCACTCGAGTGTAGTTTGAACCCTCACTCGAGTTCTCCCTCCCTATTCGCGTGGCGCGCGCTCATTGGTCCGCGTCATTATTGCACAATATTGCACAGCCCCGCCCCCTTCCCTCTCTCGCCCCCCTCTTCCCATCTCAGTCTCTTCCTCCCCGTTAGTTACGGCTAGTGACTAGTTCTCCCCTTAGTTATTAGACATTTTCCCCATCCCCTGTCGTGTGATAAAGTGTCTACAGAAGTCCGGGGTTGAGTACAAGGCAGGGACACAACAGTTATATTTGCAAATTTAGTTGTTTTATTACCTCCCATCTCCTTGTTGTCGTTGGCGGGCTGGGCCACTGAAACGATTGTTCAGTTATAAACTTCTTGACTTTTTGGGAATACTAATTGCATTTTCCGAACGTAAATATCATGCAATCATGTGATTTATTTTTTTCTTGGGTCGATCGATAGTATAAATACCTCGAAGCCTTTGGTGGTTGTAGACGGATGGGCAGACAGATCTGAGGAAATGTAATTAGTTTAAATATGCACAAATAAATATAGTCGTCATAAATTTCAGCTCTATTTTTGAATATGTTTCAGGGGCTATATGCAGTCGATGAGCGGTTTTTATGTATACCGCTCAAGCAGCTCTAACATGTTATGTATATTTAAAATACAACAATCGCATCGTGATTGAAATGAACAGGCAAATAACCTAATTTAAAGTGTCATTTATTGCAAAACAATAAAGTTGCTAACAGAAATAATGCTAAACTTACTCCACCGGGGCGGATTGAAGTCACTATCCGCGGGCCGCACGCAGATCACGTTGTGACTGCAACCAATGTTATTTTTAGTGGTATTGTTATTGTTATTGCGGGCCGACACTTGGTCGGGTGAGCACTATGACATAATGCCGTCGTTGCTAGATCAAAGGCGGCAAGACGTCATAGTTATCATCCGAACTAGTGCCTTCGTCGCCTGTTGAACTCCGTCTGACAGGTCAAATATAACGTGATTAGAGTTCTCTTGTTGGAAAATTGTTGTTGAATGTCCTATTAAGTTTCACGAGCGCTATATAAAAAATGCTCATCGGCTTCATATAGCCCCTGAAAAATATTCCAAAATATGGCTGAAATTTTCCAATAAGAGTACTCTACGCGTGATACGAGCACGCGCCGATTGCGCCATCAGCAACTCGGGATAAAAAAAAAACCAAAAAGCAGCAACTAACTGTTGTATTTTCACAGTATGCTATCACAACGCCTTGAAATATAAGTAAAATATCACATAAAGCTACTATTTACCCGGAACGCGATCATCCAAATACCAAAATACATATTTATTAGGGTTCCGGAATTGGGCGTAATCGGGCGTATTTTGAATCATTTTCAGATATGTTTCATATGCGCTATATATCGCTATATATACTATATATTGTACATGAAACATATACGAAAATGATTCAAAAGACGCCCAATTACGCCCAATTTCGGAACCCTAATATTTATTTCATTTTTTTTTTCAGGAAATACATAATCCGGCCAAATTCCGAACTGACCGATCAGTTTGTTCGGCCGGTGTCCATGCGCCGTAGTTCAAGCACATGCCGATTTTCTAAAATAAATGTTTTACTGTGGCTATTAAAGAAGGACCGCGCATCTGGATGAAATATGTTTCAAATAAGGAGAGAACTCTCTTCAATTCGCGTACTCTCTCGCCCGTTGCCTGACCTTCAGGGTCGCTTGGCTCTCAGAAAACTAGTCGCAAGTTTGCTTGATTGGAAGGGTCCGACTCTATCCTATCCCTACTCCTCCCTCCTATTAGCGCTCCTTCCCCTCCATCTCGCTTGACCTGCAAGAGAGGGAAAGAGGCTTGTGAGGGAAAGATAGAGGTGTACCATGGAGTTCGCAATACGAGGGGATGATACGAACTCGTTACGCCTCCCCTCCTCGGATTACGAAATAAGAGTAGGGGGATAATAACGAGCTCGTAACCTCCCCTCATATTGACAACCCTAGTGTACCATCGATGCCCAGAGCGTGGCTGCCAGTTTGAAGTCAGGTCGACACTGGAAATCCAGAGCGTTTCTTCCTGCAAAATCACACAAATTATGCATTGCTGGTATCTACATTTGACAGATAAAGATTACTATATAATTAAATTTACGATTTTTTTCTTTTATAACTAAAGCGATTTAATGATATGTGCTCGGGAAAAAATCTAGCAAAAAATGAATAAACAATTTAATTTGAAAATAAATCTCACCGAAGAACCAATTGAAATATTTCGCCTTGTTAAAGTTGTCTTCTCTCCATCCTCCATGCTCTCTCGATCCCGCATGATTAATCCAGACCGGTGCCGGAGATGAACCGATCAGTTCTGCGTAGGGTTCTCTTATTGGAAAATAGTTTTCGAATAACTTTCAGGTGAGCTACATCTACATATTGAAACATACCCGAGAAGTCGCCCATAATTTTCCAGTAAGATATCTCTACTTTTGAGAGCCTACATTTCAATGTGTATACTTTTATAGTAGACACATTGACATCATGATAAAATTATAATCTTGCGTAGCTTATAATGGAAAACTTTCGCTAAAATATATTTGTCGATCTCTTTAACCCACTTGCAACGGCTTTGCTATCATCATTGTTGTAAATCCGAGGAAGGATACTGCCGCGCAAATCAAATGCCTGTGAAATTGGAAATTTGTACGGAACATTTGGAATTAGTCGTCGCGACCTTCTGCAAGAATATTAGCTGAATGTTTTCTGGAAATTTAGATTCGACGAAATTAATGAATTCTCAACTGTAGAACTTTAAATAACCCGTTTTGATTATATGTTTTCGATTACCATCATGATGCCCCCAAATAGGGCACTAGGTTGGATGATCACCGTCGGATGATTACCTACGGGATGATAGCCAAAACAATGAGCCCTTCTGTAGAACTTTCACAGAATCATTTTTGACACTTTGGGAACCGTCTGTGAAAGTTCAACAGAAGGGTCCATTATTATCCGACGGTGATCATCCGTTCTAGCGCCCAAAATTGAAAGTCGAACATCTACGAAAGTAAGCTTCTGGTCGAAGGACTTCATGCAACGGCCCGGCAACTCCGAACGCTCTTCCGCTCGGCAAGACACGGGATCCACTGCAGAAATGTTTACTTTATTTGTTTTTTTTTTAATTTTAGAGGAATGCAATAGATATGAAATATGACCGAGCCGATTGGATTTTACGGAATTACGGGCACTACCACACACCATATCTACAGTCTCTACCCTATCTCTACCGTACTATCACATACCATATCTACAGATGACGCCCTTCTCGACGTAGCTCGATGTTGTCTCGACATGATAGTCACCGCCCTGCATTTTCATACGCACATTTAACAAAAGTTAATTTTTTTAGAAAGTGAGAAAAATTGTGAATTTCGATACATTCGATGAATGCTAAGGAATGATGTAAATTTTAAATTGGAACGCACGTTCAGGTGCATTTTAGCCATTACTGTTTGGAGCACACTATCCGATGTTTGCGTGTTGATTGTGTGAATTTGAGCGTTGGGCATAATGCTTGCGCACTCTTTCGCACCCGCCGAGAATGTCATCTGTAAAATTACAATTGTGTACACAACATTCACTGTTTGTCGTTGCGACACTCTGCAAGAGTTATACAGTGTCAGAAGCTTCCATAAAATACGTCGTTTGCACTTTCTTATATTTCGGAGAATATTGAATCAAAACCACTCGAAACCATATTTAACGTTGGTTGTTGAAAGTTTGGCACTACGCCGGATGAGAACTATGACGTCATGCCGCCTTTGATATATCATGACGTCATAGTTCTCATCCGACATAGTGCCGAAAGCAATGGAACGTAGAACTCACTTTCTTATTGATCGCAAAGAAGCATTGGTTGCCCATAACGAGCGACCGATACAGTAGCATATCGCACTTCAGGTTGGCAAGATTAGCTTTAATTGTGCTATTTATAATTCGAAATAGGTGATGACCCATTTCACTCTCCTGAGTCCTCGAACTTATTTTTTTTGGAAAGACTTGATTTTCGGGAGAATAAGAAAATGAGTGAAAATGAGGGTTATCCTAACGAACATACCTTGATGAACGCGAAAATAGAACTTCTTCCACTTGCAGCCTAAGTCAATAGCAGGACAGTCTGTTTCTTGGATATCAGTAGCGCCTATCGATAGTTACGCTAATCGATAGTTACGGGATGGAGCGCGAACATTCTGGGGGACGGGGAATGCGAAGGTCAAAAGTCACACTGATATGGTCACTAAGTGCAGTGGTAGGAGACACATTGCAAATAATATTCTCATTACAAAATAGTAGATCTAAATAGCTATTGAGCCTAGTAGGGAAAGATACAAGCTGAATAAAGTGGTGGTCTGACACAAAATCTAGTAGGTCGTTTTGGTTTGGGGAGAAAAGAGACTGCCAATCAATATCAGGAAAATTGAAACCACCAATTAAGATACAAGGAAAATATGCGTTTCTATATTCTGAATGAGTTCAATAAGAGAATCATGAGGGGCGGAAGGAGATCTATAGATAGTGAAAATTCTGATTATTCTATATGGAAGGAATGGGGAATAATCTAAGTGAATGTCAACTATACAACACTCTATAAGTTGCGAAGAAAAGTTAGAAATGAGGATGGGATTCAAAGAGTTGTGAACTAGGCACGCGACGCCGCCACCCCTACCGTAATCAAAAGAGATAGCGCGGTCGCATCGGAATGGTAAATAGAACCACCAACAAGGAAAGAGTCACTATCATTATGATCTAACCAGGTCTCTGATATGCAAATAATTCGGAATTCAAGAGATGCAAGCAGGAAAGAGAGCTGAGGGGATTTGCATCGAATTGATCGCGCATTTGCATAAAAAACGGAGACGGGGGAATCTCTAGAATGACGTGTGCTAAGAAGTGGCGATGCAATTGAAGAACGGGGACTATGGTCGAGTGGGGAGACAAGAGGGAAAATAGGGTACCCTTGCTGCCAATGTCCTATCCTCGAGTGGTCGAGACGTGGTTGACGCGAGGAGGCACGACTGGAGTTGGATCGGGAGTCGAGGGAGTGGAGGCAGCAGAGTGAGCACCAGGAGAGACACGAACGGGGCCTGAATGATGGGAATCGGCAGCGCTGCTCTGAGAGATGCGAGAGAGGCGATAGTGGGGAGGGAGAGGGCGGGATGTACGGTAGTTGATAATGGCGAAGTCGCGCACTCCACACACAATCTTGTTAGCAGCTAGATTGCGCTTAGTTGCCTCGGCACGTGCCTCCTTCTCCATCATCAACTGCGTCGGCGTAAGATCCTTCCTGATGAAGGCACGCGTATCACGGAAGGGAGTGGGTCGGCCCGGCTTGCTGCGGATGCTGGAGAGGAGGGCGTCACGAGTGGACTTGTCGGGCAGCAGATCTTGAGAGGGCGTGCACTGGGAGTGCGATCAGGAGGGTGGCGATGGTACGAGATTTTCTTCTCATCCCATGCCTTCCGCACCGTCTCGCTTCCCGAGTACACGACGAGATCGGCGATGAGTTTCTCATCAGCAGCGAGACCCTCGGTAGGATTCTCAAGCTCCTTGAATCCGATCACCACCGCTCTTGACTCTTTATCTTCGTATTCCGCTTTGTCAGAGATAACGCGCGCACACGATTCGTAAACGACGCGTGCCACGTCGAGAGCAGGTTCGAGAGAGGCGGGGGAGGAGGGAGGATTGGCAAGGGAGAGGGACGAGAGGAGGGATTTAACCTCAGTCATTGCCAGCAAAATTCATTGCCAGACTTTTGATTCATATATGAAAATGAATTAATTGCATCATTTTCATATATGTTTCGCGTGCACTATATAGATCGTATATCACGTCTCTTCTGAGAGGTCGCATTTGCTGGGATACAAAATAATCAAAAAGCTTCAATGGCCTCTCTATTTCAAGGGTTGATGCGACTATGGTCGAAGACTTTTTGGTTTAAGCTGTAGAGCCGTAAAATCCAAAATTTCTAATTGCCGGCTCTTGAAATTTCGAAAATTCGGATGAGCATATATTGCTTCAAAGTTGAGTAAAACAGTCGTTCAAAAAACCAAAATGACCGACTCGGCGAGCTAAATAACATTGCTGTTGAAGAATTTAATGTACAGAAACGGTGAACTTTGGAAAATATCGAAAACTTAATTTTTAGAACAAAAAAATTCGAAAATATGGGCTGCTTGAAAAATTTTATCACTTCCGTAAATGGTATTACCCCGAAATGTAAATTTCATTTCGTAAATGCAAATTAAAAAAAATTATGGAAATTCATTTTTTGGAAAAGCAAGAAATGGAAAATAAATTTCGGAATTTCACATTTTGGAAATGCCCATTTTGGAAATTTTTCCATGGCCGGTAGTACTGTAGCCGAGCAGAAATCTACCGTAACCCATCGAGCATTTTCGTCATTTATCAGCAAATTCGAAACATAGTATTATTTGTTCTTTATTATTGTATTATTGTAATTAACAATACTAATAATTAAAGAAAGAAAATATAAAAATAATGCAAAATCAATGTTTGAATTTAATTGTTCTATTTCGCGGTTCTCACGATGCAGCGAAAAATACCGTAACCCAGCGGAAAAATTTCCAAAACGGGCATTTCTAAAAATTTGTTTCCAATTTATTTTTCCACAATTGTTTTTTCCAAAAAGCAAATTTCCAGATATTTTTTTCTAAATTTTATTTTTACGAAAAATTCTTTTACAAAATGAAATTTCCAAAATTAATTTTACAAATCGGGGTAGTACCCCGTAAATTAGATATTCCCATATTCGAAATCTACGTAAAATTTCACTCCGGATAGCTGTGAAAGAAAATCAAATATCGCAAAACAGTTTTTGCCCTGTAAGTCCAAAGGCCTCGGATTTGACTGATTTCGATCTAAAAATCGATTTTTTGCGCTAAACTTTTTTAGATTGACATCTTGTGAGCTGCAAAGTAGAAATTCGGATTCTACGAGTGAAAATACGCCAGAAAATCTATATCTCATGAGATTCTAAGATATCAACTTTTTCGACCACAAAATGTCAGAGAATTTTAGGCCAAAAAAGTTAATATCTTAGAATCTCATGAGATATAGATTTTCTGGCGTATTTTCACTCGTAGAATCCGAATTTTTACTTTACAGCTAGCGAGATATCAATCTAAAAAAGTTTGGCTCAAAAATTCGATTTTTTCCATCGAAATCAGTCAAATCCGAGGCTTTGGACTTACAGTGCAAAAATTGTTTTGCGATATTTGATTTTCTTTCTTCGCTATCCGGAGTGAAATTTTACGCAGATTTCGAATATGGGAATATCTAATTTATGGAAGTGATAAAATTTTTCAAGCAGCCCATGTTTTCGATTTTGTTCGACAAATTAAGTTTTCGATATTTTTCAAAGTTTATCGTTTCCGTACAGTAAAGTCTTTCCGGCAATTAGACATTTTGGATTTTACGGCACTACAACTTGAAATGAAAAGTCTTCGACCAAGGAGGTATCAACACTTGAAATAGAAAGGCCATTGAAGCTATTTGATTATTTTGTATCCCAGCGTCTCTATTTCATCCAATCTCTCAGAAAACCTCTGATATACAGTGCACGTGAAACGTATATGAAAATGATGCAATTCATTCCAATAAGATTCCAATAAGAGAGCCCTACTGACCACATTACGAAATTTCGAATACTAGAAATGAGATGGAAAATTGTTTTGAAATCACGAAATAGATTTCGTATACGCATCTCTAGTATTTAGTCTTCAATGTTTAATTTACAGTTGTGCAAGTGCATACTTGAGTTCGCTTATTGGAATCTTATTGGAATGAATTGCATCATTATCATATATGTTTCACGTGCACTATATAGATCGTATGCATAGTGCACGTGAATCATATATGAAAATGATGCATTTCATTCCAATATGATTCCAACAAGAGAATCTAGTGCATACCATCGACGAATAGACCGTAGCGGCAAGAATCGATATTCCGATATTGCTGTGCTGATGTTCCTGAAAACATTTTTGTTCCAGTTTTCCACGACTAAGATGATGTATTATATATACACTAGTCGGGCTGCCCCCCCCCCCGCCTTCGGCGGGGGCCCCGTCCTAGCGGAGTAGGTTTCGCAATCTCTCGTTTCGCAACTTGTTGACGCGCGATCTCTCTCCACGTTTCGTAATCGCTTCGCAATCCGAACAGACCTACGGACACAGCGCTTTATATATAGGTATAGATTATTGAAATATAAGTCGCAATATCATATATTGTAGCAATACAAATAATAAAATTTAAAAAAATATATTGAAAAAAGTAAAGATCTTACCAGAGAACCAGTTGCTGTTCTTCGCAAAGAATTTGCGGATCAGTTCTATGCTATGAGGTCCCCATCCCTGATTGCTTCCCGTATAATCCACCCAGGCGGGTTCCGGAGAGGAACCGACCAGCTCTGATATGGTATATCATTATCAAAACGTTCCGAAAGCAACAATTGACCACCTATGCACGATATGCACACATACACATGGGCGGCGGAGAAATAATAATTGTAATTATAAAAATAATTAATTATACACAATTAACCCACTTGCGACGGCCCTGTTATCGTCATTATTCAAGATCCTAGGAAGATCGCTACCGCGCTCCGTGCAGAAGGAAAATGCCTGAAATGGAAATTTGGGTTTTCCTCCCGGATTATGTTGACACAATCTTGTAAAAGATCCAACTGCATATCAGTTATTTAGTCGTCGATACACAAGATCAAAACACGACAAAATTTCCAAAAGCAAAACCTCTATTTACAATGAGATTGTTGTATTGTCTTTTCGAGCACGTTTCAGAAAACTAGCTGACAAGTGCTCATGAAACCCTACCGAACTATTCTCGAGACTATATTTTTTTGTAGAAATAAACCCATACACTTTCGAAATCTCGCTTCTCGTTGAATATCTGCATGCAGCGACCCGGCATGTCCGACCGCTCTCCTACCGGACACCGGATGGGAGCTGCAAAACATAAAAGCTGAAGGGAAAAGCCGTATATCTGACGATTTCGTTCTGCGACGAGCCAACAGCGACTACAGATCGAGTGCTAGGCACTCGGTCGTTCGGAAGAAAATGTCAATTTAGAAAATCGGGACATTAAAGCTCAACAGATTTTTCAAATATGTGGTCCTGAAACCAAAAAAATGGATATTACACAATTACGTTACACAATTACGAACAAATGAAACACTATCAACTCACTTTCGAACAATATTGACTAAATGAAAGCACTTTCGAGCCTCAACTATGCAAAAACAAATATAATATAATTAAAATATAATTAAATGTAGTAAAAAGTGCACAGTATTTGCAGATGATTCCCTTCCTGGAGTAGGGCGCTGTTGAGTCGATGTGATAGTCGCCGCCCTACATTAAATTATCAGAGTTCGTAATTAGCGTAAATGTCTACTCATTCCCCACACAATCTACTCTGGTTTCTTCCAACCAGTGTTAGGTGAACCCGCCAACCAGTTGTTAGATATTTTTGTGGTTGCTAACAACATATTGTGAACGGAGCTTAGGCTAACCAGTTGGTAACCAGTGCCCTGGCCAGTTGTTGGAGGGTTCCCAGAGCAACTGGTTGGAATAAACCAAAACCAATCGCTCGACCGGATGAGAGATTGTGTAGAATGAAGAGAAGACTACCCAAATTACGAACTCTACAAATATGAGAGTCTACCTAAACGAGTCTATTTCAGTTTATTTTAGAGTTTATTTTAGTGTATTCGACTGTGAGTATATGCGTCTATATACACATGGTCTCGATAGATCTAGGGATCATAGTGTGTAAGACAGATAGGCCTTGGTTCCGTTTCTCGAATCGTAATTCTCCCTCACATCGAATTTCATAATCTATACTATGTAAAAATTAGGCGTGTGGCCTGATTGTGGAATCGGTTAGGAGTGAGAAGAGGAGCACGTGAACAAGTGACGGCACATCCGATAGCGAAATATATTCCGCTAGTACGAGAGGGGAAACATGAATATCTATCAAATAACTAACGTCCAGATGCATCGCCCTGATCACTGATTCGAGCGTAATCTCTGCTGACTGCGAGTCGATTGTGTGTAGTTTTGCGCCGCTCAGTGCCGTCTCACACTCGCTAGCCCCCGCCGAGTAGTTCATCTGCGAAAATATTTTGCATACAAATTGTGCAATTAGTCGTTGCGGCGTTCTGCAAGAGTTTGTCCATCCCCGCTCACTGTTGGATCTCTTGCAGAGCGCCGCAATGACTAATTGCAAATTTCCTTCACAAAATTTACAAATTTCAAGCAACTCACAGGTTTGTTGATGGCGAAGAAGCACTGGTTGTCCTTCACGAACGAGCGATAGAGGAGCATGTCGCACTTTAGCTTGACGAGATTAGCTTAAATTTAATAATTTAACAATTAATTATTATGTATCCTTTTACCTGTTACAAGTATAAAAAAGCAAAGTGGAGATTCATGACTCATACCTGTATGGGCGCGTGTAAAGTACTTCTTCCAGTTACATCCCAAGTCACCCACAGGACAATCGGTTTCCTGGACATCAGTAGCGCCTGAAGCACAGAAAATTTCAAAATAATCGAATTTTCTTTGCAAATTTTACCTATAGGCGCGAGGAGAAGGGCGAATACTGCGAGCAGCAACATGGCAGCTTGGAAAGGTGTCAGATCACTGTGTATTTATATTCTACCATTTTACGATAGCAACTGCACAGCTCCTTCTTTTGATCCTCTGACGCTCAGGTATTGCGTGCTCTCTCGCTCTCTCTAACCAAATAGAGAGTGTTTACAATAAGGAAAGTCAGACAACTGCTTCCATCCGAACTTCGGATTCTAAAGCTCTAGCTCTCCTCATTTCATATTTTCTTTCGCTCTAGCGAACCACTCAGACAGCATACTAAAACGAGATAGGCATGGTGAATGTTGCTCTAACCGCTCTCCTATTTGTCCATGCTCTTGTCATTCTGGACACTGTTTTCACAGACTAGAAGGTGTGGGAGAGCGTGGACAATCGATAGAATCAGAGAAACACTCTACAAAATATTTTAGATGCATGTTCCAGAAAGCAGGGGCTGTTAGAGAGCAGAGAACTAGTGATGCCAAATCGGCGCGCGCTCTCCTCGTTTCACACGCTCTCTCGCCGGTCAGACAGAGCGAGAGAGCGTGTGAAACGATGAGAGCGCGCGCCGATTTGGCATCACTACAGAGAACCGTTTACGATGGCGCATAAAGTCAGTGTTCCACTACTGCTGATGTCTTAATACCAGCCCACTGATTTAGGTGCGTGATGTGGAATTTCGAACAAACTCTATGGCCGAGTGAGTGGCCTCCTCTCATTGGAACCGGCTTATTTGCGGACATCAGCTGCATGGGAACAATGACACTGCCACTATGACCTCAAAACGGGTTATTCCGGATTCCATCCCGCGGATCTCCTGTCACGTCTCTACCAATCCTACTATTCCATTAAACTCGCTCCTTTCTTGAGGTGTTATCTACACAGGGGTGCAATCTGTTTTGCATAGAGTTCAAAAAGGTCATGAACCGTAGAGTTCAAAAACCATACCACAGTATTTTCAGTATACGCCCTCTCTCCACACTCGACCGATCAACATAGGGAGCTGGGATCACAACTCTTCGTAAATTTGGTGGGATCACAGTGAAATTTCCCAGTGGGATCCCAGTGGGATTTTTCCCAGTGGCATCCCAGTGGATTTTCTCAGTGGGATCACAGTGGTATCCCAGTGGGATCCCAGTGGGAGCGAGTTTCCCAGTGGGATCCCAGTGGATTTCCCAGTGAGAAACATGCGGAGTCCCCACTGGGATTTCACTGGGATCCCACTGGGAAACTTTTACCAGAGAATTATCCTCCATTTAGAACAATTGAACAACTATTAGAGTTCGAGAAACAATATCACTCTCTTTTCATTCTATACACTTTTTTGACCGGTCTCGATAGTGTGAAGAATGAAGATAGTGTGGTATCTTTTCTCGAAATATTGTGAAGCAAATATTGAGAACTACACAAATAAATAAAATCGAAACTCTGCACAATCTTAAAGAAAAAAAAGGCATGCCTCTATTCGTATAACTTAAAGTGGTGATGCTGCTCAAATCAACAACATTATAAGATGACGACCAATAATCAATTGTGGGACATGAATTCCAAGGTTCCGGTGCCCATTCACGCACGATGACCCAGCAATGGAAGTCGTGCTGGGTGATGAATGATTTACCGATCTTCTTTTTCAAAGTGTCAGCAATCAGTGGAAGAGTTGATGCGTCATATATTTCACTGCAGTTTCAATTTCATTTTATTTTGTCAAGTATAAAGATTATTTGTATTTTTGTATTCAATCAATCAATCAATCAATTTATCTTATCAGGCGGAAACGCTCAGAAGATGATAGGTCGGTAGTCTTCATAAGTTGCACTCCACCAATGGTTGCCAATAGCTCGGGATAGGTCGTCTCTCCATCGCGCGCGAGGCTTTCCGGGGGGACGAGTCCTATTGAATGGAGTCCAGACAGTTGTCGCACGGCTCCACTGTTCCACTCCCATTCTTCTGATCTTGAGGGCCCAGCGCGCTTTTCGTTTCAATCCTTCCTCATTCCAGTCTCTCAGCTTGGTAATCCCTCTCACGCGGTCATTCCTCCATCTGTCCCTCAGCGTGACTCCAAGCATCTTTCTTTCCATCTTCCTCTGGGTGACTCTCAGCCTCTCCTTCTCGCTAGATCTCAGAGCCCATACTTCACACCCATAGAGAACTGTAGCCGTGATGCAGCTCTCGAAGACTCTCCTCCTGATCTTGATGGACAGAATTCGAGAAGATAGGAGGTGCGAGAGCTTACTCCAGGCCAGCCACCCTAATCGAATCCGGTGTTCTATTTCGTCGGAATGATCCAAGGGAAGAGCTATTCTTCCTCCGAGATAGGTGGCGCTATCGACGAATTCGAATCGCAGATTGCCGATGATTATTGGATTGCGGGTAGAGGTGCAGGAGGTGAGGAGGTTGGTCTTGCTTGCATTCACTTCGAGACCAACTCGGCTGCACGCGTCCATCAGCTTCTTCAGCATTTGTTCCAGCTCGGGTCGAGATTTGGCAACGAGAGCCACGTCATCGGCATACTCCAAGTGGCAAAGGTTCCTTCCGTCAATTCTAATTCCATCTGACTCCCAGTCAATGTTGTCCATGGCTGATCGTAGCACTGCGTTGAAGAGACGAGGGGAGAGGGTATCCCCTTGGCGGACTCCTCGACGCACAGTCACAGGAACGAGCTCCTCATTAACTCGAATGAGTGTAGAGGAGGACTCGTAGAGACGGCGCAACATGTGGACGAGGGAGGGATGGGCTCCGAACGAGAAGAGGGCTTGCCAGCAGGCATTCCACTCCACACAGTCGAACGCCTTCTTGAAGTCGACGAACGCCAAGTAGATTGGGATACCGTACTCGGAGGTTCTTTCAGCGACCTGCTTGATGGCATGCAGGTTGTCGAGAGTACTGTAGCCGCGCCGGAAGCCGGTTTGGGTCGAGGACTCTGTTTCTTCAAGCACAGTTTCGAGTCTCTGAAGAATGACTTTGGTCATTGTCTTCAGGGAAACGGTGAGGAGGGAGATGGGACGGAAGTTCCCAATGTTGGTAGGGTCTCCTTTCTTGTGCAGAAGAGTGACAATTGCTTCGGTCAGGTCGCTTGGAACAGCCTCTCCATCTACCAGATAGTTGAGTAGATCAGCGATAACGGGAGCAAGGTGGTTTCGAGAGTGGTATAGCATATCAGGGAGAATGCCATCCGAACCGGGTGAGTGACCACACTTGAGTTGGGACATCGCTTTGCTGACCTCATCGGGTAGGAAGGGAGGAAGGGGATCCAGAGGCTGAGGAGGGACTGGGAGTGGACACGGAACTGCAGGGGTGTAGAGACCGTCAAAGAAGCTCTGGACCACTGTCTTGGTAGCTGCTTGAGAGAGAGCACCAGTTACAGGGTGGGGAACTAGAAGGCGCTTCTTTGAGGTTTGCAGACTCAGCATGCTCTTCACGATGCTCCTTCCCATGGTTGCTGCTTGCCGTGCTTGCGCCTCCTTTCGCTTCCTGATGTCATCGACGAAACTCGTCCGGGCAGCTTTGCAGGCAGCTGAGTAGGCGACAGCTTGTTGGGAGTTGGATTGCAATTCATGGCGCATCGCTAGGAGCTTCCGCGTTCCACTCGAGATCCAAGAAGGGGATTGGCGCTTCCTCCAGCAGTTCGTTGCCGCGGTCTCCGTGAAAGCCTTTACCGTAGTATAGGCGTCGGCGGCAGAACTGGGGCGGGCAAGGGGCAGTGACGCGAGAAGGTTTGCGTTGACAGTAAAAGCGGTTCGATCGAAATCTAGCCGCTCCCTGCATCTTTTCTGCCTCGCCTTGCCAGGGAGGGAGAGGCACATCCGAACAAGGCGATGGTCGGAGTCAAACTCAAACCGACCAACGACTCCACAGTTGACTACTCTCGCTGTGGCGGGCGCTGCAACGTAGTCAATTTGGTGGAATGCGGAGCCGTTTGGGGATCGCCAGGTCCAGATTCGACCGTGCCGTCTCTTGGGGAACGTGTTCAGGATGCGCAGTCTGTTCCTCACGCAGAGCTCAGTGAAGCAGCGTCCGCGTGAGTTCGGTGTGGGAGAGGCAAAGTTACCGACAAATCTTTCATTGCCAGGTTCCCTCGCCACTCGACAGTTGAAGTCACCAACCAGAACTGGCATATGGCCTTTTGGGGCACTCCGCAGGGCGGTCTCAACCTGGTCTAGAAAGTCTTCATACGCGTCGTCATCGTAGGAAGACGTAGGGGCGTAAGCGCAGACCAGGAAGAGCCGTAGGTCGGGAAGGAGCAGAGTGGCCAAACGAGGGGAGAGGCCATTGAACACAGCTCCGCGCGCGAGTTGCGGTCGAAGCAAAAATGCCACGCCATGGGAAGCAGTGGGCCCGCCCGAGTGGTAGACTACAGTGCCTGAGGATGTAAGATTGAACGAGGCACAACCCACAATCCTGGCTTCCTGCACTGCAACCACGTCCCACTTGATCTTGTCGAGGGCGAGTTCCATCTCCGACTGCTTCTCCCTTGGGCCGAGCGTCCTGGCGTTGATGGTGCCGATGTAGAAGTGGCGACCCATCGTGGCGGCGTACAACTCCCGCGTGCCAACGCGTCTGGGAGAGGGAATCCGGGCGGGCGGAACCGGAGACGGAGAGACGAAATCGCACTCAACCGCTCGCCACACACTTGAGAACCCAGAATGACCATGTTAGACCATGTTTAACGAAGAACTCACTTCATTTCAAGCTGAATGGTAGTATTAAAATCGGCTGCGTCATTGATCAAGCGCAGCCCTCGACTTTAGCTGTAAGAATACATGTGTTTTATCTTAATGTTTTATGTTATTACCTGTCTCCTGCACATTCGTAGAGTTAAGAGGTATGCGACCGATGACCGTATCAAAACCAAATACCCCCTTATTAAGAGAACCTCAAAATAGTGCTCGTATTCCGCGTCGGCAGCTCTGACGATCAGCATCTCGTAAACATGGCTGAATTGGAATTAGATGTTTCCAGTTATTATGACATACACAAACAAATAAATACATCGGTGATCGCAAACAATAATGCGGTTAATAAAAAAACAATATTTAAACCAATACAAACATAAATACTTACTTGGGCAGTCCCGTGTTGATTAGTAGTGGATGTGCGAAATCCGTCACTGTATTCAAATTTCTGTTGTCGACGTATCCTGGTTGTCTCGCGACTCGCATAATATGTTCTCTTAGAATCTCATTATGTGCTGATGGCCACGCTGATATCTGCAAAAACAATCACGTAATTAGCTGAAATATTATTAATATTTTTCGAGATGGGACGCACCAGTGAGTCATTCAGCCATTTTGAGGTGTACGAAGAAATTAGAATCACATTGTCAACAATTTGCTTAGTATATTTGTCTATGGATCTGGCATCTCCGCGATAAATTACATTAACACAAATCCCGGCGATACAGGTCTAAAGTATGAAGTTAATAATAAAGGATAAAACATTTAACTTGCCACTTCAATCAACTGCATCTCCAGCTTCAACGCAAACGCCTCAATGGCGGGATAATTAAAGTTTGATGTACGAATAAGAGCGCGTAGAATACAGCTGATGATGCGAAGTTAATACCGGAGATTTAAAAAAAACTGCTTACTAGGGTTATCGTGATGGAATTGATTCCGGAATTCCAATAGTTATGGCAATTCCAATAACTTTTAGAATTCTAATTGCATTTCAATTCAATCAAGGTAACCCTACTGCTTACGACTCTTCATCATTCTCCATTGTCTCAATTGATGCTCGAATTCGCAGTTCTTTGAAAAATGCTTGAACAGCTTTTCGGTGGGTTGTAAAATAGCGATTGAAGACGTGCAGATCTTCATTCAGAACTTCTTTGTTTTCGAGATGTTCATATATGGCCAAAAACTCTGCAATATATTGTTGCTTCAACACTTCCATGTATGCATTTTTCATTGCCTGATAGGTAGAGGCCAGGGTCTGGAATAGGATCTTCTCCCACCTCTCTCAATCGAAGAAGTACCCGCATCAAATATGAGCGATGATCTGCTAGTGCTTGCGCCTCTGTTGGCGTGATAGTATCTCTACAGTTCTTCACCAATCGAAGATGCAAATACTAAGAAGTTGTGTTTAATTATCATCAACTAAATACAATACACGCATACCGTCAGTATCGATTGCGGAGCACTGAAATGCGTATTTTCTTTAAACAAATTAAGTAATGTCTTAACACCAGCAAGATCTTACTTGTGGCCAGACTTGCATTCTTTCTTATAGCCGTGGACAAATGCGTCAGATTTATACATCTCTGGGTCAATGAATTCGTCGGTCAGCCTCTTCATAATTTTAATCGGAAGGTCCACTTTCTGAAACGTGATATAGGAACCGAAATATATGAAGGGCCCCAAACAGGAATATTTATTTTTAACTACTACGATCAAAAGTGTTGATAGCGTAATAACCTACACGAAAAGATGCTTACCAGTAGCATGCTGCTATCTCGACCATATATGAACAGCACGATGCATAGAAAGATGGGAAGCAGTAACATATTTTGATGTAGATAATGAACTGAATGGATCAATTTGCAACTTTCTGTCTTCTAAACAGATTGGATGAGGGAAAGATCGAGGAAAGAACACAGTACATAGTTTGGTAAACATTGACGAACTTAAACACTTCCTTTCAGAAAGAGAGAAAAGAAGAAGGCAACTCTTCGTAAATTTTTAGATGTCTCTCACTGAGATATATCGTTTTCTCTCTCTCGTGTATTCTATGACTGCAGAGCATGCACGATGGACAGAGTGACAGGGGTGCACTGCTGAGAGGCCGAGTGTGTGGAAAAGGAAGATGCAGGGGACATAAAGAGAGCGCAGAGACAAAAAGAAATGATGGGAAGAGAGAGAGAGGGAGAGAGAGAGAGAGAGAGAGAGAGAGAGAGAGAGATCCGTTGCATTCTGCACCAAATACTCCATTGCCAACATGGGTGAAAAATGAAAGCGAAATTGATAAGTTTATGAGTTATGGTCTAGCAACCCTCCTATCAAATGTTCAGAGTTCGGCAGAAAACATTGGCAGACGAATGCGGAACAATTCGAGGATTGGAGAGGTCACGAGATATAGAGAGAGATAACAGAGATGGGGAGGGGTGGAGGGAAGAGGGAATCGGTCGATCAGTTAGAGTAAACACTCTTTTTGTTGGGGAGAATACGAAGTGGTGACGCAGAATGGGAGGAGAAGCTAGGAGCAATGGTCTATCTTAAATTTGCACGCTCTCCCGTCTCTCTGACCGGCGAGAGGGCGTGCAAACTGAAGAGAGTCAGATGATGGCTCGAAGCTAGTGTAGAGAATGCCACGAGCCGCCAATAGTGGATGGAGGCAGCTTGATTAGAGCCAAGTTCCTATCATGTGTCTTTATAAAGATAAATCTGTCCTTTTCTTGGTTATCATCCTTTCTCTTCCGGGCTCGCAGTCTTATGTCGAAGTTTACAATATTGTCTTATCACAAATGACTTAGCGCTCTTGAGCACAACAATCACAACTGATGGCAATGCAACGGGTAGGTCAAACTTGAAAATACAAACGGACAAGCCGTTGAGAAATATAAAGTATCAATATGAGATGGCAACGAATTTGCTCAAAACGATATTCTCCGTAAACGTTTGGTCTATTTCAATCGTGTTCAAACGCGTTCTCCGTAAGAACGCAAGGAAAGGGTCTGATAGTGGCACAACTCCGGCAAAATGATCGCCCAGGGCTCAAACTTTCAGGATATGATCACTAGGCATCACTAATCTTTCAAGCTGAAGTTGGTGTCGAAATTACGATTTTGATATACAAAAATAGATAATTCCAAATTTTGGATTTCGACCTCGTGCTATACATCGTTCGAAAGAGCGCAGAAAGATATGTGAAAATCCATACTTTCGCCAAAAAATAATTTATTCGTACGCAACAAAAACATTCAAATGTGCAATTATCGCTACTTTGCTTAATGGTAGGCGTATGTACCCATCTCAAAGTTGCGCCCGCCCTCTAGATCCGATATATATCGTACCAAATCTATCCAGTAATACGTTTATCTTATAAAATTATTCGTATTTTCAGTGCCAAATTGCCTTCCATGCCGTCCGAATGGGGAGGACTTCATGAAATTTTTCAATTGATTGCCCCATTTCTTCAGTTTTGGGGGGAAATTTAATGCATTTTCACTCTAAACATCAGTGCAAACAATTTTAGAACTTTTTAGCGCTGTATGAGAAAATTTAAAAATTTCGATTTTTCGACCCATGAAAACTTGATTTTTTCAAAGTTCCAAAATGTATCAATATTATAATTTAAAATTACTTTACTCCAGGTATGTGAACAATTTCTGGGAGTTTGGAACATGTTTTCCCTGAAAAGGCACCAACATTTATTTTCGAGTTTTTTTAGCGGCTAAAATTAGGATACGACACAGTTTTCCCAATTCGAAGTATTTTCAGATGCAATACTGCATTTTTTCAAGTTTAGCTGACGCATACATTAATTTTAGATGATAATATGGATATATTTTGGAACTTTCAAAAATCGAGATTTCATTGGTCGAAAAATCGGAATTTTTAAATTTTATCATAGAGCGCTAAAAAGTTCCAAAAATGTTTGCACGCAATAAATATGATGTTTAGAGTGAAAAATGCACCGAATTGAAAACTGAAGTTGAAAAAGTTCATGAAGTCATCACCATTCAGACGGCATGGAAGGTAATTTTCGCACTGAAAATATACTAATTTTATAAAATAACCATATTTCTGGATAGATTTGGTACTATATATATCGGAACTGGAGGGTGGGCGCAAGTTTAAGATGAGTAGATACGTCTATCATTACGAAAAAATGCACATTAGAATGTATTTCTTGCGTCAGAATAAATTATATTTGGAGAAAAAATGTATGTATTTTTACATAACTTTTTGCGCTCTTTCGAATGATATATATATATATATATTTTTTGATAATTTATAAATTATCAAAAAAGAACGAATTCGCAAAAACAACATTCTAAATAAACTGCGTTCTCCTCATGAATAGTGATGAATAATAACATAGCACGACATTAATGATCACATGTCCAACTTGAGAATTTCGCAAGTATCAGAGTGTGCTCACGTTCGCAATAACGACTGTAGGTTTGTATTGTGACTTCGTTGGTTGAGCCAGCAATGGACACTAGATGCTGATCAGTGTTGATGTATGTATACTGAAAAAGAAATATAGTACGTTTCAAGATTGACTTGGCAAGAAATCTTACTGTCATTCTGCGCATTTCAGATCGATGGTTAAAATAATATTTTCTTGTGAAACTATGCTTAGACTTTAATTGTTTGAAAATATTACATGTTGATCCGATTGAAGGTTTGCTTCAATTTCAAATTGCGATATCTCTCCTGTGATTAGAAATTCCCAAAATCCATTGATATTCTCGCGTACACGCTTCTAAATAATTCACATTACATATCAATTCGTACTGTATTGAGTACACTTGAACGTTGATTGTTGTTTGCTAAGATCCACTGAGTGTTGCATAAAAATGCAACTATAATATTCTAAATCAGAATTTCTAATATAGTAAATTAATTTAGTAATTTCGTAGGAAAAAAAATAAATTAGAAATTATAATTTCAAAAAAGAGTTGCAACAAACCATCACAGCCCGAATTGCGCATTGCGTTTCGATCAGAAGTCCATGCATTTTGAACATTCCGAAACGTGATAACGGTTCCAGAAATGAATCATTTAGTCGAGTGATATACTGAAAATGTCATATTTATTCAAGGAGCAATTATCTTCATAAGAAAGACATATATGAGGCCGCCCGCGATAGATTCAACAATTCCTCACTGAAGCTTCGTACAGCCCAAAAAAAAGAAATTGCTGCAAACTTGGTCCTAGGGGATATTTTTGATTTTGAACAAAATGGCGTTGTCAGTTTTTCGATATTTCTCCATGGGCACCGATATGGCACCGGAACCATTAAGGCAATTTTCGGGTTTTTTAATGCTGCTCATGTAAAACTAAAGATAGAAACGTGAAATTTGGAGTCCTAATGTAGAATTTTGCAGGGAACACGCCTGTTACGTTCATTTATGATGAAACTCAAAATTGCCATCGAAAAATCAAAATTTTGATCTAAAAAAGTGTGGGAATCGAGACATAGATCAATGGATTCGCCATGCGATTCTGAACATTTCATGTGTTGGGTGTAAGAGAATCAAACCCGCAAAAAAAAAGTTGCTAACGATTTTCTGAGACGCATCACCCTCGCCGAACGCGCGGCAATGCGCACGTGAATGTTGTGAACCGCCTTGTGAGTTTAGCTCGTCAACGCAACACCACGGGTTCGAGTCCCCAAGTTTGCCGTCCCTTTTCCCAGATTTTTCGCAGCGTTATCATGTACTTTATTAGTAAAATTTGCTGGTATGAGGCCTGCACTTATCTTGGCCGAGGGTTAAAACACCGAAAAAGTGTTTTTTTTTCAATAATAATAGATTGTTCAGAATCAAAAATAGCCCCTAGGACCAAGTTTGCAGCAATTTCTTTTTTTTGGGCTGTACGGATCACTTGTTGAAACTGTCGCGGACAGCGTCATATGTATATGTGCATAACAACGTACATCGTCCGGGTAAATTGCTATGAAGCTAGGTAGGCGAACATAATTTGCGTAGTCACTAAGCAATTGTTCGTCGATGAAATCTGTTGTTTTTTCCTCCGAGAAGTCAAATATAACTTGAATGGGTTTCACCGAAGCCAATATTTTTCGAATCCTAAACCGATATTGTGATGAGTCAAACAAATGCACGAAAAGTGTTTGTTAAACAATACTCACTTGTCTTTTATGTAATGTTTGTTCAGATCCTTAGCAAAAAGGCAATTAAATATGTTGAGTTTGTTGAACAGCACACAATCCAGAAACTCCAACATATTGAAGTCAATAATAAGCTGAAATAAAATATGAACAATTCAATAATACAAAACAAATTCGATAAGAATCTAAAAAATGGATAACGTATTTTGTTACTGAATTAATAATCCATGTATGCATACATACCCCATCCAGGTGGCAAGTATCGAAGTGAAATCTTCTCGAGAATTTGCTAGCTCGCTGTGTTAGCTCAGATGCCATTCGCATATCGTGTTTCTAAACAAAAATGTTGCATTAAGTACACATATGGGTAGCCGACTAACCGAATAGTTAGCTTTTTTACTGCCAGCTTTGAACAATTCCGTTCCAAGGGGCGCTTCAGTGAGCAACACAATTTGTGCTGTATCGGTTGTCTTGTCAATGGGAAAAATCAGCTTGACTTCCTTTGCCTGAACTTTTTACATTAACAATTATTTGTTAAATAAATTCAATATTAAATTGAACGTTCGGTACATACATGCAATAGGAGTAGCCTGGCAACTTCTATCGTCATAGCTTTTGCGCGAGAACGATCGGATAATATACACATCTTCTCGCAGCCAGTTCGTCCAGATCGTTGCTGAAATATTATTTTTTGCATCTGATTTCTTCCAACCAGTTGTTTGGTTATTTCTGACCAGTTGTTAACCAATTAGAATGGGCGGAGCTTAGGCTAACCAGTTGATAACATGTTGACACATTAACATGCAACTGGTTGGAAGAAACCAGATACCACTATATTTAAAGCTGTTGTCCGTAAAACTATGTTTGTTCGATGTTTTAGTAGTGACTCGAATTATCTTATTTTTTATGCGAAAGCTCGATGACTCCGCAACTCCTAACTGCCAATACAAGTATACTCAAAACTCACTGGTCCAAACGAGTGAAAACATATAAGAGGCAGTCCACGGGAAGCTGAGAAAAGTGATCCTGAATGTGGATATATCGAGAGTTTTTAGTAAAGGAGGTAACAGTCACACGAACTAAGTGCTGTACGTGTTTGAAAAAAAATGTCTGAATATTACAAGATACGAAACCGCGGTATATTCATTTCAAACAGTACATCTCGGTCTTTCGAATGATTATAAGTCATGATGAAGGCCCGTGTATCGAATTCTATTGACTAGAGGTAAGAATAAACTCAAGCATAAACTAGCACGTTATTGGCATACCTGGTTGCAGACTGAAGCAATCTCAATTGCCTCTCCATCAGGTCTCTGGTCGTCAATTACTCCATGTGGTCTATTGACAAATGAATTCATCTGAAAAAAAATGTTTGGAAAATGGAAACAAAGCTAGCACAAATTGAGTGGAATAGAGGAGTCTGATAGTTGGAGAACAATATTCCATGAATTTACAAAAGGCAAGCATTACGATTAATAACACGCAAAAAAGACGCCGTTGTATTACTCAACGCGCGAATCGGAGCGTCAATTCAAATCGGCTAACCCTCTGGGGGCGCGCACAATAACTTGAGTTCAGCTCTTCTTCTATAGTCAATACGCGCACTGTCATTGCAAGGGAAGGTACCCCAGAGGGTAGGCGACACTCGTACCCTCTGGGGGACCTTCCCCCGTACGGGTGCATTAGCTAAGGGCGTCTCACACCCTATCTTGTCAAAACTATCCTTTCCACTAGGTTCGTAGTAGGGTTGGTGAAATCAAGCCAGCTCGGTATTCGAGTACTCGACTCGTAAAACACGTCATGTTGGCTCGAGTTGGCTCGAAACCCGATCGAGCGGCTCGACTGCGAGAGTGAAGGGTCGAGCGGCTCGACTGGCTCGACTCGGCTCGACTAGCTCGACCAGGCTCGACTCGGCCGCTCGACCTTTCACTCTCGCAGTCGAGCCGCTCGATCGGGTTTGCATCATTTCCGAACGGCACGAGAAGTTAGGCTCGAGTCGAGCCAAGCTCGAGTCGAGCTTGAAGGTCGAGCCCTCGACTGGCTCGACTCGATTTTACCAACCCTAGTTCGTAGCATTTTCATCGAACTTCGTACTGATCCCATCTCTATTTCCGCTACTTCAGATCGAATCACTAAGAGTTTTTTCACTATCTTTTCAACATCGCCAACATGAATTTATTTATATTTATCGAACATGATTATAAAATAGCACAATCAGAGATGACAACGTCCGGCATGGAGATAAGTATAATAGAAATGAAATGAAGATAAGTAGAAATGAAAAACTTGGAGGAAACAATCGAACGGATAATTGTTAGAAAATATAATGCAAATAACACTGTGTAATCGGTAAGAGCATCATTTGAAGACATTTCAATCTCCCAGCAAAAAGCAGCCACCAAACATGAGACATTTGGGATGTTTCATTATTGAACTCTCGACGGGGAATTCTGGTCCTCAACGCTAGTCGCGAGCGGTGGGGTGCGCACTCCGTCCCCCCGTCTCCCTCTCCCTCGGCCAGTCTCCCTCTCCCAGCAGCTTTGGCAAGCGGGAGTTGTAAGCCACCTCGATGGGTCGTCCATTCTACGTCGGCACGCTGAACACCCCGACACTCGCGCCACGAGACAAGCTTCAAGAGATCGAGCTTGTCCTCTCCAAGATCAAGTGGGACGTTGTTGCTGTGCAGGAAGCGAGGATTGTGGGTTGTGCCTCCTTCAATCTTACGTCTTCAGGCATAGTCCTATTCCACTCGGGAGGTTCCACCGCCCACCATGGTGTGGCATTCCTCATCCGTGCCCACCTCGCAAGAGAAGCTGTGTTCCAAGGCCTCTCCGATCGAGCCACTCTGCTCCTTCCCAACCATCGTCTCTTCCTCGTCTGCGCGTATGCGCCAACATCAGCCTACGATGATACGGACTACGATGACTTCATGGACAAGGTCGAGACCGCTCTGCAGAGTGCGCCAAGAGGATACATGCCAATCCTGGTCGAGGATATGAACTGTCGAGTTGCACGCGAGCCAGGCAATGAAAGATTTGTCGGCAAGTACGCATCTCCGACCCCGAACTCACGTGGGCGGACCTTCACAGAAGTTTGCGTGAGAAACCGGCTGCGCATCCAAAACACATTTCCCGAGAGAAGACACGGCAGGATATGGACCTAGCGGTCACCAAACGGCTCAACTTTTCACCAGATGGACTTCGTTGCAACGCTTATATCGGCGAGAGTTGTCAACTGTGGTGTTGTTGGTCGCTTTGAGTTTGACTCCGATCATCGCCTTGTCCGACTGTGTCTCTCCCTCCCCAACAAGATGCGGAAGCAACGATGCAAGAAGCATTTGGAATTTGATAAAACCGCCTTCACTGCAAATGCAAATCTCCTTGCTTCCCTGCCCCTTGCCCGTCCAACCTCAGCCATTGATGCCTATCACAAGATTCAAGCGTTTATGAAGACTGCGTCAAGCAACTGTTGGCGAGATCGGCACTCCCCTCCATGGATAACTCGCGAAACCCGAAATCTTCTGGCCCAGCGACACCTTCTCCGATCCAATCCGCAATCCAACGTAGCCCACTCCGTCACATGCCGAGCTGCCCGAATGAGTCTCTCGAACGACATCAGAAGGAGAAAAGAATCACAAGCGAGGCAAGCTGCAATAATGGGTAGAAGCATTGTCAAGTCAATGCTCAACTTGCAATCATCCCGAAAGATACTACTAGTCCCTGACGCAGTTACTGGTGCTCTCTCACAAGAAGCAACAAAGCTCGAAGTCCGTACTTTCTTCGAGGAACTCTACAATGCTACAGTTGAAATGCCACTGACGATCCCTCCTCATCCGCCTTTCCCTCTTCCACCCTTCCAAATCGATGAAACAGGAGATGCGCTTTCTCGCCTCAAATGCGGACATTCGCCCGGTTCCGATTCAATTCTGCCCGATATGCTGTACCTCTCTCGAGATCACCTCGCCCCAGTGCTCGCGGAGTTGCTCAACCACCTAACAGCCGGTGACTCAGTGCCCCAAGATTTAGTCGAAGCTGTCGTGTCTCTTATCCACAAGAAAGGTGACCCTACAAACATCAGACCTATCTCGCTGCTTACCGTAACCCTGAAGGCTGCAACCCGTGTGATCTTGAGAAGAATGGAGAAATCGCTTAAAGAGACTGAGTCCTCCACCCAGACTGGCTTTCGGAAAGGGCTCAGTACCCTCAATAACCTACACGCTGTAAAGCAAGTAGCAGAGCGTGCCCACGAATACGGTATTCCGTTGTATCTCGGTTTCGTGGACTTCCGTAAGGCATTCGATTGTGTGGAGTGGAGTGCGGTATGGCAATCCCTATGGATATCTGGGGTCCATCCTACCCTCATTCACCTCCTCCGCCGCCTCTACGAGTCCTCGACAACCCTCATCCGAGTCAACGAGGATCTCGTCTCAGTCAGAATCAGAAGAGGAGTTCGTCAAGACGACACCCTTTCCCCTCGCTTGTTCAACGTAGTCCTTCGCTCAGCAATGAATGACATCGATTGGGAGAATGATGGAATCAAGATTGATGGGAGAAACCTAAGCCACCTTGAGTACGCGGATGACATCGTCTTAATTGCAAAGTCAAGGCCTGAACTGAAGCGAATGTTGAGGAAGCTAATGGAGGCATGCTCACGCGTCGGTCTAGAAGTAAATGCTTCCAAAACCGTTCTTCTCACATCGTGTAGCACCACTCGAGCACCCATTACAATCGACAATCTGACATTCAACTTTGTCCCTTCCACTACATATCTTGGTGGGAGAATCTCGCTCCCCCTCGATCACTCGGATGAAATTGAGCACCGGATACGCCTGGGATGGCTCGCTTGGTCCAAGCTCTCTACTCTGCTCTCTTCTCGCCTGCTTCCTATGAAGACTAAGAGGAGACTCTTCGAAAGTTGTATCTCTTCAACAGTGATTTACGGGTCAGAAGAATGGACGCTGCAAGCCAGTGAAAAGGAACAGCTTAGTGTGACTCAAAGAAAAATGGAGCGAAAAATGTTGGGCATAACACTGATGGATCGATGGAGAAACGAGAAAGTGCGCAATGCGACGAAAGTGCGGGATTGGAACAAAGAAGCGTTGAAAAGGAAAGCTCAGTGGGCGTTGAAGATTAGGAGAATGGAGCTAGATGAGTGGACCAGAGCGACTACGGTATGGATCCCCTACAACAGGAGCCGTCCCCAGGTTCAGCCGAGAACGCGTTGGCGAGATGACCTCAGAAGAACAATTGGCCCCCACTGGTGGTCTGCAACGACCGACGAATTCCGACCTATCCTCACCTAGCGTTAACGCTTGAAGTAATAAATATTGATTGATGGATTGACGGGGAAATATAGTTCACAAATCCGTCACAAGATTCGAAACATGAGACACCGCCTAACATTAGTTGGAAAGGTTATCAGCCGGCCTAATGACAAACTGGCTATCGTCCAGGCGATCCAAGCAGGAATTCGTTCTGTGCCGTGTAGAGATTGAGGAAGGAATCGGGAGAGGAGACGGGCCACGCTGCCATCTGCTCCTGATTATCGATTAATATTAATGATTTTTGAAAAATGCTTGGGATTTCCAGAGCATAAGTCAGCCCAGTTTTCATGAGGTAAGCCTTTCCTCAATATTTCCTCGTCGATATGGAAAACAATATGGCGCGAACAAGACCCACAAAATAATGGATATTTGCATCACTGTCTTTAGACTATTACACGTTTTTCCGACTAAGTATTCATTAATTGCGACAAAAGTTAGGAAAAATCTCCTGAACGTTAATAAATGCTTCGAAGAATTGTTCAACTCACTTTTCTCGCCAGATTCTGCGTCTCAACGTTGCTGGAAATGACGACGAAGCTGCATTTCTGGAAAGTTCGAATAAAATAAATATTTTAACAAACATTTTAAAATTTATATTATTTGTACCTTTCCGAAGCGTGCAGCTAGCCTCCTTGCTGAAATCGCAATTTTACGTTTTTTTACGTTTTAGAGAGATCTGTTGAGTTTCATTGAGTGCGTAAGAGCTATTATTGTTTTCGGTTTGACAATATCTTTGTGACATTCCAGGGAAAATACAATATTAAAAATATCTTGGAAGACCAAACCTTTCCGCAGCTGAAGATGTTCTCTAGTGAACGTAGGGAGCGGCGCCGATTAGGAGGAGCTGAGCCGCCTGCGAGAGAGCGTAATGCAACAATAAAATATCACTTGTACCTTCTGAAACGATTTCGCACAGTGATAAGTAGCAGATGTGAAAACATAAGAACAATTGAAAATATTAGGTTGGTCGGAAAGGCTTTGTCACTTTTTCAAAACGTTATTTCTTTGAGGAAACAATATCATGAGTTCAATTATACATGCAATCATTATTGGCAATGTGTGCCCAACATTCCTTCAGTTTATGGATCCCCTCCCTGTAGAATCCTTCTGGGCGCGAAGCAAAGTATTGCTTGAGTTCAGCCTCGATACTTCCATGGGAATTGACGGCCCTGCCTCGAATGGCATGGGTCAGGTCTGCGAAAAGACATTAATCAGACGGGGCCAAGTCAGAAAAATACAGGGGGGTGAGGGAGAACCATCCATCCTTATCCAGCCAATTTCTGCTGGACTTGATTTGAGACGTGGGGACGGGGGTCATTTAGCTGAATATACACTTTCTTGTCCTTCAGCCTTGAACGATCGACTTCCAACTTCAAAACGCACTTGGCCCCAGTGATTGCATAACCCTCGGGGAGTACAGTCGAGTAGATCACGCCATCCACTCCCCATAACATTGACATCTTGTTTTTATTGGGGTGCAGGTAAAGTTTGGGGACACCCTGTCGAGTCTCTCCTTCTCCAACCCGCTGGGCTCTCATGCGGTTGTTATCATAGATGACCCACTTCTCATTCCCCGTTATGAGCCGTTGCGGCCATCGTTGCCCACCTCGGAGAATGAGGAGAGTATTGGAATCATCGACTCGACGGGCATGGTTGGCTCGGAACAGATCATGGGGTATGAATCGACCGATAAATTACCTCATTCCAACAGATCTCACGCCTTCTCTGACAGTGATGTGGTGGACTCTAAGTGCAGTAGATATTTCACAGGCACCTTGAAATGGATCCGTTTCAACAGCTTTCGTCAAAGTCTCAAAATGTATCAAACGCGGTATCCCACTCATTGAGGGAAAAGTCGTCTTCTTCGAACCGATGGAGCCAATTCCTTATGGTTGTGTAGAGGTGGCATGTGTATCATAAACATTCTTCAGTAGCGTCTCCCAATCCTTTATCGTGGTGTGAGATATAGAGATGCAAACATAACATGACGGAAGTGGATGGCACTTGGGACATACATCGTTCCTCTGCTTAAGCCTTACTGATGGGAAGGGTATCCGGAGTTGTTTACCATAACGGCCCATCACTGTTTGTTATTCGCTAGGAACGAGGGAACGCCTAAGAACATTTGCTACGAGCAGTGTTAAAACAAAACCATAGACAAAGACTTTCCGACCAACCTGATATATGCATTTATTTAATACCTGAGCGACGGCACTCTCATTCGAGATGATCGCATTGGCGTATTTGCCCATAGATTGATGGGATCTAAAAAGTATGCGCTTTGATACACGTTGACAAAATCAGAGAGCTACGTATAATCCATTTATTTTCAATCAAATACTATATGCACATAATGAGACATAATCTGCACATAATGAGAACTACACTTTGTATTTCGAATACGGATGGTTTCGCATGACATTGTCTATTCATTATGCGTGCTCTATCGCAGGTGTAATCGATGAGAACGTGTGTACAGTGAAGAGAGCGGCATACCTGTCCGTGACGATCTCGAGACACCGCAGCACGTTGTTTGTCCGTCCACCGAGCATTGCATCGACTAAAACACATTTAATTAATTTATCTTACTCCGGGTTTCGTATCTTAACAAGCTGTCAAAAATGATCTATCAACAACCATCAAATCGGTGAATCCTCGAACTCCTTGGATGCCGCAGGACGACAGAGGTCGATCAGCCCTTAATGTATATGAGGCCGGTCGGCTAAGAATCGAAAAAGGCCTGGCACAGTAAAAATAAAAACTTACAAAAATGGGTTATCGAGGATGCTTATCATCATGGTCTACTTCATTTCTCGCCAATTTGACTGGTGCAGCCGGGCTGCACGGCTTAATTTCTTCGCTATTTCTCGTCTTTTCGCCATAACTCAAGATGCAGACAAGCAATCGTGACGAAAATCGGATTTGGTCCTAAATGAATCATACAGACTCCACCGATGCTGAAAAAATCGGTAACAGTTCACCATCGACTGAATTATTTTTGTTTTCTCGAATACTAAACATCTGCAAGAGTAGCCATGCAGATGGGAAGATGCGCCTTCTTCCCACGATTATTTTTCGTATGCTATGTGTGGGATTCGACCGACACTAATTTGCGGTTTCACGCCACTTTTCATCTCCATTCCCCCCCCCCCCTCTCAACACCACGCAATTCCGTGCGATGAGTAACGATTGATAGGGTGACATGTGTTTCATTTTGTACATAAGATTTAACTTAGATTTATTATATTCACGAAATGAAAGACATTTAGTTCTCTCATTACTCAATCCTTGAGCGTATTCGTGCGGTGTTGAGAGAGGGGGATGGAGATGAAAAGAGGCGTGAAACTACAAATTAGTTTTGGTCGAATCCCACACATAGCATATATATAATAATCGTGGGAAGAAGGCGCATCTTCCCATCTGCATGACTACTCTTGCAGATGTTTAGTATTCGAGAAAACAAAAATAATTCAGTCCATGTTGAACTATTACCGATTTTTTCAGCATCGGTGGAGTCTGTATGATCCATTTAGGACCAATTCCGATTTTCGTCGCGATTGATTGTCTGCATCTTGAGTTATGGCGAAAAGACGAGAAATAGCGAAGCAATTAAGCCGTGCAGCCCGGCTGCACCAGTAAAATTGGCGAGAAATGAAGTAGACCATGATGATAAGCACCCTCGACAACCCATTTCCGTAAGTTTTCATATTTTCACTGTGCCATCCTCTACACACGATTTCCCGATTCTTAGGCGACCGGCCTCATATCCGAGAATGATGATTCTGATAAATTGTATTGAAGAGGAGGACAGAGCTTGTGATCAGCAAATCTCTCAAATTATTAAGATAACGATGTGTGAAACGCAAAGCAACTCTTTTATCCTCTTTTAGAGTTTTATCCTTTGGCGATTATAAGAGTTTGTCTCATCTTACGACTCCTTTTCCTTACGCTAATAAGAAGTTTCAGACTACATCTTCAAATATCTACATATGTCTCGAGACGGTGAGTTTCTTCTCGTTTCATATCACACTCTCACAGCGCATGATTAGACCATGCAACAGATTTTTGAGTAGAGAAGCGTTCGCTTAAAAATTAAATTCCAGATCTCGCTTCAACTCGGTCATCAATCTTCGCTTGTCTCGATGCAATCCGTCGAGAGAGCATCGAACCCGATGACTACGTCACAATGTTCCGACTCATTTCCGTGATCCAGTCAAGGTGTATAGTTTCATTTAATTTTGTCTTGTTTTTGTATATGTTGCCCATTGTTTTTTTTCTCAATATTTTAATTAGAAGTTAATATTAATCAATGCTAATTGCAGTGACCTTCGGATAACGTCGGATAACTTATCAGCCCGTGAGCAATCAATCGCCAGGCGCTACCTCTCCCTCGCCTCCTCCCGCCTATCCTACCCCATTCGCTCCGTTGTTCCTCTAATTGACGCCGAGTTCATCTTACAAGGCCTAGTGCTTCTTAGATGCGAGATTCTCCCAATATTTCTCGATCATTGCCAAGTGTCTAAAAGAGATATATCAAATGCAATCCGCTTCCACTGCACGGGAAGAACGAACATCTCTTTCTCGACACCTGGACTAAGCAAGCCATTCGATTTCCCGCTCAGTGGATGGGCATTTCGGAAGAATTGAATAGCCATCTAATCTCGAGGAATGTCGATCCACTCTTTGTCATTAGAGAGTACGCGCTGACGGACTAGTTTTCCATTCTTAACAATGTAAGATATGCCTCACTCACGGTGATTTCATTGAAATTGTCTCATGATTATAATAAATCTAATATACAGGCTAAGAGTGATTTAAATGCCGTACCTCCTCTGTTGAGCGAGTAATCCATGTATACTTGTCTCAGTTGAGCGTACTTTGCAAGTTGAGAAGGAGCAATCACGGAGACATCGCCCCGTTCCCAGACGAAAACTCGGACGTGTTGAGCCTGGAATGATTTCTACGATTTTAAAATTCGGAAATTTTGCAGAATTTTAAAATCCTTTCGCGTTAACATTTTCCAAGGCTTTTTTATTGTTATTGACAATTGTTTTGTTGTTTTTTTTCAACCGGGATGAGTTTCATCGGCATAACTTATTCAGAGTACTTCGAAAACATCAATCTTCCTTTGCCATCCTTATTATGAAAACACTACAATACAAGTTGTATTATACAACACATCGGGAGGTGACGCTGACCCGCCGACCTTCTTCTTCTTGGAGGTCTTGGCTACAACGTTAGATAATTTCTGATGATCCTTAGAATATGAAAACGATAACTCAAAATTTACCCTCAGGGCATGAACAAATCACTTTAAAAAATCACATGTTCTTGTTGTGGTTAGAGGTATTGTTTTTGCAGTCAGTATTCCATTCAGATATCATGGCTTCAACTATTGTACTTAATATTATGTAAACGAACTTTATAGTAGAAGAGCGCTTTTCTCCCTTGTTAGGCGATTCACTGCGGGTGCTCGCTCATCCCTAATTAGGCTCTAGACGCGCAATGGCCAAGTATGCAAAAAATTAAAAGAAGCTATGTTATGTAACAGCCTCACGGCGCCTTTTTCCTTACCTAGTTATGCATCCTGGAAATTCAGTAGACACAATTTCATTGAACGGAGTTGTCAAAAACATTATTTCCGATCTCTTCCTAGCGCTTATGCGATATGTAGAGCGTCAATTCCCTTCGTAAAATTCACAAATATCTGATCAACGAAAGACGTATTGTAGTAGGGCGTACTGCAGGGATGCCGCAGCAGCACCGCTCGAGTTTCTGCAATAATAAGGTTGTTTTCATTATTTTAGAACTTGTCGACGATGAAACATCGAATCAGTCAGAATCGATAAGGTTACATCTACTCTGTGAAACATATTGAACAGTTCCGGTGAAAAGTGCATGGTTCTTAGGTTCACAACCAAATTATAAATTAATTTACATACCGTAGTGCTCCGCTACTGACCATCTGCTGGTAGTGCCCGAGTGCCGAGGGCGCGGCTGTGGAGGCAGAGTACATGAAGGAATAACTGGAATTAGTGTACGATAACGAGTGGAGTTCTCACTTGTGTTATCATCTCTAAATTTTACTCCGCAGAGTACATGGCGGAATAACTGAAAGGATCTAATTTCGACCGAGTATTATATGGTAATATATCTTAGGAATTGCGCAATGTTACAGGCAGGATCGAATGACGGACGAGACCCAGTAATCCGAAAGTAAGTTGTGTACACTGCTGCTTGAAAACTTTGACAAGATGTTTGGTGAATTCTCATGAAGATCCTGGCTACACCAATATTTCAAGCAGTTCCATCAAGCCAAATAATCGAGTTTCCCCTTCTCATGTTGGGTGCACTCACGCAGGATAGGACGCTGCCGCAGCTGCGGTTGCATTGTAGTAGGAGGAAGAGGCGGAACCTATAATACATTAGTTAGTGGACTGAGCTAATAATGTTGTTGTGTGCAATGGATGTTACAAATAACGTGTTTACGACGAATATTCTGATCGCAAGGCGTCGCGCTATCCAGTAGACTCGTTGAACTGGTAGCTGTGGCTGCTGGAATGTTACTACAAATGTTAAAGGGGTACTCCGGGGAGTGTTCAGTCACTCATGGTGACAGTGTGGATATTGTAGAGGCCACTAACCCGATCAGAAATCACTTTGTCCGAAGTTCCAAATATGACTCTGAGGCTATTTACATGCGCGCAAAGTTCATTGATAGCGCAGGGTCGTGACTGATTATTTTATGTTTCACTTGCTGTACTTCAAACTCGCCTCTTTCTCGGGCTAAATTCGCTACAGTTTCCAATTTAGAGCGCAGAATTTTCGTTGTGGGACTCCCTAACGTTCATTCCCCGGAATTCTCTTTTAACATTAATTTTGAAAGCGGAAATGAGTTTCGAAAACCATAAGTGACGTCATACCTCTTTTCCTATTCCTCTCCGACTTTCTCGACGATGTCCCGTTGTTGTTATTGAAAGGACCTGATAGAAGGCCTTAGAAGTCATTGATTTGATGACGGCAAACATGAATGAAGTAAGATCAAAGTTCAACTTTAACTGGAAGCTTAATACATACAACGAGACGCGCCAAGTGCAGTTAATGTCATCCCGGGTTGAGGAGGGAAATAGCAATGATCAAAGGTCAAATCTCTAACCGGAAGCAGTGGAGCTGCAGCCTGCCGCTGTCAGCAGAGGCCAGGAGGAGAGGAGGTCGCGAGGAGGTAAACGTGAGTTAGAAGTGTTTTGTGTTATTGTTAGGAAGTAAGTAACGACCTCTCGAAATCAATGTAAGCAGAATATGCTCGAATTAGAAATATCTGTGACACGGAGCTCACAATCTGGCGCAAAACGATTTATTGGAGTGCAATGGATACAAGTTCACTCACATTCCATGCGCCTGCAAGGACACGCGGGGGTTGAACGAGACGGTTCTGCAAAAAAAAGAGAGTAACGGTTTCCGATACTCCAAATTTCCGGATTGCACGATATTACAAGTGTTTAAATAAAAATGATTTGGAAATGTCCTTGTTAGGTGAAATATTCATTACAAGTTTTTAGATTCAATATTCATTTTCTCCATCCTTAGTCCGTATATGATGTTGTACATAAAAATCTGGTCAAGTTTTTTATTAATTCTAGTACCTTTAATTCATACTTGAAAATATGCAAATACAAGCGGATACGATCCTGAGAGCCATAAATTAACAAGGATAAGTGAAATACAATAAACATGAAGTGCAATATAACTCAGTTCACGTCATTAGTTTTTTTTAACTATGCTTAGCTTGTGAATGTCGCTGTCAATAACCAGTGGTGGCTTCTATAATAAGGACTGTAGGAGCGTATTGTGACTTTGTTTCTTGATCCGGCAATGGACACTTGGTGCTTTCCAGAGTTGGCAATGTACGCATACTGCAAACAAAACATATAATCAGCCATTTAAAAAGTACTACCCCGGATTAGAATTATTTCGTAATGCCGCCTTTGATAGATCAAAGTTGGCTGATAGTTCTCATCCGACCTAGCGCATAACATTTTCGTTCTTTCACAGCCCAGATCGATGAGAGTTCGCAAAATGAAGTTAGTCACGGCACGTTAAGACAGACCTATAACGCACGCTCTACGCTAATCCGCCCGCACTCTAACCGGGTGAAGTTAGAACGCGCTTTCCCCAGCCTATTTATGCGAGCACATCATCAGGTTACGAAGCGAGGACTCCCCCTTTCTTTAACGACGCATTCCCACCGTAACCCAAAAAATAGAATAAATGTTGGTGGTTTGAATAAATCGAGAGCCCAGGAAACAACCATGCGACGCGCGCCTTTCAAGTATGTGGCTTCCTACGCCTAATGAGCCGTGTAATATTTGCTCGATACACTTTACGAATTGTTTTATTTAGTACTAGTCCGGCTGCCCCCGCCTTCGGCGGGGGTCCCGTCCTAGCGGAGTAGGTTTCGCAATCATTCGTTTCGCGACTTGTTGACGCGCGATCTCTCTCCCTCCAGATTTCGCAATCGTTTCGCAACTGTTTCGCAATCCGAACACACGGACAGACACAGCGCTTTATATATAGGTATAGATTACCTGTTGATCCGACTGTAGGTTTGCTTTGATTTCACATTGATTTATGTCGCTTGTGATTCGAAAATCCCAGAATGGATCGTTCCTGTTCTTGTACACACGTTTCATACGTAAACGTTTCTAAATTATAAACATCAGATTATATATTAGTAGCAAACAAGTTTTCTTAGGCTTCATATTGCCAATTGATGCCTTTAAGATTCAAGTGCTCTAAATATACGTACGATCACCCCTGAAATTTGCATGGAAATATAACAACAATTCTCAAATAAGAGTCATCACAAACCATTATAGCTCGAATTGCGCAACTTGTTTCGATCAGAAGCCCATGCATTTTGAGCATGCCGAATCGTGATAAGGGCTCCAGAAAAGAATTAGTTGGTCGAATGATATGCTGAAATTTTCAGATTTTCTCAGATTTCAGATTTTTTATATTGCTTTCCGATAATATTGCTACAAATTTAGGTAGGCGAACAGAATTGACGTAGTCGCTTAAAAATTGCTCATCGCTGAAATTCGCTGAGTTATCCGTCTTGAAGTTTAATAAAACTTCATCCGGTTGCACCGAAACCAAAATTTTTCGGAGCCTGAAAATACATATGGTCGTGATTAAATAATAGTCAGTCATTATATTAATTACAAAACAATTTGATTAATATCATAATTACCTGTCTTTTATGAATTGTGTGTCCAGATCTAAGAAGCTCCCAGATATATGGAGTTGGTTGAACTTCACACTATGAAGAAGCTCCAATACATTGAAATTAATCATAACCTGCAATAAAACATAATTAGCGCAATGCAATCAATATCAAATGGATCTTATATGTTTTACTTATTTTTTTAATGTAAAATACATACACTGTTCAAGTAGCAAACATCGAAATGAAATCTTGTCGAGAGTTTGATAACTCGTCGTGTCAGCTCACACGGCATTTGCATATCATTATTCTAAAAACAACTATTGTATTAAAATAAAAATTGATGAATCAACCGAAGGGATAATATTAGCATCGCCGACTTTGAACAATTCCTTTCCGTGTGGCGCCTCATTGAGTAGCATTATTTTCCCCCTATATCTTATCCCATCAACGGGAAAATGTGATTTTCTCCTGAATGTGTTACATTTAAAAATATAGATATTTAAAAAAAAGTTTAAAAATTAATACTAAACGATTGGTACATACCCGCCATACGGATAGATTAACACCTTCAATTTTTAGCGCTTTTGTGCGCGAGCGATCGGATAGTAAACACATCCTCTCTCCTAGCATTGCTATTTCGTCGAGATCATTGCTGAAAACATTGTTTACTGCAATGACTATTTGAAAAAAAACTCGTTCGTACGACTATTATTGTTGTTGTTATTGTTCGATGTTATTGACTATTATTGTTATTGACTATTATTGTTCGATGAATCGTAGTGCATCGCATTATCCTCACGTTCACATTGTACTGTTCGAGAGGAAAACACTTCGCCATTCAGATTTGAAATAAAACAATATTATCTGGGAAAAGTTTCCCAGTGGGATCCCTGTAAGGTATCAACTGGAAAATTCCACTGTGATCCCACTGGAAAAGTCTGTTCAAGTCACTATCCCAGTAGGATAGCAGTGGATTTTCTCAGTGGGATCACAGTGGAATTTTCCAGTTGGCAACTTCCAGGGATCCCACTGGGAAACTTTTACCATAGTTTGAACACAATTATATTTACTACTGACTGGTCCAAACGGGTGAAAACATCCAGGAGACAGTCAACGGGAAGCTGAGAAAGGTGATCCTGAACGAGGATATATCGAGAGTTTTTATGGAATTAGGAAATAATAACAATTACAAAGTTATTTAATTGTTATAGGAAAAATATCTGAATACAAAAACGCTAAATTATGTCATATTCTCTAAATTTCAAACGTCCCTATGTCTATCGAGTGATGATACACTATTAGAAATGAGGGACGAATACCCGTGAATCGAACTCTATTAGTAACATAAACTAATAATAACACACACTAACATATACTTATACAATCAAAAACTAACGCGCTACTAACACACCTTTCCACAGACGGATGTTGCATCTTCAGTATATGGTATATTGACAGATGAGTTCATCTGTAAATGATGGGAAAATGTTTTTAACAGTCTAAAAAATAACAAAGTAGTAGAGGAATATGAGCGTGGGAGGGCCAATAATTCATGAAAAAACAGTTTTTCCCTAACAGTGCACGTTAGAATAAAATGACGCCATTACGCAACGCGCAAATTCGTTCCTCAATTCAAATCGTCCTACCCTCTGGGGGGCTTGCGCTTGAGATCAACTCACCCTCTATAGTTTAAAGCTCACTGCCATTGGAAGGGAACGCCATATGGTATACGATACTCTTACCTTCTTGGGGACCTTCCCTCGAACTTGTGCATGACCTTGAAGCCAACCCACTAGTGATGCCAAAACGGCGCGCGCTCTCCTCGTTTCACACGCTCTCTCGCTCTGTCTGACCGGCGAGAGAGCGTGTGAAACGAGGAGAGCGCGCGCCGTTTTGGCATCACTACAACCCACCATCTCTAGTCGCACACAAACATTATCAGTGAGTTTGGAACAATTTCCATCGAACTTCGCGCTCATTCCTTCTCTCGGATCATTACAGAACCACAACGATAATAGCGCAACTCGAAATACATCTAGGGGACCACAAGAGGTGTAAACGGAATGTAGTCGTTCCGCCGAAACAAAGTTCAGCCTGATCGTTAACTATCATCGAACTTTACGCTCATTCCATCCCTCCGTTTCCGAGTTTTAGAGTGAGCGCGAATAAAGAAGTGATTTGCCATTATTATGTCAGCATCATCAACATGAATATATTCAAATTTATCGAACATTAGTACAAAATAGCACACTCAGCGATGGCAACGTCCGGCATGAAGATAAGTAGAAATGAATAATTTTGAGAAAACAATCGAACGATTAATCGTCGAAATAGAATGCATTGAAAATTATGTAATTTGTAAGCGTCATTTCTTGGTATCCCAATCTCCCAGTTAAAAAGCAGGCACCAACGATGAGAAATTTGGGAAGTATCATTATTGAACTCTCTATGGGGGAAAAATATACGGCCTAATGCCACACATGTTATCGCCCCGGGGATCCAAGCAGGAATTCGTTCTGTGCTGTGTAGAGATTGAGAAAGGAATCGGGAGAGGAGACGGGCCAGGCTGCCATTTGCTCCTGAATAAAGATTATTATTATTTAGTGTTATTTCAAAAGTCATTACGGCTAGTCCCAATTTTTACGATATTTTACAATTAGGTTTAAATCACTGTTAAGATAACACAGGTTTCACCAGTCAATGGAGGTAGCCGCGAACTTTTTTTTTTTCAAACCCATTTAAAATCGACCAAACTATGGTAGTATACTACCCTGGTGAAGAGTTTTTGAAAGAACCATACTATTTCTCCCAGAGCCGGCATTTAGGAATTCTCCGGTTTTGGTCCTGGAAATACTGTATTTCAGCTCCCAGATGAGAAAGAGAGATGGCACAGGGCTCAAAAAACGTAGAAAATTATTTTGAGAAACTTTTATGTTGAAGGTATAGCATGAAAATCAAAAGTAAATTATTTGTGCCCAAAATAATGGTGGACAGGCAATAGAAAAAATGTTTTTGCCATGACGTAGGAGACTAAAGCAGAATTTTATTAGTGATTTTGAAAGAACATCTTCCCTAACATATACCAACGAAAAAAAATAAAAATGGTAAAATGGTGGGGGTTGTAGTTCTCATTTTTTGCATTCAAAGTGTAGTGGTCGCTACTTCCGTTCATAAATACTTAAACGTATCATTCCAGCTCACTGCATTTCACTCTCTGGTACTTACTCACGATGTATCCAGCCTAGTAAAGCTAAATTACTGTGCGAAATTCGAAATTTCGAAATTTCGAAAAATACGGTTTTCGCATTCTCCCATGAGCACGATTTTCAGCATTGTAAACTTAAAAATTATAAATACGGAACGGTCAGCTACTGTCAATTCTTAGAGTATGCTTCGACGCTAACAAAATTAGAGCAATGGGGATTCATCTAAACTTGTATTTCTCCCGAATTTCTCCCTCCAATATCGCTCCATCGAAGGTTCGGCAATTGATAAAATTATTTTTTAATAAGATAATTAAGAATACCGATACTATTACATCATGTAAAATGTGTTTAGGGATTTCTGAGTATGAAAAAGACTGAAATTTTCAAAAATTGGAATTTTTCTGATAATCTAAAATTTCAAATTTTGAAGAATTTCCAAATTTAAGAAATATGAAATTTGTTATCGTTTTTTCTTACTCAGCAATCCCTAAATATATTTTTCATGATGTAATTGTATCGATATTCTTAATTATCTTATCAAACAATAATTTTATCCCTTGACGAACCTTCGATGGAGCTATATTGGAGCGAGAAATTCGGGAGGAATACCAGTTTAGATGAATCCGCATGGCTCTAATTTTGCTGACGTCGAAGCATACTTTAAGAATCAACAGTAGTTGACCGTTCCGTATTTATAATTTTTAAGTTTACAATGCTGAAAATCGTGCTCATGGGAGAATGCGAAAACCGTATTTTTCGAAATTTCGAAATTTCGAATTTCGCACAGTAATTTAGCTTTACTAGGCTGGATACATCGTGAGTAAGTACCAGAGAGTGAAATGCAGTGAGCTGGAATGATACGTTTAAGTATTTATGAACGGAAGTAGCGACCACTACACTTTGAATGCAAAAAATGAGAACTACAACCCCCACCATTTTACCATTTTTATTTTTTTTCGTTGGTATATGTTAGGGAAGATGTTCTTTCAAAATCACTAATAAAATTCTGCTTTAGTCTCCTACGTCATGGCAAAAACATTTTTTCTATTGCCTGTCCACCATTATTTTGGGCACAAATAATTTACTTTTGATTTTCATGCTATACCTTCAACATAAAAGTTTCTCAAAATAATTTTCTACGTTGTTTGAGCCATGTGCCATCTCTCTATCTCATCTGGGAGCTGAAATACAGTATTGAAATACAGGACCAAAACCGGAGAATTCCTAAATGCCGGCTCTGGGAGAAATAGTATGGTTCTTTCAAAAACTCTTCACCAGGGTAGTATACTACCATAGTTTGGTCGATTTTAAATGGGTTTGAAAAAAATTGTTCGCGGAGGCCCTGATTTTCCTTCATCGACTCGTGATACCTGTGATAAAGCAATAATAATTTTGAAATATTGCATACTTTTCTAGCCAGATTCTGCGTCTCTACATTGCTGGAAATGACGATGAAGCTGCATTTCTGCAAAGTTCGTATAAAAAACATATTTTAATAAAATAATAGTATGTGTACCTTTCCGAAGCGAGCAGCGAGCCGCTCGAGGATCATCTCCTTCCCTTGCTGAAATTTACTTAGTTTTATTTTGAATTCGTTTCGAAATTATTTGCAATCGTTATCATGAGTTTCATTGATCGATTAAAAAAGTACAGTTGATGGATTTGGTTTTTGCTCACTTGTCGATTTTGGAACAAAATATTTTCCAACAAGCTTTTGTAGTTATTTCGCGAGAGATACCGGACATTCAGAAACTAGCCTTTCCGCAGCTGAAGATGTTCTCCAGCGGGACGTAAGGAGCTGCGCCGATTAGGAGGAGTTGAGCGGCCTGCAAGAAAATATTGGACTCGAATTCAAGCATTGTTCTAATCAATCTGGCTCATGCAGGCGGAAAAATTATTGCTTTAAAATAATGAAAAACCTTAGTTTTTTAAAAATACAAAAAAAGAAACCTGCGCGACGACGCTCTCGTTCGAGATGATCACATTGGCGTATTTATCCATTGATTGATGGGATCTGCGAAAAATAGATTCAATCGTTTGATAAACTTTGAACAGAGTTAGGCGCCTTCACTTTTGAATCCGATTTTCGAGGACAATACCTGGCAGTAACGATTTCCAGACACCTCAACACGTTGTGCGTCCGTCCACCGAGCATCGCATCGACTGAAACACATGAATTATATGTCATTCCGAGTTCCGAATTTTATCGATTAGTCTCTTACACGTGGACACAATTAACAAAAATGGAAATATCAAAGCACCTGTAGCAAGTGAATCCTCGAACTCCTTTGAGGCCGCGGGACGACAGAGATCTAGCAGGCCTTAATTTTAAAGTATTTTTTAAAAAATTATAACATTTAATGATGTTCCTGATAAATTAAGAAATTGTATTGGCTACGAAAAGAACAGTCAATCAGAAATCACTCAAATTTTCAAGATTTTATCCATATGCGAAACATAACGCAACACCGAGATCTCCCCTTGAGGAGTATTAGATACAATTCGTATCATCTTACAACTCTTTTCCCTTACGCTAATGAGCAGTTTCATACTATACTTCTTCACAACTCAAGTCATGTCTCAAGACGGTGAGTCCATTGCACAATCTCACAGTTACACAATCATTTACAAAATGTATAATTATTTGAGATTTGAGGGCACAGTCTAGAAATATTCCAAAGTTCATTCGCTAAATAACTGCACTCTAGATCTCGTCTCAACTCGATCCTCAATCTTCGCTTGTCTCGATGCAATCCGTCGTGAGAGCATCGAACCCGATGATTATGCCACCATCTTCCGCCTTATTAAAACCCTCCAGTCAAGGTATATGTTCTTTAATTGTTTAAGCTCGGCACTGTGTTTTTTTCAAAGAAATCCAATTAGTCATGCACTGCTATAAGCGTAAAGACGGGAGCTGGAGTAAGGTCGAGTTGCTAAATTTTAATATTTCTCCCAAAGGTATCCAGGTATGATCAGAATTCGATGATATCGTAGTGATTTCTTATGAAATTGAAACATATCGCTTTCTGTTCAATTTCGATAGTTCAATTTCGTTGATTCGAAATTCAATCATTCTACTTTTTTTTAAAACATACGCTCGACCTGATGAGGTTTATTGTATATTTTTAATTACCAATTAATATTAACGACTCCGAAGTCCAGTGACCTTCGGATCGCAAAGGACAACCTCACACCACGCGAACAACAGATAGCCCGGCGCTACCTCTCCTTCGCCTCATCTCGCCTCTCCTACCCCATTCGCTCCGTTGTTCCCCTAATTGACGCCGAGCTCATCTTACAAGGCCTAGTACTGCTCAGATGTGAGATACTCCCAATATTTCTCGATCATTGTCAAGTTTCGAGAAGAGAAATAGCCAATGCAATCCGCTTCCACTGGAATAATGAACATCTCTTCCTTGAGACCTGGACTAAGCAAGCTATTCGATTTCCTGCTCAGTGGATGGGCATTTCGGAAGAATTGAATACCCATCTAATCTCGAGAAATGACGATCCACTCTTTGTCATTAGAGAGTATGCACTTGTGGACTAAATGTATTAATCAGCAGTTGCGTTCATTGTAATTATAATATGCCCTTGATAAACGTCTCGATTCACAGCCACGTGAAATATTTCGTGAAGTGTTTTTTTTTTCGTAAAGTCATCAGTCCGTACCTCCTCTATTGAGCGAGTAATCCCTGTAGACTTGTCGGAGATGAGCGTACTTTGCAGCTACTCTCCTTGCCGACTCAGACGTGACACTACGCGTGCTGCGAAATTGTGAATTATCTCATTAATACCACTATTAATTTAATTTAAAAAAAATAACTAATTGATTAACAATATGAAAATTGTACGTCGTTGTGCTCGTAACGGTCCCATTGCCCGTTTCCTCCGACTCCTCCTTGAATCCTGCAGCAGTATTTGAGATTGCAGCAGTTGCAGCAGCCGCATTCGGTTCCTCAACCACGGCATCCTCCGCATTGCAAATCTGGAAGAACTGCGAAGAGATTAGCATCGGTTTGCAAATGATTGCAATATGTTTCCATAGTTATTTGTTTGCTTAAAAACATAATCCAAATCGATATTGTTTGCATTTTTTTTTGAAAAAAACATCTAAATGACGCTCAATTCACAAACTTCGATACTATCTGATTTTTATAATAATCTACACCTTTTCTCAGCCCGTGACATTGTAAACCATAATTCGCGAACCGTGACCGTGTTCGTTACCTCGTGATCGTTGATGTCGAGGTGGTCGGATGAGGAGGGGAAGGCCAGCAGTTGGACCTGTAAAATTCGATATAGCTTCATAATTCAGTCATCGTTTGTTTATATTATTTGAAGGTGAACTAAGAGGTTCAGTCTCTACGTCGCTCATGGGATAGTGTGTGTGGCAGAAGCCTAAGGTCGCTAGTTATACGATGAGTGCACATTTGTTTCAACATTGTCAAACCTGTCCGGCAGCCTGTCTGAGGACGTGCGGCTGGCTAGCAGCAGGTGCCAGTCTCGCCGCCATCTCCAATTGAGAAGGGGCGATCACAGAGACATCGTCCAGCTCCCAGACGAAGACTCGCACGTATTGAGCCTGGAATGACGATTTTGAAATTTGAGACTGGCTTTATTATGAAGGAAAGATTTTTCGGCAGGCATCGTCGATCTCCGGCATCGATTAAAATCACATGGCTGTGTTGCGTCTCCAAATCAGAGTGAGTTTCTGCGGCCAAACTTATTCGGAGTTCTTCAATATCATCAGTTCTCCTTCAATACTTTTTTTTGATAAAAACAAGAACAAATCACCTCGGGGGGCGACGCCGACCCACCAACCTTCTTCTTCTTAGAAGATTTGGCTGCAAATTGGATAAGTAAGAATCGAATGGTTTCCGATTCATGCCGTGGGAAAAGTCAAGGAGAAGAGGAAATATTTGAATTGGCGCAATTTCATATTTCGGCTCCCATTAGAGATAATGGCTTGAAACTTGGAATTCAGGGTGGAAAATCCATTTACACTCCAAATTCCAAGTTTCAAGTTGCTATCTCTACATGTAGAGACCACAAGGCGTTCTGCCAAAATCGTCGTACCAGGCATTCTGTGTGCCCAATGCAACCCTTTCGGTCTGAATAAGACCATCCTTTGTCATTTACAACTATATTTTAACTCTGCAAAGAATTATTATCTGAAAACCTTACTCTTGGGAATTTGTGAAAAATGAACAAGTCATCAAGTTCATTCAGCAGTCAGTTTTGATGTCGCTATAGCAACTGCCCATTTGGTGTGGTGATAAAGTTCTACCTCTAGTGCCTGAATCCTTCAGGTTCGAGTCCCCTCTATTGAAAAAGGTTTGCACTTTTTTGCAATTTATTTGTTAAATCTGGTAAACGGTCCGACAGTTCGCAAAAACATCCTTCTGTTTTCCAAATTGGTACGATGTTTCTTACTGATAGGAACTACAAACTGCGAGTGGAGCAGCTGCACACTAGTATGATGACCCATTTTACGTCTATACATGGCCTTCATTCGCGTATGCTGACCTAATTAGAGTTGCCTGTTCATGATGTTCCAGTGGTGATTTGTGAAGGATCCTAAGAGCTAACGAAATCGCTTTTGATAGTCCGATTTGGTTAAGAATTCGAACTGTCGGACCAATATTCCCGAAAGTGGGCGTGGCTTGTGGTCTCTATCTACTGGGAGCCGAGATATGAAATTGCGGGAATTCAAATATTTTCTCTTCTCCTTGACTTTTTCCACGGCATTAGTTTATTGAAACGCCAAATGAGCAACATTTCCCAATTGCATAATGACTAACACTTCTTGCTGTCTCCCTTGGGTACGAATGAACTCAGAGCGGAGGCGTCGAGAGAAGAGGTGAGCGACTGAAAATATTGGTTTAGCTTACTTTCCATTCCCCATGTATGGAATATGTATATAACTGACTAAATTATGATAATGCAAGTGGTTATGCATTATGAGTTTTATTTTGTGGAATGTTTAGTTCAATTGCTTGATGATAATAACGCGCATGCTGAATGCACTGTGAAACATCACTTTGTCATTTTCAAATATTTACTGGAAAATGACAACCTATTTATCACACCTGATACGCGCTGCCCAGTCCATAGTATCCGTTCTTAAATCCTCCATAGTAATTGGCGCCATAGGCCGCGGAATAGTCGTAATTTCCTCCAGCAGCGGAGGAGAGGAGGGAGGCGCCTACAATTGACAAAATTTGAGTTGTTAGGGTTGTCATTGGTGTTGTCGAGTTTTCAGGAACATTCCTTTCAAATGATTTAGTTTCAATTATATAGTATGCCTTTCTTCAGCAAACTCAGTTGTTTCCTTCTCTAGCCGAAGCACTGCGGGGGCTCGTCCATCGCCAATTAGGCTTCGGTCAGGCGTCCAATTAGGCAAGCACATCCAATTAAGGGAAGCTATGTTATGCAACAGCCTTGCGGCGCCTTGTCCTCGTTTCTAGTCGTCTCAGTCTTTCAGTTCACAAAAACCCCATATCAAAGGTGCATTCTACGTGGGTTTTCCATATTTGTTTCGATCACCTGGGAGCATATCTATCTAACACTGTACAATATGAGAAATAATAGTGTCGATATAGCCAGTGAGAGAGCTGTATGTCAATAACTCACTATAGTATGGAGCGGTCGCAGCTGCTGCAGCTGTCGTACCGAGTGCATATTGGAGAGAGGCTGCAGCAGCACTGCTCGAGTTGCTGCAATAGGATAATTTTTTTTTGAATTATTTTAAGTGAGGTGGCGAAGGAAGATCGAATCGTTGAGGATCGACCAGGTTACGTCTACACTGTGAAACATATTGCACATTCCTGTTGTAACTTTTTTTTTGTAAAAATATTATTCAATATACCGTAATGCTCCACTACTGGCCATCTGTTGGTAGTAACCAAGTGCCGAGGGCGCGGTAGTGGATGCAGAGTACATGGCGGAATAACTGGAATTAGAGTAGGATAACGAGCGAAGTTCGAAATTCAGTCAATCCTCTCCCCTAGATCAGTAACACGGAGAGTGGATACAATTGATGAGTTTCTTTGCAGGATACCCACTATTTTGAGGAAGTTAATGGCTAGAAAAGTTCACTTACGCAGGATAGGAAGCTGCCGCCGCAGCTGCTGCATTGTAGTAGGAAGACGAGGCTGAGCCTATAAAACGGTTTTGACCCTCTAGCCGATCGACCGGTCTAGTGATTTTGAGAAAAGAAGAGACCAATGATCGTTATCGAAGAAATTCTGACCATATGGCGCCACTCCATCCAGAAGACTCGTTGAACTGGTAGCTGTTGCCGCCGGCATGCTACTGCAAATCTCACAATGAATTTCGAAAGCGGAAGTGAATTTTGAAAACCGGAAGTGGTGGTACCTCTGATTCCTGTCTGACTTTCTCGACGATGTTCCGTTGCTGTTATTGACAGGACTGGCGGCAGAGAGGAGACCTGAAACGGGCTATCTTGGCGACAATGAAACGGCTGTGTGATGATCACCAGTAAACTGCGAGCAATGGCTAATAATTCCACGCTAGCGCCCGAAAAGCATGGTAAACAATCAAAGACTAAGTAGTGACTAAAAATCAAACATATAAAGCAAAGGCCACGATAAATTATATCTCACCGGAAGTAGTTGAGCTGCAGCCTGCTGCAGTTAGAAGGGGCCAGGAAGAAGTCGCAAGGAGGGAAGGGTCGTCAAAACTGCGAAAAGAGAGTTAGACGTTGTTTTATTGTCAGCATCGATCGACTACTAAATTATTTTTTATAAAAATCTGCTCGAATACGAATTATCTGTGAAACATAGTTGAGCAACGTTGTCCTGTCCTCTTCAATCGCAATTTCAACAGATCGACTCACTTTCCGTGCGGTGTGAGTGCGCCGGCAAGGAAGAGTGGCGGTTGAGCAAGGCGGTTCTGCAAAAATGAAACTATTTAGACAAAAGTTAATGGTGAGTTATCAATCTGCTGAATGTTCGGAATTACGGCACTAATACTGACTAGTTGTCAGATCCGTTGGGGTAAAATAGTGCTGATCATTGAAGAAGCAATCCAGATCTGGCAATCCAGATCATACGCGATATTGTGAGACAATGAGGGTCACTTGACAGTCTCCCAGTGCGCGCAACAGTCACAACAGTCCAGATATGGGGTGCTAAGTGGATTGGCTGGGGCAGGGAGGAGACGGAGACTCTAATCTCCTCCCTGTTCAATGGGTACCTCCCACTTGCAAATATGTATTTCTAAGATGTATTGGAGATACGAATTCTGCGACGCAAAGCAATAGTTAAGTCATCAAGAAATGATTTTTGGAGTTAACCGGTAAGTCATGCCAATACACGCAACGTCAACAGTCCAGATATGGGGTGCTAAGTGGATTGGGTAGGGAGGAGAGGGAGTAGAGGGATATTGAGACTAGATACTCTGATTCAATGACTGTCTCGCGGTGGAAATGTTTTTATTCCGAACGGGGTACAAAGTTACGCAAGCTCCCATGTAAATCTATTGTGAAGTGAGCGACATTGGTATGATCCGGAATGAAATGCAAATGATGTGGGATGTTAAGTGGATTGGCTGGGGTGAGGAGGGAATGCTCCGCCCTCTGGTACGGTGTGGTCTGATTTAATTAATAAACGAAAGTTATTGCGGTAACAATCAGCGTACGATAAAGATATAGTAAGGGTAAACTACAACAAACATCAACCGGCAGGCATAGGCAAAGCCAGGAAGTGCGCTATTTTATTAATTTTTCGTCTGCGGGCTGGAAAAGAATCGACGCCAGGTGATCCAGTCATAACCGTGAAACATAACTAACCTAGTTTTACTAAATTTCGACTATGTTTTCCCAAAAATCGCGTACAAAAGTGAGATGGGCCTACCATCTCCAGGCACACTATGGCTTCTGGCCTGCGCACCGGGTGGTCTCTGACCAGCCGGTCCTCTCCCCACCTCTATCTCCCTCTCTCTCCCTTCTCTGGCTCTCTCCGTCTCTAACACTGCCTCGCGCTGTCTTACCATGAAGATATTATGCAGCTAGAGGAGAGCACCGCCTCCCCTTCATTCTCGGCTGTTACGTCACTGTTAGCTCTCTCTCCTGACTAGAGTCAGGCACAAATCCGGGATTAGAGAGTCAGGCATTGGGATGATGTCAGGACTCTCCTTAAAATGCGTGCTCTCTCGCCTGCTCTGATCACTGATACATACTGTGGAACAGAGAGTATCATTGTCAGTCTAGGACAGAAAAGGATAAAGAAGTGATGAATGTGTCACTCTCACTTGACCGGATAAGTTACGGATATTGCGCACATTGAGGAAGAGCTAGTGGATGATCGGATAGATTTCCACAAGAATTGTGATACAGTGAAGTTTGCGATTTCATTTTCCTCTTTTCACACAAAACAACCTTTTGCAAAATCATGCATTCCGTGTAATTCATGAGCTATTAATTAAAAATAGTGATCTAGAAAGACCGGACAGGCTGATTTGAGTATAGCGCACTGCGAGAGCGCGCCTCATCCCCCGTCACTAATTATAATTGCCCCCCCCCCCCCATTCTGGCATATTACGCCAAACAGAAGTCGATTGCTCCCTAACACCTGTCATCCTTTGATCGCGGCGGAAAGGAACATATGACTGTTAGCACCATCGCCGCTGATCCTAGGGAAGAGAGAGATGGAGATCTATCCTAGGGAAGAGAGAGATCTAAGCGGTAAATGATCGGATTACTCGGGTACACAGCGCTCTTGTGATGCGCCGCCGCTAGAAAGGTGTTACACTGCCAAGGGAGTTGTGTATTGTCTAGTTGTTGTAAGGTGAGATCAAAGGTCAGCTAATACTCGATAATTACATATTTACTGCGAATAGGGTGTGTTTCAGCAAATGAATATCATCAAAATATTATTTAACGAGACCAATTGTCCGCCGATGAACATCATTAAATAATAACATGAAAACAATCAAGAATCTCTCTGAGAATGCATGCGCCATCCACTAATTTGCAATTGGAATATTTTTAGTTATTTTTGTTCATTCTCGCAACATGTGCATTATAAAAAAATAAGGTTTTTTGGCTGCTGGATATTCGAGAGGTTAGAAGCTCGAATATCCAGCAGCCAAAAATCAAAGATCAAACGCAAGCCCGTTCAATTAGTTATATAAGTGTGCACCGCACTAAACCACTTACGAAATTTCAAATGGTATGACATGATTTGAATGGCAGAAACAAAATTTCGCATGAATAAGAAAGCAAAATTATTTTAGTTGTCGAGCATTGTGCGTTTCGTCCTCATGACAAATAGCTGTGACTTCACCTTTTTACGATAGTTTTGGGGTTGTTATCAAAAATATTAAAAAACTCAAAAAAACGCACAAAATTACATTTTGATTTCGCGCAATGAAGAAATGTCATTATACGATAGCCAGTCTAGTTTTCTGCTCTAGCCCGGGCCACTAATGAGCGGCTCTTCGCATAATCTGTAGGCGCATCTCGTCCAGGGTTTCCAATTACGGTAAGACGGTGTTCTCTCCCTTTTGCCTGTTCCCTCGCTATATCTTTGTGAGCTTCCTAAACATATTAACAACACTTGGGAGAAACTACGATGCATGGATCGCATCTGGATGGTTCACTATCGCGCGATCTACAATAATATACTGCCTCTCCTGCATGTCCTCACACAGCATACTCTCTAGCACTGTCTAACCACCCACGGGCTGGTGCATCCAGGGCTTCCCCTCCTGCTCCACGGATAAGGACCTCCTTCATTAGAGTGCCGGCCTGATCTGTCTCCAATCCTCGCCTACTCAAGAGGCAGAGACACGAGAGTTCATGGAAACTGGAGAGAGCGCAGATAGGCAGAAATGCGAGAGAGTATGGAATTTCGAGAGAGCTAGACATTAATCCGCACGCAGGGCAATGTTTGCATACGGGGCAGGGGCATGGATAATGGAGTACGGGATAGAGGGAGAGAGAGAGAAATATGGGGGCTGAGAATGGGAAAATAAGAGACAGGAAGGAAAACAGTTGGAATAACTTATAGTTTCCGTCTTTTGTAGGCAATTTATCTATTAAGCAATGTATCTTATCAGTTGAGCCAGCAATGTATCTTCTCAGTTGAGCCAGCAATGTATCTTATCAGTTGAGCCAGCAATGTATCTTATCAGTTGAGCCAGCAATGTATCTTATCAGTTGAGCCAGCAATGTATCTTATCAGGCGAAATTTGTTGAGCCCGAAATACTCATGTATTATCGATGTTTTTCAAATTGGCGAAAACCTAGAATCAGTTGGGGAAAATGGACAGTGAGCATCACAAAACGTACGTCCGCTTTGGAAAGGGCACAGCCGTTAATCGGATTGCGCAATAGCCTATGTTTGCATTTGTGTGGCTATCCGCATTGCGGTGTTTGCCGGACTCGTGCATGGACCGAAGTGGCTGTCTCCCTTGCTACGCTCTCCCCCCAAATGCTTGACCAGACAAGGAAGTAGGTGCGAATTGAGATATGAGAAGACCGTGGAGCAATGATCTCACTCTCTCCATATCATACACTCTCGCTCACTATGATGCACGAGAGTGTGTGTGATTTGGAGAGAGTCAGACGATTTCTCAGACTGTCATAGGTTCCAGGTATGGGCTAGGATATGCGACATCGGAAGGCAAGGTATGCCTCAGCATACTATTAACACACAACTTTCCTATTCAATTTTGTGATATCGCCTATTTGCAAACTCTATTGAATGGGTAATTGCAACAGCAGAATATCGAAAACAACCCTCGTATTGCTTTTCCGAGCTCTCCCTCTCCCCTGCGCTTACGTCATTCTATCGATCGTGAAATCCAAGCCCTGAGGGGAACAGTCGAATCTCGGGGAATCTCGGATGACTGAGCGATTCCTCTCTCATTTTCACATTCTAGAAGGACCCGAGAAAGAAAAGAAATCTCGATTTCACAGTAGAGACTATCCGATATCGGAAACGGAACGATCGCGGATCGGGTTTCGAAATTATTCGCAACATGCCTATCGAGGCATCCGGTTACGCTCTAATTTGAGGGAAATAGCGTAAGGAAGAGTTATGTGTTCCGAGTAAGGTAGAGGCGATAAAGATGAATACGCACTAGTAGGGTTCTGAAGCGAGTTCAGCTTCGAAGAAGAGATGTTCATTTAGACGCTAGATAAGTCAAATCGTGCGAGGAAAAATTAAGGCGATGAGAAAGCAAAGATAATTCAAGCAGGATGAGGCAAACTGTGAACAGACCTGATCGATGGTGCTGCTGTCAGGTTCTTGCGAAGGGGCGGATGCTAAATGCACGAATATTAAATTAGAATAATTTTTAAAAAAACAACTTGTAACTGACACTTGACTAAATATATTGAGCCTACATCGGTCCGCTTGTATTTCCAAATCAGAAAGCGAGTTGATCGCTTACCGATCTGATATTTCGTATTCACTGTCTACCGTAAACCTACCGTAGTCTGTCCTAACCAGCCTACCGTACCTCTTCCGTTGCCTGAGGGCGCATCGAGATGTGGCGAGGAGGCGATCGCGGACTGCATTTTAAAACTGAAAATGCAATTAAAATTATTGTAAAATTCTAGAGATGGCTTCGCCAGAGATGCCCTCTTCGTGCTGCCATCGTTCGATCATTCGCCGGTCATTTCGGAGAAAAGAGTAATCCTCTGACTCTCTCCAAATTGCATGTTCTCTCACTTTCTCTAACCGGCGAGAGAGTGTGTAATATGAGGAGAGTCTGACCATTTCTCGGAGATAAATCACGCAGAATAAATATGCAAATATGCTGAGATTGTGAGATGAAAAGTTAGGCGATGACGATCACTAGCAGTGCTGCACCAGCTGCTACACCGTTCATGTGAAACACAATAATCCAACCCGAATTAGCGAATCGTGGGAAACGAGGCGGTAATGGGAAGTGAGAGCATGAGAAGATCTGGATGCATGAGTAGCGTTCCTCGCACAAATAATGCGAATTTGATATAAGTGAGGCGTGCACCTATTTCAATCGTATTCTTTGTTAAAAAAACTCTGACGAGACAATTTGAGGAGACAAGTAATGAGCAGAAAATGAGCAGAAAATGTCTTCAGATGATACAATTTCGGAAAGAGGAAGCGGCCCGTGCGAAATTATGACTTGAGCGCAAATAGAGACATGCCAAACTTCAGTTAATAGTCATGGCTGAGGTGAGTCAGCCATGACTATTAACCGAAGTTGGCAATTCGAAGCAAGTTCGCTAGTCCGCTACGCCTCCTTTCCAAATTATCCATTTATCTTCATTCTGCACCAACTCACATATCAGGACACAGAATGCAGATAGTATTTCATGAAAAATGATCAACACTCTCAGCAAATGATAGTTTTATAGTTTAAGCGCTTCCGGTACCCTAACATCATTGCGCAACTGAACATTTCTAATCGAAGAACTGAACAAACGAAAGGGAGGACTCGATGGAGGGAGGGGGGGGAGGACAGGGGAGGAGGGAGAGGGAGAGAATAGATAGTAGGCCTGCTGACATCGGACACCGCCGCCGCTTCAGAGAGTGCCTGAGGGGGGAGGAAAGGGGAGACGGGGCGAGAGACAATGTAAAAATGAGAGAGCGAAATCTCAGATCCTACTGTAGGAGAGGATGTGCAGTAATTAGGGATGGGAATGATGGGGATGAGTGGGGGGAAGCGGGGATGTAGTCGGATTCATCGTGCGTCCATTGAGTGGATCTATCTGTTTGCATGCGTCGATTACTGTACTTGGAAGAGAAAATGTAAGACTTACATAGGAACTCCTTCAGATTACTTATGTGATGAATACGACGTGATTTGTTCATAAGAACGCTCAGAAATGCAATCCACAACCTGTCAGAAGGGGGCAAATTTCGGCGGACGTATTCTAATGAGTTTTTACCGAACGACGTGAATTTCAAAATTGTTACATTTCACAGAAATATTTTAAGATCTCTGGGATTTGGGAAGCAGGTCGTTGGGGATAGATCGAAGAATGATTGGGAAGGGATTGGATGGGAGAACAACGAATTCCTCGTCCGCCATTCAAATAAACCTTTTCATCCATTCTGACATGCCGTGCAATCATTCAGAAACATACAACGAGAGAATACTTACAAAATGGGTGAAATAGGGATGTAGTCGAGATCTTGCGACCATTGAGTGGGCTTGAAGCATAATATGGTGAACTGTAAACGGATAAGTACGGATAAGTAGGAGTGTAGTATGTAAGTCGCTTTCATATCGTTAAAAATTTAAATTGGTTTCACTACCACCAATGCAGATGGTTAGCATGTCGAAAAACATATCTTCTTCAAATGAATTCATCATTTTTTACCGTTCGAATACGCTTCATAGCGTGGATGAAAACCATTGATTTTGCTCTTGTTAATTGCTTCGTGATTCCATATTCTAAAAGTATTAAAAACACCTGTTATTACTGCATGTCGGGCAGTGTTGCTACAAGCCTCCCTTTCGTACGCACTAAGGACAAAATCCGTAAGCTTCGCAGCTGCTGCCTAGTACAGTGAGTTCAAAGAGAAAGAATGTAGAATTCGGCTCTCACGACAGGGCGTGCTTTTCCGCTGAGCACGCGGGCGGGGATCGAACTCATGACCCTTCGATAAACCAATTTATCTCGCACTGTCTGAAATACAACTTATTTTGCTTTTCGCTGTTTTTTTGTTTATGGTTAAAATTCAGGCTCCATAAATTGCTCACTCGTTCACTCGTTTTGGTATGGACCCGTGCCTACTAAACCTGCTGCTGAGGCAACAGTATCTACTTCAGGAGAATTCTAGGATTAGTCGGAGGAATAGGACAATGATATCGTTAATAGTGTTGTATTCGAAAGAGAACCTTTCAGAAATTGCACTCTCAGCACAACTCGGGATATCATATATGAAACGCTATCGAGAAATTTACGAGAAACCTTTAAAAATAGACGTCATCCGAAGAGTTCGAACGTTTTTCTAAGCCACGGCTCAACGATTCAACGTCCGAGTACTCGTTTGGGATAAGAGTATTGTGATCTCCTTCTCAGCCCGAAATTTTAGCCAAAATGCATATCCGCGCGTCCTCAGATAGGCTACAGGGCAAGATTTGAAAAAAAGTCGGCAAGACCGTAGCAGCAAGACCAACTGCTTCCCTTGAAACATATTGAAACACAATTCAAAAACTGGTTAAAAAATCACATCGTGTCACAGTGTGGGGAGATCTACATTCCTAAAATAATGTATATTGTTGAAACCGTAAAATTTCTAAATTCCGGCTTCATAATTCCATGTCGAGTCCTTCATCTTCGTTTTTATTAATTCAACAATATCATAGCATCAGGTACTGCTGTTCCCCTCATCCGACGATCTCAATCAATGTAACTAAGCAAGGCGAAACAGCCTAATCAAATGGTTCAGCATGTGCTCAGGCCAGAATTTTCATTTTTTTTTAGCGTGAACAAAACAAACGAAATCGGCATATTATAGATGACGTGATAAAGCGAAAACAGCGCGCGACTGAAGCATATTGTAATCTCTTTCTTAATAGTCTACCTTTGCATAAAAAGCTCGAAGAAAATGAAGACCTGCGGGTTGGATTCGCCTCCTCGTGTGACATTATTATGATATTATTATGATAATGTTATTATTATAATAATAATTATTATTATAATGTTATATTATTATGATATTATTATTATTATGATATAATTGTGGTTTTAGCCCAGCGATGGATCAAGGATTGCACCTTCGAAAGAACTCACAATAAGCAATGCGGAAAACAAGATTATGAGCGAAAACAAGATTACGCTGATTTGATGTTATCAGGTTGATGACAGGCTATAAAACAGTAATTGCTACTTTTCACATTACCACACAATAAAAAAACAAACTAGACGATACAATGGAATACCGGAGATGAAAAAAAATTTAAAATTTGTTTACTATCATCGCTATTCTATCAAGCAAATTTCGCATTATTGCAAAATTATTATTGCCATAATCATCGCTGCTGTAGTACGCGTTAGGTTTCACAAACCATCCTAATATAAAACGAACTACCATGAATTCGATATTAGGGTACTGAATTGGAAAATGCACACCTGGAGGCGTAGAGCTCTCACGATTGCACAATATACGGCACCGTTATAAGCATCACGACGTATGCATTTGATTGTGTATTAATGTGAAAACCAATCGAACACTGCAATCTCGAAATAATCCAGAATTTGACATACTGATGAAACTCAAACTAAATAAGAATGCTAGAACACAAAAAAATGCATCGAAATTCTGACCGAAGAGTCATGCAATTCAAATTGCCCGCTATTCCAGAGGCAAAGAGTGCGCCTCCCCTACAACAATTGAAATGTCAGGTTCATCCAAAAATACCAAGTTTCTAAAACCCGGATCTGCCTTTTTTTTCTTTCTTTGTTCGCAGAATTAAGTCATTTTCAGGCGCCATGCTTCTAACGCGAGGTTCTCGCAAATGTATGCCCACTATGTACTTATCCTCGTCTGGGAGCGCCTCAGTGGCTGATCTATGTTCATCTGGAGATGTTGACCGGAACCAGAGTCAGTAACATGCTCTGAGGCAGGATGGAGGAGGTAAAAGGTTTTAATCGTGACTTGGAAACGACCAAACGAAATGACTTATATTTGCTGCAAAATCATCGAAGAAGAAGAAGAATGTCAGCGGGTCGGCATCGCCTTTCTGTGAGGGATTACTATTATGTTTTTTCCGAATCGCGAATGAGCACGGGATTGCAGATTCAAGATCATGAAACTCAGGTGAAATCAATCGAGGTTTATGTGACAGTGCACATGAAGAGATCTCTAATCGGGTGAATGACATCTACAACATCCAAGTTTCTCACAATGTGTGACTGAACATTCACCGAATCGCCCATGAGAACAATCGATTGAATCTCACTGTCGAAATGATCTACATATCCATCGAGAAAATTATACGATCGGTGGTTCGGCGCCAATCTTCCGAGGTGATGCCATTGTTTTTTTTTCCTGCAATGAAGACAATGAAATGATTGAAGTACCGAAAGTACTCAGAATGCGTAATGCCGATGACATTCAAGCGTGCGAGAAGGCATACAATCGGCGTGGCGGGATCCTTCGAAAAGCCGCGAAGCACTGCGATCGTGATTCTCTCCCATCCTCTTCACCTTCCTGTCCACGATCAATCGAAGTAGCGCACCACTCTCGAATGCTCCAGGATCAACAGGGCTTCGGCTATCGAAATGGAATCGGCAATGTTACTCTAAACGCAGTAGCGGCTATTTCAGCTGAGGTATTTTTCATGTACCCTTCCAACGTAAGCAACGATCGCGAGGCAAACCAATGCTTCGTTTATCGATATCTCCTAAAATTACATTTCTGGTTATCTTTCGCAACGTAATAGTTGCCGGTCCAGCTGCTGGCTTTGACCACCTCATCCGATCGCCTCGACATCATCGATGACTTTGTAAATGTCTAATGCGAATTCCACACACGATCTCATTGCAACTGTGCAGAAGAAGTTGTAATATTATCGGGAAAAAAAAGTCGTTGTCGGATCGTGACTTTTTGTTAGTTTTTTTGGCTCATATGTCTCAACGGAATTGGCATCGATGATGCTATATGCACAGCACGGATGTAACGTATTGCTATTTAACAGGTTTAAAAATTAGTGCGAGATTGACAACACTCAACTGGCTCTACCTACTCGCTGTTCTTCCAGATTTGCAACGCCGTATATGTTTTCATCGACACAATTTCACAATTTTGTTGGCGGAATAATGTTTGCAAACTTGTTTGCCGCTCATTTGGGCCATTCAGATATGTTCCATCGCGTGCATCTAACTGGTAGATTCCTGTATGAGTTGATCTTCTCTAGATGAGTCGTCTTCGAAAAAAATACAATCATTGCAGCAACTCGAGCAGTGCTGCTTGTTCTTATTTTCAGTTCGCGATGGGAACATTGCTGCGGCTGTTACCATACTTGGTATGTGCATACTGCGTAGGCATCGCGCTCTTTAACGCATAGTTCCCAAATTCGATAAAGTAAGAGATCAGGATATTTAAATTGCACTGCATTGGAGCGTATATCAATGCAATAAGTTATATTCTACTTTGGTATCCACTTTGAACAAGTCTACCAAGTGTGACAACAACGATTGTTAGTTATTTCAATTTCAAAATATATTCGAACACGTAATATGTTTTCAAAAAATCAAAGAGCATCTTAGAAGAAAAGTTCACTTCAGTGCTGTGAAACCAAATCCACAAAGAAGAAGAAGGTGTCCAGTCCGCGTCGCCATCGGAGGTTAGATTGTCGTTCTCATTAATTTTTTTCAGAAAAAATAAGGCAGATGGAATCGACAGCAGTTGCGACGGAACTGAATAAATAATTATTAAAAAAATTACTTAAACACAAGTGAGATCACATTACGAGAACGCGTCGTAAATCGAAATGATTGGGTCCTCCGAAATAACGTGATTAAAGTCACACTTACCATTCCAAAGACATATGTACGCATGCCATAAAATATTTAAAAACACATTTATGGACATATAATGGTAATACTCGGCTATTCTTGCCATCGCATGTAATCTCCGTGATGCCAGTGAAGCGACAAGATATTTTCTTTTCATTTGCTACACACATATTACAAGAGTTACTTCTGGAGCATATTCCAATTATACGCCCTCACGTGAGTGTGTAGAATACGGCAGCCGGACGACATCTCAACTCATCTTTACTGGAGATGACGGCAAGACAGGCACTTGTTGTCTCAAGCAGGTTGTTGGCAGAAAACAAAACTATGTATTTTTATTTTCTCATAACTATCCCCAAAGCTAATTGAAAAATAGCGCTCAAAATAGAGATCATTGTTCCAATTTTACATACAAATCGTCTAAGAAGAAGAGAGTGGGTGGGGCAGCGGGGCATCATGAAGTCTCTCCTGCCGATATGATATTATTTTTTTTCTTCAGAATCGAAGCGTAATGAATATGAAACGTGTAATGAATATGAAACTCAAGAGAGACCAGATCGCGAGAAGCACAACTGTTGCTAGCCAGCCACATGCATCCACACCCATTGGCAGCCAAATCCTCTAATAATAAGGCTGGGGCAGCGTCGCCTCCCGAGGTTAGATTATTGCGTGATTTTATTCCTATGGCAGAATGGCACTGAAATTGAATTAAAAATTTGAATAGGTAAAGCCTATGGAGCTCAAATAAAATTGGAATGCGATGTCATCAACTCTTCTCTTGACTCTTATCTGAATGCAAGTGGTGTCATTTTTTTCCGTTTATATTTGTCATTTTCTCGATTGTTTCCAAACAGTTTCTAAGGGTTTTAAATAACGAAGAGTTTGCTGAAACGAGTAATTCAATTAATTACAAAAGATAATGGATAATGTCAATACCCTAACTTCAGCAACCAAATCATCGAAGAAGAAGAAGGATGACGGATCGGCGTCGACTCCCGAGGTGACATTATTCCTTTTGATATGTGTTTAATGGAATGGAGTCGTGAACTGCAATTTTGAATGTACTCAGATTAAATTATGACTATGAAACTCAAGTGAAATCAGACCGCGATAGTGCAGTAAATCAATCGTCATTATCGGATAAGCCAAAATCCATGTAATACTAAGCACTAAAGATTCCATTCCAGAGATGCGCGTTTCCCCGAAAATAACTTAAATTGTTTTCCGCGAAATTCCACTTTTCTGTACCCCGGCTTCCCAATTCCAGGCCGAATAGTGAAACCGAATAGTGATATTGAAATTTACCCGGTTCAAAAGTTGTACCTCCTCGCAGTTCTTCCAGATTTGCAACGCGGAAGATGCCGTTGTCGATGATCCGACTGCAGCCGCAGCAGCTGCTGTAACATCGACTGTTGCTGCAGGATTCAAGGAGGAGTCGGAAGAATCGGGCAATGGTGCTGATATGAGCACAATGAAGTGTTTTCATGGTCTTAAATTTTGCCGTTAGCTTTTGCTTATGGTCAATCGACAGTAAAATAAATATTTTCTTTAATGGAATCTTGTTTGGCGCCTCTTTCAACGAATATGCTTCAGCGCATGGATGCATATTCGTTGAAACTGTTCGAAGCCTGCTTAAGCCGATGATGTTCGATTGTTCTCTGATAAAAATAATAAATAAAACGCTCCGATTAGCGCAGGAAACAGAGTGCTGCTGAGGCCTCGCGGCACTACGCACTGGATACGATCGGTGTTGCGATTTCGCCCTAATTTATATTTTCCTATCGAATTTTGTTCAAATCTCAAGAAGTAATCAATGTGATTCAACTGCTGGAAGTGAACTATTGGTCCTGTTCGAAATATTATTAATGTTCTTCGTGATTTCAAGGAAACCGCCTTGTCATACTTGCTTACTAGAGTTCTCTTATTGGAATCTTATTGGAATCAATTGTATCATTTTCGTATATGTTTCACGTGCACTATATATATATATATATATATATATATATATGATCTATATAATGCTCGTGAAACATATATTCAAATGGAAATGATTCTAATAAGATAACAATAAGATAACTCTATTGCTTACATGACACATCACATTGCTACGTATGCAATATATTGTGTATTAATGCAGATGCCGAAACACTGCAGTATCGAAAAACCCCAGAATTAGTCAGATGAAACTCAAGTGAAATCGGATTCCGAGAACACAATAATAAACACGATGACCGAAAAGCCATGGAATTCTAAGTACAGAAGTCCGGCTAGCTATTCCAGATGTAGAGTGTGCGTTTTTTAAAAAATGTGACCTATATTTCGCATGGTGCCGTGAAATCCTGTGAATCTTAAAACACGGATTCTAGGCTGAATATTCGTCTGGGAGCTGGTCCACGTCTCGCTTTTTTCTCTGTATTTCAGGTTGTTCCTCCTCCACCGACCACTTCGACAAATTTTCCCAAATTTGCACGCAATTTCGGTCTGCGAAATTTCAAAATTTAGAGAGAAGCGGTTTCGGAACAAATCCAATTGTGTGATTATTTTTTCACAGGACCCGTTACCATATCAACTTCAATGATATTTCAATGCATAAACAGCATGAGTGAAACACATTTATACAATATAGCATCATTGATATACATTTCGAAACTGACACTAATCACATTGCAGTTCTTCCAGATTTGGAACGCGGAAGATGTCATCGTCGATGCTGCAGCTACAAGGTCGAGTGTAGTACTGGTTTGATCAATTGTTTTTTTCAAACACAATTTGGCTGTAGACGTTATGATCTAATGAGTATTAATACGGCCAAAATTGGCCTGAACTGATTGATAAGTGAATTTTTAAAGGAGGACTGAAGGCAAATTTCAACTTTGGACCCTGTCATTGCCATGACCTAGTTCCTCTTAACAACTAAAGGCTCCAAAAAAAATCATTAATATCTCTACTCTCATCAGAGTTATGATTAGTTGGCTTAGTGCCACGGACGCTTGACGGCCAGGGAAGTGTGCGAATTCAAATATCTTTAAAGGGATCCGGAAATCGAAAAACAAGTCTGTCTTAATTTGTGAGGCTTCGTCCTCTCATATCAATGCAATGTTTCAAAATAATTTTAAAAAATTGTTTAAACGAGAAAATGGACAAAGCCGGGGAATGGTATTTATTATGGGAGCGTTAATTAGGAAACATAGGACAATTACGGTATTTGAGCGGGAGTTAAAAAAACGGTATTTTTGCCTAATTGATTTTTTGTGAGGCCATGCCAAGGTCTTTCGATTTAATTGGGCTATTTCTAATGATTTGTAATGATGCGTTGTACTTACCAATGTCTTTTCATTTTATCAGTAAGTGTATTTTCGATTGCCTTATTCCGCGTGTTTAGCGTCGTGAACAGAAAGAAGGCCCTCCACGTCTTCAGAGGGCGGACCAAGATCAAGAGCAGGCAAGGGCACAATTCTTTATGGTCTCAACAAGTACGTACAACAATATATGCGGCTCGCCCCTCCTTGCTACCGAACCATGCGAAAAGAATTGAAAGAGATAGTTATGCCCGCCGTGGGTGTAGTATTCGCACGAAGCATGGCACAAGCAGAAGCGACTGTGAGAGGAGCCAACCCAGTTAGTCGTTATTCCTCACACTGTGAAAATTATAGCCTTTCTAATCATTGTGGGCACTCTCACTCTTGTCTCACCTGATCCAGCTTCCTGCTCTTCTCATCCAGGCAGCTTGCGCCGCCCACCCTCAATGTCCCAATAAGGGGGTGATTGAGGGTGGGCGGCGATGCAATAGCATCGCCGCCCACCCTCAATGTCCCAGATATCTGGGATTACTGTACTATCGATTAGGTATCTCGACTTTCTAAAAATAAAGTTAATTCGTGATTGCCGGGGTTACGGTAGGTTGGGGAGGTTACGGTAGAGATATATGGTATCTGGGATTACTGTACTATCGATTAGGTACGGTATCTCGACTTCCTAAAAATAAAGTTAATTCGTGATTGCAGGACCTAGAATTGGAATAATTATCAAACTATTAATTTAAACTACCAGTTGTAGTGCACACGATATTACTCAACAGTAATTCAGATAATTCCTACTCGTTGCAACAAACTACCGTACTCCAATTCGGCACCGCGTCCTACCGTAATCTCTCACCTTCTCAGCCGACAGCGAGTCATCCGCCAGCACGCCCAACAGGAACATGAGTACCCTGGAAAAAAATATGATTATTATTTGGAAAAAATAAGCAATATACTACAAAGACAAAACAGGTCGTTCACTTGCCAAAAAAAGGAGATACTACGATGGAATTCTTGCGTACCTATTGAATGGCTTAGGCTGCGCATTCTCCGCGAGCATTCCCTCTTCGTCACTACGAGTGAGCGTCCAGATATGATGGAATGTACGCGCTGCCTCCGTTGCGAACACCTGAGGGAAATTGACTTTCAATTAGAACACAAAAGCTTCCAGCATGTTTAGTGAAACAACTGGTAGCGTTCGGGTTACACGTTGTTCATAAGATTGAATGAGATTCGCGTCATCAATAGCAATAATATCTTTTTTGGTAACTATCAATAAAAAAAAAGAACGATACAATAACAATAGATCTATGATCTCTGATTGAGAGAGGTGAGCAACCTGTGAGATTCGGGTTGCAGTAAGGATTCAAATCACAGAATCTACGATGCAAAACAATAGTTGCTTTCTCGACTGGCTAAAAGAATCAATTCTACCGTATCCTCACCATTCAAAGTAGTCAGCCAGATATGACCAGAGGAAGGCAGCTGATCCATCTTCGTCCATCGCTTGCATGAGTACATTCAGATTCTTCGTCACTTCCTCATGACGGCGAATCTGAAAAGAATTTTCCCAAATTCTCTCCCTGGATATTGAGGTTTCACATTTGCTTCTAAACCAATTGCAGTGCGAAGCTATCAAGAATACGTGGACTTGCAGCGCAAATACCAATAAATGATTTACCCTCCTCTTCTCGTCTTCCTCCTTGTTCTCGTTCTCCTGCAGGTAGCTGCTGCTGCAAGTTGCAGAGGGAAGCTGGAGCATCAGAGAGTGACGATCCGGAGGGGCTCTGGGAATGATGCGATTTCGGGTTATTGAAAGCAAAGAGATCTTGTGATAAGAAAACGTTCGCCCTATTGCTCTTGTCATACACTTGCAACACAAAACATCCATATTGCATTTCCTTCCAATATGATCAATTAACCTCTCCGTATCCTCGTTCTCTTTCTTCTCTCCCTCGGGCATCAATCGGGCGCACTTCTTGAGCAGCAGTGGCAGCACTCGCATCAGAACGGGAGGACCGACCTGAGCAGAGGGAGGATACTGTAGATTGCTGGTTCACAAAGATGAAGACGACTATCACCAGCAGATATAATAGCATTTGGAAAATGGCTGCAATGAGACCGAGGGCGCAGTGCAAATGCAGGTAACTACAGCGACCACGCTACAGCAGTACTGTCAGATCGTACAGTATGCTGCAATACTCTTCTCCTCATCACTCACCTCCGGTCTGTCCTGCACGTCAAAAGTCTGCACGTTCGCACTTCCACGAACTGTTGCGCATCCGAGTCTTTTACCGCTGTAGTCGGAGTGTAGAAGGTAGAAGACATAGAGATCTGAATAATAATATGCTTACAAAGTTCCGAGCTAAAGCGGATTAGAATCGAACGTTGTTTATGATGAAGAGCAGAAATGGAAAATCAATCGATATATATAAGCTACCGTACCTCCACGGTGTCTCCCTCGAGTAATCCCCCTGAGGGCATCGACGATCATCGAGAGTACTGTATGAGTGAAGAAGGAATCGAGTCGATCGTCGCCCACGGGCACAGAATTCACCATCGTCGCCACTCCTGAAAAAAAACATTTTAGAATTGTTTTTTAGGAATTTCTCTGTATCAATCAATATTCGCCTTCAACCGATTTGAAACGTGCGTGAAGCACTGATACATCAAGCACATTTGCAGAATTATCTCCAAAAATGTAATTAACGATTAGGCTAGCCCACCGGAGGGATTGAGTAGCCAAGTGTAGAGTCGCCGATTGAGTGACATATCCCTTCTCAGGATGAAGAACAACGTACGACGCAGCAACTCGACGAAGTCTGCAACAGAAACCGTCATTAGCCCGTTTTCACCCCGATACATTCTTGTTGCGCATTTTCCTCAAAGCCCAATCAAAAAATTGCAACCAATAGCATATTCTCGTACTTTAAAAAAAGTCTCATATATGGCAACAATTACAATGTTGTTCGCAGAATATCGTATTCCAATCGCACTACCGTACCTGCTCGGGTTACTGTAGTCGAATCGAGTGGGAAGGCCGCGCAGAGTAGATCAAGGAGAATCCTCTGGACGAGCGGCGAGCCCATGTCCTCACCCGCGGCGCACAGGGCTGACACCTGGGAAGGAGTTGGTAATTGGCAGCGTTACAACCTTGTTAAATTCATGTCTCAACTAATCTTCAGCTAGAATACTTTAGCATTGTTACTAATTACTCGTCGTTTTGGTAGTTAGATTGGTCACCGGCAAATCATACAATACACTCATACACCACCTCACTCTCCCTCCACCGTAATCCCTCCTCACCATGTGATGTACGTTGTCTCCGATAATCCACAACTGTTGATCGATCGATTTTGACTTCGAATTTCGTATTCACGTAGATCAGAGCGGGAAGTCGAACGGAGGGAGAACCGAGTACCTGTGAGATTGGGGTTGATTGTTTATCAAAAAATTGCTCTCAAATGATTGCTTCTACTGTGGATCGAAGATGATGAATCACTATTGAAACACAGATCTGCCAATTTCGAGAAACACGTTGTTACAGCCCCGATTGGGAATAAATTAATCATAAAATAGTCCTTTTAATTATAAATAAACCCACAGTATGCCAGAGACAGGCGTAGAACGAGGTTGGGCCCACGTACTCGCACACTTTATCGAGCAGTTTGAAGGAACCGAAAAAAAATATTGTTCAGAATAAATAATATTTAATTTCAAAGCATATGTCTGTTCGCATTCGTATTCCTAATAGATTATAGAGCATTAGACCTCGTCTTCCTTCTGCCTCCACAGCCATTAGTAGAAAAACAGATGCATTAGGTTTTATGTTTCAATGCTGCTACATTTAGTGGGAGTTATGTGCAGTACAATCCCTGACTCGTTATTACCCAGGCAGAAACACACACTACCCCTCCAGATAACTCTCACTCGGCATAGTCGAGTCTCACTATAAAAGATGGCCTAACAGGCCCAATGCAATCCGGAATTGTTTTCAATCGCACTGACCGATCGTAGAACTTGGTGCCCTCCTCCAGTCCCAGCAGCACTCCCGCGAGGAAATCAGGGACGGGCAGTTTCTCCCTCAGTGGAAGGAGGTAGAACTCGAAGATCGTCAAAAGCTCGCCTTTCACCTGCCAGATGAAACATTAATCCACATCATTCCTGTAACTTGTCAAATACCCACCATTGCCTCATGATCTCTAAAATTTTGAGACCATGAACATTGCGAACACGCTTGCGCGTTTAGTTTCCCACAAGAAATACGAATGCAGTAACATTTTTAGATCACCGATAATCAACCAGGCAGTGCAATTAATATTATGCATTAAGAAGTGTATCCCTGATCATGCGCTTGCTCTCACTAATCGATACACGCGACTACCGTATCGTTCTAGATATTGATCTCACCTTGATGGTGCAGTGGTCAATGAGGGAGAAGACGCCGACGGCGAAGAGATGCAACTGCTTCGGGAGTGCCTCCTGGCCGAGAACGTCGCCTTCAGATGGACTCCTGCGAGGGAGGGGTACGGTAAACGGCTAGATTTAATCGATAATAATTGTTGCTATTTGCATTAATCGATACATTCGAATATATCTTGAGATATTGACAGCGGTACTTGAATTATTGTTCACCGATCAATACTATTATCAATCATACTACTCCTTCGACAACTAATGCACCCCCGAATACAGTCTCCCGTTAGCAATCGATCGCTCACCCATGGGCAGGGCGGGATGGAGGCACTGCGAATCGCTTGGCTACCGTAACCGCCTTCGGGATGTCACCGTACTTGGCGTGTTGGGAGAACACCTGGAACAAGGTTTATTGATCGCGCTAGCTCCAAACCCCGGCGCGGAACATCGACAAACACAACACCGTGTATTATAGCGAGTGTTCCAGCGCCATAACAGGCCGATAATCCATACCCTAACCATTGAAACTTCAGCAGGATCGATCGATAGAGAAAATCGATATTACTGAAAGTAGATCAAACCTTGGCGAGCTTGCTCAGCGCGGAGATGAGGTCGATGGTGTTCTCGAACGACTTGAGAGCCTTGTCGACAGCGATTACGTATTGCTGAATTAATGCAATATTTTTACTTCAACTCTGGGATTAATTAAGCAAGTAAAACCACTTACTTTGCAATTCCTCGTGCAGGAGTGGGCTCAATTACTTCGCGGACGACCGATTGTATTCCGCTGAAATGGGGCAAATGATCGAATGACGATCACGACAATAGAAACATAACAAAACTGCGATATATTTAGAGAAAACAACAATGAGGAAAAGAGCTAAGTGCAATAAATCGAAACAACAAGGCAGCAAATCGTGTAACATGCTAACAACGAACAATCCTACGCGGAGGGCACGTTTGATTCACGCTGAATAAGCAGGGGCAGAAACGCGGGACGAGTTATCAGTATTTAAAATGCAGATTATACGCAAGTTACGCGAAAGTGAAGTCACCGCAACTAGAGAAGTTAACTCGTCAGTGCAATTAGAGGTTTGGCATCACATAGCAGACTTAAAAGACCCACTACTACCTCAATTCATTGCGGGAAAGATGTCTAGATCGTTACACAACACATTATAATAAAAATTGACAAGCAAGAGAGGATAAAACGACAGCAAAACGGCAAAGCGGCCACAGCCATCGGCGTCACTTGGCAAAGTGCCAACTTGTCGAAACCTCTCCCACAGTATACCATGGAACACGCTCCCGTTCAAATTAATGCAATTTTCAAAGCCTAATTTCACCCCTGGCATATTTTTATTTTTATTTTTATTTTTTTGTAATATTTTAGTTTTAATTGTATATTTCAATAAACAAGGGCCATGAAAAATAAAAATGTAATATTTTGGGTCACCGTATCCCTTTAAGTTTTGTCCAAAACTGGTGGGGATCGAACCCGCAACTTTCCGATTACGTGACGGCTGCTCCACCACTGAGCTATCCTACCGATGTGAGTACGCTTCCTAGCTCGCGCTATGATCTTTGGGGGATGGAACCTCCCGTCTATCGATGTGGCTACTTTGCCGAGAGCCCTCTTTTAAACGGACAACAAACGCTATAATCAAATTTGATGATGTTTTAATGCATAACAATTACTATTGAAGTACATTCGACAATTAACCAAGCGCAATGACTATTTAAAATGAACAGAAACTAATCTCTGTTTTTTTTTACAGATATGCAACGTTGAAGATGTCATCGACGCACCGAATGAATGCGCGGACATTTGATGACGTCTTAGTGATCACTCCTTCCTGATTAGAAATTGCTGCGATACTGGCACATGCAGCGAGTCAACCACACGTGCTCAAATAGGTTAGATAGTAGGTCCTAGAATTGATATGGGACGTCGATGAGTCGTTTGCAGTTGCTGCTCCTGCGAAGAAATCGTGCATCGGCACGGCTACGAGCACCACGACTTATGATTTCAGTGTTTAGTAATTGATTAACTAATTAATGATTAAGATAATTAATTAATAATTTAATGACACCGTCGTTGAGGAGCCGACTGCAGATGCTTCAAGGAAAATGCTCGAACTTTAGTTTCGAGAATAAAAACAAATCGACTGTTCGACTAATCTCCCTCTTATGTTTCCCTCTCCAGCTCTCTCCACTCTCTCGCAATCTCATTATCCGATTTCAATATGCATCCACTTCGTAATCTAATTTCACCGTGCCTATAAAAGGCCCTCTCCTCTCTTCTCCCCTCATATTTCGGCCTCGTCGGCTCTCCTCTCCTCCCCCCTCACTCTCGCCTCTTCCTCTCGTCGCGCGCGGTCGCCACTCGCAATGGGAGACAACAAAGAGGGTGAGTTATTCTTTTTCTCTTTTTTTTGGGTAGGAGCAGGTACCCGGGAATTGCTGGGAGGGAGGGGGTAGGTACCTAAGGGTCGCAGTAGGGGGATGACCCGAGGATTATAATATGGGGGCTAGGGGGTTACTGTAGGTATCGTATGATGCTTGCGCACTGTTATCGGACATTGCAATATAAAAAACGTCAGACACGTAATCAGTTAAAAATGAACTACCGTAGTCAGCCACATCGATAATTTGTCGATATCTTGTCGATACGTACTTACCGTAGTCATAATTTATCAATTCACTATCATAATCTTTTAATGAACTTTTAGTGATGGCAAACCGAGCATACCGTAACCTAATATTGCATTTTGCTAAGATTACCATGTCAGGCCCGACAGCCACGGAGGCAGCCTACTTCAACTGTGGAGGCACTGACCCACCGCAGAAATCGGTCGACTACTTCGATCAACGTGTTCAGAATGTGAGGGATTACTGTATTTTTTTAAATTTTAAAAACTGTTTTTTTAAATTTAAATTTTAATTAAAAATAAACATAATTTGCAGAACACGATTCATCAGCTGATGCGGAAACTGAGCCGTAAGAAGATCCAAAACGCGATCTTTCGTGGATTCGTCTTCTTCGTGTTCATCTGCAGGTAGGAATCGGAAATTACTTGCGGAACGAAAAAAGACAACGATATGTTTACCGTTTTCGTATCCCCAGGTTAGAATTGGCGGTTATGAGCGGAACGATATATACTATTTTTCAGTTCCGATGACATCACAGCGTGCTCGACACTCGTTCGCAAGTACGGACGTGAGTTTGAGTTTGCGATCGATAACTACCGTAACCTGCGAAGCCTACAGTACCCCAGCAGTATCAGATACCAATTTTTGTAGCCTCCGTCTTCTTCCCGATTTTCGTGTGCGCGATGGTTTTCGGCTTTCCCCTGATTTACTTGGAGGTACGGTACATGAGTCAGTTTGCGATCGGAGATACCGTAACAACAGAAAAAATCGATACAACTCTTGCTACAGTAACCTCCAACAATTACAGATGGGACTCGGCCAGTTCACCTCCTCCAATCCCATTGCGATCTTCTCCAACATTGCCCCGATCGGCGCGGGTAATCAATAACCGATGTTGACAAACAATCTTATTAGTAAATATTAACATAAACAATTTAATAAATTAGCTAATTAATAAATTCGATGTGTACATTGCAAGTGTTCTTGATTATGACATCGCTGTGGTGTCTGCATCATTTTGCGATTGATGTCTAAGGTAATCCGGGATGACTACTGTATCCTAATTGTAGGCATCGGCTACACGATGGTGATCATCTCGGCGCTGGACGTCTTCCGGCAGGCGCACCTCTCCACGATATTCGCCAACATCCTCGTGCAATCGTTGATGGTGAGCAAGAAAAACTATCTAAATAAAAATTTCGTACAGGAAATTCCCAATTAGTCCGTTGCGGCGTTCTGTAAGATAACACTTCATTTGAGTGTAGGGATTTCGAAAAAAATGGTTAACTAAAAAAATAATAATATTTTCAGCCTCTCTTCGGCCACGATTTCTACATGACGCGCTGCACGTTCCTATACAACACAGGTTTTTTTAAATTAAATTATTTTTAAACAATTGGTAATAAATTAATTATCGTATATTCCAGACTGCATCGACCCGAACGTGCGCTGTGGGGGCCTGGTCAGCGGTGAATATGCAAGGTGAAATTAATTCATTCACACATTAATTAATTAATTATTTAATTTTATATTTTAGGCAAGACATTACTTCGACCACGACGACTGCCAAGTTCTTCCTCAATTACAATTGAGTTTAAAACGAATTTTAAGAATGATTTTAAATAAACAAAAGCCGTAATGTCTTCCTATTTTCTCGGTGCCTCTCTGTTCTCTACTTTTCATGTTTATTGTCCTGTTGAATTGAACGTAATATCAGTAAAACTTTTTCCGTTGTGTTGGTTGCATCTTTGTGCATCTTTTTTATTATATTAGTGCTTGAACTGTTATCTTGGTGTTCTCTCGACGCTACCCCTCCATCGGCGGAGTGGCCGAGCGGTCTAAGGCGCTGGTTTTAGGCACCAGTCATTCGTGGCGTGGGTTCGAACTTCCGTCAAATAGTTTTGTTTTTCTTTAGCCAAAACAAACTATAATTGCCTGTTAAATGTATCTTTCATTACAATATTTTATATTTGATCATTTTCTGTTCGAGTTAGAACGGTACAATGAAAATATAGGCAAAATCTTTGGAGGAGGTGGGATTCGAACCCACGCCACGAATGACTGGTGCCTAAAACCAGCGCCTTAGACCGCTCGGCCACTCCGCCGATGAAGAGCGCGTTTGGAATTCACTTCAGGAGGCCAGTATTAAAGGAACATAGCGCAAATACTATGTCGCGTCACTACACCTTATGTACATAAATCACAAACCATGCGCATTGTATGATCATTGAGCATATCCTATGCAGAGAGCCGCATTGACTAATTCAACATATTCTGCACAAAAATTGACATTGGCAAGAATTCGAATTCTGATTTCTAAACTCGTAAATTACAGAGAGGAAAATTCTCAGTGCATCTCGAACATGCAAGTCAAGTACGCAGTGGTTCGTTTTTATTTATATTTTTGTATATTTAAAAATAAATAAAAAGTAATTACATTTTATAAATTTATCTTTTCAGCGAGGTCTCACCGCCACGCGCCTCAGCCAGTCATCCGGCATCGAGCGATACATGTAATTAATTTTTTACAACTTTTTTTTGTCTTAAAATCTAAGAAATTCACTCAAAAAAGAAGAAATTCATTCAAAATTCGCGAATCTTCTCACAAACACGACATTTGTTCACACAATTATATTTTACAAAAAATACAAAATTATTTTAAAAAAAAAACTCTTTAGCGATCTCTTCCTCACGAACGTTGGCCACGACCCGAACGCGGAGAATGTGCCCGCTGCTGCCATGGTGAGCGCGTGATCTTTGATCTTTAGCAAATTATATTTGATCTTTGATATGTACAATGTGATCTTTGAAAAGTTATTGTTGATCTTTAGTATTTGTCATATAAATGTCATATATTTTGTGGTTAATCTTTGATCTTCTTAATTAAAAAAAGTTGTAATGATAAAAAAATAAAATTAAAACAAATACAATTCGCAGGACTACAACATTGCGGCGCTGATCATCTTCTTCCTGCTCATGCACATGATGTACTACGACACAACATTCATCGAGGGGGTGGGTCTTGGAAGGATTTTATGGGTTACGGTAGATTGAAGGGGTGGGTCTCGCACCGATTCTCTGGGTTGCGGTAGATCGGAATTGTGGGTCCACGGATCGTTTGGGTTACGGTATATCGGAATTGTGGGTCCCGTACGGATTGTCTTGGTTACGGTAGATCGGAATTGTAGTTCCCGTATGGATTTTAAGGCAAGGGCTACTGTTGGTATCGTACTGTAGGTAGTGTAGGTCCCGTACGGAGTTTACGGCGATAGTACTGTAGGATATGTTAGATCCTGTAAATGCAGTTGTAGGATTACTTGAATTCCTTCATAAACAACGCAAATTTGTAAACTTTATTTCATTTCAGCTCGGCATTTTTGGCACGATTGTCATGGTGATCAACCTCTGCTGCAACTACTTCTTCATGAAGAATGACGCAGCGAAGACCACACTGCACAATGTGAGTTGTGCTGGAATCGTGGTCGTGGTTCCTGGATCCAGTTTATTGGTATTTTTTCGGTTCCCTATTTGATCTAGCAAAGGCATACACGTTCACCTCTCGATTGTTATAGAGATCGTGTGAAGTGAAGTGATGTATGCCCGTTTATGGAAATCTAATCTAAATGATTTTTTTAGAACTTCGTTATGCCAACTAACGATGAAATATGGACGTTGGCCATTTGGATTGACAGCTTGTACTATGTAAGTGATAGTCCAAAAAACAACACATTGAATTAAGGTTACCCAATAGGATTCCCCCAATTGGTCTTTCTCGCCCCTTTATCACTCATTTTGTACGCGCGCGCAAATTCACACAGTCATGGTAACTTTAAGTCTAATTAGCACTGATTTACCTATCTAGCATAATTAATCTAACTAGCCTAATTGGCCTAATTAAGGTGCTGCTGGCGATACAAGTGGGGCAGGCGGGCCAATTGACGCTCGCCTCGACCAATGAATTCTCCAACAACTGCTTCAGGTGATGAATACCACTCGAGATACTGGTACCGGAGAACCAGAACGATATGATCCCTTAGCTGCAGCCATACTCAGAACCAGAAACTAGGAACAGGTCACAGAACCAGGAACCGGACTCAGGAATCATTATGGTTCAACGTTCTAAGACGTTGCCCTAGGAACTAGGAACCCCGAACCAGGAACCATGAAATAACCCGGAAAAACAACCAGGAACCCGGAACCAGAAACAATAACCTGCAACCACGAACCACGAACCAGGAGCCAGGAACCCGCAAATTACAGGGACGCCCTCATCATCTCCGTCATCGTGTCCGTGATGCCGTACACGATCGCCTGCTTCCTCTCCTCGAACTGGGAGAAGTTCATCGTCTCGCAGATGAGCGAAATGGAGGATCGAAGTGAGTGGGTGGCGGTGGTACCAGATACCAGGAACCACAAACCGGAACGTAAATTGGTACCATGATCTATCCTGAAGTTTAGATGTGTTCCATTTCGTTTGTGCTCTTTAAATATGATCTCATGTACCGTGAAAACTGTTTCGTGATTGAGTGATTGAATGTTTAAAAAATAAATATAGTTGCTTACTTCTGTGTCAAATTATTTGTTTAGACAAGTACTGGGCGGCGGGCGGCATGGACACGGGCATGAAGAACACGAGGAACACGGTGCACGTCACGTCGGCTGCCATATTTGGTAATTTTATCTGGAAATTTTGAAATTAGTCTTTGCGGCCTATTGTATGGAAAATTCAAAATTAGTCGTTGCGACCGTTCTGTGAGAGTTCCATTTATTCCAGGCACGCATCAGCTCGCTGCCATCTTCCTCCTCATGGTCTACTTCCTGTCGACGACCACCATCCGAATGGTGGGAAATTCGCAGGATTACAAATTTTGTACAAACATTTTACCGTTAATCGTTGCGGCGCTCTGCAAGAGTTCGCCTCCTTTAATTACTACGGTTGGCTATTCTTGACAGGGTGGCGAGACATATACGCCTCTTCTTCGACCAATTTTGCAATCAGACGATGAAGAGGTTGACGCGGTCTCGTGATCTTGTCTTGAATGGAGCCAACCCTATTTTAAACATTAATCTTTGATCGCTCAAATATTGATCCCTTCAATACTCCAGGGAGTGCTCGTGAACTCTTGCAGAGCGCCGCAACGACTAACTGCGATTTTTACATAGGAAATTTTTCAATATTGATAATTCCAGTTGGTCTCCTTCCGTGCGCTCGTGCGCACCTTCCAGGATCAGTACGCCTCGCAGCTCGCCACCACTTGTGAGCTATTTTTTTAAATGTTATTGATTGGTACCACCAGGTAATAAGCTGGATCCGCTGGTATATTATGGTACCGCGTGCTATCAACCTAATTAGCCTAATTAAGGGCGTGACGTGTGCAAGCTGTTCACGTGCCTCTTCCTCTGCGTCTTCATGACTGCGAACACATCGGCGAGTTTTGCACTTCATTTTTTACATAAAATTAGAAATTAGCCGGGGGCGGCGATCTGCAAGAATTCACATAATCTCCTTGAGACGACTGATCATTGATCACACGAATCTTGTTTTTTCCAATCTCCTATACATCTTTCGAATCTCATCGAGAGACTCTTAAGATGAATAGTTCGTGAACTCTTGCAGAGCGCCGCAACGACTACTTTCGATTTTTGTGTGGAAAAATTTCGGATAGTTTTCAAATCATGAACTCCCCCCTTTCAGTACATGCGTCTCGCGCTCGACTGCATTCGAGTCGGGACGGTGCGCGCGATGCCCGTGATCGTGCTCGGCTACCTGCTGGTCGTCGTTTTCTGCTACGGTACGTGGCTGGTACCATGTGGTACCGAGTTGGTACCACCCGGTATAGTATGGTTCCATGTGGTACCAACCGAGTGCCGGGTACCGATAGGACGGCTACCACATGGTCGTCTTCTTCTGCTACGGTATGTGGCTGGCACCTTGTGGTACCGAGTTGGTACCAGCACGTCCTCGGTACCATGCACCGGTACCAACCTGACACCATGCTGGTTCCAGGCATTCGCCGCGTCTTCCTCGACCTCAACACGATGCTCTTCATGACGGACAAGAAGACGGAAAAGGCGGCTACTCGGTCGGCCATGAACAAAGTGCGATTTGAATTGTTTGTACACACAATTTGAAATTAGTCGGTTGCGGCATTCTGCAAGATTTCAATCGTTAAAAGTACAATTTAATTCGAAATAATTTTGCAGAGGAATCACGAGACTTCCCGAGGCTCGATGAAGCGCTACTCTGCCTGCTTCAATATCTTTGTGGTGAGTAAGAGATCAAAGATAAATGACCCACTGTCAAAGATCACAAAATACTTTGAAAAAATTCTGCTTCAGGGCCTCTCGTGGTACTTTTTCATCATCGCCTCCCTCTTCCTGATCAATTATTCGTCAGTTTTTTTAACATTTTGAACGTGTAATTAAAAACGACAAATATAAACCCAATTTTCCCGCACATGTCATTCTTGATACATTGTCATTGTGCTGATCTTTAAATTAACTAATTAAATAGAATTACTAATAAATGATTTGATGGCGGTTGGTTCGGGAATCTGTGAGAACCAGCTGTATAGATCTGAAGTCAAAGATCAAAGATCATCTTTGCAGGTGGTTCGAGAGTGTGCGCGAGGGCGACATGTTCAGCAAGCAGGACGCGGAGGACGAGGGCATCAGACTGAGCATCTTGTGAGTTGACATTTGATATTTGAACGTCCATCTTGTGCGCTTTGATTGTTGAGAACGTTGGTAGTCGGTCTTTAAACTTTGATCTTATGAGCTTTAAAAGATGATTGCTGCACTTTGATCTTGTGAGATTTGATATGACTGTTGTGCCTTTGCGACCGTGTATCCTTCACATCACTTCATAGTATTGCTGATCCAACTGAATTTTTAAAACTAATGTTTCTAGTATCCCTAGACAGATCTTCTGAAATCACTTTTCAATTATGTTTGATCCTCGATCTTTATTTAATGAAATTTTATCGTTGATGTTCGATCGTTGATCTCCATGAAAGTTCTATTTTTTTCAGATGGTTCTCGCTGCTGATCCTCTCGCCGATGCTGCTCGTCGGGCTGTGGCGGGTAATTTTTAAAATATTTTCGAAAATAACAACATCATTGTTTGTCAGTTCTGCAAGTACCTCCACGAGGCGTACACGGGCACGCTGAGCATCAGGTAATTAACCTAATCAGAAAACATTAGTATTGTATTGCCTTTTTGTGTTGCTGATAAGATTTTGATGAGCATTTTAAACTAGATCACCTGAAACATCGACGAAAACAGTGCCAACAAATGAAATGCAAGTATTTTAATTTAATAAAACAAAATCAGCTTCCTCTTCTCGCCCAATGCCGCCTACGGGCCCAAGGACGAGCGGCACAGGTGTGCTCTTTGATCTTTCCATTATGGTTGTTTGTGTCAGTATAATATTTTCATTAAAATTCAATTTGCTGGAAGAATAATGCCTAATATAAACCAAAAGCTCTTTAAATTTCAGATTCATCGTAGCAAACGAGACCAACTCGGTCAGGATGTGATTGATCGTCAGAAGCGGAGCAGAAGATAGATTGATCTTTGATCTTTTGCGATCTTTGTTATCTTAACGCCCGCTAATCTATAGAATAACAAAACCGTGAAGTGTGTTGATGTATCTCTGAAAATCATTCCTCGATGGATTTGTTGGTTGGAAATTCCAATAATTTAGAACGGCCACATTCCAATTTTCACAAATTTTTGATAACGATTCATCAAATATATGTCGATGTTTGATCTCTTAATCGTAGTGTTGCTTGTGTGTTTTGGGGCAGTTTTCGACGATTGGGCGCCTCTGCAAAATCCAGAACAACCTCCAAAACATGCTTGCTTACCTAAAATTTGAATTTCTAAAGGAATACTACCCGGTAGCTCACCAACATATCTATTCAAGTTTAGTTATCTTGTTAGTATCCTAGAAGCGACTGATCATGCTAACACATTAGTGATTCTATGTATTGTCCGGGATTGTGCAGAAGCGGACTGGAAAAACCGGCATTTCGCAGACTGGAAAAACGGAGACTAAACAATCAATCAGCCATATTATCTTCGACAATGATGGAGGTCATGGTGGCATAAGGAATACAATTCAAAAGTTCCTTCCCTTTTCATTTTTATCTTCCTCTTGGAAGAGTGAAATGTCGTTGCAACCCGTGTCAATAAGACAACTAGTTATAGTTCTGTTCAATTAGTTAGTTCACGTTGACGACCCGTTCTTGTATTAATCGTGCAAAATCCTAACCGCTCTCATCTAACTCTTTCGAATTCTGAGCGATGACTATACCGTTACGTTGAAACATCGCACTTAAATATTATATTCTGCTAATCCTGTCATTCAATTATGGACATTTAGAATCCTTCCTAGCATCGATGCCAGATGCATAAGTCAATGCAGGTGGGGGTGGGTTGGTGGATGGAGTGGTAAAGGCAAGATAATGAAAGACTCAGATCCACACCTGGGTCTGTGAATTCCCTCTGGCATTGATCACGGAATATCACTTATTCACTTTTCTCTAGACGTAAGGACACGCGACGCCGTCTCTCAAATAGTCATACTCTCTCCTGACATGGTATATTTCGAAATACAAGCCACACCCTCGAATTCTCATACACGCATCCCTCTGAGGGATTCTTCCCACATTCTAACTTGGGTTGCCCTCATTCTTACACTCACATTAGCAGTGAAAATGCTCGAAGCGCATGTATAATTCGCGGCTTCATGTATTTTGCTTTTATTTTGACTCATAAATTCAATTTTTAAAGACATTTTGATTCTCAATCCCGATTATTTTTCCGATTATATCAGGTTGTAACATAAGTTTTGTCGCGTCCAATCTCTTATGCATTTTAACCTCAGAAATTCTTCGAATTAATTTAATCTCAATTTCGTTATTCATCATCAGTGAGGGCCTTCGTACTCTTTCTTACGCGCTTTACTTCAGTCCTGTCAAGGCAGTTGAGGAGGCACATTAGTCAGACAAAGTTGTACTGAGATAAGGATTACAAATCATTTTCACGCATCAGCTCTTCTTGAAAAGGATAAATTATGCCGATTTTGTGTGATTTGCGTAAAGTACTACATGTGTGCATAATTTTGAACCACTCACGGATAATGACAAACGAAAATCGTTCTAGAAATGTAGACGAGTTTGTATAATGTGGATGGTTGGTGACGGTCGCGAAAACTTTCGCAAGCCGAATTTTCTTCTCAATAGATATCCAGATCCAAATAGTGGTGGAATATAGTTCACCCAAAGTGGTCAGTATGCAGACAAAGTTTGGGGTAGATTGGGTTCTGTTGAGATAAGTGGCTCCATTCAGAACGATGGTATGTAAATTATACTAATGAAATCGGCACTTTGTTCATATTCCTACCTCGCACACATGTTCAATATCTGATTTGTTGTGTCCATCCTAACCATAAGCCCTTCCCTTACTAGTATCTACTTGGGATAAGTTTGGAAATAAATAGCTTTTGAATGACAATCTTTAATTCGAAACACCTAAACTTGCATAGTTTGGTAAAATTGTGCGCGAATTGAATTAATACAAATTCAAATTTCCCACAAGTGGAGTGTTCTTTCTCTCACTTGTTTAATGATAAATTATACCTCCATGAGTGGTAATTGAACGCACTTATGTTAGTCACTGTTGTTGCAATTCTGGATTCAGAAGAGTTGGTCAAGTTGGCTACGAATCAGCGGCTAACCTTACACTCAGTGAAGTATATCTTTGATTCCGCTCAACATAGCACCATATCTGGCGTATATTTTGAAAGAGCATTGACGGGGTATATCACCATGCTGTAGAAGTTTGGTTCATTATTCATCTCTGCGAACTAGCACCTGATCAAACGAATTAAAAAAATCTGCACCAAATTTAAATCAGTTCATATTAATATTTTTCGCATAGCCAGCGTGCGCAGTTCAGCTCTACCCTATGGTTTGAATGTGCATGAACACCCCAAACATATACTAGGAGGTCAGGCATTGATAATGTTTGAGAAGTATCCTTCATGGAAATATTGTGAACCTCCGAAATGCGACAAAACTTATGTTACAACCTAATACTATCAGCTTGATCTTTCTTTGCTCATGGATTAAAGCTTCCTCATTTATATATTGTCGGCATCGCGCTGGTTGCGTGCTTACTAGTGATACCAAATCGGCGCGTACTCTCCTCGGTTCACACGCTATCTCACCGGTCAGACAGAGCGAGACTGCGTGTGAAACGAGTAGAGCTCGCGCCGATTTGGCATCACTAGTGCTTACCTAAGCGATCATTCGCTTCCAGGATGGTACTAGCTACATGGACAATCAATAATGCAACGGCTGCCTTTACAACTGGATGGATACGACTTCATTACAATGATGGAGAATTCTCTTGGTGCTTTTTTCGAAAAATTGCTTGAAGCATTGAAAATTATGAAAATTAGCCATAAAATCGATAATATTTTAACCATAATAAACCATAATATTAATATTAATAAACCATAATATTAATATTAATAAACCATAATATTACTAAAATGCAATATTAATAAACCATAATATTAATAATATTAAAATTAATAAACTATAATATTAAAAATATAATATTAATAAATCATAATATTTTGCATGCGCGTAGACATGAGCAGAAGTGCCTGCAACGGCACTTATTTGGAGTTCGCATGCGAAGGTAATTTCCATTTAAAATTTGTCTCCAAAAGCTTAAGGAAGATCCGTGTTAAATTCACGAAATCTACCGGATGAATACGGCACTAGGTCGGATGATCACCGTCGGATGAAAACCTACTGGATGATAACCAAGAAATGGACCCTTGCATAGAACTTTCACAAAATAATTGTTGACACTTTGCGAATCTACTCTGAAAGCTCTACCGAAGGGTGAATTTTTATCATCCAAAAAATGGTAAACTGAGCTCCCCTAAACTTACTCCCTCCGCGATAATAGATAATTCTGGTACTACTCTTCTTACTAATGATGATAAGTGTGTTGCCTTTTCTCAGTTTTTCTCTTCTGTTTTCTCCCACCCAATGAATTGTCCTCTCCCGCTCCTTACACCATCTCTTACGTTTGACTTCCCAACTATTTCCCACCTAGATATTTTATGTGCATTTCGTAGTCTATCACCTAAAGTTAATATTACTCCTGATAATATTCCCAGCATCGTCCTTTCTAAATGCAAATTATCCCTCCTTTCTCCGCTCTCTATTATATATAATAAGTCCCTTCTTACCTGCGATGTCCCTATCTTTTGGAAACAAGCTTTGGTCAAACCCATTCCAAAGAAAACCAGTAACTCCATATCAGACTTTCGGCCTATCTCGCTCACTTCCTCTGTATGCAAAGTTTTTGAGAAAATACTTATCGAGAAGATCACCACTTTTCTAGATGTAAATAACCTCTTTGATCCACGACAATCAGGATTTCGTAATCGTAGATCCACCTCCTCGAATCTTGCTGAAACCTTTTCCCATTATCTTAGAATCTCTAAAAATGGTTCCCCATTTGATACTGTGTATATTGATTTTAAGAAAGCGTTCGATAGCATAGACCATAGGCTATTGTTATTCAAATTGTCCCAGTTAGGCATCTCTGACCACCTTGTATCGTGGTTTCATTCCTACCTTTCCAACAGAACCCAATCCGTTTTTATAGACTCATCTATTTCTCCCCCTCTCCTTATGAGATCGGGAGTTCCGCAGGGATCCTGCTTAGGTCCTCTCCTCTTCATTCTATTCATTAATGATATTAGTTCCCAATTCCCAATGACCATTCACTATTCCGTGTATGCAGATGACCTCAAATTGTATGCTGAAGTGCCCAAATATTCTGACGATCTTCAAAATGCATTAGACTCGGTCTCCTCTTGGTCCTCTCAATGGAATTTAGGTATCTCTGAGACCAAATGTCATATTGTACATTTCGGCTTGCATAATCCCCGTAGATCGTACTTTATTAATGGGGTTCTCCTCAATGAGCCCACTGTAAAAGAGAAGAATGTAACAAAAGTAATCGTTAAAGACTTAGGTGTCCATTTCTCCCCCAATCTTTCTTTCTCTTATCATATACAAAAGATTGTTGCTAAGGCCCGCTCCAAAATTAACCTCATGTTTAAGCCATTTCATAGTAAATGCCCTACCATTTACAAGAAAGCCTATACAACATTTGTTCTTCCTACCCTTGAATATTGTTCAGTTATTTGGAACCCATCCCATTCTGTCGAATTGACTAAGGAACTAGAAAAAGTACAACGTGACTTCTCTCGTAGGCTTTACTCCCGGTGCGTTCTTCCTCATGTACCTTATTTTGAACGAATGCAATTTCTTGAATTAACAACTCTTGAAAGCCGTAGAACCGTAACCGATATTGTGTTCCTTCATTCCATTCTACACAGTCGCTATTTACTTGACTTTTCTTCTCTTCTTATCCCTGCCCCTCTCACCCGCCCTCTCCGTAATGGTCACCCTCTTCGAATAACCTTACCCTTTATCCCTCCGAAGTCGTATTCCACACTCGTATCTAGATCCATTTCCTTTTGGAATTCTCTTACCACAGATTTTGTTGTTCTCCCACATAATTCCTTCCGTTCTCTCATCTCCTCACAGCCCCCTTTATCATTTCCCAAATCCGTTATCCATAATTGGCTACATCAATGAGAACCCACCCCTTCCCTTCTATACCCTTGCTGCAAGCAAACCCGATTCGACCACATCGACGGACCTCCGTTTTTCGACACCATTCCACAATGATATCTTGAATATTCCCACATGAACGGAATAAATAATTGAATTGAATTGAATCAAGTAAGTTATCATCCGACGGTGATCATCCGACCTAGTGTCATGAGAGCACCTTGCATGGAAATACAGTTGTGTATTTGTATGTACATTTAAATAAGTGTTTGAAGAAGAACATGTGGGTCTTTGTCTCAGTGTGTCTCATACATGAAGATTTCGTGGCATCATCTCTCGAACTCTAATTTGAAGGCGATTCGAATGCGCAGTTTATGTGCGAAGCTGACGCTACGCTCGATGTCTGCACACCTATCGAGAAAAAACCGATCGTGCGGGTACGATTTTCCCCATTTTCCAAGATTTTTAAGATTTTCGATTTTCCAGATTTTCAGATTTTCCAGATTTTCGATCTTAAGATTTTCCAGATTTGCGGGTAAGATTTTCCACATAACTATCCCGTATTCCAAACTAAATTATTGTTACTACTCATATTACACAACAAAACGCAATTATTGCTTTAAGTTCGACACACAACGCTTCGATGGCACTAAGGGTTGGCGGTGGGCGGGTCATATTCATTCAATGTATTCAATGTATACTATTCAATGGTCAAACTTTATGGATCCGCGGGTAAATATTTTTTTTGGAGAATAACATTCTTACTTCGCAAAATTTCAGGTTTATCTTAATCAGAATGATCAAATTTGCATACAACTCATCATTAACTTGGTCAAACTGGTTCCAAGGTAAGGTGGTCAATGTGATTGTTAAAGGGGTGTTCCGGGGGGTGTTCAGTCACCCATCTTGATGACTTGGATGTTGTAGAACCCACTGAGTCGTTAATAATTTGGTTAATAGTTCTTCATAATTATCGCATCTTTAGTTTGAGTAAATAAGGAATATAACAGTTTCCCATTGCGAGCGCATCTTCATGTCAGGACCCCCTAACATTCATAAGTGCTACATTTTCCAAGTGCATCTTGGATTAAACCAATACGGCCAAATTTCAGTCCGCCTCAGCCTGTTGACATGAGTAAATTCGCTTCTAGCGAATTGACGAAATTGGTTGATGAGAAAAGACTGCATGTTAATAAGGATGTTAGCTCATTTTTTCATTAATTTATTTTAAAGCTACTTTTCCATATAGTTCACATAACATGATGATTTGCTAAATGGGGGTTATGTTGTAGAACGTTCATCTAATTCATGAACTAGTTTGTCTAAATTACAGTTTCTCTCCTTGCACTCCCCCGTGTTCGCAGCAATGTTCCTGCGCGAGTTCGAGGAGAGGGGAAAAGACGAAGTTGAGATAAAGGAAGTGGTCTACGAGGTCAGCTTTTATGAATGGTTTCCTTTTTGCCCAATGCTGTATTGTGAGCACGTTATGAGAACTTACTTACTCAAAAGGAGAACCCTATTCGTATCGCCGCTCTGACGTTTTAAATTTCAGGAATTCCTGGACCTCCTCAACGTGATCGTCCCTTGACGAGCTAAAATCGCAGGTGTGCCAATTATTTCTGTAGCTCACTCATTAATTTTCGCATTGTATGTGAAGCATGTATAAGGTTGATGAAAAAGTCGTGTGGTTTTTTGTGACCCTACTTTGAACTATCATTATTCGCGTGTATACAACGTCAATGGGAAACAAACATAGCATTATTTAGTGGTATACTTGAACTTTATTTGCCCATATATGCCCATAAAATTAGCCATCAATATATGAGAGACTATCTGAGCGGATTCACATACACCCGTACAGCAAAAAATACAATTCCCTGAAAAAATATCCCTAGGGTTAATTTTTCATGTAGAGAAAGAAAATCGACCTATGCAAGCCGTATATGTGACCCCTCATTCTCTGTATTGCGGCGAAGTGGTCGGTCGGATTTTGAAAATTTTTTTGGAGTTTCCAAACTCCAGAAAGTGATTCTGAAAGATCTCGACGAGATAAGCATTTTTCCTGTTGGAAGTGAAGGGCTAGCTGATCTGTGAAAAAAGTTATGGTCGTTCGAATTTTTAAAATTGTTGCCCTGAAAAATTGTATCCCATAGCGGGCAAAATAAACAATTTCATTAGATTCCTCATGCAAAAGTACCCTAGTGTACCAAATTTGAAAGAAAAACTCGTCATGGCAATCAGTCAAATGGTCGACCGAAGACTTCGGACTTGAACGATTTCGAACGAAAAAATCGTTTTTTTGGAGAAATCTTTTTTAGATGGACTTCTTGTGAACTGTGATGTGGAAATTCGGATTCTACGAGTGAAAACATTCCAGAAAATCTTTTTCTCGTAAAATTCTGAGTTATCGAGTTTTTCGGCCTCGGAAATTTAAAAATTTTCAAAAAAATCCCAAAATTCGGAGAACTTGAGATCGAAAAACTCAGAAAATTTGATTTTCTTAGTTTTTAGAAATATGCACAATCAACACAGAAATGCAAAAGGTAGTCATTTAAAGATCAGCACATTTCTCGAAAGGATGTAACTTCCAGCATCCATGAGAAAAAGTGTTTATTGGGTAAAGTTTGGAGCTTCATATAACAACCAGAAATTGAGCATTCGTACTTCAAAGGAAACATAATATTGAGAAATGTCTCGTTTTCGACAGATGAATTTCGTAAAATTTAGCCTTATCCTATTCTCGCCTCTCTGATTGGGCAATGCTGGTAGGGTGCGCATATGAAAGAGTATCCAATGCCTCGTTAGTAATCAATATCCGGAAGTTCATCGATCAAACTAAAAGGAAGATGGAAGGCGAAATATGAAAAAAAACCACAAGACTTTTGCATAAACCTTATAATAAGAATCGCAAATATTTGCCCTTTTCAGACTCTACTATTATCCACGTTCTGCACCTTGCAGACCGATTCCAGATGGAGGCGATTCATATGTAAAATATTATTAGGTTGTTGCGAAAGTCCTGTCGCGTGCCTCGATACACTGATTTCGCTTCTCTGGAATTTAGGTTCCCTAACCTCATAGTATGTGTTAGGTGCATACATGAGCACCATAGTCATGTAGTTACCCCTAGCGAAGCTCCTATAGAAAACCGGAAAATTTTAAAAAATTGATTTTGAAAGAAAATGAGTAAAAAATAAGTTCCAAGTTTATTATAGCCCTAACACAACTAGCGACTTCTGAACTATTTCTTGTGAAATAATAATAGAGGAAGGGTGGCTTGTTCAGATAAACCTAATATGTCCACAATTTCAATCGGCTGCGAGCAATAATTTTGCCAAATATTGTAGTTTTCGTCTTTCAAATTTGAGAATCTCTCTTTAGAAGGACCAATTTTGCCGGGGAATATTCCGCCAACTCGAAACTGAATGATATATATCAGAATATATGTATTTCCGAATAATATTGATTCCTAGATCCATCGGCACTAAAATGAGACTATAAAATATGTATTCGAAAATTCTTGTCCAAGCTCCATTCCGAAATATTTAAAAATTTCAAGAAAGGCATGTGTGCCTGGCTATCAACTAATGTACCCTGGTAATGCATGGCTCATGCTTTTTATGAATATGTTATTCATTTGGCCATATCACTCTTTTCAAAGTAGTATTGGGTTGTAACATAAGTTTTGTCGCATTTCGGAGGTTCACAATATTTCCATGAACGATACTTCTCAAATATTCCCGTTGCCTGATCTCATAGTATATGTTTGGGGTATGCATGCCCATTCTAACAATAGTGTATAGCTGAACTGTCCATACCGGCTATGCGAATAATATCGATATGAACTGATTTGAATTTCATGCAAATTTTATTTATTTGTTTGACCGGGTGCTAGTTCGAAGATACGAATAATGAACCAAACTCCTACAGCATGATGATATGCCCCGTGAATGCTCTTTCAAAATATATGCCAGATATGGTGCTATGTTGAGCGGAATCGCAGATATAGTTCACTGAATCTAAGGTTAGCCGCTGATTCCTAGCCAACTTGACCAAGTCTCCTGAATCCAAAATTACAACAACAGTGACTATCGGAAGTGCGTTCTAATTACCACTCATGAGGGTCTAATTTCTCATGAACCGGCGAGGCAAATAGTACTCTACATGCGGGAAATTTGAAATTTTCATTAATTCAAGTTTATGTGTTTTTGAATTCATGATTGTCATTCAAAAGCTATTGATTTCTAAAATTATCCCGAATACATAATGGTAAGGGAATGGTGGTTGGTTCGGATGATCACAATAAATCAGATATTGAACGTATGTGTGAGGTAGAAATTTCAACAAAGTGCCAATTTCAGTAGTTTTATTTACACACCATCGTTCTATATGGAGCTACTTATCTCAACAGAACCCGATAGACCCCAAACGGTAAATGTATACTGAACACCTTGGGTGAATTATATTTCACAACTATTTGGATCTCCACATCTATTGAGAAGAAAATTCTGCTAGCAAAAGTTTTCCCAACCGTCACCTACCATCCACATTACACAAACTCGTCTAACTTTCTAGAAAGCTTTTAGTTTGTCATTATCCGTGGATGGTTCAAAATTATACCCATATATTGTACTTTACGAATATCACACCAAATCGACATAATTCCTCCTTTTCAAGAAGTCCTGGTGCGCGAAAATGATTTGTAATCCTGTTCTCACTACAACTTTGTCTGACTACTGTGCCTCTCTAACTGTCTTGACAGGATTGAAGTAAAGCGCGTAAGAAAGGGTACGAAGGCCCTCACTGATTATGAATAACGAAATTGAGATTAAATTAATTCGAAGAATTTCTGAGGTTAGAATGCGTAAGAGATAGGACGCGACAAAATATGTTACAACCTGATAGTAAACGCAGAAAGGAGCATATCCGTGACCCCTCAGGGTTTCGTCTAACACTGTGATTTTCTAAATGAATCGTCAGCTGTGGAGTAAAGTGCGCTAGAAAGGCAATCTATTACCTCACCGATTATAAGTAGTTATTTGATATACAAAGATGAAGTAAGGACTATAGGCGCTACAATGTCCAAGCGCTATGACGCGACAAGACTTTCACAACAACCAGATATTTTAAAGGAGGATAAAAGGCAAAAGCTGGAAAAATATGGCTATTCGCAAAACTTAAATTCAAATTCTACACTTGAAATAATCTTGAAACACATCCTGTTTTATCGATCGAAATCATTTATGTTTCAGAAACGCTATATTTTTATTGCCAGGAAGTAGTCGACGAATGCGTCGAGTATCTGAAGGCGACCAAGATGTTCTCCGCAACCGAGAAGCTTATCCTGTCCGATCGCTACAGACTCGCGAAGCTCAGAGTAATATTACTAATTTGCTGACTGCCAAAGTTCCGTTCACACATACAATTATACGCTACTGACAACGTGATGTTTAACCGGGTACTGAATCAATCAATCAATCAATCAATCAATCAATCAATCAATCAATCAATCAATCAATCAATCAATCAATCAATTTATCTTATCAGAAACCAAACCGACAAACCATAAAAATTGTCAAACCGGGTATTGACAGACAAACAAATTGTCATATGGAAATTTAAAAAGTCCTAGTCTTCTATTCGGAATGCAATTCGAACTCGTACTAAACACTACAATAAAGTATTTCAAATTTATCAGGACTATTGCCTTCTGGAATTCAAAAGCGCGCAGGAGCTGAAGGCGGCAACTATGGTAAGTTGATTTTAGTTTTGGGAGAGATAATAATGCGCTTATTTCCAGGTTGACCCTGAGTGCGAGAAGCTCTCCGACAGCATGTGGGCTGCGATTGGTAAACGATTGAGAGATCTCATCTAATTGCCCAGCAAACTCACTAAAGTTAAACGTTTAGAACGTTTCCTTCTTGTCCTTGCTGTTAATGTCTGCTTGAAAAATGTTTACTTTAAAATTCAATCGAAATTGAGTTAGTATATTTTAATTTATATGCTTTCAATAGATTTGTTTGCAAATAAATCGTGCTGTCCCAATCGATGATAATTCAACCACAGCTCCACCCCCGATTAGAACTATCGTATTAAAAAACGTTTTCCTTGTCGGTCCAATACTTTATCGATGAACATACGATACAAAATTTATTTACAAAAAAAATCTGAATAGTAACTGCGATCGTTCACAACCCGGCGGTAGTCAGAGAGAAGAGAGAGAGGTGACTTGCGATAGAGGTTTGACAATGATTGGAATAGGATTTCACTTTTTGGGGAGTTTTGAAAATTTCCGAGTAACGCTCATGAGTTTTCATAACTGTCGAGTTTACGAACTTTTTTTCATTTTAACTTTATTATTTTTTTCATTTTAACTCGGAAATGCGACAAAACTGTCCAAAAAGGGAAACGTTAGTTTGACAATGATCACTAGGTCGATAACTATGACTTCACAGGCGGAATGACGTCATAGTTACCGTCCATCCTAGTGCCCACTGATCGGATAGCAGACAGATCCCTGAGTGAACACCAGGGATAAGTGATGGCGATTACGTGGAGCGAAAGGGAACCCGGTTTAAGTAGACAATAATATATTCTGTTGAGGACTTACACTGGTCAGATCATTGATTTGAGTATATGGGATATGAAAACGATATTCTAGCTTTTCAATCACTGCTGTTCTGGAGTATCTTAAAGACTTCTTGCATGCTACAATTCGCCATCTATGACAGAGCCAACGCCGTGAAAAGCGCTATCAATAGTGCCGTGATAGGGAAGGAATTAGGAGAAGAAGAAGGCTTGCACCCCGTCCAGAAATGCTCCGTCAAGTGATCGTAGATTGACAGATCCACACGACCGACCGAATGGGGAGTCGACTGGAAGGATCAAAGATCATATTGAGGTCCAGCTTTGTAAAGATATTTCAGTTATAAAAATGTAAATTTCAAACCTGAGTAAGCTGCTTTTCGAGATCAATTTGAGCGTCACGTGACATTTTTCCAAGCAGTTCATCGCCTGAATTTATCATTTAATAATGTTGTTTCAGCTGCAATTTCGTCCAGTACTTTTACATGTATTTTTTGAATGGCACGCCACTGTCTTTTCATTTCTCAGTGCATAATTTGAAGCGTTGAATAACTATAGAGTGGAGGCCGTGACATCGTTTTTTCAAACACGTTTGACTATTGCGAAAATCGAAGAAAATCGAAGGCGAAATCTGAACATACCAGTAGATATCAAGTCGAAGACGCAAGCATCGAAGAAGTCATCCGTAACGTTCATCAACTTACATCGCTCTGAACAGAAACCCTTCAATAAACGTGAACTCTTACAGGGTGCCGCAAACGACTAATTGTGAAATTATCTGAACAAAAAATGTATATAAGCTCACCAGTGGCCAATTTCAGCGGAAGCTCCACTGGCGTGCCGTGACACTTCGAGAATGACTGTAACATTTATCATTAGAATTCTAAAAAAACGATCGATCAAGAGACGTTTTCTCTTATACAGAACTTCATTCCCATGTTTGTTATCACACAATCGATTTTTTTTTAAAAATGAAGACAGAATCATGGGAATCACAAATTCTTCTCACCTGCGGGTTAGCGAGAGCAGCCGGGAGCGGAATGAGTGTGTGCAGCGGGCATCCTACAACGCAATCATCAACCGGGAATGAAAAGGAAATATGAATTCGACTATATTGAACAGGCTTCAAATGAAAAATAATCAGGAATGTTTTTTTTTTGTAGATTGAATGCCTACCTGCGTGACACAGCTGCTCCGACGGGGACAGTCCCCGCTCCGAGGCAGAATACGGCAATTGTTCCTGATATTGATATTAATAAAAATTAGCAATTTAGCGCAAGACGAATGTACAGTCGCCAGACACAAAGAAAAAAAATGTTCGCATTCCTGCTATGCGTCACACTCTATATTTCGAACTAAACCTTGACCTCTCATAGTTTTCAGAAGTTGGGCGGATGTTCAATAAAAATGAAACCATGTGGTACAGGCGGATGAGGCGGTCGCAGCTAGGAATACTCACGATCAAATATTAAAAATCAAAGATCACCTGGGACAGCACATGGTTTGGCATCGTCACCGACACACTCAGGTACGGTCCGGCTCGCCTGAATATATTATTCATAATTCGCAATTAGTCAATGAAACATGCTATAATTGTTATGTTGAGTAAGACGATTTTCACACTATCGCACAGTTTCGAACGGGCAAAATTTAGAGAAACATAATCCTCTGATCTCTTGCAGAACGACGCAACGACTAATTACAACTTTTCCGTGCAAAATGTTCACCTGATGTGGAGTGTGGTGGAGGAGTGATGGAGCGCGAGCTCGATGTGGTCGGGTGAGTGACGGAGGACCTGGAATTTTTTTTCAATGTATTGTTATTTTTATGCTTCACGATGTCCATATTGCCTGGACCATCAGTTCAAGTCAGTGAAGGATGGACACTAACGTTGCAAAACTTCATATAGTTTCTTGCGAAGAAATACTTGACAACTTTGCAGTAGACAGGCGTCAACACTGCGATTGTTCAGTGCCCGAAATATTACCCCGCGTTGTCTACTTTATTTAAGTTTGCGTTATGTTTCAATTTGCATATTTTATCAAATACTATCCGACTATTTTAGTGTTTCTCTTGACTTTGAGAAAACAATTATTAAAATATTTTTTTAAAAATCAAATTCGTCGTTATATTCCACAATCTCAGGCCTCAGATGTCATCCTACTCTTACATCGACCGTTTTCTAGTCCTTACCTCCACAGCCCGCTTCCCATCCACCATCGAGTGCGTCGTGCCATCAACGAAGGATGAGGGGAGGTGCTCGGTCTCGGAGGCGGCTTCGTACCTGTAGTAGGGTTGGCAATACGAGGGTAGGTTACGAGCTCGTTATCCTCCCCCTACTCTTATTTCGCAGTCAGAGGAGGGGGAGGCGTAACGAGCTCGTAACCTTCCCTCGTATTGCCAACTATAACCTGTAGTAGTTTCTAAAATAAATTTGCAACTTCTACATAGGGTCAGAACCTTCGTAATATCAACATTTTTAATGCTTAGGCAAGATAATATTTTTTTTATTTTAAAAATGCAATTACTCACCTCTTGGTCCCGGTACAATTATGCTCCCGTACGATTACGGTGATCTTCGACACCGCAGTGACCATCGAGTCCTCGCGCACACGACCAGATGAGACTTGTACAAGGAGGAACCTGAAAAGCTGAATTATGTTGTCGAATTCAAATATCGGACAACATTGAGAGCGGAAATGGACACTGGCATCGCAGAACAAAGTAATCAATTCGTTGATCACGAATTGCACGCCAAGATGCGATGATTGTAGTAGGTCATGAAATGCTCACCGATTATCGATCAGTGGTCGGGCGCCCACTTCCGCGCACGAGTGCACGCGCGTGTCGAAAGTTCTAAAAATGTCATTTTGAAGAAAAAAACTTTCAAAGGTACAACTGTGTTTCAATACGTTCTCAAAAATGATAAGTTTCTACATTTGTGATTTGTAGTTCATCAGTGACGCAAAACACAAAAACAAATTAAGCAATTGCGATGACAATTTGAAAAACCCTTAAAAATCACCTGATATGCGGATCTCCCCACATGGCACAGTGTCGAAGCGAGGAGGAGGGGAAGGGCGGCGGCAGGCGGCATCTTTATTTGGAATGCCACTATATCTAACAATCATCTGTCGTTCAAATCACTAGATCGGATGACGTCATGCCGGCGACATGACTCTGATATATTAAATGTGTCAATACGTCGGTCGTAGTTCTCATCCCACCTAGAGCCGTTGGTGAAGATAAAGGCAAGTCCATTTTCATAATATTTTCAGTATGATGAATATGCACTGTCACCTTCTAAGTACATAATCATCCAAGCATAATCAGTATGAGAGCACGATAAACGATACCACGGTCTCTTCATTTTCCCTCCACACACTCTCTTGATGAGAAGCGACCGTGGTATCGGCTTTTGTACTCACACCGCTTTTGATATTTCCTCAATGTTTTGCTCACTCATTTCATTGCCAGTTACCTTTCCAATGACATTTGTTCTCCTATTTTCGATTATATGTATACAAAATAATGCAATTATAATTATGAATATAATTAATTTACTCACCTCTGCGCCTGCCTCCCTTCCGCGTTCGCCCTTGCCAGTATATGATCGCAATCGTACTGCTTCAACTTGAGGTAACTGACTGAAGCGGAAAGTATTTGTTATAAGTGTAATGATAATCAAAGGAAAACATTTATCGCTTTTCCCATAGCGGTGATTTCGTATCGGATTCTGGCATTGCAATACAACTTACAGTATCTTGTAAGTCTATCCCTAAGCGTGAAACCAGTATAATCATAATACAACTAACAATAAGTGGTGGAGTGGAAGTGGAGCTCTCCTCTGCAAGCGTCCGCAGTTTCGTTGAGACACGAGCGGTAGGAAGACATTACCTGAATTTAGAGTCCCCTTATTGGAAAATTATAATGGAATGTTCGGTTAAGTTTTTAGGTGTACTAAATAAACAAACGCTTTGTCATGTGATTTGTTGCCGCTTATGCTTGCATAAGGCTGTTAAACTTTTTTTAAATTAAAAAATTGCAAATTTACCTCGCAGTATCGCTCATTCCTGCCCACTCGAATGCCCTCGTACTCCATCGTGCGATCATAGGCGACAGTGCACGCGTCCATAGCGCACCCGCTCGCCTCACCGCCTGCAATGAACATCGAACATGAATATAGCAAACGTGTGTCCGTCTCTAATTGCCACTTGGATTGATTGCTAACCCCTGACCCTTCTCCTCCCTTGCTGTCAAGCAACGATAACCGATTCGATCCAAATGTATACCCGCTTCTTGCACACCCTCACGTTATTATTGCACTCTAACCTCTATATTTCTAATTTTTGTGAGAGATGGCGTCGCAAACGACACGTTACATTATGCATTACATCCATAGTTGCCCAACACTGGCGGCGAGGTGTTTTTAGGCCATGAGCCCCTATTTGCCGTGGGCAACTAAGGTTATGTCTCTACACTCCGACTGAAGAATTTTCCTATGCAGAATGGATAGAATGCGTTTTATGGAATACCACAATTTTCTGTCTACCGTACCTGAGTCTTGCAAGAAGGCGAGCGCGTGGATCGATAATTGGAGCGCGAGGAGGATACGGTAGGTCATCGCGGCGCATCGTAGTCGATTCAGCACGAGTTCATCGATAAGCTGACGCGGGGGTACTGTAATGGTGTACTGTAGATGAAAAAGCATGAACTATTGTGTAAACATCATACACATTCGAGCAAAGCAGAGCGATTGCAATTTCGGATTCATTGAGAAGAGATCATTTTGCAAGTGTAAATTATGCAAATCGACGGATGCTGAAGGGCAAACAATTAGTAGTGATTATTCAAGGACAAATCATTGAGAGATTTGAGAGATGTGATGAGGGAAGTTGCCGTGAAATAGATCCCCCCCCCCACGGCAGAGTAATTCGAGAAGATGACATGCCGATTGCACGACGTTGCACTGCAGGATAGATCTCTTTGTGGCGAGACTCGGCGTTAAAAGGGGAACATTGATGAGAACAGATTTTATTATTGTGTTGAGGAGGAACTCGCAATTCCATCAAACGCATTCGCCTAGACGTGAATTAACATAACGTCGAAACATATGTGAATTGCTTCTCTCCTAACGAGATCATCATGACTGATTAACGCGATAAAATGGCGATTGCGGGCTTGCACTGACTTCCCCCAGTCATATGATTGATGCATGCCGGCCTCCCGTTCTGTAAGAAATTTTTGGATAACACATTCGAATATTGTGCTTGGCAAGCGGACCACTCATCATCAAACACAATCAGCTTGTTGCGAATTATGCAAAGGGCGAAACATATGTGAGATCGTCGAAGATCGTCGAAGTCTGCGAACGAGCCCTTCACGACAGAGTAATGTGAGAAGATGGCACGCCGAGTGCAGTGATATTGTACTGCAGCAATCTCTCTTCTTGAGGAGGTCTCGGAAAACAAAACTCGTAATCACAGTGAGAATATAATATTGTTTAACTATTTTGTTTAAAGGAAAATAAACACTGATCAATCATATTCATCAAGCCGCAAGATATACTAAGTGAGAAATATATGATAAACGAAGAGAAGATTCTTAACGAGAGCCTCACAACAATGAAAATTTAAAAAGGTAACATTGTGAGTGCGGGGCCACTGCTCGGACTTTCCGTATTCCGTGCTTGATTCAAGTCGGCCTACCATTACGAAGCAATAGAATCGGGGATTCGTGATAATAAATTGGGTTGAACACAACGGAGACCTTCCATCAGCCACATTTACCTAGCCCTGATTTATCTTAAAGGCGAAACAGATGCGAAATGGGCTTAGGACAACTGTTGATCTCCTCCACGAGAGAGTAACACACGAAGTTGGCGTGGAAATTGCAGCACTACTACAATGTTTTCCCCCATTTTCATGCTTGATGCATGCTGACCGTCGTATATGCCGTCGTACATGCCGTCGTTATCAAACGTGGTATGTCGTCAGAGTACGCATCCGACTTAGCGCCGATGAGGGTCACAGCACTGGCTAGGCTCACTATTCGCACCTCGCAAATGGAAATCGCTATTTGGGTGATAATCTATTCATGTTGGACATATTTTCCCGGTTGAGCGCCGAGAGATTGTGGACAATGAAGATGCCATTGCTCAAATTTAAGCAATATTCAATGGCCAATTAAAGGAAAATTGCTAAAATTAGTATGTTGGAACGCGAGAATGCCCAAGATCGAGCTCATTAAATTTTGACCCTAATTATCCAGATGGTGAAACACAAGTGAATTCGGAGGACAGCTGATTTTTGCAGATTGAGACCCACACGACAATGGAATTTCGAGAAGATGATGAGGGTCATTGAACTGACTTCTCATTCCCCGCACACCCTACGGACTGCATTCACTTGAAACCTGACGCATTCGCATGATCAGAATGGCTGCACTTATTGTAATCACAAGCAAAGCACACTGACATCAAATACATTTCACCTAGACGTGAAATAACCGAATGGAGAAACAAACGTGAAATTAGAGGGCAACAAATTATCTCTGATCGAAACTATCAGGGTGTCCGGAAAGTTCGTTCATGCCTTTGTAAAAACTCAGTTTGCGATCGAATTTCGCAATCACGCAATGTTGTTTGTCAACAAAGTATTGCATCATCCTGACGCTAAGTGGTGAGAGGATTGAATCAATCTCTTAGTTTCTACATCGATTTTCGTGATGGAGACTCATCTTTACCTCCGCGCAGTCATGCTGCATTATTACCGTCTTGGCCAATCAGTGAGGCAGGCCCATTCTGCCCTGGCCCAATCGGAAGGTGACGATGCCCCGTCCCTTCGGTTCTGCCAGAAGTGGTTCTCTCGCTTCAAGAACGGAGACTATAGTCTCGAAGATCACCCCCTTTCTGGACGCCCTCCGACCCTCGATCAGTCTCTTGTCCTCAGCACTCTGAATAGGAATCCCAAAGCCAGTGTGCGCGATTTGAGGAGAGAGACTGGCACTCCTAAATCGACGGTGTCCGATATCCTCCATCGAGTGGGAAAGAAGCCCAAGCTCCCACAAGTGGTTCCCCATGATCGCTCTCCGGCACAGCTGAAAAACCGTGTCGAGATCCGTCATGAATTGCTCCATCGCAGATCAAATCTTGGATGGGTCAATTCAATTGTCGCCACAGATGAGAAGTGGATCGCCTACGATAACCCTGAGAGGAAACTACAATGGGTCGATGCGGATAAGAAGCCCAAGCCAGTCCCGAAGAAGGAAAAGCATGGAAAGAAGGAACTCCTCTGCTTTTTCTTCTCCGTGCTCGGTCCGATCTACTGGGAGATCCTGTCCCCTGGCACCAACATCACTGCCGACCTCTTCTCCAACCAACTGGAAGAAGTCGCCCACAGAACCCCTCCCAGTCTTGTGAGCGAGGGCAAAATCCTTCTTCTGATGGACAATGCCCGCCCTCATCGCGCGAAATTGACTCAGAAGAAAATGGACGAGCTGGTTATCGAGAGGATTCCCCACCCACCGTATTCACTGGACCTCTCTCCTTGTGACTTCCACTGTCTCCGCTCTCTCTCTGACTTCTGCAAGGGGAAGAAGTTCAAAGATCGAGATCAAGTTGTGAGGGCTTTCGTGGAATGGATGATCTCGAGGACTCCCGATTTCTGGGAGAGAGGAATCGCTACTCTGCCCGATCGCTGGAAGGAAGTGAGGGGAAACATGGGAGCATACATTGATCACTGAGAATTGTAAAGTATTGAATAAACAATAAAAAAATATGAACGAACTTTCCGGACACCCTAATAAGACAATTTTTAATATTTTCAAGAAAAATAAGATAATGAAATCAGTTTCATTGCACGCCCAATCGGTTTGACCAAAACATGAAACACAAGTGAAATCAGCAGAGGACAACAGATTCTCTCCGATCGAGAGAGATCGAGAGACAAATTGACGCAACGCAATTAATTAATCGGCGTAATTTGTCAGGCGGTGCGAGAAACTCGCGTGAGAGCAATGAAGAGGGAAGGGATTTCTCGATGTGACTCAGAGACGTTTTGAGCCTAGGGATTGCTTCACAGGAAATGACTACGCAGAACGAAGAGCCGAATTCTTACTGAACCACACGATTACTAGTGAAGTGTAGACGGTGACAAGCACGATTAACCATTTTAGAGGCAATCGAAACCGGGATGCATTTTGAGTTGGCAGTAATTTCGTAGATTTTATGGGAAGTGATGAGATAGCACGCACAGTAAACTATCGAGTAAGTTTACGACATCATCGCGCTCGAATCTTGCTAGGACTGCTGTCCAAGTGCGTGAAATTGGATCTGCCGGACATTCCGAACCTTCTTGCCGAGTGTGTAAAACATGAGCGATCTCGATTTCAAGGAAGGTCTCTCCTAGGATTACGCCCGAGGACCTTGCTGAGCAATAAACTGACTCTTTCGAAGGTCAGAGAAAGCGAGAGATCACGGGATTTGGAGAGAGTCAGACAACTACTCCCTTCACTGCGGAACCCCGACATCTCAATCGCTCGAGTACTGATCAACCAATGGAACAAGACCATTAGCTAACGCGCCAAACGATCTCAAGAAAATCAAAACTCTAATCGTTCCGTTCAAATCGGCGAAGCTCAAACTAGAGATATGTAAGATTTCGATCCTGAGAGATCGTAGTCTCTCCAGCTTTAGACGACAGCATAGTAGCCTTTCATTACCCGCCCCGGGGGTGATTTGAGCCGATGGGTCCCGCTTTTCTCTCCCCGAAACGCGCCCCATCAAATAATGATGACAGCCGTCAAAAGACAATAGCGGGTGCCTAGCACCTGTCGGGTGGACCTGAGGTGAGAAGAGGAAAGAGGCACTAATTTAAGGGGTCGAGTGGCTATTTTAGACTGAAATTTTGGAGCATGACAATGATCTGAAGTCAAGACATTTGATCAGATATTGGATATCAGGTATCAATTAGCGACATACATAGACAAACGTGCAGCATCTGTTTAGAAGATTGAAGTGATTAAACTGGGTTATAGACAGAGAAGAAATAGCCGATTTGGTATGCATATCTGCTCGTTTCCATGTGGTGAAAGATCGGTTCACGAACAACAGATTCCGGACCCGGACAAATTGGCGTTGGATTGACACTCCGAATGTTCTCGCTAAAGAATTTCAATTATGGGAAAGCATGAGCTTGTACGATAAGGAATAGATCATTGATGACTGATATGCATCAAAATCACATCACTAAGACAACACACTTCAAAACGAGATGATATTTCGATAAAACTGCCCAGAAACGTTTCGGTGCAGCTTTTGAGGTTAAGGCGCGGATTATAGTCCAGTCATAATATTCTACCGCTCAAATGCTAACTGAGTGAATTTCAACTTCGAAATGGTATGCTCGTCGAGTGGCGCAATTCTTTGCTGATAACGGGCAATATTTCATCATCCAAGCGACACGTGCTAAGACTAGAAGTGAATGATAATGTTGTTTGATGGACCTATTGCTATCGGGAAATGTTGGAAGTAAAGTACATACGAAGATAAGTTAGAATCGTTTCTCGAACTAAGCGTACTATACGGTCACATACTGTAATCGGGCGGAGTGCGGGAATGAAATCGGGTCAACACACCATCGATTTCCGCACGCATGATTGGATTCGGCGCCTCGTCGGCGCCAAATTGGGAAATTCATGGCAAAAACAAGAATCACCGCAGCGAATGTATTCTGCTCACGTCTAGATCCCAATTGAACCATGCTCGAATGAAGAAATACGAAAATTATAGAGAAGATAGGCCGTCCATACAAGGGTTCCGGAATTGGGCGTAATTGGGAATATTTTGAATCGTTTTCGCTTATGTTTCATGTGCTCTAAATATGCGAAATATATAGTGTACATGAAACATAAAGCGTACAAGATTCAAAAGATGCCTAATTACTCCCAATTCCGGAACTATAGTCCATACGCACCAGTTTTGAAATTAGTGCATTTCATTCCAAAGACTCGGGTAGGCAATGGGAATGAAGAGAGCAGAATGGGCGATCCATTCTCGGGATTGACATATAATTGGCACGCCACGCTGGCGCCAATGCGGCGCCGCTTATTGGGAAATTATAACGATTGCCAGCTCTTGACAGGTTTGAATACGCCTGTCATGTGAATCGCGCTATTTCAATCAAAATATTGGAATACTGCCTGCAATAATTAGCATGTATTACCAATCTGCTGAAGGAAGTTGGAAGAAAAAAAGGAATTCGCTGAACCCGGGGGAAAAGAGCAACTGGATGGGAGGATCCTAAGCAAATTAACACCGCAGTAATCCGCCAGATGTGCAAATTGAAGGAGAGTCGTAAATTAGGCAAACTCGAGCAGTTTTTTCTCCGGAAATCGCCCTTATTACGGTATGTACGATCGTAAGGTTTCACCCAGCGGAAACAATAACGCGCCACCCTCTAACGACCTGCGGACTGTGTGACCACTCCCTCCTCCTCGCCTCCCTCTCCCTAGCCCTTATCTACCCCTTGTCTTCCTCCTACTCCTCCTCCCTTCCCATAGCACCCCACATTTCTCACATTTTTCACATTCACAACTTTACGACTTATGAGTGGTGCGCGAGTGGACGCGTTATGCTAGGGATCGAATATCACTGGCTTTCATCATGATGTGGTACATCTTCCGATCAGGCCGGCAAGAGAGCACGGATAATGAAGATAGTCGAGTGCTCTTGTGAGATTATACTAGGGATGAATTCTCAATGTTCTTCATCATTTACTGCCTCTCGGTGATTAGTCAGGAGAGAGAGCGCGCAGAAAAGTGATGGTTTCGCAAGAGATTTCACCCTTCATCCATACCTCTAACCGCTCAGACAGGCGAGAGAGTGCGCACAATGAAGAGAGTCATTCCAAGCCATATCAAAGTTATGCTAAAACGAGGCTGGGAACGGCGCGTTGGAATGAGCAATTCGCAACAACTTCCGGCGATTTCTCTTTCTCTCTCACACTTTCCCTCTGTCCTTGTAAAAACGGGTGGACTAATGAGACAAACGAGATAAATTTAGATGCGAGTTAGCCTGGGATGCACAAAAAGCATGATTCGTGGGAAAATGATGCTAGTCATGATGGAAGGAGGATGGAAGGTCGTCAAGATTGATGCAGGAAATATGATAGTGAATGTCAGCCGGGGCTCAAAACGCGCGTCAAATCGGCTCAAAATCGCCAAGAATTGAGCCCGGATCAACCCGTCACTTGGAGCTGACGGAATCTCTTGCATTAGAAATTATTATTTTTAAAGAGAAAAAGAAGCAGAGCATTGGATGAGTATAGAATGACAAAATTTTAAATGGTGGTGAAACCTAACCGGAACAGGCGAATATCGACATAGTAAAGGGCGAAATTTGACAGGCAGGCAGATTCTCATGATGAGTCAGGCTAGTGATATATCATGTATGGCACTCTCAAATTTGCGTCATATCCTCCCACTTCACGTGATGTATAGCTTTATCTTCCCGAGTGAACTCGATTAAATTATTTTTTAGCAATGTAATCAAGGATAATTGCTGAAATTGTAAGATTGATCATATTAATTCGCTCTGAAACATATCCGCAGCAAAATTGAAGCAACATACGACTGTCACCTACTGCTTACATTTAGACTCTTCATTCCGCATGTTTTCTTGTTTCATGCGAGAAGGGGCGTTAATTATAATGAGTATGCATTTAATGAAATCCAAATTTCATTGATGGAATTGTAAAAAAAAATCTAAATGCTCGCTGATGTTCTTGTTTTTTTGGTCCATGTTAAACACGACTACTATGGATTAGTGATCTCGCGCACGAAATTTATTCACTACTTATCTCAATTTTTTAAACTGTAATATGTTCATCTGCAAGGATGAGAGCGAATGAAATGATGATTTTGCTTAGATCGAAGGAAGAAGAAACTATTGATGCAATGTAAGCAATTCCCACATACATACTCTTTGAAACATATCAACTAGTTAATTGTAACTTTTGAAACACGCCATAACAAAAGGAACAATTTCAGTCCGCGAAACATGCCAAACCCCCCGCTGACAGGTTGAATAAGTAGCGGGGGGGGGGTCGAGGGAGGTGCATGGTTTAGCTAAGAGGAAGGATAAAGAGGCGATATAGTGTGCCAATACGAGAGATCAACTTCTTTCTCCCTCTCCTAATTGACAAATTGCCACAGGAAGACTGAGCGCGCGAACACATTTTCGCTATTTCAAACCAGACAGAGCGGAGCCTGAGAGACTTCACACCACTGATCAAGATTTCAAAGCAACAAAACAATACGTTTCCTTGATGAATGAACTGACTATCAATTTGGATAATCATCTTTTCAATTATGATCGAGGGCTCGGAAAACGGAGGAAACAGTGAATTAGGGCACAAATAAGGACCACCATGACGATGAGCACTACTACAACCATTAGGCGCACTTTACAACAAAAATTACCTATAATTACTCTAACAATAAACACAGTGATATTAAAAGCCGAACGCAAAATAATCAACGTACTCTCTCAAAACTTGCCCGATCGAGAAAGTTTATAGAAAAAACGAACATCATATTGAATGATGATGATAAGATTCTATCTCAGCACAGTACTAATATTGACAGCCGACCACAAAATAAACGCAATCGCACGTGACCTCCCGCGCACATTCCAGCACTAGACATCAAGGAGTCAACGAGTTACTCTGGAAGTACTTCTTCCCATCTCTCTCCATCTCTCTCCTCACTCTCCTTCCCTACCTCTATCTCCCCACTCTAAATCAGTAGCCCCCTCTCCAGGAAAGAGCAAGGTTAACCGCCGATCTAGCCGATAGTCCCCGTGTTTTTGCGTTATTTGCACCTGAACTCTCCTGATTGTTGTGTGTTTTCAAGCGATATAATCAAATTCAGTCCGATTTGAATGGACAAGTGACCGGGGACTACGCGAAATTGTCAAATCAATAGGGGACCTGGTAGTAGTTAGAGATAAGAAGGCAAACAGAGACGGAACCGCAGCGTCTGAGGGAGGAATCGTCTGACTCTCTCCATATCGCGTGTTCTCTCGCTTTCTCTGACCTGTAAGAGAGTGTGCAAATCTAGGAGGGTCAAACCGTTGCCGAGGCACTCCCTTGATCGAGTAGTAGTCTCTCCATACCGCGTGATCTATCACGGGTCAGAGAGGCGAGAGAGTATGCAAAACGATGAGAGCACGCGCACCGTTTCATAAGTGGCGAGTGTGCGTCAATTGTGAGGTGGGGGCAATGGTCTGACTCTCCTCAGTTTGCACACTCTCTCGCCAGTTAGAGAAAGCGAGAGAGCATGCAAATAGGAGAGAGTCAGACGAGCACTCGAGGTGGGGGTTCTCTCGATTCGACCCGGTAGTCGGCTTGGAGACTGGGGGTGGAATGACGTGATTGTGCTTCTTTGTGCAAGAGCTCATAAATATCTGAAGACCTATCTGAAGAAGAAACAAGTTTTTACAACGTACATGAGTCGCCAGGGAGTGTAGATAAATACCGTGGTATCGTTTTTTTTCAAGATCTACTTGTGTACATCAGGAGAGTTCAGAGATGATACTGCACTAGCGATGGATTGTGCAGTTCTTTTCACTGATTTACCAAATAGGCTAATCAAAAAGTGAAAAGAGAAGGAGATATCCCTCGCGCTTTCCCGGAGACTCTAGTATTGGCTCTCGATCTCTAGTGAAGATATTATCCACGTCAGCAGCGTTCAGAGTTCAATGGCGATGGTTTGCGAGTTTTGTTTCGCTGATTTATCTAACGTCCTAGACGCAACATGAAAATGAGAGAGTTAGTGCGCTTCTGCCATCACTGTTGGCCGTTGTGCAGAAGTGATCTTAGAGAGAAAAACTGATGCGGAAGTAATGGGAACTCCTCGGAATCGTTCCGAGAAAGAGATAACACTCTTGAATTGTGTGACAAAATGCGGAACAAGAACCATTATCTGATTTCAATCTGAACAATCGCCGCATGAAAATCAGCGCAATGCACTAGGAAGAAATGGATTTCTTAATTATGTATGATCGATTGCCTAAAGAATGATCGTTCACGACACACGAAGAAAGCACTTGAATTAGAAATAGAGCAATTGATCACATCTCGAAATTCAACCGAAAGAATATAGGAAATGATGAGAGAAGTTCCCGAATTTCAAACTCTGAAAGCACGTGCTCATTTATCAACACTAGCCGTGCCTCGAGACTAATAATGAAGCGCTTCTCCAACTCCCTCACTACTTTTTGCGTGGTGCAAAGTTGTGATCTAACTCTGGTCATTTCCCATGATCTTTCCTTGGTTAGAGAGGGCTAGAGAGAGCTCGAGGGAGAGAAAGGCAGATACCACTTGTCAGCCATACTTCAATCACTCAATCTGTCACCTTCCGGCGATCTTCTTACTTCAGGAAGTCAGGAAAAAGTGATGATGGAAGAGCTAATGGGCTCAATGAGCGAGGAACTAACATTTGCAGATATGTTTCACGCCAGCCTGATTAGTCACGCGAACGAACATCAGGAATATGATCCAGGCTTACGGGGTGAAATGTTTCTAAGCTTTAGCAAGTATCAGGCGCAAAATGTCAGGTGCCGCATTCTCAGACACGTTTACTGATGGATACGAGTACAGTCATTTTATCTAAGCTCAGACCGCACTAGATCAACATGCGAATGTAAAGGACATCATTGAAATACCAATAAAATAAACACTCAATATGTTAGGTTTCGACCTGGCTAGATTAAGAGGAAAATGAAGATTCAAGTACTGCCTGGCACCTATCGATTTAAATTAGAAAAATAACAAAGAATTAAGCGAGACAAAGTCGTGCTCCTTCCGAACAAGCATGATATTGCTTTATCGTCGCGCGTACATTTGCTTTTGCTGTCTTGATCTTTGTCTATAGTCTCGCTTCCTCACGAACTCAGTCCGTCCCCACACTCTCTTGTTGATCTTCCTCTCACTGATCACCTTTACCTATGCATATATGTTTCATCATAGCTTGAAAACTCTTGAGAAGTGAAAGCAGTGATGTGAACGAATCGCGAGTAGAGTTCTCTTATTGGAATCTTATTGGAAGGAATTGGATCATTTTCATATATGTTTCACGTGCACTATATGTATGATCTATATAGGGCACGTGAAACATATATTAAAATGATGCGATTCATTCCAATAAGAGAACTCTAATCGCGAGTCAATAAAAAGCCTAACATTGATCACCGATATTACGAAGCCATCAGATGCCAGAATCGAGTAACAACCATGTAGCTGAATACAAGCGTTTTGGTTTCACTATGAACGCGTACTTCGCCCAAAAATAATTGATCGGGCAAATTTTGGGAATATATTTTTAAAAAAAGATTAATGAAGATACAATCACTTACGTTTCATCTTTGCTAGATTACGCTTACGATAATACATTTTCGCTAGTGCATTCGTATATTGCTTAAAATATAAAACATAACGAAACATCAAGCATTCGAGCAGCAGACAATAGCTATCCAGCCCTACCAGAACAGGTAGTACGTAAATTAGCACTGACTGTCATGTCCTCCCTTTGTATATAGCCATGTAACCTCTCTGCTCCCTCTAATCTCTCTCCGATCCCCATCATCTCTAGTCCCTCTCGCATCTGATTCTCTCCAATCCTCACATTTTCTCCTCTCTATGATCGCCTAGAGATAGAGCGAAGATGAGCGACAACATCATTTGTCTGACTCTCTCGAAATTACTCACTCTCTCGCTCCATTTAACCGGCGAGAGAACACGTGAAAGTGAGAGAGTCGGGCGAATAACTTTGGTCATTCATCACTCGATTCACTCCTTAATTCAATTAGTGATGTCTTCTCTCGCGGTTGTTCTCCCTCCTTCTTCTTTGACTGCAATGATCCCGCTCTACTCTTTCCGAACACCATCTCCCCTACTCTAATGTGATAGAGAGCGTGGACAGGTCGAGCATTATAATTCTTACGCTAATAAGCTAAAGAGCGAACGACGGAGTGAACACAGTATTCGGCAATGATCCAACTAATTCCATTCACGCTAGATTAGACGGGCGATCCGTCTTTCCAAAGGCAACAAAAAGTTGTAGAAATCGCCTACGCTCTCAATTTATCTTACCACTCAGAGAGCAGGTTGAGTTAGGAGGAATGCAAGAGCGAACACTAAATACGACATTGATCTAACTCCACTCATGCTAGATTAGACTGACAATTCATCTTTTCCCAGAGTGAGTGAAGACGAAATCGGAGTGACAAGGGAGGATTAGTTGAGTGATCTGCAAGATTTGCAGAAATACTGATGAAAATCACGGACATTTCAGTGAAATTGGCTGGATTATGCACAGATTTCAGGGGAAATCTGTGAAAAAACCACAAAGACAACCGCTGGAGGGCATAGTATGGGACATGTCGATAGCAATGGGGCGTGAATAGACAAAGGGCGGTGAGTCTGCCTTTATTTCCCTTCATAATGTAAAAAAAGTAGATCTTCAATGGGAAAAACGATTCTGCGTTCGGGGGGAATCGAACCCCCGTCGAATGCTTGGAAGGCATCCATGCTGACCATTACACCACGAACGCGGATGGCAGGGAGGCAAAGGATAGCGCCCTAGCCTCTCTTGCTCCTCTCTATTAGTGTTGGGAGGAAAATGCGATTGGGGAGTGGCATTTGCCTCTCTCCGTGCAGAGATCACGAGAAAGGAGGGGGGTGAATAAGATATCATGGCTCTGCTTCAATATACCAGTCCCAAGTTCTGTCCCAGCTATTGGACAAGTTTATTTTTGCGACCAGGGTAGCCTCTGGTGGGACCAGGGACCAAAAAATACTTGTTGGCCCAGGTCCCCATTCATGAAACCTGGATACTGAAACAGATCAGATGACCTTTCTCTCTACTCAGGAAGAACTCACTCTGGATATTTCTCACTCGCTTGCCTCTTCTCCCCAATTATCGCGCCTTCCGGGAACCAGGTTTGAATGGGCTGAATAGGTTCCCTTAGCAATTCGCGCCTTTTGTCCTAGTAAATGGTCCTTCCGATCTTCTCCATTTCCCATTCTGTCTCACCTGTCTGAAAGAGCGATAGAGAGGATGCAGATAGTATCTGTCTGCTCGTTCCGTTAAGATCGTTGTCTCTCTCGCGGCTCGCGCTAGATCAAAGGAGCCGCAAAGGACCACCCTGTCTGCCGGCAACAGGTGCGGTAATTGGCTGAGCGTTCCAAACGGAAAATAGGGAGACAGGAAGGATGAAATGACGGAAAATTTAATGTTTTTTCTATCACGGCAGCTCAAGAGCTGCACGATATGGCGCTTCAGTTTTTGCTTTGGCTCAAAGATCACGAACATAATATCAATTTGCAGGTAGTTCTGGGTCATTAGCGGATGTGTTTCAGGTGCGCTAGATAGATGATAAGCTCATGAGCTATGCAGCGCATTTGACGGTTACCGGAAAATGAACCTGAATGACGAATGGGGCGGAAAAATACAAAAGGATGGAATTCAAGCAGTGATTCCAAATATCATTTAGCAAAAACATCGTTAATTAGCAAAAGGTTTCTGCGTTCGGGGGGAATCGAACCCCCGTCGAATGCTTGGAAGGCATCCATGCTGACCATTACACCACGAACGCGGATGGCAAGGTATCAAAGGATTGCGCCCTAATCTCTCCCGCTCCTCTCAATTAGCGGGCTGGGAGGAAATCCGATCGGTGAGTGGAACGTTGATCGTTTTCAGGGTAGCTGGCATGTTCAAGAGCAAGTAACTAATGTATGGATCATGTGGCCTCTCGCTCTACTCATGTATAACCGAACGGAGGAAAATAGCATTTGTTAGCCCTCCCTCCCCCTTAAATATAGCAAGATTTCGATGGGATCTTTCGATTCGCTTCTTTTAGTATTGACTTCCACCCCTTATTTACGCCATTGATACTGGCCTAGCTCCCGCGAATACAGTCTCGAAGACGGGACGTTCTTCCAAATAACTCTGTCCAATTACCATAATCTTTCACCTGCTCAAATTGGTAGTCTGCTCAGATCGCCCTCTCTCCGCTAAACTCGATGTCTCTCCCTCCTGAATGATCAAATGAGCTGTAAAGGACGACACTGTGTGCCGACTTCGAGAAACTGCGCTCTCTCCGTTCTACGCACTATCTCGTCTGTTCAAATGGTGAGAGAGATTATTGCCTAGGGTCCCCGAATTAGACGTAACTGGGCATCTTTTGAATTTATGCGCACTATATATTGTGCATGAACCATATCGGGAAATGATTCAAAAGATGCCCTATTACGCATAATTCGGGATCCCTAGTATCGGCTTTTGAATTGGCTTTTGAAAAGGCTTTTGAGAAAAAAAAGCGATCGAATTGTTACTTCATCTGACGACTAACCTAAACGCAAATAAGATAGAGTTACGCATATTTAGAGTAGTGTAAACAAGAAAACGAACAAAAATTCCAAATTGTTGGTGTCAAAAGATCGAAACGCAAAATGTTGATGCCTCATGCTGCAATCGAACCAGCGACCTTCTGTTTACTAGACAGACGCTCTGCCACTGAGCCAATGAGGCGGATGCCTGACAGGTGCGATCAAGAGGCGATTAAGCGGAAATTCGTCCTGCGAGACATAACAACAATACTTCCACTCTGGGCATTCAATTTATCGTGAAAGTATCAGATTCAACTATGATGCGATGCCATAGATTGAGATACGAGCAGTACACGGGAAAACATGAAATTCATTGTTTTGTGATTCAATACATTGTTACAAATTAAAACTATGTTGAGTGAGATAAATCTCATCAAAATATGCATACTAACGAAATAGTGGCGTGAAGCAACGAGATTTCGTAACATGAAACTTATTGATATTAAGCAAAGATACGAATTCCAACACTGGTCAAGACTGGAAGCACACGATACCATGTTGGCGTGATAATTGTGAATAGGAGTGATCAAGCCACAATTGCAAAAGTCAAGGGGAAAGCTAGTACATGAAAATTGTTTAAACATACAAACAATGTTCAGTTAAATATAATTAATATTCAAAATGCACAACCTAAGGATTAACGGGAACGTGTGAAAATTGATGGACAAGACTAGAAGCACCAGGTGTCAGGATCCTTGCCAGAAGGGATGCTTCTACGGCCAAGATTATTAGACTTTTGAGCTTATTTAAATATTAGGGTGTTCCGAAAGTTCGTTCACTACTTTTTTGAAAAATGTTTTTTTCAAATGCCACAAATCTTATAAAGTGTTAGTAAGCGGTGCTGGATAGGGCATCCACTTTATTACAAACTCCATACTTCAGGGCCAGAAATCCTTGGGTTTTCGCTAAAATAAAAGAATTCAACCGGATCTCAATAAAATCACCCCATTTCATGTTCTTTTGCGTGTAGAGATATAAACCAGATAATCGACTCCTGTGAATTGGTAGTTCACTGTAAGCAAATTGCGCATGATCACGAACTCCCATATCGCATTACATAACCACATGGAAAATGTGATTTTGCACACATTATTTAAAAAAGTTGCGTATTTCATTTTAATCTTGGTTCTAAACGATTGCTAGTAAATTCAAACTAAGACAAATAATTTTTTGAGCGACTTGCGCGTCAAGTAAAAATTTCAAATTTTAATAATTTAAAAAATCGACCTCGAAAATTTAATGAAAATTGAAAGTTTTGCTCTACTTTAGTTACCACTAAAGACAGCTGTTCACTGAATATTTATAAAATAACCGTGCATCCATCTCATTATTTGTTTTATGTATTGGTCTCATACATGTCTCAAATTGAGTAAGAATTTTTTTAACCGGATGACCGAAAATCGACTTTTCAGCGTACTCTATCGTAATGAGATAGTATTTCCACAACCTGAAAGCGGAATAATATAGTAAACGCGCACATGTAATAAATACACAACAGTATTTGATATGGAGCATTATAGTTCGAAAGAGAAAAAGTAAGGAAAATTAGTGAACGAACTTTCGGAACACCCTAATACTAACGTATGATGAAGGGCGCATTATATCGAATACATGAATCGATAATCTTCGCATTAATCGATAGTCCTCGCTTGCGCGTGTAGCGTTGCAATCTGAAAATGATCACACTACATATTAGAGTTCGTAATTTGGGTAATCGTCTCTTCATTGGAGTTCTCTTATTGTAATCTTATTGGAATGAATCGCATCATTTTCATATATGTTTCACGTGCACTATATAGAGCATATATATTGTGCAAGAGAAACATATATGAACATGAAGCAATTCATTCCAATAAGATTCCAATAAGATAACTCTACTCTTCATTTGCTACTAGTGATGCCAAAACGGCGCGCACTCTCCTAGTTTCACACGCTCTCTCACCGGTCAGACAGAGCGAGAGAGCGTGTGAAACGAGGAGGGTGCGCGCCGTTTTGACATCACTATTTGCTACTCTCTCTCGCCGCTCGACCGCTCGAGAGAGTATGAGAAATGCCTATTACACGAATACGAACTCTTCTACACAATATACACATTCTTCCTTCCCGAAGAATAATCATCTTTCTCGTGGATTCTTCTCAGCAAAAGATCAGCATCAGATCGTACCAAAAGGAGACGCTCAAAGGGAGAAGCGAGATGCAGGGAGTAATCAAATGCTGCATCTTTATAGTCTCTCTTGCATCTCTTATATAAGGCGTCGGAGTTTGCGAGACGCGCTTTAAAGATGCTTCTTCTGATAGTGCTGTATGCACTATTCGTACAGTCACGGGCTCACTTCGTAAACTCTCCCAGAATCCATTTGTGTGAGTTTTTATTTGCACAATTTCACTTCTTCCCAAAATTTAAATTCCGCCCTCGCTATTCTCCCTCGAGAGAGAACGTAGAACGGAGGCATGGTGGGTTATGGAAAAGAATTCCAGCCGATTCCTTGCGAGCCAAATGTGACGCCTTGCCCTATCGCACAACGCACACCGGAAATCAGTGTTACTTTGCGATAATTCGAGAGGTTTGATGGCAGACTCATTCAAAGATGTCGTAGTATTAATTTTCTCTCAACGTCAGGTCAAATACAATGAGGCTTCAGCTATGTGTTCGTCAATTTTGCGGGGATCTCAGGTGAAATATTCGCATCTTTAAATTCTGAACAAAGTTGTTTCAGATCGCAACAAATGTCCACGAAAAAGTATACAAGCTAATTATGGTTGACGTGAGTACATACTAATGTTGTCTACAGCTAAAATAGTTTTGCAGAAGTCGAAATTCCATACAGCAGAAGGCTCTTCGGGAACTAAGTATATCATGTGCATTTATGGTATCACCCAACTTAATGATACAATTATTAATGTTGATCATTCTCAGATAGCGGATACACGTGTGACCAAGATGAACAATCATCCGAGATTCCGGAGAAATGCGCTTCGAGCTCAGATGAAAAGAAGACATTTGCTGATAAAATGGAATTAACCATAACAATAAAGGAGATCCAATTTTTTGAGGCGAAGAAACATTGTGAGAGTTTGGGCATGGAATTTCCATCAATTGGAAACGATTTGGAGAATCGAATGATTCGAGGTACTGAAAGTATAGCCAAATTCTCTACGGAATGAGTACATTATAGGAGCCCTCACTGGCGAACTTGTTTGGATCGACAATGTGTATCAGGGAGATTCCGACAAGAAGTGGAATAGAGAAGCATACTATTCCGAATATAGCACCTGCAGTAGACCGGCAATCTGGTGTAAGACAATTTTCGGGGATCTTCCCATCTTCGCGTCAGGCACCGCCCCCTTGATCTCGCCCCCAAAGGGGTGGTGGGGGTGCAACCAGGCTCCACCCGGAAAAGTGTGGAGTGGAGTCTGGCTCTCCCCTAAAAATTTGCTGAGAGTCTTCCCCTCGAACTTGGTAACGCGATGTTCAGGACTGAGTTGGAGCGCGCGTTCTCTAGTCAAGCCAGATAGCACCGGGAGGAGCGAGAGAGGAGGATAAGGGAGTGCTTTCTCCTTGGGCAGGGGAGGGCGCGCAAAGAGGAAGGGAGTAAGGGCAAATCGCATGGGGTTGGAAGGGAGAAGCTTTCGAGATTCGAGAAGGATGCATGGCTGATTACGCCGAAAGGGAACGGCTGGGTCGACGTGTAAGTTGAATAATTATCGTACCGAATACAAATCCCGATACGATTAATTTTTTTTCACTTGTACCAAACATTTTTTTGGTTGTGATTGAGATGTTCATTCAGGGGGGGGGGTGACAAAACAGAAACCGACAAAACAGAAACAAATCGCAGCTTCTTCTTGATTCGACGAAAGGAATGGGGAGTTGTTGCATTCTTACCACTATACTCTCCACTACACCACCCTGATTAGATCCTCCAGCTAGGCGATTATGAGTTGCACTCGCCAACTATGTATAGGGGTTCATGGTCCAAAATTGACTATTAGAGTGGGAAATCATGGATAGATACACACCAAATGTCGTAACCAATCGATAAATATTTTACTCAGATACAGTAGTTTCTGGAGTACCTGGATATTTATTGGTTAGGGTATTTCGTGTTTATCTAGCCATGAATTTCCACTCAAATACCCAATTTTTGACCATGAACCCCTATACATGGTGAGGGTGCGAAACTCATAATCACATGGGCATAGGATCTAAACAGGGTGGTTTAGTAGACCGCATACTTTTACAGATTTTACAGATACAGATTTTCGAGGGTGCTGATCATTGTGGTCAACTTCATTTCTCACCAATTCGATCGGTGTAGCCGGGCTGCATGTCGGGCAATTTTTGTGTTTTTGTCATCTCAGTGAGTATTCTAGCAAATATCATGAAAATCGTAGAGCGAATCAATCTTACCGTGTAGATTCCGATTTTGGCATTGTCTTAGCCAATTTATTGTTGTGAAAATAATACAAATTATATTTCCGAACACGAGGCAAATGTGGAACTAGCTTTTTGCATGGGTGGATGCGGAGTATTCTTGCGATAATTTTTCGTATGGTATGTGCATAGTTTGGAGAATCCTATTTTTTGCTACTATACATTTTGTATCTTAATTTTGCATTCCCTCCTCCACCCTCGCCGCGCTCCGGTAAGGCAATAATAACGAATGAGAAAATTTGATTATGTTTCATGACGAGCAGAAGAACTGTGGGAACATGATTCTTCAGCACGACAATATTGTGACAGCTCGTTTCAGAGTACATGAACGTGCAAATTGGTTGTCTGTTGTTTGAATGTTAAAAAAATCATAAATTTGAGGAACTTCAACATTATCCTGCCCGGCGCGTACTATCGACGTATCGGGGCTGTGCGTTGGTACAGCTGCAGTTGTGGTTTGTCAATTACATCCTGTACAATATTTATTATAAAAAAAACTAATTTTGCTGATCTTTTACAGCCCACTTCCCGCGAAATATGCCTATCGGGACTCTCGTTCAAAACGGGAACTTGCGAGGCAAATGTCAGAACTGTGCACTTCTTTTTTTTTCCAGAAATGCTTATTATTTTTAACGTTTTTGTCTTAAAAGAAAGACTGATGATAATTTTAAAGGAAATGTTGCACCAAGGAACAAGCAAACCCACTGCTACCGGAATCTATCAAGCCACACTGTATGTAACTAGTTAAAAGCTGATCAAATAATTTCTAATTTGAAGTCGCAAATTTCTCGTAGTGCCTGTCTATAAATCTTCGCATAAAATGATTCGTTATTTTACTGATTGCCCGTACTCATTACCCACACTCATTGAACTTTCGTGTTACTCCATCTTTAAGAGAATGCGGTTCGCAGTTAAAGGACGGGAACGGATGCGCGAATCCGTACAATGTGAGCATTCGTACTGGACTTCGGTCAATTCAAGTAAGCTTTACATTTGTTTTCAATTGCACTGTCAGTTTACAAAGTGTTCATGAACTGGAATGAGATATCGGCGCACATATAAAATTTTCCTTTTCAAGTATGAATGTGTCACCTTAAAGGAGGAGTAAAGTCAATATTCATTTTTGAAGCTATCATATGCACGCCCAAGATCTCCCCAACGATAAGAAGCTCCGAAATTTTCAAATTGATATCTCCATTCGGAACAGGGCTATCGGTAGTTGGCTGCGAGCCAAATCAGGGAAACCTCAGGCAACGAGCGAGAGAGAACGCGACTTGAAGAGTGTTATCTCTCTAAATGAAACATATTACAACCGGGCGCGCGTTTGCATTTATTCCTCCTTTAAAGAAGTGTTCCCAGCAACCACGCGCCCCGTTGAAATATGTCTCAAATAGGGAGCTAACTCTCAGTCGCGTGCTCTCTCGCTCGTTGCCTGCCCTACAGGGTCATCTGGCACACAGCCACCTAGTCATACCTTGCGCCAAGGTATAAGATATGTAAATTTGGTTTTTGGGATTCCAGTTAGGTTTTGGTGAGCTACTAAACTGCCTTGTCAGATTTTAAGAGTAACTTTGTTGTTAGTCCTTCTTTAAAAGAATGAATGCTTGTTGCAGGTTCTCTACTTCAACGCATTTGGCTATCCAAATTTTCTCGGGAGCTGCGGGACACGCATCAGGCATATTGTATGCATTTTATGAGCCCGATTCTCTAAGAGCCAGACAAAACGTGGAACAGCATTTTTACGAAAATGTGTAAAAATGGGTTCTCGAGGGTGCTGATCACGATGCTCAACTTCATTTTGCATAATCTCGACCGGTTGAGCTAAGCTGCAAGTAGGCACCATCTTCTTTATTGGCAACATCTCAGGAACCGATTTATGAATCTTCTTCAAACTTGCGCAGATGATGAATTTAAATGGATCACTGATACAAATACGGACCAGTTGTGGATAGGGTTCTTTTACTGGAAAACTTTTGTAACCTTTTCAGATATGTTTCAGTCGGATGATCACCGTCAGATGATAACCTACTGGATGACAACCAAAAAATGGACCCTTCTGTAGAACGTTCACAGTAGGGTCCCAAGGTGTAAAGTATGATTCTGTGGCAGGTCTACAGAAGGGTTCTTTTTTGGTTATCATCCAGTAGATTATCATCCGACCTAGTGCCATTGGGTCTATTGATATAGTTCTTGTAGCAAGAAACGTATTGCTCGACGCCGCCTTCCTGGGACGCACTCAATTGCAATCACGCTAAGGGCAGCTCCGGATGGACCAGAGCCTACGACAAAACTGGTTGTGTGGCGCCCTGCTGGAGGAATGCTACGTATGTTTGACTGTTATATCTAGAGTAGGGTTCTCGTATTGGCAAATATTTGACGAATGTTTCTAGCGCACTAAATAAAGAAACGTTTATCAGCTATATTGATTCCCTGAAGCATATCTGAAAAGAATCAAATGAATTCCTATAAGAGAACCTTAATCTAGAGCTATAGAAAGAGTTCGATACAGGGACATTCGTGTTTTCGTTTCATAAACTCTCTAGACGTATCGAATGATATGAGAGTATTGGCCTATGATACGAATAGTTGTGTGGAGCCCTGCTGGCGGAATGCTAAGTGCGTTTGACTGTTATATTTAGAGCTATAGAAAGAGTTCGATGGACGAACCTTCGCGTTTTCGTTTCATAAACCCCATGCTAGCGAAATGCATCATACTCTCACGGTCTTACCCTACGATGGTTTCATTTCTGGGTAATTTGGAATCATTTTTCGGAGAGATCACCGAAACACTAAATAGCGCACTTAGCCGCTAGTTTGCACACCTCTCTATTCTTCCCTCCAGCGAGCTGTGCCGTGTGCCCCCTGGCAGTCTGAGCGAGGCGGGCGGGGGGGGGGGGGGGCGCTAATAGGAGGGAGGGAGGGGAGAGGAGGGAGAGGGTCGGACTCTTCCAACCTGAGGCGCCCTCCCTTTAGAGTATTCCCACCTGTGGCCCCCTGGCACGGCCCCCGGAAGATCGACATAGACCTATTGAAACGGTGTCGCGCTGTAAAATTGTAATTAGCTAAACATAGAAATGATTTTACCAGTTCAGCAATAACCAGCGAAAAATTCGACCAAACGCTGCTTGGCATTTGCGTGTGCGTTAAAAGTTGACCGAATAAATTAATAAATTTCAATATAAATAATTTTATAAAATTGCGAAAAACTACTATCGCGAACTGAAATTAATGTTTGAATGGAATTGATCACTGTAACTTGACAATCAGGCACAATTTCTTACTGTAACTTGACGAATCAGGCAATGCATTACTGTAACTTGACGAATCAGGCAACTTTGACTGTTTAATATTTGAACGAACGCGCGTTTTGCCTGATTTCCCCTGATAGGGTGACATATTTTCATAAGGTCGATGTCGATCTTCCGGGGGCGTGCCCTGGCATGTTCCAAGCAAGGAGACTTTCCAATTATGAAAAGGGCTCTGTAGAGGTTGCCAATTTGGGAGCAAAAATTTATTACAATACGCAAATGAAGTACAAAAAATGGGAAATAGATTAGTAATCAGAGAACGAATGTACTTAGATATAGGAAGGGCACTCAGATACGGGTTTGCCACGCTGATACATATGAAGATGGGGGTGCTGAGAGTAGGCAGGCGGTTGGGTGTAATGCGGAAGTTGGTACACGGGCTCAGTGGAAGTTTCCTTCCTACTGTTGCACCAACCACATGAGGACTTGCTGGTGCTTGATCTCGTTGTCTGTCCGTGCCTTCCTCACGAAATAACCACTGCGCTTATCACAATTGCGGAGTGTGCCCTTATCGATACTACTGTCCCAATTGAAGCAGGCGTCCTTCCTTCCATATGTGCTGTATGCATGAATGGGATTAGCAAATCCGGCCGTTTGAATAGTTGTTACCACTGTGATTGATATTTCCACGTTGAGTGCTACTCCGGAAATAGGACGAACTGCCCGCTATGTGAAGAACAATTGACTGTTAGGCATTAGTATCCCAGTTCTCATTTAGTGTTTTTCATTTTTCACTCGAAGCGATAAATTATTTGTTCACAGAAGACGACGACTCTAATATGCCATAGGGGCATTTACGCCATAGGGGAAGGAACATTTCTTGGAACATGCTAGGGGGCCACAGGTGGGAATACTCTAAAGGGAGGGCGCCTCAGGTTGGAAGAGTCCTCCCTCTCCTCTCCTCTCCCCTCCCCCCTCTTATTAGCGCTCCCCACCCGCCTCGCTCGGACTGCCGTGTCTAGTTTGCCCCCCCCCCAATACAACTAGAAAATATGACAATGAAAAATTATATCGAAAATAGCATGTGTCCACCATGAATGGAGGGTACAGATAACATTCGCATATGTATTCATTAATTGTTAAAGGTGCGGATATCATGGCATCAAGGTAGATGGATCAGGAGGCTCGCAATGCTCCGGATTCGAGAAGGATGCATGGCTGACTACACCGAAAGGGAACGGCTGGGTCGACGTGTAAGTGAAATATTTGTAACTTAGTGCTACATCACGCGGATTTTAAGTTAAATAGTTTAGGGAATGTAAGTTAACACACGGATTTCAGCTTCTCGGAATGAATTGTTTACGAATTTAGCAAAATGAAATATATGGATGAAAACTACGACGCCATTTCGCATTTGATATATCAAAAACGACAATACATCATAGTTCTCATCAGATCTAGTGCCACATATTCTTATTCCTTTTTCAGACCGTCGAGATGGTTGAAGTACGATGGACAAGGCGGTGTACACCCGGTTAAGGAAGAAGATTGGCTGAGGCTGCCTAGAGTGGTTATCACTCCTGGTGAAGCGAAATTTGTGGATCAATCGATAGTTACATGATGTCATCGCACAATATTGTTGAAAATACAAATTGCTATCAATAAATGAACAGTGCACAACGAAGCTTTCTAAATGAGGAAAATGCACACAAAATAATGTAAACCATATTTACCACACCTTGTGAAACATAACACTCGCATTTCTTGAAATATTACGAACAAATCCGGCAGAACAATTGGGGGTAGGACATTTGCGCAACGGGCATTTGCGCAACGGAGCGCCGTTCGATGAATAGTTGGGAGTTAAAACTTGGGAGTAGTTTCATTGTCACTAGTGTGTGATACTCTGCAATTACATAAAATTCTCATTGCCAGGCGATCGCGAATTTCATTCGTCACCAACGACGAGGGGATCATGGTCCAAAATTGTGAATTTAAGAAAAAAACCATGATTAGATAAACACCAAATGACGAAGCCAATATATACCCATGTTACCGGGATACATTGTGTACAGGGCACTTGCATCTTAATTTGTCACGGTACTCTGTGTTTATCTAGCCATGAATTTCAGCTCAAATTCACAATTTTGGGCCATGACCCCCTGGTCGTTGGTGACGAGTAAAATTCGTGATCGCCTGGCAAGGAGATTTTTATATGTAATTTTATAGTAGCACACACTAGTTGCAATGAAACTACTCCCAAGATTTAATTCCAACTATTCATCGAACGGCGCTCCGTTGCGCAAATGTCCGTTGCGCAAATATCCTACCCCCGAACAATTCCTAGCCAGGTACGCATATCTGAATCAACAATCAATCAGAGAGGTCATATACATCCTCAAATTCAGGGCAACCAGGTGTATACAGTGGATTTCTCCTTTGACTCTGACATTGAGCTGCGTTTTACGCTCATCCGCGTTGAGCACATAAAACGCCTCGAAGTGGTAAACTATATTGCTTATCGGCCTAGCTTTGTCTGTGATGGAAAAAAATCGGATAAAGAATAGCAGCGGGGGAAGGAGATCACATCGGAATCTGACGAGCCCAGCATAGATAAGCTCTTCGACAAGCTCTACATATGATGTTAAGGCATACATTAAATAGGCCATCTCCAACCTTCGGCAAAACACTCGAGTGATTCCCTTTTCGTGATCTGTCATATTGTCCATGCGAATCCACTCTGATTCAGCTGTCGTTGAGTAAAATACTTCGAGAATTTGACCGATTGTGTTCAACCGCGGAAGTGGTTCTTGAAGAGCAGAAAATACCGCTTTGCGTGCGCTAAGCACTTCTGAAAGGCATTACTGTAAGTAACTATTGGTATTTTACGAGTCTGGTCTTGGCTCCATATGCGTATCTTTCACATTCAAATGATTCATGAGTGCCTGAAAGTAGAATATGACTTTCACAGCTTGAGTTTGCTATTCGTGGAATATGAAGGCTGGGCGTAAAATCACAAATTTACAAACACCAACGAATAGAATGATCGTAAAGTGTATGACAACTGTAATTGATTTGAAAACATTGATGTTAACTGCCATGACGCGATGACGCGTGCGACAACTGTCTGGACTCCATTCAATAGGACTCGTCCCCCCGGAAAGCCTCGCGCGCAATGGAGAGACGACCTATCCCGAGCTATTGGCAGCCATTGGTGGAGTGCAACTTATGAAGACTACCGACCTATCATCTTCTGAGCGTTTCCGCCTGATAAGATAAATTGATTGATTGATTGATTGACGCGATGTGTAATGTGTACCTCTTCGCAGAATTTCACGACGAAGCATACCTTTAAAAACTTTTTTCGACCCTGAAATTTCAACTATCGTCATGCTCTTCTTATCAAATAACAGACAACAATAACATTCGACATTTACAGGCTAAGTGGTTTGATCTCATCTCCATCGCAATTGTTTCGAAAAAAATAATATTGTAGAGGAGCTGCCCTAGGCAATCCTCTTATTTTGTAATTAAGCCGATTAATTAAGTATTTTATCGTAATTTAGCATAATTTACCGTAATCGTTAAGTCCGGAAATGCATAACCGGCAATTAGAAATTCAAATTCCCTCGGTTGTGTGCCGCGTGCGATGATGATTGTCTGTATTTTGTACCGTTTCCCGAACTTTCCTATTTCTTAATTCAGTCTTCTCTTTGACTTTATTTATATTTCGCTCGCGTTTCTCAATATCTCCTAGTGGTTTCCAACCACTAATTATCTTGATCTCGTCTTATATTTCTTGTCCCTTCTTCTTGTGTGTCAGCCAGACTCCTTTGTGCGGTCTGGGCTGGAAGTCGTGCTCCATCAGTTTGTGTGCGGAGTGCGCGCAATCACCATCTCTTGTGCGGTGATTGGACTTGGCTTTGTGACTGAGATTTGCAACCGTGTGCGGGAGCTTATCGGCAATTATTGAATTGCAGTTGCGACTCCAATCTAGGCAGGACGTTACCCCGTCTCCATTCAAGCAGGGAATCGCCGCTTACATGGATTCATCCTTGAGTGTGAACGATAAAAGTAGCTTGGGGGAAGGTGGCATCTTGTACAATATTGTTGCATTGCTTAGATTGCTGAACCTTCCTGGATCGTAACGCACAGCGTGCCAGAGGGGGATGAAAGTTAATTTACGTGGCAGATCGATTTTCGGATCGAACTCGACCTCTCACTTTTGCTTATGACCTCTAGAGTCGGTTGATGGGAACTCATCCCTGATTTTCAAAACAGTGGGCAAAATATATTATCCATATTGCAAAAGAAATTTGGAATCTTTGAGATCAGCGAAAGTTGGAGAAAATCAGAAAATACGATCGTTATTGGCCGCTGAAACATAGTTAAAACGTTATTTAATCAAACGAGAGACATAATTGGCTCTTTTGCATTGAGTGAAACACACTTTAAATGGCGTTGAAATGGCTTCAAAATTTCAGTTCGGAAAATTCAAATGAGAACTCCTCCGAGGAGAGTGAATCTATCGAGATGGCGTTTGTTCACAAAATTGCATAAAGACTTTCCGAACTGGCTTTATTTTATTTTATTTTTTCGATTCCGGTCTCATTCTGTACTGTGAACAAAAATATGACAAAAACAGCCAAAAACAGCTGTTTTTGGCACTTATTTGATAATTTCTCAAAGGAGAGTGAAGCTATTGAGATCACTGGTTTAATTTTCCTCGACTTCTATATCATTCACATGCAGCGCTCAATAACGCTTGGAAAAACAGCGTTTGACGCCTCCTTAATCTTTTCTTTCCCTCCTTAATCCGAGAATGACAGGGATCGAATCTGCCACGCAAATGAGCTTTTGTCCCCCCTCTGACACGCTGTGTGACGTTGTTCGTCTGCGATATTCAGCGTATTCGTGAAACGTATTTAAATATCGAAAAAAATGGCCAAATAAGTATACCTGAATTGATTATTCGAAGCCAAAGACGCATCCCTTTACTCCCCTCACATTCGCGATTTCGCTCTTCATCTCTATTGTATAGGAGTTATAGAGACGAGTGAGCAATCCTTGGCCTGCAAACCAACCGCGTTCGTGGTTTAATGGTCAGCATGGATGCCTTCCAAGCTTTCGACGGGGGTTCGATTCCCCCCGAACTCAGAATTCGTTTACCCCCTTCTGGGAATCTATTTTTCGGAAACTTTCCGAAACGATCAAGTGCTATTATTTGCTTTACGGAACTAGTGATTTACTAGGCGATCAGTCATATGAGAGAGTGTGGGCAATGTATAGAGTGAGAACTGATACATCGTGGTTAGGGATCATCCAATGATGTAGCTTGTAGATATTAGGCTGTGAAGAAAGTAATGTTAGATTTGGACAATGATGTTTGAGCACGTCTAAAATCCTATTCGTTATCGATCTCAAGTATGCTCGAAGATACATAATAGGAGTTCACTTGGTCAACATATTTATGTATTCCAATCACTTCATGCATTTTGGATACCCGGGAAATTCAAGTTTTGTCACATGTGAAATATTCACTATTTTCTAAGAATAGTTTCCTTCTCTCGCATTTTGAATAAAAAGGGCTGTACATTCTCATATAGTTCAGTGAGAAGCACATGTGCAGTTCTTTCGAAAAATAGGTCTACCGCCGCTCCTGCCTCAACATAGCACGATTTACACATCACTGAATTAATACCTCAGCTAATAAGGACTTATCAAGCGATAACGTTTCCCGCTTCGAGGCCCAATCTTACTGGCTTCTAAACAAGTGCGCTTCCATGATACACTATGGTGCTACATACCACAGTGGAACATTTCAAGTCATCCCTTCCCAACTTTTAGAAAATACATAGTAACATATATTTTCAGTATTGATGAATAAAGGTCAATATTGTCAAATTTTCAACTTTCGATATACGGTGAATGTATATATTTCCTCAAAAGGGAGCTATCCCCTGACTTTACCCAATCGTATACTAATAGATAAAGAGTAGCTTTAAAAGTTAACCACAAAATGTAGGACTTTTCACCAATCCTGGAAACAGGAAGTCTTGTAATACACGAATTTCGATGTTCAAATTTCATAGTCGGGATGATGAATGCTACATGTTTTGACAGAAGTATTATATGCCCCTAAATACATTTTTAAGTTAACCATGGAGAGTGTTTTTCGTTTCACTACATTTGAGATGGTTACATCAATAGTTACGGATGCATGGTAAAAATAAGTATCTATGCTGTTGTGCAGTTAGGGACAGGTTAAAAAATGAGTGTATTTTCTTGCAGGCCATTCACAGCGGGCCATACTCACATGTTGTATTGTGATATCCGTATGCCATACTTTTCGCATGTCGCATAATATTTGCCCTATCCTAGCTCTTCATGGATTGCTGGACCGAAACGTAATCAGTAAAACATTTTGTCAATGTAGCTTTGTCTTCATACGGTGGCTTCATTACCAATTGGATAGACTTGAACCTACGCGCGATGGAAAGGGTACTCAAGCACTCAACGAGCACAAGTAACAATATGATAATCCGGCGGCTACAAAAGACGGGGTATTGCAGAATCGAAAATTTGAAAATCTAACATTGCTTTTTTCACAACCTTATTAGACAATGACAAATTGAAAACTATGTGACGTGATGATCATTATTATTACGCTAGCGGTTCTCTTAAATACAACTCAATTCGAGGTCGGGGGTCGACGACATATATGTACAGTTATGTTACTGTAGCTCTTGTGAGTACGGCTCCAGTGATAACTTTCAATGATGTTGTTTTAATTTTTGTTGCCTAGGATTGTGCAAAGAACTGACAATCACAGGGTAAACAAGCCTATGGGCAAGTGATGCAACTCAAAACAACAACATCAAACAAAACGCTATGTTGGTAGCTGAAACCATTCGCTGATGCTTTGCTTTTTTTATAGTTTGTCATACTGTAACATTCAGCGCAATGGTTCAGCCGTTTTGGCGAGCAGTTCTCCGCAGAAGACTGTGGTAGTATCCTCAATGACGTCAGCATAGCATATGAGTACAAAAAATCCCAAACTTCTCAGTGAAATTAATTAAATATGTTTCGTTCTGTATTTATTGGGCATACATCTTCCTCGAAATAATGGAACCGCCACCCTTCGCAAATAAATAAATCGATTTATTACAGTAACATTACCGGTCTGACTCTCATCGCCCTACGGCAAACGTGATTGTCCCTCAAGGTATCCAGATTGTCATGTCATTTTTTTATTGTTGATATATAGGCCAGTAATTGCAATAACTTTAGGAAGATATCAAAGATCACATACAACCAAATTTAGATGCTCACCGGGATAGGACGGCGCTGTGACTGGTTGTATTTTTTCGGGTTTTAATATCTTGGCTAAATTCCGAGTATAATCTCTTATGCGTCAACATACATGTCATCACCGAATATAATCACCGAGTAGTCGCGCATATAGGCAAGTGCTGAAACTCAACACGTACACTTTACCAAGTTGACATCAATTTGCAATCGCAGATTTTTTATGACATCAATTTGCAATCGCAGACATTTTTCCAAGAGGAGATTGCTACCAATCTCCTCTTGGAGAAATGTGAGATTGCTACCAATGATGCAGACACAACCCCTTGTTCTTATCGATGGTAGAATAGAGTATTTTTGTCATCTCCCTTTTTGGTGGGAAGAGTGAGTCCGTAGGAGGGAGTTTACGACCTGTAATATGGCCTGAGGGAAGGTTACGGTATGCGTTGAGAGTATTATTGTTTTTAGACGAGGAGCCAAGTCGGAATTGTTTTTTCAATGTAAATCATGCTTATAAATATCGATAGAAACTCATTTCCAAGGACTATCATATTATCACAAGTGTGGCCACGTTGTTTAGAAATTGCATTAATAAATTGTTACCAACGAGCATCTTCTTTAGCAGTTCCCCACAAACGACCATGGTTGGTTCCACGATGAAATTAAAGGAGGAGTAAATGCAAACGCGCGCCCGGTTGGCATATGTTTCACCTAGAGACGCACTATCTTCAAGTCGCGTGCTATCTCGCCCCATTCCCTGAGCTTTCCCTGATCTGGCTGCCAGCCAACTAGCTATAACTCTGTTCGGAATGGAAATATCAATGTGAAAATTTAGGAGCTTCTTATCGTTGTGGAGCCCTAGACAGTACATATGATAGCTTCAAAAATTGAATTTTGAGTTTACCCCCCCCCCCTTTAAAGACTCCTGTAATTGAAATCCAATGACTTCATGAATCCCCTTCCACTCTCTCCCGATTTAAATGTGCTTCGTTCAGTTCGTATTAGCTATGCTTCTTCACTTCAATAATTGCCGTTCGTCTTCGTGTCAAAATTAAATTTCACTAATCCAGTAAGTTTAACTGACTATCGAACACATTAACGTTGTAATTATCGCAGAAAGGCGAGCATGGCATTCTAATCTTATCTTCGAGGCATCCTGCGAGCGATTCGCATACCTATAACATATGCTTCAGAACGACCATACCTGAAAGAGAAAGTGTGACTGTCGATGTCGATCTAGCGTGCATGAAAAGTGATAAACATCAATACCCAGCCGGAGGAATTCGAATAGAGTCAAACATAAATATTGTAGCACGCCGACATCGAATAATTATATTTTTCTTGAAGTAGAACTCCTCCAGCACACCCTCCATCCATGTCTCGAGCAGTGCCCACGGCATAGATAGATAGGAGAGGTCGCATGATGACGTAAATGAATCATGTAAATATAATCAATCAATTTATCTTATCAGGCAATAGACGCTCAGAAGATGATAGGTCGATAATCTTCATTAGTTGCACTCCACCAGTGGGTACCAATAACTCGGGTTAGGTCGTCTATCCATCGTGCGCGAGGCTTTCCAGGGGGACGATTCCTGTTGTAGGGGATCCAGACGGTTGTTGCGCGGTTCCACTGCTCCATTTCCATTCTTCTGACCTTGAAGGCCCAGCGCGCTTTTCTTTTCAATCCTTCCTCAATCCAATCCCGCAGCTTCGTCATACCACGCACGCGCTCATTCCTCCAACGGTCTCTCAATGTTACTCCCACCATCTTCCGTTCCATCTTCCGTTGAGTCACTGCCAGTCGCTCTTTCTCACTTGCCCGTAGCGCCCACACTTCACTTCCGTAGAGAACGGTGGCAGTGATGCAGCTCTCGAAGACTCGCCTAATGATCTTCATGGGAAGAAGGCGGGAGGAGAGCAGATGCGATAGCTTGCTCCAGGCCAACCACCCCAATCGAATCCGATGTTCTATTTCGTCGGAATGATCCAGGGGAAGAGTGATTCTACCTCCTAGATAGGTGACACTTTCGACGAATTCGAACCGCAGATTATTGATGATGATTGGTTTGCGGGGAGAGGAGCAGGAGGTGATCAGATTGGTCTTGTTTGCATTGACTTCGAGACACACTCTGCTGCACGTATCCATCAGCTTCTTCAACAACCGTTCCAATTCCGGCCGAGATTTCGCGACGAGGGCCACATCATCTGCGTACTCCAGGTGGCAAAGGATCCTCCCGTCGATTCGAATCCCGTCGTTCTCCCAACGAAGGGATGCGTTGGCAGTAAAAGCGGATCGATCAAAATCTAGCCGCTCCCTGCATCTTTTCTGCCTCGCCTTGTCAGGGAGGGTGAGGCACATCCGGACAAGGCGATGGTCGGAGTCAAACTCAAACCGACCAACGACTCCACAGTTGACTACCCTCGCTGTGATGGGCGCTGCAACGTAGTCAATTTGGTGGAATGCGGAGCCGTTGGGGGATCGCCAGGTCCAGATTCGACCGTGCCTTCTCTTGGGGAACGTGTTCAGGATGCGCAGTATGTTCCCCACGCAGAGCTCAGTGAAGCAACGTCCGCGAGAGTTCGGTGTGGGAGAGGCGAAGTTGCCGACAAATCTTTCATTGCCAGGTTCCCTCGCCACTCGACAGTTGAAATCACCAACCAGAACTGGCATATGACCTCTTGGGGCAATCTGCAGGGCGGTCTCAACCTGGTCTAGGAAGTCTTCGTACGCGTCGTCATCGTAGGAAGACCTGGGGGCATACGCGCAGACCAGGAAGAGCCGCAGATCAGGGAGGAGCAGAGTGGCTAGACGAGGAGAGAGGCCATTCAACACTGCTCCGCGTACGAGTTGCGGTCGAAGCAAAAATACCACGCCATGGGAAGCAGTGGGCCCGCCCGAGTGGTAGATTACAGTGTCTGAGGATGTAAGATTAAACGAGGCACAAGCCACAATCCTTGCTTCCTGCACTGCAACCACGTCCCACTCGATCTTATCGAGGGCGAGCTCCATCTCCGTCTGCTTCTCCCTTGGGCCGACCGTCCTGGCGTTGGTGGTGCCGATGTAGAAGTGGCGACCCATCGTGGCGGCGTACAACTAAAACCGGGCGGGCGGAACCGGAGACGGAGAGACGAAAACGCACTCAACCGCTCGCCACACACTTGAGAACCCAGAATCCTAAAAATATAATTACGAATTTCAAATTACTCGAATAAAATAAGTTTCGATCAATCCGTACTCTGCTTCTTCACTTCAATAGTTTCCATTTATCTTCTGTGGGTAAACTACAGGGTGGCCCAAAAATATGGTGACAGGATGCTATAGGGCGCCAAATCCGTTGCTCTTATTCGATGGCCATAAAACCGTACATGGTTGTTACTCAGTCATATATCTACTTAGGAAACAAATTTCAGTTTTTTGTTAGGTCGTTATTGTTTTAGTTTATCATTAATTTTGATGATCTTGTTACTGAATTGACACGAAATTTTGCCCCAAAGTAGGTCAAATTCAAAAGGTTCCTGCAACAAAAGTATACTAGACACGGGCATTTCCCCATTTTTACTGAAGTCAGTAGTACATGTAGAATTGAAATATATAATTTATGATTAGAAGCGAAGTACAATATTGTCGCGATAATTAAAAATGGCGATTTTTGCGAACGGCGCGCTGGGGACAATCATTCTTACATCTCCTGCGAACGAAAATACAAACACAGAGCTACTTAAATGACTCTAAAAATCATAATTCGCTGTGTTTATGTCACATTCTTACTGATTTATTCCTTCGGCTATTCGATACACGAAAATCAGAATATCGATTTTTGAGATTTAATTCTGATGAAAATATATACTTTCGTTCACTCCAAAATAACATTTTTCATCTAAACACTTGACCGGGTTTGTAAATATCATTCGAAAGGATATTGAATGGACAAAATTATGACCCTTTTATGAGAGGAATCGCGAGAGAATCGACCACGCCGCGGCGGTAGGATTCAAGTTTGTCCGATCCCCCTATAATTTTGGCTTTACGTATTTCAAATAGTGCTTTTTCAAAGTGCGTCGTCAGAATTGTGATAACTGTCGTCATCGTTGAGATTCAGAAGGCCAAACTTGGTACTATCACTTTTTGACAGTCGAATCGGGCTCACTTAAATGATCATAAATCCGTTTAAAATAAAGATAGAAACCCGTTTTTTTTCAGAAAAAAAGCTACCATCATGCTCTACAACTTCACTGTGGACGTTATCATTCCTGGCCAGCTCCCTGGTGCGGGGCGATCGGGTGCACTAAAAATGGCGTAAATTTGGAAATCGTTATTTTTTCCACTACTGTAGCTTCGTATAATGCTTCGGAAAAAAGTCAGTTCACGATCAAATGCAGTGATTGCGCAATCTGTTTGTCAACAATGTATTGCATCATTCTGTGAGAGGATTTAATCAGTCTCCTAGTTGCTACATTGATTCTTGTGATGTACTCCCATCTCTACCTCCGAGCAGTTTTACTTCATTACTACCGTCTTGGCCGATCCGTGAAGGAGGCCCATTCTGCCCTGGCCCAGTCGGAAGGAGCTGACGCCCCCTCCATACCCTTCTGCTATAAGTGGTTCTCCCGCTTCAAGAAAGGGGAGTTTGGTCTCGATGATCAACCCCGCTCTGGACGCCCTCCCTCCCTCGATCAGCCTCTCGTTCTCCGCAAACTGAAGCGCAAGCCCATGGCCAGTGTGCGTGAGTTGAAGAAGGATACTGGTACTCCCAGATCAACGGTGTGCGATATCCTCCATCGATCTGGGAAGAAGCCGAAACTCCCACAAGTGATTCCCCATGACCTCTCACCCGAACAGCTGAAAAATCGTGTTCAAGTCTGTCGGAAATTACTCCATCGTAGATCCAATCTTCGATGGGTCAATTCCATCATCGCTACAAATGAGAAGTGGATCACGTACGATAACCCTGTGAGGAGACTGCAATGGGTGGATGCAGATGAGAAGCCCTCGCCCGTCCCGAAGAAGGAAGAGCACGGAAAGAAGGAACTCCTCTGCTTCTTCTTCTCAGTGCTCGGTCCCATCTACTGGGAGATCCTCGCCCCTGGCACCAGCATCAATGCCGACCTCTTCTCTGAACAACTGGAAGATGTCGCGATCAGAGTCCCTCCCAGACTCCTGAACCAGGGTAAAATTCTTCTTCTGATGGACAATGCTCGCCCACATCGAGCGAAGATGACCCAGAAGAAAATGGACGAGCTGAAGATCGAGAGGATTCCCCATCCACCGTATTCCCCGGATCTCTCCCCATGCGACTACCACTGCTTTGAAAGACCTTGGCACCATTTTTATGGACCACCCTGTAATAATTTCATGAATGCAGTATCCAAACTGATATGGCTCTCGGCCTCGCCAGCGACATGTTGCTCCGACTGCGTAGACGACAATCCAATCGAAGCCATGGAGTATTCCGCGAGCCACGACAAAAACCCAATCACTAGAACTCTCCCTGGTCGACGACATCTATGTAAAGTTATGATACTGTAGCTCTTGGGAGTACGGCTCCAGTGATAACTTTCAATGATGTTGTTTTAATATTTGTTGCCTATGATTGTACAAAGAACTGACAATCACAGGGTAAACAAGCCTATGGGCAAGTGATGAAACTCAAAACAACAACATCAAACAAAACGCTATGTTGGGAGCTGAAAACATTCGCTGATGCTTTGTTTTTTTAATAGTTGTCATACTGTAACATTCAGCGCAATGGTTCAGCCGTTTTGGCGAGCAGTTCTCCGCAGAAGACTGTGGTAGTATCCTCAATGACGTCAGCATAGCATATGAGTACAAAAAATCCCAAACTTCTCAGTGAAATTAATTAAAAAGGTTTGTTCTGTACTTATTGGGCATACGTCTTCCTCTAAATAATGGAACCGCCACCCTTCGCAAATAAATAAATCGATTTATTACAGTAACATTGCCGGTCTGACTCTCATCGCCCTACGGCAAACGTGATTGTCCCTCAAGGTATCCAGATTGTCATGTCATTTTTTTATTGTTGATATATAGGCCAGTAATTGCAATAACTTTAGGAAGATATCAAAGATCACATACAACCAAATTTAGATGCTCACCGGGATAGGACGGCGCTGTGACTGGTTGTATTTTTTTCGGGTTTTAATATCTTGGCTAAATTCCGAGTATAATCTATTATGCGTCAACATACATGTCATCACCGAATATCATCACCGAGTAGTAGCGTATATAGGCAAGTGATGAAACTCAACACGAACACTTTACCAAGTTGACATCAATTTGCAATCGCAGATGTCTATACATTTTTCCAAGTTGAGATTGCTACCAATGATGCAAATGCTCACCATAAGTCATATTGGTTAATAGTTCCCCGCAGACGACCAGTGCATGTTGATGAAGGACATGATTCATGCAGTTAAACAACTGTAATTTAGATTTCGTCTCAGAATTATCTGTGCCAAATCAAATATGTTTCTATCAGCTCGTATGAGCTCGGCTTCATAACCTAAATAATAGCGTCTTCGCACAGTTGTTTTGTTTTAAAAAAACTCCAGCTATTCCCTAATCTTTCTGACTCTTGGCCACATGAACAGTGAAAGAAAAGAGAGTAGGGTAGTCCCATCGAGGCCTCGAGGTCTCCTGTGAGCAATTGAAACACATTCAAATAATTATCGAATTTTGTGTTCAACTGTACAACTGGTGTCCCAAATATGCACACAAAGTGACTGTAACAAACGGGAAACTAGGAATATCGATCTAGTCTCTTTTTGGGCGTAGTAATAAACCAATAAAACAATCCTAATTCCGCTGGAAGTACTAGAAAAAGAGTGTAACACTTCTTGCAGTGCGCAGCAGTGACTACATGCAAAATTAATTAATTTCGAAATGAGGGTAGCCAAGTATTAATCCCATCAATTTCCATGTCTGACAATTTCCCTGTTTCCAGCGCGCCATCCGTCTCTCGTGCAGTGCCCAACGGTTGGAAGGATGTGAGATGTCGCAAGCATGCACTTTCGGATACAACGCTGTGTTCTTATATACAACAACTTTAGCTAGAGATCAACAATCATAGATTTGACAATTGAGATAATTATTGTGTTTGAACAAGGTCACATAATGGGATTGTTTTCACAGCAATGTATGGATATGGGCAATGACTGAAACTCATGCCGGCGAACAATCATCGTATCAAATTTACGACAACGTTGTTTCGAAATTATCATACAAAAAATGGTTCGAATGTTGGCTATCAGCTCCTCTAAGAAAACGATGGTTGGTTCCAAAAAAATATGTTGCAAATTTAATTGAACAAGGAACATAAAGCTCAATTGGCAGAAAGACTTTTCGGAAGTTCGGATGTCCCAATGAGTCCTCGAGGTATCTTGGCAGCAATTGCTTGATATTAAAAATTTATTTTGAAATGTTGATGCATGTATAACTTACAATCATTCTATGCTTCAGAATGATCATAAGTAGACGCGTAAGTGTGAGTATCGATATCGTGTTGTTCGTCTGCTTGAATAACATTACAATCCTTATCCAGTCGGAAGAACCCAAATATAGTTACAACTCTGGCAGATCGCCAAAAAATTATCATCATTATTTTGTTTACACTATTTTATTTATCGGAAGAAAATTGTATTCAGAATAATCTCTTACAGTATGCCGTAACGATGATTTGCGAAATATTGATGCAAAAGATAATTATTATATTGCCATAAAAGATATGCATAAAAGATATTGCCATAATTATTAGGTTGTTGCGAAAGTCTTGCTCGGCGTTTGATCTTTCCGATTTTTCTCCCTTCTGAACTCCAGTGTCTGATATCTCAGAATTGTTGAAGAGGGTGAACTGTTGTTTCACGAGCATAATTAATTTCAATCGTGATCAGAATACATGCCATTAAATTTGAGATTTCATAAATTAGCAAAAATTTTGCGAAATTTTTCAACGAAATTTGGTGTGAATTCTGATCTGTCAGATACAAGAGATCGAAGTCCAAATAATATCCATATATATTTTGGAAGAGCAGAGTGTGCTCGTTAACACCAGCACAAAAGATCGATCATTCAAGCTGCGCAAGAAATGAAAACTTGATAGAAATATCAAATTCAACATTCCAAGAACCCTTTCAATGATTTGAATAGCCATATCTAGTCAACGCAATTATGAATAATTCCGGTACTTCATTTTTAAGAAGAACATCATAAGATAATTATAATTTCGATCGATATTGATCCCTGCGTCTCCTTACCCAAAAACGTGAAGACAAAATCGTATTTAGCTAAAAGGTGTTCACTATAAATTCTCAAAAAGGGACACGTCTAAAGAAAGGGATTTTAGCACCTACTTATAGTAAGTGATCACAAGTAATGTATTAACATAGCTGTGTACGCTTGTACTTCAGGTTTGGCCATATCTCTATTCTCCATAAAATTATGATAGAAGGAAAAGTCATCTTGATTAACTCATATCGCAAGATTTGAACTATAAGCAAGCATTTCTAAATGAAATGAGAAGTCTGATCTAAGGTGCGCTAGAATGAACATTGATAACCTCATAATATAAGAACAACCAGGTAAGTCTGAAATGAATTCGAATGCCAACGCAGACAGAAGTATTGAAATGATAAAATCGAGCAAGACTTTCGCAACAACCTAATATTAGGTTGACAGGAAAGTCTTTGTCACTTTTTTCAAAACTTTATTTCTTTGAAGAAACACTATCACGATGTCAATTATACTTACCATCATTATTATCAATATATGCCCTATGTTCATTCAATTTGTGGATCCCCTCCCTGTAGTAGTACCCGGCTGGGCGCGATGCAAAGAATTGCTTGAGTTAAACCTCGAGACTTCCACAGGAATTGAAGGCCCTACTTCGAACAGCATGTGTCAGGTCTGCAAAAAGCCATTAATCGGACGGTGCCATGTCAGGAGAATACGGGGGGTTAGGGAGTACCATCCATCCCTATCCAGCTAGTTCCTGCTTGACTTGATTTGAGACCTGGTGAAGAGGGTCATTTTGTTGATTATACACTTTATTGTCCTTCAGCCTTGAACGATCGCCTTCCAACTTCAAATTCTGTAGGTAGGTGTGTGACGTACTTGGCCCCGGTGATTAACATGCCCTCAGGTAGTAGCTTCGAGTAGATCACGCCATCCACTCCCAATCACATTGACAGCTTGTTTTGCTTTGGTGCAGGTCAAGTTTGGGAACACCCTGTGGAGTCCCTCCTTCTCCAACCCGCTGGGCTTTCGTGTGGTTCTTATCGAAGAGGACCCACTTCTCATACGCAGTGGAGATAGAAACGGTAACATAACCGAACTCACTTCTCACTAACCGATTCTAATTGAGTCCCTCAAGGTCTCCAGCGTTTCATGGTTACTTCCAAAATTTTGTTTTCATATTTTTGTCCGACAAAAATCGTCATCGTCATCGTTCATCTCACGAACGCAAGCAAATGAGAATTAGTTCACACTCACCGATATACAACCGTTGTAGAAAATTTACGACTACATTTTTTTTCGAAATGTTTTCCAAAGTTTAACATTGTAGTAATATTAATTACCAATGGTACCATCATCTTCATCATCAGCTCACCGCACACGACCATAGTTAGATCCAATGAATAATTTGAATAAAACAGTTTCTTAATACCCAATTGTTTTTCCCAATCAAATATTTTTCTATTTGCCACATCCCATTTTCTCTGACATTCCTCCCCCAACGCCGCTCACCGATGCGCGATAAACGACAGTTTGAAAGTTTCACTCCGGCATAAGGATGTATGTTCTTCCAGATCATTCACCCCTAATCCAAATGCGAAACCTATTACAACTCGCTGTTTTGTCGCGCATCAGTGGGCGGCGTTTTGGGAGGAATGATAAGATGTACGGGGTTTGCAGGAGTCGTTGTTTGCCTCATCCTCTGACATTAAGAAATGATCGTCTCGACGGGGCGCGTATATGCAATTCTCGAATTTCCCTTTTTCGTAGTATTCTAGAAGGTTTTCGAATAATTGTCTCTAGAAATATGTTCACCCCTCAACTTAATTTCATCCTGCATGCTCAAATACATAAGAAAATTTCGTTCAAATCGACCAGTCCACAACATGATTCATGCCTTCTGCACACACAACTAGGGCGCTATTCACTGGCCACGGCTGAACACTGACTATGTTCCGGCCCCGGCGCTACCGTATTATTTCCATCGCTCCTAGTTCATTTCTCCTGCATATTTTATATGATTCCTTCTCGCCCTGACTGCTCCCGCACAATTGTGTATTACAAGTATGCTTCAGAAATATCATATTTGGGAGGGACAATCGGAAACTTGATATCGATACATCATCGTTGTGAAAATATAATCCTACCCTGTCTGAAGAATTCAAATGAATTGAGTCAAATACAAAAAAAATAATAACACGTACAGTGCGCCGCGTACTAATTGCTAATTGCTAATTGGTAATTGCGTACACGTACTAATTGCACATTTTCCGAGCAAAATGATGCGATGGCCCGATTCCGTTTAATTGCTCTACCTGAATAACTGCTTCTGATCACCCTTCTTCCAGATCTTGCGCAGCTGCCACGGCTTGCACTGATGGGATAAGTCACACACGTGCATGATAACACGCAGCGCCTTGTTCTTGCGTTTCCTTGTACATGATAAATGTCTGTTTCGTTGATGACAGTTTCAGCAACCAGAACTGGGGGGAGGACTATGAATGCTTAACCAGGTACCAGTACCAGAACACGGACCGGGGCCGTTAAATAGGAACTGAAAATACCGGCAGAGATAGCTTGTTATACATAATCTTGATTTGCGTGGGTTATGATAGCCCTTTGGAATATTATTTATTTATTTATTTATTTATTTATCACATCAGGCAGTAGTGCTCAGGTGAGGATGGGGCCATATTCTTCATAGGCTGCGCTCCACCAATGGGGTCCGATGGCTCTCCTGAGGTCATCACGCCATCGAGTCTTGGGATGGCCTTGAGGGCGTGCACGATTGTAGGGCGTCCACACAGTAGTCGCACGCGTCCAGTGGTTGACACGCATCTCCCGTAACTTCAGCGCCCATTTTGCTTTGCATTTGAGGGCCTCCTTATTCCAGTCGCGTACTCCAGTGATCTCCCGCAGTCTCTCATTTCTCATTCGGTCCTTGAGAGTCACTCCGACCATTCTCCGCTCCATCTTCCTTAGTGTGACGTCAAGACGCTCCTTGTCACTTGATCGTAGAGCCCACGTCTCACTCCCGTAGAGCACGGTAGATTTGACGCAGCTGTCGAAGAGACGCCTCTTTGTCTTCATGGGGAGAATGCGGCTGGCGAGTAGATGAGAAAGCTTGCTCCATGCAGCCCAACCCAATCGAATTCGGTGTTCCAGTTCGGCAGAGGGATCAAGGGGGAGAGAGATCTTCCCGCCAAGATAGGTGGCTGAATCAGCGAAGCAGAACACTTGATTGTTGATTACGATGGGCGATCGAGTGGTGGTGCAGGATGTGAGGAGGACTGTCTTGGAAGCATTCACTTCCAGTCCGACTCGAGAGCAGGCCTCTACCAGCTTCCTTAGCATGTTCTCCATTTCGGGACGGTTCTTGGCAATGAGGGCGACATCATCGGCGTACTCCAGATGACAGAGAGGTCTTCCATCAATCCGAAGTCCGCAGTCCTCCCAGTCGATGTCGTCCATTGCGAGGCGGAGGACAGAGTTGAAGAGACGTGGGGACAGAGTGTCACCCTGCCGTACTCTTCTCTTCACTTGCACGGGGACCACATCTTCGTTCACTCTGATGAGGGTCGAAGACGACTCATAGAGGCGCTGAAGAAGGTGAACGAGAGTAGGGTGCACTCCAGCCTTCCAGAGAGCCTGCCAGACGGCACTCCACTCAACTGTATCGAAGGCCTTGGTGAAATCGACGAAACCAAGATACAGGGGGATACTGTATTCATGCGTCCTTTCTGCAAGTTGCTTAATGGCGTGTAAGTTGTCGAGAGTCGAGTGCCCCTTGCGGAATCCAGATTGGGTGAGGGACTCGGACTCATCGAGTGACACTTCGATTCTTTTCATGATCACCCGAGTGATACTCTTCAGGGTGACTGTCAGGAGGGAAATGGGCCTGTAGTTGCTGATGTTGGTAGTGTCTCCTTTCTTATGCAGTAAGGAGACGACAGCTTCAACGAGGCCTTCTGGGACAGTATCACCTGCCACAAGGTGGTTCAGAAGATCGGCCAATGGTTGTGCAAGGAATTCACGTGATAGGCTGAGCATATCAGGAAGGACCTTGTCAGAACCAGGGGAATGGCCACTCTTGAGGTAAGAAAGAGCATCACGACACTCATCAGCCAAGAAGGGTGGAAGGGGCTCGGCAGAGGGAGGAACGGCAAGAGGGAGGACGACAACGGACGTGTAGAGAGTATTGTAGAAGCGCTGGACTTCGCTCGTGGTCGCTTGCTGGGAGAGCGCGCCAGAGACGGGGTCGGGGACGAGAAGACGCTTCCGGGTTGAGTGTAGATCTCTCTGTGCACGAACGATGCTTCTTCCCATGATGGCTGCATTCTTGGCTTGCGTTTCTTTCCTCCGACGAATGTCATCGCAGAGAGCAACACGGGCAGTCTTGCAGGCAATCGAGAAGGAGAGCGCATCGCGAGGGTTTCCTCTGAGAAGGTGGTGACTTGCGATGAGACGGCGAGTAAAGGGGGAGATCCAGGGTGGGACGTGGTGTTTCCTCCAGTTGTTTGTATCCGCGGTCTGGGGGAAAGCGAAGATTGCATAGTAGGCTTCCGTAGCAGACTTGGGGCGCGCAAGGGGAAGAGATCCGAGTAGATTCGAGTCAGCAGTATAAGCGCGCCGATCGAAATCGTAACGCTCCCTGCGACGTTTCTGCTTTGCCTTGCGGGGAAGGGAAAGACACATCCGGACAAGGCGGTGGTCGAGTTAAACTCGAAGTTTCCCACTACTCCACAGTTGACAACCCGCGCGGAAGCAGGGGCAGCGATGAAATCAATCTGGGAGAACCCTACTCTCGTTCACCTTCCTTTGGAATACGGCTTCAGTAATCACTTGCGTAATCAACATATTTTTTCATAATTATTGAAGAAGACGAAGATCATCACAGAGTAGCCACGCCTATGTGCAAGAGATGAAACTCAACTCGAAAATTTATCACCCAAATTCGTGTTGGTATCAATAAGTATTCGCTGATGACTTTCCTATTTTAGTGTAGACATTAATTGTAAAAATCAAAATGCTAGCTCTCGAGCGACTATCTCTTGGTCAGCAGCTTCCCGCAGACGACCATTTTATGTTCCAACATAAAGTCAATGAATCCGGGATTTGTAAACTATTCATTTTAACTCCCCATCACATGCCTTTGCCAAATCAAATATGTTTCGTTCAGTCTGTATGCGATCTGATTATTTACTATAATATTATTGGTCTCACTCGTGGCAAAAATAATTTTCAATAATCGAGTAATTTTACCAATTTGACGCTCGACCACATGGTATGTGTGGTGCACACAATGAAGGTAGTTCCATTGATGCTTCAAGGTCTCCGGCGCGTAAATGGATGGCCAATAATCTACACTATGCTTCAAAACGATCGTAATTGAACGGACAAGTAGGAACATTGATATCGATGAAGTGTATTTTGCGGGAACAATAATTCAAAGCCGGAACTCGAATAGAGTCAGACATATGTAACAAAAATATGTATGTACATGTACATATGTAGCAAAAATCCGCAATGAATTATTTCCATTTGTCTGGGCAAACTGAGACGATGACAAAAATTTGTACTAATTAACTAGTCTGAACTCCTCCAGCACGCCCTCCGTCCATCTATCATGCAGTGCACAAGGGTTGGAATGACAGATGTCGCACTCGTGCACGATCAGACTCAGCGCCTTCTTTCCGTCAATGCTAAACAATGGTTGAGGGGATCAATGCTAAAATATGGTTGAGGGGGGATTCCAGTAAATCCAAACCACTAAATATGTGTAATATTACACAACCAAAATGCGGAATCATCTTCCAGAACCTGATCCCAATAACGGAACCGGAACCGTTAACTAGGCTTGTTCATCAGCGATTTGTTTATAATTTTAATTTGTTTTTATAGGTTTTTACCGGGCAAAACATGATTGATCATCACAGAGTAGTCGCGCGCATGGACAAGTGCTGAAACTCAAGACGACAATTTCGAATACTAATCCATCTGGGTATCAACAAAAGATCATTTGCTGATGCCTTCATATTTCTTACAGTCGAGATTGCTACTAATTCAAAATGCTCACCAATGAGTGGCTCGATCATCTTGGTCAGCAGTTTCTCGCAAACGTTTATTGCATGGTCTGCGATGAAGTAATGAATATGAAGTATGAAAATGAAGTAGATGAAGTAATGACGAAGTAATCAATACTGCAGCTAAACAAACGTAATGCAGATTGTATCTCAAAATTCTCTGTGCTAATTCAAATACGTTCCGATCAGTTGGTTCGTATTACCTGTGCTGCATCACCTAAATAACGGTGGCTTTGTTATTTAAAAAAAAATCGATCGATTGCCTAACCTTTCCAATCTGACTCTCGGCCACATGAACAGTGATATAAAGGAGAGTAGGGTACTCCCATCGAGCCCTCGAGGTCTCCTGTGAGCAATTGAAACACATTCAAATAATTATCGAATTTTTTGCTCAACGTCCATTCTGGACTCGTGTCCCGCCTTCTTATATTCCGCGACTTCGGCCGGAATCGGACATTTAACACTCTGTTGCTTGCGGAAGAGCCTCGAACTTTAGTTGTGCTTAAAAAACAATTTATACTGATTCGATTCCTACGATATTGCTCGAAGTAAACACGAGTCGCATTTAGACTTGGCGATAATAATTTACGCGTTCACATTCGAGTAACTTCCCAAATTATCTTTTGAAATTTAAAGACTGTTATCCGAATTTCGAATTCAACTACACATTTGTCAATTGCAGCACACAGGCTACAAAAAAACGGAGAATTCGCAAATTTGCACGTTGACGATACGTTGAACCATACCACTAAGTAGCTAAGAACTTTGCCATCACAAAAATGCCGAAATTAATCATAAACTTTAATTATACATGATGTCCCAAAATTACCCGGACTCATGTTTATGAGCCCGATTCTCTAATAGTCGAGCAATCTCCAGCACGGTCTGGCACAGTGTTTTTACGGAAATTTGTGAAAAGGGGTTCTCGAAGGTGCTGAACACAATGGTCTACTTCATTTTGAACCAACTCCACCGGTTAAGCCAGGCTGCATGTAGGCACCACCCACAATTCTCCCAATAACTAAGGTACCAATTTATCATTCTAGTTCAAACTTTCACAGAGGCTGAAATTGATGACCACCAATCCACCAATATCAAATTTGCATATCTCGCGATATGAAAAATGCATGAAAAATCAGTTCTCGAATATAAGTCAAAAACTGAAAATACGAACTACACCGGCGGCCCCTCGCTCTGGCGATCATTTTTCGTATACAGGGTATGGTGTTAAAGTTCCGCTCCCTGGAGTTACAATTATTTTTTCCATGCAATTCTTGTACCTTGGCCGCGCAATTTTGCGCGGAGAGTGAAAAATGAAATGAGTTTCACCCTCTCCTACAATAGTCCAAAGCTACAATAACAAAAAATCACGTAGGAGAGAGTGAAACTCATTTCATTTCTCACTCTCAGCGCACAATTGCGCGGCCAAGGCACAAGAATTGCATGGAAAAATAATTATAACTCCAGGGAGCGGAACTTTAACACCATACCCTGTATACGAAAAATGATCGCCAGAGCGCTGGTGTAGCCAGAGCGCTGGTGTAGTTCGTATTTTCAGTTTTTGACTTATATTCGAGAACTGATTTTTCATGCATTTTCAAATCGCGAGATATGCTAATTTGATATTGGTGGATTGGTGGTCATCAATTTCAGCCTCTGTGAAAGTTTGAATTAGATTGATAAATTGGTACCTGAGTTATTGGGAGAATTGTGGGTGGTGCCTACATGCAGCCTGGCTTAACCGGTGGAGTTGGCTCAAAATGAAGTAAATCATTGTGTTCAGCACCATCGAGAACCCCTTTTCACCAATTTCCGTAAAAACGCTGTGCCACAATTTGTTCTACTTTTAGAGAATCGGGCTCTTATCGCATAGTCCGTTACCTTCATTGCGGCCGTTCATTTCGGCAATATCACTAGTATAATGAAGGGCTACTAGACTACATTTGTCGTTGGATTAGTGTCCATTGACCTGCCCGTTATCAAGTTACTACTTGCAGAAACCAGCAATACACTTTTCCTACAGCGTACTCTCACATAGGATCTAAGAGTTGGGTCAGCATTTCTGACCGCGATAGCGCGATCGAACTTTTTTTTGATAAATAGTTTGGGTGTGTCTTCTTCTAGTAGACAGATACATTATCAGCCGGTTTTACGCTTCCGTTGTGACAGTTGGAGTCGAATGCTTATCTGAGTAAGGCTCAAATTGGAATATCTTTCCAAAAACGCATCACTCGATTTTGACACTCTGGAATTGTAATTGCCTAACCCAGTGTATTGTGATGTTTGAAGAGGAGATATAACAGTAAAAGGTGGATTGAGAACGATAGCCTCAATAATTGAGAGCACTTACCAGTGCCGCGGATTCAAAAAAGTCTGGTTCGAAAATTAGTGTGTTGAAAGATGCGTAGCCGGAAACGAAATGAAGGTTAGGTTACTTCCGATAATACTTTATTTCTATTTTAATGAGGTTTCCGTACGATCGAATCGCAATTGACCCTTGATTTTACGATTTTACAAAAACAAATAATGAAGTGCTAAATTTGTTCTACTTTGACGTCTCCTCGGAAATTGAAATAAAGTCGAGACATCTCAATAACATAGATAGTACCTGTTTGACTGTATATATTTAACAAAGAAAGAAAAGTTCCAAAATTTAGATTTTGGAAAGAAGAGGCGCATTTTTACTCCACAAATTCCAAATTCCATTAAAAACCGGCTTTTCAGAGGTTATGGAAATGAGCTGTTTCTCCTTGATAAGGAATCTGCTATGATTCTCATTGTAATTATTAAGTAGTTCTAGTTTTTTGTAGGCTAGCAAATTTGAAAATTGCTGCGGCAATCTCACGTTCCACTTCAACCAACTTGTACAACTATTTGAAATGTTCCAAATGACGTTAATCGAAACCAGCTAGGTATTGCATAGCTCTTGAGCTGGACTATCTGACATATATGCGTGAAACCCTTGCAATCTATTTTAAAGGAGTTAGATTAAAAAATATGAGTCCGTGTAATTTTGGGACACCCTGTAATTTTGATGAAGCGATCAGACAAATAACATTGAAGACAAGAGTGCAAGCCTTTGGTCAATAGTTGAAACTCATTTACTTTTTTTGTAAAAATATGTTTGGTGGAAAACAATGTCGCACGCAACTCCCCACACACAGCCATCGTTGGCTACACGATGAATCGCCTTTAGGTCTCCTTCGAGCAATTGGAAGAATGAATTGTTGTGTATTTGCTTTCAACTGTCACTGCATGCATGTCAAATGTGCTTCAATGTGATCGTAACTGAATTGAAAGAGTATGCAAATATCGATATCGTTCTTGCGTATCTGATTTATTTTTGAGTATTTTTACATCCACTTCAAGCGATTTACGCTTGGTGGTGTAGTGCGGCGAGGCCGACTAATGTTTGGACGAATAATGGCCGTCTAATGTTTGGACTATGTATCAGTGCTGTCCAAGATGCTTCTAGGGAACGATGCATTTCGCGACCGGGGTCACTACCATAATGGGATACAGATATGCGTGGTGTTCATCTAATATGGTATGGTGGAGGAATTGGAGCATAATCGTTCCGTCCATCTTTCAATACATTTAGAACATTCCAGAAACGTATTGAAATATCAATCACATTCGAACACGTCAATTTTAACCTGCCAACTCCAGCTATTAGAAGGTTGATATTCGGTATGCAACTTTCAACAAATTACTGATTACACAGTCATTGCGTTGCTTTTCCGAAGCTTAAATTTACCATCTTTATCCGATAATAACGTGACATCGACAAAAACCGGTTAGAAAAGGTAAAAGAAAGAGTATTTGTTCGTGTGTTATAGATCGGCAATATTTATAGCCCTACTCATCATTTTAGTCTTGTATGAAGGATACGGTAGTTCGATCGGAAAAATCGATCAATACAAATCAGGCAAGATACGGTAAGGTACAGTCACTAACCAATGGAATGAGTGGGATGAGTGAGGGGTGTAAATGGATAGGGATAATGTAATCAGTTTGTGATCGCTAATGGGGTACGATAATCATGATCCTCCGTTCTCTTTCGGAGCCTCAGCCGCCTTTGCTGCCTCGGCTTTCTTGCGTTCTTCCTCCTCTGGAAAATCGACATTTTTAAAGTCAGTTCTCGATAGCAGCTAAGGAAAAAATACCGCACCCTTGGCAGCGCGTTCCTTCCACATCGCCTTGTTCTCATGTAGGAACCTCATCCACGGAGTGGGTATCTCCAGCTTTCCGCAGTAATTAAGCGGCAGGCGTCGAATGGAGGTTGAGCCATTCGAGTTAGACGATCGACCTGATAAGTCTGAGAGGTACGGTAGTCAAAATTCCAGTTGGCGATTGCGAGTGGTTACAGTGATGGTTATTATGCAAGCGTTATTAGTCTACGTCGAAATGCATGGACGACGTCTACTTTATGCACTCAAGTAGCATCTACCGAGTTTCTATAATACTACCGAGAAACAACGAAAGAAGTATACTTTGCGTTTTGTTAGAAGATCAAAGGTCACCGCATCAAAATGCTCACCGGGTGGAAGTGGGGAGAGAGCGGCACTGGGGCTCGTCGACTCAGCGCCCTCTCCTTGCTTGTCTGGTGGGAAGAGCGAGTCGGTCGGGGGCAGGGAGACCTGGAAAACGGAAACTTTTGGTATTTTTACATATAATTATTGTTTTTCAATGACAACGAGCGATCTTCTCATTGTTTTTTAATGAATGTAATACTTTGATAAAAGGTTGAAACGTATGTCAATGGAATCATGATTTGCGCCGTTTCAAATTAATTCATATTTCTCACCAATGGTTCCACCATCTTGGTTAGCAGCTCCCCGCAAACGACCATGGTTGGCTCCACGATGAAGTCAATGAATCCTATAATATTATGTAAATACAGAAAAAAATTCTACAGTAAAGCCGAATCAAATATGCCTCATTCAGCGCGTAATTGTTTGTTTCCTCAATTCGATAATTTAGTCGCGGCAGACTGTGTTACATACAATTTTCATCAATCTTACCGATCTGACTCTCGGCCACGTGCACAGTGTGTCGGTCGCACAACGGCGAGTAGGGTAATCCCATCGACGCCTCGAGATCTCCTGAACCGAATTGATTGCGGAAGCAATTACGCTTAATTGTTGATCGTTTCAAATTTATGTTTCAATGAAATTTGTTAAACATTTATTCACGTGAAGCTTCAATCGATTAGACGCTTCTCTGTGGATTGTAAAATACTATCAGCCATACCCTGTCTGAAGAACTCCTCCAACACTCCCTCAGTCCATCTCTCATGCAGTGCCCAAGGCTTGGATGGATGGGAAATGTCACATGCGTGTACAATCAAACACAGTGCCTTGTTCTTGTCGATGCTGAAATCCGGTTTTGCAAATGACGGAGCCGGAAATCGGCTCCACTCTCGTCGTACACTAGAAACGAACCCTTCCGGCAGCGAGAGCATGTTCTTCATCGTCTTGATCTGGACGAAATGCGTGCTCATGTCTGTAGCGAGAACGATCTCGATGACAACATTGCGGAACTCGCTGAAACATTCAAAGGTCAGAACCGGGAAATACAGAACCGGATAATTCAGGGCCGGAAACCGGCAAATAGCCCTTACCGATACTCCTCCCTCGTCAGATGCTGCAGCACGTTCTTGTCTTCCTCCTTCATGAGACGGAAGCAGGAGGAGACGTGGTGGTTCTCGAGCACGGAACGATCGTTGTACAGCATCGCGTAGGAGGATCTGCAGGAGACGGGTTTTAGAAAATAAGCAGGAACTGTAATTTCGGAACCGGTCAGAAATGGCTGGAATGGAACTAAGAGAATCCGGATTCGGAACTATGTGGAACGTAATGGAACCGTGGAACCGGAACCGGAACCACGATTAAGTGGAACCAAGTGAAATCGTGGTACCCCAACAGGCTTCCAGAAACCGTAAAATAGCTCGCTCACCCGGACTGGATGTGGAAGGAGTTGGTGTGACCGGTATGCTCGTAGTCGTGAATGAGTGCACCGAAAATGACCGCGAACAACTCGAGATCGCCGAGAGAGTTCTGAAACCGGGAAATTATGGAGCCGGTAATTGGATAGCAAGAGAACCGGAAATTGGAGAGCCAGAACCGGGAATTAGAAAGGTAGAGAGCCCGAAAGGGGAACAGGGAATTGGGTAAGTTTATCTGGAAGCCTACTATCCGGATTAATGAGACCGGAAATTAGCACTCACGGCGAGGCCGGTCTGACTGAGCATGAAGTGTGACGATTGAGTGACGTCGGCCGAGTGCATCACGTTATGGTACTGTAATCGCACCACAATGCAATCAGTTGGCGATAGATATTAATTCTACTTTGTGCAATATTGCAGTAAACATTAACATTGAAAGTCTGGCTTCGGAAATGCTAACCGGATTCGACACGCGAGAACCGGAAATTGTAAGACCGGATTTTAGACTGATTACGTACCGGATTATTGTGCTTCGAGTAGCCGATCTCGAGCGCGGTGAGGTAGTTTTCGAGGGCGGAGAATGGAATCTGTACACATATTTTGTCAATATCATTACGCAATAGTTATGGAAGAACTAGACGTATTTTATTTGTCCAAATTAGAGTTCCGGAATTGGGCATAATTGGGCATCTTTTGAATCATGTACACTTATGTTTCATGTGCACTATATATTTCGCATATATAGCGCACATGAAACATAAGCGGAAACGATTCAAAATATGCCCAATTCCGCCCAATTCCGGAACTCTAGTCCAAATTTATTGTATTTCCATTATCCATAGCACGATCAAACCACTGCCTTCCTTCCGTTATTTAGAACTCGAGTGAAGCAGAACACATTACAGCGACAATTTCATTGTGGAAACATTGCGTAGTGTGTTGGTGATAAAGTTCAAATATAAAACGTGAGCGAGCAAGATAAACCTTGAATCTGTCCATGAACCCGTATCGATTGAACAGCTCGAATCCGACGTATTTGAGCGCGTGTCCCTCGGAGACCTAAATGTAGTAGTCAATTGCAGATTCATTTTATGTTTTTTTTGAATAGCCTAGGGATCGCTTCTTGCGGTATCACTGTACGGTGCTATCATAGTTACTGCGATTACACACGTTTGCATACATGGCAGTAATTTCTTGCCAATCGAAAACTAACACAACAAATTGTTGGATCACTGTAAAGGACATGAAATTGCGCAAATTCACCTCGTTAAGCCGGAACGAGTCGAATGACCACGAGTTAACATCCTGCACCTGCAATTTGCATATTGATTTTACTAATTAAATTATTTTTTAATCAAAGGCATTATTTTTTTTTGCATTTTGGTGCCGCATACAATTGGGGAGCCATTTTGCCTCACATTTTGAGTACTGCATGAAACATATTCGTATGGGGATCAATACATTTTAAATCTGTAGTTAATATGCTACTTGTTCTTAATTGCTTAATTAATAATTTGCTATAAATTAATAAATTAATACATTAATTGCTTAATTATTACCTTCATATACTCCGCGACTTCGGCCGGGATCGGGCACTGCACGCTCTGTTGCTTGCGGAAGAGCCTGGAACTTTAGCTGTTGTTAAAATACATTTTAGTCTTAATTGCTTAATTAATAAATTACTAATTAATAAAGTCTGATTCGATTTCGACGATATTGCTCGAACTGTACACAAGTGTCGAGTTTATGCTAAGAGATTATGCGATTCACGCATGCACGAAATGCTGGTCACCGTCACATCAATTTCCCTCACTCTCTCTCTCGACAGGTCGAGGAAAGTGTGGGAAATTGAGACACTGTCGGTTTCTTGAAAAAAATACACATTTGCCTAAAAAGACATGCATTCTGCGAAAGTAGTTATGAATTACTCATATCGAACTCTGGTAATGCTTACTTGTCGAAGAAGATTCCCGTGCGAATAGCGTTCGCGACCGATTTGAACTTTGGCTTCTCCCGTTTCTTGCCCGCATTCTGACGTGTGAACGTGGCAGCCAGCCATTCTCGAACCTGAAAATGAATTTATTTTGATGGGAAGTCAGTAATTATTTCGTTTTTTTTAAAGGGCGAGTGCTGACTACATTAGAAATGTCATTTGTACACTATTATGTTCTGTAATTGAAGCATATTTGATAAGTGCTCGACAATTCATAAATATTGGATAATCGGCCTGTTTAATCTGTCAGAAATGTGCGAGAAAAAGTTGCGTAAAAAGTTCGCGAACTTCTGATTCTCTCCATTTCGCATGCTCTCTCTCTTTCTCTAACCAGGTCGATGAAAAGTTCACGAACTTTTCGACGAACTGTGTTCGAAAATCATACTTTTCTTTTGTTTTACTTACTTTTATAAACTATTTTTGCTTTTAACTTATGATTTCTTATAATGACAACCTTCCCTTAGCTGGAATAGCTTCAGAATACAACGTAGTGAAAGTAAACAGGGTTGGAGTATTTTTTTCGAAAATGGGTCACCACTTTCCCCACCCTGTAATGTCAAGCTATTCCATCAGAGGGAAGGTTGTTCTTATACGCAGTCATAAGTTAAGAGCAAAAATAATTGATAAAAATAAGTAAAACAAAAGAAAAGTACGAATTTCGAACGAATTAATGCCGGTTTTTAACGAACTTTTCAAGGAGCTGCGTGAAAAGTTAGAGAAAGGCGAGAGAGCACGCATTCTTGAGAGAGGGAAAAGGAAGTAAACAATCACTGCTTCCTTTTCCCTCTCTCAAGAACGCGTGCTCTCTCGCCTTTCTCTAACTTTTCACGCAGCTCCTTGAAAAGTTCACGAACTTTTCGACGAACTATGTTCGAAATTCGTACTTTTCTTTTGTTTTACTTATTTTTATCAATTATTTTTGCTTTCAACTTATGACTGCTTATAAGAACAACCTTCCCTCTGATGGAATAGCTTGACATTACAGGGTGGGGAAAGTGGTGACCCATTTTCGAAAAAAATACTCCAACCCTGTTTACTTTCACTACGCTGTATTCTGAAGCTATTCCAGCTAAGGGAAGGTTGTCATTATAAGAAGTCATAAGTTAAAAGCAAAAATAGTTTATAAAAATAAGTAAAACAAAAGAAAAGTATGATTTTCGAACATAGTTCGTCGAAAAGTTCGTGAACTTTTCATCGACCTGGTTAGAGAAAGAGAGAGAGCATGCGAAATGGAGAGAATCAGAAGTTCGCGAACTTTTTACGCAACTTTTCTCGCACATTTCTGACAGATTAAACAAGCCGAATATGTTTCATTTTCGGCACATCAGGTGTGTTCCGATTTTTATTCGGTAAAATACACACACGTAAACCTCGGCCTCTAGTAGAAGTGATTAGATTATTTTTCCGCCGTTTTCCATTCTACAACTGGAGAGTCCCAGTTCCGTGATAATGAAGCTTATTTGGGATTTTCTTCGCCGTACATTTTGCAACAAAACAAACAACAAACACGAAACCAAATTGACTACATTATATCCCGCAATAAGTCAATAATACAAGATGTGAATGTGGTCGGTCGATTCAACTTTACAACCGATCATCGACTAGTTATGGCTCGTCTGAAAGTTCTGAACAAATCAAGGAGGTTTTACAATCAGCCTCGCCCTCTTCTGCAATTTGACCGAACACTGTTTACAAGAAAGATCATTTCGAAGTCTAAGGATGACTTCATGTGCTACAAGAAGATCACATGCACTATAGGAGAAATCGCACACGACTCAATGGTTCCGAGGCATCAAGACGAAAGATTTTCAAAGACGACAAAGGATCTATTCGAGAAAAGGAGGCGTATTAGAGATGTCACACCAAATGCTCATAATCGGATTGACTTTTGCCAGACAAACAAACTACTAAGATTCTCTATAGCCGAAGATCTGCGAAAGAAGCATTTGGAAGTGGTGAGAGAAGCTGTTAGATACGGGTACAGTACACGAAGAGCGCTACGATCGTCGCAAATCGGAAATACTCAAATGAATCAGCTGGAAAAGCCCGATGGTTCTATCGCCTACTCCAAAAATGGCTTAAGACATGTTGTGAAATCTTATTATGATGATTTATTTGCAAGCAGACAAAGACCGTCTAGAGTGACGTGTAAATCAACTGAAACCTTCTTGCCTATTCTCAAAAGTGAAGTTGAATGCTCAATCAGGAAATTGAAGAATGGCAAGTCTCCTGGCCCAGATAAGATTACTGCATAAATTTTGAAGAGTGGAATTGATATAATCTCCCAACCTCTTACTTCATTATTCAACGAATGGATCGCCAAGGAGGAAGTGCCCGACAATCTCTCGAATTCACTCATTTCACTCATATTCAAGAAGGGGAATCAGTTAGATATCACAAACTACAGACCGATAGCGTTGCTAAATCTGATCTACAAAGTTTTTACATCCACGATCGATACACGAATAGAGTGTACGTTAAATGCAAGCCAAACTCACGATCAAGCCGGATTCAGAAGGAATTATTCAACACTTGATCACTCCTTTACTATAAGCGAGATTATAAGCAAATGGAATATGACTTTCCCTGTTTCATGGTCTTCATTGACTATACCAAAGCGTTTGACAGCATCGAATTCGGTTCGGTTTGGGCAGCATTGTCAAAACAAGGAATACATTCTAAAATTGTGAACGTTATGAGAAATGTGTACAACAAAAGTCAAGTATGTGTGAGATTGGGCAAGGAAAAAGTTCCTATTGACATAGCAAAAGGTGTCCGACAAGGAGACCCACTATCCCCTCATTTATTCAATGCAGTGCTGCAAGCATGTTTTAGTGAGCTGAACTGGCAGAATTACGGAATAAATATAGATGGAAAACGGTTGAACAATCTCAGATATGCGGATGACGTCGTATTGGTTTCTCATTTTGCGCAAGAAGCTCAAACAATGATAGATGATCTATGCACAGCAAGCAGGAAAGTCGGTCTCGTTATAAACAAGAAGAAGACTGTTGTTATGTCAAATCGAAACCAGCCACGACTAATCGCTGACCACGAAGCTCTGAAATACGTCAATTCTTTCATCTACCTTGGAATACGCGTCTCTTTTGATCAATGCCTAATGCAAGAAATTAATCGCAGGATCGGAAGTGCATGGAGAGGGTTTAACCGGTTTCACGAGTTCCTCACGAACAGAAAGATTGAAATGGGACTGAAGAGACGAGTGTACATGATGTGCGTTGTGCCAGCTCTGTTATATGGATCTGAACTATGGAGTCCGACGAAAAAGATACATACTCGGCTCATTGTAGCACAGCGTAGTATGATGCGGAAAATGTGCGGAGTAACAAGATTGGAACGCCGAACGAATGATTGGCTGTCTCTAAAAGTCCCTCTCCCAGATATCCGAGCACAGGCAATGGAAAGGAAATGGTTTTGGGCCGCAAGACTGGCATATATAAATGACGACAGATGGACAAAACGTGTGATGGACTGGTCTCCGTACGATCGAGCCAGGCCAATTGGCAGACCAAAAACAAGATGGAAGGACGAATTTGTGAAGCAACTTGGAGCTAATTGGGGGAGCGTTTGCACAAGAGACCCCGATAAATGGAAGAACTGTATCATCCACCAGGCCCAGACCTTGATCAATGGATAAATAATGATAATGATAATGATAAAGAACATTTTGCATTAAAAATGTTCATGTTCACCTCATCAGGTACAGTTTCCGGCGTGACTTCTGCGAGGTCGTCATCTTCGTCGCATATCCGCCTGGAATTACATTCCAGATTTTAATTAATTAATTAGTTTTAGCATTTTTCCCCTTCGTTCCAATGCACATGGATTCACAACTTTGAACTGCATCTGAACTGTATCCATATTGGGGGGATGATCATTGGCTCGTTGCATTGTGTATTTCTTATTTTAGGCCCCGGATTGAAAAAAAAATTAAATTTACGATTATTCGATCGATCTGAGGCTTCCCCACGCACCCGTTCAATCATCCTGAGTGTTCCCCCTTTAGATGTATTATGACGCGTTACTATAACTCGTTTCGCGAAAATATAGCTACTTAACACTATCTGAAATCTGCGCAAACTGCGTCACGAATGTTAATGCGAATGAAATTTCGCGACCAATCGGAAACGGAAATCGCTTGAAATTCGCTTGCAATTTCCGTACGAAACAGCTATGAGTAACAGCTAGTGTTATTGACAACATCCACTAACTAACTATTCGTGCTTTACACGCTCTCTCGTCGGCTAGACGGAGCGGGATAGCATTCCAAATTTGGAGAATCAGAGGTGATGAGCGACAGTTTTGGTGATTTCAGATGTGTGTTTGTTGCATGTTGTGCCGCCTTCATATTAGGGTTGGCTTCGTGGGAAAAAAGTCTCCTCATTCGGGGCACTCTATCGCCAAACTGATCAGTTAGAGAGCATGCCGAAAGAAGATAATCATGTCCCGCGAAACCAACTCTACTTCATATGTAGGGAATGCACAGGAAGCCTCCCTAATCGATCGTCTTTCCCCTAGATGGAATGCACAACCGAGTCAACACGCCAGGTTGTAGGGGATCGCGTGACTACAGCGCTAAACGCATGCCGGAGTACCCAAAAACGCTTCCTCTCTCATCTCGTTCTCCCTATCTTCTCTTTTCTCAGAGGGACATTTGAGGCGGACTTTCAATCGGAGGAGATTAGGTCACAATTTGGCCCAGAAGCCTCAATAAGCCATGAGATTTGACGTATGGACTCAGGGATGGCGTCATAAGCGGGGAAGGAGGAAGTACACTAATTTCCTAGTGATTTCAGCGTGGTTTCCTGGATAGTTATTCTGTCTACTTTCATATAGTTATAGTTATTAGATAGTTATTAGCTACAGTGCTTGTGAAACGTTGCCAAAAGTAGTACAAATCACTAAAGTGAGAGATGCTAATAGCGCGGTAGGAGGAAGTGTACTAATTTCCTAGCACAGCAATCTTCAACGTTTGATCTCGCACATCACTTATGGACGAAAATGAACAGAAAATAAGCCTTAATGGAAATGTGCGTGTATGGGGAGGAAACTGAGTCGTAATTCAGCATTGGTTACTTTTGCGCAACGATAGCCGGCCACTGGTTGCTCATGGAATTCCAAGCAGGGATGGCTTGGCAAGAAACGGTCTCTTCATACTACACACTCTCTTGCCAGTCTGTTTGGTTATAGAGTGTGTAGTTTGAAGAGAGTCATTTCTTGCGAAGCCATCCCTAATTCCAAGTTATGACATTTTTTTTAGAATCAGGTCCGGTCCAAGATCCTCATTAGAACTGGCCGAAATTTGATATTATTTTCACTACATGAAACATATTTGATTTGAGAACGACTTTAAATCACATAATATTAGTCTCAATTAATCCAATATTATCCAATTTTTAATGAAGGCGATAGCAACTGCGTACTCTTTCTTTTTTGCGGAGCGTTGGTATAAACATCAATATGCCAACCTCGTTTCGTCCATATACGCGGTTTCGAGCACAAGCGCGGCATATTCGATGTTCCTCTTAAGGTCCTCGAGTGGTAGCTGACCCGAGTTCAGTTGGTGTAAAATGTACCGGAGCCTGGAAGTACTCATATTTCTATATTTGTATTTGTTTTGTCGTGGAATTTTCCTCAAATATGTTTGAAATTTCCCCTGTAAACCGACCCTCACCTCGTGTTTTACATTTTCGACCCCGTTAGCTCTTGAACAAATTTTCAATGGGTACAAGGAAATCGAGCGTCGAAGTACTTGACTTCAAGTGCTATCGATTTTCGCGCTTTTTTCGACTAACATTCTGATAATTAGGCCCACGACACTTGAGACGTAAGCTCTTGAAAATATCCATCAGACGTGCTAAAAACGCCACTTATCTCACTGATATCAAGGGAATTACTGGCTAATTTGCGAATTATACACCTACTCAACAAAGCTGATCGTAACCATCAGTTTTTGAATCATATCTTCACGCAAATTACCGGGAAATTTGTAAATTACACACCTACACTAAAATCTTTTCTTATCCTAACACGCATAAATTCCTAGCCAATTCGCAAATTACACACCTGCACGCGTGTTTGCGCAGTACGAGCTGGTAAAAGCCGAACGTATCTCCTACGATCATCATTGTGCGCAGATCCGGTGCCGTCGTGTATCTCCGTGCGTGCCGGACCCCTCGGTGGTGCCGGCGTGTCAATCACCAATTGCCCGCCCACCCGTTGGAGTTCTCGAGAAGTGTGTACAGGTGAGGCTTGCGGTGTAGATCTCCTTGTGCACCGGTGTTCTTCTCAAATTGGGCGAAGTAACGAGTGCGGAAGCAATCGAAGACGAGGAAACTCGTGAGCGGGTGTTCTTCTCTAATTGCGGGAACTTGGGGAAATGACGAATTGCGCTACCTACGCGATCTCTAAAAATAGGAAAGACTAATATTGGAAATGATGATGGGAAAGCGTGGAAGTATGACATTATGGATGAAGAGAATCACGCATTTACCTGGTTATTTTTAGCGCATTTAGCTGGATAAACAGAAAGATTAGGCCTTATCATCACGTAGACTAACTACACAAAGCAAATATAGATCTAGAGATCAAAGATCAAAGAATCAAGCAACACATTCGCACGTCAATGCCTAAAATCAGCCAAAATATGCCTAAGGCTACAGCGGCTGGGCGGAATTCGGCGGATGAAAGCTGGTGCTTAGTATGAAGAAAAAGCCCCGAGAAGAAATATTTGGAGGAATGGGCGAGGGAAGATTGGGAGAGGAGAGGGGGGGGGGGGATTCACTCCTTGAATCCACACTGAGTTTCCGTGACGACGCCGCATTTGAAGAGGAGGCGAGATGAGGGAGGGATGAGATGGGGGGAAATCGAGAGATGGGAGCGGAGAGATTCCGCTATGGCTGTCGGTCTCCTTCTTTTGCGTGCTATATGAGCTAGCTATGCCTGAGGGAGGAGAGAGTGAATATCTTCCTTTTAGCGGTTGTAGCTAGCTGATATGCAGAAAAAAAACTCGAAGGTGTGCAGATAAGCAGGGGACCAGTCATTCTATTTTAACACAGTAAGGGAAATGAATAAACGTTGGCCCTAATTAAGAACTCGACATCATGCAGAATTGTCAAGTGGCAATTAGTAGTGAGTGAAGGATTCAACGATCTAAACGACCACTTCTCTTTATCATCAAGCGTAGAAGGCGTCATTATCACTCCTAATTTCCCCAGTTTATCGCCTTTATTATCATCGTGGGAATTATTAGTCTATCGAAACTTGCACTTATAGCTAATCGAAGAAGAGGAATAGCTACGATTTCAGATGTTCGAGGAATTACAGAATGCAAAATGCGAGCGATCATATCCTCACTGCGCACTTTCTCTAGTGGATGACCGATCACAGTGTGGGAATCACGAAGAAAATGTGAAACTCGAATTCCCTAACTCGAATTGGAGAGGAATGATGGTTATGTATGAAGAGAAATCAAGATGATGACGAGTCTGAAGTGGTTTATTATCCTAATTGTTCTTTCATCGATTTTCATAGAATCATCGCCTCACCGCGGAACTCGACTAGGGATGGCTTGAAATCATGTTCAGCCCACGCTTTTGGGGAAAATGAAGAAAGCGTGTTGTCACTTCTCTAACTCTAGTGGGATGATGATAATGTGTGAATATGAATCAAGATGATTACAGGTCTGAAGTGGCGTATTATCCTAATTGATTGCAGGCGATTTTCATAGAATCATCGCCTCACCGTGGAACTAGACTAGGGAGGGCTTGAAATAATCATTATTTCAGCTATGTTTTAGGGGAATAGATGTTGTTTATTTCGCGCGCCTGAAACTTACAACAAAATTCAAAAACAATTTCCCCTTAAGAGAACCCTCTCCTTTCCCGCTCCACCCTCTCCACGCCCACTCCTTTCCCCGTAATTTTTTGAATCCTTACACTATACTCCCTGACAGGGACCATTTTAGCCAAAAAAATATAGTTTGATGCAACCCACTTGTCCAGCGCTTCTAATCCCGGGCCATTGTCGTAGACTTTTTGCACTCGTGCAGAACCTGCAATGAAATGTTGTATTATTGTTATTTTTTTATTGAAGTCGCCAGCATCGAACACATCACTATCATTCCCCTTTTACAGGTCTTGTGATACATTTGAAACACAACGAATTTTGCTAAAAGGAAAAAAAAATCGAGAGAAAATAATGAATCTCACCCGACGCTACGGAATCGCGCTTAGCCAAAGTGAGCGGCCTCGTCGAATCGACTGAAATGATCTCATTAATTAATTAGGTTATCAATCAGTTATTTATCCACCTCATTGCCTCTCTTTTGGCCCCATTTGTCAGCGATTTATGAATTTATGATTTCACTACCTGTTGTTCCAGGGCATCAGAGTGATTGACACATTACTCATCGTTGCCCTCCCACACGATATAACGTTTGCCCTAGACAGTTGCTACTAGGGTTGACAAAACGAACGCCGAACAGCTATTCGAAACACACGTAGAATGACTCTGATTGCGAAAACTACGTGCGGAATGATACGAACAGTGATTCGAAATCACCCTCGATCGACTCACATTCCGCAATGAATGAAAATTGGGGTCTGTCTCACTTAATTTCGTTCTGTCACATTGAAACATATCTGAATCTTTTTTTTCAAAGTGTGAAAGTCGATAAAATGTGATCTATGTTTTATATATTCCACTTGAAACATAATTCAAACAACTCCAGATTCGATTTTCATACCAATTCATTACTCATCGATTCGAACAATGAAATTGATTCGAACTCGATTCGAACACTCCTTTGTTCGACTCTTATTGCGCAATGAACGCAATTTGAATCCCAGAGATTGCGCATTATATTGAAAATCATTTCTCGATACGAACTGTTCGTTGTTCGTCTTCGTTTCGTCAACCCTAGTTGCTACTACGTCATAGCTCAGATCTCTGTTTCATATTTTCGTCATTGCCCTTTCACTTCATGCAATTTTCTCACTCCAAACGATGAATGGATATTGCATACTATGCCCTATTTCCGAAGTGTTTTAACTCTCGTCCAAACGATGACTCAACATGTCGGAAATTCGCGGTGCATGGCATTGTCCCGGCATCAAATGACAGCAATAAAGAAATTGGTTCATTTATAACTTACCGAAAAAATCACAAAACAAATCGAGCTGATCACGAAATTCGCTGGTTACATGGCCATATTTATAAGTTTATTGTTCCTAAGGGCTTAGGAGGAGTAAAGGCAAACGCGCGCCGGAAACATGTTTCAATGAGAGAGAGAGAACTCTCTTCAAGTCGCGTGATATCTCGCTCGTTGCATGAGCTTTCCCTGATTTGGCTCCCTGCCAACTACCTATAGCTCTGTTCGGAATGGAGATATCAATGTGAAAATTTTGGTGTTTCTTATCGTTGGCAGATCTAGGCCTTTCATATGAGAGCTTCACAAATGGAATTTTGCCTTTACTCCTCCTTTAAATATTTATTGAACAATTAGGAATAAGGTTAAAATAATGATTAACTCCGTTGAGGACGTACACCAAGCTTTAATTCCTGAACATGCGAATTACCTGTAACATTGTTTGGGTGCTGTTAACCCCAATTTACGCCAGTATTGTTTCGTCGATATTGTTTGGATATCACGTCTCCAGGGTCTCCTCAAGCGTTGATTTGCGACGCAGCTGTTGCATGATCGAAGTGGTTTCAAAATGTGTGAACTCAAGACGATAATAGCATGTCCAGACAGTTCCTAAGAGCGCCATCTATTTTCAGCACCTGTGCCCTTCCTATGTCGATGCATAGCTTTTTCAAGATCTATTCAAAACCGATAGGCTGCACTGACATTTGCCCCCGTACGTCTCCAGAGTCTCCTCGAGTGTTGATTTGCGGCGCAGCTGTTGCAGCGAGGGTGAGGTAGAGAAAGAGGTGGAGGCCCGAGTGGGCGAGAGTATCGAGGAGAACACCAACATAACTGAAGCGCAGACGTCGTAAAGCTTTTAGGGCGCGAAGAAGAGCAAACTTGACATGAAACACGAATCAACATTGTTTAGAGTGATTTACTCTCTATTGCTTCGCGCTAATGAGATGGTCGAGTTAGTATAGTGAATTTGTATTTTTCAAATTCTAAAATCTTTGTATTTTCCAAATTCTAAAATTATATTATGTTGCAGCGAGGGAGAGGTAGAGGCAGAGGCCCGAGTGGGCGAGAGTATCGATGAGAACACCAACATAACTGAATCACTATCTCGGCTTTGGACAGGAAATTGGTTCAGTTACGAGCCAACAATTAAAAATATGAAATATCGCAAGCATAAAGAAGGAAATTTGTGTAGACTTTAGCATCAGATGAGAAGACAGGAACAATCAATTAAATGAAGTAAAATTTCGTTCAGAATTATTGATTATTCACTTGCAACCTCACGGATATCGGTTTCGTTCTCTACGCGCTCATTTTTACGAATGTATGAAACACAACTTGATCTAGGCAAAATTTGGAAAGTAAAATCTCGCTCGCATATTTTGCTGGAAATCACAAATAGATGAGGAGGCGCATTCAATCAGCTAGAACGCACTTGAGAACATAGCTGAGTGAAAACGAGGTCTCTCAATATTACGCGCTCTCTCGTCTGTTTTTGACGGCGAGAGGTCGTGGGTATGGATGGCTTTGCAAGATATGGATCTCCTCATTCCTCGTGCTATCTTGCTGGTCAGGCTGATGAAAGATCTCACAGAATGAGGAGAGATGTTTTGTCAAGTGAGAAATTCAAGCATTTCTCAAGATTCCGAGCAATCCGCACAAGGGTTGTATATCATAGGATGAAATTGCTTGCGCGACACGAGAGTTTATGCATTACCGAGCAGCGAGAGTTCGAGAAATGATACGATGCTCTCTTCATTCTGCACACTCTCTCGTCGGAAACAGATTACTTCGAGAAACGAATAGAGTTATCTTATTAGACTTATTAGACGGATATGTTTCAGGCGCGCTACATAAAGAAAAGCTCATCCTCAAAATACAGCTCCTGAAACATATTCGGAAATGAAACATGCGTTTTCCAATAAGAGAACTCTAGAAATAACGAGGTTATCGTTTATCGAACTCTCATAGAAACATCTCACTTATCATAACAAATTCAAGAAGCACTGCATAAAATGTGAAGAAGTGTTTTAAAACCAAAATTCAATGCATATTTCGGCGTGAAAAGTGAAAAGTTAGGAAAACAAGGCAGCGGATCCCCCGAGAAGGCGCGCTGCCTTTGTGTAACTACTGCAGCTAACAAGCCGCAGCGAGACATCAACAACAAATCATTTTAGAGGGGCGAGAAAAGAGGAGCCAACTTGACATGGAACACGAAATCGACTGGGAATTTTATAGAGTTCGAAATATGAGATAGTCGTCGACTGGGAATTTTATAGAGTTCGAAATATGAGATAGTCGTCTCTTCATTTCGTGCACTCTCTCACCGCTCGGCCGGTCTAGAGAGTGTGCGAAATGAAGAGACGATTATCTCATATTTCGAACTCTAAAATTTTAGCTAAATATATTGTCACTATACTGCTATACATGCAAGTCCGTTTTTCAAAAATATGGTCAATAACTTGATAAACGCGTCTAGAAATGGTTATGTGAAGACTTAGCACACGAAAAGACAGCAAAATAGTTCCAGGAACTAGATATAACTTAGTTATTCGAAATTCTGCGTTCAAGACTAGACTTAGGGTTCTTCTGATAGTAAGAGAAAACAAAGTAATATTTCAGTCTCGTCACTAAACCAGTATAAGTGGACACGTGACCGGAACTGAAAGGAAACGCGTGTCGCCCTAGGGTAGACTTACTTAATGGCGCCTTAGGAAAAGTATTTCTGCTACGGAAATCGCCTGACCTACACTATCAAATCACGCATCGAGATTGCAAAAAGAGACAGTAAATCAGACTCTGGAATCTAGAGAAATACGGATGAAAGGGCAATAAACAGATAAATATCAGATTTAGACTTGAACGAATTGGCACAAATTGCGGTGAAAACGTGGGAATATTGAGCGCGCGGAAGAAACTTTCGCGTGGTTGCGATTTTCACTTTGAAATTTCGCGTTGTGACTGAGGGAAAGAGTCCACCCTCTGAGTCTTGGAGTAGTGCGACAATGCACAGGGACTCATCACTTCTTATTTTAAGACGAGAAGAGGCGAGAGAGTGTGTAGCACGAGGAGAGTCCTCTGCGACTTGTGTTGTTTGTATCGTTTGACGAGCCTCTCGCGTTTCGCAGTAATCTCTTACTCGTTTCTTTATCGTTGGCCCTCTACTGATGAGAGAACAATTATCTCTTTTGATCTCTTCATTTGAAACACTATCTAATCTGCAGATGAGAAGGCCCCTCTCACGCTTTTCACTGGCTCAAGATAGAGCAACCCTGACTCTCTCAAATTTGCGCACACTCTCGTTATCTCTGCCTCAGCGCTTAAGATTTCCGTTGTCCCTCTGCCACAACGCACTCCACGCTCTATCACTCTCTCTCTAGTCGACTAGATGAGAATCGTCGAGTAATTGCGCCCCGGACCCACGAACACATGTCGTCTGATTTCCCGGTGATAAGGAAACGAGGGAACTGATTCCGGGTACACCATGAACCAAAAATAATCCGCTATTTCCAGAGATCTTTTCACCCATAAAATTGAGGGATGAGTTTGCAAAAAATATTGTTACATTGCTTTGTCAGACTTCGGCCCATGCCGATTTCTCAGTTGGGTTAAGTTTCTCTCTGTCCAAGTAGCGAGAGAGTGTAGGGAATGAAGAGAGCAGAGTACCGCGAACTCTACTTCCCAGGCGTCTCAGCTGAGCGAAAGGACACTAGGACAAACTAGATTCAATTCCAATCCCAAGCCCTCTCCTATCTTTTCCTCCCTTGATTGGCCGGAGAGTTCGTCTGAGGACATGCTCTTCATTTCTACTGTTCTTTCTCGTCTAGACAGCAGGGAGATCACGAGAAATTGGGAAATCGAGGGAGGGCTGATTGCCCAAGCGCGTCACGCCTCACAAATTTCTCGCACTAAAATTTTTGCTGAGCGAAATAGCTCGAGAGAGGTTTATGAGCTTTCCTGGCTGCTATGCAAAGGAATGCGCATTTTGCTCTTATAATCGATGGATGATGGATAAGTAAATTAGTAACTCACACTCATCATCGTCACATAATGAATCGAATTCAGCGAGCATTTCTAGCCGTTGGAAGCGTCAGTTGAAAGCCCAGAAGTTGAGGCCGTGTCGCGGGTCATGACAAGTGAATTTTTCTCGCGCTTGGCCCTCTCTCGAGGGTATTCTCCCTCTCCCTCGCGCCCTTGTCATGTTGAAATCGCGCTGTTTTCGTATCCTCGCTTTCATGCGAGAGCTTGAATTAGGGATGGCTTGGCAAGAAACGGTATATTTATACTACATACTATCTCGCCGGTCTGATTGGTGAGAGAGTGTGTAGTTTGAAGAGAGTCATTTCTTGCGAAGCCATCCCTAGCATGAGTGGACTGCTCGGATCTAGTCTTTGAAAGTAGAGTTCGCAAGTGTCAAGGAAACTGTTGTTTCCTCGCCACAATTTTGTTCATGTGGCTACATTATAGTAGGAAATGTGCATTGATCAAATATCCCATATCTTTCAAGTATCCAAACTTCCAAGTAGCCACATTATCTCAATAATGTGGGAACTGGCGAGACATGTGGGCATTGTGAAGAGAATCTCAATTTCAGCCGTTTTTCAGTTCACCCGAAAGTGATTAAAGAGTAATCCCAATTCCGTAATTCACAAGATCATCATTTTTGTTGTTGTTGTGTTTACGCACCAAGACCCCGCACATCAGCGAATTCTGCATCAATAGGTCGATAAATGCAACTAGTAAAACATAACTCCAGTGGTCTACTCAAGAATTTAGCGAATATTCAGGGAATGCGATCTGCGGATAAACCTACATGCTTCAGCACAGTACTATGAACACCGGCGGACGATTGTGCCCTTCTCCAGTGGTTTCGGAGCAGATCGTTCAATTGGCCTACTGGGTCTATACTTCGAAAAAAATAATGATAATTGTTTTGCTTGTCATCCGAAAAGTTTGTCATCCGACAGTAATTGTTAGACATAGTGCCTTCAGTGCGTTCAGCCTCAGGTCAATAACCTCACATCATGTATTCGTCAAAAAGTTTTTTTTTTTTAAATTTTTAGTTTAACAGTGTAACCCTGGAGGAATCAGATTGAGCCTCATTGCTCGTATTATGGGAAAGTGGTGAAACACACACATATTTCAGAAATATGCTCCAAATTAAAAAAAACCCTATACACTTTGAGTTACATTTTCGAAAGGCATTACTCACCGTCCATGCTCCTGCCCCGCGCGCGCACCCATCGTTTCACGCGTTTATGGAGGCATCCACAACATGATACTGTGGCTGCTGAGGTCGAAGCGATTGAATCCGTCGTCGTCGAGGTGGCCAGGGAAGGAGGAGAAAGCACGAGCGATTTGGTCATCTGATGGTGGCGTCGGATAGGTGCGATACGATAAGAGTACTGTAGAACAAATCGGCGCGATATATACTGCAATGTAAGTCCAGCGCAATAGAGGAGGGCACGGAAGAATGAGTAGTAAAAGGAAGGATGAACGACATATTGAGAATCTTGTTCAACTAGACGAGGAAGAAATGGAACCGTAAATAAATTGGTCACTGCTGAATCAATAGACGCGGTACGGCGCGTTTGATATGAGGCAGGAAACAATAAATACGGTGTGATTAGCGGATCTATGGATAGCTCCAACCCCGAAGAATAGCATAGACGCATGCGCATGACCAGTGAGACAGCGTCCTCCGATTAGAATCACCATATTATGAGGAACTATGAATGAGAGAAAACCGGGCGTGTAATTTGATTATGAGGATCAAAGGGAGCCGCGATAGTAACGATGTGGTCTAATCAAGTGATTAGAGTGATGGTAAATTTAGAATTTGTGCGCAAAACGTAGCGGAAATAGACTGAACAATTGTTTTTAGGAGACGAAAGCGATCAACATTAGTCTCCAGGTTAACATTCAAGCATTTACTACCCAGTGAAACATATCAACAATTTTGAAATAGCCATTTCCATTCGTTCGCTCTAATATGGCTCATAAGGAAAAGGGTGATCGAAGAAGTGAGTAACAAGCTATTGTATTACTTATTCTGTAACAACAATCACCTGGAATACCACGAGTTTTATGATGTTGTTGACAAGGATAAATCATGGTTGGCAAGAACCAGGTAAACGCACAATTAGCGGGAGAGGCAAGAGTTGTGCCTGGAGCCTCTAAAACTGAAATAACAACTAAGTAGGTACGCTCACGATTATAGTTCTATTATTGGAATCTTATTGGAATGAGTTGCATCATTTTCATATGTGTTTCACGTGCACTGTATATCAGAGGTTTTCTGAGAGATTGGATGAAATAGCTATATAGTGCACGTGAAACATATATCAAAATGATGCAATTGATTCCAATAAGATTCCAATAAGAGAACTCTACTCACGATTCCAGTTCATATCTCAGTGAACTAGTCAATGTCCAAAAAAAGAAAGTTAGATCGAAGAAGTCAGATCTACGAACTATGAAAGTTCTTCGAACCACTGAACCGCTGACTAAAACCGACCAATGCTGGTTAGTCAGGCTCAAGTAACACAATTTGCAAGGGAGTCTCGAGGAGAAACCCTCTAGAGGCTGAGGGGGTTCCGCGTATCTCCAGTCCTCTCTCACTCGCATCTCTGACTGAGAATATACTAGGGGGAAACATGAGAATTTCGGAGAGTCGCTGAGGATTTTTTAAAAGAAACAAGACTGATTTGTACACGCGATTCGATTGTGGAAAGAGTTTCAGAAACGAACTTTAATTTGATGTATATCGTTCGCTCGAGCACCACGTTTAGGGGCATTGATGAGAGCAAGAAACTCCTGTATTACAACTTGTGAATTTACGGTACGAAACTATATTGAATTATAAACAAAGCGATTGCACAATGTAAAATAATGTTTGATATGTATGATGTTTCAGGAATATTTAGACTGTGTCGACTAAAATATCATCTGGCGAGAATTCTAAGATCTCGAAGATCCCGCACTTTCTATGCATGAATGGGATGAAGATAAAGAAGTAGGTACAGTGATACCCACGATTAGTGCACTGTTAGCTGTTAGTTGTGGCGCAAAGAGCAATAGTCTCGATTAGTCGATTCGCACTAGAATTTGAAATTTGTATCTTCATTTCCTGAATTCTATACTCGGTTTAGTTGTGAGATAGTGTGGCTAGAGATGAGAGTCAGAGAGAAAAGGAGAGAGGGAGAGGGAGACACAGAGAGAGAAATAGAGAAAGAGAAGATTCATCCTTCAAAATGCGCGCAATATGCATGAGTAGCGTCCGTTCTCATGCGCGACCGAAAAACAAGGCGGTGCAATGAGAACTTCAGTTAAATGCGGTAATAGGAGTTTTTTGGGTGCTCATGCGCCCCGGAAAAGAGATTTAATTTGAAAATAATAAAATGATTTCTTAATTGATCTTGAAACAAGGAGACTAAATAGAGGTGCATACTAAAGTTCTGGAATTGGGGGTTGCCCAGTCCGCCCAATAACTAAATCAACGTGATGAATATTGCCCATTGTGCCCAGTTGAGAACAAAAGGATTTGTCCGGGCGCCCATTGGGCGCCCAATTCATTCATTATTTTCTCTGAAGAAAAAATAGTATTGCGCGTCTGAAACATAAATCTTCAAAACGAAATATACTTTACTGTTGAAGCATATTGGGCGTAATTGGGCGTAAAAAATATGTTTCAACTCACGATAATAAAGCGACGGCCACTGGGCGCAAACAAAGGATTTTGCCCATTGCGCGTCGTCTCATTATCGCGCCCAATTGGGCAAAAGTGACCGGCAATCAAAAGCCTGATTGGGTGGAATGGCCCAATTCGAGAACTCTAGTGCATACATCGATGTGAATTTGAGCTGTGTATGAAGCATATCAAAACCATCAAAGTTGGCAGTGATTCAATTATCAAAGATGCACCTGCATTGATAAAATACCGCCTCATCTACACTAACAAGGAAAGGCCGCGAGGGAAAGGTGGAGTTTTGGATGAGACATAGCGGGATCGAAAGAGGATCAAATTCTAAAAACTTCAACGTTTTCCATATCTGCTGAGGACATCTGTGGATGTCTGGGTTCATAGTGGGGAGAAGTTTAAAACCTGTAATTTCTCAGGCTGTCCCGAAATTTAATACCACCCAGCCATCCACAGATGCCCTCAGCAGATACTGAAAACGTTGAAGCTCTTAGAATTTTATTCTCTCTCGAACCCACATGGTCTCATCCAAAACTCCAACCTTACCCGCTCGGCCATTCCTTGTTAGAAGAATGAGGATAGTTGCATGGATGGGCCTCCAGATTCTCCCTCTCCCTTTTGAAGTGTTTTTAAATATCGTACTCAATCCACCGACATCAAATTATCTGTACCCTATGTGCAATGTGTGATGAACAATCAAATTAATAATTATATTGGTAATTCTAATTATACAAATTAATTAATATTGGTAATGGCTAGCAGAGAGCCTGCCTACGCTGATATCCTGATTTGATCTACTGATTCTCTTTCTCTTTCGCTCCATAACGAGTTGTAAACAGGATGATTGAGCATATGCGATTAAGCTGCATGAGCGAGCCAGAAGATCAGAAGTAGTCATCTTTATTGAGTAAGCACTGGCGATGACTGGTCAAGCGCGGCATTGAAGACGATATGGTCTGTATTGAGTAAGGACAGAGGTACCTTTCGAAGACTATCAATATGAAAATACGAGAGTTGTCTTCAAAACAGCGCAATTCGTTCGAGAACAAATTCTTCGAATTGCATGAAAGAAAGGAGTGAGGAAAGAAAGGAAATAGATCCCCAGGGGTTCTCCCTTTACCCCCACTCATCCCTACATTGCACGTTCAATATGAAGCTAGTCATGCCTGAAATAACAGGGAAAAGGAAGGAAGAGCAAGAATTCTCTGAAAAATTATGAGAACGGCTATCCCCAGGGATTGCACGGCAGGTATTTTTCGCTTCATTTCAAACATTCAGAGCATATCATGGAGCATTGCAAATGTATGAAAACATGATCGCGTGAACACGAGGCGTTATGTTTCCAGCCTTCTTTGATTTGCAAACTGAGGAGACGAATGGGCTTATCAGATATGAGGATTTGTAAGATCTATCATTCTGCGTGATCTCTCACCGATATGCATGCACAGTGAAGAGTTCATTTCATGCGTTCTATCGTCTGACTCCTTCAGTTTGCACGCTCTCTCGCCTATCAGAGCGACGAGAGAGCGTGCAAACTGAAGAGAGTCAGATCATTTTTCTGCGAAGCCATCCCTGCTCCCCAGGGCGTCCATATGCGGAAGTTATATTCTCGCCAACGCTGTCTAGCCGTGTCCGATCAAAAATAGCGATAAAGGGTGAGCCGGTGTTATTGTAAGTGTGAAGAGGGCTCAAAATACTCCGGGGAAATTGCACTACGGAAGTTCCGGAAGGCTCAAAGGAAGTGCCTCCCTCGAGACATAGAGAGGTGGAAAGACAGAGTGAATGAGGGAGATACAGAGAAGGAGGGATATAAGGGGGAGAGGGAGAGGGAGAGGGAGAGAGGGAGAGGGAGAGGGAGAGAGGGAGAGAGTGTGTGAGAGATATAGTGACAGAGAAGGAGGGAGGCACATAGAGGGGAGAGACGGAGGGGGGAGAGAAACTGAAAAAGGAAGAGATGGAGACAGGAAGAGGCAGCACGCAAGAGAGACAGGGAGAAGGCTATTTTTCACCCCGCGCCTTTAACATAGTTCGAAAGCTGAGCGAGAACGGAGACAAAACGGCCAATTTGAAGAAGAAGAAGCTGCGAAGAAGATCGGAGAACACTGGTTAGAGGCCACGAGTTTCTCTCGGAAGTGAGGGGCAAAGTGGAGACTGGCAGAGGAAGCCTAGTAGAGTGCGCAATACGGTCCACAATATCTTCATTTTCAACACTCTCTCGATCGGTGGTGTGAGAGTGCGTAAAATGAACAGATGTTGATCCGAACGTCGAACTCTACTCAAATTTCACATCCTAATCACACGAAAATATGGCCAACCCTTTAGAACGATCTTGTTGAAAAGACATATCGTTTCTCAAATTCACCTAGAGATCTCTGAGGATCGCAAGGGATCACGAAGGCGACTTTTCCCACAAAGACAGTGTGGAACCCAGTGTTCTTCCCTCGTCATTACTATAGGGAGAGAGAGAGAGAGACAGGAGAGAAGTGAGATGGAACCTTGTGACTGTTTGCCCGCTTCTCATTTCTCGAGAACCCCGACACAGTGAACAGCCAAGAACGTGAGTTATTGGGGGAGGAAGAAGCAGAGTTCATCGGGATTATATGTGGTATATCATTGTTGATATCACACCGATACTCATCGTTCGGCATGTTCTCACATACGTCAGGCAGAATCAAATAATGTGAAACGTCAACACTGTTGTTGAATAGTTCTACAATTATCCTGAGCGCAGTGAACGGAGAAGCAAGGGTTAGAAAAAATGAAGACTAGAGTAGAATTGGATGGGAACCTTGTGACTGTTTGACGAGATACCCGGCACAGTGAACAGACAAGAATGTGAAGTTTGAAGGATGAAGAGTTCATTGGGGTTAGAGATGGGCTGACACTACTGCTCTTTAAATTATGCAGGGTAGACTATTGGATTCTGATTTCTGAACAGTAGAGTTCGCAAAAATCGGTAGTCGCATATTAATTCCCCGCGCTCCATCTCCGCTCGATAGGTCGAACGAGTGAGGGAAATTAACAGAATATTAGCCGGATTTCAATCTCTACTGCAGAGAGACTATCCTTGAATCTTTTCAGTACGGAGAACACATTGAAGAAAATAGTGGGTTGCACAATCTTTCTGACAGGCAAAGATCTCTCGTCCACTGAATGATTGCAGGGTATTGACGCAATTCAATACCCAACCATCAAGCTCGCATGAGCCGGAAACCGCCTGACGGTCCCTTCACGTCATTAGATATAGTTGTGCATGAACTGACTCTCTTCATTCTGCGTGCTCTCTCGCCTGCCTGATCGGCGAAATAGCTCGGATAATTACGGGATCCATTTCTTGCGAAGCCATCCCTAGTATTGACAGCACACAATTTCTTCCCATGATGGCGCATGATCCGGAAACTTCTGACAGTCCCTTAAAGATATGCTCCTGCAGAATGATTGGCATAAGAAATGCGCGCTTCCCTAACATAGAGATCGCGTGCCCAAGACATATATTGTTCACTGAGGCGCATGGTTTCTGAATATTTCAATTTTTTCCGAACCAAAGACACAAAAACTACCAACAATGAATTCAGCGCGATGTTAACCGGATGGTGAAACTCAATCCCTAATCAAACTGGGAATCTATATTTCTTTATTCGGAATAAATGAAAATGAAACCGTTCGCATTTGTATAACACTCAACATGGGCAGTGTGCGTCTCCCTAACTTAGAGATCGCGTGACCAAGAAACTGTGGTGATCTGTTGAACAAGACCATTTTTGCACATTGTCTATTGTAGTATTTTTTATGAAGAAAACGCAATTGCTAGTAGCAAATACCATATCGAAGTGTTTTTATGCCGCTGGTGAAACTTAAGAAGCATCAATTAGAACTCCGCTCATGAAGAACACTGAACTTGAGAAATGCGCCCAACCCTAACTTGGAGATCGCGTGACTTCGCAAAACCCGAACCAAATAGGCAACCCATTCAAACTAGTTTCGGGGGAGATTCGCAGAAAACGCCATTATTCTCGCGCAGTTTCCGTTTCGCGTAAGATCGTGAAGATCTATCGCCCCTCAATATCTTCCTTTCGCGAACTATTGCCACATTTCCGATCAGTTTGTTTCCCGTTTGAATATCAAGTGGTGGAGAAAGGGAATACACCTCAGTCTCTCGACAAATTCTACATTTCACACTTTTTCTTAAATAGATTTGTCCATGTTGGTTGGTATTTAGTTATGAGCAAGGTGCGAAGTAGGAGGTAGGAAATATGAGACTAAGAATGCTAACGATCACTTTCCAAATTTGGGGCTTGACATCACACATCGAGGAAATAATGAATCTCGAGTCATGAAAGCGCACCCATTTCACGAACAAATGCTACACATTCGACACATTTCAGGATCACTCCTCAAGAATTAACTAAGAAATGCGAAGCAAACGTCTGAATTGGCAAGAATGGTAGAGGGAAAGTGGCTGATTAGATTATAGACACGTGAAGTTGTAAACACATAATCATGTCGGGGGCTGGAGACCGATCGAATTCAACGAACGGAGATCTGGAAGCAACTGAAAAAATAAGGGAAGAAAAATAAGAGCACTCATGCATCGTGAGAATAAGACGGGCAGAAAACAGTAAGGGCGCATATTCTAGAGCACTAAGAACGGGATGCAAACGAAATAGTGAATTGTGCGGAGCATGGAATTTGATGACCTTTAGAATTTTTTTCCAATCGAAAATAGGCAACCACCATAGAATTGCAAAGCGATGCTCCTTTCAGAATCTGGTGGAACATAACGCGAAAAGCATAGAAAAGAAGTCAACAATGACAAATTGTTAGTGTTCTCCTGAAGCAGGATTACTAGAGAGTGTCGCAATGATGCCACTCCCGTCACTTGTACAATGCAAAATGAGAGTGGCCACCTAATTGATGACCGCAGCTTGATTAATCGAACCTCATTTGCTCTTTGTTCTTTCTCTATCTCTTTGCCACTCTCATATCTCCCTCTCTCTACCTCCTTTTCTCTACCCATCTCTCTCTCTGTGTGCCTCTCCTCTTTAGGCATGCTAACCGGGGAAACAAGGAATGGAGAGTCAGAGTGATTAATCGGGCCCGGCCACGCGCTCGTCCAAATTACGGAAATTGCAAGGAGAAGACTCGTGCAGAGTACAATTGCTTCGCATCCTGTTTTACGCGGAAACAAAACTTGGAAGATTGGTTAAGAATGGATGAGGTAGACGGCTGGAATAATAGATGAGGAACAATGCGAAGGCAATGATATATGGTTTTTCCAAATTTTCTAAGTTAAAATTGCTCAAATTAAAAGCCGGTGAATAAATAACAAATAATCTTGCATGAAAAATGCCTGAAATAGACGGTAACTTCCGTAACGCAATTCCCATTGTTCATTATTGAATCAAGCCATTCTGGAATGTGAGCGAAAAATTGGGATACGCGCAAAACAGTTTGAGAAATGTCTGATGCAATCTTTCGCAGGACAAACGGAGTGTCTGAAGAGTTCCCCGAACTTCGAACTATGATAAATTGAATAACTCAATCGTGAATGAGTTTTCTCTCTATTTCTACCATACTCTTCCTTTTTATCCTTTCTCCTCCTCCTCCTCCTCTCTCACTCTCAGTTCCCCAACTCTCGATAAACCGTGCGAAATACGATCATCGATAGTCCAGAACACGGACTATCTCCAGTATTGTGTCAGTATTTAGCCCTCGGAGTCATAAAATTCATGAATCTATGCCACAATGACGTCAGCATCATAAGCGGATCGCAACATTTTGGCGTCCCGAGTTATATTCGTTCCCTAACACCCTGTCTAGCTATACATTACTAAATGCATCAGGGCGAACTGATGAAATGAGAAGAGCCATGGCAGGCCTTGTATTTCGGCCAAAACATGCGCATAGAGGTCACAAAGCAGTGGGGCAGAACGCAAATGTACGTGCTAAAATAGATCTAGTGAGAAAAATGTCGGCGATTGCTCAAAACAAGTGCACAAGAAAAAAGAAACAAAAGATGATATAACGCCTGTCTGGCTTGGGAATATCTCGCGCGCAAGATGAACAACTGGATAGAAGAACGAAGGATTCCCAGACACTTCTCAATCTCTCTCTCTCTCTCTCTCTCTCTCTCTCTCTCTCTCTCTCTCTCTCTCTCTCTCTCTCTCTCTCTCTCTCTCTCTCTCTCTCTCACCCTCTCTCTCCCTCTCCTCTCAAAAAGACGTCAACAATAACCAAAGCAGAAAACGGTCCAGAAAATGTGCAGAATTACTGGCAGAAAGGGAGAAAGCTGCGGGCCGAAAACAAGATTGTTTCTCAGATGGTCGTGTTGTTCTGGGAAGTGGTTTGGGAGGAATCGCGCATGAAAAGTGGCAGGAAGAGGGAAGGAGAAGGAGAAAAACGAGCGGTTTGGGAAGGAAGAAAGGAGGATAGTACCCAGAAGCACCCGGGGGATATTTATATTTTTGCATTTAGACGAGGCTATTTTGCCGGGTAGGAAATTTGAGAGATCGCGCAAAATTTGGAGAGTTTGGTACTAGAGAAATCTCTTTTCGTGTTACACGCTCTCTCGTCAGTTGGAGTGAGCGAGACAGTTTATGAACTGAAGAGAACGAGACGTTTGCTCTGGTACTGCGCTGCGCGTAAAAGTGAACGCGCCGGTTTGATCAAAGCTTAGTGAAGCTTCTATCTGAGCAATCTTAGCGAAGCCTCAATTAGAGTTAGAACTGTGCGCATGCTTTCTTCTCGCGAGATAAAGCTGAGAGAGTCCTAAATGGAGCAAAAACAGAACAATTAAGTGCGCGGAGGGGGGGGGGGAGGGGATGCGGAAGAAGAGGAGGCGGCATAATAGATGAGCAGCGTCGAGAATATGCTTCGCCTAATTGATGCGTTCGCAAGATTGTCGAGAGACGCTTTGAGTTCACTACCATAGCTCTGGTATCGAGAACTATCTGTACGGTAAGGAGGAGAAGGGAAGGCGGAATTATGGAAAGGAAGCATAACTGGAACACTAGAGAAAATCGAGTTGAAAATGATCACTTTTCGAGTTAGCACTGATAGTCATGATGAGCCTTACAATTTACTGATATTCTGTCAACTATCTAATTGCGCAGAAAGGAGGCGACGCGGGAGGCGGAATAACAGCCTTGACCGAACACTTCTGAGAAACGAGTGAAGTGAGAGAGGGTCACTTCTAGTTGAGAATCTGCAAGATGATCGAATTGTTATGTTAAACATGTTTTCAGGAAGTAAAGTGCGGGGAAAGGAAGAAAGGGAAAGGATGAGGCATAACAGAAATGCATGAACCTCCGCGAAATACAACTTCCTTTTAGAAATCACGTAAGCAATTAGGAGAGGTGTTGTTCTTTTCAGCCTCGAGTTGGAAAGAGGTTCGCAAAGAACTCCCTATGTTTCCTTGGCTCTGATGTACGGCTCGAAACCGGAAACCCTAGCTCACGTTCAAAGACCGCTCACTGGTCTTGACCTCAATCATTTTGTTCAAACGACTGAGATCCGGAGAATTCTGGAACGGCGGAATCTAGAACAGGCCAGAGACCAGGCAGTGCTGCTAGAAAACAAGAAAATTGAGCAGCTCGACCTTTGGCTTCGCCGGGCCAATCACGATATTTTCCACAATCCCACGTACGCTCAGGGGCACCACTCAGTGGTTCCGAAATGAGGCCGGCCAACAACAATATTTGTGATTCATGCACCAACACCACTTCCAAATCCTTAAGTGAAATTTAATGAAATTTGTGGGCCGAAATGGCACAAAATAAGCAGTGCACGGTGGGCTTCTCCCTTGCACAACACGTACACATAGGAAAAGCTCAGTGGGTTGCTAGTTAAGGCGGTTCCGAAAATATCCAGAAACACGGTGTATTCAACCACCGGTTTCAATTCATCCGGCAAGATGAACACGAATATCAGGCTTTCACTTGCTACCGCACGTACGTAAAGGAACAACTCAGGGTGGGGAGTCAAGAAGAAAACGCATCGACCGATATTCATCCACCGGTGTCAAGTCATTATGTGATGCTTATCATTCTTGTTCGTAGATTGTAGATGCTTAAGAGATCCTTATTATGTTAGGATTAGGATTCAATTCCTTTGGAAAGGTTCACAAAATATATCGAGCATCCCTTTTTCAACGCACGTACACAGGGATACCACTCAGTTGTTCCGCAAAAACAAGACTACTGCTGTCCACCAAATTACTCCCAGGTCGAAATATCATCCATCTCCAATAACTACTTCCGCCACAGTCAATATGATGAAAATAAGAAAAAATTATATTGCTAAGTATAAAAGTTAGAGATCTCGCACTATGCTCGCTAATTTGGGCTCGGCAAGTTGTAGAGAGAAGCACCGATCCGTCTTCCACTCCATTCATCATCCACTCCCCCATTGAGCATCTAGGGCGAGAGAGAGAGAGAGATCCAGAAAAAAAGAGCGAGAGAGATACGTAGAATTCTGCACCAGCTACTCTCTCTTACTAACTGGAGAGAGAAAGAGTATAACGAAATTGGGAGGTTTCTGAGTTATGGTCTAGCAACCCACCTATCAACTATTCAGACTTGCCCAGAAAACACTGACATACGAACGCGGAAAAACAACATCCAGTGCCGTACCAACTTAGCAGATCTGACTATTGGAAAAGTTGAAGAAATGATCACATAAACAGGGTTATATCTGTCAGTGTATTCATGTAAATCGAGTGTTTTCACAACAGAGTCGATAGCGCGCCCTTGCATATTTTGCCTAATCTCAGTCTGAAATCAATGTTTGCTACTTTGTTCGTAGTGGGACCAAACACGTAGACAGTTCCGGGAAAACACGGAAACAACTCAAGTAGATTGAAGGTCGTTTTGATTTTCGGAGAACAAGATCAACTGGTATGATTCGCGTTCTAAATGTAGAGAGCCTTACATTGACCATTAAAATAAAAAAGAAAATAATGAAAATATACACCACCCAAGGAAATAGGACAGATAAAATGAGTAGGCCGGGAATTGGCAATGTATACCCGGATCCAGACAAACAATGTCTCTACCTACTCGAGCCAAGACATACTTTCTTACGGGATGGTAGAGTCAAACATGCGATACAACGCAGGCATAAGCATGTTTTCTAGGGGGTCATTCCTCTGCCCAGCATGCAGCCGTGATCCGCATAGAGTTTCAATCTGTGCTGAAACTCAAGCAAACATATTTTTGAAAGAACGCTAACGCTAGTAGCACCTCGAAAAACAACTTACCTGACTCGTTATATAACAAAATAGATAAATAAATCACTGTTCTTGGGCAGTTTCTTCTATTACTCGATCTTTTTAGGTTAATATAGAAAACGATCCAATTTCCCGAACACTAATCTACCGGGTAGATACACAAAGGGTAAACGGGGAGCAAGAACATAAATGGGTAGCACGGAGAAAAGAAGAATGCATCTAATAAATCGATGTTCTCTCTGCGTAGGAGGATTGTAATGGTCAGCCGATTTTTGAAATCAGAGCAGCGTATCTCTATCCCACACAGTATCTCAAGCGGTGGAGTATGTACTCTTAGAACCAGTAGGCAATACGAACGGCCTGCTATTCCTGACATTTAGGCCGTCAGTGGAGAGGCAAAAGAGCATAGGAGGAGCAATGCGCGTTTTGTTCATTATCCCTAGTCTGGAGTGAAGGAGAAAGGGAGGAGAGGAGGAAAAAGACAAAATATACGGCTAATTGCTCTATGGCTTCAGCAAGAAATGCCCCGCGCGCTCTCCCATCTATCAGAAAGGCGAGAGAGTGTGCAAGAAGAGAGCATTTCTTGCCGAGCTATCCTTATTCTAGGCTAAACGAAGAGCATTTCTGATGCGTCTTCGACGATCTAGATAATAGCTCCCTCTAGATAATTTCGGGTCAGCATCACGTTTTGTGAAGAAAAAATTGCAATTAGTAGGTTCCGGCGCTCTGCAAGTTTTTACTATGCCTGGCAACGATGCTACAATATTGCGAGGCATTTCCTATTCGTAATTTTGATTAATCAACAATATGGGTTTCATGGGAATTTCAATAGCATATGCTTCGCAAGACACCTACTCTTCACTGCACAACACGCACAGGGTAGAGGGGCCTTATAATAATGGCCCATTCATAGTCGCCAAAAGCTGAGGGGTCATTATCTTCATTTCCCGTACTCTCTCGACCGGTCGACCGGTCGAGAGAGTTCGGGAAATGAAGAGAGTGACCCCTCAGATTTTGGCGACTATGAAACCAGCATAAACGGCTCATTCTCCTCATTATGCGCACTCCCTCAGTCAAATAAGTTCGTGCAGCGATCGAATTCTTGCATAGCCAACCCTAGCATACACAAAACAGAGTCAATCACTCGTTTTCCGGCCTACAAGCTGAGTTTGAATCGATTTCACCAGAACTAGATATCGCCAGCATACATCAATAAATGATGGTCGTTGCTTCTGCGCTTCGTAAAATTCAATACTTTTAACTAAGTCAACCATGTTAAGATCCAATCTGAAAAATCTAATCGCATTTTTCATCGAAAATATAATAATCATAACTTAAAAGTGAGGATATCTAAAATAGATGAAAACCGAGAATCGCAGTGCGTGCGAATGAAAACAGATTAGGTAATCTGATCTCTGAGAAGTAACGAAAATAATGTGACTCGAGAGTGCCTTTCTCTTTTTATCAATCAGCACTCGATGTACAGAGACAGTAGAGTTTCATAGAGTAGAGACAATTCATTGTAAAATTTCTTAATTTCCATCTCTTTCGCTTCTGGGAGGGTCGAGAGAGAATGTGCAGAACGGCCAGTCAATTACCAGAATGACGCACTCTACTTCCTACTAGAGTTCAGTGAGTGCTAATATGAAGAAAGTCCGAATTTTGAACTGTGGTTTCACACCGGGTGCTTGTTCATGGAAAAGAAGAAGAGATCATCTGCATTCACATTTGTAATCTAATCCGAATGAACTCCATTATGATGACAGAGAATCATGTTTTGCCGGTTCCTTAGACTCTAAGGGATCACCACACGATATTAGGGAAAGGACAAATCGCGTCTGTTTACAAATCCCCAAGAAGCCACACAAACAATAGAGCGCACAGACAAAGTAGTCATCATTCTATTTTCTCGTCAAATAACGGATTAGAGGGTGGTAGTTACGGCTGATGGTCTAGATATACATTATGGCTCTCGCGTATGAGATTAGAATACGAGAAACGATAACATGGTCTATTCCTTCTATACACTCTCTCCATAAACGAAAGACGGGCGATTGTGTGAAATGAAGAGATTAAAGGAGGAGTAAACTCAAAATTCATTTATTTACGTTATCATATGTACGGCCTAGAGCTCCACAACGATAAGAATCTCCGATGTTTTCACATTGATATCTCAATTCCAAACAGAGTTAGCTCAGGGAAGGGTTGCGAGATAGCACGCGACTTGAAGAGAGTGCGTCCCTAGGTGAAACATATTCCAACCGGGCGCGCGTTTGCATTTACTCCTCCTTTAAATCAGTATATTGAACTCTAGTTGTTGGATCATAGAAGCGAGAGAAACGAGTAGATAACCACAAATAATCCTTTCATTATTGAACGCCCTTGGATTCTGAGGCAGTTAGCCGCGGCTTTGTCAAGAAATGAGTGCGAGCAAAGCGAAACGCGAACACGACTAGAGAGGAGAGAAAGTTTTTTCCATTCAGTTCATCGCTCCAAAGAGTACGAAAAAGGAGTTACCGAGCCACGTTTCTTAGAAGGGGAAGTGTGAAAATGAAGAAAATATGACCCAAATTATGAACGTGATTTTGCCAAATAAAAGTCGTCACTACACCGCGGCACAATCCAGACCGGAAAGAAGTGTGAGAGCGCGAGTTCCGAGCGGAAGAACGTGGGAATAGTTGCTTTGAGTGAAAACAACGAAGGAATCGTGGAAAAGATAAGGAGGATCTCATAAATTAGAGTTCGATAAACGGGTTTTCGCATGCAAAATATATCTAAACCGGTCGATCGACGAAAGAGTGCGCGAAATGAAGATACTGTTTCAGTTCAAACAAGGTTGACGGTGTTTTGATGTTTTAGGCATCAGGTTGCTTTGTCTGACTTGTTTTGATGCATCGCCCGATGCTAGTGAAGTATGCGCGGTGCCGTGCGGATATCCTGTGTCTAGGAGCTCCCTTGTTGTCTTGATAAAGCCTACCGTAACTCAATATGTGACAATATGCACGAGGTCAAACAGAAAAAAAATTATTCTGAAGTTTGGTAATGATAAAAACCAAATATTCTATAGCTTCTATTTTGTCTCAAAAAATCATACATGTTGTCTCAACGATAATACTTGTGAAGTGTGTGAAATGGATAAGAAAAATACGAACACATAAAATTGCTAAGATTTTCGAAATGGAAAAGATGTTGAACGAGAAACGTGTGATTTTTTACAAGAACAGCACATCCCTTTCTACCAACACTTCATAAAGAGTAGGGAGTACCCTTCAAAGATCTCGAACTAGAACACAGTTCCTTGATCTCTACATAGGCTAAGATGAAGAAGAATTCAAGATCTCTTCGTTCCCCCGTAATATCTCTCTCTGTGTAAGAGGGAGAGTGTTTGGAATGAAGAGAACGTGCCGCGTTTTCTCGAACTCATAAGAATGCGCGCTCTCCGAAGCGAGGTATAACAGAGAACAGATCTCGTACACTTTCCGAAACACAGGAATCAGATACCACATCATACTCAGTCACGGATAACGCCAACTGTTGATATATCGGATAAGAAAAGTTGAGATGAAATCCATTTGAGAAACTACAACAGTCAATTAGTCCAATCAAAAGCAACTCTACACTGTAGATTGCTCTGTGTATATGTGCACTCAATCACCTCCCTGACGTCAGAAGTTCAGAAATCGCTGGAGCGAGATATACAGCCAATGTGACGACGATCGATGGAAAACGGGTGATCTCAGTTGTAATGGCGAGCTAGAGAGTTTGCATTATAGAAAAAGCGGTTAGCGAGAACACAGAACTGAGATAGAGCACATGATCTATGACGGCTGGCAATTGAACCGTCGCAGTAGTTACAGTGCGCGAGATAGTGTACGTAATGCAGACTCCCGTGACGCAGTAGTTGAGATAGTGCACTGAACGAAGAGAGCATATGATCAACCCCTCTCGGCAAACAGAAAAGAGCTGATCCGGGTGAGTGGAGGGATAAGTAGGTCAAACTCGAACTCGAGTGCCGTGTTTTTCTGCCATTGAGCTCTAGATACGCGTGTTTACATGAGGGATATTGTTAAATTGGTAGACACATAAATTTCACCACAGTTTCAACCAAGTCATATTCATTCCCGTATTACCAAGATGCAGTTTTTACAGTATTTTTCAAAGTCAAGGACAACGAGACCATTTTTGGAGAAACAGATGTAAAATAATAAAATATTTAAAAAAAACAATACAGATACCGGCCGTACACCGTGTAGGTGTGGTGATCAATCACGCAATGTTTCACCAGCCATCTCCAAAATTCCCCAGCACAGTGTACGAGCCCATTTAGACCAACGTTGTTAAAACATCAATAACTATGAAATCCCGACCTTCCATCGTGTAGGTGTGGCCGCCCATGCGGAAGCGCAGTCGGCGGCCGCTCGTGTCTAGATGAAGTGCGCCTGAATGACGTGTTTTTGAGTTCGCAATTCGGGATCATTTCTTCATTTCGCTCTTGCGATCGGTCGTATGACGAGTTTTGCTTGGGAAATGAATAACCGGTGACCCGAATTACGATCTTTATAATTTGTTTATAAACTTAATTTAACATGCCTAGAGAGCGATCATCGCTCACAGACTGAATTGCAACTTGATAAAGACTTGATGAAACCGAATTGACAGCAATTGACAGCAGACTTTTGATGTACAATCAGGGCTCATGAATGAACTCGAATAATGTTTAGAGTCTAATATGGGAGTGTGGTAAGCATAATTTTATTTCTAATTTGTTTTATTTTTTGTTGTAAAAAATGTTCACCAAAAGAACACTGTAGACCGACGTCATTCAACAATATATCTATGCTATGAAACCGATTTGAATACAATGCCAGGTGGTCTCGTCGAGAACTAGCGACTATTCAAAAACAGTGTTCCCAGTCCGATACTATGAAATAGATCTGTGGACATATTTGACTATCTACTAAAATGTATCCTATTTTCTTCTCCCTAAGAAATATTTGAATCCTCAAATGTGTGACGTCGACAGAAGTGATCTCTTCATTCTGCGCTATCTCTTGCCACACAAATCGATGAGAGAACGATGCAGAATTAATAGAGTCATAAATCCCTCCCTAGGCTTGCCTGAAGCGGATGCCCTCCTTGATGGCTCACGAAGATTGTCGAAGCGACCTTCATTGAACAGGCTGCAATGGGTGTAATTGCGAGGAATTGATTTCTTCGATTCGTTTTCGTCCGACTGTTTCTCTGATTCTTTCTGACTCTCTCTCTCTCTTTTGGAAAGAGAAATGGACGGAGAAGTGTTGTTCAATTGCATTGTTCGAATCACCCTGCTAATTACTAGTTCGAGAAACGACGCCACGCTCTCTTCATTCTACGCACTCTCTCGCCTATCGACCGGTCTAGAGAGCGTGTACAATGAGCGTGGTATCGTTTCCCGCGCACCCTGCTAACTACTCACAGTGAACTTTGCGAGTTAGAGCATTTGAGAAGCTAGGAGAGCGCAGAGAAGGATAGGTGGGCGCAAAGACGGCGGAGGGGCATTCGGAAGCGGACACTTATTATTTAATGTGGGGGGGGGGGTGCAATGGCCTTCTGAAACGATGTTCAGTGTCATTAACAAACAAGGAAGGGAGCAATTCGCTCTGTTATGTATTTTTAAAACTTTTAAAGTCGTAGTTGTGCTCAACGAGATATGTTTCATCATTATTTTTTTAGCTCTGTACAATCCAAACGATGATCACTGATTCCCTCCTAGTGCAAAAAATAAACAAAAACACGCTAGGCGCATTTGAACGATTTCAAGCTCTTTTCTGAGTCCAATTTGAATAAAAGTAACGCGGCACCACATGCGATGAAAAAGTGTTGCCGTTCGAGGAACGAACATGTGTTTGCTTTGATATTTGAATATGGTAAACGTTGCAAAATTGGGGGTTAGATAGCGTGAGAAGCTAGAATAGTATAGATATAAAAAGAAAGCTTGGAACAAAGAACGCAGCGGAGTATTCAGAAGCGGGCGCTTTCAGTATTTTATTTATATTTCAGTCGCATTATCGAACGAGGAGTAGGAGGAAGGGATCAATTTGCGCTGTATTAGCTTTTTCGCTTTACAGGCATGGTGATGCTCAAACAGAGAATGAGATGTGTTTCGCTGTTAATATTTTTCGATCTGAATATTTACAACGATGGTCGCTGACTGCATTCGAAAAAAAAATTGTGTTGGAAATGCTACACAAGGTCGGATGAAAATTAGGGGGGGGGGGTGACAACTGGTAAAACGACAACTGGTAAACTCGTCGCCGTTCACTTGCAATTTGGCGCAGCGACTTGGGAGTTGTTTCATTGTAATCAGTATGCGATCCCATACATGTGCATATATTAGTCTTGTTACCAGGCGATCATGAGTTTTAACGTATAGGGAGTCATGGAAATGCACATTCCATGAACCCGGGGTCGTTGATTTGGAGTAAAACTCATGATCGCCTTTTAGCAAAACTTACATATGCAAATGTAGGGGAGCACATACTGATTACAATGAAACAACTCCCAACTCGCTGCGCCAAATTGTAAGTGAACGGCGACGAGTTTACCAGTTGTCGTTTTACCAATTGTCACCCCCCCAAAATTAGTTCCCAATTCGTTGGAATATCCGGAAGCACACAGCCTGTCAGATTAGACAACTGGCGGCGAAGAGCAATTTTGGCACTCTTGTTTGCACAATATTGCTTAATTTATTAAGAAAATATACTCAGTGAAACACATTCATCTTTGAGGGTTTCAGAGCAAAATTAAGTAGCCTAATTAAAACGTCTAGTGAAGCTCATTTTAAAACAGCTGATTTTCAAATGGGAACTAGTCTGCGCACAATTTCAGCAGACCCCACTTGTGGGGTATTTTCTGAATCCACATGATCAGTTCTACAAATTGTATAGACAGATTTTTGATATTTTATCTAGTATTCGAAAAATGTGAGAAAATCCGAAAATTTTGCACCCTTTACGCTGTTTCTCGAGTACTAGGAAAAATATAAAAAATCTGTCTATTCAATTTGTAGAACTGATCATGAGGATTCAGAAAATACCCCACAAGTAGAGTCTGCCGATATTGTGCGCAGACTAGTTCCCATTTGAATCTGAAATTTTTTTAATTACAAGTAATTGTGTCAAAGGGAGCCGGCAAGCGAGATAAAAATTCCAAAATTTAACAGTTTGCTCATGCCTTATTGTTTGAAACCCTTGCTGTTCCGGATTATTAAATTTTAATTTCTTAATTAAATTATGGCTTATGTTTCAACTGCTTTCATCCTCACGTCACCGCTCAGCCGAAGTGAACGGAGCGGAATGGTCCGCCGCGAGAACAAAGGAAATTGTCTGATCTGACAGGCTGTGAAGCACGTTATGCAATTGCAGATACTGGACATCAAATTGATGTTGCACTAGCGCGGATGGGAACTAATTTCCAATTTCTCAGAACCGTCTCTGACATATAGAATATCTTCCGACCTAACATCAGTTTAGAACTGCATTTGGGGTCCCTATTCGAGCCATGCCCAATTGCGACGGTGGGAGAGTTCAGAGGGAGATAGTAGGGAACAGAGAGGGTGATTCCGAACGGCTTATTCATTGATATTATCGAACGAGTTATCGAACGAGGAGGAGGGGATTAATTAGGGTTCCGGAATTGCGAGTCATTGGGCATATTTTGAGTAATTTTCCGATATGTTTCATGTTTAATACAATATCCATATATGAGGCGAATCGCGAGAGAATCGACCATTTGAAGGGGGTCAGCGGCGGTAGGACTCAAGTTTGCTCGATTCCGCTATAATTATAATTATAAGTACATCAAATGATGCTCTTTCAAACAGCGTCGTCAGAATTTTGATAACTGTCGTCATCATCGGGATTCGGAAGGCCAAACTTGACACTATCACTTTTCGAAAGTCAAATCGTGCGCACTTAAATGATCATATCTCCATTTAAAATAAAGATAGAAGGCCGTTCTTTGTTTCAAATGAAAGCTACCATCATGCTCTACAATCTTATCTAGACAATATCATTCCCGGTCTTCATCATGGCGCAGGGCGGTCGGGCGGACCAAAAGTTTCGTAACTTTGGAAATCAGAAAAAGATCATGGGTTATCATGCTCAAGTTGTAGAGCATACATGTGCCTCACTTCTCGCAAAAAATAAGGCAAATCGGAATTGGAACAAAAAAATTGGGCTCACTTTTGTACGGCGACCCCAAAATGTGTTCAGGACAAGAGTACTTCCGTAACTTCAATTGCCCTCATTTGTGCTCAAAATCGTTCAAAAACTTCCAAAACAACATTATAAGTGTCTTCCCCAAATATTATAACACTTCGATTGGTCATAAATGGTCACCTGACCGAAAATTTGAAAATCGGTATTTTGACCAATTTCAGCATGCGCTATGGACCCAAACGCATAAAATGGGTTCTATATAATGTAAATACATTCTTCGAAAGAGCTCGAAGAAAAAGGGCTCCTGAAAAGAGGATATTTCGCCTTAAGAATCCTAGGAAAAACGCAAAACTGTGCCGAAGTTCAAAATAGACGTACAAACTCGGCTCATGGATAGAAATGTAGAACACGATGAGCTAAACATTTCATCTGAAGAAAGTTAGTTGAATAATGTAGAAATGTCCCTCTAAACTAGTCAGAGAGAGGGGGCATCTATAAATGTGAGTTTTCATATGATGAATTCAAGAAAAGGCGCAAAACTGTACAATAGGTCAAGGTGGTCCTAGAGATCCCGCTTATGGCTAGAAATGTAGAGCACGATGATTTAAACATTTTATCTGTTGAAAGCGAGTCTCTATCTTTTCGTTGAAGCGTGCTACAGAGCCTGGAAGTTCGTCAGAAATAGGCAAGAATCCCCGAGAGCGCGTGCTCTAACTGTCTGGCGCTCTCGCCCTCTGACCTCCCTCTCCCTCCCCTCTATTTAGCGCTCCCCCGCGGACGTTTCTCGTCGGTTTTGGCCAACTTCCAGGCTCTGTAGCACGCTTCAACGAAAAGATAAAGACTCACTTTCTTCAGATGAAATGTTTAGCTCATCGTGTTCTACATTTCTATCCATGAGCCGAGTCTTGAATAGCGGCACAGTTTTGCGTCTTTCCTAGGATTCTTCAGGCGAAATATCCTCTTTTCAAGAGCCCTTTTTCTTCGAGCTGTTTAGAAGAATGTATTTACATTATATAGAACCCATGTTATGCGTTTGGGTCCATAGCGCATGCTGAAATTGGTCAAAATACCGATTTTCAAATTTTCGGTCAGGTGACCAATCGAAGTGTTATAATATTTGGGGAAGACACTTATAATGTTGTTTTGGAAGTTTTTGAACGATTTTGAGCCCAAATGAGGACAATTGAAGTTACGGAAGTACTCTTGTCCTGAACACATTTTGGGGTCGCCGTACAAAAGTGAGCCCAATTTGTTTGTTCCAACTCCGATTTCCCTTATATTTGGCGAGAAGTGAGGCACATGTATGCTCTACAACTTAAGCATGATAACCCATGATTTTTTTTCTGATTTCCAAAGTTACGCCACTTTTGGTCCGCCCGACAGCCCTGCACCATGATGAAGACCAGGAATGATATTGTCCAGACAGTATTGCAGAGCGTGATGGTAGCTTTCATTTGAAACAAAGAACGGCCTTCTATCTTTATTTTAAATGGAGATATGATCATTTAAGTGCGCGCGATTTGACTGTCGAAAAGTGATATTGTCAAGTTTGGCCTTCTGAATCCCGACGATGACGACAGTTATCAAAATTCTGACGACGCAGTTTGAAAGAGCATCATTTGAAGTACTTATATCCAAAACTACAGGGGAATCGAGCAAACTTGAATCCTACCGCCGCGGCGTGGTCGATTCTCTTGCGATTCCTCTCATATAGCGCACATGAAACATAAGCGAAAATGATTCAAAAGATGCCCAATCATGCCCAATTTCGGAACCCTAGGATTAATTCGCGCCGTTGTGCTCAATCGTTTATTGCGCACCATATGGGAAACAGCAATGTGGCATTAGATCTGATGTGAACAATTTATCGATTTATATTTCTCAAGGTACCTCCCACTTTCCGATTATGACCTCCCAGAACGTCATTTTACATTATTTCTGTCAATCTTGTACTTTGCTAAGCTGATAGCTCGAAAGAGAGACAGAGAGTGCATGTGCGAAACATGGATAGTGCACAGAAGGAGAAAGGCATGGGGCACCAGGCCGGATGAGAACCGTTAGATGAGAACCAGCGGTATTATCGAACAAGAGGGAATATCGCGCTGTTGTTGTTTTTTTCAAATTCATGATGATGTTCGATCCGGGGAACGATATGCTTCGCCATTATTATTTTAGCTCTGGATATTAGAAAAAAACTACTGTCGCTCTAGTCCTACTGCGAAAAAAAACAAAGTCATTACGCTGGAATATTTGCGCTGTATACGTTTCATATTCCTATGAACTGAAAATATAGAGTGTGAGAACACTGGAAAGAAGCAGGCGGACAGGGTGCATAAGGAAGAAGGGACAACAAAATTTCATAAGAAACGAAAATCGATGCGTTATATCACCAATTATATTGACATGTCATAACGCAGAAGGAAAGGGTTGATTTAATACTTTGCAATCCCAGAGTAGCTGATCGACTGGAGGCAGCAAGAGAGAATATAGTGAAGTCATTCCGAAGCGGGCATTTTTAGTGACATTAACAAAGGAGAAGGTGGAAATCAATTCGAGATTGTGTTTCTCAATTCGCGCATTTTTTGAAACGAAATGCAAGTAGGTTTCACCACTATCACTTTAGCAATGGATGTGCATAGGTGTCAGTGATTCATCGCCTGTTTCGGGTAGAAAACAATGAATTTAATTACTAATATGTGCATAGTCAAAAAAGTCGATCGTAGTAATTCAATAATTAGGTCGGCCTCCTCATTCTGCGTAATCTCTCGCCGGATATGCGACAGGTCACAATTAGAGTTCCGGAATTGGGCGTAATTAGGCATCTTATGCACAAAGTTCATATATGTTTCATGTGCGCTATATATGTATGCTATATACTGTACATGAAACATATCCGAAAATGATTCAAAAGACGACCAATTACTCCCAATTCCGGAACCCTAGTCACAATTCAAAGGTGTGAGATCACGCATAATGAAGAGTCATGCAATGCGAAGCCATGCCTAGGTGAGAGTATGAGCGCGCAGGTGAAGGTAAAGCGAAAAACAAATATTGCGGGCTCTATTTCGTGCTGTCATTATCACAAACTGTGTGTCCCAGTAGTTCAGCGCTACGTCGATTGGGAACTATTTACTATTGATTGGGATTGGCAGATGTGATTCCAACGCCGAGGCTCGGACTCATAGAGCCCGAATGATTGGGACTCTCAGAATCGTAACTCTGAATTATGTACGGTTGCAGGAACACTGCCAACGAAAAGGAGCAATATGTTCTTTATCGCCGATGTGGATTTTTGCGTAAATTTTTGATTTTTGCGCCGATGTGGAATTTGTGCGATTTTTGCGTATTTTGAAAATATTTTTGAACGGAGAATGAACTACGTTTCACCATTGGTATATGTATATGCTCTTGATAATCTAAGCAGTAATGTGATCTTAATCTCCGCACGCAATTTAAAAAAAATTCAAACATTCGTCCGTCAAATGCCGTAAATCTTTTTTTTCGATTGCTTGAGTCATGTGTGTTCCTCAAACGATCACTCTCTATGCTCTAACAACGACTTCTGGCGGGCGCGCGATACATGATAGATGATAGAAATAACCTGCATTCTGCAACAAATCGCAAAATATTACCGAGTCGGTCGCAGTAGCGGCGGCGTCCCGGTGCCATTGGAAGTCGACGGCACCGCCCGGCAAGAGAACGTGTGAATGGACGAGGCTGCAATAGGGTTGTCCTGACTTACTAGGTTAGCCATTATTATTAAATATAATTATATTATTTAAACTAGCGAAATTCGGTCGCTACGTTACGCGGGGTTGTGTGTTAAGGATAAAAAAATGTACGTAACTGTTGAGAGCCTGCTTAAAACGTTGAAAAAGGCTCGTGAGTCCTCGGGCAAAAAAAAAAGGGCATTTTTTTCGAATCACCCTCGGCCTCACGAGCCTTTCACAACGCTTACGCTGCGGGGGGTGAGAGCAAGTTGGGCAGATGTGGTATACGGTAGCGTGCATTTAAGTTTTCTGTGATTTAGTAAATCACACCATGGTGTGTGGTGTGGTATAGGGTAGCGTGCATTTAAGTTTTCTGCGATTTAGTAAATCACACCATGGTGTGTGGTGTGGTATACGGTAGCGTGCATTTGTTTTCTGCGATTTAGTAAATCACACCATGGTGTGTGGTATGGTATACGGTAGCGTGCATTTAAGTTTTCTGTGATTTAGTAAATCACACCATGGTGTGTGGTGTAGTAGGTGGTGCAGAGGGTGTATTTGAAGTTTCTGTGATTTGACAAAATGCACCTTGGTGTATGGTATACGGTAGTCATAAGTATGACCCATGGAATATTGTCTGACCCAAGGCCAACTGTTATGGTATACGGTAGTTTGATAAACGTCACCGACAAACAGACTGACAGACAGACGCTACGATATGCTTTCCTATAGGAATAATTATAATATTAAATTAAATTATTTAAATATACATATATTAATATATTATTTTAATTAGTAAATATCTTATAGTGGGGAATGTGAATTGACGAGGCTGAAATTGTTTAATAATAACCACTCCCCATCTCTCGCTCCCTCCTTATCACTTAGGGGTTGTGCTTCTGAAAATAGGGGAGCAGTACAAATAAATGCGTATGTTAGAGGAGGAAGAGCGTTCGAATTGACGAGAATGACATTTATTTCGTTGCGATCACGCCATAATTCAATTTCGCATTATTAAGCTTTTTTCCACAAGATATGCCAACACCATCGAATACAATAACATAAGTTGGCATCTTATTGGTCATTTGAAACATAGCCTTTATCATTTTTTCGCTACGTTCACTATTCGAATGAGCTAGATTGAAACGCTTTGTAAACTTCAGATTCGTCATACAATTAATTCCAAACAACTGAATCATGAAAGGGCTTGTTTAGACCGCACTACGTTAATTCACTGGTATAATTGAAATGATTGTTATCCTCCGACCCCTCTAGACTGGACGAAAGCGCGCCCACTGTACGCCTGGCAGACGTTGTTTTCTTGGCTTCTATGCATGAATTCATGATATGGCAGTGTGTCATGCCTCGCATGTGACATTGAGATCTCCTTCTTACCACGTTACTTCGTGTATTTATGTTGATACCTCGTGCTTTCAATGAAAGCTGGGAATAAATAGTAGTATAGTTCCAGAAAAAAATCAAGGTGCTGTCACTCTCGCGCCGCTCGTCAGATTCTTACAATGAGTAAATGAAGAGACAGTGACCCTACTGATCGAACTACACATTGAATGGAATCCTCGCACGTAATTGAACTCGGTGTCATAGTTGCCCACGCCGGCGGCGACCCCCATGACCCCCTCAAATCGAGGGGAGTAGTGCGAAACCATGAATGGGGGGGGGTCATGGTCTGAAAACACCTCGCCGCCAGTGTTGGGCAACTATGCTCGTTGTACCTATCGGCGTGTCATGAATAAGGGAAATTAGTGCGTAGAGAACTAGAGTACCGAAAGACTCCGAAAGATCACCGAATGCAGTCCGCGGATCTGTCTCGAGATGCGAGATAATGTATAAAGATAAGAGATAATGATCTCTCTCGAGCTGCGAGATAATGTGCGAGATAATGTATCCCAGCTCGCTGTGATCGAGCCCGAAGACCGACCTGCTCTTCCATATTCTTTCCTCAACGGCTATGAATGCTGTCGGTGATAAAGATTAAAGATTAAAAGATTAAAGATAAATTGGAGAGTGAGTTCACTTGCACTGTCTCGCAACGACTAATTTGAAAATGTTTGTTCACAAATATTGCTTCTCGAATACAAAAACAACTCACATCTCTTCCTCCTCACTTCTGCGTCTGCTTCTAAATTAAGCGGCAAGCGCATTCCTCTTAGAGTCTCAGACAGGTCCGCATGTCTGACCGCGCCGACGCGCGCGTCATCCGCGTTCCGCGTGGAGGCGGACGCGGCTGTGGAGCCGCGCCTAAAATATGTCTTATTTATGGGTTTTTTTGTTATTGTTTTCAAAATGTATGGAAAATCAGCGTTTAGGGCTGAGCAATATCGAAATTATTTGATTTTTTAACAAGAAAAATGCGCACATGAAGCCGCCAGCGTAGGGAAACACCGCTTCAGGCTTCGCTCATCAATCGAACTGCTCGACGGCTTATTACTTTGCGAGTCATCTATAAGCGTGTTGATGTAATCGATTAGTTGATGTAATCCAAGTAGACAATTACGATAGGCTTCTCATGAACTATTCGATACCGGGCAACACGAAAGCTGCGATTGTACGATGCTTGATTGTCAAAGAAAACAAAACAAATTGTGTCGTCGAGGGGATACGTACAGATGAATTACCGTGAGAAACTTGCAGACTTCATGCAGTTGAGTGATTTCATGAGTGTGCAATTCAACCAACAAAACAAAATATGTCCAAGCAAAGTAATTTCAGTCTGAGCAAGAAGGGCAAGAAATGGTATGTTTCAGACATGTTATAATTCGCGAAGATTCAACGAAACAACGATTTGTCGTGGACTTTGATTCGTGAAAAATATTTAAAAAGACATAAACAAGATTATTTCAAAAAATACAATAAAATATCTATTTCAGATATAGAGCTAATTTTCGAGTTCTCTAGATAATTCCTCATCATTAGCTTATTTAGGGGGATGATTCACGGTACTTGGGTCAAAGAACAATTAGTAGTTCTGATGATACGCTCAGAGAGCACGTACATAATTATTTTAGATCTTTCGAGTATGCGATAATGATATCCATCACGCGGACTAGTATCGAGAAGAATCTTAAAGACAACTATACATTCCTGGTCTAGCACGAGAGGGAAATGGTGACTTCGCGGGCTAATTCCTCATTATTGGCTTACCTAAAGGGATCACTCGCTCCACTGGGGACAAAGAACAACAAGTCCAGGGGATAGAGAGGGAGAGGGAAAAAGGCGAAAAAGGAAGGTAGAGAAGGAGAGTGGACAATAGAGAGATTGAGAGTTCGCGCGAGTGGGTGAGATGTAGAAATAGAGACTAGGGATGGCTTCGCAAGAAATGACTCTCTTCAAACTATACACTCTCTCACCAATCAGCCCGGCGAGAGAGTGTGTAGTATGAAGAGACCGTTGCTTGCCAAGTCATCCCTAATAGAGACAGAGGGAGAGCCAGGTTGAGAGAGGGGGAGTGAGAGCAATGAGAGGAGAGAGGAATAGAGAAAAGTAGAAGGGGGAGAGCGAGAGTAAGAGAGGGCAGAGCAGGGCAGGAAAGTCGAAAGGAGTATTTACTCCCTCAATTTCGCGTGCTCTCTCACCGGTTAGAGAAGAAGAAAGAACATGCGGAATGAAGAGAGTCAGAGAGTGTAGTAATAGAGAGAGAGCGTACGATGTTGAGATTGTCAGAAAGCTGAGGGCACGATCTGTCAGACGGGATGAATGTGATGGATCGAATTAGAATAAGGCGGAGGACCCGAAGCTACACAAATCAGAAGAGTTGGTCAGTATTTTGAGAAGGAAAGACGGAAGGGATATTAATACGCATTTTCCAAGAGGAAGTAGGTGGTGGCGGTTTTATTACGTGATAAATTGAATACAAATCATGAGCTCACCAGAGTTCCCATAAATCAGCATATGTAAAGAAAATAATGCGAATTTTCCAAGAGGAAGTTGGAAGAGGGAAGTGGTGGTAGTCAGTGGTAAATTTGCACAAGCCAATAAAGTACACATTTTCCAAGAGGAAGAAGACGGGAATGAATGTATTTTGCGTTATTCTAGGCGATCATTTCAGAAGTGTTGGATATCATGATAAATATACTGTGCATAATTCAGGAAATTTAGGGTGCGATGACATCAGGAAATTTAGGGGGCGATGGTGATAAATCTTGAACAAATCACGAGCTCGCCAAATTTCTCATAAATCAGAATATGCAAACTCAATAGTACAAATTTTCATACAGGAAGTAGTGTGGAATGAGTATCTTTTCCCGGTAATCTAATAAAAGACCTGAATTCCCAGAAATGATAACATGCAAAGATAATAATGCGCTGGGAAAGGATGAGGGTTCGTGATATTCAAAGTGCACAACCATGGAAGTTGGTCAGAATTCATCGACAGCTGGTTAACAGACCGTCCACGAGAAAACGTAACAACTTGGAGGGGTGCTCGGATGTTAAAATTTAGAATATTCCGGTAATTTTTTTTCTGATGTAAGGGTCCAAAGTTAGGAACAAAAAGAAGGCCGGTCGAAATCGGCTGAAATATGCTCATAACTAATTTGGATGCCCCCGTTGGGCGTGTTTGCATCACATTTTCGGAATCTACGTGCAAAAATGTATATAATATGATTTTTTTCAGATTTTTAAAAACAAGGCCTTTTTGGGAATCCGCATTCAAAGAGAGGACTCGCTATTTGGGCGAATACTGTAGTTCAGTTCACAATAGGCACATCAACCTAACTCATGGCTAGAAATGTAGAGGAGATTAAGCTAAACATTTCATCTGTTGAAAGTGAGTTTCTATCTTTTCGTTGAAGCGCGCTACAGAGCCTGGAAGTTGGCAAACACGATGCTGGATGCGCGCGAGAGAGCGCTAAATAGAGGACGAGGGCCAGAGGTCAATCGGTGGGAGCGCAAGATGGTTAGAGCGCGCGCTCTCGGGTATTCTGGCCCAATGTTGCTAACTTCCAGGCTCTGTAGCGCGCTTCAACGAAAAGATAGAAACTCACTTTCAACAGATGAAATGTTTAGCTTGATCTCCTCTACATTTCTAGCCATGAGTTAGGTCGCTGTGCCTATTGTGAACTGAACTACAGTATTCGCCCAAATAGCGAGTCATATTTTTGAATGCGGATTTCCAAAAAGGCCCTGTTTTTAAAAATCTGAAAAAATCATATTATATACATTTTTGCACGTAGATTCCGAAAATGTAATGCAAACACGCCCACCGTCCAAATTAGTTATGAGCAGATTTCAGCCGATTTCGACCGACAAAATCGGTTTTTTGGGCATAGCTTTTACAGATCGACATCTCGTGATCTCTAATGTGGAAATTCTTTTTCTACGAGTGAAAACATACCAGAAAATCTATTTCTTGAGAAATTCTGTGATACTAAAATTTTAGACCCCAAAATTGGTGGGGTACTGTATCTTTTTCAAAACCGACCTAGAACCTTAGCTATTGGTGCCTGTGTTCCTAACTTTGGACCCTTACCTCAGAAAAAAATTAACGGAATATTCTATATTTTACCATCCGAGACCTCTTCCGTTCTCTAATGGACGGTCTGTTAAAGATAATCATTTCCTGTCGGAATTTGTGTAATGTAGGCACATACATGTTTTGTGGGGTACGGAAGTCTACGTATATCAGGACATATGCGCGTGAGAGTTTATCATGCTTCAGAGTATCTTCCGGACTTCACGTAGTATAGTCTCGAGCTCGAGAAGCGGATATCGCGCTATTTTCATGCAATATACTCTCTTGATTCTCGGTCGTTCGATAGAGTTTGGGAAATCAGGAGAGAAGGGCCGTTGATCAAACTCTAGTTTGTGGGAATACGGAAGTCAACGCATAATATCAGTGGAGGAGCACGTGAGAGAACAACGCGTCAGAGGATCTTTCTGACTTCATGTAGTTTAGCCGACCAAGCAAATATTGAACACTCGAGAAGTGCTACATTATTTTCGAGTAGGTTTCAGGAACGCAAAATGGAAGGAAATATCATGAGGGCGAAAATAATGTAATTCCCTAAATGGTAATCCTAGAAAATACTGCACCTAATCTCACTTCGTACATATAAAATGATGATAACAACTCTTAAAATACAGAGCCTTCTGATGCGCACAAGTAAGGTGTGATTTCTGGCGAGAAATTAGTTGACAGAGGATCCAGTTCTATTGAGTTTCAGAGAATGTTAATAACCTAAAGTGGCGTTGTATTGCGATCCTTGCGACACTCTTTATTCAGAGAAACAATAATCACTCGCATCGTCTTATTGAATTTACAACCTGCATGAATCTTTGTTTGATTTCAATGTACAATCTAAAATGTAAGCATGAACAATCGGGAAAATTCGAATATTGCAAATAACTCCATCAACATTTGCAAGAGTAGGCCGGAGACGAACAATTTTCGGGTTGTTTTGACTGTTTTCACGTGAAAACACTGGCTCAACAAGGGTAATATGCATCTCTAGGCAAACAAACTCTGATGTTTGTGTCAAGTGCTGGACTAACATATCTGCTTTCCTCTTCCGAAGGCACTGTAGAGAATCAGAGTTCAAATTGCTTTCCACAATCTCTTTTCGACACATATTTTCCAATTACCCGAATACATGAATGTGTGTGTTTCATACAGGTATATCACCACTGTCTGTCGTAAGATAGCATTTAAATTAAGTCTCAGTGACGCAATTCAACGAGAAAGCATACAAATATTTGAAGGGAGGAACGCGAAAGCGATTATTGCGGGCATTTTCGATTACCTTTGGTAAGTGATAGGCGTACACGTTCGGAATGTAGCCATGTGAATTTCCAAATATTGTTCGCAATTAAGTTAATCATATAGGTGATGGATGGAGTAAAATAAAGATGTGATTACCTGGTGTGAACGCTAGCCTCAATGGTTAATGTAATGGTGCAATTGTTGTTTTTGATCGATTTGTTTTTTTCTTAAAATCATAAAGTGATTGCTTACTTCGATTCTGACGCATCTTTTGTTAGATAAAACATAATAAAACGTGTGTTTTAAAAAAATTGATAGATTGTAAAACATGCGAACGCTGCTGTTAAAACAAGAAGAATATAATAGCCGAAAACATTGCAAAACAAATTTTGATAACAACGAAGACTAATTCAATACGAATGATTGGAATATGAAAACTAGCCAGGAACAATATCGAAAGAGGGAGATAAAACTTACTTCCCTAAATTTAGTTTCAGAGTCATTTCTTACAAGTCACGCACAATTTTGCTCGGGGTATGCATAACAAAATAGTCGAAGATGCGATTTTGACAGTGAGCGGGTTTCTCACAAGTTCTGAACAAAGTATGTGATCGGAATAGTGTCAATATTGAAACAAGCCTTGAAACGGACTCGATTAAGCTGTTTCAAATGCAGAAGCGGTTTGTTACTTCGATTTGAACGCTCCATCTGAAGTAACAAAAAAACGAAGATATTCTGAAATCAATCAAATTCCCTTGGGCGATACTGTTATAAAGGAAACAGAGCTGCGGAACAAGAAGCCTTGGACAGTAGCAATATCGAGAGAGGGAGGAAAAACAGGCGCGCGTTCGCCTTTTGTGTCGAAGCTGGCCAAGTAGAATGGATGAGTCCTCTCATCCTCATTCCCCCTATTTCTTTCTTTCTCCATTCTCTCTCTCTCCCTTTCAACATACTATTTCGCTCATCGTGTAGGCAAGATAGCAGAGAGGGAAGGAAATAGTGAAGGAACATAGAGAAGGAACAGAGAGGGGGGAGAAAGACGACTAGGAATAGCTCCTTCCCCGATGGTCAGTTACAAGGAAGATACGATGCAAGAACAGGGCCTCATTCTATACATTTCATTGTATTGTATGACAAATCTGTATGTTCCTCCCAACGGTACAGAAAAAAGCAACGTGGATAAGATAGATGAAGATGACATGTATCGAACAGGACATGCGGTCTCACACTGTTATATAAATTGGATGTTACGCTGACTTGCACGGGTCGAGAACGCCGCATATAACCCAAGATAACTCTTTATCTTTCCCTCTCAAGCACCATGTTGTAGGCCCCCAGGCAGGGCACGCGCGGCGGCGGCGGGGGGAGGGGGGGGGGGCGCTAATAGGATAGAGGGGTAAGGGAGAGGAGTCGGACCCTTCAAACCTGAGTCCCCCTCAATTTAGAGTATTCCTGCCTATACCCCCCCCCCTGGCATGTTCCAAGAACATTTTCTAATCAAAGCGGCAATAGGCGCTGTGGGCGTTCTCATCGCTTTTTCTGGAGATGCGTAAATGGGGAGATGTTTAGAATTCGAGAAAGGATACCAAGCAATCTTCATTAATACACTATCTCGCCACACGACCCGGGTCCAGAGCACGGTGAGAGCGTGGTATCGTTTCTCGAACTTTAGTGAGGGGGCTTCTCGGGGACTAGCTCGGATGAAAACTATGACGTCAGGCCACATATCAAAGGTGGCATGTCATCGTTCTGATCCGACCAGTACCGCTTCTTGTACCTTCTTGAGGAGAAGGGATGGGGGAGAGCTGAATGCAATTCGTCGGTGAGACAAAACATGAGACTCAGCGCAGTAAGAATTCCTTGCATCTCTGGCGCTGTTTTCTGGCATTGTCGAATAGCGTCATGGTACGAAAAGAAGTACGCGGGAAAGGAGGAATACTGAAGAGGAGACATGGAAACCGAATAGGCCAACTCGATGAAATGTTTTCGACATCTCGATATTCGAAATCTTGTCCAGGAATTGAAAAAAAATAGATGTGCGGAGAAGGATGGGCCTGCATACAGCGATTGTTCTAACGTAAATACACTTATCCATAAATGAGGCACACTTCCCAGTCATTACTAGTTTTCGAGCAAGATTTTCTTTCGGGCATACTGTTCCTGCCTCCCCATCGCCGATGTCTAATCCACAGACACGCCAGACATGCACTTGAAATTATCGGACTCTCTTCATTTTACATGATTTCCGTTTTGTCCGCTTTGAAGAGATCGTGCAAATTCAAGAGAGGGGGATGAGATAGAAACAGTTACTGAGAAGCTGATGTCTGAGATCATCATTGATATCGGTGGGCATTCAATGATCGGAGAGATTGATAAGGGCGATTGGGAAAGAGAGAAGGGAGAGCGCTGTCGATCTTGCCTGATCTCTCTCCAGTATCCTCCCACTTTGACCTACTTATTTTGCATTACTACATCTAGTACATTTTCCTAAAATCGGTATTTATCTGCTTATCCATCGTCAGAATTGAAATATTATTTCCCGAAAATGAGCCAACAATTTTGAGATAAAATTATCCCTAATTATTTCGCTTTATTAATATATTGATTGTTCATTTTCAGGATGTTCATCCTCATTCTTCTTCTCTGCACTGCAGCTGCTGCGCAATCTTCAAACATCCCACTGATTGACGGAGAAAATCGGAGGTTCGCCCACTTTTTTCCCTAATTTTGGGCTTGATTTGAAGCAAGTTTTAAAAAAAAATAAGGTCTGACCTTATTGAATTGGGGCTGCATGCTCTCGCTTTCTATTTGAGATCGATAGGGGGCCTTGGGCTCTTCATTTCTCACGCTACCTAGGCCGGTCTAGCTGCGAGACATTGTACCGAATGAAGAAGCCTTAATATTGTTTTCTTTTCCAAACTCGTCAAAAGTAAATGAGAGATTTTCTGCAAACAATCGATATTCAGCGGCTTCTTCAACTACAAAAAGCAGGAGTTCGAGGGTCGCCGGCTGTTCGTCAACATCGTCGATACTGTGTCGTCAGATTTTTTCTATTAAATCATTTTTATTATTTTTCGACAGGGGGCTGCACATCCACTACAAATAAAACGAGATTCATAAAATGATGGCAAGTTGAAACTCATCGAAACCGGACCTCTAAGTCATACAATCGATAATCTGAACAAAATTTTAACCACAACCAGAATTTTCATATAATAAATTTCCAGTATCGACTCACCCTCGCCCGATCACGTCATCCTTCCAACTATCGATGCGACCGGGAAGACTGTGCTAGCTTTCGATGACCCAGCTGTAATTGTTTCGTAATTCTACAAAAAAAAGCTTTAGGCTGCAATGTTTCATCATTAGAGTTTCGGATTAATGCATATTCAATCAAAACACTCTCTTGACCGGTAGATCGACGTGCGAATATTGTGATACCGTTGAACTCTTTTCATGATCAGACACTAGGGTTCTCTCTTATTGGCAAATTTTAGCTACCATGTTTCGGTGGATCAATATAGCTGTCGAGCGTATCTTTTTTGAGCGCGCTGGAAACTTATCCGAACATTCATCAAACCATTTCCAATTAGAGAACCTTGTCAGGCACTCCTCCCTACTGCAGTTGCAATCGGCCTCCAGCCCTCGGAGCAGCAGCCAGAGTACTACGGGTTCGTGCAATAATTCAGAATTGTGTGTGGAATTAGGAAAATCGTATTTTCTTTTTAGAGATCTGGTAGAGGATGGACAAACGATTCATGATGTTTTAATGAGAAGTGAACAAACAAACAATACTTTCATTTTTAGATTCGTTTCAAGGAAGATCGCGGAAGAGTTGCGATGCGTGGACGGTAGGTTATAGAGTTCCCCCGATTGGGCCATTCCGCCCATTCAGTCTTTCTCTGTGCGGTCAACTGGCCCAATTGGGCGCAAAACTGAATGACGTCCAGTTGGTCCGAATCCTTTGTTAGCCCAGTGGGCGGAACATAATGGTAGTCATTTGAAACATATTCGAAAACCAATGAAATGGAGTCTTGAACTTTCACTCTATCTCATTTTGATATGTTTCGTTGGAATATGTTTCGGGAAATATAAAACCACCGCTCTGGTGGAACGAGAGTGAATGGGATGGGCGCCCAATGAGCGCCCAGACAATTCCTTTGTATTAAGCTGGGCAGATTGGGCAATATTCATCACGTTCAAATAATTATTGGGCGGACAGGGCGCCGACCAATCTGGGGAACTCTACTAGGTTATTACTGTATTATACATTAAGTTTCGAGATCTAAGAGTGACTGCGTTAATTTAAGTCCAATTAAATTTGGCTATGTTGACCTAAGCGATGGTTTATGGCGAGTATGTTTCAAACACTTCGCAATATAAATTTTCCTTTGTGTTTTCTGATTCTTCTCGCATATCCCTCGAAAATATTATTCCCAAATATGGATCAGCAAACGTATTAACAATATTGTTAAATTATGCAAGTACTCGTCCGGATTGCGATATTGGTATGTAAGGATTGCGCAACCGGACTTTGCAGTAAATCAATAATTTAGCCAGCGACGCAGACTTCGAGCAGGACACTTCGATCCCAGAGTACATCCTGACAGTGTAAGTAGTTCCTAATTTTTGAATGATTCCTCGTTTGCATGTTTAGAAAAGTTTCTGCATGGAACGAATGATGTGCATAAAATCTCGCTCTTGACTAGGAAACACTAGAAATATTTAACAAACATAGAATACAACCTACTTGGTATAGAAACACGATCATTGCAGTGATGAGGCGAACACGCTCAGCATCACTCGAGACGAGGACGACAGTAGAGATGCGGATGCCCTGATGAGAAGGGTGGCTATGCTGGCGGGCATGACTGAGGATGAGGTACTATCATTCACGTTTATATCTCCTTCAGAAAATTTCCAATTAGAGTTTTCTTGGTACCATTATTTCTCACGCACTTGGAATAGTATGGATGCGTATGCGCTCCATGCTGGCGAGTATGGCAAAGTACGGAAAATGTATGAATACAATTTGGAATTTGTCGTTACGGCGCACTAGAGCCTTCTCGGATTCTTCATTATTTGTGTGTGTGTGTCCACAGTTCCCCATGAAAATACAATGGCTAACTGGAAATAAACAAGCAATCGATCCACCCGCGATCGAAATCAGATAATTTGTTCGCAAAAAATCAAATATGTTGCAACACCATTTCAACGGTAAATGAAATATTAGATCATCGATTTGTTGGTCTTATCCGGTTTCATAAAATATTACTGGTTGTTCGCTTTGCTTATGAGGGGCTGTCGTTTGCCGGATGTAGAATGGTTGCGAGTTCTCGTTCAGGCCGATAAACTCGAGCTCACCGACTGCTGGTACATGCGCTCGCCGGAAGTGGTAAGTGTTATCATTAAATTTGGAGTGAGTCATATCAACCATGTGTGTTTCATACTGTCAACTAACAACAACTCTTCTTTACTATTTTGACAATTCAGTGATTTGCCATATTCAGATGCGCATCAACGTGGCTGCTGGTGGCGAGCCCATGATGAGATCGGGATGGATCGTTGAGGTTTTTCCACTTTCATGAAAAAATGTGCAACTAGTCGTTGCGGCGCTCTGCAAGAGTTGTGCAACCATGCACTTTTGCTATTTTCTCACTCTGAAACTTTATCAGCTGATCTGATCTGGGTGAAAAGAAGAAAATGATGACAAAACAAGTCAGAGATCACAAGGTCATGCAGAAGAAAACATTACAGCGCTATCCGCTGGGCACCTTCTACAAGAGACCAGAGCAGCAGTACTATCGGGTACGTTGCGAAATCATTAATTCATGAAATTTTTCGAAAAACCTCAACAATCCATCCCGATCTCATTTTAAAAAATCGCAACTACAATCTCCAAAAATAATCACCATTTCCAAAGTGAGCATGTCTAATAATACTATCTGAAACATATTTCGAATTGTCATTGATTTGAATGAAAGATTGTTTAGTTTGTTCCAGGCACCCGTCTTCCTCACCAACTACTCCTACATAGACGGAGTTTCAGGATCGATAATTGACGTTTTCGAATCGAGAAACGAAAATGGGGTTTAGTATTTGCTCTTTGATCTTTGATTTTTGATCTGGAGATGGTATCAAACGAAATTATTGCGTTCATTAGGCGTACTTTCACAACGACTACAGAGATAAAATTCATTTTTGTCAAGCAATTAGAACAACTAAGGACTATTGATTTTTGGTGATCTATGATCTTTTTACTTCCAGAAGCACATCTGGATTCCCACTGGTTGGCCGGCGTTCGCTCGTACTGACATGGTGCAAGTGGATGTGGAGAATGTAGGAAAGGTAGTAGGAGTTATGAATTACTGTAACAGTCAAAAGTACGAATGCTCACAGATCTTGGAAGGAATAAAAATAGCAGCCGGTAGTTGCAAGAGTGTGTAGATACGTGTGCCTTGGATAATAAGACTCGAAAACATTGCACAAATATTCGAAAACATTGCACAAATATTCACAATTTCTCGATGATCACCCATTCACACTACTACAGGCAAGCAACTTCACGACATTCCGAGAGACTGCGAATGGAGTACTGGTGACCACGCTCGCACAAGTGATACTTTTCGTTTTTTAAAAAATTTGTTGTGGACATCCCACCTCGTAATACTCTTTTTTCGATAAGCAAAGTCTATACAATGCTGATGAAACTCATTCTAACCTGCTAATTTCGATTATTTCTAAGCGATAACGCACTGATAAACTCACAAAAAATAATTTAAGCAATGCTGATTTTCATTTCAGACGATGTCACTCTCTTACATAATCGGGGAAAAAGTCTTCGATGAGCGAATCGCGCTGGACGGCCATCACTATCACGTCAGCTGCCACTGGAATGAGGTAACAAATCGAATTTTAACTGTATAATTTTTTTTAAAGATATGTTTAACGTTAATTTGTGCATCGTTATCTACATAACATGCATTCGTGTTCCCTTTCTTTCAGAATGAAATGACGGTGTATACAAGTATTCTTGGTCGCTCTACAGTGCGTCCTGCGAACCCCATTAAGATCACACTGTCTGCGACCGGTGAGGTTTCCGTTCAAAATATGTGATTTAAAAACATTCTTTTCAACTATGTTCCAGTGTTTCTCAAGCTAGGAAAGGACATTTAATAATCGATATTACGGTGATGGAACGTGAAAAGATCACTTCTGTTTGTTTTGTCAAACTAATAATCGATAATACGGTGATGGAACGTGAAAAGATCATTTCTGTTTGTTTTGTCAAAATATTTTAATGTTTTTGTTTGTATTATAGACGGCAGCAGCAGCTTCAAATGCGAACCCAAGCGGGCTACTCCCACTGGCATACCGGAAGTTCTGCAGCTGGACTATGTAGAACAGTCTGGAGGGTAAGAAATATGTACTTTTCTAATATCGGTGCATCGTAAATAATGTTATAAAAACAAAATATAGTCTCTGGAAGCTGGTTTTCCATACGAAAGTAGGTGACAGTGATATTTTCTTATTTCAGTCGTTCCATCCCATCGAGTGACCGCGAGGTCACCGTCCGTAAGTGGAATGCTCGCATAGAGGAAACAACAACTAACGCGCCAAAGTCTGCAGCACCATCTCTATCGGACCCTGAATGGATGTAAGCCTAAGGTTTTTCGATGAGCATTATCACCTTTTCCAAAGTATTCCAGTATTGTACTTTAAACACCCATTCACCAGTTTTGATATTGTGCATTAAAGTTAATATGTTATCAGTATTTATTGCAGTGGGAAAAATCCCAGCGATAACGAAAACAATGAAGCAGGCAGAATCTACGAGTCGACCACGATTTTCGGAGAGAAAAATGAGAAACTGGCCAGTGATTTACATCATAGATATTAAGACTTGGGAAAATACATATATAACATTTCACAAATATACAATCTATTGTATGAAAAATATACACGCATATACTATGGATAATTTCAGAACATTTCTGTGAGGCCAGAACAGGCGCCCGCCTTCGTTGATATCGCGCGCCAAAATGAGGTTTAATAAAACGTTTTTTATAAGTTTACATTCTTCGATGTAGTATGATTCACGTAACACAGCGTGTCAAACGGGGGAAAAAGGCGGCGCGCAAACCATATGAAACATACCTCAAATTTAATTATTTTGCCGAAAATTCAAAGGTTTTTCACACATTTTTAAAAAAACGATAGAGATCGAAATTGAGAAATCTGGTTGGACAATCTCTTCGAAATGGGTTTCTGCACATTTCTAGACAAACCCCCATCTCTCTATCTCATTTCGCTGCCAACTAGTAGTCTTTAGAGTATCGAAAACGATTGTTTTCTGCATTAAATCGAAGGTTTTTCACAAATTTGCGAACATAAAAAACGAAAGAGATCCAAATTGAGAAATCTGGTTGGACAATCTCTTCGAAATGGGTTTCTGCACATTTCTAGACAAACGCCATCTCTCTATCTCATTTCGCTACCAACTAGTAGTCTTTAGAGTATCGAAAACGATTGTTTTCTGCATTAAATCGAAGGTTTTTCACAAATTTGCGAACATAAAAAACGAAAGAGATCCAAATTGAGAAATCTGGTTGGACAATCTCTTCAAAATGGGTTTCTGCACATTCGTAGACAAACATCATCTCGATATCTCATTTCGCTACCAACTAGTAGTATCTCTTAGTTTTGTCAAAGTATATTCATTTGAAATATGTTTCATCTCGCAAACTTTAATCAGTGAGAAACTCTGACGACATTCGAGCGTTTGAAATAGGTTTCACATCACAGGGGCAGAGACAAAAATAAATTGAGCGCGCCGTGATAATGTACATTTTTCCGCCGTCTGACACGCTGTGCGTAAAGATCAACGATCAACCTTCGATTATTCAATCTATAACACTCTCCAGTCAATACACTCTCTCCGAGTTACCTTTAAGAGTACGTAGAAGGAAGAGACAATTCCTGACAAATCCTTACCTCGATCAAAGATCAACCTTCAAGGATTCGCTCTCGTCTCTCGCTATGATGATCCTCGGCGTTTCCATCCTCGCTATTACTGCCGTGACCTGCGCCCTGGCCTGCACGAGGGAGTGTATTCGGGTGAGTGATTCAGCAATTATTGTTACTTTATAATAATTATTATAGTAACTTTTTAATAATTAATTATTTCAAATGCTTTTAAATTACAAATTATAAAAAAATACTATTTTATTTTCGATGATTTATTTGATCGGAATGGGAACGGGGATCAAATGATTTTCTTAATCGAAACTATTATGGAATAAGTGCAACTCAGTAGAAAAAATGAACACTCACCCGTGACAAGGGAGAAAAAATATGAAAATCATCAAATTTGTTCACAGAGAAAGCACAATTCGGGAGAGAAGACGGTCATCAGCGAAATCACTGGAGATGCAGTCAAACGGAAGAATGGGTTAGCTAGACTTGTAGAAAAAAAAACGTCGTTTGTGATACGGAATGCGATCAGCAGATCAGTTTCACTCGCATCTTAAAATTCGTTTTTGTTGATTGTAATGATGTTCGATTGGCTGCATAGTTACACATACTGGTGATACAATACATTTGCGTACTGAGTACTTGCTAGTGCCCGAATTTCAGCCAACAGGATCTTGCAAATGCGACACTAAAGCCAGTTGATGCATCTACCACGAAGAGCGATGAGAACGAGGTGAGTGTTTTGAATGTTAGCATTAGAGTTCAAGAAAATGCGTCTTCTATACACACTCTCTCGTCTCTCAACTCGACCTTTCTAGAGTGTGTGTGAAATGACGAGACGAATGCCCGTTTTTGTCGAACTCTAGATTGTACTCGTATAAAACTATCAAATTCACAGGACCTCAAGCCCTCCATCCCTCCCACTCGCTCCAACAGTGGCAAGAAGAAGAGCATCACATTCGCGCCCCGCAAGTCAACCATGACAACGGAGGATCGTGAGTTGTCCTTCTTCTTTATTAATGAGCGGAAAAAAATATCAATACATTGGAGAAAAACAATTGGTGAGAGAGGAACCTATTTTGAATAATCAGAAAATGTGATTCTAATTCTTGCATTATAAAGATTAAGAGATAATCGATTTTGTAGTTTCTTAGCTTCGTGCTTTTGCAGTCGTGAAGATGATCACCGAATCCGAGTTGGGCACGAAGATCGATGCGATGGTCGAGGCGGGGCCTGATGGAGAGGAGGAAGTGGAGAAGAAGGGTGGGAATGCCGCGGGGGAACCGGCACTACGTGATGGGGGCTCAGCTGGAAATGAGGATAAAGTGAAGAAGGCGCAGCATGATCCAACTGCAGGTTAGCATTGAGCAATATAGAATTTTAAAAAACGTTCGACTAGTGATCGTCTATAGAGAAATGCGACTAACATCTTGAAATGTGTATTTATTTATATCGACAATTTCCAGTTTTCAGGTTCTGCAGCAACAGCAGAAATCGTCGACGAGACCTCTCCGTCGCCTAAGAAAGAGTTCACCGAGAAGTCTGGATGATTCCTTGTCTAAAGCGTTCAGTGTATCTATTCTCAGTAATTGATAAATCGATGCATGTTCATAATCGTTGTCATTGTCCGAAGCCCGTTTTGACAAACTGATTGAGCTATTATCTGAGTAATGGAGAATGCAAGCGATTCCCGGCGAACTATTTGTTCATTTGAGCACATTTTCCTTTTGTTCGCTTCCACTCCAACGTGTTCCCCTCGAAGTTCCTGTTTCCTGTTGCTACGCTAGCAGACCAATGCATTCAGAGACCATTCGTCTCAATGAGATGTTCCGTGAATGTCAATCATCGTGCCGAAAAAGCCGTTTATTCAAAGAACAAGCACATCGAGACCAAGAAATCAGGCTGTCCCAAAAAATCATTCCCCATAGAATCATGCCCCAAGGTGCCCCATTCCGAAGGCGAAGCCCTGTCTCACAGTAATGAATTCCCCACTGACAGGAAACTTGCAGTATTTGCAGTATCCGCACTACTTGCAGTAGATAACTGCGATCTTGAAGTTGCCATACAGTCCACCCCCCGTGTACCATCCACTGTTCTTCTTGCACGCGAACGTGCTGAAGTCGAAGAATCGATCCAGGTGAAAGTTGTCATTGAGTTTCTTATTGACGAAGCCATTGGGGCACACAACCGACATCGCGTTGTAGTAGCTGTAATATAATTTCACGGGGATGTTGTAAAGCTAATATACAGACTCGCACTTCGGCTAACCATCTATTGAGAACATCATTACCTCCCTTCCAGAAAAAGAACAATTTTGTGTTGGCACTAACCCATTGACAATGGTGAATTTGTAGCAGCTGTCCGCACAACACGTGCTTTTCATCGATTGAATACAGACGATCGATTGAATTTGGTTAGTCGTGGGAAAATAGAGATAACTTCCACTGTAACGGCCGGAGAACGTCCAGGTCGAGGGCTTAATGGGGTTAGTTGCCAATTGATAGCGATGTTATCGCACCGTATACGTGAGATTGTCCCCAGTGTAGTAAGTACCGTCCGAGAGGGTGACGACCAAGTCCTCCTTCGATGGATTCGGGCAGGTACACTTATTATTGACACAGCGGGCTGTCGTGTGAGCAGGAAGGAGCGAGAAGAAGGCGGAAGGAAGATAATTTAATTTGAGAGGTATTCTTCCATAAAGTAATAAAAAAATCCCCTAACGGGAAACTGAACTAGTAATTTTAAGAAAATAGGCTTCCTGGAATCAGTGTCGTTTACTATACCGAATGCCGCTGATCATATACGTTTCTAGCTAATACTAAATTCGCTCGTTAATCTTTGTCAGTAATAGTGTCATCACTCTCCGTCAAATAAATTAAAATAACATAATATTCTCACTAGGAGCTCTCGTGGTCGTCGTCGACGATGATGTCATCGTCGTCGTTTCTTCGCACTTCTCGTAGATGGCCAGATTACAATTGTTGCTGCAGAAGGGCAGCCCCGTTTCCCCGCCCAGGAGGGTGCACTTCTCTCGCTTGTGATAGACTGCTGTGCAAGACGGCTGTAAATGTCCGATTTTACAGTCGCCATGGGACGAAAACTCTTCGATTGCATGTTCCTGCTGTCCAAAATGCGTCTAGGGAACGTTACATAACAACAATTTGAGCTTTCAAAGGCCATTTGTATTTGTTGAATTAAACAATCTTTGCCCTAGTTCATTAGTGTTCGAAAAATTTTTTGTTCGAAAACTTGCGATAAGGGTTTCTCGAGGATGCTGATATGATATGCATATGCGTTCATTTTAACAATGATAACAACGTGTTCGAGTTGCGAAAGTGAAAGTTTAAAAATGTTAAAAATTCGAGCTCGCCATTCGATCGCATTCCTCCTTCAACTCTTGAAGTGAAGTTTCGTACTGCGGCTTGATAATCTCCCTGGCTTCTTTCACTTCTGTCGATTGGTAGCACAATTGAGTGGATAGGGGAAGGACGAAGAAAAGGAGAGGATGGGACCTTCCCATGACTGAGGGAGGAGAGAGTGAGACTTGGGGGGATGCTTTTCTCTACACAACGCTCCTCCCCTTTCGAAGTGTTCACTCGAGAGAGAAAATTTAAAAAAAAAACAAAAAAAAAACAATGAAATGCTGACAGACAAGTTGAAATTGTATTTATCATCATGGAATCAATATGCATTTCGGAGCTGGAGTTTTTTTTTGTTAATTTAATCGTTGTATTGCTCTTGAAAGGATGAACACAGAAAGAGATTGTTCATCGTTCGCGTCCGGGAAAGATGTACGAGATGTGAAACACATTACGATTACTCATATGAGTGACTATCTGAGAGAAATGACCATAGGCCGTACAGCGAAAAATACAGTTCTGATTTTAAGATGCCCCTAGGGGTAACTTTTAACGTAGAGTTAGAAAATCGACCTTAGGAAGCCGTATCTCATACCTCTCATTTCGTGTGTCGCGCTGAACCTGGGTGGTCGGTTTTTGTATTTTTTGAACGGCTCATCCAAACCTCATAAATGTATAGTAACTCTGAAAGATCTCGATGAGATAAGCATTTTTACTGTTGGAAATGAAAAGTTACCTCATCTGTGGAAAAAGTTAGGGTAATTTGAAAAATACAAATTTCTTCCCTGAAAAAGTGTTTCAATATGTGTCATTTTAATCACAATTATTTTATTCCACATGAAAAGTTACCCCAGGAACCAACTTTTCGTGAAAAAATTCGTGTCTCAAAGGGGTCTCCTGAATCACAGAAGAGGAAAGGTAGTGATTTTTTTGCAAATATTTTTAAGACGATCCACTGTGAACTTCGATTAAGTCTAGCCAGTTTATAGCTACACTATGGTAGGGCAAAAATATAACGCATAAAAAACGGAGATTATCTCAATTCGAAAAAAAAAACGATTTTTATAATCTCGATTTTTCTCATGTTTAGGCACATGCTACTTTTCCTTAACGATCCGAATTGCCAATTTTCTGGGAAAATCTAGTAGAACGGACCAACACATCAAAAAATTTGAGCTTAGGGTCCTCATCCATCCGGAAGGTAGGTATATGTTTGCTTGAAAATGCAATATCGCGCTCGTGAAAAATATGTTTTACATGATAAGTTATGAGGGCTATCGGATAATTTTTTACATTATTTAACTTCTTCAACCAAGTATTGTGCACTTGCAAAATGGAGCATATATTCAATCTAATAAAGCAAAAAATATACCTACCTTCCGGATGGATGAAGACCCTAAGCTCAAACTTTTTTGACATGTCTTAGTCCGTTCTACTAGATTTTCCCAGAAAATTGGGAATTCGGATCGTTAAGGAAAAGTAGCATGTGGCTAAACATGAGAAAAATCGAGATTCGGCTTGTTTAATCTGTCAGAAATGTGCGAGAAAAAGTTGCGTAAAAAGTTCGCGAACTTCTGATTCTCTCCATTTCGCATGCTCTCTCTCTTTCTCTAACCAGGTCGATGAAAAGTTCACGAACTTTTCGACGAACTGTGTTCGAAAATCATACTTTTCTTTTGTTTTACTTACTTTTATAAACTATTTTTGCTTTCAACTTATGACTGCTTATAAGAACAACCTTCCCTCTGATGGAATAGCTTGACATTACAGGGTGGGGAAAGTGGTGACCCATTTTCGAAAAAAATACTCCAACCCTGTTTACTTTCACTACGCTGAAGCTATTCCAGCTAAGGGAAGGTTGCCATTATAAGAAGTCATAAGTTAAAAGCAAAAATAGTTTATAAAAAAAAGTAAAACAAAAGTAAAGTATGATTTTCGAACATAGTTCGTCAAAAGTTCGTGAACTTTTCAACGACCTGGTTAGAGAAAGAGAGAGTACACGAACAGGAGAGAATCAGAAGTTCGCGAACTTTTTACGCAACTTTTTACGCAACTTTTCTCGCACATTTCTGACAGATTATAAAAAAGAAATTATAAAAATCGATTTTTTCGAATTGAGATAATGTCCGTTTTTTATATTTTTGTTGCCTTTTCGTTATATTTTTATGCCTTTTCGTTATACGTTATATTTTTGCCCTCTCAAAGTGTAGCTATAAACTGACTAGACTTAATCGGAGTTCACAATGGATCGTCTTAAAAATAGACATATTTGCAAAAATAATCTCTACCTTTCCTCTTCTGTGATTCAGGAGCTCCGCGTCTGTCAATACTACTTTCCAACAGCATCGACTAAACTATGTCGATGAAACTCATCCTAACTCGGCCATTAAGTTGTTCTCAAAAAAAACTGAGCTCAATATTATTTATTGTTTCAGACGTTTTGCTCTCTTACGCAAACGATGATAACGACTTCCATCATCCCACGTTATTATTGTATTTTTTTTCAGCTAACGCCATATAACCCAATACTCTTTTCAAATAGCATCGACTTTAAAATTTCGAAGAAACTCATTTTAAATTTGAAATTTGAAATTTGAAATTATTACTTTCAAATCAATAACTATGAGTTCCACCATTTTTTTCCCAGACGATGTCGATCTCTTACCAAATCGAGGAAAATGTCTTCGAGGAGCGAATCGTGTTGGACGGCAAGCACTTTCACGTCACTTGCGATTATTATGAGGTGAAGATTCATGTTTGAGAATTATAATTGTGCAAAAGTTCATCAAAATATTCATATTTCCGGAATCTTTGATGCCTGTTAGTCCAATTGTCTTAATTCTGGATGTGAAAGAGGCTTCAGATTGAATTATTTAATTTTTCAGAATGAACTGACCGTGAATGCAAGAATTCTTTGTTTCGCAAAGGCGTGTCCTGTGAACGGCATTAAGATAAAGCTTTCTGCGCCAGGTGAGAGTGATATTTGATCGCTTGCAAACACTTACAGCGGATGCGATTTTTTTGATTATAATTTTTTTTTTAAATGTTGTTTTTCTCTAAAACAATTTCATATATGTTTCATTATCACTTGGAACGAAAATGAAAAGTACGTCTACGATTTTGCTCCGTTGGAATCCATCAATAAACAACATTTTTTCGAATCGCTGCGTTTGGCAAATTCGTCGAAATTTGTAACCCTCTATCGCAGAATGAAATCGTGATTGGAATCGGATGCTGTTCTCCAAATAAAGTTTGTTTTGTATTATAGACGGAAGCAGCAGCTTCAGCTGCAAACCCAAGCGAGCCACAATCACTGGCATACCGCAAGTGATTCAGCTGGACTACATCGGGCAGTCGGGAGGGTCAGTTAAATATACGAAACAATTGGCCAAATACATACGGAAAATATGAGCTCTTCTCAATCTGTGTGTCATCAAGTAACATGTTTCTGTGGCAATTTACAATTACAATTACGAGTATTTCAAAACGTAAAATTGAAGTAGGTTTCAGCATACTTTAAACTGAAAACGACAGGATACTTTTCAATCGTTGGGAGTTTTGTGTTCCTAAATATTATAATTATCGATCTTTCTGGTTGCTTATTCATACAATATTTCAGTCGCTCCATCCCATCGAGTGATCGCGAAGTCACCGTCAGGAAGTGGAACGCTCGCAGCGGTGAATCGACGACTACCACTCCGAAGTCTGTATCACCATTCAAGCAGATTTCTCTATTGAGCACTGAGTTTATGTAAGAATAACAATAAATGATGACTAATATCTGAAAATCATCAGATCAAATCATCGACGATTTTTTATTGCACTATTAATAATGTCTAAAAAAATGTTTTATGATACTGCTCATTAAAGTTAAACTGTTATCAGCATTTTTTGCAGTGAGCAACATCCCAGCGATAAGAGGAATGGTGAAGCGGAGAGAATCTTCTAGTCGAGCACGATTTTCGGACAGAAAAGAGAGGAGCTGGTCAGTGATTAGAAATAATAAAACAACCAAATAAGAAAAAAACGTAATAAATTTCGCAAATTTATAATATCAATAATTTCAGGGGATTCCCGTGAAGCTAGAGCAGACACCCGCCTTCGTTGATGTTGCGCGCCAACATGAGGTTATTTACTAGATCAAAGAACATCCGCTGATTAAAAATCAACCTTTGAGCTATCGTACATATCAAGAAAACATTTGATTGTTTAATCTCTCACACTTTCCAGTGAGAGAGTATGCAGAATGAAGAGACAATTCCTTGCAAGCCACCCCTCGATCAAAGATCAAACTTCCAGGATTCGCTATCCCTCGCTATGATGGTTCTCGGCGTTTCCGTCCTCGCTATTACTACCGTATCCCAAATCGTTTACAAATTCCCGAATATTATACTGACTGTTGGTCCTCATTGTTATTCAAGAAATATATTGAAAAATTTTCTCGAGATGCACGAAAGAGTGCATACGAGTGAGTTATTCAGGAATTATTGTTTGTTAAGCTTTTCCAGATGAATTTACTTTTAACATGTTTAATATTTTGTTTTTTTTCTTCAAACAATGTGCTGCTTTCATTGTTATTGGTTCGCTACGAAAATAAGTGAGAGGTGAAACCTATTCACATTTTCACAATCAAATTGAAGATTTGATCAACCAAACTCTAATTATAATTATTTATCATGCGACAGTGCAGAAGTATAAAATAGATGTTACAGGGGAAATTAGAATCACGATAATTACGATGTCATATCTAGATGACTAAGGGAGTATAGCCGTCAGTTACAAGTGAGAGTGAATTAGAGATAATTAGAATAATCAATACTATTTATAGCTCTAGCTCTGAGCGAGAACAGTTCACTATTTCTAGAGATTACAATATTATTAGGGATACGGTTCCATAAGGACACAACTCTATTTGTGAGAAATCTGTGGTAAAAAGCGATGTTTACGTAACTGAAAGAGATTGGGGCGCCTATGTCGAGGGGGGGGGGGCTAGGAGGAGAAAGGAAGGGCATCCTATGTCTACATCTTCGTGAATAACTTTATATATGAATGCTAAGTCAATAATTGTACGACGATACTCTAAAGGTTCTAAATGGAAATAACGCATACGATCAGGATAAGGCCTGTTAGGAACGCGACATTTAAGGAGTACAGATTTGGTGTATTTGCGCTGGACACGCTCGATGCTATTAGACAAATCCCTACTCTGAGGTGACCAAAGTTCGGAACAATATTCGAGGATGGGGCGGACGAATGTGACAAAAAGTCGAGAATAAAGCTGCGGATTTTTTGATACGAAGGTGCGCAAGATGTATGAGCAACGAGAACGGGCCTTTGAGATCTTACTAGATATGTGAGCACTAAATTCTAGTTTATTAGAGTATGTAACTCCTAAATAAACAATGGCACATCATTTAGAGAACGTTCTATTCCGGAGGGAAGACATACGTCAGTGACGTGACTGTAGGAAAGAGAAGAAGGAAGGACGGGTGGGCTTCCATTATGTAAAATATTTTTATCAAAATGTATCAGGCTGAGTCATAAGTTTTTTTCCAATTTGACCTTGGGAAGGTTTTCACATTTTCCGGTCTGTGGTTTAAAATGATTTTCATTTTGAACCTCACATATGATGAGTGCATACATACTCTCTTTATCGCACTTTAGCACACACCTATTCAAAGAGCCATGTGAGCATAGTTTGAAGTCAAAGTAGCTTCGACCACGAATTTCGAAATGAGTTTAATAAATCAGATCTTTCCAAACCAGCAATACTGTCGTGAAGTGTGATGAACGTACATCACAAATATACACGTGAATCGGGTTTGGCGCAAAAGACCTACTCACAATAGGTGCCAATTTCACAGTATGGTTCAGTTAATTTTCACTGCGCTTCCGCGCACATTGCCCTATCGAAACCAAACCTATCTCTGCATAACCCTTCTTGCATGAAGAGCTTATATTTGCTTTTTGGTGGGCTTTCCTCATTGTAACCAAAAACAACAGTCATCAACATTTTTATGATGAAATTTGCACATCGAAATCAGTGTATTTCAGAGTTTCCTGATCATATGATAGATAGAGATCCCACGTTTTTGTGTTTGTTAGCATCTGCTACACTTCAACTATCCCTAAATAGCTTCACATAGTAACGGGATGCCTGCGCGTTCTGAAAATATACTCTAAAAAGTATCAAAAAATTCAAAATTTTGATCGGATATACCAATAATCGGATTTTCGAGAAATTTCATGTTTTGAAAAGGGGATGATGCGAGGTCTCTAATTTCACAAATGGTAAAGTAGCCACATATCGTACGATTAAAGCGCCCCAATATACAAGCCTGTATCTATAATACATAACGTAGGAAAAATGAGATCTCACATGGGATTTCATTCCATCTTGTATGATTAGTTGTTTCCTAATTCTGTGATTGATTAGGCTAGGATCGATTTCAACCACTTTTTTGAAAGTGCATTCAATGGGTTTCTCAATAATGTATGTAAAAGATGCCCAATCATTTTTCCCTGCAAAACAATTGTGAGCCCAAAAATGTAAATATTTACTTGAGAAGTTCACTCGTGGTTTACGTTCGTTTTCTTGTAAGTTTTGAAAGCAAGGTACAATTGAGACCAGCCATAATAAGTGTGAATTATACCCCTCAATTATGCTACGGACTTGTGCGGATACGATTCCAAGAGCGCTTTTTAGGTGGCCTTGAAATACACCTCAAAAATTGGAAAAAACTTATGACAGCCTAATATTATCTCAAGAACATACGTTTCACATGATTCTCAAAAGCCCAAGATACTATTTGAAAATGATTCGGTCACGGAAGCTGGTATAAAAAATTTATACACAAACATAGCTGTCCAGCACTGGCGGCGACCCTCAGGGGGACCTGCGCAAGCATGAACCCCAGGTCATGGATTTTTCAGGGGGACCTGCGCAAGCATGAACCCCGGGTCATGGATTTTCGAGGGGGACCTGCGCAAGCATGAACCCCGGGTCATGGTCAAAAATCGATTGGTAGGTCATGACTAGGCACCGTACCCAATCGATAGTGCATTACTTCCTGATACCGTATACAGCTACCGTAACCCCGAATACCGCAAACTGATTTTTTTCAAAAATTGGAAATACCGTACCCTAATTAAAAAGTCAAAGTACCGTATCCAATCGATAGTACAGTACCACCAAATACCGTATCCCACTACCGTAACCTCGACAAACACGAACTAACTTTATTTTTAAGATGTCCTGGTTACGGGCACAATCGGTCTGGTGTCGTGAACGATCGATTGTACAGTACCCAACTGTTTACCGTAACCCAGTTCCTTGGGTCAGATAGTTCCTTGGGTCAAACATTTTTCTAAAAATCTAAAATCATTTTACAAAAATCCTAAATAGATCATGAATTGGTCCTACACTAATTAGAGTTACGGTAGCATACTTCAAAATAATTTTATTATCGATTTAGGATTTTTAGAAAAAATGTTTGACCCAAGGAACTAGATCTGACCCAAGGAACTGGGTTACGGTAAACAGTTGGGTACTGCACAATCGATCGTTCACGACACCAGACCGATTGTGCCCGTAACCAGGACATCTTAAAAATAAAGTTAGTTCGTGATTGTCGGGGTTACGGTAGTGGGATACGGTATTTGGTGGTACTGTACTATCGATTGGATACGGTACTTTGACTTTTTAATTGGGGTACGGTATTTTCAATTTTTGAAAAAAATCAGTTTGCGGTAATGGGGGTTACGGTATCTACATACGGTATCAGGAAGTACTGTACCATCGATTGGTACAGTATTTAGTCTTGACCTACCTATGACCTACCATCAATTGTTGTGTTGACCATGACCCGGGGTTCATGCTTGCTCCGGGGGGGGGGGGGGGGGGGCGCAAGCATGAATAGGGATTCATGGGGGTCGCCGGCGGCGTGGACACCTATGTACACAAATTCGATTTATTCGATGTAACTTCCTGAACTTGCATTGTTAATTCTTTACGTTCAGAATGTCTTACAGCGACGATGTGCAATGCATTTGATGCTATCATCGTCCACTTTAATCGTATGTTCATACAAAAAATCCTAATTTCAGCCACGAAAGACCTCGCCAAAGTCGTTTGCAAACCTATGGAAGCTGTCAAGAATTGTGAAGAGGGGAGGAAGAAGTCGGACAATGTATTTTCAATTTTTGAATATAAGTTCTGGGATGATATCAAGAATACACGAATACATATTTCCAGGACTTCAAGTCCTCCATTTCTCCCGCTCGTTCAAACAGAGGCAAGAAGAAGAGCATTACTTTCGCTCCCCGGAAGTCTACCAGGACAAAGGAAGATCATGAGTACTATCTCAAATTTGCTCCCTTTTTATTTAATTTTCCGGAACCATATACGAAAAATGGATAAATCAGTCCGCGCTTAATTATGAATCAGATTTTACATTGAAAGGACCAATGATAATCGATAATGTGTGTTTGTTATGTGATTTGCCATCTCTGCAGTTGTGAAGATGATCACCGAATCCGAGTTGGGCACCAAGATTGACGCTATGGTCGAGGCAGGGCCCGATGGAGAGGAGGAAGTAATGGAGAAGACGGGCGGGACTTCCACGGGGGAACCTGCACTACGTAATGGGGGCTCAGCTGTTAATGAGGATGAGAAAGTGCAGAAGAAGCAGAATGATCCAGCTGCAGGTTAGAGGAATCGTCTGGCTCTCTCCAAACCACACGCTATCTCGTCGTTTAGAGTGAGCGAGAGAGTGTATGATATGGAGAGAGCGAGACCATTGCTCGCAGGTTAGCATTGAGCAATCTAGAAGAAAAATGTGGAAAAAAAGCTCGACTAGTGATCGTCTATAGAGAAATGCGACTAAAATCTTGCAATGTTTATTTATTTATATCGACAATTTCCAAATTTCAGGTTCTGCAGCAAGTCGTCGACGAAACCTCTCCTTCGTCTAAGATAGAGCTCACCGAGAAGTCTGCATGATTCCTTCTTATGTTGTGAAGTGTTCAGTGTATCTATTCTCAATTCTCGATAAATCTACGCATGTTATACATTGCCCGATGCCCATTTTGGCAAACTGATTGAGTGAATATCTGAGAAATGGATAATGACAGCGATTCCCGGCGAACTATTTGTTCATTTGAACACATTTGTATTTCGTTCGCTTCCACTCCAACGTGTTCCCCTCGAAGTTTCTCTTTCCTGTTGCTACGCTAGCAGACCAATGCATTCAGAGCCCACCCGTCTCAATGAGATGTTCCGTGAATGTCAATCGTCGTGCCGAAAAATCCGTTTATTCAAAGAACAAGCACATCGAGACCAAGAAATCAAGCTTTCCCAAAAAATCATTCCCCATAGACCCATTCCCCAAGCCGAAGGAGAAGCCTTGTGCCCCAGTAATGAACTCCCCACTAACAGGCTAAGATCCGCACTACTTGCAGTAGATAACTCCGATCTTGAAGTTGCCATACAGTCCACCCCCCGTGTACCATCCACTGTTCTTCTTGCAAGCGAACGAGCTGAAGTCGAAGAGTCGATCCAAGTGAAAGTTGTCAGTGAGTCTCTTATCGACGAACCCATTGGGGCACACGATCTTCATTCCGTCGTATTATCTGAAATCTCATTTTGATAAATGATCTGGCTCTCCTCGATTTGCCTGCTCTCTCGTCTCTCTACCCGATGATAGAGTGTGCGATTTAGAGATATCGAGGTCATTACTGCTCATTTCATAAGAGGAAACCTAAAGTAGAGACTAGTGTTCGCACTTCGGGCATCTAACTTATAATACAACATAGCGGCAATGCTTCCTATCCAGGCGAAACGACAATTTTGTTGGCACTAACCCATTGACAATGGTGAATTTGTAGCACTGGTCCGGACAACATGTGCTTTTCATCGATTGAATACAGACGATCGATTGAATCTTTTTGGTCGTGGGAAAGCTGAGGTGGCTTCCACTGTAACGGCCGGAGAACGTCCACGTCGAGGGCTTAACGTAGTTAGTTGCGAATTGAGAGCGATGTTATCCTACCGTATACGTGAGATTGTCCCCAGTGTAGTAAGTACCGTCCGACAGCGTGACGACCAAGTCCTCCCTCAATGGCTTCGGGCAGGAACACTTGTCATTGGCACAGTTGGCTGTTGTATGAGAAGGAATCAGCGAGAGGAAGGCTGAAGGAAGATAATTTTATTGGAGAGGTATTCGTCCCTTAAGTAATAAAAAAACCGCCTAAATGGAAACTCAACTATCAGGTTGGTCATAAAGTTTTGCGCGATTTTGACTAAAGTGCATTTTTGCATCTACAATCGTACAAGTCAAAATTCCTTTTGGGGGATAATGGGGCTCTCCATTCACGAACATGGTTCTTCGGATTTTAGGTGCCCAATTTAGAACATCGAAATACACACTTTAGGCTTTTTTGTGCTAGACATGTGGTTTGAAGGGCGGTACTTTCCTGTTAAAATTAACAAACAACCCTTGCCCTATCACTCACTATTTAGGAATATTGTGGAGGTCGCTACTTTTTCTAGGGTGAGCCGTGCTTGAAGACCCTCCATGTCAAGTTTTTTGACGTTTTCTTTGCAAAATAATTGAGTTACAAATATCACGTTTTTAGATGAGAGAGAAAACTGGGCTCTTAAATATTGATATAATAGAGAACCATGTAAGTAGTGATTACACCGCCCATAGGTAGAGGTCACCTGCGTCAATCCTCGAAACAGGTAATTTGCTCGATAGAAATCTTATTTTTCTAAGTGCCTGGGTTTCATTGACCTCTACGAAGCCCATTTCGAATTCGGCAGGTCTCTCTTTTTAAAACTAGGTAGTGTACGCCTAGTGCTTTTTAATAAACTTTGTGAGGCTCCATCTAAAAATTTATCTGCGAAGTACAGCAACTTTAAATAAAATCTTATTTTTTCTGAAAAATTCAAAGTTACGCAGATCTTGATTTCTCGCTTAGTAGAAATACTTGGAATATTTCAACTGTATTTTTCTAAAGGTCGAACATGTCCCTAAATAACGTCATCAGGACAATACGTGGCGATTTGAGCAAAAGAAAATATACGAACTCAAACTTGGGGTCCGAAATCGCGCAAAACTTTATGACCAACCTGATAGTAATTTTAAGTCTTCCTGGAATCGGTGTCGTTTACCATAACGAATGCTGCTGAGCATATACCTTTCATGATAATGATAAATTTTTCTTTGTTCTTTGTCTCGCTATTATTTGTCAGTAATCGTCTCTTCGCACTCAGTCAAATAAATTTAAATAACATAATCTACTCACTGGGAGCCTTCGTGGTCGTCGTTGATGATGTCGTCATCATACTCGATGATCACGTCATCGTCGTCGTTTCTTCGCACTTCTCGTAGATGGTCAGATTGCAGTAGTTGCTGCAGAACGGGAGACCCGTTTCCTCACCCAGGAGAGCGCACTTCTCTTGCTTGTGATAGACTGCAGTGCAGGAAGGCTGAAATGATAAACAACGGGAAACTGCAACTACACTCCAAATCCCATCAGTAGCTCATTGGAGTTGGAAATAATAAAAAAAATCGTATATCTTCATTTAACCCATGCGCTGTTTTGGAGTAGCAAGTAGCAAAAGTGCGAAATGAAGAAAATTTCGAGCTCACCATGCCATTGCATTCCTCCTGGCACTGTTGAAGTGTCGTCTCGTACTGAGGTTTGATAATCTCCCTGGCTCCTCTCACTTCTGTCGATGGGTAGCACAATTGAGTGGATAGGGGAAGTAAGAAGAGAAGGAGGGGAAGAGACCTTCTCATGACTAGGGAGGAGAGAGTGAGACTTGGGGAAGGAAGATTCCCATTGCACAACGCTCCTCCCCTTTTCGAAGTGCCCATTCGAGACAGATTTTTAAAATTTTTTTTTCCCAACTGGATCACTTAATGACATTTTATCGTTTTTCATTTTATCATTTTATCGTGTTTATCGTTTGCTTCCGGGAAAGATATGTGAGGCGTGAAACGTATTATCATATTTTAATTAACAGTGGGGTACCTGCAAACGGTTACGTATGTAGAGAAAGCATTTTCATGACCAGAAAAGTCATGAAAAGGCAGAGCAGGTGAGCTATGTGGAAGCATGATAATGCGTGAAAATCGTAAATGTGTGATGGAGTATAACACTCTCCATTCACCGTGCTCATATGATTTCTCTACTTACGAGAGAAAACGGTGTAACCTACGAGAGAGATGAGCAGTTAGACCATCACTCGAGTGATTCCTTCACCGGAAATAACAAATCATGATTCGATAAAACGATAAAAGTTGTGTTATTGCCAAATATATTTACTCTTCGAGTCCACAATTGGGGATTGGATACTGACGGTCGGGAAATGCATGTGAAGTCATGATCGCCTTAACGTGGTCGCCTTTTGACCTTGCTTCCATCATATTTGCTTTGTGTGCGTGAGCGCCCTCCTTTGCCCAATCATAAGCACAAATAAATCGACCATGTAATGATACTTAACGATGGCAATCTCGTTCTGTGAGGAGGAGAAGAGAGAGAAGGATGAGGAGCAACCCGTCAGTCAACAGTATTCTCTGGCTTCTTTCCCTTGTTTTTCCGAAGTTCAAGAGAGCCAATCGATGGACGCGTTCGACAAGACATTCGAAGAAGGGAAGGTAAGACATGATTATTTGTTGGATACACTCGCATGCTTTACATTTCACGCTAGACCGTGTTTTTTTCACGTTAGGTATGACAAGACAATCGATGACACTATGTTAAAGCCCTAGCATGTGTGGTGGAAATTCATATCCTTTCCAGCAATCCCGAAAATTGACGCCCGCCCCCACTCTTGCCAACCACGGCGCACCAAAAAACATCATCTCACTGGCGCCTCGTAAGTTTGCGATGAACACTGAACAACGTGAGCTGATTCCATTATTTATTATATTTGAATGATATGTGTTATAATAATTCTTTATCATGCAATATGATAAGATGATTAGGAGTAAATGTTACATGCAACTTAAAAGATTGATAATACGATGCCATATCTAGATAGCAAAGTCTGTTTAATTGTGTGTTCTCAATTCGATAGAAATCAGGATTAATCTTTGATCTTTACAGTCGTCAAAATGATCAGCGACACTGGGTTGGGCGCCAAAATCGACGCGATGATCGAGGCGGGACCCGATGGAGAGGAGGAGGAATTGTTGACGGTGCAGAAGGGAGAAGCTGCGGCCTCTGAAGAAGCTGTCGATGATAAGTCGAAGCTGCTGACATCGGAGACGAAATCTCAGAGGTTGCAAAGTCGTTGTAAAGCTACGGTGAAACTTCCTGACGAATTTGAAGATAAAGTAAAAGTCGTAAAATAATGTATTCTTATTTTCTTGGGCAAGCTACTAGGCAGGCCTGTTACTCTACTATTATTGACAACCTCGGTTTACAATTCAATTCGCCATTATTATATTTTTAACAGACAACAAAACGAACGAAGATTTAGTTTAAGCAGAATGTACGAGGCAATTTGCAAATGTTGGCTATTAATTTCCCCCCTTTTTCCGTTATTTCTCCCTTTTGCAACCCATTTATTCCCGCCCTTTTTGACATTCCTATATTCATCCCGCTTATTCCGCCAGTTATGTATCTGTATCATGTATGCACGGCTTCGTAATATCATCTAATTAATTTCGTTCATTTTTTATGTGATTTTCTTGCATCTCTAGCATGGTAAATAATGATTATTAGTTTAAATATCAATTCCTTGAAGATGCCTTATCTTCCTCATGATGATCGCACACTCTCGACTCTTCCAATGGGCATCGTCAGGAGAATAGTTCGCATTGATTGTGGGGACAGCATGCAAGAGATGCAATCGGTATGTATGTTTTTAGCCTCCGCCTATTCGAGTTGAACATTAATGTTTTAACATTAATATACTCTTAACATTAAATTTTAACATTAAATTTTAATATGTTTTAACATTAAATTTAACATTTTTAGGGTGTCCGGAAAGTATTTGCACTTTTTGTTCGGAACGTAAAATCAGCCGTACATCCCAAATGTTAACACCATTTAATAGAGTAACCATTGCCCAATTATATATGTCATATAATTTGCATCAGTTGCTTTCACTGGTTTTTAAGAAAAGATAATGTGACGGGTACTGAAGTGGCATTTCGTTACAATTTCGTCTATAATTGCTTTCCTGCAAAGGAGCACAATGGATTAATGCCTCTATTTATCGAGTTTTATAATACATGACCTAGCAATTCTTTCAGTATGCCTCACTTGAGCCATTGATTTGTAGTTTACGATAGCTTGCAGTAATTACTGATCGTACTAAAACGGCACATTAACGGTTCTTTCTTTCCGCAATCGAATCGAGCGATATTTTGACCACGCACATTTTGTAGGTAGTCTGAGGTACTCCATATCACATTGTACACAGAACATTTGGCGAGCTGGGAATACAAAATTATACGAATGATTTGCATGATTATGAAATTTCATCGAAAAAGTTGAATTTTTATTAAGATTTTTAAAAAATATTTTCGTGTTGTATATAGAGCAGTTGGCCGATTCCTTCCAAATTTAGTATATGTATTAAGCAATTCATGCTTTATACAACTGTACAGAATCTTGGATGATTTATTAAGAAGAAGTCGTACACCAAGAGAGAAAAGCGGAGGAAACCGCGTTGGTGGGTCACTACAGTACCCTTCACATGAACGTTTCTTAAAAACAGGGGAGTGCACATGGTGCAAATTCTATGGCATGTGTGATTGGGCAATGGCTACTCTATTCGACAATTCTAGCATTTGGGATGTGAAATCAATATGGCGGATTTAACGTTCATCAGAACAAAAAGTGCAAATACTTTCCGGACACCCTAATAAAATATTAAAATAATAGAGATGGATTCGCACGAACCACTCTCGTCATTTTCCAGGCATATCGGCGTTAGATTGTTTTGGAAATTTGGTTATCGTGTGTTTGTGTGTTACGTGTGTTACCTTTCTAAGAAAAAAATATTGCAAATCATATTCAAATCGACAGGAATATTCAGATTTCTCAGTTGTGGGACATTGTCGTGTCGGAAAATGAAGGAATCTTCCAACAATTCGTTCAGTTATTGCTGATTTTTCTCGAAGAAAAGTAGTACTTACATGCGAATTCGTTGAAGTAGATTTCGCATATTTCGCAAATGCTCTTCCGAACAATTGGAAAGAAGACAAATGTGACACATCTGTGAGTTATCTTCAGAAGCATTAACGAAGATATCCAAAGCGAATGTAATAATGTCATTTCCCAGAATCTAAGACACATTATCTTCACATTGAGAAGTGTTGCCGAGCGCGATATGCAATTCAGCGAACGTCTATTCCGTCTATTCAATCGAACGCAGCGTATTGAATATCTGTATTTGATTGATAATGCACCGCGCTATGAAACGTTCGATGTATTCTGCAAATCCATTAGACGTCAAGATTGATTCGGTGCAAGTAGAATCGGCCTATTTCGGTGAAAACATGAGGTTGGAAGAATCATTGTAAAAATATATTTTACATATATACAATTCAGGAAATATATTAGAAAAATACTTCGTCATAATGATATATTTGAAATATCATGTGCAACAGCCGCGTTACCAAAGTTTGATTTGGGTGAGCTCAGTGTATTTTTAAAATTATCATTATAATTTACAGAATAAAGTTTTTTTTGTAGATAACACGGATCTCCTGTAAAAATGTAGGAAAAAGAGACCTTTGTATGACAGAAAAAAAATTTTTTCCTCAGATTCAGCTGGAACTGTTAGAATAGGGTAAAGTATTCTATAAACTCCTTATAAACTCCTTACAAGTATTGCTGCATCGACAGCTCGAGTGGTGATAATTAAGGAAATCGGTCAATACCGGACTAGCGAAAAAACATACAGGATTAACCGGGCAAATGATCTAGTAGCAAATAAAGGCAAAAGATCAGGGACCATTGGCATGTCATCTGCTAATACTTTTACCCATGTAGCTCTCGAACCATGTTTTGAATTCTTGACACTGTTTGATCAATATTTTTAGCAAACCAACATTGAAATAATTTTATCTTGCACCATCGTACATGAAGGAAATTTAGGAACCAAAACCGTGTAATTTGCAAAAATAACTTGTTTCGTGGATTATGGTGAATTTACATTTTTGTGACTTTTGCATTTTTGCACTCTTTTTTCTTATACATTTTCATAATACGGGTTTTCACGTTGAAATATTGCATGAAATACAATACAAGCTCATGAAAAAACATGATAAATTAACGAAATAGTGCTAAAACCCGGTTATGGCTATTTCGTCAATAATTCATATTTGTCAACATATGAAAAAAAAATTGCAAAATTAAAAGTCGCAAAAACGTAAATTTGACATAATCCACGAAACGTTTTTTTAAAAATTTCATAGTGTTCGTTCCTCTGTGGACAGCTGGGTAGTAGTGGAGTTTCGGAACATATCCAAATAAATTGACGGTTTTGTACCTCTCCCCAATATGATCGCAGACATCCACAACGGCCCTCAGCAGATATGAAAAACATAGAAGTTCTTAGAATTTGATCCTCTTTCGATCGAGCTAGGTCTCGTTCAAAAACTCCACCTTACCCTCGCGACCATTCCTTGTAAGTTCAGATTATCCCTACTGAGTGGCGATATGATACTCCACGTGTTATGACCAACGAACTATGTACGTACCCTAATTCTTGGGAGGGGAATCCGAATAAAACATAAAAATCGTGTAGTTCGCATCGGAAAAGAGAGTTTCAACTCAAAATATTTGGTTTTAGAGCAAAACATGGTGAAGACGTAATTTCTGCACTGAGCATAATTGAACTTTTTTGTAGATGTCCTGAATACGCATCGATTGGAAAAAAATGTCGGCACTGTAGGTCAACAATTGACCGAGATACAGCCTTCCAAAATGGTAGGTCAAAACATGCACATTTTGAAAAATGAAGTTGATAGGCGTGTTCGCCGTCCTCACTTTGGTCAGTCTTTCTGCTTTCAGCAAAATCCGTGACTCAAAATATTTTTTTGTCGCAAAAGAGTCTCATTTTCCTGCATTTTTACAGGAGATTCGTGTTAAGAATAATTCTATTTGCAGGTGCATTTTTCTTTCTTTTGTATTTTATTCTGTGAAAAATACTCGAAGCATATTGTATTATTCAATTACACGTTTGTATTCACCATATTCGATACAATTCAGTTAGCGATGGTTTTCTATTTGCTTACTTCTTCATAACGTTGATAAAGTGTTACAATCAGTTGCGCAAGACGGCACAACGTTGGATGAGAACTATGACGTAATTTGGCCTTGGTATGTCAACGACGGAATATACGACACAGATTGCCGATGCAATTGTTTTTATTTTTCCCGCATGCAAAGCACATTTTCTCACCATCTTGACATTCTTCTCTGTTGCTCGATTGGTACGCATGCAATTATCCGTGTCCACCTTTCAATATATTCTGTTCAATTATTTGTGCTTTTGAATATAATATTTTTGTTTCAAATGATTATTGTAATTACGTCAACGATTTGTGCTCTAACTTCTAGACGATGGATGTCGTTTCTCTGAATGATCTCAGACTCTCAACTCTACCAATGGATGTAATCAGGAGGGTAATCCGTGTTGATAGAGGAGACAGCATGCGTGAGATGAAATCGGTACGTTTCATCTTCTTATGTGGGAAGCGGGGATCGAAAAGCGGAGTAAATAGAGTAAATATAAAAAAAGAAAGAGTACATATTCAGATTTCGCACTTGTGGAGTATTGTCACTTCAGAATATATCGAAAATCTACCGGCAATTCGATCAGTTTACGGATACGAAAGTGTATGTTAATTGTGAAATTAATTAAGACAGCTTCATACATTTCTCAAGTGCTCTTCCAAACAACTGGAAAGAACAGTCATGCATGGAGTCTGTAAGTTCGGTCGAATTCGAAATTATGTCGTGCCTCCTTTGCGGCATGACGTCATAGACTTCATCCGGCCTAGTGCCGTAATTCAGTACGGCAGCAATTTCTACAATATATATTTAGAAACGTAGGATATGCGGTGTTTACATCAACATCACATAATAAGTACATTTTTCAAAACCGTTTTACCATCAGATTAAACATCAGTGATTCTCATGAGATGGAATACATATCTCGTCTATTGAATCGTACTCAACGCATTGAATATCTGTATGTGTATGCAAATATACCGCGGTATGAATGCATCGGAATATTTTGCAATTCCATTCGACATTTAAAAATTGATTCATTTTTCACCGAAACGCCACATTTCATTAAATGTATGAGGTTGGAAGAAACTTTTCACATAGATTCCGTATTATGCACAAACATTCAGGAAATTTGTTAAGAACATACTTCTGCATAATGATATATTTGAAATAAAATGTGTAACATCCTTTTTGATAAAGAATGATTTGGGTAAGTTCACTTTTATTTTGGGAGTTCACTTTTTTAATTGAATTGGATATGTATTGTGTATTGTAGAATGCAAAATTGTAGATGAACTTCATTCAATTATTGCTGATTCGAAAGCTCAAGTAGTCATAGTAGATGAAGTCGGACACATGAGGAGTGAGGATCGAATTTTCAGGATTAATTTTGCAAATGATCTAGTAGTAAATAAAGGCAAAATTTCAGTAACTATGATCTTGCCATTACCATCAGACTACTATCTAGCGCTCGAACCATGCTTTGAATTTATGAAAATGTTTGATGAGTGTATGTAATAAATATTATATAAACGATACCTTCAAAAAATATGCACATTAAAAAAATTGTGTTCTACATGTTCGGCAGTTAACCATCAGTTATTTATTATTACACTTTATTATTCAGCATTACATTTAGTTTATTATTTTCGAAAAAAAAAATTCTGCAAATTCAAAATGCGTGTTGTTAGAACACTGATGCATTTAGGGAGAACTTACGTGAAATTGAACGACGTCTTTGTATAATTCACTCACTTCCACTATCTCTAATTTCATATAGCTTAGATAGCGAGAGATTTCATGAAACTAACTAAACCAAAGTTCTAGCACCAAAGGTTTGTCCGATAAAATTATGGTATAGTCTAGTGATTGGTAGTGTGAAAACTGCATTCTGACGTGATAAACGTGATAGATAAGGAGAAAGCGCTAACGGCTTTTCTCATGTAAACACATTGGATCAGATCGGAGTCTATTTTGGTTTTTACATTAATAAGACACATCCCATAGCATTATCAATAGCATCACATTTAGCTTTCAATATTTTATCGTATTTGTAAATTATTCACATTCGAACGTAAAGTTGAACTCAGCACATGTGGAATTTAGTTCGCGGAACACATTTTGATCTTCTGACAGATCTGCAAATCTTAAATAACCCTCGCAAAAATGACCTCATGTCGAGAAGAAATTCTCGTTGTTCAGCACACACTCTCGACGATCATGAGTGACACTAGTTCGGATGACAACTATGACGTCATGCCGACTTTGATCTATCAAAGGGGGCATGTCGTCACAGCTCTCATCCGACCTAGTGCCGGGTGAGGGAGTGAGCATAGTGAAAAGTGACAGTTTTCGATAAGGCATTTACAATTGCAAAACAATTATTGACAAATGGGCAAAATTACATACTTGTTTGGTTGTTGTTCCGTTCTCTTTTAGCTTCTCCTTGATGTAGTCCATCTCCCCCACGAAACCTGCCGCGCAAACCTGCAGATATCATTTTACCGGACCATTTCACCATTCTAGAACTCGCATTTCGGTCGGTCAACTGCCTCTTCCTTTTGTAGAGGCTCTTGGCCGATCGATTGGAGAGAAAGAATGTGGGGAAATGAGGAGACGGGGGACACGAAGCACGAATTGTTTGTTAAATGTTGTCAAAAATATATGTAAGCGAGAACATACCATAACCATCGGATTCTGGTCGTCCGCCTTCAGAAGCTTCGAGCATACCTGAAATTGTTCGATTCGAGATCATCGATTACAAGAGGGGATGTAATGAGTACTTTTGCGATCCCATTCACTCCAATCCTTTCTTTCCAACACTCCATTCTTATGTGTAGTTCAGTTCAGACTTTCAAGCAGAGTTTTCAATTGATGATAAAAGCGGAACCTTGTCGAATACTTTATCCTCGACGCCCTCGTTGTCGAGGAAGAATTCCAGCACCGTCGGGCAGATCTTGCAGAACTGGAAAGGGAAAGTTTGAGACTCCCTACCCGCGTTGCTAACTCCTTAATTTACAGATCGAGAAAAGATGACACGGTCTTGTCATGCGATACACGTTCTCGCCTATTAATATGTTGAGAACGCTTTGTGAATGGAAAAATACGGCCGAATTGAAATCCCCACATGATACCTTCTGAGGGTCGATATCATCTACGGGGTCAATAGGAGCTGCTGCAGCTGCAGAAATAAGAACGAGCGCAATGACACCGATGCGAGTCATCTGAATAACAGCGATAACGACAATAACAACAGCAAAACCATTAGCAATACCAACATCAACGAGGGGGGCATCTTACGAATAGCATTGGATTCTTGGAAATTCGTTTCCTCATTATGCGCATAATCTCGCCGATTTGACCCGAATGAGCACATAGAGAAGTGAAATATTTCCACAAATGTTATCCTATTCACGGGAGAGTGGGAACAATGATGCGAGCTGTTGCGATTGATGACCTAAACTAGAGAAGGGAGATTGGCACGAGGCGTTAATGGACACGATGAGAGCAAAACGTGATGCTGACATGTCGGGACCAAAAAGCGGGAACAACATAGGGCTAATGATTAGAATTCGAGAAATGATGCCAATGTTTCTACATGCACACTCTCTCACCGCTCGGTTATAAACTGAAAACGATTACAATCACGCAGGACGAATGAGTTCGAACTGAACTAGACTAGAGAAGTGAGCTTGGGACGAGGCGTTAATGGGCAAGATAATAACAAAACGTGATGCTGATAAGCGTAGGTCCTGTGACGCCAGTGAAGCCTAGCACTCAGTATTCGAAAACACTCCCTTTTTGGATTTTCATATGGTCTTCAAATCGATCAACAACATGCAATATAAATAGACGATAGTCATTGCAGTATGAAAACATGTCAGAGTATTCGCCTAATTGTAAGAAAAAAAATGGCCCTCTGGAATTTTAAGAGACCCTCCACGAGAGAACGTAACAACTGCACAGGGGTCCTCGGCTCGCCAAACATTCAATAAATTACAAACTTTTTTTTCGGATAGGGGGATACCGAGTGGTGAGTGATGGCCGTAATAACTAAGGTTTGGGGTCGATTTTGAAAAAGTTTTGGGGGGCCCCCATTTTTTTCTCAGAAGTAAATGGAATATAGATTTTCTAGTGTATTTTGATAGCACATTCGGTCCTGCTTCGAATCATGTACCTTACTTGACATTCATTTGTAATTCATTTCACATATATTTCGATATAAGTTGTCCCGGTTCGTACTCTCGCCTAGTGAAGGATGCCTGGGATCGATGATGAACTACACTGTAGGCTCGTTCTAAGAATGCGATGTGGACCAAATGACCGGAGAGGGCGTTGGCCCTCACAAGTCACTTAGATTGAGATGGAAATCGCAACGCCCTTCCTAGGGTATCTTATGATTAGGCTTAGCTCACATTTTGGGTATTGTGGAGAGGGTTTAGATTGAGTTTTCGAAAACTATCATATTATATTTGGATGAAGAATGCACGTGTGTTACTGTATAACCATGTTCGTAATGTTTGCAAACTCTTTCTAGGTTAATCATGTTGATATATGATATTATTGTGTATTAATTGATCTTATAAATATTTTTGAAACGGAAAAGTGCGTGATCAAAAGCCGATTTTATTTATCACACCGTGTCAAATGGGGGAAGAAAGCTCATTAGCATGGCGCGTTCAATTCCTCTTTGTTTCTGGCCGAGGTGTATATTGTTCCTGCTGAATTTGATCTATTGATTCGTCATTCGTGTGGTTTGGCGTGTGGTTTGGAGAGAGTCTTTGTTTCATTATTGCACTAATTATTTCTTGCACACAATAACATATCTTCCGTATGCCTAGAATTTTGCAAAGAACAATCTGTGCTTTTTGCGATTTGTGTGCACATTTTTTTCTGTTTTTTTGTGTCAACGCACATATTGTGTCTGAAAACCGTTGTGTGTCCCAGCCCTGGTAGTCCGGTGCCGGCCGAGAGTGCATTCTCCGAATTTCGCATTGTTGTACACTCTACTTGATTTGGCTCCATCTTTACCTTGTTTCTGGAGCACTGGCCTCGCTCTCTCCATAGCATACACTCTTCGAAAAAATGCCCTGACTAGGAGCGCAAAAATGAAAAAAATATATAAAATTTTCTCGTATGTCCTCCAAATTGCTTGAGAATGAACTAGGGATGATTCCAAGACATAATAAATGATTTAATGCAAAGTTCAAGCCGAAATTCGATTTCTACACATCTTTGAAAATCGAAAAAATCGTAAAAGTTCGGATTTCGACGAATTTCTTCGCATTTTCGATGGAATACGTCATCAGATAAAGCACAATTAACTTGAAACTAGTTAACAGTTAGGTAGTAACTCACTAAACATCGATTTGACACCTGTTTGGTCGATGTGAAGCATAATTATAGCCACAATCTTGTGGTACAAGCAGAGCTAGAAAAGCGAGATTACAAGAAAATTAATTTTGAGAAATAAGGCATGTAATTGTTGCCTCAGCTAGGTCTCAAATTAATCAAAAACATATAAAATTAAGATTGCGCGTGCAAAATAGTACTAATGAATCCCAATTCACAAAAAGATACTTCACTTTTCCCAGAGTGATCAATGAGCGTTCCTTCTTCTGGGAGCCATAAGTTCCGAGCGCATGTATATAATTTCGCTAAAATTAGGTTTCTAGGGGTAGTTTCGCATGTAGATTCCGAAAATGGAATAACATTTTTCCTATGGCATTAACAAATTTTCAGGACGACCACAAAATCACGAAAGTCGAAGTTTTCGATCATTTATCGACCTCGTTCGGTTTCCAAACTATCTTTTTCGTTATTTTCATCAAAAAATACATCAGAAAAACCTATAATATCTTACATTTTGAAAATTTGAAAATTTCGAATTTTTTTGGCCCCTGTCTGGCATTTTTCGGAAAGTGCACCAGAGCCACTCATATTGGGTCAAATATCAGCACTTGGTGTGGGAACTTCACCAGCAAAATATTGAGGGGGGTTGCAAAAAAGTCTTCCGTCGACCCCTCCCAAAACCTACGTTTTCTCGTGGAACGTCTCTTAAGAAAATGATTATTTCAGTTCAAAGAAGAGACGCTGGAAATTATTTCTATGTGAAGCATGAATCAAGACTAAATGAGATATTTGAAGTTGAATTATTGTTGATAATCATAATCTTGAAGCTGTTTCTTCATATAGACACTTTCGTATTTCGATATACACTTCGTCGATCATAACTGTGTCATCAATCTTGTATATTTGAACAATCTAGAGGTATTAGGTTGGTGCAAAAGTTTTTGCCGATTTGATATCGGATTCGATTAATTTTCCTGGTACAGTAACCAAAGAGGCTTGCCCCCACATACAGGCGTTACCATCTACTACCACGAAGCTACGTGTAGTGCCATATATATACAGTAGCGGATAAAAGTTTAGCCCCAAAATTCGAATTGCTATAACTTCTTTCAAATTTAAGCTAGAGATTTCTGGTTTGGACCATTCGATAGATGAATGTCAGGAGAAGATAGTCATAAGGTGCATGATCTGAAACATATTTTTCGCGGGTTTCTGAATTTAATTTTCGGCATCACCATTTTCATGTATTTTTTGAAACTCGGCCGTAAACCTCACACGAACTTGTGATGGAAGTATTAGCATTGATGTTTACATTTAACTATCTGGCTTGCCTATTGCACATCGGAAAGAGCTAATCTATCGATTTTTTGAGACATCCGAAAGGTTTTTGGATGGCTATATCTTCGGTCCCAGTTGAGTGATTGGGCTCATATTTTGCAGGTACTATACACTAGTAATGAAGATATAATTTGCCAAGTTTGATAGCGATCCGACAACAAATTTCAAAAATCGAAAAATCTTGGACCCCACTTTTCACTGATGTGGAATCGACCTTTAACGCTATCGAAAAAATCCGTTTTTTTGCAACTTTAAGCAGAACCTATTAATGAATAACTGTGCAAAATCGCAAAGTGATACGACTCTTCCAGTGCATTTTACAACCTAATAGCCATCGAGGTTCAGAATGGCGAAAGTCGTCTGAAATGGCCCGAAGCGAAAGGCGACCTAGCCTAACGGGAGAGTTTCTTTAAAAATGGCTCCAATTCAATGAGGAATGTGCATATCTAGGACTTGAGAAGCTGTTAAGTGCTTTTTATGCAAATTGGATAAGATTCTATTTGACCCTGTACCGTGTTTTACGGCTCATGACTTTCTGACTCTCGATGGCTATTAGGCTGTAAAATGTGCTGAAAGAGTCGTATCACTTTGCGATTGTGCATACTTATTCATTAATGGGTTCTGCTTAAAGTTGCAAAAAAAACGGTTTTTTCGATACCGTTAAAGGTCGATTCCACATCAGTGAAAAACGGTGTCCAAGATTTTTCGATTTTTGAAATTTGTTGTCGGATCGCTATCAAACTTGGTAAATTATATCTTCATTACTATTGTATAGTAACTGCAAAATATGAGCCCTAATACTCAACTGGGACCGAAGATATAGCCATCCAAACACATTTCGGATGTCTCAAAAAATCGATAGATTAGCTCTTTCCGATGTGCAATAGGCAAGCCAGATAGTTAATTGTAAACATCAATGCTAATACTTCCATCACAAGTTCGTGTGAGGTAACATCACTTTACGGCCGAGTTTCAAAAAATACATGAAAATGGTGACGCCGAAAATTAAATTCAGAAACCCGCGAAAAAAGTGTTTCAGATCATGCACCATATGACTATCTTCTCCTGACATTCATCTATCGAATGGTTCAAACCATAAGTCTCTAGCTCAATTTTGAAAGAAGATATAGCAATTCGAATTTTGGGGCTAAACTTTTGTCCGCTACTGTATCTACTGCTCGTGTTCTTTCTAAAAAATAATTTTTCCATTTTTCTGATCGAAGATTCTTAAAATTCGATTTTGCGAGACTGTGATTAGATCAATTTTTTTTAGATCAAAAGATTCAGCAATCCCTCAAATTGGCCAATTCACTGAGTAATAGAGCAAGGGTTGTTTGTTCTGCTGATCACACAATATCGGGGTTTTGATAAGTCTGAGAAAAGAAATAATCCGAAAAATGAGCATTTCGTGGTCCATATTTTTCATATATATTAATGACAATACAGTTTCTGGCAATGCAATCGAGCAGTGACCAAACTAAAAATATAAGCATATGAGGAGATGAACTTCAGGATGTTTTATGTTTGAGATCTCCAGCTCGATTGATATGGAAAAGATGCGATCCTGACATATGTTGGTCATGTGCATCAGAACATATCATTAATATGAGCATATATTTCCACGCAGCCGATTCCATTCCTTGTCATTCCATTCCTTGTCAGTCGTCCTGAGCGGTCTCTCCCCCAATTTTCTCCTCTCCGCGTCTGATGTCAAGGCAATCACCGACTTCGACAAGATCAAGTCCAAGAGTCAGCGAGCAGTTGTGGTGGGTAGTATTGAGGCAGAAACTCCCCTTCAGACCACCAAAAACGATGAGGAGCTCGTCAGAAAACTGGTTATGCACACCAAGGACGCCGAATTGAAAACAGCTTATGAGGCCGGACAGATCAGCCACGCCCGTTTTCCCGAGAAAAGCTCTTCCACGAGACGCATCATTAAGCTGTCCCTCCCCTCTTCCACTCTCCGTGACAAGCTGCTCAGTAGCATTCGCAATGAAGGCCGTCCTTCGGAGTTCTCCCCCAATATGTTCGTACGTAGAGATCTGATGCCAAGTGAACTGGAGCAGGAACGAGTGTCTCGTGCTCGTGCTAAGGATCTCAACATCAAGGCGAAGTGCCTTCGCTACGGTGTACGTGACTGCGAGCTGATCGAATTCAAGGGCCTCACTTACCGTCCCCTTCCTGATCACTACTCCATCGTGGCCACCAAGATTCCCGAGCACAAGAAATACTTCTCGAACGTGAATATTCGCAAGAAGAACGCCACCGCTCCCTCCGCCCCAATCTCGTCGATTCAGGTAGCGAGGTTCTGAAGGCGAGTGAACAGCGCAGCACTCCTCTCGCTTAGGTGGAATGTGGCAGTTATGTGAGTGATAGGTTCCCTCCCTCAATTCCTTCTCTTTTCTCTTGTCGCCCTCCTCCGCCTCCAAATCAAAACATCCGATTCTTTTATGGAAATGCCCGAAGCGTTAGGAATCTCATTGATACTGTTACCTTCAATATATTTACAATATTTAATATTTATCTGTTATCGCTTTCTGGGCGCAGATCAAGATTTGGGGTCAGAAAAGGTCGTTCTTCTCATTTCAAGATGGTCATTTGCGGTGTGCTTGCGAGAGGATGTTGGATTGCATTGCATAGATAGAATCTCACTATAGGTCGTAAACGAAGCCTTGCGTGTTCTAGAATCTTCTCTGCTCGAATCCTCCAGACTCGATGATCAATCTTTCAACGAGATGATCGAGTCTAGATTCTGAAGGACCAAACATCTTAGTAGGTCATACCCATCACACGGTGACCACTCCGGCTTGGATGGGGATTCTCCTTTCTTGATGAGTCGAAGGCGGAAGCGAGGGGTATTAGGGGAAACCAATCCAAATCAGAGAGAAAATGGAGAGGGACCGCTCGCGACGACTAACAAGGAATGGAATGATACCTTCATAATGTCTAATAGCAGGTATCCAATCCTTGCACTTTCTGAGACTTGGCTTTCTGGTGGTGATAGTGATGCGTTTCTATTGAGAGGACTCCCTGACTATTTCTTGTTTCGAGCAGATCGTGTAGTGGGCAGAGGCGGAGGTGTCCTCCTGTACGCGCATTTTTCCCTCCTCCCCGTTCTAGTTTCAAGCTTTATTACACCTGGATTTGAGTGTCTTGCTGTGGATGTATATTCTACTGAATCCTCTTCCCAGCACAACTCCCTCAGAATAATTGTCATCTACCGAGCGCCAAACTCCCCGTCTGCTTCCTTTGATCCCTTTATTGCCTATTTAGAGAATGCCAGAACTTGCCCTCTCCCCTCCATTATTATTGGTGATTTCAATTTCCCTTCTATTGATTGGTATTCTTACTCATCCCCGATGCAGTCAATCTCTCCTTTTTTGGATTTAATAATTACGAAACAATTCCAACAATTTATTGATTTTCCGACCCGTGGAACCAATATTCTCGATCTACTTCTGTGCAATTTTCCAATAATATCATCTGTCACTCCTGATATCCCTCTTTCTGACCATGTAGGGATAAGCTTCTCCGTTTCTTTCACTTTGCACCGAGAAATTAGACCTAATTCTTCTAGAAATTATTCACTGGCTAATTGGGAGATTATTAACTACCTCATCCATACGCACAACTGGACATTAGCATTAAGAAATAAAAATTCTACTGAGGCATATAATTATTTTAGCGATTTCATTAATGAGATTTTAGATGCTCACGTCCCCCTCAAACGTCCATCCTTGTCCTCTGGTTATCCCAAATTCCTTCACAAGATGTTCATGAGATTGCAGAAATTCCACCAATTGGCTCCGAATAGTAACTTAACAAACTCTTTACGTGAGCGTTTTGGCTCTTAAAGCATATGAAATTCAGCGCGAATCACGGGCAGTTTACTCGGGAAAGCCTAGTTCCTTCTTTAATTATTGCAAAATTAGATTGAAGGTTAATAGCTCAAAACTACCTGGTATTATTGACAGCAATGGAGATATCCTTCTAAGTGATGTCGAGAAGGGTAATGCATTCTCTGAATTTTTTGCAAAGGTTCAAAACCCGCCTTTAGATATAAAGCCTCCACAATTCCCTCCTCCCCGATCTTCATTCGACTTACCCTTTATTGGTCCCGAAATGATACTATCTGCTATTTCACAAATGATCCCTAAGGTAAATGGTTCACCCGATAGGATACCCAACCTAGTGTATTGCAAGTGTAAAACTTCCATAATCACTCCCCTAACCATTATTTTTAACATCTCTCTTTCCTCTCGCAAGTCACCCAATCAATGGAAAACTGCCCATGTAAAACCCATCCCAAAAAAGTCTGGAGACGCCTCTATTTCTAATCATCGTCCAATCTCTCTTACGGTCACTGCCTCTAAAATATTTGAAAAAATTCTCATTAATTCCATCGTTGATTTTCTAGACGAACATAACATATTGGATACTAGACAAGCAGGCTTTAAAAAATATAGAAGCACAACTTCTTCATTATCTGAAACACACTCATTTTATGTTAAGCAGCTGAGTCTGAAAAAGTCGGTTGACACAATCCTCTTTGATTATAAGAAAGTATTTGATTCGATCGATTTAAGACTGCATATCCATAAGCTTTCCTCGCTGGGCATATCACCCGCTATCACTCAATGGTTCGAGTCTTATCTTTTGGGTCGCTCGCAACGTGTGCTCATCCGGGACTACTTATCCCCTCCCTCACCTATCCAGTCTGGCGTCCCCCAAGGTTCCTCTATCGGACCTTTGCTATTCATTATCTACCTCAATGATTTGGGTACATGCATTCCTAAGACGGTTCATTACAATATATTTGCTGATGACCTCAAGATTTATGGGGTGGTCCCTGATTATAGCAATGACCTCCAAAATGCGATTTGCAAAATATCTGAATGGACTGCCCAATGGAATATGAGTATCAGCTCACCTAAATGCAATGTCATTCACCTAGGCAATCTGAAGAACCGAGCTCAATATATCCTTAACGGTCAAACTATAACAAGCAAAGACATAGTAAGAGACCTTGGCGTATATTTTACTAAAAACCTCCATTTTGGGTACCATATAAATACAATTAGTAAGAAAGCGCGATCAATGTGCAATCTGATGCTGAGATCATTTCATTCTACATCCCCCGATCTTCTTTTAAAGGCATACAAAATATCCATTCGTCCACTCTTAGAATCGTCCAGTATAATATGGAATCCCACTTCAGTAGGTCTTGTGAATGAGCTCGAATCTGTGCAGAGAGAGCTTACCAGGAGAGCTGCAACGATGCTCTGTTTCCCCACTCCCCTATCCCGATAGATTGAAAATTTTCACACTTGAAACCCTTGAGTATCGCCGCGCCCTACGGGATATGTTCTTTGTGTATGACTCCATTCATAAGCACGTTCACCACGACTCTGCTGACTTGTACACAATCACTCCGCTAACTCGTGATTTGCGCTCCTCAAATAGTTTACGCATTTCTATTCCCTTCAGAGTGCCGGTCTCGATTTCAACTTGTGCCAGTAGAGTCCTACCGTTATGGAACACCCTCCCTGACCCATTAGTTATCTCACCTCGTTCCTTGTTCCGTAGAGAAATCAGTAAATCCCCCGATCTAGCCCTATCTATCTCACGAATACGATTGTAATATATAACTGCCACATACCACCCCATCCCCCAGCTCGCTGTGATCAAGCCCGAAGACCGACCTACTCTTCCCTATTCTTTCCTCAACGGCTATTAATACTGTCGGTGATAAAGATTAAAGATTAAAGATTAAAGCCTATAATGCCAGACCCAATTTGAACATGCTGTTGTTATCAATAAATGAGGTACATTCTCTTACTATTGCGGTTTTGCTCTATCTTTCATATTCGCAGAGCACACGCCATAGGAAATTATGGTCCTGTCGATCTCCCCCGCGACTTTGATTCAACACCGTGTCCACAATACTGGCTATTTGGGCTAATACTAATTGGCATTACTAAGAGTATGCAACCACCCGAGGCCACTTGAAAATCAGGTCAAGATAAAAGGCGCAGCAATCCTAAAAGTAAAATCTGAAAATCGGCAACAACTTTTGCACCAACCTGATATCACGCGTCTTCTGACAGATTACAGATCCGTGGGGAACCAGGAGCCCCAACTTTCAGCAGTATCCACGAGATAATTATGCCAGAGTGTATTGGGGATGAGAAAACTTTCTACGTTGGCGGTTTTTTACAGAACCGGCTTTTAGGCATTTTCCGGTTCCGTACCCGGCTCTACCGTATTTCAGCTCCCAAATGAGCTAGAATGGTGGTATTAGGCTCAAAATGTCCGGAATAATATTTCAAACAACTTTTATGTTGACGTAAAAGTTCGCCGGTGTTAACTTCACATTGAAATTTACGAAAAACTGCAGCCCAAAACAGAAAATAAATTCTACCGGCTCGGGGACCCCACCCTTTCAAGTATGCGGTGCTCATATTCGGAATCTCCATTCCCGATTCTATCAGGAAAAAAATATAGCCGAACTCCTTAGGGGTGACAAGTGGTCTTCCCAAGGCGAAAATAGCGTCCAACTCGCTCAATTTCAACATCACTTTTCTGAAAATCATCGGATAAAAGTTCGAAAACATGACTATATTGGCGAAAACATCACAAGTAAGTAAAATAACTTTAAATAACTCGAATGGAAAGCATTTTGGCACATTTAAAAAATAAATCGAAAAAATTTCGAAAAAATTGTCTCGATTTTCATGAATTTCTATTTTCATGATTTTCATGGATATTTTGCAACCAAATCATATAAAACAATGAGACGGTAATGCAGAGGCACGATTTCTTCGTAAAAAATCCGATTTCGGCCACAGAGCCGGAAATTACAAACTCTCCGGTTTTGGTTTCCGGCCTTGGACAAAACGATGTTCTCTATGGAAAATTAAGCCGTCTAGTTATTAATATTTATTAGTAACTATAAATAAGCACATTTTACGCTAAAAGGACGATTTTTGTCAACTTATGATAGTCCTGATTTTTGTAAATTTTGTATTTTCGAAGTGTAATTTCAACTGCAGTTCAATCTACGAATGTATTGAAATAACCTTATCTTGTAGCAGAAAATTTGTTTATTTATAGTTATTATAAACCATAAATAACCAGATGGCTTGATTTTCCATGCATTTGAAAGGCTTGTCCAAGGCCGGAAACCAAAACCGGAAAGTTTGTAATTTCCGGCTCCGTGGCCGAAATCGGATTTTTTACGAAGAAATCGTGGCTCTGCATTACCGACTCATTGTTTTATATGATTTGGTTGCAAAATATCCGTGAAAATCATGAAAATAGAAATTCATGATTTTTTTCGATTTTTTTTCGATTTTTAAAAAATGTGCCAAAATGCTTTCCATTCGAGTTATTTAAAGTTATTTTACTTATTTATGACGTTTTCGCCAATATAGTCATGTTTTCGAACTTTTATCCGATGATTTTCAGAAAAGTGATGTTGAAATTGAGCGAGTTCGACGCTATTTTCGCCTTGGTAAGACCACTTATCACCCCTAAGGAGTTCGGCTGTATTTTTTTCCTGATAGAATCGGGTACGGAGATTTCGAATATGAGCACAGCATACTTGAAAGGGTGGGGTCCCCGAGCCGGTAGAATTTATTATCTGTTTTGGGCTTCAGTTTTTCGCAAATTTCAATATGAAGTTGACACCGGCGAACTTTTACGTCAACATAAAAGTTGTTTGAAATAATTTTCCGGACATTTTGAGTCCAATGCCACCATTATATCTCATCTGGGAGCTGAAATACGGTAGAGCCGGGTACAGAACCGGAAAATGCCTAAAAGCCGGTTCTGAAAAAAACCGCCAACGTAGAAAGTTTTTTCATCCCCAATATACTCTGGCATAATTATCTCGTGGATACTGCTGAAAGTTGGGGCTCCTGGTTCCGCGGGGTGTCCGTTTTCATGCATTCTCTCAGAAGACGCGTGATATATGAGAGGAATCGCGAGAGAATCGACAACTCGGCGGCAGTGAAAATCAAAATCAACCAATCCCTCTTCAAATTTGGCACAAAGTATTTCAAATGATTCTCTTTCAAACTGCGTCGTCAGAATTTTGATAACTGTCGTCATCTTCGAGATTCTGAAGGCCAAACATGGTACTATCACTTTTCGGAAGTCAAATCGGGCACATTTAATTAATCATAACATCTTTTAAATTAAAGATAGAAGGCCGTTCTTTGCTTAGAATGAAAGCGGAGATCCAGGGGTACAACTTTCACGTTGACCGTGTCATTCCAAGTGCACGCTCGGGGCGGTCGGTCGGACTAAAAATGTCGAAATTTTTCAAATCGGAAAAACCCACAAAAGTTATTATGCGGATGTTATAGTCCCTATAGGTGACTAACTTTTCGCCAAAAATCAAACAAATCGTGAAGATGAAAAAAAGGGGCGCACTTTAGTAGGGTGGTCCCAAAATGGGTTCCAGACAGAGAAACTTCCAAAAGTGTAATTGGCTGCTATCGGGCTCAAATACATCCATAATCATCCAAAACAACATTTCAAGTTGTTTCCCCAATTGTCGTAACACTGTAAATGGAGAAAAACTACAGTATGCCGTCAAATTAGAAAATCAATTTTTTTACCTTCAACAACCTATGGGATGGGTGCAATTTCAGTAAATCGGTTCCAAGTAGTGTAGGAACATCCCTTGAAACGTGTCAAAGAAAGAGGGCACCTGTAAGCATGAGATTTCATGCGATGAATCCGTGGAAAGACGCAAAACTGTAATTTCGGCCAAAATAGTCGTAGGGTTCCGTCTCATGGCTAGAATTGTAGAGCATGATGAGCTGAACATTTTATATGTTGAAAGTTAGCTTCTATCTATAAGGCTGTTGCATAAGTTCCTTTCTTTGTTCTTTTGGACAATTCTGCTCAATTACGTGGACAGACGAGATATTTTTATTACCCTGTGATATGGTCTTGATTGTGGATTACACCCATGAAATGGTTTTGAATCTACTCATCTTGGGTGGCTAGCACGTTTCAGAAAATGAGCATCGGAAAACGGCGATTTTTAGCATTTTGAGCCCCTTGTTGCCGAGAATTCGTGGCATTCTGATTCTGCGCAATCATCCAGTACTAGGACAAAAGTTGATTGTTGACTTACGTGCGAAAAATTCGTATTCAAATACGTGTGGTAAACAGGGGATACCCAAATCTGTTGATTTCAACGTGTGAATCTCGACGTATTTTTTTCAAAGAATTCAGCTCGTGAAAGGATAGACCAATCTTTTCCTAAATATGATTGCATATATGCACAGTAAGGTACTTCACAACCCATTACAATTCAGCCCTTCTCATCGATGTCTATGAATTATCTGGTAAATAATTTGAAATCCATAATTTTCAGAAAGAGTGAATATCTCATCGGGCCCATATTTCACGCTGGTTTTTAAGGCGCAATTCTCGCGATATGTCATATGAGATACCCCATCATATAGCTTTAGAATAGTGTGACAAATTCAGCACCATCACTGCTCTCCTCGGGGCTGTGAATAATTGAACACTCGGATCAAACATACTAGTACGATGACTTCCGATCTAAATTGGCCCATGCTCACTGATATAATCGAACCAAGATCGTGCTGGATATAGAGTGTACTCATGTCCCAATCAATTGTAACAAACTATTAGTTGATTGGTCGACTGCAAAGAACAGTGGAGGTAACAATGTTCATGAACGAAAAAAGAAAGGAACTTATGCAACAGCCTAATATTCACTGCAGCACGCTAGAGAGCATGCAAGATGGTAGAAAACGATGGTGGAGGCGCGCTTGGGAGCACTTAAAGGAGGGGAGGGAGAGAGAGGTCAGAGGGCGAGAGCGCCAGACGGTTAGAGCGTCTATCTGATTTCTGGCTGTCTTCCATGCTCTCTAGCGCGCTGCAGTGAATAGATAGAAGCTAACTTTCAACATATGAAATGTTCAGCTCATCATGCTCTACAATTCTAGCCATAAGACGGAACCCTACAACTATTTTGGCCGAAATTACAGTTTTGCGTCTTTCCACGGATTCATCGCATGAAATATCATGTTTACAGGTGCCCTCTTTCTTTGACACGTTTCAAGGGATGTTCCTACACTACTTGGAACCGATTTACTGAAATTGAACCCATCCCATAGGTTGTTGAAGGTAAAAATATTGCTTTTCTAATTTGACGGCATACTGTAGTTTTTGGCCATTTACAGTGTTACGACAATTGGGGAAACAACTTGAAATGTTGTTTTGGATGATTATGGATGTATTTGAGCCCGATAGCAGCCAATTACACTTTTGGAAGTTTCTCTGGCTGGAACCCATTTTGGGACCACCCTACGCCCCCATTTTTTTCATCTTCACGATTTGTCTGATTTTTGGCAAAATGTTAGTCACCTATAGAGACTATAGCTTCCGCATAATAACTTTTGTGGGTTTTTCCGATTTAAAAAATTTCGACATTTTTAGTCCGACCGACCGCCCTGCACAGGAGCGTGCACTTGGAATGACACGGTCAACGTGAAAGATCTCCGACCCCTGGATCTCCTGGATCTTCGCTTGAATCTCGAGACCCCTGGATCTCCACTTTCATTCTAAGCAAAGAACGGCCTTCTATCTTTAATTTAAAAGATGTTATGATTCATTAAATGTGCCCGATTTGACTTCCGAAAAGTGATAGTACCATGTTTGGCCTTCAGAATCTCGAAGATGACGACAGTTATCAAAATTCTGACGACGCAGTTTGAAAGAGCATCATTTGAAACACTTTGTGCCAAATTTGTAGAGCGAGTGTTTCATTTTGAATTTCACTGCCGCCTACCCCCCTAAAATGGTCGATTCTCTCGCGATTCCTCTAATATATAGTTCAAGTACTTTAAATACAAGTGGTTGCCCGCTATTAAACTCGACTCGGGTCAGCCAGGGGAGATATGAACTTTCCCAGAAATCTTATGGCATGGGATTCACGCAACAGGAAGCGATGCCAGAGGGCTATAGTTCATTGAACTTCGCTAGCAAACAATGCATTTTATGACCCCGCCCTTCCATCCAGCGTTCTTAAACATCGAGTGTCATATTGTAAACTTTATATTTTCATTGTTCCTTACTGCACTCTCTTTCATCCTTGGCTTAATGCGTATTTTTGGTATTATTAAATATTTTAAGATGTATGATGACTATAGTCTTTCATTAACTCAATTTTTTCATATATTCGAATGTATGCTTTTCTATTACCTCATTTTCTTTGTAACTGAATGCATATGCATCTAACAAACAAATACTAAAGTATGAATGCAAACTTGCAGCATGAAAGCATTCAAGGCACTCTTCGGCAAGAAGAAGGATAAAGACCTGGTTAGTAAAATTAATGATTTCAAACTATTCCGATTTTCACTTCGAATTTCTTCACTGGGTCAGACAAGAACATTGCCGTCATGTCGCATTTTGTTATATCACAGGAGGCATTATTCTTTTGGTTTATAAAATTAGCCATGCCGGCATAGTTCTTATCCGACCTAGGGCCCGCCACATTACCCGGGAATGTTATGTGGCTCTTGCCCTATGATACTTTTTTACAGGTCAGACTGCGCGACAGTAATCGTGTTGGTCGAGGTAATGGAAGGGATGCCGATTATACGAGTGATCACTATGCCCAACGCAAATCGTGTCCCGAAGAGGTTAGTTTAATGTCCGAATTTGCAAATAAATACAAATCACAACAATGTAAATACTCACTCTTAGGCACTCGACAATGACGAAGAGCGATCGCTCCATATGAACAAGCAAGTGTGAGTGAAATAGAGCAATGGTCTAACTCTCTCCATATCATACACTCTCTCACCCACTCTGATCGACGAGAGAGCGTGTGGTGTGGGTTCAAAACCCATACATATTTAAATTTTCAAATACTTCGACGAGATAATCATTTTTACTGTTGGAAGTAAAAGGCTAGCTTGTCTCTGAAAAAAATTATGCCCTTTTAAATTTACAAAATTGGACACCCTGAAAAAAATTTTGCGTGTATTTTTAACTATGTTCATTAAATTACCCATGAAAAGTTACCCAACGAGCCAAATTTTCGCTTTAATATGCGTGATGAATTGCATTTATTCTCTGTGCTGAAGATGCTAGAATGTCGAATTTTAGAACATAAGTCGATTTTTCTGAAACACCACGATGAACTACGAACGGCTCTGAGTTGTTTATGACTAGTCTGCACTTGAGGAATATTAAAATGATCTAAAACTCGAGACTTGGCTTATTTCTGAAAAATCGATTTTCAGCACCTCGACTGGTCCTATATTTGTACATGTCTAAGTATCCATTTTCGAGGTGAATCTAACACCTCTCAGGGTAACTGTGTAGTACATACGAACGTTAGTAGGAAACATATATTTGGCGTCCGCCATGCTCCACGGTTTCGGAAATATTTTTGCTTGAACTTGCTATCTCGTGAATGCAAAATTTTTATTTTAAGTGAAATACGATACGTTTTCAATGAAAATCAGTCAGCTTTGTGCATCTTATGACTTGTCTGATATCATGAAAAGTGAAAAAGTAATTCAAAATACATATTTTACTTATATACAAAAATCGATGTTTTCCGCCCACAAAAATAAGTTATTTTTTGTATTGGCAAAATATGTATTTTGAATTACTTTTTTACTTTTAATGATAGCAGACAAGTCATAACATGCACAAAGCTGACTGATTTTCATTGAAAACGTATCGTATTTCACTTAAAATCAAAATTTTGCATCCACGAGATAGCAAGTTCAAGCAAAAATATTTCCGAAAACGTGGAGGATGGCGGACGCCAAATATATGTTTCCTACTAACGTTGGTATGTACTACACAGTTACCCTGAGAGGTGTTAGATTCACCTCGAAAATGGATACTTAGACATGTACAAATATAGGACCAGTCGAGGTGCTGAAAATCGATTTTTCAGAAATAAGTCAAGACTCGAGTTTTAGATCATTTTAATATTCCTCTAGTCATAAACAACTCAGAGCCGTTCGTAGTTCATCGTGGTGTTTCAGAAAAATCGACTTATGTTCTAAAATTCGACATTCTAGCATCTTCAGCACAGAGAATAAATGCAATTCATCACGCATATTAAAGCGAAAATTTGGCTCGTTGGGTAACTTTTCATGGGTAATTTAATGAACATAGTTAAAAATACACGCAAAATTTTTTTCTAGCCTTTTACTTCCAACAGTAAAAATGATTATCTCGTCGAAATATTTGAGAATTTAAATATGTATGGGGTTTTGAAACTGCCGTTTAAAAGTATCAAAAAACGACCACCCAAATTTGGTGCACCGCGCGAAATCAGGGGTTTGAGATACGGCTTTCTAAGGTCGATTTTCGGACTTTACGTGACAAGTTACCCCTATGGACTTCTTAAAATCAGCACCTATTTTTCGCTGTACGGCATATAGGTAGAATTGCTCAATTCTCTCAGATAGTCACTCATATATTCTAGGGATACGATGAGCTACCGATCGACCGAGAATCTAAGTCGCTCCGATGAAGTCAGAGGATGCAGTCACAACAGCAGATACAGCTTCGGCTCGAGTAGTGACGAGGAGATAACTGCGCGTGATGAGGTACGGGTTGACGCTTTCATTAATCATATTTAGGCGCAAAGCAACCCCTTTTGATGCCTTGCAAATTAGATTTACGAATTGTGGGGACTTAATTATTGGATTTTTTCGTGCGAACACGGAACATATATAATTTGAGTAACGGTAACGTTTAGATCAGGGACGAGCTATTGCGTGAAGCTGTGAAAAACGAAGACAAACTAAAGAGCAAGTACGAAGACGAGAGAAGCAAGAGAAAGGCGGAGCACAAAATGAACATGGAGAAGGAGTTAGTAAAATCTTTTTTTTATATAGATAGAATTTAGGAATGATAAGATCAATATTTCAGCGCGATCATTGATCTTCTGTACAATCAGAAACGGGAGCTGGAGCTGGAGAATCTCGCGCTTAGGATGGGCCAACAAGGCATCAGGTTACACAAAAAACTTCTCAGTTAATATTACATTTTCTCGATATGCGTTTGCTCACTTGAAGGCCGTTAAATACAGTTTTGTTGCAGCTCCAGCCAATGCTCTCCCGCTTTCTCTATGGGTCAGCATGAACACAACTCGCCGATGTACCCCGGATCTCCAAAGATTCACCAGCATCCTTACGGTGTTCCACAACAATTCTCATCTTACAGCTCAGCCACGGGCAGTCCCAATTACGCTGCAAACATGCCACAGGAACGGAAAGATTTACGCTCTACTAACATGGCCACTTCACACATCTCTTCGATGGGCAGTCCCCATTACGCTGCGATCATGCAGCACCCGCAGCACTCGCTAAGCATGGTCAACACTCATCAATTCACCTCCAACCACTACTCTCCTGTGGTCGAATCGCCTCATCAGACAAATAGGGTTCCGCTTCGACAGCTGCACAATGTGCAGCAACTTCAGCATGCTCAAAGCCAGCCTATGGCCTCCCCTCTCGCCACACCAACTGTCACTCCGCTGTCTCGTCATAACAGCAGTCACAGAACATTCACGAATTCTACGCCTAAATCGACGATTTCACAGGACGAATCGTTCGAACCAGTTCCCGACAGTTCCGACGGATGTGGTACGTGTATTTTCCACTTCTTTTTTTCCATTATTATTGTTCCACAATTGTCAAATACCAAATTAGATCAGAGCTAAGTGAGAGACGTAAACAACCAAGCTAGGTCATAGACGTGGCTGTAATATTTCCTTTACGTTTCTGCTAGGCAATAACACGCATGGTTACATGGGCATGTACGAGTTCTGATGCATTTTTTATTACGATCTGAAATTAATATACTTTTCCACTAATTTTGAAACACATGATGTTTTTACTATACTAGGATGCATCATTATTTCGAATTTCAGGCGAAGCACTGTGCGATCGAGAAGAGTTCGAGGAGGATTACAACATGTGTAAGTTAAAAAATTGAAATTAGAATCGAATGAAAAGCATAAAAAGCAAGCCCGTCTTGTCAAATAAGGCAAAGTCCCTTCGTGTGTACCTAATAACAAGACAAAATGTTATTACATAACAGAGGTCTTCTGAGAAAATGTAGGAAATCCAGACACCGGGATACAAAAAATTCATACCGCTTCCAATGAGTCCCCACAACAAGGGTTGGTACATCCGAGGGAACTTTGTGTATGAATTGTGGAGCCGTAAATTGCGAACAACCTAAAAGCCGGCTCCTGAAATTTCGAAAATTTGAATTACTGTAACACGGTTCATTTTTGAGTAAACGAGACTTTAGATCGTCTCGAGCAGCTGAACAACTTTACTGTTGAGTGTGAAAAGGTACGAAAACTATTAAAAATCGAAAACGTTCAAAATTCGTTTTTCCGACCACTTTTCCGATCATTTTTTCGATCTAGTGAAAAAAAAGATCCCACATGTAAATGAGATCTCTGCATATTTGAAATCTACGCACTTTTACGGTCCGGAAATGTTTTTGCTTTATCAAACGACGAGTAAGAATACACTTTTAAATGACCTGAAAAGTGGAGAAACGCGTGATTTTTAACACAAGAATTGCTCAATCATTGATTTCACATTTTCGTGTTCAAAACGAGTTTGTACGTTTAAGGTTGATACCATTTAATTCAATAAACTTCGTTTTTAAGGTCTGGAGCCATAAATTGCAACCAAACTAAAAGCTGGTTCCAGCTCTTTGCAAAATTCGAAATACCGAATCTTGGTTCAAAGTTGACATAAAAATACATTTAAAAAACATAAATGACCGTCATGAAGAACTGGATAACTTTACTGTTGAGTACGAAAAGCTTAGAATACAATTATGAAGGGAAAATTTCAAAAATTCGAGTTTTCGGCTGAGTATGTCGCATTCCATCACATTGATATGATCACGAAAGCTGAAATGTTCATTTGCTATCGCACGTACAAGGAATTCGAACTTTCTGTGTATATTACATGTTGAATTCAGAATAAAAAATGCTTATTAATTGGGTATGCAAATATAGTATGCTCATCGTCTTCGAGAACCCAGAAAAATGACACAATTTAACTTGTAATTTCTCAATTATCACTAATGCACATTAAAAAACACTTTTTTCTTCTGAATTCAAAATGTAATATAAACAGAAAGTTCGATACTCAGCCGAAAACTCGAATTTTTGAAGTTTTCCCTTCATAATTGTATTCTAAGCTTTTCGTACTCAACAGTAAAGTTATCCAGTACTTCATGACGGTCATTTATGTTTTTTAAATGTATTTTTACGTCAACTTTGAACCAAGATTCGGTATTTCGAATTTTGCAAAGAGCTGGAACCAGCTTTTAGTTTGGTAGCAATTTATGGCTCCAGACCTTAAACACGAAGTTTATTGAATTAAATTGTATCAACCTTAAACGTACAAACTCGTTTTGAACACGAAAATGTGAAATCAATGATTAAAAATCACGCGTTTCTCCACTTTTCAGGTCATTTAAAAGTGTATTCTTACTCGTCGTTTGGTAAAGCAAAAAAATTTTCCGGACCATAAAAGTGCGTAGATTTCAAATATGCAGAGATCTCATTTAAATGTGGGATCTTTTTTTCACTAGATCGAAAAAATGATCGGAAAAGTGGTCGGAAAAACGAATTTTGAACGTTTTCGATTTTTAATAGTTTTCGTACCTTTTCACACTCAACAGTAAGTTGTTCAGCTGCTCGAGACGATCATTTTGCATTTTTTAAAGTCTCGTTTACTCAAAAATGAACCGTGTTACAGTAATTCAAATTTTCGAAATTTCAGGAGCCGGCTTTTAGGTTGTTCGCAATTTACGGCTCCACAATTCATACACAAAGTTCCCTGACCTCAGATGTACCAACCCCTGTTGTGGGGACTCATTGGAAGCGGCATGGATTTTTTGTATCCCGGCACATGCGATCTCTCAGAAGACCTCTCATAAATGTTATTGCGTCATTTTTTTAAAGATTGAAACATCAATTGTTTCAGAAAATTATACTAATTTCAGATCGTAGACAACACAACTCGTACATCCCCGCTCAATGAAGAATATTCCTAATCAAATGATTTTTTGCTATTTTTTATTCGTTTAATTTCCGTATTGTCACCACGTTTTCCACCTTTGGTAAATCCAGATCGAGCCAAGGTGAATACTGTCGGATAAACGTTGATTGGCATTATACATGTAATTGTGCCAAAGCTGCAGGGTCACTATCCTCAACTCTCTGTGAATGACATAATGCGTTCATCGATCTATACGGCTAACGTGGTGTACCACACAAAACATCTCGCACCATTCGCGCATTGCCCTCTCTTCAGCTTCCGAGCTATATGGCAAGGCCAGAGTCGGTGAACTTCACCTCACGTTGCTCTAGTATTCCCCCCCCCCCCTCTTGGTAAACAGACACACACACCCCCAACAAAAGGGTAGAGTGAGCATCTCAGAGATGCCCACCGAACCCCTCAAGTGGGTATCGAATGTCATTTGTCGGTACTTACTCATTTCATTCACATTCGCTCACTTGTCCTTCTATGCATTTCCACGCATGGTTGACCATGATGCACAATACAGTTAACTTCGGTTTATTGTATATTTCCCTCTTGCGTTCTACTGATCCAGAGCGATAGATTGTGTATAACAAACACTAAATCGCGTGTTTTTTGTCACCATACTCTAGGAAGAATGTTAAATTGCCTTCTCTAAACTTTCGCTCTCATTGCAGATTGAAGCGCCTACTTCTCTTCGCTTGCCCATCGGCAAATTCCAAATGATCAAACAAATTCGAAATAAAAACAGTCAAACAGGTTTATAGTTTAATATTTACACCCACATCCTCACAGTTAAGATAAATATTGGGTTGTAACATAAGTTTTGTCGCATTTCGGAGGTTCACAATATTTCGATACTTCTCAAATATTCCCGTTGCCTGACCTCATAGTATATGTTTGGGGTATGCATGCCCATTCTAACTATAGTTTATAGCTGAACTGTCCATGCCGGCTATGCGAATAATATCGATATGAACTGATTTGAATTTCATGCAAATTTTATTTATTTGTTTGACCGGGTGCTAGTTCGAAGATACGAATAATGAACCAAACTCCTACAGCATGATGATATGCCCCGTGAATGTTCTTTCAAAATATATGCCAGATATGGTGCTATGTTGGGCGGAATCGAAGATATAGTTCACTGAATCTAAGGTTAGCCGCTGATTCCTAGCCAACTTGACCAAGTCTCCTGAATCCAAAATTACAACAACAGTGACTATCGTAAGTGCGTTCTAATTACCACTCATGAGGGTCTAATTTCTCATGAACCGGCGAGGCAAATAGTACTCTACATGCGGGAAATTTGAAATTTTCATTAATTCATTTTGTGAAAATTTTGCCAAAAATGCAAGTTTATGTGTTTTTGAATTCATGATTGTCATTCAAAAGCTATTGATTTCTAAAATTATCCCGAATATATAATGGTAAGGAAATGGTGGTTGGTTCGGATGATCACAATAAATCAGATATTGAACGTATGTGTGAGGTAGAAATTTCAACAAAGTGCCAATTTCAGTAGTTTTATTTACACAGCATCGTTCTATATGGAGCTACTTTTCTCAACAGAACCCGATAGACCCCAAACGGTAAATGTATACTGAACACCTTGGGTGAATTATATTTCACAACTATTTCGATCTCCACATCTATTGAGAAGAAAATTCTGCTAGCAAAAGTTTTCCCAACCGTCACCTACCATCCACATTACACAAACGTCTAACTTTCTAGAAAGCTTTTAGTTTGTCATTATCCGTGGATGGTTCAAAATTATACCCATATATTGTACTTTACGAATATCACACCAAATCGACATAATTCCTCCTTTTCAAGAAGTCCTGGTGCGCGAAAATGATTTGTAATCCTGTTCTCACTACAACTTTGTCTGACTACTGTGCCTCTCTAACTGTCTTGACAGGATTGAAGTAAAGCGCGTAAGAAAGGGTACGAAGGCCCTCACTGATTATGAATAACGAAATTGAGATTAAATTAATTCGAAGAATTTCTGAGGTTAGAATGCGTAAGAGATAGGACGCGACAAAACTTATGTTACAACCTGATACATAGGAAAATACGCGAATCGTCATGACTAGTTCCGTTGCACGTTCAACAAAACCGAATATTTATCTTCGGAGCGGTCATTCAACTCTTCGTGAGAGAAGTCGAAGAGCAGCATCTTACAGGTTGGTGAATTGGTTGTGCCCTCTGTCACGAAGGGTAACGTTCCCTTTGGAGAGCACGCACCACTTTGGAGGGCACGTAGTAGAAGTAAGCGCTTACGACTTTCAAACAATATTTCCCAATTGGAGAACTATCCAGGCGGAACCCTAATGTATTCCAGGAATGACTCCGGCCGGGAAGAACGAGCTGCTTTGTCACGGAGCTTCTCGTAGCACAGCGTACCATCTTCTCATGGACATGAAAGCAAACATGTCCCAGCTGTTCTTGATTGAATTATATGACGTTGCGCTTGCGTCATAAATATTTTTACTGACGACGTATAGCACAACACCCTCACCACTTTGCCCAATCTCTCGATGTGTTTGACCGGTGAAACAGTACGAAACGGTAGGAAGGCTGCATCCTTCCCCAATTGACCTGTTCTCCAATATAAGGGCACTCCTACATCAGAAGGCAGCAGTCAGGATGAATCTCCTCCTTCTTCTCCTTCTCTCCCTTCTCCATTTAGCTTCCGCGGCTCCAGATCCAACCGAAGATTACATAGGATTAATCAAGATCCTAGAGAATCCGTCTAAGTACATCGTAAGTGGAACTCTTAGAAATTCGGGAAATACTATTTTCATTTTACGCAATTCGACTGATTGAGAGTACCGAAGTAAGAGCCAATTACTCGAAAAAATGTTCAATTAAGAAATAACATTGCAGAATTTCGTATGGGAGGACCTTGAAACCCTGAACAAGATCATCTACCTCAAACGCCGGGAACTGAGTATCTACTGCCGTACAAGGCAAGCCACTATTAGATTTCGAAATTCCGGTGATGGTTACGTCATTTCCCATCCCCTTTTGTCATTTGACCTTATCTAAAATGTGATAAATGACGAGTTGACTACCCGAATTTCGACCCTATCATTACATCAAAATTGCTATTTAAAACTTTATTTCCATATGAACATTCATCTTACTCTCGCATCATAGCTAAGATTTAGCTTTTGTTTTTGCAGAATGTGAGTTTCTCAGATTGTTAATTTAGCAAATAATGAATCAAATTCAGGTTGAAAACGGCACCGAAATGCTGGTAGCTGGACATATCTACACGTGGCAAATCGTCTTCAGACGGTATATTTGCCCGAGTGACCAAAAGCCCAAACAGGTTAGCTGATGTGCAGCATTGATGAAAACAGTTCGCCCTGAACTTGAAAATGAGCTATTACCAAACATACCAAGCGCCAAGTGCCGTGGACAATGAGAGTAGTAGCAATATTATAAATATTATTTAAATATTATGAATTTTCGTATTACCAGGATAACTGCAACTACCTCCAAAGCGAGAACAATGTGGACAGACGATTCCATGTCAAGCTGATAAGGCTGATCCCTAACCTCACAAACGAGTGGTATGCTGTGGAACTGTTCAACAATGATGAGGTTTGATGCATCATTTCATTCAAAAAAATGTAAGATCCGTATTCGAGCTACAAATAAGAATAATTCAGAATCAACTGTGGAAGGACATCGAGAAGATCAACGTTGAAATTCCCGGAAACAATCTCAGCTACTTCATTCCTTTCACCGTAATCTTTGAATTACAAATATATCGTGATTTTTATAACCACTTTTACTAATAATAAGTAAATGTTCTGTCAGTACAATATTATTAAGGTCCAATGACACAAAACACAATGCGAAAAATAATGCTATTGCACTTGTGTTAGTTGTAGGTTCGAATATCGGATGGAGCTCATCTGGTTTGTGATCAATCCCACCTTCTAGCGGTCTTTCAGATCTTCTATGCCTACAAATCCGCAGCAAACGAGCGCACTTTCATAGTTCAATTGGCGCTTTCCACATGCAGAAAGGCCAAGGACGCGCCCACTAAGGAGGTGATTACTGGAAAAAAATCGCATACATTCCAAATATCTAATTCCCTTTCAGAACTGCCCACTAGCTAGCCCTACATCCTATCGATACTTCGAGCTCAAGAGATTAGAGGTAATTGTATCTTATCGTCGTTACGAATGACACAATGACACAATCAAAATTCGAAGGAATCACGTTGTTAGAGGATTAGGCAAAACTCTTGCAGTGAGCCGCATCGAACTAATTACAATTTCTGAACAGAAGTACATATATCAGGAAACCAAGAACGGCGTGCACTTCTTGGGGTACAACGCAACAACAGCACTGGCGCCCAACAGCGAAGATGAGGTTACGAATCGTTGTTTTTAAAATATTTTCTTGTATGGCTTCTGAAGAATTGACTTGATAATGATATGGACAACGAACAACGCAGAAAAATGAGACAATAAAACATTTATTTTAATTAAAACATTAAAAACATTTATTAATATTAAAAACTGCAGCTCCTTCTGTGGAAGGACATCAAGGAAATCAATGTCGAAATACACGGCAACAACCTCAACTATTTCATTCCCATCACAGTAAGTTTAATTGTTTAATGGTTTAGAAAATACGACAATTATTAGTTGTTATACTATAGTTTTGTTACAATTGAATAATCCTAGAGAAACCTAATTTGATGCATCCATTTCCGATTACCTTAATTGATCATGACGCTAATCTACACGTGTCAAGTATACTTATATGATCGATCCTTAAGATCTTCCGCGCCTTTAAATCGGGAGAGAACGAAAGAACATTCGACGTGCTTCTAGGCCGCACCAACTGCAGAAAGACGCAAGATACTCCGACTAAAGAGGTGAGCGTAATTATTAACCCGATTTCGGAATATGCCTGTCTCAGTTTGCATTCGTTAAAAATAATGATAGCGAGATTGTGACTTGAATTTCGATTTTGTTTTCTAATGAAATGCAAGGTAACAACTGACCCAATTGCAAAAATGTTCTCTTGTGAACCCAGCAGACAGAGAATCGTACCGCTTTGTCGAGCTGAAGAGACTGGAGGTGGGGTTGTGATCAAGTTTGATTTTGAATTCTGGACTTTTCTTGTTTGTGTTTTACTTTCGTCACGAGTCAAAAAATAGCACTTTATAGGAAGACAAAAATGGCATTCACTTTGTGAGATACAATGCTACTATGCCAACTGAAGCGCCTGGACCGGTGAACTGAACTGGCACTTTTCTTGGATAAGTACACGTTTGCCTAAATTTCAAACATTCACCAGGATTTAATTCCCGATCTGCAACATGCATACTGTCAGATGAACATAATCTGCATTTACTTTCATGAGTTTCGGATATAAGTTTCAGAGTTTCGGAATTCATGAGTTTCGGATATGAGATTTGGCTCTGTTTTCGAATCGGGGTCCTTAAAATTTATCGGGATCCTTTTGGGACCCCGATAATATTCGAGGTAGTTTTACGACCCACCGAATTGCAGATGGGACCTTGATTTTTTTGGAACCCCAATTCGAAAACAGAGCAGTATAGATTATTCCAATTTTGAGCATGTCATTACACAGCAGCCATTCAATCATATTTACGTAATATGATTGCAATCGTTTTATCAAGATATAAGATGTGAATCTTCATATGATCTCTCCCACTTCGAAAACGCAATCTGGGGACCTTCCTTTGCTTCCTGAGGAGGTGTTAGTCCTCTCCTATCTTGTCAGTTCCACCCAGATAACTTTTTTTGCGAACCCAACCGAAGAATAAATTGACATTTACCTCAAACGGTCTGCACCCGATGTAGTGTTTGAAAATATTTAGACTACACTGGATTCATTCCATAATACACATGTGAGTGCACTGATTTATCATGATTTATAACTGACTATGTTCACTCCTCCCACTCTAGGTCAGCAATTATGGGGCCTTCCTTTGCTTTCCAGAGGATGACCTAGCCACTCTGCTCTCTCGTGAGTTCGACCCACAGCCTAGTGTCGTTCCATCGTTCCGAGCCAGTTTGCAATCCTGGAAAAATATGCCATTATATTATTGCAATTTAATGTGTGGATATCATTTTTGAAGCTCTCATAATCACGTATTAGAACTCCTCACGAGTAGATGTTCCTAAATTGGCACATTCATATCCCTACTAAAAAACTGAGATATCGCTAGTGCATATGGCTCTTACTTCTATGCATCAGAATAGTGAGAAACACGAATATGAAAAGATCAAATCCAGCAGAATGCCGCAATGAACTAATTACGAATTGTATATACAAAATTATAATTTTAGAGAGCCATTTACCATCGAAAGCTCATCTCTCGCTTTTCTGCACTCCGTTTTCACCATCTCCGCGACGAATGAGCGCACGTTCGTCGAAGGGGATGCATTTGAGAAGTCAGCATTAATCTGATATCCGAAGATGTGATCTTTGGTACATAGATTTCAAAATTATGGATATTCTTTATTCGCATGCCCCTCAATTGATTTGACAGTTGAATGATCAAAGAGTGTGGTAAAAGAACAAGCCGTCTCTAATATCAAACAGAGAAACTTACCACGACTTTGGGAATGTAGTAGTATACGTCGTTGACAGGAATTGCTACGTTGATCATTTTGATGTCCTTCCACAGTAGGATCTAAATACAGTGTACTTTTGGAACACCGTATATTTTGAATTGAGTTATTGAAAACACACAATGGTATCTTAATTCTACACGCCACTCGACTGGTAGATGTTCATGTGGAATACCCGACATTAGGTCTTATCGTAACTCGCCTAGTGCCAGAAAACTGTGGTGCGCTACTCGGGGGTCGATGTGGAGTAAAATGCACAACGAACCATCTGTTCACTATACGCTTTCTCAGCGGTCCACTCCTCCGCACCATTTTCTTTTCTGTATAGAGCGACGAGCAATTGGAATGTTGAAGTGTCCCATTGTATCCTTCACGCAGCTTGCCTTCAATTTTCATTTTTCGGGAATAGTTCCAGGATCATTTGAATGTGATATAAGTTCATTTGTTATTCATTTCGCAGAATCTCCAGACCGCCAAAGAGTGCATAGACAAGCAATAACTAGTTAGCCTGATAGTTTCGCTTGGCGATCCAGAAAATGGTTAGTATATATAAGTTACCAAATATATTCTATTGCAGAATGCCGCAACGACTAATTGCAAATTTTGTGTACAAAACTTCTCGGTGGTACGGATTTCGCCTACATTGACGGTTTCAACATTTGGTTTTCTGCTCAGAAAGTTAATAAAGTTATCAAATTCAGACTCTTGCAGAACGCCGCAACGACTAATTGCACATTTTGTGTACAAAACTTCTCGGTGGCACGAATTCGCCTACATTGACAGCTTGGACAGATCCCTCGCGGACGCCACTGCAGAGCGCAGCCAGGAAGACGACCTTCCACGTGTAGATCACACCAGATACAACTTGAACAGTCGCATTCTCCACCTGTGAGGAGTATGTAAATTGTCAAACAAATAAGCCTATCTTCAATATTACTTGTTAGATATATTACTGGAAAATTGGGGTAGATTTTCGATTTTAGATGTTGCAGAAAGTGGAATGTGGGCTAAAAAGTGATGAACATCATTAATTTTAGCATTTCAAATCGTTTACCTTGTCAGGAATGTAGAACAAATCCTCGTTGGGGTAGCGTGAGCTCGTCGGAAATGCCTTGTTCACCTTCTCCAAGTTTTTGTAGACAAAGTCCTGTGATGAGTTGTTGACAATTTTAGTAAATAAATCTCGCTCGAGATCGATATTTTTGAAAGAATTGGTATTTTCCGAGCTCAAAAGTTGCATGCGCACCTGACACATTTCCGACTACAAAGAATATTATAAAAAAAAGGAAAATACCACTCACAATATACTCCATCGGATTGTCTAGCACTCGGATGCCTCCTGGTGCTACTACCGTGGGTGATACGCCGACAGATGTATCGACCAGTAAGAAGAGGTAAATGAAGAACATATTGGTCCTCAATCAAGAATTTATAGTCTAATGCAGGTTTGCTCTAGAGGTTGCACGAATAGATAAAAAAGGGGAAATAGGGACGAAAAATAGGAAAGGAAGAGGGAATGAGAAGGGTGCTTCGTGATGCCTTTTTATAGTACACCTTCGGAAGTAGATGTGATTTCGAAATAAATCGTCTTATCATTATGCGTACTCCCTCGACGGCCAGAGAGATGAGAGTGCGCTTAGAATGAGGAGAGGCGTTCATTGTGAAGCCGTCCCTAAGCGAAAGTGTCATCTGCGGGCATTGGGAAGGATTTGGGGGAATGCAGCATTTTGCATCGATAATCGATATCTGTTTGGGTGCAAAACAGGAAGAAAGATGTTTTACGACCATAATTTTGCGGAATGTTTTGGTTACACTTTTGCTTGTGGATGAGTCTAAACGGACCCTATTTGCATCCAATTGTCTTTTCCTTCACCGTTGTAGGCCTAAGCCTCTGTCTATCGTGAGCACTAAGTCTGTCTACTATGAGTTCGCATCAGTTTTCAAGAGATCCTTCCCACCACAGAATTGAAATGCATGGCGTGATATTAAATATTGTTTTTTTATCAATTCCTCCTTAATCGATCCACGCATTCACCGACTTACTCGGAAAATGACAGCCCTAAAGACGCCTATGCACAAGAATCACTCGGATGTGTTACAAAATCGATTTTCTGTTCAAAAAGTGCCATACTTAGCGAGAATTCCGGCGCGTCGAGGATAAGTTCGGTCACGCTTCTTTTTGGCCCGAGTGAAGTCGAAGGTTGCCAGAATTTCTCGAATGTTCATCTGGGGAAACGACGAGCTTGACTCTTGTGCATTGACTCTCTATATCTCTATATATTTCCATCTCGCAAAAGAGAAATACATAGAAAGGTCTTATGAAATTAAAATTAAAATTAAAAAATTGAAATTAAAAAATTAAAAAAATTTAAATTAAATTAAAATTAAAAAATTAAAAAAATTGGACATTGTTCCCGCACACCTTCATTGACTCGTGATACCTGTGATAAAATGACGATAGAAACTCGTTCTTTGCTCGGAAAGAAAGCTGAGAACATTCGCTACAACTGTTATGTTGAACATTTCATTCATTGTGTATGTCCCTGTGCGGGGTGGTCGGGTCGACCAAAAATGGCCTAACTCTGAAAATCGGAAAAACCTTCTGAGATTTTGTGCGAAATTTATAGAGACTATGTGTGACTAACTTGACGCCAAATATTAGCCAAATTGAAATATGTATAAAAAAAGGGCGTAACTTTTCGTCAAGCGACGTCTGAATGGGTACCATACACAAACACCTCCTTAGCTCCAACTGATGGCTACTATACTCAAATCTGCCCAAAATCATCCAAAATAACATGTAGAATTGTTTCCGACCCCAATACAGTACTCCCATTGGGCCAAAATTACGACCGGACCCGAAAATTGAAAATCGATTTTCAGGCACTTCTGAACTTGAAAGCTCGGCCCAAATGTACTAAATCACTTTCAAGTAACGCAAAAATGTCCCTCTACACTATTCAAACAAAGGGCGCACCTATAAACGCGAAATTTCATGAGAGGTATCCAAGAAAACGCGCAAAACTGAAGTTCAGGTCAACATTGTCAAAGAGACCGGATGCTTAGCTAGAAATGTAGAGCACGGTGAGCTAAACATTTCAACTGTTGAAAGTGAGTCTCTATTTCATCGTTGAAGCGTGCTACAGCCTGGAAGTTCAGAAGAAACGGGCAAGAATCCCCCGAGAGCGCGCGCTCTAACCCTCTGACCGCTCTCGCCCTCTGACCTCCCTCTCCCTCCCCTCTATTTAGCGCTCTCCCGAGCGCCTCTTCCGTCGTTTTCTGCCATCTTCTAAGCTCTGTAGCACGCTTCAACGATAAGATAGAGACTCACTTTCAACAGTTGAAATGTTTAGCTCGTCGTGCTCTACATTTCTAGCTAAGCAACGGGTCTCTTGGACCATGTTGACCTGAACTGCAGTTTTGAGCGTTTTCTTGGATACCTCTGATGAAATTTCGCATGTATAGGTGCGCTCTTTGTTTAAATAGTGTAGAGGGACATGTTTGCGTTATTTGAAAGTGATTTAGTACATTTGGGCCAAGCTCACAAGTTGAGAAGGGCCTGAACATCGAGTTTCAATTTTCGGGTCCGGTCGTAATTTTGGTCCAATGGGAGTACTGTATTGGGGTTGGAAACAATTCTAAATGTTATTTTGGATGATTGTGGGCAGATTTGAGTCTAGTAGCCATCAGTTGGAGCTAAGGAGGTGTTTGTGTATGGTACCCATTCAGACGTCGCTTGACGAAAAGTTACGCCCTTTTTTTATACATATTTCAATTTGGCTAATATTTGGCGTCAAGTTAGTCACACATAGTCTCTATAAATTTCGCACAAAAGGTTTTGCCGATTTTCAGAGTTAGGCCATTTTTGCTCGACCCGACCACCCCGCACAGGGACATGCACAAGGAATGACATGTTCAACTTAAAAGTTGTAGCGAATGCTCTCAGCTTTCTTTCCAATCAAAGAACGAGTTTCTATCGTCATTTTAAACGGACTTATATTCATTTAAGTGGGCTCGATTTGACCCTTAAAAAGTGAGTGTCCCAAGTTTGGCCTTCTGAATCTCGAAGATGATGATAGTTATCAAAATTCTGACGACGCAGTTTGAAAGAGCATCATTTGAAATACCTTGTTCCAAGTTTATATCTGGATAGGATGATTTTGTGTTTTCCGCCGCGGAGAAGATTCTCTCGCGATGTCTCTCATATATGCGAAAAGGTTCCGATCCACAATGGAAGTACCCGAATCACATGATCGCAATCAAGTATTAATGCATTGCATGATGATTAAATCGCAAGAATAATTGGAGTGTGTAAACAACGATTGCGCGTTGATGCAGACGATTGATAGGCTGCTAGGTCAGGAGAGATATCCAACGATCAGGCCTAGGACAATTATGAACTAGTGTCTTGGTCGTTCATGTTTACATGTGTGAGGTAAATCGTAGAAAAATATTTATGACGCAAGCGCAACGTCATATAATTCAATCAAGAACAGCTGGGACATGTTTGCTTTCATGTCCATGAGAAGATGGTACGTTGTGCTACGAGAAGCTCCGTGACAAAGCAGCTCGTTCTTCCCGGCCGGAGTCATTCCTGGAATACATTAGGGTTCCGCCTGGATAGTTCTCCAATTGGGAAATATTGTTTGAAAGTCGTAAGCGCTTACTTCTACTACGTGCCCTCCAAAGTGGTGCGTGCTCTCCAAAGGGAACGTTACCCTTCGTGACAGAGGGCACAACCAATTCACCAACCTGTAAGATGCTGCTCTTCGACTTCTCTCACGAAGAGTTGAATGACCGCTCCGAAGATAAATATTCGGTTTTGTTGAACGTGCAACGGAACTAGTCATGACGATTCGCGTATTTTCCTATGTATCAGGTTGTAACATAAGTTTTGTCGCGTCCTATCTCTTACGCATTCTAACCTCAGAAATTCTTCGAATTAATTTAATCTCAATTTCGTTATTCATAATCAGTGAGGGCCTTCGTACCCTTTCTTACGCGCTTTACTTCAATCCTGTCAAGACAGTTAGAGAGGCACAGTAGTCAGACAAAGTTGTAGTGAGAACAGGATTACAAATCATTTTCGCGCACCAGGACTTCTTGAAAAGGAGGAATTATGTCGATTTGGTGTGATATTCGTAAAGTACAATATATGGGTATAATTTTGAACCATCCACGGATAATGACAAACTAAAAGCTTTCTAGAAAGTTAGACGTTTGTGTAATGTGGATGGTAGGTGACGGTTGGGAAAACTTTTGCTAGCAGAATTTTCTTCTCAATAGATGTGGAGATCGAAATAGTTGTGAAATATAATTCACCCAAGGTGTTCAGTATACATTTACCGTTTGGGGTCTATCGGGTTCTGTTGAGAAAAGTAGCTCCATATAGAACGATGCTGTGTAAATAAAACTACTGAAATTGGCACTTTGTTGAAATTTCTACCTCACACATACGTTCAATATCTGATTTATTGTGATCATCCGAACCAACCACCATTTCCTTACCATTATATATTCGGGATAATTTTAGAAATCAATAGCTTTTGAATGACAATCATGAATTCAAAAACACATAAACTTGCATTTTTGGCAAAATTTTCACAAAATGAATTAATGAAAATTTCAAATTTCCCGCATGTAGAGTACTATTTGCCTCGCCGGTTCATGAGAAATTAGACCCTCATGAGTGGTAATTAGAACGCACTTACGATAGTCACTGTTGTTGTAATTTTGGATTCAGGAGACTTGGTCAAGTTGGCTAGGAATCAGCGGCTAACCTTAGATTCAGTGAACTATATCTTCGATTCCGCCCAACATAGCACCATATCTGGCATATATTTTGAAAGAACATTCACGGGGCATATCATCATGCTGTAGGAGTTTGGTTCATTATTCGTATCTTCGAACTAGCACCCGGTCAAACAAATAAATAAAATTTGCATGAAATTCAAATCAGTTCATATCGATATTATTCGCATAGCCGGCATGGACAGTTCAGCTATAAACTATAGTTAGAATGGGCATGCATACCCCAAACATATACTATGAGGTCAGGCAACGGGAATATTTGAGAAGTATCGAAATATTGTGAACCTCCGAAATGCGACAAAACTTATGTTACAACCCAATATTTATCTTAACTGTGAGGATGTGGGTGTAAATATTAAACTATAAACCTGTTTGACTGTTTTTATTTCGAATTTGTTTGATCATTTGGAATTTGCCGATGGGCAAGCGAAGAGAAGTAGGCGCTTCAATCTGCAATGAGAGCGAAAGTTTAGAGAAGGCAATTTAACATTCTTCCTAGAGTATGGTGACAAAAAACACGCGATTTAGTGTTTGTTATACACAATCTATCGCTCTGGATCAGTAGAACGCAAGAGGGAAATATACAATAAACCGAAGTTAACTGTATTGTGCATCATGGTCAACCATGCGTGGAAATGCATAGAAGGACAAGTGAGCGAATGTGAATGAAATGAGTAAGTACCGACAAATGACATTCGATACCCACTTGAGGGGTTCGGTGGGCATCTCTGAGATGCTCACTCTACCCTTTTGTTGGGGGTGTGTGTGTCTGTTTACCAAGAGGGGGGGGGGGGAATACTAGAGCAACGTGAGGTGAAGTTCACCGACTCTGGCCTTGCCATATAGCTCGGAAGCTGAAGAGAGGGCAATGCGCGAATGGTGCGAGATGTTTTGTGTGGTACACCACGTTAGCCGTATAGATCGATGAACGCATTATGTCATTCACAGAGAGTTGAGGATAGTGACCCTGCAGCTTTGGCACAATTACATGTATAATGCCAATCAACGTTTATCCGACAGTATTCACCTTGGCTCGATCTGGATTTACCAAAGGTGGAAAACGTGGTGACAATACGGAAATTAAACGAATAAAAAATAGCAAAAAATCATTTGATTAGGAATATTCTTCATTGAGCGGGGATGTACGAGTTGTGTTGTCTACGATCTGAAATTAGTATAATTTTCTGAAACAATTGATGTTTCAATCTTTAAAAAAATGACGCAATAACATTTATGAGAGGTCTTCTGAGAGATCGCATGTGCCGGGATACAAAAAATCCATGCCGCTTCCAATGAGTCCCCACAACAGGGGTTGGTACATCTGAGGTCAGGGAACTTTGTGTATGAATTGTGGAGCCGTAAATTGCGAACAACCTAAAAGCCGGCTCCTGAAATTTCGAAAATTTGAATTACTGTAACACGGTTCATTTTTGAGTAAACGAGACTTTAAAAAATGCAAAATGATCGTCTCGAGCAGCTGAACAACTTACTGTTGAGTGTGAAAAGGTACGAAAACTATTAAAAATCGAAAACGTTCAAAATTCGTTTTTCCGACCACTTTTCCGATCATTTTTTCGATCTAGTGAAAAAAAGATCCCACATTTAAATGAGATCTCTGCATATTTGAAATCTACGCACTTTTATGGTCCGGAAAATTTTTTTGCTTTACCAAACGACGAGTAAGAATACACTTTTAAATGACCTGAAAAGTGGAGAAACGCGTGATTTTTAATCATTGATTTCACATTTTCGTGTTCAAAACGAGTTTGTACGTTTAAGGTTGATACAATTTAATTCAATAAACTTCGTGTTTAAGGTCTGGAGCCATAAATTGCTACCAAACTAAAAGCTGGTTCCAGCTCTTTGCAAAATTCGAAATACCGAATCTTGGTTCAAAGTTGACGTAAAAATACATTTAAAAAACATAAATGACCGTCATGAAGTACTGGATAACTTTACTGTTGAGTACGAAAAGCTTAGAATACAATTATGAAGGGAAAACTTCAAAAATTCGAGTTTTCGGCTGAGTATCGAACTTTCTGTTTATATTACATTTTGAATTCAGAAGAAAAAAGTGTTTTTTAATGTGCATTAGTGATAATTGAGAAATTACAAGTTAAATTGTGTCATTTTTCTGGGTTCTCGAAGACGATGAGCATACTATATTTGCATACCCAATTAATAAGCATTTTTTATTCTGAATTCAACATGTAATATACACAGAAAGTTCGAATTCCTTGTACGTGCGATAGCAAATGAACATTTCAGCTTTCGTGATCATATCAATGTGATGGAATGCGACATACTCAGCCGAAAACTCGAATTTTTGAAATTTTCCCTTCATAATTGTATTCTAAGCTTTTCGTACTCAACAGTAAAGTTATCCAGTTCTTCATGACGGTCATTTATGTTTTTTAAATGTATTTTTATGTCAACTTTGAACCAAGATTCGGTATTTCGAATTTTGCAAAGAGCTGGAACCAGCTTTTAGTTTGGTTGCAATTTATGGCTCCAGACCTTAAAAACGAAGTTTATTGAATTAAATGGTATCAACCTTAAACGTACAAACTCGTTTTGAACACGAAAATGTGAAATCAATGATTGAGCAATTCTTGTGTTAAAAATCACGCGTTTCTCCACTTTTCAGGTCATTTAAAAGTGTATTCTTACTCGTCGTTTGATAAAGCAAAAACATTTCCGGACCGTAAAAGTGCGTAGATTTCAAATATGCAGAGATCTCATTTACATGTGGGATCTTTTTTTTCACTAGATCGAAAAAATGATCGGAAAAGTGGTCGGAAAAACGAATTTTGAACGTTTTCGATTTTTAATAGTTTTCGTACCTTTTCACACTCAACAGTAAAGTTGTTCAGCTGCTCGAGACGATCTAAAGTCTCGTTTACTCAAAAATGAACCGTGTTACAGTAATTCAAATTTTCGAAATTTCAGGAGCCGGCTTTTAGGTTGTTCGCAATTTACGGCTCCACAATTCATACACAAAGTTCCCTCGGATGTACCAACCCTTGTTGTGGGGACTCATTGGAAGCGGTATGAATTTTTTGTATCCCGGTGTCTGGATTTCCTACATTTTCTCAGAAGACCTCTGTTATGTAATAACATTTTGTCTTGTTATTAGGTACACACGAAGGGACTTTGCCTTATTTGACAAGACGGGCTTGCTTTTTATGCTTTTCATTCGATTCTAATTTCAATTTTTTAACTTACACATGTTGTAATCCTCCTCGAACTCTTCTCGATCGCACAGTGCTTCGCCTGAAATTCGAAATAATGATGCATCCTAGTATAGTAAAAACATCATGTGTTTCAAAATTAGTGGAAAAGTATATTAATTTCAGATCGTAATAAAAAATGCATCAGAACTCGTACATGCCCATGTAACCATGCGTGTTATTGCCTAGCAGAAACGTAAAGGAAATATTACAGCCACGTCTATGACCTAGCTTGGTTGTTTACGTCTCTCACTTAGCTCTGATCTAATTTGGTATTTGACAATTGTGGAACAATAATAATGGAAAAAAAGAAGTGGAAAATACACGTACCACATCCGTCGGAACTGTCGGGAACTGGTTCGAACGATTCGTCCTGTGAAATCGTCGATTTAGGCGTAGAATTCGTGAATGTTCTGTGACTGCTGTTATGACGAGACAGCGGAGTGACAGTTGGTGTGGCGAGAGGGGAGGCCATAGGCTGGCTTTGAGCATGTTGAAGTTGCTGCACATTGTGCAGCTGTCGAAGCGGAACCCTATTTGTCTGATGAGGCGATTCGACCACAGGAGAGTAGTGGTTGGAGGTGAATTGATGAGTGTTGACCATGCTTAGCGAGTGCTGCGGGTGCTGCATGATCGCAGCGTAATGGGGACTGCCCATCGAAGAGATGTGTGAAGTGGCCATGTTAGTAGAGCGTAAATCTTTCCGTTCCTGTGGCATGTTTGCAGCGTAATTGGGACTGCCCGTGGCTGAGCTGTAAGATGAGAATTGTTGTGGAACACCGTAAGGATGCTGGTGAATCTTTGGAGATCCGGGGTACATCGGCGAGTTGTGTTCATGCTGACCCATAGAGAAAGCGGGAGAGCATTGGCTGGAGCTGCAACAAAACTGTATTTAACGGCCTTCAAGTGAGCAAACGCATATCGAGAAAATGTAATATTAACTGAGAAGTTTTTTGTGTAACCTGATGCCTTGTTGGCCCATCCTAAGCGCGAGATTCTCCAGCTCCAGCTCCCGTTTCTGATTGTACAGAAGATCAATGATCGCGCTGAAATATTGATCTTATCATTCCTAAATTCTATCTATATAAAAAAAAGATTTTACTAACTCCTTCTCCATGTTCATTTTGTGCTCCGCCTTTCTCTTGCTTCTCTCGTCTTCGTACTTGCTCTTTAGTTTGTCTTCGTTTTTCACAGCTTCACGCAATAGCTCGTCCCTGATCTAAACGTTACCGTTACTCAAATTATATATGTTCCGTGTTCGCACGAAAAAATCCAATAATTAAGTCCCCACAATTCGTAAATCTAATTTGCAAGGCATCAAAAGGGGTTGCTTTGAAAGCGTCAACCCGTACCTCATCACGCGCAGTTATCTCCTCGTCACTACTCGAGCCGAAGCTGTATCTGCTGTTGTGACTGCATCCTCTGACTTCATCGGAGCGACTTAGATTCTCGGTCGATCGGTAGCTCATCGTATCCCTAGAATATATGAGTGACTATCTGAGAGAATTGAGCAATTCTACCTATATGCCGTACAGCGAAAAATAGGTGCTGATTTTAAGAAGTCCATAGGGGTAACTTGTCACGTAAAGTCCGAAAATCGACCTTAGAAAGCCGTATCTCAAACCCCTGATTTCGCGCGGTGCACCAAATTTGGGTGGTCGTTTTTTGATACTTTTAAACGGCAGTTTCAAAACCCCATACATATTTAAATTCTCAAATATTTCGACGAGATAATCATTTTTACTGTTGGAAGTAAAAGGCTAGAAAAAAATTTTGCGTGTATTTTTAACTATGTTCATTAAATTACCCATGAAAAGTTACCCAACGAGCCAAATTTTCGCTTTAATATGCGTGATGAATTGCATTTATTCTCTGTGCTGAAGATGCTAGAATGTCGAATTTTAGAACATAAGTCGATTTTTCTGAAACACCACGATGAACTACGAACGGCTCTGAGTTGTTTATGACTAGAGGAATATTAAAATGATCTAAAACTCGAGTCTTGACTTATTTCTGAAAAATCGATTTTCAGCACCTCGACTGGTCCTATATTTGTACATGTCTAAGTATCCATTTTCGAGGTGAATCTAACACCTCTCAGGGTAACTGTGTAGTACATACCAACGTTAGTAGGAAACATATATTTGGCGTCCGCCATCCTCCACGTTTTCGGAAATATTTTTGCTTGAACTTGCTATCTCGTGGATGCAAAATTTTGATTTTAAGTGAAATACGATACGTTTTCAATGAAAATCAGTCAGCTTTGTGCATGTTATGACTTGTCTGCTATCATTAAAAGTAAAAAAGTAATTCAAAATACATATTTTGCCAATACAAAAAATAACTTATTTTTGTGGGCGGAAAACATCGATTTTTGTATATAAGTAAAATATGTATTTTGAATTACTTTTTCACTTTTCATGATATCAGACAAGTCATAAGATGCACAAAGCTGACTGATTTTCATTGAAAACGTATCGTATTTCACTTAAAATAAAAATTTTGCATTCACGAGATAGCAAGTTCAAGCAAAAATATTTCCGAAACCGTGGAGCATGGCGGACGCCAAATATATGTTTCCTACTAACGTTCGTATGTACTACACAGTTACCCTGAGAGGTGTTAGATTCACCTCGAAAATGGATACTTAGACATGTACAAATATAGGACCAGTCGAGGTGCTGAAAATCGATTTTTCAGAAATAAGCCAAGTCTCGAGTTTTAGATCATTTTAATATTCCTCAAGTGCAGACTAGTCATAAACAACTCAGAGCCGTTCGTAGTTCATCGTGGTGTTTCAGAAAAATCGACTTATGTTCTAAAATTCGACATTCTAGCATCTTCAGCACAGAGAATAAATGCAATTCATCACGCATATTAAAGCGAAAATTTGGCTCGTTGGGTAACTTTTCATGGGTAATTTAATGAACATAGTTAAAAATACACGCAAAATTTTTTTCAGGGTGTCCAATTTTGTAAATTTAAAAGGGCATAATTTTTTTCAGAGACAAGCTAGCCTTTTACTTCCAACAGTAAAAATGATTATCTCGTCGAAGTATTTGAAAATTTAAATATGTATGGGTTTTGAACCCACACCACACGCTCTCTCGTCGATCAGAGTGGGTGAGAGAGTGTATGATATGGAGAGAGTTAGACCATTGCTCTATTTCACTCACACTTGCTTGTTCATATGGAGCGATCGCTCTTCGTCATTGTCGAGTGCCTAAGAGTGAGTATTTACATTGTTGTGATTTGTATTTATTTGCAAATTCGGACATTAAACTAACCTCTTCGGGACACGATTTGCGTTGGGCATAGTGATCACTCGTATAATCGGCATCCCTTCCATTACCTCGACCAACACGATTACTGTCGCGCAGTCTGACCTGTAAAAAAGTATCATAGGGCAAGAGCCACATAACATTCCCGGGTAATGTGGCGGGCCCTAGGTCGGATAAGAACTATGCCGGCATGGCTAATTTTATAAACCAAAAGAATAATGCCTCCTGTGATATAACAAAATGCGACATGACGGCAATGTTCTTGTCTGACCCAGTGAAGAAATTCGAAGTGAAAATCGGAATAGTTTGAAATCATTAATTTTACTAACCAGGTCTTTATCCTTCTTCTTGCCGAAGAGTGCCTTGAATGCTTTCATGCTGCAAGTTTGCATTCATACTTTAGTATTTGTTTGTTAGATGCATATGCATTCAGTTACAAAGAAAATGAGGTAATAGAAAAGCATACATTCGAATATATGAAAAAATTGAGTTAATGAAAGACTATAGTCATCATACATCTTAAAATATTTAATAATACCAAAAATACGCATTAAGCCAAGGATGAAAGAGAGTGCAGTAAGGAACAATGAAAATATAAAGTTTACAATATGACACTCGATGTTTAAGAACGCTGGATGGAAGGGCGGGGTCATAAAATGCATTGTTTGCTAGCGAAGTTCAATGAACTATAGCCCTCTGGCATCGCTTCCTGTTGCGTGAATCCCATGCCATAAGATTTCTGGGAAAGTTCATATCTCCCCTGGCTGACCCGAGTCGAGTTTAATAGCGGGCAACCACTTGTATTTAAAGTACTTGAACTATATATTAGAGGAATCGCGAGAGAATCGACCATTTTAGGGGGGTAGGCGGCAGTGAAATTCAAAATGAAACACTCGCTCTACAAATTTGGCACAAAGTGTTTCAAATGATGCTCTTTCAAACTGCGTCGTCAGAATTTTGATAACTGTCGTCATCTTCGAGATTCTGAAGGCCAAACATGGTACTATCACTTTTCGGAAGTCAAATCGGGCACATTTAATGAATCATAACATCTTTTAAATTAAAGATAGAAGGCCGTTCTTTGCTTAGAATGAAAGTGGAGATCCAGGGGTCTCGAGATTCAAGCGAAGATCCAGGAGATCCAGGGGTCGGAGATCTTTCACGTTGACGGTGTCATTCCAAGTGCACGCTCCTGTGCAGGGCGGTCGGTCGGACTAAAAATGTCGAAATTTTTAAAATCGGAAAAACCCACAAAAGTTATTATGCGGAAGCTATAGTCTCTATAGGTGACTAACATTTTGCCAAAAATCAGACAAATCGTGAAGATGAAAAAAATGGGGGCGTAGGGTGGTCCCAAAATGGGTTCCAGCCAGAGAAACTTCCAAAAGTGTAATTGGCTGCTATCGGGCTCAAATACATCCATAATCATCCAAAACAACATTTCAAGTTGTTTCCCCAATTGTCGTAACACTGTAAATGGCCAAAAACTACAGTATGCCGTCAAATTAGAAAAGCAATATTTTTACCTTCAACAACCTATGGGATGGGTTCAATTTCAGTAAATCGGTTCCAAGTAGTGTAGGAACATCCCTTGAAACGTGTCAAAGAAAGAGGGCACCTGTAAACATGATATTTCATGCGATGAATCCGTGGAAAGACGCAAAACTGTAATTTCGGCCAAAATAGTTGTAGGGTTCCGTCTTATGGCTAGAATTGTAGAGCATGATGAGCTGAACATTTCATATGTTGAAAGTTAGCTTCTATCTATTCACTGCAGCGCGCTAGAGAGCATGGAAGACAGCCAGAAATCAGATAGACGCTCTAACCGTCTGGCGCTCTCGCCCTCTGACCTCTCTCTCCCTCCCCTCCTTTAAGTGCTCCCAAGCGCGCCTCCACCATCGTTTTCTACCATCTTGCATGCTCTCTAGCGTGCTGCAGTGAATATTAGGCTGTTGCATAAGTTCCTTTCTTTTTTCGTTCATGAACATTGTTACCTCCACTGTTCTTTGCAGTCGACCAATCAACTAATAGTTTGTTACAATTGATTGGGACATGAGTACACTCTATATCCAGCACGATCTTGGTTCGATTATATCAGTGAGCATGGGCCAATTTAGATCGGAAGTCATCGTACTAGTATGTTTGATCCGAGTGTTCAATTATTCACAGCCCCGAGGAGAGCAGTGATGGTGCTGAATTTGTCACACTATTCTAAAGCTATATGATGGGGTATCTCATATGACATATCGCGAGAATTGCGCCTTAAAAACCAGCGTGAAATATGGGCCCGATGAGATATTCACTCTTTCTGAAAATTATGGATTTCAAATTATTTACCAGATAATTCATAGACATCGATGAGAAGGGCTGAATTGTAATGGGTTGTGAAGTACCTTACTGTGCATATATGCAATCATATTTAGGAAAAGATTGGTCTATCCTTTCACGAGCTGAATTCTTTGAAAAAAATACGTCGAGATTCACACGTTGAAATCAACAGATTTGGGTATCCCCTGTTTACCACACGTATTTGAATACGAATTTTTCGCACGTAAGTCAACAATCAACTTTTGTCCTAGTACTGGATGATTGCGCAGAATCAGAATGCCACGAATTCTCGGCAACAAGGGGCTCAAAATGCTAAAAATCGCCGTTTTCCGATGCTCATTTTCTGAAACGTGCTAGCCACCCAAGATGAGTAGATTCAAAACCATTTCATGGGTGTAATCCACAATCAAGACCATATCACAGGGTAATAAAAATATCTCGTCTGTCCACGTAATTGAGCAGAATTGTCCAAAAGAACAAAGAAAGGAACTTATGCAACAGCCTTATAGATAGAAGCTAACTTTCAACATATAAAATGTTCAGCTCATCATGCTCTACAATTCTAGCCATGAGACGGAACCCTACGACTATTTTGGCCGAAATTACAGTTTTGCGTCTTTCCACGGATTCATCGCATGAAATCTCATGCTTACAGGTGCCCTCTTTCTTTGACACGTTTCAAGGGATGTTCCTACACTACTTGGAACCGATTTACTGAAATTGCACCCATCCCATAGGTTGTTGAAGGTAAAAAAATTGATTTTCTAATTTGACGGCATACTGTAGTTTTTCTCCATTTACAGTGTTACGACAATTGGGGAAACAACTTGAAATGTTGTTTTGGATGATTATGGATGTATTTGAGCCCGATAGCAGCCAATTACACTTTTGGAAGTTTCTCTGTCTGGAACCCATTTTGGGACCACCCTACTAAAGTGCGCCCCTTTTTTTCATCTTCACGATTTGTTTGATTTTTGGCGAAAAGTTAGTCACCTATAGGGACTATAACATCCGCATAATAACTTTTGTGGGTTTTTCCGATTTGAAAAATTTCGACATTTTTAGTCCGACCGACCGCCCCGAGCGTGCACTTGGAATGACACGGTCAACGTGAAAGTTGTACCCCTGGATCTCCGCTTTCATTCTAAGCAAAGAACGGCCTTCTATCTTTAATTTAAAAGATGTTATGATTAATTAAATGTGCCCGATTTGACTTCCGAAAAGTGATAGTACCATGTTTGGCCTTCAGAATCTCGAAGATGACGACAGTTATCAAAATTCTGACGACGCAGTTTGAAAGAGAATCATTTGAAATACTTTGTGCCAAATTTGAAGAGGGATTGGTTGATTTTGATTTTCACTGCCGCCGAGTTGTCGATTCTCTCGCGATTCCTCTCATATATCACGCGTCTTCTGAGAGAATGCATGAAAACGGACACCCCGCGGAACCAGGAGCCCCAACTTTCAGCAGTATCCACGAGATAATTATGCCAGAGTATATTGGGGATGAAAAAACTTTCTACGTTGGCGGTTTTTTTCAGAACCGGCTTTTAGGCATTTTCCGGTTCTGTACCCGGCTCTACCGTATTTCAGCTCCCAGATGAGATATAATGGTGGCATTGGACTCAAAATGTCCGGAAAATTATTTCAAACAACTTTTATGTTGACGTAAAAGTTCGCCGGTGTCAACTTCATATTGAAATTTGCGAAAAACTGAAGCCCAAAACAGATAATAAATTCTACCGGCTCGGGGACCCCACCCTTTCAAGTATGCTGTGCTCATATTCGAAATCTCCGTACCCGATTCTATCAGGAAAAAAATACAGCCGAACTCCTTAGGGGTGATAAGTGGTCTTACCAAGGCGAAAATAGCGTCGAACTCGCTCAATTTCAACATCACTTTTCTGAAAATCATCGGATAAAAGTTCGAAAACATGACTATATTGGCGAAAACGTCATAAATAAGTAAAATAACTTTAAATAACTCGAATGGAAAGCATTTTGGCACATTTTTTAAAAATCGAAAAAAAATCGAAAAAAATCATGAATTTCTATTTTCATGATTTTCACGGATATTTTGCAACCAAATCATATAAAACAATGAGTCGGTAATGCAGAGCCACGATTTCTTCGTAAAAAATCCGATTTCGGCCACGGAGCCGGAAATTACAAACTTTCCGGTTTTGGTTTCCGGCCTTGGACAAGCCTTTCAAATGCATGGAAAATCAAGCCATCTGGTTATTTATGGTTTATAATAACTATAAATAAACAAATTTTCTGCTACAAGATAAGGTTATTTCAATACATTCGTAGATTGAACTGCAGTTGAAATTACACTTCGAAAATACAAAATTTACAAAAATCAGGACTATCATAAGTTGACAAAAATCGTCCTTTTAGCGTAAAATGTGCTTATTTATAGTTACTAATAAATATTAATAACTAGACGGCTTAATTTTCCATAGAGAACATCGTTTTGTCCAAGGCCGGAAACCAAAACCGGAGAGTTTGTAATTTCCGGCTCTGTGGCCGAAATCGGATTTTTTACGAAGAAATCGTGCCTCTGCATTACCGTCTCATTGTTTTATATGATTTGGTTGCAAAATATCCATGAAAATCATGAAAATAGAAATTCATGAAAATCGAGACAATTTTTTCGAAATTTTTTCGATTTATTTTTTAAATGTGCCAAAATGCTTTCCATTCGAGTTATTTAAAGTTATTTTACTTACTTGTGATGTTTTCGCCAATATAGTCATGTTTTCGAACTTTTATCCGATGATTTTCAGAAAAGTGATGTTGAAATTGAGCGAGTTGGACGCTATTTTCGCCTTGGGAAGACCACTTGTCACCCCTAAGGAGTTCGGCTATATTTTTTTCCTGATAGAATCGGGAATGGAGATTCCGAATATGAGCACCGCATACTTGAAAGGGTGGGGTCCCCGAGCCGGTAGAATTTATTTTCTGTTTTGGGCTGCAGTTTTTCGTAAATTTCAATGTGAAGTTAACACCGGCGAACTTTTACGTCAACATAAAAGTTGTTTGAAATATTATTCCGGACATTTTGAGCCTAATACCACCATTCTAGCTCATTTGGGAGCTGAAATACGGTAGAGCCGGGTACGGAACCGGAAAATGCCTAAAAGCCGGTTCTGTAAAAAACCGCCAACGTAGAAAGTTTTCTCATCCCCAATACACTCTGGCATAATTATCTCGTGGATACTGCTGAAAGTTGGGGCTCCTGGTTCCCCACGGATCTGTAATCTGTCAGAAGACGCGTGATATCAGGTTGGTGCAAAAGTTGTTGCCGATTTTCAGATTTTACTTTTAGGATTGCTGCGCCTTTTATCTTGACCTGATTTTCAAGTGGCCTCGGGTGGTTGCATACTCTTAGTAATGCCAATTAGTATTAGCCCAAATAGCCAGTATTGTGGACACGGTGTTGAATCAAAGTCGCGGGGGAGATCGACAGGACCATAATTTCCTATGGCGTGTGCTCTGCGAATATGAAAGATAGAGCAAAACCGCAATAGTAAGAGAATGTACCTCATTTATTGATAACAACAGCATGTTCAAATTGGGTCTGGCATTATAGGCTTTAATCTTTAATCTTTAATCTTTATCACCGACAGTATTAATAGCCGTTGAGGAAAGAATAGGGAAGAGTAGGTCGGTCTTCGGGCTTGATCACAGCGAGCTGGGGGATGGGGTGGTATGTGGCAGTTATATATTACAATCGTATTCGTGAGATAGATAGGGCTAGATCGGGGGATTTACTGATTTCTCTACGGAACAAGGAACGAGGTGAGATAACTAATGGGTCAGGGAGGGTGTTCCATAACGGTAGGACTCTACTGGCACAAGTTGAAATCGAGACCGGCACTCTGAAGGGAATAGAAATGCGTAAACTATTTGAGGAGCGCAAATCACGAGTTAGCGGAGTGATTGTGTACAAGTCAGCAGAGTCGTGGTGAACGTGCTTATGAATGGAGTCATACACAAAGAACATATCCCGTAGGGCGCGGCGATACTCAAGGGTTTCAAGTGTGAAAATTTTCAATCTATCGGGATAGGGGAGTGGGGAAACAGAGCATCGTTGCAGCTCTCCTGGTAAGCTCTCTCTGCACAGATTCGAGCTCATTCACAAGACCTACTGAAGTGGGATTCCATATTATACTGGACGATTCTAAGAGTGGACGAATGGATATTTTGTATGCCTTTAAAAGAAGATCGGGGGATGTAGAATGAAATGATCTCAGCATCAGATTGCACATTGATCGCGCTTTCTTACTAATTGTATTTATATGGTACCCAAAATGGAGGTTTTTAGTAAAATATACGCCAAGGTCTCTTACTATGTCTTTGCTTGTTATAGTTTGACCGTTAAGGATATATTGAGCTCGGTTCTTCAGATTGCCTAGGTGAATGACATTGCATTTAGGTGAGCTGATACTCATATTCCATTGGGCAGTCCATTCAGATATTTTGCAAATCGCATTTTGGAGGTCATTGCTATAATCAGGGACCACCCCATAAATCTTGAGGTCATCAGCAAATATATTGTAATGAACCGTCTTAGGAATGCATGTACCCAAATCATTGAGGTAGATAATGAATAGCAAAGGTCCGATAGAGGAACCTTGGGGGACGCCAGACTGGATAGGTGAGGGAGGGGATAAGTAGTCCCGGATGAGCACACGTTGCGAGCGACCCAAAAGATAAGACTCGAACCATTGAGTGATAGCGGGTGATATGCCCAGCGAGGAAAGCTTATGGATATGCAGTCTTAAATCGATCGAATCAAATACTTTCTTATAATCAAAGAGGATTGTGTCAACCGACTTTTTCAGACTCAGCTGCTTAACATAAAATGAGTGTGTTTCAGATAATGAAGAAGTTGTGCTTCTATATTTTTTAAAGCCTGCTTGTCTAGTATCCAATATGTTATGTTCGTCTAGAAAATCAACGATGGAATTAATGAGAATTTTTTCAAATATTTTAGAGGCAGTGACCGTAAGAGAGATTGGACGATGATTAGAAATAGAGGCGTCTCCAGACTTTTTTGGGATGGGTTTTACATGGGCAGTTTTCCATTGATTGGGTGACTTGCGAGAGGAAAGAGAGATGTTAAAAATAATGGTTAGGGGAGTGATTATGGAAGTTTTACACTTGCAATACACTAGGTTGGGTATCCTATCGGGTGAACCATTTACCTTAGGGATCATTTGTGAAATAGCAGATAGTATCATTTCGGGACCAATAAAGGGTAAGTCGAATGAAGATCGGGGAGGAGGGAATTGTGGAGGCTTTATATCTAAAGGCGGGTTTTGAACCTTTGCAAAAAATTCAGAGAATGCATTACCCTTCTCGACATCACTTAGAAGGATATCTCCATTGCTGTCAATAATACCAGGTAGTTTTGAGCTATTAACCTTCAATCTAATTTTGCAATAATTAAAGAAGGAACTAGGCTTTCCCGAGTAAACTGCCCGTGATTCGCGCTGAATTTCATATGCTTTAAGAGCCAAAACGCTCACGTAAAGAGTTTGTTAAGTTACTATTCGGAGCCAATTGGTGGAATTTCTGCAATCTCATGAACATCTTGTGAAGGAATTTGGGATAACCAGAGGACAAGGATGGACGTTTGAGGGGGACGTGAGCATCTAAAATCTCATTAATGAAATCGCTAAAATAATTATATGCCTCAGTAGAATTTTTATTTCTTAATGCTAATGTCCAGTTGTGCGTATGGATGAGGTAGTTAATAATCTCCCAATTAGCCAGTGAATAATTTCTAGAAGAATTAGGTCTAATTTCTCGGTGCAAAGTGAAAGAAACGGAGAAGCTTATCCCTACATGGTCAGAAAGAGGGATATCAGGAGTGACAGATGATATTATTGGAAAATTGCACAGAAGTAGATCGAGAATATTGGTTCCACGGGTCGGAAAATCAATAAATTGTTGGAATTGTTTCGTAATTATTAAATCCAAAAAAGGAGAGATTGACTGCATCGGGGATGAGTAAGAATACCAATCAATAGAAGGGAAATTGAAATCACCAATAATAATGGAGGGGAGAGGGCAAGTTCTGGCATTCTCTAAATAGGCAATAAAGGGATCAAAGGAAGCAGACGGGGAGTTTGGCGCTCGGTAGATGACAATTATTCTGAGGGAGTTGTGCTGGGAAGAGGATTCAGTAGAATATACATCCACAGCAAGACACTCAAATCCAGGTGTAATAAAGCTTGAAACTAGAACGGGGAGGAGGGAAAAATGCGCGTACAGGAGGACACCTCCGCCTCTGCCCACTACACGATCTGCTCGAAACAAGAAATAGTCAGGGAGTCCTCTCAATAGAAACGCATCACTATCACCACCAGAAAGCCAAGTCTCAGAAAGTGCAAGGATTGGATACCTGCTATTAGACATTATGAAGGTATCATTCCATTCCTTGTTAGTCGTCGCGAGCGGTCCCTCTCCATTTTCTCTCTGATTTGGATTGGTTTCCCCTAATACCCCTCGCTTCCGCCTTCGACTCATCAAGAAAGGAGAATCCCCATCCAAGCCGGAGTGGTCACCGTGTGATGGGTATGACCTACTAAGATGTTTGGTCCTTCAGAATCTAGACTCGATCATCTCGTTGAAAGATTGATCATCGAGTCTGGAGGATTCGAGCAGAGAAGATTCTAGAACACGCAAGGCTTCGTTTACGACCTATAGTGAGATTCTATCTATGCAATGCAATCCAACATCCTCTCGCAAGCACACCGCAAATGACCATCTTGAAATGAGAAGAACGACCTTTTCTGACCCCAAATCTTGATCTGCGCCCAGAAAGCGATAACAGATAAATATTAAATATTGTAAATATATTGAAGGTAACAGTATCAATGAGATTCCTAACGCTTCGGGCATTTCCATAAAAGAATCGGATGTTTTGATTTGGAGGCGGAGGAGGGCGACAAGAGAAAAGAGAAGGAATTGAGGGAGGGAACCTATCACTCACATAACTGCCACATTCCACCTAAGCGAGAGGAGTGCTGCGCTGTTCACTCGCCTTCAGAACCTCGCTACCTGAATCGACGAGATTGGGGCGGAGGGAGCGGTGGCGTTCTTCTTGCGAATATTCACGTTCGAGAAGTATTTCTTGTGCTCGGGAATCTTGGTGGCCACGATGGAGTAGTGATCAGGAAGGGGACGGTAAGTGAGGCCCTTGAATTCGATCAGCTCGCAGTCACGTACACCGTAGCGAAGGCACTTCGCCTTGATGTTGAGATCCTTAGCACGAGCACGAGACACTCGTTCCTGCTCCAGTTCACTTGGCATCAGATCTCTACGTACGAACATATTGGGGGAGAACTCCGAAGGACGGCCTTCATTGCGAATGCTACTGAGCAGCTTGTCACGGAGAGTGGAAGAGGGGAGGGACAGCTTAATGATGCGTCTCGTGGAAGAGCTTTTCTCGGGAAAACGGGCGTGGCTGATCTGTCCGGCCTCATAAGCTGTTTTCAATTCGGCGTCCTTGGTGTGCATAACCAGTTTTCTGACGAGCTCCTCATCGTTTTTGGTGGTCTGAAGGGGAGTTTCTGCCTCAATACTACCCACCACAACTGCTCGCTGACTCTTGGACTTGATCTTGTCGAAGTCGGTGATTGCCTTGACATCAGACGCGGAGAGGAGAAAATTGGGGGAGAGACCGCTCAGGACGACTGACAAGGAATGGAATGACAAGGAATGGAATCGGCTGCGTGGAAATATATGCTCATATTAATGATATGTTCTGATGCACATGACCAACATATGTCAGGATCGCATCTTTTCCATATCAATCGAGCTGGAGATCTCAAACATAAAACATCCTGAAGTTCATCTCCTCATATGCTTATATTTTTAGTTTGGTCACTGCTCGATTGCATTGCCAGAAACTGTATTGTCATTAATATATATGAAAAATATGGACCACGAAATGCTCATTTTTCGGATTATTTCTTTTCTCAGACTTATCAAAACCCCGATATTGTGTGATCAGCAGAACAAACAACCCTTGCTCTATTACTCAGTGAATTGGCCAATTTGAGGGATTGCTGAATCTTTTGATCTAAAAAAAATTGATCTAATCACAGTCTCGCAAAATCGAATTTTAAGAATCTTCGATCAGAAAAATGGAAAAATTATTTTTTAGAAAGAACACGAGCAGTAGATACAGTAGCGGACAAAAGTTTAGCCCCAAAATTCGAATTGCTATATCTTCTTTCAAAATTGAGCTAGAGACTTATGGTTTGAACCATTCGATAGATGAATGTCAGGAGAAGATAGTCATATGGTGCATGATCTGAAACACTTTTTTCGCGGGTTTCTGAATTTAATTTTCGGCGTCACCATTTTCATGTATTTTTTGAAACTCGGCCGTAAAGTGATGTTACCTCACACGAACTTGTGATGGAAGTATTAGCATTGATGTTTACAATTAACTATCTGGCTTGCCTATTGCACATCGGAAAGAGCTAATCTATCGATTTTTTGAGACATCCGAAATGTGTTTGGATGGCTATATCTTCGGTCCCAGTTGAGTATTAGGGCTCATATTTTGCAGTTACTATACAATAGTAATGAAGATATAATTTACCAAGTTTGATAGCGATCCGACAACAAATTTCAAAAATCGAAAAATCTTGGACACCGTTTTTCACTGATGTGGAATCGACCTTTAACGGTATCGAAAAAACCGTTTTTTTTGCAACTTTAAGCAGAACCCATTAATGAATAAGTATGCACAATCGCAAAGTGATACGACTCTTTCAGCACATTTTACAGCCTAATAGCCATCGAGAGTCAGATAGTCATGAGCCGTAAAACACGGTACAGGGTCAAATAGAATCTTATCCAATTTGCATAAAAAGCACTTAACAGCTTCTCAAGTCCTAGATATGCACATTCCTCATTGAATTGGAGCCATTTTTAAAGAAACTCTCCCGTTAGGCTAGGTCGCCTTTCGCTTCGGGCCATTTCAGACGACTTTCGCCATTCTGAACCTCGATGGCTATTAGGTTGTAAAATGCACTGGAAGAGTCGTATCACTTTGCGATTTTGCACAGTTATTCATTAATAGGTTCTGCTTAAAGTTGCAAAAAAACGGATTTTTTCGATAGCGTTAAAGGTCGATTCCACATCAGTGAAAAGTGGGGTCCAAGATTTTTCGATTTTTGAAATTTGTTGTCGGATCGCTATCAAACTTGGCAAATTATATCTTCATTACTAGTGTATAGTACCTGCAAAATATGAGCCCAATCACTCAACTGGGACCGAAGATATAGCCATCCAAAAACCTTTCGGATGTCTCAAAAAATCGATAGATTAGCTCTTTCCGATGTGCAATAGGCAAGCCAGATAGTTAAATGTAAACATCAATGCTAATACTTCCATCACAAGTTCGTGTGAGGTTTACGGCCGAGTTTCAAAAAATACATGAAAATGGTGATGCCGAAAATTAAATTCAGAAACCCGCGAAAAATATGTTTCAGATCATGCACCTTATGACTATCTTCTCCTGACATTCATCTATCGAATGGTCCAAACCAGAAATCTCTAGCTTAAATTTGAAAGAAGTTATAGCAATTCGAATTTTGGGGCTAAACTTTTATCCGCTACTGTATATATATGGCACTACACGTAGCTTCGTGGTAGTAGATGGTAACGCCTGTATGTGGGGGCAAGCCTCTTTGGTTACTGTACCAGGAAAATTAATCGAATCCGATATCAAATCGGCAAAAACTTTTGCACCAACCTAATACCTCTAGATTGTTCAAATATACAAGATTGATGACACAGTTATGATCGACGAAGTGTATATCGAAATACGAAAGTGTCTATATGAAGAAACAGCTTCAAGATTATGATTATCAACAATAATTCAACTTCAAATATCTCATTTAGTCTTGATTCATGCTTCACATAGAAATAATTTCCAGCGTCTCTTCTTTGAACTGAAATAATCATTTTCTTAAGAGACGTTCCACGAGAAAACGTAGGTTTTGGGAGGGGTCGACGGAAGACTTTTTTGCAACCCCCCTCAATATTTTGCTGGTGAAGTTCCCACACCAAGTGCTGATATTTGACCCAATATGAGTGGCTCTGGTGCACTTTCCGAAAAATGCCAGACAGGGGCCAAAAAAATTCGAAATTTTCAAATTTTCAAAATGTAAGATATTATAGGTTTTTCTGATGTATTTTTTGATGAAAATAACGAAAAAGATAGTTTGGAAACCGAACGAGGTCGATAAATGATCGAAAACTTCGACTTTCGTGATTTTGTGGTCGTCCTGAAAATTTGTTAATGCCATAGGAAAAATGTTATTCCATTTTCGGAATCTACATGCGAAACTACCCCTAGAAACCTAATTTTAGCGAAATTATATACATGCGCTCGGAACTTATGGCTCCCAGAAGAAGGAACGCTCATTGATCACTCTGGGAAAAGTGAAGTATCTTTTTGTGAATTGGGATTCATTAGTACTATTTTGCACGCGCAATCTTAATTTTATATGTTTTTGATTAATTTGAGACCTAGCTGAGGCAACAATTACATGCCTTATTTCTCAAAATTAATTTTCTTGTAATCTCGCTTTTCTAGCTCTGCTTGTACCACAAGATTGTGGCTATAATTATGCTTCACATCGACCAAACAGGTGTCAAATCGATGTTTAGTGAGTTACTACCTAACTGTTAACTAGTTTCAAGTTAATTGTGCTTTATCTGATGACGTATTCCATCGAAAATGCGAAGAAATTCGTCGAAATCCGAACTTTTACGATTTTTCAAAGATGTGTAGAAATCGAATTTCGGCTTGAACTTTGCATTAAATCATTTATTATGTCTTGGAATCATCCCTAGTTCATTCTCAAGCAATTTGGAGGACATACGAGAAAATTTTATATATTTTTTTCATTTTTGCGCTCCTAGTCAGGGCATTTTTTCGAAGAGTGTATGCTATGGAGAGAGCGAGGCCAGTGCTCCAGAAACAAGGTAAAGATGGAGCCAAATCAAGTAGAGTGTACAACAATGCGAAATTCGGAGAATGCACTCTCGGCCGGCACCGGACTACCAGGGCTGGGACACACAACGGTTTTCAGACACAATATGTGCGTTGACACAAAAAAACAGAAAAAAATGTGCACACAAATCGCAAAAAGCACAGATTGTTCTTTGCAAAATTCTAGGCATACGGAAGATATGTTATTGTGTGCAAGAAATAATTAGTGCAATAATGAAACAAAGACTCTCTCCAAACCACACGCTAAACCACACGAATGACGAATCAATAGATCAAATTCAGCAGGAACAATATACACCTCGGCCAGAAACAAAGAGGAATTGAACGCGCCATGCTAATGAGCTTTCTTCCCCCATTTGACACGGTGTGATAAATAAAATCGGCTTTTGATCACGCACTTTTCCGTTTCAAAAATATTTATAAGATCAATTAATACACAATAATATCATATATCAACATGATTAACCTAGAAAGAGTTTGCAAACATTACGAACATGGTTATACAGTAACACACGTGCATTCTTCATCCAAATATAATATGATAGTTTTCGAAAACTCAATGGAGAAACGCGTGATTTTTAACACAAGAATTGCTCAATCATTGATTTCACATTTTCGTGTTCAAAACGAGTTTGTACGTTTAAGGTTGATACCATTTAATTCAATAAACTTCGTTTTTAAGGTCTGGAGCCATAAATTGCAACCAAACTAAAAGCTGGTTCCAGCTCTTTGCAAAATTCGAAATACCGAATCTTGGTTCAAAGTTGACATAAAAATACATTTAAAAAACATAAATGACCGTCATGAAGAACTGGATAACTTTACTGTTGAGTACGAAAAGCTTAGAATACAATTATGAAGGGAAAATTTCAAAAATTCGAGTTTTCGGCTGAGTATGTCGCATTCCATCACATTGATATGATCACGAAAGCTGACATGTTCATTTGCTATCGCACGTACAAGGAATTCGAACTTTCTGTGTATATTACATGTTGAATTCAGAATAAAAAATGCTTATTAATTGGGTATGCAAATATAGTATGCTCATCGTCTTCGAGAACCCAGAAAAATGACACAATTTAACTTGTAATTTCTCAATTATCACTAATGCACATTAAAAAACACTTTTTTCTTCTGAATTCAAAATGTAATATAAACAGAAAGTTCGATACTCAGCCGAAAACTCGAATTTTTGAAGTTTTCCCTTCATAATTGTATTCTAAGCTTTTCGTACTCAACAGTAAAGTTATCCAGTTCTTCATGACGGTCATTTATGTTTTTTAAATGTATTTTTACGTCAACTTTGAACCAAGATTCGGTATTTCGAATTTTGCAAAGAGCTGGAACCAGCTTTTAGTTTGGTAGCAATTTATGGCTCCAGACCTTAAACACGAAGTTTATTGAATTAAATTGTATCAACCTTAAACGTACAAACTCGTTTTGAACACGAAAATGTGAAATCAATGATTAAAAATCACGCGTTTCTCCACTTTTCAGGTCATTTAAAAGTGTATTCTTACTCGTCGTTTGGTAAAGCAAAAAAATTTTCCGGACCATAAAAGTGCGTAGATTTCAAATATGCAGAGATCTCATTTAAATGTGGGATCTTTTTTTCACTAGATCGAAAAAATGATCGGAAAAGTGGTCGGAAAAACGAATTTTGAACGTTTTCGATTTTTAATAGTTTTCGTACCTTTTCACACTCAACAGTAAGTTGTTCAGCTGCTCGAGACGATCATTTTGCATTTTTTAAAGTCTCGTTTACTCAAAAATGAACCGTGTTACAGTAATTCAAATTTTCGAAATTTCAGGAGCCGGCTTTTAGGTTGTTCGCAATTTACGGCTCCACAATTCATACACAAAGTTCCCTGACCTCAGATGTACCAACCCCTGTTGAGGGGACTCATTGGAAGCGGCATGGATTTTTTGTATCCCGGCACATGCGATCTCTCAGAAGACCTCTCATAAATGTTATTGCGTCATTTTTTTAAAGATTGAAACATCAATTGTTTCAGAAAATTATACTAATTTCAGATCGTAGACAACACAACTCGTACATCCCCGCTCAATGAAGAATATTCCTAATCAAATGATTTTTTGCTATTTTTTATTCGTTTAATTTCCGTATTGTCACCACGTTTTCCACCTTTGGTAAATCCAGATCGAGCCAAGGTGAATACTGTCGGATAAACGTTGATTGGCATTATACATGTAATTGTGCCAAAGCTGCAGGGTCACTATCCTCAACTCTCTGTGAATGACATAATGCGTTCATCGATCTATACGGCTAACGTGGTGTACCACACAAAACATCTCGCACCATTCGCGCATTGCCCTCTCTTCAGCTTCCGAGCTATATGGCAAGGCCAGAGTCGGTGAACTTCACCTCACGTTGCTCTAGTATTCCCCCCCCCCCTCTTGGTAAACAGACACACACACCCCCAACAAAAGGGTAGAGTGAGCATCTCAGAGATGCCCACCGAACCCCTCAAGTGGGTATCGAATGTCATTTGTCGGTACTTACTCATTTCATTCACATTCGCTCACTTGTCCTTCTATGCATTTCCACGCATGGTTGACCATGATGCACAATACAGTTAACTTCGGTTTATTGTATATTTCCCTCTTGCGTTCTACTGATCCAGAGCGATAGATTGTGTATAACAAACACTAAATCGCGTGTTTTTTGTCACCATACTCTAGGAAGAATGTTAAATTGCCTTCTCTAAACTTTCGCTCTCATTGCAGATTGAAGCGCCTACTTCTCTTCGCTTGCCCATCGGCAAATTCCAAATGATCAAACAAATTCGAAATAAAAACAGTCAAACAGGTTTATAGTTTAATATTTACACCCACATCCTCACAGTTAAGATAAATATTGGGTTGTAACATAAGTTTTGTCGCATTTCGGAGGTTCACAATATTTCGATACTTCTCAAATATTCCCGTTGCCTGACCTCATAGTATATGTTTGGGGTATGCATGGCCATTCTAACTATAGTTTATAGCTGAACTGTCCATGCCGGCTATGCGAATAATATCGATATGAACTGATTTGAATTTCATGCAAATTGTATTTATTTGTTTGACCGGGTGCTAGTTCGAAGATACGAATAATGAACCAAACTCCTACAGCATGATGATATGCCCCGTGAATGTTCTTTCAAAATATATGCCAGATATGGTGCTATGTTGGGCGGAATCGAAGATATAGTTCACTGAATCTAAGGTTAGCCGCTGATTCCTAGCCAACTTGACCAAGTCTCCTGAATCCAAAATTACAACAACAGTGACTATCTTAAGTGCGTTCTAATTACCACTCATGAGGGTCTAATTTCTCATGAACCGGCGAGGCAAATAGTACTCTACATGCGGGAAATTTGAAATTTTCATTAATTCATTTTGTGAAAATTTTGCCAAAAATGCAAGTTTATGTGTTTTTGAATTCATGATTGTCATTCAAAAGCTATTGATTTCTAAAATTATCCCGAATATATAATGGTAAGGAAATGGTGGTTGGTTCGGATGATCACAATAAATCAGATATTGAACGTATGTGTGAGGTAGAAATTTCAACAAAGTGCCAATTTCAGTAGTTTTATTTACACAGCATCGTTCTATATGGAGCTACTTTTCTCAACAGAACCCGATAGACCCCAAACGGTAAATGTATACTGAACACCTTGGGTGAATTATATTTCACAACTATTTCGATCTCCACATCTATTGAGAAGAAAATTCTGCTAGCAAAAGTTTTCCCAACCGTCACCTACCATCCACATTACACAAACTCGTCTAACTTTCTAGAAAGCTTTTAGTTTGTCATTATCCGTGGATGGTTCAAAATTATACCCATATATTGTACTTTACGAATATCACACCAAATCGACATAATTCCTCCTTTTCAAGAAGTCCTGGTGCGCGAAAATGATTTGTAATCCTGTTCTCACTACAACTTTGTCTGACTACTGTGCCTCTCTAACTGTCTTGACAGGATTGAAGTAAAGCGCGTAAGAAAGGGTACGAAGGCCCTCACTGATTATGAATAACGAAATTGAGATTAAATTAATTCGAAGAATTTCTGAGGTTAGAATGCGTAAGAGATAGGACGCGACAAAACTTATGTTACAACCTGATACATAGGAAAATACGCGAATCGTCATGACTAGTTCCGTTGCACGTTCAACAAAACCGAATATTTATCTTCGGAGCGGTCATTCAACTCTTCGTGAGAGAAGTCGAAGAGCAGCATCTTACAGGTTGGTGAATTGGTTGTGCCCTCTGTCACGAAGGGTAACGTTCCCTTTGGAGAGCACGCACCACTTTGGAGGGCACGTAGTAGAAGTAAGCGCTTACGACTTTCAAACAATATTTCCCAATTGGAGAACTATCCAGGCGGAACCCTAATGTATTCCAGGAATGACTCCGGCCGGGAAGAACGAGCTGCTTTGTCACGGAGCTTCTCGTAGCACAGCGTACCATCTTCTCATGGACATGAAAGCAAACATGTCCCAGCTGTTCTTGATTGAATTATATGACGTTGCGCTTGCGTCATAAATATTTTTCTACGATTTACCTCACACATGTAAACATGAACGACCAAGACACTAGTTCATAATTGTCCTAGGCCTGATCGTTGGATATCTCTCCTGACCTAGCAGCCTATCAATCGTCTGCATCAACGCGCAATCGTTGTTTACACACTCCAATTATTCTTGCGATTTAATCATCATGCAATGCATTAATACTTGATTGCGATCATGTGATTCGGGTACTTCCATTGTGGATCGGAACCTTTTCGCATATATGAGAGACATCGCGAGAGAATCTTCTCCGCGGCGGAAAACACAAAATCATCCTATCCAGATATAAACTTGGAACAAGGTATTTCAAATGATGCTCTTTCAAACTGCGTCGTCAGAATTTTGATAACTATCATCATCTTCGAGATTCAGAAGGCCAAACTTGGGACACTCACTTTTTAAGGGTCAAATCGAGCCCACTTAAATGAATATAAGTCCGTTTAAAATGACGATAGAAACTCGTTCTTTGATTGGAAAGAAAGCTGAGAGCATTCGCTACAACTTTTAAGTTGAACATGTCATTCCTTGTGCATGTCCCTGTGCGGGGTGGTCGGGTCGAGCAAAAATGGCCTAACTCTGAAAATCGGCAAAACCTTTTGTGCGAAATTTATAGAGACTATGTGTGACTAACTTGACGCCAAATATTAGCCAAATTGAAATATGTATAAAAAAAGGGCGTAACTTTTCGTCAAGCGACGTCTGAATGGGTACCATACACAAACACCTCCTTAGCTCCAACTGATGGCTACTAGACTCAAATCTGCCCACAATCATCCAAAATAACATTTAGAATTGTTTCCAACCCCAATACAGTACTCCCATTGGACCAAAATTACGACCGGACCCGAAAATTGAAACTCGATGTTCAGGCCCTTCTCAACTTGTGAGCTTGGCCCAAATGTACTAAATCACTTTCAAATAACGCAAACATGTCCCTCTACACTATTTAAACAAAGAGCGCACCTATACATGCGAAATTTCATCAGAGGTATCCAAGAAAACGCTCAAAACTGCAGTTCAGGTCAACATGGTCCAAGAGACCCGTTGCTTAGCTAGAAATGTAGAGCACGACGAGCTAAACATTTCAACTGTTGAAAGTGAGTCTCTATCTTATCGTTGAAGCGTGCTACAGAGCTTAGAAGATGGCAGAAAACGACGGAAGAGGCGCTCGGGAGAGCGCTAAATAGAGGGGAGGGAGAGGGAGGTCAGAGGGCGAGAGCGGTCAGAGGGTTAGAGCGCGCGCTCTCGGGGGATTCTTGCCCGTTTCTTCTGAACTTCCAGGCTGTAGCACGCTTCAACGATGAAATAGAGACTCACTTTCAACAGTTGAAATGTTTAGCTCACCGTGCTCTACATTTCTAGCTAAGCATCCGGTCTCTTTGACAATGTTGACCTGAACTTCAGTTTTGCGCGTTTTCTTGGATACCTCTCATGAAATTTCGCGTTTATAGGTGCGCCCTTTGTTTGAATAGTGTAGAGGGACATTTTTGCGTTACTTGAAAGTGATTTAGTACATTTGGGCCGAGCTTTCAAGTTCAGAAGTGCCTGAAAATCGATTTTCAATTTTCGGGTCCGGTCGTAATTTTGGCCCAATGGGAGTACTGTATTGGGGTCGGAAACAATTCTACATGTTATTTTGGATGATTTTGGGCAGATTTGAGTATAGTAGCCATCAGTTGGAGCTAAGGAGGTGTTTGTGTATGGTACCCATTCAGACGTCGCTTGACGAAAAGTTACGCCCTTTTTTTATACATATTTCAATTTGGCTAATATTTGGCGTCAAGTTAGTCACACATAGTCTCTATAAATTTCGCACAAAATCTCAGAAGGTTTTTCCGATTTTCAGAGTTAGGCCATTTTTGGTCGACCCGACCACCCCGCACAGGGACATACACAATGAATGAAATGTTCAACATAACAGTTGTAGCGAATGTTCTCAGCTTTCTTTCCGAGCAAAGAACGAGTTTCAACGATGAAATAGAGACTCACTTTCAACAGTTGAAATGTTTAGCTCACCGTGCTCTACATTTCTAGCTAAGCATCCGGTCTCTTTGACAATGTTGACCTGAACTTCAGTTTTGCGCGTTTTCTTGGATACCTCTCATGAAATTTCGCGTTTATAGGTGCGCCCTTTGTTTGAATAGTGTAGAGGGACATTTTTGCGTTACTTGAAAGTGATTTAGTACATTTGGGCCGAGCTTTCAAGTTCAGAAGTGCCTGAAAATCGATTTTCAATTTTCGGGTCCGGTCGTAATTTTGGCCCAATGGGAGTACTGTATTGGGGTCGGAAACAATTCTACATGTTATTTTGGATGATTTTGGGCAGATTTGAGTATAGTAGCCATCAGTTGGAGCTAAGGAGGTGTTTGTGTATGGTACCCATTCAGACGTCGCTTGACGAAAAGTTACGCCCTTTTTTTATACATATTTCAATTTGGCTAATATTTGGCGTCAAGTTAGTCACACATAGTCTCTATAAATTTCGCACAAAATCTCAGAAGGTTTTTCCGATTTTCAGAGTTAGGCCATTTTTGGTCGACCCGACCACCCCGCACAGGGACATACACAATGAATGAAATGTTCAACATAACAGTTGTAGCGAATGTTCTCAGCTTTCTTTCCGAGCAAAGAACGAGTTTCTATCGTCATTTTATCACAGGTATCACGAGTCAATGAAGGTGTGCGGGAACAATGTCCAATTTTTTTAATTTTTTAATTTTAATTTAATTTTTAAATTTTTTTAATTTTTTAATTTCAATTTTTTAATTTTAATTTTAATTTCATAAGACCTTTCTATGTATTTCTCTTTTGCGAGATGGAAATATATAGAGATATAGAGAGTCAATGCACAAGAGTCAAGCTCGTCGTTTCCCCAGATGAACATTCGAGAAATTCTGGCAACCTTCGACTTCACTCGGGCCAAAAAGAAGCGTGACCGAACTTATCCTCGACGCGCCGGAATTCTCGCTAAGTATGGCACTTTTTGAACAGAAAATCGATTTTGTAACACATCCGAGTGATTCTTGTGCATAGGCGTCTTTAGGGCTGTCATTTTCCGAGTAAGTCGGTGAATGCGTGGATCGATTAAGGAGGAATTGATAAAAAAACAATATTTAATATCACGCCATGCATTTCAATTCTGTGGTGGGAAGGATCTCTTGAAAACTGATGCGAACTCATAGTAGACAGACTTAGTGCTCACGATAGACAGAGGCTTAGGCCTACAACGGTGAAGGAAAAGACAATTGGATGCAAATAGGGTCCGTTTAGACTCATCCACAAGCAAAAGTGTAACCAAAACATTCCGCAAAATTATGGTCGTAAAACATCTTTCTTCCTGTTTTGCACCCAAACAGATATCGATTATCGATGCAAAATGCTGCATTCCCCCAAATCCTTCCCAATGCCCGCAGATGACACTTTCGCTTAGGGACGGCTTCACAATGAACGCCTCTCCTCATTCTAAGCGCACTCTCATCTCTCTGGCCGTCGAGGGAGTACGCATAATGATAAGACGATTTATTTCGAAATCACATCTACTTCCGAAGGTGTACTATAAAAAGGCATCACGAAGCACCCTTCTCATTCCCTCTTCCTTTCCTATTTTTCGTCCCTATTTCCCCTTTTTTATCTATTCGTGCAACCTCTAGAGCAAACCTGCATTAGACTATAAATTCTTGATTGAGGACCAATATGTTCTTCATTTACCTCTTCTTACTGGTCGATACATCTGTCGGCGTATCACCCACGGTAGTAGCACCAGGAGGCATCCGAGTGCTAGACAATCCGATGGAGTATATTGTGAGTGGTATTTTCCTTTTTTTTATAATATTCTTTGTAGTCGGAAATGTGTCAGGTGCGCATGCAACTTTTGAGCTCGGAAAATACCAATTCTTTCAAAAATATCGATCTCGAGCGAGATTTATTTACTAAAATTGTCAACAACTCATCACAGGACTTTGTCTACAAAAACTTGGAGAAGGTGAACAAGGCATTTCCGACGAGCTCACGCTACCCCAACGAGGATTTGTTCTACATTCCTGACAAGGTAAACGATTTGAAATGCTAAAATTAATGATGTTCATCACTTTTTAGCCCACATTCCACTTTCTGCAACATCTAAAATCGAAAATCTACCCCAATTTTCCAGTAATATATCTAACAAGTAATATTGAAGATAGGCTTATTTGTTTGACAATTTACATACTCCTCACAGGTGGAGAATGCGACTGTTCAAGTTGTATCTGGTGTGATCTACACGTGGAAGGTCGTCTTCCTGGCTGCGCTCTGCAGTGGCGTCCGCGAGGGATCTGTCCAAGCTGTCAATGTAGGCGAATTCGTGCCACCGAGAAGTTTTGTACACAAAATGTGCAATTAGTCGTTGCGGCGTTCTGCAAGAGTCTGAATTTGATAACTTTATTAACTTTCTGAGCAGAAAACCAAATGTTGAAACCGTCAATGTAGGCGAAATCCGTACCACCGAGAAGTTTTGTACACAAAATTTGCAATTAGTCGTTGCGGCATTCTGCAATAGAATATATTTGGTAACTTTAACCATTTTCTGGATCGCCAAGCGAAACTATCAGGCTAACTAGTTATTGCTTGTCTATGCACTCTTTGGCGGTCTGGAGATTCTGCGAAATGAATAACAAATGAACTTATATCACATTCAAATGATCCTGGAACTATTCCCGAAAAATGAAAATTGAAGGCAAGCTGCGTGAAGGATACAATGGGACACTTCAACATTCCAAGCCGGCGATTGCTCGTCGCTCTATACAGAAAAGAAAATGGTGCGGAGGAGTGGACCGCTGAGAAAGCGTATAGTGAACAGATGGTTCGTTGTGCATTTTACTCCACATCGACCCCCGAGTAGCGCACCACAGTTTTCTGGCACTAGGCGAGTTACGATAAGACCTAATGTCGGGTATTCCACATGAACATCTACCAGTCGAGTGGCGTGTAGAATTAAGATACCATTGTGTGTTTTCAATAACTCAATTCAAAATATACGGTGTTCCAAAAGTACACTGTATTTAGATCCTACTGTGGAAGGACATCAAAATGATCAACGTAGCAATTCCTGTCAACGACGTATACTACTACATTCCCAAAGTCGTGGTAAGTTTCTCTGTTTGATATTAGAGACGGCTTGTTCTTTTACCACACTCTTTGATCATTCAACTGTCAAATCAATTGAGGGGCATGCGAATAAAGAATATCCATAATTTTGAAATCTATGTACCAAAGATCACATCTTCGGATATCAGATTAATGCTGACTTCTCAAATGCATCCCCTTCGACGAACGTGCGCTCATTCGTCGCGGAGATGGTGAAAACGGAGTGCAGAAAAGCGAGAGATGAGCTTTCGATGGTAAATGGCTCTCTAAAATTATAATTTTGTATATACAATTCGTAATTAGTTCATTGCGGCATTCTGCTGGATTTGATCTTTTCATATTCGTGTTTCTCACTATTCTGATGCATAGAAGTAAGAGCCATATGCACTAGCGATATCTCAGTTTTTTAGTAGGGATATGAATGTGCCAATTTAGGAACATCTACTCGTGAGGAGTTCTAATACGTGATTATGAGAGCTTCAAAAATGATATCCACACATTAAATTGCAATAATATAATGGCATATTTTTCCAGGATTGCAAACTGGCTCGGAACGATGGAACGACACTAGGCTGTGGGTCGAACTCACGAGAGAGCAGAGTGGCTAGGTCATCCTCTGGAAAGCAAAGGAAGGCCCCATAATTGCTGACCTAGAGTGGGAGGAGTGAACATAGTCAGTTATAAATCATGATAAATCAGTGCACTCACATGTGTATTATGGAATGAATCCAGTGTAGTCTAAATATTTTCAAACACTACATCGGGTGCAGACCGTTGAGGTAAATGTCAATTTATTCTTCGGTTGGGTTCGCAAAAAAAGTTATCTGGGTGGAACTGACAAGATAGGAGAGGACTAACACCTCCTCAGGAAGCAAAGGAAGGTCCCCAGATTGCGTTTTCGAAGTGGGAGAGATCATATGAAGATTCACATCTTATATCTTGATAAAACGATTGCAATCATATTACGTAAATATGATTGAATGGCTGCTGTGTAATGACATGCTCAAAATTGGAATAATCTATACTGCTCTGTTTTCGAATTGGGGTTCCAAAAAAATCAAGGTCCCATCTGCAATTCGGTGGGTCGTAAAACTACCTCGAATATTATCGGGGTCCCAAAAGGATCCCGATAAATTTTAAGGACCCCGATTCGAAAACAGAGCCAAATCTCATATCCGAAACTCATGAATTCCGAAACTCTGAAACTTATATCCGAAACTCATGAAAGTAAATGCAGATTATGTTCATCTGACAGTATGCATGTTGCAGATCGGGAATTAAATCCTGGTGAATGTTTGAAATTTAGGCAAACGTGTACTTATCCAAGAAAAGTGCCAGTTCAGTTCACCGGTCCAGGCGCTTCAGTTGGCATAGTAGCATTGTATCTCACAAAGTGAATGCCATTTTTGTCTTCCTATAAAGTGCTATTTTTTGACTCGTGACGAAAGTAAAACACAAACAAGAAAAGTCCAGAATTCAAAATCAAACTTGATCACAACCCCACCTCCAGTCTCTTCAGCTCGACAAAGCGGTACGATTCTCTGTCTGCTGGGTTCACAAGAGAACATTTTTGCAATTGGGTCAGTTGTTACCTTGCATTTCATTAGAAAACAAAATCGAAATTCAAGTCACAATCTCGCTATCATTATTTTTAACGAATGCAAACTGAGACAGGCATATTCCGAAATCGGGTTAATAATTACGCTCACCTCTTTAGTCGGAGTATCTTGCGTCTTTCTGCAGTTGGTGCGGCCTAGAAGCACGTCGAATGTTCTTTCGTTCTCTCCCGATTTAAAGGCGCGGAAGATCTTAAGGATCGATCATATAAGTATACTTGACACGTGTAGATTAGCGTCATGATCAATTAAGGTAATCGGAAATGGATGCATCAAATTAGGTTTCTCTAGGATTATTCAATTGTAACAAAACTATAGTATAACAACTAATAATTGTCGTATTTTCTAAACCATTAAACAATTAAACTTACTGTGATGGGAATGAAATAGTTGAGGTTGTTGCCGTGTATTTCGACATTGATTTCCTTGATGTCCTTCCACAGAAGGAGCTGCAGTTTTTAATATTAATAAATGTTTTTAATGTTTTAATTAAAATAAATGTTTTATTGTCTCATTTTTCTGCGTTGTTCGTTGTCCATATCATTATCAAGTCAATTCTTCAGAAGCCATACAAGAAAATATTTTAAAAACAACGATTCGTAACCTCATCTTCGCTGTTGGGCGCCAGTGCTGTTGTTGCGTTGTACCCCAAGAAGTGCACGCCGTTCTTGGTTTCCTGATATATGTACTTCTGTTCAGAAATTGTAATTAGTTCGATGCGGCTCACTGCAAGAGTTTTGCCTAATCCTCTAACAACGTGATTCCTTCGAATTTTGATTGTGTCATTGTGTCATTCGTAACGACGATAAGATACAATTACCTCTAATCTCTTGAGCTCGAAGTATCGATAGGATGTAGGGCTAGCTAGTGGGCAGTTCTGAAAGGGAATTAGATATTTGGAATGTATGCGATTTTTTTCCAGTAATCACCTCCTTAGTGGGCGCGTCCTTGGCCTTTCTGCATGTGGAAAGCGCCAATTGAACTATGAAAGTGCGCTCGTTTGCTGCGGATTTGTAGGCATAGAAGATCTGAAAGACCGCTAGAAGGTGGGATTGATCACAAACCAGATGAGCTCCATCCGATATTCGAACCTACAACTAACACAAGTGCAATAGCATTATTTTTCGCATTGTGTTTTGTGTCATTGGACCTTAATAATATTGTACTGACAGAACATTTACTTATTATTAGTAAAAGTGGTTATAAAAATCACGATATATTTGTAATTCAAAGATTACGGTGAAAGGAATGAAGTAGCTGAGATTGTTTCCGGGAATTTCAACGTTGATCTTCTCGATGTCCTTCCACAGTTGATTCTGAATTATTCTTATTTGTAGCTCGAATACGGATCTTACATTTTTTTGAATGAAATGATGCATCAAACCTCATCATTGTTGAACAGTTCCACAGCATACCACTCGTTTGTGAGGTTAGGGATCAGCCTTATCAGCTTGACATGGAATCGTCTGTCCACATTGTTCTCGCTTTGGAGGTAGTTGCAGTTATCCTGGTAATACGAAAATTCATAATATTTAAATAATATTTATAATATTGCTACTACTCTCATTGTCCACGGCACTTGGCGCTTGGTATGTTTGGTAATAGCTCATTTTCAAGTTCAGGGCGAACTGTTTTCATCAATGCTGCACATCAGCTAACCTGTTTGGGCTTTTGGTCACTCGGGCAAATATACCGTCTGAAGACGATTTGCCACGTGTAGATATGTCCAGCTACCAGCATTTCGGTGCCGTTTTCAACCTGAATTTGATTCATTATTTGCTAAATTAACAATCTGAGAAACTCACATTCTGCAAAAACAAAAGCTAAATCTTAGCTATGATGCGAGAGTAAGATGAATGTTCATATGGAAATAAAGTTTTAAATAGCAATTTTGATGTAATGATAGGGTCGAAATTCGGGTAGTCAACTCGTCATTTATCACATTTTAGATAAGGTCAAATGACAAAAGGGGATGGGAAATGACGTAACCATCACCGGAATTTCGAAATCTAATAGTGGCTTGCCTTGTACGGCAGTAGATACTCAGTTCCCGGCGTTTGAGGTAGATGATCTTGTTCAGGGTTTCAAGGTCCTCCCATACGAAATTCTGCAATGTTATTTCTTAATTGAACATTTTTTCGAGTAATTGGCTCTTACTTCGGTACTCTCAATCAGTCGAATTGCGTAAAATGAAAATAGTATTTCCCGAATTTCTAAGAGTTCCACTTACGATGTACTTAGACGGATTCTCTAGGATCTTGATTAATCCTATGTAATCTTCGGTTGGATCTGGAGCCGCGGAAGCTAAATGGAGAAGGGAGAGAAGGAGAAGAAGGAGGAGATTCATCCTGACTGCTGCCTTCTGATGTAGGAGTGCCCTTATATTGGAGAACAGGTCAATTGGGGAAGGATGCAGCCTTCCTACCGTTTCGTACTGTTTCACCGGTCAAACACATCGAGAGATTGGGCAAAGTGGTGAGGGTGTTGTGCTATACGTCGTCAGTAGATAAGCGCTTCCTTCTTTCCTTGCCTCTCTGGGCGATGTGAGACAGCGTGGTAAGGGAAGAGGCAATGCAAGCGGGGAATGTGAAAGTGTCATTTGCTTAGGGCGGAAGAACAGTTTCGCAGGATATGAAGGAGGAATTCTCTACAAGGTTAGCATGTGCATGCAGCCAATTTTCTAGTTTCCTCGTTCACACTACAGAATGACCGCCATGCTGATTACATTCGAGAAATCGATATACAGTGCATTGCTTCTTCTGCTCAAATATTATCGATGAAATCGAAATGGTACGAGTTTCAACGGATTCTCGTATGTGCACCATAGTTTCCCTGATATCACCCATTTCTCAAACGATACGTTCAGTTCAGATAGGACAATTAATTTCAGAGACTGTTGTCAGTCTTCAGCAGACACATTTATTTGAGTATAATGGTTGAATAAGAATGAATTATGAAAATGTGAAATGATGTTAATTTAGTTATTCCCAATCGTGAATTTCGTGCTCTCTTGACAAATGCATAAGCCGAAAACGACCGCAACTGGCTGAGCATAATTTTTTTTTTGTTATTTCTAAAAAATAGCCATATTTCTAATTTTATCGTTGTGTATATAAAAAAAAATTGTGTGTATATAACGTTTGGACCTATTATATTTTCGAAAAGTTCACCTTCGACAAAGCAATTGTTTGTCCAATGAGCAGGATAGTCTAAGTCACCACAGCACGTTGCACTGAGCCAGATCTTCTTATCCAGCCACGGTAATTGCTGAAATATTTTAGCAATTTATGATCTAATGATTGGGCCATAACCTTAGCGGATTCGAATGAAAAAACATTGATTTTCAGTACTAGTTCTTCAGCCCAGACGGTAAGACGCAGAAGATAACAGTCATTTTCTTTCAAAGTTATCGATATTCATTTCTTCGTCGGAGACATTTTTTTTGGGGACAAACACCCCACAACTTTCTGATATGCGCCCCCCCCCCATAAATGCACATGTGTCCCCGAACCCCTTCTTATGCACCCTATCCATTGTCTCCCTAAAAACCGACATATACCATACCTCTTTGAGCGTGTCCACTCGAGCTTTAGGAAGATACGAGGGAAACCACATATTTGTTAGCACCAATGTGTCCAATTTTCTCGAGAACATTTCAATGATTATGGCTGCCCAATTTTGATTGGAAAGTCCGAACATGAAGTTAGTTGGGGCATTCGTGAACCACAAGTTGTCCGATTCTGCGCACTGTGCAATGCTTATGCAGCGGACGAGGGATGATAAATCTACGAGAAATCCAACTGCAATAATCAGTAATACTATATATTTCAACTCTTGCTGTACTAAAATGTTCTCTCGTGTAAGCTCTAGTGAAACAATAATTTTACATATTCATTATAAGATACTGCGCAGAAAAGGAAATCAATTATTGCGAAGTCTAGCTAATTCAATTTCAAGAACTAACTTGATTCACGGATTTCGTTGTGAGTTGTACAGATAGAGAGATATTCCACTTTGTGATGTTCTATCATGAGTTTGATATATTTTCTGAAATGACATTCAATAATATATTTAACCATTTATTCAGCTATCTTACTTGTGCGAATAAGTAAGCCCTTTCGCTGAAATTGTCAGCCTCGAAATCGTGCAAGTACTGAGAAATGTAAACACTTCCGAAAACTTGAGATTGTCAACATGTAGAATGACGCTTTTAAGTTGGTCGCCGATTAAGGCTCTCAGAAAGTGTATTTTAACTTGGTCTATATTGATCAGATTATCCAACGAGCAAAAATATTCCACATGTTTTTCCTAAAATGTATTGACATGCAAAATTAGTGTTATTTTTTGTATCAAACAATTTGCTTGAAATACAACCTACCTTGACATTACGTCGTAGTTTCAAGCTTGGATCTTCGAAGGGCATTAATTGTTTGATGCGATGGTGAAGAAGATTTCCGTAGGGCAAAGGGACGCAAAGCGCGATTATATTTGCCGACGGTACTCGCGACGAATCCTATCGGAAAATGCTTCATTTACTTATACTTTTTTCAAAAAAATAAATGGCAAGAATAATGCGACCAAAACATATGTCCGATTGTTTCACGTAATGAACAATGGAATGCTGAAAAACTAACTTACTCGCCAGAAAGACAAGCTGATTACTAGTTGTTTGATAGACGGCTGGCATACAAAACTGTCGACTTGAAGAGAAAGTGCGCGACAGGTCTCAATTTAAATAATAATAATAATAACCAATAATAATGATTGGCGCCCATGTCTGAATGATATCATTTTTTAAACAAATAAACATATCCAATCGGAATGATCAACGAGTGGTAAATTGCCCCATTTACATCGACAACATACGTGAACATACGTGAATTTGTACAAGTATGCGAATTTGTTGCAGTTCTGATTCCCGCCAATATTTGAGTGGCAATTTCCACTATCACACTCGATAGCGTTGCGATATCGATTGAATGGAAATCACAGTTTGATTGACAGCCGCGTTACGCTTACACAAAGATGGAAACTGATCAGCGTCCGGTTGTGATTTCACAACCATCAATACCAATATCTTAGCATAAGTACAAGAGTCCGGTGGAACTGTTTTTCATGCTTGACATCAAGCCATGTTTATCAATGTTACAGTTTTCGTGTCAAAGAATATGTTATCGGCAAAACAATGTTAACAGGGGTTAGGCCAAAAAAAATTGGACGATCATTTGAAATAAGATATAAATAAATCTCATGAGAATGGATCGTCATCTCTTGATCCATGAATCACACTCAAAGTTTTTATTCGATCGCCGGAAACTGAAAAAAAAATCAATCGATATAAATGCCAGAAAAAATTCCAAAGGACATCAACGAGTGTTTGATTCGATTTTAAAGAAGGAGTAACACGAAAAATTAGTGCAATTATCTACTATGTTTATGTAATAGAAGCCGGCAGCCCGATAATGAATATTGATCCGAAGTTTCACAGACAGCTCTGAGGGGATTTGCATACGCGCAACGTTCATTGACATCGCAGGGATGTGGCTAGTTCGTTAATGTTTCACTTGCTCTTTATATTTTTCGCCTCGTTCTTGGGGTAATGTGGCTACAGTTTCCCATTGCGAGCGCAATATCTTCGTGGTGGGACTCCCTAGCATCCATTCGTGTTACCCCTTCTTTAAATCCATCAACATATACTCTCGATGCAAGTATCAAACCTTCCACTGTGAATCCGTTATCATAATCTGAAATCTCTTCGACTGTTGTATCGCACGACGCAGAAAACCAAATCGGCTTGTCGAGTTTTGGCAATTTCTGTAGATAAAGTGTGTCATTACTTTAAATGGCAATTTCTATAGATAAAGTGTGTCATTACTCTAGTGTTGATTTGTTATTTACAAATAACAAATCAACACTAGAGTTAAACAATTTCATATATCGGCTCGTACGTCGAATGTTTTCACATGAGTATTTAATTAGTTACATGTGAATGAACGATAATAGCGTGCAGTAATTCGGGAACACTTATGCCAAAGAAGTCTCACCACTTTGAGCGCTTCAACTCCAGCACGCGTGATATATTGCGAATAGTTGGTATTTGTCAGTTTAAGAGTGTCCAGTTTCTTTGCGAACATATTAGGGACTACCTCCCCCCAGTCGATGCGTGAGGCTCCGAACAGCAAATAACTGGGGCCGAATACGGTATCGTAATCGCCTTCTTGATGAATGTGCATACAACGAACGAAAGATGACAGTGACAGGAGTAATTCGACTGAAAATGTATAAATGAATAATGAAGAAGGTTCAGGAGAAACGCGCATATCGGAAGATTTATAAATAAATATTATTTTGGTAAATATTAGGTTGGTCATAAAGTTTTTGCCGATTTTGACCCTCAAGCATTTTTGCCACTCCCATCGTTCGTTGTTGTGCAATCGGCTCGAGACTTTTAGTAATAGATAGGAGCATTTATACTCTCTTTAGCGCACACTGTCATAGATCTGTCCAATCAAGAAAACAAATACAGTAATGTCGTAAACTGAATGGGGCTGACCAAAACCATGTATTTTTTTTAAAATGCTCAGCATTCCATTGTGAAAAGAGATAGGCTTCAATCTAGGTCACATATATAAAGTACTATGGAGATACACCGTACTGGTACTGTTGAGACTGATCAGCCACGAGATGCCTATTGCAGATGAGTGAGTAATCCGAGTTTGGGTTTTCATGATGGGGACTGGATCAAATTATGGGTCACTGTATCTATACCAACGCGTCTCGTAATTTCAATTATCCACCAATGTAAACTACCTTGCCAGTATGTGCCATAAATATCTTCGAGAGAGGGTGCGGCTCTTAATTCAGGAGCATGGTTCTTCAGCATTTAGGAACCCAATTTTGAACCTCGATATTCACACTTTTGGTATTTTTGCGCTAGCCCCGTGGTTTTAAGAGCGGTAATCTCATGCGCAAATTAATGAACAACTCTTGCCTTATCAATGACTAATTGGAAAGAGTTTGGAGATTGCTCCTTTTTTAGAGCAGGATGTGCTTGAAATACCTCAACATCAGTTTTTTTCGTAATTTCCGTCGAAAAATAGTTTTTCCACAAATGCCTCTTTTTTAGGTAAGAAAGCCGATTGGGTTCTAAAATATCGATGTAATGGAAAGTACTGTAGGTATTCATTATAGCGCCCTTAGGTAGGTGTCAGCCTCGTGATTCCCCGAAACATGAAATTTGGTCACGTAAATTTTGATTTTTCTATTGACTCCGGATTCATCCGTTTGTACGAAGGAAATAACGAATTCAGCAGCTCTCTATTTTTGCCACTAGGGAGATCACGCCCCGGGTTAATTAATAAAATTAGTGAGCTTCCTCTCAAAAATTCAACCATGAAGTGCCGATATTTTAAAGAAAATATTAATTTTTCCTAAAAGTTCCCTGCCCCTCTATAATACTAGAGGGGCAACAGGAGGCGATTTGAAACAAGCAAAATATGCGAGCTGAAAGTTGGGGTCCGAAATCGGCAAAAACTTTCTGACCAACCTAATACAACAAATTACTACTCAAAAAATGTTTTCATCCTCGGTAGATCCCTGTCAATATCGGAAAAATGCATTATTATTGAACTTCAGAAATGCTTAGAATATGAATTTGGCGTTTTTTTTTTTAGTAACGATACTTTCAGTAACGATTTTTTAGTAACGATACTTTCATAAAACAAATATTCAATGTTTTTGGAAAAAACAATTTGGAGAAAATTACATACCAGGCTTGTCAATCGAACTTCTCGTCATACAAAGGGTTAACACTTCAACATTGTGAGCTCTGATAATTGTAAGAAGTTGCTCGCTAAATGGTGTTTGAATTAAAAATGTAACTTGGCATTCGATGAATCATTTTGCTATCTTCAATTGGCTTCATATATTACATGTTTTGCAACGGAGAAATGAATTGACGATACACAATCAAAGTTGCGTAATGCTAATTAATATCATATGCTAATTAATATAAACGTTCTCACCCCGACTCCGACCGAATCTGTCCTCCGGAAACGGTGAGTTTATCGAACTTGAAGTGTTCAACAAGTGAGGTGACGAGGTCAATCAATGCCCATCCATAGATAGTCACTACTCCAATATTTTCGTCGATAAGTTTTTCGAGAAAATTTAATTCCTCCTTACCGTGCTTCCACATTTGATATACCTGTGAAAACGTTTACATTATAATTTATGACTTTTATAATTATTACATCCCTGGAACATAATACATGATATTAAACCTTAAATGAAATGTAACTAAAAATAAAATTAAAATTAAAAATATCGTACGGGTCTGCCTATGTGAGGCTTGTCGATCTCCACGTATATATCAGGTTGTAACATAAGTTTTGTCGCGTCCTATCTCTTAAGCATTCTAACCTCAGAAATTCTTCGAATTAATTTAATCTCAATATCGTTATTCATATTCAGTGAGGGCCTTCGTACCCTTTCTTACGCACTTTACTTCAGTCCTGTCAAGACAGTTAGGGAGGCACAGTAGCCAGACAAAGTTGTAGTGAGATTAGGATTACAAATAATTTTCACGTATCATGTCTTCTTGAAAAGGAGGAATTATGTCGATTTAACGTGATTTGAGTAAAGTACTATATATGAGCATCATTTTGAACTACTCGAATAATGACAAACGAAAAGCTTTCTAGAAATTTAAACAAGTTTGCATAATGTGGATGGTAGGTGACGGTCGTGAAAACTTTTGCAAGCCGAATTTTCTTCTCAATAGATATCGAGATCCAAATAGTTATAGAATATCATTCACCCAAAGTGTTTAGTATACAGTTAAAGTTTGGGGTCGATTGGGTTCTGTTCAGATAAGTGGCTCGATACAGAACGACGGTATGTAAATGAAACTACTGAAATTTGCTTAAAATTCCTTAAAAAAAATTCCTACCTCACACACATGTTCAATATCTGATTTATTGTGCCCATCCGAACCATCAACCCTTCCTTTACCATTATCTATTTGGGATAATTTTGTAAGTCAATAGCTTTTGAATGACAATCTTGAATTCGAAACACCTAAACTTGCATTTCTGGCAAAATTGTGCGCGAATTGAATTAATGATCATTTCAAATTTCCCGCAAGTAGATTAGTATCTGCCGCACATGTTTAATGATAAATTAGACCCCCATGAGTGGTAATTGGAACGCACTATGTTAGTCAATGTTGTTGTAATTTTGGTTTCAGGAGAGTTGATCAAGTTGGCAACGAATCATCGGCTAACCATAGATTCAGTGAACTATATCTTTGGTTCCGCTTAACATAGCATCATATCTGACATATCTTTTGAAAGATCATTCTCACGGCATATCACCAAGCTATGGGAGTTTGGTTCATTATTCGTCTCTGCGATCTAGCACCAGGTTAAACAAATTAATAAAATTTCCACAAAATTTAAATTTGTTCTTACTAATATTTTTTTACATCAATCAATCAATCAATATTTATCACGTCATGCGTTAACGCAAGATGAGGAAGGGTCGGTATTCTTCAGCAGTTGCGTTCCATCATCTCGCTCCAATAGTTCTTCTGAGATCATCTCTCCATCGGGGTTTAGGCTGACCCGGTGAGCGCGTCCTGTTGTAAGGTATCCACATAGTAGTCGCTCTGCTCCATTCTTCCATATCCATTCGTCGCAGTTTCAACGCCCAAATTGCCTTCCTTCTCATAGCCTCCTGATTCCAGTCACGGACTCCTGTTGCGTTGCGGATGTTCACGTTCCTCCATCGATCTCGCAAGCTGATTCCGAGCATTTTCCGCTCCATCTTACACTGAGTCACACTTAGTCGCTCCTTGTCACTTGCTCGTAGGGCCCATAGCTCGCTGCCATAGAGTATCGTAGACATGACACAACTGTTGAAAAGGCGCCGCTTTGTTTTCATCGGTAGAATGCGTGAAGAGAGGAGGTACGAGAGCTTGCTCCATGCGAACCAACCCAGACGAATTCTGTGCTCAAGTTCTGCTGAGTAGTCAAGGGGAAGTGAGATTCTTCCGCCTAGATAGGTGGTGGATTCGGCAAAGTTGAACTTCAGATTGTCGATGACAATGGGTGCTCGGGTGGAGGTGCACGAGGTTAGAAGTACGGTCTTGGATGGATTTACTTCAAGACCAACGCGCGCGCAAGCCTCCATAAGTTTCTTCATCATGTTCTCCAGTTCGGGGCGACTCTTTGCGATTAGAACAATGTCGTCTGCGTACTCTAAGTGACTCAGGTTGTGGCCATCGATCGATATTCCGTTGTTCTCCCAATCGATTTCATTCATAGCGTATCTCAAGACGGCATTGAAGAGACATGGGGAGAGAGTGTCTCCTTGGCGAACTCCTCTCCGCACTTCAACTGGAACCAAATCCTCGTTGACACGGATGAGAGTAGAGGAAGATTCGTAGAGGCGACGCAAGAGATGGATTAGAGTCGGGTGCACTCTAGCGATCCACAGTGCGTGCCAAACAGAGTTCCATTCCACACAGTCAAATGCCTTCCGAAAATCCACGAATCCCAAGTAGAGGTGCATTCCGTATTCGTGCGTGCGTTCTGCGAGTTGTTTGATCGAGTGAAGATTGTTGAGAGTGCAGTGACCTTTCCGGAATCCGGTCTGAGTGTGCGATTCAGCCTCTTCAATTGATGATTCGATTCGTTTGAGAACAACGCGAGTGATTGTCTTGAGGGAAACGTTAAGCAACGAGATTGGTCTGAAGTTTCCGATATCTGTTGGGTCGCCCTTTTTGTGAAGAAGGGACACAACTGCTTCAACCATATCTCCAGGTACTTGGTCTCCTGCTACGAGGCGATTCAGTAGATCAGCGAAGAATGGGGCAAGGTGCTCTCTTGAGTGGTAAAGCATGTCAGGGAGGATACCATCGGATCCAGGGGAATGCCCGCACTTGAGAAGCGAGAGAGCATGCCTCGTTTCATCTGGAAGGAAGAGTGGCAATGGTTCGGGAGAAGGAGGCACGGCCAAGGGAATGTTCACTGCGCGTTTGTAGAGTTCCCCGTAGTAAACTTGGACGGCAGTCTTAGTCGCATCTTGGGAAAGGGCGCCAGAGACTGGGTCAGGAACGAGAAGTCGTTTACGAGACGAGCGCAGTTTGAGCATCTCTTTGACGATGCTTCTTCCTTTCATTGCAGCTTGTTTTGCCTGGTTCTCTTTCCTTCTCTTGATATCGTCTACGAGGTTGCTTCGGGCTGTTTTGCATGACAAGGAATATTCGACATTGGATTGCAGGGATGATCGAAGTAGATGGCGTTGAGCAAGGAGTTTCCGAGTTGCGGGAGAGATCCAAGGTGGCGATTGCCTCTTTCTCCAACAGTTGGTTGCTGCTGCCTTTGCAAACGCTTGTATCTTGTGGAAGGCGTCTGTGGCTGAGGATGGACGAGCAAGGGGCATTGATGCGAGAAGGTTCGCATTGGCAGTAAAAGCGACTTTATCGAAATCCAGCCGCTCCCTGCATCTTTTATGCCGCACCTTGTTGGGGAGAGAAAGGGTGAGTCGGACGAGACGATGGTCGGAGTCGAATTCGAACTGGCCGACGACTCCACAATTGACAACTCTCGCTGTGATGGGCGATGCTACGAAGTCAATTTGGTTGAATGTGGAGCCGTTAGGGGAACGCCAAGTCCAGATTCTTCCTCGACGTCGCTTGGGGAAGGTGTTTTGGATGCGCAATTTGTTCCTCACGCAGGTCTCTGCAAAAGAGCGCCCACGTGAGTTCGGGGTCGGAGAGGCAAATTCACCGACAAATCTTTCATTGCCAGGTTCCTTTGCGACTCTACAGTTGAAATCCCCGACCAAAACTGGCATGTATCCTGCCGGAGCGTCGTGCAGCGCGTTCTCGATCTGGTCAAGGAAGTCGTCGTAGACGGCATCATCATAAGCCGATGTTGGGGCGTAAGCATTAACCAGGAAGAGTTTCTGTTGTGGTAGCTGCAGGGTTGCGAGACGATCCGAAAGACCTCGAAACACGGCTCCTTTTGCAAGATGCGGTTGCAGCAGGAAAGCGACACCATGTCTTGCAGTGGCACCCCCTGAGTGATAAACGACGGTGCCTGAGGCCGCAAGATTGAAGGAAGCTAAACACACAATCCTCGCCTCCTGAACAGCTACGATGTCCCACTTGATCTTTGAGAGGGCCAGCTCGATCTCGAGGAGCTTCTCCTTGGGTGCGAGTGTCCGGGCGTTCAGCGTGCCGATGTTGAATGGACGACCCATCGAGGCGGCTTACAACTCCCATGGACTTAGCCGGCATTTTTTTACATAGCCGGCATGGACAGTTCAGCTATTCCCTACAGTTTGAATGTGCATGCACACCCCAAACATATACTAGGAGGCCAGGCAACGGGAATGTTTGAGAAGAATCCTTCATGGAAATATTGTGAACCTCCGAAATGCGACAAAACTTATGTTACAACCTAATATCATCTGCGAAGATGTTGAAAAAACACCCTTTCTTGCTCATTTTCCCTCTCATCAGTTTATAGCGCAGCTCAAATAGGTTAGAGATGTGTTCTGGAACATCAATAGAAGTAATACATTCATAGGGCTTTCGATCCTGTGTGAAAATTAGTAATTAAAAACATGTAATACAAAAAAGTTTAAAAAATACTTGAATATATTCAGTGATCGATTACATCGTTCATCGACAGCTTTTCACTGAATGTCAGCTTTGCTCCAAAGGAAAACGGAGGACACTGAATGGCGAATCTGTCAACATGAGTCCTCATAGATCGTGATACCTGAAATATTTAATGGTACGCTTACCGAATACGAATTTGACATACACATTGTGTAAGTTAGACAATGCAACTGCATACCAGGCGTAGATCGAAGACCGACTCCGGTACTTCCTTGAATATCGGCCACAGGAGTTCACGAGGCAGGCTCTCGATTGGAGAAAGGTCTAGAGTTAGAGCATTCTGATCCGCAGTTGACTCGTCATTCGCAGATCGTGTACACGAGGAGAGTGTGGAGCCCATTACTACAACACACTAATTATGTAAAATTATTAAAAAAAAATTACAAGGGTTGGATGAAATAGTGATTCTCATGAACTTTCAAAAACAAGTGCATGTGCATTTATTATCAATTTAAAATAAGTAGAGCTTGATTGAATATGAGTAGAATGATTATGAACTGATGCTTGAAAAAAAAGCTATTCCCGCCCTTTTTTTCACCACTCGAAGTTCCCGCGTATTCCATAGTGATTCGAGCGTGATTTCATGAGTAACCGTATCGATCGAAAACAATGGGCGGGAAAGGCATTGTTGAAAGGTCTATTCACCTCTTATAGGCTTTTCAAAACTCTCAATCATTTTACGAAAGTGTGAGAGAGAGAGACATCATGCGATACAACGATAATAATAATGCATGTATTTACCAATTACAACATTGTTTATAGTGATGAATGAGTATAACTTCAGTTGTGTCCACATCGATTGAGAAAAGGGCGGGAATACAATTGTGCATAAAGAAACGCGATGTTTATTCACACTTTTCGATATCTGGCTCAATATCTAGACGCGGTGAATTTCAGTAAATCTTCACATCGTGTGAATATTATACAGCTCTGGTCTGCACCACTCGTCTTGTGCTATGTGCAGTCTCTTTGCGCGTATGAGCATCTTCCCGCCATTTGCATTCGATATGCGCACTTGAGGTAACAGTCATTGATCGCCCCAGTCGGGCGGGAAAATCAAGTTGGAGGACCTCCTAGAACTCATAATTAATGCGCGCATTGTCTTAATTGACATCCTAAATGTTAAAGTAATAATTATTAAGAGAAGCTCATCATACCATGGGCTCCGTTGTATCATCATGCATTCAATCACAACGAGCCGCGTTTCAACCTCTGGATCTTTCGCCGTTGGAGCGACTGCCTCGGGAACTCTTGTGGTCAATCTTCGAAGAAGTGCCCGAAGCAGTCTTTGATCTCCAACTAGTAAGTGCAGTTTCGAAATTTAGTAAGTTTGCGGAATTGCTCAATTATGTTATTGTCCATACTACGAATGGTAACTACTAAAGGGCATTAACTGAATGGGACAATCCTAAATAATAAAGGACGGGTGTCTCGGTCCTGGTCGTATACACCCGACCCGCCTAATATATGTTCGACAAAATGTAATATCTATACATATATATAAAGCGCAGTTCCTCGTGTCTGCTCCGATTGCGAAACAGTTCGAAACGATTACGAGATGTAGAGGGAGAGAGATCGCGCGTCAACAAGTTGCGAAACGAGTGATTGCGAAACCTACTCTGCTAGGACGGGGCCCCCGCCGAATGCGGGGGGCTGCCGGGCTAGTTATATTATAATAGGGACATGTATTATCGGGAAGGGTTCGGGTCTGCATAGAAGTTGCACTAGTGAACAATTCATCTGAGATTTGAAAATTCCCTAAAGGGGAAACACTATTTCAGACACAACTATATAAGTCATTTCTCCGTTGTGAGATATTTAGAGCAGGTTTGGCATCTCAAATTTTCCTATGAGAAAAACTCATCAATTGACTTCAGACATCTCGTTCGATGAAGTCGCATGTGGCGCATTTCGATATGCAGACACCTACTCCTTCATTGCGAGCAAGCCTGACCTTCAGCGAACAGAAGGCAACAAAAGAGGTGGTCGTTATCTAGGTGTATTGTTTAAAAAAAAACAGCTATTTCATTATACTTCACACGGTGGGTAGCATTTACAATGATACCACCAATGCTTCATACATATTTTACAGGAGCATGATGGATGGAAAATTTTGATTGACGTTCCAGCGCACATGAGAAAGTTATTCCATTTGCGATATAGCCTGATACATGGTAGTGAAACCAAGGACAGAAACAAAAGTTTTAAAGAAAACAGGCTCATTCAAATTGGAAGGCGTCAATTCGGAGGACCGGTACGTTTTTTTCCCATTTTGTTTTTATATATGTCCTTTTTGATTCCATTAAATCACATTATTTGTACTTCATTTGCTGCAATAATAAGACCACTGAATTGTACCATGAACTAATGCACACTGTTTCCGGCATCATTACAGATTTCGTTAGAATCCGCAGAATACCTATCCATTTTTTGAGTCACTGTAGATTTCAGATCAAAATTCGGGACATTGCGGATATATCAAATGGAGAAACCGGGTATTAAAGATATCAAAATTCTCCGCCAATGTATCGGAGACAATATCGGAGGGCTCCTCGTCTTTGACGGGTCTGTGCTCTGCCATGTATCGATGCTAATGGATCAATTCAAATTCACGAATTTGTATGTTTCGGGCTTCGGGATTCGAGAGAATTCAGAGTGAGATTATTTTGTTTATTTTTTTAATGCTTAATTTTTTTTTCAAATAATAAATTGTAATTATAATTCCAACTGGATGAAATGCAATATGTTTAAACATATGTATCGCCAATTAGGCTTTGCTCTAGAGTTCTAGAGCTGATACCACGGTGTCAACATTGCGTGCACTCTCTCGTCAATCGACCGGTGTAGAGAGTGTGGTAACTTAGTAGACACTATCACATTTCTCGAGTGCTACTGAGCACTGCGACACTAGGCCCATTCAATGATATGTAGGGTAGTGCACCCACATCGGTACATGCCTGCTCATTTCTTGTGCTCTCTCAGACAAAATGAGGGTATGTGTGAAATTATGAGGGTCTGTGCCGATTTGTCATCACTACCATAGAGGATAAACTACACAAATATAAAATATACAATAATACATCAGTTGACATTTCCCCATTCAGCAAGCATCTTCTCAAAATACTCCAAACTCATGGTGTGGGTTATCTGCGTATAAGAATAACGTTGCGTTCTGCCGATTTTCCTGGTAATAATAATAATTCTTTATCATGCGACAGTGCAGAGGTATAAAATAGATGTTACAGGGAAAATTAGAATCGGTAGGTGTACATGTTGTGCAAACAATTTATCGGACTCTCGGTGTCGCAATGATCGCTCGCTTTATCTGTCCGACGAGAGGGAATTGCGAAAAGAGTCATCGAGATTTTTGCCACAGCCCAAGTGTATGAGATACATAGCTCACTCTAGTTAGAGTCATTTTCTCTTCTTTGTTTTCCTCGACAGGGTGTAGGAAACGAAGGGACGGTCAACCGAACTCAGAAATCTAATTTCCAGAGGAGTTGTTCCTTCCATTATCGTCATTGGTCCGCTCCATTGACATCACCATCATCGAGGTGGAAAGTCGACAGTTCGGTGTCCCAAACCTCGATTGGGCGAAAATTATACCTAGAATGTTCACGAACAAGCTTGACACTCTGGAACTGAGAAATACCCATTATGCACAATGGCTGACACGTTCAGCAGTAGATACACTCAAAGAGGGGAGTTTTATTATAATCATTCTTTTCGTACATCATATTGATTCTCTTCACAAGTCAATGAGGTACCTGACCGAACAAATTCTAGAAACTGCCTCTACTCGACAAGAAAATCTGCTTCTCCGCTGCACGTACAGCGGCCGATGCGATATCCTATCACGACAACAGATTCTTGGTAAAAGTTAGACGATATTTTTTTTCGCTTACTAACCGTTAAGTCGGCTGAAAATAACTTTAAACATTTATATCTGTAACTAAAAGCTAACTACGATATTAAAAAAACATACAACTAAATACTAACTACGATACATATTATGCATTCCAGTATCGGGCGATGACAACGCGTTGAGAGTGATCCACACATCGAGACAGGATTATACGCAGATTCGGCCTCTCCATATCCAATACACTTAAATTATTTACTTGTTAATTAACCGGCATGATTTTCCGTCTCGTTCGCAATTCCATTATTACATTGCATTTTTTCCAAATGTTATATGATGATTGACTGCTGACAATCATGTACCTACTTCAAACAATGTGTTTAATTGCATGGAGATTGTTTAAAAAAATTCACGAATTCACAATCTGCGAGTGTATTTGTACTCGTGGGATTTCTCGTAGATTTTATTCGGCGTGGTCAGAAAAAAATAGAAAACACAAATGAGGTTATCGAGAAGAGACCATATGCAATAATACATTAGCGAGCTTCGGCCGGAAATTAATAATATTTATCGTGTGTACCTATAATGTAAATGTAACGAGACAGCATTACCGCATCAATAATCAATGACGAAGTATTAAATCAATACAAAGAAAATCAATAAATCAATCAGACCGAATTGTAGACCATCTGCAAAGATGATGTATAACGATGGATATCCGTACCATCATTATAAGGGGTCGAACAATGATACCACGGCCTCTTCATTAACAACGCTCTATCGTGTTGAGAGAGTTTATGAAATGAAGAGGCCGTGGTGGTGTTTCTCGAACTCTGATTTGCAGTGACGATTCTGTACCATCCTTACCGCGACTCCTTTCACATTCACTCCTCCGTTGGGTCGCCAGCTGGCACGCATGACGTTTGAAGGCGTCGTGAACTTTTTGCTGGTGACGATCCCAGTGAGGCTGTAACAATTATGATTAGAAAATTCATTTCGCACACTCTCTTTCTGTATCGACCAAATAGCGATAATGTGCGGGAAGAAAAAAAACGGCAATACGAATTTATTGGGGTGTCCGGAAAGTTCGTATAATGCTTCGGAAAAAAGTCAGTTCGCGATCAAATGCAGTGATTGCGCAATCTGTTTGTCAACAATGTATTGCATCATTCTGTGAGAGGATTTAATCAGTCTCCTAGTTGCTACATTGATTCTTGTGATGGACTCCCATCTCTACCTCCGAGCAGTTTTACTTCATTACTACCGTCTTGGCCGATCCGTGAAGGAGGCCCACTCTGCCCTGGCCCAGTTGGAAGGAGCTGACGCCCCCTCCATACCCTTCTGCTATAAGTGGTTCTCCCGCTTCAAGAAAGGGGAGTTTGGTCTCGATGATCAACCCCGCTCTGGACGCCCTCCCTCCCTCGATCAGCCTCTCGTTCTCCGCACACTGAAGCGCAAGCTCATGGCCAGTGTGCGTGAGTTGAAGAAGAATACTGGTACTCCCAGATCAACGGTGTCCGATATCCTCCATCGATCTGGGAAGAAGCCGAAACTCCCACAAGTGATTCCCCATGACCTCTCCCCCGAACAGCTGAAAAATCGTGTTCAAGTCTGTCGGGAATTACTCCATCGTAGATCCAATCTTCGATGGGTCAATTCCATCATCGCTACAGATGAGAAGTGGATCACGTACGATAACCCTGTGAGGGGACTGCAATGGGTGGATGCAGATGAGAAGCACACGCCCGTCCCGAAGAAGGAAGAGCATGGAAAGAAGGAACTCCTCTGCTTCTTCTTCTCAGTGCTCGGTCTCATCTACTGGGAGATCCTCGCCCCTGGCACCAGCATCAACGCCGACCTCTTCGGTGAACAACTGCAAGATGCCGCGATCAGAGTCCCTCCCAGACTCCTGAACCAGGGCAAAATTCTTCTTCTGATGGTCAATGCTCGCCCACATCGAGCGAAGATGACCCAGAAGAAAATGGACGAGCTGAAGATCGAGAGGATTCCCCATCCACCGCATTCCCCGGATCTCTTCCCATGCGACTACCACTGCTTCCGCTCTCTCTCTGACTTCTGCAAAGGAAAGAAGTTCAAGAATCGAGATGAAGTTGTGAGGGCTTTCGTGAACTGGGCGGTCTCGAAGAAACCCGCATTCTGGAAGAGAGGAATCGAGACCCTGCCCAATCGCTGGAGGGAGGTAGTGAGAAAGAAGGGGCATGCATTGGTCACTGAGAATTGTAAAGCATTGAATAAAAAATAAAAACAAAAAATTATACGAACTTTCCGGACAACCCAATAGAACAATAATGATGGCTCACTTCGCGATCACGCTTCCTCCAGTGTTACCATCGTAGATAATGAGCGAGTCACAGCATGAGTTCGCTTCGAGGGAGAGGATCTGCAATTATTCCTAGAATAATTCCAAGAATAATTGTAAATATGACCACTGTAAATAGTGACCACAAGCTTCCAACTGTACAGAATAAACGGTCAACGAAAATCGATTGTTCGCATTTTTTCTCTCGATTATTTCAACCGCATTGCGGTTCAAGCTTGCTGCACCATCTAACACATAATAGTACTGTACCTCTAGTTCCACCTTCTTTCCAGCCTCGACAGATAGGACGAAATCACATGGCGTTGAAGCGCTGTAGGGATAGCCGGGCGAGACGATCTGAATAAGTGATCAATAACGGACAACATCGAAAACCGTATTTCCTGACCAGAGAAGACAAGGATATAACATACCGCTATATCGTCTAACTAATAGGGAGTCAATTATTGGATTTGAGATATTAACTCACAAGCTTGCCTTCGCCGTAACCTTCACCAGTGCAAGTTGGCTCGGCAGGCTGCTCTGAAGGGTTTTCTGAAAAACAAATAATCATTCGTTTTCATTGCAGATTAGAATGAGCCCTCGTCGTTTCTCTCAGTGGCTAGACAAAACGCGAGGGTGCGTACAACGCCATAACGAGCAGAAAACGTACCGACTTGTCATCACTATCACAAGTAAAGGTAAAGGTAAAGTTACATCCCGTCTTCGAGACTGGGCTCGCGGGAGAACACTGCTAGGCCAGTGTCAATTTGGGCGGATTCAGTCCGGAGTGCCCACCTTTCGCCAGACCTATTTACCTGCGTGATCTAGTTACGACTACCAATGCCCCTTCCCCAATGGTTAGGCGCCTTGGTGGGGCGGAGACGGTGTCACGACCGGGAATCGAGCCCGGGTGGAATGGAATGGGAGGGCGCGCCTTAGACCACTACACCACTTCGTCTCTCACAAGTATGGGTTTCGAATTGTGATTTAAACTATATTTAAAGATCAACTGACGCTGGCGCATGCACGCGACGGGTAATTTGGACGAGCAATTAACGTTCATCCACTGGCCAGCATTTGACCCCGTGTCCATGGCGGTGCAATCGCCGTGGTCCTTCTGCGGGAATCCTGAAAGTATTAACAACTCAAGATGCAAAATAAGTTGTGAATTAAATACATAGATATATTATCAATACAGTCATTATCTTTATCTAACTCCCAATAGAGTTCTGTCTCAATAAATATCTCCTGTATACATTATCTCGCCGTTCGACCAATCAAAAGAGTTTGAAAAATGCACAGACGGTGAGAACCCTAATTCCAACCTGGGTAGAAGTTGTTGTAGTCCATCTTGCTGCCGTCGAGCCATCCGAATGTTCCGTCCGGCTGAGACATTGCACCAATAAGCAAACCGTGCACGTCTCCTCGGGAAACGGCGAGGCGACGAATGAAATCATTTTCCTGAATTTTAGCATTCTGATTTAGAAGCTTGCGCATCGAACGCTAAATGATTGTATTTTTGATATTATTGTTGTTGTTATTGTTATTCATTTTGGCTTACCGCTTTGCTATGGATGGACGCAAGATCAGCTCCGAGCTTCTTGCAAACAACACGAGCATCCTCCCAGTCGTCGGAAGCGGCGCTGACCTATTACAAATTTGAAAGTTTATTTTAAATTGGCTTGTGGTAGCTTCTCAAGATCTAATTCAAGCTGTCCATGTAAGTTACTGCACTGTAAAATACGAAATATATTTGGCTAAGAACAACCTAAATTTTCAAACTGTTAACGAATGGGAACCTGATAGCAAACTCCATCACCGTCATCGTCAGCAAAACCATCACATCCATCGCCTCCTCGAACTGGCTGTACCAGATGAGTCGTACAGTAGAAGTACGCGTTGAGAGTGAAAATTTGAGCTTCTGCAAGTAGCTTTAGAATATAATTTGGTATTATGCGCTCTGTTTTAACTAACTCGAGACACGAAACCGCATTCTCTTAATTTTCCACAGTCTGAGATAGTGTGTAAGGATACCGTGGCATCCGTTTCTCGAACTCGAATTCTAGTCGAACGACCAACCGAAGCTCCAGGATCCGTTCTGATTCATCGTCCAACCGATATCCGCCGAGCACACCCGGTCCAATTCTGAAAGTGTTGGGATAAGAGTTGCGTTCTCTAATTGGAAAATTGAAGTCACATTGTTCCTGGGCTCAAATATAGTTGATAGGCGTTTGTTTGTCTAGCGATACGGAAACTTACCCGAACTTCAATAAAAGTTTTCCAAAAGAGAGAACCCTAAATAGTAGGAAGGGGGGAGGGTGTCAGAAATCCAAGAGGATCCGAATAGTCAGTGATCCATCTGCATAGACATATATCAGAATTAGATATTTTAATAATGTGTTTGTTAAATATTTAAAAAATGCACCTATACTGTAGCCTGCTGGAGGTTTGTAATCAATGGGAGATCCGTCCGCCCACTCATATTCACTCGTATGCTTGTTGCAAACGATGCCTGATAAAACATTATAATACACTTTGACAAATTACATAAAGTATTATTTGTAGCGTTACTGAAAACCTCAAATTGCAAGGAAGTTCTATATTAACCCAATCGCATCAACCAATACGGCTTCGTAGATCTGCACATTTCAATAATATATTTTACTACCAAGAATCATGAATCCCTTCTTGAGAGAAAACGCTCGTTCCTGCCAGTATGATTGATGCTGAATTGATCGACATTCTCAAATTCAAATGGGCAGCAAACTGAACAAAAAAAAACATAAACAACTTTCTTACTTCATCATTGTGAACGATAACCGGCTGCCCATCAATTGTGTCGCAAACTTCCACAGCGAGCTTAGATACATCGGCGCCGCTCATGTACTCATTTATGGCAAATCCCCTGCACTCTCCATCCCTCACGAGATCATAGCCATCCGGGCACGAGCTATGAGCGAGTTCTGAACTGTATACATTATTTCTTAGATATTTAATACAACAAATAAATACTTCAAATGCAATAGCTACATTCCGTTCAAGCTACCGAATAATACACGTTTCGCTATCCGTTGAATAAACAATGGAAATTTGTTTATTTACTTAATAAAATACATATACAATATATTTTGCTACGCACGAGCTATCACTAAGAAGAGAAGACGTGTCCACATCTCGACTGAAGATTCAGATCAGATTGAAGTCGGCGTATTTATCTCCAGCACTCTCGTCTTATCAGCAAGTGATGACTTGACGGCTAGCTCTTGATCAGAATGAGTGTGTGTATTGGGGTGACAGGATTAGAGAGCAAAATAAAGTGGTCCAAAAATGGAGTGGTAATTATTGAACCTCATCGTATGTGGGTGCAGAGCCACAGAAGTGATCCGGATGGAGAACCGAGCATAGATGGGATGCAGAGTTGAAGAGAATATCTCACCTCTGCATTTCCGTTTTCGGGCTGTAATTAGTAGCTCATTTACATTTAGGAACTTTTGAAAGTACTTTTCGGTGCTCCATCGCAAGCGCAAGTTTGGCGTATCGAGCAAATTTGAAAAGATCGGCGACAGTCCGAGCATCTCCCTTGTGAGTTGCAGGTATGATATAAGGCGGGTACGTAACGTCCTTCCCAATCCACTAACATGTTCATGCGAAAATTCGTGTTCAATACTAAGGCGTTTTTCTTAAGAAAAAAAGTAGTTCAATATTTGCGGCGTCTCAAATATTGAACAATATAACATATTTGTTTACAGTTTAACATTTTCAAAGTACTCCCACATATTGAAAGTGGTTAAATATTTGGGGTGTCTAACGCCCAAATATGCAAGACGTTTCAATATTTGGAGGTATTCACAATGGAGAGGGATGACCACACTCAAGTGTTTGGGGAACCGGCAAAACATGGATCGCCAATGGGGGGATCGAACATGTGATCATGCGACTTGGATGCTAGCGCACAACCACTTAGCCGCGCGTGCCTTTAGATGAATACGAAATGGAGGGCTTATACAGGTACAAGGTCCCCGTCATCGGATGAGCTTGCACCTATATAAGTGCTTCCTTTCCTCCCACTCCATAAGCACGCGTGGCTGAGTGGCTGTGCGCCAGCATTCGTACCACATTCACGCCGGTTCGATCCCCCCGTTGACCATCTATGTTTTGCGGGTTCCCCAAGTATTACCCTAACCTATCCCCCTCTATTGTAAATGCTTCCAAATATTGAAACGTATTGTATATTTGGCCCTCAAATATTTCAAATATTTAACCACGTGTGTTGCCTAACCAATCAGGCAGACGACTGAGTGCGCGGGACGTAGAGATTATTTTTTTCCGATATCATCCTTACTGGTATTCTCAAACGTAACCATATGAGGTCTGGACAGAAACCAAACACGCATTTGCTTCTTGAAATTACCATTGGATAAGTCACAGCAATTCTGATAGTGAGCGATAACTATGTGTGGGTGCGCTATTAATCGCATTTATACTGACTCAGTTCAACAATGGAGAATTCATTTTCTTCGCGCAAAGTTTCTACTTCTACCTCAGGGGATTTAATTGAGTGAATCAGAAGACTGCATGAATTATGTGTAGTCATACAGTTTATTTCCAAGCATTCGCGGAGTTTTAACAAGTACAACTTTGGAAAAGAACGAGCGAGATTGTAAGTGTAATTTTTAATCTTAGTCCAATGATAATATTCTATCTAAATGCGCTACTGATTACTTATCAACTTACTCCGCAAGTCTTTTCCATCAATCGTTTTCGGATCGACTTGCCACGAACGAGGTAAATCGACAATATCGAGCGTTATTGACCGGTCGCTTCATTCTTCTCAACCCACGCTCGCGAAGCGATGGAATCAAATGAGTTCACAGTAAATTATAATATGTTTCACTTCGTTTAATTCGAAATATAATTGTCTTTTTGTCATTGTTGATTGAAAATGATCAACGACGTGTCAATAAGATTTCATTTTGACTTTCCAAATTCGCGTGATCAGTCTCTCTCAACAATCTTATCGTGAGTATGTCGAATGAACAAACCGTTTTGGCTAACCATTTCCTGCTCCACGCATACCCACCTCGCAACCGTTGCGAGATGCTCGTGAAGCAGTTCACCCACGTTTACCCATTATATTGTTGTGTCTACTACCGTAATTTAAGTTTAACTAGTCCGGCTGCCCCACGCCTTCGGCGGGTGCCCCGTCCTAGCAGAGTAGGTTTCGCAATCACTCGTTTCGCAATTTGTTTACGCGCGATCTCTCTCCCTCCACATTTCGTAATAGTTTCGCAACTGTTTCGCAATCAGGTCAGACGGAAAGCTGCGCTTTATATATAGGTAAAGATTTTCTTTGACCTGACAACGCATAACAGAAGACTTCGAGAAAATCATCGATTAATTGTTGCATGTGTGGCTCAGAGTGTGAATTCACGTATATTTATTAAAACAGTTTGCCCTTAAAGAATTGCACAACATAAAATAAATAAATAATTGTTAGCATTCAGTATAAGAATCAAATCTCTGGACAGATGACAAACTCTCATAGTTCGTGTTTGATCGCCGGTAACTGAAAATAATGTTATCGCCGTTTCAATTATTTTAGCAGCGTAATGTAGGTACGTTTTTAGTTCATTGAATGGATTATAGTTGTCTAGTCATTTTGAGTAATGTAGTGATATGATTAGATTATTCAACATTTTCTGAAGGAGCTCAGCTAAGAACGCTTAAGTTAAGACCACTTAGTAATACAAACTGTGAGTCTTCTAAAATAAAATCGTATACCTATTACCTTCCACCAAGCATCCGTTATCATGATATGAGAACTCATCTACCGTTGTATCACAAGTCGCGGAAAAGCGGATGTGCTTGTCGAGTTTAGGCAATTTCTGCGAAATAAGAACATTTGAACAATAATGAATTCGCGATACTGGAAAATCTCGATTTTTTGTGTAATCCAATGCAAGAAAATGGTGGTCTGTTCCGATAAAATCGTGCCTCTAAAAACATTTTTGGCTGAGAAAGTTCACCTCTTTCAGTATTTCCACTCCAGTACGTGTAATATATTGCGGATAGTGGGTATTGTCCAGCCTTAGAGTGTCCAGCTTGTTTGCAAACATGCCCAGTATTATTTGTGGCCAGTCCAAATTAGTATGTGCATAGTTTGGGATTCCGAACATCACATTGTCTGGTCGCGCAATGTGATCGACGCGTTTCTGGTGATACATATAATAATTTTGGCTCTTTTATTGGAAAAATTTTGGGGAATGTTCTGGTAAGTTTCAAGCGCGCTACATCAGAAAGAGCAAATCAGCTATGTAGAGCATCTGAAACATGATCGGAAAATGAGCAGATTTTTTCCAATAAGATCCCCCCTAGTCATAAGTCTAGTAAACGTCTGCATTCTATACTCTTCTACAATGGTTGAATTGCGAACTCTACCTGTTTGATTTCAATTGATCGAACGAGTGACGAAATTTCAAGGAGTAATTCACCTGGAAATTATATTTTATTTTTGTATCCAAAATTTTTATGAGGCCGGTCGCCTAAGAATCAAACAAGGTCTGGCACATCGATTTTTCGAAAACATGCTGGAAGAGGTTCTCGAGAGTGATGATCATCGTGGTGTACTTCATTTTGTATCATCTCGATCGGTTGAGCCGGGCTGCATGTAGGATGCACCTACAGTTCTGATTATAACTCAACAACGGATTCATGAAATGACTTCAAACTTTGCGAAAGGTTAAAATAGTCATAGATGATGTTGAACCACACTGATGTTGAAATATCATCATCTATTATTTTATAAATATATGAAAAATGAGTTCTCGAATATAAGTCCGAAACCATCTTCACAAATTAGATAGTGCAATGCGCCTCGTCACGGGGATCATTTTTCGGATACATAGTTGTATATTACACCTTATCATATTTTTGCTATGCATTCACAACTGATCAATTTCTTACCTCTGCACTGCGCTAATTGTGTTGAATGACAAATGTGTAATGAGTTTCACAGCTACAATTACTCCTCTGTGATTTTTTCTCGTTTAATTATGAGAAACATTTTAAATGTCTCAGTGAAACTCATTCGGGTTTATCATTGTTTGTGCAACTTATACGAATCACAGTTGAGAAATTGATAGTAATGAGTACAAAGCTAAAATATGATTAGGTGTAAAGTACAACTATGTATCCGAAAAATGATCCCCGTGATGAGGCGCATCTTACTATCTAATTTGTGAAGATGGTTTCGGTCTTATATTCGAGAACTCATTTTTCATATATTAATGAAATAATGCATGGTGATATTTCAACATCAGTGTGATCATATGTGACTATTTTAACCTTTCCGAAAGTTCGAAGTCATTTCATGAATCCGTTGTTGAGTTATCAGGTTGGTTCATAAATCTTTTCCTTTTTCCACAATAAAATGTTTTTGGATTTTCTAGCCCTTACTGTCAACCGATTCTCATATAGTTTGATGCATTCAGTGAGCGCATCGACACTCTCTTTAGCGCACATTGGGTCACGCCTATATTGCCAGTATTGCTAGCACAAGGTAAAGCCAAATGCTCCGAAGTGCGAAAATAGAGTTACTATTGTTTGGATTTCAGCTCAACGGAAATCGGACATGTGACTACTATCAGGCCATCATTGTATAGCGTGGTATTCGTAGTTTTCAAAACACTATTGAATCTCGACTTCCCTTGAAGGATGAGATCAAACTGGCGCAATTATTAAAAATTCGGTGCTGCTTAACATGACGACAGCGATTTAATCCACCACATGCTCGCATCAACAGTCATACGGACACCAATTCTACACATACACGAAGTTACATCCATATTGAGTTTACATTCCCGTTTTGGTTTATGTAGCAATAGTCCTTTCACAATCAACAATGTTACATCATGAATATTTGGTTATGGAAATGTCCATTTTCGAATCATTTTCGTTTTCAGCATCGATAGATGATTCGGCATTTTGAGATAAAACGAACAAGCTACCTTTCGTATATCATATATTAAAAGGATACAGTTCGGGAATGGCTCTTTCGCCAGGAGATTGGATCTTTTCGAACACTCCAGAAATTGAATTTTTGACTGTTTTTGCCGTATGAAGATTGTTTTCAAAATATTATTGCATTGAAAAATGAATGACACCTGCACTTAAATATTTTTATAATAGTGTGCCCCAATAGTGATTGAACGTAGCGCCCCTATACAGAAGCCACGATCGGTGATCCTTGGATCAGGAGTTCCGATCGTTGGAGCAGCAATGCATCGCTCATGTAGGAATTTACAAGCCTGTATTTCGGAATGTCGCAATGTAAGCACATGTTCCTACACACTTTTAGAAAAATAAACTAATGGGCTTTCCATTCATGCAAAAGAAATGATATCGCAATTTTTCTCCACTGAATGCTAGCTGATCAAACAAAATGGAAAAAAAAACAACGATACTTTATTTGGAATCAAACGTCATTTTTTCGGAAACTCTAAAGCCATGATCCAATTCTAATGTATGATAGTGGAGTTCTAGCGTACCCTTACATAATGCCTTGGAGTCAGGTAATTCTTTTTAATTGGAACAATTTTAGGTGAAATCGGACTGTACACCCCAAAAGGGAAAAGACTTATGAACCAACCCAATATAATCAGAAATGTAGGTGCAGCCTACATGCAGCCTGGCTCAACCGATCGAGATGATGCAAAATGAAGTACACCACGATGATCAGCACCCTCGAGAACCTCTTCCAGAACGTTTTCGAAAAATCGATGTACCAGACCTTGTTTTATTCCATGTGCAGGACCTTGTTTTATGTGCCAACCCCTACATGACATTGTTTGATTCTTAGACGACCGGCCTCATATTTTATTATATTTTAGTGAAGTACACATACACGTGTTCTGGGGCGAAATTTACAACAAAATTAATACATAATTATGTAAATAAATCAGATACCTGGCTTATCTACCGAACTTATCGCTGTTCTAATATACAAATCAACCACATTATGACCTCAGAGTATCTTGAGAATATGTTTGCTAAAATGGATGAACAATATTGTTATTGTAGTACAGTCCGGTCAGATCCCTACATGAAAACGGGACACCCCGGGTGTCCCCGGGTGTCCCCCCGTGTCCCCCCGCCATTTTTCGGCTCGGGCAGAGAAAGAACTAATTCGAATTTTCGGTTTTCAGACGCAGGGGGTCCTTCCCGATCGATTGGCATACAATTCATAAATTCATAAATTTGCTATTTATCGTAATTTAATTTTGAAACTAAAGATAATTAATTTGACACACCCGGAACTACAGTAGTTAATTTGATATTCACCGGTCCGGCTCTGAGACTCGATTTCTGCGAGCTTGCAGTTTGCTGCCACGTTTTCGTTCGTTTTTGCTTTCAAATTAGCTAATTTTGTATTTCAAAACCTTCGCCTGATTGAATACGTTGATTCTAGAGCGGTTACAGCCTCTCGTCGATTATCGGTAGCCCTGTTTTGGAAATGCTTGATTTTCTGCTCATTTTCTATGGATTCTAGTCACTTTTCCTTCGATTTTAGAGCTTCTTTTGTTATAAATTTAGGCTTATTATTGTTTCTGCAGGTCGCCCTTACTGCGACACGCCCCTGGAGTCTGGGGCGTCATGAGCGACTCTTCTCTGCTAGACAGGTCCGACTTTTTCCATTTTCTTTTCTATTTTCTATGCGGTGTCGGCTTGTGGTTTCCTTTTTTTAGGACCTCTGCTTGCATCACAAGGGAAAGAACAAGAATTTATATACAACGATGCATCAACGGAAACTTCTTAACGGTCAGGTATTTTTGTATTTACAAAGTGATGGGGTAAACTTCTGAATTAGGCTAGTATCAACAACAAAATAATAGCTACTGGAGGTTATGATCTTTCCATTTATCTACAATGGGGCCTCCACCGCACCCATAAACTAACTGAACATTCTCTTTTACGTGATTAATATATTTGATGCATTTCTCCTTAGTCAGTTGGAACTCCCAGTAGGGAAGGATGGCTTCCTTTAGCTCCTCTAGAGTAGTTGGCTTGCGGTTGATTCGAATCCACTCCTTCATGTCCCTCCATACAAACTCGATTGGGTTTATGTCGGGGGAGGAAGGAGGCCACGGGGACACGGTGACGCCCCACTCATCCATTTTCTTCATGGTCGATCGGGCGGTGTGCGCCGAAGCGCCATCCTGCTGGAAGATGGCTGCACCACGACCGATCCATCCATCGAGGAAGGGAAGAAGGTATTCCTCGAGAATTCCTTGATACGCCTCTGCTCCGAGAGTCTCTCCTTGATTTAGGAAACAAAGCGGTCCATGACCATCGAACGTAATTGCGGCCCAAACTTGGACCTGAACGACAACCTTGCTTTTGTCATGAGAACTAAAATACCTTAACTGGGAATTTTTTGGTCATCTGAAATCGGTCCTTATCGTAGTCACTTTCAACAGTGACCCATCCTGCGTTACCGCCTAGCTGAACGATAGACTCATCCGACCAAACCTGAAGTCACCGAGTCAATTCTCAACAATGGCTAATTATTTATTACCCAATGTTGAAACGTTTCTTCATTATGCACCAGATCAAAAACGAAATTAAATCTCTTCATCCTTTGGGTTGGATTGATAAACGGAACCTTGCTGAAATAGCTCACTTAAATTGCGTAGAATATTTATAAAACGCACATGATAGGAACAGTTTTAAGATGCATCATTTTTTTCAGTTCTCGGACGATTCCTCTCTTCACGGCGACGCCGAATCGAGAAGATAGAAGGGAGACAATCTATTTGAGTCATTTATTTGTGTTGCGAGCCACTATCTTCTGTTGAAATAGTCCGATATCTTGAATAATTTACTCCTTTTTTTCACTTGTTCAAGATACTTCTTTCGAGAAAATAGTGGCTTAATCTTTGCGAATTGTAAAATATTTCCACCATTTGTTCGGAGCGCCTCTTGTCCTCCATGTACAATGTTTTGACCATTACTCCAACATCTTGTGTTGTGTCTCTGAGAACGTAGGAACTGTTTAGCAAAAGTTTTAGGTAATAGTGATCGTGTAGGAACTAAATTGTGTACCTATACTTTTTCTCCGCAATTGTCTTCTCGAGCTCCTTGTAGTATCTTAGCACGGATGGATAAGACACATTAATTTTCTTCACATTTCTCAAATGGATAAAGGCTTGATGTGCGGATTGGCCTTGATTTTTCTGCAGTCGAAGCTCTACCTGAGCATGCTCAGAGAGTCGAGTCATCTGAAAGTGAATAAAGCAAGTGAAAATAGGGAAAACGGATTACCGTCACGGTGCGATGGCTGCGATGAAAATCAATGAAAATATAAAGAGAACAAAAGCACGGGATGCTACGCACTTATTCCGCAGATATTTCACAATTCAGACCACACACGGTGCAGTTTTTTATTTTGTTCAAATGTATTTTGCACAATTCGATCATGGTTGTTGTGAATCTGTTGCTCTTATTCCCGTTGATGTATTCCTTTATTCATCAGATGGCATTCGTGTTGGGTAAATGTCTCACTGTCGAGAGATTCGACATCTTTCCATCGAAAATGGTCACAAAGGGAAAGAAGAAGATGGAAGAGATCGTCACATACAGAATGGATGGGGGAGTGGAAGTGGAGAGAGTCATCTACCACATGGGAACAAAAGGGCAATGTAGAGCAGCCATGAAGAGAATCACCAATCGTTAGTTTGATCCAACCTCGATTAATCTTCCGGAATTTAGTTGCTGGAAATGAAGACGAAGAGGAGGATGAGGGTGACATTGACATGGAGATGGAGCAGATCGAGGAATACATGAAGATGGGAAGGGGAATGAGAGAGAAAAGTAAAGTCCACAGGAACATGCCAACGGTGTTGCTTGCTCATAGGAGCACCATTCGAGCTGAGAGTGAAGGAAGAGCCATTGGACGAACAATCTTCGAGCAAGGCCACCGCTCGCATTCCTACTCGTCCCAGTATTTTACATTTCTACTCATAAATATCCGCTTACAGAGGGAATTCTAGATAAAAAGACTATCGCATCCAATAGGAGGAATAGTGTGCCCCCTATGAAATTATCGGCACCAGCCCTTCCTACTCCAATCACACAACAGAGGTGAATCGGAAACAGTTAAGATAATTAATAAAAATAGCGTTTTATCCGCACCATAGTACAACACAATCGATTGTAGAAAGGGATTCCTCCCTCACTTCTCCTCTCCTCTCTCTGTGGTCTCTCCGATCGTGCAGCCAACTGCAATTCCTTCCGCTTCGCATATTGAGGTTTATAAACCAATGAATAAGTTCAGGATATAAATTTAGCTACGGGATTTGCTCAATAAAGTGATCAAGAAACAGGAGGACCAGGATCAATTGATGAAGACTATCTATGATAATATGGCAGTGAAGACACCGTCTTCATGTAAGTAATCGTTTTAGAATCCAGATTCATATGAATTGTAAAAGCTATCAAAACTATAGACAACGGACCTGAGTTCATGGCAGCAGAGGAAGTCAATCAATTGGCTGAGTCCAATCCCTCTGATTCCTCCTTCATTCGTGTCCTACTTGATACCGTTTGCCTTCCGAGTGAGACTGGAAAGAAGGTGCAGGAAAGGGATCGCATGAGGACTCGATTCGCTCAAGAAGTCGGCAGATTTGTCTTACATTTTTAGTTTACATTTTTAGAAATACCGTAAACTTCGCCATCCTACTAGCCCGAGACAGTGCACTACCGACTGGAATAGATTCGTGTTTGTTATGCAGACTCAAAAGGGTTTGTTATGCAGACTCAAAAGGTTATTACAAAAGAGGATGCTAAGGTACAACTACAATAATCTGACAAGAAGAGTTCAATCTTCAACATACACTTTCCCTCAAAACGAAGACTCTTCTAACAATTCAATGGTTAACGATGAATAACACGTTAACTCCATTTCTGAAGTTATTCCCCGTTAAATTATACAAATTTACAATAATAGAAGTTCTTTGAAACTAGCCTAATTCAGAAGTTTACCCCATCACTTTGTAAATACAAAAATACCTGACCGTTAAGAAGTTTCCGTTGATGCATCGTTGTATATAAATTCTTGTTCCTTCCCTTGTGATGCAAGCAGAGGTCCTTAAAAAAGGAAACCACAAGCCGACACCGCATAGAAAATAGAAAAGAAAATGGAAAAAAAGTCGGACCTGACTAGCAGAGAAGAGTCGCTCATGACGCCCCAGACTCCAGGGGCGTGTCGCAGTAAGGGCGACCTGCAGAAACAATAATAAGCCTAAATTTATAACAAAAGAAGCTCTAAAATCGAAGGAAAAGTGACTAGAATCCATAGAAAATGAGCAGAAAATCAAGCATTTCCAAAACAGGGCTACCGATAATCGACGAGAGGCTGTAACCGCTCTAGAATCAACGTATTCAATCAGGCGAAGGTTTTGAAATACAAAATTAGCTAATTTGAAAGCAAAAACGAACGAAAACGTGGCAGCAAACTGCAAGCTCGCAGAAATCGAGTCTCAGAGCCGGACCGGTGAATATCAAATTAACTACTGTAGTTCCGGGTGTGTCAAATTAATTATCTTTAGTTTCAAAATTAAATTACGATAAATAGCAAATTTATGAATTTATGAATTGTATGCCAATCGATCGGGAAGGACCCCTGCGTCTGAAAACCGAAAATTCGAATTAGTTCTTTCTCTGCCCGAGCCGAAAAATGGCGGGGGGGGGACACGGGGGGACACCCGGGGACACCCGGGGACACCCGGGGTGTCCCGTTTTCATGTAGGGATCTGACCGGACTGTATTTTCAGGGCATTTTGAATTGCATGGATCATGATCTAATTATTATAATAAACCTCAAAAGCTAAGTATCCCGCATTCCTATTTAGGAAATACATTCCTAGTTAGGAAATGCGTTCCTAGTTAGGAAATGCGTTCCTAGTTAGGAAATGCTTTCCTAGTTAGGAAATGCATTCCTAGTTAGGAAATGCATTCCTAGTTAGGAAATGCGTTCCTAGTTAGGAAATGCATTCCTAGTTAGGAAATGCATTCATAGTTAGGAAATGCATTCATAGTTAGGAAATGCATTCCTAGTTAGGAAATGCATTCCTAGTTAGGAAACCACCTTGCTCCCGTTATCGCTGATCTACTCAACTATCTGGTAGATGGAGAGGCTGTTCCAAGCGACCTGACCGAAGCAATTGTCACTCTTCTGCACAAGAAAGGAGACCCTACCAACATTGGGAACTTCCGTCCCATCTCCCTCCTCACCGTTTCCCTGAAGACAATGACCAAAGTCATTCTTCAGAGACTCGAAACTGTGCTTGAAGAAACAGAGTCCTCGACCCAAACCGGCTTCCGGCGCGGCTACAGTACTCACGATAACCTGCATGCCATCAAGCAGGTCGCTGAAAGAACCTCCGAGTACGGTATCCCAATCTACTTGGCGTTCGTCGACTTCAAGAAGGCGTTCGACTGTGTGGAGTGGAATGCCTGCTGGCAAGCCCTCTTCTCGTTCGGAGCCCATCCCTCCCTCGTCCACGTGTTGCGCCGTCTCTACGAGTCCTCCTCTACACTCATTCGAGTTAACGAGGAGCTCGTTCCTGTGACTGTGCGTCGAGGAGTCCGCCAAAGGGATACCCTCTCCCCTCGTCTCTTCAACGCAGTGCTACGATCAGCCATGGACAACATTGACTGGGAGTCAGATGGAATTAGAATCGACGGAAGGAACCTTTGCCACTTGGAGTACGCCGATGACGTGGCTCTCGTTGCCAAATCTCGACCCGAGCTGGAACGAATGCTGAAGAAGCTGATGGACGCGTGCAGCCGAGTTGGTCTCGAAGTGAATGCAAGCAAGACCAACCTCCTCACCTCCTGCACCTTTACCCGCAATCCAATAATCATCGGTAATCTGCGATTCGAATTCGTCGATAGCGCCACCTATCTCGGAGGAAGAATAGCTCTTCCCTTGGATCATTCCGACGAAATAGAACACCGGATTCGATTAGGGTGGCTGGCCTGGAGTAAGCTCTCGCACCTCCTATCTTCTCGAATTCTGTCCATCAAGATCAGGAGGAGAGTCTTCGTGAGCTGCATCACGGCTACAGTTCTCTATGGGTGTGAAGTATGTGCTCTGAGATCTAGAAGGAGAGGCTGAGAGTCACCCAGAGGAAGATGGAAAGAAAGATGCTTGGAGTCACGCTGAGGGACAGATGGAGGAATGACCGCGTGAGAGGGATTACCAAGCTGAGAGACTGGAATGAGGAAGGATTGAAACGGAAAGCGCGCTGGGCCCTCAAGATCAGAAGAATGGGAGTGGAACAGTGGAGCCGTGTGACAACTGTCTGGACTCCATTCAATAGGACTCGTCCCCCCGGAAAGCCTCGCGCGCGATGGAGAGACGACCTATCCCGAGCTATTGGCAGCCATTGGTGGAGTGCAACTTATGAAGACTACCGACCTATCATCTTCTGAGCGTTTCCGCCTGATAAGATAAATTGATTAATTGATTGATTGATAGTTAGGAAATGCATTCCTAGTTCGGAAATGCGGGTAGTTGTTCATTTATCGCTTTCAATCGACATGAATAATGCCGATAAAGTGTGGAAAATATTTAACCGCTGTGCGGACTACTCACTCGGAATTGCGCAGCATTTGGTAGCCGCTAAGGCTAAGTCTCTGGAAATTGAATAGCTCCAATAGTGCCGATACATAATCGAGCAAATACCATGATGCCACCACGACTTCTCCAACATTTTCGCCGATGCAATTTCGGAGGAACTTTATCTCCTCCTTACTCGGTTTCAGCATTTGATAGTTCTGAATTATTTTATAATTATTACAGGAAATTTTCCAGAGAAATTAATATGAACAAATGAAAAAAAATGATACCACGCGTACGCTTCGGTCGTTTTCAGCACTTTGGCTTCTTCTAAAGTGGACGCTTAAATTCTTGCTATTCGCATTGATAAGCTTATAGCGCAAATCGAACAGCGGATTCATAGGAGTTGGAAAATCAATATAAAGTGAGCATTTCTCATTGCTAGCTGCCTGAAAAATATGCACACACATGTAATTTCATCGAACGAGATGTCTGAAATAGTATTTACATTTTTGAGAATTTGTATAATGTGTTTCACGTGCGCTAAATAGCTCACGAAAAAAGAATCGTAATGATTATGGCTCATTTCGTTGTATTAACAAAAAAATAACACATAATATGCTGAATCAGTTATCGATTAAACTTTACTCACAAGTTGTAGATATACGAGCGATTCGGGCAGTTCCTCGAATATCGGCCATAACAGCTCGCGAGGTAATTGCTCGATTGGAGAAAGGTCAAGATTTTGAGCATTAGGATCAGTAGTTGATACCCCTCTCGTTGCTCTGTGAGATCGATTTCGCGAGGAGTGACTGGAGCCCATGACTGAATAGGATATGCGAGAATTATTCACGTTCTAATGACAAGAATTAGTTAGTAACTAATTAGCATGCGGTACAGAATGATCTATCCCAGCATGTTTGTCACAGCCAAATTTTCCCGCTCGATTGGGGTAATGATTGACATTGCCCTCTGGGAAGTCGTAGATATGCAAAAATGCGAGGGAATATCATCATTAGCCCATCGAGAGAGTATATGGAAGTATATGAGAGTATATGGTGATGTAAGATGTTAATACTCTACGGAGATAATTCGATCGTAGTCCATGCATGCACTTCAACTTTTCTGCCACTACATCATAAAACAAGTGCTGTTTCGTACACATAACACCATTTTTGAAATAGATGCACGTTTGTCAACAGTCAACTAGCATAAAAATTTGGAATAACACCAATACACAACATTATTAAGAGATATGATAACATCATAAAACGTTTAGAACTTGACAGGGCCGATCTCGTCTTCTCTCGATGCGTGAATCACTCGCAACTAGGGTTCTCTTGATGGAATTGATTCCGGAATTCCATTCTTTATTAGAATTTCAATAATATACGATTTTTCATCCCGATCATTTTAATCGAGGATCGGTCTGAACAAAAAATCAGTATTTTCGACTGAGTTTCATCGATAAATGACCTCCCTTGTTAATGGAATTCCAATTACTTTTCAATTCCATCAAGGGAACCCTACTCGCAACGTCCTTGAAACATTACCGGACACTGTAATGGGTTATAATACCGCACCATACATCTTACAGGAAGAATCAAGAGGCCGTGTTATCCTATCTCGACCTCTATACGGAAGAGAGGAACACTGGGAGAGATAAAGATCTATCGGCTCTCGCCGATACATCTTGGGGTCACGGTCAGCCATATCTCTAAAAGTGGCGGGAAAACAGGGATATGCCAACTGTACTACTCTAACTACACATATTACTCTCCCTACATATCCATCCAATTCTTGATCATTTTAGATTTTAGATCGTACTTCGGGCGCAATTGAAAAATTTAACAGTCGTACAATAATAGAACAATAATCAGGCCAGTCGTCTGAATTTTACAGTAGCCAAGTGGTTGCAAGCTTCCCGCGCACACGTTCTAATATCGTAGTTCTCTCTCTTTCTCTGCCCTTTCTTTCTCCCCTCACTCCTTGTAGAACGCCGTGTGACTCGTTACTTCACTCTCTCGCTCTCTCTCGACCGTGAATTCATAAAATAAACGATCGTGGCATCGCGGTATATTTTGCGTGCATTTGCAGTTTATGATATAATTTAAGAAATGGGCGCCGCCCTTACATCTTGCATTCGACCGCAGTGGGCTGTGCAAGACGGCACATCTGTGGTCCGTGAGTCTAAATCGCTAGACCTTTCACCACTCGAGAAATTGCCTCCTGAACTTCTCTGGCCGATCCTCGAGGAGGTTCCGGAATCGCTATTCGATCTTCGAATCGTGAGTCAAGTCTTGCATGATTTATAAATGAGCGTTATGCTAAGTCAGGGCATGTTTCGTAACAATTTTTAGACAATCGAGTTCATCCTGACTCCCATTCAGACTCTCTTTCGTTCTTTGAATAGCTAAATGTCGACCTCATTAGCTTGCCTGAAGAATATTATTTTTAAAAAATAATTAAGATCTCACGTACGATGAAATCACAAGTGGAACAATTTGCCGTGCAAAAGCGTATTCCTTCTTTTGGAGCAACTCTGATGTTCAGTGAAAAGTTAACAATGAACAAGGTATCAATTGTATACTATATGATATTATCTCAAGTTAATTTATCAGGCGACAAGCCCCGAGGACTGCCTCATGTCGATTTTTATCCCAACCCACATGGCCAGCCTCTTCGAATTGCGCTACCATGTTCTTAGCGGGAAAGAAGGAAACAAACGAAGCCTGCACACTCCCTTCAAAGAAAATAAAAGTGGATTGATCTATAAGCCTAAAATAGGCGAACCAGTATGTTTGTGTTTCATATCTAATCTCTCAAGTAAATTATTGTTCCGCCCTATAGTACCTCAAAATATTAATATAGCTTATTTGTTTTGAACCTGAACAATATCTCAATCCCCCAGGTATATCAAATGACGAGGTATGGCCAAGAAGAGCTGAAGTTTCTGAAGAATTGCGTGGGAGAGTCCATTGAAGAAGTAATTGTCCATGGGTGGTCACTGATGAAATTTGTTTCCTCACTGATCGAGCATTTCAAGTTCGATAAAGTAAAAGCTTCAGGCTACCAGATGGTTGCGAATTCGGGGTGAGCACTTTATTTTTCTCGATTTGAATTACAAAAAAATATATTATTGTGGTGTACAATCCGTAATGTTTGTAAATATATTTGGTCCAAAATGTTGATAGGCAAAGCCATAATTGTTCATACACGTACAATGTAATTTAACAGCAAATATCTTCTCAAAATACTGCAAGATCACAACGTGGAAGAATGATCAGTAAGCACCACAATCAGTTCGATTGCAGAGCCTGGTAAGTCATTCGGGGGTTCAAAATAAAAATGATGAAAGTTTTGAAATGAGTTTTGAAAGTTTTGAAATGAGTTACTCAAAATTTAAAAAAAAACATGAACGCCTCACGGAATGAATGTCTCGGTGGATTCAGTGGGAGAGGGATTAGAAGGAACATATCTGTATCATATTGATCGGAAGGGAGTGAGAGAAATGGATCAGCGGATAAGGGGGGAAAGGGGAGGAGGCAGTGTCATCCGATACAATAGGATGCTATATTCACGGGCGCTTCCCATTCTCAGTGTCTAAGTTTTCATATTATCAGTCGAATTGCTCATTTAAATATCGTCACTCGTTCGTTCGCTTCAAATCCATCAAGCGAATGGCGAATACACTCCCGTAGACCATTTGATGTTCGGCGTCACAATGTACGAATGGGCGCCAGCAATTCTCGGGATGTTCGCGAACAAGCTCGACACCCTGCGACTAACAAATACCGAATATCCGCAATATCTGTCACGCAATGGAGTGAACGTACTTAAAAACGGGAGTTATAACTTGTCTTTTTAATTTTATTTGTTGTTGGTATTATCATAACATTTCGAGCAATTCATCACAAACATGCGCATTTATTATTTTAAAACATGTTTAGATGCTGCCTCAAATGGAAAAGAATATCTGGTTTTCGGCAACATGTGATACTACGGTCAACGAGTTCTCCAATCACGTCAACGGATTCCTAGTGGAAGGTAATATTTAGTGGATTTGATTTGAACAACTAATCAAATTGTTGTTGTCACAACAATACATATCTCTACTAATATTGAACATACAAATAAGTTTTCAGTTTTGGGCGATCGAACGAGAACTTTGAGAGTGATTCACGAATCAAGAGAAGAAGTGATCGGCTGAATGCTGACTAGAGTTCGAGAAATGATACCGCGCTCTCTTCATTATACACACTCTCTCGCCGATCGACCGGTGTAGAGAGTGTGTAGAATGGGCGTGGTATCATTTCCTTTTTCGAGAATGGGCGTGGTATCATGTTTTTAAATTGTTAAAGTTTAAAACCAATACGTATAAAGTGGACAATATTTATATTGCCCTAGTAGATCCTACCACCATAATATAAAACCAAAATATAAATTGTTCTCACACACCTCCACTGACTCGTGATACCTATGATAAATTATTTTTTGAACACGACTTGTGGCAGCTCTTGCGAACCAATATTCCATGGCGATCCAAAACACTGTTTCGGGCCTGCATCACAACCTACCAGGTGAGAACATTTCCTCACTAGTCACGTATCGGCGCTTCAAAGGTGCCAGACTGAGGAAGTGTTTGCTCTTCTTCCCCTTATCATTACTCATTTATTTCCTGAGGGCAGACCATTTTACGAGTGAGAGCAAGAGAAAGCGCTAGAGAGGATGAATCATGGAAGAAAGGAAAAAAAGAGTTTCTAAATTTAGCTTTCAGCTAAATCCTGATTTGTTAATGAAGTGCAGGAGTTCTAGGATTCAGTCTCGTCAACCTCTCCATCAGCTCGGGGAAATCGAATCGCTGAGTTAAAGTATACACACATGCGTTTGAGAAAATACATGTTTGAGACAAAAAATTTGCGGCAAGGAATCACAGTTCTCATACGACCTACTGAAATCAAAGCTGATCTTCTACACCTCACTTGGTCTTCCTTTATGACTCACTATGACACTCGCCGGATACGGCGCAGTCTCTTCACTTTTATGCTTCTTCCCACTGAATCAACTGTATCTGCTATAAGAGGAGTCTGTCTCACCCAGACACCATTATCTCCACTCACTCCATCCTCGTGTATTACCCCTCCACCATCTTCCTTCTTGATCTTCTTGTCTTCCTGCTTAATGGTCTTGCTTTTTTTGTTCTTCTTAAATCGTGTTGTGCCTGCTCTCTCATCAGTTTAAGAAGTTCCATACGCCATTGTATCAATCCCCCAAATCTCCTTTTACTATTGATTTTGCATTCTTAGAGTGAGGAGTTTATATCCCTCTGCACAATGTTAATTATTATATTGCTTTGCGTCACGGAGAGATAAAATTAAAGTATATCTCAATTTTATAATCCAGCATGCACTCCCGCACCATCGCCTTCATTTCCTCCCTTCTCTTCCTTCCTTCTCTCGCCACCGACACCTGCTTCTCGTGCGCATCCCCTGAGCTCGAAGAAAATTGGGAGGTCACCAATCTCCCTCTCAAGCCGAAGGATCTCAAATTTACTGACAAGTACGAATATTTTCAAGATTTATCAATCTCTTGATCGTTGATCTTGCTAATCAAACAAGTCGATACTAAGCTACAATTACGGTTTATCAATATCTACTCAAATTTATCAATTCAGATGCAGCTCTGACACTGATGAGAGTCTGAGTGTGTCCTGCTCGCAAGGAGTTTGCTACGAAGCGATCATCCCTCTCAGTTAGTTTATCTTTTTCTTCCACCCACAGTTTTCCTTTAGAAGTACTACTAAATCCTCCAAAAAATCACTTGCCAATCAGTATTCACCCGCGAATACAGTCTCGAAGACATGGTGCATATTTAACTTAACCTCGTTTAGATAAACGCGTTGCTTACGTTCGTGGTTGCTACGCGAACTTCATCGAGGAGACCAACTACACTCGAACTAATGTAAACCCTCCCGTGTGTGTCTATGGTCCCTACGGGAAGGATACGGTAGTGGACACGTCGAAGAACACCGAGGAGAAGGCCGCTTATGTGAGTGCGATCCGCCAACTGTTCCGATGTTTTGTTGACATAATGGCAACATTCGCCCATATTGCTGCTTCCGAGTGATCCTACACAAGGAGTAGACCTATACCTCATTCTATTGCATTCCGCCTCATGTTGCAAAATCAGGTGCTGACCCAACTAACATACCGTATTGCAGGCTGCCAATCGATGGTGCGTCAATGCAAACGATGAGGAGCTGTGTAATTCGGAGCTGAAGTACTCGGAGAGTCTCTACACCAGTCCCAGCACCTACTTCAAGAAGTGCAACAATCCCGGAGTGCCACTCGGTAAGCATCATTAGTAACGAGATCTGAATGCATTACATACTGAATACTGTGGCGAAGTTTAATTATATTGGTTTATTTTCGTATCATTTTCGGGTAGGTTTCATGTACACAATATCGTCGACTTGTGAACCAGTAATCGCTACTTCTCTCAGTCGAAATATAATCGAAATACTAAAAAAACTATCTACCCTATAATAGGGAATATAAGAAAAGGTACACATATCTACTCATTCTGCTCACACTATTACCGCTCCACCAGTCAAGAGTGTGTATAAAGAAGATAGCGTGGTATCGTTTCTCAATCTCTAATAATGAATGACAGTCTGATCTTCAGACCGACAGTGCATCGAATGCTCTCACTTCGGAGGCAGTGGAGACTGCAAACCCGACTCGACCACCTACTGCAGAGGACCCTACTGTGTGAAGTACGACGGGTACCTGAATGGTTAGTGTTCAAGTTGAAAATTTGGGAAGTCGAATCCTTATGCCACATAATTATGTATGATGAAATAGAGAGGTGACCAGGGTCAACGAACTTGAATTTCGCGCTTTGATGTACTGGTTGTAATGCTGTACTCCCTTCCATTTTCGAAATTCGGTACACCTTCTCTTCATTTTCACAATATTTTCCATTTTCAACCTTTTCATTGCGAGAGAATGTATGCAATAGTCAGACATCCACAACTCTTGAAGGGCGCCGCAGCGACTAATTGCTAATCTCATGTACAAAATGCTCTTCCCAGGTGACGCGATGACTATTCGTACCTGTGCCCCCACCACGCCCTTCTCGGGTGATGAATGCGTGTGGATGGAGAGCACGTATGACTACCAACTCTCCGGAGTCAAACTGCAACTGCCTTACAAGGTACGGTAGTCAGCTGTCATTGATCGAATTCTTCATTTTCAATACTCTTTCACTGATCTATCGTGAATTGGTGTTTACTGAAGTGGCGATAATCCCAATTTCGGACTCTATTGAGCTTCCCCCCTTTCCTTAGAGTTCGGAATTCGGGTATCTACACGCATTTCACACGCAATCAGGCCGATCAAGCGGTTTAGAGATTTTGCATAATGAAGGCACATTGAAGTTATATTTCCGAATTTGGAACTCTAATTGTCACATTTCAGGCGTGGCACTGCTACTGCACTGGCGACAAGTGCAATCCCTCATCTCGTGTCTCATCTTCCCTTCTTTTCTCCGTCGTTCTCCCTATCTTCCTCTCTCGATTCATCCCTTTTTTCTCTGTTGCATAATCATAATTTTCATTCTCAATATACTACTCGTTACTGCTCTAATACATCCCTTTGTCGTGTACTTGCTATGCCGTTGAAATAAATTGTCTCTCCTATCAATCTACAGTATCTGAAATTTGAGAATAAGTTCACAGTATCGTACAGCTGAGATGTCTAGAACTCGATTACATCATCCAATTCAAAAGCGTGAAATAAGCGTGATTAATCAACGAAATGCAAAATGCATGACAAATAGGAAGTCGCGATGAAGATTATGCATAAAAAATGCGGTGGACTTCCTTAATATACTCATGCAGATGGACGAATTTTCCGTCGACAAACTACATCACGTTGAGAATAACGAATATTCACTAATGTATACAACGCACTCTGATATAATCGAAATAGACTTGGCACCTGCCCAAAATTCGAATTCACCCTGACTTCACCAATAGGTCGGCCTACTCGAGGGAAACCGACGAGCATCGCCAGTTTTCCGATCCGCATTCGCGCGGTCGCGGGCGCGGCTTTGAAAAATTAACTACGGTAGCATCGATATCTGTATAACGAATCCTATCACTGCGGCGGTAGGGGCGCTGCATTCCTTGACAAATTCTAAGACTTTTTTACTTCCGGGAGTTTTTCGATCGGATTCCATCTAACGCCGGAAATCGAAAATATCCCTTTTATTTCGGACATGAATGCATTTCCCCAGAAATTTTTCAAGAACTCCCACAAAAATTATTGTTGATAAATCTTCCGCTTGAGCCGATATATCTTTCAGTAGAAAGGCGCGAATTAAAATTTCCCGGAAGGAAGTTAAAATGAATTATGAATGCATTGTGGTGTAATTTTTTAGTTACTGTAAGTGAGTGCAAAAGTTGGACGACTTTTCCTAATTGGTGTAGCATTGTATGAAATCGAATTTTAGGCTGTATTGCATCTATTGGGAAAAGTTGTCCAACATTTGCACTCACTTACAGTAACCCAAAAATTACACCATAATTCGTTTAAAATTCATTTTGACTTCCTTCCAGAAAATTTTAATTCGCGCTTTTCAACTGAAAGATGTATCGGCTCAAGCGGAAGCTATACCAACAATAATATTTCTGGGAGTTCTTGAAAAATTTCTGGGGAAATGCATTCATGTCCGAAATAAAAACGATATTTTCGATTTCCGGCGTTAGATGGAATCCGATCGAAAAACTCCCTGAAGTAAAAAAGTCTTAGGATTTGTCAAGGAATGCAGCACCCCTACCGCCGCACTCATTGGGATCGATATACAAATGTTCGATGGTTACGGTAGTTTATATCAAGATTCGCGCACTCGCGCGCGCGGACGCAAATCGAAAATCTGGCGATGCTCGTCGGTTACCCTCGTCGAGGCCGACCTATTGGTGAAGTCAGTATAAATTCGAATTTTTGACCAGTGCCAAGTCGCTGAAGGAATATGTTGATTTTCTCAAATAGTCTGTTATACAGGTATTGTAAATATGCAAATAAGCAATCCAAATCTGATGAACTTCAAAGCATTTAATGCTGGCCCTTGTCATTGATCGAATGGCAAACTCTATCCTACTCGGTCCTTGAATAATATAATAAAATATAACGTGTCATTCTCACACTTTTGGGGCAGTTATGGCATAATTTTTTGGGCAAATCTATTGATTGTCGCTGAAGAAGGCTAAAAATGTTTATATTTTTAGATTATGAAAGCAGACTAACGCTCCGGATGGTACTATTAAGCCCGTACTTATCGGATTCGATGCGGAAGCACTGAATTGTTTAATATTAACTTTTGCAAGAAACATCAAAATATGCCTCCGAGTGAAAGAAGATCAATGGCAGAAGGAGTAACATTGAACGAGGCATCTCTGACAGTGTACGTTAGAAAACAGAGGAGTGAAGCAAAGCCACTTAGGGTCTCCATGACAGTGGAGATGTAGGGTACGGTAGCTTCGAAAGAAAAACTCTTAATGCTACGTACTCTCTCTGGCCAGTCCGAGTTGTTAGAGAGCGTGTACATTGAAGAGAGACATTTCTTGCCAAGTGCATGGAAACGACTCTCTTCAAGACTAATGGTCCCTCGCCCGTCAGTCGGATGAGAGTGGTGAAGATAAACGAGAGCGTTGTAGGCATCTCTGGGAGTGCTCAAGTAGTCGAATGGATTGAAGACAGCAAATAAGCAAGGTAAACCAGTTAGTGTATCCAAGGTAGCCGAGAAATACCGAGAAAAAAAATGTAACTCTCTCAACTATCATAACTATCCATCAACATACTCTAAAGAATCCACATTTTAGTAGAACTATTTCAAACTAAGCAAGTGGCGTAAAAGGTTTTCAAGTAGCCCTGTTTATTCAATTATCATGAGTGTAAATTAACAATATTTCAAAAATGTATACATTTTGGTGCAAACATTTTGACAAAATGGACAGACACGAGTTAAAATGTAGGAATATTTAGTTCGTCCATTATCGTCTCAAGAATAACAGTCACGGTTCGCGGATTGTTACCGGATACTGAAATACATACATTTTTAGAATTGCAACATTTATTTTTAATATCATTCTTGTTAACAGATCGACTTGTTGGATTAATCAATTGTCAGCACTATATGCACCACTCCAAAATTAGGATTGTAACAATTCACTATAAAATGTAACACACACCTCTAATTATGCATCCATTATGTTTGTATTCTGTCTCATTGACGTCATTAGCACAAGTCGCCGTAAACCAAATATTCTTTCCGAGTAGCGGCAATTTCTGCAATGATAAATTTCACAAATGCAACCATGTTTGTGTTCTTATTTTAACTATGATAGTAACAATACCATTGTTATAACCACAGATTTTGACGACGCCTACGGTCAACCTATTTCAAAATGTCAATATATGATTCAAAATGTCAATGTATGATGTTTTTTTTCTCACAAATTCCAAAGAAACTTAATTAGTAATTTAATTAATTCTTACAGCCATGATTGATTCTACGCTCGCGCTTCGAAGATAACTCGGAAATGCGGAATTCAAAATCCACAATGTGTCGAGTTTTCTTGATAGCAAATCAGGAATTATTTCCCCCCAATCTTGATGTGGCACCCCGAACATTACATGAATTCGACTAATGTCGTTCATTGTTCCTTCTTGAGTGATCTTTAAGGATCGAACCATCGTCGAGAGTTGGTGGAGCAATTCAACTGAAATAGACGAATTGTTATTAGAAATAGTCGCGATCTGTGATGTGCGGTCGACAATTTCGGCAATTGACGTTAGAGCTATTCGAAACAAATAATATCCCACAAAATATCAATAGAAAAAATGTTTAGCATTCTTATTGATTGATTTATGTCTAGGTGCAGTGACCTGTTTTAAATATTCGAGATATTACTATGTTTGTCCCTGATGACTTTACGAATTCGGTCTTAATTTGTTCAACTGTATTCATAAATCCTAGAGATATCTCAAAACGGCTTTATCATAAATTTAATAAAGAATAAGGGCTACACAAAGTTCGTAGAGGCGTGAGACTTTTGATAAATTATTTGAATCGAATGCCAAAATGGGAATTCTACGATAAGGCACCTGGTTTCTGGTTCTTGCCGAAATTGCCGACCGGACACTTATTTCCGAGAGCACATCAGGTACGGCTTTGATTTGTTCATCTCTCGTACCCTCTCGCCAATCATATCGGTGAAAAACCCCCAAGTGACTATACTCATTTCTTTAAAAATCCCGCCCTAAAAATTGATGAAGTGAACATCATACCCATCATTGAAGTTTTCAGTAAGCATTTTTCAATAGTGGCCAGAGAAATAGACAACTCTTCCACTTGATGACCTTGCACCATCTTGTGAAGAGGTTTCTTGAAATGGTTTTTTTTAATAAACATAATTTTATGTGAAATGATAAATAACCTTACACAGCACTTCTCCAAAGTGTATATCCCGAAATGTCGAGTTTTTGGAGCTGTAACGTCGCAAGCAGCCGAGAACACTCTCGCATAAGACCCCACTCTTTAAACACCACTTTTTCAATTCGGTTCTCCATGCAAGACTGTAGAATGTTGATATCATCCCTCCATGGCAACCGTAGTATATATTCCTTAACTGTGGTTCGATATATATTCACTCATTTTCTCCGCCAATACTAATATTGCAACGTACCCTCCTATATTTGTGCAGCTTATATCGCTTTAACCAGAGCCTATTTTTGAAGCTTAATATTTCGTCGGCATTTCGACGTCTTGAGCTGTTCAAGATGTCAGAAGTAATGGCAAGTGCAAGACGAAGCTCGAACAGTTTTGACATGCAGAACGGAATAATGATGGATATTTTATCTGTCACAAGTATACATTGGTTCCGTTTCAGTACATTAATATATTAGGTTGATGCAAAAGTCTTGTGGTTTTTTGATACTTTGCCTTACATCTTTCTTTCAGTTTGATCGATTAACTTCCCATATTGATTACTAATGAGGCCTTGCATACTCTTTCATATGCGCACCCTATCACCATTGTCCAATCAGAGAGGCGTGAACAGAATAAATCTAAATTTTATAAAATTTATCCATCGAAAACGACACATTACTCAATATTATGTTTCCCCTGAAGCATGAACGTCCAATACCTGGTGGTCATATGAAACACCAGTCTTTACCCTCAAAATAAGTTTTCTCATGGGTGCTGGAAATTACATCCCTTTGAGGAATGAAGTCGATCTTAAAATGACTACCTTCTGAATTTCTGTGTTGATCTTGTGAATTTCTGAAAAATAAGAAATTAAAATTTTCTGAAAGGGCAAATAAGCAAGCGCCAATATTTCTTATGTTAATATAGCCCCTTCGTGGATGCATACAGCACACTCATAGCGGAGCCTGTATCCTTGGTCTTCCATTCGAAAAAGTCCGAAGAAGTCACATGAAGCCGGCTTCTGCTCCTACTTTTGACAGCATGCAATTTCGTTCAAACCCACACATATGACAAAACCCACACATATGATCTAATGGATATTTTGAAAGAATATCAAAGGTACTTCTTAGCCAACAATATGAAGTTGTTTGATGGATTTTCTCTTCAAATACCTAGATAAATAAATTTAAAGTAAAATTGTCTGCATTATTTGCAGTTGGGTTAATCATAATTTCTTGCTTTTGTTGCAAGATCGTTTGATTGAAAAATGTGTGAACAAAGTTCAAGCATACCCCTAAATAATACTATGTTTGTTGCTCTTTGAGATTTGAGACACGCGAGTTATGATCGTTCAAAGTAAGGACACAAAAAACCACAAGACTTTTGCATCAACCTTATACTAAAAAAAAATGTTATGCCACTCGCTCACTTCTGTCAGCGATAGTTATATCAGCACCTAGCCGAGAAGACGCACTGAGGGCGAAATATTCAATGCTTGATCGCATCGTCCGAGATGTCTTAATGAAGGAGTAACACGAAAAATTAGTTTAATTAGCTACTATGTGCATGTAATAGACGCCAGCAGCCCGATCATGAACCAATTTATCCGAAGTTTCACAGATAGCTCTGAGGCTATTTACAAACGCGCAAAGTTCATTGACAGCGCAGGGTTGGTGCTAGTTCGTTTGTGTTTCACTTGCTCTACATAATTATCCCCTCGTTCTTGGGGTAATTTCCCTACAGTTTCCCATTGCGAGCGCAATATCGTCGTGGTGGGACTCCCTAACATTCATTCGTGTTACTCCTTGTTTAATGAGAAGAATAACGTTGCGAACTACTTTTTGTTAGCAACATTGTCGAAAAAAGTTAAACGATTGTTCGAAAGTGCGCGAAGAAAAATGTAGACGTTAATGTTATCGCTTATTTTCCAATTTTGGCTAATTTTCACTATTTTCGGATATGTTTCAGGGGCGCTAAGAAGGTTATCAGTCCGTCAGCTCTTTAGCGCACCTTACACCTTGCCGAAAATATAACAAAACTACCGAAAATAGGAAACCCAAATAATGTATCATACAAGTCGCAGGTCGAAGACTGATTCCGGTGTATAGTCGAATATGGTCCACAACAGCTCCATTGGTAACATCTCAAATTGGGAGAAATCGTGTTCATCTCCTTGAATTGATCGAGTGGAACGAACACACGTTGTGAGATGAGAGCCCATACCTGAATTATTGGATAGATCACGCAAACAGAATAGGGATGGCGTCGCAAGAAATCGCATCTTTATGCGCGCTCTCTAGCCAATCTGAGCAATGAACGATAATTCGAGTATATAGGCATTTCTAAAAAAACAGCAAATAAAATAGACGCACAAATGTATGTGAGAATGAAGACTAGCAGCAATTTGTGTAACCTAGAATCATAACAAATATATAAATGAAGGGGGAGCAAACGCATGAGCATTTTCGCGCCTAAGTGATGAGTGTCCCCAACACACACCGCGGGGTCGTATGGGGTGTCCGGAAATTTTTGTCACTGCCTCATTAAAATTTGAGTCCGCGTTTCAATGCGGTGTTTGCATGTTGCTACTTGTCATCCATGCATTGCATAGTTCAAACACTGAACGGGACAATGGTTGCAACACTCTCCAAGTTTCTGCATTACTTCAAGTGATGGAGAGTAGTAGCGTTTTCTTACAATTTTACTACATTACTTCCGTCTTAGCCGTTCCGTACAAAAGGCTCACTCTTATCTTGCACAATCGGAAGAGGGGAGTGCCCTCTCCCTTCGCACCAGTGTATGTGGTAGATCTGCATTAAGAAAGGTGAGTATTATCTGGATGAATCTCCCGTCTCTGGGCACCGTCTCTCCCTCTTTCACTCTCTCGTTCTCACCACACTGAAGAAGAAGCCCAAGATTAGTGAATGCAAGATAAAGGCAATGGCTGGCACAACCAAAGTGGACGGTGTTTCATATTCTTCATTGAGCTGGGAGGAAGCCGAAGCTTCATCAAGTGATCCTCTATGATCACTCTCCGTCACTTCTGAAAATTAGCGTCAAGGTCGGTCGGGAATTGCTCCATCGTAAATCAAATCTTCGATGGATCAATTCCGCCATAGAAATGCACAACCAGTGGATCAAGTTCTATAACCCTGCCAGGAGGCTTCAGTGCTTCGATGCCGATGATGAGAACAATGCCGCTCCGAAGCATAAAGTTCTTGGAAAGAGGGACATTTGTTATTTCTTCCTCTCCGTGCTCGCTTCGATATACTATCAGATCTTCTCCATTGACGTTATTATCACTGCTGACCTATTGTCTAGCCAACTGGAAGAGATGGCTTCCGAATCATTCACAGTCTCCTGTGAGAGGGAAGGATCCGTTTCTCAGATTTCACTGTGTGAAAGCATCATCCAAATTTGGCACACATTAAAACAGCCTAAAGGAATTGTGAATGGCTCCTCCACCCACCGGATTCCCCAGTTCTAACGTCACGGAACTACCACTTTTTCCGCACACCGTATGAATTCTGGAAAATTTAAAAAACGGAATCCCGACGATGCTATTTGAGTATTCGTGGAATAGACTGTTTCAAAGCAACCTGCCCTCTTCAAGAGAGGAATCGCGAACATGTGCGATTGTTGGAGGGAGGTAGTGCGAAGGAAGGGGGGCATACATTGGTCATTGAGAATTGTAAACTATTGGAGAAAATATAAAATTTAAAAAAAATGACAGAACATTCCGGACACCCCAATAGTTCGTTTTATGTTTCACTCGTGCGAGAGATCTGGCAAACAATGGTCCTTTGTGCTCCAGTAATCCCCTTCTTCCCCAATATAATTGACGATTTGCATCTCTGATTGGAAATTGGCCTCTCCAAAATGGTCCTTCTCCGTTCACTAACGCCTTTCTCCTTCGTCCGGAGTGGTCGACCCCTTCACCAATGGTTCGTTTCTCACGTATTTTCTTCCTTTTTTCGCCCTATTTCTGGCTATTTTCGTCCTATTTTCGCCGAATTTTTGGACGATGTTCGATTGATTTCGTGACATTATTGATTAATAATTATAAAATTGCTCATCCATACCATTTCACCATGAGTATATTTATCACGTATTCTTTACCTGTGTTCGTCATGTTGTTGATAGATTTTCGGAAGAAAATACGTGTTTTTCTTCAGATTCTCTTCCTATCTCTTCCGCTTGCCACTACTTCGGCAATTGATTTGCAGGAGGTAATTTTTTAATATATTTTATTTTTATGTTTTATATAATTCGTTGCTGGACATGTTTTATTGCAGCACTTTGAGTGCGGACCGGAAGGCTCTTCGTTCGCGAAAGATATGGCAAAGATCGCGATTGAGTACTGTAACGAGGCCGTGATAGGTTTGTTTTTATGGATATTCATATTTCACGGATCTTTGATCTATATTTTCGGGTGAGTTTACAGACCAGCAAATAACCTGAAAGAAGAACAAAATTGCCCAAACCCCAAAATTCGGGGAGCACGATTTCTGCTATGATATGCACGCGTTCACTGGGCACACGCGAGACCACTGCGATAAGAAGTTCTGCAATTGCTTGGATGTGAATTTATTTATTTTTATTTTATTTGATTATTTAAATATTCAAAAATTTGAAATTTCTGCATCTTCCATATTGAAAATCTTTGAGAAATATTAGGCAACTCGATCTTTAAAGATCCCCCGCAGGGAACCATGTTTTTCTAATTCGCGGCTAGTGACTGAACAGAGGGAAATCAATCCCCTTGTGCGCAATTTCAAAAATTATACAGTATCACACAGTATATCGATTGCCAGGGTGGTGCTGCACAAGGCATGTATTTTCTTGTCATGGTAGGTCAGATTGTGTCATGGTAGGTCAAGACTAAGTACTGTACCAATATATCATACAGTACTCCTAGATACCGTATGACGCTACCGTAACCCAGATTATCGAGAACTAACTATATTTTCAAAAAAGTCAATATACCGCACCCAATCGATCCTACAGTACCCATACCGTAACCCAGTGTACAGTACCCATTGCTACCGTAATCCACACAACTCCGGTCAATCGTAAATTGGCTTTTTTTCCAAAACTATTGAGTTGATTCTTGCTATATACCGTACCAATCGATAGTACAGTACCTACAGATACCGTATACCACAACAGTAACCCCGATTATCGCAAACTAACTTTATTTTTAGAAAGTCCTGGTTGCGTGTTGCATCGATTGCACAGTACCCAAGTCAATACCGTAACCCAGTTCCTTGAGTAAGATCCAGTTCCTTGGGTCAAACATTTTTCTAAAAATCCGAACTCAATTTTAAAATTATTGTAAAGTATCGTATCGTGTATGTTATTATTATATTAGGTTGAACAGAAAGTCTTTATCCACTGTTTTGCTCGATCACTGCTCAGTGCAGGATACCTTTGGTGTTCCCTCGCCTCTAGTCAATAACACATGACAAAGGGACTATGTGGTCAACAACTCCCCATTCCACGCCTTTCATTCTGCCACTAGTAAGACCACGATGTTTGTTCCCACGGCCTTGCACATCCGCAACGTTCTGTTATTCGTATTTCTCTCTCACACTACAATGAAAGAATAGGAACGTCAGTTGGCTGAAGTGTACGATTCATATGCCACTCACTACCAGACCATGCGCAATTGGTACCAACTCTTCGAGAAGGGGGACTTTTCCATGGATGATCATGACCGGTCTGGGAGGCCACCCGAGCTGGATTTGGATGCGCTACAGATCGTAGTGGAATTGGATCCTTCCCAAATACCCGCGACATGGCAGCCACACTTGGGGTATCGCAAAGCACCATCGTAAAATGATTGGTCTCCATTGGCAAGAAGAAGAAGCTAGGCCGTTTCATACCCCACAAATTGACCCAAGACCAGTTTGTCCACCGTGTCGACGATTCCCTTTCTCTACTCACTCTTCACGCTGGAGATCGATGGTTGGACCGCCTCATAACAGGGGTCGAGAAGTGGGTCTGCTATGAGAATCACCATAGGAGGGCACAGTGGGTGGATGTCAATGAGACCCCACAGGACGTCGCAAAGCCTGGCCTTCACCCTATGAAAATCTTGCTCTCTGCCTGGTGGGGGGTGGATGGCCCGATTTACTGGGAGCTCCTACCCGAGAAGCGGATAATTACTGAATATGTCTACACTAAACAACTACGGAATCTCAAGAAGAAATCCGCACAATCTGCCCTGAACGGCAAGAAAGTGTACTATCAACACGATAACGCCCGACCCCATGTTCCACGGCAGGTCAAGCAGGAGCTGTCCAAATATGGCTGGATGGTTCTCCCTCATACACCGTATTCTCCTGACTTGGCCCCTTCGTATTATTGGTTGTTCTCGGATCTGACCCGTCATCTCGATCAGAGATCCTTCATTTCCCGTGGGGCGATCGAGGCCGCACTCAAGCAATATTTTAATTCGCGCCGAGATGGGTTCTATAAGGAGGGAATCCATAAGTTGCCTGAACGTTGGAGATTTGTCGTAGATAACAATGGTGCATATGTTTGATTTTGCTCTTGTGCTTTATTGTCAGAAGAAGGGAAATAAAAAGTGGATAAAGACTTTCTATTCAACCTAATATAATCAATTTAAGATCAGTTTTGGATTTTTAGAAAAATGGATTTTTAGAACTGGATCTGACTCAAGGAACTGGGTTACGGTACCAGGACATTTAAAAAAAAATAAAGTTGGTTTGCGATAATCGTGGTTACGGTAGTCGTATACGCTATCTGGGAGCACTGTACAATCGATTGGGTACGGTATAGAGTAAGAATCAACTCAATAGAAAATGTTTTTGAAAAAAATCAGTTTACGATTGACCACAGTGGTGTGGATTACAGTAGCAAGGGGTACTGTAATCTTGGTTACGGTCTGGGTACTGTAGGATCCATTGGGAACGGTATATTGACTTTTTTGAAAATATAGTTAGTTCTCGATATTCTGGGTTACGGTAGCGTCATACGGTATCTGAGGGTACTGTATGATCGATTGGATACGGTACTTAGTCTTGACCTACCATGCCACAATTATCGACCATGACCCGACAATACATGCCTTGTGCAGCACCCCCCTGGCAAACGAAATACTGTATGATACTGTATAATTTTTGAAATTGCGCACAAGGGGATTGATTTTCCCTCTGTTCAGTCACTAGCCGCGAATTCGAAAAAAATGGTTCCATCAACTACATCAAGGATAATCCTATACCCCTATGCACCCTGAATGGATGGAATATAAAATTTGAATTTGAATTTGGTTCCCTGCGGGGGATCTTTAATCAATAATTTGTATTATTTAATCTCGTAACATAATATTTGATTGTTGATCTTTGAACTTTGATCTTTGATCTTTAGGACGCCACTGATCGCACGAAGCACTTCGGCTGCGAGGGTACCCTTGGAGCAGGCTGCGCGGCAGTTCAATCATGGGGAAAATCTGCATTTGCGAACGGTACTAAGCACGAATTATTTTGTTTTTTTTTCCTACTCGAACATGTTGCATATCTTTCGGGGGTACGTTTCAGGGGGGGGGGGGGGGGAAATTTCATCAACTCGCCTTAAACCTTCCCGATAATGGGGACTTTAATTATAGTTTAAATTCAGTCTCAATATAGCATAAATCTTACAGCGAGACCTGTCGATCACGGGCCGAAATTTGTGAATTTCCAAGATCTGAAACCGTTCGGACTGGAAATGCAGCCGCTTGTGGACTTCTGCCCACACTCCAAATGTGATTAATACTTAGGCTGCGTATAATATGATAAAAACATTGCATATGATTTTTTTGAATGTAGCTCATAAACTAAATATTAAGAACGATGATTCAATACTATTTCAGTAATCGCCGTTCACTGCCACAACTCTGCCTACCGCTGTGAGCAGAGAGATCACATCGCACGCCGCAAGAGAATGGAGATGGCCGTATCATCGGGGAGGCCGTTCTTGGTATTTAAAAACTCCTATGTAATATCACTAGATTGTCGAAGATATTGTATTTTACCTAAATGTATTAAATTTAGAAAAAAAAATATAATTTTTATAGTCGTACACCTTTCTCACCCTCAATGACTCAGAGTCCCCCCCTCCCATCTGCAATCGTTAATTAATTAATTAATTAATTAATGTATTCACGGTATCGTCGCGCCTCGGGCGTAGATAAATTATTATTTAAAGGATCACTCCTACCAAGATTGCCACTCCACGCTGCACGATTGCCTGCAGATGCTGACCGACGCCAATAGTGGGACAAACGTTGGTTTTTGATCTCTGATCTTTCAGTCATTTTTTAAAACATTGCATCATTACAACACGAACAATGCAATCTGATCAGTACCTCAAATCATTAGTAATCGGTCCATAAGTGAACTATGAGCGTTGACCTTTGATCTTCAGAAAGACTGCAAAGCTGCCGCTCGCAACATCATAAACCAAATCACCAGCAACTACACGGCTCTTGGTGAGTGAATATTAGGGTTTTTTTATATGTGTCGGGGTGTGGTTCAAGCGGCTTACATAGCTCAACAGATCATCAGCTATTTAGCGCGAATGAAAGATCAATGACCACATTTCGAAAATTTCAGATGAGAACAAACACGGCCGCGCCATCATGGTCGCCTATCCAGCAGCTGCTGCACGGCTTCTCTCGCGATGCAGCCGTGTTGCAGGTATATTTCCCCTAGAATTAGGTTCATATTTAATGGAAATATTAATATTTCGTCATAGGCCACAGTCATAGTTGCCCACGCCGGCGGCGACACCCATGAACCCCTACCCATGGTTTGGCACTGCTCCCCTCGATTTGAGGGGAGAAGTGCGAAACGACGGATAGGGGTTCATGGTCAAAAATCAATTGGTGGGTCAATGGTAGGCCAAACCTAGGTACCGTACCCAAATGGATAGTACAGTACCCCCGTTGCCGTATACCACTACCGTGACCCGTGATTATCGCAAACTAACTTTATTTTTAAAAAGCCCCGACACCTTGTCCAATCGATTATACAATACCCAAGTAAATACCGTAACCCAGTTTCATCGGTCAGATCCAGTTCCTTGGGTCAAACATTTTTCTAAAAATTTAAAATAGATCGATAAATTTTCCCAAAGTATCCTACCGTATATCTCATTACTGTGGAATCATTTCGTACTCGATTTAGGATTGTTAGAAAAATGCATGAAAATTTTAGAAAATTATTTGACCCAATGAACTGAATCTGACCCATGGAACTGGGTTGCGGTAGCGACTTGGGTACTGTTCAATCGATTGGGCACGGTACCAGGACTTTTTAAAAATAAAGTTAGTTGTTTGCGATAATAGCGGGTTACGGTAGTTATATACGGTATCGGGGAACTGCACTATCGATTTGGGTACGGTACCTAGTCTTGACCTACCATTGACCTACCAAATGATTTTTGACCATGAACCCCTATACGTCGTTTCGCACTGCTCCCCTCAAATCGAGGGGAGCAGTGCGAAACCATGAATGCGAAACCAAGAGGGTCATGGTCTGAAAACACCTCGCCGCCAGTGTCGGGCAACTATGGCCACAGTACCTGATCGGATGAGCTAAAAATCGATTATTTCGAAATTGTGTTTTGTCCCAGCTAAGCACGAGTCGTGATACCGTTACATGTGATAGATAGTTGCCACAATGTCTGAGATAGCCCAGAGTTAAAATATTAAAAACAAACAAACTATATATTTTCAGATAAGCTGGCGGCGTGCTATCGCGACTTCGATACCTGCGCTGTGAAGCATCCGCAGAATAGGCCGGAAATATTCAATGCTCAAAGGAAAATCGTAAGCTTCCGTTTTTCTAATAATAAATTCATCAGTTGTGACGGCTTTGCGACGAAGAGCTAATACGTTTCCCCGTTTTGGATAATTTTGTGCTGTTTTCGGGTAGGTTCAGAATCGGGAATATCTGGCAAGCTGATGAGCTAGATAGCCCATCTAAAACTCACGATATGCTCTGGAAAATATTCAAAACACGGAAAACGATCAAAAGTACTCAGAATCATCATTCCAGAAAGTCGAGTGCCACAAGAATTTGTATCAATGCATCAAGGATAAGACCAAGAATGAGTATGACGTACTGTTTATTTTATTTTAATTATCTAACTAATGAAAGTAATTAATTAATTAATATTACATAGGTTGACTGCAGCGACGCCCGCAAACTCGCCATGAAGCTGATTAGATCTATACCCGGTGAGTAAACGTTCGAAATCGTGATATGGATGATTATGAATGATTTGTTAGAGTCAAATGTACACATAGTTGTATTAATTAGTTTATTTATTTGAAGTTATGAGTTGAAATTACATTGCTCATTATGTTTGCCGTACCAGCCAACCGATCTACGATAATTGATCAGATTGTTTATTTCCGCGTAGCTCACCAGAACCCCCAGACATAACTCACCAAAATTCACGGTACACAGCGTGCTAACTTGTTCACATTTCAGTCAAGGCTGTTGTTGGAGTCTGGGGAAGGGCTAGGAATTTGGTTAAGGAAATCGCTCAAAATGCAGTGAACGACGTCACTAAAGGTTATACTATATGAGGTGAATCGCGAGAGAATCGACCATTTGAGGGGGGTGGGCGGCGGTAGGAACATAATGTGTCCTATCTGGCAAGAAATTTAACTACAAGTGTTTCAAATGATGCTCTGTAAAACTGCGTCGTCAGAATTTTGATATCGGTCGTCATCGTCGAGATTCAGAAGGCCAAAGTTGGTACTGTCACTTTTCAACTATCAAATCGCGCTCACTTAAATGATCATAAGTCCGTTTAAAATAAAGATAGAAGGTCGTTCTTTTTTTCCAAAGAAAGCCACTATCATGCTCTACAAGTTCCCTGTTGAGTTCATCATTCCTAGTCTTCATCCTGGTGCGGGGCTGTCGGGTGGACCAAAAGTGACGTAACTTTGGAAATCGGAAAAACTATCTGGGTTTTCATGCTTACGTTGTAGTACATACATGTGCCTCACTTGACGCCAAAAATGAACGAAATCGGAGTATAAACAAAAAAAAATGCTCTCTCTTTTGTGCGGCGACCCCAAAATGAGTTCTGGACAAGAGTACTTCCGTATCTTCAATTGGTCTCATTTGGGTTGAAAATCATTCAAAAACATCCAAAACAACATTATAAGTGTCTTCCCCCCATATTATAACACTTCCATTGGCCATACATGGTCAGTTGACCGAAAATTTGAAAATCGGTATTTTGACCAATTTCGACATGCTGGATGGGCCCAAATGCACTAAATGAGTTTCAAATAATGTAAATACATTCCTCGACACAGCTCAAAGAAAAATGCTTCCTGAAAAGAGGATATTTCGCCTGAAGAATCGAATCAAGGAAAGACGAATCAAGGAAAGACGCAAAACTGTGCCCCTGGTCAAAATAGACATAGAGACTCGGCATATGGATGATAGTAGCTTTCTTTGGAAAAAAATAACAACCTTCTATCTTTATTTTAAACGGACTTATGATCATTTAAGTGAGCGCGATTTGATAGTTGAAAAGTGACAGTACCAACTTTGGCCTTCTGAATCTCGACGATGACGACCGATATCAAAATTCTGACGACGCAGTTTGAAAGAGCATCATTTGAATTTCTTGCCAGATAGGACACATTTTTTTCCTACCGCCGCGGCGTGGTCGATTCTCTCGCGATTCATCTCATATGATTAGATTAACTAGTATGTATGTATTTATTATTTCTACGTTACTATTTGCGTGGTTCGGGTAGCAATGCGAGTATAAAGATACAGATAATGACCAGAAATGTGATATATTATTATTATTGCTATGTTGATATTTTAGGAATTGACACCGCATGGGAAGAGACGAAGAAAGCTCCCGTTGCGGTAGCAAATGCGGCTAAAGGAACATTTAATAAATTTATTGGCCTCTTCGGCGGATAGCTTACTCCTGTCCGGCAATGATATTGCGATAAAGCAAAATGTATTATGTCGATTGTCCAGAGCTTGGTGTACTCCGTAAATACACACTACATTTTGAAACCTAGATTGTTATCGTTCGTTATTATCAGTTGGGAAATCATCTTCATACATTGAATTCACAATGTGTTCAACGAAATATTCAACGAAATGAATCAACAAAACATACGATCTTGGGAAGTTGGAAATGTAGACAACATTGATTATTTCCTAAAACAAACACATCGTGACTATTTATGCAAGCGTTATAAGAAGGGACAGTGATATCATTTCTCGAAGGATGTATTATCTCCCACTAAAAGAAGTGGGTAATAGAAATTGGAGCACTTTTAAAGAGCGCTTGCTCGGCGAACTAGCTTACTGCAAAATCAAAGTACAAGGTTGCGAATAGCCGCCATCATTAAAACACCTCGGCTAGCATGCAGTGTTACATACAGTACAGTTCCGTTCATGTGTTTCCCGAGTTCAGCAAATACACACCTTTCCAACACACTGTTCCTCGCGGCACGAAAAAATTATCAAGACTTTCACATTGAAATTGATGAATCTCCTAACAAGTGTGTGCCATCCGCGTTCCGATTCCATTGCACTGTGTTACATCCATTCCGTTCAGCACTTACGTTCGTCGAGTTCGGCAAATCCCTACACACTTTTCCATCACACTGTTCACCTTGCACGAATAGTGAACATCTTTCTCAAGCGTCCTCCTATTAATTACAACTCTTTACACCATTTCCTTATCTTCCTCTTCCCTATTCACTTCGCAATATGAGCATAATGACAACTATTGTGGTGAGTTCATCTCTTTGTCAACATTTCTTTGTGCCTTTAGCGATTTCTTCAATATTTTCAGCTATTCATGCTAGCCGGCTCAATATTGGCGGAAAATGACTTGTGTGAGACGACTTTCTGCATCAAAGGTATGATTTCAAATGTATTTCAAGTATATTAAGAGCTGACTAAATTCTAGTATGTGATCGCATTCCCAAACATATGTATGAACCTGCATTATAGGCTGCGCTTGCGAAGATCTACCTACGGGGCCTGCCTGCACGCCTAACGGTAACTTGGATCATTTATAAGCAATTTCCGATAAATTTTCAGAGAATGCCACGAACCCTTGCTCGACTGTGTTTTGTGACGTTGATCGATGTTGCAGAGATGAAGGGAAATGTTGCTAACTTGGATCAAATGCATCAAACACATCAAATAAAGCGTCAACTTTTTTGAATTATTTTTGTTGTTTTTGATTAATGTACATTCCCCCAATTCGTTTTTCATTCACACATTTGTGTCTTATTATCAGTATGGATAAATGCAAAACGTAAAATATCGCTCAAATCCGTTATTCGCATTCGCATTTCCCACGCGATGCCATTGAATGTTTGCTCAGCACGTATCACTACTGTTTGAATCGGGATGGCTTGAAGGGAAATGTTGGCACTTCTTCTTTTTCTGTCAACGAGTCGGACATTATTTCACGCCGACGATTTCGTATCTCAACCTAATTTTCATTTTATCGGAGTGAATCTAACCTTCTGGGTGCAAGAAATGCCAATTCGCAAACGTGGCATTCGTGGGTTGATGAGACTAGCCTCGCAAGTATATCTGATAATATTATTTATTTATCGTACACCACATAGGTGCTTCATCAGATGCAGAAATGTGCGAGAATGAGAAGGAATAGAGAGAATATAGAAGACAAGAAGGGTAGCGGGAGAAGCGGGGGAGTATATTCAAATTCCATGCGTTATTTCTACTACAAATGATGACGTTGACAACATAACATTTTTTCAGCGTACATCTTTTGAGAATGTAATGACAATCCATATACTTTCGCATTTTTGCATGACATTATTGTATGTGTGCTCGTCATAACGCACTTATGGCATACATTATCCTTCAGTCATTTATGTAACCTCATTGTCGAAGTTTGGAGGGCGAACTATGTAGTGTTGGCCCCATATCTTTTAATGCCACACTATTATCGAGGACAGGCAAACAAATTTCACGAGAAAAATGCGAAAATAACGCTTATCGAAACTTTTGTATCAACGTGATATATTAATTATTCTAATACTACTGGGAAATACAAAACGGTCAGACACTAAAGATTGCAAATATGTAAACACAATGACCACGATATTGCATTCGACCGTCCGTTAGCAGTAATGTCTCTGTTCGACAATTTTAAGCAATGATTAGTGATTTTCTCTAAAATAACGAGTTTTCATGAAAGTTTACCGTTCGGCATGGACACAGAAGATCGACTTGATGTATCAGTAGGTAATTAATATAGTATCATTAATTTGATGATACGCATTCGATTGTAAATGAAAATTGTCTTCAATTTCCTGCTCCCTCGAGTGATGAACTATTCGCAGTCGGTATTTGCGGTCTAAAATGCGCAATTCTTAACATTCACACCTTCTCGCACTAATTGCATCATACATTCGTAGTAATTTCCTGCGAAGAGGAGGTGTCGGTATTGAATATGATTAACGGGTTGAACACACATAGCTAAGAACCATATCTTCTTATCTAGAGTGGGAATTCTCTGTAATTTAAATATTGCACCATACGAAATGCAGGTAATTATCGTCATTTCCAACTGTTTCAATGCTCGAAAGAATAAAGATAAGCATATCTCTCGAGCCGCGGTAGACTAATCGCTGATTGCTTATGATGTATACACACAAACGATAAAAACTTTAGAAATTCCACCTGCTTCAACTCTTCAACAAAATCCTTTGCTTGCACCCATAGACCATTGATGCGCAGGGTGTCGACTTTTCTTGAGAACATGGCAATAATTACTGCAGGCCAATCTTCCAAATCAGGAGAAACATGATTTGATCGAATTCCTTGAGAAGCAAAGTCGACGATCTCAATCGACCGAACATGCGACGCCAAATTTAGAAGGAATTCGCCTAAATATGCGTCGTTAAATTAATGAGGTCTCTGTAGTGGATCTTATCGAAAATATCATGTAATTTGTGTCATGATGTTTTGATTATTCGCTAATCCAGATGGTGGGCAAGAGAGTAGCTCATCATTGTTCGAAACATTTCGACCGTTATACGCATAATACAATCATATCACCCTTGAAATTATCACGCGTCTTCTGAGAAATTGCATGAACCGGAGGAACTAGCTGCAAAAGTTTGAGCAATGTCCAAAAGAAAATTATGGTAGAGTCCAGTGGAGACGGGAAAACTTTTGCACCAGCGATTTGTCCTGGAACCGGCTTTTAAGCATTTTCCGGACTTGGATCCGGCTCTGACGTAACATGGTTCATTTTTGAGCTACAGTGTCCAGCTTGAGCTCAAAATGCGCGGAAAATTATTTTAAGAAACTTTCACGTTCACACCAAAGCCGGGTGAGTGCGAAATCACGTTTAAAATATCGGAAAACCGGGTCAAGATTCATAAAAAAATTCATATCTCGCTTGGAACCCACCTTTTAGTGGTTTTTGATTGCAGTTTCAGAATCTACGTACCCATATTAGTCAAGGAAAAATGCGAGTGAGAGTCCCTAGGGGTGTGAATATGTTACGCTAATGCAAAATATGTGCTCAATTCGCTAATTCGTGATTTTCAATTTCTTATGCTTAAGCCATAATCGCTCAGATATATCTTTTCTTTCATAATTTTATTGTTTCTAAAAACTTATAAACAACCATAATTCGCAAAATTAACCTCACTATCGAATTTTAAATATTTCCGACACGCTTGATCGGGCGTTTTCGAGTGTCAAAAATTCGATTTTAAAAATCGTCGAGCAGGTCCATACCAACATATATTACTCATTGTATAGCATGCTATAAGATCCGTATAGTGAAGACGGATAAGATCCTCGAAATGTTGAGTTTGAAACCTGCAAATTTGAGAAATATCGAGGTGAAAAATATGATTTTCAAGAAATGTGGAAATCTTTGATTTTTTCAACGGAATACAGCATATCTAGGTTAGAAACAATCAAATTATGAAATAAAAGATATATCTGAGCTATTATGGCTTAAGCATAAGAAATTGAAAATCACGAATTAGCGAACTGAGCACACATTTTGCATTAGCGTACCATATTCTCACCCCTACGGGCTCTCACTCGCATTTTTCCTTGACTAATATGGGTACGTAGATTCTGAAACTGCAATCAACATCTACTAAAAGGTGGGGTTCCAAGCGAGATATGAATTTTTCTGTGAATACCGGAACCAAGTCCGGAAAATGCCTAAAAGCCGGTTCCAGGACAAATCGCTAGTATAAAAGTTTTCCCGTCTCCACTGGACTCTACCATAATTTTCTTTTCGATATTGCTCAAACTTTTGCAGCAAGTTCCTCAGGTGGGTCCTTTTCATGCATTATCTCAGAAGACGCGTGTTAAAGAGAAAAATATCAACTCTCGCCTTTTCTATTTTTAGAAAACATGGATTTTCAGGATTGTTGAATGAAAGTCAACATAGGCAAAATTTCGACTTGTGGTGTCTGGTGAATGAATGCATTTCCTCAAAAGTGAGCTATCCCCTGACTTAGCCCAGACGAATACTGGTAATAGCTCCAACATGTAACCACAAATTTAGGACTTTTCACCAATGCTGGAATCAGCAAGTTGTCATTTAGTCGAATTTCGACGTTCAAATTTCAGCTTCAGGTTGGTGAAAGCTGCATGTTTTAAGCTGAGCACGAAAGGTGCTTTTAGTTTTACTGCATTTGGTTTCCATAAGTTAATTGTTACGGGTACAAGTTCAGTTCAAGCATTTATGATGACGTTCCGTAAGGGGCAATGTCACAAATGACTGAATTTTCAGACAGGCCTTTCGTTAGGGATCAGAGTGATATGTCGTACTTTTCGCATATGACTTAAAATTTGTCATATCTTAGTTCTCCATGGATTGCTGGGCCAAAATGATATCAGTGAAACTCTGCATTGATATATTATTGACTTCAACCTGTATCCTCAATACAAAATGGAAAGGCTTGAACCAATGTGCGATGGAAAGAGTATCCAAAGACTCAACGAGTATAAACACCAATATTATAATCAGGAGGACACAAATGATGGGGTTTCTCAGAATAGAAATTCGAAAATCTACAATTACTTTTCTGACAACCTGATATGAGGCGAATCGCGAGAGAATCGACCATTTTAGGGGGGTAGCGGCGGTAGTATTCATGTTTGTCCGATTCCGCTATAATTTTGGTTTTAAGTACTTCAAATTATGCTCTTTCAAACTGCGTTGTCAGAATTTTGATATCGGAGGTCATCGTTGAGATTCAGAAGGCCAAATTTAGTACAGTCACTTTTCGGCTATCAAATCGATTTCATGTAAATGATCATAAGTCTGTTTAAAATAGAGATAAAAGGGCGATCTTTTTTCCAAAGAAAGCTACCACCATGCGCTACAACTTTCATGTTGAGGTCATCAATCCTGGTGCTCATCTTGGCGCGGGGTGGTCAGGTGCACCAAAACTTTCGTAACTTTGGAAAACGGAAAAAACTATCTGGGTTTTCATGCATAAGTTGTAGTACATACATATGTCTCTTTTCTCGCCAAAAATGAAGGAAATCGGAGTATAAACAAAAAAAAAGCATTCACTTTCGTGAAGCGACCCCAAAATGACTTCCAGACAAGCGTACTTCCGTACTTTCAATTACGCTCATTTCTGCTCAAAATCATGCAAAAACATCGAAAACAACATTTGAAGTTGTTTCCCCCCAAATTCTAGCACTTCCATTGGTCATACATGGTCACATGATCCAAAATTTGAAAATCGATATTTCGACCTGTTTCAACTTGGGGGAGGGCGCTAATGCACACAATGGGTTTCAAATAATGTAGAAATGTCCCTCTAAACTAGTCAGAGAGAGGGGGTGTCTATAAATGTGAGTTTTCATACGAGGAATTCAAGAAAATGCGCAAAACTGTACAATTGGTCAAAGTGGTCATGGGGATACGGCTTATGGCTAGAAATGTAGAGCATGATGAGCTGAACATTTCATCTGTTGAAAGTGAGTCTCTATCTTCTCGTTGAACCGTGCTACAGAGCCTGGAATTTGGATAGGAATAGGCTAGAATCCCCCGAGAGCGCGCGCTCTAACCGTCTGGCGCTCTCGCCCTCTGACCTCTCTCTCCCTCCCCTCTATTTAGCGCTCCCTCGCTCGCCTCTTTCGTTTTCTGTCATCTTCTAAGCTCTGTAGCACGGTTCAACGAAAAGATAGAGGCTCACTTTCAACAGATGAAATGTTCAGCTCATCGTGCTCTACATTTCTAGCCATAAGATGGATCCCTACGACCACTTTGACCTATTGTACAGTTTTGCGCATTTTCTTGAATTCCTCGTATGAAAACTCACATTTATAGACACCCCCTCTCTCTGACTAGTTTAGAGGGATATTTCTACATTTGAAACCCATTGTGTGCATTAGCGCCCTCCCCCAAGTTGAAACAGGTCGAATATCGATTTTCAAATTTTGAGTCATGTGACCATGTATGACCAATGGAAGTGCTAGAATTTGGGGGAAACAACTTCAAATGTTGTTTTCGATGTTTTTGAATAATTTTGAGCAGAAATGAGCGTAATTGAAAGTACGGAAGTACGCTTGTCTGGAAGTCATTTTGTGGTCGCTTCACGAAAGTGAATGCTTTTTTTGTTGTTTATACTCCGATTTCCTTCATTTTTGGCGAGAAGTGAGACATATGTATGTACTAGAACTTATGCATGAAAACCCAGATAATGAAAATCCGTTTTCCAAAGTTACGAAAGTTTTGGTGCACCCGACCACCCCGCACCAAGATGAGGACCAGGATTGATGACCTCAACATGAAAGTTGTAGCGCATGGTGGTAGCTTTCTTTGGAAAAAAAGAACGGCCTTTTATCTTTATTTTAAACAGACTTATGATCATTTAAGTGTGCGCGATTTGATAGCCGAAAAGTGATAGTACCAACTTTGGCCTTCTGAATCTCGACGATGACGACCTATATCAAAATTCTGACAACGCAGTTTGAAAGAGCATCATTCGAACTACTTCCCACATAAATGGTTTCCTGATAGGACAAACGTTTTTGCTACCGCCGCGGCGTGGTCGATTCTCTCGCGATTCGCCTCATATATTATTTATAAATTCATCACTTGTTAAATGTGTTTCACAATATATGCATATTTTGTTTTGAACAGTCGGCTCTTGTCGAATGTGTTTCACACACGGTTTAATTGTCGTCGATGTTTTCTTCAATTAGAGAATCCCGGATTCTCTGATCAAAACAACAAGGGAATCGCTCGATTCTATGCAAAATGGGGGGAGATGAATTGGATAGTCATTCCATTCTTTAATTTTCGAGGGAGCGCTGTCTCATATAATCAAAACGTCAACCCTACTTCATAACATTGATTCCCCGGATCACTCATATCACGATCAAAGCCAAGTTTAACGATTAACACACTCACCAGTCGAAGATCCATGACTGCTTCCGGCGCATATTCAAAGATCGACCACTGAATCTCTCTCGATAATCGTTCGAAGGGTGAAATATCAAGTTCCTTCTGCTGGCTGCCTTGTAGTTTCCAATGCGAAGGGAAGAATTGAAGGCAAGACGATAAATTAGCGCCCATTCTGGGATGACGTGCAACAAATAAGGATCAATACAAGCTGAGAGATCGGGTAGAAAGCGAGGAAATTTTGAGAGACAAACTATAACGAATAGTGGATAATGGCATGAAACGAGAAGAACGAGGAAACATCACGACCGATTCTAGAGAGTGTGAGTTGCCCGTGCGCAGAGGTGTTCATGGGCAATTTAGAGCACATGTGGTTTAATAGCGCAGTTGAAGCTCTACGTACCGGTCTCTCGTTCGTTGTCCACGTTTCGCTTCATTTTTTCCCTCGATGTCAGCGGATGTTTGCTCGCTTCGTTCATCTATTTGTTCTCTGACCGTCTAGCCGTCCAGGGAACATGCCGCCTCTAGTCGGTCGATAGGAGCGAGAGAGAGAGAGAGAATGAGGGAGGGAGAGAGGGAGAGGGAAAGAGAAACGTGAGGAAAAGCGTGCATCTTTGAACTGCCACGTGAGCACAACACGTGCTGGTGCTTTGAATTATCTCATTAATCCTCTCGCTGTTAATGTTCGTTATTAGGATGATCGCTTTATATCCCATTTTCGCTCGGTAGGTCGAGTGACACGAGAGTGTTGGGTATAAAGATCATATTACCCGAATTGCTAACACAAGGTCGTTATTTCCATCTCTTCATTTTCCCACTATACAGAGCGGTGGATCGGCGAGAGAGTCTGACAAATAGACGGTTACCCGAATTTCGAACTGTATTGCTACTGCACATAACTTGGGGTGGCCAATGTATCTCTTTGCTTTTGCTTTAATTGTTCAATGAGCTTTTTATTGATTTCTTTTATTGCAACACATAATTACAGCATGGGCGCACAATCGTCTTCTTGTATTCATCCCTCCGCAACTGATGAGAAACCAGAAGGGAACCGGAAGAAAAGAGATCTTTCTCCGTTCGAGCGATTACCCCAGGAAATTCAGTGGGCGATCTTTGAATATGCGACGGAATCAGTGTCTGATATCCGACTCGTGAGTTACTGCAGTAACTGAGGGATATTCTGAAATGGAAAGTGCTGAACAGCATTTCATAATTAGCCAGGCGCAATCATTTACTAAACACTTTATTTGGTATCGCTGGATTAGTTTGCTGTCTGAAATTAAAATAAAATAATGTTGAGTATTTGGTCGAAAAAGTGTACAAAATGAGAGGGTAAGTTTTCACATAACCATTGCCGCAACGGCTAATTGTGAATTGTCTGCATATATAATAACTCTGCATAAAACTTACCGAATTGCGAATTATATTGCAGACAAGCCGATCGCTGCGAAGAAATGTCGAATCATTCGTCACCCAGAATGAGATGACACCTATCGGAATTTCCCTTGAGCCGGAGCGTCTGATCGATTCCAGCAAACGCGGTTGTCGAAAGAGTCCAGGGTTTGTGAATCGATGGTTGTACCATTATTACGCGCAGTAGCGAGCCCATGATACTCAGGTGAGTACTGTAGGTCCGAAGAGGAGGTCATTTGGTTGGGCTTTCGGGGGTAGAAGCATGGGAAATATTAGGCGTAAAGACCATCAGAGGTGAAATCGACAGTGGGAAGATATACGAAATGTACGGGGAGGCTGATCCATGATTTGGAAATCGTCGAGGCTTAGAACTTTTCACCAACTTCGAGTATTTTCAGAGCTTTGTAAGGGATCAAAGTCGTTCGACTCTTGCTCAAGCGTTCAAAGCCTCGACGATTTCCAAATCATAGATCAACCTCCCCTTATGTGATCGGAAGCGATTTGGTGAGCTTAACAAGGCTCAGCAGAACGCGCGTATGTATTACGACGTACTTCCCTTGCAGTATTCAAACGAGTCGATGACGATCAAGATTCATGTTCCTGAAAAATATTCGAAACTTTTCGAAATGCGTTTCAAGCATCTAGTTCCACCTCGTCAAAAACATTTGAAAATTCGTCGGTGCGAAGACAATTCTCAGGTGTTTTCGCTGTTTTGTATCCCTGAATATCCATTAATGCAGTCAACTAACTGCTATTACTGGTATTTGCGGGGTACGAAGGAGGACCAAGTTAAAGCGATTTTTCTGAAATGCATCGGCGAAAGGATCGAGCAAGTCTCATTCGCTTCGCTGCCTCTTCGCATTCCTCGAATTTGCTATCGGCTTTCTTGAATTCTTTCAATTTGAAAGACTGGTGGTTCATTCATATGTGCCCCATCAGGTAAAAGGGTGGGATTAATTTACATGTTTGGGTTATTTGATTAGAGTTTGCAGAGAGTTTTTGTCCATAATGCTCAAACAACTCCGAGTGGATAAACTCTCAATAACATTTCTGAGCGATTTTCTGCCCCGGTCGTATAAAGGTTTCTACTTCCGCAGTTAGCAAATACTAAAATGTCTGAAAATATTCGAAAATATTCACTATCGAAAAAAACTCTGGTTAATATATAGCATTTCAGAAACATTCCTTCTAAACTTGGCGTCGCTCTTTCGAGTGATTGAGATCGCCGACGTCCCTTCTCAAGGAATTGCTTCTTCGGCACTATTTCACCCTGTCTTGGACGATTGGCCTGCCATAATTCTCGCTATGTTCTCAAGAAAAGTCGACACACTGCACATTAATGGTTTATGGGTGCCATCGGACGATTTTATTGAGGAGTTGAAGCAGGTGGGGTTTCGAAATTTAAAATTTTTTTTCGAAATTTGAATATTGCTTGAGTGTGCAAACTTTCGATTTGTCTGCTGCTGCGCACTGTGAGAGATATGTGTATTCATTGGGTACTCTCAAGCACTGATCTCAAGCAATGGCGACATTTACCTGAATGTACGTTTACAAAAATGCAAATTTCAGCGAATTTGTACTCTAGATAAGAAGATATGGTTCTCAGTGATGTGCGTTCGACCCGTCAATACTATTCGACAAACGATCGGAATTTACTATGAATGTATGAACGATTTATGTGTAATTATTGCGAAAAGAAGTGAATGTTGAGACAATTGCAGATCGAAAATACCGACTTCGAATAGTTCATCACTCGAGAGAAAAGGAAATCGAAGAAATTTGTCATTTAAAATCAGATACATATCATCAAATTAGTGATACTATACTAATTGCCTATTGATTTACCACCGCGAATTTTATAAGCGAATAAACATTTAACGAACTTGGGACAATTTAATGTATTTATCCGCTATGTAGTAATAATCGATGTGATACATCAACACGTAAAAAGCAATGCATTCACTTCTTCTTGGTACATCTCCGATGCAGACTGAAAAATGCCAATGTTGTCTTGCTCCCTCGAATGATGAACGATTTGAAATCGGAACTTGCGGGCTTAAAAAAAAAGAACAAATGACACATCGCACGCACAGTTTCAACGACAAACGTTCAAATTGATCGTACATTGATGAGAAGCTATGAACAGCAAGTGAACAGTGTCTTCTTGGCACCTGCACGCTGCCGAGAACCGTACCTTCTTATCCAGTGCTGAAATTCTCTGAAAATATCGACATTTCATAAACGTTTACTCTTTTTCACGCATTTGTTTCTGAAAAAAAACGCTAAATTTGTAAATTTGTCTGAATTTCGCACTGTCTAAGCACTCGATGAGTCGTGAGCGATAAAGCAATGTAGAATGATGGCAGTTAGAAATATCTCAAACAGTTCACCGCAGTGACTTATGTAACATTGAATGCACAAAACTGAAATTATTCGAATTTCAAAATCTCACCTGCTTAAGCTCTTCCACAAACTGGTCGCCTGGTACCCATAAAGTATTGATATACAGAGAGTCGACTTTTCTTGAGAACATTGCGAGAATGGTTCCCGGATCAATTCGAACATGCAAAGCCAATCGAAGAAGAAATTCGTCGTCTGAGTGTAGATTGTTGCTATGGTCTGATATGAGACCGTTTGCTTAAGAATCGAGCAGATCTGAAGAATGTTTGCACAGCAAACATTGCGAATGTTCTAATTTCATATGATTTGGGGTTATAAAAGGCGCTGAAGACGATGGGCGTATTCATTTTGCACGTGGAAGCCCCGTTGTCTCCAGATGATTCTATTGATGTATGTCATACATCTTACTTTTGCCAATGCGAAAAGTTGAATTCCAAATAATAATTTAGATAGATCACAATCAAATTCTACCCCGGGAACCTCAGTCGCGTGAAATTAGCACCATCGAGAGGTCAGATATTTGTAAAAACGTAACTTCAACGTGACGCCGTCTGGAGCAAACGAAGGCTCCAGGAGCAAAATGAGTATGCCTGTCGTTTTCAGCACACTCGATTACCCCAAATCACGAAGTTAGAGAGAATTGAGATTTTTGGTCTGTACCGAAAGCACTCAGATCTGCTCGATTCTTAGGCAAACGGTCTCATATAGGTTCTGTCTCGATATAATGTTGCAATCCTCACTTTCAATCTCAACCCAACTCAGATATCCCTGAATTTAGATACATTTGCGGTCCTTTAGGCCCTTAGGGTCGTTGGGGACAGCCAATTCCTCTGCCCATAGTTCGCGAAACCATTATTAAAGAATGATCGCTCTCTCCAATCACCACACTCTCTCAAAAACCAATTAGATTGGACCCTCCATCTACCTCTCTTCGGACAAAGTAATGATAATACCATTAATCGTTGCCGATTCTGTCCCGGTAGAATATCATCTATCCCTTATAGATATATTGATCTATGAATTTGATACCTGGTTCATTCCTCCAGTAAATTAGTATTGACTGTGTATCCACTCGGTGATTTCGGAGCATTTTAAGGAGCAAATCGATACAAAATGTAGTTATACATTGCATATGAGGCGAATCGCGAGAGAATCGACCACTCCGCGGCGGTAGGAATCAAGTTTAACCTAGCCGGAAACACATTTAGGAACAAGTACTTTGAATGATGCTCTTGCAAACTGCGTTGTCAGAAATCGGACGTCATCGTCGAGATTCAGAAGGCCAAATTTCACTTTTCGACTATCAAATCACGCTCACTTAATTGATCATAATTCGGTTTAAAATAAAGATAGAATTTCGTTCTTTTTTTCAAAGAAAGCTGCTACCATCATGCTTTACAACTTCATCTAGATGGCATCATTCCTGGTCTTCATCTTGGTGCAGGGCGTGATGTAAATTTGGAAATCGGAAAAAGAGCATGGGTTATCATGCTTAAGTTGTAGTACTTATATATCCGAGGTAAAAATCTGAATTTTGCATAAGAATGTTCAACATGTATTGCAGATCTGATTCCCAACTTTGTAGAGGGATTGGATGTCTTTCCTGCCCGCGGAGTTCGTTTTTCAGAGGCTAGGGTCGGAAAGCACATTGTTTACCCGTACGGGCGTGAGAGTGCAGACGACGAGAGCGCGTAAAAAAAGTGTTTTCCGACCTAGTTTACCTCCGAAAATGCTGTATCCATGATATCCAATCGCTCTGAAAAGATGGGAATCGGACCTTCAATACATTTTGAACATTCTTATGCGAAATTCAGATTTTTACCTGCATTTTCCACTTAGTTATAAATGTTCAAAAACTGCTCATGCAAAAAAAAGTAATTTTTTGGTGCTCTGAGGGCAAATATCGAGATATTGTTTTCATATTATCATGATCATCTGGACTCATGATGGTGATAATTTTAATGCCTTGAACCAGTCTCTAGCTTGACTAAGAGCCGAGATCTGAATTTTCGACCTCGATTTCACAGCAAGGTTGCAGCAAATGTGCGACCTCAATTTTTTTCTCTTGGTAGGCATCGGACATCTCTCCAACCTCAGAAAGTTTGGTGAGCTGAAAAAATCCATGTAAGAATAATGCCAATTTGAAAAAGCGCATTTTGATTGCGTCATCACTAGGCAATAATTATCGATCATCATGAGACTACACTACATTCACCGTAATCTACGATGAATTTGGTTTACCAAGGCTGGATATCAAAATTGTATCTTTTCTGCGGAGAAAATTATAGGGAATTGAAAAATTGCCCGAAAACTTTCCGACGCGACTGTAGTACCAAATTGGCCTTCTGAATCTCGACGATGACGTCCGATATCAAAATTCTGACAACGCAGTTTGAACGAGCATCATTCGAAGTACTTGATTCTAAATTTGTTGCCAAGTAGAGCAATGTTTTTTCCTACCGCCGCCCACCCCTCTCAAATGGTCGATTCTCTCGCGATTCGCCTCATATATGATTTTTTAATAAAAACTACAAATAAATAATAGCTCTGGTATTCCCTATTCCCTAAGGTCTCTTCGCTCTATCGGAACCAGATAAGTATAGTAAATCGTTAAAAATCTCACTCTCGATCAGATTCAGGAAAGTATGCATGCAAAACGAGTTGATCAAACTGGAAACATTCGAGGAATCCGATAGCTGGTTTGACGAGTGATAGATTGTGAAGAGAGGTCGGACACTTGCTCAATCCTTTCACCGATGCATTGTTTCAAGCAATCCGCCGCTATGTTGTCCTTCTTTCCATCCCTTAGCGCCACAGTGTAGCACTGCCTAGGTGGATCGCCGGGGAACCAAAATATAAATTGTTCCAGAGAAAAAAACCGGTATGTTTTCAATTTTTCACGGTTGTGGGACCTGTGAGATTCCTTCGCATCGATGAATGTCGAGATTTATTTTGCGACGGCGCACCAAACATTTGAAGCGGAGTTCGAAGAAGCGAGCAAACGTTTTCGAAATATGAATCTTGACGTGATTGCTATGAATTGCACTCTAAAATGCAATTTAATATATCTTTAACACGTGTATCACGAGTCAGTGGAGGAGTGCGGGAAAATTTTCAAAATTTTGATCTCGAATTTGATCATTATTATGATGGGGTAATACCCCGGAGTGATGATTTCGAAAAAATTAGGTGATAGGTCCCAGAGCCGCCTTTTAGGAATTTTCCGGTTTTGCAAACGGCTATACTGTATTTCAGCTCCCAGATGAGCTACAGAAGTGGTACAGGGCTCAAAATGTCCGGAAAAATATTTCCTGCAACTTTTATGTTGAAAACTTTTCACGGAAACAACAATTGAAAATACTACCGACAAGAAATCGATTTCAAAATCAAAAAAAAAAAATGTTTTCACCATCACGCCGGAAACTTTCAAAGGATTTTTATTCCATATAATAAAAGAATAATCACTCATTTGTGCAGGAAAAATATTGGCGAAGTAAATATCTTACCCCCAAAACCCGATATTCGGCCCGGAACATAGCGATGTGATACATTTTCAGAATTTATTCTCTCCATTGCGCCTGTTTAACTTATTAGCCATACATGATGGTGATTTTATATGTTTCTGGAATGAGATAGTTAGTTACTGCAGAAACCAAAATTCGACAAAGTTTGAAAAATCGATTTTCACAACCTCAATTTGTCCAAAGTTTGTGTATTTATAAGTTCGCACGTTGGCATATGCATCTGGGATGAATATGTTATGCTTATAGTAGATACCGACTAGAGTAGATATATAATAGAATCATTCGATCCAATGTTTCGAATCTCGTGTATTCTTCTCTCGAATATGCTACCACGAGAGAGTTAAAATTTATCAAATTTGTTTTTCGGCTAAAATTGTGTGGTTCCTCACCGTATTTGCGCATCTAAAATCAAAAATCGGATGCGTTTGTCAGATAACGTCGCCAAAACATATTTTTATCGGATAGAAAAAAATCATTGTTTTGTATTTTGAAATTTTTGATATGTTTATGAACGCATTTTTTTCCTTATTTCTTGTTGTATTATAACTAATTAAATATTTTTATGATGTTAGATGCGCAAATACGGTTAGGAATCACACAATTTTAACCGAAAAACAAATTTGATAAATTTTAACTCTCTCGTGGTAGCATATTCGAGTGAAGAATACACCAGATTCGAAACATTGGATCGAATGATTCTATTATATATCTACTCTAGTCGGTATCTACTATAAGCATAACATATTCATCCCAGATGCACATGCCAACGTGCGAACTTATAAATACACAAACTTTGGAAAAATTGAGGTTGTGAAAATCGATTTTTCGAACTTTGTCGAATTTTGGGTTTTTCTGCAGTAACTAACTTACCCATTCCAGAAACATATAAAATCACCATCATGTATGGCTAATAAGTTAAACAGGCGCAATGGAGAGAATAAATTCTGAAAATGTATCACATCGCTATGTTTCGGGCCGAATATCGGGTTTTGGGGGTAAGATATTTACTTCGCCAATATTTTTCCTGCACACATGAATGATTATTCTTGTATTATATGGAATAAAAATCCATTGAAAGTTTCCGGCGTGATGGTGAAAACAATTTTTTTCTGATTTTGAAATCGGTTTATCGTCCGTAGTATTTTCAGTTATTGTTCCCGTGAAAAGTTTTCAACACAAAAGTTGCGGGAAATAATTTTCCGAACATTTTGAGCCCTGTGTCACTTAAGTAGCTCATCTGAGAGCTAAAATACAGTATAGCCGGGTGCAAAACCGGAAAATTAGTAAAAGCCGGCTCTGGGACATATCACCTAAATTTTTCGAAATCATCACTCCGGGGTATTACCCCATCATAGTGCGGATCAAATTCGAGATTAAAATTTTGAAAATGTTCCCGAGGTATCGGAATTACATCCACTGACTCGTGATACACGTGTTAACGTAACAATTCACTTACTCTGGAGTCAAATTGCTGCTAGAACGTAAGATTAGCTCTGAGAATGTTTATCGCAGGCTGGGTGACGAAAAGGTCGACATTAATTCGCAGCGATCGACTGGTCTGCATTTGTATTGGGCGCTAGGTCGGATGAGAACTATGACGTCATGCAGCTTTTGATATGCCAAAGGCGACATGGCTTCATAGTTCTCATCAAATCTAGTGATTTGTGCAATTTAATTTACCGAACCAGATGTACAATGCAAGAAACGCAAAATGTTGGAAATACAGATGAAAGATTAAATATTAAGGCACTCACTAGTCGGATATCGAAGACTGATTCCGGCGCATATTCGAAGATCGACCACTGAATCTCCCTTGGCAATCGTTCGAGTGGAGAAATATAATTCAAATGCTTGCTTTCTGGGTCCACATGGGATGGAGAATGTTTGAGACAGGAGGTTAAATTTGCTCCCATGCCTAGAATGGCACAATATCAACACAAACAAAAGCAAGAGCTCGTGGAAAGTCAGAGTTTAGCGCGAAATACCACGCACACTTTCCCACACTTCCTATCGACTGACGAGTCAGTGTGTTTTCTGCACGTGTCCACATCTCCTGTCGTCGCAATGTTCCCTGATCAGCTAGGCGGTCAGGGAAACGGATAGAAACGCTAGAAGTATCCTCTCGCAAGTAAGACAGAGTAATAGATCACGACGAATGGAAATAGGCAGTTCTTGGCAGTCAGAAAGCAAATAGTGGAGCTTGGCGTAGAGAAAAATTCACGTCGAGGAACAAATGGTCAGGAAAAGCTAAAAAGACGCAACGTTTTTGAGCGCGATAATACACGTGCTTATTGGGCAAAGTTCACTTTCGTTTGCATCTCGATGACCGAGAGGCGAGATGTGGTGTGTTTTGTATAAATCAAAGATTAGATGGTTGCACATTTTTTCCCCGTACAAACATCGTCAAATATCCATTTTTGTACACTTTTAACAGCAAACAGCAGCAAACCGATTCATTCGGAAGACTTATTCGATTTTCCGTCAGATTTTCAACAAAAGAAATGCAAATTTAACGTGTAGCTCGTGCAAAGCCTCACACACGATCTCTTCATCGATCGAGAGATCGTGCTCTCTCGATCGATGAATCACACTGAAACGTCCTTCACAAACTAAAAAATGCGTGTGTGTGTGCATACAAAACAACATTGAATAAAAATAGGTATTACCTTTTACCGAGTAATCATTGTCAATATAGTCAAATTCGTCGGACCAAATTCGGAAGCCAAAGTGGTCGAATTGACAAGATGCCGAAAACGCAATCGGCTTGCCAATTGTGGGCAATTTCTGGAAATCAAAATCTAACCATCCGCAATTTTCGCAATTTGATGTTCAAATCTGATCGATTTTCGCAAAATCTGGGTAGAACCGATTTGATTTGTTTTTCGAATCTTTCATTTTCGTAAATTCGATTGCGAATATCTAGATGTTTTGAGTAATTGCAAGGGCCGAGTTCTGTGAATGTTGATAGACTGCCTACTGTACTTGAACATCAGCATATGACCAATGGACGTTCACTTTGATAATGATACTTTACATGCCCCTAAACATGCCACAATCCGAGTGTTGAAAATCAATTTTTTGCGAACCACTAAATCCGATCTCCTTTGAACATTTTTCGATGTATACTGTGTTGTACAAAATAAAACAGCATAATGCTGGCCGAAGTTCAACGTACAATGTAGAAGATTTCGATTATTTCCAATTCGTCTCCTCGGGACCTCACCTTTAACCGTGATTATCAAAAAATACGGTATAAAATTTTTCCTTCATATTTTTTTCTAAGACACTTGACAGATTGGTCTTTCATATTCCGCAATAAAAACCTCTGCGTTTCTACTGCGTGATAGGGAAAATATTTATTTTTAAATTCAAAATGTGGTTTTTCGATCCCAGAATTATGAGTTTTGGTCCAATCCGAAAGTTGTCAACAGTAAAGTTATTTGTCATATTTTTCCCGATTTTTTAAGACCTATGGCATATCTGTAGCTCTTCTGCGGACTGATATACAGTATAGCCGGTAGTAAAACGGGAAAATGTCTAAAAGCCGGATCTGGGACAAATAACTTGGTTCCCTCGTTTTCTTGTCCTTAGTACCTTCTACCATCAATATATGGCTAATTTTAAAAATCTTTGAAAAAAAATCGTTCACGAAGGGGCTTGTTTTGCTTCACTGACTCGTGATACATGTGTTATGGTGTTTTGACTTCAGTAATTTATATCTGAGCTCAAAAAGATTTTTCATTTGCCTTGGAATGACGATGCTGAATACATTCTGATACAACGGGCCCTGAAATGTACGTATCATTTCATGAGACAGCAACTAAAAGAATTCACCAACGCTGACGAGTCAGGCCTTACGAGCCATTGGAAGCCGCGACGCGGGCGCAAACGTTTTTCATGCATCCAAATGGTTACACTCGCTCCGGAAATGTTGAAAACAGGTTGAGAAGCGAAATTGTCGATCAGACATCGTAGTTTCCGACACCTCTACAAAGTGTCAACTAGAGTTCAACATTTAAGTCATGAAAGCTTAATTTGGCATATTTATTGATCCGATAATTTCATGTCGATTACATATATAAATGTGAATCACCTCACCAATCGTAGATCGAAAACCGATTCCGATGCATAGCCAAAGATCCTCCACACAACTTGTCGAGGCAATCGTTCGAAGGGAGAAAGATGATCATCATCTGTCTGTTGGATGTCTTCTGGTTCCGCAGCAGACGCGAAACGATGAAGGCAAGCCGATACGTTTGCACCCATACCTGGGATTGGTATTATGCAACAAAATAAAAGAAAAATAATTGATGATAATGGGGGAAGAAAACGAGCAAACATCGAGAAGCAAAGGGAGAAGAGGAGTGAAGGGAGGGATTGAACGAGAGAACAAAAAACGAGGAAACGATGAGCTGCACGTGCGCTGAGCTGTTCTTGGGCAATTTAGCGCACATGAGGCCTAATAGCGCAATTGAAGCTCCACGTGTCGGTCTCTCGTTCGTTGTTCACTTTTCGTTTCATTTTGTCCCTCAATGTCTGAGGATGTTTGAGGAATCGTCTGACTCTCTCCAAACCACACGCTCTCTCGTCGGCCAAAGTGAGCGTGAGAGTGCATGATATGGAGAGAGCGAGACCATTGCTCGGATGTTTGCTCGCTTCGTTCATCGCAATTTGTTCTCTAACCGTCTAGCTGTCCAGGGAACATGCTGACTCTAGTCGGTCGATAGGAGCGAGAGAGAGAGAGAATGAGGGATGGATAGAGGGAGAGGGAAAGATAAACGTGAGGAAAAGCGTGCATCTTTGAACAGCCACGTGAGCGCAACACGTGTTGGTGCTTTGAATTATCTCATTAAACCTCTCGCTTTTAATGTTCGTTATTAGTATTATCTATTCCATTGTCGCTCAACAGGTCGGGTCACACCAGAGTGCAGGTTATAAAGATATGATGGTTGTTCGGTTTCTGGCCAACCCCCCCCCCCCCTCCCTTATCTAGCCCACCCATTTCTAGGTATTCCTCCCTAATTTTCGGCCACTCAACGCCTCAATGATAAGTATGAATGGGAATTGGGTGGCCAGAAACCGAAGAAGCGCCGATATGATTACCCGAATTGCTAACTTTACTTCACATACTTTGGTGGTTCATGTTCAATGTCTACCTCTTTGATTTTGGTTTAATGTTTCAATGAGCTCTGGTTTTATTTGTTTTATTGCAGCACATAATTCCAGGATGGGCGCAAAATTGTCTTTTTGTATTCATCCCTCCCCAACTGATGAGAAATCAGAAAGGAACCGTTCTCCGTTCGAGCGATTACCCCAGGAAATTCAGTGGGCGATCTTTGAACATGCGACGGAATCAGTGTTCGATATCCGACTGGTGAGTTACTGCAGTAACTGAGAGATATTCTGAAATGGAAAGTGTTGGACAGCATTTCATAATTAGCCAGGTACAATAATTTACTAAACAATATATTTGGTATCGCTGGATTTAGCTGCCTGAAATTCAAATGGTATAGTTTTGAGTATTTGGTCGAAAGAGTGTTAAAAAATGAGAGGGTCAGTGCTTACATCTATTGCGCTGCAAAGGCTAATTGTGATTTGTCTGAATAAAACTTGCCGAATTGCGAATTATATTGCAGACAAGTCGATCGCTGCGAAACAATGTCGATTCTTTCGTCTGCCAGAAAGATTGTATTTATCGGAACTTATCTTGAGCCGGAGCGTTTGATCGATTCCAGCGTACGCGGCGTCTGGTTGTCAAAAGAGTCCAGGGTTTGTGAATCGATGGTTTTACCATTATTACGCGCAGTAGCGAGCCCCTGATACTCAGGTGAGTACTGTAGGTCCGAAGAGGAGGTCATTTGGTTGGGCTTTCGGGGGTAGAAGCATTGATGGGAAAGATTAGGCGTAAAGACCATCAGAGGTGAAATCGACAGTGGGAAGATATACGAAATTTACGGGGAGGCTGATCCATGATTTGGAAATCGTCGAGGCTTTGATCGCTTGAGCAAGAGTCGAACGACTTTGATCCCTTACAAAGCTCTGAAAGTACTCGAAGATGGTGAAAAGTTCTAAATGTTAGAACTTTTCACCAACTTCGAGTACTTTCAGAGCTTTGTAAGGGTTCGACTCTTGCTCAAGCGTTCAAAGCCTCGACGATTTCCAAATTATAGATCAACCTCCCCTTATGTGAAGCGATTTGGTGAGCTTAACAAGGCTCAGCAGAACGCGCGTATGTATTACGACGTACTTCCCTTGCAGTATTCAAACGAGTCGATGACGATCAAGATTAATGTTCCTGAAAAATATGCGAAACTTTTCGAACTGCGTTTCAAACTGCTAATGCCACCTCGTCAAAAACATTTGAAAATTCGTCGGTGCGAAGAAAATTCTCAGGTGTTTTCGCTGTTTTGTATCCCTGAATATCCATTAATGCAGTCAACTAACTGCTACTACTGGTATTTGCGGGGTTCAAAGGAGGACCAAGTTAAAGCGATTTTTATGAAACGATGCATCGGCAAAAGGATTGAGCAAGTCTCATTCGATTCGCTGCCTCCACAAACATACCTCGAATTTGCTATCGGATTTCTTGAATTCTTTCAATTTGAAAGACTGGTGGTTCATTCATATGTGTCCCATCATGTAAAAGGGTGAGATTAATTTACATGTTTGGGTTATTTGATTAGAGTTTGCAGAGAGTTGTTCTGCATAATGCTCAAAAAACTCCGAGTGGATAAAATTTCAATAAAATTTCTGAGCGATTTTCTGCCCCGGTCTTATAAAGGTTTCTACTTCCGCAGTTAGCAAATACTAAAATCACTGAAAATATTCGAAAATATTCACTATCGAAAAAACTCTGGTTAATGTATAGCATTTCAGAAACATTCCTTCTAAACTTGGCGTCGCTCTTTCGAGTGATTGAGATCTCCGACGTCCCTTCTCAAGGAATTGCTTCTTCGCAAATATTTTTCCATGATTTGGACGATTGGCCTGCCATAATTCTCGCAATGTTCTCAAGAAAAGTCGACACACTGCACATTAATGGTTTATGGGTACCATCGGACGATTTTATTGAGGAGTTGAAGCAGGTGGGGTTTCGAAATTTAAATATTTTTTCGAAATTTGAATACTGATTGTGTGTGCAAACTTCTCGACTAGTCTACTGCTGCGCACTGTGAGAGATATGCATATGTGTATTCGTTGTGTACTCTCAAGTACTGATCTCAAGCAATGGCGACTAGACTTTCAAAAACAACTATCCAAATATTTGTGTGCAAATCATCCTCTACACTTCTCATTCCATTCCCTCTCTAATCAACATAGCGTTGGATTTTCATTTAAAACAAGTATTTGGATAGTTGTTTTGAAAGTCTAATGGCGACATTTACCTGAATGATGCATTTATGTTTACAAAAATACTAAACGTAAAAACGTAAAACGTAAGCTGAGGCATCCACGCAAGGAATTTGCATTTCAGCGAATTTGCACACTAGATAAGAAGATATGGTTCTCAGCTATGTGCGTTCGACCTGTAAATACTATTCGACAGATGATCGGAATTTACTATGAATGTATGAACGATTTATGTGAATTATTGCGAAAAAAGTGAGAACGTTTAGACAATTGAACATTTGCAGATCGAAAATACCGACTTCGAATAGTTCATCACTCGAGGGAGCAGGAAATCGAAGAAATTTGCCATTTAAAATCAGATACATATCATCAAATTAGTGATACTATACTAATTACTTATTGATGTACCACCGCGAATTTTACCAGCGAATAACAATGTATCGAATCTTCTATGAAACCTTCATGCACCCGCGTACCATAGAACCTAGGCGGCGGATCTTCTTCCATAAAGATTTTTTTACTCCAATACAAGTATTTCACGTCAAAAAGTATATCGCAAGTCCCTAGAACTATAATAATGAATACAATTAGCATTACAATGGTGTTCCATCAGCAACATCCAACATGGTTTTCTAAACGCAAGGAGTGCAAATGTGCATGATAAATTGCGATTTATCGAAATATTAATTCCGGACGGAGTAAGTTATCCTGGCCAGAACCAAGCCACAGCCTTCTGAATCTTGTCGCCCATAACAGCCAGAATACCCGCGGTAGTTCTTCCGGCATTGCTTTTGTCGATGTTGACTGAAATGATGTGAATTGTCTCATCTATTGAAGTACATTTTCCTAGTCGTTGCGGCCACACTGCAATAGATATGTATCTTCCTAACTTATGTCGACAGAAATAAAACTTGTGTTTTTATTGAATAACTTAATGCGACATAAATTCACCGGGTCGGGATCTTATGAGCTGTCTGGCGAGTTTGCGGGCATCGAAACAGTTTTCCTATAACATATAATAAAATATGTTAATATTTCGAGAAATGGAAACGACTGATAAAGGATGGAACATCCTCCCCTTCCACAAATTGCATCACTGATTCTTGGCGGAATGAATGAAAAATTGAGACGGAGAGAATGGGAGTGGGGTGGCCAAAAATCCAAAGAGATCCAAAAGGCGTACGTCGTCCTCTTTCACAGGCACATTATAGATGTAGTCAGATAACTCCGTGTGACACTTGACTTTCTGGAATTGTACATTTATTTCTATTATATTATACTTATTATCGCTAATTACTAAATATTTGTGGTTAGATATTGATACATTTAGGGGGAACTTACAGTTTTCCTGACATGATTGAATATGTCGGGATCATCCTGCTGCTGGTTCACTGCGCAAGTGTCGAACTCGCGGTAGCATGCCTCGAGTTTGTCTGGAAATTCACTTTTGATATCTAGATCATTCAACTGTATTGTACAGTAAATTCGCAACAAGTCGATGCGACACATCTATGTACACGATTTAGACAACATCCTATACAAATCATATGAAAAAATAAGTATTGCGGCTGCAAAATATATTAATATATTGCGTTTAATAAAAATATTATTCATTTTGGATTTAAAACAAAATAATAACCTGCAACACGATTGCATCTCCAGAGAAGGCGCGCGGCTACTACCGGATAGGCGGACATGATGGCGCGACCGTGCTTGCTCTCGTCTGGAATATAATAATGCTGATCTTTGATTTTAGGTCTGTATATTGCCCAGCAGAGATAAAACTAGGAAAATCTAGAGAGATTTAGAGAGATAGAAGTTGAGATAGGCCCACCAAGCGCAGTGTACTGGCTGGTGATTCGACTTGTGATGTTGCTAGCGGCAGCTTTACAATCTTCCTGAAGATCAAAGATCAAAGTCCATATTTCTATCGTTATCCAATAGCCGTATATTATCAAGACCAACGTTTGCTCCACTTCTTCTATCCGTGAGCATTTGGAGGCAATCGTGCAGCGAGGAGTGGCAATCCTCGTAGGAGAACTCCTTTACAATGCATTTTTATTAAATTTAACACAAATTCAGCACCGTAACCTATGGTGGGGGTGCAAGTTAGTTGTGTAAAACCCAAAGCATACCAAGAACGGCCTCCCCGATGTGACCATGTCCATCCTCTTTCGGCGTGCGATGTGGTCTCTCAAAACGCTGCGGTAGGCAGAGTTGTGGCAGTGAACGGCGATTACTCAAAATCGATGTAATTAATTAGATATATTTTTTATTGTGTGTATATTCAATCGTTTAACACCATTTCACCATATTGCAAGGGGAAACTTCAGTGCAGTTTCTCATTCTTTAACACAGTTCGAAAGGACATTTTAGTTGTGGCAATGAACGGCGATTACTGTGATGTGATTTACATTTTAGGCCATTGTACTGTTATTATCGCGCAGAGATATGACAATGATCGGCAAAATTAAACGTTTGATTTTTTTCAGCAAAAATATGATCAATAGCTCACAAATTACTGCTTGTTCCAAGTACCTTTGGAATATTGGCAGGAGTCCACTAAAGTCTGCATTTCCAGCCCGAGCGGCTTCAGGTCTTGGAAATTCTTAAATCTCTTGTTATGATCGCCCGGTTTCGCTGAAATATTGAAGTTTTCGAAAACCGATCTGTTCGTCATCCACAATCTTTCAATTTCAAAAATTAGAGGTGGTGCACTGTATAAGTCATATACTGTATATGCACATGTTCAAATGCATTTTCGGAATAGTAGGTCACAGGTATCTTAATCCGTTTGTCTGATACGTAGGCAATCCGAAAATATTTCAAAATTACCCACAGAGGGAAACCCTACTTCGAAGTGCCATCATAACATCGGGGGGGGGGGGGGGTGACAACTGCAAAAACGACAACTGCACAACTCTTCGCCGTTCGTTTGCGAGAAGACCTTGGAACGTGAAAGTTGTATCATTGTCGTCAGTATGTGTTCCCCTACAATTATATGAGGCGAATCGCGAGAGAATCGACCATTTGAGGGGGGTCAGCGGCGGTAGGAATCAAGTTTGTCCTATCCCACTATAATTTTGGTTGTGAGTACTTTGAATGATGCTCTTCAAAACTGCGTCGTCAGAGTTTCGATATTTGACGTCATCGTCGAGATTCAGAAGGTCAAATATGGTGCTATCGCTTTTCGACAGTCAAATTGCGCTCACTTAAACGATCATAAATCCGTTCAAAGTGAAGATAGAGGGCCGTTCTTTTTTTCCAATGAAAGCTACCATCATGCGCTACAACTTTTATGTTGACGTCATCATTCCTGGACCTCACCCTGGTGAGGGGCGGTCGGGTGCACCAAAACTTTCGTAACTTTGGAGTTTTCATGCTTAAGTTGTAGAACATATATGTGCCTCATTCCTCGCAAAAAATGGTCATAATCGGGAGGTGGAAAAAAAAAGAGGCGCACTTTCGTGTTGGGACCCCAAAATGAGTTCCGGAATCAAATTCTTCCGAACCTTCAATGGCAATTGTTTGTGCTCAAAATCATCCAAAAACATCGAAAAGAACATATAAAATTGTTTCCACGCATATTGTAACACCTTCATTCCCCATACATGATCACATGACCCAAAATTTCAAAATCGATTTTTTCTCCCATATGAACTTGGAGGTGGGCCCTAATGCATAAAATGGGTTTCAAATAATGTAGAAATGTCCCTCTAAACTAGTCAGAGAGAGGGGGCATCTATAAATGTGAGTTTTCATATGATGAATTCAAGAAAAGGCGCAAAACTGTACAATAGGTCAAAGTGGTCATGGGGATCCGGCTTATGGCTAGAAATGTAGAGCATGATGAGCTGAACATTTCATCTGTTGAAAGTGAGTCTCTATCTCGTTGAACCGTGCTACAGATCTTGGAAGTTGGCCAGAAATAGGCTAGAATCCCTCGGGAGCGCGTGCTCTAACCGCCTGCCGCGCTCGCCGGCTGACCTCCCTCTCCCTCCCCTCTATTTAGCGCTCCCCTCGGCCCGTTTCCCGTCGTTTCTGGCCAACTTCCAAGATCTGTAGCTCGCTTCAACGAGAAGATAGAGACTCGCTTTCAACATATAAAATGTTTAACTCATCGTGCTCTACATTTCTAGCCATAAACGGGATCTCTAGGACTAGATGATGTTGAAAGAACACGAAATTTCTGCACTTCCAAAAATTCGATTTTCAAGGCTTCATTATGGCCAATTTCGAGCGCTTACAGCTCACGATTTAGCTTCCCCTGAAAATGATCTCAAATACTTCTCAATACATGTCACAATCATGAACACATTCTGGAACTATAGGATCTCCAACGTATTCTAGGCCCGTGATTTCCATCCTCGAACTTGAAGGATCGCGTTGTTATGAATTCAAAATAAACATATTTTGACTAAATGGTAATAGATCTCGGCTCTTTTCGATCATTAAAAATCATTTTATGAGCAGAAGGGATATAAAACACTGATAAGGCCAACATGGTGATCATTTAAATAGAACTGAAATTTGTGAACATTGAAATTTTGAATTTTTGAACACCCTTGAAAATGGCTGCAATTTTATCATTATTCATCTCTCTTGATCTTAAAATTATTTTTAGTGCTCGAAAAGAGCCGAGATATATTACCATTTAGTCAAAATATATTTATTTTGAATTCATAACAACGCGATCCTTCAAGTTCGAGGATGGAAATCACGGGCCTAGAATACGTTGGAGATCCTATAGTTCCAGAATGTGTTCATGATTGTGACATGTATTGAGAAGTATTTGAGATCATTTTCAGGGGAAGCTAAATCGTGAGCTGTAAGCGCTCGAAATTGGCCATAATGAAGCCTTGAAAATCGAATTTTTGGAAGTGCAGAAATTTCGTGTTCTTTCAACATCATCTAACTTATTTGATCGATAAATATTATAAATTGGCTGAACTGGTATTGAGTAAAGCTTCCATAATCCGCAATAAAATTCACTTTGTTTCATACTCCCCGAGATGGTATGATTTTATTTGTACTTGGAATTTCAGATTTTCTATCATATTTTCGGAACTTGGTGTCCTATGGTTTCACTTTCAACATGAAAGTTGTTCATCTGATTTTTCAGCATCTTTTGAGCCCAATTCCACATCTCGAACACATCTGGGAGCTTATATACGATAGAGCCGGATATAAAACCGGAAAATTCCTAAATGACGGTTCTGGGACCTGTGACCTAGAAATTTCAAGAAGTTGGCTCTAGTGTATGCTGCAACAATAATATGAACTAGAACAAAAAAATAAAAGTTTGAAATTGTTTCCGCATACCTCCAATGACTGGTGATGCCCGTGATATAAATCTTGTTGCTAGGTGATCATGAGTTTTACTCGTGATCACCTGGCAACAATAACTAGAACAAAAAATAAAAGTTGGAGATTGTTTCCGGGGGTTAGTTTTTCCCTCCACTGACTCATGATACCTGTGATATATGAGATACATCACGAGAGAATCACCTTCTCCGCGGCGGAAAACACAAAATCATCCTATCCAGATCTAAGCTTGGTGTAAGGCATTTCAAATGATGCTCTTTCAAACTGCGTAGTCAGAATTTTGATAACTGTCGTCATCTTCGAGATTCAGAAGGCCAAACATGGGACATTCACTTTTCAGAGGTCAAATCGAGCCCACTTAAATACTCATAATTCCGTTTGCAATAAAGATAGAGACTCGTTCTTTGCACAGAAAGAAAGTTGAAAACATTCTCTACAACTTTTATGTTGAGCATGTCATTCCCCGTGCTCGCCCCAGTGCAGGGTGGTCGGGTCCACCAAAAATGACCGAATTCTGGAAATCGGAAAAACTGCGCTGAAAAACTATGCGCGATTGATAGACCCTATGTGTGACTAACTACATGCCAAAAACTAGCCAAATTTAAGGGGGTAAAAAAAAGGGCGTGACTTTTTGTACGGCGACGTCAGAATGGGTCAAAAACCGAAACACTCCATTACCTCCAACTGGCAGCTATTGGCCTCAAATTGGTCCATAATCGTCCAAAACAACATTTAGAATTGTTTCCGACCTCAATACAGTACCTCTCCCTCCCCTCTATTTAGCGCTCGCCAGCATGCGTTTCCTATCGGTTTTAGCCGAGGGTCAGGCGGCGATAGCGCCAGACGGTTAGAGCGCGCGCTCTCGGGGGATTCTAGTCGATTTCTGACCATTTTCTAGGCCCTGTAGCGCGCTTCAGCGAAAAGATAGAGACTCACTTTCTTCAGATGAAATGTTCAGCTCATCGTGCACTACATTTCTAGCAATGACACGGGGCGCTAGCACTATGCAGACCCAAAGTACAGTTTTGCCCTTTTCCTTGGTTCCCTCAGGTGGAATTTCGTATTTCTAGGTGCGCCCTTTCTATGAATAGCTTAGAGGGACATTCCTACATTATTTGAAAGTGATTTAGCGCATATGCACCCAACTCTCAAGTCGAGAAGGGTCTGAAAATCGACTTTCAATTTTATGGTCTCGTAATTTTGACCCAATGGAAGTACTGTATTGAGGTCGGAAACAATTCTAAATGTTGTTTTGGATGATTATGGACCAATTTGAAGCCAATAGCTGCCAGTTGGAGGTAATGGAGTGTTTCGGTTTATGACCCATTCTGACGTCGCCGTACAAAAAGTCACGCCCTTTTTTTTACCCCCTTCAATTTGGCTAATTTTTGGCGTGAAGTTAGTCACACATAGGGTCTATCAATCGCGCATAGTTATTCAGCGCAGTTTTTCCGATTTCCAGAATTCGGTCATTTTTGGTGGACCCGACCACCCTGCACTGGGGCGTGCACGGGGAATGACATGCTCAACATAAAAGTTGTAGATGATGTTTTCAGCTTTCTTTTTCTGCAAAGAACGAGTCTCTATCTTTATTGCAAACGGAATTATGAGTATTTAAGTGGGCTCGATTTGACCTCTGAAAAGGGTATGTCCCATGTTTGGCCTTCTGAATCTCAAAGATGACGACAGTTATCAAAATTCTGACTACGCAGTTTGAAAGAGCATCATTTGAAATGCCTTACACCAAGCTTAGATCTGGATAGGATGATTTTGTGTTTTCCGCCGCGGAGAAGGTGATTCTCATATGTAATTGTAGGGGAGCACATACTGACGAAAATGATACAACTCCCAAGTTCCAAGGTCTTCTCGCAAACGAACGGCGAAGAGTTGTGCAGTTGTCGTTTTTGCAGTTGTCACCACCCCATAACATCATGACATACGAAATACAACGACTAATAGTATTAATGTAGGGAATTAATGTTTTCAAATTTACATTCATATATCATTAAAATATGGTGTACCGGCGTCAAAGGATGACTGTCCCAGCGAACTAGCAAGACCACAGGCTCCACTCACTATAGAATCACAATCGAAGTTCTTGGTGCGATCGGCGACGTCCTGAAGATCAAAGCTCGGCATTTTAACTTTTTTTAACTTGATACATTTCTGAAACATATCCCCTTCCCGGATTTGAGTCTGAAACTCAACAGTTCCTCTCCTGAATTGTGCGAGTAAATTAAAAACAATACTATTTCCACATTTATAAATATACGGACATCCAGGCAATTCTTCGTATAGCAGCGTTATGAAAGATAAATAACACAACAAATATCAAAATATTAAAACAAATTTTGAAATAAATTTTTTTTTAAAATAAAAAAAAAATTTAAAAAAAAAATATTAATAAACTCGCATCCAGGCAATTGCAGAACTTCTTATCGCAGTGGTCTCGAGTGTTCTCAGTGATCACGTGCATATCATAGCAGAAATCGTGTTCTTCGTGTTCAGCACAGGTTGGTGAAGCCGGAAGCAATACATTTATTGTTTTTACATTTATATTTGAATTTTTTGACAAAAAATGGAAATAGACAACAAATACCTTTCACATCATCATTGCAGCTTTCTACAGCGCTTTCGGCCCATTCCTTGAAATTGAAAACGGGAAAGTTCTCCGGTCCACACTCGAAAGGCTGCAATGAATCATTGTACCATAACATAAAATTATTCGAAAAAAATTTTAAAAAAATATTCGAAAATATTTGTATTTCGACATGCATCGATTATTGTCTTTTTGTATTAAAAAAATCGAAGTTCATACATATTAAAGTAATAAAACAGATATTGAAAATTCAGACCTCGCGTATATCCAATGCCGAAGTAGTGGCGAGCAGAAGAGAAAGGAAGAGCATCTGAAATGTGAAAGATCAAAGATCAAAATTCGAATGCCTGGAAAGGAGACTTCACAACAATTGACTAAGCTATTGTACAAGCACTAGTAATACGAACTTCAAAAATACGCCGAAATTAGGACGAAAATTGAGCGAAAATAGGGCAAAAATACGTGTGAAACTAACCATTGGTGAAGGGGTGGACCACTCCGGACGGAAGAGAGAGACGAGAGTGAACGGAGAAGGGCCATTTTGGAGCGGTCAATATCCAATCTGAGATGTAAATTGGCAATTTGATTTGAAGAAGAAGAGGATTAGTGTCACAAAGAACCATTATTTGTCGAACAACTTTATCACGAGTGAAACATAAACGAACTAGCATCGACCCTGCTGTTCAATGAACTTCACGTACATGTATAATAAAATGCGTTTTTGGTACTTCGTACAAAGTGATCTCTAGTTGTTTTGCAAAATTGAATTATTATTCGCAAACAAGACATTTTCTCACGTTTTCGTGTGTTTTGCACTTGTCAACTTCGATATGAATAACTTTTCCCGAAGATACAACAATCCCGCTCAGTGAACGCACTGTTTCGGGAGTTGCTCGATTATGTTTCGCTCGCTTTGCATTATAGCCATACGTTCCTTGAGGTAATTTCGATACAGTCTCTATGTTGAACACATTTGCGAAACGTCTATCACTCTCACACAACTTTCATCCAATCTCATATATTTTCGGTCCTTTCTTCTCCATTTTGCAGATATTTATAGCAGTTAAGAGACCATCCACGAGAAAACGGGGAGGGGTCACGGATGGTCAAATTATGAATAATTCCAATACTTTTTCCTGAAGTGTCCATCCAAAGTTAGGGTGGCAGGCACCAATAGCTAAGGTTCTAAGTCGATTTTGAAAAAGCTACAGTAACCCCTCATTTTTGGGGTCGACAAATTTTATATCTCAAATGTAAGAGATTTATACATTTTCTAATGTGTTTTCACTCGTAGATAACGAATTTCAAGCTGAAAATGTCACATGGTTCGATAGGAAAAAGATAGAGCCAAAAAATCGATTTTGTCGGCCTAAATTGGGATAAATCGTTACATAGACAATTTGGTTGATGAAACGGTTAGCTGGTTTTCACATTTTCTGATTCTACATGTCTTTTTGAGCAAACATGATTTTTTCAGAATTTTAAAAATGGCCTATTTCGACCAAATTGCAGCCCGAACTTGACGCCTTGGTGAAATTTCGCGAAAAAGTCTTGAAATGTTTGAATGTAGATTCCGTTTACAGCTTTCAATCACCTTCAAATTTCGTATATGAGTCGTTCTGAAGCAAATAAACATATTTCAATACAAAAATTGACACAATACACAAATATTAAAATTTCGATTTCTTCAGTCGAAATTTCGTCATAGCTTCATGTTCGGACCGATATTTGGCAAAGATAGGCCTTTTTGAAAACTCTGGAAAAACTCAGATAAACTCAAAAAGACATGTACATTATGAATGTGTGAAAAATCTGTCTCCCCATCACCAACTTCATATTTTTTCGTAACGATATATGCCGATTTTGGGCGAAAAATACAGTTTTTCGAGCAAAACTTTTTTAATTCGCATGTTTTGCAGTTTTAACCTTAAAATTCGTTTTCTACGTGTGAAAATACACCGGAAAATATATAAAGTTCGTACTTAAGAGAGATAATTTTTTTCGACCCTAAAAATTACCCTAAAAAGGCGAAAAAATCGGAATTCCATTTTTTTTTCTTTTTGACTATTTTTGTTATGAAATTTGTTTATGTGGTGCAGAATGACTCTTATGCAAAATTTGAAGGTGATTGAAAGCTGTAAACGGAATCTACATTGAAAAATTTCAGACTTTTTCGCTAAATTACACCAAAGCGTCAAGTTCGGGCTGCAATTTGGTCGAAATGGGCCATTTTTAAAATTCTGAAAAAAATTGTAAATGCTCAAAAAGACATGTAGAATCAGAAAATGTGAAAACCAGCTCCCCGTTTCATCAACCAAATTTTCTATGTAACGATTTATCCCAATTTGGGCCGACAAAATCGATGTTTTGGCTCTATCTTTTTCATATCGAACCATGTGACATTTTCACCTTGAAATTCGTTATCTACGAGTGAAAACACATCAGAAAATGTATAAATCTCTTACATTTGAGATATAAAATCCCCAAAATCCCAAAAATTTTCGACCCCAAAAATGAGTGGTTACTGTAGCTTTTCAAAATCGACTTAGCTATTGGTGCCTGCCACCCTAACTTTGGATGGACACTTCAGAAAAAAAATTCGGGAATTATTCATAATTTGACCATCCGTGACCCTTGCCCCATTGACCCGTTTTCTCGTGGATGGTCTCTTAATTAAATGCTTCTTAAGTTAGTATTAAAGAAGGTGTACCACGAATAAGATGTGAGAATGTAATGCATTATGATGAGCGTGTTAGGTAAAAATAATGTTTCCCCTCAGCCCGAACCAATCGTGATCATAGCGCAGTGGGTAACTCCTACGCGCCAAGCGCAATCTACGTGGGTTCGAATCGAGCAAGGTGCGATTCATTGTTGCTGTTTTTCTCATTAATTTTAAATACGCGCGCTTTCGCATGCGCTGAGGCCCGATCTTATCATTCTCATATCTCGAGATAGGGTCATCTGTGTCACTTCGGATGAAATGATTTATCATCGGATTTCTGTCCTCTACGACAACCACTATTTCACATGTACAATCTATTTTTCGTGTTACTCCTTCTTTAAATGATTCTTAAGTAACCAGTTAGAGTTCTTAGCGTAAATTGGTTATTGTACATTTGAATACACTCGAAATGACACCTAAGTGCTATACGGTCGCGTGGCAATAACGAACATTTCGATAAGCGCCCTGTCAAATACCAACTTTGGTTGTTCTCATTCCAGGAAAATACAAATATGGGTGCTTCCCTATCTTCCTGTATGTAGCGTTGTCCTCAACTTCTAGACGATCCGATTTTATCGAAATTAGAGATGCTGCCTCGCGAGTTGATGTGGATGATATTTGAATTCGCGGAGGAGTCAGTATTAGACCTCAGATTGGTAATTGCATTTTGATTTATTTTACAATGAAATATTATATATTTGGTGGGGTTCTAATCCATGATTATTTTCAGACTTCTCGAACACTCGGGTGTGAAGTACATGCGTACTCCTCCCAGCTGGATAATTCACTATTTGTAACTGATATTATTTTGAATAAACAGGTGCGTTAATAATGCACATTTCATGGAAATTATTATATACAACCAAAGATTCTAATAATAATTTGTGACGTTGTCGTCTCATGACGATTATAATATCGCTTGACGTGGTCTTTTTTTTATCTATTTGTAATTCATACTTGTAGTTATATTGGATCAAGATGAGCAAGACGATTGGACTAACGATCTACTTACGTGCATCCCGAGTCAGGCTATTCAAACTGCGCCTTAGAAATCGCAATTTGACTAAGCTCAAAATGAAACTCTCAAAGGAAAGCAATGATGAACATAGGGTGGGTCTCAATGTATTCTTCGAAATGTATGTATATATATCTACATTTGAATGAAAAACTGGTCAATTTTAGGATTATGATGTGAAGATTCGGATTAACAATAAACATGAGATTGACAATTTCATAGAACTTATTGGAAAGAGAATTGATCGTGCCGATATCCGATGTGAAGATCCGAAATTAGTGGCTGTATTTTCAAAAATTCTCGAGCGGTTTCAATTCATTACTTTGACTTTTCAATATACACCACTCACAGATGCATTTTGGTAAGTTTCGTGTGCTTCAGTAGGCACATGTAAAATCAAATATTTAGCGAAATCATTTTCAATATGATCAACACTCATGACGCCAAGCGCGTGACGCTACATGTGCTTTCGAACAGAAGGAGCAATCCTGGTAAGATTGATTTCCTTTTTGCTTGTCTTTTCTAATATCCATGGAACACCTTGATGGTAGGAAATAATACGATGACCGCACACATATTCAATAATACCCATTTTAGTCGGATTTCTTATGAAATTACCATCGATTCTTCGATATTTGTTCATTGAACAGTTTGACAATAATGTAATCAGAGGTGATAGCAATTATTTATTTGCTATTCACAACCGTCATTGGCCGTCAATATTCGTAGAGATGCTATCTGGAAACCTCAACGAATTGAACGTTAGAAATATGCATTCTCGGAAATTTCTTTCCAAAGATTCCATTGAGTCAATCAGATCGGTGAGAAATTGTATCATTCTGGTCGGTTCATAGAACACTAAACTGACCAAACTCAAACCCATTGCATATTTGTATTTTACTACAATCTACACGTATCACAGTTTAATGTATTTTCGTTTTGCAGAGCATTAATTATCTCAGGAGGGAATATGGAATGAGAAACAAAGTCTTGAAAATATATTAACTTGAATTAATAAAGTACATTACGAAAATCATATTGTAAACCCAACAAGTCATATTATTAGAATTATTATATTTTACAAATGAAATAGTTGTGTCAACTGCCGAACGTATTATCGCCCTCCGATCGTTTGAAAATAAAAAAAATTAACTAAAAATAATAATATTTCTGTCAAAACATATTTTCGCCTCTCGAACATTTGTTTAGTTAATTTAGAAGAAATATATTATATTACGCGTTGCAATCGGTATTCGATTTTCGACTGGCGAGTAAATATGAGCGTGTATGATAAGCTGAGTTGAATGTATTGTTCATTTTGTTTTTTTTTGTTAGTCGTGATGTGTCCAATACAATCCGATATAGATGAAGTGGTGTACTGCTCTATGGCGCGCCCTCCCATTCCATTCCACTCGTTCGATTCCCGATCGTGATACCATCTCCGCCCCACCAAGGCGCTCATATATATTGGGGACGGAAAATTGTTAGTCGTGACTAGATCACCCAGGTAAATAGGTCTGGCGAGAGGTGGGCGCTCCAGAATGAATCGGCTCAAATCATAATAAAAAATAACTTACTCCACTCCAAATTCCGAACAGTTTATTCCTGTAGATTGGAGTTAGAATGAGTAAGAGGATATACTGGGAGAATGAATATCACTACTTGTTCTCATGTAACAGCTACATTCCAACTTCCAACAACTTCCAGGTTGGATTCCAACTGCTCTCACCCGATCAGGTTCACTTGTTTCTGTGGGGGGTGACAAAACAGAAACCGACAAAACAGAAACAAATCACAGCTCATTCGGGATTCGATGTAGGGACTGGGGAGTTGTTGCATTGTTACCAGTATGCGCTCTACTACACCACCCTGTTTACATCCTCTGTCCATGTGATAATGAGTTTCACACCACCACCCATGTATAAGGGGTTCATGGTTCACATTTGAGTATTTGAATGGAAATTCATTGTTGGTTAACTCCAAACACCGTAAATAATCGATACGTATGATACAGAGCTACAGTAGATACTGGATCACCTGGATATTGATTGGTTACGGTACTTGGAATTTAAATACCCATGAATTTCCACTAAAATACTCAAATTTGGACCATGAACCCCTATACATTGGTGGTGGTGCGAAACTCATAATCACATGGACAGAGGAACTGAACAGGGTTATGTGGTAGAGTGCACACAGGTAACAATGCAACAACTCCCCAGTCCCTACATCGAATCCCGAAGGAGCTGTGATTTGTTTCTGTTTTGTCGGTTTCTGTTTTGTCACTCCCCCGTTTCTGTCCTTCCTTATTCGTTTGAAAATTACTAATTAAAGTCCGCTTCAATAACCCGAAAGAGTCCCCAAGCATTAGTGTGCATTGGTCATAATAGACTGTAATTGTCACCTAAGTGCTAAACGTCGGCGTGGGTGAGAATACCTAGGCATCATTTTTCACAACATAATCATATTAGGCCCGGGTAGGCTGCTGTCAAATTACACATCTCATCTCTCAAACCAGGAAAAAAAGAATGGGCGCTTCGATGTCCTCCTGCCTTGGTCAAAGTCCACAACCTCTTGATGTTCCGATCTTATCACCATTGGAAGTGCTGCCTCGCGAGTTGTTATGGATAATATTCGAATTTGCAGAAGAGTCAGTGTTTGCCCTTAGACTGGTAAGTTTCTAATTATTTTAAAGCCCTTTCGATCATGTTTTAATCAAAAGGCTTGATGTTACAGTCAGATAACCTAAATCTCAAGCTACGATTTTTTCAGACCTCTCGAACGCTCAGATATCAATTATCTGTTCATACTTGCCTGCTGAACAATTCGTTATTTTTTGCAGATATGATTTTATCTGAAAAGGTGGGCATCATTTTTTATTGATTTTCGTAGATTCAAAAAAATAGAGGGAAAAATCATCTGGTGTTACTCAAATGATAATAATAATAATAATAATTCTTTATCATGCGATATGATAAGATAATTAGGAGTAAATGTTACAGGCAACTTATAAGTATGATAATACGATGTCATATCTAGATGACAAAGGGGATGCGATCAATTACAAATGAAAGTGAATTAGAGATACGAGGAATAATCAATATTATGAATAGTTTTAACTCTGAGCGAGAACAAATCACTATTTCTAGAGATAACAATATTATTAGGTATACGATTCCACAGTGTTACAACTCTATTGGTGAGGAATGAGTGGTAGAGAGTGGATGTGGAGTGGTGTTTACGTAATTGGAAGAGGTTGTTTACCGCCAGTACATTATTATATAATTATTATATTAATGCGTTTGAAAATGTAAGCTGAATTCACATATGCTGAAACTTTGGATGGGACTCACCCTCTACATTCACAAGTCTAGACTCGGGCTTTTCAAATTGCGCATTCTCACTAGTACCCGGTCCAAAATTAAAATGAAACGAGATATTTCGAAAAGCAATAGCGAATACACGGTGAGAGTTGAACATTTCCATAATGATTATGATCAAATTACAGTGTTATACTGTGAAACTTCGCATTAAAAATGCGTGCGAAATGAATTATTTCAAATATCTGATTGGGAGCCGAATCGATCGTGTGGATATACGATGTAAAGATCCGAAAACCATATCTGTATTTTCAAAAATTCTTGAGCAATTTCATGTTGATACTCTGGCTTTCCAATTCAATCCACTCACAGATGCTTTTGCGTAAGTCTTTTTAGACTCAGAAGTTGCGATATTCAAAACATATTTAGCGAAATTATTCTTAACATGATTAAAACTCATGAATCCAAGAACGTGACGCTACACGTGACTTCGAACACACTGAGCAATCCAGGTCAGATTCACTAAAGACATTATATGATGCCTTCCAGCCAGCAGGTGGGCAACTCCCCACCCACTGGTCAGGATACTGGGTGACCATTGATCAGCCAACTTGTTAACCAGTGATTACCATTTATCTTGACAGGTGTGTGGGGAGTTGCCCACATATAGTAGGTGGAAGAAACCGAGTATGCTAGGGTTGGCTTCACTTGCATTGATATCCTGATAGGTGATAATGCACACTAGGGATGGCTTGGCAAGAAACGGTCTCTTCATACTACACACTCTCTCGCCGGTCTGATTGGTGAGAGAGTGTGTAGTTTGAAGAGAGTCATTTCTTGCGAAGCCATCCCTAATGCACACAGAATGAAGAGAGCCATTTCCCATGAAGCGTAATGAGATCATTGCTCACTCAATAAGAAATGTTCGAGAAATGAAAACACGGTCTCTTCATTCTACACACTCTCGCCATTCCACCGTTCGAAAGAGTGTGTAAAATGAAGAGACGGTGACCCACAGTACGAACTCTACTCAATAACGTACATATTATGTTTATAGTCGGATTTCTGCTAAAGCTGGCTTCCATTCTGCAATATCTATATATTGAACAGTATAAGAACAATGACATCAAGAATGATTTCAATTATTTCTTTGGAATTCACAACCGGCATTGGCCGTCAATTTTCTTGGAGATGCTTTCGGAAAATCTCGACGAATTGCGGATTAAAAATCTGCACTCTCCGAAATTTCTCTCCAAAGAGTCCGTTAATTCAATCAGATCGGTGAGGCATTTTCCATTAAAAAAATATTTTAATCGATTGTAATTGAAACCAGGTTGTATACTTTTTATTAAAATTTCAAAAATCTTGCAGAAGATGAAATATCTGGAGAGGGAAAATTGTAAGCGCAATAAAGTCTTGACAATGGAATGAACTAAATAATTCAAGTTAAATTCATTATTTGATCATATTGTAAACCCAATGATTCATTGTATTCGTATTATTGAACAAAAAATATTGTGTCGCTGATAAATGCATAATAAAACATTCTCAGAAACTGTTAAAAGTTGTCACCATTTTGCATTGCAATTGCGCACTTTCTTGAAGGAAGAAATACAACTTTTCAATTATGATCTAACAACGCGCACTTTCATAACAATGATTAAGTGATTTGCATGTTATGAATATCCAGTGAGGTTCTTAGGAGGCATGGTAAGATGCAACATCTTACTCCGTCTGGAATATTTTTTGTTGTTTTTTTGTTGAATGTCTATGAATGATGAATGTCTATGAATGATGTCTATGAAAAAATCTATGAATGATGAATGGCCACCGCGCCGATCTTCAAACATTGCAAGATTCAAACCAATTTTGAGGTTTGTTGTGGTATTTTTTAGGGTAAATTTAGATACGCAAAGCTGCTAAGTCAGTAGGTATTTAGAGGGCCTATAGCCGATCAGATAAAGCAAATAGAACACTAAACGACAGAGGCGATTAATGATTTAATGATTATTTATTAATTAGTTAATGACTCTTCAACAACCGTTTAGTGTCATCATGCACTTTCATTAGCTATATAATATTTAGCTATTATGTCTGCATTTCACCTAAGTGCTAAAAGTTGGCGTGGCTGAGAATACGCTAGACTAGATCGACCAATATGCTAACACAATTTGAAATTTTTAATCTAGGTATTCTTTCACATCATTAAGGGGAAATGGATACTTTCCCTATCTTCATGCATTTCTAGTTGATTTAAACAATAATCTATTTAAATACTCCCACGTTTTTATCAGGTAAAAATGGGCGCAGCAATATCTTCATGCATCTCGCGTTGTCCTTAAGCACATGATTTACCTATCCTATCGCAATTGGAAATGCTTCCTCGCGAGCTGTTGTGGATGATATTCGAATTTGCCGAGGAGTCAGCATTGGACCTCAGATTGGTAGGTTTCAAATTATTTGATGTTTTATTATTTTCATTAATGAGATACATTTCCGTTACAGTCGGAAGTGCTTGTGGTAAGTCACCAATTTTTCAGACCTCTCGAACACTCTCATATCAAGTATACTTTTATGCTTGTCAGATGTACAATTCGTTGTTTGTGACGGATATGATATTTGCAGAACAGCTTACCTCTGAAATATTGCTTAAGGAGAGTCAATACACAATTTAAGATGTCTTCGAGCAAAATATGTCTGACCTTATACATCCGAACGTCCAGAGACGGTCTTTTCAGAATGCGTGTTCGCACACATAAGAAATCTAAAATTACATTTAAACGTGACACTTATAAAAATAACAAATACACGGTGGGAGTTATATCATTATTCAATGAGTATGTTCATATTACAGTGTTATACTGTGAAGCTCCGTGATAAACATACACGTACTATCGAATATTTAAAACGTCTGATTGGAAACCGAATCGATCGGGTCGATATACGATGCGCACATGTGGAAACCGTTTCTTTCTTTTCACATTTTCTGGAAATATTTGATTTTGTAACACTAACGTTCCAAACTGACCAACTCCAAGACAAATTCGCGTAAGTTTGATGTTTCATGGATGCGTTTATTGTGCTAACAACGTTGCAGAGACCTTATTCTCAAAATGATTGCGTCTCATAACGCGAAAAAAGTGACGATGCACGTGTCCTCAAACGGAATGAGCAATCCAGGTAAGAGCACTGGCCATATAATGAGTATTATTAGATTCTACGTTATTTTTATAGTCGGATTTCTTCAAAAGTTGGCATCTGTTCTGCAATATCTGTATATTGAGCAGTGTAGGAACAATGCAGTCAGGAGTGATAAGAATTATTTCTTTGGGATACAAAACCGACATTGGCCGTCAATTTTCGTGGAGATGCTCTCGGAAAATCTCGACGAATTGCGAATTAAAAATCTATATTTTCCAACATTCCTTTCCAAAGATTCAGTTGATGCAATACAATTGGTAAGTTTTTTTTTAAAATTATGGTCAATTGAACGAATGACATCAAGTAATTACATTATACAATTTAATTTACTTGCAGTCTAGATGAAGTTTAATTTAATGTTATTTGCAGAATATAACATATCTCAGGAGGGAATATGGTATGAGCAAAAATCCTTGAGCATGCACTGACTAAAATCATGCAATTACGGAAATCGTATTACAAAAATAGTAATGCATATTACTAGGATTATTGAACAAATTGTCATTGCCTACTGCCTAATGAAACAGTCTTAGACTTTGTTTAATGTTTACTATTCCAATTGTATTAGGTTGTTGCATAAGTCTTGTCCGATTTTATCATTTACAAATTCCGGCTTCTACAGACATTCATGTGAGCTTTGGCAGCATGTGTCTTTTGTGATATATAGATGATGTAATACACTTTCTAGCGCACTATATTGTATCCCTGGCATTTCAATAATATGGACACGAAATTAGACGAAAGCAGTGCACTTGAACGTTCTCGTTTCGTATTTCTCCAGTCTCCTATTTCCTTAGGAACATACAAAGTGCAAACCCCATATCATTATCGTAGAGTGTGATGAATGTACATCATATCGAACCACTAATGGTAATCAGTACTTGAAAGGCATGGCTAAAAATTTAAGAAAATCTGGAAATGCGCTCAGATAGTTCTTTGCCAATGGATATGAACCCATGCCATTTTCATGCCGTACGATATAGATATATCTTTTGTTTTTAAAAGTGATCAATGTGTGGTGTTATTATCCCTAGTCAAGTAAAGTATTGAATCTAGTTTCATTCGACGTGATTATTCTTCCAGAAATTAGTGGTGAAAATTTGAATGCCGAATTTTGCACATTTGGCTAGTTTATGTCTCTCGCACAACTATAATGTTTGACATATTGTGGTAATCTGAACCAGCAACCCATAGTCTACAGTCACTTTTGTGAACATTATTTGAAAATCATTCATCGCTGAATGGAGATTTAATTTTCAAAGTATCTGAAATCACGAATTTTGTGATTTTTTCCGAAATTTCGTTTTCGGAATTTTTCAGTTTTCTGATAGAGACGAGCAACTACTCTCGAATTTTATGGGTATTTGTATAGCCCCTTTAGCGATGGTTAAAACTGACTTCCACTGAATTCAGTATCTCTTGTACTGGAGACAGTGCAATTCATTAACTGGACAACATTTCAGTGTCTACATTCACATTCACTGGGTTCTCATGTCGAATGCGCTAAATAAGCGAGCCCATTCAACCTAGTTTTAGAAAGTGTATTATCTATACTTTTAATTTAACATGGCGAAGAAGTATCGCTATCTGTTCCCATCAACTAGCACCGTGTCAAATAAAAAGTGTGAAGATATGCGATAGTGTGAACAGTTCAAGCTTTGTATTCTCGTAATGCATACACTTATGATTTAGATAAATAATATTGTTGGAATGTGCAAGCATATGCCTCTGTTATGCCATGAGGCCAGATAATGGCAAAAGCATACAAGCAAGATCGACCAAATAACTTAGAGGCTTCCAAATCGGACAAGACTTATGCAACAACCTAATAATTGCGCACTTCCTTGCATGAAATGGTACAATCTTTCAGGAAGTGATACAATTGTACAGTTATGATTTAACAAGCTTCACGGGAAATTGTGACGATTTGATAATATGCATGTTATGTCTGTATATGGAATGTGTTTTATTTGAGTAGTATGTGTGGCGTTATTTGTTTTGCGTTGAATCATATTGTGTCGACGACGGATAGACGACAACCTCGCTGGACTTCTAAAATTCCAAGATTCAGACAAAGTTAGGGATTCGTTATTGCATTTTTAGAATTAGGTCAGGTGCGTCAAACAAATGTTGAGCATATGAGGTATTTAGCCACTCCGAAAACACAAAAAAAAAACATGAAACACAACTTACTCCATTCCTTATTCCGAACAGAATCTTCCTGTAGATTGGTGTTAGAGTGAGTAAGAGAATCGAATGAGTAGGTGAATGCATGGAAGCGAGCAAGAAAAATATAGATAAGGGCACTGAAATAATTCAATTTTAGGGAGGGGGGTTGCAATTGCTCAAACGACAATTGCTCAACTCGTCGTCGTTCGCTTGCAATTTGGCGCAGCGACTTGGGAGTTGTTTCATTGTAACCAGTATGCGCTCCCATACATTTGCATATACTATTCGTGTTACCAGACGAACTTGAGTTCATGGAACACCTAAACCACGAACCCCTATACGTCGATTTGGTGTAAAACGCAATGTAACAAGACGAATATATGCAAATGTATGGGAGCGCATACTGGTTACAATGAAACAACTCCGAAGTCGCAGCGCCAAATTGCAACAGCGACGAGTTGAGCAATTGTCGTTTGAGGAATTGTCACCCCCCAATTTTAGATCCAAAAAATACAAAAGAAAATTCATAAAAATGTTAGCACGTCTAGAATCTTAGGGGGCTAGTCTATCAGAATAGGAAGGAATAGATGTACATGAATCTACTCGAGAACAGCGATAGAACAAAAGTCTACTGAACAGATGCTGTACTTTCTCTAGTTTGCGGATTCTACCGGATGATGAGGGAGACCAAACCGGGGAAGCATATTCTAGTACTGGGAGAATAAACGACTTGAAAGCAGTTATGTAAGGGGCAGTAATAGTACAAGCTATGCTACGAAAGAGGAGATAGACCAATGATGAGGCCTTATGACAAACAATTTGAATATGAGAGTCAAAATTCAAAAGAGGATCGATATGGACACCTAGATCGCGGATAGATTGAGAGGCTATAAGGTTGCAGGAAGATAGTGAGTAAGTGGTGCGGGGATTGTTTTTGCCTAGATGGAGCATGTTGCATTTCTTTTCTGCAACTTCTAACTGCCATGTTATGCAGTAGTCTATGAAGCTAGTAATACCAGATTGGAGTTGGGAGCGGGAATCAGAAGGGGAGAGGGGGTCGAAAGTAGTGAAGAGTTTGATATCATCAGCAAAGAGCCGACAAGTGATTTTAGGATAAGGAGAGAAAACCAGTGGGAGATCGAAAGTATAGAGCAAAAAGAGGAGAGGCCCGAGAACAGTGCCCTGCACCCCTGAGACGACTCGTCTCTCAGAAGAGAGTGAGCTCCCAATACGCACTCTGAAGACTCTATCGGAGAGATAGCCTGTAATCCAATTTAGCAAACATCCACGAATTCGTATCAGTTGCAATTTGTAAAGTAACTTGGGATGGGAGACTTTATCAAAAGCCTTAGCAAGATCAATGTATGCTACATCAATACAATAGTCACGATCAATGGAGTCACGCCAATTCTGAGTACAGTCCAATAACTGGGTAACGGTAGAACGCTTACTGAGGAAACCATGCTGTTCAGGAGGGATAATTTTATGGATGTTACACCAGCGAATAATTTTAGGCTTCAGAATCCGTTCCATAATTTTGGAAGGAATGGGAGTTAGACAAATTGGGCGATAATCAGAGACCGACGAAGGGGAGGAGGTTTTAGGTATTGGGACTACTATGGATGATTTCCATAGGGAAGGGATATCAGCGAGCATAATACTAAAATTGAAGATATGTGCGAGTGGAGTGGACAAGGATCGAAAACAATGCTTGAAAATAATAGAAGGGATGGAATCAGAGGGGAGAGTGCACGAAGAGGATACTTTTCTCAAAATAGAGGAAACGTCATGAGGAAGAACGAGCGATAAAGGAATGGATTGGGTAACGACAGGAGGGCGAGATGGAAGAGAACCATTGCCACGGGTGTGAACAGTGGTAAAATAATCAGCAAGTATTTCAGCCTTAAGCGAGTTAGTAGTCGCAACGGTACCATCTAGTGCAATGATTGAGGGAGTAGAAAGGCCTTTAGATTTGAAACGAGTGGAAACTTAGCGGTAGAAGGAGCGGCTATAATTACTGGCAAGCAATCGGTTTTCATAGCAACAAACATATTTGCGAATTTCCGAATCTAACTTTTGTGAAACAAGAGCAAACTGAGAATGGACCGGGCGGAGGTAAATCTTACTGAGGAGTGCACGTTTGTGAGCAAGGAGAGGCTTGATATGAGGAGGGTAATGGTCAGGGGTGAGAGAGATCTTCTTAAGAGGAACAAAGAGAGGAAAGAGATCAGTTACAAGGGCGACAAAGCGGTTATATAGATCAGAAATATCAATGAAATCAGAGAGCAATACCTCCCAGTTCAACCCGTGTAGTGCATTATCGAGGCCAGAAAAATCGGATTTACGGAAATCAAAAGTTTGCACTATAATAGGCTGCTCAACGGGAAATTGGAAATCAAAGATAATGGTGGAGTGATCGGATGATTTGAAAGGAGCGGATAGATAGCAATTTGTTACTGCGCCAGGAGGTGAAAGGATGATATCAAGGAAATGATTATTGAGGGAGGGGATCAATTGAGAGGTCGAACAAGAACGATGCCTGTGATGAAAGCACTCCAGGAGAGGACCAATCAATATGCAAATTTAGATCACCCAGCACAACCACTTGATGCTGTACGGAAACGAGAGAGGATATGAGATCGAAAAGTTGGGTGTTTTGAGCAGTGGTTGTGCAGGGAGGACGATAAATGAGAATGAAACGAGTGGGGACGAGGGTTGTGGGTGAATGCAAATCAATAGCCATAATGTCACTAGAGACGGAGGAAGGGATACTAGCTCGAGAACAAGGAATATGATCACGGATGAGGAGACAGACACCGCCCCCACGGCGAGGGCGATCAGAACGGAAGAGACGATATGGGAAAGATAGGATAATCTCAGAGTCTAATATCTTAGAAGAGAGCCACGTTTCAGTAACGAAGAGCAAGTCGGGCTTATCAATCGAGAGAATAGCGTGAAGATCGGGGAGCTTATTGCAAAGTGAACGAGAGTTAAAAAGAGAGCATTTTAAAGAATGTTGGTGGAAAAGAGGCGGAGGGATAGGAGTAATGAGAGGGGCGAGGGAGGGGAGGGAGGGAGCATTGGGAATGGAGAGGAGAGAGACATCGCGAGGGAGAGAAAGAGAGGGTGGAGGGGTCACAGTGTCAAAGGAGCGAGGCACAAAAAGGTCAGAATAGAGGGGTGGTGTACGACAAATCAGTTTCCCTGAGGGGGGAAGTGGAAGCGGACACGAGAACGAATGTCATCCCTGTGCCAAAGCTCATCGCGATAGTACACAAAGGGACAGTTTGAATCACTTGCCCGCATCGCCTTGAGGGAGTCTCGAAGGTACTTTCCTCTCTCTCTCTCTCCTCCTTGGTCTGCGACTTGCGAATGTATATGCCACTGTACTCCTTGCGGAGAACCGATGCGTTTTGAGTGCAGTGAGGAGGTGGGATCGAGAGGGAAGAACGACCTTGAGGAGACGGGGCTTCTCTCCCGCCATACCCATTCGGAACACCATCTGGGGCGTCGCTTCTACCTCGAGTACAGCCAACAGAAGTCCCACTGACTTGCTGTCGCTGGCCAATCTCTCGTCGAGAGACATCGAGGAATCGGCTTCGGGAAAACCCGAAATCACGAGGGAGCGCGCACGCAAATGGGCTTCGACGGGATCGGCAGAAGAGAGAGGAGCAGAGAGAGAGGGAGAGGGAGATGAGGATGAGGTGGAAGGGAGAGAGGAAGAGGGTTTGGGGAACAGAGAGGGAATGGGGTTGTGAGGATGGCTAGAGGAAGAGGAAGGGGAGATGGCAGAGGGACCGACACCGTTCTGTCCAGCGACATGCTCAAGAGCCTTCGCCATGCTATGTAGCAGTCCGGTGATGGCTTTCCACTTGGCCGCGTCAACACCAGAGGGAGCATCCTCCATAGCCAAAGCGAGAGCAGACACGCACATATTTTGGAACGTGCCGCCCTGCTTCTTAGCTGCGAGCGCTCCCTGAGGCAAGGACATGGTAGCGCCTCGTTTAGTCCCCAGAATTACCAAGGGAGAGAACAAGGATCGACAATAGGATGAAGAGAAAGGAATAAAGAAGCGAAAATACGGACTAGAGAGAGAGAGGGAGCTAGTCACACTCCCCAACGAGAGAAGGGAAGGGAGTGAGAGAAGGGAAGGGAGTGAGAGAAGGGAAGGGAGAGAGAAGGGAAGGGAGTGAGAGAAGGGAAGGGAGAGTAATCGTAGCATCGAACGTCATTTAGGGGAATTGTGGGCCATCGCAACTGCACGTCATTCACATCACAGAAATTGGATCAGCGAGTATATTTGACAGTGAAACACATTTTCATTCGTCAATTTTTTGATGAGTGTGCGGCGTAGAGGCGATAAATTGGCCATAAAATAATTCGTAGCAGAAAAACGACGAGGTCAATCGCCATACCCTGCATGCGACAAATGATCCCCAGAACAAGGCGCATCTTCTCATACAATTCACGTCGTTGGTTTTTGCCTTACATTCGAGAACCGATTTTTCCTATAATTAGCATAAATTTTAATATTCAAATTTAGTGTTGTCAGTGTCATGGTAAACCTATTTTGCCTCTGTAAAAATTAGAAGTTGATTCCTCAAACGGTTGCCGAGTTACGGACAGGAAAGCAGGTGCAGCCTACATGCAGCCTGGCTCTATCGATCGAGTTGGTTCAAAATGAAGGTGACCACGATGATCAGCACCATCGAGAACCCCTTTGAGCAAGTTTTCGAAAAATCAGTGTGCCAGGCCTTGCTCGATTATTACGCGACCGCCGTCATATGAACAACGTTACTAGATAGGAAATGAACACATGATAAATACGGACACCAGCTTCTTAAAGTTCCGGGTTGTTTGTTAGATGCTCCAATGGCACAGTGGTTATTATCTATCTCTTCTCGGGGGAGGTGTTGAATACTGAGAATTTGTATTTGCATTCTGCCACAAAACAACATACCTGATACGTTTGTAATACATGGAGGCGATGTACATAATAAAGGAATGAGGCGAGAGAGTGAGACGGCACTGTGATGGTTGGTCGATGGACAACATGCATGAGATGAATACGGACACCAGCTCCGAGATGTTTTGTTAGATGCTCCAGCGACACAGTCGTCGTTATCTATTCTCGATCGATGAAATGAATACTGTGAATTTGGAGCTGTTTTCTGTCACAAAGGATCGTTCAGGTTTCATATAATGCAACTTGATGATGTGTTAGACGGCATGCATTCCCACAGGGGATACAATTGTTATCCATTTGCATTCCCTGTGGGCACGTTAATGAACACGAGCTTTTTTTGCCAATCTGTGGCAACACATCGTCCATTTCAGAAGAAACATGTGGTAGATTCAAATTACGGATGGCTTAACAAGAAATGCATCTCTTCAATATACGTACTCCCGCGTTGGTCGGGAGCGAGCATTGAATGAAGATAGCCATTCCACGAGAAATATATGAAATTATCCAAATACTATATTTAGTACGTATATCGTACGACTCTCTTCAAAACATGCTAGCGTTCTTCTCAAGTAATATTATTTACAATGCATCTTATTTCAAGGTCTCACCTAAGTGATGAAAGTGGGAGTGACCGAGAATTCACAAGAGTCTCAGAGAACATATCTCACAATACGTTATAATAAACTGTGTCCGACTTCATTTCGTTTTTGAATCCGAAAATGTGATGGATCGCCTCTGGGGCGCACACATATCGTGCATCGAGATGGGCGCGGATCTCATCGACGATGATTCCGTCTCCGTCTCTCTGTCCGGTACGGAAGAGGCTGAGATAAGCGCGATCGGGTCCTTTGTAGACATACTTGAAGAGATACTTCACTGCTTCGATGAACGCGCAGATTTCGACGTTGGCATGCGCATTGTACATCAGCAGGAAGTAAACATTGTAGGGCACAATGTGCCGGTTGTCGAGATTGTGCCCTCCGTACTCGACGACCCTCCCGTCATCCCTCCTACGGTACTGGGGGTATCCGTCGACGTCGAGATTTGTACTGTCCCGGAACTCTTTGGGGAAGTGTTTGGAGCATTGTCCATCTCTCAATGAATCTGGATTGAGTGCACCGCAAGGTCGATGGAGCATGTTCGCGGTGACGATGTGGTACAGCTCCGGATCCGTCTCGGGGTTCGGGATCTCCGCTTGGACTAACCTGTCGACGTCCTCGGGAGTGCGCGGCTTAGTGTCCTCACTCATGATGAGTAGAATGTGAACATGAGGGAGGCCTCTCTTCTGCCATTCGAACACTCCGATGTAGGCTACGACGCGACCGAGCTTGTTACGATGGAGCAGATCATCGAACACTCTGTCGACCTGAGACACGCAAATTAGGATAGTCAATTGAGAAGAAGCAGCGAACATTGAACTAACCTTTAGTTTGAAGACCCTTGCGATGAGATCAGGTCGATCAGAAGCAGTCTGACCGGGTTCGAGATTCTCAGTGATCTCCTTCCACGCTGGGTTGCACGTGAAGGTAAAGAAGATATCCGGCTTGCCGTACTTGGAGACGATCGCCATCGCGTCTTGGAAATCCAGGGTCATGGCTCGAGGACTACCCGGATGAGTCGAAGGGAGGATGGTCCTCTTTCCCGGAACATCTGAATCTCCGGCAAGGTAGTCCTGAAATGTCAAAGCATGCAAATCAAACACCGAGAACTCCTTTTTGAAATTCCTTTTTGAAAAATATTTTCATTTTTGTCACCTGTACAGCCCTGTAGGAGGCGCTCCGAAGCTGGTTTTGATTGGAGCGGAAATAGTTGAGTCGATTCTGTTCGATCTAAAATTCATGGAAAGTTAAAATTATAGAGGTTGTAAAGTGAATTCCATGCGACGAAGTACTCACCTTGACCCAGGAGTCAACAGCGAACTGCTGGAAGAGGGCTTTTCCATGGTGGATGGGGTTGAATTTCCCTTCCCGGACCATCAGTAGGTAGCTGTAATACTCCTTCTGAGTGATGCGAGTCCTCTTCCTGTCCGATGGCTTCTTCTCCAGTCCTGGGTGCCACCCGTCCTTTCCCGTGGGGAAGAACACGGGATATGTGAGGGGATCGCAGATCTTGTCGATATCCCGAATCGTTGTGAGTCCTCCCCCTCGGGGATGTACTGCCAGAGATCGAGTGGCGGGTACATCATCGTCTTCACCCACGTAGACAACGGCCACTTCGTTTGCTTGAGGCACGTTGTACCTACGGGGATCCTTTGACGTAGTGGGATCAAAGATCATTCGGACGGGGGCGGCAGGTCGGCCTTCTTCGGCTGCATCTCTCTCCTCTTTCTCCTCCACCTCAGCCAGCATTTTGTATGCTTGGGCAAAGGGATTGACCCTCGAGATCATGCTGCTGAGATCGGCCATCACTTGAGGATCACAGCTCACATTGGCAGGATTGCCCAGTCTCTCGCTGGCTGCTTAGGCGGTATCCAGAATGTAGATCTGACCGTAAGATGGTCTTTGGCCAGGTTCTGGATGGAGGGGACCGGCCAGATGGTACACCTGCGCGTGAATACGGAAGCAGTATGGGCCGCGCCCCCCTCGGGATATCGAGTTGTGCGCCCATGGATGCCATTGAGAGGGCAGAGTTAAACTGCCGAATGAACTTCTGGAAATTCTTGGCATCTGAGGAATCGTCGAGGAGGAGAGAGCGGATTTCAGCAGGAAAATCAGCGAACTTGTCCTCAATTGTGGTCGCCAACGTAAAATTACAGCACAGATTGATTTTATCTGTACTGCCGCTCACTTCTCCTGCAGAGAGGTTACGGTAGAATAACGGGATATGACTGTTTTCGGTATCTAATTTACACACGTTATCATTTTTATCTCGATTGGCGAGCATGCATAACGGAGACAACCTTTTCATAGCCCTTTTGGAATGTTCTGTAGTTTCTGATCAATTTATGTAACGCTCTCTCCATCTTCACTATCTCGCTTTTTCTGACAGACGAAAGGTAATGCGGCCAAATGGAATAACGGTAATATTTAACTTGGCGTACCTGTGAAGAAGCGGGCGCCGCAGTGGCTGCACGTGATGTCCATTGCGCCGAGGTAGTTCGGATCGGTCGCCTGTCTTTCCCTCTCCTAATTTCTGCTCACTCTCATCCTATCTCGATCCCCAGACCTCCTTCGCTCACTAACTTCCTCGTCCTTTTCAATCATCCTCTCCCTCTTCCTCTCTCGATCTTCCTTCCTTCTCTCTTCTCGATCATCATCTTCTTCGTCTTACCTACTGATCCTCTTCCGTTGTCTATCCTCGTCGCTGATCTCTTCTCTCTCCTCTTGACTCATCGAAGCTCTTCTCTGTCTATGTCTCTCTCGATCAGCAGCGAGTCTCGTGTCTTTTTCCTGTGGAGTTTCGCTTGCACGTGAGACCCGTTTTCTTTCCGCATCGGCGATGTTTCTAAATATTCATTAGTCGGTATATGGTTAGATTACAGTAAATGCTCGTTTTCTGACCGGGAATAGTGCACGCAGAATGAATAGAGTCAATGCATGACCATAGAAAGTTCAAGAACTTTACAGAATTTCGAAAGTATTTCAAACGAATTCACTCAATATTCTAAAATCACTCACCTCGTCCGCGAGCGAGTCCTCCCTGCGATTGGCCCCTGTGATGTCGATGTAGAGGGCGGAGGTTCAGGCGGAGGGTCGATGGGCGGAGGGTCGGTGCGCGAAGTGGACGGGTGCATGATTGGTTGTAGACAATTGAGTTGTAGTTCTGATCTGAGCTCTCCTTATATAGGGGACTTTCGAAAACTTTCGAAACTCCTCAGGTTGGGGGGAGGGTTGCGAAACTCCACAGGGTGAGACTTTCGAAAAATTTCGAAACTTCACGGGTTGAGGGGAGACTTTCGAAAACTTTCGAAACTCCATAGGGTGAGGGAAAATCATGAATATGACCCACGGAATAATAGGTGGCCCATGGTTAATTATCGATTGCATACGGTAGTTGACTCAATGCTAATTATTGATTGGCATACGGTAATTGAAAGATCAAAGATCAAAATCATAAATCTGACCCACGGAATAATAGGTGACCAATGGCTAATTATCGACTGGCATACGGTAATTGACTCAATGCTAATTATTGATTGGCATACGATAATTGAAAGATCAAAGATCAAAATCATAAATCTGACCCGCGGAATAATAGGTGACCCATGGCTAATTATCGATTGGTGTACTGTAGGTACCCAATGCTAATTATTGATTGGCATACGATAATTGAAAGATCAAAGATCAAAATCATAAATCTGACCCACGGAATAATAGGTGATCCATGGCTAATTATCGATTGGTGTACTGTAGGTACGCAATGCTAATTATTGATTGGCATACGATAATTGAAAGATCAAAGATCAAAATCATAAATCTGACCAGCGGATTAATAGGTGACCCATGGCTAATTATCGATTGGTGTACTGTAGGTACCCAATGCTAATTATTGATTGGCATACAGTAATTGAAAGATCAAAGATCAAAATCATAAATCTGACCCACGGAATAATAGGTGACCCATGGCTAATTATCGATTGGCATACGGTAGTTGACCCAATGCTAATTATTGATTGGCATACGGCAATTGAAAGATCAAAGATCAAAATCATAAATCTGACCCGCGGAATAATAGGTGACCCATGGCTAATTATCGATTGGTGTACTGTAGGTACCCAATGCTAATTATTGATTGGCATACAGTAATTGAAAGATCAAAGATCAAAATCATAAATCTGACCCACGGAATAATAGGTGACCCATGGCTAATTATCGATTGGTGTACTGTAGGTACCCAATGCTAATTATTGATTGGCATACAGTAATTGAAAGATCAAAGATCAAAATCATAAATCTGACCCACGGAATAATAGGTGACCCATGGCTAATTATCGATTGGCATACGGTAGTTGACCCAATGTTAATTATTGATTGGTATACGGTAGTGGTCCGATTCCCTGCTAAGATCACCCATCCCTCCCCTCCCTATTTCGCAATCCGGACAGACGGACAGACGGACAGACGCACACAGCGCTTTATATATAGGTATGGATGTTTGCCAAATACCAAGTTTTCATCAATATTCAATAGGTAAACAATATGCAAATGTAAATAGTTTATCCAAGTTTTGGGGTACAGCAATTGACAGTGAGCTTAGTAGGCTGTGCTGTACAGAATCAACTCCAAGAAGAGTGATTTCATATGAGTTCAAACCAATACATACCTTTTTTAGTTGGATTTCTACTCCAGCTTGCTTCTCAACGTCGCTATCTCTATATCGAGCAGGCTGACAACGACCCGATGAGGAACGAGAGAAATGTTTTCTTTGGACTGCGGAACTTCGAGTGGAGACCAATTCTTATCAAAATGATGTCATCAAATCTCGATGAATTGCATATTAAAAATATGTATTTTCCTAATTTTCTATCAACGAAGTGCCTGTATTCAATCAGAACGGTAAGATCATTTGTGATATCTCCCTTTTTTAAAATAGTCTGATAAAGAAAACAAACATGTTCAGAGCGTAAACATTCTAAGGACGACTGATGGCATTCCCAACAAACACTTTGTAATGCGATGATTTCAACGGATATTTTGCACATAATTACATTTAAAAAGGTGAATCGTTGCTTTATTTGATGTATACACACACTCTAACAGAATAACCATCGAAAAAAAACAATTATCACGTTCTTGAGTCAGCTCCATTAGAGCCGAACAATACAAATTGACACTTACCATCGTTATCAGTATGGAAATGGTTGTGCCAACGTTTGTCTAAGACTTGGGAATACTGTCATATCTTCCGTAATATGCGCACAATTAAATGCCAAACATTTCTCGCATTTATGAATATATATATCACATGTTGAGTCCACTATTGGTTTACCCCAATTATACTGTTTTCCAACATCATCATGACCTATCCCCACGCATTTTCGAAATCTCATATCTCAGTTGCACTCACTGAAATCTAAGTATGGAGGACGATACGTGATCAAAATAAGGAAGCTCGGTGCAAATTTCGCGAAATTATGTTTAAAATTGCCAAGTTCTCTCTAGCAAGGTAGGACTTAGCCACACATCTAATCATCCCACTCTTCTCCCTTCCCACTAGAAGACTAGTACTCTCGTCGTCTGCACCTCACAGCACCTGTGTACTAACAGCTCAGTTCAGTGCAGTATCTACGCGAAAACGCGTTCTCTGTAATTGTGCCGACTTCATTACCCGCTGTCTGTAATAGTGTATCTGCAATAGTTCCGACTTCATGACGTTTTGTCTGTAATAGTGCCTCTCAATTAGTGCCGACATTTCAACGATCGTCCGAAGCTCAAAATTTAAGACTATACTTAATAAGGACAATCAATCCTTCTACCGTGAGTTGTAGCAAACATCTCAATGTTGGGTTGTAGTGGGATTTCAGAACATAGCCTGTGAAATTGACGGTTTTGCGCATATCCCCACTATGAGCGCAGACATCCACAGATGGTCTCAGCAGATAAGAAAGACGTAGAAGTTCTTAGGTTTCGTTCTAAAACACCAACCTACCCTCGCGGCCATTCCTTGTTAGAAAGAAATTGAGCCACGCATCTGTCACTCCAATTGTTGAGCGCCTCGCAGTCTTTGCTCTGCATTACACCTGTATTCGGTGAAAGGTGCAATGTGGGTGCTGTAATGTCATTTATAGAGGCAGTTGTAATGTCACTGGCCATCAGTGGATGCAAGGTTTTCGCTGCGGACTCATGAATGTCATCGGTACAGGTCTTTCCGCCTTTGATATATCAAAGGCGGCATGACGTCATAGTTCTCATCCGACCTAGTGCCGGTCATCAGGATCTCCCGTGCGCTTTTTCGCTTTTGCTATATGCCGCACGCGCCATGCGCTCATATTTTGCCCGCCTTGCAGCATCTCTCAGCCTTAATTAATTAATACACACATTAATTACTTGCTAATTACGCGACCTTCAGTATACCTGCTCTTCCACCTCGTAGCAACTCGCCACTCGCCAGTGGTCGAGCTTTCCCTGCGGACTCACGAGGCGGTCCGGATGCATTTACAGCGCTCGCCATTCTCCTCGCGATTCCCGCAATGAGAATCGTAGTGAAGTGTGCTAAGCGAATATCAACACGATACTCGACACTGCTCGGCCTGCTCGTCGGGAGTGTGTCTGTGCATATTTATGATATTTATTTTTAGAAATAACGCGAAATCACGGTCCCAGGAAACCCATTTATGTGTATATTATAAAGCCGATGCATACACAGAGTGTCATTCAGATTCAGAATGATGCTGATGTTCAATTAAGAAAAAATGCTAGGGAATGTTCACGATATTGAACTATCGAAAAACAAACATAGTCATGAATCGGACAGTTATCCTTTTGGAATTTTTTTGCGCAGATATGTTTCATGGAATCTAAATAGTTATTGAGCGTTTCCTCACTTGCGTAACTGAAACGTACCCGAACATTCAATAATTATTTGCGCGCTCAAAAAAGAGGAACCCTAAAGTAGTGGCCGATTATATTACAGATAATTGGAGTATTGAGCGATATCATGCTTCAACTTATTTGGGATCCATTGGGGCTTCTGCCTACAATTTGTATTATGAGGTAAGTGAATTGATTATTCCCAAAATTTCAAAACAAATTCTTCAGAGAATCTCCCACGTTACCAATCCCTGGATCTCCGAGTTTATATCAAGTTTGTTTTTTTTTCAAAAATAAATTGTTCAAGTGGTATTTTAGCCAGGTCAGGAAAAGCTCAAGGATCACGCGGACATTTATAACATTAGAATACAATAGCTTCGAAATTTCAATTTCGTCTGAAAAAAATTCAATATCGTCCTATCCCGTTTTGATGTGTGATTCTGAATGAATTTACTTTGGTTTTTTTAAAAGTGTTTCTGAAATAAACTCGCATGGTAACACGCGTATCACGAGTCAGTGGAGGAGTGCGGGAACATTTTGCACTTTTTAATCTCGAATTAGCCCCTTATTATGTTCTAGTAATACCCTGGAGTAGTGAATTCGAAAAATATAGGTGACAGGTCCCAGAGCCGGCTTTTAGGAATTTTCCCGTTGTGTGCCTGGCTCCACTGTATTTTAGCTCCCAGTGCTGCTACAGAGCTCATATTGAGCTCAAAATGAGCGGAAAATTATTCTGAACAAGTGTGAAAAAATTTACAGATTATGAATTTTGAGAGGGTTGTTTCTCAAATATTTTCGCTATTCTCGAGGTCCACTAAACCTTGTATGTAGCTATTGTATATATATGTATGATAAATAATCTTGTCTTTGAGATGTGTAAAAATGCGATAAATCTAGATCGAAAAAATCGAGTTTTTAAACTTTTCAAAACTTTGAATTTTTCAATGCCAAATTTATCAGAACATTGAGAAAACTAATAAATCACACCGAGTTCTTATTGAATGTGAAGTTAGGGTTCACTAGACTGAATTTGTTATCATGCTACGCCAATTTGATATCTTTGACGCGAAATATCGAAACAACCCCCCCCTCGATTTTTGATTTTATATTTTTCTTAGATGTATGAAGACATCTTCTTTCTTTTTATGCAATACAAATCCGCTGTATGTTTCCTGCGTGATGGAGAAAACATATTTGAAAGTTTCGGATTCAAAATTTTTAGTCATATATTTTTAACTTGCCATTATTTCGAAAAGTTCTCAACATAAAAGTTGTTCAGAATAATTTTCCACTCATTTTGAGCCCAATATGAGCTCAGTAGCAGCACTGGGAGCTGAAATACAGTGGAGCCAGGCACAAAACCGGAAAATTCCTAAAAGCCGGCTCCGGGACTTGTCACCTACATTTTTCGAATTCACTACTCCAGGGTATTACTACAACATAATAATGGGCTAATTCGAGATTAAAAATTTCAAAATTTTCCCGAGGTCTGAATTACATCCATTGATACACGTGGTAAATTGAAATTTGTTTCGCGAAAACTTAAAGTATATAAAGTTATGTTTTGTGAATACCTCTAATTTTCTAGATGTTGCTTTTGCTCCTCATTTAAATTATATCCTTTAAATTTCGCATCGTATGTTCGGTGTATCTCGCCTCTCACGAGATATTCGAACTGACTGTGTGCAAAGGCCATTTTTTGGCGTTCGGGTTTTCAACGGTTTTGCGCTTCCCTGGGTCCGACTAAGACTCTCGGAAAAGTCTTCACGACTTTGAATTGCTACATCGGTCACCGTCTCATCACATAGTTTATTGATAGCTTATCACCCTTCAAAATTGGGCTACGTCGCTAAATTTCCGTCCCACCAGCTAACTGTTATGATATATCTGCCTACATCGTTTGTTGGTCATCCATATCTTATCGAATTGATTCGCTTGATTCAAAGCATATAACCTCGAAAACTGTTCGAGTGTGGACCTTTTTAGAGGGTGGGCACTTCTTCTTGAGACATATTCATTAAGGGGTTTATGCTCGCATAACTAGGATGCTAACTTAATTTCTCGTGTAAAAAAAAGTCACTTGATTTGATATTGATTTTCACCCTATTTTATCCATATTGATCCGTCGCGTCGCGCAATTGCAAGTGAAGAATAACTAAATCACTGGCATTTTTCTGCTCGTAATGGAAATTAGGAGTTTATTAAGTTAAGTTTCACTTCCAATTGAGCGACGTGCCCTAAGGAAAGGGATACAATGTGGTGGTGAAAATCAATTTAAAATCAAGTGAAATCGTTTTTACATGCGAAACTAAGTTGGCCCCCTATGCGAGCATAAACCCCTACATCGAAACTTTTCGAGAAGACGCATCTTCCCTATAAAAACTGAAATCCGCATTATAGTTCTCTTATTGGAATCGCACAGCAAGTCAACTCAGAAAAAAAGGTTCATTTGCGTGGCAGAACGATTTTTGGATCGAACTCGCCGTTTCACTATGACCAATTATCGCCCCCAGAGTCGGTAGGTTCCTCCCAAATGTTTTCCCCCTTTTTTTTCATTCCTCCCAAATGTCGAAAAAGAGAGCTGTTGAAGTTATCCACATTGCGAATCATCTAAATTCGTTACTTTCCGAGTTAATCCGGAAATGAGATCTTCATCGATCCCTGAAACGTAATTAAAATCTGAGAACATTTCGTCGAAATCGATGTTGCTTACTTCAGAGCTATCTCCTCCGAGGGGAATGAAGATACAGATACGGCGTTTGTGCAGAAAATTCCCCAAACACCTTCTGCACAATCTGACTATGCCCGATTTTTAGATTTCGATCATATTCGGATGTAGCATTCGAAAAAGCTCCCAAGAACATGCTTTTGGCAATGCAATAAACGAATAAGATCGAAATCTAAAATTCGGGCGTAGTCAGATTGTGCGGAAGGTGTTTTGGGAATTTCCTGCACGCCTTATCTGTATCTTCATTCCCCTCGGATGAGATAGCTCTGAAGTAAGCAACATCGATTTCGACGAAATGTTCTCAGATTGTAATTACGTTTCAGGGATCGATGAAGATCTCATTTCCTGATTGACTCGGAAAGCAACGAATTTAGATATGCTTCGCAATGTGGATAACTTCAACAGCTCTCTTTTTCGACATCTGGAAGGAATCTCCACCTACCGACTCTGGGGGCGATAATTGGTCATAGTGAAAAGGCGAGTTCGATACTAAAATCGATCTGCCACGCAAATGAACCTTTTTTCTGAGTTGACTTGCTGTGAATCGTATTGGAATGAATTGCATCATTTTCATATATGTTTCACATGCACTATATAGATCATACATATAGTGCACGTGAAACATTTATGAAAATGAAGCAATTCATTCGACCAGGTCGAGCAATCCGACTTTTCAATTGCTCTAGGCTCCGAGGGGCTCAATTTCGATGGGTTGTGAAGTACTTTCCCCTGAAATTAAGCTAACAAACTTAGGAAATGATAGGACTTCCCGTTGAAGAGCTGCAGATTTCGAAATAATCGTGTTCTGATTCATCCACTGAAATCAACACTTTTTGGATTCCCCTGTCTACCACACGCGTTCGAATCCGGATTTTTTGTGCTTAGTAGAACAAAGAACTCCTACCCAAGTGTTCCTCAATTGGGTAGAATCAGAATCCCAGAAGTATTCGATAACCTGAATTTATCCCAAAACGCTCAAAATAGCCGTTTTCCGATTTTAATTTTGTGAGACTTATCAACTTCTTGCCATGCTGCGTAGATCCAAAGCAAATGTATGGTAGTAATCTACCTCCATGGCCATAACACATGGTATTCAGAAAATCATGAGAGTCTAGGCACGTCAACAGAAATTTGAAAAATAAAAAAGAAAGAAACTTATAAACCAATCTAATACTTCGAACCAGAATCTTTCAAACCGCGTCGGCAATATATATATTTTTTTTAAAATTCGAGTATGGACGTTGCGTATTTCTCATTCCATGCCAATATCAACACTTCAACTGATCAAAATATCAATGTCTACTGTAAAATGCTCCTCAATTGCCTCTGCAGATGTGACTTTTTAGGAAATGTGGGGCTTGACTATTGAGGCTCAACTTTTGGTCTTCGCTGCTGGTTTCATTGAAAGACACCAGGTGAGTCGTCAAGTTGAGCATCGCTCCAATCAAATTTAAGATACCAGTCGACTAGGAACGCTCTTCTTAGGAAGTGTTATATTTAGTGATTTTTTCATAAAATCGAAGTATTTTTCAATTTAAAAATACAATGTACTCGTATCTGTCGTAGGAAAGAAACAGAATGGTTCTTGATAAGAAATGATAATATAACATTTAAAAAAAATAAGAAAGAAATGGGGAGTTTATTTGAAGGCGGTGCAAGCACCAGGGTCAAGTGGAAGCTATCAGTGCTTACTCGTTTTCTATTCATGCTGGCTATAACAGTAATCCTAATCGCCGTACTTTTATTGCTTAAGGTAAGTAAGCAGTGCATATTGATGAGACTTTGCTGTTCAGATTGCAGAAATGTAAACAGACTCTGAGTATGCAATTTTGAAGGTACTGTTCATCTATTGTTTTCATTTCGAAACACGAAAGTTCAATCGAAATCGAATATGATATTGCTTAATTGTTAATTAATTAAATTGAAATTGATGGCAAGGATCACTGAGTGTCCCCTTTGATACCATACATAGAGCTCTCTTATTGGATTATTTCCGTTGAATTTTCAGTTATTTTACAGTAGTTCTACGTAGCTTATGACGGTTTGTTTATTTAGCGCGCAACTATAACATACTCGAGCAGTAAACATTGTGTTTCTAATAAGATAACCATAATCATTTATGATTAGGGTCGGAAACCGCTAATGTCGCACAAAGCTACACGTTAGATCCGTTGCACCTACACCTTAAAGCCCACACCGACTCCCAATAAGTCGGATATCTCACGAATATTTCCCTATGATATCCGGTCTTATCTCTTGGTGGATAGATAAATTCAAATATACATTGAAATAGATTGCATCAGACGCTCGCAACTCGTTGGCCTTCGCTTGACGTCTGGAGTGCCAGATGCTTCGACTTCGAGATGTTCGTTGCCCATTCGGCCACAAGCATAGGATGTCTCGTGTTCGCCGCATTTTTTGTTGTCTCGGTGAGGAGTATGTGTTTAAATTAGTCAAAGTACCGTGCCCAATCTGATCTACATTCATGCGGCTACCGTAACCACGGATTCCGTATCACACACCAAACTGGCTTTTTTCTACAAAACTCGTTTTTAAAGTAAAAGAGAGTTGACTCTTGGTATATGCTATGCCATTTGTTTTCTCGAGAACAACGCAACATGCAAAATAAAGATAGATGTTGACGATTACATAATTTGTAGATCTCCTGGCATACATTTGCTAGTCTCAGACAGGCAACAACACTCAGCGAGTCGATGAAAAAATTCAACGCAGCAATGACCAAAGTTCTTATAATCAAGGTAAGAGTTTTTTCCCGTACATATGATCGAATTTCTTCGTTGAGTGACACTCATATTTTATGATGTAGGCCTCGTATGATGCACGCTACATACTTCTTCACCATTTAACTGGTCTGACTACTAGCGGAGTTTTTTTAAGGATGGCTGCAAAATCCATTGCAATTGTATATCACGTGTATCACGAGTCAGTGGATTAAAAATAGATTCCCCGGGAACAATTTTAAAAAGTTTGTCTAGTCTACTCCATATAATTATGGGAGAACATCATAGGTACGATAAACTGAAATTTCATGGACTTTGGTCTCAGAGCCGTCATTTAGGAAAATGCTGGTTTTGAATCCGGCAATTCATTATGTATTTCAGCTCTAAGATGAGCTACAGAGGTGGGATTGGTCGCATTTTGTGCGGAAAAATATTTCCAAAAACTTTTCTGTTTTATGCTAAGCGATTGGATAACTGTTTAAAAGTTGTGTTCGGAAAACCAATTTTTGGACTATAATAAAATCTATAATTATTTTCGCAGATACCGTTTCAAGCAATTTTATTGCAGAATATGAAATTTAAGAAAGTTAGAGTTCATATCTATAAAATAAAAAAAATAAAAATTGAGAAATTTAAGAATGTGTATTTTTGAAATGTTGTCCCCGAATGTCGGAAGGTGTGATAGCGTCGATATAAATTGCAAAAGTACTGAACAGCAAACTATGAAATCGGTATATCTAATACATAATACATTGTATGAAAGATAGATACGCAATATGGCACTGTCAAACTGAAAGTTTCACTGATTCTGAAAAATCGATTTTTTCCAACTCTATTTTTGCCAAATTTGAATGATATAAACTAAACACGTTTGAATCTAAGCAAGCTAACTCGAACTAAAAGTTAAAATAGACACCCATATACATGGGAAAATTTATAAATAAAGGTTCTCGGATTGCGAAAGCTGAAGTTGTATTCACTCGAAAACGCATTACGGATTGTGTCGAAATTGATTTAAATTCGGTTTTGATGATATTATTGTAAATATTGCTTAGTATTGAGGTTCGAAAATCTTAATTTACATATTTCTGCTAAAATATGCCTAAATGTTTGTAATTTTAATGGTTACTGAAAATTTTGAAATTTTAAAATATCATTTTTTCGATGTTTAAAGTATTGTGTTGTATTTCGTTTTAACAATAGTTTCTGATGATTCTAAACGAGTCGCAATTTTCGAGCAATATTCATAATAATATCGTCAAAACCGAATTTAAATAACTTTCGACACCATCGATCATGCGTGTTCGAGTGAATACAACTTCAGCTTTCGCAATCCGAGAACCTTTATTTATAAATTTTCTCATGTATATGGTGGTCTACTTTAACTTTTACTTAGAGTTAGCCGGCTTAGGTTCAAACGTGTTTAGTTTATATCATCCAAAGTTGGAAAAAATCGAGTTGGAAAAAATCGATTTTTCAGAATCAGTGAAACTTTCAGTTTGACAGTGCCATATTGCGTATCTATCTTTCATACAATGTATTATGTATTAGATATACCGATTTCATAGTTTGCTGTTCAGTACTTTTGCAATTTATATCGACGCTATCACACCTTCCGACATTCGGGGACAAAATTTCAAAAATACGCATTCTTAAATTTCTCAATTTTTATTCCACTGACTCGTGATACATCCACTGACTCGTGATACACGTGATATACAATTGCAATGGATTTTGCAGCCATCCTTAAAAAAACTCCGCTAGTAGTCAGACCAGTTAAATGGTGAAGAAGTATGTAGCGTGCATCATACGAGGCCTACATTATAAAATATGAGTGTCACTCAACGAAGAAATTCGATCATATGTACGGGAAAAAACTCTTACCTTGATTATAAGAACTTTGGTCATTGCTGCGTTGAATTTTTTCATCGACTCGCTGAGTGTTGTTGCCTGTCTGAGACTAGCAAATGTATGCCAGGAGATCTACAAATTATGTAATCGTCAACATCTATCTTTATTTTGCATGTTGCGTTGTTCTCGAGAAAACAAATGGCATAGCATATACCAAGAGTCAACTCTCTTTTACTTTAAAAACGAGTTTTGTAGAAAAAAGCCAGTTTGGTGTGTGATACGGAATCCGTGGTTACGGTAGCCGCATGAATGTAGATCAGATTGGGCACGGTACTTTGACTAATTTAAACACATACTCCTCACCGAGACAACAAAAAATGCGGCGAACACGAGACCTCCTATGCTTGTGGCCGAATGGGCAACGAACATCTATTCCAAAAATTGGTTTTCCGAACACAACTTTTCAAACAGTTATCCAATCGCTTAGCATAAAACAGAAAAGTTTTTGGAAATATTTTTTCGCACAAAATGAGACCAATCCCGCCTCTCTAGCTCATCTTAGAGCTGAAATACATCATTGCAGGACTCAAAACCGCAATTTTCCTAAATGACGGCTCTGACACCAAAGGCCATGAAATTTCAGTTTATCGTGCCTATGATGTTTTCCCGTAATTATATGGAGTAGACTGGGCAAACTTTCGGAAATTGTTCCCGCACACCTCCACTGACTCGTGATGCACGTGATATGAGATACTTTTTGTCTCAGTGAACATATGCTTGGCAAAGTGCGAAAAATTGAAATCGCCCATAATGTGCCTACATGTAGTACTCGACGAGCATAGCTCGGGTGCCTCATCCCGAGTGTTCCAGATCACTCTTTGCGATATGGGACACATTTAAATCTTGACATTGAAATTTCGAATTTCTCCATTTCGAAACCGATTTGAATGGTTGATGTCTCAAAAAATTGCTAATATTTCATGGATTATAGGTAACAAATTCTAGAATGATTGGGTATCAACTCGTGAAGAAACATCGAAAAACAAATTTTTTAATTTTAATTTTTTCAGATGGGTTGGTAGCCACGATTTGTATTGTTTTATTATCTCGAGCTTTATGCATACTATTAGTAGAAATTTTTTTAAAAAAATAAAAAAAATTCGGTTTTAGCGACCACCAAACCGGGAAATCCTATTTAAAGATCGGGATAAAGATGGTGAGCGAGTGTCTTTAAAATGGAGTGTTTTCCCAATGCGCCGAATCGAATTTTTACGGCCAAAATCGAATTCTTCTTGATTATTGATTAGTTTATTGGCGCCGTTCTCCTGTTTTATTTCTATTCGATGGAGAATCTATCACTTGACGGATTCCCCATATTTGGTTCGATTTGTTCTATGAGAAATTTCGCTATACCATTTCTTCTGAATCGATGTTTTTGCAAAAATCATGTTCTTCAAACACTATTCTCTTGCGTATAAGCGCCGTTTTCCAAATTTTGTATAAAACTTTGGACAATCCCTATCCGCATTCGCTGTCACAATTTTAACGAGTTAGTTCTGTGAGAAATTCCGCTATGCTCAATCAAAGTTCGTGTTTTTACCGTATTTTCTCCTTCATAGTTTCTGCTCAGCTTACTTATGTTCCAGATCAGGGATCTCGCTCATCTTTTTTGTGGTGACTCCCCAATGCCAAACGAATGGATCACCGAAATTTTATATCCTTACGGTGTGCTTGGATTTTGCTATAGTCGTTTGTAGTTGCGATAGTGACTGTATCTTCTGTTCCTGACTCTATAGCTTATCTCCTAGGCGCTCATTGAGCTCATTTATATTTTCATCTCGCTCATCATTTTATATTAAATAGATTAACGGCAATTGGTAGCCCTTTTCTTTAAAATCTGAAATTGTGGTCAAGCTGAAACACTTTTTCACATATTTTGTCTCGTTTCGACCAAATTTATGAAGAGTGTTGACGTATTTCGAACTATCTATTTCTTGTTCCCATATGTTTGACTATCTTTTACACCTTCTTCATCAGTTTTCACAATAGGAACTTTTAACTCTCCATTTTCCACTCTAATTCATATTGTATGCGATTCCACACATAAAGTCATTTTTGAGCAGATTGCGGCTGCATGTACTATACAAGGGTTTTAGGACACATACTGCTACGGGCAGATTTCGACTATTAGATCAGGAATTTCGATTTGAATACTCCAGTCTGATTACGGTAGGATAGTTTCCTCGTAGTTCAGAGTAAGAAAGATAAAACAATTATTGAGATTAATCAATCATGATACTACTCGACACCGATTAGTTGCTATCACTATTTAAAATTCGCTAAACTTTTGTTTCATAAATTAATAATTAACATAAAAAATAATAAGCGACCCATGGAACGCGTTGCGGACGGGCGCTCCGTGCGTCACTCACACCAAGTGGGCGGAGCTTAGAAGGACGTGCTCATTTGAGAAGTTTTTCCACTAAAGTGTGAATTCTAGTTATCATATAGTTATTTGTTACTCCTGACTACCTCATAACAGCAAAAATTGAAGCATTTAAAAAATTGTCCAGTTTCACATGAGGATCGCTATACGGTTTTTGAGATATTGAAATATAATCATTTCGTGATCACGTCAAACTACCGTACTCGAGTGATGAGAGAGTGTGCAGAATGAAGAGACCATTACACGAAATGCACTGAGGTGGAGGGTGATGCTGGATTTTCCTAAAGTGAGGCACACCATCCAGACTGTGTCAGTTATCATTTGTCGGCTAGCGTAGTCTGAACTACTGAATATTGTAGAAACACTAATATTGTAGAAACACCAAATTGTGCCAAGCAAGCCATAGTGGCACAATAGACGCCGGCCAGGCTGGAATGAATTTATGCAACATACAGCAATCCTTATACCGTACCCTGAAAATCGTGAACTAAATTCGTTTAATCATCTCTTCATTCTGCACACACTCTAATCACTCGAGTACGGTAGTTTGACGTGATCACGAACTGATTATATTTCAATATCTCAAAAACCGTATTTTTTTTCTTTAAAATTTACTAATAGTATGCTTATACGCAAGAGAATAGTGTTTGAAGAACATGATTTTTGCAAAAACATCGATTCAGAAGAAATGGTATAGCGAAATTTCTCATAGAACAAATCGAACCAAATATGGGGAATCCGTCAAGTGATAGATTCTCCATCGAATAGAAATAAAACAGGAGAACGGCGCCAATAAACTAATCAATAATCAAGAAGAATTCGATTTTGGCCGTAAAAATTCGATTCGGCGCATTGGGAAAACACTCCATTTTAAAGACACTCGCTCACCATCTTTATCCCGGTCTTTAAATAGGATTTCCCGGTTTGGTGGTCGCTAAAACCGAATTTTTTTTATTTTTTAAAAAAAATTTCTACTAATAGTATGCATAAAGCTCGAGATAATAAATCGATAAAAATCGTTGCTACCAACCCATCTGAAAAAATTAAAAATTAAAAAAAATTTTTAGATGTTTCTTCAGGAGTTGATGCCCAATCATTCTAGAATTTGTTACCTATAATCCCTGGAATATTAGCAATTTTTTGAGACATCAACCAGTCAAATCGGTTTCGAAATGGAGAAATTCGAAATTTCAATGTCACGATTTAAATGTGTCCCATTTCGCAGAGAGTGATCTAGAACACTCGGGATGGGGCACCCTAGCTATGCTCGTCGAGTACTACATGTAGGCACATTATGGGAGATTTCGATTTTTCGCACTTTGGCAAGGGTCTTCACAAATATGTTCACTGACTCAAAAAGTCTTTCACATATGTATGCTACTATGCAAGGTCGTTTCGATTTTCGGAACTAAATTTGAGGATATCCTTAATTTAATACATTGAAATTCCTGATATCTATACAACCATTGATTTCGGCGTATTCTCATCTGAGTGATCGGACGAAAACCAACAGTTGCTCCTCGTAGTGTCTAGGAAGAATCAGAGTCGACTAGGCACCGAGTTAATCTCACAACTGGCCAAGGTGGAGGAAAATTGGCATAGTATTAAGGGGTCATGTGGTGACCACATAATAGTGGGAGTCAAACTATGAAACGAGGGAATGATTACGTGATAGGTACTGGGTTGCATCACCTATAACATTCTTGATTTGCAGGCAATTCTTCCTTTCTTCCTAATTATCGTTCCGCTGATATTCGCATTCATCTACATTACCTCCGGCGTTGAAGGGCCTTGTGAGCGCTAGTTTAATTAATAAAAATAATGTAATTAATTAATTAATTAATTAATTAATGTATCACTCTCACAGTGCCCTTGTCGATCCCCTACGGGGTTATGTCAATTCATCGGCGAACAGTGTGGTGATGCTGGGCCTGACGCCTATCTACCGAAAGAAATGCGTGGAAATTTTGAAAAATGTGAGTTTTTTGGGAAATTATCACCGTCGGATGATAACCGACAATGGCACCCTTCCCCAGTATTTACAGTAGGTTCCCTAAGTAACAAAACATATTCTGTGGAAATTCTTAGGAAGAGCATCGTGCGGTTATCATCATGAAGCTTATCATCTAGTGTCGTTTTTCTGCATGAAATCCGACAAATTCTTTCTCGTTGCAGCTGGCAAAAGCATGCAAAAGTGGTAGAATAAACAAGGCGAATACCGTCGGTGTGTCGACTTCAATTGACTTACATGAATACGTCGGACATCTGCCAAACGTTAACGAAGGTTTCTCTCTACTACTCGGTCCTTGTTCCTGGCGGATAAATACATTGTATTGAATTGATTTCAGACGAAAGTCTAGTCTAATGATTGGCATACCTATTTGATTCATTTGTTGTCGCGAAGATCTCAAAGATTATCAGCGTTCACGGATCTAAATTTCATCGATTTCCGAAAACAAAACCTAACGTGTGGCTTTTTAGAAACCCCTCCCCCTTCGAGAAAGGACTGGGCAATATGCGCCCCAACAAAAAAGAATATATTTTAATACCAATCTGGATCCTATTCTGGGCTTCAGTCATGAGACTTACTACATATCCATTCTCGTGATTTAGAACAATATCGTATTTATCATGACAATTTTCTCTACTAATATTAGTTATTCGTATCATACAAATGAGCAATAATAACTATTAATTCTGCATCATTGATACATTTCATCATCTACCATATCGAGCAAGTGTGGTAGTGTGATTGACGGTAGCTATTGTTTTTGCACTATTCGGGAAATTTTTGGACTCAAAGATAGACGAGGGATCAACGACAGCGCCAGGATGCTTGACCTTCTGAAATATATTTGTGTATTCAACGTTTAGATTCGGGATGACGACATGATGCTCTTCATTTGGCACACTCTTTCACCGAGCAATGGTGTACCTTTCTTCAGTTTGCGCTCTCTCGCTGGTCAGAGATACGAGAGAGCGTGTAAACTGAAGAGAGTCAGAAGAGATTGCTCATTTCGCCCATTTGACACTTGAGAGTATGCGCAGAACGAATACTTACTCTATTCCATAGCTCAGCGATCTTCCGTCTGTAAATTGGGGTCATCGTGAGGAGTAGAATTGAGTGAGTGGGAGAGTGCATTGTACCCAGGAAGAAGAAGATAGAATAGGGCACTGAAATGGTGACAACCATGTTTTCAATAATGTACAAGATTTTTAAAAATATTGATTTTTTTTCAAATGCTCACATGGTCCGCCAAAGTGCAAGATTACTGCAACAAGCATGCCTATCAGAGGAAACACAACAAGCACGAGGGGAATTATCGCCTGAAAAAAATAACTAATTAACCAAAAAATATGACAACTCTTACTTGTATGATAAGCACTCGTGTCATTGAGGAATTGTAGTTTCTCAGCTTTGAGCTCATGTTAGAGGCGGCTCGGAGTGTTAGGAGAGTATGACTTGAGATCTGTAAAGTTTGAGTAAACAAAGGTGTTTACTACCGATGTGAAATACACATTATATTGGAGTCGTTGCAAATTAATCTAAATATCTCGCCAACATAAGCAAGTGCTTACTATCGCTGTGGCAAGAACACACAAAAGTAGAGACGCGACACTAAACGAGACGAATTCTATGAACTTGACGTAATCGTAACATCGAGCTTCCGTGAGCGAAATTGTAGGCCAATTGGGGAGTAAATTCTGAATGAAAACTTTTGGATTTCCTTAAAGTTCAGAACAGGAAAATCTGGCTTGCGACTTGGAAAACAACAATAAATAAACACGAAAACACCTGAATCAAAGCACATTCTTCTTGGTCCTTCTTCTTGGACATCTCGCAAAGCTGAAATGTATTTTAAATGTAGATCTAAATGTAGATGAGCCGTCAAACTTTCTAATTCAGACTGGGAATGCCGGAAACGATGTCTTCCTTTTTTGATCAAGCGACCTCTAATCCATACCTTCAGCATAACAGGAGTGGTCATCGAAGACATCGCTACACATAAAATGCCGAAGTCGCGAATAATTGGTCGGAAGTGCCAACGTGATCCAGGAACCTGAGACGCCTGCAATGATATTGCATGAGTGGACCAATGAAAATGCAGAACATTTTAACACATGGTTAATCGTAAATTTTGAACAAATAATAACCGTGGAATGTCTTTGCTCAAGTGACTGCAGTGTTTTTTTCATCAGAAAGGTTATTTAGAAGTATATTTCACCCCTGTTAGCCAATTCTCCCCACCTAAATGCTATTCGTGGCTTCTTGGTTACTTCAGTCGAACTGTCGTAAATTATTTGACCAAATCCTTATTATTTCCACTACTTTAAACCGAAGTGCTTATTCATCGTAAATATCCCTTTACGACCTGCACTATTATTGGGCATTTGGGTTTTTTTTCGGAATAATATGTTTTGGTATGATTCGGTTGCGCTTGATAACTCCCGAGAATCAGCAATTTAGGTAGCATGCAACTCAGAAATAAGGAGAAATACAGAAAACGACATGTATTCGAAATAAACTACCTGATGTCTCTCGAGGAAGCAAGCGCCGAAAGCGGGAACATTCGCCGCAAACAATCCTGTCCAGACAATCTGCAAGCATGCACTATGAAGTTGTTGTATGTGGAGAGCAATATCGAAAATCAAGACTTCAGGTTTCTGAAAAACAAAAAAAAAATAGTCCTTATGCAACTGTTACATAATAGAAGCTAGCGCTGCCCGGAATATGAAGAAATGGATTTTCCCTGCAACATTATGTCTCTTTTTTTGTAAAACAATAACCAATATATTTACATATTTCGATCATAGCAAACCTCAAGTACTCGGCAGCTTCATTCAAATTACTAATTTCAGCTAAACAATATAACTAAGGTATATCTTTAGAAGTACCTTAGTATGTTCTAGCTAAAGCGGGGTATTGCGAATTATACTGCCGCTGAATCCTCTCACTCTCTTGTACTAATAAATATCAAACCTGGTAACACAAGTAGCCGGCAGCAGCATGACCGGATCCCATATCAATTGAATCTCTATGTCAACAAGCACACCAAGGATCTTAATAAATGCATTTATAAATTCGAAAATATATAATTGAAAATACTCAGACTTACGACAATAATCAACATCAGCGAAGAATAGCGTCCTGATACACGCATTGCGCATTGAATGATGATGGTAATTGCGGGAATTGCGAACATGATCGACAGTGCAGTACACAGATGACGAATGATCTTGATGATTGCGTGAATTTGCAGATCGCGGTTGGTGACGGGTTCCATCTAAAGATAATTGTTTAACTTCGTGATGAAACGCGTTCACGATGTGGTAGATACATGATTGTATGCACTGAATACATAAATAATCTTTGAAATGCAGTAAAAATGAATGGGGCCATAGCCAGAACTAGGAAAATGATAGGGAAATCGTTACGAATGAGAAGATGTCTCGTGATCACGCGTTCCATCTAAAGATATCATCAGTAATAACCGACTTTAGAAACGGAAGGATGACTATTGCATGAACCCAAGGGAATTCTGCGAAATGCCGAATAAATGGAACGAGAGTGATTACCCAAATTAGAAGACTACGTGAGCTGACACGAGTTCCATTTGAGAATAACACTCTCAGATACTACTCTTGGAAGCTTTTCCAAGCCACTGGAACGACACTAAGGATTTAACTGCTGTTATTCCACTGGATAATTCCTACCCTTCTAGGCGGCAACGACAAATACCGCCTTTGTAGTAGAGATAGATGAACGATTTCACAGTCTCTTCTAAGCAATCTATACACCGGTCGAAAGATGAGATAATGTGTAAGTATGAGGAGACCGTCAAATAGTTTCTCAAATGCATGATTCCATGTGGTATTGATAATTGCATTATACCAATGATTAATTTTGTAGTATTTAATATGTATTTCTAACGTAAAATTTGTATTATTTAATATGTATTTCTAACGTAAGCTTACGTAATACGCAGCAAATTGTTGTTAGCTACATATTTATGCACAATGCTCGCGATTTCGAATTGTAGTTCATTAACCGCGTCTGTCGCGTAAGCGTTCGTGATTTATCCTCCTTGACGTAGACATTATCGTAATACTGGAAAATATCCCGTTCTTCTTGCTTCCATCCTACTGATGAATCTGATAACGACGAGCAAGACGTGATCAGATCTCACAGCTAAATAGGCAAACAAATGAGCCACTGAATCCTCTACAACTAAAACAAATTGTCTCTGTGTGCTTAAACGATATCACAACGGTCATACTCTCTCCCCGTCGTCGAATCAACGTCGTCAGTAACGTAGATGATGTTATACTCGAGATAACCCAGTCCGCAAAATATATCCACCGAAAACTATAGAAATGTATCTCATACAGTCAAGAGGGCGCAAAATACAACACTCACTGCACTTTGCGGGATTTTTCCTGAAAGACACGTAGTCTATCACAAGCGGCACAACAATGTGCCACGATTTTTGTAATATCGGCTCTTCATACAACAGATTATAAGGATTATGAGATTGACCGCTTCCAAGCTGCTCTTTAGGGGGTCTTCTACAGTACCGGACAAAAGATTGGCAGCAAATTTCAAACCGTCGTAACTTCCTTCAATGGTGAGATATTGATTCATTCTTGGGACTGACCGGTAGGTAAACCATACGAGAATATAGCACTATGGCGTATGTGGAAATGCATTCGAAGCGCTAAAATCAGTGTGCAATCTTCGATTGTAAGGTCGGAAAAAGTAATTGTAGGGTCTACCGATTTTTTATGGCTTACCCCACTTCCTGTGGAAGAAGTACAACCACTGTTGTATAGAATCCACCATCAAACTTGTTGATCGCATTTCGCAATCCCTGGGAAAAGTATTTTAAAAACACCTTGAAATTTTCGTAAAATTTATATATCTTCGTTCTCCGTTGAGCTACGGGCGTCAAATTTGGTTGGTAATATACAGTAGTGATCAGCAAATATTGTGCAAAATCTGAGGTGTTTTTTTTAACCCCCCACTTTTTAACCCCCCACTTTTTATCCCCCGTCTATTATTGCCACTTGGCTTGATCTTTGATCCCGTCCCCTCCCCTACCCTTGCTGCCTAGCAACCTTCAACCGATTCGATGGACATCCGTTTCTTGTATACCCTCCCGTTATTTCTTGAACTCCCACCTAACGGAATAAACGAATGAATGAATGAATGAATGAATGAATGAGGCAGCTCGGACACTCCATTCGAAAAATCGGAAAATTTTGGACCTTAAATTTTGACCTATAGTCGGCTTTCAAAATGCGTGTAGGTAAAAGTCTGAATTCTTGCCAAGTTGTGGTGAATCTATCATTGTTCATGTGTGTGAAGTTGCGAAGTCAGAACTTTCCAGTGACGGATTTTACATTTCGTTAAATGAAGAGAATTAGAGGCCTGGAGAGCGTGAAATTTGATGTGATGCGAAAATGAACCTTCTCAGATTCGCACAAAATGTTGCCAAAAATATTTCCTTGCCGAATTATTCACAATTATACTTTAACCAGAGTGATTATATTGCAAATTCTGCCGAGAGAAGTGATTCTCGTCCAAATCTCCCCGCATTTGATCATTCCGAGCCCTTTGACACTCTTCATTTAACGAAATGTAAAATCCGTCTCTGGAAAGATCTGACTTCGCAACTTCACACACATGAACAATGATAGATTCTCCACAACTTGAGAATTCACTTTTAGCTACACGCATTTTGAAATCCGACTATAGATCAAAATGTAGGTCCAAAATTTTTCGATTTTTCGAATGGAGTGTCCGAGTTGCCTCAGATTTGGCACAATATTTGCTCATTACTACTGTATATCACCATTGAAGGAAGTTACGACGGTTTGAAATTTGCTGCCAAACTTTTGTCCGGTACTGTAGTTACATAAACGCGTATACTTGGAAGTCCCAAGTTGGAACACACCGGGGGGGAGGAGGAGAAAAAAAATCGAGAGCTAATACGTGGTTATCAACAACAATTCAATTATGCTTTTACTCATCATTCAAGAAAGTAAATTCTGAAAAATTACTGGTTTAAAAATCAAAATTTAAAAGCATTCGAATTCGTGATCCATATTGGCGTGTTGAATTATTACATTATAATACCATTGATCATCATCATTGTTGATTTCCATTTCATATTCTCCGATTTGCAACACTGTGAATTCTTCGTAGGTCGGTATTTTGAGAGCGACCTTCTTACCGAGATGAGCAATACACTGCGAAAGGGTTATACATTTAGATAATATCATTATTTCCGGTTTAAAAAAATACAATGTACAAGTGAAAAGCAAATACTTTGGAAGTAGTATTTGTGTTACTTATAAAAACACGAATACGGGGAAATATATTTACATTATCACTCTTGTCAAGTTATTATCTTTGTTTGCGCTACAACACTCTCACCTGAATAATCTTCTCTATTCCTTCACGCGATACAAAAGTCTTTCTTAAAGCAAATACGAGATGCTTGCATCGTTTACGTAGTATGCCAGTTATAACATTTGCATGCATCGGTTGAAGATTTTCGTCTTCTTCCCGAATCCAAATTGCATCAACCAAATCCGCCAGAGGGAGCAAGAAATTGGTTACTTCTGACACTTAAATTAATTATTATATATTGTTATATTAAAATATTAATTACCTTCCATATTAGTTGCGCGGAAATAGTGAGCTGTGGATGGTTTAATGTGCCGCGTAAAGTCAAGCCAAGAATAGCTGAACATTTTCAGTATTTATATTGCTTAAAAACACATCTCACAAAGTGTCTCCTCCAGAAGAATAGTTCTCAAAGTACACATTGTTAACAGTTCCAACATCGAAAAAAACGGAACATAGTTTAACAATCTCAAGGTCTGCATTAGAGAAATGCACCCTTTCGATTGAAAATATTTGAGCAAGAGGCCGAATATATTCAAGCACTCGTGCAACGTCAATATTATCTATAATAAATGTGAGACCGTCGTGCTAAAATTTATAGATTTTAAAAGCGATTTTTTGCAATTATCACCTGATCTAATAATCTGTGCGAGATTTTGAGCACATCCAAACAGTTTTTCATGCACAATTTCCATAATATCGTTGATCTTTCTTCCCTACAACTGAATACGAATGTTGTCCTTCCCTTTTCCTGTAAAGAAATATTGACGTCTTAAATTGAATAAACCAGATTTTCGAATTTACATGAATATATTTATATTTTATCTTATCAAAGTATTCTACTCACAGAGTCCACAGAGTCGAATGCTTTGAATCGCATAACTTCTGACACGTCTACATTTAAGTTTTCTCGATAATGTTGCAACCATGCTGCTTCATTTTGTTGTGCATCGATGGACTTTGGAATATAAAATTGCAAATTCTGAAAATGTAGCATATGTACATTATTATAATGATATTACATAAATAGCTAGCATAATCACCACTCACTTTCAGACCATTTGAAACATCGAAGTCTGTTGGAACAACAATTGTTGTACCTATATCCACCCTTTCAAAGATTGTCCTGTGAAGTAAGGGGTTGATGAGCGTAATAATTGTCATCATATCGTGACGATGTACAATGGCCGAAACAATCTCAAGTCAAAATATAATTAAATTTGTTTTAATGAATGACTAGCATGATCTTTTGTTTCCAGGAACCTCCCGCAACCGCCAGTTTTTGAGATTGCGACTTCCAAGGCTATCTTCCACAATTTCAAGTCAGTCGGATATTCACTTGTTACTTCAATTTCGCACCTCCATTTCTGAAAGTTATTTCGATTATAAAATAGTTAATATGGGAACGATACCGCTATGTCTTCTTTCGACAGACTCTTAACTAACGATAATGTGAACAATTTATGACGCTTACACTTTTGACAATTTTGAATGATGATGCTCTCAATTGCACATTTGCATTGCTTTTCAGTTCTTCCCAACGAGTCTTCAAATAAGTTATTTGATCCTTCTGGTGTTGGAGAATCGAATCTATGAGCCTTCGCAACTGAATGTACTTCGGTAGCGGTTGATTTATTTAAACATGTGAGGTACTCTTTCTAGTGTATGCTAGAAATATGTCAATCGATTTCGTGACACAAGACAAAATCTCGGGAACATACTTGTACGATAGTACCATATTTGGGATCTGAAGCGTGAAGAGTTTCCACAGCCATCACCTTTAAATATTTAAAAAAAAACAATATTACGGAATGACGACACAAAAACAGTAAACTATGTGATGAGGGCGATAGGTAACTATATCCTTCTTGGATTTATGGGCGGCGTTTGGAAGTGTGAGAGAGTCTCATTGAATCGATGGCGGGCTCTCATTGGTCGAGGGTAGATATTGAGCGGGAAATTGCATTGATCACATTCAATACATTGACAAGATGTGAATTTGAAATTTATTATGTATTAATATTACAAAAACAAATAAAGATAAGCGAAACATTGTTGTTGAGCTTCAATAATTCAAATGATAACAATTTCATTTTGAATTTTTGTTTTTCGTCATATTACAATATCAGTGCATTTGGTACTATATTTGATCATGCCTAGCCCCATAATGGTTTCTTTCATGGGCAAACACATGTTGTCCGGAATCTTTTACGCCGTATGCACGTGGACGCATATTTCTAGAAAACAATGATCATGCCCAGTTTCATAAAATTGTATTAGTTAGCGTGCCGAGTATAGTCCGAGAAACAATACCACGATCTAGTCATTATATGTACCCTCACAATGAATGGACGATATACTGTGTACACTGTATAATCGGAGATCCGCCGTTTATCGAACTCTAGTGCCGAGTAGGTGTGGGAGAGCGATTTCCGATTTCCCTTTTCTTTGCATGCTGTACCACTATTTTCGAGCCATACATCGACGAGTGATCACTTGCAACATTCTTCTTTCTGATCTTCTGAAAATGAATTTTTAGTATTTAAAAAAATAATAATCCTTACTCTGTTCCACATTTCAACGAGCGTCTTTCTGTAAATTGGCGTCATCGTGAGAAGAATAATCGAATGAGCGGGAGAGTGCAGAGTCAGGAACAAGAAGAAAATTGAGAAGGGCACTGCGTATGAATTAGGTAAGCACACACCAATTTCAGTAGAGTACTCTTCATTCTACAAATTTTCTCGACCACAAGCGTGATTACAGAGTATGGGAGATGATGAGGTAAACGGTGACCCAAAATTTTAATTCTAACCTATTGAGCTATGTTTTATTTGCTATTCTGAACGAACTGAATACTAAAAAGCTCACACGGCCCGCTGAAATGCAAAACTACAGCAACAAGAGTGAAAATGAGCGGAAGCACAACTAGAAAGAGGGGAATTATTGCCTGAAAATCGAAATTATTAAATTAATGTTATGTAATGGTATTCCTGCAGGATAAGCACTCGAGTCATTGACGAATTATAATTTCGCCGTGTTGAACTCATGTTTGAAGCCGATCGAAGCATATAAAGAGTATGAAAGGAAATCTTAAAATTAACTGAATTTTGCATACGTTTTTAGCGGAACATTGTATACATCATATTCTTCATAATAACGCTCACCATAGACGTAGCCACTGCGACTCCCACTAAAGAAACGGCACTTCCAGATACGAAAAGTATAAACTTGAAATCGTCAAAGCATCGGACAGCTGTTGTCGCAATATTGGGCCATTGCGGGATCAGATTCTGCATAAATGATTAGATTCTAAATACAGCAAGATCCCTAGGATCAAGTTTGAAGCAATTTCATTGTTTGGGCTGTACTCTAGTGAGAGTTATTGAACCTAGCACGGACAGCCCCATATTGACTGTTTGGCGCTGACGCTTTTTTAGGGTTGAGTTTAGGCTTAGGCTTATGCTAATAGATTGCTTACTGCCAAACATTGAAAGCAAGAACAATGAACTGACCATGACCATATCCACTTCTAATTCCTTTGACATTTCACAGTGCTGAAATTGTTGAGTAATACCATTCCTCGCTTAGCAACAACACGAATTTTCTTATTGGAATTGAAACGTGTTGGAATTGGCTCTATGATTGGACTACCACTATTGAATTGCAATTAGAGTATGGGTCAATAGTTAGTGAACGTCCAATGATCTGAATGATTGTTGATCTGACCGTTCAACACAATGGGTAGATGAAAGGTTAATCCATTTTTTAAAGGAGGAGTTAATGCAAACGCGCGCCTGGTTGGAATATGTTACACCTAAGGACGCACTCTCTTCAAGTCAATTTTTTGGCCGAAAATTACGATTTTTTGCGCCTACAAATTTTCTTTCACGTTTTGGTGAGGAGATATGTGCAAATTCGTTTTCTACCGGGTCGAAATACTCCAGAAAAAAATAACTCGGCTTATTCTTAGATTTTAGATTTTGAGCTCAAAAATCAGAAAAAGCCAAAAATCGAAAATCTCAGAATAAGCCGAGTTAATTTTTTTCTGGCGTATTTCGACCCGTAGAAAACGAATTTGCATATATCTCCTCACCAAAACGTGAAAGAAAATTTGTAGGCGCAAAAAATCGCAATTTTCGGCCAAAAAATCTCGACTTCTCCATATTCTTTCGAACATTTCGTCGAATACGTCCCCTTCGATTTTCATTTAAATTTGCGCCCAGGGGTAAAATTGCACGAGGAATCGAATGAAAATTAAATTGGATTGTTATCGAGCACCAGTTTTTCATGGCATCAATTTTTAACATTCAAATGACAGTAAGTTTTTTCGCGGATGAGCTAGCCCTTCACTTACAACATATAAAATGCTTATCTCGACGATCTCTTTCAGAATTGCTATATATGTACGGGTTTGGATGAGCCGTTCAAAATATAGAAAAACCGACCTCGCCGTTGAGGCGCGCCACAGGGAATGAGGGGTCAGAGATACGGCTTCCTAAGGTCGATTTTCGTGATCTACCTGAAAAAGTACCCCTAGGGACACATTTTCAGCATAGGTTAAGTTTTCCTTGTACGGACGCTGCAAAGAATATCTCAATTCTCTCAGAATTCCTCTGATAAACCCTTTGCCCACAAATCAACCAAGAGTTTTTCCTTGATTTTAATCTAATTCAACGGTAATATGCGCAAGTACTCGAAAAACCCTGTCTCGTTAATCCGAGAATGAAGGGGATTAGATGGGCCACGCAAATGAGCTTTTCCCCCTCTCTGACACGCTGTGTGCTACAATGTTATTTCAAATCGATTGATTCGTCGCATCCTTGCATATCTAAAAGACAAGATCAGTTCCCTTTATCCAATTTAAAAAAAGTTACGCAAGTGTCGGAATATCCTCGACTGATGAGCTCACTCTCATTCACCGCCTTCTTGACTTTTCTGTTTCAATGGCACTAGCGACTCGACAAATTTTGACGGAGAATTTAATGAAACTAAAATTATAACGTGGAGTGCATGAAATTTCTAACGATGATGGAAAATCGAATGATATGAATTATCACGAGGATGAAGGGGAAGACGAATTCCAAGACGAAAATTGTTTTTGAAACATAAATAAATTGTTTTTGAAGCATAGCCAACTGTTGCACTTGACCGATTTCTCATAGTCATTCGTCACATCGCGGGTGGGGGAATCGGCGAGGAATGAGAGGCCGAAAATGAATTTCCCTCTAAAACAATGTTTTAGTTTATTGACCTTAAAACTAGGTAGCCGACCCTAAAAAAAATACCAAAAAAATCTTTACGGTAGATCTCACCAAAGGTTAATAACATCAAAAATTCAGCCAGGTGTTCGGCTTTGTTTTCGAGATAAAAAATATTGAACTTTTGGTAAAAAATTAAAATTTCGAATTTGCATGAACCAACACAACAGTTGGAGATAGCACATCAAGAAGGCTCTATAGTCCAATTTCCAAGTGAATTGGCGGTTCCTTTAAGGACTTACACTGAAAAGAGTTTGAAAAGCATCAAATTTTGAGTGCCTCTTTTTGCTGTACCGAAATTCTCGAAAAAAGTGCGATTCATAGACGAACGCACTGATATACGAGAAAACTACATTATTTCATGTTCCCTACGTTTAAATGAAAAAATGGTGGTTTTTTGTATTATATCCATTCACAACCAGACCTTTAGGAGTATCGGAGTGGTCATTCCAGTCATCGCAACACATGCAAGATATATATTGCGAACTATTGGAGGGAAATACCATCGAGATCCAGGAAGCTGAGCTGCCTGAAATATATAATTCGTTACCAGTTTAAACCTCGCAAATTAATTTCATCCATTCGGTCAATTTATCGCGAACGTCGACATGTTATCACTGATGTTTAAACAAATTGTTTTTTATTATACGCGGAAGTGGCTCCGTTGATACGTTTCGAAGTGCGTAATATGAAAAGGAAAAGTACGTCAAAATAATGAGTGTTTACGGTTGTCATGAGACGACAATTATATCTGGGAATCATGTAAGCCGTCAGCTAGGTAGACTTTATCTTTTCGGGTGGCACAATTTATCGAATATTTTGAGTCTCTGCGGCTTGGGTCTTTCATAAATATGTACAATTACAAGCGACAAGGACTTTTATACTTTTTTACGATGAAACCCATGTAAATGAATCGTATATTGACGATGGTATGCATTTCGACCACCTTTCTGAAAGGTATAAAACCGTACAGAGCCAAAATATGTGTACCTGGTGTCGCTCAATAAAACATGCAGCGAAGACGGGAACATTCGCAGCGAACAAAGCTGTCCAAATTTGCTGCGAAGATTACAGTAAGAATTTGTGGCACCGTTTCGGATGAGGGCTATCATGTCATGCCACATTTGATATATCAACGGGTGAATTACGTGACAGTTTTCATGCGAGTTTTTGCCTAATTTGTAAGAATTCAACAAATAACAAACAAAACCTCACATAATGAAGACTAGCGCTTCCGGGAATACGAAGAAAAGGGTTCTCTCTGCAGATAATTAAAATAATATTAGTGAATGTATTCAGAAATTCGAACATTTTCAGCTAATAAGTAACACGAGTTCGTGAAACTACACCGCGAGTTTTCTTTCATTATATACGCACTCTCGCCGATCGAGCGAGTGGGAGAAATTCAAAAAAACGAAGGCCCGTGTTTCGAAATCTTCTAAAGCAAACCTGGCAAGACACGTATCGGGCAGTAATACGATCGGATCCCAAACAAATTGTACTTCTATGTCCACAGTTACTCCTAGGATCTACAATTATGTTGTGGCGTTAATCTTTGCAAAAGTGTGGATTGGACTTACGACAATCATGGAAATTAGTGACGAATAGCGTGCTGACACTCGTTTTGAGCAACAGATAATGATGCAAATTGCAGGGATTGCAAATATAATCGAAAGTATGGTGAAAATGTGCCGAATTGTCTTGAAAATATCATGGATTTGTAGATCGCGAATACTGACGGGCTCCATTTCGGTATATCTGTATGATCAGGTAATTGTTGCAAAAAAGGTAGAGATACATCATGCTTGACGGAAGAAAAAACACGGAGGAACAGTGTCAATTTGTTTGTAAGAATTTTTAAAAAATGGCAATCAAAACGTTACTTAATGGGCACAGTGCTTCTGGGAATGCGAATAATAGGAATGCGTACAGTTTGAGTCAGCAAGACCCAGGTTTTGCCTATTTAAATGTGAGATCTGGTCAAGACTTGCGCTTCGTTCTCGGATTCAGTAGTAGAAAGGAAGCAAGTGGAACTGGCTATTTTCCAGTATTGCGATAATGCCTACGTCAAGGAGGATAAATACTGTGAATTTGTAGCTGTTATCTACAATCAGATAGAGAGAAGGTATCATGAGGCAGCTTTCCGTTTCAATCATTCGCTGGTTTACATCATGGATAATATATGAGGCGAATCGCGAGAGAATCGACCACGCCGCGGCGGTAGGATTCAAGTTTGCTCGATTCCGCTATAATTTTGGTTATAAGTACTTCAAATTATGCTCTTTCAAACTGCGTCGTCAGAATTTTGATAACTGTCGTCATCGTCGGGATTCAGAAGGCCAAACTTGACACTATCACTTTTCGACAGTCAAATCGCGCGCACTTAAATGATCATATCTCCATTTAAAATAAAGATAGAAGGCCGTTCTTTGTTTCAAATGAAAGCTACCATCATGCTCTACAATCTTATCTAGACAATATCATTCCTGGTCTTCATCATGATGCAGGGCGGTCGGGCGGACCAAAAGTGGCGTAACTTTGAAAATCAGAAAAAGATCATGGGTTATCATGCTTAAGTTGTAGAGCATACATGTGCCTCACTTCTCGCCAAAAATAAGGCAAATCGGAGTTTGAACAAAAAAATTGGGCTCACTTGTTTTTACATCGACCCCAAAATGTGTTCAGGACAAGAGTACTTCCGTAACTTCAATTGTCCTCATTTGGGCTCAAAATCGTTCAAAAACTTCCAAAAAACATTATAAGTGTCTTCCCCCCATATTATAACACTTCCATTGGTCATAAATGGTCACCTGACCGAAAATTTGAAAATCGGTATTTTGACCAATTTCAGCATGCGCTATGGACCCAAACGCATAAAATGGGTTCTATATAATGTAAATACATTCTTCGAAACAGCTCGAAGAAAAAGGGCTCCTGAAAAGAGGATATTTCGCCTGAAGAATCCTAGGAAAGACGCAAAACTGTGCCGCTATTCAAAATAGACGTACTCGGCTCATGGATAGAAATGTAGAACACGATGAGCAAACATTTCATCTGAAGAAAGTGAGGCTTTATCTTTTCGTTGAAGCGTGCTACAGAGCCTGGAATTTGTTCAGAAATAGGCAAGAATCCCCCGAGAGCGCGTGCTCTAACCGTCTGGCGCTCTCGCCGCCTGACCTCCCTCTCCCTCCCCTCTATTTAGCGCTCCCCCGCGGACGTCTCTCGTCGGTTTTGGCCAACTTCCAGGCTCTGTAGCACGCTTCAACGAAAAGATAAAGACTAACTTTCTTCGGATGAAATGTTTAGCTCATCGTTTTCTACATTTCTATCCATGAGCCGAGTTTGTACGTCTATTTTGACCTTCGGCACAGTTTTGCATTTTTCCTTGGATTCTTAATACGAAATATCCTCTTTTCAGGAGCCCTTTTTCTTCGAGCTGTTTCGAAGAATGTATTTACATTATATAGAACCCATTTTATGCGTTTGGGTCCATAGCGCATGCTGAAATTGGTCAAAATACCGATTTTCAAATTTTCGGTCAGGTGACCATTTATGACCAATGGAAGTGTTATAATATGGGGGGAAGACACTTATAATGTTTTTTGGAAGTTTTTGAACGATTTTGAGCCCAAATGAGGACAATTGAAGTTACGGAAGTACTCTTGTCCTGAACACATTTTGGGGTCGATGTAAAAACAAGTGAGCCCAATTTTTTTGTTCAAACTCCGATTTGCCTTATTTTTGGCGAGAAGTGAGGCACATGTATGCTCTACAACTTAAGCATGATAACCCATGATCTTTTTCTGATTTTCAAAGTTACGCCACTTTTGGTCCGCCCGACCGCCCTGCATCATGATGAAGACCAGGAATGATATTGTCTAGATAAGATTGTAGAGCATGATGGTAGCTTTCATTTGAAACAAAGAACGGCCTTCTATCTTTATTTTAAATGGAGATATGATCATTTAAGTGCGCGCGATTTGACTGTCGAAAAGTGATAGTGTCAAGTTTGGCCTTCTGAATCCCGACGATGACGACAGTTATCAAAATTCTGACGACGCATTTTAAAAGAGCATCATTTGAAGTACTTATAACCAAAATTATAGCGGAATAGAGCAAACTTGAATCCTACCGCCGCTGACCCCCTTCAAATGGTCGATTCTCTCGCGATTCGCCTCATATATTTTTTCTTTTTTCTGCTAAATTGAATCAGTAATTTCGGTTTGGCTACACATTACTAATTTCGAAAGCTTGTATACGATTGAATTGCGAAAACAACGATGAGAATTCAAGCTGTGAAAGATATCTTGTTCATCCATCATTGTATACCGAATGAAATAGCTAGATGCCTAATTGATGTGATCATTTCGCAATAGCCCTTTATTTAATGGTGTATATTGAAAAGTGAACACATTAACATAATGATATTTAATACATATTCAATTCAATCAGTCAGATTGTACTCCTCGAGGGCACTCGTTAGATCATACTGGTTTGCATTAAAATTCAAATTCCACCATTTGTGAGATTCGAGAATCCGACGAGTTATCAATCCAGATCGCTCAATATGCAAATCCTGTGAATTGTCTATTAAATTTGTATAAAATATAAATAAATTACATCGTCCAACATTGTATTTGTTGTACCTTCGTTTAGACTGTTTCTATCAGTGTGTTCCCACTCTAGTAGACGCTTGAGATAACCAGCCTGACATGGAATCAAACAAATATTAAACAATTTCGCAGTAAAATGCGTTGTGTGAGCACATACGTAGTGGTCGTCCTCTGATTCACGAAAAGTTGGAATGAGCTCCGTGCAAAATAAAATCATGCCAGACACCTCGCTTCTAAAATAAATTGCAAATACGACTGCTTGTTTCCAATAAATTGGGCCTTCTGACTCGCCGCAGAAGCACCAAAAAACATTATTTTTTGTGACATATTCTTAATGCGTTGATAATGAAAAAGTAAATGCAAAGAAAAACAATAACACACATTATCGAACACGAACTTACCTATAGAATGTCGTTGGTATCGTCATTATCAAAGTATCGAAAGTTCCAACAAAATCCGGGATATGGTTGTTTACGATCTGATGGCATTAATCATGCACAGTAAAATAATAATGAAGTATTCTATTGTATTCAAAGTTTAATACATGTTTGCGTAATCAATTGATTTTCTATATTCCTAATCTCATAATTCACAATGACAAAATGGTAAACAGGATGACAATGAATTCACGAAAAGTCCCACCCGAATCTCTGATTCGGTCATATTCTCTTTTCTGATCCACATATCAGTACAGGTAGTGTTACACTTGGTGATGTACAGTCGAAAAATGCAATAGAAGAAACGAAGAACCTGAATTATGATTCGTTTTCTGCATCTTACATGTTCATGTTCTCTCTCAATGGTTTGCATGAGAGTTGAGATATGCGGAGAGTTTTTCCTTAGAATCATCGCTGTTCCGATTTTCAATTCGGACACATTTTTCAATTGTGACATTTTTTTTATAATTTCGGGACATGATTCATGCGCACAAATTATCCAACAAAGCCCAATTACGCCCAAAATGGGAACCTTTTTTCAACCCAAACTCACATTTCCGCGTCTCAAGTGTTCGAACACGGCTTCTCTCATAGAGAATGCGTGACTTTTTGCGACTCTCCGGCACTCGCAAGGGCGTTTGGGTTTCGGCCGAGGTGGTGGAGGGGGATTGTCGACTGGTATAGGTTCGTGACGTTTGGTGATGCAGCATCCCATCTTACAGTGATACAATATGCAAATACAAAATTAATTTACAAATTAATCAGCAAGAAACACAAACAATATGTTTAACTCTATGCATTACTGATGGCTACCGCCAAGCCGCGACGCCTAGCGAAAGCGTTATTGTAGGGCGCGTGGGGGTGTGTTCTTCAAAGTGCAATGCTACTCTTGCCGTTATCCCTCTATGTCACCGCTTTGGCCAAATTTGATATTTTAGATGGGTTGCTGTGTTACAAAACGTCGTACCCCGACTGTTCAAGCCAATGCTTTACCACCTGCTGAAGCTCGAGATCCATATCAAGATCTGTGTGAATGCCAGCAGCGTGCGCAATTCACATTTTCAAAGAGTCTTAGAGATTCAGTGTTTTATTTCTTGGAAAAGATGCCAACGTATACACACAATTTGAGCTATTCTCCCAACATTTATATCGGGGTTAGTTTTTGTTTGGTGTTGCTAAATCGCCTAATGAATCTTACAGGTTCACGTTTTCTTCGATCAGATTTTCAGTATAGACATATCCAAGTGTAATTTAACTTGCTCTGATACTCGAATCAGAGAGGACAACCTAACCGATGCAGAAAATACGGTATTTTGGCAGATTGTCATGCGCAGATTGCCCATTTTTCCCTTTTAGCTGATCCGTACATATTTGCCTATATTCGCGGACATATTCGTAGCCCTTCCCATTGATACTCGTGGATGCTTTCATAGGTAATTGTTGCATGAGAACATATTTCGGCACTAGGTGGGATGATAGCCAACTGGATGGTAACCAAAAAATGGATCCTTCGGTAAAACTTTCACAGTAGGTTATCAAAGTGTCAAAAATGATTATGCGAAAGTTTTTTTGGTTATCATCTAGTAGGTTATCATCCGACCTCCTGCACTTATTTCGTGCATAAATATGTTCTGCAATTTCATTTTTGTACATATATTACCTGATCTACGCATATTTTTACAGGGGTATGCTCTCTGGGATGGTGATATTCCGAACGGAATTACTGCCAATGTTTTGCAAATCTGCCGGAGACATAACTGACTATGTGAGAACAGTATTAACATAATTTGAAAATGTTGCATATGTTTGCCAGATTCCTTTCATCATGCATCTACTCGAATGGGAGAATCAGCTAAAGCGCATGATATACACAAGACCGCAGGAAGAATGGGTGCACTATGTGGGTATAATCTTTGGTATTGTATGATGGAAAGAGAGCTGGTTTTCAATTGATAGTTTCAAAGATGATTCATCTAGTCCACAAAGAGCCATAAATTACAAACTAGTTCGGCCGCCCACCCGCCCTAGCCGGGGGTTCAAAATTTCTAGATCTAAACCGTCGGAACAATAGTTGACCAAATGATACATATTGGTTGGTATACGGTAGTTGATCCAAGGCTCGCTATTGATTAGTATACGGTTCTCTGGCATTTCAAATCTTTCTTACGTCATCCTCCCTCCCTCGTCTACCCATTTCGCAATCTGGGCATGCAGATTAAATTGTGCTTTATATATTGGTACCAATGATAACTTGGATATTATGAACGAACACTTTAAAAACATGTTTCAGGGAATCAACATGCTGCGTATTGGCTTGATTCCAGAGAAGATTCAAAAATCTCACAAATGGTGGAGCGAGGAATACTATGGCGATGAGGAGACGCTGGAGAAAGCTATCGATGAATACAGCCTGACTGATTGAGTGAAAAGATCATCTTCGCCGCGTATTAAAATAATTTGTATATCCTTCCATCGGACATCCTATTTCCATTGTAAATATACGCTCTAAATTTAGTTCCCTGACTGTTTGCACGTGTATGTGATATGACAATTATACAAAAAAATCGTTAATATGTATGCAATAATACACCAGAAAACCTATTAAAAAATGAAGTTTTATCATAGAAAATAATATTGTCGACCCCAAAAATGGGGTTACTCTAACTTGTTCAAAATCGATCTCAGACCTTAGTCAATAGTGCATGCGTTGCTAACTTTGATTCCCTACTTCAAGAAAGAAAATGGTGGGAATTCATTTTTGAACATCCGTGTTCCCTTTCCGTTTTCTAATGCACGATCTCTTAAATTATTGCCCCACACATAGGTCTCACAGGGTCAAGATTATCACATTTTATCGGATTACAGTTGTGTCCGAAAGACATCCGATATCGTTATTAAGTGATGTCTCGCTTATTAGACAACATTTTTTTTTGTTAAATATAGTTGTTTTATATAAATTATGCTTGGAAAGTAGAAGCAACATCATAACTTAAACATAATTCGAATTTTTATTGCATGAATAATGTATCAGGATTCGACTTGCAAGTTTCTAACATGTATAACGTCAACGTTAGATTGCTTGTGAAAGACAGATGTTTTGACCAACATCGATTTGATTGCCGAACGGTATATTGAACTGCAAGCAATGTAAAGGTACGATTCATTTGTAAAACATAATATTCACCTCGCGTTATAATAAATAAATATCTTGATTGCCAATGCAAAATTTAGGAAAATTGAACTAAAGTAAATCCATGGAAATAACGTGTTCGCTGAAAAACAATATTCAGGATCAATAAAGTGGGAAGACGAATACGTTGATTGAATCATTCAGTATGCGAACACTATCGTTTCAAAAACGTTTCACTCAATTCATGTCATGACAAAGGTAAAAAGTGCAGCAACGTCAAGCGATTTCACGGTCTCGGCACACTACAACAGCTACGCTAGGTGTAGAGTGTGACGGGACCGACTACTACTAGGACTACGAAGCCCTGCTGCAGTTTTTCTAATTTCGTGTCTTTTAGATATATCAGGTTGTCTAGAAAGTAACGCTCGATTTTGAAATTTTCGATTCTAAGATGTCCTGTCTTGTTGCCGCCTGAATATCATATTGCTATATATGTACGTTGAATGCATGAATACTCATTCCATCGCACATTGGTTCAACCATGTCCAATTGGTATTGAGGCCACAGGATTAAGTTAAATGTACACCAATGCAGTATTGAAGTGATTACGTTTTGGCCCAGCATTCCATGGATAGATTTGACAAGGCAAATATTATGTCACATGCGAAAAGTACTACCTACGGATATTACAATACAACATGTGAATCTAGTCTGCTGCAAAAGGATTGATAGAAAATCAACTCATTTGTGAACTCGACCCTACCTGAACATCATCAGAAATACTTATTTTTGACGCGTATCCGTCACAATAGATGTATCGATCTCAAATATAGCAAAACGAAAAGCGCTTCCCACGGTTAACTTAGAATTGTTTTTATATGAAGATACAATACTTCTACCAAAACATGCTGCCTTCATCAACCTATCATCAAAATTTGACCATCGAAATACGAATATTTCAGAACTTCCTGTCTTCAGCATTGATGAAAAGTCCTAACTTTTGTGGTTAATTGTTAAAGGGATACGGTGGCCCGAAATATTACATTTTTATTTTTCATGGCCTTTGTTTATTGAAATATACAATTAAAACTAAATTATTACGAAAAAAATAAAAATATGCCAGGGGTGAAATTAGGCTTCGAAAATAGCATTAATTTGAACGGGAGCGTGTTCCATGGCATACTGTGGGAGAGGTTTCGACATCGACAAGTTGGCACTTTGCCAAGTGGCGCCACTGGCATTGACTTTACTGACGTTTTGCTGTCGTTTAACCTTTTCTTGCTTGTCAATTTTTATTATAATGTGTTGTATAACGATCTAGACATCTTTCCCGCAATGAATTGAAGTAGTAGTGGGTCTTTTAAGCCTGCTATGCGATGCCAAACCTCTAATTGCACTGACGAGTTAACTTCTCTAGTTGCGGTGACTTCGCTTTCGCGTAACTTGCGTATAATCTGCATTTTAAATACTGATAACTCGCCCCGAGATTCTGCCACTGCTTATTCAGGGTGAATCAAACGTGCCCTCCGCGTAGAATTGTTCGTTGTTAGCATGTTACACGTTTTACTGCCTTGTTGTTTCGATTTATTGCACTGAGCTCTTTTCCTCATTGTTGGTTTCCCTAAATATATCGCAGTTTTGTGATGTTTCTATTGTCATGATCGACATTCGATCATTTGTCCCATTTCAGCGGAATACAATCGGTCGTCTGCGAAGTAACTGAGCCCACTCCTGCACGAGGAATTACAAAGTAAGTGGTTTTACTTGCTTATTTAATCCCAGATTTGAAGAAAAAGATTGCATTAATTACTTCAGCAATACGTAATCGCTGTCGTCAAGGCTCTCAAGTCGTTCGAGAACAGCATCGACTGGGCCGACCTCATCTCTGCGCTGGGCAAGCTCGCCAAGGTTTGATCTAATTTCAGTAATATCGATTTTCTCTACCGATCGATCCTGCTAAACTTTCATTGGTTAGGGTATGGACTATCAGCCTGTTATGGCGCTGGAACACTCGCGATAATACATGATGTTATGTTTGTCGATGTTCCGCGTCGGGCTTTGGAGCTAGCGCGATCAATAAACCTTGTTCCAGGTGTTCTCCCAACACGCCAAGTACGGTGACATCCCGAAGGCGGTTACGGTAGCCAAACGACTCTCGCAGTGCCTCCATCCCGCCCTGCCCATGGGTGAGCGATCGATTGCTAACGGGATGCTGTATTCGTATATATCGATTAGTTGAAATCTGTGGGGGGGTGCATTAGTTGTCGAAGAAGTAGTATGATTGAAAATAGTATTGATTGGTGAACAATAATTCAAATACCGCTGTCAATATCTCAAGTTATATTCGAATGTATAGATTAATGCAAACAGCGACAAATATTATCGAGAGAATCTAGCGAATCGATTACCGTACCGCTTCATCGCAGGAGTCCATCAGAAGGCACTGGAGACCTACAAGCAGATATTCGACATTCTCGGCCAGGAGGCACTCCCGAAGCAGTTGTATCTCTTCGCCGTCGACCTCCTCCCCCTCATGGACCACTGCACCACCAAGGTGAGATCAATATCTAGAACGATACGGTAGTCGCGTTTATCGATTAGTCAGAGCAAGCGCATGATCAGGGATAAAATTCTTAATGTATAATATTTATTGCACTGCCTGGTTGATTATCGTTGATCTAAAAAATGTTACTGCATTCGTATTTCTTGTGAGACACTAAACGCGCAGGCGTGTTCGCGAGCAAATTTTTGCTGAACAATCAACCCCAATCTCACAGGTACTCGGTTCTCCCTCCGTTCGACTTCCCGCTCTGATCTACGTGAACACGAAATTCGACAAGTTAAAATCGATCGATGAACAGTTGAGGATTATCGGAGACAACATACATCACATGGTGAGGAGGGAGTGAGGTGGTGTATGAGTGTATTGTATGATTTGCCGGTGACGAATCTAACTACCAAAACCACGAGTAATTAGTAACAATGCTAAAGTATTGTAGCTGAAGATTAGTTGAGACATGAATTTAACAAGTTTACAACGCTGCCAATTACCAACTCCTTCCCAGGTATCAGCCCTGTGCGCAGCGGGTGAGGAAATGGGCTCGCCGCTCGTCCAGAGGAATCTCCTTGATCTACTCTGCGCGGCCTCAGCAGCAGCTATCTGCAGGAGAATGAGAACAAGGAGGAAGACGAGGAGAGGAGGGTAAGTCATTTATTGGTATTTGAGAGTCCACGTCTTCTTGATAACTTCGCACGGCAATTGGTTTAGAAGCACATATGAAACCTCAATATCCAGGGAGAGAATTTGTGAAAATTATTTTCAGATTCGCCGTCGTGAGAAAGTGGCGAAGATTCTGAATGTACTCATGCAAGCGATGGACGAAGATGGATCAGCTGCCTTCCTCTGGTCATATCTGGCTGACTACTATGAATGGTGAGGATACGGTAGAATTGATTCTTTTAGCCAGTCGAGAAAGGAACTATTGTTTTGCATCGTAGATTCTGTGATTTGAATCCTTACTGCAACCCGGATCTCACAGGTTGCTCAACTCTCTCAATGGTTCTTCGTCTGAGAGGAAGAAGAAAAGCTTGCTGTTGGAAGTTCCGTTGATGGGAGTGAACGAAGCAGAGGAGGAGATGATGGCATATGCAAATGTGAGTTTCCAATTATCGATAATATCCTAACTCGTTAAATATTTTAAAAATATATTAATTGGAAAAAAAGTTTTTTAAATACCGGGTTACGTTGAAATTTTATGATTTGTTGCGCTTAAACCAATATATATCTTACTCACTCGGTATCTTACTCACTCTCCCTCTCTCAATCTGGTTCTACTTCTTCTGGAAGAATCAAACATCTACCGGAGCTTCTCAAGCGAATTCTGAGATGCGCCAATGCAATGAACATCATCGAGAAGAGGGACAAGGTAAGCGGTTATAGATTTTGAACTATGGGGTTGGAGGTTTCATTAAGATCACATCAGCGCCGGTACTATTTGTCTTCGCTAACGTCTCAGAAACATTTCCATTAATTTCCAGATGGTGTTGTCCACTGTGAAGATGGCCTCGGGTCTGCTGGCGGAGGTTTTGAGAGCCGGAGGATCACTCGAGGCGCAGCGTTCGTGTTTAATTTTTTTTGTTTTTCCCTGAACCATACGTTCTGATCTCTAATCCATTCTATTTCATTTTTCTGTACAAATCAATCTATTACTATGAGCTTCTACTTAGTTTCTTCGCGTGGTTTATGATTTGATCTTTGGTCTTTCCCATCTCCCTCCCTCTTCTAGAGTCCTCTGAGGGTTGCGCAGCAGCCACTCCCGAGTCGCCGAACAAGGCATTCCTGGCGAGTCTCGTCGATAAGCAAGGTTTGTGTGGAGGGGTTCTTGCTGTTATCCCGTCTGATCTGTGTTTCAAAGCCAGAACTGTCATTGTCTTTCTTACTTGCTGTTGGTGGGAGGTTTTGTTGAATACGGTAATGCATGGAGTACTGTAGCTCAATTATCGACCGTTGCAGAGCAGGCAATGATGGAGGCTTGTCTTGAGGAGTGCCAGCGACTGATGACAACCATCTGCCGATACTACCGTGACCACAGGGGTACGGTATTTTTATATTAATTTTTTTAGAGTTTAATATCTAGCTGGTTAATCTGGTGTTGAAGCGTTGCCTTAAAATGAGAAGCTTCATTGTGAGCCGATGTGTCACACGACTTTCTGTGCTAAAAACCCAATCCCATTTCACATTGATTCAATAGTTGAAATTGTTGCCGGTCAATCTGATGTTGCAACTTTTCTCGAAAAGGAAACAGTGTACCTTGAACCGATCTTCCTCTCCTTATTTCTCTAAACCACCAATTTGTAGTCGTCTCCCGTTGGCCTCTTCTTCGTGCGATGAAAGCATTGCTGTTGCAGTTTGCCAACTTTGAAACAAGTAGTTTTTTGAAACAAGATTAGGAAAGTATAATCGCTTGGAGACTTTGCGAAGCGTTAAAGGATCACAGTGAAGCACGAGTCAACCATGCGCGTGAATACTAACTCTCGTTTTTAAGATTAAAATACATTAATCTTATTCAGTCTGCGGGTGCTCGTCTGGTGCTTCTCCTCCACTCGAGAAATGCCGCCGAACCGAGTAGCGTGGTGGAGAATATCATGATGAAGGCACTGACGACGGATGACTCGGTCAGAGATCATAGATCTATTGTTATTGTATCGTTCTCTTTTTTATTGATAGTTACCACAAAAAAAAGATAGTATTGCTATTGAATCTCATTCAATCTTATGAACAACGTGTAACCCGAACTCTACCAGTTGTTTCACTAAACATGCTGGAAGCTTTTGTGTTCTAATTGATAGTCAATTTCCATCAGGTGCTCGCAACGGAGGCAGCGCGTACATTCCATCGTATCTGGACGCTCACTCGCAGTGACGAAGAGGGAATGCTCGCGGAGAATGCGCAGCCTAAGCCATTCAATAGGTACGCAAGAATTCCATCGTAGTATCTCCTCTTTTGGCAAGTGAACGACCTGTTTTGTCTTTGTAGTATAAAGCATTGCTTATTTTCCAAATAAAAATCATATTTTTTCCAGAATACTCATGTTCCTGTTGGGCGTGCTGGCGGATGACTCGCTGTCGGCTGAGAAGGTGAGAGATTACGGTAATCATTAACTCTCAGGTTGTTCTCAGGTCTCAATATTGCCATCTTCTTTTTGCGATATTCTGAGATAGATAATGTGATAATAGTGATAATGTGATAGAGATTCGCAATGTTTTGTATGTTTTTATCCATTAATGTGTTCTTAAAAAAACGTTCAGTCTAATTAAGGTCAACTACTCTACACCAACTCGGGCGACAATGCAGAGTGAACGAAGTAAGTGATGTAACAAGTGATAGTCTCCGGGAAAAAACAATTAAATTGAGCTCTTTCTAACAATATTAACTGGCCTATGCATGATCCTAACCCTACCCTCTGTCCCCTCTATGCTTCTCTCTTCACTCGTCCTCTCTTGGGTGGTTCGTAGGTCGTGTCGCCGCCATCGGATCCCTCATCTTCTCCATCCCCTCCATCCTCCTGCCCTCTCTTCGCCTTCCTCTTCCTTTCCTGCTTCTCACGAGGATCCTCTTCATCTTCTTCTTCCGAAGTCTCCAGTCCAACTGCCTCTCGTCCCTTCCCACTGGATGCTCCTCCCACCCTGCCGCGGCCTCGCCCAAGTCCTCGTCCTCTTCCTCTTCCTCGTCCACTCCCCACAACTATCCCCACCTTCTCCTCTCCCTCACTCCAGTCTGATCCAGAGGAAGGCACCGACTCCTCTTCCACTCCTCCAAGTCCCTCCTCCACCGTCTCTTCTTCTCCTCGGGACTCGCCCATCTCCACTCCGTCTTCATGCTCTGCATCGTCCTCGGAGAGAGCAGTTGGATTGGCGTCGAAATCGATATCCTCTTCGTATCCCACTCCATACTCGATGGATACTTCGCTCTCCTCGCCCTCGACATCTCCGTCCGATTCTTCATCCTGCTCGATGATCGCTGCCATGTATCGATTCGAGTCCGGGATTCCGACCTTCTCCATGAATGCCTTCTCTCTGATCTTCCGGATGACTCCCTCCACCTCACTCCACACCTGGTAAAATAATAATTTAGTTTTCTGGGGCTTCGCTATGTCATTATTGATTGATTTGATGTCCATTCCTACTAACTGTTCAATGCACTAACTTCATCCCTCCACTCATGGGGCACTTCGTCCTTCTTCCTCTTCACACATTTTGCCTCTCTCCCCTTCGCATTTGTCTGGTAGGATGACTTCTCTGTTCGCACACCGACAACCTCCGCCATCGAAAGTGTGTTATGGTGCATCACGGCAAGTTTCACCTTCTCGTCGTATGCCACTTGCGAGTTAAATGGATGAATTGGTAGCGGGAGATTTGAAGTTTCAATGAGGTTCTATCAGGTTGAGTCATAAGTTTTTTCCAATTTTTACTTTTAAATGTTTCGCATATTCTGGTCTTTGGTTCTAGTTGATTATCATTTTGATATTTACATATTATTAATGCATGGATGCTCTCTTTAGCGCACTTTAGTCCAGGCCTCTTGAGAGGGCCTAGTGTTCATAGAACGCACGGCACAATTCGAACATATGATTATAAGTGTGAACTATACCCCTACCTTATCCTACGGATCTGTACTGATAGGATTTTAAGAGCGCTTTTTAGGTGACTTTGAATTGCACCTCCAAAATTGGAAAAAACTTATGACTAATATATTGGTTGGATGTGTTTATTCACTAACCTTGCAATGGTCTTTGGTGCGTACAGATTGAGAACGCTGTTGAAGTTCTCGCAAGGTGAGGTATTCATTTTTGGAGCTGCTCGGAGGAAGCTCTTGGTGAAGGACGGCTTGAGAAGAGCATGCTTGAGAAGTGCGAATTCATTGCTCTTCCTGTCAATCTTGTGACTCTTCGACTCTTCGGACAGATCATGATGGAGACATCCAGAGATTCTCTTCATGTATTCCAGTCCAGTGTTTCTGTCATCCGGGAACTTTTCATGCATTGCATAGCAGTGGTCCACGATCTTGCGCCGCCAGTATTCGAGGTTAGGACATTCTTTCCTCTTCGCTAACTGAATGCATTCAATGCACCGTTCGATATTAATTCTGCTTAGTATTTTGTGATATAATGTAAACCGAATACCTCTCGTAACACCTTGTTGAGTCCTTTTACCAGGTGCCAAAAGTCACAATGGTGGACAATTTGAGAGAATCGAGGATGATCTTTCATCATCTTCTTTATCTTTCCATCGTTGTCAGATACGAGCGAAGTGATCTAAAGAATGAGTCACGTTACAGTTAGGAATGGCTCCTCAGTAAATGACTACATTTAGATTGCTATATCATAACTCCGATCCGATCGGCGATAGCCATTTCTTGCATAGTTATCTCGAGTTCCAATAGAAACTAGTAGGGTAATGCGGTGGATAGTGTGGATATCTAACCGTGAACTGTATTGCCTGCAGTTCCAAGAGTCCGATCCGCACTCCTTCCTTCTCCATGCGACCACTAATGCCTTCTGTAATAAATGAGTGTGCACATTACTCACATCAACTAACGCTACCGATCCCCCGCATGTCTTTATGCATGTTCTTCACATTGAATATGATGTTGGTGTGGATGTCGATGAATGGTACAGTCCCGTTGGGAGCAGTATGACCCATGTGCGAATACCTTCCATCGACTGCCACTCCGACTCCTGCCTGAAACGTTTACAAGTTGTGATACTGAGGAGAATGCCATACCGTACTAAAATTTAATCTCTCAAATTAGATTTATTTGCCAATAAGAAGAGAAGGATGTGTTGGCAAAACGATATGTCTAACTGATTTCAGGAGACTATCGGGGGGATGACGGAAGCAGAGGAAGAAGGACTCTTCGGGAGTAAAATAGGTCGGTTCAATTTTGCATTGTTCCCCACAGAGTAAACATGAGTCATGGTAAATTCGATAGGTAAGTCATGGTAGGCCAAGACTAAGTACCGTACCTAATCGATAGTACAGTAACCCCAGATACCATACATCCCTACCGTAACCTCCCCCAACCTACCGTAACCCCGGCAATCACGAATTAACTTTATTTTTAGAAAGTCGAGATACCGTACCTAATCGATAGTACAGTAACCCCAGATACCATACATCTCTACCGTAACCTCCCCCAACCTACCGTAACCCCGGCAATCTCGAATTAACTTGATTTTTAGAAAGTCGAGATACCGTACCTAATCGATAGTACAGTAACCCCAGATACCATACATCTCTACCGTAACCTCCCCCAACCTACCGTAACCCCGGCAATCACGAATTAACTTTATTTTTAGAAAGTCGAGATACCGTACCTAATCGATAGTACAGTAACCCCAGATACCATACATCTCTGCCTCAGATGCCCACCCGGCCACTCCTTTGGAATCTGTTCTTTCTACCGTGTCTCTCAAATATATTTGAAGTATACATAATGCCTCTATACATTTCAGTGTCGGGCGTCGCGGAATCTCCTTAAAAAGTCAAGATCGAAGTTGGAGGAGTTCCAAAGGTGGGGGAAACCAGGGGTTGTTGGGTAGATTTGGTATCCCCTTATTGGGACATTGAGGGTGGGCGGCGCAAGCTGCCTGGATGAGAAGAGCAGGAAGCTGGATCAGGTGAGACAAGAGTGAGAGTGCCCACAATGATTAGAAAGATTATAATTTTCATAGTGTGAGGAATAACGACTAACTGGGTTGGCTCCTCTCACAGTCGCTTCTGCTTGTGCCATGCTTCGTGCGAATACTACACCCACGGCGGGCATAACTATCTCTTTCAATTCTTTTCGCATGGTTCAGTAGCAAGGAAGGGCGAGCCGCATTGCTTTTCCAGCCTCCAGTAGTCTCTGAATGCCGTTCCTGGGTTATTGCACATTGCGATCGTTCATACTAAGTAGTTCTACTTTCCAATAGATTTATATAGACTAACCGGGAGTGAAACTGCAGTGGTGTGCACTGCTGTTGTCAACTTAATGTTTCCTTCGAAGTAGCCTTCGATCACCGGTTGAGAAGACCACTTGACTATCCTTTCACACACGTTACAAAACCATTCCAGGCACAGAGCTGATCCTACGGTGTGCGACTTGAAGGAGTCGTCCTTTATCTCCTTCATGCCACACTCGTGGCCGCGAGAGAAGAGGGATAGGAGGCAGTCCATCTTGACTAGAACGTAGTCGGTGCGTAGTTTAGTGGTGGGTGGGTCACATAGGACACCAGTTTCTGACGTCACTTCGGATAGCATCGTTTGTTGAGATTGGACGTAGGACTAAATTGATATGCCAATATATGAAGTATTATTTTCTCGTTATTGTCCTAGCAATAAATGATACTAGTGCATTTCAATTATTGTTTCGTTTATGGATTTCATTTGAATAAAGCTAATAGCAATTAGTAAGGAGGCTTTCGTCGTTTCTCTAATTGATTTTTCTTTCTGTTTTTTCTCTATTGTTTTTGAATTTCGAGATTCTTTGAATAAATATATTGTTGTACGTACTTGAGACCTAGTGTGTTGTGGAGTCGGCATGTGGAACGACAGGTCGGACATTGAATCGGCTATGTCATCTACCATATCGATTGGCTCGTGCACTAAGGGCTCGAACTGTAATAGTAAATATCCGTTTAGATGTATCCTCGCCCCAACGGGCCTATATTTTCTCTGATTGCCTCCCAGAGCGTACTATGATATAATTTTAGTCTTTCGGAAATAAAGAATTCGACTCTTGAACCTCGTCGTGATCTGCTCTCTGAAGACGAGGAGGGCTTTCTGTCTGCTCACGATGCTAAACACACGATTTAGGGGGAAAAGTGGTGTATACTATTCGTGTTAAAATGGACATGTTTGCATGTACTATTGCCTCCTCTGGGCCTGTATTGTATTACCTCTCCAGGGCATACTATTGCATAATTATAGCGGATATCGGAAATATAGAAATACGTCCTTGCCTGGTCTTGATCTTGGTCCACCCTCTGAAGACGTTGTGGACCTTCCCCCCTTCTCCCTTCCCGATGCTAAACTAGCGGAGTAAGGCAATCGACAAATACTTGATGATACAATTGAAAATCTTTACAGCATTGCTCAGTACAACCCACAGGCAACAATGACAATAACGCAAGTAAGGTCAACTCACATCATCAGGCAACGAGTTTTTCTTGTCGATCGAGTCCTTAAAGTGGTTGTGACAGAGTCTAGCCCGCTTGCCTTGTGCTTGAACGCTCGCAACTTTCTCCTCCAATGCTAAGAACTCGTCGTGGATGAGGTTGAAGCGGAGAAGCCATTCCCTTCTCAGCTCGGGAGTGGACGGAATGACGCGAGTATCGCTCGAGCGCAGTGGACAGGCGATGCACGTATATGTCGCCATAAACTAACTAAACTGATAGCAACTTGAAGCAATAAACACGGAATGAGAACGAAAATGAGGACATGCAATGACATAAAGTAACTGGTTTAACACCGTTATTAGCCGTAATATGTTTAATCCTGCGTTCACCAATACAAATCAGAACACCGAAAAGGGAATACAACGTAAATTACTGAAAAAAAGCTAAACAATATAAAGAAATATCCCAATTAAACCGAAGGACCTTGGCATGGCCTGGCATAGGCAAAAATCAATTGGGAAAAATACCGTATTTTTTTCCAAATTCGCTCTAATACAGTAATTGTCCCATGTTTCCTAATTCACTCTCCCCAATAAATACCATTCTCCGGCTTTGCCCGTTTTCTCGTTTAAACAATTTTTTAAAATTATTTTGAAACATTCCATTAATATGAGGGGACGAAGCCTGGCAAATTAAGACAAACTTGTTTTTCGATTTCCGGATCCCTTTAAAGCAACTCTTTATCTATCCGTAGTCGGCAGGGCTAAGTCAGGGGATAGCTCCCATTTGAGGAAATTTATTCATTCTCCGAGCACCAAAAGTCGAAATTTTGACTATGTTGGCATTTATTCAACAATACTGAAAATTTGTGTTTCCTAAAAGTAGAAAAGGCGTGACTTGAAATGTTTCTCTGTAATATGTAGCACTATAGTATATCATGGAAGCGCACTTATCTAGAAACCAATCTGAATGAACCTCGAAGCAGAAAACGTTATCGCTTGAAACGTCATTCCTCGGCAAGAGTTGAATCCAATGGTTTTTTACTTGTGCTGTGTTGATGCAGGAATGACTTTAGACCTATTTTTGGAGAGAACTACCGACGTCCTTCTTACTCCGTTATGTGAGATTTTACGGCTATTTTTCCCATCACAATATGAGAAGCAGAAAATATTTTAAGACATGTATGAAAATATCACGTTTGATAAAACTTGAATTTTCCCGATATCCTAAATGAATGATGCCATTCGAACATATGCATATATTGTCCAAGTAAACCCCTACTACATGCTACCGAGGTAGCTTGAAATCTTTAACGGAACGGATTTTACGCGAGCTCAAACATCATGTTTCAAAAGGAGCGTTACTTTCTGGACAGCCTAATACTTTACGCCACTTATATTGGCACCATTCAAAATTCTGACTTACGATCAAGGAAAAATTGGAAAACTTGTACGAATCCTGAAGTGAGCATCCATCCGCTTACATCGACAATTACGATTAGTAACAACGATTTAGTCGAACGTTTCATCAACGATGAATCTGAAAAAAGACGAAAGTATCATCACCTACGTCTAAATTTCCAAAGGTGCGTATATGCTTCGGGGGCCATTGTTTGGCGTTCATAACCCTCCCACAAGCTCGCCCGAGCCAAAATACCACCTTATCTCCTCATAACGAAACTCCCGCACCGTACATGTGTTGGTGAATAAAGAATAAGAATAAGAATAAGAATAATTAACCAAGCAAATGCTATGCAATGAACAATACTAACCGCTTTGCTTTCGGATGCGTATCCATATAACGAAATACACAGCTGAGCTAATAGTATTTATAACTAGATTTGATCCTATGAACCATAGGACTCCAGATGAAGTGTACGGCGTCGTTACGTAACAGTGCACATTGCTGAAAAACCACCAATTTCTTAAAAGCCGCATCAAACAAACGCTACCTTTTATATTCGTAAAATAAGAATATGATAAAGCAGTAATACACGCAGTACCCGATTATGCAAGAAATATGAAACTACAAGTTTACATTAGCATATGCAAAGAAGCTTGGCCCACCAACCACGTTGTATAGCTGCGTGTTCAATGATCTGTACCACAAAGGAGCAAGCAAGGATAGCATTCTGTCAATTCCAATGAGCAAAATGGAAATTGTGCCAATAGCGATGCCCATCTCAGGAAGGAACTGCAACAGCAAGTACATCAAACATCATTTTTTGTATATTTTCTTCTTATTTTTACCTATTATTCATCAGCACCTCTGATGAAATTAGGGCATAATTTGTTGAAAAAAAGATCACGAAGGGAAGTAGCGATATGCCGAACACCAAACAACTCTTTCATAAGCTATTTTTTAAACACTTTTTGCAAATTAACCCTAAATGGGGGATGATCTTTTGACGAAATTATATTTTTCGCTGAACGCATGATAACTTGAGTTCTTTTATCGTAATCTTAATGGAATGAATTGCATCATTTTCATATATGTTTCACGTGCACTATATAGATCATATATATAGTGCACGTGAAACATATATGAAGGCGATGTGATTCATTCCAATAAGATTCCAATAAGAGAACTCTAATGATAACTTGAATGCACTTCTCTTCGATACTCATAACAGTTTCATCTTTAATGTGTAACCTTTAATCTTTAATCTAGTTTACCATGAGAAGAATGCACAAATCGCCACCCATCTCTACATAGTAACCGAAGAGCAGATGCAAATGGCTGATAGTGGCCATCTGCAAGGAAGTGGCAGGATGGCACAGATTGGATAGCATAAGTTCTCTGGTTTCTCGCAACCAATTGCTGGGGAACCCACCAACAACTGGTCAGGGCACTGGTTAGCAACTGGTTTGCCCCATGTTAACTGGTGAACCAGGTTTAGCTATTTTTGGCCAGTTGTTAACCAGTTGGAGTCGGCGGAGCGTAGGCTAACCAGTTGCTAACCAGCGCCCTGGCCAGTTCCTGACCAGTTGGCAATCAGTGCTCTGACGAGTTGTTGGCGGGTTCCCCAGCAACTGGTTGCGAGAAACCAGAGTTGAACGAACTTGATCGAAAATGTCGCCAATTGCGCAAGCAGCGATTAGGTAATTGCATGTCGAGCGGAGCTGCCTGAAATTTGGGATGAACACTATCTAATAGTGATGTCAAATCGGCGCTCGGTATATCTAACTATCCATGATCCACTTTCTTAATTACATGGAGTACATATTGAACAAAAGTATCAAGAAACTAATATTGTTCTAGTGTTACTCGTTGAATGAATGTCAAATTCAAAGCTGAATGTATACTTCGCTTTGATTGATGTTACAAATAGTAGTGCGTTGGAGCCGACTCCGATGATGGCCAGTATGATCGAAAGACCGCTGAATATGCGGGAAAGTGTAAAGTTGAAGGGTTCGATTTGCATAATTTGTGATACCTCAACGAAAGTTAATTTAATTTAATGAATAATACAATAACATATAACAATGAATCGTGTACAATGCGGATAACTCTGATAAATAACTTAACCAAAGTAAGGCCCCGAATTCATTAAATTTTTTCACGATACATTCGCATACTCAGTTCGAATATCTGATGAGACGTGATATACGGACACGGAAGCATCTGAGTATGTACAGCGTAAACGGAACATGACATTCATCATCTGCTCGGTGTTTTCATGTATTGTTGAGCATTTCCATGTATTCAATGCATTACTAAGTATTTTCGTTATGTACAGTTAATCACGCCAGACGTATTTTAAGTATTATCATAACATATTTTATTCTAATCACAGCTGATAAGGGGAAATGAGTAGGGTAGCCTGAAAAATGCGTTCTGATTATGATACCTTCCACGAGAAAACACAGCATTCAGGATAGGTCGACGGATTTCACTGGAGAAAGCTATTGATGAATACAGCCTCACCGATTGACCTAAAAGAGCATGTCACCTTCAAATACGTATGTATTCGTTCTCTATCTAACCGCAACTTATATTCCCTGAATGTATTAGGTTGTTTCAAAAGTTTCTGACTATTTAATTTTTCAAGTTTGGTCTCGTGAGCATCGGATGTTTCCATTTTCCTTTTAACTTGAGGTAGGGTTTTGGTAGTATAATACTAATATGCATTACAATCTAAACTCTGATGCGTAGTTTGGGAGAAATAAATTATTTTTGCCAAAAAGCCGAAATATGCATATTTTTGGCGCATTTTGTTGATGATTATTTCAGGAATTGCATGGACCCATTGATTCTGCCCAGTCGTTGAGGTATAGTCCAAGAGCTAATTGTTAAAATAACCTTGAAAAATACGTTAATAAATGTGTGCTTAGAACGGGAGGTTGTGAAAATGTCGTATTTTGAAGTGTGAAATTGGACTTCTGCATTCCGATAATTCCAACTCATTAATGTATGTTTCGAATATCTCCTAATTATGATCATAAATTTATTAGGGGAAGTACTTCACAAACCACCACAAACAGGTTCGCTCAGATCCTCAATACAAATCCAGGATCGAATGATGTTAAGTTGTGAATTACAACCCTAGTGTGGTTTTCGGATTGTGCACTCATTATGAACGTGAATATGACTGCACATCGAAGGTTATCACCCGAGAATAACCCGTTGGGAGTACTTCACGGAAGTGTGTTCAATTTGCACCTCACACGGTTCTCCGCTGATTTTTTAACCTTACAAAAAGGGGGCAACTTGAACATCTTGTTGAATTTTAGAGCTTTTCCCGAGATTCGTACGAAATCTATGGGTGTGAGATACTGTGCGCTAGATAGAGTACCCAAGCCCTTATACATGGTCGAAGACTAGAAGTAAATCGGTCAACATCCAAGGACAGGAGAGGTGAAAGTGAAAATAGTCAGAAACTTTTGAGACAACCTAATACAAATGGAAGGGTATTCGAACAGCCAAAGCCGTAAATCTGTAGGTAATTTCAAAATATATTTCGAAATTTCGCTGTTTGCATCGATGAATGACATTCACTGACTCATCGACCTTATCTGAACAATACGAAGTGTGATCTCGAGCGCATATCGATTTTTAAGGAATCCAACAATTGATTTTGAAAAGATAGAATGCAGTGCTATGTATGACAAAGTATACTGGGTAGAATAGAGTGAATAGTGTAAAGGTAAACTTGAATTATGTTTCTATTAGATTTCTACCCAATACACGAATATTCGCACAATCGCTCCCATTAGTAGGTAAATGCATCATCATCAGGGACTCTATCATCATTTATCAACATTGTAAACAACAAAAAATATCAAAAACAATTACAACCGATAAAACTCAGTCCTTCTTCCTTCCGGCCTGCATCTTTCCCTGGGCGAAATCGCTTGGCTGAATCGCGCCCGGTCCATGGTAGCCGGGTACAGCATTCTTGCACCGACCCTGAAATATGTTGAATAGGTTTTGTTTCCAAAATTGTCAGAGAACGGTACGTTTATCTGTGTTGAGAACGGTAGGAAACACACAAAGTTAATTTAGAAAAACACATGCCTGGTAGTTCGGAGAGATACCCACACCGGGCTGGTTATAGTCGCCCTTTAGGGCTGACGGCATGCTCTTGCCGATGGGAATTCCGCTGATGTTAGGATCCTTATTCGAGGACATTATCTGCAAGAAGATAGAAAAATATGCAAATTTAATGTTTTGCAAATGTATTCATATATTGATAAAAAACACACGGTGCACATGTGAAAGTATGACAACGAAAAAAGACGATATGAAAATACGGCGAGAACTCTCCTTTTATAGACATGTTGACTCACGGTCTGAATGATAAGGATTGCATTGCGTGAAATGTACCTCTTCAATGTGCGTGTTCTTTCGCTGGTGAGATATTTGAAAGAGCATGATAACATCCTTATCGAAAAGAGAGAGCAGCAATGTTTGACGTCAAGGCTCGGACAATTTTCGAAATTTTATATTGAAATCATGCATTGTGTGCATCTACGGTGCGCCGAACAAAAACTGAAATTCATCTGTTCTAATGAAACGTTTCATTCGGCAGGGGCGCATTCGAGCTTGCTTGCATATATTTTTGCCGTCAACATTTTCCGGTTCTCCAATACGCCGTCGACTTTCAGTGTCCACTCTATCAAGATACACTGCAGCTATGTCAAGATTGTTTGGATAACCTTCCACAGAGCATCGGTGGTTCAGCGGTAGAATGCTCGCCTGCCACGCGGGCGGCCCGGGTTCGATTCCCGGCCGATGCAACCTTTTGAATTTGAAATTCAAATATTTATTTTTTTAAAAATTTGTAGACCATCTCTATTTTCAGGGGAGTCATTCATACCGCGTAAGGTTGATTACGAGATGTAGTTTACGTCTCCGTTACCCACTATCAAAGGGATTGGTGCACCGCGATGCCACCTTTTATCTTCATTGCCCACTCATCACTAACCCTAACACTCTTTATTGCGCTCATGGTTAAATGGTGTACCGCTGATCCGCGCAAGTTAATGCATGGGCAGGGATGTGCCAGGAGACGTACTGTCTCACAAATATTACGTCTTTCTCTATTTCTAGGTACGATAAAGGTCTCTGTAATCGAGTTACTCCTGTTCGTCTCTGGAATAGCTTTGAAAGATAGGGCTCAATCATCTTTCAAAACTCAATCATTTTTATTGCATTATTCATCCGCTCGATTGAGCGCGCCACATGAAGAGTCACTTTTTATCTAGCCATCCATATCTCGCGTATTATCGCTTTACCTCCGACGGCAATCGATCTAGTGTCGAATATCGCATTTCAAACTTCGCTGTAGCTGCGCGCACTTTTTAGCGAATTTCGTGTGTTCTTAAATGATTGGCCCACGCATAGGTCTCGCGGGGTGTAGTTTAGCTCTACTAGAGATTACTGTTGTGCCCGATTAGACGTCCGCTATCGTCATTAAGTAATGTCTCGCTGATTGAGTAATCGTCTGCCTCTCTTCAGTTTGCACGCTCTCTCGTATATTTGACTGTCGAGAGAGCGTGCAAACTGAAGAGAGTCAGGCAATAGCTCCGCTTATTAGACATTACGAGTAAGCACGTGGAAAATGAGAACACGATAGCCGATTTTCCGTAAATAGTAGGGGTGAGAAGAGGGGGCGTGGCCCTCGCGCCGCCCTCTTTCTGGGTGGGGGCATAAAAGGAAGCGGTGATAGTCAGTCCTTCGCTGTTGCCCAATCGCAGTCTCCTTCTCTCCTGTTCCCTTTTCCCTGTTATATTGATTGTTTGTTTTGCATTGTATTGTGAAGGGTATATCTGACCAGTACTGAAGCATATCCTTATTCATTAATATCAATGTTAATTTTCGCTTATGAGATGAGAGAATGTGTAGCATGACTCGGTAATCGTTTCTTGCGAAGATGTACTTAATTGTAACATATATTTTCTATTTTATATTTTCTGGACACTTCATTATTCACTATTCTACTTCTCGGACATACATGACTGAATAGCATTATTCCCAGCTGTCTACTCCGGCTCGCTGGGCGGTTTCGCCATGAATTCGTCTAATGCATTCAGGAGAAATCAATACCATAAGGTTGGTCACTAGGATTCAGGAGAAACTAGGTACTCCGCCCCGTCCTAACGGAGTACCTAGGTTTCACAATCACTCGTTTCGCAACTTGTTCACGTGCGATCTCTCTCTCTCTCTCCTCATTTCGCAAATATTTCGCAATACGATAATATAGGTATAGATATTTGACGGTATTTTTTAGAATTTTTTTTTTGGCGTTTGTTGGAGTCGGCATTTCCGAAAAAAATGCATTATGTCAGGCGGGCGGTCGTTTTTGCAAAAAAGGCGATAAGAGCGCTTGACGTATTTTTTCAGGTTAAAGGTCCACTATGAAGAAAAATTTTTTCGAACTCGCGGCCAATGTGTGATCTGAAGTCCCTAGCGCGCAATTTCAAATAGTGTACACTATAATACTGTAGATCGAGTGCACGAGGGGTGGTGCACAAGATACGTATTTTCGGATCATGGTCGATAATTGTGCCATGGTAGGTCAAGACTAAGTACCGTACCCAATCGATCGTACAGTACCCCCAGATACCGTATGACGCCACCGTAACCCAGAATATCGAGAACTAACTGTATTTTCAAGAAGTTAATATACCGTACCCAATCGAACCTACAGTAACCATACCGTACTCCTGTGTACAGTACCCCTTGTTACCGTAATCCACACCACTGCGGTCAATCGTAAACTGACTTTTTTCCAAAACATTTTTCATTGAGTTGATTCTTGCTCTATACCGTACCCAATCGATAGTACAGTACCCCCAGATACCGTATACCGCTACCGTAACCCCGATTATCGCAAACTAACTTTATTTTTAAAAAGTCCTGGCACCGTGTTCAATCGATTCTACAGTATGCAAGTAACTACCGTAACCCAGTTCCTTGGGTCAGATCCAGTTCCTTGGGTAAAACATTTTCTAAAATTCCAAAATCGATTTTAAAATTATTTTAATGTATTCTACCGCATATGTAAGTATTGTATAATCATTTTATGATCAATTTTGGATTTTTAGAAAAATATTTGAAATATTTATAAAAATGTTTGACCCAAGGAACTGGATCTGACCCAAGGAACTGGGTTACGGTAATTACTTGGGTATTGTATAATCGATTGGGCACGGTACCAGGACTATTTAAAAATAAAGTTAGTTTGTGATAATCGGGGTTACGGTAGTGGTATACGGCATCTGGAGATAGTGCACTATCGATTGGGTACGGTATAGAGCAAAAATCAATTCAATGGAAAATGTTTTGGAAAAAAGTCAATTTACGATTGACCGCAGTGGTGTGGATTACGGTATCAAGGGGTACTGTAATCTTGGTTACGGTATGGGTACTGTAGGATCGATTGGATACGGTATATTGACTTTTTGAAAATAAAGTTAGTTCTCGATATTCTGGGTTACGGTAGCGACATACGGTATCAGGGGGTACTGTACGATCGATTGGGTACGGTACTTAGTCTTGACCTACCATGGCACAATTATCGACCATGACCCGAAAATACGTACCTTGTGCACCACCCCTCGTGCACTCGATCTACAGTATTATAGTGTACACTATTTGAAATTGCGCGCTATTGACTTCGGATCACACATTGGCCGCGAGTTCGAAAAAAACTTTCTTCATAGTGGACCTTTAAGTGTACTTTTTTTTGAAATAATAATTTTTTTTGCGTTTGTTGGAGTCGGCTTTTCCGAAAGAAAACGTTATGTACGTCAGGCAGGCGGTCTTTTTTTTGCAAAAAAAGGCGATAAGAGCGGTTGACGTCTTTTTCACGTTAAGTGCATTTTTTAAAAATAATAAATGTGTTTGAAGACGTGAGGGATGGTTGAAGTACATTAGAAACTTTTGAAAGCAGAATGGCGAAAAATGCGACTTCCGCTATTGTAGCAGCATCCATACGACGCTTTGTTTATCTGTGATGCATTTCGCCTCGTCCTAACCATCTTTTGTATCGTATCTACATAATGCGCTGAACTGATTTCATCTTTCTATAGCCTAGATATGCGCGACCTATATTACATCATCATTACGAGTCTCCAGTTTGTAAAGTAACTTAGTAATGATGATGTATAGTAGCATCCAATTCGCATTCTCCACCTATGTAAGGACAGTGTTGCACGCTCATAGACTGCTTTCACAAGTCGCTTCCAACCGATACCGTTATTATGTACCAACAGCTCGATACTGATAAGGTCCATCCGGAAATATGGAAACCGGTCTGTATTTCTACCCCTAAGAACCGAGATCGCTGCTGAAACAGGGAGCTTCGAAACAACACGAAGACGACCAAGATTCGCGATATCTCGAAAACATCCGTTCGTAGTCTCAAGCCCCAGCTGACTCTTCGCCTTTACAAGTACTATAAACTGCACGGACTAGATGAGCTCCAGATAAAGCTCCGCATTATTATCAGAGTAACATCCCCAACATCACCTTATTAGATCATCTAACTATTCGACCTTACGTTTCATTCCTTATCACCGAATATGATCTAAAATTTAGAATTTGAGTGGTTGTCTCTCCGCCTCCATCCTCCCAACCATTTAGATTCCGCCCCATCACACGTGGCCGTGCGAATATGTTTTACTTCATCGTGAGAACAATCGTCCTTGTGTCGCTGTGGGCTGCTGTCCTCAGGTTTGTTGAGCACTTTGTGCCCCCAATGTGTTCGGTAAGGTCGACTAATGCTAGGACTGCACATTGCTGCTATCGAAAGTTCTTCTAGGAAACGTTACTTTCAATAGTGCATTGTACCATAATTGTGTAGATGTTTTTTTCCGAGATTTGGAATTGTAAAACCTGGGGAGTCCCTTTTCATACAGCTCTTCGAAATATAAAATATGTTGTGTTTGGCGTGGGAAGGATTACAACTGACGAAATTATCAAAGAAAAATAGTGGTGATAGACAGCTTTGTTTGAGCAACAAATTAAAACAACATATGAGAGGTATCGCGAGAGAATCGGCAAGGGTGAGGAAATTAAAATCCGATAATTAAAAAAAGTAAAAATCACTAAAAATATTTCGAACCAAGCTCTATCAAACTGCGTTCATCAAATATGTTTAAATGCTATTTTTCGAATACGTGCGTTTCGAAGTTGACTACTCTAATATTAGTGAAGTGCACCTCAGGGAATAACAATGTCTTGCTTAAGCCCGGCGCGAAGCCTTGGGAACAATTTTGCCTGCGATGCGAGAAATTCCCGCAGCCTGAGAGGTTCCTAACAAGGAATGGCCGCGAGGGTAGATTGGAGTTTTCGAACGAAACCTAGCGGGATCGATAGCGGACTAAATTCTAAGAACTTCTACGTGTTTCATATCTGCTGAGGGCGCATGCGGATGTCTGCGCTCATTGTGGAAATTGGTGTAAAACCGTTAATTTATCAGGCTAAGTTCCGAAATTCCGCTTCAGCTAGACCATGAATGAAATTGTCGAAACTCATTCGAAATTCATTGGATAAGAGATCTGTCGCATACACGTTAATTCCGTGTACCATGATCTTCGATTGATCGATTCGAAAACAAAACAAAGTGTCAATCGGACAGCCTCTTCTGATTGCCACGAACAAAGGATGACGAGGAGGGGAAGATGTGATTAAATCAATATTTAATTCCGCATGTAGACGGACCGATCAGTGAGAGATGATGAAGGGGAAATAGGCGTGTTTTATTGTTAATGTATTCTATTACTGCAAAAGAGACAGGAGACTAGTCCTATCTGATTTGGGGATTACCTATCGTCGGTTTGGGGGGGGGACATCTCGTCGGTCTCAGGGGGCATATCGAGCAATTCGACTTTAAAGGTTGGGGATGAATCGTTAGTAGATCATTCCACTGTATAACAATATGCACAGCCTATCATGGATAGTTTTCTCCCGCATCTGAACTTTTGCGTGATGCCAAATGTCGGTGAACGGCGCAGAGAAGGAATTAATCCGGCCTGTGATAATGTCATCATCACAACTAATAATCCCCCTCGACTAGCAAAACTGATTCGGTCACTTCCTCGACTGCCACAATCACAAATACCATCCCCGTCGACTACAAAAAAAAATCCACTCGATTCAACATACCCAGCTAGCCCACTGTAAACGACGGATAATCTTCAAAATCAGTAAAAAGCATTTTAAAGCTATTTTAGGGCATTCTGCAATTTTAGAAACGTTAGATTTGGGGGACATATTGTCGGTTTGAGGGGAAATATCGTCGGTTTTGGGGGACATATGCCCCCCGAAACCAACACTGTCCCACCAAACCAGACAGAGCCCAGGTTTGTCCGTCCTCGATTGCAATCCATCTCATGGCTTTATCAGCAGGCGCATCTCGTCGCAATTTTACATGCAACCCTAGTTTCCCTGGAAAGCTTCTATTGGAGTTGCTATTTTTGGAGCTTTCTCATAACAAGATTAGATTAAATATGACTTATCATTTCCAGCTTCCCCATTTCTGCGGACAGTTCGGCTTTCCAGGAGCTGATCAAGGAGATCATAGCGACCAGAATCCGCAGCCAGGCCCGATAAACCAAAGATGAAAGATCATCGACCAGCTTATCACTTTCAGGAGGAAATTTTCGTGCGCCGCTCGGACCCCTTCAACTTCCGCCTCGTCAAGAATAACCTCAACATATACCTGTCATCGAAACACTGACTGAACCCTTTCAAGTCTCATTATTGTACATGATATTTAGATCTGTTTCAATGAATGTTGACATTTTCGAAGCATGGCAAAGGCATATGTCAGCTGAGCTGTAGGGATGGCTTGGCAAGAAACGGTCTCTTCATACTGCACACACTCTCGCCGGTCTGATTGGTGAGATAGCGTGTAGTTTGGAGAGAGTCATTTCTTGCGAAGCCATCCCTAATGAGGTGTACGCTCCGTGTGTTTGCCTAAATTTTTGAAAGCAATCGGGAACTAATTGCCTTATATTTCTGGAACAACTTCATGCTTCAGATGGGTGCAGTTGCCCACTAGTTGAGCAAGTGTCTGACTCTCGTCTGTTTGCATGCTCTATCGCCGGTCAGAGAGACGAGAGAGCGCGTGCAAACTGAAGAGAGTCAAACCATTGCTCCACTATTTTTCACAACTTGCGGATTCATTTCAGAGGAGCACTAGCTTACTTTTCCTGCTTATCCTGCTCTCTGATTTTGCATGGATCTCGAATCTTTGCATGCTCCATCGCACTTTTTATTCTCTCATTGAAGTGATGAGTTCCTATTATTCCCTCTCCTACACAGCGTGTCAGAGTGAATCGAAAACCTCATTTGCGTGGCGGAGGGATTTGATTGGACGAGCCATTGTCACTCGCTCCGAAGAGAGCTGAGCGGCGATGCAAAGTGAGATAATTCGAACAAGGCAAGTGAAACATACGCCACCACTTAAAAATAAAAATTAAATATATAAATCTGTTTTCAAAGATCGGTTTAGGGTTGAGCTAAGGACTACCCCAAAGATTTTCAAGGCATTTCATTCATCGTTTGTTTGGCAGCGCCTATTTTAACTTTTATTGAATAGCTTTCGAGAAGGCTGCAAAAGGAAACCAATCATGTTATATATTTTCTGAATCCTTAGGAGTACCCCCACAATCGTATAAGAACCGATTTTTGATAATAATTCAAAGCAGTCAGAAATATGTGAAAAATAGCTTTACGATTTAGTTTTTTGAACCATTCTCGAAATAAAAATTAATTTTCGAAAATCGGTTCCCATACGATTGTGGGGATACTCATAAGGATTCAGCAATTATATAATATGACGGGGTTTCCATGTACAGCCTTCTTGGAACCGAAGCATGAATATTTAATAAACCTTAAAATAGGTAATGCGAACCGATCGATGAATGAAATGTCCTGAAAATCTTTTGGATATTACTTTGCTCAAACCTAAACTAATCGTTGAAAGCAGATTTGCATATTTCATTTTTGTTTTAAAGCGGTGCCTTATGTTTCACTTGCTCTGTTCATTTTGCATCGCCGCTCAACTCTCTTCGGATAGTTGACAATGACTTATCCAATCAAATCCCTCCGCCATGCAAATTAAGTTTTCGATTCACTCTGACACGCTGTGTTATATAATATTCCACTATTGAAAGATCCACTCACTCCCGTTACACTAGAAGTCGATTGCTATGCAGTGATATGGTTGACAAATGCAAACAAATAAATATGTGACATGCAAATTCAAAAGGTTCCATCGGCCGGGAATCGAACCCGGCTGCCAGCGTGGCAGGCGAGCATTCTACCACCACCGATGCTTATTCCAAGGATCTCCAAACAATATTGGAATTACTGCTTCGCATAACATTCCTAATTGTGATGGATTAATCACATTGGCTTTGTGAGATACAATATCAGGTCTCTCTCTCTCTCGATAATCGGATAGAATCTGCAGCCAGATTCCAATAACCATTCCAGTCCTGCATAATATGCGATTAATTGAGACAATTAGAGGATAGAATCCCCCCCCCCGCCAAAACTAGCGGGTACTAAGTCATTAATCGTGACACGGTTCAATCGCATTTATTGGTCCATAGCTTCTCGCTTCACCGGTTCAAATACCATTATGAAAAATTATCATTATGAAAAATTCAAAAAGGATAAAATCCGACAGGGATTCGAACCCGAGTCTTACGCTTTCGGAGCAGATATCATAACCACTAAATCACTAGACCATAGTGGTTGTGACATCTGTCCAGTAGGTTAGGTGTATATTTAAAACACGTTCTCCGTAAGACTGCAGTGAACAGGGGTGTGGATGGAACAACTCGGTTAAAGTGATCGCCCAGAGCTCAAACTTTGGGAGCGTGCCCCTAGGGTCAATAAACTTTTCAACCCAAAGCTTGACCCGAAATATCGATTTTTGATATACCAAATCTGAATTTTTAGAATTGCGATTTCGATATCGAGTAGTAGCTAACTCGAAAGAGCATGAAAAGATATTTAAGAAACTATAAGGATTCCAGAATCCATAAACGTTGACGTCAGATAGAGAAAAAAATTGCACAATGATTATGATCATGATCCTACTCGGCAATTACCATGATTTTTTTAGAGTTTATTCATGTACTGTACGTGCGACCTTGTATCACACCGTGATGGTTGATGCATCCGAGAGGGACTAATCGCGAGATCCTGGAGCTTTTGAACTAGTGAAACTTTTGAACCTGGTATAAACACAAGATCAATAACAATTCGACGAATTCCATACCTGTAGTATTTAAAAATCGATTCTCTACCGAGCCCCTCATGTATCGCGCAAAAAGCTCCCTCGGCCTGCCCTTGTCAAAGATGTAGCGTGTGTGATGGATGAGATTAGTGCACCGCGTTGCCACCCTTTATCACCATTCTCCATTGATCCGAACACCGTTTCTTTTTTTTTATCCGAACACCGTCACCGCTAATCCGAACACCGTTTATTGCGATCTTACAACTTTAAAGGGTGCGCCGCTGATCCTCGCAAGTGAATGGATGGAGATATGTCAGGAGACATACTGTCGCACAAATAATATGACCCTTCTCTCTTGCTAGGTACGATATAGGCCGATTTTAATAGAGTTACACCTCCAGGATGGTTGGTGTAACTCGATTACAATATCATCTCTGGAATAGCTTTAGAAGATATTTGTCAAACATCTTTCAAAATCATTTTTTTCGCCTTATTTGCCAACTCGATTGAGCGAATAGCATGAAGAGTCACTTCTTATCTAGCCATCCGTATCTCGCGAATTATCGCTTTCCCTCTGACGACAATGGATCTAGTGTCGAATTAGTAGTTTAAGCCTCGCTGTAGCTTGCGCGTATCTATCGATCCGTGTGTTCTTAAATTATTTGTCCACTCATAGGTTTCTTGGGGTGTAGTTTGCCCCTACTCGGGAGTACTGTTGTATCCAAATAGACATGCACTATCATTATTAAGTGATGTATCGCTCATAATAATCAGGTATTGAGCACGTGCTACGATGAGAGCGCGAATCGTATTACATAAAAAGTGGGGGAGAGATGAGGGAGGCGTAACCCTCGCTCCGCCCTCCTTTTCTGAAGCTATAACAGGTGCCGGCATAGGAGTGGGGATAGTCAGTCCTTCGCTGTTGCACAATCGCATTCTCTCGTATTCCCTCAATACTTCTTATATTAACTTAGCATACTGAGTTCAATGTTACCTGTGAAGGTGTTGGCTGAACAGTGCCATTATCTAGTATTGTCATTGTTGATCTCCCTGAATCTGACTAGAGATGGCTTCGCACGAAATGCTGTCGTCATAATATTGATGTAAGAGTGTAGAGTGACTCGGTGATCGTTTCTTGCATAGCCAACATACCTAATTGTGATACTAAATACATGTTTTGAACTCTTCACTGTTCTCTATTCGCATTTCTCCGGCATACATTACTAAATTTAATTATTTACATTTTCAGCCGCCTACTCCGGCTCACTTGGCGGTTTCGCCGTGATTTCGTTTATCTCATAATGGATGATCATTACTATGAGGTTGGCGACTAGGAGTGAGGATCGACCAACTCAATTTATCTCATTAAACCGAAATTGTTAGGCATTTTAGTTGTCTTCAGTGGCGCTCAGACAATTTTTGTCAATATGGGGTTACCAGGAATTGTTTTCTTATCCTGGATGACTGATATCAATAGATTGGGGTTGACGATCAATCGCTTAATCAATCTAAACGTCGCCGTAAATGTCTAAATTTCGAATGCGATTGATTAGCACATGTTGAAATATTTGTCTGTTCTTGATGGTAAATCACATGTTTTGTTAAAGATTCTTAAATTTGAGGATTGTCTGTGAGCTCATCACGTACGTAGAGGGTCAAGTTGAAGCTGCGGGCGAGCTCCGGGGAGTAAGTTTCGCGCATGAGGCCGCGCAGAGGGTCTACAACGAACTGGTGATAAAGCGCATAGAGCTGGAGAGCAAGCGGCATTCATGCAGGTTAGTATACTTGTAGAATGGTCCCCTTCGTAGTCTCTAATGTGCATGAAAGAGAACGAGGACTACGGTAGATAAGAGGGAGAAGGCCAAAGGGGACAAGGTGGATTAGCGTGCATTGGTCAGGGGAGGGTAGTGGAGGTGAATTGCATTGCGTTATTCCCTAAATGCATTTCAGGTTCCAGCAGAAGAGAGCGTATTCGCGTGAATGCCCTGTGTGCCACACCGGGAATCCCTTCAAGAGGTCCATTTCATCCACATGTGGACATATTGTATGCTCAGTGTTCATTGATGAGGGGGCTAGAAAACAAGTCCCGCTTAATAAGTGCATGTTTTGTCGTAAGGATGTCGGTCTGTGGATCGAAATGTTTGAGGAGTGATCCTCCTCCTCAAGCATTTCGTCCTTTCCGCTTCTCTCTTTTTCCTTACTCGGCTATTTCTCTCTCATCCCCTTTGGCTGTTCTTCCGAAACTTCTCACAGTCCCTCCATTGTTTTTTCCGAAATGATGACTACTACATTTCGTTATTTCTGCATGTCTTTTTTTCGACCTGGATAAACGTGATAATGATGGAATAAAATTTCGCACAAGTTCTCAGTGATATTCATATTTGTTGTGAAACTCATTTATTTGTCAAGAGGCAACCTGCACAATTTCACACATGGCAGCGTAATTGGCCTTACTGTCGGTATCACACGCATGAAATTAGAGGATTTATCTGCATCGATATGGTTGGCAATAGAGTTCGAAAACGATTTATCTTTCCACTCACTCGACCGGTCGAGAGAGTGTGTAAAATGAAGATACGAAGGCCCTATTTACGAACTCTAGCTGACAAAATATGTTTGAAATGCAAATTCAAAAGTTTGCATCTGCCGGGAATCGAACCCGGGCAGCCCGCGTGGCAGGCGAGCATTCTACCACTGAACCACCGATGCTTCTTGCGAGGACCTCCAAACACTCTTGGTAATTCTGCTTCGCTACTCACTCCTAAATATATTGGATTAATCGCATTGACTTCGCTGAAGAAATTTTTCGTTAGCATTCACATTTTAGAAAACCTTGATTATTATGTTTCCATTTATTACTTGAAAAGAATAGACTAAAGCTGTAGTTTCCTCACGGATGCATGTGGCCAGTTCGCAATTCGGGAATTGTTAATTTATTCTCCACGCTCCATCGACCAGTCGAGCGGGGGCGGGGGGGGGGGTGCAGTAACTAGAGATGATTGCCAAACTAACTAACTCTAATTCCTTGGATTATTGTTTTCACCATTTCAAGGGTTCTTCAGGACACGGAGGACACTTGATCTCTGTGGTTTGATCTCACATGAACTCAATCCGTTTCCTAGAATGTAGTGGTGTAGGCACGTCGATGAGTTTGCGAATGAGTTAAAGATGTCTAGCCTAGTCCCCAACTTGGACTAGGCTAGAAATCTTTAAGCAAATATATGCAGTTTCCTATGTTTATTTATGCCACATTTCTTGTTATACAGAAGTCAGTTGGATTTCAGTAACCATTCAAAGTCTACATAATATGTCGCGCCATTTGGGTTTTTTATGAGCGGGAGTTTTTCCCGCGCGCTCGCCCACCTTGACCTCAAACATTCGTTATTCCAATTCTCCCCAATCACATATACCTCGACTATTGGGTAATCATTGCGTAGTAACGACGAGCAATATCCGAGCAGTCGCACGTAATTGAGTGGGATGTATTCCCACTCCGCACCAAAATTGTCGCTATGCTAAGCATTCAATAGTTGTTCTGTTTTTTTTCATGACGGCGATGAGAGCCGTCGGTCGAATCGTCTGGTTTTCCAATTGCACGGACATTGTCAATTGTCCCACCCCCGTCTCGCTCAGCGTGAGGGAAGTCAATTCCACTGTATCATAACGCATAATATCTGTTTCTCGTTGCGCCACAGAACGTAGATGAACTATGCATTTTCAGTAGTCATGGGTTCTTCTCTCTCCGTTCGCAAGTCATCTGATGGTGACATACCACCCAATTCTTCACCTGAGCTGATCTCCAGTTCTGAATCAATGAAACATATCTCCCCATTGGAACTATTGCCCACTGACATATTGTCGATGGTAGTCGAATATGAACCTGCATCAGTTGTGAACCTCAGGAAGGTAAGCACATTTCGAGAATTGCTAAACAACAGAACACTTGAGCACACCCAATTATTACGGTAGTCTGATGGTAGGATCGCGCATTAGTTTTACTATTTTCTTATTTGATATATTGCACTCTCAAAGGAAACTTTTGTTGTGTTTTCGTGAATTGTGATGTCCGAAATAATCATACGCTCATCATGTATTCAGCGCAATCCCTTTCCGAAGAGCTAGCAAAACGGTATTCGAATAATATAATTCAGGCCTCCAAAACACTTCTTATGCACATCGATCAAGTTGTGCTAATGCAGGAGAAGATACAAGTAATCGACGAATTAAAAATCTATATCGGGAAAACAAAATATGCGGTAGGATTATGATTTTTATGGAAAAGGATAGCGAGCTAAACTGCATCAGAAATAATTTGCCGCTGAACGCCATTTAGATAGGGCTAATTGATCCGAAGCAGCATCATATCCGAAATTAGTTAGCAATTTAACACCATTTAGTTAGGGAACAACGTAAAGAAAGAATTTGAAATAACAATTTTCAGTTCCGAATTGTTCCGAATCTGAGTGTGCTAGCCAAAACAAACACAAATTGAAGCATAATGATGATGAGTAACTATTTTGTATATACTCTTAGTAAATGATTTTAATCGAGAATGCCATATGCTATAATGATTCATTCAGAAGTCGTTTCACATCTCTGCATACGCCCCACTGCATTTATCTCCATTTTTCGAGCTCCGTGTTCACGTTTGTCGCACAACGCGATTTGCAAAGCGCATCAAACGATCCATGCGCACCAAGGGAGATGCTACACGCATGGTTAGTAATATTCTGAAGGGCACTAGATCGGATGACATCAAAAAGGCCATCCAACAAGAAAATACAACGATAACCTTACAAGAATAGTGCTGGTTTTGGCTATCATCCGCAAAATTATCGCAAGAAGGTGATAATCCGACCTAGTGTCATCTAAAGTGTAGCAAAACAAAAACAACATTTTCGAATTACGTTTTGCTTGAAGTGCTACGAATTCGAAGCCAGTTCGGATATGATCAACTTGAAAACACTCCTTGGAACACGCATAGGACTTGTGAACGCCCGGTTCCATCATGAATCTGAGAAGGTCACCTTCAAATTCCTGGAGCAATTTCAGTTTCATAAACTGGATATCCACGTTTCCACTGCGAATCATTTTCGGTTAGTTCATTATTTTACGCTTTCTCGGTGTACGGTCACCACCTCCTCCTTTGTGACCAATGCTTGTCTCTGAAGAGCCTCACTTCTGGAAGCGATCGAGAATCACAAACTGACTCAGCTGCTATTGTGCTTTCATGGTTCATTCATTCATTCATTCATTCATTTATTCCGTTGGGGTGAGATTTCAAGAATGGCGAGAGTGTATACAAGAAACGGATGTCCGTCGATTGGATCGAATCGGTTGGATGTTGCTTGGCAGCAAGGGTATGGGAGGGAGAGGGATAATTGATCTATTGATCTAGCCAAGTGGCAATAATAGACGGGGGATAAAAAGTATGACATTGTGAACGGATACAACTAGAAAAAACATTATGCGAGGAACTAACACATTCTATGGGAAGAGTGTTCCAGATAGATAATGAACGAGATACAAGGGTTGAGCTAGAATTATTAGGGATAAAAGGCAACGATATACGAAGGGGGTGGGCATTTCTGAGAGAACGGGTCAGAGGTGAACGAATAAGCAGAGATGAAACATCGAGAGTATAGCGATTATGCATAATTCAGTGGAGGAATAATATATCATTGATAAATCTACGGCGTTCTAAAGTCATTAAATTAAGCTCATGAAGCCTACGTTTATAAGATATAGGGGGGACCGAGCAGCGCACGTACATTCTACGGGTAAAGTCACGCTGAACTCTTTCTAATTCCTTAGTAAACGCAACGCTATGGCTGGGATTCCAAATGATGGAGCAATACTCGAGATTAGGAAGGATGAAGGTAGTGTACGATGTAAGGTATAAATCGAGAGAGTTGCTACGAAAGGCTTTAAATATGAGATTCATTTTAGAACGAGCTTTAGACACTATCTTATTAATATGGGGCGTGAAAGACAGTGAGGGGGAGAAATGCACTCCTAGGTCTTTAATAGTACACTTACTGTGGTCATTGCTGGGTTCTTTTAAAACAACATCATTAATTGAGAACTGTCTACGGGAGTTACGAAGGCCATAATGGACAATGTGACATTTCGTTTCAGAGATACCAAGATTCCATTGTGAGGACCAATTAGCAACAATATTTAAGGCAGATTGCAGATCATCTGAGAATAATGGGGATTCAGCAAACAACTTAAGGTCATCTGCATAAACAGAATAATATATAGTCTGAGGGAATTTACTACAAATATCGTTGATAAATAAAATAAAGAGGAGAGGGCCTATACAAGATCCCTGGGAAACGCCGGAAATCACTGGGGACGGAGGGGAAAAGGAGTTATCAATGGAAACAGATTGCGTTCGGCTAGAAAGGTAAGCATGAAACCAAGATACTAAGTGATCAGAGAGACCTAGCTCAGACAATTTATGTAATAATAATCGATGGTCGATTGAGTCAAAAGCTTTTTTGAAATCAATATAAATTGTGTCAAAAGGGGCACCGTGCCTAGAAATGCGGAGATAATGTGCATATGTCTCAGCAAGATTAGTGGAAGTTGATCTACAATTTCTAAAACCTGTTTGATGTGGGTCAAACAAATTATTCTGATCAAGAAATGACGTGATTTTACCTATGATAATCTTCTCGAAAACTTTGCAAACATACGACGTAAGTGAAATAGGACGAAAATCAGAAATAGAATTACTTAATTTTTTAGGAATTGGCTTAACTAGGGCATGACGCCATTGAGATGGCACATGGGAAGTAAGCAAAGATTTGTTAAAAATAATAAGTAGGGGAGAAACAATAGACGATTTACATTTCGAGATAACTATGCCTGGAATATTATCGGGGGTTACATTCACTTTGGGAGAAAGCTTATTAAGAGCACTAATAACATCCACGTGACAAATGGAGGGTAAATCGAAAAAGAATTGAGGGGAAGGAAGGGGAAGCGGAGAATGCTGGGGTCGGGAAAAAACAGATGAAAAGAAACTATCAAAAGCTCTACATTTCTGGTCGTTAGATAACAAAACAGAACCATCAGAGTCAACAATTCCAGAAGGGGTGACCTTAGGAGAACTTAATTTGTCCTTACAGTAATTATAAAACAGCTTAGGATTAGAAGATTTGACAATACGATTTTCGAGGGAACAGTAAAATCTATTGAGAGCAGAGTTAAAGCGTTGATTCATAATGACTGTTAGGGGCAATTCTGGTCAGGTTCTTAGATTTCCCATAGAGGATATTCAAAGTTCGAGGATATCTAGACAATGGTAATTGATTAGAAAGAGGAACGAAAGTATTAAGGACATTATTAATGAATGAAATAATCAAACGATTGGTGAGCATCAAGGTTACTTAAAGCATGGGTCCAGTTGTGATGGAAAATGTGATCATTGATGGATGACCAATCAGCTAATCGATAATTACGGGAGGGAGCACCAACATTCTGAGGAGGACAGGAAGTAACTAAATCAAATGTCACACTTAGATGATCACTTAATGCAGTAGCAGGAGATGTATTACAAATAATGTCCTTATTGCAAAATACGAGGTCTAAATAGTTATGTAGCCGGGTAGGGAACGAGACATGTTGGGTAAAGTGGTGGTCGCAAACAAAATCAAGTAGGTCATTTTGAGTTGGAGAAGAGAGAGATGGCCAATCAATATTGGGGAAATTGAAATCACCAATTAAAATACATGGAAAATTGGTTGAGATGAGAGTCCCTAGATTCTGAAGAAGTTGTGTAAAAGAGAGAATCGGGGCGGACGGGGATCTGTAGACAGTGAAAATCCTAATTTTTTTATATGGTAGAGTAGGAGAACAATCTACATGAATATCAACTACGCAACATTCTATAAGAGGAAAAGAGAGGGAAGAAACCAGGATAGGATTCAAGGAGTGGTGAACTAAGCAAGCTACGCCACCGCCTCTACCGTAATCATTAGAAATCGCGCGATTGCATCGGAATGGTATGTAATAAGGAAATCCACATACAAGGAAAGAATCGCTCTCACTACAACCTAACCAGGTCTCTGATATGCAAATGATAAGATGCTCTAATGAGGAGAGCAGGAACGAGAGTTGGGGCAATTTGCATCTTATAGAACGGGCATTCGAATAGAATATCGAGACAGGTAAATCTCTATGCTTACGTGTACTAAGTGGTGATTGATTTCTCAAAGAGGATGCAGTGAATGAATGAGGACAAGATTGACTCAAGAGGGGAGACAAAGGGGGAAACAATGTACCCTTGCTGCCATTGTCCTATCCTCGGCGAGACGTCACGTGATTAGCACGGGAAGGAGGAACGGGCATGGGATCGGGCATGGGATCGGGCGTCGAGGGTGCAGTGGCAGTATAGAGTGCAGCAGTAGAGGTGCGAGAGTCGCCTGAATGAGGAACATCGGCAGAAGAGTTCTGTACGGTGCGGGGGGCGCTGTAGTTAGGAGGGAGCGGGCGAGGGGTACGGTAGTTGATCAGGGTGTAATCACGCACTCCGCATACGAGACTTTTGGCATCGAAATTGCGCTTTCTCGCTTCAGCACGGGCCTCCTTCTCCATTATGAGCTGCGTGGGAGTCAGATCTTTCCTTATGAAGGCGCGCGATTCCTTGAACGGAGTGGGGCGACCAGGTTTACTTCGAATGCCTGAGAGGAGAAGGTCACGGGTCGTCTTGTCAGGGCATGAGATCTTGAGGGGGCGAGAGGCAGGAGAGCGGTCGGCAGAATGGCGGTGGTATGAGATGCGATTCTCATTCCACGCCTTCTGCACCACGTCATTGCCTGCATATTGGACTAGATCGGCAACGAGCTTTTCATCAGCTGTCTTTCCCGCGGTCGGGTCATCTAACTCCTTGTGTCCGATGATGACGGCTCTCGTCTCTTTATCTTCATACTCAGCCTTGTCTGCGATGACGCGAGAGCACGACTCGTAAACCACTCGCGCCACATCGAGTACAGGGGAGAGTGCAGGGGGAGAGGAGAGAGGGATGGAGGGAGAGTGGGATTTCAAGAGGGAGAGCACCTCAGCCAACATGGCGTTAGTGGCGCCCAACTTGGCCGAGAGAGCATCAACACTCTTTTGGGTCGCGAATACAGTGGGAGTGGGACCACGAGCAGCGGGAGGGAGCGCCGCCTTGTTAATCGTTCTAGAGGGCGTTTCTCCTGACATCGCACTAGGGGGAGGAAGCGTCGAAATGGCTCACCTCGTCCGGTGGGTTAGACCACACCACGTCAGCACCCACTTGCTGACTAGCACGCGACGAGGTAGATCAGCGGTAGTCGAAGAAGGGAGAGACGAGAGACGAGGGGGGAGGGCAATTTGACTAGAGGGAGACGGAGCTCGAGACAGAGCGACCGCTCACGACGGCGACAGAGACAAGGAGTCAGAGACAAGGAGAGGCAAGGCGACAAGGCAGGGAGACAAGGCGACAGAGACAAGGAGAGGCGACAGAGACAAAGACGTTCATTGAAACTTAGTGGTGAGTGGAATATTATGCACTTCTTCGACATTTGGCCCACTCAGAAACGCTCCAAGATCAACTTACCGAACTTGTCACCGTCCTGGACATTAAATACGATGGCTGTACATTCTAATGTTTGCAACGATGCCATTGATATCATTAATCCGACCATTTCAATGTTTCTATCATTTATCGCATCCCTCCAAAGCAATTCACCGTTAAATTTCAGCATATCGTTGTTAAGCAAATATCCTGTATCTACCGTGTTACTGAATCTATGTTGAAAACTTTGTGTAGTATTCATCAGGCGGTCTACAAACGCTCTCTAGTAATAGTCTTCAAAGTAACTTGAGTTGGGGAAGTAACACAACTGGAATAACATCTAGTAATATAAATCGCACATCCGGCATTTCAAACTGGGTGTGGCTTTCACTGTGGTCGACGTTATTTAGAATGTATTTATGTTTTATTTTGTCCAAGAATCCTTTTTTATCGCTAATACAATAGAATGCATGCTTAGTCTTTGAAGTTTATGTCTGGTACATTTGGACTCGTGTAATTGAGCGGGAAATGTCCCCGTTCGCTCCAAAACAACGCTTTGTAGAACGATACACACTCACCCTTCCAATTACATTAACTCATTTCATGTGAACAAATAATTGGTAGAATAACATCTTGCATGTGTATTTGTATGTTCAGTTTCCATGGGCTCGTCTCTCTCAGCTTGCTTCCGAAGCGATACAACAATTACGAATGTGCCATCGTCGATGTCTACTGATATGTCTTCTGACAGCAATTCCAATTTGCCTCGACGATCCTCACCTCTAATGACTATTTCAACTGTTACTCCACTTGAACTGATGCCTCTCGAATTGTTGTGGATTGTTATCGAATTTGATCCGGCATCAATTGCGAATTTGAGGGCGGTAAGTAAAATTTGAGATGCCATTATTCTGGCTCAACTATACAATAGGCAGTCCTTGTGAAATTACAGTGCAGTTAATTTCTTACTGTTCGTATGTTCAACTCGCTTACTGAAATTGTTATTATGACGTTATGAAGTTTAATTAAGCGAGAAAAATTATTCTTGGAAATTGATTGAAATGATTGCATCATGCAATTTTCAGGTATCAAAAACACTTAAGATGCACGTAGAAGAATTGGTTCTAATTCAAGGAAACAGGCAATTTATTGAAGAATTTACAATTTCGCGCAAGGACACCGAACGAGTAACGTTTTTATTCATTGCATTATGTATATTATCTATGATCATATAATTTATGCATTTCAAAGAGACGATTATACATTTTAAGGGCACAGTTTTCGCCATTTCCGTCGAAGTTCCGGTTGATCGGTCGTATTTGTTCGGAATGCGTCTTTGCATTCAGCGGACTCCTCGAAGTTTTCGCCGCTTGAAACGTTCGACCATATCGAAAAGCTTACTTCAATACAAGGTGAGTTTCAAGCTATGTAGAAATGACAGTATTTTTGACCATCAAAATGTTTCATGTGTCCATTTAACATTCATAGCAAAAATCTTTACCCCTTGTAGCGCTACGAATTTCATATTACTCGTAAATGGGCTAGAATCGACTCTTCTTTGGGATCTTTTCTCGGAAAAAGGATCGGAAAAGCAAACATCATATTCGAAGGGACGGAATTGTGTGCGACTGCGTTTACAATTCTTGATCAATTCATATTCGGTGAATTGGCAGTTCGGCTGACATGGTTTGACCAAAGCTGTGTGTAAGTTATACATTAATGATCTTATGAAAAAGCAATTTTGAAAACACTCTCCAATTAAAGTTAATACAACAAACATTTCAGTGACTTGATTCTGAAATCGATAAAATACCACAATATTAAGCATTTATCGTTATCAATTCTTCATAATACCGCATCAAATACAGGTGTGTTAATATTCAATGGATATAATATTCAATTTGTTTTTTTTGTTTCAGAGAATTGTTTGATTCAACTTTCTTCGCTCGTACATTCTCTTGAGCTGGAACAAATATGCATGATTGGATCTACTCGCAAGAATAACATGTTCGGGTTACTAAATCGCGATTGGGCTCAAATAATATGTGAAATGCTCTCAAACAAGCTTGACACCCTTCAAATATGGAACCCTGGATATCCTGAATATTTATCAAGCGAATCAATTGATATTTTGCAAACGGTAGGCCTTAGCCTTTCTCATTTCCTATATGTGGCAAAGCGAGAGCAACAACGTTTGACCTCTGCCAGGAGCTCATCAACTTCAATAAGAAGATATGGTTCCGAGCGACGTGCAGTCCAGATCACATGGAATTTTCTCGTTTCTCTAACGATCACAGCATTAACGGTGCGGAAGGTAAATCGGAAAACTGAAGCATTTGCAGTAGTCAGCGAAACAGAGCTTTACCAATCATTGGAAATAATTCACTCATCAAGGGCTCACGAGAACCATGGCAAGAAATACCGTTAACTGTTTAATTAACTGCTATATTTACTGATATTCAACTCGGATCCTTTTTGTGCTTTTAAAAAGCATTGATTATCGAAATAAATTAACATAAATGGCACACATTGAGATAGCATCATTCAAAGTACTTATAACTGAACAAAGTTGTCCGATTCAACATTATAAATTTCCACATCCGCGTCGCGTTCGATTATTTCCCTATTAGCCTCATAACTATGGTCGGGTTCACGATGAGGTCTTCGCAATGCATCGACAATAAGAAACACAAACAATACATTTAAAAACATATAACCACTGATGTCGTCCCTTCCCTTTCCGTAGTTTGGCCGCTCATTACAGTTGATTCTAGCACCGCTTCAGGAACAGTTGCATCATTAGCAGTCTGTGAAGTCCGGTAGCGTAGTGTGAACTGCAGTCTGCTCCTCCGTTTCCGTAGGTTTATCGTGGTCATTGCCGGATATGCCAGTCTCACTGGCACCTTTGGCAGTTAGCGTTCATGTAGTCACAACTGTTGGAGGCTGCTCTTCTGTTTCCGATGCTTCATCAGAGTCAGTCTCCGTATCAGTAACGGATGCATCATGGTCACTCTGAGCAGATGATTCATTAGTAGGGATGTGCAAACGATATCCGATGTGTCGGAATGGAGCAATTAGCTATGCTATCGAAATTTCCATTCAATTGGCGATATTATCTGAAAAAAATGCTTATCCAAACACATCGTACAATTTTCTATTTGAAACAAAGATAGACTGTTTCTGATATATCGAAATATGAGAGGGTAAATATCGACGAATGAGAGGGAAATATCGTTATCGTAATTGTTTGCACAACTCTATTCATCAGTGCTTGGAGTGGCAGGAGCAGAACAGTTAGGCTCTGAAATGCATCCGTGTATTGGCTATTACCAAATGCTTACTTCGAAGATATCCTCGAATTTCGTCAACCTTTCTCGGGTTCTCAAACTCCGTCGAGAACAGATGATAACACCAGAGATCCGGAATAAAGAAACCGAAGGCAGTGCACTTCTCGTTCCTCTGAAACACAAAATCTAAATTTGGTTTGATTATCCTTCAGAAGAGTATGGACTGAAATACTTGTAGCGGTATACAGGGAAATGGAGGAAACCTCACCTGACAGCCGTCGAAACATTTGGAGTATTCCAGAATGTCGATGGCACTAACAGGCCATAACTTCGGATCTCCGTATATCGTGATGGTCGTGACGTTAGTGCCCTGGATATTAGATTTAGAGAAACGTCAATATGGGCTCATTATTATATGCTCTCAGGTATTACGGTAGGTGTCTTTTATCGAAGTCTACTGTATACTGTACAAGGAAGCGAGGTTGCGATTCTGCTACCTCTCTCCCTCCCTGATTTCACACTCCGATTAGAGAGAGGTATAACGCCGTCGCTATCTGGCATCGAATGATGAGCCCTAGACGGTTATACACCTCGTTTTAGCATCACCTCGATGAAACTCAGAAGGTAGGACACGGACAGGAGAGACAGTAGTGTCATCTTGCTGAAGATTGGGTGACTGGTTGCTTTGAACGGAATGGAAGGGACTGGGAGACGGAAGGGGAAGACGAAAGGAGGAAAGGAAAGAAGGAATGAGAGGGTTGTCGAGGAAATCGTTAAGGAACTGGGGAACGGAAGGGGACTAAAAAGCACCATTAGTAGCGTGGCAACCCTGAGAAGACTGGTCGTGGGTTAGTGCGGCAAGCGACAAAAACGAGTACGCATGCAATTACCTCAGCTGCCACCAAAACAGTCTGGAATTGTGTTCAAAACTATGGAAACAATGGATTGCTCTTCATTGTATGTTATCGTTCAAGTCTAACAAAAATAATAGATAAAAATAGCTCGTACCTCATATTTGCTCAGATATAGCTGATATGAGGAATTCGATTCAGAATACCACAGCCAATCAGCCATGGCAACGAATCCGGTGATAACGATAGCTAAGCACGCCACCAGCTGATCTCCTCGGTTTCTAAGACAAGGCTCCCTTACAGAAGACCTCTAAGCAGAAGTGCAGCGCCACCGAACAAATCAAGGAAACAAGTACATTTTGGACACAAATACATTTATATTTCCTTGTTGCCCAGTCCCAGATACAGTCTCACATTTTCCGGTTCTCGAATGAGTGGATCTTCCGTTTCGATAAATACCGGATCTGGAGATTATGTGCATATTTTATCGGCCAAATTGTGGAGAAGAAACGCTTCACAAAGAAAGGAGTATTTTTTTCCCGTTCCTCCTTTCCTCTCATCGCCTTTCCTTGTCTGTCCATTATGGATGATAGCGGATAATATGTAGAGATCGAGAAATAATATATCGTTATCCTCTTTTAAACACTGTTTCGACCCTTTTTAACAGTTAGAATGGAGTGTGTATAGTAGGGGGATAGGGTGGCATAAAAAAATCAAGAATATCATAAATTAAAATTGAGTTGTTTACTGGTGATAAAATAATGATTAATGTTCAAAGAGTGTTCACAAAGAATACATCTCGTAAAGTTGTCAACAACTAAAGACTCCCCTTCGCTTGATTCTTCTAGCTCGTTTTTGGTCTACTGAACTCGTTTATCAGTGAGACCCACTTCGACACACTTCCCATTTCCACATTAGATTTCTTATCCACATCCATTTTATAATTGTGTTTATACGGCTAGATGCACAGTAACTGCATGGTTTTGGTAGATCTGGAAAAGATATTTGAATATAAAAGGTGTCCGTTCCTCTGTAACAACTCATTTAGGCGAACAAAATTTTTGTTTCTTCTTTAAATCGGATCCTTATTGTATATACTCTACGACCGGCCGAGTGATCAACGAGCGTGGGAAATTAAGAGTGCATTACTCATTTTATATAAAATATTATATGAAATATTAGATGAACCATCGGATAATACCAGAAAACAATATCGTTCTATTGTACGGCACGATAATTGTCTTCGCCGCTTCATTACTCGGTCGATTGGTGAGATATTACATCGAATTATGAGAATGTAATATCGTTTTTCGAACTCTAGTTCAGTAAATGCCTGTATTCAAAATTGCAATTTTACCCAAACCAACTAATAAGCGTCGACATGTGCGTCGAGCTTTAATGTATAAAATTACATTAGTCTCAATGTCAGAGGCTTGGTTTTGCAGGCTCTACAGGCTCAAGTCAATCAGTTTTTATCATAGTAATGCATGTAGAGGCGATTAAGATTCAAATGTCTCTTTTAATTTTGTCCAATTCCAATACAGTCGGAATTTAATTTATTGAGTTGAGAAACAAACACAAGATGAATAATTAACTTAAAAAAAGGATCTCGAGAGCATCGTAATCCGATATGTTTAGGTGAGTTTTTCGCATTTTAAATGACCATAATTTCCTTAGTCAGCATTCATTTTGACTCCTAATTCATGCAAATTGTTTGTCATCCTGTCCCAGTAAATTTTTGGTTTTCCAAAATGAATCAAATAATCGTCGTCTTTTGTCCTTTCTTCGATCAATTCCAGATTTGTATTAAACATTGAAATTTGAACAATACAATCTTCTGCAATGTAATGCGCCATTTACAGTTTGGGAATCAAATGCTGCATTAGCCTTCATGCAGAGATTAAAATGCAGCTTGAACAAGAAACAAAAACTCACTGAGCGTTTGTAGGTGTATTTTTTTTTGTTTTTTTTTGTTCTTATTTTCAGGTTCCGAATTCCATGATCGCGGCACAATTCTACTATGCTTCCCCTGTAAATTGTGTAAGTACTTGGCGGTAAGTTTGTTTTTGATTTGTAATGAGATGGTGTTCTCATTACTCTCGTTCTGTAGATGTCTGTCTCAAGATATTTCCTAGGACGAAAACATATACAAATAAAGAAAATATTGAAATTTCTGCAAACATTTGTCGCTTGCGGAGGTCTTCGAAAAAAAAATTAAATCGAACTAGACAAAAAACCAACTGCATGATTTCGTCGATCTCGTTTTCTCGAAATTCCATGTTATTAATTGAAACGTTTCCAAGTGATTCCTTTACAGCTTCGAACAAGACATTTGACATTCTTCCATCTTGAGCTATCTTTATGAGATCCTTCAACTCCACTTGCTCGATGCAGGAAAACATGGCGATAAAACGCGTCATCAATGGAAAGCACAACGGTCTTTGAATCGTTTTAGGACCAAACGGAGACCAGGATAGCAGGGCATTCCAGGAAAGTAGTTGATCGATAAAAATGGAAGGCATATGCGTGACCGTGGCCATGGCAAAATATAGCGCGACTTTTGTCAGCGATAATTTTCGTTCCGGTGCATAATCTTCCCTGGAGGGCATGGGCCTCGGTGACATTAAGTCACTGCTCACCCAGAGTGAGTTCTTAAATGGTTACATCGTAGATTTGTGCAAACGATAACAATAACGATATTTTTTAGATATTACCCTATCATATCATTCCTTGCATTGCGATATGTCGGAATCGGTCCCCCCATTGTTCCAAAGGAACATTTTGCGTTTTGTTTCAATAATCATTTAACAATTTCCCGATATTATCGACTATTGAGTGAGAATTCCGACATTAATGCATAGCTAATGAGTCCATTCCGATATATCGGATATCGTTTGCACATCCCTTTCATCCCCCCCCCGTGACTCAAAACAAGACAAAACAAAAACAACATAATAATGATAACTCAATAATGCTTACTGCTAGTTGTCTGTGGTACTGGATGCTCAGCCACTTGCCCACCTCAACTTGCGGTGATAGATTGTCTGGTAAGTCAGCAGTCATTCGGACTCGTTCGCCTCTCCAGGAATTGCTAGCTTTCTCGACTTCATCATACCGGAAGAACCTGCAAATTTACACATTTTCACCTCAGTTCCCCCGAAAGAGTCAGCGTATATATTGTAAGGCATTTTTACAACAAATAAGTTCAAAAAATAAGTAACCTCGCGTAAATATATAAATTTCGAAAAATTCCAAGCCGAGGAGTAGCAAAATGCTTTTGCACAAGTGCATTCCAGAGGGGGGAAATCTGGAAGGTTTAGTTATTTTTTGTTTTGAGCTATACCGTGAATTTAATCAGTTCTGTTTTAACTCTTTTCTTTAAATTGCTTGCGTCAGAAACAGATTCCAGCTAACTCGGACGTATTTGGCATGAGCACATACATAGTGCAATTCTCACCAGGCGCAAAGCATTCGGTGCTTTTCATCCTGTCGGATTATAGTTCTAATAACGTCTGGAGGAAGGCAACCGACATTATATGGTGTTTCCATTTGTGTAGCGTCTGAAAAGATACAATGAATACAAATTACAATTTGGTTAATACGTCTGGTAAAACACACTACTCAGGTAATATGCATGTTCAGATTTGAATCGAATCCCGCCAAAAAAAAACGACGCGTTTGCTAAAATACAGATGACGAAACACCGAATTCATATCATATATTCACGCGTATCTCCATTAAAACAGTTTCTTTGTGTAAGTGTGGCCACAAAATTGTGTGTGGATGTGTAAATAACGCTTAATGGGCATAACTCACGGATGTGTCTGGCCTTGATTTTCCGCTTTTATGTACGACACCACTACGTTAAAATGTTCTGAATCGAAAACGTCATTTCATATATTCAGGCATTCCGCTTTTTTATTCACTCTTTATCGGGGCGATATGAATCAGTGTTGATTATCAGAGGATATCTGAGAGAATTTAGATAGTTCCGTACTACGATTTTTTGAGTTCTGAGATTAACAGCTCCCTAGGGTTACTTTTTCACGTAGATCACGAAAATCGACCTTAGAGAGCCGTATCGTTGACCCTGATTCCCTGAAGCGCGCCTCAACGGTGAGGCTGGTTTTTGTAAATTATGAATAGCGCGTCCGAATCTCACAAATATATGGTAATCCTGAAAGATCTCGACGAGATAAGCATTTTTACTGTTGAGAATGAAGGACTAGCACATTTGTAAAAAAAGTTGTGGCCGTTTGAAATCTCAAAATTATCGTCCTGAAAAATTTTGATCCACATCCTTGTTTTTTTTATATTTCCATTAGATTCCTCGTGCAAAAGTACCCCTAGGTGCATAATTTTAAGATATTTCATTGTCTGAAACTTTGTTTCCTGGTCTGCCGAAATGGTACGACCCCATTTTTTTCAAAAATTACACGATTTTTTGTGCACACAACCTCCCATTCTCGTTTTGACGGGAAATTATGTGCAAATTCGTTTTCGTTTTCTACGTTGTCGAAATACGTCAGAAAAACGTCAACTCGGCTTATTCTGAGATTTTTTATGTTTGGCCCCAAAATCACCTAAAAATTCCTGTTTTTGAGGCCAAAAATAAAAAAAATCTTAGAATTAGCCGATTTAAAGTTTTTCTGATGTATTTCGACCCATATTTGTGAGATTTGGACGCGCCATTCATAATTTACATAAACCGGCCTCATCGTTGAGGCGCGATTCAGGGAATCAGGGTCAAGGATACGGCTCTCTAAGGTCGATTTTCGTGATCTACGTGAAAAAGTATTCCTAGGGAGCTATTAATCTCATAACTCAAAACAAATTAGTACGGGCACTACAGGAAATAACTCAATTCTCTCAGATTTTCTCTCTTATACCGCAAATTTCGTGAAACATCGCTCGGGAAAAGGAGATGCCCAGAAGCGCCATTAGTGTGCCTTTCATTACGCTTTCAGCGAATGCGCTCTGTCGGGAATATCGTTATTCGCGTTCTGAGTTTTTCGCGATATTCTTCTCAGTTAGTCTCTCTAACACTTTCTCAATAGCGGATTGTTTACACAGCTTATAAAAAGTGGGAAATAACTATATCGTTGGAGTCGGTCAACCGTTCCCCCGAAATGATAAGAAATGAGATACCATGTAATATAGTCAGAAGTCCGATCATTCCCCCGTTTTCGCAGGACTTTAAGCTCAATATAAAACCCAACTTCAGTGAAAATTTAGTCATGGAGGCCGATGTCAAGTGTGTGAGAGAGAAGCTGTTGTACATCACTACGGACTTGTACTTTGAATGGGATCTCGTTATGATTGTAGCCCCACAATGAGCTTGTCAATTCGAATCGAAAATCGATGACAAACATATTGTTCCCGATCTGTGATCTAATCGAACCCTAGCTGCTCTTGTATTTCCCTAAAATGATCTTAATCTGCTCTATTCATCGCGCACTAGACGCAATCAAATTCTACTCGGCTCTAGAAGCTCTGGACCAAAGTGTTGACAACGGAAGAATGCAATGATGAACTAATCATGTTTTTTTTCAAACGAAATGGCAAATTAAAATGATGGTTCGCACGATGATGGAAGATCAATTATGGAGGCTAAATTCTCGATTTATTTGTCTGTATTTGCAATTTGAACGCAAAACAATGTACCTTAGACGAATGAACACAAGCACGTTTTGGAATGCATGTGAGACGCGTTAATCAGCAAGATTTCACACTCAATTTTGAAGTATATCTATTCCCCCCATCTGTTCGTTAGGTACAATCAGTTATCATTCATCACAGTCTAAATACATATATGTTCCTGTTCCTACATAATCACACAGTTTGATGTCTAGAAAAAAGTATGTCTGGACAAAAATAACATCGCTTGTACTTTTCTCTTATATCGGATAGACAGACTTTATTGACATCGCAGTCCCATATGGGCAAGAACTTTTAAATGGGAGTCTAGCTCATTTTAGATGCCAATCAAGCCAGTCTCCTGAAATGAGAAGGAATAATGAGTGGGAGTGAGACACCATGTCAGTTTAGACAGACCGCTCTAAAAGACACACTCATTGGCAAATAGTCTAGACGTCGATTATTTTTACATCATTATTTCGGACCCGGACAGATTTGATAAGTGGAAGACGTGAAATTAGAGTTATCCGGATGGTAAAAGTAAGGAGGACTTTACGCGGAATAGTGAAAATAGCTTTCTCTATTCCCTATCTAAGGCAATGTCGATGCGAAAATCTTTCAAAATCTTGCAGACCTTTTCAACAAATTATTTCGTGAAAATAGATTGTCTTTCTCTCGAAATGGAATAATTTACATCCATTATTCCTGGTAATGGTTCTTTTATTGTTTGCATACTCAGTGTAAATACGTTTTATTGTAGTCGCACAGGTATGTTATCTTGAGCTATAATTAATACATATGACATCTACAACGGAACTGTCTCATTTCGCAGCTGTAATTTCTTTGACAGAAAAAAAATAAAATCCCAAGGTTAGAATTATGTGAAACCTAACTCAATGGATTTGGGTCATTCAAGAGATGTAGTCAGATGGAGTCTCACCATTCCTCGAAACCCTAAATTATCTGAAATATTGTATTCTAACTACTTTCTGTATGATTTACTGCATACATAACATTTCCAGCACTTACAATGGCTCATTTTTTCGCAGGATGGAGCATCGGGCCTTGATTGGCCGCTTTTACGACTCCGCTCCGCTAAAATATGGCATATCGGAAACGTCATACTCCAATGTTTATCTGTTCGACCGAGCTGCTCGCCATATTGTGCATGATTTTTAACATTATTTACTGATCAATCATCTGCAATGTTCTTGAAATAATCGTACGTTAAGGCGAATACGGAGAAACGCCAATTGAGGTGGATTCATTTCACAAATTCAGCAAAAACGATGCGCTGTGATTACCGGGCTTTACCTTCTAAAGGAGTTTTTCTGTTCAAGGCGAGAGTGTTTATGAGTAATAGAGAAAGATAGAGCGAGGTCGCGAGCCAGAGAGAGATTCGGAGATGGAGACCGTGAAAGCAGTATTAGAAGTCTTTTCAATCTCCGTTTTTTGCAGGATTTTTGGCTCAATATAAGACCGAACTTCAGTGATGGAGGCCGATACCAAGTGTGTGAGAGACAAGCTGTTACACTTCACGTCCGGCTTCTATTGGGGTGTCCGGAAAGTTCGTATAATTTTTTGTTTTTATTTTTTATTCAATGCTTTACAATTCTCAGTGACCAATGTATGCCCCCTTCTTTCTCACTACCTCCCTCCAGCGATTGGGCAGGGTCTCGATTCCTCTCTTCCAGAATGCGGGTTTCTTCGAGACCGCCCAGTTCACGAAAGCCCTCACAACTTCATCTCGTTTCTTGAACTTCTTTCCTTTGCAGAAGTCAGAGAGAGAGCGGAAGCAGTGGTAGTCGCATGGGGAGAGATCCGGGGAATACGGTGGATGGGGAATCCTCTCGATCTTCAGCTCGTCCATTTTTTTCTGTGTCATCTTCGCTCGATGTGGGCGAGCATTGCCCATCAGAAGAAGAATTTTGCCCTGGTTCAGGAGTCTGGGAGGGACTCTGATCGCGACATCTTTCAGTTGTTCAGAGAAGAGGTCGGCATTGATGCTGGTGCCAGGGGCGAGGATCTCCCAGTAGATGGGACCGAGCACTGAGAAGAAGAAGCAGAGGAGTTCCTTCTTTCCGTGCTCTTCCTTCTTCGGGACGGGCGTGGGCTTCTCATCTGCATCCACCCATTCCAGTCTCCTCAAAGGGTTATCGTACGTGATCCACGTCTCATCTGTAGCGATGATGGAATTGACCCATCGAAGATTGGATCTACGATGGAGTAATTCCCGACAGACTTGAACACGATTTTTCAGTTGTTCGGGGGAGAGGTCATGGGGAATCACTTGTGGGAGTTTCGGCTTCTTCACAGATCGATGGAGGATATCGGACACCGTTGATCTGGGAGTACCAGTATCCTTCTTCAACTCACGCACACTGGCCATGGGCTTGCGCTTCAGTGTGCGGAGAACGAGAGGCTGATCGAGGGAGGGAGGGCGTCCAGAGCGGGGTTGATCATCGAGACCAAACTCCCCTTTCTTGAAGCGGGAGAACCACTTATAGCAGAAGGGTATGGAGGGGGCGTCAGCTCCTTCCGACTGGGCCAGGGCAGAGTGGGCCTCCTTCACGGATCGGCCAAGACGGTAGTAATGAAGTAAAACTGCTCGGAGGTAGAGATGGGAGTCCATCACAAGAATCAATGTAGCAACTAGGAGACTGATTAAATCCTCTCACTACTCAACGTCAGAATGATGCAACACATTGTTGACAAACAGATTGCGCAATCACTGCATTTGATCGCGAACTGACTTTTTTTCCGAAGAATTATACGAACTTTCCGGACACCCCAATAGTTTGAATGGGCACTCATTGTGATCCTATCCATACTATGCTCGTGTTCATCCGATACGAAATTCACTTGGAAGGTAATTATAATAATTTTAAATATTAGGCTGTCAGGAAAGTAATTGTAGATTTGGACCTTGATGTTTGAACCATCCTAAAATCATTTTAGTTAAAAAACTCAGGCTAGCTCTTGAGTGCATATTAGGGGTTGACTTGGAAAATATAAGCAATTGTTCAAATCGCTTCATGCTTTTTGAGTTCCCGAAAAATTCAAGTTTTTCCATATGTGACATTTTCTCTATTTTCTGAAAATATTTTTCGCCTCTCGTATTTTGAAGGGAATAATGGTTGTAACTTCTCATATAGTGTAGTGAGAAGCCCATTCGCAGTTCTTTCGAAAAATAGGCCTAAGACCGTTCTTGCCTCAACATAGCACGACTTACACACCATTTAATTCAACTCCTACCGAGATAACACTTCTCAAGCGATAATGTTTCCTGCATCGATGATTATTCAGACTGTCTTCTCCATAAGTGCGCTACCATGATACACTATAGAGCTACCTAATACTGGGATACATTTCAACTCTCACCTTTTCTACTTTTAGAAAACATGGATTTTCAAGATTGTTGAATACAGGTCAACATAGCTAAAATTTCGACTTTTGGTGTACGGTGAATGAATAAATTTCCTCAACAGCGAACTAACTCCTGACTTAGGCCAGCCCAATACTGGTAGATAAAGAGCAGCTCTAACATTTAACCACAAAAGTTAGGACTTTTCATCAATGCTGGAATCAGGAAGTTATCATATAGACGAATTTCGACGTTCAAATTTCAGCTTCAGGGTAGTGAAAGCTAAATGTTTTGACAGAAGTTTTACAAACACATATACATACAATTTTAAGCTGACCACGAAAGGCGTTTTTAGTTTTACTGCATTTGGTTTCCAAACGTTAATTGTTACGGGTACAAGCTCAATTCAAGCATTTATGATGTTGTTCCGTAAGGGGCAATGTCACAGATGACTGACCTTTTCAGACAGGCCTTTCGTTACGGATCAGAGTGATATGTTGTATTGTGATGTGCGTATGCCGTAATTTTCGCACATGACATAAAATTTGCCATATCTTAGTTCTCCATGGAAAATGATATCAATGCAACTCTGCATTGATATATTTTTGACTTGTATTCTCAATAACAATTGGAAAGACTTGAACCAATGTGCGATGGAAAGAGTATCCAAGGACTCAACGAGTATAAACATCAATATGATAATCAGGAGAAAACAAAGGACGGGGTTTCTCAGAATCGAAAATTCGAAAATCTACAATTACTTTCCTGACAACCTGATAAATAATAAAATATCGACATCTTGAAATCGCAAATTACAGATCGTGTTAGCGACCTCCCTTTTCGTGGTAACTCAAATTGCCACTATTCCGCATTTCATTAGCGTACTTGCGCTTTACGTTCCCGGTAGGCTTAAGCACAACGATTCGTCAACAAGTAAAGAATGTGGAGTCTCATGAAAAATGTTCAAAAATCTATTGCTTCAAATGAGGATTTCTTTTCAGGCAAAGCAACCCCCGGAGGTTGCGGAGACGTGAGATTCGAATTTCTGTCCCTTATCAGCTTCTTGAGTGTGGCCATTGCATGCACGAAGATCTCGATCTGGCTCTCTGGGCAGTATGGATTAGACTCCGAAGACGATGAGTGCATTCCGGAGAAAGAGGAAGTCAAGGTAAAGTCATAGTGTCACAAGAAATATCTCGCGATCACATTGAACTCTAATTAGATGGAACCACTTGATGGGGGTATTTTGTCATTGAAGCGCGAAAATGTATAAAATAATTCGCTCCAGAATCATATGAATGATATCACATCTTTGAGATTCCCTTCTGTGCCTTAATCTCTCCTTGGATTCTTCTATACTTCCCGACCATTATAGTGATCAGTCTGATCCATATCACAATCGATCTCACTGGTTTCTACGATTTCGCTGGACGATACTACAAGGAGCCTGATGAATGGACGAGAAACCGGACACTCCTCTGGATGATGATCCATTGAATTGCCCATGTTACCCGTCTTACCGCTTTGAATGAAATGAATTCTTCACTTAACGATGGCATTTTACTCCATCTCAGTCCATCATAAGGCATCTATTCATCACCATTTTCATGACTGTCACATGCCTGACCCAATTTGCGTGAATTCACAAGGTGTTTTCTACATCATAAAATTTCTCACACAATCAGACACAATGACGCTGTTGAAACAAGCACTAATCAGAAACTTCCATCTTTCTCATTGGCTGAGTAGCTCAGAAGATACACAGTAGGGTTGTCTTACCGGACAATTTATGAGGAAAAAAAATCGAATAAGTTGCAGATGCTCTACTTTAACAAATGTAAATCATCTGGGTAGAGCACCTGAAACATATCCGAAAAAGCGGCATAAAAATTCCAATAAGAGAACCCTAGTGCACAGTCGTCTGACTCTCTTCATTCTACGCGCGCAATGGGTTTTAGGGTACCGATCGAAATACGATCGAGTTCTTGATTGGAAAATCGGTTTTCCGCTGAAATGTACATGACAACAGCTTCCATCCTTTTGAACGTTGCTTACACTTTTGCAGAGCTCGCCATTACGAGTAAAATGAGAAAAATATGTTCTATTTACTATGAAAATGAACTGATATACACCAAATTGAAGCGGTAGATCACAAAAATCGATAATGTGCAGTTTTCACGGAACTGAGTGGATTGACCTTCCTCTGACCCCAATCGTGTGCATCAACAAAGTTAAATCGAAATCTGAGATACAACATATTTTCTCGTAGCCAGCGCTCCTGCACTTTTACAGGACCCGTGGTATTACACGGGAATGTAGTTATTGCGAGAAGAGTCGCACTGAGCAACTTCCTTGAGAGTACTTCCAGAAGGATAAGGGGGCCCCCACTCCTCCCAATCCCCCATTCTGGCAAACATAGCGCTCGAATCTTTGACACTGCGTACTTTCATTCGAGGGAAGATGAAGCTGATCCATAGGGATACCAAGTAGCAACACACAGCTTATACGATGATATATAGATCATGAGGATTCTTCTTTCACACATCTTTTTTTTTGTTCATCAATCCCCTGCTTGCTGATTGATGACCGCAATAACTAATACTGAGGACCGATTTTGGAAACGTTTCCGGTACTACCCATTTTCATTGACGTTTTACCGTGTATTTTTATCCTCTACTGTATGTTCTACGACAATCCAAGGATATAGCAGATGTATTGACAACAAATACCAAAGTACAACATGACCGATCTTATGGACAGCGATTATTACTCCAGAGCGACTTCATTTCCATCGATAGTCAACGTATCAACTTTTAGTTTCTTTACAATTTGTACTACATCTGCGCTAAAATTAGAAATATTGAAAACTTTTTTTCAGTATGTTTATTATCGGCAAAAACAAACCTGCTCATGCTAGAATGTCCTACGAACAGTTGATGGATAGGAACTGATCTCAGATGGTCGTGAAATATGTCAAAGTCATTGGGTTCGGCGTAATACAAACGAAGCTGCTCGATCCCAGAGCATAAATTTACCACTGACTTCAGTGAGGCAAAGTGTTCAATATTACTACATTTTTGAACGCAAACAATCTGATATAACTAATTATGAAATAAATAATACAATTAATACGAACTTACTTCATCACTTACTTCATCATCTTTAAATATCTTTCTATGCCATTGGTCGACTCCAAAATGGCTCAAGTCTTGTTCGTTTATATAGAGATCCAATATAAAAAGCTGCTCCAATGAAAAGAACGCAAGAGATAACGCAAAAACGGAACGATATCTGTAGGTGCGATATTGGCGCACAAGGAAATTCCATTTTCGAGAAATCTAAAAATTGGATAGACAATACAATTCGTGCTTATGCAGATGCTCAGAAACTCACGAGTCCAATTTCCGGATCCCGAGGATCTTCAATCATGGGAATTATCATTCGGACGATGTCTACAGGAAGAGAAGAAAACGATAAACCAGATGGAGTGACAGCGGAGTCAACCATATCTCACAAGGGAATGTACTTGAATGAGATAGCAACTCTCGATAGTCAAGGGGCGCTCTCACTCATCCTGCAAGACTTCCCGCGCAAAATGCTTGCCCATTGCGCGCTTTCCAAAGCCCTATGCCAATGCTCCGCTCCCGATTTTCGCAGAATGCGCGCCACTTTTGCGAAACGGCGTCGCCCGCAATCCTCGTTTTGCATACTCCCTCGTCGCGGATACTCAGCGAGAAAGAGTATGCAAATGAGAAGTGTGTGGCTGCGCCGCTCCGCCAAATTGGCGCGCATTGTGCGTCGAAAAACCGGAGCGGAGGCAGTGCACTGGCAAAATCCGAAATTGTGCCAAATTCGGATTCCGTATATGGCACAATGCCAAAAATATGATATTCGAAATATAATCAATCAAGGAATAATGCCGTTTATTTTTTACAATAATAATACGAATAATAACAACAATAATAATAACACAACTATCCAGCGAATGGTGATCCGTTGGGCTTTTGTCGGTTGGGCTTTTGTCACCCCCCCCCCCCCTGAGGAGCCGTTGAATTGTCCATGTTACCCGTCATGTCGCGTTGTATGAAATTCATTCTTCATTTAGTAATGACATTATACTCACTATCAATACAAAAACATACATCTATACATTATCTTTTTCATGACTGCCACAGCCATATTCGGCACATTATTGAAAAGTACCGTATGGGTACCACAAGGGGTATAGCCGAAATGAACCTATGCCACCCTAGCTATGCTCAAAATGCCCGCTGGGATCCAAATAAGATCATACTTTTGGCCGTTTGTCGATATCTCATCTCTGAATCGCGCTAGAGGTCATAAAGTACGTGAAAAGGTGTCAACGGAAAGTGGCAGAAAAGCGAGACGAGGACGAAAAGGGCGGAGCCAATTCCGCTGCCTCTCCAGTCAAATCGCCAAAAAGGGGCTTCGCCCTTTCCCGGATGCGCCTCACCCCAATAGGTAAGACGAGGAAGGGATGCAAGCGCGCTCTTTTGCAGGCCCAGGCGCTCTCTACACGCGCCGGGGCAGAAACTGGCGCAAAAGTGGGAGGAGGGGAGAGAGAGAATGCACTCCGCTCTCTCCGCCTAATCAGTGTATCGCGGACTGGTTTATTTTGAATCACAAATCACCGAAACAATATTTTATCGAGTTTTCTTGATAGAGGTACTAGAATACCGATAGGCTATTAGGCAAGCCTTATCCCGTATGTCTATGTTCGCTGAGCGCGCCAAACCAGCGTTTTCCAGCGTTTTCGCAACTTAATTATCGTATGCTGACCTATTCAGAGAACACTTTTACCAGCTGGGGGCTATATCGAAAGGTAATGGAAAGAGCTTCCGAATCATTTTTTGAGCGAGTGATTTGGTTGAGAATGAAGCTTGTGATTCCTAAATCTCGCTTTCGAGGGGAAATGTGTCAGAGGAAAGTGGGCGGAGCTTGGGGAGTCTACGTATAGGTCTCCGAAAAATCTTGCATGATCAAAGGTTCAATTCACCTAAAAACCTGATCCATTTTGCGTGAATTCACAAGGTATCGTCTACACTAGTGATGCTTCACTCCACTTTGCTGACACTCGACATGCCTACACGACCTCGAGTTGACTTTATTTGTACGGAAAAGTATCAATTAGTCGTTGCGGCGTACTGCAGGAGTTCCGACAGTCTCATTTTTAAGCGTGAAAGAGACTTCCACAAAACAGTAGCTTTTGAACTGCTTAATTCTGCTCAACAAGCTTTGGCCCCGCGTACACCGAAACACCCACCCTGATATATTTGTTTTCGCCACAATGGAGGTCTAAGATATTCAGCTATTATATCCCTCTAAAATGCGTCCTCTGCAAAGGTTTGTGTATTTGCAAAAGTTTATCGAGCTCAACAGTAAGCACGAAACAATTCAGACAAAAACATTATGACAAAATCTCCAAAATTAACATAGACATTAGCTTAAACAGAGAACGAAGCGTAGGAGCATCAATTGGCCTGTAACATAATATGTTGTGATTTTTTTTCTAAATTTTCAATAACACACAACAAATTATCCACAAAATACCTATAAAATTACCTCAATCTCCTGCTTGATTTCCGAGACAGTGTCGGTGTTCTGATCGCTCACCTGAAGAAAGTTGATACAATTATTCCAAACATTTTTTTCGAAAATTATATCTACATTTCGGCGAAGCGAGATGGTATAAAACGTGCAGAATAGCACGAATCATGCATGAGTCCTTAGATATATCAAAGGCAGCATGCCGTCACAATCTCATCCGACCTAGTGCCTTCATGCGTGCGTCAAACAAATGCTTACAGTCTTAGGAGCCTTAGCTCCGCTCAGTGAAGTGCTCAGAACTCTTGCAGAGCGCCGCATCGACTATTTGGATCTTTTCTACACAAAACTTACAGACCACTTGAGATGCATCAGCGAGCAGCTCATCTTCAGGCTCCTCCTTTTTGATCTCTTTCTTACCCGCCGAGCCCTGTGAACGCTACGGTAGAATTGGGAATAACGACACGCAACGCCATGATCATTGTGTGCATTTTTCAATGATCTATGCAGTTAATGTTTCAATATGACTCTCGAAACGTGATGAAATCAGACAAAAAATATACAATTTGTGAAATGTTTACCTTTCCGCGGCGTTTCTCCTCTCTCTGCTCGAGGAAAGTAAGAGTGGTCTCGATCTTCGTGCAGAGCTTGTAGAGCATGTCGCGATCCTTGTCCCTGAATGGGGAGTATTTGACTATGATATCGATGATAATTAATTTAGACGATGCCATCGTAGGGGAAAATCATCAAATACTATGTGAGCTTCATATTGCTCCAGCAAGACGCTTATCACTACGTTTTTTTCAAAGATACCCGCTTACTTCACTCCGCTCTGCTGGTCCTCCCTCAGACGCGCCTCGATCTCGTTCTTGAGCGACTCGTTTGCGATGTGCATTTTCTGAGATATTGGGGTGTCCGGAAAGTTCGTATAATTTTTTGTTTTTATTTTTTATTCAATGCTTTACAATTCTCAGTGACCAATGTATGCCCCCTTCTTTCTCACTACCTCCCTCCAGCGATTGGGCAGGGTCTCGATTCCTCTCTTCCAGAATGCGGGTTTCTTCGAGACCGCCCAGTTCACGAAAGCCCTCATAACTTCATCTCGATTCTTGAATTTCTTTCCTTTGCAGAAGTCAGAGAGAGAGCGGAAGCAGTGGTAGCCGCATGGGGAGAGATCCGGGGAATACGGTGGATGGGGAATCCTCTCGATCTTCAGCTCGTCCATTTTCTTCTGGGTCATCTTCGCTCGATGTGGGCGAGCATTGTCCATCAGAAGAAGAATTTTGCCCTGGTTCAGGAGTCTGGGAGGGACTCTGATCGCGACATCTTCCAGCTGTTCAGAGAAGAGGTCGGCATTGATGCTGGTGCCAGGGGCGAGGATCTCCCAGTAGATGGGACCGAGCACTGAGAAGAAGAAGCAGAGGAGTTCCTTCTTTCCGTGCTCTTCCTTCTTCGGAACGGGCGTGGGCTTCTCATCTACATCCACCCATTGCAGTCTCCTCGCAGGGTTATCGTACGTGATCCACTTCTCATCTGTAGCGATGATGGAATTGACCCATTGAAGATTGGATCTACGATGGAGTAATTCGCGACAGACTTGAACACGATTTTTCAGCTGTTCGGGGGAGAGGTCATGGGGAATCACTTGTGGGAGTTTCGGCTTCTTCCCAGATCGATGGAGGATATCGGACACCGTTGATCTGGGAGTACCAGTATCCTTCTTCAACTCACGCACACTGGCCATGGGCTTGCGCTTCAGTGTGCGGAGAACGAGAGGCTGATCGAGGGAAGGAGGGCGTCCAGAGCGGGGTTGATCATCGATTCCAAACTCCCCTTTCTTGAAGCGGGAGAACCACTTATAGCAGAAGGTTATGGAGGGGGCGTCAGCTCCTTCCGACTGGGCCAGGGCAGAGTGGGCCTCCTTCACGGATCGGCCAAGACGGTAGTAATGAAGTAAAACTGCTCGGAGGTAGAGATGGGAGTCCATCACAAGAATCAATGTAGCAACTAGGAGACTGATTAAATCCTCTCACTACTCAACGTCAAAATGATGCAATACATTGTTGACAAACAGATTGCGCAATCACTGCATTTGATCGCGAACTGACTTTTTTCCGAAGCATTATACGAACTTTCCGGACACCCCAATAGCATTGTTTTAACATTTTTTTAATGAAAAAAAATAAAATTATACCCCCAATACACGAAATACTAAAAATACTGAACAAAAATAAATTAATCAATACACACGGCGGGATCCATGCCCGACTTCATCATTTCGATCAGCGCCTCGGCCGCTCTCTGCACCACGTAGCCGATGCAGTCCTGATTGGACATATCGAATGCCTGCAAATTCGGGTAATCTACACTTTTTGTGTATGAAATTCACAATTAGTCACTTGCGTCGCTTTGTAAGAGTTTGGAAAATATCTTTGTTTACGATTAACTACTATGTAACTAAAAGAAATTAATACCATTTTGCGCGTTTCATCGATCTTGGCAATTCGCTTCTCCAGGGGCACTTTCTCCTTCACTTCCTGAAAATTATATGATGATTGATTTGGAATCTATTCCTGAGCGAGCGCCAGTGGACTAGTACACGTTTTCCCCACCTTGATTTCCTTCTTGATTTCCTTTATGATCTTCTTCTTTTTCCCCGCCGTCTCCTTACCCTTTTTCGCAGGAGGAATCGTTTCCGAGTGACCCTGCAATGTTATCATATTCTAACATTTTAAACATTTGGATACACATGTTGAGTTCTTCTAAGAAGTATTTTTAAAAAAAGTGAATATCAACAAAGATCAAAGATCAAGCTCTCACTCTCTTCTTGCCACCCTTCGGCGTTTTGGGAATCGTTTTCTTTGTCTTTTCCTCAAACTCGTCACGAGCCTGAAGAATTCATTATTTTGAGATCTGGGATTGTTATAGAAATATACTAATTCAAACATTTTTAGCGTGCTAAATTGCTCAATGAAAAAATGACCGACATAAAATAATTTAGAATTTTTATCGTATTTTTTAAAAGGACAGGGGCCTTCAAAGGACCGGTACTACAGATACTAGAATAAAGCCGGAATTGGCAATTATATTATTACCTTCTTCGGCAGGGTCTGCAGATATTCCTCAATCTTCTTCATGGCACTGCCCAGGCCGCTCTCGGGTTCCGCGGTGACGTCATCATACCCGAGCCATTTCACCTTTAATTAGATATTTCATAGGTTCAAAAATAAGTGTTTCACACATATTATACTAGAGAATGATTATGAAATTACACTTCAAAATATGTTTAATACTTGTTTGTAATTAAATTATAGTACTGTGGGAACGGAGGACTAGTTAATGGTGTGGTGTGTGCGAGTTTCACTTCAATCAATTTTGGAATACACATGGTACTATTCATCAACGTTTTGTAGTAGATAAATCGTGTCGTACAAATTTGATTTTAGTGTACGTCGTACTTCACTCCATTGAATGCGCTTTATCATAGCAATTCCTTTGATTAGCAATTCACCATTTAAGGAAAGAAATCACATGATATCGTCGCTTCCAATGCCCTAACTGGCTAGAGATAATGACGATTCTCACAGTAACTGTAAAATACGTACCTTGAACTGCAGTACGCCGTCCTCGGTCCAGGAATGGCCAATGATCTTCTCAACTTCGTACACCTCCGAGTCGCCCTGAAAGAAAGATGTAAATTTTTTATGTAAACATTTTGAAAAATCACACCTTTTTTAACTTACATACACTCTTATTATAGTAATTCTATAGCTCAGGAACCAAGAAATAATAAACTATCGTATATTCGTTTTCCAAACTCTTTCAACGTCCTAACTTGCTGGAGAACTGGCCAGAAAATGATATATACTGTATCACATCATATATATATATATATATAAAATATATATATATATATAATATATATATATATATATATATATAAAATATATATATATATATTTTATCCACGCTCGAATGCGCAACGAGATGTGATATGATACAGTAACGAGATATATATATATATATATTTTATCTACGCTCGAATGCGCAATGAGATGTGATACAGTATATAATGTATGGTGTTACACAATAATTAGATTCTCCTCATACCGAGGATTAAAAGTGAAAGAGTAAAGGGAGAGAAGGGGTACACACAAAAGAAGAGAAAGAGAAAGAAAATCGAAGATCTAGTCAGCTGGTCTCATCTGTCTTCGTCTGGTCAGTATATGAGGAGGGAACCGAGGAGGAGGCACTCGGGAAGACCAGGTAGACTCTGTTCCGAGAACCAGCATCCGTAGATCTCTAACGGGGGAGAAGTGGGGAGGGAGTAGAGATGTGTGCGTGGGGGTGAAAAGAGAATATGTGGGTAGGGAGAGGGAAGAGAAGGGGGGAAGTGAATAACTAACGATAAAGTGCTAACTTAGATAAGTCTAATTTGAGTAATCTATTCTTAAAGACAGCAATACTTGAAGAACGATGAACATCTGAAGGTAGTTCACTAAGTTTCCTAGCTACTCTTCTGGAAAAAACAATGAAAACGAGGTGTGGATTTAGTTGCCTCAATATGAATTCCAAATGTGTTCGATCTATCCCTAAGGGGTTTAAAAGTAAAGAATCTATTGCGATCTAGAACTGTGTCGCCATTCATAATCCTACGGGCGAAAACTAGGTCAAAAATGATGATACTCACGACTCGTGAAACCTTTTCTAGTATATTCTCACCGATCCTTCCGACGCCTTATCCTCCTCCTCCTCAAGCTCCTCCTCGTCCATCGGTTCCTCCTTCACTTCTACTTCCACCTTCAAACATGTATAAGCAAAGGCAAGGATTTCGAAATGTTTTTAACCAACGATCCGACTATTTTGTGTTTTTCATGGTCGCACGCTTAAAGGCCCAGTTATTCATCCAAAAAAATACCTTGGGCATCTTCTCTTTCTTCTCATTCTCCTTATCCTTCCCTTGTTCAACCTCAGCAGCGGCCTTCTTTCCCCTGGGTGTCATCTTAGGGCTAGCAGTTGGACTGACCGGCTCCTTCTTGGGAGACTTGATCGCGCTCGTATCGCTCTTAAATTAGTAGGATGTATAAAAGGAGTAAAAAAAGGTAAATGGTGCAGCCACGTTAAGTGATTTTACAGCCGTCAGGTGTTGTCAACTCAAGGTGGTGTAGCGCGGTGAAGCGGACTACTGCTATAACTAAAGTAAAGTGACTACTAAAGTACTGCTAATAAAGTCAAATTAAAAAAAAAAGTAAAATTCGTGTCATCTTTCTCTTCATTATGCACAATCGTTCGACCGGTACAGTTGCGATATAGTGTTCATAAGATAGTGGTATACTATATCGAACTCTAGTACGCTGTTTTGAATGATTATTCGATAAAGATGAAGGTAGTCCATGATAATTTCAGATTATTCGCATCAATCTAAAATCTACTTTTCGTACCTTTCCAGCGACGCTTCCAGCCTTGCTCTTCGCAGCGCTGCCGAAGAAGGATGTAAGCTTCGCTTGAGCGGCTGAAATTATGATATCATCATATTTGTAACGTTGTCGCCGTTGTCATCACTCCGCTTCGGAAATCGCCTAGTATTTTTCGGCACTAGGTCGGCTAAAAACTATGAGGTCATAGCGCCTTTGATATGTCAAAAGCGACATGACGTAATAGTTCTTATCCGACCTAGTGTACGCTTATCATTAGACTTCGTAAACGTACGCTTCTTGTTAGGTCTGGGCGTATCGAGGTGAGCAGTCGATCCGGACTGAAAGGGGTGATCGATGTTGATGTAATATTAGTGCATATGATAGGCTAGAAGTGGCTGGCATAGTGATGAAACCACTTGCTTCTTTAACTATATACTTTAACTGAGTCAGACTGGTGAAATAAAACACATAATGAGGATAGTATCTCTTCACTAGGCCGCGATACCGAAGATACAGTACCTCCATGGGCTCCTCTTTGGGCTCCTTGGGCGCGACGGAGACCTGCTTCTTTGAACGGGCAGACATGATGTTCAGGGTTGACGTTTGAGAGTCTGGAAGGAACTAGGTTACTGTTAAGGATAATGTTAAGGATGAGGATATAGTATGACTTCGATGCTAGAAAGGAAGAAGTGCGCAATATGCAATTGATAAGTTTGTAAGACTGGGAGGGGATGGTTGTATAAGAACTGATGTAATATCAGAATGGGCTGAAGATGTGCAGTGAAGGGAGTAAACGGTTAGAGTTGCGAACAGTATCAAAATATGATAACGTAAAGGTTTAAAAGTTCGCAAAAGCAAAAGGAATGTAACGAGCTCTAGCGAGTGAGGATGGTAAAGTGGCTGAGAGGCGCCGCGTCTACGTCCTACGCAAACCCCACCCCTTCGCACTCATTGAGATGGAATAGAGTCCAGCCACGGGGCGCATCGTTAATGATCATCATCCCAGTCTCACAACCTCGCACATTTGTGGGTAAACTATGATAGGTCGGCCCTCCTTTTCTTCTCACTTTACTACCCCAATCGATCACGCTCCTTTGTCATGAAAAGATCACTGCCACTGGGGGTGGTTGTATAGTGATGGATGCATACATTTGGGGCAGTTGAATGCGCTTTACAACACGCCATAAATAGCCGGGAAACGCCTATTTGAATATGATTAGAGATTAGTGAATGAACGATAAAATAAGAGAAAATTGTGAGCAAAGTACAGTACCGTAAACACTCGAGATAAGATACCAAATTGCGCACTCTATTTCAAATACATATACATATAGTCGTACACAAAAGAAATATGGCTCGTCTGAGATAAGTGAGCTACTGGAATGATAAGTGTGTGGAGTGATTTGTAGGGTGGTCGGGATGCAAGAGGGATATAATTATCAAGCGCGCTTATGTGAAAAACAGGGGTGAAAAAGGGGACAATACATAACATTATGGATTAAGCAGAGGTTCCACAATGTACAGCGGTACGAATAATATCGGAATAACTGATGGTGAAGCAGTCGAGCAAAATGAGATGCAAATGACTGAAGACTGAGAGAAGTGATGAGTTACGCTCACAAACGCACTCCCCTCTTCTCTGGACGCTTCCAGAATCACCTATTGAACTCGGAAGCAGACCAGCCATAGGGTATGCTGCGATTTTTTTAGCGGGACGCCGGAAAGAATGCTTCAAAACTTCGAAATATTCATATAGTCACTATCAACACTGCACAATAACCGCAGAAATCAAATTAGCATGTCATTGTTTCAGGATCAAAATATTAAATTTATGAAACGCAATGTTTAACGATGAAAACAAAATTGGATGGGATAGGGAAAGGAAAAACTAGAGGAGTGGTGGCGCTTTATTTCTTACTCTACACACCGCCCCGCCCGTTTTCCCGCCATTTTTCTTGTGTAAACAACACGCGAGACGGATGTGTGAGTCACTCCACTTTGCAGTTGAAAAATGGCGCGAGAGGTTATGTTTGACGTTTAAAATTGGATATAGAATGAAAACAATTAGAAAAGTTCATAATTTCGAACATGCAATAAAATATTCAGAAGCGAACTATCCGGAATGGTGATATTCCGCACTGAACTCATCGATACATTTCGTAAATCACGATGCTACGTAAGCGCTCTCAATTTTTAATGTTCTAATATCAAACACAAATCAAAATTCTATTTTTTTAGGTTGGTTATGCCATGCGGCTCCTATTCTGGGAGAATACTGCTAGAAACAATCTCTACGTAAAGACTGAGTATTCGTGGTTGGATGATGTAATGCATTTAGTATTTATGCTAAAATACAAGACAACATATTGTGCAGGATCAGCACATCATACGATCTGGACTGACTACCACTCAGTTTTGAAACTCACACGAGTGGTGGAATGATTATTTTAATGCAGATCGGTATGACTTGGTGAGCGCAGTTCAGGAGTACTTTCTGACTGATTGAGATGTAATAGAGACAATTCGTTCGAATTTGATCCCCAGGCATTATTGCAATGTTAACCAGCAAATAAATAAATTACGCAATAATCTCAAATCGGACCCAATTACCATATTTGCTCATATAATATTACTCAATTCCTATCTTATTTGTTATGACGAATAAATGATATCACTTATTTCATATATGAAGCTTGCTGATAAACGTATCAGTTGAGTCTATAAATCAAGGGTATACTCGCTCATGCATTCTTGGTACTAGATTCGCATGTTTGACTCGTTCCTCAATGGCATGAGATGACCGGTCTGCGAAGTTAACATCGAATCACTGGAAGAACATCCTACAAGACATATTCGTTTGATCAAATTATTTTCAAATTCGAGATCGGCGAACTCCCGAAATCCAATAAGCAAATTGTCCGATATGTGTATCTATGCATTGTAGGAGGCCAAAAGAAAACGATGCATATGCTGCACCTAGATTCTTATATAGCTGATAATGAGGGAATAATGCCACTAAAAATACTCACCTTGCAAGGTTATTTTGTGATTGATAAAGAGCTTGAATATGACTACTGTGATCCCAGTGAACCATGGATGGAACACGCACCTTTTTTTCGTGTTTCTGTTCGTGATCATGAGCATCCACGGATTGACGGAAGTGAGCGCCAGAAGGGCGTAAATGTAGTACATGCGAACAGTCAGAATGGCAGAACGCTGAAAAATCGGCACTAGGTCGGATGAGAACTATGACGTCATGGGCAGGATGACGTCATAGTTCATCCGGTGTTGTACCGAAAAATCTGGCTATTATGATATCTATGCACCGTATGCGCCCCATTATAATATCTAAAGTGGTACACTATGTACATTTTCATATCGAAAGTGGAACACAATTTGCATTTTCATATCCAAAGTGGAAGATCATTCGCAAAGTGTAGTATCATCCGGAAATACTCTGCATGTGTGTCAACCATGGATAATTGAGCTACCCTTATCGGTTCCCTCGCGTGTTGTCGGCGATTGAGTAAGTCTTAATTCAATCGCACTTCCCCAGTGAACTACGTAAGATTACATATTCGTACGTGTTCACTCTCATTTCTATCGTTGTCTTAAATAAAAAAAAAACATATCCAATTCGGTTTCAGGAGCGTTAAATCAACTAACGCGCATCGGAAATCTAGAGCGCCTGAAATACGAAAAGGCAACATGAGAACTCTAGCCATTTCCTCTTCTAGAGCCCGCACAGTGATCATATTCGAACTGACATTAGCAGTGCTTGCATATACGGCCAGCAGGACGTGGAAGATCGTGGAGACGCAGAATGAGATGAATAGAGCAAATCCGACCATGGTCAGCGCCACTTCGCGACGGTAACCTTTTGTCGTGCTTTTTCTAGAATTTTGCGAATATTGCCACAGATGTCGAAGTTGTAATCATTGCATTAACCTGTCATTCCGCGAACTCGCAAGCTTCCGAACTATCATAGCATAGCAAACGGCACAAGCTACTCAGCACAATACTGATACGGTAGCACATTGCATCGAATCCGTCTGGAAAAGCCAAACAAAATAATATTTGGTTATTTTGCTCACTTGAACAATTGCCATGGTAATATGCATCGAGAGTTGACCGGTTGCATCCAGCGAATAGTATATGTCTCCCTATAATTGAAAAAAGTGAACGCAAAATTATGTTATATATCAATGGACAAAGTAATTTGTATTAATCATTTTTTACCTGGAACAGCATCCAGCCCATTATCAGCAGTGGAACAGCAATATTCAGCAACCACAACGTTGGTGTATTAATTCGCTCGTAAATCTTGGCCACTTTTGAGAAAGGAGCGCATGATAACGCATCGATTTATAGAGAGCATAACCACTCCCCAGGCCTGGAAAAAGACATAGATTATTTGAACTTTTTCGATAAATTGCCCACCCCCTCTACCCACTCATTTCAAGGTGTCATTATGACTTTCGAACAATCCCTTTGTGATGATGAGGGAAGGTTACATGATAAGGTGATGGGAGGGAGGTGGGCCACATATCCGTAAAGTTCGGATTATTTGTTTGCTATTCTCTGGAAGAATCGGTTCCAAAATGGCAATACTTATACTTATAACTCGCTCAACTATGGGAGTCCACCATTGAATTGTATACATTCTCAAACCTGCACATGCAGTATGTAGTAGTAACAGCCGAAATAGGCAAGCTTCGTGTATATGTGGCCTGTGCTCAGGACGACGTCCACTCCGAATATGAGATCTTTCAGAACTATCTCGTAGAAAACATATGCGTAAACAAGAGTGAGTTCAACGATACTCTGAAAATTCGTATGTGCATTGTGGTTATTGTTGTTGTAGTTGTTGTTGTTGTTGTTGTTGTTGTTGTTGTTAGGGAAATCAGTGTCATTGTTCAGCAATCAGCAAGAGAGCAGAAATGTATTGTTCCTACAAACCAAATTTCACCTGGGAGAAGAACATTTTGAAGAAGAAGGACTTATACTGAGTAGCTTTCCTGTTACTGTGCACAATGAACAGCAATCGAACATGGACAACAGTCGACGAAAGCAGAATAATGAGAATTGGAATCCAGTAAGAAACGCGGAAGAACATGGTCACACCTGGCCTTGCGACCGTTTGGTGGATATGGACGATTCAAATGCGACCAAATAACATCCAGGCGACCAAATAATATTAATCTTCTAAAAGTCTGATTGGACTTGATCAATTCGCCTTAATAACTCTACATTGCGTACACCCCCACAATGTACTTGGTCTTCTGGCGCGAAATTGTCATTTATAACTCATATTTTAGCGAATTCAGCTATTTATCACATATTGGGGTGTCCGGAAAGTTCGTATAATGCTTCGGAAAAAAGTCAGTTCTCGATCAAATGCAGTGATTGCGCAATCTGTTTGTCAACAATGTATTGCATCATTCTGGCGTTGAGTAGTGAGAGGATTTAATCAGTCTCCTAGTTGCTACATTGATTCTTGTGATGGACTCCCATCTCTACCTCCGAGCAGTTTTACTTCATTACTACCGTCTTGGCCGATCCGTGAAGGAGGCCCACTCTGCCCTGGCCCAGTCGGAAGGAGCTGACGCCCCCTCCATACCCTTCTGCTATAAGTGGTTCTCCCGCTTCAAGAAAGGGGAGTTTGGTCTCGATGATCAACCCCGCTCTGGACGCCCTCCCTCCCTCGATCAGCCTCTCGTTCTCCGCACACTGAAGCGCAAGCCCATGGCCAGTGTGCGTGAGTTGAAGAAGGATATTGGTACTCCCAGATCAACGGTGTCCGATATCCTCCATCGATCTGGGAAGAAGCCGAAACTCCCACAAGTGATTCCCCATGACCTCTCCCCTGAACAGCTGAAAGTCGTGTTCAAGTCTGTCGGGAATTACTCCATCGTAGATCCAATCTTCGATGGGTCAATTCCATCATCGCTACAGATGAGAAGTGGATCACGTACGATAACCCTGCGAGGAGACTGCAATGGGTGGATGCAGATGCCCACGCCCGTCCCGAAGAAGGAAGAGCACGGAAAGAAGGAACTCCTCTGCTTCTTCTTCTCAGTGTTCGGTCCCATCTACTGGGAGATCCTCGCCCCTGGCACCAGCATCAATGCCGATCTCTTCTCTGAACAACTGGAAGATGTCGCGATCAGAGTCCCTCCCAGACTCCTGAACCAGGGCAAAATTCTTCTTCTGATGGACAATGCTCGCCCACATCGAGCGAAGATGACCCAGAAAAAAATGGACGAGCTGAAGATCGAGAGGATTCCCCATCCACCGTATTCCCCGGATCTCTCCCCATGCGACTACCACTGCTTCCGCTCTCTCTCTGACTTCTGCAAAGGAAAGAAGTTCAAGAATCGAGATGAAGTTGTGAGGGCTTTCGTGAACTGGGCGGTCTCGAAGAAACCCGCATTCTGGAAGAGGAATCGAGACCCTGCCCAATCGCTGGAGGGAGGTAGTGAGAAAGAAGGGGTATACATTCGTCACTGAGAATTGTAAAGCATTGAATAAAAAATAAAAACAAAAAAATATACGAACTTTCCGGACACCCCAATATATCGTGAAGTGGGAAAATGGTTTATTGAGTCAAATTTAATCTTACAATGTGCGAACAGTCGGTCCCCTCGTAGGAAACATGCTGATTGCGTTTGAAAATATAATTCGAGTTAAAACGAATCTTAAGAACGAAATGATTAGCCGTACATTACCAGGGCACGTTATTGGTTAGCCAGATAGAAATATTTCGGAATCAATCTTGGACGAGAATGTGCGAAAACACTTTTTTATCTTCTCATTTTCGTGTCGATTGATATGGGTACCTTTATTATTCTAAAATACAAATAGTGTGGTGTGGTCGACTTAGTTTGGGGTTAGCGAAAGAACACATCCGATAAAATTCATCATTAAAAATATAGATCCTCAAAGTAGAATAACGAAAACTACTTTATTTGTCAAAAATATAGCTAGCAGCAGATTTAAATGTTGGTCTTCTTAGGTTTATCTGAACAAGCAACACCTCCCCTATTATCATTAGCTATTAGCGCACTCTAACTTCGGCAGGTTAGAGTTAGGCAGATAGTGAAACGGTGCGTTGAGGGTCTGCTTTATCGAGCCGTGAAGTGTATTTGGACATTTGGATCACACTTTCATCAGTGTGCACACTCTCTCGACCGGTGAGGGAGTTCGCAGCATTAAAATACCGTGTAATCGTCACGCAATACACACTACGAGCTTTAGGCCACAAGCTCCGCCCACTTAAAGGATTCTAATCACCAGAGAAAGCAAGACGTGCTTCATTCGTAAATGCAATTCGACAGTACCAGTTGTTGTATCTATGTCTGGGTTCCTATCTCTCTATTTGAATACGTGTTGTTTGCATTCACACTTTGCATTCTACCAATTAGCGCGCAATATTTTCAAAAATACCTGATGCGAATGTTTGATTACTGAATATTTTTGGCGCCATTGGCTCATTCCGCGTTTACTTTTGTGGTGTCTTCTATTTTGAAAATTATGTTTCGTCCTCGTAAAGTAGCTTTGCTTAAGCCATGTATTTGTTATCAGACTGTATTGTTTCATAGTTGATATGCTGTATTTGTTTCAGACCTATGGCTAGTCAAGTCAGTGCTCCTCCCGAGGTTGTCGTCGTCTCTTCCGCGCCTCCTATCGACTCCGCCAGAACCGCCGCATCGCACCAAAACGGGCGACCCGATTGAAAAAATCAATGGGGTACCAACGCATAATTTCACAATGACCTGTCCCAACTCTATAAATACTTATCCCACTCTGATCTAGATAATGAAAATACAATGTTTTACAGTATATTCACCAGCTGCTCCAGCGCGCACTCGATGAGGACTGGGCTGCCGGTCTCAGGTATGCACAAAACTTGAAATATGTCATATGATTTTTCGCAAAAAAAATGTTCAGAAGAACTGATCATATTTCCGCGCTCTATGAGATTCGAAATTAGATGTACATTAGCTGCATTGTCTTACTCTACAACTTACTCTTTCTCAGGTCTGCTATGGAACCCCTCTTCTGCCCTACGACGCAACAGCTTCTGAGACAAGCCGAGATTTGCGTGGCTGAAGTAATATTATAATAATGCGACTACTATAAAATAATACTGATAATATTCACACAACACTCTCCCACTAACACCAAATAACACATGATCTATTCAGAAGCATTATAAGTGCGAATAATAGTAACAATACATTGTTTAGATCGCTATTCAGCTGAGGGAATTGGAGAAGAGAGTTCCTGAAGGCTTGAAGCAGATGATGAGACAACTGTCAAAGAAGCAGCGGTGGGCTGTTGTGAATGGCATCGGGCGTGAAAAGGTAAATTATATTGAGTCCTCAATAGATACATTATTAGTACGATAGTCTAGAGATCAGATTTCGACAAATTTTTTGTCATTTCGTATACCAGCTGAGTGTGAGACATTCGTTGCAGTCATATTCATGGATCATTCCTCGAAGCGTTGTGGGCTGGTTTGGAAGCTGGTAGCGACAGGTAACAACGTAATTAAAACATACAAATATGTAATTCGTATTTGCAGCGCTCCGCCGATTCCGTAAACGATGCCATTAAAATCGTCCAGCTCTCGGTTCGGCTCGCGCTTGACGATAAAATGGTGAGTGTTTAAAGAATCTGCATTTTAATATACAGGGTGCACCAGAATTACTGTTACATTATTGACTTTCTGATTCTACCGGAAATTTTAAAGCGCACTATCCGCTCTTTCGTATTAACTTTGAATCTTAATAGTGAGCATCACTTGTTAAAATTTCGCAAAAAAATGTGATCCGTATGTTATCCGTTGTTTGATAATCTAATGGTGGCTCTTCGAAACACGTAGTGAGGTGTCGTCCCGTGTCGATTTGAATAGTTGAGGACAATTTTCTTAGATTATTTGATCTTCTCTTATCTGACTCTTGGAGCTAATCTCTAATATCAACCCTGAAGACTAGATCCTCAGCAACTCGCCATTCTAGCCGGAATCCCTCAATTTTCTATTTGTCCCCCACTTTCAAAAATTGAAACCAAACTCTCCGCCGAGTAATTCTGGTGCACCCGATAAATCCGAGATTTACTTTCGATCTCGATGAAGCGAAAAGTGGGAGTTCGAAAATCGGGTATTCATCTCGTAATTACACATTCGGCTTGTTTAATCTGTCAGAAATGTGCGAGAAAAGTTGCGTAAAAAGTTGCGTAAAAAGTTCGCGAACTTCTGATTCTCTCCATTTCGCATGCTCTCTCTCTTTCTCTAACCAGGTCGATGAAAAGTTCACGAACTTTTCGACGAACTATGTTCGAAAATCATACTTTTCTTTTGTTTTACTTATTTTTATAAACTATTTTTGCTTTTAACTTATGACTTCTTATAATGACAACCTTCCCTTAGCTGGAATAGCTTCAGAATACAGCGTAGTGAAAGTGAACAGGGTTGGAGTATTTTTTTCGAAAATGGGTCACCACTTTCCCCACCCTGTAATGTCAAGCTATTCCATCAGAGGGAAGGTTGTTCTTATAAGCAGTCATAAGTTGAAAGCAAAAATAATTGATAAAAATAAGTAAAATAAAAGAAAAGTACGAATTTCGAACGAATTAATGCCGGTTTTTAACGAACTTTTCAAGGAGCTGCGTGAAAAGTTAGAGAAAGGCGAGAGAGCACGCGTTCTTGAGAGAGGGAAAAGGAAGCAGTGATTGTTTACTTCCTTTTCCCTCTCTCAAGAATGCGTGCTCTCTCGCCTTTCTCTAACTTTTCACGCAGCTCCTTGAAAAGTTCGTTAAAAACCGGCATTAATTCGTTCGAAATTCGTACTTTTCTTTTGTTTTACTTATTTTTATCAATTATTTTTGCTCTTAACTTATGACTGCGTATAAGAACAACCTTCCCTCTGATGGAATAGCTTGACATTACAGGGTGGGGAAAGTGGTGACCCATTTTCGAAAAAAATACTCCAACCCTGTTTACTTTCACTACGTTGTATTCTGAAGCTATTCCAGCTAAGGGAAGGTTGTCATTATAAGAAATCATAAGTTAAAAGCAAAAATAGTTTATAAAAGTAAGTAAAACAAAAGAAAAGTATGATTTTCGAACACAGTTCGTCGAAAAGTTCGTGAACTTTTCATCGACCTGGTTAGAGAAAGAGAGAGAGCATGCGAAATGGAGAGAATCAGAAGTTCGCGAACTTTTTACGCAACTTTTTCTCGCACATTTCTGACAGATTAAACAGGCCGATTATGTGCGCACCGAGGGACGGCCTTGGATCATGAAATTTCTCGAACTGAATAGATATTTCAGTGGCTTCGACCAATGATAACGGTTTTCCTAGCTGGTGATTCAGACGAATCAGACGGTGAAGATGAAGAGAAAGACGAACAGGAAGGAGGAGAGAAGAAGAAAGCCAACGATATGGAAGACGAGGAAGACGATGACGAGGATTACGAACATTTGGACATGAACTGTTGGATCGCAAATCGAGCGTGTGAAATCTTAAAGAGGTCCAAGAAACTGGCAAAAACTGTGAATCCAAGAACGTATGTATGCCCTGAAAGTGTACTGCAGAAGAGTAACAAACCAGCTGCTGCTGCAAAACCCGGGGACGCTGGCTCTCGCATACAAAAGGTACGCATATGCGAATACGTGTTGTCTATTCAATAGATTTCCACTGTTAACTGAAAGTATCGCTATATGAACCTGATTCTCTAAGAGTCTGGTACAGCGTTTTTACGAAAACTTGTGAGAATGAGTTCTCAAACGTGCTGAACACAATAACCATCTTCATATTGCGTTTGCTCGATCGGTTCAGCCAGGCTCATATGTATACACAATTAATTGCAGCATCTTCATTACTCTCAATTCGGTCTCAAGCATTTTGCCACTACAGCTGATATTGTTAATTTCAAGCACTGGTGGGAGTCGCATGACGCGTATAAATACGCAAATAGATACCCATATATAGCTGAGCCACGCTCGGAATCTGCTTAGATCATTGATCTGATTGGAATGGTATGACATATAAGTAGGTAGCGAAAAACATTTGTTTTTGATTCGTCTTTCGGCAATTGATATGGATGCCGATGCAAATACACGCTACATGATACTATATGAAAGGGTATTCAAAATAGATATTGATCTCAGCCAGTATACCTTATAGGTGGTAAGGGCTCTGCCAGAGGACCATCTGCAGTTGATGCAGAATTTGAGCACCGAAGAGTTTGCCAAGGTCGTCGTACTCGAGTGGTTGGAGCTATACGCCGAAGAGAGAGGCCGTGGTGACATGGCAGAGAAAAGGGGCACCCCACATACTCAGGTTTTTCCTTTGTTTAACTATCGTTGCCGATTGAATCCTATTCTGCCTGCCATTCTGTCAGAATATGGGAGAAAAGTGTGCGAACTTTTGAAGTATTCACCAGGAAAACCGATAATTCGTTTTTCCGCGCATCAAAAGTTTTTTTTTTCTGGAAATTTCTAACAGACTAGGTAGGGCGATAGCTAATAGCTCACTTTTTGTATTTTTTGAAGCGGGGGGTTAACCTAACATTGATGCAATATGATACAACTACCGAAACATCCACCCGTTTCTCTCAGAAGGTTCTCTTTTCACCCATTCACTTATTAGGCAGGCACTGATATTATTCTTTCTACTATTTAAAGCGCAATAATCACTCAGGAATCGTGCTTTTCATCCGGAAAACTCCTTGCTCTACTGACCATTTGCACTGCGGCTTCAATGCTTCCCGAGGAGGTATATGACAACTGTACTTTATATGTTAAAAAATATTTTTGATTATGAAATGATCTCATTTTTGCTAATTAAAGGTGAAATATGCACTAAAGAAAGTTGCCAAACACCACTACGATGATATCGAAGAAAAGCTCGTGGAACACGAGATGAAGAAAAGAGAGATGTCTCCGACTTACACTTCAATGGCTCTCAATATGATCTTCGGGAATGATTTTGGACTGGATAGAGAAGTCAGACGGGCATTTATTACATAAAAAAATTTAAAGTTATCCATATTTTACAAATTGTCATTAGAACGGGGTTGAGTAAATCGCATGCAACAACGTATATTTTCAGAGTCCTTCAGAAAATTGAGCGGCAAAAGAGCTCCAACACAACCTGTTACTGTACACCTCTTACACGAAGTTAAAAATTTTCGTCGACGTCATGATGCCACAATACGATCGTGCAATGCTCTACTCGTTTAAGGCTCCAGCGGAGCGCGTTCCATGGGACGAACGGCGTAAAGCCGAGCGAATTAACGCCAATTCTGAATTTGCTAAATGCATTGAGTTGCTCGACATGACGGAAGAGCTAAAGCGTTACTGCGCTGATCCAGCTCCCGTCATGCAAGAAATGATTGAAATAATGCGTGAATGTGCGCGAAAACTCCCTGAAAAACGACTGAGGAGGTTCAAGAAGACACCGCTTTTGTTTGCGTGCGAATTACAATATGACTGGATGGATCGATCAAGAAAGGAACGAAAATCGCTAAGGAAGAGTGAGAAAAATCAAACAAAGGCTAAGGTATGAATTATGGGGGGGGGGGGGGGGGGGTGACAACTGCACAACAAATCGCCGCTCGCTTGCGGTTCGACGTAGCGATTGGGGAGTTGCTTCTTTGTTACCAGTATGTGCTACCATACATTTGCATACATAAATCTTGTTACCAGGCGATCATGAGTTTCAACGTATGGGGGGTCATGGAAATGCACATTTCATCATGATCACCTGGTAACAAGATTAATATATTTAAATGTAGAGTAGCACATACTCGTAACAATGAAGCAACACCCCAATCGCTACGTCGAACCGCAAGCGAGCGGCGATTTGTTGTGCAGTTGTCCGTTGTGCAGTTGTCACCCCCCCCCCCCCCCCCCGAATTATGTACGACTTTTAGTTCTGGTGGTAGTTGATTTGGAAATTGCAGGATACAAAAATCAAATGTTTTGATGGCGAGCTCGCGACAATCCTGTTCGCTTGTGCAGGCACAAGTGATTTTTTGTCTGAGGTATACATTTTTTTTCGGAATTCACATTAAATGAGTTCTCCGGGGATTGTGCAGTCACCCATAGTCATAGCGCCGATATTGTAGAGCTCTCTTACCCGATCATTAAACACTTCGTGTTATGAGTCAAAGAAGCCTCTGAGGTTATTTACAGGCGCGCAAAGTTCATTGAAAGCGCAGGGTCGTGACTGATTTATGTATATTTCACTCGTTGTTCATAGCAATCACCTATTTATCGGGGTTATTCGCTACAGTTTCCTATTGAAGAGCGCATAATTTTAGTGTTGGGACTCCATATCATTTATTCCCCGGAGCACCCCTTTAAAGGAGGAGCAAAGACAAAATTCAATTTTTGAAGCTTTCATATGTACGCTCTAGATCTCCCCAACGATAAGAAGCTCCGAAGTTTTCACATTTATATCTCCATTACGAACAGAGCTATCGGTAATTGGCGGTGAGCCAAATCAGGGAAAGCTCAGGCAACGAATGAGAGAACACGCGACTTGAAGAGAGTTCTCCTCTAATTGAAACATATTTCAACCGGGCGCGCGTTTGCCTTTATTCCTCCTTTAAGAGTCCGGATCCCAGAACAGTGACCACTTCCCGGACATTGAGCTAGGGCTACGATTGAGACCAGGCTCACACATGGGACCTAGAGTACTTTGAGTGTTGCATTGAAATTTAGCAGCCATTTTATCAGAGGCTCGCAAAGCGGCGCGCCAGGTGCGGGTACTCTGAAAAATGATGAAAATTCATAATTTCGTAGTGTCCAGAATCACCATTGAAATCACATTTTTATCGATTTCGATGTCAATATATTTAACTACATCTTTCAATTTTCCCGATATTTTGCATGTTCCCGGAAAGACCGGGACTAAGTTCTTACACCACATTGTAGCACGTGTAATGCTGATTCGTAATCCAAAATGAAGGAGATCCAAAATGAAGAGCGCACAATAAGATTTTGGGGGAGTGTTAGGCATGCCCCAGAATGCCCAAAACAGGCTAGAACTCATTTGACGATTTTCCCTTCTTTCCCTAGAATGTCGATTCTAGCTCGATTCTTTCGTGATAGGCGTGATATTTTAAGTTGCATATTTTCGTGTTTTTTTTGAGAATTTGCTTACCTGATATGTGGAAGGAACCTGTGATATTCTAAATACGTCGACGAGTTGGACTTTATTGTTGCCTCGAGCGAATTGGATCACTCGCCCACGGAGCATCCGTGATGTATGCAGTGCACGAATTAGAATATATAATATATATAAAATACATTTTTACATTTATATTTTTAGAACAGTCATTTTTTTTATTTCGTACACTCCCTTGATTGGTCGATCGATTAGACAATGGATGCATTAGGGTTGCATTAGGTATTTTTAGCGTTTATGGGCATTTGTTGTAGGGATGGCTTGACAAGAAATCTCTTCAAACTACAAACTCTCTCACCGATTAGACCGATTTTGGACACTTTTTGTCTCATTTTGACAAAAAAGTGTCCTAAACGCCCAAAACGCGAAATCCTGATCTGAAGTGTGTTAATTGTTTACAAAACCACCAATTGATTATTACATTCATCTCCCCTATCTTATCTCTGTCCCACAGATATAGATTCAATTAGTTCATTAACAAAATGGGCATAACTGACCAAACTAAGAGATTCTGCTGAGTCAGGCGTGTACTCAATGATTTCCCAAAGGAGTTCGCGAGGTAGCGCTTCGAGTAGGGAGAGTGAAGGAAGAGCATTGAGCAAGTTCGTCATTACTCTGAAATAACTAGATGTCGACACAATTGCCGTGCAAAAAGAGGACTATCAAAAAACTATTACAATTGTAGCAAACGGTGCGCGCAAAAAACAGTCAGTATTCGGAAGATAATAACTCAAAGGTATACTATTTAGTAGCGTTATCCACTTTAGTGCAGCAGCACCGCAGGGCAGGATATAATTTTTCCGAGACAGGCGCCCTTTTCGAGCTTTCTCTGCCGGGTCAGATACAGTGATAGAAAGGGTGAATCGATGAATGGACCCACAGATTAGCCCTCACTATCATGCTAGAGTGCGTGGCGGGGGGGGGGGACGCACTGACCAATATACCGATATAATTACGTAAGTATAGCATTTGCTAAGTGTAAGTACCTAACCCCCAAGGGAATCGATGAGTTAACAAATTGCGTTTACTTTTTATCGTATAGATGCGCATTATGAGATGATAACTCAATCAAACATCGAACCAATTGTTAGCCAAATTCTGCCTGTTGTGTAATCGCACGTTTTAGTGTCTCGACTAAATATATTAAACCGGAATTATGTGAGTGGGTTGATATTGTAGTTGATCTAATCTTCGTCATTTAATACGTCGTGTACGATATTTGATACGCGACGAAACAAATCCACAAAAAACGATAATAGCTTTTGAGCGATTTATCTCATACTTGTCATATACGATCGCTTGAATATCATCTATTGATAGTTGTGTAATCATACGTTCTGGTGCGAAGCGTTCTAACCTTCTCACCCGTCGTATTTAAGCTCTTGTCTTGTGTGATAAAATGGCTTTCGAGCTATACTCACCGAGCCCAGTTTTTTTTTAGAAATTCGATTGTTCGCTAGTGCATGCATACAGAAAACTAGAGACCGTATATTGCCCGATAGTCGACTAAATAGTCGACTATCGAGTCAATTGGCCAATCGGCTATTTGATGTTATATCGTTTATTTTCAACCACTGATGGGTGAATGAGCGGTCGTTGGAGAAAGGATGGATGTATTAGTAGAGAATGCTCAATATTTCTTATAATGCTAAATCCGAACTGCTAAGTGCGAAAAAAACTGTTTTCGAGCATATAGGCAATAGGCGGTCTCTACAGAAAACTTTTCTATTGCTCATATAGTCTCTCCAAAGCAGTAGTTTGTATATATCCATCAATAATCCTTTCAATATAACACGTGTATCACGAGTCAGTGGAGGTGTGCGAGAACATTTTCAAAAAAATTGTTCCTGATTTCTCCCATATTATAGTGTTATAATGCCCTAGACGCAAGTTTTCGAAAAATATGGGTCATTGGTCCCAAAGCCGGCTTTAAGGAATTTTCCGGTTTTGCACCCGGCTATCCTGTACGTCAGCTCCCAGATGTGCTATTGAGATGGCATTGGGCTCAAAATGATCGGAAAATTATTTCCAGAAACTTTTCTGTTGAAAGTATTTTTGAAAACTGGGAAAGAAAAAAGTTATGTCCAAAAAATCGTTTTTCTATTCAGAAAACAATTTTTTTCTGTACCTAGAAGTGGCTTTGTCATGGATTTTCTTTTCAAAAATAGTAAGTAGAAGTCATTAGGAACACCGCAAAAATAATTTCGAAAAACTCAATCATGCCTTCAATGTAGATATTTCTGGTCGAACATGAAAAATTTGAAAAGTTTGAAAATTCAATTTTTCCTAATCTCCACCAATTCCTTCTCTTGGACATGAAATAATGTTAGAACTTCATTTATAGTTTAAAAATTATGCATACATTGTTTGTGGACAATTACAAGTGAGAATGGCGAAAGTGGGGTTCCACTTACACCTCCACATGGAACTCATTGTCTTCCTCATCTTCTTCTGACTCCGCTGATCTTCTGTGTACTCTAAGCTTTGGCATCGCTGCTCTCTGAGATTGTTTATGTAGTTCCTTAACTGGTTTCTCACCATCCAGTCCCGGGGCTGAATGGATTTGCCCACCTTCATCAGTCAATGAAAACGATTATGGAACACCGGGAAAAGGCATTCCATCGATTATAAGATTTTCGCCGTTCTCACTTGTAGGTGTCCAAAAACAATATATGCATGATTTTTAAACTAAAGATGAAGTTCTAACATTATTTCAAGTCCAAGAGAAAGAATTGGTGGAGATTAGGAAAAATTGAATTTTCAAACTTTTCACATTTTTCATGTTTGACCAAAAATATCCTCATTGAAGGCATGGTTGAGTTTTTCGAAAGTATTTTTGATGTGTACCGAATGACTTCTACTTACTATTTTTGAAAAGAAAATCCATGACGAGGCCACCTCTAGGTAGAGAAAAAAAATTGTTTTCTGCATAGAAAAACGATATTTTGGGCATAACTTTTTTATTTCCGAGTTTTCAAAAATACTTTCAACAGAAAAGTTTCTGGAAATAATTTTCCGCACATTTTGAGCCCAATGCCACCTCTGTAGCTCGTATGTGAGCTGAAATACAGCGTAGCCGGGGCAAAACCGGAAAATTCATAAAAGCCGGCTCTGGGACCTATGACCCATATTTTTCGAAAACTTGTGTCTAAGATATTCAAATACTATAATATGGGTGAAATCAGAAACAATTTTTTTGAAAATGTTCCCGGGGTGGTAATTTTTCATCCACTGACTCGTGATACATGTGATAAAGGATTTTAACAAACGAAGATTGTGCCCATCTTATTCATATATTTCTCTTTTTGCCTTATTATTTTCCCATAGCCCACGCCATGTGTTGAAAAACAATCATAACCTCGAGTTGATAGCTTGATTATGTTGATGCCTACTGTTCTATACGGAAACGATTATTATTCGAAGAAAAGAAAGGATTTCCCATGGGGGTTGCAGAGCCCTGAACCAGTAACGCCCCTGACCTTTCAATTAACTAATCAAATAACGCATTATAGTCGCCAGTGACACTTCGCACAAAGTAATATGTGATCGGGTGAATGAGCTCTACCACATACGTATCTTAAATTAGTATCTTGCATAATATTATCGAAAAATTTCATTTCAAAATTTTGTTGAAAGCAATCAAAAAATTGTGTGAAACCTAATTTCTGAAATTAGTTATAGGATGTAATACGCTTGCATACATATTGATAATAGGAAAATATGTGGGAAGCGATCGGAAATTGTGAGAAATATAATTGAATAACGTTAAAGCTATCTGGATTTGTGAGCGTCGGTGCGACTGTTACATATCAATATAATATATTCCTGATTGATTCATCTAACGTTTCTCAATTTTCCCGAACAATGATACGTGTCGGACATCATTTATACATTTATGTCTTCTAAACGACTTCTGAACTTCTCGGTCCACGAAGATCCAAAGCAACGGGAAATGGTCGCACTCATACACTTGTGCCAAGCGATTGTTACTTTGGAAGGTGAGCAATGCTTTGCATGTACTATTTCGACTAGGGATTCCCCTTTTGGGTATTTTTGTATCATTTTCTGATATGTTCCAGGCGTTCTAGATAATTGACGAGCCAAAAAGTTATGTATTGTACTTGACGCCTACACGAATATGATACAAAATTACAAAAAAAAGGAACCCAAATTTCGACCCATACTATAATACCACGTAACCTCTGCATTATGCCACTCCCGCCCCATAGTAAAAATAAGCACAGTCGTTGCAATGAAGCAAGATGCCACTGGTTTTCATGCTAGGCCCTCGGTTTGATCCACAAGCGACGGTGTGGCACAGCCCCACGGGAAACTTAGACTAACAAAAACTCAGAATAAATTGAAGGTCTACTGGCCATTTCGATCAACTCGGCTGTCCTGGTACAACTTTGGAGGAAGAAGGTGTAATCCGCCGCTTCAACGTATCGCTTGGCTATGACTATCACTCTAATCCATGGCATATACTTCGGATGCGTTATAATAAGCACACGCGCAGTAAGTTCTGACGCGTCTGGTGTTGGAGATTTGCATTTTACAGTTCTTCATTTTTAACGGAAATAATCATGTCCAGATTTTCTTCGGACCAGTAGTATATCCGCCGAAGGTAAGTAGATTAAACACAGTAATTCGGGAAAATGGCAGAAATCATTGGAAACTAAAATCAGTGTATAGTTTATTGTGGGGTTTAGACGTAGAAAAGTTCCAATTTTTTGTACAATTCATCAATTTTAGTTTTGTTGTACAATTCACAAGATTAAATTCTAGAACTTAATCTTGTGATATGCATAAAGTAAAATAACGGAAGGTCTAGGCATATGCCGACTTGGTCCAAGTCGCATACATTGTCGCAATATGCGCAACTTGGAAGCTTATACCAGCATCGTGCCTCCTTCAGTTGATGGCGTTGGGCAAGTGAGTAGTTAACTTCGAATTTTTCTTGCCGCGTATTCATTTTACATTTTACGCGTATTCATTTTTCAGAATAGTCATTTGCTTCTGTGTGCGTTCACCTACAGTAGTGGCCAAAATTATATGACTCTTCACAAAATTTTTGCTACATTTACTTTTCATGAGTACCAATCGAATCATAAATCGGATTGTAGTATCGTGGTAGTGTTCGGAATGTCACTGAGAAATCGATATTTCGTACAAAATCAGGGTTTTCAGTAAAATACATTCCGCAAATCTAGAAATAAATTTACCAAAAAAATAAAGTAGTAGGTTCGAAAGATAATCCTTTGGACTTTCGAATGCGCCCTTCGGATAACATGTAAATCGATTTTTGGGCTGGGGTAGGTCAATTCAACTTACAGTACTTATTTGTACATTTTTGGGTATAACTTCAGTTCTAATGAATCATTTGAGCTCTAATTGATAGCATAACATACACTACAGGTTTTCATAAGAATATCCATGTTTTGAGATAATTGGCTTCGATATCTCCGAAAACGACACTTTCGGTATGCTTTTCATTGACGAGTTGCCACTTCCGGAAAAGAAATTTTTCGGTGCTCAGAAAGTGAGATTCGGATTCTACAATGATGGCATAATAGTTCTGCAAAATTTGGTATCTTTTGGTCACATTTCCGTTTTGATATGATACTTCTTAAAAAATCTTGAAAAAATCGTGAAAAACTTTTTTTTTTTTTTTTTTTTTTTTGCCATTTTCGTCCAAAATGGCCGATTTTTGACCAAATTCACTCGATTGAAAGCATCATATCTAAACGGAAATGTGACCAATATATACCAATTTTCGCAGAACTATTATGACATCATTGTAGAATCTCACTTTCTGAGCACCGGAAAATTCTTGCCGGAAGTGGCAACTCGTCAATGAAAAGCATACCGAAAGTGTCGTTTTCGGAGATATCGAAGCCAATTATCTCCAAACTTGGATGTTCTTATGAGAACCTGTAGCGTATGGTATGCTACCAATTTGAGCTCAATTGCTTCATTAGAGCTGAAGTTATACCAAAAAATGTACAAAAATGTAATGCAAAAAATGTACAAAAATGTACTACAAATAAGTACTGTAGTTTGAATTGACCTACCACAGCACAAAAATCGATTTACATGTTATCCAAAGGGCGTATTCGAAAGTCCAAAGGTTTATCTTTCGAACTAACTATTTGATTTTTTTGATAAATTTATTTCTAGATTTTTGTCATGTATTTTACTGAAAACCCCGATTTTGAGAGAAATATCGATTTCTCAGTTACCTTCCGTACACTACCATGATAGTACCATCCGATTTATGATTCGATTGGTACTCATAAAAAGTAAGTGTAGCAAAAACTTTGTGAAGATCGGAAAGGTTTGAGGAAAGTTATGCAAGAAAAATACCAATGTCATATAATTTTGGCCACTAATGTATATGTTTAGGTGTAATAATTGGATGACTATTTTTTTCAGAAAACACTACTCTGATGCAAAGCGCACCTTTCTTGCTTATTCATTCTATATTATCGTTACTGGCTCTTTCTCGGTGAGATATTAAGCTCAATTCCAATTTCTCATTCTGATCCTCAATAAGACTCAAATGTTAATCTGAATAATCCAATGTTTAGTCTCAATACACGACTTACATTACACCACCGTCCCTTCAATCACATTTCGATGATGTCACGAGAAAAGTATGCGCTTTGGAAGCATCGGCAAAATTATACGCTTACGGAGCTTTTCTCAACCCAAATCCAGATACTGTGAGTAGAGTTCTCTAAATGGAAATTATTCGATCACACATTTTCCAATGTGCTCCAATGTGAGATTTCTAACGCCCCATACACTTCAGGACAAATCGGTTGTAAAGTTTGCTGCTTTCACCGTCTTTCCGTCATATTTCATCTCATATGGTGTCTTTATCGGATGTTTCGTGGGAGTGAATCGGATTCTGAAAAACTTCGGAGTGAAACTATCGACAAAGACGCTCAAGATGCAAAAAGCATTCCTTAGAATGCTTGCGATACAGGTTCGTAGAGTTCGTAATTCGGTTCCGGTTGTACATATTTCTTTCAATCCTTATTGCAATTCCAAAGTAATTCCACCAATATAACTAAAGGAAATTGTCAATTTAAGGCTCTTCTGCCCCTGGTCGTTATGTCAATTCCGGCCACCCTATTCATGGGTGCGATAATCACAGGCGTACCTATGGACATGTGGAGTGCATTAGCTGTATTCTCAATGTTCTTCCTACCAATGATGCAGGTCGGAATTTTAAAAAAAATTAAAGAAGGAGTAACACAAATATGTTTATGTAATCCCATCTCGAAGAGAGTGTGCTCGCAATGACGCAAACCACGTATCCGTCATTCAAAATCAAATTTTTTTTGTCATCTAATTTGGATTATTTAGGGAATAATAATTTATTCGTTCGTCAGAAGGATGGAGTCGCCCAATCAGAAAACGTCGAGTGTTAGAATCGGCGTTGAGACTAACAAAAACTCCACAAAGGAAGTGCAATCAGTTCCTTAGAGGCATAATTTAAATTATTATAAACGTATATTTCCATACAACCACGGTATTCGATTAGTGAAATTATTACATTTGCGATAAAGTAATTATTTAGATTACCGATTTTGCCAATTCTCTACCAAATCAGTGAGTTTTGGTTGGTAAGTAGGTCATACTAATGGAGAGGGGAATTGTGAAATAATTGTGTTTTGACATCACCGGAAAAAAACAAATTGAAAGTTTGTGACATCTGTAACAATTATCTGTCAGAAATTAACAGGGCACACAATCACTCAGGAAATTGTGTGTCATTCCTTGCATTCGTTTATTAGAATATGCGCAATATGTTTTGTGATCACTCATGACGTTGATGTTCCCACTTTTATCGGTTAGATAAGCGCATTGTTAGATGATGATTCAGCCTATTTCCGTCTTAACGATCGATCCGATTGATAGTTTATCAAAATTACAACGCCCTTGAGAATCACTTTCCACCAATTTTGCAATAACCACTGTGGTAATTACATTATTTGACACCGGAAATAATCGCAGATTAGGCATAATAGCCCAATGCTCTAGTCATAATCATTTGACACTTATAGGTCGGGCATTAGTTAGTGATGAAAAACTAAAAACGTTGTTGTAATTGATCCATAAATAATCCTAACCACCCGTGATTGTTGATTTATCTCGATTATTTTCAAACATGAACACTTCCAGACGTGCTAACAATAAGTACTCTCTATCTGAGATGACAATTCAAATCAAGGCGGAAGGCACTAGTCCCTCGGAAAAATAGTAATTGCTGTGATTTTTATATGCATGCACTTTTGTAAAAAAAATGAAAAAGAAATGTAAATGATATAAAAATATATATATTTCTAACTATATTGCTATTGAAAAGATCCGTAAAAATTTTTACATCTTCATTCAACATGTATGTCGCGTGCTAGTTCCAATAGAGACATACATGTTGAATGAAGATGTAAAATTTTTTACGGATCTTATCAATAGCAATATAGTTAGAAATATATATATTTTTATATCATTTACATTTCTTTTTCATTTTTTTTACAAAAGTGCATGCATATAAAAATCTTAAAAAACACAAAAGTGCATTTTTAAGATTTTCCCCCCACCCCCACAAGCTCGCCCGCGCCAAAATACCACCTTAACGCTTCATCACGCGATTCCCGACCCAAGAATTGTTGGTGAATAAAGAATAAAGAATAATATACAAATCTTTAAAAACAAAATGGAAGGGAATTTTAATAAACACATTTAATGCTGGAATTCACGCAAAATCATTTAATAAAAATATGGTTCAAGCTCTCGCGATCGATGTCTCACAGTTAAGCGATTGAGATTACAAGTTGATTGGAACGCCCGTCCGACTGAAATTGGTACAATATTGATTTATTTACTGAATATTGAGCTAGTACCTTGCACCAAGTGGCCGCTTCAGATAAAAGCAACTTCTTTGATGGATCTGCTAATAGTTGTTGAAAACGAAAGAAAAAGTGGATGGTAAACATTTTCTATGCAGAGTTTCTCGAGTTTGCCAGAAAACGCGTCGATGATAACATCTGTCCATTCTTCGTCTTCTTTTCCAAGAAAATAGTTGCTGCTGTCCGCCATCCTGTCAGGAATCTGATAGATGTGCAGATACCGCACAATTTTGGACAATTCGATAAGGATATTCACTGAAATTATTGATTGATTGAGTAACTAATCTCAGTTGCCAAACCATTCTCGCTTGTTTCAACATTGCTTGCGCTTAGCGCTAACTTCTCAATGTTGCGAGCATTCAGGGTCGTGATAATGATTTTGCTATCAAACACATTTATTACAATAAGTTTACTAGGGAAAACGTACGTAATGCGTTCCGGGACAGTCGAAGTGCATCGGAAGCTCAGGTTTGTGAATAAAAATGTTGGAAAAGTCGGAATCCGACAGGCAGCATATGAGGCCGGTCGTCTAAGAATCGGCACATGACTCGTACAGTGAAATTTCAAAAACGCTTGCAAAGGAGTTCTCGATGATGCTGAGCATCATGGTCTACTTCATTTTGCACCAATCCGACCGGTGCAGCCGGGCTGCAGGTCGGTGTTTTACGGTTTGTGTAGTTTTTCTCCGATAACACAAGAAGTATACCAGCTCTGAAATTCCTTTCAGCTTTGAATTCAGAATGAAATTCAGCTTTGAAATTCTGAAATTGAAATCTGAAAGCTCTGAAACTGAAAATGAAAGCTCTGAAAATGCTCTGAAATTTGAATACCGCCCCATTTAGGACATGAAGAATCCAATTATGCAAATCTGGAGGCTCCATTGTTATTGCGAACTGAAATATACAAATTTTCTCGAATACTAGAAAAGTGTAGGGTCAGGCGTTTACACGAGGAGATGTGTCTCGTCAATACGATCATTTTTCTTACGCTATGTATGGGTTTATAAGTTCGCGAAGTTTTTTTTGTATTTTTACATCTCCCATTAGAAGGCCTAAATATCGCGGGGAATGGTGAATGATAGAATGAATTATGTTTCACTTCGCAAAGAAAGGGATATATATTTTATCTTTATTTATGAAGTGAAACATAATAAATTCTCTCACTCGTCATTCCTCGCCGCTCAGTTGCGCAGCGTTAATGAGAGGGAGTCTCTCGAAATGAAGATGTAAAAAATCATGTAATATAACTTCGCGAACTTATAAACCCACACATAGCATACGAAAAATGATCGTCTTGACGAGTCGCATATCCTCATGTAAACGCCTGACCCTACACTTTTCTAGTATTCGAGAAAATTTTTATATTTCAGTTCGCAATATCAATGGAGCTACCAGATTTGCATAATTGGATTCTACATGGCCTAATTGGGGTGGTGTTCAAATTTCAGAGCAATAGCTTGTATACTTCTTGTGTTATCGGAGAAAAACTATACGAAACGTAAAAAATCTGACCTGCAGCCCGGCTGCACCGGTCAGATTGGTACAAAATGAAGTAGGCCATGATGCTCAGCATCATCGAGAACCCCTTTGCAAGCGTTTTCGAAATTTCACTGTGCCAACCTCCGAAGGCGTTTTGCCGATTCTTCGGCAACCGGCCTCATATATGGATTCTCACATTCGAGTTCCGCTTTTCCAATTCGAGATCCGCCACATTTTCAAAATATTTCGATCAGCGATCTATTTCCATATACTGTATATAATATGTGTTTGAGGACCTGCACATATATTTTTTTTCAAAAAAATATCCCAATAAGCGAACTCGTCCCTACTCACAAGTATGGACTAGAGTTATCTTATTGGGATGTATTTTTTTATATTTTCTGATTCGTTTCCGGTGCATTAGACATGTTGCGAGTATCGGTTAATCTTATTTAGCACACTATAAACCTACCGGAAAATGCAACTACAAATTTACAAGGTTACTAGTAGCTATTTCGAAAAAAATGTAAACATCATGATAAGAGAGGTGAGAGGGTGCATTGCATGAAGAGACCGTGATATAATCTGGTTTCTCCCAACCAGTTGCTGGGGAACCCGCCAACAACTTGTCAGGGCACTGGTTACCAACTGGTGACCAGTTGTTAACCAGTTGTTGATCAGTTGTTAAACAGTTAGAGTGGGCGGAGCTTAGGCTAACCAGTTGCTAACCAGTGCCCTGACCAGTTGGTAACCAGTACTCTGACCAGTTGTTGGCCCAGCAACTGGTTGGGAGAAACCAGAGTAGTTGCTCTAACTCTAGAAGGGACTAACCATTGCACCTCCGACGATCTCTCTGAAGCATGCCTCAGAAATATTTTTGGGTGTGAAGCGTTTGAAGCGCATCTCGTAAAGACACACTTTGTTCTTCGGAACAGTGACGGCAATAAGAATTACATTCTAAAATGTCCATTTAGGGAGGGCGATAAAATCACAACAATTCGCCATTAATTTGCGATTGTACATAGCTACTTGAGAGTTCCTTCATTGTCACCATTATGCCCCCTACATTTGCATACCAGGCGAACTAGAGTTTCACATCTCACCTATGTGTAGGTGGTCATGGTCCAAAATTGAAATCTTGAGTCATGGTTAGATGATCACCAAATGCCGTAACCAATATTCATGGTATTATTTTTAAGTAGTTGCTGGGATACTTGAATAGCAATTCGTTACGGCATTTGGTGATTATCTAACTATGATTTTCCGCTCAAATTTTCAATTTTGGACCATGAAAAATTAGAGAAGGGTGTATTTTGAGGTGCATATTTTTGAGAGCTTGTTTTTTGAGTTTACCCGATTGTTGTAAGGAATCTGCGAAATTACTATGTAGAAAAAAGACAAAATGTCTGTCTGTCAGTTCGTCTGTTTGTCTGTCTGTCACGTTCGTTTTTCGCGAATAACTCAGCTCAAACTCATCGTAGAAGGCTAAATCATCATTATGCAATATGACGCAATAATAGTTGTTCGCCCATATCTCGCTTCAATCGTATCGTCTAGATCACAACGTGTTTTTACAACGTTTTAAGCAGGCTCTCACCAGTCGTGCACAACATTTATCCTTATCACACAACCCCGCGAACCACGTAGCGACCGAATGTCGCTAGTTCTAAATACATCGACGAGTTGGAGCTTCTCGTTGCCTCGAGCGAAGTCGATAACTCGCCCACGGAGCATCCGTGATGTCTGAAGACTACGAATTAGAATTCACAATTGGAAGAGTCGTTGTTTTCTATATTTCATACACTCGTCGATCGGTGAGAATACATGAAGTTTGGTTTCCTTTTTTGGGCGTTTTGGCGTATTTTAAATCATTTTCGGGTATGTTTCATGGGCACTATCTCTCTATATATAGTACCCATGAAGCATGCCCGAAATTTTTAAATTATTAGGTTGATTCATAAGTTTCGATACGTTTTCAAGTTTTCGAGCCATAACTTGCTTCAGCCGATATCAATTCTCTCTTTCATTTTTGTATGAAATTAGTATATGCGTGCTCTTCATAGCGCACGTATGGGCGTGCATGAACAATCAGCCACATACAGTAATCTGATTTTCGAAGTTTAGAGATCGAAATCGGTAGTGTTCCCCCATTTGGTTGTTATGTATTTTCCAAATACATAACAACCAAATGGGGATCGATGAGTAAACAAATGGCATTTACACGGAAAGAATTTATCGAATTGGTGATCATTTTGAGATGATGATTCAGGCGCATATCAATAATCAAAATTTTACCTCCTTCATTTAACACGTCTTGTGTTCAGATAATTGCGATACATGACGAAACGCAAATTTACAAAAGAACATATGCTATTGTGCAAAACTACAAAGACTGTATGTATTTTCCGATTGTATTTTCCTGGTAATATTAATAAGAGTGGCTATCTGAGAGGACTTACCTCAGGCCGTACAGCAAAAAATGAAATTTCAAATAAATAATGCCCTAGGGGTATCTTTTCACGTAGAGTTCGAAAATCGACCTTAGGAAGCCGTATCTCTGACCCCTGATTTTCTGTGGCGGGCCTCAACGCTGAGGTCGGTTTTTGTAAATCGTGAACGGTTGATCCAAGCCCCATATATAGATAGTAATTCTGAAAGAACTCGACGAGATAAGCATTTTTTATGTTGGAAGTGAAAGGCTAGCTCATCTGTGAAAAAAGTTGATGCAGTTTTAAATATTTAAATAGCTATTGTGTAAACACTTTTCCCGGGGTGTAATTTTAAATATGTTTATTGGATTCCTCGTGAAAAGTTACCCCTAGGAACAAATTTTCACTCGCAAAATCGCGAGACAATGATGTTTCCCGAAATGCGGAATAAGGAAATGCGGAATATGATGAATAACTGAATTTCAAAAATTTCGCACCATTGCGATTTCAACATTTTACCAATTAGGAAACGTTGCCAGTACTGTACTTCAACTTTTTATGCATAATTGGATAGTATTCTCTTCAATAGACATGCCTTACGATATCAACAAATCATTTTTTTCATATGCCAATTTCTCAAATTTGCACGTTGCAAACTCAACATTTCGAGACCACTTGACGCTGTAACTGTGGCCATGCTGTAGTATGCCTCGACCTGAGTAAAAATTGGTGGAACAGTCCAACTCCAATATATCGGGGCTCCAGTTATTGACGCCCGAATATGGCTTAAATGAAAATGTCCGAAATATTTAAATTCATTTTGGGAGTTAATTTTGAGAATTCTCATTTAATATTGTTGTAAATAATGTTTTCGTAACCTGTGGAATCAAATACGTCTGGAAAAGCGATCGTTTGGACAATTTTTCAAAAATCGAAATTTTCAAATGTCTAAAATTTCGGAAATTTTGAAAAGGCAAGAGGTGTGTATTTTTGCATATAGTTTATACATCAGATTACAAAAACATTATTTACAACAATATTAAATGAGAATTCTCAAAATTAACTCCCAAAATGAATTTAAATATTTCGGACATTTTCATTTAAGCCATATTCGGGCGTCAATAACTGGAGCCCCGATATATTCGAGTTGGACTGTTCCACCAATTTTTACTCAAGTCGATGCATACTACAGCATGGCCACAGTTACAGCGTCAAGTGATCTCGAAATGTTGAGTTTGCAACGTGCAAATTTGAGAAATTGGCATATGAAAAAAATGATTTGTTGATATCGTAAGGCATGTCTATTAAAGAGAATACTATCCAATTATGCATAAAAAGTTGAAGTACAGTACTGGCAACGTTTCCTAATTGGTAAAATGTTGAAATCGCAATGGTGCGAAATTTTCGAAATTCAGTGATTCATCATGCCTCCTTATTCCGCATTTCGGGAAACATCATTGTCTCGCGATTTTGCGAGTGAAAATTTGTTCCTAATGGTAACTTTTCACGAGGAATCCAATAAACATATTTAAAATTACACCCCGGGAAAAGTGTTTACACAATAACTATTTAAATATTTAAAACTGCCTCAACTTTTTTCATAGATGAGCTAGCCTTTCACTTCCAACAGTAAAAATGCTTATCTCGTCGAGTTCTGTCAGAATTACTATCTATGTATGGGGCTTGGATCAACCGTTCACGATTTACAAAAACTGACCTCATCGTTGAGGCCCGCCACAGAAAATCAGGGGTCAGAGATACGGCTTCCTAAGGTCGATTTTCGAACTCTACGTGAAAAGTTACGCCGAGGGGTATCTTAAAATCAACACTTTATTTTTTGCTGTACGGCACATAGGTGAAATTGCTCAGTTCTCTCAGATAGTCACTCATAATCTTTAAGCGTGTTGGCGGAAGTTTTGTTGCTTCACGGCGATTTGCTGCAGCATGAGGGATATGCACATTTCTGTGTATTTTTGTCATTCGATATTCTACACCACTCGCAATTGTGTCATGTGCATAGTAGTCTTGTGTTCAGTACGTTTCGGATAGTTCTGCTTGAAACCATTTGGCCATTTTTATTATCATGCTAATTTAATTTATTTTCAACCATCCACAGCAAAAATTATATATATTATAAAATTATAAAATTATGAAATTATAAAATTATAAAATTAAAAAAATATATTATATATAATTTATCCGTGCAGATAAGCCGGAAATGGTGGGCAAACAACAATTATTTGTTCAATAAAAAGGGGTTCAACAAACATACGTCAATCTCATTCATTCATTTCCTTCATATATTTCGATTACCACCGCGGGATTTTTCCGCAGCCCACAAAGCATGTTGAAAAACAATCATAACTAACTATGATTGTTTTGATAGCCGCTGCTCTAAATATGCGGAAACGATTTCTTATTCGAAGAATTAGATGTTTCAGCTCAAATTGTATTCGGATCGAATAGTTCGAGGGTACAAAAAAATCCACTCGAATTTCACTGTCATAAAATAAATTTACCTTGATTTTACAATTCAAAAGCTACCATGGGTTGTTGTTATCGAATAAATGTGTTTCATTTGTTTGCATTAAAGCATCTTCGTGTGCGAAATTAAATTTATGAACTTGTAATATGTAAAACATTTACATGATGTAATATGTAACACATTTGCAGGCACAAGGAAAAGCCGTGGAAAGGGATCAGGAATTGTGGAAAATACGATTGAATAACAAGAATTCTCACTGAAATTGTGGTTGTTGCGAATGTTCGCATTGCAATATAATTTATTATCTGGAGTGATCAACTTCACATTTCGCAATTTTTCATAAAATAAATATATTAAATGTATTACATATCCTAACCGATCTGATTCACTGAGTACAATTAGAGACCACTAGGCGTTCTGTCAAAATCGGCAATTTTTGGGACTAATGTAGCCTTAACGGACTGAATAAGACAATGCTTTTTGATTTAAGGTGATATCTTCACTCTGCTCCGAGTTATTATCAAAAAACCTCAAACTCGTTCTCACCGGAGCAATGCTCGAAATCGGGATAGTGGGAAGAATATGAAAGGCGGAGAGAAAATATACTACTCATTATCACTACTGAGCAACTGTTCACTTGGTGTGGTGGTAGAGCTCTAGCTCTCGCTTCCCAAACTGTCCGGTTCGAATCCCCACGGTTGAAACTGGTTTGCGTTTTTTTGCAATTATTTTTCAAATTCTTTTTACCTTTAAAAAAAAACAAACAAAAAAACATTCCTCTGTCTTCCAATTTTGCATGAACTATCTTACTGATGGGAACTACAAACCACGAGTGGAGCAGCTGCACTCGAGTAAAAGGGCCCATTATACACCTATTCCTATCCTTATTAGCGTATGCTGACCTAATTAGAGTTGATCGATCAAGATGCTCCACTGACCATTTATGATGGATCATAAGAGCTACCGAAATCGCTTTTAATCGCCCGATTTGGTTGAGAATTCGAGGCGCCACGGCTCTTGCGGAATTTGAGCGAGTTCCGTATTCCCGAAAGTGGGCGTGGCTTGCGGTCTCTAAGTATAATGTTTTGCAGTCAAGCAAAGTCTGGACGGTTTTTTAGCTTGACTGGAATATTTCACGGAACAGGACATGGTTGCGCTCGTACACGTGTGTCAAGCAATTGTTATTGTGGAAGGTGAGAGCCCCAATGAAAATTAGTAAGTGTTCGAGAAAATAACACGGTCATTGTATGCAGTTTCTCACCACTCAATCTGTGGAAAAGTTGTGCGAAATTAAGAGAAGGTGGCTCGAATTTCGAACTTTCTTAATTGAAGGTATACTAGCCATAGTGATCAACTCAACAGTCCTGGTACAAATGTGGATGCGGAAAGTGCAAACCGCCGCTTCAACTTATCGTGTGGCTATGACTGTCACTCTAATACATGGATTATACTTCGGATGCATTGTAGTATGCACGCGCGCAGTAAGTCGATGCTTCTGATGTTGGCGATTTTAATTTTTGCAGATCTTCATTTTTAATGGAGACAATCATGTCCAAATTTTTTTCGGGCCAGTAGTCTACCTGCCGAAGGTAAGTATTTGAAACAGCGAGTAATCCTTACGTATATAGTGAATCGATGAACAGTAATGACTTCCAGGCACACGCCGACATGGTCCAAGTTGCATACATTGCCGCAATATGTTTAACTTGGAAGCTCATTCCAGCGTCGTGCCTGCTACAGTTGATGGCTTTGGGCAAGTGAGTACAAGAGTTGAAAAAACGGGAAACCGTCTCTTCATTAAACATATTTTCTGGCACTTGGTTCACGAATTTTCTGGCACTTCCGCCTTTGAAATATTAACGTCAACCGATCTAGTGACAACTTTCCGATCGAGAGTATGTAGAATGGAGAGACGGCGACCTGAACTACGAACTCTCTTCTAGGAATGGCTTCGCAAGAAATGACTCTCTTCAAACTACACACTCTCTCGCCTATAAGACCGGCGAGAGGGTGTGTGGTATGAAGAGACCGTTTCTTGCCAAGCCATCCCTACTCTTCCATGATGCTTTTATTCGTTTACTTAATTGTGTTTTACGTTTAGTTATATTTTTTTGGATTTTTTTTGTAAAAAGCACTATTCTGATCTCAAGCGCGTATTTCTCGCCTATTCCTTCTGCATTGTTCTTACCTGCGCATTCTCGGTGAGTTTTGTAGCCAAGAAAGATACGAGTTCCTTGACCCCGTACAACTCCGATTTCTCATTTTGCTGCAAGCAGAACACTATAATGCGAATATTGTACATTCTTAACATATACCGGAGGGGGGGGGGGCTATGGCCGGAATAATCAAATTCTAGTCTCAATACACTACTTACATTACACCATCGCCTCTTCAATCTCATTTCGATGCAGTCACACGAAAAGTATGTGAGTTAGAATCATCGGACAAATTCTACGCATTTGGAGCTTTTCTCAACCCCAACCCGAATACTGTGAGTTTTTTTGGAAAATATAATATTTGAACAGACATTTTCCAATAAGATTCTAACATTTTTTTCTAACATTTTCTAACAATTCTAACATTGAAAAAAAATCTAATAAAAGAAAGACCGATATACTTCAGACAACATCAATTGTAAAGTTTGCTGCTCTCACCGTCTTTCCGTCATATTTCATCTCATATTGTGTCTTTATCGGATGTTACGTGGGAGTTACGCGATTACTGAATAAGTTGGGAGTGAAACTCTCAGAAAAAAACACTCAAGATGCAGAAAGCATTTCTGAGAATACTTGTGATACAGGTTCGTATACTCCGCAATTCGGGTGCCGGCTCTAAATTTTTCTGTCAATCCTAATTGGAATTCAACAAAAAATCCAAACAAGATACACCTATAATATTCCCGATTTAAGGATCTTCTGCCTCTGGCCGTTATGTCAATTCCGGCCACCCTATTCATGGGTGCGATAATCACGGGGATACAGATGGGCATGTGGAGTTTTACCGCTGCATTCTCCATGTTTTCCTACCAATCCTACAGGTTATAGTTTTATTGGGGTGTCCGGAAATTTACTTAAAAACAAAAGCAGAGATTCTTTATTTATGCGATCAATTCGAATCCTAATTTGAATATGCGCTAATTGGAGATATTTTGCCGTGCTCCATATTACGTTGTACAATGAACATTTGACGAGCTTGGAAGGAAATATAATATCGATTATTTGTTTGATCATTCAATTTCATCGAAATGTTGAAATTATGATTCAGAATTTTTGAAATATTTTATTGTTGCAGACTTGACCGATTCCTTCCAAATCTTGTATATATATTTAGCAATTCATGCACTATAAATATGTGAAGAAACTAGGATGATTTCGTTAAGAAGAAGCCTTTCGCACAAAAATAAAAATTGAAAAAAAACGTGATTTTGGGTGACTGCAGTATCTATTACATAGACTTTTGTTAAAAAAGGGAGAGACCGGCTGATGAAAATTCCACGGTATTTGTGATTGGGCAAATGTTAATCCATTCAATACTATTGGCATTTGGTATGGACGATCATTACTGTGGATTATACGTTCCTCCGGAAAAAAAATCCGAAAAATTACAGGACACCCCAATAATTGAATTTTTTGTTAATTAATCAAGCACTAATTTGCCCTTTTTAGGGAATGATAATTTATTCGTACGTCAAACGGATGGATTCGGACAGTTCTGAGAAAATTCAGAAAATATCTAATGTCAGAACAGGGACGAGCAAAAAAGAAGTGAAATCAATCCCGTAGAGGCAGAATTTTAATTATTATGTTTTAATATACAATGTATACTTAAGTAAGTATACTTCCATACAATGACTTTGTTAGATTATTGTCTTGTACGTGTAGTAAAGTAATAAATCATTATATTTAAGTTTTTTTGGTATTTACTCATGAGCCAAATAATCGCGAAATGGCATGACCGATCGTACCAGTTCTCTGTCAAGGGAGTCTTGGGGGCTTGATTGGTCAGTAGATAGTACAAATGGACAGGGGGGTTGAGTTTTTAGTACGTTTTGCCATCATCCGTTGTGCAGGAGAAATAAAACACACTTGACATTGCTAATTCTCTAACAGCAAGTCTCTACATGGCAATCTACACGCGATTTCGTCCCATGTCATGAGAATGTGTCTAATACGTTTGTCATCACTCATGACGTCGATGTTCTCACTTTTATCGGTTATATAACACGGGTCTCCTGTAAAAGTGTAGGAAAACGGCCTGTTTTGGCAACTAGGAAATATTTCATGTCATCGATTTTCACGAAACTTGGTTTACGGACATCATTCGAGGATAGGATAAGGGTTATCTACTTGGTTTGGCTAAATTTGCACATTATCGATTTTTTTATCTACAACGGATAATGACTGTAATTCGGTCAATTTTGATCGTACAGCGATCTTTTTTTTCTCATTTTACTAGTACTCGCGAGCTCTACAATTCAGTAAACATCTTCCAAAAGCAGGGAAGTCGTTTTCATTTCCTCGAAAACCCGAATTTGCGATCAAGAAATCGATAATTTGAGCATGCTATATATCAAATCCAAGGGTTTTTATTTTAAAAGTGGATTCTCCGCATCAAATTAGGGGGTGTCTATGTTGATCATTTTTCACATCTCTTGCCCTTCACTATCGATTTTGTATGTGGATTCTCGACATTTCCGGACGTAATTTTTTCAAAATTTTTCGTTTTTTTTGGACGTATCTCGGCTCAACGTGGTGCAATCATACGATCAAAAACTGAAATCGATAGCTCTCAACGAGCTTTATCAATTCTTCTTAGCACTTCCAATCGAAACGAGCACTTCCAATGAGGAAACGTTTATCTCTCGATATTTATTGCAGAAATATCTCAATATTTCATATTTTAGACAGTTTTCGTGAAATAACTTGAAAACGAAGAATTTTAGCGATTGGAAGTGCTAAGAAGAATTGATAGAGCTCGTTGAGAGCTATCGATTGCAGTTTTTGATCGTACGATTGCACCACGTTGAGCCGAGATACGTCCAAAAAACGAAATCTTTCGAAAAAATTACGTCCGGAAATGTCGAGAATCCCCATACTAAATCGATAGTGAAGGGCAAGATATGTGAACAATGATCAACATAGACACCCCCTATTTGGTGCGGAGAATCCATTTTTAAAATAAAACCCTTTGGATTTGATATATGCTCAAATTGCTCAAATTATGCTCAAATTGCTCATTGCTCAAATTGCTCAAATTCAAATTCAAATTCAAAAATTCAAATTGCTCAAATTGCATGCTCAAATTATCGATTTCTTGATCGCAAATTCGGGTTTTCGAGGAAATGAAAACGACTTCCCTGCTTTTGGAAGATGTTGACTGAATTGTAGAGCTCGCGATTACGAGTAAAATGAGAAAAAAAGATCGCTTTACGATCAAAATTGACCGAATTACAGTCATTATCCGTGGAAGATCAAAAAAATCGATAATGTGCAAATTTGGCCAAACCAAGTGGATAACCCTAATCCTATCCTCCAATGATGTCCGTAAACCAAGTTTCGTGAAAATCTATGGCATGAAATATTTCTAGTGGCCGGCATTCCTACAATTTTACAGGAGACCCGTGTTAAGCGCATTGTGAGATGATGATTCAGCCTCTTTCCGTCTTCCCTTGGACATTCATAACATTCAGGGAAAGGTAGGTAAAAATCTGTTTTTTTTGTATCATTTCATGCATTTTCAAGTATGCGCAATATGTTTTATCATCACTAGTGACCTTCGCACTGATCTTATCACGTAGATAAGCGCATTGTGAGATGATGATTCAGCCTCTTTCCGTCTTCCCGATCGATTCGATTGATAGTTTATCAAAATTGCAACGACCCCCTGAATCTCTTTCCTTCAGTGTGCAGCAACGTGCTAACACGGGTTCGGTTAATTGATACCTGAAATATGTATACGATAGAAGTCCATTGCTCTATTCATGATAATTTGGCAATTCTCGACAGCATAGAATTTTGAGTAATGAATAACCACTAAAGAAAATGTTGCCTACTGCTAAATGGCATTCGATGATGACTCATTATAACCCCTTCCTCCCTCCACGTTTTCAGTATGCGAGCGTGTTTCTGTTTGCTCAGAGCCCTCTTTCACGGTCGCTTAGTGTTTTCATGGGAAGCATCCCATGAAAACACTAAGCGACCGTGAAAGAGGGCTCTGAGCAAACAGAAACACGCTCAATTTTTTCAAGAAACCTTTCCCAGTCCAACTCCGAGACAGCCGCTGCAATAACCAATCAATCGATTCCCTAATCGCACAGTTTGCCTCTTTTGTCGTCGCATGAGTTCATTGCCGTGCCATAACACCATCTGTCAGTCGAATGCTAACGTATCTCATTGTCAGTGCGTTCATGGGATGCTGCCTTTCCCAGTCACCGTCTTCAAAAGGCGAAACAACGCCCCAAGTAGTCAATTTCCCGCGGAAAGATAGTGGGAAATTGTCTGTCAAAAGCGTCGAGGAGGTGAATGACGTGTTTCCCCTCGAATTATTGCCTCTCGACCTATTCTTCGCCATTCTCGACTATGCAGAGGACTCATTTTCGGCGCTCAGCTTGGTGCGTTCTTCTAAACATAACTATTTTCACCGCACATTATGAACTAATGCGCGTTCTCTCTGCTGTCCAAGCGAGGACAGAGGGCGTATAGTGAATAGACAGAGAACCTAACTGCTCTATACAACGTCTTCTCAGGTGTCTCGAACGCTGCAGTATCGTGTTCAAGATTATGTACTTAGTCGTGGTACCCATGTTGGAGACTTTGCTATCTCCACGAAAACTAACAGGAACAACGAGGTACGTTAACGCTAGATTGGCCCGGAATCAAAAGTGAATCCTCCTAGTTGGAAATCGCTATCAAATTGGACGTGCGGACATGCGATTCGAAATTGTTTGAGCGGCGAACATTTATCGGTCGCCCAATTGATTTGCACGAAATATTGAGGAGCAGGAGGCATGGAGTGGTGGTTAGTTCAGCAAATAACATGATTGGAAATTGGACATTTGTACTCATCCCCGTATCTCGATAATTCGAAATCGAGCTTTAAAATAAGCAAGTTATGGATGTATTTTGAAATCTAAAATAATTACAGATTTACGAAATGAAATTCGAAGTGATCGATTTTGAATCAATGATTGGATTCATGCGCCGAACATTCGGCAAATTTCTGACTCAAGTGAGCATCGAATGCGATAAGGGATACATCTATCGGATCCTCGAAAAATTTGCTTTCAAGAAATTAAGAATTACTTATACTACGCTTACGGATGCAACGATGTGAGTAATTTTTCAATATATATATCAGGTTGTAACATAAGTTTTGTCGCGTCCAATCTCTTATGCATTTTAACCTCAGAAATTCTTCGAATTAATTTAATCTCAATTTCGTTATTCATCATCAGTGAGGGCCTTCGTACTCTTTCTTACGCGCTTTACTTCAGTCCTGTCAAGGCAGTTGAGGAGGCACATTAGTCAGACAAAGTTGTACTGAGATAAGGATTACAAATCATTTTCACGCATCAGCTCTTCTTGAAAAGGATAAATTATGCCGATTTTGTGTGATTTGCGTAAAGTACTACATATGTGCATAATTTTGAACCACTCACGGATAATGACAAACGAAAATCGTTCTAGAAATGTAGACGAGTTTGTATAATGTGGATGGTTGGTGACGGTCGCGAAAACTTTCGCAAGCCGAATTTTCTTCTCAATAGATATCCAGATCCAAATAGTGGTGGAATATAGTTCACCCAAAGTGGTCAGTATGCAGACAAAGTTTGGGGTAGATTGGGTTCTGTTGAGATAAGTGGCTCCATTCAGAACGATGGTATGTAAATTAAACTAATGAAATCGGCACTTTGTTCATATTCCTACCTCGCACACATGTTCAATATCTGATTTGTTGTGTCCATCCTAACCATAAACCCTTCCCTTACTAGTATCTACTTGGGATAAGTTTGGAAATAAATAGCTTTTGAATGACAATCTTTAATTCGAAACACCTAAACTTGCATATTTTGGTAAAATTGTGCGCGAATTGAATTAATAAAAATTCAAATTTCCCACAAGTGGAGTGTTCTTTCTCTCACTTGTTTAATGATAAATTATACCTCCATGAGTGGTAATTGGAACGCACTTATGTTAGTCACTGTTGTTGCAATTCTGGATTCAGAAGAGTTGGTCAAGTTGGCTACGAATCAGCGGCTAACCTTACACTCAGTGAAGTATATCTTTGATTCCGCTCAACATAGCACCATATCTGGCGTATATTTTGAAAGAGCATTGACGGGGTATATCACCATGCTGTAGAAGTTTGGTTCATTATTCATCTCTGCGAACTAGCACCTGATCAAACGAATTAAAAAAATCTGCACCAAATTTAAATCAGTTCATATTAATATTTTTCGCATAGCCAGCGTGCGCAGTTCAGCTCTACCCTATGGTTTGAATGTGCATGAACACCCCAAACATATACTAGGAGGTCAGGCATTGATAATGTTTGAGAAGTATCCTTCATGGAAATATTGTGAACCTCCGAAATGCGACAAAACTTATGTTACAACCTAATATATGCGATATATTTCACAGGTCTCGTTTGCTGCAGACAATAGAAAAACACGGGATTGATCAACTATCACTGAAAATACAAGAAAATGAAACGTCCCTACCATGTGAGATTTTTTTAAAAATCACTGTTTGAATTTTTGCTTGAAGTGAATGAACTCTATCGGTTGTCCGAACTTGTACGATCGTTGCGTATTGAACAACTTTCCGTTGATCAGAACCGACACAATTTTATGTTCGGAATTCCTGATCTTCATTGGGATACTATTATTCTCAATATGTTTTCGGGCAAATTGGATAAGCTTGAGCTAGTGAACACCGATTTTCCCGGATATATTTCGTATTGGGGAGTTAAAATATTGGAAGAGGTAAGACAATTCTTAATTGGTGAGCGAATACATGAGAATATTTCAGAAATTGCCATTGCTCAAGAAGGAAATTTGGTTCTCAGCATCATGCAGTGAATACAGTGAGGAGTGCGAATACGACGTCGATGGCTATTCGGTGGACGGTACGAACTTGATTGTTGTTGAACATTTTAGGGTCTTATTTGCTTTAGAATTGTGATAACGCAATCCCTCCCCTTCCTGAGATTTCGCTGGGGGGAGAGCGATTGCTATATCGCAATTCTAAAGGGATTCATCAACCCAATTACACATAATCACTGTCACCCATTTTAATACATTGAATATTTGTAATTTTAAATCAGTGTACAACATAATAATTGATGGTGGGTGTAATTAAACCTTAGATATCAACATTTGTTCAGTGATACGGACTTCTCCATCACACCACATAATATCCATCAAACATTCACCACGAGTGAATGAAAAATTTGAAGAGTGATGTCATCACTTTCAACCATTTGCAATGTGGTAAACAATTGTATGAATACAAATATAATAATACATGTATTGTTTCTAACAACTTTTTAACAATGTTTTCCTGTTCAAAGTCTTCTCCAAAAGACCAACAGACATGTAAGAAAGAAAGTAGAATCCGAACCTAAAGAAAGTTGCATTCGGCACTTGATTCGATATAGTTCAAAATATGCTACGCGGGTGTGGGCATTGTCTCGAGGAATCGACAATTTACTCCTTTGCAAGTGTTTCGAAAATGCGTTTGCACGCGTATGGTATATGTATTGCATCAGAAATATACCTGCAAATTACCGAAAGTTGCAAATTCCCGACGTGTTCCCTGTGCCACCTCTGTTGCCGCCACTCTCACTCATCTCTCCACCCTAGATGATTATCACTGGGCTATCTTTCTCTCACTTTTTCCCCTTCACATCGTCACCGATAGCCTAGTTATGTGTACTATTCGATTTAGCTGTTTTCGATCACTCACTTTCTTACAAAAATATGTGTGCGTGTGTGAAGCTGGTATTGTGAGTTCCCCAGTCTCTGCAGCCCTTCGCTTTGCTTGTATACTTTTCCGTACTTGAGCAATCTACTGCTCGAAATATCCTTCCTCATCCCTTTCCCTAGTTCTCTCGTCTACGTCAAAGGGAAGACTTCGTTATGGATTCGTAAAATATTAATGAAGACACGTCGAGACATGACGGGAATTAATGAAAAACGTTGCAGGGACATCTACACTGTATCTCGCTTTTTCTCCCTCTCTTCTATTCATCTCTCGAGTTTTTCCTCCAGTTCAGTCTTGCTTAGCACAGTCCGTTTTCAAAGATGCATACGTGACATCGTTGACATTTTTTTCTGAACCGCACCAGTATCTGCTCTCGCTCTCTCTCTTTCTCTCTCAGATCCTACTCATTTTCTTTGCCTCGTTCCTGCTCGTAAACAGGCGTTCTTCGTTTGTTTTTCTCTCTCGTCCGTTAATTCCGCCCAGCTTGAAGGGCTCTCGACGTAATTAAACCGCGTTCACTCCTCTGCTTTATCCGCTTTCTCCTTGCCTTTCAAGGATTTTCTTCATTAAATTTGCATTTTTCTTTGGACGTTCATATTCCTAGTACGAAAAGTTCTCAAAATTTCAGCGAATAAATGTTCGGTCTCGAAATCGACGAACACTACGAAACACCGCTGCTGCTGCAGAGGTTTGCTTTCACTACCTCTTGCATCATATCAGTTATACCTTTTGTAATGGTCGACTAGACTAGCATTGCCCATTGTAATTTTCAGAATTATTTGCGAGGTTGACAGTTGAATATTAGAGGAATTAGGACATGAATTGTGAAAACACTGAAATGTCCAGGTTCATATCTTGCGCGTACATCATGGCAGTTATCACTCACAAATCGCTTAACGTCCTAATAATTCTTAAAATCACTCAGCTTAGAACGCATAACAATACATTTAAGAAACTCATAACTTGTGACAGAGAGGATATCTTCGCAGGTTCATGATTTGCGCGTGCGCCCTGTCAGTTGTTGTGTTCCACCCTCTCGTCACTTATCTTCTCCTCTTCCGATCCAAGGGGATGAATGAGGACATGAGACGAGGATTCTTTCTGTTGAGGGTTAGTGAATTTACACTGGAAGTTGAGAAATGATACCACAAACTGAAAACGAATCAAGCATTTTACCCTTCCCAGTATTTTTACAGTCCAGTTATTGTCAGGAAATGTGTTGTGAATACGATAGAAAAGTGTGAATTGATGGGTATTACTCGGAAGCTTTATCCAACCTAATAGCTCAAATTTGTTTCAGATTTCCCAAATCCTTCTAGATGTACTGTTCGGATTACTGTTTCAGCCGTATCCTCTCACACCACTGCCCGTCTTTGGGTGTAAGAGCATTTTTTTTGTTAATTTTGTTCAAAATAGTAAAACATCATGTAACAATCACGATCGAGCATAGCATGTCAACAATTGCCTGAATTGTACTTGTTAGGTATGGGTTTGCTTTGCGACGCCGGCTGGCTGCCTCCAGTGCACATGTTCGGCATTCTCGGAATATTGATAAACGGTAAACTCTAATATCGTAAAAATAATTTGTAAAACGCAAAACGACATATATTTAGTACTCGACTGTCCGATTCGTCTTGCTTGAGAGTTGGGGTAGAAACTTGGGAGTTGTTGCAATGTTACCAGTATGTGCTTATAAAGCATTTATAAATTTTGTTTCAAGGTGTTCTTGAGTTTCGTTTCACTCCATATCAACGTATAGGGGATCATGTAATATGGATTTCCATGAACCCCTATACGTTGAAACTCACTATCACCTGGTAACAAGAGTTGTATATGCAAAGGTATGGGAGCACATACTGGTAACAACGCAACAATTCCCACGTTTCTACTCTAGCTCTAAAGCAAACGGCGCTCCGTTGCGGAAATGTCGTACCCCCGAATTGTCATGTGATTAGAATAATACGGAAGAGAAAGGCGATATGAAGGGAGGGGAAACAACGATGTGGTAGGAAATGTGCTTGAAATAGACTTGTTCCTGTCACAGGAACGGTCGTAATCTACCTCTCCCTCCTACTGCACATTCAGCAGACTCTCATCGTCGGAGAGAGCAGAACGAGGATATCGTCGAGGTTACAGTGTGAGATGCGATATGTCCATTTCCCATAGTTATAGAAGACATATTTCCAAGGCAATCATTTCGTCAAGTGAGCCGTATTTTGAAGCTGTGTTAAACCATTTCCATGCGCCAGTTTTAGATGTCAGCATCTCGCCGTCTTCGAGATGGCATCATGCGCATTTGCTTTGGTAATATCCTTCTTCTGCACGGAATCCGAACATCCTGACAGGGTGGAAATTGTGCGAGAGGTATCAGCATTTATCTTTTTGTTCGCATTTTTCAAACTAGTTATCCTCAAGAAGGGTGTCGGCAAATTTGATTCTGCTGAATGTATCATACAAATCATTTGAGGCGTACTTATTTTAACATATTGATCTGATCTTGCAGCTGAACATTTCCTGGATCGAGCAATACGCCAAACATGTATTAGTATTTGGGAGGAGCATCGGTGATGTGGGACCCATTAGAATAGGTGAGAATTCAATGTGCTACTTTGAAGCGATAAAAAAGTAAATTTGTGCATTTTAGCCATGATCAAGCTTGCAATTTTCAACATGTTCTGGTATTCTTCTATGGCTGTGCTCGTATTTCTCATCCTCCGAGAATTGGCAAGCCATGCGGTATTTGATTCTTTCTCGAATTTCGGCTCAATTCTTACTTTTCAGAAGTTTGAATCTCCGCAGAAACGACTATGCAGCGCTTCGAAAACGCTGCTGACTGAGGTTTGCACTCACTTTCTCAGTATCATAGTCGTAGTAATTGCTTTTTTTCAACCTAGAAAACCGTAAATGTAAATCACAATCACGATCAAAATTCCAGCTAGTGATCGGCACGTTACTCTTTGTCTTTCCTACTCTCGCCATTGTGCTACTAAGTTTCTACCCACCTGCATTATTTCCCGACTCCGCATTCTTTGCAACGAGGATATTATTTGTGGAATGAACTGAATATTTTTTATTAATTACTTAAATATAATTTCACAACTTTTTAAAACTATTTCAGGTCTGTTTTTCCACTCAATCAATTGCCTCTTCTTTTCTTGTAATCAGCCAACACCAATGCACACAGGTTTACTTTTCTGCAACATTTGACTTTGATCTTTGACGTCAATGCATAGTGAAATGAGCACAATGTGTAACGCACATATGATTTGATAATAGTAGTGTTTTTACTGTAAAGGAAAATTATCTGTTTCATTATCCGAAAATATTACCAACAAGCCTAGTTATCAGGAGTTCCGGAGCAGAGTATGCAGCTTGGCATCGCGACGAAGCACCATGACAGAGTCGGTGTGAAGGCAGAATTCCTTGTCCGCTGAAGATCCAAATCGACTGCAAGATATCGAATATTCTCTGCACATCCCTGTATACTCATCTGGCGGGTAAACACTTGAATTGAATTGAATAGAATTCGAGAAATGAGGTCTCTTCAAAATTATCTTTACAACGTGCAATCTTCATTGTGCGCCCCGCAGTTCAACAGGTACATGGAATAAAGCAATAAGATAAAGCTAGAAGTTCTTCGTGTAGCCAAGGGGAGGAGAAGATGGGATCTAATCAGCTTTTATCTTGCTCGAGACGTTTCGGGCTCACCGCCCATCATCAGTCGTGGTTAATCACCTCAAACTTGAGTAATTAAACCAATAAGATATGGTATCATATTCGGTGTGACGACGGTACTGCTGTGATAATACTCAGAAAGCGAGCAAACGTATCGCTCTCTTGAGTTCACGCACTCTCTCTCTCGCTCTAACCGGCGAGAGAACGTGTAAAACCAAGGGAGTCAGATGATTGCTCCAGAAATCGATTCTACTCGTGATTACATGTAATCATACATTAACTCGCATTATTGGCACAAAGAAATGAGTAATTAATATGTGCTATTTTTTAACACATAATTTGACGAATAGTCCATCAAAGTCTGCCTTACGCTCTTCGCAATAGTGTTGTATGATGCAACTGGCCTGAAAGGCAAGATAACAAGTCCCGCAAATAGCATCTTTCCCCCTCTTTCCCTTCTGCTCTCCAAATAACTCTCAACTCTCTCTCTCTCCTCCTTATCTCTCGCTTCCCTTTCCCTCGTCTACTCGTCAACAGGCGTGTGCTCCGTCCCTTTAATTGCAAGAGCTAGAAGAACTAGGTGTAATTTGTTGTCCGTCGTTCTCTCCTTCTTTTCCTTCTCCCCCGGTCTTTTATTTGCATTTTCTGGGCAGAAATCAAATCATTTCTAATTCCTCTTTTGGCATTCGCATAAATCGTTCGCCTCCACTTTTCTTTTCTCGACTAGAATGTTCGGGCTAGAATTCGACGAAGACTATGCTACGCCGCTACTCATGCAGAGGTTTGCTGTTTTCACCTCTTTTCGAGTTAAATATACTAAAATTGTCTCAATAAGATGTTTCAACACACCAAGTATGAACTCTAGCCCCACTCCTCAGCCGAGTAAAATTAGTATCATCCTGTAAACTTCCTGACGTTTCCAGCATCCATTCCTGGCATCACATTTGGCGTAGAGTGTGCGAATTATAATAGGAATGCAACAAAGTTGTTCAACGCTTAATTCACCTCGAATAAGGAAACTTATTGCATGTTCATGTGTTGTGCCTGCTTCCTTGCGGTTGCTCTGCTCCATCCTCTCGTTACATATCTTCTGCTCTTCCGATCCAAGGACATGAACCAGAATTTGCGGAGAGGATTCCTGCTGCTAAGGGTGACTCCATTTACTCTTAAAATACATCAAATATTGGGAGAGCTTGGACAGCAAGTACTCGGGGGGAGGACAAAACCTAAACGGACAAAAGCTCAAAAGATCACATCTCGCTGGGAATATGATTTTGCAACTTGGGAGTTCCTACATTGTTACCAGTACACACTCCACTATACCACCCTGTTTAGATCCTTTCACTAGGCGTTCATGAGTTTCACTCCCTATCAACGTATCATGGCCCAAAATTGTGAATTTGAGTGGAAATTCATGGTTAGATAAACATAAAAAACAGAGTGACCAATGGACATTCCAGTACCCCAGTAACTACTATACCCCAGCAATAGATGTATCGATTGGTAACGCCATTTGGTGTTTATCTAACCATGAATTTCCACTCAAATACAGAATTTTGGGCCATGATACGTTGATAGGGAGTGAAACTCATGAACGCGTGGAGAGTATACTGTTAACAATGTAACAACACCCAAGTTGCAAAATCATATTTCCAGCGAAATGTGATCTTTTGAGCTTTTGTCCGTTTAGGTTTTGCCCCCCCCCCCCAAGTACTCATATCTGATTGTGTGTGTGTTCTCAATCGGTCATGAAAGTGTGCCCTGAGAAATCCAGCTTCTGACAGTGGAAACAAGTAGCACTGCAATTTACGAACGATATCATTTCCCCCTTCTCTGAGAATATTGGTACGACAATAGTGCCAACCAAATGAGTTAAAGTACAACCAAGAAGAGGGATAATATTTCAGCTCTGCCAATTGCTGCAAGATATCCACTTCGGCCTACTCTTCCAGCCATATCCACTTACGCCTCTGCCAGTCTTTGGATGTGAGCACTTGAGTTTCCTTTAGTGTAATGTTGCCCTTTCAAGGCTGCCTTTTTCGAATGTAAGACACGAAACGAGTTCAATAAATAATTGATGTTCTGATGATGAGATATATTAGGTTGGAACAAAAGTTTTGCACGATTTCGACCATGAAGTTTGAAATCGCTTAAAAGGCTTCACTTTAAATGGGCCGATCTAACCGGATAGCATATATTTAGGGACTGTTTGTACAATATATCCGCTACTTCGAATCGAATCCTGCTCTGAGTGTTTGCGAAAAAAATCAGGTTTCGTTAAATGTGAAATTTTCGAGTTACATAGACATTTGTTTGCCGCGCTCCTATTCTGATAGGAAAACTCATTGTATAATCTCACATAGTGGAGTGGAAAGCCCGTTGGTTGATCTCTCTAAAACTATGTAGGATCTAGTGGTTACTTCAATTTAGCAAGGTTTACAGGCCATTAAATTCCAATATTCGCGAGGAAAAGTTGCTGAATGGATCGCATTTCTTGCCTCGCCAATCAATCATACAGGCTTGATCTTAAGTGCTTTTACATATACTACCTTGGGGCTTTATAACATAAAGGAATGCTGGAGCCTACCCTTTTCCACTCCAAGAAAATTTATATTTTCAGAAATTTTGAATCATGGTCATCAAAGCCAAAATTTTGAAATTCTGTGTACATAGTTCGAGTCGATCTCCTCGAAAGGAAGCTATCCCCTGTCTCGGCCAAGCCAATAAGTGATAGAGTAAGAGTTGCTTGTTCAGTTAACCATGTAAAGTCTGAGCTTCCTTGTTTGCTGGAAACATGGCATTCATGGAAACATAAATTTCGACTCTCTAATATCAGTATCTGAGTATGCGATATTGCATTTTTAAATAGAAGCATTGCATGTTCACACGAAAATAATTGTGAGCTTACCATGGAAGGTACTTAAAGTTTACATGCATTTGAGATAGATAGGCTTACGGCTACGGATATGCGGTGAAGACAACTAATTCAGACCAAGCTCCTTTTGACGCGAGATTAAAAATTACCTAAGTTTCTGGATCGCCATTTGTGGTAATAACCATTTTCATACTATTTTATGATGTCTGTTCATCAAACTCTCCAAATACACCTTGATATTTGTATTATCATCGATGCCCATAGAGTGCAGACCCCAAAATTATGTATTTTAGTTCTCAAATGTAGTAACTTTGACTGTAAAATGCCGCCACAGTATGAAATGATATGGGTAATACAAATGTGTGATAGAAAGAGTATCCAAGCCCTCAACGAATACATGAAACAAAATTATATAATTTTGCAGATAAAGGACAGGGTATGCCCACAACAGGCCGAATATGTAGTGATTTACTGATCAATGCGTTTCTCAAAAGAATGTAACTTCCAGCATCCATGAGAAAAATTATGTATAGGGTAAAGATGGGAGCTTCATATAACCACCAGGAATTGAGCATTCATGCTTCAGAGGAAACAGAATATTGAGAAATGTGTCGTTTTCGATGGATACATTTTCACGATTTTAACATTGTCCTGTTCTCGCCTCCCCGATTGAGCAATGCTGATAGGGCGCGCATATGAAAGAGTATACAAGGCCTCATTAGTAATCAATATTCGGAAGTTCATCAGTCAAACTGAAAGTAATATGGAAGGCAAAATATCAAAAAACCGCAAGACTTTTGCAACAACCTAATATTTTAACGGGCACATATTCCAGTATTTTGCCACGCTCTACACTACTCCAATGTCTAATGTTGACAATTAGTGGCGGAGTGTCGAGGAATAATGTTTGCGGAATACTGAATGTGGCTTTCCGTTTTGGGATATTTTGAATGATTTTCGAGTAGAGTTCAGGTGCTATACATATCAGGTTGGAACAAAAGTTTTGCACGATTTTCAAATTTTTGTTTTCGGCATACCCTGTCCTTTATCTGCAAAATTATATAATTTTGTTTCATGTATTCGTTGAGGGCTTGGATACTCTTTCTATCACACATTTGTATTACCCATATCATTTCATACTGTGGCGGCATTTTACAGTCAAAGTTACTACATTTGAGAACTAAAATACATAATTTTGGGGTCTGCACTCTATGGGCATCGATGATAATACAAATATCAAGGTGTATTTGGAGAGTTTGATGAACAGACATCATAAAATAGTATGAAAATGGTTATTACCACAAATGGCGATCCAGAAACTTAGGTAATTTTTAATCTCGCGTCAAAAGGAGCTTGGTCTGAATTAGTTGTCTTCACCGCATATCCGTAGCCGTAAGCCTATCTATCTCAAATGCATGTAAACTTTAAGTACTTTCCATGGTAAGCTCACAATTATTTTCGTGTGAACATGCAATGCTTCTATTTAAAAATGCAATATCGCATACTCAGATACTGATATTAGAGAGTCGAAATTTATGTTTCCAGAGAAGGGGGAAATGATATCGTTCGTAAATTGCAGTGCTACTTGTTTCCACTGTCAGAAGCTGGATTTCTCAGGGCACACTTTCATGACCGATTGAGAACACACACACAATCAGATATGAGTACTTGGGGGGGGGGGGCAAAACCTAAACGGACAAAAGCTCAAAAGATCACATTTCGCTGGAAATATGATTTTGCAACTTGGGTGTTGTTACATTGTTAACAGTATACTCTCCACGCGTTCATGAGTTTCACTCCCTATCAACGTATCATGGCCCAAAATTCTGTATTTGAGTGGAAATTCATGGTTAGATAAACACCAAATGGCGTTACCAATCGATACATCTATTGCTGGGGTATAGTAGTTACTGGGGTACTGGAATGTCCATTGGTCACTCTGTTTTTTATGTTTATCTAACCATGAATTTCCACTCAAATTCACAATTTTGGGCCATGATACGTTGATAGGGAGTGAAACTCATGAACGCCTAGTGAAAGGATCTAAACAGGGTGGTATAGTGGAGTGTGTACTGGTAACAATGTAGGAACTCCCAAGTTGCAAAATCATATTCCCAGCGAGATGTGATCTTTTGAGCTTTTGTCCGTTTAGGTTTTGTCCTCCCCCCGAGTACTTGCTGTCCAAGCTCTCCCAATATTTGATGTATTTTAAGAGTAAATGGAGTCACCCTTAGCAGCAGGAATCCTCTCCGCAAATTCTGGTTCATGTCCTTGGATCGGAAGAGCAGAAGATATGTAACGAGAGGATGGAGCAGAGCAACCGCAAGGAAGCAGGCACAACACATGAACATGCAATAAGTTTCCTTATTCGAGGTGAATTAAGCGTTGAACAACTTTGTTGCATTCCTATTATAATTCGCACACTCTACGCCAAATGTGATGCCAGGAATGGATGCTGGAAACGTCAGGAAGTTTACAGGATGATACTAATTTTACTCGGCTGAGGAGTGGGGCTAGAGTTCATACTTGGTGTGTTGAAACATCTTATTGAGACAATTTTAACTTCGGCATTCTCGGCATTTTCCTCAACGGTTCTGTCAAGAATTTATTCCAAAACTACCTGAGATGCAATGGATGACAATAATAAGAAAAACAATAACTGCCCAGACTGAATCAGCTCAATTGATACGTATTGCAGGAACAGTTGTGATATACCTCTCACTCCTACTCCACATTCAGCAGACTCTCATCGTCGGAGAGAGCAGAGGGAAACTATCATCGAGGTTTGAATTCAGATTTTTTTTAAATGATAACGTTATGCTGATCGAAATCATTACTCCATATTCGAATCCATTCACTTCCATGTATTTAGACAATTTCAGATCTCAGCATATCGCAGTGTTCGTTATGGCGTCATGCGGGCTGGTTATAGTTTTCTCATTTTTCTTGACCGAAATAGAGCACCCTGACCGGGTTGGCATTGTGCGAGAGGTACCACATTATTGTTGTTTTCCTTAATTTTCTAACATCGTTACTTATTGAATCACACGAGTTAGGAAGTGCGAACTTAAGGAAGGAGTGTCAGCAAAGTTGAGCTTTTAGTGCTGTCTTAACAATGACCCACCCTCCATAGCGCGAGCTAAGAGGGTATACAACCGTCGTTTCCATAGCTCAGTGGTAGAGCGGCCCCCGTGTGATCGGGAGGTTGTGTGTTCGATTTCCATCCTATTTTTGACAAATCTTCGAGAAATTTGAATTCCCGCACGTCCCTGCCCTTTCAAGGATTATCAGTGCCCATGACAATCTGCCAACTAGTGATAACTCGGTTCAAAATAAAGATATGAATTTGAAATTTTCAGAAATCTCCCATGGCTATGAAAAGCTAGGCCTTGGTTATGACAGCGTCATAAGTTCAACTTCGTTGAGACTCCTTCTTTAACCATTTATGAATGCGAACTTTTCAGTTAAATGTGTCATGGATTGAACAATATACCAAACATGTAATAATTTTTCAAAATGTACCACCACTTTTCCAAACTATTCATAAGTATTTGAGAACATGTAAATCATTATTTTAGGTATAACGAAACTGGCAATATTCAACGTCTGCTGGTGCTCAACCGTTGTATTTAAGGTAATTATGTATGTTTTTCTGAAACTGAAATATAGAATAAATCATGGTATCTGATATTACTTGAAGTAATGTAGAGCACCTGAAACATAATCGAAAATATTATAAAATTACTCAAAAAGGCAACATTTCAAGCTACTAATCAGCACTCTTCTCTACGCCTTCCCTACGCTCGCCGTAATTTTAATCAGTTTGTATCCGCCTGCTTTCATTCCGGACTCGTTCTACATTGCCACGAGGATATTGTTTGTGGTAGGTATTGAATCAAGCTTCAAAGTGGCCGGGAGAGGTCAATAAATGTGCAAATGTTTCGAACTTTTACACACTTTTTGAACTCGAATTCTGAATCCCAAGAATTGCAATATATTTAGGTCTGCTTCTCCACCCAATCAATCTCTTATTCCCTTCTCTTCGTCAGCAAACATCAATGCGTAAAGGTAGGCTTTGATAAGAATGTTTCTTTATTATTAAATTGTATTGTGGGAATTGTTATGAAGTTTGTCTCCTTTTGATCAGTTGCACGTTGCATGATTTCACTTTTTTTTAATTCGAAAACTATAAACTCAGGAAAGTTGGCTCCGTAATGCATTCAATAATGATTTACATTGAGGATTTCCGGAGCAGAATGTTCAATATCGAATTGCGCCGTGGCCCGAAGGCGGAATCCGTGTGAAGATCGTCTTTGAAACATTATTCCGAAGTCCTTCATTGTATGTAAACAATGGAAATTCAAGCAGACGAGCGCCTGAGGGGAAGGAAGAACAAAAAATGGAAAAAAAATAAGCATAAATATTTTTTTTAATGAAAATTCTTAATAATAAGACAATTGCATGCAAAAAAGTATTGGATCAAGTCTCTAAAAAGATTAGCGTTGAGGAGTTTCAAAGTAGAGTGTGCAGTTTCGCATCGCGGGGTACACGGACAGATTCCGAGTGAGGAAATTCATCCTATTAGTCAGACACTTTTTCATGTAATTACATTCATTAAATCAAATTTCGGAAACAATAGTGTGTGGTTATGAAACGTCGACATGGTGAGCAAAGTAGATAAAAGATGAATGAAGTCGAAATGTCCAAAAAAAGTATTAATATATTTTCTCATATAGTGTTGGCTCCATGTCAAGATGTTCTACTAAAATTTCGTTATCCAATGTCGGAGTGATCGTGAAATAATATTCTCCAGTTATAATGCTAATTGGTTGAAGTTTCGTCCGAAGTCTTACAGCAACACCCCTGAATTTATCCATGAACATATTTTTTTTGCAAATATTATATGCTATTCAAAAGGAAACATACAGAATGTATGTACTAAAATTATAAATGATTGTTTTCTTACTTGAATGAGTTTCTCAGCATCAGATTGAGAAAGTTCTGTGACTATTCCGGTAATACTTAGGTTTCTGCACTTTCGACTGAGCATGTATCGCATCTGTGAAAGCGACAATGGTGATAGGGAAATGTTCAGCTCCCCGTACTCATATATTGAAATGGCTTCAGCCAAGTCTGCCACGGGAAGCAAGAACTCAGCCACTTCTGAAATGTAATAGATTGTGATATGCATGTTTTTTTTGCAAATGTTAAAATCAAATGGGATAAGTTTTCCGTTCAATAAACTCCATCTAACATTGTCCGATCGACAGTGAAATTTCGTAAATGATGAAATCATGACCCGAATTACAAACGCTGATATATAATTACTCCGGATAACGAAGTCTCGAATTCTAGGAGACCAACATACCCCCTTCGAAATCTCCTCTGGAAAAGTGAACAGTGGACGGATTAACTCTAACTCTATGAATGATACCGAGCCACATGTCGCTGAAATTTGACATTAAGGGTTTGTATTTTGGTTAATTGTATTATTCGAATATTTTTTAAGGTGCAAAAATGGGAGGGGGACAAAAGCACAACTGACAAAAGCACAACAATTCACCATTAATTTGCGATTAGACATGGCAACTTGGGAGTTCCTTCATTGTAACCAGTATGTGCTCCCCTACATTTGCATATGCAAATCTTGTTGCTAGGCGATCATGGGTTTCACTCGTCACCAATGACCAGGGGTTCATGGTCCAAAATTGAACATTTGAGTGGAAAATCAGGATTAGAAAATCACCAGATGCCGTAACCAATCGATATTCCAGTACCCCACTACTCTAAACTAGTAACATGGTGATTGAGTGGTTACGGCATTTGGTGATTATCTAACCATGATTTTCCACTCAAATTTTCTATTTTGGACCATGAACCCCCCCCCCTGGTCATTGGTGACGAGTGAAACTCATGATCGCCTAGCAACAAGATTTGCATATGCAAATGTAGGGGAGCACATACTGGTTACAATGAAGGAACTCCCAAGTTGCCACGTCCAATCGCAAATTAATGGCGAATTGTTGTGCTTTTGTCCGTTGTGCTTTTGTCCCCCCCCCCCCTTCAAAAATACTGAATACGCTATGCATTGCTTCTGAACCCATATGAAGTATTTCCTTGAAATGATATACATACTAAGTAAGATTATCCGTTTCAGGCTGAATATGCATATGCTCGACAATTCCGTTTTCGATGAAATTCGAGCATAGTGTCGCCACATCCGAGTCTGAGCAGTCGAGAGTCACTGAACTGAAGAGAGCTCTTGCAGATAATGACTTCAGATGTGCAAGTACTCGTTCGATGGCAGTGTAATCCATGGTTACACGATATTCCTAAAATTGTAAATGTCTGTTTAAAATTAGTTTACTATATTCCACCTGCTCCCCGATCATGGCCGATTAGCAAATTGATTTTAACTTGACTTAATTTTATAAAAAGCGCAAACTTACATGATGGGAAAACGAACGTGAGACATTGGATAGTTCTAGCTCAGCGATGGATGAGTTTATTAAAATAGTCCAATATATAAAATCATTATCTCTTTCAAAACAATTAATCTTGAGCATGGGTACTCCTGTCTCCTGCAATACATTTTCCTTATACACAAATTATGTATGAATTGTATGACCATAACTGCTTATTGACCATAACTGATTTTTAATGCCAAATCTCATCACTCGGCTGTTGATCTTACAACCCAAAGTCTGTCGATCTTGCCTTTTTTTTGAATGTCCAATGTTGTTGCCCCGATTCGCATGTTTTTGTCCGTTTTCATTTCCTCCAAAAATCAAAGCAGCTTATTGGCATGATCTCGTCTTAGCTTGACCACTTCATCAAAAAAGGCTTGTAGTTCCTGGTAACGCTAGACAGAATGTGTAATCACGCGAAGATGAACAACACACCTCAGCATCACGCGATTTATCGTTGGCGTTTCTCAATTGTCCTCCTCCGTTAATGAGCAGATATTTTTCAAAACTGTTATATGTTCAAATATGTCATATTCTCGAAATTAGGACCAAAAAGGATAAGAAAACGTTGGAATATACCACCATGGTATGTCGTTGAAATGCACATAATCAATGTGCCATATACGAGCAAGCGGGATGATATTCTTGAAAATCATTTCAAAATATCCTGCCTCGAAATTGATCGATAAAGTCTGAATGTTTAAAATCGTAACCGAAAAAATAGTATGACAAACCTTTCCTGTCGATTCAATTTCCCAAGTTCGATAATGTATCGTGGCAACGAAGGCAAATAAGATTGCTTCCAACAGTACCGAATCAGTCTTCGATTTGCATTCTATGGAGATGCACAACATATTATTAAAGTACCCCTAAACATAACATATATTTTTTGAATTATCTTCTAGTCCATGAACCGCAAGATCTAGCGCGCCATTGCTAACGGAGATACTGTGTGGATACTAGTTTTCCTAGTCGACAGTATTCTTATTCTTATTATTCTTATTCTTTATTCACCAACAATTCTTGGGACGGGAATGACGTGACGAAGCGTTAAGGTGGTATTTTGGCTCGGGCGAGCTTGTGGGGGGTGGGGATATGTGGCAGTTCTGTGTTACATTTTAATTTTAGAAGACTGCATTGTAAAAGATGGATTTGTTTTTATGAGGTGTCGGTAAGGGGATCGGGGCATGGTTACTACTGAGTGGGGAAGCGTGTTCCAGAGCGTTAGGGAACGCGTGGCACAAGATGAGACTGAATTAGGCATAACATACGGTACGGCGATGCGTAAATTGTGAGTGGAACGGAGACCACGGGCAAGGGGGGCGATCGAGTAGAGACAAGAGGTGTCGAGGAGAACAAAGGCATGCACTGAGTCGTATAGGAAATGCATATCACTCAAAGAGCGGCGGCATTCAAGTGTCTCTAGTTGGAAGAACTTGAGCCTATCGGGATAAGGAAGATAAGGTAATTTAGAGCGGAACAATACACGTTTAGTGAATTCACGCTGGACTGATTCTATTTGATTTACAAGACCAATTGCAGTAGGGTTCCAGATGATAGTAGAGGACTCGAGAAGTGGGCGAATGTAAATTTTGTACGCTTTTAATAAAACACCAGGAGAAGTTGTTAGGAATGACCGCAAAAGTAAATTGCACATTGATCTAGCTTTTCTTGTTATTTGGTCAATATGATAACCAAAATGCAATTTTCCAGTGAAAAAAATACCAAGATCACGAACTTCATCTTTAGGGGAGATGATATTACCATTAAGGATATATTGCGATCGCGTTTTAAGCCGTCCAAGATGGAGCACAGAACACTTTGGAGCGCTAATCGTCATATTCCAGTACCCGTATGATACAGTACCAGTATGATAGTATGATACAGTACCCGCGTTTGAATGCACGCGCTAGTGCTTGCGGTTCAGGGACTTGCCGCGAATTCAAACAAAATAATCTGTATATGGGTACATTAAGAAACTGAAATATCAATTGTTGTTTGGTATAATTAATAGTAGAATTATGATTTTTGGGAAGTGTTTGCTGGCTCTCCAGTTATCGTACATGGAGTCAAAATAATTGATGTTCATTTGCATTTTTGCGCTGCTGAGCGTGTGCCGATGTGACCTAAGGAAAGGCGGAATCAACAGGCTTTTGAAGAAATATTGATGTTTATATTGCTTGCAGTAGCTGGTAGAGGGACGAATTGCGACGTCACCATTGGTTTAGGCACGCTTACTCTATTCATAAAGGTAACGGTAACGGTAACTAAAGGTAACGTTCCCTAGAAGCACTTTGGACAGCAGGGATACGTAGTCCTAGCAGTAGTCGGCCTCACCGCACTACACCACCTAGCGTAGTCGTTTACGACTGTAAAATCGCTTGATGTGGCTGCACCTTTTTTTTACCTTTTACTCTATTCATCGCCTTGCTTTCTAACTCACTGGCAAGCGAGAGAGCGTGCAAAATGAAAAAAAAATTCTTGAAAAAGCTATTCCTAGTGCTAAAATTTTCTTCGAGGCGACACCGAAAACGAATTTGTTTTCACAAACAATTCAGACATCGCATCTATAGTTCGAGAAATGATACCAAGGTCTGCTCATTTTACACACCCTCTCACCGATTGATCGGTATAGAGACTGTGCGAAATGAAGAGACGAATGCCCGAATTACGAACTCTAATCGCATCCCTTCATCAGAGATTGTGGCGTCGCAATAACTAAACCGCACAATAATAATCAGGATTGCAAATACAAAATCTAAATTAAGTTTTTCATATGGCATACCGATGTGCGAATTGAAAATGAAGAAATTTCAATTCCTGTGTTGGAATTATTCGACAATTCTTCCCAAAGGATCATCAATTGCCTCCCTTCTTCAGCATGACGTGCGAGAGCTGAATCGATCAGTTGCTGAATCTGGAATATGCATTTATTAGAAATTCGATTTATTGGAAAACTTAATAATGTGCATAGCAGAAATATCGCGAGCAGCTTATTCAACTAGCAATTGCCCATTGGGTAACTTACTTGCATAGTACCAGGGGCGATGTCGAGTTAGGATGGATGCTGAAAATAACAACTAATCACCTGAATTAGAGAGCATGCAACGAGAAAAAGTAATTTACAAACAAAAACGTAAAATAACTGTATGGCATACACCAGATGTGTTGGCGCGAAAAATAATTGTCCCGCCATTATTTCAAATGAAGACTTTCAAGTGTAATTTATCAATTGGCTATTGTAACAACATAAAACATATCAATTGGCGTGGTGAGGGAGTGCGGAGTAGAACGAAAAAAAGTTTTGCAATCATGTCTAAATCTTCCGAATGGAACACGATAGACACATTATGAATGTTCAACTTAGGAGAATACTTCAGACATATTCTCAATTTCTTATTCTCAATTGTCTCTCAACTTCTGTAATGATGATCGAGGGCGGAATCGATCAGCTGCTGAATATGAAATGTGAATTACCGAAATGTATTGACAAGAAGCGAATATATCGCTCTCGGAAAGTTTCACTTGTTTTTCTGTCGAATGTACAATATACAGTTAGCTGTTGCCAGCAATAAATGCGCATCACAGAACTTGCATGTATATTGTCGTCGACGAGTAAATCGGAAAAAAATATTTGGTCATGCCCAGAATTAAGCGAACCTTCTCATGAAAAAAGGAACCTCGTAGAAACAGATTAGTCTAAAGTTTAGCGAATTGACTTTCAGCGTCCCAATTTTTTAAAAAAATGGAGGGAACAAATTTTTACGCGCTGCAATGGCTACCCATAGATGAATGTTTGGGAAACGCTTAGCCGCAACGCGCTCATTTTCGCCCGTCTCTCTCTCAGCGGCCTTGCCATAACTTTCATTGTATGACAGTTATATATCACATGTATCACGAGTCGATGAAGCAAAAACAACCACCGTGGGAACAATTTTTTTCAAACCTTCTCAAATTCGATCATACTATAACTGTATCTTAGTATAGAGACTAGATTATGAAAGAGCCAGGTCAAATGTCCCGCAGCCGGCTTTTAGGTTTTTGTTCGGTTTTTGTTCCGGCTATACTGTATATCAGCTCATTTTTGAGCTACAGACGTGGGATTGGTATTAAAATGAGCAGAAAAATATGATGAGAAAAATGTTGGAAACATCCTGCTCAGACAAAAAATAAAAATGTAACGTCCTGAAAATCAAACTTTAAAGTAGATAAACAATAATTTCACTAAGACGCAAGTGCGTTGCAGTGAATTTTATTTCATACTATGAAAGAACAAGTCAACATGTGTTACACAAACAATTTTCGTGGGAGGTTTCGGGTATGTTCCGTTTGATATGCTTGACTGAACATGCGAAGCCGCTCATGCCGCGAACGTAAATATGCATTCTACAAGTTTTTTAAGACACTATCTTCTATATTTTAGCATTTCCTAAAGTTTCATACCAGTGCCCAACTGTAAACACTAAACTACTTAGAATTGTCGTCATTCCTAAAAATTCGATTTTTCGCACTCAATTTTTCTTGAAAATATTACACTGAAATATGACATTTCCGAAACTAATATCCAGATTCTCGAGTATATTATTTTAGTATGCTTTGTGATGTTGTAGAATATCCTCCGAAAGGGCTCTATTGAGCTTCCCAAGACGTTGTTATAATTGCTCGAAAACAGGAAATTTCGAGGTCCAAAAAGTCGATTCATGAAATTCGAGCCTATTTTTGGCAAATATGACACAATTTTAGCTCAATCACTATGCCCCGAGGCAAATTCATTAGGAAATAATAATCAAATTATTGTTTGCCTGGTTTGAAAAATTTTCAAATTTTATTTTTTTTCAGAATAGGTATTTTAAAAATCATCTAAATAAGACATGTATGCACTCTTATTTATATCCTCGGATAACATATAACACACTAATGGCAAAATAAGCCCAGTGTACTTAAAATCACGGATGAAGATTTTTTTTATTGATAAACGAACCCAACATTTTCGATTTTCGAGTAATTATAACAATGTTTTGCGAAGCTCAATAGAGCCCTTTCGGAGGATATTCTACAACACCACAAAGCATACTAAAATAATATACTCGAGAATCTGGATATTAGTTTCGGAAATGTCATATTTCAGTGTAATATTTTCAAGAAAAATTGAGTGCGAAAAATCGAATTTTTAGGAATGACGATAATTCTAAGTAGTTTAGTGTTACAGTTGGGCACTGGTATGAAACTTTAGGAAATGCTGAAATATAGAAGATAGTGCCTTAAAAAACTTGTAGAATGCATATTTACGTTCGCGGCATGAGCGGCTTCGCATGTTCAGTCAAGCATATCAAACGGAACATACCCGAAACCTCCCACGCAAATTTTTCATGTGACAAATATTGATTTGTTCTTTCATAGTATGAAATAAAATTCACTGCAACGCACTTGCGTCTTAGTGAAATTATTTTTTATCTACTTTAAAGTTTGATTTTCAGGACGTAACATTTTTATTTTTTGTCTGAGCAGGATGTTTCCAACATGAAATTTTCTCATCATATTTTTCTGCTCATTTTAAGACCAATGCCACGTCTGTAGCTCAAAAATGAGCTGATATACAGTATAGCCGGAACAAAAACCGTAAAATGCCTAAAAGCCGGCTGCGGGACATATGACCTGGCTCTTTCGTAATCTAGTCTCTATACTAAGATACAGTTATAGTATGATCGAATTTGACAGGGTTGAAAAAAATTGTTCCTGGCTTTCTCCACTGACTTGTGATTCATGTGATATATAGGTAAATATAAATACACTATGAATGCAATGTTTGAGGCAAAGCACGCATTTTCGTTGCCGCCTTATATACATCTTTCTTTCAATACTCTTGCTGTGTATAACCCCATTATTGCAAAGCCGTAACTATTTCCGTATTTAGGTGTGGTGTACTTACCGTACCTTAGGGAGTCGCGCCCCTTTCGCCACACCCCCCTCCTAACCCGCGCCGGAGACTGACCCCTTTGCTAGTTCCTGCGTTCCCAAGTTAAAGGTTTTAATTTATTAATTTATTTGTTTTTCCTTGTCTTGTTCTCTCGCTGTCCGGGCAAATTTGTGCTACCGGTGTCAGAAGTCGTGCCATCTCTTGTGCGGGTGCGCAACAACCACATCTCTTGTGCAGTGGTTGTTTGTGGTTCTCCCAATTGAATTTTTCGTTCTGTGCACAGAAGGTTCTGCTGAAATTTTTATTTTGGCAAGGTGAACTTTGGTGACAAACGTAAATTCAATTGCTGAAGTTCGTTTTGTGTACACGGAGTGCTGCCAAAATTTAGATTTTGGGAGTGAACTTGTCGAGTAACAAACGATTATTCAGTCGCGTTGCGTGGCGTGCAGCAAACGAGTGACACGATGGGCGAAGAAGTCCCAGCCTACATGCAGGCATTCTGTAAGTCGATCTCGAAAATGCAGGAGAGCATGGTGAGTATGCAGAGAGAGAATAATGAGAGATACACCGCTCTTACCGTTACCGAGAATCGAGGAGAGGGAGCAGGTGTGGGAGAAAATAGTGGAGTGAGTGTGACCAAACCCGTGGGACCATCTATCGATGCAATCGAGTCGAGAATTGTGGATTTCGAGTACGATGAGGAGGAATGTACGTTCGATAACTGGTACGAGAGATACCGTGACGTGTTCGAACTCGACATGAAGAGCCTGGAAGAGGGTATGAGAGTACGGATACTGTTGAGACACCTCAGTGTGAAGTGTAATACACAGTATATAGATCACAAGGCTCCCGATGACGTCATGCAAGTGTCGTTCGAGGATACCGTGAATACTCTCAAGAGCCCCTTTGGCAAGAAGGAATCAGACTTCGAATTGTGCGCCCGTTTCTTCAATCAGAGATTGTCGACCATGGGAAGCACAGATGTGATGAAATTCGCATCTGAGGTGAACCGACTGTACCAGAAGGGTAATCTGAAATTGATTACCGAGGACCAGATGAAGATTACGATCTTCCTGGCTGGCTTAGATCTTCCGAACCAAAAGGGACTGCGTGACCATCTGTTCAATGAAGTCGGGAAGAAGCCTACCATCACGTTCAAGGAGCTGCTTGAGAAGTACTCCACGATGCGAGCACTCGAACGTGACGTGGCAGTGGTACAGAAGGGTGCAACCATTATGGTCCGTTCGTACGGTAAGTATGATAAGAAGAAGAATGAGAGGAACAAGAACACCGAGAGACATCCGAAATCCAATCTCAGATGTCAGTTCTGTGATAAGGAGGGTCACAAGGAGACCGAATGTTGGACTAAGAATCCAGATAAGAGGCCGAGAGGTGGTGCAAAACGCAACTACTCATTGCGAGCAGTGGACTGCAACCTCATCGAGGGAAATCGAGTCTATGTGACTGTGAAGGTAACTGGATCGGACATTACACTCATCTCGGAGTGTGACTGGAAGGACATGGGACGTCCCAAGTTGGACTCATCTCCTTCCTGCGTGGTCACCTGTGCCAATGGACAGGGCATGAATGTTCTCGGGCGATTAGACTGTGCCGTATGCCAGCCGCTTGTTTCTGAACACCGGCTTCACGCCCGGTTTCACGTACAACTTTGCTGCAGATTTGTTGTACTTGCCTAGTCCAGGCTCACAAAGCTCTGGGTAATTCTCTCGGACCCAGGTTGTGTAGTCTTTCGGAATTGACTTGATGTGATGGACTACCGTATGGTTCTCATTCTCAGAGAACGCTCTCTTCAAGTCCAGCTTGAAGAACCAATCATTGCCGACTAGTCGAATCGGTCTTGATGTGACGTGGACCCACTCGTCACTCTCCATTCCACAGTACTCCACGTGACTACGGAATCGCCCGAGAACATTCATGCCCTGTCCATTGGCACAGGTGACCACGCAGGAAGGAGATGAGTCCAACTTGGGACGTCCCATGTCCTTCCAGTCACACTCCGAGATGAGTGTAATGTCCGATCCAGTTACCTTCACAGTCACATAGACTCGATTTCCCTCGATGAGGTTGCAGTCCACTGCTCGCAATGAGTAGTTGCGTTTTGCACCACCTCTCGGCCTCTTATCTGGATTCTTAGTCCAACATTCGGTCTCCTTGTGACCCTCCTTATCACAGAACTGACATCTGAGATTGGATTTCGGATGTCTCTCGGTGTTCTTGTTCCTCTCATTCTTCTTCTTATCATACTTACCGTACGAACGGACCATAATGGTTGCACCCTTCTGTACCACTGCCACGTCACGTTCGAGTGCTCGCATCGTGGAGTACTTCTCAAGCAGCTCCTTGAACGTGATGGTAGGCTTCTTCCCGACTTCATTGAACAGATGGTCACGCAGTCCCTTTTGGTTCGGAAGATCTAAGCCAGCCAGGAAGATCGTAATCTTCATCTGGTCCTCGGTAATCAATTTCAGATTACCCTTCTGGTACAGTCGGTTCACCTCAGATGCGAATTTCATCACATCTGTGCTTCCCATGGTCGACAATCTCTGATTGAAGAAACGGGCGCACAATTCGAAGTCTGATTCCTTCTTGCCAAAGGGGCTCTTGAGAGTATTCACGGTATCCTCGAACGACACTTGCATGACGTCATCGGGAGCCTTGTGATCTATATACTGTGTATTACACTTCACACTGAGGTGTCTCAACAGTATCCGTACTCTCATACCCTCTTCCAGGCTCTTCATGTCGAGTTCGAACACGTCACGGTATCTCTCGTACCAGTTATCGAACGTACATTCCTCCTCATCGTACTCGAAATCCACAATTCTCGACTCGATTGCATCGATAGATGGTCCCACGGGTTTGGTCACACTCACTCCACTATTTTCTCCCACACCTGCTCCCTCTCCTCGATTCTCGGTAACGGTAAGAGCGGTGTATCTCTCATTATTCTCTCTCTGCATACTCACCATGCTCTCCTGCATTTTCGAGATCGACTTACAGAATGCCTGCATGTAGGCTGGGACTTCTTCGCCCATCGTGTCACTCGTCTGCTGCACGCCACGCAACGCGACTGAATAATCGTTTGTTACTCGACAAGTTCACTCCCAAAATCTAAATTTTGGCAGCACTCCGTGTACACAGAACGAACTTCAGCAATTGAATTTACGTTTGTCACCAAAGTTCACCTTGCCAAAATAAAAATTTCAGCAGAACCTTCTGTGCACAGAACGAAAAATTCAATTGGGAGAACCACAAACAACCACTGCACAAGAGATGTGGTTGTTGCGCACCCGCACAAGAGATGGCACGACTTCTGACACCGGTAGCACACATTTGCCCGGGCAGCGAGAGAACAAGACAATGCTGACACCGGTAGCACAAATTTGCCCGGACAGCGAGAGAACAAGACAAGGAAAAACAAATAAATTAATAAATTAAAACCTTTAACTTGGGAACGCAGGAACTAGCAAAGGGGCCAGTCTCCGGCGCGGGTTAGGAGGGGGGTGTGGCGAAAGGGGCGCGACTCCCTAAGGTACGGTAAGTACACCACACCTAAATACGGATATAGTTACGGCTTTGCAATAATGGGGTTATACACAGCAAGAGTAATGAAAGAAAGATGTATATAAGGCGGCAACGAAAATGCGTGCTTTGCCTCAAACATTGCATTCATAGTGTATTTATATTTACCTATATATCACATGAATCACGAGTCAGTGGAGAAAGCCAGGAACAATTTTTTTCAACCCTGTCAAATTCGATCATACTATAACTGTATCTTAGTATAGAGACTAGATTACGAAAGAGCCAGGTCATATGTCCCGCAGCCGGCTTTTAGGCATTTTACGGTTTTTGTTCCGGCTATACTGTATATCAGCTCATTTTTGAGCTACAGACGTGGCATTGGTCTTAAAATGAGCAGAAAAATATGATGAGAAAATTTCATGTTGGAAACATCCTGCTCAGACAAAAAATAAAAATGTTACGTCCTGAAAATCAAACTTTAAAGTAGATAAAAAATAATTTCACTAAGACGCAAGTGCGTTGCAGTGAATTTTATTTCATACTATGAAAGAACAAATCAATAATTGTCACATGAAAAATTTGCGTGGGAGGTTTCGGGTATGTTCCGTTTGATATGCTTGACTGAACATGCGAAGCCGCTCATGCCGCGAACGTAAATATGCATTCTACAAGTTTTTTAAGGCACTATCTTCTATATTTCAGCATTTCCTAAAGTTTCATACCAGTGCCCAACTGTAACACTAAACTACTTAGAATTATCGTCATTCCTAAAAATTCGATTTTTCGCACTCAATTTTTCTTGAAAATATTACACTGAAATATGACATTTCCGAAACTAATATCCAGATTCTCGAGTATATTATTTTAGTATGCTTTGTGGTGTTGTAGAATATCCTCCGAAAGGGCTCTATTGAGCTTCGCAAAACATTGTTATAATTACTCGAAAATCGAAAATGTTGGGTTCGTTTATCAATAAAAAAAATCTTCATCCGTGATTTTAAGTACACTGGGCTTATTTTGCCATTAGTGTGTTATATGTTATCCGAGGATATAAATAAGAGTGCATACATGTCTTATTTAGATGATTTTTAAAATACCTATTCTGAAAAAAAATAAAATTTGAAAATTTTTCAAACCAGGCAAACAATAATTTGATTATTATTTCCTAATGAATTTGCCTCGGGGCATAGTGATTGAGCTAAAATTGTGTCATATTTGCCAAAAATACGCTCGAATTTCATGAATCGACTTTTTGGACCTCGAAATTTCCTGTTTTCGAGCAATAATAACAACGTCTTGGGAAGCTCAATAGAGCCCTTTCGGAGGATATTCTACAACATCACAAAGCATACTAAAATAATATACTCGAGAATGTGGATATTAGTCTCGGAAATGTCAAATTTCAGTGTGATATTTTCAAGAAAAATTGAGTGCGAAAAAACGATTTTTTAGGAATGACGACAATTCTAAGTAGTTTAGTGTTTACAGTTGGGCACTGGTATGAAACTTTAGGAAATGCTAAAATATAGAAGATAGTGTCTTAAAAAACTTGTAGAATGCATATTTACGTTCGCGGCATGAGCGGCTTCGCATGTTCAGTCAAGCATATCAAACGGAACATACCCGAAACCTCCCACGAAAATTTTTTGTGCATACACCAGATGTGTTGGCGCGAAAAATAATTGTCCCGCCATTATTTCAAATGAAGACTTTCAAGTGTAATTTATCAATTGGCTATTGTAACAACATAAAACATATCAATTGGCGTGGTGAGGGAGTGCGGAGTAGAACGAAAAAAAGTTTTGCAATCATGTCTAAATCTTCCGAATGGAACACGATAGACACATTATGAATGTTCAACTTAGGAGAATAATTCAGACATATTCTCAATTTCTTATTCTCAATTGTCTCTCAACTTCTGTATGATGATCGAGGGCGGAATCGATCAACTGCTGAATATGAAATGTGAATTACCGAAATGTATTGACAAGAAGCGAATATATCGCTCTCGGAAAGTTTCACTTGTTTTTCTGTCGAATGTACAATATACAGTTAGCTGTTGCCAGCAATAAATGCGCATCACAGAACTTGCATGTATATTGTCGTCGACGAGTAAATCGGAAAAAAATATTTGGTCATGCCCAGAATTAAGCGAACCTTCTCATGAAAAAAGGAACCTCGTAGAAACAGATTAGTCTAAAGTTTAGCGAATTGACTTTCAGCGTCCCAATTTTTAAAAAAAATGGAGGGAACAAATTTTTACGCGCTACCCATAGATGAATGTTTGGGAAACGCTTAGCCGCAACGCGCTCATTTTCGCCCGTCTCTCTCTCAGCGGCCTTGCCATAACTTTCATTGTATGACAGTTATATATCACATGTATCACGAGTCGATGAAGCAAAAACAACCACCGTGGGAACAATTTTTTTCAAACCTTCTCAAATTCGATCATACTATAACTGTATCTTAGTATAGAGACTAGATTATGAAAGAGCCAGGTCAAATGTCCCGCAGCCGGCTTTTAGGTTTTTGTTCGGTTTTTGTTCCGGCTATACTGTATATCAGCTCATTTTTGAGCTACAGACGTGGGATTGGTATTAAAATGAGCAGAAACATATGATGAGAAAAATGTTGGAAACATCCTGCTCAGACAAAAAATAAAAATGTTACGTCCTGAAAATCAAACTTTAAAGTAGATAAACAATAATTTCACTAAGACGCAAGTGCGTTGCAGTGAATTTTATTTCATACTATGAAAGAACAAGTCAATATGTGTTACACAAAATACTGATACATTGACTAGAATATTTAAATACATTTTGATTTCAGACCGCCGAGTTCAAATACTGCTTCTTCACTAAGCCGTTCCTGAAGAATGAGGACGGTACGGACATGTTCCCAGGATGGGCGCTTAAGGTTACTTTTCTGGTTTTTACTCAATCTGGTTTTATATTAGTAATCGATGCGAAATATTTAGGGTTCTCTTATTTGGACAATGTAATTGAATGGTCAGATAAGTTTAGATGCACTAAAAAAACACAAACACACATCAAGTATAGAGCCCCCGAATCATACATACAAATGCAATAGCAATTACCCAATAAGGGAACTCTAGCAGTAAACCATAATACCATTTCTTTAGAGGACGTCTCAAGTAAGCGCTTTTTTCCATTCAGCGAGAGTGTGCAAAATGAAGAGAGTAATTTCTAACGAAGGCATCAATTGTACCCTAAAAGGTGTTCAGATCAAGACGATGTTCGCTCCGCCGGGTACCTATCCGGGAACGGAGACGAAGCGTTTCTTCCTCTGGCACTGCATGAAGGACAACAAGGAGGGAATTCCTCCGGTGAGTTTCCATTTTTCTCATTTTTCATTTCCCTTTTTTTTACATGTTTAATTGGCCCTGATTTTTCCAGGTTTGTTCGCATTTTTACTGAATTTTACACTGAATAATTGTGTGTTTCCCTCTTTTGTGATCGTTTCAAGTAGGATTCATGTAGCCTAATGAGCTCAATAGCTCAATTTCTATGTAGCACTCCAGAAATAGTGTACCGTTGACAATTCAAAAATATCCCAAGAGAGAAACACAATTGTTTGCAGATCAACAAGGCTGATATCGTTCCATTCTGCAACACGGTCGGAGCCTTCGCGAAATTGTAAGTTCTCCTAGTCAGAGTTCGATTAACGGGCTTTGAGTTTTTCATGTCGCATGATGTCTAGACAGGTGGGAGAGATAAATTAAGGGACGAGCTGATTATGGAACTCTACACCTAATATATCCATCAAATAGTCATTTACACGCTTTAGATATCACCTGACACAATTCGTTGCTGTTCTATTTATCAACCTTACGACGGTGCTGAATCCGGACTACCATTTCGCTTCGTCGAACGATGCAGTTATTGTGGTGAGTAATGGGTATTTGCGATTTTCAGTTGCCATTCATTTTTTTCAGTACATCATCAAATCATTGTTTTTTTTCAGTACATCATCACTGCCTGGACAATCCAGTCATTCGGATACTACTTTGATCATGAATAGTATGTAATGTTTAAATATTTTTCTTGCTGCAGAACACTAATTAGTAATATAATTTCAGTCCATTCTCGATCAAATTTGACGCTGCTCGACTATTGTTCATCACAACTCTCAGCTTGCTCATTCCGAGCACTGTTCACGCTAATTTCGTGAGTTTTTTTTAAAATTTTATTTCGAAACCTCTTGTTTTAGGATCCTGATGAAACGATAAACAATAACATGTTGACATTAGAAATTATCAGCGATTGTTTTTTTGCAGATGCTTCCATACTCCTTGATATCGCTGGTTTTTCTAGCCGTCGCTTTATTTATGAAGAACGTCCCCGGCCAGAGCGAAGCGGAGAGAATGAGGAAACACCAAGAGTGATTCGTGTAACTATTATCTCACAATCAAGAAACGCTGATCAACTGGTGCTATACAAAAAGATAATCGACAAAATTCTGAATGAAGATTATTTCACATGATTACACACAGAGTTTGCACATGATTTATTGCACATTTAGCATCCTTCGCGTTTTCGAATTGGCAAACTGGCAAACAACAACTTGGAGGAACAGAATATTGTATTTATTTGATATTCCGAGTAATAATTTTGGATAGGGCGCACAGAATACTGGGATTGGGGAGGGTTTGTTGTTCTGATCTCACAATGGCAGAGCAAATATGGTGAAACACGCATTCTAAATCTAGCGCTACATTCAAAAGTTAAAATTAAGCCAAGATTGCGAAATAAGTACATAAATGAGCACGTTAGAGTATCGCACCGGTACAATATGGATTGGGGAGGATCAAACTTAATAGACATCAACCGGCCATAATTTGGCAATAATTTAAACATGTTTTTCATTCTCTTTTTTCATATGCAAAGTTCCGATTGAAGATTATTTCTCATGATTACACACCCGGTTTGCATGCCGCGTGATTTCTTGTACATTTAGCATCCTTCATCCCGCTATATATATCCCGCTTTTGGCTCCATATCTCATCCTCCTCCTCTTCCTACTCTGTTCTACGTTACAGCATATTTTTAGCATCTCCCGTCCCCACTAGAGTGCGATATTCGGGCAATCATCTCATTTCCAATACTATCTCGACCGGTCGAGGGGTTAGAGTATTGGAAATGAAGAGTCGATTACCCGAATATCGCATTCTAGTCCCCACTATGTAACCTCACCCGCCTCGGGTCCAAAACATCTCATCTATCTCACCTTTCAGAAGCCGATGATGATCTTCTTCAGCCTGCTCTCTACTATACTTGCACTCGTTGCGACGGACGAATCGCCATATCCCGGCGCATGCCTGCCATACGAACCTAAACCAAATTACGACGACCCCATAAGAGTTTGCGGCAATGATATTATGAAATTTCTCAACGGTGAAAAACTGTGCAGACGTGAGGGTGAAGCTCCATATCCAGAAGATGACTCCTTTATCTCGAGTGAGTTATTCATCTTTGATCTGTTGCTGCCCCTATCTTTAGCATTTCTTCTCTCTTAACATCTCACAAGGGAGTGCTCATTCCATGGTATGAAATTATGAGGAATGGCTGATATAGGTTGGAATTGTATCCGGTGGAGATCCCGAATCACTTTTCAAAAAGTGCTGAGCGGCCCTCAGATTCGAAATTTATTGACCTTCATTTTGTACGCGATTTCTGCAAGCTCTGAGTGCGAGTACGTCACAGTATCTCTCGCTTCTCAGCTCGTTGCCTTCGTGGTGTAGTGGGTTGTGAACGTGCTTATAATTTTGCTGTCGTGGGTTCGATTCTTGATGCTTTCAAACTTCTTTGCACCGTTTTTAACATTTATTATAACAACTTCTAAATGTTAAATGTGCCAAAATGAATCGTGTTTTACAATCTAGGAATCCTTCTGAAGGGCATTTTGCCACGTTTTATTATCCTATTACATGCTCACAAAGTTTTCTTGAAAATTTACATAACGAGATATTCAAACCACATAAAATATTGATAATTTATCTTTAAAAGCTGGAGCAGAAAAGTTTGAATGCATGAAGAATCGAACCCACGGCAGCAAAATTATAAGCACGTTCACAACCCACTACACCACGAATGCAACAAATTGAGAAGCGAGAGATACTGTGACGTACTCGCACTCAGAGCTTGCAGAATTGCGTGCAAAAGGTAGGTCAATAAATTTCGAATCTGAGGGCCGCTCAGCACTTTTTGAAAAGTGCTTCGGGATCTCCACCGGATACAATTCCAACCTATATCGGCCATTCCTCATAATTTCATACCATGGAATGAGCACTCCCTTGTCAGTTGATTATTGGTTGCTCTTAAGCAACGCGAGTTCTCACATCAGGAATGATGTATATGCCGCAAAATTGGCGCATCAAACCTGAACTCTCGATTTCGAAAAACGGTGCCGCAGTTTCTTCATTCTACACACGTTACGATATTTGGAAAAAAAGAGATTTAAAAAATTCGAGATTTAAAAAATATCCCTATACCGTTCGAGTCGTGGCAGTGAGTGTGTAGGAGGAAGAGACTCTCTTTTTCAAGAGTTTCGCTTTTCAGGCGTTCAGGCGCCTGATTTTTAGGGGCCTGTCGCTCGAAATGAAATGCTATTTCGCGCGCCCGAAACCTATCGGAAAATCGACACATCCAAAATGGGAAATACTAGAATAGAGCGTGGCTTTGTTTTTCGGACTCTGATACAACTAATTATTTGATTTCAGGAATATCATCCTTCTCAGCAGATGGAGTAGCCACAGGTCGTGCGTCGCCTCCAATCTCGAAATACTGCTGCAAGCAAAACTGCACTCGCAGATGGATCAGGGAGACGTGCTGTGGAAAGCCCGCGGAATCGGTGTGAAGAGAGGCGATACCTATCGTACCTTACATTTTCAACGGTACAATGAACGAGTTGAAACGATTTGAAATTTTCAAAATTTTCAAGGCTCTTACGGGCTTCCTAACAAATATGGAGGTAAATCCTTGAAGTTCTGTGTTTCTCACATTAAATTACATAACATCGCGAGAAATCAAATCAAAATATGCAGTATTTCTATGAGAAATGGATAACGTATAGTTGTAGAAAAGGGGGCGGAGCTTGCGATTGCCGACGATGCTAAAAATAGGAAAAATTCCCATGATTTTAAAGAGCCATTTCTAATAGAAAAAGATAAATATATTAGTTTAATTTATTTCGAATTAATGTAATCTCACAGGAGGAACCCAGAAATGAAAGGATTTTCAGATAGACTTGCTAGGCCCACAATCGTCTTGAAAATTTTGAAAATTTCAAAACTTTTCAGCTCGTTCGTTCTACCGTTGAAAATGAAAGGTACGATATGTCGGCGAGAGCTGGAAGATCAATATGTATCCCCGTGGTATTCCCGCATGTTCGCTCATTCTATCATTATATGGATAAATGATGCAACTGAATGGCATTCAGCGTACTCTTTCGGCGGTCTTTTCGAGAGAGAGCATGTATAATGTGAGGAAAGCGAAGATTGATTTTTTGGAAGCTTACAGTCAGTCTATCCGCACGCCAAAGCTCACTTTGAAGTTTCAGAAAAAACTGTTTTCAATATCGGGGTTTTCATATTGTGCGAGAGGATTAGATAGATATTCTGTGGAAGGCTAGAGATTATCATTTAATGACTAAGCGGATGAACGAGAATGCTTAGGATCGAACAGGATGACTCTATTCAGTTTGCACACTGCCTCGTCTCTCTGACCGGCGAGAGAGCGTGCAAACTGAAGAGAGTCAGACGATTGCTTATTGGATCCCTGATCGACTCTGGGATGTTCCAATTTGAGAGCAGATAACGATTGCAGCGGTTTTATGACAAAAAATGTCTGGCAGTCACTAATAAACGTGAGGCTCAATAGGCCATACTGCAAAACTATGGCCAGTGTTCATTTTTTGAATATGCATGTGAATATCCAGGGAAAATCAGTTGGGGCAATGTTTGCTGAACTTTTCGAACATGAAGAAGTAAGGGGATCTCGGCCATGTGGCAAGTGGGAGAAGGACAGTTTATGCGAGTGTTACATTACTAAAGATGCCACGGTGTCTTCAGTGTATGTCCTCTCTCGAGCGTCTGAGCAGACAATGGTCTGACTCTCTGCAGTTTGTACGCTCTCTCGCCTGTCAAAGCGACGAGAGAGCGTGTAAACTGAAGAGAGTCAGACAAATGTTTTCTCTCTGGCCAATCGATCTGACAAAAGGTTCTCTTATTGGAAAATTTATGAGGAAATTTCGAAGTTTCAGATGCTCTACTTTGACAAACGATCATCAACTATGAACACCTGACACATATCCAAAAAAGCGGCAAAAAATTTCCAATAAGAGAACTCTAGACAAAAGATGGAGAGAGAATAGGATAAGGTGGCTCGAATTATGAACTAACTGAATGAGTACTTCGTAGTTTCACATTTGCCCAACACTATATTGAGAAGATATGAACCTCAATCAGTGTTTGGCACATGCCAGCGATATTTAGGAATTGCCTAAATGATTTGGAATTGTGTTCGTAATCAAAAATGTCAACAATAGTCTGCTGCTTCTGACCCGATTTGGGCCTCACCAGTTAATTTCCCCTCTATGTTCTCAAAAAGACTCTGTTCCCGGCTTTCTGCATCCCGCGCTCAGCATTCAATGAATATCATAGCGGAAGACAGAGCGCGCGGAGGAAATGAAGAGTTTCCTTCCGTCTGTCCATTTTTACACGCTCTGTCACTAGTCATGCAAAGGGAGGTAGTGTGGTGAATGGAGAGACCGAGAGTGACATTCTCAACATATGTCTCTCTCTTTTTATACACTATCTCACCAGCCAGACAAGGGGAGATAGTGTGGTGAATGGAGAGAACATGAGTGACATTCAGAACGCCGGCCTCTACATAATGCATATTCCTTTGTTCGGCAGAGACACGATAGCCCTGCAAAGAGCGAGTGTTGTTTCTACATCCCATTTGTTTTTTCTCTTTATTTCGAAGAAAATTTTTTTGTATAAAACCTCGCCTTGTGGAGGAGTACAGCGTTGTTCCATGGATTTGCTTTAGCTACCATATGTATTAGAGAGTGATTAGTCGCATACCCTCTCTCTTATCTCGCCCACCACCGCCACTGAATGCATTATCCATTTTTTTTCCATTTTTAATGATCTGGGGTTGGGTTCATCGGAACTGATTCTATTCATTTCGCTCATCTCATAACTCGACCGGACCAGAGAATGTAAAGAATAAAAAAATACTCGATTACCGATATACGATCATTATTCACCTCTCTCGCTCCACCCTCACAATAGAATGCTGTCCATTTTGTCCATTTTTTATGAGACAACCCATCCATTATTCCAGAACTGGCCATTGGAGAGGAATTGGGCTGATTCTCGCTCTAGTCTTCCGCAATGATCATCCCACTCCTGTTTGTATTTCTTATAATTGGATGCAACTGTCACGATGACGGATCGGTGAGTGGAATATCGAGTTTTTTTCGCAATTCAGGCTACCGTATCTTCATTTAACTATCTGGGGACTATCTGAGCCGGTCGAGCTTTGCGAGAGTGTTGAAAATGGAGACGGAAAACAGGTTATCGAGCTCTAAATGATTCAATTCAGAGTGGAATCTCCGACCCACTCTGGTTGGTCATCAAATCCTACCTTGCCGCTCTCATTTTGCTGGTCATCGTAATCATCGTTCTCTTCATGATGCAGGGCAGCTTGGTGGTGGGTTTCGAATATGACTAATTGGCAAATGAGTTCCTCCGCACGCTCTATCTGACTTGTGATAATACCGTTTGTAGAGTAAGAATGAGAAGTAAGGTCGTTCCGATAAATAGATATTATCATCTAGAATAGTTAACAAACGCCTATTGTAGAGGCTGTTCGGCTGGGTCTCGCGATGTTGCGGAAAGGCCGCTAGTGTTCGGTGTGTAAATTGATTTGAAATTATCGAAATTCAGAGATCAGTTGAACCTAATCTCCCGTTTATATTACCCATGCGTTTCATTGAATCATTAAGTCTCATTATTTTCAACATCCATCAATACATGAAAGGTTTCTTGCATCATAAATTTTTAGTAAACATTGTCATTCAGGCACCGACTCATTCCGAAGGAAGAGTGCAATTGTGCTGCGGAGGCTGCAAGCACGGGAAGTCGAAGAAGCAGCAGGAATGAGCAGCGAGTAAGTAAATTATTGGTCACCCACAATTTTGTGTAGAAAATTTGCAATTAGTCGTTGTTCTGCATGAGTTCTGTGAAAATGAGCGCACGAATCATTGTGTTTTCTTATGTACTTCAAGTTGTCTTATGTACATTTCAGTCCCGTAAGCCTTCTTCCTCTCTCCGAATGATCGATGACACCGAGGCTTTCTCTCAGGTCACTGAAAATCGTTTCATCGACACATTGTATGCAGAAAAATAGTCGTAAAAATAGTCGTCTTCATCAATAAAAATCTAATCGCTTGTTTCCATACATTTAGAATATTCATTACCGTTAATTTTTAGCGACCGCCACAACGAGTATCTAAGCTTCGGGCCTGCTCCTCTTGCTTCTTCTTTCAGGTACTTTTATGGGTCATTTCTTTGTGGACATACTATGCACGCCTGCTTGGATGAGCTTCCAAGATGGGACCATTGAAAATGTAGAATCGAAATCGGATTCAAGCCGGAAATGTCGTTTTACCATAACTACAGCTAGCATTTCAGTGACCGACAAGCCGAATACATGACCTTTTCCCAAGCTCCTCTTGCTTCTTCATTCAGGTAAGATTTTTGAGGAAACAGATGTTCAGCTTATATACAATAATCATATCTTTAGATTTAGATGCAAAAAGACGCATTTCAGCGATCGCCAACCCGAGTACATGAGCTTCGCTCCAGCCCCGCTCGCGTCTTTCGCTCGAGCAGGTAAACTGTCTTTCCACTTGTATGTATTTGAGAGCACATGGTCATAACTGGAGATACGATATTATATGCAATATCTTGTCAACTGACCTGTCGAGAGAGAGTGTGTGTTCAATGTAGAAAGGAAGGCTTTCTTAGAATTAGATTGCATGCACTTTTTGTAATTTAAACTATAGTATTATTATAATATTTTCAGAATCGCTTGATCCCGACTTCTCCTCAGCTGTAATCGCTTCAATCAAGAACCGTCATTCAGTAGCAACCGAAGTTTAAGTTGTGCTTGTTTATCGATTTGGCACAGTAGATATCAATCATTTACTTATTTTGTCGAGCTGATCTGACAGCATAGTTGAATATAATATTATTATAGTACATTGCGAGTGGGTTTATCTTAATTGTGTTTTCTAATAAATATTGATTATTGTAAGGGAACGAGGACACCTAACATAAATGTTTTTTTCTGAGACATTCTAGTATGATCATAAGGAACAGAGACATTCTAGTATGATCATAAGGAATCCAACTGGAGAAATTCTCATGACAAACAAATCATTAGCAAATGATTGTTTGTGCGTTCATTTTGGAGAAATCAATGTACACGATACTGTAATTATTGATGCTAATAAATATGAAAGTTGGAATGAACAGGTTTAGTATCTTAGCTGCATCTGCAGCCAGCCGGCTTCACTTCTACGCATCCGTCCCTGGAAAAGCTAATAATTGCAAATAGCATTGAATTTTTATTTCGAAACAAACGATGACAAATGTTGATTGATACATGTTGGTGAAAACGCACTGTTCGTTCGTTTTATCGGTACGTGATGGGTCGACAGTGCTTCTCCCCGTATGTTGCTCTGCCTGGGAATTCAATGTGTTGAATTTTTTCAAAAAAATACCTAAAAATGAAGCAAAACTAAACTTTACCTTTAGTTTCGTCACCTCATTCTCCCGCTTCTTTCTTGCGTAGAAGCCCACCCGCATATTGTAGATGACCCAAGCGAAGGTTTTCTGCGACGATTTTTAATCAGTTTACATGGAGAAATACAAAAAAAACTGTATCTTGACTTTGAAATGCTTGTGCATTGTTTGCGATTATTTTCTAGTTGCCATAATCATCTAGATTTTGTTAATGAAAATGTTTAATCTGTATATAACATCCGTTATGGTCGGATAAGAACTATGACGTCATGCCGCCTTTGATATATCAAAGGCGGCATGACGTCATAGTTCCCATCCGACATAGTGCCTTCGTTGTCACAAACCTCCAGTGCGTTTTCCAACTCTACTTCCTTCCCACCGCGGAATGTTTTCATCGACTCGTATAGGTTGTCGCGCAAGCATGCCTGGATGATCACTGTCGGATGAAATACGAATAATTCTTTCTAGAATTTTCACATTTTTTCCAATCCTATCAAGAAAATAATAAATAGTCAATAAATTTTGTTCTGTCCTTGACTACCCATAAGCGCATCGATCAATGACTAATTTCTAAGGGGCTTGCGCGCCGTTCATTCCAGCATAAACGATAGATCACCTAGCAAATCACCTGCAAAACTACGAATAAATGTGCAATTCCCCAGATGATTAGCTAATCATCACCCCGCAATCATTAGGAATATGAACAATTAGTGCAGTTCACTGTATAGCTAAACTGATCAGCTAATCATCGACTAATATGATTGTACATAAATAGACAAAGGGTCGGATGATAAGTTAAGTTATGATAAGTTTTGATAAGTTGGATGATGAGTTATGATAAGTTACCATTGATAACCAATTACGAATCATTTTTTCTGTAGGATTTTCACATGTCCCTACACTAAAAAGAAACCTTCTGTGGAAATATACAGAAGCGTACAATTTTGTTTAGCAATCGTCTGACTCTCTTCAGTTTGCATGCTATCTCGTCTCCTTGACCGGCGAGAGAGCGTGCGTGCAACCTGAAGAGTGTCAGACCAGTGCTCATTTTGCTGGTTTCCATCCGAAAGGTACCTGGTTGTGAATATCTAGTGCAAGAAAAAGGTGTCAAATATACAAAAAAACTACCATTATGATGTCCCAGAACGCCGCATTAAAGCCCGTGCCGCAGAATTCAATGTGACGAGCACCCAGGGACTGAAGTAATATTGTTTTTTTTTGTTTTTAAAAGTCATTTATACGATTACGCTTTAAAAGCCGCTATGTATCATATAAACACACCTAGAATACTTAAGCAAATTTCCTGGATAGTTGTTTGTCTCTCGATACATCGGTAAATAGGAGCAATGATCTGACTCTCTTCAGTTTGCACGCTCTCTCGCAGGTCAGAGAGACGAGATAGCGTGGAAACTGAAGAGTGTCAGATGATTGCTCTTAAATCGATACCTGCGCACTAGACACAGTTGCCTCGTCGTCCAGTTTCTGTGTGATGATCTGAGTGTTATCGGCATTTGGTTCTGATTTGTGGTTTTCGAGCTTTTGAGGAACATACATTGCAATCTATTAGGTTGGTAAGAAAGTTCTGTCGCGTTTCTCGTATTTTAAATTTTGGTTTATCCTGCCCTTCAAAGTTGATCAATCTTCATACGATCTTCAGTAGTCTAATAGTCCTTGGCTACTCTTTCGAGAAAACGTTATCAGATTATTCTCCAATTACTAATTCTGGCATAGTCGATTGCCAAATTGAGCGAAATTGATGACCAATCATATGTGTTATTTGATCATGGTTGAAAGAAGAAATGTGATATGGGCATAACTAACATGCTGTTGTAGAGTGCAACAAATGGGCATGTTTTGTATTGCATAACAATAAGAAAAACCCATTATGCCAACTTGGGATCAGCGCTAATTCTGAAAATTTCACTGAATTGAATTCTGTTAATAAGCATTTCTTGTCCCTGAAGATTTAGCGATTGATCCAGTAAGCTCAGATGTAGTGAGTGATGAAGTACTCGGCGTGATTAGAATTTAACTTAAATTGGACAGTGATGCACCTAACTGTTCGTAAGCTACATTTTTTCAAATGATGAGACCGACAATTGTTCTTTGAAATCAGCCTTTTTTGCAATCTGCAGCTTCCCACTCATATCGAATGCCGGATTTTATGTGATAATATAGATGTACAACTCTAGTGTTATCACCCTTCAAAGCAGTAGAAGCAATTGGCGGCTCTTATTCAAACGGCTGAGTTCAACAAATTACACCATAAAATCGTCATTTTCAGAATTTTTGAAATTTCATTTATTTACTCGCTTTGTATGCGAAATAGAATCGACTTAAACTTGTTGACGCATGCTACTTACATCACTTCACCTTATGTTAAATTGAATTTCCAGACAATTTATTCAGTCAAGAAAAAATGGAAAAATAGTACGCGACAGAACTTTCTTACCAACCTAATACATTGCAGGTCGAAAAATAGGCAGGGAGAACGAATTCCGAGCTCAAACGACTCCTCATTTTGCGTGTTCCCTATTCATTCTTGCCGGCGAGAGCCCACTGGATGAAAAGATTCATTCCTTAAGAGACCTTCCACGAGAGAACGTGGCTTCTGAGAAGGGTTCACGGACGACATTTGTTCAAACCCTCTCAATCGTTCACTAGTGAAGTTAGCATACCGAATTCTGATATTTGGCTCAGTTAAAGCGCTCGTGATGCAATTTCCGAAAAAATCTAGACCCCAAGAAGAAGTTGTACCAATTTCGTGAAGAAATCCTCGATGAGCATGTACAGGTTCGCGAAGCCGGTGCTCTCTCCCGCATCCTGATCGAGTCGAAGGCCGAAGATTTTCTTCAGTTTGTATTAAATAATTAATTCATTCATACGTACATTATGCATTCCGACAAAGGGATATGCAAGCTAAAAAAGTGAAACCAGTTGACGGATGTCCGTCGATCTATCGTTTTTATTGAAATTTTGATATTGTATGTTTCCTATCTCACACGCGCCCTAATCGTTTCAGTGGCACTAGGTCGGATGAGAACTATGACGTCATGCCACATTTGATATATCAAAGGCGGCAAGACGTCATAGTTCTCATCCGGCGCAGTACCGTTTCAGTTGTCCACTACATTTCAGAACACAGAACGTATGTTCCTCTTCTACAGGGAATCTAAGGTATACACTTTATGTCCGAATGCGCTCGATCGACAGTTTTTTCAGACACGAATGGCCAACCCTAATCTGTAGTACTCGCCTTTATGGACATGCTTCGGTTGGCCGACCCGACCCAGGCTTTCTGAAACAGCAGAGGCTCGTGTTCGAGAATGCTGAAATTTGCTCGATCACTTATATTTAGGAATTTATATGTTATGACATACTTGGTCCACTCCTTGAGCACGCGTTTCTTCGATTTGGAATCGATGGGCTTCGCTTCGCCCAGCGCAAACGGAGAAGTCCTCGACAGCTTCTTCGACATATATTTAGGAAGACACTAAAGTGATCTAGCTTTAACTGAGAATTTTCAATGCATTATGCAAGAAGGAGGGATATTATATATGTGCAGTAATTAAATATATCATTTGGCAAGAAAATGTGAGAAGCTGGGAACGAAAATAAAGCACGAATGATTAATGAGCAATTAGCCAAGACAAGAAAGATTTCCCCCCGGGGGCGATCAAAATCATTATGATGTTCGGTATTCTGATTTATGAACGGTAAGTCCCTATTCTCATCTCCGAATCGATCATTGATATATCATATGAGAGGAATCGCGAGAGAATCGACCATTTGAGGGGGGTGGGCGGCGGTAGGAAAAAAATGTGTCCTATCTCGCAACAAATTCATTTATAAGTATTTCAAATGATGCTCTTTCAAACTGCGTCGTCATCTTCGAGATTCAGAAGGCCAAACTTGGTACTATCCCTTTTCGACAGTCAAATCGGGACCACTTAAATTATCATAACTTCGTTTAAAATAAAGATAGAAGGTCGTTCTTTGCTTAGAATGAAAGCTGAGAACATTCTCTACAACCTTATCTAGTCACAATCATTCATGGTCTTCATCATGGTGCAGGGCGGTCTTGCAGACCAAAAATGACGTATCTTTGGAAATCGGAAAAACGTTTTGGGTTATCATGTTTAAGTTTAAGTTCATACATGGAACTAACTTCTCGCCAAAAAATTGAGGCAATCTGGGTATAGACAAAAAAAAGGTCTCACTTTTGTGCGGCGACCCCAAAATGAGTTCTGGAAAACAATACTTCCGTATCTTCAATTGGCCTGATTTGTGCTCAAAATCGTTCAAAAACTCCCAAAACAACATTCTAAGTATCTAACCCCCATGTTATAGCTCTTCCATTGGCCATAAATGGCCACCTGACCAAAAATTTGAAATTCCGTATTTTGACCAATTTCAACATGCGGGATGGGCCCAAATGCACTAAATGGGTTTCAAATAATGTAAATACATCCCTCGAGACAGCTCAAAGAAAAAGGGCTACTGAAAAGAGGAAATTTCACATGAAGGATCCAAGGAAACACGCACAACTGTGCAATTGGTAAATATAGGCGGATAGAAATGTAGAGCACGATGAGCTAAACATTTCATCTGTTGAAAGTGAGTCTCTATGTTTTCGTTGAAGCGCGCTACAGATCCTGGAAGTTGGCCAGATATAGGCTAGAGTCCCCCGAGAGCGCGTGCTCTAACCGTCTGGCGCTCTCGCCGCCTGACCTCCCTCTCCCTCCCCTCTATTTAGCGCTCCCTTGGGCTAGTTTCCCGTCGTTTCTGGCCAACTTCCAGGATCTGTAGCGCGCTTCAACGAAAAGATAGAGACTCACTTTCAACAGATGAAATGTTTGTCTCATCGTGCTCTTCATTTCTATCCATAAGCCGAGTCTCTACGTCTATATTTACCATTTGCACAGTTGTGCGTGTTTCCTTGGATCCTTCATGTGAAATTTCCTCTTTTCAGTAGCCCTTTTTCTTTGAGCTGTCTCGAGGGATGTATTTACATTATTTGAAACCCATTTAGTGCATTTGGGCCCATCCCGCATGTTGAAATTGGTCAAAATACGGAATTTCAAATTTTCGGTCAGATGGCCATTTATGGCCAAAGAGCTATAACATGGGGGTTAGATACTTAGAATGTTGTTTTGGGAGTTTTTGAACGATTTTGAGCCCAAATCAGGCCAATTGAAGATACGGAAGTACTCTTTTCCAGAACTCATTTTGGGGTCGCCGCACAAAAGTGAGACCTTTTTTTTGTCTATACCCAGATTGCCTCAATTTTTGGCGAGAAGTTAGTTCTATGTATGAACTTAAACTTAAACATGATAACCCAAAAGGTTTTTCCGATTTCCAAAGATACGTCATTTTTGGTCTGCAAGACCGCCCTGCACCATGATGAAGACCATGAATGATTGTGACTAGATATGGTTGTAGAGAATGTTCTCAGCTTTCATTCTAAGCAAAGAACGACCTTCTATCTTTATTTTAAACGAAGTTATGATAATTTAAGTGGTCCCGATTTGACTGTCGAAAAGTGATAGTACCAAGTTTGGCCTTCTGAATCTCGAAGATGACGACCGATATCAAAATTCTGACGACGCAGTTTGAAAGAGCATCATTTGAAATACTTATAAGTGAATTTTTTGCCAGATAGGACACATTTTTTCTTACCGCCGCGCCGTGGTCGATTCTCTCGCGATTCCTCTCATATATGCATATTCCGAACACATTTTTTCAAGGGCATTGGATGACAACTAAACATAGTACCCTTCTGCAGCATTTTTCGAGAAGTCATGTTGATATTCTCGGGGTATATTGTACTTCAGAAGGGAACTATTTTTGATTATCATTCGGATATGAAAATCTGAGAGAGAAAATCAATCAAGAGTGATTAGTGAGCAATTAACCGATTCAAGACAGATTTCCCTCGGGGGCTGTCATAATTAGTATGATGTTCCGTATTCTCATTTCTGGGCGATTCATGGTGCGGACGTGACGAACGAGGATATTCAAAATTTATCAAATAATGTTTTCAGATAGTATATCATTCATGTCGATATCTATGTTCAGAATACAGACTGTAGCTGCACTAGTCGGACGGTAGCCATTCGGATGATAACCAAAATAGTACCCTCGGTAGCATTTTCAGATTCTTGGCTGTCTGTAAACATATTGTGGTACTACGGAACAGTACCAGGAAGCTCAGTGGTACTGTTCCGTAGTACCACAATATGTTTACAGACAGCCAAGAATCTGAAAATGCTACCGAGGGTACTATTTTGGTTATCATCCGAATTCTCCATTCTCCATTCTCCATTCTCCATTCTCCATTTTCCATTCTCCATTCTCCATTCTAGCGCTCGTGATGGGCGGTCGTCCCTGACCCCGCTCTTTTCCGACCTAGTTTGGGGAATCCTCTCCCGTCAGCTTGGGCAACCCGGAGAGTATCGCCTACTTGGTACACTTCAAGAGGAGGAGCACGGACGGATTCCCATCGTCTCGAGTGATCTACCGTCAAGAAAGCCCCGCTGTCTGCGTTGTGAGTTCCTAACCGACGCAAGTCAGGTGTTCGGCGGCAGGATGATCTACTTCGATGCTCAACGGAGATCCGTCACGATCGTCCCTACAGTTGACCAGAGAAGCCAAAGAAGATCCCATCCCTTGACCTAACGACGCTCTGAGACCGAAGATCCCCATTCCCTCCACACTGAAGTCACCCTCCTGCAGGACCATTGTGCCTGAAGTCAGGATAAATATGAATATGAATAGGAACAGTACTAACTATGTTCCGACTTTGTGCCAGTGCAGGTCCAAATCCGTGGAATACCTGTAGATGGTACCTCGTGAATTCACCATAACACGAGAATGCAAATGTTAAAACGACCACGTCAAACGATTTTACAATAGTCAAATTACGACTACGCTAGGTGATTGTGTTCGATGAGGGACATAAAATAGGATCATAAACTATATTAGTAGGCTAGCACTTCAAACATACGATATATTAGGGTGTCCCATAAGTTCTTACACTTTTTTCGGAAGAACGTACAATCGGCCGTATTCATTGTGCTCCCAAATCTTAATATTATTTAGTAGAGCAACCATTGCACAATTCCACTATCCAATAAATTAACATCAGCTGCTCTCCTCTCTGTTAAGCTAATTTTTATGTAACGGGTACTTTTTTGACCCATCGAAATTAATTTTTCCTACGAAGGAGCGCAAAGGGTTGGTGCCACTAACTAACAATTTTGAATTTTCACGATCCTACAATCCTTTCCGTGTTTATATTTTATAAGTAATTTATATTTTATAAGTTTTAGCGTTCAATAGATACAACACTCATACGGGAAAGCTACGTTCTTTCTCTGTGCGATCAAATCGAACCCTAATTTGGATATGCGCTAATTGGAGATATTTAGTGGTACTCCATACTATGTTGTGCAAATAACATTTGAAGAGCTTAGAGGGAAATTTAATATCAAGTATTTGTTTGATCATAAAATGTCATCGGTACGGTGGAAAAAATGGTTCAGTTTTTTTAAAGATTTTTTTTGTTTTTTATTGTTGCATCAACATCTGTAGGCAGATTCCTTCCCCAGTTAGCATTAATATTAAGCTATTCATACACTACAAAACGTAGAAGAAAGAAATAATATTCCATTAAAAATAAGCCGTAAAGAAAGAAAAACATGTTGAGGAAAAAGTTTCGATTTGGCACTACAGTACCCTTTACATAAACGTTTCTTAAAAACATGTGGGAGCAGCTGCTACAAATTCCATGGATTGCATGATTGTGTAATGGTTGCTCTATCCATTAGTATTAACATTTGGGATGCACAATTAATACGGCCGATTTAACGTTCCTCTGAACAAAAAAAGTGTAAGAACTTATGGGACACCCTAATAATAGTATTTAAAATTCAGAAATTGGATCTTTACAATTCAGTTGTATTGGCAAATGTAAATGAGAATGTACAGTTGGTCAATGAACTTGGCAAAATTTGGATGAATGGCTTTCCTGATATCGATGATTGTCAGAACAAATATTACATTTGCGTAAACTCAATTTGATGGTTAAGATACACACAATAACTTGTGCTTGCTGAAACTGTTGGATAGTATCCAATGGATACGAAAAGATAAACATGAGTAATAGGGTGGGTATACTATACCGTATACGATTAGCATGAAGGGTGTGTGGGTGGTAGTGGGGTGGTGGGTGGTAATGGGGCGGTGGGTGGTAGGATAGGTAATTTGATAAGGTGACTTGGGCGCTGCAGCATGTTCTGCATCAGCTGCATCTGCATCGTGTCGGTGCTTCTTCAGCACATTTCTTCCTGGAAACAATTGGGAATAGTAGGATATGTGTGTCCGCATCTCCCACTAGGAAGTTTCACAGTATCCTGACGGCTTGCGTAGCAATTTCCATCCAAACTTTCGCAAACGACATTGATATCTACCATGTTTACGTTCAATAACGAGCTTACCGTGATTAGAGTAATCTATTTTTTTAAATCAATGAATGTGCATCTCACTTTTCAATGATCTTCTTCGGTTGAGGTTTTCTCTCGAGTACAGTTTTCTCCTTTACTTCTTCTGCGACAGCCTCCAACTGAAATTGCGATTATAAAATGAAAATATTGAATATTTTTTGAGACTGAGAAATGTCGAATTCTGTAGTTAATTAACGATAAAGAAAACAGGCAGCGTCTTCGGGATTCCGCGGAGAAATTGGGTAAAATACCTTGATTCTCGCCTCGCTTTCCTTCTTCTTCCTGTCGTGGAAACCCGATCGCATATTGTAAAGTACCCAGGCGAATGTCTTCTGAAATGCGATCATAATCGAAGACATTAAGAATAAAATTTTGGGTGATTTCGACCAGTTCTCAGAATACAATTGTGTGTAAAAATAAGCGAAAATAATATTACATCGATGAATTTCTCAAACCTCGAAGGCATGTGTCAATTCATGATCGTCCCCGTCTCCGTAAGTTTCCATCGACTCGTGTAATTCGTCCCGCAAACAAGCCTAAGAATGTAAATTTTTCTGTAAACGGTGAAGCTGTAGACTTATGCAGACTACTAGTTCTATGATTATATGCCGACAAATAATTTATTTATTGGGAAACTTTTTCCCTGAAATTTGAGTTTCTGAAATTACCATGAAAATATCCCAGAAGGATGCGTTGAAACCCTTTCCAACGAAGTCGATATGTCGAGCACCGAGAGCCTGTGAAAATATTTTATATTGAGGTTCGTCAAATTAAAAATCATTGTCGATATTTGATCCCCTTTATCCCCCCTACCTCTACCTTTGCTACCAAGCAACAACCAACCGATTCGATCTAATCGACGGACATACGTTTCTTGCACACCCTCATGTTATTCTTGAAACCTATCCACCACGGAATAAATGAATGCATGAATGAATTATGTTCATTACTATGGTCGCGTGACTACTGAGATATCCACATAGCTGCGTGCCTTTCCACGCATTAAACTTAACCATTTTGATCATAATTGTGCTACTACATAATGTTGCATTCTCTCACATACCTATTTGCGATTAAAAATGAAATAAATGGGTATGATCCCTAACCTGAGCGCTGGCCACCGTGGCCTCCTCATCCAATTGCTGTGTGACGATCTGAAATATGTATATTGTGTTTTCAATGAATTTAAGCAAAATATTGAACACATTGTACGTCTTGTAATCGTCTGGAAGGAAAATCTCACCAATTTCGTAAAGAAATCCTCGATGATTGAGTAGAGACTCGAATAGGACAGGTTCTCACCGGCATCCTGGTCGAGAGGAATTCCGAAAATTTGCTGAAATTTGTGTATTTTTAATGCCGATGATTTTGCAAAATTTGCCTGATTTTGACGACCATAACCCTATAAAATATGTTTCATAATACATGACGGGGCATATGTAATATATTTGATCCCGAAAAATGAACACATTTTGGTAGTCCGTAGACTATTTTTTGGACAAAAGTTTCTCTGAGAAGCATTTTCGAACTAAAGTTCATCCACCTTCCGGGGGAAGGTGGCGTATCCTGGCTTTGCAAGCAAAGTCAACAGCTAAGTGAATTTTGGCAAATTCTCAAATCAATAAAAGGAGTGAGATCTTACTATTCAAAACAATCAGATCAATAAAAGTCCCGCGATCAAAAGCCAAAATTCGCTCTATATTTCCATGCTTAAATATTTTAAAATTCGTACCTTAATTGTTCAGATTTCCGAAATCAGAAAATATAGAGCGAATTTTGGCTTTTGATCCCGGGACTTTTATTGATCTGATTGTTTTGAATAGTAAGATCTCACTCCTTTTATTGATTTGAGAATTTGCCAAAATTCACTTAGCTGTTGACTTTGCTTGCAAAGCCAGGATACGCCACCTTCCTACGGAAGGTGGATCTCGGGACTTTTATTGAGGCGGAGCGATTGATTTTTTAAATCTCCCACGCCATATACAACTAGACCGAGCAGTCTTCAAGACATAGCCGTTGGCCGTGTTACTGGTACTTGATAGGTGAGTGAGTCAATCAATCAATTTATCTTATCAGGCGGAAACGCTCAGAAGACGATAGGTCGGTAGTCTTCATAAGTTGCACTCCACCAATGGCTGCCAATAGCTCGGGATAGGTCGTCTCTCCATCGCGCGCGAGGCTTTCCGGGGGGACGAGTCCTATTGAATGGAGTCCAGACAGTTGTCGCACGGCTCCACTGTTCCACTCCCATTCTTCTGATCTTGAGGGCCCAGCACGCTTTCCGTTTCAATCCTTCCTCATTCCAGTCTCTCAGCTTGGTAATCCCTCTCACGCGGTCATTCCTCCATCTGTCCCTCAGCGTGACTCCAAGCATCTTTCTTTCCATCTTCCTCTGGGTGACTCTCAGCCTCTCCTTCTCGCTAGATCTCAGAGCCCATACTTCACACCCATAGAGAACTGTAGCCGTGATGCAGCTCTCGAAGACTCTCCTCCTGATCTTGATGGACAGCATTCGAGAAGATAGGAGGTGCGAGAGCTTACTCCAGGCCAGCCACCCTAATCGAATCCGGTGTTCTATTTCGTCGGAATGATCCAAGGGAAGAGCTATTCTTCCTCCGAGATAGGTGGCGCTATCGACGAATTCGAATCGCAGATTGCCGATGATTATTGGATTGCGGGTAGAGGTGCAGGAGGTGAGGAGGTTGGTCTTGCTTGCATTCACTTCGAGACCAACTCGGCTGCACGCGTCCATCAGCTTCTTCAGCATTCGTTCCAGCTCGGGTCGAGATTTGGCAACGAGAGCCACGTCATCGGCATACTCCAAGTGGCAAAGGTTCCTTCCGTCGATTCTAATTCCATCTGACTCCCAGTCAATGTTGTCCATGGCTGATCGTAGCACTGCGTTGAAGAGACGAGGGGAGAGGGTATCCCCTTTTGCGGACTCCTCGACGCACAGTCACAGGAACGAGCTCCTCATTAACTCGAATGAGTGTAGAGGAGGACTCGTAGAGACGGCGCAACACGTGGACGAGGGAGGGATGGGCTCCGAACGAGAAGAGGGCTTGCCAGCAGGCATCCACTCCACACAGTCGAACGCCTTCTTGAAGTCGACGAACGCCAAGTAGATTGGGATACCGTACTCGGAGGTTCTTTCAGCGACCTGCTTGATGGCATGCAGGTTGTCGAGAGTACTGTAGCCGCGCCGGAAGCCGGATTGGGTCGAGGAATCTGTTTCTTCAAGCACAGTTTCGAGTCTCTGAAGAATGACTTTGGTCATTGTCTTCAGGGAAACGGTGAGGAGGGAGATGGGACGGAAGTTCCCAATGTTGGTAGGGTCTCCTTTCTTGTGCAGAAGAGTGACAATTGCTTCGGTCAGGTCGCTTGGAACAGCCTCTCCATCTAACAGATAGTTGAGTAGATCAGCGATAACGGGAGCAAGGTGGTTTCGAGAGTGGTATAGCATATCAGGGAGAATGCCATCCGAACCGGGTGAGTGACCACACTTGAGTTGGGACATCGCTTTGCTGACCTCATCGGGTAGGAAGGGAGGAAGGGGATCCAGAGGCTGAGGAGGGACTGGGAGTGGACACGGAACTGCAGGGGTGTAGAGACCGTCAAAGAAGCTCTGGACCACTGTCTTGGTAGCTGCTTGAGAGAGAGCACCAGTTACAGGGTCGGGAACTAGAAGGCGCTTCTTTGAGGTTTGCAGACTCAGCATGCTCTTCACGATGCTCCTTCCCATGGTTGCTGCTTACCGTGCTTGCGCCTCCTTTCGCTTCCTGATGTCATCGACGAAACTCGTCCGGGCAGCTTTGCAGGCAGCTGAGTAGGCGACAGCTTGTTGGGAGTTGGATTGCAATTCATGGCGCATCGCTAGGAGCTTCCGCGTTCCACTCGAGATCCAAGAAGGGGATTGGCGCTTCCTCCAGCAGTTCGTTGCCGCGGTCTCCGTGAAAGCCTTTACCGTAGTATAGGCGTCGGCGGCAGAACTGGGGCGGGCAAGGGGCAGTGACGCGAGAAGGTTTGCGTTGACAGTAAAAGCGGTTCGATCGAAATCTAGCCGCTCCCTGCATCTTTTCTGCCTCGCCTTGCCAGGGAGGGAGAGGCACATCCGAACAAGGCAATGGTCGGAGTCAAACTCAAACCGACCAACGACTCCACAGTTGACTACTCTCGCTGTGGCGGGCGCTGCAACGTAGTCAATTTGGTGGAATGCGGAGCCGTTTGGGGATCGCCAGGTCCAGATTCGACCGTGCCGTCTCTTGGGGAACGTGTTCAGGATGCGCAGTCTGTTCCTCACGCAGAGCTCAGTGAAGCAGCGTCCGCGTGAGTTCGGTGTGGGAGAGGCAAAGTTACCGACAAATCTTTCATTGCCAGGTTCCCTCGCCACTCGACAGTTGAAGTCATCAAAGTCTTCATACGCGTCGTCATCGTAGGAAGACGTAGGGGCGTAAGCGCAGACCAGGAAGAGCCGTAGGTCGGGAAGGAGCAGAGTGGCCAAACGAGGGGAGAGGCCATTGAATACAGCTCCGCGCGCGAGTTACAGTCGAAGCAAAAATGCCACGCCATGGGAAGCAGTGGGCCCGCCCGAGTGGTAGACTACAGTGCCTGAGGATGTAAGATTGAACGAGGCACAACCCACAATCATGGCTTTCTGCACTGCAACCACGTCCCACTTGATCTTGTCGAGGGCGAGTTCCATCTCCGACTGCTTTTCCCTTGGGCCGAGCGTCCTGGCGTTGATGGTGCCGATGTAGAAGTGGCGACCCATCGTGGCGGCGTACAACTCCCGCGTGCCAACGCGTCTGGAAGAGGGAATCCGGGCGGGCGGAACCGGAGACGGAGAGACGAAATCGCACTCAACCGCTCGCCACACACTTGAGAACCCAGAAATCTCAAGTGTGTGGTGAGTGAGTGAGGGAGCGTAAATCGACTGCCTTAAGAACGAAAGTATCCGTCTCTGATTGAAAGTCGCCGACCAACATCGTATTACCCATATAAAGTAGCTCAAGTCGGAAGCTTTCAACTACCTCCTCCTCATCCAGAGGGTACAACAATGAAAGTGCCTGTTCGACCCCAACCAATGATTCCACCAGGGGTAGTTTCACCCGCTGATTCCGAAAATGATACTAGTTTTACATTAACTTCAACTTTGTATTTCATAGTAAGCAGAGTGTTGACAACTTGAGACGACTCGACGCGTTTACGGCCTTTGACCTCACAGCGTTCTGACCCCCATTGTTCTCTCCAGATAAGGGTAGACAAAGGGATTAATATTTTGAATTTTCCCGCGAAAACCCAAACTGCAAATAGGCTGTTCAATATTTGAGAATCCTCCGAAACATAAAACAATGACCCCAAATTGATCATTCTGAGCACTTTTGCTTCTCATAGTTGGAGTGAAACACAAATCAGTCTGGTCAGTTCCGTTCACCGAGAGGGCAATTCACGGAGGTAGATTTTATGTTTCAGAAGGATTTCAAGTATACTGATTGCAGTTCGACTCAGTACCCTTTTCTGTCGAGTCAGAATGCTGTGACCTGGCCGAGAGAGGGAGGCGAGGGGGAGGGAGAGAGGAGGGGAAGGCAGAGGGATAAATTCGCGCGGGAAAATGTTTGAAAGGCGTCAGCACCTACAGATTGAAACCAATCTTTTTGAAATTAAACTCATTGGATTCGCCGTGTCAATTTTAGTCTACTGTAGGCCGGTAGGAACTTGGATTTTCCATTGAGAGCTTGGATAGCCGAAAATGTGGCCGCACCGCCAAAGGGGTCAAAATTTCGAACTTTGAAGGCACTTTTCGTACCTTTGCAGTGGGAATTTCACATTTCTGAAAAGTCTCTAGGCGGGCAACCGTGTACGCTCTATCGAATGAGCTACAGCAAGTCTCTCTACGACTGCAGCGGGCTAAAGTCAAAAAACCGGGACGCCACGAAACCGACAAAAACTGGAGTCAGCCTGAGGCACTTCCGGTTATGATAGAGACTTGAAATTTCGGATTTAGCATCCCCTCGGTTCCCGATTAAGATCCCCAAAAGCTGGATACTTGGATTTAAGTTTGAAGGGATGTCGATACCCTACCCTCTCAGGAACCTTTCCGACTGTGGGAATCTCTCGTTTCCCGGCCAAAATTGCCCCGGCGCTTCGCGCCGGGGCTAATCTGAGAAACTTTTGTTCGGAACGTTCTCTCCGGCATCTTGATCGAATGGAATGCCGAAGATTTGCTGATATGAAATTTTGATGTATTCGTAAGATGTGCATCTGATTTTGTGTTGTTGGATATTTAGAGACTAGGGCGAAGCGTCTTTATCGCATTGCGGTACTTGTGGGACTGGTCTAGTTTCCTCTCCTCCAACGAACGAAACGGTTCGAATGTATTACAAATCGTTAGGTGAAATGGCATTATCGAGTTCTTTAAAAGCACCGCAAAGTATATAATGAGAAAGGAAGATATAGCTCACCTTTACAGACATGCTTTGGTTAGCCGATCCAACCCAGGCCTTCTGGAACAGTTGCGGGTCGTGGGCGAGGACACTGAAACTGAACTCTTACCAAATTTGTAAAGCAATAAAAACTCAGCTATCCGGTGAAAATTATGGAACAATAAAAGGCCTTTCAACATTGTTCGTTCCATTGTTAGTTCATTGTAAGAGACTATTCCATGACGTTCTATAGAACCCACTTTTTCCACTCATTGAGCACACGTTTCCTCGTCTTCCCATCAATCGGTTCCGCTTCTCCCAGCGCGAGAGGCGAGCAATACTTGGACATCTTCTTCTCCATTCCGAAAGAGGTTCTACAACAGTATCTGTTCCAGAAGGGTACGTCATACATACAATATAAGACAAATGGGAAGAGTTGGATCTGACAGTTTGCAGAAGTAGAGGAAAGCTAGCAAAGGTGTGATTATTGCGATTGCAAAAGCTAGCGCGAAAACCACGTGAGCGAAAACCTACGCTTGATCGCAAGCACGAATTAGCGCCAGCAACAACAACCTCGCAAGGCCTAAGTGAACATTAGATGCAGCAACAACAATCGAGTAAAGTATCACGAGTAACATGTGGGAAATCTTCAGTATACACAATTGTTCCTGGAAACCCAAAACAGTATGGTATAGAGTTCGAGAAACGATACCACACTCTCTTCATTCTACGCACGCTCTAGACCGGTCCATCGGCGAGAGAGTGGATAGAATGAAGATAGCGTGGTATCGTTTCTCGAACTCTGGTATGGTATTTGCAATATGATATGTCCTTATCGATGTTCGTCACTAACAATTTGTGCGAATGAGAGTGACAACAGGATAGCAAAGGCAGGATTGTTTCAACGAAAAAAAACAATGTGAATTGCACGTGAGGAACTTACAAACTACTCGCAAGTGCAAATTAGCACCAGAAAGAAGTACGTGACAGATTTCGAGTAAAGATAAACATCAGGAAAAATTTCATAATTATCTCCGCAAACCCCGGACGATAAGAATAATTGGCGCAAAACGCGGCGAGCTCGCATTGCTAGTAGTGGTTATTTTTTAGAACACCCTTACTGAAATTCGAAACACTATGCGAAATACGAAATGTGCATAAACTCAAGCCCGGAAGTCCTCGAATCACACGGTACATTATTGCAAGAGACTAATATATGATGCTGAAATATCCCATCCAATTAAACCCCCGGCAATGTGCAACTATATCTCTATACCTAGGGCCAGAGAGAATGGAACGTCTAAGTGCAAGTAATTTGATCCCCCCAAACAATGGAAAATGTACACCAATGCCTAGAGAAATGCCTAAAATTCGAGATACGTGCGCAATGTCTTTAGAGTTCCTATTCTCCATCTATTCATGAAACAGAAAACAGAAACAAATGTTGTTAGTTCAAATCCGCTATAGTACCTCACAAATTTGGACTCATCTTCGGGCGAACAATGTGGAATTGAACACAAATGTCCGGAGAAATGCCTTGAATTCGGCGGAGCAATCGTCTGACTCTCTTCAGTTTGCACGCTCTCTCGCCAGTCAGAGAGACGAGAGAGTGCAAACTGAAGAGAGTCAGACGATTGGTCATTTGGCGATACGTGCACGCCATTTCCCTCATTTCCTCCACTTTTTTTCGCATTTTCAGAATCGTCAATTCTGAGAAGCGCCATGACTCTAATTGGTCCTCATTCCTAGTGCCAGCTTGGAGATATAGAAAGATGTATATGGGGAGAAAGAGGGAGGATATGGCGGAGGCCCCATCCATAACCCAGTCACATTATGCGCTGCATATGAAAATAGCAACAATTGGGCACATATTCGCCTAAAATTGAAGAAATTTCTGAAAACTCAAGCGCAACTTAAATTCATGTGATAGTTTTGTATTGCTCGTGGCACCAAATTTACCGACATTTCGTAAAAATATAAGTCCCGGTTCATAACAATTTGAGGTCTTGAAAAAAAAACCTTAGCAATGTAAGCCCCCAGTAACAATGCACTCAAAACTCGTAACAATGTAAGTTTCGTAAGATACAATTCGTAAAAATTCGCTACAAATATTTATACGAAGGGCAGAGATGCACGAATTGCTAACATGAACGAGCCATATATTTGCTCAAATTTAACAAATTATAAACACGATTTGGGAAGACTGATGTCGCGCAGTTCCAAACAGCCTTTATGAACTCGATCTCGACTATTTCTCACGTCCGATACAAAGACGAGGAAACAAGGGAAAATGAATGAGAATGTTTACGGGAATGCGAGACTCGCACCGAACAGAACTTTCGAGTAACTCTTTCGAGCAACTCACGGATAGGTGGATACATAATTTTTGTGAGGTGAAACACATTTCGAAAACGTATTATTCAATGTTAAGAAACGCATCCGAAAGGTCCCAAATTGGCGAAAGATTCAAGAAAACAATCGAATGAAAAGTGTAAATAAAAAAGAGAACGAAGAGAAGCTGTCTATTTCGAGGTACTCTTCCAGGGGGAAGAGGGCGCGTTTCACTCTATTGCTCGTGTCTCGATTAGCCCTTGCAAGTAATCGAATATGTGCGATGAATAACCTTATTAATATTACATACGTGCGCCTTTCAGAGCGGTGCGCTACAAGTTAGCAACCGGAAGTTGTAAATGTAAGCAAACCAGACTAAATGAAAGTGAACAGAAAACTATTTCGAGCTGTTCTTGCAACGTACAATAAATCGCGTTTCACTCTGGTGCTCGCGTCTTACTTAGCTCTTGCGAGTAATCGGATATTCGCGATGAATAAGCTGATTAATAATGCATACGTGCGCCTTTCAGAGCGGTGCGCTGCAAATGCTATCAATGCATCACACTGAAGTAGGAAGAGCGATATTCTGACTCTCTCCAAATCGCACGCTCTCTCGTTGATCAGAGTGAACGAGAGAGTGTATGATATGGAGAGAGCGAGAACATTGCTCAGTAGGAAGGATAAATGAAGGACTAGGAAATGTAGGAAAATTCCATGTGAACGTGAACGAGTGATTATTGTAGAGCCTCCCACGATGGGCACATTTCATTCAAAGCAGAGGGTAAGAAGTATAGTTCAAGAAAGGAAACGACGCCCCCAAACACTCTTTCAGCTGGTCGAGTGGTGAGAGAGTGAAGGGACTCGAACTACAAGAAAAGCTATCCGAAAGTCTGCATGGGTTTCTCATTCTCCGAGCGATAATGGCGCAGTTCAAAAACACCTCGTCCCGTCACATTAAGCTCGAAAGATGACGAATTCAATGTGAAACAGAACAGGGATCGACATAAAAAGGTAAAGTCGCACCGTATATCTAGGAATTTTCATCCTGCGGTGAGCCGCTGCTAGGCCAGCAACTATGTTCTAGGCGTTTCAGTCCGTAGCGCCACCTATTCTTCGGACCTATTTACCGGCGTGATCTTGTCACGACTTCCAATTCCCCGTCCCCAATGGGTAGGCGCCTTGGTTGGGCGGAGTCGGTGTCACGGCCGGGAATCGAACCCGGGAGGAATGGAATGGTTGGGCGCGCCATAGACCACTACACCACTTCGACGATCGACATGGTTCGGAAAAATAGAGACTTAGGCTACGACAAATAAAAAAAATGCCTATTGTTAATTAATCTTTTAATTTTGAGAGGTCAATATAGGCGGCAATATGTAGAAAATAGTGCGTGAGTTCAGGCACATCTAATCTAAAACTAAATTATGATTATGTTTCTGATGACAGGAAAAACAGTGAACTACAGTCACCAGACTATTGACAGAAAACATACTAAATCAGTGAGAAAATCGATTTAATAGTTCTCGGAAACAAGCATTGAAATTGACTGTAATGCGTTGTTTTCTGACCAAGGAGGTACTAGGGTGGCAAAAAACAGTCGGTAATAAGGAAATGATTCAAACAAGCGGGAATGTTTAGGAGATCGTGGAGTAATTTGTGAAATTGAAATACCAATGAGGAACTAAACATAGCAAATTCTTTAATTCGCTAAAATGTCTGCTGGACAGGTTTGCAAATAAAACATTACGAGGCATTTCAATCGGGAATTTTTCGAAGATCAAAAAGTAATTCGAGCTGGAGATCAAAATCGCAATGAGGAGGAAACATTCTAGTCTCAAAATTGCAAAATCTTGATCGAATAGCGAAAGATTTGCTAATAAAGCAGCAGTAAGATAGGTGTAATGTATTTGTTTGCATTAAACACCTTTCGGCAAAGGAACATTTCAACTACATTCGTCGTCATTGCTGCAATGGGTCACTGAACCTCGAGTATAGTTCGATAAAGGGCCGAGCGATTAGAGAGTACATATAATGAAGAGAGTGTGGCAACGTTTCTCAGACTCTGCATGCAATGTGTCACTGAACATAAAATCTATTGGACCGAGTGGGAACATGCACCGGGGTATTTGCGAGACTCTGAGAGTGTGGCGAAAGTGGTTCACACATCAAGGAAGCGGAATTCAGGGAAACAAACGATATGCGATTTTGGAAACTTTTGATTGTTAGTGACAGATAAAAATATGAATGACATCATCCCGATAAAAATATGAATGCCATCAATTAGCACGGGCTCATTAGTTCGCAGTAACCCCTATGAGACAACGCCAATTATCATTAACATGAGAAGAAGCTGGCTACGTGAAGTTCACGAAATATAATATGTAATGGAAATGCAATGTATTACTATTCGTGTGAACGTATTGGATTAGCCGAAATGACTCTATTGTAGACTCCAAATTTTTCACACGGCCTTACGTAATCTATAATTCAAGCGGTAGCACATACGCTAGTTACTACGAACAACTTATGCCCACTGGACCAGTGCATAATGTGTACCGGAACTTCACCTTGCGTTGAGGAAATAGATCCGACCTCATACCGAGTGGGCGAGGTTAGTTACCAAAGTATTTCCAAATCATAAATAAATTCGGAGAAATGGAATATGGGGGGGCGGACAAAACGTAAACGGATTACCTTTCTCTGGAGATTTGATCTAGCAACCAGGGAGTTGTTGCATTGTTATCAGTATGCCCTCTACTACATCACCCCGATTAGATCCTCTAACTAGGCGATCATGATTTTCACTCACCTCCAACGTTCATGGTCGAAAATTGGGAATTTTAGTGGAAAATCACGGTTAGATAAACATTAAATGCCGTAACTAATTGATACCCATGTTACTGGATTACATTAGGTCCTGGGTCACTCGAATATAAATTGGCTATGGCATTAGATGTTTATCTAACCGTGATTTTCCACTAAAATTCCCAATTTTCGACCATGAACCCCTATACGTTGGGTGAGTGAAAATCATGATCGCCTAGTTAGAGGATCTAATCAGGGTGATGTAGTAGAGGGCATACTGATAACAATGCAACAACTCCCAGGTTGCTAGATCAAATCTCCGGAGAAAGGCAATCCGTTTACGTTTTGACCGTTTACGTTTTGTCCGCCCCCGGCATATGTAAGCTAAATAGCAGGCGAATTTTTCTGTTCGGGAAAATTTAATTATCGTAAAAGGATGTTGCAATCAGGATATTTTTTAGATCGATTTGTGTGTAACTTCTGGGTTGAAAATTGTTCGTAATAGGTATGTTTCTGTGAACCATGTACTAAACGAATCGATTCTGGACGGCAACAAGCCCAAAATTCGGTGCGAAAAATAATTTGAGTTGAACAGAAACTATAGGCTATTTTATTTCGTTCGTTGAGATCAATGAGGTGATTTCGCATTCCGCAAAGTTTCGAGTACACAAGCTCATAGCAAAAGGTCTCCCCGCGTCATGGAAGTAACTCGATTACAACGCAGAAATTAAAATGTCACAATTTTCGTCAAAATATTTTCGAGTTACGAAAAATTCGATTTACAAGTTGTAAGAATTCTCGAAAACTTAATAAGGCTACACTCGGAAACATTTGAGCCTTATATTCATATTTATTTGTGTCACCTGCTTTCCTCGATGAAATGAGGTTATGCCACAAAAAAGAACACAACGTTTTGGATCGAGAAAATATAGATAGTACAAGAAAGCAGAACGAAAGCGCAAATGACGCTATTATACTTTATCGGAGAGTAATTGGAAACCCAAACTGAGCTGGCCGCGAATAAGCTTTAGGGCGAGAACGAAATAACATGAGGGAAGTATAGATTTTTTCCAATAAACTAGTGACTATCTCTTTCAGAATCTGACCGGTGGAAGAGTACTGGAAATGAGAAGTAAAGAGTAGGCAAAACTAGTTTGAACGTTGTGGACTCGTTAAAAGTAAAATTAATCCATGTGAGCGCAATGAAACAGAGTTGTACTGGCAATACGAAAATAAAAGTGTAAACTACGAACATTCACGGACAGAGTTGTATGCTTGCTTGCGAGAATACGACGTCGTTGCTATGTCACAGATAGTGTGATGTCACAAGGCAGTACAATACCAATGCAAAAGAACAGGTCTTGGCCGGGTTCGAACCGACGACCTTCTGCGTGTAAAGCAGACATGATAACCACTACACCACAAGACCACAAGATCTACGCCTGCATAGGTTGTTCTTCCCCATCTCTCTAATTCTCGTCATTGGGAATCAAGTGTTTCTCTTTCGGGCGTTCCAGGAATTGTTTCTTGTTACTCGAAATATATGAGTTATGAACAACCCAATTTCAGCACGTCACGAGTAAAGCGAGCAAATGTAAGTGAAAAGCAAATGACGAAATTACACATCATAAGGGAGTGATCGACAATCATGTCGCAGACAATTAATCTCTTAATCCATTATTATTATTATCAACAGCACATTAAAATGCGCTGGTATTAGACGGTTCCAGAGAACAAGGCGAGAACTTCAAATATGTCGGTATGAACTCAATGGAACAAGGGTGAATTCGAAAACTAACAAGTTAGAAAACAGTCTGTGTGACTGAAAAACAAAATTCACTGATTGAATATGAATTACGTACTTTACCTTACAACGAATCGCTGAATTCACGCCTACACCACAATTCCAATAGTCGGAAATTCCGATCCGGTATGTGACGTATGAAAGACAAGAAAATGGAAAATGATAGGTCTTGTTCGAACCGACGACCTTCTGTGTGTAAAGCAGACATGATAAACACTACACCACAATATCATGAGATCTGCTCGCAAACTGTCCGCTGTCGGGAATTTCTTTCCTACTCTTCCTTGCACGAGTTTGATATGGGGTGTTGGAGGAAAACTCATGATCAGAAAACTCATGATCTTCTTCCCAAAACTCTTCGATTTGAACATTGATTTTCGGTAGTAATTGAAAACCCCACCGAAGCGAGCGACCAGTAAATGTTTGATATTTAATATTTATTGCCAGCACATTGAGCGTCGTTCGGCATTAGAGTGTCGAAAACAAACGACTTGTTGACAAATTTTTGAACGACTTCTTGTTTTGAACTCGCATTCAATAAACAACTTGTTGGATATAATTCTAATCGACGTGATGTTTATTTGTCAACAAGTTGTTTATTCACTATTCATGGTGATGGCCAGTGTGGTGAGGCATTATTTTTCTGAAACACAATTCAAAATAGGTACATTCGATCGATTTTATCGAGATTGTTTTTGCTTCAGACTAGATTGTTTTTTGATTTCGACAAGTCGCGACTTGTTGACAACGAAACGACGCTTTGGATATTTGATTTGAATGATAAACAACTTGCTGGATAAAATCATTATCGACGTGTTGGATTTGATCAATCAGTCGTTTTCGACACTCTATTCGGCATTAAGAAAAATGGCGTAGTTCAAAGTCCAAAGAGAACTAGTTGAAGGTTTGTCGTGTGAACGTGATACAAATGAACCGAATCCATACTACGAACAAAATAACTATCATACGTGGATATTGTGCATACTAAATAATCTGAGTTTAAGCACACACTTAGAAGTGCAAAATATAATCGCATTATCGACACCAACATCACATCATTAAATGAGCAATATGATGTCACAAGAGCAATACAATTTTCAAAAAAAATACAAAAGAACAGGTCTTGGCCGGGTTCGAACCGACGACCTTCTGCGTGTAAAGCAGACATGATAACCACTACACCACAAGACCACGGGATCTACGCGTAAAATAGCCGTTGTTCTTTCTGTCAACGCTAGAGCAAGGAAAGTCGGGAACAGGGTATTCCTGCTCGTCTTGTCATGGGTTATGGTTTTTTCTTTCTTCGTAAGAAAGCAAAATATTATTGAAATCGTGTATTTTCACAGCGACGACTGATGTTTTACAAATAAATATTCTAGATCCCCAATGCATTTCAAACTTTCGTTTATGTGCGAGCAAAGAAGCCTTACATTGTGTCATGTGCCCATTGTTTCCACTCACTCCACCAAGTTCCAATTTCTCGTAAATTAGCAAATAAACAAACAGAAATTACAAGACAATTACGCTTTCATTTCATTTGATCTATGATGTTCATGTTTTTAAGTTTTTTTCAAATCAATTTAGGCACGTCCAAAGTGAAGCGATCAGAAATAAAATGACGTGAACAAACTGCATCGGAATAGTAATTGAAAATGAAATAGTCAATTAATCCGTAATCATTATGACCAGCACGTTGAACACCTTTGGCATTCAGCGACTTCGCCAAACATCACGGAGAGCTCAAGGCAGTAGAAAACGGTGAAGTGTTACGAAAGAATGTATATAATGAAGAGAGCACGTTATAGTTTCTCTAACTCGAAATCGAACTGACCGCGTGTCCGCATGCTACAGATACGGAGCGGCGGAGCGGAGATTCCGCGAAGCATATGCCACAGGCGCGCGAGAAGCGGATCGTATCGCTGAAAAAGCATGTATTACAACTATGGATAAATTAGAGATTAAAGTTTGTTTAAGGCAAAACATGCCGCTTTTGCGTCTTCATTCTGAAGTAGTTACGTGAGAAGCGAATTATTTTGCTGAAAAGTCAAGTTATCATATTAGGTTGTCTCAAAAGTTTCTGACTATATATTTTTTCAAGTTTGCTCTTGTCACCATGTTTGTTTCAATTTTGTTTTAATTTGTTTCAATTTTCCTTTTAGCACAAGTTATGGTCTAGGTAGTGTACAACTATCATGCATTGAAATCAAAACTATGGCGCGTGGTATGAGATAAATGAATTATTTTTGCCGAAATGTCGAGATATGTCTATTTTTGGCGCATTTTACTGATGATGAAATCTCGAATAGGATTATCCTGTTGATTCTGCCTGGTGAATGAGGGATGGTCCAAGGACTGATTGTTCAGGTAACCTCGTAAAATACGGAAATCAATGCTTGCTTGGAACGGGAGATTGTGAAAATGGCATATTTTAACGCTTGATATTCGACTTCCATATTTCGATAAGCTAAACTCAGAAAATGATCGTTCAAATATCTCCCAATTCTAGTCATATATTTATTGGGGAAAGTACTTCACAAATCACCGCAAATGAGCTATCTCGGATCCTCAACACAAATCCAGGATCTATTGATGCTACTTCGTGAATTACCAGCTAGTGTGGTTTTCAGTTTGTGCGCTCCTTGTATACGTGGATATAACAGTACATCTATAAAATATGACCCGTTAATAACCTGTTGAGAGTACTCCACGATAGTGTTTTAAATTTGCACCTCACACAATTTTCCGAAGTATTTTGACCCTTTGAAAAAGTAAGTCCCTTTGCCATCTCGTTGAATTTCAGAGTTTATGGCGAGAATCTTACGAGCTCTATAGGACTGAGGTAATGTGCGCTAGATAGAGAACCCAAGCCCTTATACATGGTCGAATGCAAGAGAGGTGAAAACATCCAAGGGCAAGAGAGGTGAAAACAGGAAAAAAAATGAAAATAGTCAGAAACTTTTGAGACAACCTGACAGTTATAATAAACAATGAATCATGAAAACTTGATTGCAAGAAACTCACAAATTATTTTTGAATACTGATCGTCTGAGGTCCACACGTAAAATACGGTCGTTAATGATTGTTCGTCCCATTCCCAAGCCCTTATACATGGTCGAATGCAAGAGAGGTGACAACATCCAAGGGCAAGAGAGATGAAAACAGGAAAAAAAATGAAAATAGTCAGAAACTTTTGAGACAACCTGATAGTTATAATAAACAATGAATCATGAAAACTTGATTGCAAGAAACTTACAAATTATTTTTGAATACTGATCGTCTGAGGTCCACACGTAAAATACGGTCGTTAATGATTGTTCGTCCCATTCCGAATGAGCAATAAGCAGGAATACTCAAATTACTATTAATTAGAGCAAATGAAGAAGGTGAACAAAGTGAGATTAATTCAGGACAAATGTGCAACGTGGAAAGTTAATGAATACATTTCGCTTATTGGAAATTTGTGTTGTGATCTCGGATAGGTTTCAGATGCGCTACATAAACAAACGCTGATGAACTATATAGTGCTTCTGAAACATATCTCAAAAAATGAACAACAATTTTCCAATAAGAGAACCCTATTAATGAGCTCTCCAGGATGAATTCGAGAATGCGCGGTTCCATCCATTGAAGCTATTGGATGGACGGAGGCGATTCCAGAGGGAATAATCATACGAAATGTACGATTGGCCCACCACCTTTGCAACGAGCACTGCCAGAGGGGATGTTTGAAAGTAGCAATTTGGACGCACCATGACGTATTCATTTAATCTATTTTTATGCGATTTTTTTACATGATTGAATAATGAGTATTATCTAATTTTGTACAGTGCCGTAAAATGATTGTAAAAACATTCGACGATAAACAAGGTGCAAATATTGGGATGTCCGGAAAGTTCGTATAATGCTTCGGAAAAAAGTCAGTTCGCGATCAAATGCAGTGATTGCGCAATCTAAGTGGTTCTCCCGCTTCAAGAAAGTGGAGTTTGGTCTCGATGATCAACCCCGCTCTGGACGCCCTCCCTCCCTCGATCAGCCTCTCGTTCTCCGCACACTGAAGCGCAAGCCCATGGCCAGTGTGCGTGAGTTGAAGAAGGATATTGGTACTCCCAGATCAACGGTGTCCGATATCCTCCATCGATCTGGGAAGAAGCCGAAACTCCCACAAGTGATTCCCCATGACCTCTCCCCCGAACAGCTGAAAAATCGTGTTCAAGTCTGTCGGGAATTACTCCATCGTAGATCCAATCTTCGATGGGTCAATTCCATCATCGCTACAGATGAGAAGTGGATCACGTACGATAACCCTGTGAGGAGACTGCAATGGGTGGATGCAGATGAGAAGCCCACGCCAGTCCCGAAGAAGGAAGAGCACGGAAAGAAGGAACTCATCTGCTTCTTCTTCTCAGTGCTCGGTCCCATCTACTGGGAGATCCTCGCCCCTGGCACCAGCATCAATGCCGACCTCTTCTCTGAACAACTGCAAGATGTCGCGATCAGAGTCCCTCCCAGACTCCTGAACCAGGGCAAAATTCTTCTTCTGATGGACAATGCTCGCCCACATCGAGCGAAGATGACCCAGAAGAAAATGGACGAGCAGAAGATCGAGAGGATTGCCCATCCACCGTATTCCCCGGATCTCTCCCCATGCGACTACCACTGCTTCCGCTCTCTCTCTGACTTCTGCAAAGGAAAGAAGTTCAAGAATCGAGATGAAGTTGTGAGGGCTTTCGTGAACTGGGCGGTCCCGAAGAAACCCGCATTCTGGAAGAGAGGAATCGAGACCCTGCCCAATCGCTGGAGGGAGGTGAGAAAGAAGGGGGCATACATTGGTCACTGAGAATTGTAAAGCATTGAATATAAAATAAAAACAAAAAATTATACGAACTTTCCGGACACCCCAATACATCTGGATTAGAGCTCGGCAATGATACCTTCGTCTCTTCATTTCGTATACTCTCTCATCGATCGTGAGTGAGTATTGGATATGAAGATACGAATGCCCGTCTTTCGAATTACAATCTGCATACTGCTGGGATAGCTCTACATACACGCTAGCTTGAATAATAGTTGTAAAGTTAAAGCAAATGGCTCATGTGAGAACACGGCTAGGGCTGTGTCAATGCGGATGGAAAGCAAAGCCAATTGTTTGTTTCACATCGTTATTGTTTTATTTTCGCAAATATTGATAACATTTTTGAAGCATTGCCATCTGATCGCTTGCCTCATCATCTTTGAAAACGTCAAGAAATTCCCGCTAATGAGTGGAAAACAGGCGGTACTTGAGAGAGCACGGGACGACTAATATGCACATCTTGGAACGAAAAGAGCTCACTTTAAGCCCAGGACGTATCGGATACAGTGTAGTCTGGTGGTGTGGCTACAGAATGGTTACGGTAAGTAATTTTTATTGAAGCAAACCGAGGAAAACATGTTTTATCAAACTATAATCGATCACCTAACACATTGCATGAATCCGCAATATTTTTCCTGACAGATAGCCCCACTCCACTGGCTTGCTCTCCCACTTGTTCTCCCGACAATGTGCCGCTCCTATCGCTACGATAATCGGCAGAAGACGTGGGACGCTGAATATGAGACAGACAATAGGTAAACGATTCTGTGTGAAAGTGGGCCGTTTCAGAAACGTGTACATTCTGGGCATTGCCGGCTGCTGAATTGGATTGCCCTAATTCAAACAGAAGTTGGAATATGAATCCATGGTTCTCTAGGTGTTTTTGTTTCTTATTTTTGCTGAAATTGTTGATACGTTATCATGAAATCAAATAATATTAATTGAGCGAACACGAACTCTAGGGTAATATTGCTCTTTGGGACATCCCCTCTGGCAGTGCTCATTGTAAAGGTGGTTGTTTTTTCTCTCAAATGCCTCTACTTCCGCTGTGATTATCCCCGCTGGCATCACTTCTGTTCTTTCAACAGCATTCCGTCAATAGATGGAACGGTATTCGCGTATTTACGATTGCGAGTTAATTTACAGTCCATGTTTATTTTGCCACCATGTCGCTAGAGTATTATACTTTCCAATCTCTTTCGTGTTTTCATTACTTTTTGATAACACTAGACCTAACAAATACACATTTTAGTGTGCATAATTTTTCTTCATTTTGCATATTAATTTAACAAATACTAATTTGAGTATGCCTGCTTTTTCGTCATTCGGAATGGGACGCGTTACAGTAATCGGCCGTATTTTACGTGTGGACCACATAAGATCAGTATTCAAAAATAAGTTGTGAGTCAACTTTTATAGGTTTTGGTGTGTTTTTCGAAATGTATTACTTATTAGCAATTTTTAATTTTCAGCAATGTTATTCGCCTCTCCTACCGTAATCGTGGAACTTCACATCTCAGAAAGAAGGTCCAAAATCGGTATTACCATATTAATTTTTCAAAAACAATATCCTGGTGAATCCGGCTATGTCGATTTTTTTGTGATAATAACGGTTTGGAGAGATAAAGATCCCTCAAAAAACATATCCGATTTGTAATCAACGATATGTCTTCAAAAACCGAAAGAACCCATAAACAATCATATCACGCCTCTCACGAGAGAATCAGGACAACCCTGGTACATTCGAAAAAGTCGATTTTGAGGTTTTGGCAATTCTTTGGGGTAATCTGTCGTTCAGGATCCGATTCCGGGTCGATCTGCAGCTTATCTCGATCGGCAGCTGCTGCAGCTTGCTGCAGAGATTCGAAACTTGCCTTTCGAGGTTCTGAAAATGGCTTCAAATTTCTTCATGCAGGCTGAAATTTGGCCTGTAGGCTTCAATTATGACCTACTTTGACTATTCGGACTAATTTTGAAGTACAGTACATGCTAATCGCCTTGCCCATATGCGGCCGTGGCGGCCCGCCGCGGACCGCGGATGCACGCGGATCGATTTTGCGGGAAAATGAGTAAAGTTCATGTAATGAATTGTTCATTTTTGAATTGCTCATGCGATTTCGCATCGGAATCACTATAATATATTAATTTTATCAAAGGCAAGTTTTTGAGGGGGTTCGATTCGGAGTGACCACGGCTACAGTACTCCCGAAAATGATCTCTCCATTTTGGGGTTGCTATGACTTTCTTTAGGGTATTGAAGAGTTTGCAAACTTGGATCGCTTTCGAAAACTGACCCGAAAAATTCTAGACACAAAAACGGTGGAAATATGTTCGGGAGTACGGCAGCCCTGATCAGCCCTGATCACTTTGAATTGACCTCCCTCAAAAAATGTTCCATTATGAAATATTGATTCCGATGCGAAATCGCATGAGGAATTCAAAAATGAACAATTCATTGCATGAACTTTACTCATTTTCCCGCAAAATCGATCCGCGGGCATCCGCGGCTCGCCGCGGCCGCATATGGGCAAGGCGATTAGCATGTACTGTTCTGAGCAGTTTTTCTGCTGTAATGTTTTTAGTTCGAAACAAACACAGACCAAACTTTTGCATCGTTTAGAGAATTAAATTCTGCATCCCCATGATTTTTTTCAGATTTTTACCATTCGGTCTTGGTGCTTTTTCAAGCGAAAAACTGTGAAAATGCGCATGAGGCGCCTGAGTGTTGAGAGTGTTAAGCGTTGCGCTTCGAATCCAGTGGTCGGGGGTTTGACTCCCAATGATAGCAAACATGTTTTGTTTGTCTTTAAAATGTAATTCAGTCATATTTACTTGTTAAATTACGCTTTCAACCTCTGAAGGGGACGCGTTTCAGCAGATCTGTTTCCCCGCATACTTCCTATTCAAAATGTGAACTTGCGAACAATTGGCAATGCGTAATTATTGAACAGGTTGCATTTAGAGACGCACAAAACAAACATGTTTGCTATCATTGGGAGTCGAACTCCCGACCACTGGATTCGAAACGCAACGCTTAACACTCGGTGCAGCCAGGCGCCTCATGCGCATTTTCACAGTTTTTCGCTTGAAAAAGCACCAAGACCGTATGGTAAAAATCTGAAAAAAATCGTGGAGATGCAGAATTTAATTCTCTAAACGATGCAAAAGTTTGGTCTGTGTTTGTTCCGAACTAAAAACGTTACAGCAGAAAAACTGCTCAGAACGATTCAGTTGACCTACTTCAACATTAGTCCGAATAGTCAAAGTAGGTCATAATTGAAGCCTACAGGCCAAATTTCAGCCTGCATGAAGAAATTTGAAGCCATTTTCAGAACCTCGAAAGGCAAAGTTTCGAATCTCTGCAGCAAGCTGCTGCAGCCGCCGATCGAGATAAGCTGCAGATCGACCCGGAATCGGATCCTGAACGACAGATTACCCCAAAAAATTGCCAAAACCTCAAAATCGACTTTTTCGAATGTACCAAGATATTGGCGTTTTGTCCTGATTCTTTCGTGAGAGGCGTAATATATCATATTTAGCAAACGCTACTCGCGCACGTGTGGCATATGTTTTGCTGAATCCCCGCTTCGTCGGGCCATCTCTATCGCTTGCGGACACTCGGTCAGTTTTCCCCACCATTATATCTCGTCACTCATCAGTCACACAGTAACAGTCACATGATCCGAAGGATGTGAGCCTTCTGTGTCTTTTTGCTTCACGACTTGCATACAATTTCAGGTGTGTCGTGCGTGCGCGCATCAGCTGCATTTGGCAGCGAGGCGTGCGCTTTCTTGCCCATTTTGCCGCATCAAATGCAGCTTCGTATCTCTTGACGAAACGATACTTGGAGGTCAACTGCGTCAACTGGACAAACGTCATAAAGAGACGAGGTTCATTGTAAATAACGCCACGTACAGTAGGGTTTCCCAATTTGAACAACTGAACAAAAATCTGATAACCCTACATTTTGCAGTTCCTACTTGACAGCGGAGATTGAACAGGCAAACGTTGCATTGGCTAGAGCAAGGAAGGATCGGGCAATAGCTTCCGATGCTATTAGATATGTTACGAATTTCTGCGCAGAGAATGTTTACGATGAGCATCCAACTGTTGCTGAAGCATTAGTGCAATCAATGATCGAGCGATCAATCACATTTACTTTCGATGCGATTAGCGCCTCGAAGAAAGTGACATCGTTAAAGCGTGCTCTGAGACTGCACCATATTCGCTACAATAAGGAACTCAATGAAGCTAGGTTGGTCAGTTCGCAATACGATGCGTATAATTTAAAACATAACTGGCTCCTGTGTACCCTTTACGGTCGCAAAAAGCTGAGGGGTCACTCTCTTCATTTCCCGAACTCTCTCACCGATCGACCGGTCGAGAGTGTTCGGGAAATGCAGAGAGAGAGACCCCTCAGCTGTTTGCGACCACAAAGGGTCCATTAATATATGAGGCCGGTTGCCGAAGAATCGGCAAAACGCCTTCGGAGGCTGGCACAGTGAAATTTCGAAAACACGTGCAAAGGGGTTCTCGATGATGCTGAGCATCATGGTCTACTTCATTTTGCACCAATCCGACCGGTGCAGCCGGGCTGCAGGTCGGATTTTTTATGTTTTGTATCGTTTTTCTCCGATAGCACAAGAAGTATACAAGCAATTGCTCTGAAATTTGAATACCACCCCAATTAGGCCATGTAGAATCCAATTATGCAAATCTAGAAGCTCCATTGTTATTGCGAACGGAATTATATAAAAATTCTCGAATACTAGAAAAGTGTAGGGTAAGGCGTTTGCATGAGGAGATGCGTCTGGTCAAGACGATCATTTTTCGAATGCTATGTGTGGGTTTATAAGTTCGCGAAGTTTTGTCACATGAATTTTTGCATCTTCATTTCGCGGGACTCCCTCTCATTAACGCCGCGCATCTGAGCGCGAGGAATGACGAGTGAGGGAATTGTTTATGTTTCACTTCGTAAATAAAGATAAAAATATATGCCCTTTCTTTGCGAAGTGAAATATAATTCATTCTCTCATTCATCATTCCTCGCGATATTAAGGCCTTCTAATTGAAGATACATGTAGCAAAACTTCGCGAACTTATAAACTCATACATAGCTTACGAAAAATGATCGTATTGACGAGACGCATCTCCTCATGTATACGCCTGACCCTACAGTTTTCTAGTATTCGAGAATTTTTATATAATTCAGTTCGCAATAACAATGGAGCTTCCAGATTTGCATAATTGGATTCTTCATGTCCTAAATGGGGCGGTATTCAAATTTCAGAGCAAAAGCTGGTATACTTCTTGTGCTATCAGAGAAAAACGATACAACACGTAAAAAATCCGACCTGCAGCCCGGCTGCACCGGTCGGATTGGTGCAAAATGAAGTAGACCATGATGCTCAGCATCATCGAGAACCCATTTGCAAGCGTTTTTGGAAATTTCACTGTGCGAGTCATGTGCCGATTCTTAGACGACCGGCCTCATACATTCTAGAGTAAGCCATAACTTGTTGTCAATTATTTACTTCCTCAAGAAATAAGAGATACAACTACATTTTAACAATATTCTTTACAGCGAGTCTGCCCGCTTCTCTCGAGCTTGTAAAGCTTGTTATGAGAAAACCCCGGGTGAGCGCGCTTTCTTTCCCTGCCGTCATTCGGTATGCCGTGTTTGCTCGGATCTACAAGCGGCTGCCGCGTCACATAAAGGCGGAAAACCAACCCGCGAGTGCGCGGACAAGCGCACTGACGCGTCTGAAGCTGGTGCGGACGCGGATACGGATAAATGCTCAGCCGCGTCAGATAAAGGCGGACAACCAATGTGCTGTCCGTATTGCGGCAAAGAAGGGAACTGCATCCCATTATTCGAAAATGAAATCGAAGAGGAGTGAAATAATCACTTTCCTCATTGTCTGTACGTTGTTCAATGCGTTTTATCCAAATATCCATCATGATAAAAATTCGGCAATATTTGTACTGAATGTATCGAATTTCACTCCAATTTTCGCAATTTCATTTTTTTTAAATATTTGAATTTTGATCGCTTCTTTCACATTTGACGCAAACAAGATACGTCCGCAAAATAGTGGCACACATTCCGTACTTGAGTGAGCACGGGGCGACTAATTAGTGCGTCTATGAACGAAACGAGCTCACTTTAAAAAAGGACTTCCACGAACTTCTGGGTAGCTAAACTGACAATGTGGAAGGGTAGAGGACACTTAACCGATCACAAATCACTTTATCCGAAGTGATACAACTGACTATTAAGCTATTTACATATTTACATACATTACTGAAATATGAGAAAGTGAAAATTTCGCTTTTGCTCCAAAACACCAGATTCAGCATGTTTGACCCAAAATTGCACAAAAATACCTTCTTTAAATTAAACGAAAACAATTTTTCCGGTGGTAGAAAAGAGAGTAGAGTTCAAATCTGACGATATCTCGGTGTTACGTGGAACAATTTTTTTCACGACGAGCAAATATAATGCAAATTTCAAAACCAAAAAATGGAAAATCGCAATTATCATTATTGTTATCCCTGCCAAATACCATCAACATATAAGTTGTTCATCTCGTCACGCCGGTCAATTCTTTTTTTCATCGACTCATTAGCTCAAAGTTGAAGGATGATATGAATTTTAGAATTTAAAATTTTCCCAGAGCCGGATTTTAGGCAACTTTGAATCTCCGGCCCCAAAAAGTTAACATAATATTTCTGGACCGTGGGAACATCCACCGAAGTGGGGTCAATATCGGAGCAATTTGAACAGTTTGTCAAACATGGGTCGTGGATTCATGCAATCTCTCAGAAGACACGTGTTATAAAGATTTGGGATTGGTAAGATACGATGATGTATTATCAAACAGAATACATTATGTCATCGTATTGATTCCATAATTAAAGAAATGTAATATGAGTATGACGGCATATTATTGGGGTGTCCGGAAAGTTGGTATATTTTTTGTTTTTATTTTTTATTCAATGCTTTACAATTCTCAGTGACCAATGTATGCCCCCTTCTTTCTCACCTCCCTCCAGCCCTCACAACTTCATCTCGATTCTTGAACTTATTTCCTTTGCAGAACACAGAGAGCGGAAGCAGTGGTAGTCGCATGGGGAGAGATCCGGGGAATACGGTGGATGGGGAATCCTCTCGATCTTCAGCTCGTCCATTTTCTTCTGGGTCATCTTCGCTCGATGTGGGCGAGCATTGTCCATCAGAAGAAGAATTTTGCCCTGGTTCAGGAGTCTGGGAGGGACTCTGATCGCGACATCTTCCAGTTGTTCAGAGAAGAGGTCGGCATTGATGCTGGTGCCAGGGGCGAGGATCTCCCAGTAGATGGGACCGAGCACTGAGAAGAAGAAGCAGAGGAGTTCCTTCTTTCCGTGCTCTTCCTTCTTCGGGACAGGCGTGGACTTCTCATCTGCATCCACCCATTGCAGTCTCCTCACAGGGTTATCGTACGTGATCCACTTCTCATCTGTAGCGATGATGGAATTGACCCATCGAAGATTGGATCTACGATGGAGTAATTCCCGACAGACTTGAACACGATTTTTCAGCTGTTCGGGGGAGAGGTCATGGGGAATCACTTGTGGGAGTTTCGGCTTCTTCCCAGATCGACGGAGGATATCGGACACCGTTGATCTGGGAGTACCAATATCCTTCTTCAACTCACGCACACTGGCCATGGGCTTGCGCTTCAGTGTGCGGAGAACGAGAGGCTGATCGAGGGAGGGAGGGCGTCCAGAGCGGGGTTGATCATCGAGACCAAACTCCCCTTTCTTGAAGCGGGAGAACCACTTATAGCAGAAGGGTATGGAGGGGGCGTCAGCTCCTTCCGACTGGGCCAGGGCAGAGTGGGCCTCCTTCACGGATCGGCCAAGACGGTAGTAATGAAGTAAAACTGCTCGGAGGTAGAGATGGGAGTCCATCACATGAATCAATGTAGCAACTAGGAGACTGATTAAATCCTCTCACTACTCAACGTCAGAATGATGCAATACATTGTTGACAAACAGATTGCGCAATCACTGCATTTGATCGCGAACTGACTTTTTTCCGAAGCATTATACGAACTTTCCGGACACCCCAATAATGAGTATTTGTAACAACAGTGCTTTCATTATGTCGCTTGCATGTGAATCAGTTCAATAGGATCAGAATTTCCCTTGGAATGGGATATATCGGGTATTACCAAACAAATTGAGATAGCTCGGGCGTTGCGAGATGTGAATTGCTTTACACCAGTGACACGATTGTTCTTCATTGTCTTACTCCGGTAATGAAATCGATTGAACGTCACTCTCCATATGTGTATACCCTCTATCTCTCGCCTTATCCCTCGTTCTTACATAAGGCATCTCCCGGTCTGACTCCGCCCTCTTTCCTGATTTCGGCGTTCTGACATTTCACTAGAGGTGCTTATCATCCTTTTCTTAATCAGTCTCTTCTCTATTATTCCAATCTTGATGTTCCATATCCTAAGCAATCAAGCGAGCCCATATTGAAGAAGCTTTCAGGAACGCTCCTTGCGGCTTATTCCCTGACGCATTTTCGACACCTCTTCATTCACAGCCAACATTTGAGGTATGAGATTTGCTCTGTTACCATTAAGCGTGGTAGTTCGGGCCGCAATTGTCCGTTCAACGAATAATCCTACAACGAATAAGAACGAACAATGGGCAATGGGCAATTGCAGACAATGGGGAATGCATTCTGCGCTAATCGAGTGGGTGCAGAAGAAGCAAAGCCGACGACCTTCGGCACATTCAATCCCGCCTTCGACGTCAAGGAGGTTCGGTTATTTCTACTTTCTCAGTTCGAATTAAACCATCAACTAGGCGGGATTTATCACACTATCAAGCGAAAATAATGAAGTTCGACCTCCACATTCCTTCACTTGTTCGTTGTTTTGCTACGTTCGCGTAACCTCGTTTGCAGTATTTCGAGCATTTAATCTATCGAAAATTCTGGGAACTTCCTATTCGGATGATAGCCAATCAATAGTTGCAATCTTCCGCCCATAGAACCGATAGTTTCCATCGAAAAGGCATGTGAAATTAGGCGTCTAATTAGGATATTCAAAATTTATTTTATTGGTTTGCAGTACCGCCAGGCGAGAAGTGAGGCAATCGAAGCCTCAATCGCCCACGACAAGGAATGCGACAAAAGGAGAATCAAGATCCTACTCCTCGGTTAGTCCTCCCCCCCCCCTCAAATAAAACATTGGTTACCCGGAATAATGGTCCCAAAAATATTAACTTTACTAGAACCGTCAGAGACTGCACAGATCACAACGACCCAGGGCATGGCCATAAAAATGACCAATTTGTTGAAACTTGTAGCACGTGACGGAACCTGGATCGGCTAGAAATTTTAGATACCCGGGTCAATTAAACCCGTGCACAAGTTGGTGCATGGATTCTGAAACAGCTCCAAATAACACATATCGTTTTCGTCCAGATTTGTATGACCATCATGAGCTTACATGTGCTGTACGATCAACATAGCCAAGACAGTAGAGTGTACCCCTTCCGATACCTGGGGATGAATAAGCTTGAGAAGGCGTAAAAATTACAATTTCTAATTCCTTGTGCAGTATGGTTGTGTAAATCTTCCTTCAATAGGGTTGACGGGATATTCCTGCATGAAATGTGTGGTGAGCTTTTTGTAGATACGCCTATGTTTGTCATTGGCGGTACTACAGTATGCACACTACACAAGTGGGAAGGCGGGCGATTCCGTGCGTAACTCTAAATTAAGTAGATTTCATTGACGCACGAAATCAGTATATTTCCTGCTAATTGGCTATGAAGAGTAACAACGCGTAGGATGTGAGGAGCACTTGAGTGATCCCGGGACCGATGCTGGGAATAGCTCGTGATTCAGCTTCCTTTGACGCACGTAGCTCTAGGCCAATTGTGCGATCATGTGGTAGCTCTTATAAAGTGTTGATAAGCATAGGAAGCCTGGACCGCATGATACCGCAAGAGACCCATGATACAGAAGCGATCCCGGGACTACCTGTTTCTACTCAGTAAGGTAGTTTAGTCAATTCCTAAAAATTTCGTTTAAATATTCAGCAATAAACGGTATCCGGGGCTTCCGTAGTCATACTGCAAAATGTGAACAATGTCTACAATAAGTTGCTGTGCATCAGCTTTGGTTGACGTGAGTACTTGGGACCACTTGTGCGATCATGCGGGGGCTCTTGCAAAGTGTTACAAAGCGTAGGAAGCGGACGATCACTTGAGTGATCCCGGGGCTATTTCGCGGATGCACATCACTACTAATTGGATATGAAGTTTTTCACGTTGCTTTCAGGCTTTTCTCGTTCTATATGACCGGTGAGAGAGCATGTGAAAAGAGGAGAGCGCGTAGCTAATTGCTTGCTAGTCATCGAAGTTATCGCGCCACTTCAAGTATTTGCGCACGTCTCGGGACCATTCGTTCGACTTTGAGGGGAAGAAGGAAGTTGTGAATTTCGAGGTTTGAGAGATCAAATTCAAAACGATGGGAGATATGCAACAAATGATTTGTAGCTCACACTATTACGGTTAAGTTCTAGAATGAATATTTCGATCGGTACCGAGATATTATGTCGATGTTTCATTCTCCATTATCGAGCGCTCGCTTGACTTGCAAAATAAGAAGACGATTGCAAGAATTTCGAAATCTCGTGTGTGAGCTGTATCTTGTATGTGAAACGGCAATAATAATTTAGTGAGCGGACCTCTTTTGCGATCTCGCATGTAGACTATTCTTCACGTTATCGGAAGTGTTATCGCCGCAAATAATATTTGCAGTTTTACATGTCTCTCTCTCTCTCTAAAGAAGACGTGTCTATCTATAGACATCCATAGATGTATATACATAGGTGCATATCTTTAGATACCTTCCTTTGTTCTTAGTGATGCGAAAACACCGGTTCAAGTACGCGTCTTACATCCTTGTTTGAGCGCATTACGCGCAACATCGGTCCGATGAACTCTGTGTGAAAATTCTCCTAGAGAAAGTCGTGACCAACGACAGATACGGTTAAATAATATACAGAACGCACACACAAAAGTTGCAAGCCAATTATTATGAAAAATAAATTCAAAAAATACAAAATTTATATAACACGGGTCTCCTGTAAAAGTGTAGGAAAAACTGACCCGTTTGGCTACTAGGAAATATTTTGTTTCTCAGATTTCGATTAAACTTGGTTGATGGACACCATTGGGGGTCAGAAGAAGATCAGTCCACTTATTTTGGTGAAATCTGCACATTATCGATTTGTGTAATCTACTGCGATAAATTGACGTCTTTCAGAACTTTTTTTTTGCATTTTGTTCAAAATCGAGAGATCTACGACTTCCTCAACGTAGGACCAACGTCCAAAGCACGTCTTCATAGTGAAAATTGCGAACAACTGAATTTCGTGATGAGAATATCGATTTTTTGGCTTCGTATACCAAAAACACCATCGTTTTTATTCTTTATATGGAATCTCCATACAAAAATTAGTGGGTGTCTATGTTGACCATTTTTCATATCTCTGTCCTTTGACTATCGATTTACTATGGGGGATTACGTACATTTCCGGACATGGTCATTTTTTGAACTATTTCGTTATTTGGTCATATTTCGGTTCAACGTGGTCCAATCGTGCAGTCAAAAAATGCAATCGATAGCTCTCATCAAGCTCTATAAATTCCTCTAAGAGCGTCCAATCGCTACGAGACATTGTTAACCATTTTTTGCTTCATTCTCGCTCAAATTCATGCAATTATCTTCTCCAATTATCTTATTTATTCCAAAATGGAGGTATGAAATGCATAGTTCACGTGTTGCACGTGGTATATCGGGTTTCTCCCCATGGTAATGTCTTGAAATTTGATCAGAAATGTCTAAAAACATTTTAAAGATGCAAATCCAGTGATAAAAACGCTTCTCATGCGAAATTTGTAGCTGAAATATCACAATTTTACCCGTTTCAGACAGTTTTCATCAAATAACTTGAAAACGAAGAGTCGTAGCGATTGGACGCTCTTAGAGGAATTTATAGAACTTGATGAGAGCTATCGATTGCATTTTTTGACTGCACGATTGGACCTCGTTGAACCGAAATATGACCAAATAACGAACAGTGTAAAAAAAATAACCAAGTCCAGAAAAGTCGAGAATCACCCATAGTAAATCGATATTCCAAGGACAGAGATATGAAAAATGGTCAACATAGACACCCCCTAATTTTGTATGGAGATTCCATATAAAGAATAAAAACGATGGTGTTTTTGGTATACGAAGCCAAAAAATCGATATTCTCATCACGAAATTCAGTTTTTCGCAATTTTCACTATGAAGACGTGCTTTGGCCGTTGGTCCTACGTTGAGGAAGTTGTAGATCTATCGATTTTGAACAAAATGCAAAAAAAGTTATCTGTACGATCAAAATTGACTGAAAGACGTCAATTTATCGCAGTAGATCACAAAAATCGATAATGTACAGATTTCACCAAAATAAGTGGATTGATCTTCTTCTGACCCCCAATGGTGTCCATCAACCAAGTTTAATCGAAATCTGAGATACAAAATATTTCTAGTATCCAGCGTTCCTACACTTTTAATGAGTTGGTCCTATGAACTTTTTCGTGGAAGATGAAAATGAGAGTTTCGAGGACCGACTAAACGTTAGTTTAAAAAACCTATACACTTCCAATGAAATGGGTACGCTCAAAATCTCGGGCTCGCATCAATTGTTTCAGTTTTTTTCTATATTTTTTTCTATCAATTGTTTCAGTTTTTTTTTCTTTTTCTTTTCTTTTTTTTTCTTTTTTTTTCGAGTATGGTAGATAGATATTTTTACAAGGATTTTTGTCTCATCGTGATTTCATTTTGTATAAATTTTAAAAAATAAACATTTCAGGAACAGGAGAATGTGGCAAGTCGACGATTCTGAAGCAGATCAGGTAAGGGCACTAGGTCGGATGATAATAGGGATGGCTTCGCAAGAAATGACTCTCTTCAACACACTCTCCTACCTATCAGACCGGCGAGAGTGTGTGATATGAAGAGACCGTTTCTTACCAAGACATCCCTAGATGATAACCTACTGGATGATAACCAAAAAAATAACTCTTCAGTAGAACTTTCGCATAATCATTTTGACACTTTTGGAACCTACTGTATCTAGAAAAGGGCCCTTTTTTAATCAAAAAAATGAACTCTTAATTAGAACTTTCGGGTAATCATTTTTAGACACTTTTGGAACAATATGTGAAAGTTCTAGAGAAGGGCCCATTGTTTGGTTATCATCCATTCGGTTATCCGACGGTGACCATCCGACCTAGTGCCAATGTAAGATAGTTAGGCAGTAAACAACAGAATATTGAAGCGGGACCCCTTAATTTTAGAGATACCGAGTTCAAGGTAAAATACCTTTAGCCATGTCGATATTACGATGAACGGTGTGTATTTTCAGAATTCTTCACGACAGGGAGGCGGGAGGATGCGTCGCTCGGTGCAAGGTTTTTTTTAATTGAATTACAAAACAAAACGGTTTCTATGATCTCGAACGTTAGTTCGAAGTTCGAAGCCAGAGTAACCGTATGAGTCTTTCCTATCATACTGAACTGACAAGAGAGACATAGCATTTACTAAACAGACAGAATCATATTTTGTACAGAATAATAGGCAGTTGTTAATTCCCGGCACTACGATGTTTCCTAAAAGATACTGGGCCTTAGATATATCTATAAATACAATTTCATAGGGATTGGAACACTTTGAAAAGTTTGTCAAAGGGAGATCTCGATTGCATGCTATCTATCAGAAGAAACATGCTGTATCCAAAGCATCATCACAATGTGAATGTCATTATTAGCGGATACAGAATGGCTTTTCGATGCGAAAAAAAAACTTTCAGCCCGAGGTATATAGGAATGTCATCATGGGCATCAACGATCTATGTGAAGGTCTTCAAGCGCTCCGCGAAAAGGTCACGACACATCATGAGGTGATAATTTGTCATAAAAAATTATCAATTACCAGCTATTATAGCTGCAAGAAGTGTTTGCGAAAATTAACAATATTATCAAAACGAACGGGAAAAGGGTAGTGGAAATTTTGAACTTTTTCAGCACCGAGCAATCCGCACCACCACCAACTACGGTTACCACGCAATGCTTGTGAAGGTAGAATTGAACTATAATTTAATCTTATAGTTTAAACATTAATTTTATAGTGGTAATAATGTGGAAAGTGAACTGAAATCTAAATGCAATTTTTAAAAAATACCATCAGGGAATCGTTGATGCCAACAAGGCCAACTCTCCGATCAGTTTCGAGACGAAGCTGGTACTTCAGGTACTAATAGCTTTCGCTAAGTTTAAAAAAACACACCTTTACCTATTCACCGATAAATATGATTGTCTCGAACACTAATATCTGACAAGGAATGGCCGCGGGGATAGGTTGTAGTTTCGGAATGAGACCCTGAGGGATCGAAGGGTACCCCGATAGGCATCCGGAATCGACTATTGAAAACTGCTGAGGAGCCTCAGAGCATGAGAAAAATCGATAATTCATAATTCATGAGCGTTCGTAAAGCCTTCCACATCTCCTAGTAATCAATCGTCGGTGGTGTAGTGGTAACAGTGGGATCTTGAATCCAAGAGGTTGCGGGTTCGTTCCCCGCTGCCGTAACTATTTTGCCTCTCTTCGATAGTCTTTTAACTAATGGTTTGTATGAGAAAAACACCTATTGCAACTGATGAATACGTTCGTGAAAGAGATGCAAGGCAACAATGGCGAGCGAGAGGTTCATTGATTTTTTTTTAAATTTTCTAATTTTGTTTGTTTTTTTATGCACCGTCAGATGATGACCTCTGTGACTTCAATCAAAGAAGTACCCTTGATAAGTGTTGTGTTGTTAGAAAAAAGGTGTGCCGAAGAGAAGCAAAATAGTTACTTCAGCGGGAAACGAACCCGCAACCTCTTGACTTCAAGATCACACTGTTACCACTACACCACCGACGATTGATAGCTAAGAGATGTGGAACGCTTTACGAACGCTAATGAATTATGAATTATCGATTTTTCTCATGCTCTGAGGCTCCTCAGCAGTTTTCAATAGTCGATTCCGGATGCCTAAGTTCCAGGATATCTGGAAAGAAGAGGGCATCAAGGCCGTGTTTTCCAGACGAGCCGAACTCCAAATCGTGGACTCCATATCCTAGTGAGTGCTCGTATTCACATACAAATGGAAAACTAAACATTTATTGGAGTTGCGATGGGATACTTTGTTTCGGACTTTAAGCAGTTACACTCGGAAAACTCACAGAGAGTGAAATTCAGCAACCTACCTAACAAATGTTCAGCTTCATGACGAACCTCAATCGAATCTGCGACATCCACTACACGCCGACTCGCATGGATTTCCTTCAAGTACAATTTCTCACAATTTCTAACAATTTCGCCGTCGAAATTGCTTAGTCATATCATTACTCCCGCCTCTTTGGCTCTAGAAATATAGGACTTGCGTTCGCAATTTTATTTAAAAATCAGAATTCTTTCAGCTCAGGGTGCAGACTACCGGAATCATCGACTACAAGATCACCATCAACCATATGGAAACCCAGTATGCGAACAGTATAATTCTCAAATAGATTAATGGTATACTTATGTCGCATATTCTCGAAAACTGCACTTTCGTGAAAGAATTCAAAGAATGAACGTAGTTCTTTTATTTCTCGTAGACCTGCATTTCGAAGTTCAGCACTGTATCGATGTATTCCCGTTAGTAACATAAGCGCACAGACAATTTCCCAGTTTGAAAATAATGATGATCGAAAAAAATATAAATTTTATTGCAGCTTCGTCGATGTTGGAGGACAGCGCTCTTATCGCCGCAAGTGGCTGCATATATTCGACAATGTAAGTTTTTTTAGAATTTTTTTTAAAGATTACGTAATTAATATAAATTTGCATTTTAAGGTCACGGCGATCTTCTTCATCTCGGCCGTCTCCGAATTCGACCAGGTGCTCTTCGAGGACGCCTCCAAGGTCAGCTATAGCGATTGAAATTCGATCGAGAGAGAAAATTGTATAGAAAAAAGCAATTAGCTCGCTGCGGCGCACTGCAGTAGTATCTCTTGTTTCACAAGCTTTACATCAGTAGAAAGTAGAGAATCTACAAGATGAACAAGCCAAAAAATCACTCTAGACGAAAATTAGGGTTAATAATGAAGTCAATGTGTGAACGGTTTCAGATAGCTTCGTAGGTACACGCACTAAAATTTTTTTTTTCAGAATCGCCTTGTAGAGTCTCTCGAGCTATTCGAGGAGATTGTAAACAATGTCTTCTTCAAGGAGGTAATTCTATCAATTCTTACGATAAGGTATCGCTTAAGAGACCGTCCACGAGAGAACGTAACACCTGGGCAGGAGTCACGGTTGGTCAAAAATGAATTTCCTTCAAACTTTTTTTCCTGAAGTAAGAGACCAAAGTTAGGAACGCAGGCACTATCGGCTAAGTTCTGGTACCGGTTTTGGAAACGATACAGCAACCCCTTTTTGTGAGGTCAACAATATTTTTTTCCGAAAAGTTTCGTTTTAATAGTGTTTCTGGTGTATTTTCTCACGTAGATAACGAATTTTCATGTGTAGAGTTTTTAAAATACCTATTCGTCATCAAATTTCGGCTCAAACTTGACTCCATGGCTAAAAATCGCGAAAAAGTCTTGATATTTTTGAATGTAGATCCATTTTTTGGGTGAAAACGGTCAATTCAATTCAATTCAATTGTTTATCCGCCAGGGTAAGTATATAGGAAATGTGCAGAGAGTCTTCGATATCTTGCGGTGGATTTGGTTGTATAGCAGACAAGGGATACCACAAATCAAACGCCCCCAGGGTCGCTAGCGACGCTGATTCGAGGGAGGGGAGAGATAGGTCTTGAATTTATTTTGAAAATGAAAATGGGGTCGAAAAAGCGAATTTACAAAAATTTTCCATTTTGGTTGTTTTTGCTTATGGACACGTTTATATGCTCCAGAATGACTTCTGCGCAAAATTTGAAGGTGGTTGAAGGCTAGAAACAGGATCTACATTCAAAAATATCAAGACTTTTTCGCGATTTTTAGCCATGGAGTCAAGTTTGAGCCCAAATTTGATGACGAATAGGTATTTTTAAAATTCTGCAAAAATTATCATAGATGTACTATGAGTTGAACTTTCGAAAAATGCTAATCACCCAAAGTATTATTTTTCTAAAAGTTATGTCCAGATAAGTTGGATTTTGGATCGCAAAAATCGATTTTTTGTCTCTATTGTTTTTCTGACTCATTTCTGACCATTGACACATGAAAATTCGTTATCTACGTGAGAAAATACACCAGAAACACTATTAAAACGAAACTTTTCGGAACAAATATTGTTGACCTAAAAAATGAGGGGTTGCTGTATCGTTTCCAAAACCGGTACCAGAACTTAGCCAATAGTGCCTGCCTTCCTAACTTTGGTCCCTTACTTCAGAAAAAAAGTTTGAAGGAAATCCATTTTTGACCAACCGTGACCCTTTTCCGTTTTCTGCTGGATGGTCTCTTAAACATCTGTGAATGAAAGCTGAAATGTTTCATAGAATCAAAAAAAAAGATATAACACTAATATGCGCTATGATGTGATGTGTATGAACTCCGAACCCATCAAACTATTCATTCGTAAATGTTAAAATGTATTGTATTTTAGGATAAAACTACTAAGCAATTGTAGACAACCATCATTCTCTTCCTCAACAAGATCGACTTGTTTCGCGAGAAGATCGGGGAGGGAAAAAGCATCGCGACAGTCTTCGACGACTATGAAGGTATCATTAACATGCATTTATGCGGCACTAGGTCGGATGAGAACTATGACATCATGCCGAAAATTGATATATCAAGGCCGGCCATTCATGCAAAATACGTCGTGTACTTGAAGTAATTTAAAATCTTATGGAAAATCTGAAAGTATGCAAAGATTCGAACTTTACATTGTTTTTTAAATCGCGTTGCTAAATGAGCCAGATACACATATCGCGAATATAAATCACCCCATTCCAGGCCCCGACACGGAGGAGGATCAGCTCAGGTGCTGCTGTGAATCTACGTTTATGTAGTTGGAAAGAATTATGATGGATATGAACGGAAACAGTATGAATAAATTAGAGATTGGCTTTACTCAGATTCCTGGAGAAGAAATTCATGACCCTCTCACAACGGGAGAACGGTCGCGGCTTGTTCACCCACAGAACTTGCGCCACCGACACCGATCTGGTTCGTCCGTATGCGGTATTAATAATAATAATAATTTATCTACGCCCGAGGCGCGACGATACCATGAACACATGATTAATTATCGATTGCAAGTGGGGACTCTCCTTAGTGATTGATGTTGAGAGAGGTCTGCAACTACGGGGTGGTATTGGGATAACTTTAGTTTTCGCCTCGGAATCTCTGGTATCTATAAAAGTGGAGCATTTGTTATCAAGCAAAAACTCTCATTTGTCGATGAAATAAAAAAATAATATTATAATAAAGTTGACTTTCAGGTCCAGCGTATAATGACGCCAATCATGGCATCTATAGTCGCGACGAACATTAAGGAAGCTGGTTAGTTCAGTATTGACAATAATTGGGCAAAATGCCAATCGGCTAAAGAACAAGCCAATGAGATAATCAAAACTTTCCAATCCAGGTTTCTTCATGATTGGAATAGCTATGCCGATCCAAAGAATAACATCGTTGCGGTTATGGTATGGCGTTTAAATGTGAAAATTGGTTAAATACGATCTTCGGATTCAATTCATGATTAAATACTCAAAATGCAGTTACATTGCATTGGAAAATCGCTCAATAAAATACTTTTTTTTGTCAATTGCAGTTGGTATAACTGTCATACATGAACCCATAGAAAAAGCGGAAATATAACTTTTATTTCCAGCGCTTGCGTAAGGCATCTTCATTCGCCTAGTGTCTTCATCGATTTCTGATGTGGTTCTACCGCATCGTTTTCGATATCATGTATCGAGTAATGATATTTCTTCTTCGAGTTTATTTAGTGTTTCATTTTTTATGTGCTTGATCAAGCTCATTTGATCATTTCATTGATGGTGCGTCTTACCTTTCTATATTTCGTGGTGTTCGTCAATTGTCAAGATATGTTGATATCACTATTCTGTTTTTTGTTTGTTGTTGGTTCGAATCCGAATATTATTCTTTTCTCAGAGTTACAACTATTTCACTGGTAGGCCGATGGACGCGAAACTTCTAATGTAGTGTGCGCACTGGTCCCTCGTATGAATAATATAATTGCCTTTATCAACTTTCACGTTAAAGTTCTAAGGCAATGTGTTGAACGACACCCTTTAGTGAAATTTTTATTTGGAGATTTCACAATTAACTATATGTTACAATGATGATAGTTCAATCAGGTTATACAATTCGTTCAAACTGGCATGGAAACGGAACTTGTAGTCCGCTGCGCCGAAGATGTCCAAGTTGAATCCTTTCGAGCAGGTTTGGCAAAGGGAAGAAGAGCAATGACACCGCTCCTAAAATTGAGCATTCAATGAAAACATCGCATGAATATTTCACAAAAAAAAGAGTATTCGGCACTTTCTCTGCCCCACCCCCTTCCCCTCTCATCTTCCATCCTTCCCGATCACTTAGGAGGTGTGTGGCCGAAAATCAGAGATATTAGGGTGTCCCATAAGTTCGTACACTTTTTTTCGGAGGAGCGTAAAATCGGCCGTATTCATTGTGCTTCCCAAATGTTAATATTATTTAGTAGAGCAACCATTACACAATCCCACTATCCATTGAATTAACCTCAGCTGCTCTCCTCTCTGTTAAGCTAATTTTTATGTAACGGGTACTTTTTTGACCCATCGAAATAAATTTTTCCTACGAAGGTGCGCAAAGGTTTGGTGCCACTAACTAACTATTTTGAAAATACACGATCCTACAATCCTTTTCGTGTACTTATCATATGACATTAATTTGTATTTTATGAGTGTTAGCGTCCAATACATACAACATAAGGAGGGTATACTCGGTGATTCCTGTCATGGTGTAGATGTACTGCTTGTAATCTGCGTGAAGCCGAAAAGGGGGACAGGAGAGGGGAAGCGCGTCAGCATTTATCGGCGAGACGTTTCGGGCCACAGCCACAGCGTTTCGGGCCATCATCAGTCAGTAAAATCACATGAAAAGAGAACTATTAGGAGTGGACAATCGTCAATCGATATATCGAGAAAGAGTGCGAATCAATAAAGAAGTGTGAGAAATAGACAACTAGTAGAGTGAGTGAATGGGGAATCGCGAAGAGGAAGGGGTAAAGAGAGAGTGTGTGGATTAGAGAGGGCAGAGAGAAAGAGAGGGAGGAGAGAGGAAGGGGGAAGCAAGGCAAGAGAGGAGAAGGGAAGAGGGTGAGAAGGTGAGTGAGAAGAGAGAATGGATTAGATGTTAAGAGCTTGAAGGGTAATAGGGGCACTCTCCTTGGAGAGTTCTACTCTGTTATTCAAAGCAGGATCTAATTTGACAATGTACATAGCCTCAGCAATCTTACGACGACAAGTATTAGATTCACGATGGAGAATGGAACCAGTTAGTGAAATTGGGGCACTGTTATGATCACTCTTAGAATGGATTGCAAAAGCGTTGTGGCTATAACTAATACAAGTTGGGTTTCGAGCTGACTTATAGTGGTCGTAAGCTCTGAGATGGAGAGGTCTACCAGTCTCACCGACGTAAGATTGAGAACAAAGAGAGCATTTGATGAGATATACGACACCTACAGTATGACAACAACCGATTCCACCAGTAGGGCAGAAGAAACAACGGTCCCGCAATTTGCAGACAGGTGAATCAAGATATCGATTTCTCGACAATAAATTGAGGAGGTTAGGGCCGGGTTTCTCAACAATACGAACCTCAAGGTCAACCCTAGACAATGCGTCTCGAACATCACGTGTAAACTCATCACTTATAAGAGCCCGTTTGCGTAAGAATCGGACAAATCCCACTGGAAGCTGGCACTGAGAAAAAATGTAAATTTTCTGAAATTATGTGATTTGGGGTATTCGATGGTGCTGAAAACGATGCGCATATTTATTTTGCGCGTAAAGTGCTCGTTGAGGCCAGACGACGTCACGTCGTTTTCGGTTTTTCTGGAATACAGACTTGCCCGATATCGCTAAAAATATCGAAAAATTGTTTTTAGTATAATTTTTGATGGTGATCACTCCAGTCCAGTTAATTTTTATGATTTTCAAAAATAAATTATTAAAAAATCACTTTTCTAGACTAAAATATGTTCTGCGAAAGTGGTACATATCGGACCGGACTGCCGTGAAAAAATTTAATCTGAAGTCGAAAATGAGAAAAAACATCTGAGTTTCGCGTGACATTAAATATAGTGAATGTTCGTGTAACTGAAATTAGACCAATATCCAGTCTATTGACCCGTCCTTTGATCTACCCCGAGTCTCTCATTGTCTTCCTCGGCCGGTTGTTATTCCACTGGAGAAGGGAAGGGGTCAAGACAATGAGAGACTCGGAGTAGATCAAACGACGGGTCAATAGACTGGATCTTGGTCTAATTTCACTTACACGAACATTCAGTATCTTTGCGAAACCCAGATGTAAACCCAGATGCCACGCGAAACCCAGATGTTTTTTTTATCATTTTCGACTTCAGAATAAATTTTTTCACGGCAGTCCGGTCCGATATGTACCACTTTCGCAGAACATTTTAGTCTACGAAAAGTTATTTTTTAATAATTTATTTTTGAAAATCATAAAAATCGAACTGGACTGGAGTGATCACCATCAACAACTGTATTAGAAACAATTTCTCGATATTTTTAGCGATATCGGGCAAGGCTGTATTCCTGAAAAACCGAAAACGACGTGACGTCGTCTGGCCTCAACGAGGAATTTACGAGCAAAATATGCGTATCAGTTTCAGCACCATTGAAAACCCCAAAGCACATAATTTCAGAAAATTGACATTTTTTTGCAGTGCCAACAATTGTCCGATTCTTACGCAAACGGGCTCATAAACGGAATAGTGAATACAGGAAGGGGCTTAGCAACGCGACGTGAGACACTAGTGGAAGGGGAGCGAGAGGAACGAGTTCGAGGGCAATAGCCATTACTACCGACAATTTGATATGCGAGAGAACGAGAGTGATTACGGTATTCCTGAGAGGAGACAGAAAGAGCAGTGCGAATGGTGGAAAGAACAATGGACCGCTTAGAATGGCTGGGATTACATGATGAGCTATGCAGGAGAATATTACGATTGGCTGGCTTACGATACCATTTAGTGCTGAAGGCACCAGATGGGGTAAGAGACAGTTGGAAGTTGAGGAAAGGGAGCCAATTATTGGAAGGAGATTCCCTAGTGAGCTTGATATTGGAGCACCAAGGCTATTCAGAGACGCAAATAGTCTGTCTAGGTGATTTTGAGAGATAGCAATGACGATAAAATCGTCAATGTATCTTCCTAGCCAGACAATGCCCTCACGAATAGTCTGGGACTCAAGAGAATGCATGTGAATAACAGCGAGAATAGGAGCTAAGCGATTGCCCATTGCGAGGCCACGAACTTGTGAGTAAAAGGGTAAAAATCAAACGAGAAAATAGAACAGTCGAGACAAGATGAGAGGAGAGCCTCGACATCAGAAACGGAGAGACCACGAAAGTTAAGAGAGTGCGAGTGAGTGGACATTAGAGAGAGAGAGTAGCTCGAACGGCTTCTCTATTGCTAACGTTAGTATATAGGGCAGAAACATCGAAACTCTCAAAGCACAAATCGGGGTCGGGATCGATGGAGGAGAGGGCAGAGAGTCTAAGCGGTCCATTGCTCTTTCTACCATTCGCACTGCTCTTTCTGTCTCCTCTCAGGAATACCGTAATCACTCTCGTTCTCTCGCATATCAAATTGTCGGTAGTAATGGCTATTGCCCTCGAACTCGTTGCTCTCGCTCCCCTTCCACTAGTGTCTCACGTCGCGTTGCTAAGCCCCTTCCTGTATTCACTATTCCGTTTATAAGTGATGAGTTTACACGTGATGTTCGAGACGCATTGTCTAGGGTTGACCTTGAGGTTCGTATTGTTGAGAAACCCGGCCCTAACCTCCTCAATTTATTGTCGAGAAATCGATATCTTGATTCACCTGTCTGCAAATTGCGGGACCGTTGTTTCTTCTGCCCTACTGGTGGAATCGGTTGTTGTCATACTGTAGGTGTCGTATATCTCATCAAATGCTCTCTTTGTTCTCAATCTTACGTCGGTGAGACTGGTAGACCTCTCCATCTCAGAGCTTACGACCACTATAAGTCAGCTCGAAACCCAACTTGTATTAGTTATAGCCACAACGCTTTTGCAATCCATTCTAAGAGTGATCATAACAGTGCCCCAATTTCACTAACTGGTTCCATTCTCCATCGTGAATCTAATACTTGTCGTCGTAAGATTGCTGAGGCTATGTACATTGTCAAATTAGATCCTGCTTTGAATAACAGAGTAGAACTCTCCAAGGAGAGTGCCCCTATTACCCTTCAAGCTCTTAACATCTAATCCATTCTCTCTTCTCACTCACCTTCTCACCCTCTTCCCTTCTCCTCTCTTGCCTTGCTTCCCCCTTCCTCTCTCCTCCCTCTCTTTCTCTCTGCCCTCTCTAATCCACACACTCTCTCTTTACCCCTTCCTCTTCGCGATTCCCCATTCACTCACTCTACTAGTTGTCTATTTCTCACACTTCTTTATTGATTCGCACTCTTTCTCGATATATCGATTGACGATTGTCCACTCCTAATAGTTCTCTTTTCATGTGATTTTACTGACTGATGATGGGCTGTGGCCCGAAACGTCTCGCCGATAAATGCTGACGCGCTTCCCCTCTCCTGTCCCCCTTTTCGGCTTCACGCAGATTACAAGCAGTACATACATACAACACTCACACGGGAAAGCTAGGTTCTTCCTCTGTGCGATCAAATCGAATCCTAATTTGGATATGAGCTAAATGGAGATATTTAGTGGTACTCCATATTACGTTGTGCAAATAACATTTGAAGAGCTTATAGGGAAATTTAATATCAATTATTTGTTTGATCATAAAATGTCATCGGTAAGGTGGAAAAAATTCTTCAGTTTTTTAAAGATTTTTTTTGTTTTTTTATTGTTGCATCAACATCTGTAGGCACATTCCTTCCCGATTGAGCATTATTATTAAGCTATTCATACACTACAGTACGTAGAAGGGAGAAATAAGATTCCATTAAAAATAAGCCGTAAATAAAGAAAAACATGTTGAGGAAAAAGTTTCGATTTGGCACTACAGTACCCTTTACATAAACGTTTCTTAAAAACACGTGGAAGCAGCTGCCACAAATTCCATGGATTGCGTAATTGTGTAATGGTTGCTCTATTCATTAGTATTAACATTTGGGATGCACAATTAATACGGCCGATTTAAACTTCCTCTGAACAAAAAAGTGTAAGAACTTATGGGACACCCTAATAAAATGGCAATAAATAATCAGTTAGATGAGATTGAAGGGGTGACAAGAAGAGCATAATTGAACCGACCTAACAGTCGGCGCAAATGCGACGAGTAGCACTGGTTGCATCGCTGAATTGAGGAAGAATATGAAGCAGACCGCCCACATGGCCCACGGTCCGGTGCCTGAATGATACCTTAGCCACTAAAATTCGGCGTTCATTTTACATATCTTCCTTTTCAAGGATCCCGTGATATTAGAGAATATTGTATGCGACCGTTTTCGTACAAACTCGGTCAAAATAAATAATGTACTCACCAGTGCCAATCGTGATTGCTACTTGACCGAGTGCGAAGACGATAGTTACGAGAATGCACGGAACGATGAGTCTGAAATCAACGGTTTGATCAATGCCTAATTAGAGCTTTTTAATAATTAGAACTAATTAGAGCTAATTAGAGCTAACTTTAATTAGAGCTAATTAGGACGATGAGCCTGAAATGCGTTGAATTCATGTTTTGCTCTATCGCTATACTAGAAAAAAAAGCGTTTATGTCTCGCGCTTTTCCGGGCCATTGTACGACCATTGGACAATCACTTAGATTATCAGCACTTGCTACACTAAACATTGAGTAGTGTACTGTACTTTCCGGCACGTTTTCGAAATTCTTGTCGCATACTTACTTTGTTTCCACACTCTGCGTCTTGCTTCCCTTGTCCGACTTTGACGCGGTGACTGAGCGGTGCTTGATGAGCCGAGCGATTGTTAGACTGAAGATGGAATATTATATAGTATTCAACTCCACATTCAGATGCACTTCTCACAATACGGTATGATGGGCTGAATTATGTGTCATTACCTGTAGAAAATGAATGGAAGAACCACGACGAAGACGTGAATTACCATGAACATGTGTGAGTGACCGCCACTCTGATATCTGAAAAGAATTCAAACATACTAATTTCTGTATTTGTTCATCTTTAAAGAAACTTCTACATGTGGATTCTTCTGCGCATATTTGTTGTGTTTATGGTATATCAGTATGTTTTTTTTCCAAGTACAGAAAGTGTGAAAGGATGGGGAGGGGAGAGGGAAAGAGTTATAAATTCCTGAATTCTTGAATATATTTTGGACTATGTGAAATGTGATTGGTCAAATGCAGATTTGTGGCAGTTTTACGAAGGTTCTCTGCGAACTCTGTGATTAAGTTGTGGAGTTTCTGATATCGTGAGAAAATCAAAATATGAGATCGTGGGAGATCGTAAACCAAATGTCCAGTATCACGAGACCCCGACAACGCCAATACCTATTTTTTCCTGAGACCTATAGGTACACAAAGTCTAAGAACGGAATGTAAAAAATAAAGAATACAATTAAAATATATTGAAAATATGTAACTAACTAAATTACATGATAAAATACATCTGTGAATATATCGAACACAAACACGCCGAGAGAGGGTTGTGAACGAAGATACGAAGACCAGAATTTCCAACCACTCACTTGAGGAAGTCTTCAGCAGCAACTCCGTACAGCGCGGGCTCGAAGTAAAAGCAGACGTGGAACGACTGCCAGTGAGTAGCGCAACACTGAAAAAGAATAAAGTGACCTCTGAGACTAGGCTGATGGAATAACTAACTGAATATTGAGCACTATGTAAGATGAGAACAATGACTTCATGTCGCCTTAGATACAGGGCCTGGTACCGAATATTATATATAATATAGTGTAAAAAAATATTATGTAGACACTAAGAAATACTAGAATATAAGAAATTATTTGAATTCGAAATATTGAATGAGAAACTAAATTGATCAGCAGTGTTCGATGTAGAATTTAATCTATCAATAACAATCGTAACATCTTACTATGATGAACGAGATGAGCCAAGTAACGACGCCGCAAATTCCGTAGCTCATCCACTGTGGCTGATGTCTGTGAATAAATTCGTGACTTTTCTCGCACCGTATCTAACGAAAATGTTTGCTCAATTTCAAATGACGAATGAATAGTGTAATAATATCTGGAAACCTGAATGAAAGCGGAGCATAAATGGCGTGCAGTCGTGACCTGAAACGGTATTGTTCGAAAGCCCATATCAATATCCATACCAAGCAATGAGGGGCAGATGAAAACAGCAGGCAAACCAGGCCCATTCAAAGAAGAACTGGAAGTATTCTTCTATTATTAATGTTTAAAGGAGTGCTCCGGGGAATGAATGCTAGGGAGTCCCACTACGAAAATTCTGCGCTCTCAATGGGAACTGTATCTAATTTTACCCAGAGATCGAGGTGAATATTACGTAGACGAAGTGAAACATAAATGAATCATTCACAACCGTGCGCAATCAATGAACTTTGCGCGTATGTAAATAGACTCAGACGCGTCTGTGGAATTTCGGGCAAAGTGATTTATGATCGGGTGAGTTAGCTATACAACATCACCATTCTCATTGTGGGCGGCTAAAAATTCCCCGGAGCATTCCTTTAATGTAAACAAATCGACTTATACACATTATTGCAAAATGTACGCTCGAACTACAACAAGTAAGTGATGAAAGGCTCACATGCAGTGCAAATCGTCCTTCCTTCCTTACAATATGGCTCTTCGTGAGAATGGCCACTCCGTCCAACAGGCCGTACTGCAATTAAACTTGTTAATGATTTGTTAATCAAAAATTTATAGTTTACCTGTATGATCACGAGGATATCAGCGATGGCTGAGGAAAGCAGATAGCGGAACCCGATGATTTCCTACATCAAGACAATGATTTATTATAACTTTTGCTTCAACGTGCGCTATTTTCTTCTGAAGAATACTTTTAAATTTTATCGTACAACGCAATGATGCGTATTCACAATGTGTGAACTAGTGATGCCAAAACGGCGTGCGCTCTCCTCGTTTCACACGCTCTCTCACCGGTCAGACAGAGCGAGAGAGCGTGTGAAACGAGGAGAGCGCGCGCCGATTTGGCATCACAATGTGTGAACAACTGGGGAGAAGTGGAGGAAAGAAGTTTGACTTACTTTCGATGTCCTCCATAGCACGGTGATCACCAGACTGTAGAATACAATTGCGGAAATCGGGAGCACGACGAGGAGGCCACCTTGAAATATTGGCAATTGGGAGACAGATTTGGAAAATATTAAAATGATATAAACGGGCCTTACTCTTGGTTTCATTTGTCAAGTTATATCAGAGAGTGTCAAAGCACCATATTGACCCCATTGTATTTCGTACTCCAGTTATTGATTGAAGTATTAGGTTGGTGCAAAAGTTTCTGACTATTTATTTTTTCGTTATTTCTGCTGGCATATTAGCATTTTCTGTAATTTCTCTATAGTTTTAGTGAACTCACTAATAGCGGTCTTTCATAATTTGATTTTATTGGATCTGGTGTTTCATAAGTAGGAGAAAATAATTTTATATGAGAAAATCCCGGAAATTGGCGTTTTTCAGTGTTTTTGATTGAGCTCTACTTTTCGAATATTTGTGACCTACTGAATTTGCCCAATATGTCATTAGTAGAGCAAGAGTTGCTTGTTCAGCTAAGCGTGAAAAAGCCTATCTTCAGTGAGAGTGAAAAGAATGACACAGTAGAAAATGCTGATTTCGAGGTCCCATTTGGATGAATCGCGGTTTCGAATTTCCCGTTCGCTCATTGATGAATGAATTAAATTGCAAGTGTAACTGTATACTAAGGTAAGTAGGTAGAATATAATCAACCACAATTGGGATATCTTACGCGATATATACGAATACAGTGCAAAATAGGAAATTTCCTATTACAATTGTCTGTCACTTTGCTCCAAATTTTAAGCGGGCATTTTGTGTTTATGAATTTGTACAGAGTGTTGAATTATGCCCATGAATTGGGCTTTTTAATAGTCCTTCACTTTTGCATTTCTCACATTTCTCCTTGGAGTTATGAGCAATTAAAAAGTATGGCGAGATACGGACAATGATGACTTTGACAGTGAATATTGCCTTCATTAGCGATCGAATTGGCCCGATATAGTGTTAGTTAAAAAGCATTCCCAAGCCCTCATAAACTGAGAAAAATCAATAGTCGATTGGCAAAAATAAATGGATGGGGGAGGTCAAAATGCCCAAACATGAAAATAGAATCTTTTGCACCAACCTAATAAAAATATACCTGCCATAACGTCACTACCGGTCAGAGGAGCTCGATACCAATCCGAGAAGTCCATCCTAGAAAGCAAGTGGAATATATTATGCATTACTTCGGCGTCACAGCACTAATGAATATGAAAACAAAAAAGGTAAAGGTAAAGGTAAAGATCTCAAAAAAAATAAATTCAAGTAGTGAAAATCAAAGAAGCTAAAAAATCAAAGAATTCAAGTAAAAGAAGCCAAAGAAGATCCCATCCCTTGACCTAACGACGCTCTGAGACCGAAGATTCCCTCCACACTGAAGTCACCCTCCTGCAGGACCATTGTGCCTGACGTCAGGATAAATATGATATGATATGAGTGAAAATCAAGAATTGAAAGAGACTGATAGACGCGGAAATGCTCAAAGTTCCTTGAGTTTCACCACTAAACTCGGCGCTCCGTCCTATTCTCACTCCCTCGTGATTTTGCAAGCTCTTGAAAGTTCTCACCCTACGCTCGGCACTCTTTTGATCGCTTTTGGTAATCAAAGAAGCGGCATCAGAAGTCTCACGACCGTACATTCTTTTCGATTGTCAATCCCGACGCCCTTCCGTTTCACACACCCTTGTGATTTTGCAGGCACATTGCGTCTACGTCTCTTCTCAGCCCTTATCTCACCCCTGAATTCTCACGCAACTAGAGTTCGAGAAACGATACCCTGCATACTTCATTCTGAACGCTCTAGAGTTCGATTAATGAAACGACGGTCTCTTCATTCTACACACTCTCTCTCCGTTCAAGCGGTCGAGAGAGTGTGTAAAACGGAGACAGCGACCCGAATTACGAACTCTAAAACACTCTCTTGGCCTGTCGTGCTGCGAGAGAGATTAAAATTAAGAGACGATTTCCCGAATTCTACCTTTTCTCATACCACGCAACTTCCTGGGCAACTTTTGATCCCAGCCTGACGAAGAAACCTAAGGTCAGATATCTGCGTTCTCACGACAAGACATTCCGAGGGTAGTGCAAATGGCCCAGTTACGCAACTTCGCAGGTGATCTTTATCGAAGTACAAGTTCAAAAATGTCCTTAAGAAAAGTCGCCCAATCCACTCTTTCACAATGAAGTGCATACTTACCGAAAATCATTAGCGTTGTTAACACAAAAATGGTTATGAGCAAGCTCCATCAGATACGAATGCAGAAGTAATGGACAATAGCCAGACCTATTATAGAAGAAGCGCGAATGGAATCAGAAACTATCTTCCAAGAAGGATCTTCTGGTCCCGTCTACCCAACCCAATTTTCGCGCATCTTTCCCAGAATTTGCGGCTAAAATTATTGGTGTGATAATGCGATTCCATGAATTGCTGTGAAGGAAGTAAACACTGTAATTTGTTTACTTACTCTCATTACTCAGAGTCATCAGTTCATGCTCGATCTGAATAAAGTGCTTGAGCACAGGTCAGCGCACGATGTCATGAACATTTGTTCAAACCATCTAAAAAAGACCATGATGTGGCTGCATGTTCTGCATGTACATTGCGAAAGAACAAGGCCGTTTATCCCAGAGCCTTTTAGCTTTTTTTTTGGTTTTTGGACCGGATGTACCAAATCCCAGATGAGACGCTACAGATGTACTCGCGGACGCATTGCAGACGCTACAGATGTATTCGCATTCGCATTAACACTCGCGGATCCTAATTTTTTTGTTTTTTTTTGCATTTAATTTATCCTATTATGCAATGATTCGTACTCCCTTGTTTATATTTAAGCAACCGCAATGCGACCAGTAACTTTGGATGTTTGGAAGTTCGAGGAGAAATGTAAAGCATACACGTTCTGTATATAAATGCTTTTTTCTATGGACACGTACTATAGTAGGGTTGTAAATAATGAAGTTTCAAATTCGGTTAATCCAACTTCATACAGCACGCTCTTTCGACCGGTCGAGTATTGTATTTATTGTATTATATTGTGGTAGATGTAGAGACGTATACAAGAATTTCAAACTCTTGCTCAGTTCTTGTGCACCCCTTAAACAACATTTACAGACAGAACGTGCATGTTCTACATTTCTGCTCATATTTCCAAACATCCAAACTTGGTTTGCACCTGCGGTTGCATAAGTATAGACCAGGGAGGTAATCATAGCTTGCTTTGGGAGAAGGTAGCTTCCGTAACTTCCGCCTTCGCGCCTTCATACTACCTCCTTCTCCACTCCTGCCGCTGGTGTTCCAATTATTCTTCTCTTATTGGGAAATTTGTCGATTTTTCACGTGTTTCAGAAGCACTAAATAGTTGATCATGTTTTGTTTATTTAGTGCATCCAACCTATCGGAAAATACACCATAAATATTCCAATAAGCGAACTATGGTTTCAATATAAGCAACCACTGCAAGGTGAAGGTGCAGTAGTGTCAACCGAGGTTAAAGCCGTCAGCAGAGTCATTTGCAGAGACTAGGGATTCAATTTTCAGGGAATTTCCGATCATTTTCTGATATGTTTCAGGTGCATTAAATACCTGGACAGCTCATGAACTAAGTAGCGCTGTTCAAAACTTTTCCGAAAATAATCAACATTTTAAGAAAATTTCCTAGCTACGTGTTGAGGCATCCAAGCAAGGCTGGTTTGCCACCCCCCGCGCCAATTCTGCGTTCAGTCTGTCCTGAGGTTATCAGCGACATATGCGTGAGGCTACCGCCCGTGTTGTGTGCACGTGGTGGGGGATTTCTGACCTATTTCTTAACCCCCGTGGTTGGTCTGGGTGGGTCTGCAGGCGGGGGGGGGGGGGGGGGGGGGGGTCGAACTCATGACCATCGGATTCGCATTCCTGGCACACAACAACTGTTCCACCTCGCCTACACCTAGCTGATACTTTATATTATTCAGTGCTTCTCAACGCCTCCATTCGGTTGTCCCAATGTACAACCACAGCGGTCTGAGGCTCATAAATTGAGAGGTTCCACTGTTGATGTATATCTGAAATGTTGTTGTAGTGCAATAATTATTTTTTTTAGATGGATAAGAACAATGGAAGTAATCAATTTTGTTATTTTCGTGGTATCCATCAGAATAATTCAAGTGAGCAATTTTTGTTTGTCATCACGTTTTTTCAAGCTAACTTGCTGATACGACTTTAACGTAACGTTCTAAGCTATGCGCATCTAACTCGGAAATAGTTTGCTTCTCAGAGAGAGAAAAAAACGTAGATAGAGTCGTGAATCACATGGAAAATTCAAATCTCATTTAGGTACATTCCTCTCCAGCCTTCGGCGTCTACAAGTACTGTCTTTATCAGATTGTGACAACGTCTCTGCTAAGCCAGCAATTGTCGATTCTGGGCCCGGTTTACCTCATGCCTTTGCTTGGTACGGCATAAGATACTTGGTCGGATGATAGCCTGGCGGATAAGACATGCTCGTTTACAGAATTACTAAAATTATTATTTAAAAAGTTCAATATTTCCTGGTCACATGTAGGGTTTATCCTTTTTAATTTTTTTTCAAAATTTCGGATATGTTCAGACATTATACGATGCTGTTTTTTGTGAGCTAAATGTTTAGCGCACCTAAAACATTCACGAAAATAGTCCAATACATACCCAAAATGGGAAACCCTAGGTCTCATCCAAAAGTGATCATCCGACTTAGTGAGACTCTAGATTTTGCGTGGTCAAAAAAGGCACTCACTCTAGGTGGATATCTCACAGTGGAGTGGTTCGTCAGCCCCCTCGCAATTCATCTCCTCTTCGTAAGTTATGATTAGGTTGTCAATTTCAGACAATTCTGCCCCCCCCCCCCTTTCCGGGTATGTTTCAGGTGCGCTAAATAGAGGAATGACCTATGTAGTGCACTTGAAACCTCTCATCTGGGCATGACATAATCACTAGGGATGGCAAAAATTGTCCGAACGATTGTCTCAGACAATTCATTGTCCGAAATTTCGGACAATGAATTGTCTGAGACAAATTATTGTCCCAAGTTTCGGACAATAAATTGTCTCAGACAATTCATTGTCCCAGCTTTACAATTGCGAAGAAAGAGATCGTTTATTGGAAAAGAATTGTCGTTTTTGCGGATAGCTTTCAGGCGCATTAAATAGTTGATGTGCTTATCAACTATTATGAGCACCTGAAACCTACCCGAAAACAGTTGAACAATTTTCCAAAATCAGAACACTGTTTTGGGACAATTCATTGTCCCAACCATTTCCCTCTCGGACAATAAATTGTCCGAGAGGTGAGAGTGTGTTTCACTCTCGGACTCATTCCTGTCTTTCACCTCGAGAACGAAGCGGTTGGTTCAGACAATTTTTGCCATCCCTAATAATCACCGAGTTTAATTTATTGATATGTTAATATTTGTAAACCGTGCTGCACCATCAAAAAATGCGATTTTTGAAAGAAGAACGCGCTTTGTGAACTATTGGCCAGAACTTGCTAAGAAGACTATGCTAGTCAGCGCATTATCCCCAGTGTCACAGTAAAATCACCAAATAAAATACAATCGACTGAGAATATACAGGGAATGGGCACTATTCTTGACTTTCAGCCGACCGAGTACCCTTAACTCTAGTAATCAAATCATAGGTGGGCGGGGGTTGAAGCTGGAAATAGAAAACCGGGGGTGTTTAGGCTCAAAGGGGGGGGGGTGATCGTGACAAAATTTTCCAAAAACCCGTGGTGTCAAATCCGAAAAGATGGCTTCGATGGTGACCACATATGAATCAAATTACAATCCCTCACCTTGATCAGTTTGGTCTTCTGGTTACCGTCCCTCAGCGGGTGCGTCGTGATCTCGAAGATGACGAAGTTCTGGCGATCCGTCGTGAGCACACCCTGAAGAAATATCGAGTTGATTAGATTGCGGAGCGTTGTATCAATGAATGTTGCTTGTATTTAGTATTGTGGCAAGAGCCGTACTACTCCAATCACAAACTAAGCATAAAGGAAAACGATAAGGAGTGGTGCATACATCGCCCTGCTCGATAATTAGTCGATTACAGTAATCGCTGCTACCGAATACCTTCGAGGTTCTTGGCGAGACGCTCGCGGACGTTGCGCAGCTGGTAGCGCAGCTTCAGCGGGTTCCACGTCTGCAAAAGCAATCGATAAATTAGTTGCGTATAAATTATTGGCCGGACTCGTTGTTGTTCCTTATTGCGTTAGGAATCAGCCAGATCAGCCATTCACTCGAAATTTACTAAAGTAGAGTTAAATTTTGGAATCTACTTTGCCATTCCCTCATTGCCGATGGGGATCGTATTTGGAGGCATCCCTTGTCCGAGAGATTGCACTCTTCCTCTGCGCTCTACCAACTCTCGCTCGCCATGTATTTTTCGACAGACAGTCATGATATGATTAGCACAACCCCAACTTCCCAGCAAATAATGACATGGAAAAACAGGAAGCCGACAGGTTTTGCGCGCGCGTGCTGTTTTGGAGAATTACAATTGAATTGATTGCGTATTCGGATATTATCAGCCCCATTCCGCTTCTCTGGATACATACAATGCCATACCACCGGGTTCTTGATGTGATAGCGTTGTAGTTTACGCCACGATCTTACCGTACCTTGATGTGCTACCCTAATCCTACCGTACCTTGATGTGCTTCAGTGCCTCATCGAGGATGACGTCGCCTGTTGGCTCGGCTGACTTGGCCTCGACCTGCACAAATAGAAATAGATGCTTGAAACTGTTTAGAAAGTCGAATCACCCAACTTTGAGTTTCATCCGTTGTCTAACTTGCATGCATGTAGAATATGCAAATGATTATAGAAAGACGTGCGCATGTTCAAATGGTCACCACAATCACCATTCAGTGATGTATACTCATAATTATTGAAGATTGAGGACCTCTATGCTAGCTGCGAAACCTCACTTCACATGCCGGCTGCCAACAGACTGCGAAGGTGATAGGGGCATACGGGAAATGAATTGGGAATAAACGGAAGGAACAGCACCAAAACATGCTGATTCGCACATTCTCGCTCTCCCACGAGTCTCACCATAGCTGTCCAGGAACCGTTTCGGGGGGGAGGGGGGGGGCTTCCCGGGAAGCCCCCCCCCCCTACCATGGTGAAAATCATAGTAGGTCATGGGGAGGTCAAGACTAAATACCATAACCAATCGATAGTACAGCATCCCCTGAAACCGTATATGGCTACCGTAACCCCGAATATCGCGAACTGACTTAATTTTTAAAAAGTCCTGAAACCGTGTTCAATCGATTCTATAGTACCCAAGTAACTACCGTAACCCAGTTCCTTGGATCAGATCCAGTTCCTTGGGTCAAACATTTTTCTAAAAATCCAAAATGTAGCAGACAAATATTTTAAAATATCATACCGTTTCTCTAATTATTGTTGAATAATTTTGTGTCAGGCTCAGGATTTTTAGAAAAATGTATAAAATTTTTAGAAAAATGTTTGACCCAAGGAACTGGATCTGACCCAAGGAACTGGGTTACGGTAGGTACTTGGGTACTGTAGAATCGATTGAACACGGTTTCAGGACTTTAAAAAAAATAAAGTCAGTTCGGGGTTTTTTTATTCGGGGTTACGGTAGCCATATTCGGTATCAGGGGGTACTGTACTATCGATTGGTTATGGTAATTTGACGTTTTAGAAAAAACTCAGATCGCGATAATTGAGGGTTACGGTAGCCATATACGGTATCAATCGATAATGTACTACCGATTGGTTATGGTACTTAGTCTTGACCTCCCCATGACCTACTATCGATTTTCACCATACATGGTAGGGGGGGGCCTTCCGGGAAGGCCCCTCCCCGAACCGTTCCTTGGACAGCTATGAGTCTCACTAACATTACCGCATCCCAGCCACCTATCCAAGTACCGTAACTACCTACCGTACTTGGGTTGGACGACCGGAACAGCAAAATTGAGCACTTATTTGAAAATCAAATACATTATTATCTCAAAGTGGTTTATTAACGTACTTCTCGGTCCTTCAGTCCCAGCAGCAGGATCTGCTCCATCAGCGTCAGCCGAGTGCCCTCCAGCACTAAATTTTTTAATTTAATTAATTCTATAATTATAATAGTCCACTTTATTATGTTTATCCTAGTCTCACCAACCCGATCATGACTGCTCAATCCTAACAAAAAGTTACAGAAACATTAATCATCCATCCATGAGAGCATGAGAGCCCAAAGTGGTGGGGCAAATGTCAATACGGAATTTGTGAATTCTACAACCTTTTCTCCACCCTTTACAGGGAATCTATTACGGATATTTCCGATATTAATCATCCGTGGACAGTAACACCAGTAATTGCGCTCAAAACAGCCCATGGAGCAAATTCCAAAAAATTGCCTTTTTCGTCAATCTAAATCAAACGTTGAAGCGAACAGTGCCCACCACTGATATTTTTAATTAAAACCAGCAGGTATGCAGATCATGTTTATTTGAATATTTATTACGAACATGCAATGTGACTATCACTCTGCAAGCTAACATGCTAACCCTTATACTCATAACACGAATCACCCTTCTATTCTGAACCACCGTAGTTTAAATTATATTTATTACAGTACACCCGCCCGTCAACTGTACACTAGAAATCAAACAACAACTTCTTCTTATAATATCCCATAGATCACTACTCCATCATACTCGGTAAATCAATAATCTACCGTAATTATTGCCCGCTAATAAATCAAAGCTGACCGTACCTGGTCATTCTCCTCGGAGAACCTCTCCTCATCGCCGGCGCCGTCGTTGACGTCGTCCTCGGCGCGCGGAGAATCCTGGAGCAAATAAATATCAATCGAAAATTTTAGAACACGAATACGAGAGAAACACGGGAAACGGGTCGGAAATAAGTGGGAGGAATGACAAAAATAAGCCCATGTGCGCGTTTTCGGCCTACTGATCGAGTCTCCATGGTCAGTATTAAAGCGCTAGCTTTGACCATCCCACTGCCGTATTCTACCGTACTCCCACCGCTCTAACCTTTCTCGTCAGGAGTCCCTTCTTGCGCACACCGGCGCTCTCGAGGACGATGCGACCTGGAAAGGCGTAAATTAGCATGAACATTATTAATATATTTAAAATTAGCTAATATTTTAGCAATCATATTACTAAATGCTCGATGGCGTGATGACCTCAGGAGAGCCCTTGGATCCCATTGATGGAGGCCAGCCTATGAAGAATATGGACCCATCCTCACATGAGCACTACTGCCTGTTGTGATAAATAAGAATAATACTAATCTATTATATAAAAAAAGCGCTGTGGGAGGCGTCCGGATTTTAAAAAAATAGTATGATGGAGGATGTAAAAAAAAATAGGTGATGATGGAGGATGTAAAAGTTTCGCCACGAGTTATTGCGAAACCTACTCCGTTAGACCGGCACAACTAGGCTGGTAATAGCATTATTGAAATATAAATACAAAAACAATTACGTCTGAGTGCGAGTTCGATCAGCACGCAGCAGCGCATCCCCGACGAGATGCAGTCGTTCCAGAAGGAGGTGTAGCCCTGGGAATTACGGAAAGTCACTATTTCTACTGCATAATTATTATAAAATATATAAATATTTAAATGTTACACAAAATAGTCTAATATAGGAAATACCGCGAATCGTGATTGCTTAAACTCTTTCTCACTTGAATTATCGGTCCACAGGATTCGCCCGCTGTTCACGAAATCGACGGCCTTCTTAAATAATTAATTGGACGATAACAACAGTAGAAAATAGAGAAAATCAAGGAAAATTATGGAGCGTTTCACATCGGATGGCCATGCTGTGTGGCCGTATACGGTAGTTATTCGGTTGAGAACTGATTTTTGCATCTGTTCCTTTTTTTAAATATTTTATCATTCATTTAAAGTAAATGGATTATAATATTTATTCACATTTATTGTTTCATAATTGCAAAAGCTAACGATCAAGATCGAGTCGAGTGAGAAATGAGGATCGCAATCAGGGGTGTGCAAAAAGTTTCCCGCACTCCTCATTTCCCATGCTCACTCGTCGCTCTGCCCGGCGAGAGAGCACGGGAAATGAGGAGTGCGGGAAACTTTTTGCACACCCCAGATCGCAATCATGGTTGATATATGCCGAGGAAATCTTAGGTTGCATAATTAAATGCTATTTTTCGATAGGCAACAGGTTTTCCAGGGTTTCGTATTAAAAAGTGATGCTTTTTTATAGGAAACACATTACATGTTGAAAAAAAGCGTTCTATTCTGCAACTTTAGAATTCCTCGGCATATTTGATGATGCTCCCAAAAAAGCTACTGGACGAACAAGGACCATGTCGTTGGATTCTTAAATATTTTATGATATATAAACACTTAAAGATTTTACACAAAAATAACCTAAATATAGGAAATACCGCGAATCGTGATAACAACTCTTTCTCACTTGAATTATCGGTCCACAGGATTCGCCCACTCTTCACTCTGGAGCCTGTTCTGGAGCTCTGGAGCCCATATTGCATAAGAGGGGAGTAAGATTGACATAGCGAAAAAGGGAAGGGCTTCAGCACAAGAACCGATCCAGCGATGCACAATAGAGATGAAATATTCTACACTTTACATAAAATTCGTCACTTTGGCAACTTTTCCTTCCTCGTTTCTTCCTATCCTCTCATCGGCTGCTTACACTTAGTTAATCAACATAGTCCATCAATACACCCCCCCCCCCCCCACAAATAATCAAGTTCTACCGTTCATATTTATCGATACCAACTGTACATTTTTGAAGGTATCTAAATGTCTACATGTGATCGGTAACATCGATAATGGGAGGGGGACATTCATCGGTCCTCGTCCGGGGCGAGTAATTAATTCGGGTGACGTCAGCATTGGGTGATTCCAGTGACGTCATTGGGACGTCCCTCAAATATAGTGTCCTCAACTTCCTCGTTGTCCTTCACGGTAGCGGCCTTCACGGCCTTCCTGGCCTTCCCGGCCTTCACAGGCACGGCCTTTCTTCCACCTGAGAAAGAGAAGGTCAAAATGGCGAATCAGGTCGATGCGGCCTTCTGTGAGAGTTCTGCTCCTGATGATTGTTCGCAATTCGTAATCGACTAAGTTTTGGGGCGAGAGAGAGAGTGTGTGTGTGTGTGTGGATGAATAGTCTGACGCATTTCAAACATGCTCAACAGGAAGTTCTTCAGCATCGATGCCCACTAGAGTTCGAGGAACGATACCACGGTCTCTCCATTTTACTCACTCTCTCACAGATCGACACATCTAGAGAGTGTGTGTGAAATGAAGAGACAAAGCCCCGAATTACGAACTCTAATGTCCACCATTCGCAATCTACCGCATTTATATATTCATGGATCGGGAAAGGAGTGTGTGCGTGTGCAATGAATGGATTCAGAACTCTTACAGAGCGCCGCAACGACTAATTTTCGATTGTGTGCACAAAAATATATGATTGCCCGAATTGTACCCGAATTTCGACTCTACTGACCACTTGGTGCGTTTGTCTTCTTCTGTGCATTCATAGCAAGCTTTTTCGCTTTCAAGGCCTGAAATAAATAATTAATTGAGTAATTAATTAATAATTAATTAATCGAGTTCACCATTTGGCTAATTGTCTCTTTATTGTCTACTGTATGTTGTAATAATATATAATATAATAATAATAATAATTACATTCTGTGCCGCCGTTTCGATGTATCTCGTATTGCCATATTGGTCCTGCATCTTTAGGGCATACTTTATCTTCTCCTCCGGGGAAGAGTCTGAACACCCCTTTGTTTACAAGGGTTTCCTTTTTGGGCAATTTTGCATTTTTCTTGGGTAGGCTCCAGGTGCGCCAATTGGGTGATATCAACAGCTCATTGGTAGTTTTGCGCACCGGGAATCCACTCCAATATCTGCATTTCCAACCGGACACCCAGACATATGTTGATCGTTGATCTACGATCTTTGATCTTTCATGTCTGTTCTTGACTTACCCGAGTCGTTGAACATGAGAAGCACGTACGAAGTGTAGAGGACATTGCCAATCTGTTTAATGTCCGCAACACACCCGTGGCTGTACTGCAAAGTAATACTTGACCAAAGACGCCACGACAAGACAAAAAGCTACCTCGCCGTAATTGGTGGCTGCGAAGATGGTCATGACCAAGTCACCATCGAACGATTCGAAAGCGCCCTTCGGATTCTGCAGAAAAAGAGAGAGAGAGAGAGAGAGAGAGAGAGAGAGAGAGAGAGAGAGAGAGAGAGAGAGAGAGAGAGAGAGAGAGAGAGAGAGAGAGAGAGAGAGAGAGAGAATCCCACCTGATGTCCACGTAGGATCGTATCAATGCCGGCTCCTTCGCACAGCTCACGCAACTCATCGGCGCCTACCAAATCAGGCGCCTTTTTCAAACTTAGATTTGGGATTTTCGAAATCTCTCAGAAAACACCTCAATATTACGGTTCGCTTATTGGAATATTGAATTGAACATTCTCGTTTAGGTTTCAGGCGCACTAAATAAAGAAAAATGATGAATCCGTGGAAAAATATCCGACAAGGCAACAACAATTTTCCAATAGGGAGAGTGAGTTGTTAGTGGTGAGCAAAATATCGTACGAATTTGGGGTAGGCGATTCTGAGGCAGATTAGGAAGAGAATCGTCTGCAGAGAGTGGTCGCCTCTGAAAAGTGTTTCCTTTTTTATATTTCGAACTCAAATAGCCTTCTCATCGACCCGAACCGAACTGCGAAGATTCAAACTACGAACACTTGCAGAGAGCCGCAACGACTATTTGCAATTTTTCCACAGAAAAAAATTCGGTGACAAAAATTGTACTCGCCTGTCGACATAATCGCCAAGGAAGAGGAACTGATTGAGCGTGTATGCGGGCTTGTCCTTGTACGATCGGTGCTTGATGATTTTGAGGAGAACCTCGAGCTGAAAGATTTTTTTCAATTGATCTCTTGCAGAAGGCCGCAACGACTAATTCTGAAGTTTGTGTGCAAAATTTTCATTTAGATACTTGCCTGTCCGTGTAAGTCCGTAACGACGGTGACTTTAGCCCTAGCGGGGTCCAGCTCCAAGACTCTTGGACCTTAAGCAATAAATAAGAAACAACCTTAAGAACGTTAAGAACCTTAAGAACTAAGGAGATATTGCTGAACCTAGGCAGCGGTATCTCTCATTCTCAAACTTTTTTCTCCAACTCAGCAGTTCTCGAACACGTAATATCGCTACGGGATGGGCTGATCACTATCGTATGATAACTAGGGTTATCTTATTGGATAATTATTACTGCTTTTTCGGGTATGTTTCAGACGCGCTACATGAAAAAGCTATATAGGGCCCCTGAAACATATCCGGAAAAAAATATTTTTTCCAATAAGAGAACCCTAATAATAACCCGGGTTAAGGCCAAAAATTAGAGTCTTCCACAAAACGTTCAAAGTAAGCTCCCTACGTGTCAAACATGTACAGTTTTACAGAAATGTCGACATTTTGGTTGTCATCGGACGGTGGCATACCATGACGTCATGCCATCACGTCATAGTTCTCATCCGACCCAGCGCCCTTTGTATCGTACCTTTCGCGAATTCTTTCGTGGCCATATTGACGATAGAACAGATGTCGTCGAATTGTGCAGCGAACACTTTATTTCTCTGAATTTATTTCGTTTTTTCGCTTTTTCGTAATTTTTCGCTAATTTGCGCTATAGAGTTTCGTATTCGTTTGAATGTGCTCCCAATAGATACTCCACAACATTCATTCGTGTAGTCCTTTTTTTATATTTGATAACAAAGATCAAAGATCAAAGATCAAATGTACTCACATTTACGTCATTCCTGTTGGGCACGCGAGCGAGCTCCGGCAGCCTGTCGAGAAGGTCATCTCTCGTGAGTTTTCTGGAAAGGGAAACGGCTAAAAACGAGGTTTCTCCAATTCTGCGCATTTTCACTACAACCGTTTCAATTAACGTTCAATTATTTAATTATTAATTTCAATTATTTATTTAATTAATTTTTCATGGGTTTCAATTAACGTTCGAGCAACGGCTCTTTTCATTTTGCACACTCTCTCGCCACGGTCGAGAGAGGAGCAATCGTCTGACTCTCTTCAGTTTACACGCTCTCTCGTCTCTCTGACCGGCGAGAGAGCGTGCAAACTGGAGAGAGTCAGACCATTTCTCCGATAGAGTGTGGGAAACGCAGAGACGGCGACCCGCAGTACGAACTCTGGTTTCAATGCACGCTCCCCCCAACCTAAAGTGCGCAATTCGCGTCAATGCTTCAATGTGGAAAATGCAGAGTAGGTCGTCCGAATGGCGCGTTGTAGCGCGATGCAGCACCTTTTGCGTTTCAATTAACGTTACTAATTACAGCAACTTTTGCGACTCGTACAGAACGCCGCAAGCGACTAATTGCAACTTTTCTGCGGCAACAACAGCGCGAGATATACTTGGCTTTTCCGAGGATTCCCTCGGCTAGCAACTTGAACGTTTTCTTCGGCTCCTCCTTCTTCTTATCCTCCTCCTCCTCCTTCTTCTTCTTCGTCTTCTTCTTCTTTTTCTTTATCCCCTTCTCAGTTTCTGTCCTCTGGTCAGAATCTGGAACAGCGCCAGTAAGCAATTCGGAATATTCCTGTCATGCTGAGATTTTTTTCTTGAAAAATCCGGCGGCGACCCCCAAATTACGAACGCTAGAATTGATACAAAATCACTAGAGTACGCAATTCGGGTGATCAATCGTTTCTTCATTTCTAATACTCTATCGATCGGTCGAGAGCGGTATTGGAAATGAAGATACGATTACACGAGTAATCGTCTGACTCTCTCCAAATCTCATGCTATCTTTCGCTTTCTCTAAACGGCGAGAGAGTGTGTGATATGAGGAGAGTCAGACCATTGCTCTATTGCCCGCATAGCGCACTCTGCTCACCACTATCCGAACGCTGCAGCGCCCTCTCCATCTCTCTTCTCAGTTTTCTCACTTTTTTTCCTCTCAGCTTCAAGCTTTTTCTTCAATTTCTTCAATTCTTTGATGTCCTGCATATCATTGTTATGTAATCACACTTTGCTGATTGGTTAGAGCAATAGTCTGACTCTCCTCATAATACACTCTCTCACCGGTTAGAAACAGCGAGAGAACATGTAATTTGGAGAAAGTCAGGCCATTATTACCTCCTTCGTCAATTCCAGCTTAGGTGTGGTCGTCGGCTTCTAAAAATATTGAAATTGAATTATTAACGAAACATAAATAGGAATGAACAAGACACTAGATATGAAATAACGAACCTGAATCAGCTCGCCAGACTTGGGACTGATACCAGTATGAGTGACTGGTGTGATACTCTCCTTAGCCTGTAACTAATCGTGTTCGCTAGTTGAAAAATGGAACATTTTTGTGAATCTTTAGAAACAAGTTAGAGAGTCATGTTGGGCCGCCTTCGTATTCTCATTTCGCAAATTTGCTAGACAATCGTGCGGAGTGCACAATAGTTCGTAATTCGGGTCTTCTTCTCTTCATTTCTCACACTCGCTAGCTCCGCTCGACCGGTCTAGAGAGTGTGGGAACTGAAGAGACGGCGACCCGAATTACGAAATGAAGCGCACTAGAAATAAAGAGACGAGGCATTGGAATCCTAACTTGCGCCTAAAACGATACCTTATCGTTTGCAATTTGCGGCACAACTGCATTCTTCTCTTTGTCCTTCGCTTCGTCCTGTACTACATCTTTCGCTTCTTTCTTCTTCACTGACACATCCTTTGGATCGAAGCCATTCTGTGTGTCATCGACCTAAAATTGCGTTTTTTTTTCTTGATTTTCCATTTTCTCGTACTTTTACTGTAGCTGTCTCATTGCCATCAGAAGTCGGCGCTTTATGAGTCGAAATGCGGCCCTGAAAAAAATTTAATCTTCAGTTTTTTTAATGTTGTTCCTAAAAACAAACATTATCGGGAGCTGGTCCGCTGGCACCCGGTTCGGCCCCAGACTGTGTAACGTCGTCCTGCAAAATTAAGAATTGCTAGAATATTTCTGAATCCGTTCTATCCTACGTATAATCCTTAAATTCTACACGTCATACGCCAGTCTTCAATATATGCTCAAAATATACTAGTACACAGTATACAGTACAGCGCGCAGTACACAGTATGCAGTATACTAGTAGGCAAAGATACCCGTCCAGTGTCTGGAGCCACTCCAGTTGTTACCGGTTCCGCGCCAGCATTTCCCGGCAAGTCCGAACCCGAGGCGGATCTCTCACTGCCTCCGCTGCAACGTTTGCATATTAGTTAAAGATCAAAGATAGAAGATCAAAGAGCAGAATCAGATTGATATTGAGATTGCAACCGGGTTGATATGTTTTTGATTCATCTCCATGAGTTCAGTACTCAAGATAAACACTAGCCAGAACAGTTCCTAACAGTTCCTAACAGTTTTTCATTGTCTCTGGACGCGCTAGAGAGCGTTTAAACTGATGAGACGATAAATCTACTTCTGATTCTTTCTAAGTCGAGATGGGAGACCAAAGATCTGATCACATGTGAAATTTCTAAGAACATAAAGCGCAAAAATCAATGATAAGTAAGTCAACAGTCAACAATCAAATTTCACATTTCGCAGATGAACAACAATAGCAACAATCCATGATCGACAATCACAAGATAAGGTCGAAACGTCTCGAATCAAATATCAAATTAACAAATCAAAGATCAAAGATCAATGATCGCACCATTCGATTTCTTCCAAGAGGCTCTCCAATTCCCTGATTTCCTCAGTAATCCTCTCCTCTTTTTTATTAGCGTGCTGAAAGTGTGTGAGTATAGTTACAAGAAGAAATTATGGTCTTTTCATGGTCGACAGAAGCCGAGCGTATCACTTTCGTTCATCAGAAAGCGGCAAGAGGAAGAGACTCATCGGCTTTTTCTCGACAAGAAATCAGTGCGATCCTATGCTAAAAATCACTGAAGATCGGATCTTTGCGAGCTTTTCATGCAGTTGTTGCTACTAAGATCCGATCTGACAAGTGACTTAAAAATAGCATTAGTAACCTCAATTGCGAGTGCCCTCGTCTTCTTCATGTCGAACGCTTCATTATCGTGTCGGTCTAAACATATATTTTTGCAATAATTGAAAATGATATTCGAGGTCAAGTCATGCAAATCAGATTGATACACAAAGAGCCCTTCTCGTCAGTACGTTCGCATTTGATTCCCAGACTGTCAAAAAGCCTTTTGTGAAAGTGCTGCGGAAGCGTACACTTTTCGGTTCTCGTTCGCTGGTTTCTCACCCGGAGCAATCGTCTGACTCTCTTCAGTTTGCACGCTCTCTCGTCTCTCTAATCGGCGAAAGAGCGTGCAAACTGAAGAGAGTCAGACTTCTCTAATACTTTGTTCCTAGGTCGGGTGAGGAACAAAGTATTAGAGAAGTATCGCAAACCTCCGAAGAAGCGCTGGGAGAGCCACCTCCATATAGTCATCTGAAGCGTGTTGTTGAGCAAAAATACATCGAACTGATTAGAGTTAGAGTGCGATTATCGGTCATTCGTTTCATCATATTTTTATTAAAAGGAGGTAACGAATGCCCGTTCAACACCGCACTCTTCACTGTCTGCTCTACTCGCCTTGGGTTGGGAGAAGGTGGCTTGTCTGTCCCCCTTTCGCTTCTCCATTCCTGCTCCGCCTTCCTCCTCATCCTCACTCGCGCTGCTCTCATCATCCGTCCCCGCCGCTACCCTCGAGCATGTCACATTCTCAAAATCGATTTTATCTTAAACATTTTCTATATTTATCTCACACATGTTCTCAACAATTTTGATTCGAAAATTTACAAAAAAAAAATCGCCATTTTATGCTATGTTTTCCGATTCTTAATCTTTGATATGTGATTTTTGATCTTTGATCTTTGATCTTTACCTCGGGCGCTGTCGATCTTCCGACTATTGCCAGGAAGCTGAACGGATTGCGCTTGACCTTCACTGGTCCCGGCTTGGGAGGCTCCGCCCTTACCCATTCCTCCAGCAGTTTATCCTGTGAATGTAATCATTATTTTTAGTTTGATATGTGCGAAACCCAACCTTCTCATCGAATAACACAGCAGTCACTTTTTCTTCCACTACCGGCATGAAGACGTTAGAGGGGTACTCCCTTCTCTTTAAAAAACTGTTTCATTTTTTTTCCATTCAAAATCGTCGTCGTTAGCGACCCTCACCTTCATGATCCTTTCTTTGCCGTCAATATTTTCTTGCATAAACTTCATTTCGCCTATGTCTTCGATTCGTACATCTCCTAAAAATATCGTGAATTTCGTATTTATTTTCCCCAATATTCGATACCATTCTCATAAATGGTCATCTTTGCATCCTGAAAAAAAAAATTTTGGTTAAGTTTGCCTCTTTTCTCTAAATATTTTCCTAATATAAATATGCTACAGAGCGTACCGGTTTCAAATCATTTTTAGCAGCATATATTGCGATTTCTGTTCTCATTGATTCGGTCACATTGGTTGGTTTCTCTGCCAAATACTCCGCGTGTGTCCGAATCGGCCGGTCTATTGAAATGGACACATGCATATTCAATACTTGATGTTCCACAAACGGGTGCATCACAAGTAATGTACTATTCAATATGCACACTCTCTGGCGCTCGACAGAGCGGTGAGATGATGCATAGAGTGCTCTTGTAAAGCCGCCCCCTACTACGGCTTCTCTGTTCAGGAAATTTCAGGTAATTTTAGGCAATTTTCGGGCACGTGTCAGGTGTAGACTTTCAAGAGCAACTAATGAACTCGTACATTTAATACAGTACTTCTCCGCTGAATAATAAAAAAGAGTGTGCATAATCAATAATGAAGAGGGTAATCTACACACAAATGTATTAGTTCATTAGTTCATTTTTAAAAGTATGTTTTAAGTTCATTTTTAAGTCATTTTTTAGTCAAGTGGTAATAAGCTCATGAGCGCATTAGCTACCATGAGCGCTTGAGGTCGAGAAACGATACCACGTTCTCTTCATTCTACACACTCTCTAGACCGGCCGATCGGCGAGAGACTGTGTAGAATGAAGAGCTCTTTCTCGTAACTCTAAAGAACACATCAAACATATCCAAAATTCCCGGAAATTGCCCGAAAAGGGAAATCGTAATCCCTACTCACCACGATCAACGGCTGCCTCAGTCAACGCCTTCCCGTCAGACGGCTTATCAGCTGAATAAGATGTTGTTAAGATCATGCTTTTTTCTTGGAGTGGGCTTCAACTCTAGTCATTAGAAACCGTCAATTGAATTACGCAAGGCCGCAATGTTCGACGAAAGATGAGTGAAATGAATCTATTGACGAGGGGGCAGCAAGGGCAATCAGTCGAGTAAGAAATGATACTCGATTGAATCAATCGTTAGACGGTCTCTACTCGTCATTCTTCTTACTCTCATCGGTCATATCATAGAGTATGCACAGAATCGGGAGACTAGAATTCGCAATTCGGGTCGCCGTCTCTTCATTCTACACAGTCTCTCGACCGGTCGAGCGGAGAGAGAGTGTGTAGAATGGAGAGACCGTGGTTTCATTTCTCGAGCTCTAGAGGAGACTGTTACCTATGAGCGTGGAGAAGGTGGGATGCAAGTACGATAATTTATTACAATGCGGAACAATGTAAATAATGGTAGATAGAGAGTAGTTTAATAGTAGTGAGGCTTGCAGAAAGGCGGTGTCGCGTAGACCCCAGTAGACTTCGAAAAGTAACCAAATAACATGTTATTTATCATGCAAATGCACCGCTCATTGTACTAGATAGTGGGAAAATGAAGAGAGCGAAGGGTGATTTGCATGATAAATAGCATGTTACTTGGTTACTTTTCGAACTCCAGACTACTCAAGGTCAAAAGGGAATACACTACGACACAGCCTGTCAGATTGGATGAGAATGGCCAATATTGCGGAGGACGTATTCTAATGAGTGAAGGGGAAAGACCGATAATTTCGCCCATTGTTGAGGGTTTGCGGTCATTTTTTCTTCATTGAACTTTACGGAAATCGATTTTACGCGAAACCTAGGTCGAAAATGAAAATACGGGCTCATATAAGTTGTTCCAAAATGCATTTCCTATCGAACCATGTATTTCATTGGTTAGGCAGATAGGCATTACGAGAATAGTTCTAAGTTTAAGAACTAGTCTCGTCAGGTCGATCTGCCTAAGTTTAAGGCCGAAAACAGCGATTTTAGACAATAAATTGGATATGTTTCGATATATTTGATTTTCCTGTTTTTTGAATGGCGTAAAAGCCGACAAATGAGCATGTTTCATCAAGGATACTTGAATTGTTGCATTGACCTTCTCACCGTTCGGGGAGAATTATGAGAACGAAATGGCTCGGAGGGGATTAAGAGAGCGAACAAAGAAAGATCCCCTCCGCCACGATAATGAACCTTTTCATCCATCCTGACAGGCTGTGTACGAGGAATCCGTTCGGAGAGCACACTGTGCAACTTGGCAACGTGCTAGTTCGAAAAGTCACACAGCAAGAGGACATCCAACAACATAGTCAGGCATTTTTTGTAACAGAGGGAATTGCATTTCATTAATGCGCGTTTGCTGTGTTACTTTGCAACCCGTACTTAACGGAGCTCGAGAAACGAGACCACAGTCTCCTCATTAGTCGTGACTAGTGTGAATTAGTGTGAATGCGATACGCTCTCTCAATCGTTCAAAGAGAGTGCGAGAAATGAAGAGACTACGGGCCGTTTATCGACAATTATTCCCTCTCGTCGCGCTCTCACTTCGAAATGCGCTTATTAGAGTTCGTAATTCGGGTCACCGTCTCTTCATTTCCCACACTCTCCGGACCGGTCAAACGACGAAAGATTGCGGGGAAAGGAAGAGACAGTGACACGCATTGCGAACTCTAGCCCTCACCATTTGCAGTAATCACGCTTAGCGGCGCAGCCTCGGCAGCTTCTTGTTGTTCTGCAAAAGGCGAAATTAATTATTAATTAGAAGAATTATGGGCATGTCTCAACACCAAAAGTGTATTTTCCCCGTAACTTGAGCACATGTAAAAGCGCAAAGTTTGCAGTTACATATCTCCCAATTTTTGAACAACAAAAGTATTCAAATTTCTCGGAAAAACTCGAGAAAGTTTAAATTGAAAATACATGTACTTACTAGAATTCTCGAATATTATTCTTGCCATTTCTGCTTCCCTCCTCTTCTTTTCTCTATGCCTGAAATACAAAACTCTTACAGAACGCCGCAACTACTAACGACTATCTCTAAAATATCTCGCCACACTCCTCCATTCTTACCTGACGTATAGAACGTATGCAAACACGCCCGCGACAGCCAAGGCTATTAATGCCAGAACGACTCCTACGATAGTAAGAGTGACGCCCAGACTCATGCCACTGGAAAAAAAATCATTTCTTTTTAAAATTTAAATATTTAAATATTTTGTTTTGTTGTTAATTTAAATATTTTAATTTTAATAAAAAAAATAAAAACAAAACATTTAAACAATACCTTGTTGAGGGGTCTGCACTATTCGTCTTCTTCCTGGCTTCAGCTTTGGCTGCTTCAAGTGCCTCTTGCGGTGCTGCTACTTGCTTCTCCGCAATATTCAGATATTTTTTTTTCTGTTCGATCGCTTTCGTATGATTTGTTAACGTTTCTTTAAGGGTGTTCATATTGTCTTGTGCCTTCCGCTGTGTATAGAAAGCATTTGCTAAGCGGGATTTTCCGTCGATCGGATAATCAGATAATTTCGAATTCGCTTCATTCCTCGTTGAAGTCGCTCTCTCGATCTCTTCTTGTGCCTTCTTTCTAAGGTCTTTCTCATGTTGTATTGAATCCACTGTTTTATTTTTATTTTTTTCAGCTGTACCAATATTGACATCGGCAAATTGGATCCAGAAAGGCATATTGTTTCTGTCTAACTCACTGAACTTAGTCACCCGTTCCACCTGATTGGTTTTATTGGACTCCAGCTGTTTGAGAACTGTCGAAGCTTGTTTGTGATTTCCGACAGCTTCATTTTTGGCTCGCTTCACATTGGGCAATTGCCCATTATCAGTATTTAACGCGAGGATTACTCCCGTACATTCAGCCTCCGCCTTTGATGGATCGCCACAATTCTTATCTTTGTACGTTTGGTTCAAATTACCAATCCCACTTAGAAGTTCGCTGAGCGCTTTTTCTTTCTCCTTTTTCAGAGATTTCACTGTTTTGATCTTTGATTGCTTGATCTAGGCGTTTCACGTCAGCATTTACATCGTCAATTGCTTTGTCAAGGTCGACCAGGTCTTCGCGAAATTGCTTTTCTTTCTGTACTGCCTGATCGAGTGGTCCCAATTGTTTTTCAAGATTCGCTATGGTTCCATTTATGGTTGTTATCTCTCCTTCCTTTGCGCTAATCAATCCATCTGCATCATCCGCTGTATCCTTCCACTTGCTAAGATTCTTCCACCTGACCCAATCCTCCTTCATCTCGTTGTAGTGCTCAGTGGCCGCATCTACTTGCACTTTCGTTTTGTTCCATTCTTGCTCAGCTTTTTCCAATTCATTCTTCCAATTTGTAATGTTCTGATTGATACTACTCAATTGGAAGGATATTTGATCGGCACTAAGGCCAGTAGAGTTGAAATCGTTCCCGGTCTGCTGAAATTGAGAATTTTAGTCGTTTCAAAATAAAAGAAGCGGAAGCGTAATCACAGAACACATTATCGCAGTGCACTTGTTCCCCCACTCTAGCAGTGGAATATCGTGGTCTGACTACAGTAATCAGAGTAGGGGTACTGTAGCTCGGCCTGAATAGATCGGCCGGGGTGATCCATACTTCTCTTCTCCTTCTCTTCTATTTCATTTATTTAAACATTCAAACTGTTATGGAACAATGGCAGAACAGTGCATAAAGTGCGGCATATTTATCGAGAAATTTCGACTCATCTCAATAGTTTAAGTGATCTTGAAACGGTAGCGAGAGAGTGTGCAGAACGAAGAGAGTGTTGGAGAGGAGGAGAGAGAGGCGGGAGCGTCAGACATTTAGAGCGCAGCATCTGCTTCACGATCACATTTTTGATGACGCAGAGACGCGCGCCGTTTTACAGGGAGTGTGCGCGGTTGAGAGAGAGCACAGAAAAAAATATTGGCAATCTGCCAACCGTTTGCAGAAGTTTGCTTTTCCATGGTCCCGGCTCTGGCCATGACACGCACGTTTCAAAACATCGTAAGGTAGATATATATTCGATATATATTCAGATATATTCTCTCCCTATAATTGTGGTACAACATTCTTTAGCAGTGCCATATTGTCTAGGCATCATTAGAATTCCCGCCATACCTACTGTAATCGAAACCACATCCACTGACTTGAGCGCTAGTGAACTGGCTGCTCATGTGGTGCAACGGATGACTAATACGACTAGAGCAGCATCTTCACCGATGGCGTGACCCCTACGACGTTGAAGTAGCCCCTTTCATAGGGAGGCAGAAGATACGAGACACGATTGGTTAGATTGTGAGCAGGGTGTCGGACACCATAACCTTGTTATCAATACAGTAATCCAACCAGTTGCCGTGCGACCATGGCATCAGAGTGATTTTACCGAAGCCAAAAGAATCTTCACTAATTGCCTAACCCACGGTATTCCGCAGCTACATTCGCATTACCGTAGCCACAGTACGGTATTCAGCGGCTACAGTACCCTCGATCTCGGGACCGTAGTCACAACACGGTATTCAGAAGCTAGAGTACCGTTGCTCTTATTACCGTTCTAACAGTACGGTATTCAGCGGCCGTACTAACAGTACGGTATTCTCATTACCGTAGTTATAGTACGGTGTCGCGCGGCTACACTACCCCTGCACTCATTACCGTTATCACAGCCTGATATTCCGCGGCTACAGTAACCCTGTTCTCATTACCGTAGTTATAGTACGGTGTCGCGCGGCTACACTACCTCTGCACTCATCACCGTAATCACAGCCTGATATTCCGCGGCTAAATTAACCCTGTTCTCATTACCGTAGTTATAGTACGGTGTCACGCGGCTAGACTACCCCTGCACTCATTACCGTTATCACAGCCTGATATTCCGCGGCTACAGTAACCCTGTTCTCATTACCGTAGTTATAGTACGGTGTCACGCGGCTACACTACCCCTGCGCTCATTACCGTTATCACAGGCTGATATTCCTTGGCTACAGTAACCCTGTTCTCATTACCGTAGTTATAGTACGGTGTCGCGCGGCTAGACTACCCCTGCACTCATTACCGTAATCACAGGCTGATATTCCCCGGCTACAGTAACCCTGTTCTCATTACCGCAGTTATAGTACGGTGTCACGCGGCTACACTACCCCTGCGCTCATTACCGTAATCATAGCCCGATATTCCGCGGCTACAGTAACCCTGTTCTCCTTACCGTAGTCAAAGTACGATGTCCCGCGGCCACACCACCCCTGAACGCATTACCGTAATCACAGCCCGATATTCCGCGGCTACAGTAACCCTATTCTCATTACCGTAGTAATAGCACGATGTTCAGCGGGTACAGTAACCCTGTTCTCATTACCGTAGTCATAGTACGGTGTGACGCTGCTACACTACCCCTGCACTCATTACCGTTATCACAGCCTGATATTCCGCGGCTACAGTAACCCTGTTCTCATTACCGTAGTTATAGTACGATGTCGCGCGGCTAAACTACCCCTGCGCTCATTACCGTAATCACAGCCTGATATTCCGCGGCTACAGTAACCCTGTTCTCATTACCGTAGTTATAGTACGGTGTCGCGCGGCTACACTACCCCTGCACTCATTACCGTAATCACAGCCTGATATTCCGCGGCTACAGTAACCCTGTTCTCATTACCGTAGTTATAGTACGGTGTCGCGCGGCTACACTACCCCTGCACTCATTACCGTAATCACAGCCTGATATTCCGCGGCTACAGTAACCATGCTCGCATTACCGTAGTTATAGTACGATGTCGCGCGGCTAAACTACCCCTGCGCTCATTACCGTAATCACAGCCTGATATTCCGCGGCTAAATTAACCCTGTTCTCATTACCGTAGTTATAGTACGGTGTCACGCGGCTAGACTACCCCTGCACTCATTACCGTTATCACAGCCTGATATTCCGCGGCTACAGTAACCCTGTTCTCATTACCGTAATTATAGTACGGTGTCACGCGGCTACACTACCCCTGCGCTCATTACCGTTATCACAGGCTTGATATTCCTTGGCTACAGTAACCCTGTTCTCATTACCGTAGTTATAGTACGGCATCACGCAGCTAGACTACCCCTGCACTCATTACCGTAATCACAGGCTGATATTCCCCGGCTACAGTAACCCTGTTCTCATTACCGCAGTTATAGTACGGTGTCACGCGGCTACACTACCCCTGCGCTCATTACCGTAATCATAGCCTGATATTCCGCGGCTACAGTAACCCTGTTCTCCTTACCGTAGTAATAGCACGATGTTCAGCGGGTACAGTAACCCTGTTCTCATTACCGTAGTCATAGTACGGTGTGACGCTGCTACACTACCCCTGCACTCATTTCCGTCCACAGCACGATATTCCTCTCGGCTCTTCCCGTTACCCTAGTCAAAATGCTTTATTTAACGTTCACAGTATCCCCTGTCAATTTCAGAGGAGGCAATATCGTACTCGGCGGCTGCAGTATCCCGGCACTTCCCATTACCGTACTCACACCCTCAATCGATCGACGGGCTCGTTCGTGGGTTGGCCATGACTCCCTCAGGTTGTTAGCATCGAGAGAAACAATTTGCGAGCCGCATGAAGAGAGGAGACACTGAAAAGCCATTATTCTACTTAGTGATACGAAAAGATAATTTATCGATCGACATACTACCCTATGGGAGGTTTAGTAATGCCATAGAGACCAGAAAGTATTGATAGATGCCTAAAATCTACAGAAAATAGCGAAAAATCGAACCAAAATCAAGAAGAGAAAAAGCAGAAAATAGGAGAGGAGCCGCATTCCATAGAGGAAAAGGTTGGAAATGATTGGAAAATGTGGAGGAGGCCACGTCTCCAAAACGTGTTATTGACGATAATTGAGTTAGTGAACGATGCAAATCGAGCAGGGTGCAATAACATGTTTGTTTGTTTTGCACTTTCCGAGTCGACAACTCAAAGATCACTTTTTTCAGCTATTACTCGATCCGAAGTGCGCTGCTACAGTACCCTATTCTGGTAGAAGGTAAGAAGGTAAATATGTAGTCATCCACTACCTTTTCATACCTTTAGCTGATTAGAACTGTAACTAGTGTGTGATTGTGAGCTTTTTTTATTTTATGTCATTCTCGCCCAAAGTGTAACATCTAGAGACCCCTTGATTATTTTAGTCCCCTCTTCCACTGGGAGATGCCGCCGATAAATGATGGTATCACTACAGATAGTAGGAACGGAGAGGCTAAATCTCGTCCGTTACAGAACACTTTATCTGATATCTTTATTTGCATAAAATCAAGGCAATTCACTTTACAACAAGCAATAGTTGAGGAATATCTGGTGGCATATAACACTTTTTCATCTTCTATCTCTCACTACGGTCCAAATTAGTGCTCATATAAGCGAATAAATGATATACTTCTCATTCCGTTTCGGGTTATCACATACTGCACTATGGGTGGGAGGGGTCTCGATCGATCGATAATACCGTAACCGGAGACAATCGTTACGGGAGACAACTCAGAGGCGAGAGGGGGAATAATGCACTTAGCCTGTGAAAGTATGTGTGTATCGGGGAGGAGTGCGGGGATAAATCCAGTAATGGACGTGGTTAACGAGTAATAAGGCAATTAAAGGAACGTAATTGAAACTACGATTCATATAGTTGAAACAAAAGAATACGACAGAGCAAAAGAGAGAGAACTTATCGGGGCTATCACAGAACGACCTGTTATCAATTGGTGCTGGGGAGGCAGGGAGAGGGGGAGGCATAGATAGGGGCGCATATATAACTGCTCGAGGAAACCAACGATACTCTAGGCATCTGATCCAGAGAAAAGAAACGGGAACAGGGGGATAAGGCCGCTACAACTGTACATAAAGTGAAGAGGAGAGGGGAACAAGGTACGGTAGATCAAGCTAACTATTGTGCGCTCGCTCTACAGTAATCAAGGCGCGGCTTACATACACGTGTCGGTCGGATGGGAACAGGGGACGGAAGGCGGGGGAGGGATTACGGTGGGAGTTCGGTGGGTCAGACTCGTGACTACTTGGAGAATGCCTCGAAGACGGCCCACATCACCTCGGCGCCCTTCTTCTCTGCCTCGGCGTCGAAATCGAGGTCGAGCAGCGATCGAACCCGCTTCATCGCTGCCTGAGAAATGCCGAATCTGACCCAGCGAACTAAGATTACTGTAATCAAGACTGACGAATTAGTCAATAACTAATAGTACACCCTCCCATGGTGTAGCTTACACCTGATATTACATTTAGCTAATGAACTTGGCATAACATAAGCAATAATCAAGTCATGGATACCACTCCACTCCTCGCACCCACCAAACCACCGTAATCCAAAAAATATATACGCCCTACAGAACTCCTCATCTGACCCTCCGAACTACCGTATACCTCGTAATCGGCGTCGTTGAGGGGCTGGAAGGCGTTCTCGAGCACGTCCGAGGCATGAGAGAGCAGCAGCAGAGAGAGCATACGCTGCAATTGAGTAGATTAATTAATATAATTAAGTTAATTATTAATTATTAGTGGGGTAGTGACGAAAGTAGAAAAATAAAACTAGCAAATAGCCGTAAGTGTAGTTTTAGAAATCGTTCAGGGATCATTGAATCAGTTCATTCTAGTCTTCTATTCATTGTTATTTACAATGAATAGAACATCGATCTAGCGGGGGTGCACCCTCCAAGACTTTACATTCTTTCGTCACTTTGCAGCAATGATCGCTCCGCCCCTAATCTAGCAAACCCTGTAGTGCATTCGAAACACCAGACTACCTACCCAAGTAGGAACTCTAAATGGTCTGTTTTTGGTCACAATTTCAGGGCAAACAAGCATTCAAAAATAATTTAAACGCGACTGAATTATATTCGTAGCTCAGTAAAAACTTGAAATCACCATGCGAAATCACAACCTTAACTTCTTGTCCAGATCTACAATATCGATTTTCTAAGTATTCCCATAATATTAAAAAATCACCTTGTCCATTCTGTGCACATCGTTCGTCCACTTGCCCAGCACACTCTCTTGCACGTCCTGCAAGGAAGAGGGATTACTGTAGTTTCGATTATTGATCCCAATCACAAATGATTACATATGTCAGCAACGACCGTAGATGATTGTTAAAAACATGCAGATAATATAACAAATGGCATCATTGAAGCCTCGACGCACCAAGTTATAGGCAAAAATCACTGGCCGGAATTTCATATCAACCCGGTCAGTCTCAATGGCTCCTAGTCGATTCATAGTCCCCTCACACTCAGCATATATTTAAAGCTCTCATTCTGAGGTGCAACTCCTCACCTTGATCAGTTTGGTCTTCTGGTTTCCGTCACTCAACGGGTGTGTCGTGATCTCGAAGATGACGAAGTTCTGGCGATCCGTCGTGAGGACGCCCTGCATAAACAATCCATAATTACATAGATTACAGTATCAATCACGCTTAGTGATTGTATCTAGCGGGGCAGCAAGTGTCGTAGAATCACTACTACATCAATCGCACTGTGAACATATTCTAACGGCAAGGAATGGAGGCATCGCCCGGCTCCGTAATTAATCGATTACAGTAATCGGTGCTACCGTATACCTTCTCGACGAGATTTTTGGCGAGACGCTCGCGGACGTTGCGAAGCTGGTAGCGCAGCTTCAGCGGGTTCCAAGTCTGCAAAACCAATGCATCTTCAACAATTGATTGCAATTGTTGACTTGCCTAAATGAAGAAAACACGATCGACAGAACCCCGCTCCTCTGGTCACAATGACATGGGAAAACATGAAACCGACAGGTTGTGCTTATGCTATCATGGAAAAGTGTGATTGATTTGATTGGATGCCCACAACGTATCAATACCGCGACGATCCTCTGGCTACAACGACCTGTTAAAACGCAACACCGCCAGGATCTCGATGTGATATTTCCGAAAAGAGTGTGAATGCTATGGAAAAAGTGGAATTGATTTGATTGAGCATGGGAAAATGATATCATTAAAACCATTAGCACATTCATTCTTAAAAAGAATTTAAATGTAGTAGCATGACAAAACGCAAAATCACCCGCTCCCGGTTTGAACTTTTTTGCAATATTTGATAATTAAAAAAACGATTTGTCAACACAAAATACAGAAATGCACCAACTAGTTTTGGAAAATATTGTAAGGCGGGATGGTTATATCCGATGGTCTGGACACGATGACATGGGAAAACAACACTCGACCAGGTTCTGCATTAGGGTTGGCCATTCGACGTTGACGAATCGATACGCGCGCGCGCGTTTGTTGTGATATCCCTACGACTTCTCTGCGCGCGTTCGCATCCCCCCCCCTCACCCCTGCTCTTGGGCGGAGTTAGCGCGGGAGATATAGCGATATCGCTACCCTCCCTCGCCCCTCGTAGCGATTCGCTACGAGAGGCGGGGGAGGGAAGCGCGAGCGAGTTGCGATATCGGTATATCGTTATCGCTTAGCCAACCCTATTCTGTATTTGCAACTTTCGCACTACGAAGACTAATTTTAAAATGTAGTCAATGTCAGGGTGCGCGGACTGCTATGAAAAGATTGAATGATTTTTATCTCGATTTCTTTGTTTTTTCAAGCAATGAAGTGGCTCGTATCAACGCCGCCCCCACCTTTTCCTTTCAATGGCATGACAAAGCACCACTCCGCCAGGTTGACTTTCGAAATATTCGAGCAATTATAATCATAAAAATCAATATTCAACCAAGAATACCGTACCTCTCCCGATAGGTACTCGATCCAGCTCGTTACCGTCTCCTTCGGCTGCGTTTCCTGCAGGGAAATCGATCAATAATCAATCACTACCGTACTCTCGCTGGTATCTGCTACTACTAAAAACGACCATTCCGCGGTAACAACAGTGTGGTAGCCGGAACCACGGATCCGTCTACCGTAATCCTACCGTACCTTGATGTGCTTGAGTGCCTCATCGAGGATGACGTCACCCGTGGGCTCGGCTGACTTGACCTCGACCTGACAAAGAGAAAGAGATAATTGACTGCTTAGAATTTCAAGCACGTAACTTCGAGTTTCACACGCCTTCTATCTTGCAATCACTCAGAATTCGGCTATGTAAATTGACCGCAGCAAGAAGCGCGCATGTTCAATAATGGCCATAGTCACCAGCCAGCGGTTGTAATCTCAGTTCGTGGTCAACTGGAAGCGCAGATACTCTAAGCTAGCGCGGAAACCCCACTTTGACAGGTCACAGACCGCGAAGGCAAGAGTGAAACGCGGGAAATGAGTCGGGAATAAAGGACAGAAATTGCAAAAACAAGTCGTTTCGCAAGTTCGCACTCTCGCAGCAGAGCGCTACCGAGACAATGTGCCGTACCTTACCGTACTACCATTGGCCAAACGACGCCGCGTGGTGATTTCGGTGGTCTCGGTGAGAGTCAATCAGGAAGGCGCGAACGTGCGAATCGACTTATTTTTGTCATCCCAGCCATTTATTCCCGACTCATTTCCCGTGTTTTCCTCTCTCCCTCGCGGCCTGCGACCAGCCAAAGTGAGGTTTCGGAGTAAAAAATTTTCTACGCATATCACTTGGCCATCCTCATACCGTATCCTACCGTACCCCACGGCGGCTGATCTCACCTTTCTCGTCAGGAGTCCCTTCTTGCGCATGCCGGCGCTCTCGAGGACGATGCGACCTGGAAAAGGTAAATTAGCTTTATTATTATTATTATTAATATTAATCACAATTAAAAAGAGTGCTTACCTCTGAGCGCGAGTTCGATAAGCACGCATCCGCGCAGTCCCGACGAGATGCAATCGTTCCAGAAGGAGGTGTAGCCCTGACAATTAAGTATTATGTATTATTACAACTTAATTATAATAATTGAATAGGCATATTCTCCATATAGGACTCATACAATGTTTTCTCTTTATCCACTATCAGTCAACATTCCCCACTGGTAAACGCACACTCAAACACCGGCTTGGTTCTAAAATTTCATTAGCGCTTCAACAACCAAATGTTTTCCCGCTTCTTCTAATAATGTATTTTCAGTACTCAAAATCCGTGCATAGCATTGGTGTTCCATGCAAAGATCCTTGAAACGACCCGGTCGAAGCAGAAAGTGCCGGCACAATCGGAGAAATCTCAGTCATTTGTTCCCGCGCTATCCATAAATTTCCTTTGCATGCATGGCGCTATGCGTGCAATCGCTATCCATCTCTCTCGAAGCAGGCAGACGAGAAAGGGCAAATCGCTGGGTCTATGTTGACAAATAGGTACGCCTAGCTCTGCCTTTCTACATTTCCATGCCTTCTCAGTGGAAAGACTGAGCTCTATAGCGAGGGGGGGGAAGAGGGAAAAGGTCCTAGCCCGAGAACCACTGACCAAACAATAGGATTCGCGAACAAAAATCCCCGTCTCTTGATTCAGTTTTCTCTATCTAGACCGGCGAGAGAGCACGTGGAATAAAGAGACGACTTCTCGCCTTTTTCTGTCTGCATATCTCCCCGTCAAGCACTTCCGAGAAGGGCGCAGGAAAAAGAGCGGCACAGCTGTGCCAATTCGCCAATGAATGAGTGATGGGGGCGAGGCTAGTCGCAACGTTTTCTTGCAACCCTGCATTCTTGTGTTTCAACAACCGAACATGTTGCTAGCAGTGCGGTACTCGTCGATACTTCGCAGATTATACTAACAGCACATTCGAGCAAATATACGCTTTTATGGGATTCGCAATCTACAATATGCATGTATCAGGTTGATGCAAAAGTTTCTTTCTTTTTTTTCTTTTTCAAATTTCTGCTGGCGTGCGTAGGCGTTCACGATTTTCTAAAAACTGTATGTTATGGCCATGATAGTAGATTGCTTTCGTGTGTTTGCTTTGAATCTACGTATCGCATAAAGATGCTGGCAAATTTTCGAAACGAACCATAGGAAAACTGCAATTTTTTAACGTTTTTGTTTGGGTCCTGATTTTCTTATAATAGTGAAGTACTTGATCTGCTAATTAAAACAGCACTAGGGCAAGAGTTGATTCTTCAGATGAACACAATAAATCCGCATTCGAATGTGCGTCGGAAACAACGGACATCAAAAAGTGTTCCAGCGTCTCAAAATCATAGTTTCAAAAAATTCAGCTCATGAACCGCTGGGCGAATCCTTTCCTAATTATGCATGCATGCTCACACAGTAAGGTACTTAGGAATAAATCTCAATTTATCCCTCTTCAACTTCGCGCAAGAATACAGTGCTCATTAATTGAAATTCCAAAATTTTGATACAGTCTATTTCTATATTTGGGCCAATGTTTCAAAAATGATATTCGTTGCAGAATACTCTTGTCGTGTCATACTACATACCGAAACATAGTACTCCACAATAACGTGTCAAATTTAGCCCGAGCGCTTTCCTCCTAGGAGCTTCGGGCGATTGAAAAGTCGGTATTATAGACCTGGTTCGAATACTTCCCAATTAAGCTGTCCTATTCTCGCCGATCAAATCGGATCAACATAGTGCCCGTTATAGAGTAGACTAATGCCGGTATCAACAGTGAAAAGTCATTAGTTGATTGGTCAAATCGAAAGAACTGGGGAAGCTAAAATGTTCCTTTCAGAAAAAAAAAGAAAGAAACTTTTGCATTAACCTAATACTACTCATTGTCGAGAACGGGATGCGACGGCTTCTCTAATTCACATTGCGTATAATGGAGTAATGGATGCTCCATTATGGCGCCAGAAAAATCCAAGAAAATTCCCGCATCTTACGAGCTTTTTTGTAGCTCTAAATTGTCGGAATTCGTAATTTTTGTATCCCTTCTAGCGCAATTTTCCAGTTTTGCCAATCCCTCCTATCACTATTCGGCCCGTGTGTCCCATTGACAATGAAAGTAGAGATGCCGGGAGAAAATCAATGTCGATCGCCCCCCCCCCCATTCAATCGTGCGCTATCTCAGCGAGCGGGGCAAAACGCATTATGAATAGCCATTGAGCGAAGGCAATCAACTCTAGACGATCAGCTCTAGACTATTGATGATATGATTTTTTAAAGTACCTAGTAAAGTAGAAAATTTCCAAAATCTTTAACAGCCAACCACACATCCAAACCACCGGGTTGGTCTCTAAAACGATACTCGCGTATCAGCTAACAAGTGTTTTCCCGCTTCCTAAAAATATATGTTTAGTACAAAATCTTTGCACATTTAAAATAAAAGAGTATTTGTTTAAATACCTCTCGGTCCTTCAGTCCCAGCAGCAGGATCTGTTCCATCAGCGTCAGCCGAGTGCCCTGCAAGCAAAATTAATTAATTAATTAAATAATTAAGATATAGCTCAATTTTAGATTGGGCATCCATCATGTGCTTAGGCCCTTCGTGACTGCTCAATCCTAACAAAATATCCCAGAAACATGAATCATCCACCACCTGTGAGGATGGTTTTCCATTTCCGTGTGGGAGAATAGTATACAGGGAATTTTGTGTTTTCTACACCATTCATTTTTCGTTTTACAACAATTATTGACAATGGCAGCAGTACGCGAGCATCAGCAGAGTCCAGTACGCGGACTCAAAGCAGAGAACCCTCATTCCAAAAATTACATGACGAGATCCTAATCAAATGCCACCATGAGATCTAATGCACTCAAATAAGTAGGTGTAAACCACTGATGTTATACAATAGGCGTACATAATTAGCAACATACGAAAAATTTAGTGGAATATTTATTATGTCGGGATAGTGCTGAAAGGATTAGGCACTACGCACATCAACATGCTAAAAGTTAGTCCCGTAACACGAATCTTCCTGCCATTGAAAGCAACCACTTCCTCCATATTTTAATGTTTTAAAGAAACAACTGCCCTAATATGCAAATTTATTTGAATACTCCCGTCGTTCAATATTCCAGCCTAATCCCCGTTACTGAATCAATAATTCACCATACGATCAATCAATTATCTACCGTAATTGTTGTACGCTAATCAATCAATATCCACTATCGTACCTTGTCATTCTCCTCAGAAGACCTCTCCTCATCGCCGGCGCCGTCGTTGACGTCGTCCTCGGCGCGCGGAGAATCCTGGAAAAAATCGATATTAATCAATAATTTTTGAAACCTGATTTGCGCGGCAAACCTCGAAACCCGCTTTTGCTTTTTCTTTTCCGAATCACAATTCATTAGTCAGGTTCCACTAGCCGCTCCTCCCCAATAATAGGAGCGGCGCCCTCTCGGAGATTCCTATCTACTCGCAAGCTGGGCTTCTTCACTTCCTATAATAGGACCCCATGTCGACGGGCTCTAAATATTGGATTGCCGAAGCGCAAAAAAACCGGGCGAGGCAGCATTCGGTTCAGGTTGGAGGAAGTGTTCATCGTAAGCATAAACCGCCCAGTCGAGAAGGAAACCCTTAGGAAACTAATGCCGAACCAACTGTTTTCCAACGACAATATAAGGTAACAAAGAGCCCTAACAAGGGAAAAAAACATGAGCAAAAGTAAGCAGAGTGGTTTGACTTTTCGTGACCAGTTAGCATTTTTACTTGTCGCACACCTGGAGAAACTATTACACAAATTCGCATCATTCTCAGCATCATACCGCTACTAATAACGCACGCTTGACACAGTTTGATCACTATCTCTCGAGACGCGGGACCCAGGATCTCGAGGGAGCAGATCAAAAATCAATCGATATTCCGCCTTTCCCCATTTTTATAAGCTGGAGCGGATCGTTCACAACTCTTGCAGAACGCCGCAATTGCGCGCAACGACTAATTGTAATTTTTCTGTACAAAATAAATTATGGGAATCCTATCTCTCCAGACGGGGTTCCCTGAATCCCGGCTCGAGAAACAAAATCGACTCACTATGAGCTGAGCAAACAGGCGCGATTTCATGCAAATTGCCACTTCAAGTGCTCTAAAAGTTGCCCTCGATGAATCGAAGAAAGTACTCTTGTATCGATAAACACAGCTAGTTGGTAACAACTTTCAACTGCTAAAGTTAAGAGCGCAAAGGAAAGTAAAAGGAAGCCAATATTTTCCCCGTATTGCGTGTAAAAAATTCCAAAGTAGGGTAACCTGATTACTAACATCGCTCGAATAGCATGAAATTCCGTTGATCACACATAATCTAGTACAACAAGTGAGTCACCGGCGGGAATCGCTCAACAATTCGATTCGCCCCACTCTTATCGAAGATTGATACCGGGTGTGGCGCTCAGAGCGCCTTTCGCAACGCATTTTACACTCATTTAAACAAAAATATTTTTTAAAAATCACCTCGTTGGCCTGTTTGCGACGTCGCTGCACCAGCCCCTCGGACATTCGCTGCAATTTAACGTGTAAAAATCGATAAATCAGCAGGAAAAACGCGTGAAAAGTGGCAAAACACGCGTCACGCGGGCGTCGACAATAGATAATCCTACTGAAAAAGGGGGAAGGGTGGAAGCGAGCATCGATTCGATTTCGGGGCGCCCCTCGTCGCTTTCTCTCCACTTCTCGTTTTCCCTTTTCCATCCTCCTTGCCACGTTTCCAATGGAAGCGGCGGGCGGAGGGAAAGAGCGGAGAGAGGAAGCATTACTCATGCGTAGCAGGACAGATAACCATCAGGACATCGCGTTTTTTGCACTAGAAAAGGGGCTGAAACAGCAGGCAAACGCGCAAAAACACCGATTACAAGTCACAAGTCGGCGATATTGTTTACTTTATCGGGGCGGGAAAGTGGGGTGGCCGGTGGGAGCAAGGGAAAGAGAGGGTTATCGACTAAAAAGGAGATCGATCTGAGCGCGCGGCGTGAAATGAGGCCGATTTAGAAAAGCGAACGCAGTAAGTGGATATAGGAAAACGAGGGAAGAAGAGACAGAGCTCCCGGATGGGGTGACCGCGACGCGCGCATTCAGTGCGTCGCGGTCTCGAGAATAGCGCTCGGCCACATGTTCGAGCAGAGCACCCTGGGAAGGAAACATGAGAAGCGAGCAAGAAAGGAATCAAATCCAAACAAAGAGAGGGAAAGAAAGAATCGAAGTTGGCGATCTGTCACGCGGTTACGAGAACGATTTGATATACAAAATATAGTTCTAATCAACGGCCTTAGACTTAGAGCCCGCGAATCGGGAATAATTTCCAAAACAAGAAACAGTAAATAATCAATCAATCAATAATGCCTCAAAAACAACGTGATAAAGAACTCTAGCACACGCGGAATCACGAGCAAAATCCTAACCGATTTTCAGGTCCCCGGTCCTGTGTACTGTAAATTTTGAAGTTCAAAAGCGCGTCTCATTGTGTCATACTAATATTTTTGATGTGATTATTGCGTATTTTGTTCTCTTCTAATTTTAAATTTTACTTTTGTGTACATCGCATAGCAGTGGAAGGAAATAGCGAAGGCTTGAACTCAGATATTTTTAAATGCACTTTGTATTTTTATAGAATAAATGCAAAAAAGTTCGCTTACCGTAATCCCTATCGATATCGATAAATACGAAACAGCAGATGGAAGTTGATGAATTATCGAACAATATCAAGAAACGATTCGCTCGGACTACGTACTGCTCGCTCGAGTTCGCAATACCGGCAATTGACTCTTCTTTTCCTACATGCTCTAAGCCGCTCGAGTGGAGGTGGTGTGGGAAATGAAGACGCAATTACTCGAGTTGCGAGATCTGCTTATCACGTATTCTGATTGCCTGCAAGTTCGATGACTATTTGCTCAATGTGGCGTGCTCAGAACCTCTATACCGGATCCCTCGGCACGAGGTCGGATGAGAACCCACCGTATGAGAACCACAAAAATTACCCTTTTCCAGCATGTTCACAGTAGATTTCGAAAGTGTCAAAATTCTTCTGTAAGAGTCCTACAGAATGGTCCATTTTTTTGGTTCTCATCCGGTGTAGTGCAGATCCCTCCCTCTACCGCTCGAGACAATTCGGCACCAGGTCGCATGATCACCGTCGGATTATATCAGAAAAATAGTACCGTTCTCCAGTATTTCTCAGTAGATTCCCACAATGCGAAAAGGTCTTCTGTGCAAATCCTGCACATGGGTTCAATTTATGGTTAGCATCCGGAAGGTTATCATCAGAGGGTGATCGTCCGACCTAGTGCCCCCCACACAGGATCTCGCTAGGGACAAGTCAGAGTACTGTATTTGCTTGGTCACGCTTCTTTGCAATAGAGACCACTCGGTGAATTGAGGAGATTTTTAGAAAAAGCATTTTCGAAAAATTCTGTTTTCACATCTTTACAAAGTGCACATTTCTCAAAATATTCCGCCAACTCATCGGCACCACGCGGTATGACAAGTATTGCTCAACAGCTTACATTGTTCACCTGACTGGTTGTTTGTTAATAGCTATAAAAAACCGCTTCAATCACTGCTAATCCTCACATGCTATGGACATAAGGGATGAGTTTGCAAAACAACTCTCTTCAATCTCCACACTTTCTCACCAGTCTCACCGGTGAGAGTAGGCAGAATGAAGAGACCGTTACTTTCCAAACCAATCCTGATCGACATTCCAATCACAGTCAACAATCCAAAGTCCTCCACTGTCCATCATCAAGCGGAGAAGGACTACAAAGATGATATCGCTGCCAGTCTCTTCAGTTCACATACTCTCTCGCCGATGGGAACAGCCATCTCTAGATAATTCTCAGTAAAGAAAATCATCTCTTGAATAGCTATGCCTAATAGATAGGGAGACAGAGAGTAAATGTCCAGCACAATCCATCATCCTCCAGGACTACAAAGATGATAATGCCAGTCATTACCATGCTCTGCCTATCCCCATTTCGCTCGCACTTTCCAGGTTAGAGAAAGCGAGAGAGCATGCAATCTGGAGAGAGTCAGACGCTTTTCCATGACAGGCTGGCACATAAGTTGACACGACGTCAATCTAGATAAGGACAACACCAGCTCTCGCACGTTCGCTCTCAATCTAGATATCCTGACAGGCGAGAGAGTGTGGGAAACGAAGGGAGCAGGGCAGTTGCGAGGGAAAAAGGGTGAGCTGAGGGCTTAAAAGCGCCGATCGGAGTGATAGCAACATCTTTTTGCCCTGCTATACTCATCAACAACGGCCATGCGTGCGGTTCCACTTCTGCTCGCCCTGATATCGATCGGATCCGCCACCTGGGTAATCTACCGTATTATTTCTCAGATTGGCGTTACTGTAGCCGTTTAGCCGAGCGCATCTACTATGAAATGTTCCTCATGGTTACTCAGGTTTCCTTTTCCTTGAGTGTCGGCCCAAAGAGTACTGTAACCAACCGTACCATTTCATTGTTTTCTGACACAGTAACCGACCGATTGCATGTCGCCTGTTATGACCTAAAAGTAAAAGCATCGAAAGGTTTTATTGTTCTCGAGAGACAGTACAGTCACATTACGCCTGAATCTTACCTGCTCTGAGCCTAAAATTCAGATTACGGTAACCGATTACGGTACCTGTCATTCCGCTACTCATCCGCATTCCAATGTGATTACAGCAGAAAATGTTTCGAAACCATCACGTAGCAACAGTAGACAAAAATGTTATCGATAGCATACAGTAATCCTGCCTTCTCATATAGGCACGCAGAACCGGAAGTTCACTCGGATTACTGTAGCCATACATTTCAGATCGGCGAAGAGTACTGGACGACGATCGACGGCTCTGGTCGGCCATTCCACGGTTCTGTCAACGATTTCGCCCGAGTGGACGGCTTGGACAACAAGTTCATCGCCTTCTGGTTAGTGGATATTTTCCGGTTCTGGTTATGGTTCTAGCTCAATCTGTGCTGCCTGATTGTTTTTGGTTTCCCCACAGATCCATCGCATTAACGAGAATCCAGCCAGCAGTCGCCAATATGTCTGGCCGCTGAAACATATCACACTCTTTTCCTCTTTTCGAGTCAATACCTGGCGTACTTCCGGGTTCTGCTTCTAGAGCCTTAAAACTGTATCCTGCTAAAAGACAGAATTCTGCAGGATCACCCGCACCTACTATCCGGGCGAGCACTTCGAGGCGTTCGGCGTCGCGTATCTCGATACGGACGGCAAGGTGTGCGCGACGTTTGCCGGCTTCAGAAGGGAGAACATTGAGGTGATTTCTGATCTTTGATCTCTACCCAGTTCTTTGCTTCTTTATATCTGATCTTCAATTGATCATTCACATAGTTTGTGCTAGAGCGCTCAAAAATGCGATAATCGATATTCTCCTACCGTAATCCGATTCCCTACCGTAACCTTCCCAGATCTGCGGTAACTTCCGCGTGCTCTCCATCCCGACGCACTATGCCGGCCGCAGTCTGTCAGTTGTTTTTATCGATTTGCATGTTGTTTTGATAAAAACAAGATGTGTTTTCGAACCGGAAGTGGTAATTCAAGGAGAATTCAGGGTCAAATCATGGGAAATCAGGGTGAATTCGGGGAGAACTCAGGGTCAATTTCAGGTTCGAGTGGGTCGAGGGCGGCTCGAACATGAGCGACACCGTCGGATACATGGCGCACCGTATCGCTAAGATTACGAATGATGAGGGGGTGAGTGGTACTGTAAGATTATTGATTAATTGTAGTTTTGGCAGTTACCGTATCTTCCGGCGTACTTGATCTAGCTAGAGAGTGCGCTTGTATCGATGATTGGTTCGTTATAATGCAGGACACATATTTCGTGACATTATCATGATTGAAATGAAAATGGACATTCTACAGCTGAGGGGAGAGAACGATAATAGAGAGATAGAATGCAGAGAAAACATTGTCACGGGTTTTGTGCGAATGTTCGTGATCAGAAAGAAATTTTGTCTTGTCGGATGAGTTTCAAGTGTGTTGGAAAATCAGCGGGAAAATGCTTCGTGTGTTTTCGCAGCGTATTTCAAGAAAAAAATACAACAAATATCCAGAATTTGCCCTCTCCCATGGTGCAAAGTTCTACCTACCGTAATACAATTGCTTATAAATAGATTTTAATCCGATATCTCGATGGTCAGTTAGGCAGACGGAGAGATAATGCGATTTGAAGAGTGCAAGTCTTTCCGGCTTAGCAATGCTATTCCGTGGTGGGGCTCAGACCGCTTAGATATTTTTTTATGCGGGTGGCTTATATAGTTCGAGAAGCGATACCACACTCTCTTCATTCTACAAACTCTCTCACCGATCGACCGGTCTAGAGAGTGTGTAGAATGAAGAGAGCGTGGTATGGTTTCTCGAACTGTAGTGGCTTAGTCGTGAGGTCGCGCTTCACTGGAGTCCTCTCCTTTCACTACTAAGTCGCGACGCCGAACTTCCGATTTTCAGATCTAAAAGTTTTTTAAAAATTCAATATCATCGTGGAAAGATCGATTTGATCAACCAGGCAGTAAAAATCGAATTTTTCCGAAGGTTTAACGTGCCTAACTACCTGTCTTTGGAATTGCTCATGACGCGACATGATCTCTGTAAGATTGCCACCATTCATTATCGTAATCAGCAGAGGCTGTAAAATGGACAATGCCTTTCCCCTTTTTCTCACGTCTCTTATTCGCTTCTTCCGCGTATTCGAGGAAGAGAGACAGAGAAGGGGAGGAGAGAGCGCCAGTGCGAGAGAGCGTGGAGATAAGGGAGGATCTAGAAAGTCAGCTGACAAGAGAGAGCGTGTTGAATGAAGAGAGTGAGAGCCCTTGCAACGAACTGTCTCTGTATAGTCTCGCAGAGTTGAAGAGTAGATAACGCGTGATAAAAAACGAGAAGGGATCATGAGACACAGCTCTGAATCACTCTTGTTTACGCTGCTGAAAACCAATTTTCAATTTTTTACAACATGCACCATTACGGTTGCGTAGCCATCCCAAATAGTAAGCTCGATTAAGTGATCGACGGAAATGCTCAACATTGCTAAAGTTTTAGGATTTATAGAGGCTAAAAGTGTTCCAAATAATATTGAGCATGTGAAGAGATCAAATCAAGTCTCGAAGGAGATTTTGAAATTATTCTGAAACTCATCGGAAAAACAAAATAAACAAAAAACAAAATTCTACTAATATTTCGCTACTCCTCGAACTCGTCGGCAGGTAGACTATCAACATGGTGGAGTGATGATAAACTGTTTCAAGAAATACAATCATAGAACACAATGATCCAAGCTAAGTAAGGTGCATCAAAACAGAAAATGCCAATAACGAGGGCGAGAGAGTGCGGGAGAGGAAGAGAGTAGCTTCAAAGTTGAACATTTTCCTGCAGGAAATCGTCTACGGAGATGCAATTCCTGCTCGTCGCACGTTCGCAGGCGCCCTGAGGACGAGTCTCGACACGGAGATCATCGAGGTACGGTACTTTCTCCACAAAATACCGCATACCTTGAAGTCATAAACTTCGAGGTACGGTAGTCTCACATTATTGAGGTACGGTAGGCTCAATTTCAGTTAGACTTTTAAAAAAGTTAGACCGTTTCAAGGGTACATTTTGAACAACTGTGAGCCTATGACGCTTTAATGCAGACTCCCCCCCATTAAAAATAAAAGAGCAGTAATCGAGATGATTTCAAACTCTAAACTTCTGATTCTATTTCGCAGTAATTGCATGACGTTGCCCAGTTCCTCGTTTTTATCCACTTCCCTCTCTTCACTTCTCTGACTGATAAGTCATCGCACTTCGACCCCTAACCTGCCCTCTAAGTCAATCATAATCAATGACGTGTTGACAAGTTGGGAAATTTTGTACAGAAAATTCGCAAAGAAGAGAAAAGCATTGGATGCAAACCAAAGAATGGATGCAAACCCTTCTCCAATATTTCCACAGTAGCGTTCTTACAGAAAATTCAGCTCCATGCAAATGTTCGAGCAGGGTACTTTTTAGGAGATTCGTTCGGTAATCAATGAGAACATCGCAGGTATAGTGAGAGATTACACGAGTGTCATGTCATTCTGAGAAATGTCGCTGATTAATTGTGATTAGGTAATCGGATTAGTGAGATTGAGTGACAGTTGCCGTTAAATCGTACCTTTCCGAGAGGCTTCAATCACGACAACCCTTTGATGTTGCCCGCGAGACGCTACGTAATGAATAAATGAAGAGGGACTTAGCACGAATGAAAGCGTTGAAAAATTAGGAAGTAAAAAGAAGAAGTGAATGAATAGCAGGGAAACACGAACTTCGCGAAATAGCTCAATCGAACAATGTGCGTGTCTGAATTGGGGTTCCGGAATTGGGCGTAATTGGGCATATTTTGAATCATTTGCGGATATGTTTCATATACAATATATAGTATGCTTATATAGCGCACATGAAACATATCTGAAAAAGATTCCAAAATGCCCAATTACGCCCAATTCCGGAACCCTAGTCTGAATATCATTTCCAGCCTGGAAACAATCGAAACTAGGCCCCGATGGCATTCCAGTTAAATCCGAGTTATATTGCTGTAATTGAAAATTGACACAAAACAAGTTTAATTAAGGCAATTAATTCAGGCGAAACCTATACATTCCAGGTCGAATCCGACTATCTGCAGCGCGTGCAGCTGCTGCGGCTGAACGTCGACGAGAACAGAAACAGACAGCCGCATGTGCCTCGTGAGTTGCTCTTTTATCTTTGGTTTTGATCTTTGCTCTTTGATTCCTGTGTTGACAGGCGTGAGATAGACTATACCCGGAAATGTGTACAAATGTAAACTTCGATATTTATTTTGTATTATTTTTCGCTAACCGATGACCACAGAACTGGTTAAGTTATGGAGACCAATGCAGACATGATGAGTCTGAAACACAATTTTTTTCACAATACATTTCATTTTACACGTCGCTCGATGAGATACAGCGGTGATTACTGTAGATGTATTATTCATCGTAAGTTTACTTCATTTTCCAGGTCTTCCCCCTCCTCCTCCTCCTGTGCCCGTGCAGCCACTCAAGGAGCTCATCTGCGACCAGCGCGGTAACGCCTTCGAGAAGCGCACGGACGCAAGAGGGTACGGTAGTTGCATCAGAAATGTCTATCGATTAGTGATTTTATTTTAACAGTGCACCTTAACATACAATTAATCAATAAATCCAGTAAGGACAAGTGCACAATAGTCATTTTCTTTTTATATGAAAAATGTTCCTTCACACAATCGGCTATGATAGAAAAATGGTTTAGAAATAATGAGGTTGAAACATATCAAACTCTAAATATTAGGTTGAATAGAAAGTCTTTATCCACTTTTTATTTCCCTTCTTCTGACAATAAAGCACAAGAGCAAAATCAAACATATGCACCATTGTTATCTACGACAAATCTCCAACGTTCAGGCAACTTATGGATTCCCTCCTTATAGAACCCATCTCGGCGCGAATTAAAATATTGCTTGAGTGCGGCCTCGATCGCCCCACGGGAAATGAAGGATCTCTGATCGAGATGACGGGTCAGATCCGAGAACACCCAATAATCCGAAGGGGCCAAGTCAGGAGAATACGGTGTATGAGGGAGAACCATCCAGCCTTATTTGGACAGCTCCTGCTTGACCTGCCGTGCAACATGGGGTCGGGCGTTATCGTGTTGATAGTACACTTTCTTGCCGTTCAGGGCAGATTGTGCGAATTTCTTCTTGAGATTCCGTAGTTGTTTAGTGTAGACATATTCAGTAATTATCCGCTTCTCGGGTAGGAGCTCCCAGTAAATCGGGCCATCCACCCCCCACCAGGCAGAGAGCAAGATTTTCATAGGGTGAAGGCCAGGCTTTGCGACGTCCTGTGGGGTCTCATTGACATCCACCCACTGTGCCCTCCTATGGTGATTCTCATAGCAGACCCACTTCTCGACCCCTGTTATGAGACGGTCCAACCATCGATCTCCAGCGTGAAGAGTGAGTAGAGAAAGGGAATCGTCGACACGGTGGTCAAACTGGTCTTGGGTCAATTTGTGGGGTATGAAACGGCCTAGCTTCTTCTTCTTGCCAATGGAGACCAATCATTTTACGATGGTGCTTTGCGATACCCCAAGTGTGGCTGCCATGTTGCGGGTATTTGGGAAGGATCCAATTCCACTACGATCCGTAGCGCATCCAAATCCAGCTCGGGTGGCCTCCCAGACCGGTCATGATCATCCATGGAAAAGTCCCCCTTCTCGAAGAGTTGGTACCAATTGCGCATGGTCTGGTAGTGAGTGGCATATGAATCGTACACTTCAGCCAACTGACGTTCCTATTCCTTCATTGTAGTGTGAGAGAGAAATACGAATAACAGAACGTTGCGGATGTGCAAGGCCGTGGGAACAAACATCGTGGTCTTACTAGTGGCAGAATGAAAGGCGTGGAATGGGGAGTTGTTGACCACATAGTCCCTTTGTCATGTGTTATTGACTAGAGGCGAGGGAACACCAAAGGTATCCTGCACTGAGCAGTGATCGAGCAAAACAGTGGATAAAGACTTTCTGTTCAACCTAATAAGATTCTGAGACATCACTGAAAAAATTCTTGTTTGAAAATTCGACTTGATACAGAGAGCTATTTGAAACTATCCACTTCTGCGGAGTTTTTTTCTAATCGTTAACTGCCTTTCTTCCAATAAAATTCCTTTCAGAAGAACCTACTACGTCGAATACGACGAGCGCGCGAATGGAGGGTGAGTGATTTTTAAAATTAAAATTTTAAAAAAATTAAAAAATCCTTAAATTGATTTCAGAAGACGCCCCAACTGCCCCTACGTGGCGCCCGTGATTCAGCACCCCGTACGAATGCCAGACAGCAGGGTAAGTTGTGAATAGGGATTAGAATGCAAAAAAGAAAAAAAATCGGGCGACGGTCTCTCTGGCCGATGAAAGAGTGTGTAGAACGAAGATACCGTGGTATCGTTTCTCGGATTCTAAATAGTACGGCATCACAAGACAACATTACATTCATTATATGTAGTATCTCATTATATGTATCTGGTCGGTGCGTAATTATGGATATTGAATGGACTCTTATCTTGTGTCTTCTTTAGTTGCTTTTTCTTCAGTTCTATCAACGACGCAGCGACGGTAGATCAAAAATTTTTTGATGAAATGATTGATTGTATTTTAAAGTAAAAACGACACCTAAAATGATCACTTCATCATTAGCCTTTCTTGTGCCCTCTGTGAAACATACACATTGCAAATCGGAAACGCTAACTTTGATCGCACAAATGTATCATTTGCAAATATCTTTCACAAGTACATTACGAGTTACGGTAGCCAACAAATTTGTAGATCAGTTTTGAAAAAAAATCGATAATTTCTAATTACAGTATGCCCACGCGATCTTGCCTGATCATCACGACGCGAATGGGCAGACGATCGACGACTCGCAGATTGGATACGCAAGGAGATACAGGGTGAGAAATCATCTTTGATCTTTGATTTTTCGTTTTATTTAAAAAATTGATCTATGGGCCTTACATTCGTTATGAACAAACAATCCTAAACGGTAAATGCTTCCTTGTTGTATTTCAGTTGCGAATGAGTTGATGTATAAGTGAATCATTCCGATTCGAATAGCATTAAAGTTCAAAGATCTAATTTCAGCGAAAGATTCTCCGTGAGCCCAGACGTGCTGAGAAGACCGTCTAAAGCAGCCGATTGACCAAGTTAATCGATAATCAATGATTACAGCCAATCAATATTCACTGATCTACAAGATACTCTAGCCATGCTATTTGTGAATTTCACTGGGTCTCACTTGGGAAGATTTTCGCCATGAATTGAATAAAACATTTCTCAATGTGATTTTGTCTAATTCTTTAAAATAATCTTAATGAAATCGATCTTTAGATGAAAAATGGTTTGGCTAACTCGACGATTTGTTAGTTTTCATTGACAGACTTTTTGATGGGAGTTCTGGTGAATCCAAATTTCATAACGGAAAGTTGACTGATCGGATGTGTTTCAAGTGTGTTGGAAATGGAATGGACGTTATCATGGTTTAATCGTCTGCTGATTTTGAGTCGAAAAAATAATATCAAAGTCACCAGTTTACACATCCCGTGGTGCAGGCTATTTTCGTAATCTAGGAATAATCATATGAAGCGATCAAAAAATAACAAAAAGTTTCGACCCTGGCAGGACTCGAACCTGCCATCTTCGGATCCGAAGTCCGACGCCTTATCCATTAGGCCACAAGGCCAGGTGGTGCTCTACGCTAGGGTAACGATGTTGTTAGGGATGTGTATTTCTCTTCTCATTATTTGAGAAATATTTTCAAACCGGAACCATTAAAGGGGGAAAAGGAGGATATTCACAAAAAAAGGAAATTCTAAAATTGATATTGTCATGAAACACATCCCGATTTGTCGATCGAATTCGGTTATGTTTCGGAAACAAAGTGTAACCGAAACAATTCCATTCAGATTTAATGATCAAAACGGGTGTTTCAGACGAAATTGAAATTTCCAAGCTGTGTTATTGTAATGATTTGAATTTTCACCTGAACTTTCCCTGAGCTTTACTGATCTGGTTCACAGCCAACTAACCATAACTCGCTTCGGAATGGAGATATCGATGTGAAAATTTCGGAGCATCGTATCTTTGGGGAGACTATGTGTGCTTCAACAATTCAATATTGCGTTAACTCCTCCTTTAATCCTGCCGAAAAATTCGAAACGTATGCGAACAATAAACAAAACCCATTTCCTTTTCCGTGATCCCTATTTTGTGAGATGAGCGGATCTACACTATGCCTTCTTCCCATTTTCTTCCTGATCCCGTCAATCGAAGAGGAGGGGTTTCGTTTTATAACAGATAGTCGGTGACCTTCTATGATTCGAGTGCAGACTGGGCATTATGACGATTCCGGTACTTCACCCTATGCTTCTCTGGTGCGATTCCACGAATGACGAGTGTGATAGGAGTTTTCGATTGATAACTAGAGGCATGCACTCATTCAGATCGTTGAGATAGTGTGTAGAAACAATAGAGAAGCCATCCTTGTTGGTAACCACATTATGGTGAATGTGCACAACTAAGACAGCACGCGCAAATTGCACCCCGCAAGGAAGAACGACCTCATCGTTGGGATTGCTTCACAAGAAATGACTCTTTTCATTCCGCACACTCTCTCTTCGATCTGACTGTCGAGAGTACATGCTAGAATAGGAGATAATCTCTTGCGATGATATCCCTACGAATGACGAGTGTGATAGGAGTCTTCAATTGATAATCACATCATGGTGAATGGGAAAAACTAAGACAAAGTGTGCAAATTGTACCCTCCAAGGAAGAAAAACCTCATCGATGAAGATGACGATAGTCCACATGAACAGGTGCCATATCTATACCTATATATAAAGCGCTAATTCCTGGCGCGTGACCGGATTGCGAAACAGTTGCGAAATTAGGAGAGAGAGATCGCGCGTCAACAAGTTATGAAACGAGTGATTGCGAAACCTAGATACTCCGCTAGGACGGGGCCCCCGCCGTAGGCGGGGGGCAGCCGGACTAGTACAATTATATTCAAACGACACTAGAATATGCTTATCCACCCTAAACATGCTCCTTGTTGTGTGATCGCGTTTCCACCACAAAATGCAGCATAGATTGCCGATCCCTCACACCGATCTCCAAGAAGAAAGTCCTTCCCATGCTTTCCGTGCACGTTGCCTCGATGACAGGATTAATCTCTAATGGCAGAAAAAAACAAGTCAAAATTAGGGTTCACGACCCCTCTTATCTGTCCACCACGTGTAGTCTTGCTAGTTCTGCTCTATTCGCTTCACTTGCTCCCTCTCGGATTCTGGCAAATGTGATACATGCAAACAAGGGAGAGCGTGCACATTTATCGCCACGTGTGGTTACATCGCGTTATCAGAGAAGTGAGCGAAAGGGATGCTGGCGATAACACTTTTTGCCATCACTTTTGCCTCGCAACATGCAGACTAAACAATTTGACATGGCATCAAACATTTCAAGAAAGTAGACTCTATTCTCCCTCACTATAATCGGTTTTAACGACGAGTAAAGCCTTGCAAGGATGAAAGCAATTTCTCCACAAATCAAAATAGTTCAAGGAAACGAACAAAACGTAGCAAACGCAGAAGTTCAGCGACTTTTTCGCATTCGAGAGCCATTGTTTCATTGCTCAGGCGGTCTAAGATGCTAAATTAAGAAATGCACCCTAGTTCGAGCTCAGTTCCGCTCAGTTTTGCACTGCGAAATTCGCTGCAGGAGCAGTCGTCTGACTCTCTTCAGTTTGCACGCTCTCTCGCCGGCGCGCAAACTGAACCGAGTCAGACGATTGCTCCGCAGCAGTGAGACCAAGCGCGTTGACAGATCGAAATGTCTCCTTGGAATATCAGAGAAGTGAACGAATCACACAATCGCATATATTCCCGCCAAGTATGCTACGCAAAAGTGTGGTATGGTATTGAACACATCAGATGTCGAGTGGCAAAGACACCATCCGAGAAAGTAAGGAACTCGGGTTCGGCCTATTCCATTGCGAGAATATACATTTGGAATCTCGCAGTGATCAGTTACGAGCAGTAGACTTAAACAACAGTTCACTTAAACAACGGCTTCTGCTGAGAAATTGCCACAATCGTTAGTCTATTCGCACCCTCTCATCATCAAGACTAGACTACTCGAATGTCCATGATCTCGTACATCCGTGTCGTGATCTATGATTCCTCTGAATGTGTATTGAGAAAATACGTGATTTCTCTGCACTCTGGTAATCTGTCGTGGAGTTGGTTTGTTGCACCAGATCGGCGCTGAACTAGAACAGACTGTACCATTTCGGCGGATCAGTGAAACACATCCATTTCTCCGCATTATGCAGATTTTTCGGGGAAAGTGCAGTTGAGCAAACCTGACAACCCAAATCTCCTCAGCTATTCCTGCATCATTCTACTGCGCTCAGCACCAAGAAAAGACGGAGGTTTCTCGGAATTATGTATGTCTTTCATGGAAAGCAGAGGGTCGGCTAGGGACGGATGTGGGAATGTGCCTTTTTGAGTGAGTTATCTCTTTCACCAGAGTTCTGACAGAGCCTGCACAAGGCAAAGTTCATTATTTTGCTGTGTTCGCAGCACGGAACCACTGTTTGATGGCATTATCGAGGCTATGCATTAAAATCGCATCGGCGTATGGTTCGAGCAACGCTCGACGTGCCGCGAGAGTTATTCCCATCTCTCTCTATTCAGGGAAAGCACAGTGGAGCTACAACCAGCCGTGTGGTGCTCTCAATTATTCGTTCTGTCGATCACTCTCTCCGAAAATACATTGTGGGGAATGGGGAGAGCAACTGGTGAGACCGTGGAACTCGCAACGCTGCGAAAAACCTCGCCCATGTCGCTATCACACGTGCGCCTTGCACAGAAGAGAACGATCTCTCTCTCGATTTCTATCTATCACTTCCTTTCGAGAGACATAGTGAGAATGATGGGGAATGAGCAGCTTTACCTGTCTGCTCCTCTCGATTTTCCCTGCTCTTCACCATTATGGTGGTAGTGAGAGACCATGAAGGGCACGAGAGCATCAGACTGATAATCACAATGACTCTCGGTCAAATCTCAGAGAACTGATTGGGATCGGCGTGAGATGGAGAGGAGACCCTCTTCCTCCTCCTCGCTCCCTCGCCATCGTGCAGATTTGTGATAAGATAGGGAAAGGTCAGAGAAAAGGAAGGGGATAAGTGATAAACGCGCAGTGTGTACCACTGAGCAACGGAGGAAGAGCTTGCACCAAATACTTGCGTCGCGACTATTTTTGTCGACCCCACTTTGACAAATGCTAGACTATGCTAAACCGTCATTTCTGCATTATGAGAGAACGCGGTCATATTCCAATGTTTCCTATGAAATCGTGATGCTTTGTAGAAATTGAATAGCGTTTCCAGTAGTTGAAAATATTTTTCAGAAAGTTCAGCGATGAACTTCCAACAGCTGATCGACGAGATAGTCGTCACCTTCGAGGATGAGGTCGTGGAGATGGATAGGGTGAGAGAATTGATTTTTGATCTTTGAAAAGCCCGATGTGGGATAATCAGATGGATCCGATCTAGTGCAATTGTTGTTCTTCTTTTTGAATTTTTATCTCTATTCTCCGAGCGCTGTAATGTGTTCCGGAATGCGGAAGATGAATAATAAATTTCCTTGAACTTTGGCGATCACATCGTTTACATTCCGCTGGTATTTCAAATCTCATTTGTGCTTCACTGGCACTTCTCATACAGTTTTCTCATCAATTTTCATTATCTTCGTGCCTCCCGACCGAAAAATACAAACAATACAATATCAATTGTGATTGTAGATCAAGGCCTTGCTCAACACTTACAAATCAAAGAGGGAGGAGTGGAACAAATACGCAATCTTCGACGAATTGCAGTGAGTTTATTACTTTTACTAGTCCGGCTGCCCCCCGCCTACGGCGGGGGCCCCGTCCTAGCGGAGTATCTAGGTTTCGCAATCACTCGTTTCATAACTTGTTGACGCGCGATCTCTCTCTCCTAATTTCGCAACTGTTTCGCAATCCGGTCACGCGCCAGGAATTAGCGCTTTATATATAGGTATAGATATTTAGGCTAAAAATGCTGTACACGACCATAGCACAACTCTTTCTCTACTTATGAATCCAATGTGAATCATAACTGAAGACGTTTCGATAAAGCATATTTATACAAAAAGGAGAGGATTTAAAAGATCAAAGATCACCTCTTGCAGATGTTGCTACACTCGCAATCTCGTGCACAAAGGCAACGGCAGGTTCAACGCCCTCATCCTCTGCTGGGGACCGGGAGCATGCTCGAAGTGAGGATTTATCTTTGACACACTTGCCTTCTGAATTCTCGAAAGCATCAATAACAACTGATCGTTTGCCCTAAGCGACCAGTATGAAGTTTTTTTGGCACACAAATACAATTTTTAAAATAATCATATTACAGTGTTCACGACCACCCGGGCTCGCAATGCTTCGTCAAGATGCTCAGCGGAAATTTGATGGAGACTCGGTAGGTCAAAGATCAAGGATCAAAGATCACACACAAGCATGCAATTACGATAATTTAAAAGTAGACACTTCTCGATGACTGAAAAAGGGCATTATTGTCAAATCTGCTTCACAAATAGGTTGTCAATAACTCAAACATATCTTTGCTAATAGTAGGTGGCAAAGCGTGGTAACAAAAATCACTTCTCTTTTCAGATTCCACTTCCCTGCGGAAGGCGCTGATCGCCGGATGGAGCCACTAGAGATCATGGACCAGTCGACGGCAAAAATGGACGAAGTGACGCACATTGACGGTGAGACATGATAGCAGTACTTGCTGCTATATACAAATTACACTGTTAAACTGCTGATTAATTCATTATCCCTAAGTGATTTCTTGCAGAGATTCGGCTCACTGGGTAACTTTTAGGTCAAAACATTTAAAAAACTTGATTTTTCTACTGTGCCATAGGTCTCACCTACGTACCAAATGTTGAACTGATTCAGTTCATTAAATCAGTTGGGAAACATGGGTAATTCACCACTCACTGACTCCAACATTCTACAAATTGAATTATTACTAACATAATTTCCAGACTCGATCGGTCTCCATCGAATGGAGAATCCTTCCCACTCCGAGCCCGCCATCTCCCTGCACATCTACTATCCACCATATGATGAGTGCCGGCTGTTCGATCAACGAACGAGTTAGTTAATTAACTAATTAAGCTAATTAATTAGTACTAATTAAGATAAGTGTTTGGCCCATAATTATTGTTGTTATAGCAGACAAACATATCAACACCATACGAGAATAGATAACCAGAGATAAAAGATCAACTCCTCAGGCAAGACCCACATCGGCAAGGTCACCTTCTGGAGCGAGTACGGTGTCCTGACCAAGGACCGACCGGTTAACAGCATCGGATCCTAATTTATGATGTGACCCACCATATGACCCATCGTAATCTCAGATACAGTAGCCAATGTGCCATATTTTGCTTGTAAAAAAACCCACATTTTCAAATTTACGTCCCACCTTCGGTAATATTTGTACAGTTATCCACCCGAATTACCGTAGTCCTTACGCACCACTTGCCATAACGTCCACACCAAGAATTGAATCAAACATTGTGCAGTCTGTCACATATTGGAATTGTAATTAACACAATACTGATTAAAGCATTTATGCGTTCTGAGGCCGGATAATATCACAATGCAGAGTGGTTCGGCCCGTAATACTGAGTAACTTTAGCAGATTATTTCCTATTTTTGGTGGCAAAAGCGACCCGAATGCGGCATTGGGCTAGTGGTCCTTGAGTTGGGCGATGATGGGTCGGAGATTGGAGATCAAATTTCGAAGATCATATTTCAGAGATCAAAGATAAATTATCAGACGATGATGTCGTTCATTGAGTTGCTGCTTGCTCGCGAGAGCTGCTCGAGTTCTTGATGGGACTGAAAAGCAAGGTTTTTTTGCAACTCACTAGGCCCTGAGTAATAAATTTGCACTACCTTCTGTGTCCTACTCTGAGGATAATTTAAAGGGTTATGCAGTATAATTTGCCGAACGCTATGCATTTCCATTCCTCTCAAACACTTTTCTCAATAGTGAAAAAATCGGGAAAAATGCAAGAAGTAAAGGTGCTAGGTATTTCCACGCAAGAATATGATTCAATAAGGCTCACCAGTTCTCGGACAATACTGCAACTCGATTCGGCTATCGTCGACAATCTCTTAGTAGCCGCGGGATCGGACTGTTCAGAGGAGTGGCACTGCAAATATCGATTGAAATTGACTCTAAACACACTTTTTGCTTGAACTGCAACATCAGCTTTGCTTCACGACGCCTCATTGAGAATTTTGTTTGCTAAATGTTTTGCATTGAGGAGTATGATATGAACGAATCAATCGCACAACGATATCAACGTCACAAATGCAAACTCTGAAGCATATTCATCCATTTGATTTTTTTGCTGATTTTACTACTAACCGACACAATTAAGTTCTCATGTTTAGTTATCCTTTTCTAAAATAACTCAACTTTCTGCTTCGTTCAGTAACGGAGGAGCCCGCAACACTATAAACGAATCGAGAACAATGTAATTATGTATTGTGATGTGCAAGAGACCACAGACTTATCAGATTTGCTCTACTATCACATTCTTTCTGATTTCGTTGAAACATATTTGAACAAATCCAGCTTGGTCTTTGCAAAGACAATCCCTACTCTGTTCTCACGCGCAAGTGCTTATTTCAGGGAAATCAAGATGCCTAATCCTGCTCTAACTATCCTCCTTGGTCTCTCGTCAATCAGAGCAGCGAGAGAGTATGGAAAATGAAGAGAGTGCTTGCCCCACACTTTGCGCTAATTGCAAGAGGGCAATAAATAATGAATAAAGATGGTCTCGCGAGGGAGGAGAAGAAGGAGTAAACACTTGAATAGAGAAGAGGAAGGAGCTAGTAGCACGTGAGATGCGCAGCATTGTTGCAGGGATATCAGGTTGATGGAAAAGTTTCTTTACAAATTTTTTCTTCCTTCGCTGTTGAACTATACTCATATGGGTTTTTCTATTTTATTAGTGGATGTGTACAATCATTATCGCACACTAGCGCATACCTGATCAATCAAGTACACATACATGATAAGCTGCCAAAATCACAAAATTGAAATTTCCGCCGGATTTTTAGATGGATCAGAAGACTTTTCGCAGTAATGATAACGCAACAATAATACAATTTTGTAAAGCATGATGACTAGGTATCTTAGTGTGAGAAGCGCGCCGGATTATACATGAAATCATTGTTCCAAAGAGGCACGAATTTCGGATTCTCGAGTTCGTCCAACTTGAAGGATTGGTTTATTCACGCTCAGCATTTCTGATGTGGGACCAAATGGTCTCAAAAGTTTTGTAATCAGAAGAAGTTCTCGGAATAAATCTGCCATAGAAAGATGATGAAGCTTCCTTGTTCCTCTCAAACGCTGCATTTCGCAATATACAAATTTCGAATTTTTGATGATGAGAACTGTATATTTCGCATCGCAAGTTTTCGGAGAGGTTCCGAAACTCTGATTTCAATTGATCAGAGGAAGCAACAACCTTAACTAATTAACTTCTCAAAAGAACGGACGTGGGACTTTATTGGTTTTAATTTTCAGATGAATTTTGCAGAGGACCCAAAAACAGAAATTTAGAACATTTTCGGTTATCAAAGGTTTTCTACCGAAGTGCACTTGATCGATTCTATATATACCAATGATTGTAGTGGCCCAATACTACCTCACATAACCCCAGCGTGGTCTTTCAGAGAAGTGAAGCATTCGCGAGAAAAATTTAAAAATACCTTGTAAAGAAACTTTTGCATCAACCTAATAGAATAGAAAAGTGTGCGGCCAAACTAGAAACTAGACGTTTTCCAGTGTGCTCTATCGTATACTTGGACCAGCACATAACCCCGCTCCAAGCGTTTAGTATGTCCTTCGGAAAACACAAGGTCTTGAAAGGGGGTTTCATAACCGCAACACTTAAAAAAAACTGGCTGACCTGGTTCTCCGGGTCGAAGCTCCTCGTGCCTTCCTCCTCGTCTTCGATCCCGTCCGTCACCCACGCCATGCCCTTCCAAACCTGAGAACACATTAGTGAAATACAATAATTTTAGATTAATAATTTTGATTGAAAATGTAGAAAGGTTTCTGGATGGAGATCAGTAATACTGACTTGTGCAAGCTTTTCGTATCTTGTCCTATTTCTCTACCGGGAATATTATAAATCATTTGAGTACGCATGAAGAATACGAATAGCAAAAATTAAGAGTAACTCAAGATTCGAACTATGACATCCAGAGGAATCGTCTCACTCTCTCCAAACCACCCACTCTCTCGTCGATCAGGGTGAGCGGGTGAGTGTATGATATGGAGATATCGAGAACATTGCTCGAAATCCACGAAGAATTGCTCACCTGGTGCATAATGTGCACGGCGGGCGCTAACATCGCTACAGTAGCCCGTGATTCTTGCCTGAATTTCGAAATGATATTGATTTTGCCGAATCATTTAATTCAATATTTTTGGTTCAAAGCAGATGGGCTAGTCTTTATTACAGTGTGGTTTATGTTTGCTAACTTTCGAATGCAAACTAGTGTTTCCTTTTCAGATATTTTCAGGAAATTTTCGGATTTGCTTCAGTAACGCACACGAAACATTGCCGAACATTACCCAAAACTACCTGAAAAGAAAAAAAACCTAACGCGACACAAATTCTCACTACCTGAGTGGTGCCCGTGTCTCGTCGCCGTGCGTGCTGCTCGCCATTGATTGCGCCTAAAAATATCAACTTCGAAGATTCATACATAGGCTAAATCGTCTAAGCAATACAAGAAATGTAGAATTGAGCTTATATTTTCGATCACAGGCCGCTCAACCATCAATTTCTTGTCGATGCGCGAGAGTTTCAATTCCATATGAAACTCATTCAAAATGGATGCCTCAGCGCGACCTGAGACAAATTCGCATCCTATATCGTGAACGTAGAGTACATAACCCTATTGAACATCGTTTCCAGTAAACATATAATATAGATTCTGAACACTACCGGATAAACGCTGGACGATTTCAAACTGTACAGACGCTCACTCGCTAGCGCTTCTAGAGCGTAAAGGCTATTATATTTGATGATTATTTGGACATGCTTCTTTGACCTGCTTGTTCTAATCTCAAAAGTGTCTATTAAGCGACTGGTTAGAATTAGCTTTAGATGTGTGGCCCTGTCGGTCCATATCCACATTCTCGTCATTCTGCTCACTCTCTCATCGAAGATTGCCATGCAAAACTCTTACAGCGCGCCGCGACAACTTATTGCAAATTTTCAACTCAAAATATAAGGCCAAAATATCGAACTCAGGTACCTGTTGCTGCTGCATAGCTATCATCCTCGATCGCAGCCCGTTCATCTTGGGCGAAGCATTGCCAGGGTCGGGCACAGGGTACATTTCCTTGAAAGCAGTCTGTTAATGCAGTGCTAAAATTAGGAACATGCGTCCAACAAGGCTTCGTTTTTATGTTATTTTTGATTGTTTAGTTGGCCGAATGATCTCGGGAGAATCGTTGCTTTCAGAGTTCCAGCAATAATGACCTAACAATGAAACATACTTGATGAGGGTTAGAAATTTCCCCCAACGGGAAACTACATGCTATGCACTTCGAAAATTCGCATGCTTAGGCAGGCAAATGAGGGAGTACCACAACATATTTTAACATTTTCCGTTCCGCACTACTCTTACATACGACCTTCGAGTTTGGTACTTTTTAATTCTTTCTCAGCTCACGTGCATCATAAGAAAACACTTAAAATGCTACGATATGGCCTCAGTGCTCATGAAATATTTGAATCCATCCGTTGCATGAGACTTACGTGCATGAGCAGACAGAAACGGGTGTACCACATCGGGTTAGGGCACGCATTAGGATTCGCGATGCACAGGGCGCACGCGAGCATCGTGCCTGAAACGTATTTTTCTTCATATTTCAATATTACGTTTCACCATAAATATTACGTTTCACCATAAAATTATATGAAATGCCTAAGAATACAGGCAATGTTTTCTAATGTTTCCTTTCCCAAAACATTTATTTTGTACTCGTACAGGATTGCGCTCGATTCCTTGAAGGGATCGCCTTTAAACGCGAAGATAACCTAGTGCTGGCGAGTGATAAATTATACGGGTATCTGAAGACTTTGATAGTGAGTATCGCTATCAGGTATTTCTAACAAATGGAGGTTTACGCGTACATTGAAGATATTACTTTCTGTTATCCTAACTCTCTCACCTTACTGTTTCCCCATTTACCAACATATTGAGGGAGCCGGTGACCCGAAGGAAGCCATCGATATTACGAATTCGAACATCGTCTGGGAAATCTGGTATGGATTCCAGGCCAATGATTAATTCCGGTCTTTAGAAATCGCAGAGGAGACCAACATACATCGCAGAATTTCAAGTGCGATATTCGCGTTTGGTCACCTTCCTTTAATTTTAAATTGCCCAAATTCCACTTAGGTTCAGCAAAAGGGCGCAAACATTTTCCCAGTCACAGTGGAGAGCAAATTAATCTGATGACGCACATAACGCGTAGGGAATTTGTATTCCGACAGCTGTTTGCGCTTTTGCGCCCCGTGCTTATCTGTGCAATACTATAGATGGATCTCTACTCAGAACAACTATGGATCGCGTTGAAGGGCTTCTTAACGTTATGTACGCATGTGAAAGTCACGGTTTCGAAGAAAATGAAGGAAATAAAGGAAATGAAGGATTCAGTGCGCGAAACTATGAGTGAAATACTGTTACAATAATGCATATTACTCACCAACAATGCACAGGAGCACGATGTAGAGACCGAAGTTGTACAATTCCAGGTCGATGGCTGCTAGAGTAACGCAGAGGCACATAATAGAGAAGAGCACGAGGATGGCCATGCAGGCGTAGAACATTTTCGAGCTGAAATTGAGAGGTTTGATCCAAAATGTATTATTTTCTTCTAAACTTATCCATTTTTTGCATTCAATTTTTGTTAAAACAGGTGAAATTATAAAGTAAATGTGATTCTCACCCTTGAAATCGTCCTTAGACGCGATTAGGAAAAAAACGAGGCTCCAGATCAAAAGTGCCGAGTATTTTTCCTGGAATTGGGCTTCATTCCAGGAAAACAAGAACGCGCACGGAATTGTAGATGAAAATAAGGTCAAAATTCATCCCTAACGTAGGGGCTAGATATTTAATAACGAACATGACTTAGCGTGGTATATAATGACACAACAAGATGTTCTAGAAATAAACTACAGAAATTCATCACTGGACAATGTCAAGTGGCCAACTATTCTTCGAACTTATATATTAACAGGAAGAAGCGGAAAGCTACATCAATAGGGGGGCACAACAACATTGTGAACACGGAAATAAAATCTCGTTGCCGTGATTTGGAAATGCATCACACTCACTAGTCTAGATATGAATACGCAGATCTCTTTCGAACGGGAAGACACGATATTACGGGGGAAGCCGGAAGTTAGCGAGCATTAGAGGGAGGGGGAATCTCCCCGGGAGATTCCCGCAGTTATTGGCCTCACAAATTGAAGCGCGTGGAACGACAATTTGTACGCGATAATTTGATAGATCGCGGTGAAACTACGCCTTTAAAAAGCATTTCAACATTTTGCGTCAATGTCTTTTTATTGCAAGCACTTTTCAGTCGATTGGCCGACTGGAAATGAGTAGTCGGTTTTATGTTTCGCACACTTACTATATTTGCAATCCAATAACTGAAAACGATGTGTAGAAGACTCACGATAAACATATCAATGTTTGAGTAAAGTAAAGATAATTAGCATTAGATTCTCGGTCCGTCGTCTCTTTATTTTTCAGACTACCGACTAGGGATGCCAAAACGGCGCGCGCTCTCCTCGTTTCACACGCTCTCTCGCTCTGTCTGACCGGTGAGAGAGCGTGTGAAACGAGGAGAGTGCGCGCCGATTTGGCATCACTACTACCGACCTACTAATCGGAGACAGAGTGCACCGAGGGAAGTGACCGTGATAGCATTCCCCGAATTCTAAAGGTCGTGCTTGCAGAATTTTACGAATGACGCACGAATTGCTAGACAATCGCCCTACTATCGGACTCTCCACGCAAGTTCAATGGAAGGCATGCAGCAAGGGGCTCATTGTAAGTCACCGAGCGCGGGGTATTACTAGACAACTCCCTTCTAGAGAACTCGAGCTCCATAGCATGCGCTTCTTCAAGTATAATCATAGAACTACCGCCAATTAGTGTCGATTTCCGATTCCTAACCTTTTAATTTAAAACAGTGCATTTTAGTAGCCAACTATGTCAATTTCGAAAAAAAACGTGCAAAATATAGTGTAACTTGCGGGATGGGACTACTACGAATATAGCGGCAGCGTGTGGGGGTGTCGGCAAATTTCCGGTGGCGGCTTCCTATACATCTCCGCAAAACAAAAGTTTGCCTCTGAATAGGATTGTGATCATGCATCACTTGGCTGCGAACAATGAATAGAACGCGAAATTCGGGGTACCCTCTATTTTTGTATAGAAATTTCGCAAATAGTCGTTGCGGCAGCACTGCAAGAGTTGACTATCTTCGCTTCTCCACTCTATAGAGAAGAAAAAAACACTGGTTTCCTTTCACAAGCTCTACCATGGATTCATTGGGATCATGCGTCAGTTGACTAGCGGAATCAATGGGAATCTAACAAGAATTGTGATGTTACCCAGGAGAATTCAGGGAAATATTGTTGATCGCGATTTCCGTAGAAAGCCTAGTAAGGAATCTGTCGAGAGAGTGGACTCCAAAATTGAACTCTAACTATCCTTTGCGCCGCTTGTTGCCGGGCTTAGCGTTTAAAATGCTCAGAAGCTTTGTGGTAGGCAAAGATGAAAGACAGCACTGATGGAGGTTGTTCGCCCGTTCCCCTGAACTTTCATCGCCCATTTCGCACATTTCGCAGAATTGTAGCGATAGTTTCGTGAGGGACCTAGAAGTAACCTCGGGATGGTTTCGATACTACTGGCTACTTCAATATGCATTATCATATAGTTATCTCTAGTTAAGTTCTGGAGTTTCTGCGCAAGAGGAAGAGTAGAATTGTTGCGGGAAGTGTGTGAGTGGCCCATAAACCAGCAAAGTGCCCGTTGATAGCTCCCGGAAAAGCGCGAGCCCCGAATGAGAAGAGAGAGTGAAGCACAAATTGACTGAAGACTTTCATGACTGGATGAAAATAGAGAGAAAGAAAGAGGGAGTGTAGAGATTTCTCTCCCCCCCTCGATACTCCCCTCGGATTTAGTAGTTAGCTATGATCAATGAGAGAGTTGCTCATTCGCACAAACAAGTAGAAGCACGCAGCAAACAGAGCGAAACACTGTTTAGAAATGCAATTTTACAGCCGAAAAACAAAAAGTTTCCTCTGGCTAATGAAGCAATGTGATTCGTTCGCTATTATCAACGTAACTTGTGACGAGGTGGGGTTAGAGATAGGACGTGGAAACCTGAGTCTAGGACAAATTATCCATTCCGCACCCTGTACTCTAGAAATGAGAGGAAGGAAGCTCGTCGGCAATAGGGAACTACAATAGGGACGACTTTCGGTCTGTTGCGGCTATATTTCGCTCGCGCAGAATACAAGGAGTACTTGAGTAGAAGCAGGGAATTCGCGGGATGTGTCAAATAATATCTCCGATGTCGTGTATATGGATCGGGTAGGAGAGTCTCCCCCGAGTGAAAGAGGAATCTGACTCTCTCCAAACCACACGCTCTCTCGTCGATCAGAGTGCGCGAGAGAGTGAATGATATGGAGAGAGCGAGAACATTGCCCGAGTGAAAATATGATACGCGGCAAACAAGTACTCGAGTTTCGGCCGTTGCCTCTACGTGGTCAATGAGCGACTCCGAATAGAGTTCGGTACTAGAGTTTCCGTATTCGAGATTCTCGAGTATCGGACTTGCATCGTTCAACAGGCATACCACCTGCAGCATGGATAAATATTGTATTTTATTGTAAATATGGTAAACTCGATTTTCCCGTCTCTTCAATTCACGCAATCTCTTTGATGGTTGAGGGGCGATAGAGTGGAGAGACTGTGGTTCTCGAACTATAGATCCGATTTCGTCGTGTGTGCGACCAAAAGAATTGTCTGAACAAGACTGAAACGCTAAGTCTGTCCGGTGATTACCACAATTCAATTACTATGTCTTCTTTCACGGACATTCAGATTCAAAAAGAACGGACATGCATAAATTTTGTGCAAACATCGTGAAATATCATGAGAATTAGAGCCATGTGAAGGTTGTCTCGGAGACAATGTCTCCTCAAAGAGTCACGTTAGGCGCATTCTCCCGACAAAGGAAGACTGGTACAAAGCAACGTCTGGACAGCTACTTTTCTCGGAAAATATGAAGATGCGTCTTGCTATTTCGGGAGCTAGACAGTTTTTTTCTTCATTAAACTCTGGTAGTGCGATAGCACGTTAATGCTGACATTATTGGGCTATTCATCAGGTGTGTGGGTTAAAGATATAGAAATAGAACTGAAAAATAAAACGAGATAGAAAGAAAGGCATGTATTGCGCAGGGAACGTGAAGTGCGCGGGAGCGTAACTAAAATTACGTGACGCGTTGTATCGACGATGATAATTGCTGGCCTCTGTCAGAAGCTAAAGAAAAATGCATTTGTGATTCCGCTAAACTTGACAACATGATTTATGAGCTGTAACGTCAAACACTAGTGAGTCGAGGTAGCGATTATGTTCAGACACTCCGCATGTTTTTCGATCGAACGGCGAAAAAATATGTGAAATGACGAAATGTTGATCCTAATTCTAGACTCTAGTGAAGGGGTGGGGAGGGAATAACTGTCAACCGTGCAATTCGTTCACCTATCAAAGTGGCATCAAACAGAGAATGCAAACTGAAAAAAAGCTACGTATTTATAACCTGGATTCTGAAGATGTGCAAGAAAGCGCGCATGGATGACGCTTGCACAACAAAGGTAGATGGGGTAGCAATGGTCTGACTCTCCTCACTTTGCACACTCTCTCGCCGGTTAGAGCAAGCGAGGGAGCATGTAAATAGGAGAGAGTCAGACGATTACTCAGATGAGAAGTTATGACGAATTTCGCATAAATGACTACCAAAAATGACTGCGATGCAACGATACTTGGCATGTAATCAGTGGCAATTAGTTGAAAGGCGCGAGAAAGTGATTTCTTCTCGTGTCGGATATCTCGAGATAGATACTCGTGAGCGCTTGATCACCTATTCAAGAGGCATAAAACATATCTTGGTAAGAGAACTCGAAGAGTTGCATATTTGTGAACGTATATGTTTCTACCACAATTAGCTACACCGGTCGAGCTTTGAGAATGTACATAATGAAGAAAGTGATATCATTTATCATGCTGAATTCGCAACAACTTAGTAGGAGAACTGGAGTCGGATATCTGGAGATTGATACTCGTGTGCGCCTCCACATCGGACATGTTACCCCTCTTTGAATATGTATGAGCCGCTGAGGTCAGAGATTCGAGTTGCCAGCGCGCTCGAAATTAGACTCGCTCAGTGTATTCATGGACGCTGGAAGGTGAAAGCGCAGTCCAACACATTTCCGAAGAATAACACTAAAAATATAATTTCCTGGAAAACAAAACTCCATATTGGAGGTTAAGGTGTGAGGCTTGGAAAAATCAGAGGCGATTAGTCTAAATTCGGCATCTATGCGTGACCGCGTGAACTTTCTAATTCGATCTCGTCACAAACTAGAACATTTTCTAATATTACAGCTCGTGATAATTTATGGTACACTTTTGAGATAGTTCATATATTCTAGAAAATATGAACGAATGCATCTCCCCGAGAACTTACTAAAGGCGAAGCAAATGAGCACTACATTCCAAAGTTAGCCTTAACCAATTCAGGCTTGAGCTCTTGACGCACGACTGAAAAGTGTCGCTTATAGCTTCGTTAGCACTCGTCTCGTCATTCTGGGTGTTCTCTACATGGTCAGATAGGAGAGATCGCCTAGAGAGCAAGCGTCTGACTCTCTCAAAATTGCCTGCTCTCTCGCTCCTTCTCTCCACCGAGATAATACGGAAAAGGTAGAGAGTCAGACAATAACTTCGCCTAGAGAGTTAAGGGAGTAATGACCTGGATCTCTCCAAACCACACGCTCTCTCGTCCATCAGAGTGAGCGAGAGAGCGTATGATATGGAGAGAGCGAGAACCTTGCTCGGGGAAGGGCCGCGGCTCGTTTCTGGAAACGGGGGCGCTCCGGACTCTAATTGCGGAGCCCCGCCGAGCTGTCAGTGTCAACGCACGTTGCACGCGGGAGCAGCACGTTTTACTGTGAACCGGAAGTTGGTGTTTTGGCAATTGTTTTTGTTTCCGAAAGATAAAAAAACAACAACACGAAGATCAATCAAAGATGATTGCTATCGGATTCTGAACAGGAGGTCTAATGACTCGCGCGAAAATAACTACTGCCAGTCGGCAGGATATTTAGTGTTATTGCCAGCTTTGCTCAGACAGACATCAGATTTTGAACAGTACTTACGTATGTTTCTGGAGGAGAAAATATGTGTGTCAAGAAATTCAGGAAGCTGTGAGAGGTAAGCAAACTCTTTCACTGAATGAACCGACTAGCAAAATAGGTAGGAAAGGTGGCGCAGAGTAATCATGAGGCCCCTCATTAGCTCGTCTAAGACGGCGGAAATGCTCGAGGAAAGCAGGAGAAGGAGGAGGAAGACGGGGGAGGAAGTAAAGGCAGAGAGAGAAGGGGGACTCTCTTCATTTTCCGTGCTCTCTCGTCGGTCAGACGGACGAGAGAGCACGGACAATGAAGAGACCATTTCTTGTCAAGCCATATACCTAGGGGGAAGTCAGGGGGCAGAGAGGTCTGAGTGGCATGCCTAGAGCAATACAGAGTAGGAAAGCGCTGTGTTATGTCGAATACAATCTGGGAGGCCACTAGAGAGGCATGAAATGAACAAAATCATTCATAGAGCGACCTGCTCTTCTCGTCGTAAACTAGAAGTCGAACATCTGGTAGCCTTATCTTTACGACCGCTCTCGTATTTCGACTACAATCGAGAAACGGGCCTTCGTCTCTTCATTTCAAACACTATCTATAACGGTCGAGCTTTGAAAGAGTACTTAGAAAGATGAGAGCGTGGTATCGATATCGAACTCTAATTACGATCGGTCAAGATAGTGTGCGAAAGAACTCTTGAAAACAAGAAATGTGGTGCTTTTCTAGTCATCGATTCGGGCAAAATGAATAATTTTACGGCATGCCGAGATAGGCTTGAGTCCAGAGACGGGAGTAGGGATGGGAGGGGAGGGGGAACGCGATTTAGCCGCCGGTTTCCATGGTCGCTAGGTAGTCTTCAGGAAGAGAGATCAAAGGATGATTTAGTCGAGCAGAGAGAAAGCGCAATGGCTATTTTAAGTTTTTGTGCAGAGTCGAGGGAAAGAGAGGCACTTCTGCAGAATTCTGTCTAATTGATAGCTTGCTAGCGCATCTCAGAGTAGGATCCTTCTGTGTATCCAATAGGCTATACACTAGTGATGACAAATCGGGCGTTACGGGCCCGAAACGCCCGAATTACCATCACTAATGCACAATATTGATGGCAACTCGTATGATCTTCTATTTGCATATTTTCACTCTCTATACATTCATACGTTCCGGTGAGTTATCACGCTCCGATTTGCCATCTGGTGTACAATTACTTAATGAATAGACGTAGATAGTGCTGCTAGCACTTTCTCGCAACTCGAAAGTGCTATAAATATCCTGGTTCTCATCGTCATGCTTCTTTTCCTGCAGCAGCATTGTCTTCACCCACGCGAGAGTAACTCCTATTCATGACTTTCTGTTGTGTGCATAACGAATGAGCGCCGCCGCACACGACGAACAAGGAATTATTGGTCTCTGCGCAAATTATGGACGGATGGTGGTATCGACTTTTCAAAAATGTCAAAAATGTCATTCCTCGACGTGACAACGTGGGCTGAGCTCGAACTTATCACTCCTCCCTCTCATCACTTTGGAATGTAGGTGGTCTATGCAGCGATATTATTGCCGGGTGGAGGTCTTGTAGTCTCATTTTTTGCCGTGCGTTTCCTAACAACCAACTTTGACTTTATCACCGCTGCAACGACGATCTATAGAAAGCAATATGCGATGACTACCTCATTAGTTGTGTTATGCATTCATCTGCCCCGGAAAAGCACAAAAACAAAAATACCTACACGCAACAAAAACATGTGATATTTTGCAGATAGCATATATAAGCTACAATAGTGGAATACGGTGTCGAATGGAAATCTCTACTCTGTAGGTGTGAAATACCGCAATGACATGAAAGTCGAACATATATTGACACATGGAATGCAAAAAGCAATAGGCGGAAAAGCAATATATCCAAAATATTCTCTGCTAGGCAAGATGAACGAATGAGGAATTTTCATGCGAATTCGCTGCTCCTAAGCTTAAACTGGCGGATCCCTAGAGGTTTGAACTACCTATGGATGCAAAGGCGATCAACGATAGTGCTTCCCTACACCCTCTATCCACTGACGTTGTCGCCATGAATTCTCTATTGCGTACCCAGCAAAACAACCAACAATCGCAGGATTCATATCAAAATTTGGAAATGTGTAAAGCAACTCTCCTCAATATGTTCATTGCGGAACAGTTAGAATTATCAAGCTTTCACCGTCGAGAGGAGGAATCGTCAGACTCTCTCCAAAATACACGCTCTCTTGTCAATCAGAGTGAGCCAGAGAGTGTATGATATGGAGAGAGCGAGACCATTTCTCGTCGAGAGAATATGCCTGTACATTTGGGGAGAAAATTTCGGAATGTCACATTTCTAAAGGCCATGTTTCATCCCAGATTCGATAAACAGGCCGACTCGATGCCTCATTAGCGGGATATTTACGGCTGAGAAATCGTCTGACTCTCTTCGGTTTGCACGCTCTCTCACATGTCAGAGAGACGAGAGAGCGTGGAAACTGAAGAGAGTCAGACGATTGCTCTTGCGGCTGTTAGTCGAGCTCGAATTGCCCGAGCATCGCGAGGATCATTAGAGGAGACTAATAGAGGAGGCAACTATTCTCGGAAAGCCCTTGTTAGGGCGATCTTACGTATTCGCATGTATTAGGTTGGTGCAAAAGTTTCTGACTATTTTCATGTTTGGGAATTTTGACCTCCCCCGTTCAGTTAATTTTGCAAATCGACTAATGGGTTTTCTCAGTTTATGAGTGCTTGGGAATGGTTTTTAAATAACACTATACCGGGCCAATTCGATCGGTAACGATGGCAATATTCACAGTCAAAGTGTCCATTGTCCGTTTCTCGCAATACATTTTAATTGCACATAACTCCAAGGAGAAATGTGAGAACGGCAAAAGTAAAGGACTATTAAAAAGCCCAATTCATGGACATGTTGTCACACTCTGTACAAATTCATAAACACGAAATTCCCGCTTAAAATTTGGAGCAAAATTCCAGAAAATTCTAATTGGAAATTATCTACTTCGAGTTTCCGAGCACTGTATTCGTATAGATCGAGTAAGACAGCCCAATCGTGGTTTATTATATTCAACCTACATACCTTAGTATACAGGTACATTTGCGATTTAATTCATACATCAATGAGCGAACGGGAAATTTTGAAACCGCGATTCATCCAAATGGGACCTCGAAATCAGCATTTTCTACTGTGTCGTTGTACTCACTTGCATTGAAGATCGGTTTTTTCACCCTTAACTGAATAAGCAACTCTTGCTCAACTACTAATATATTGGGCAAATTAAGGAGAGCACAAATATCAAAAAGTAGAGCTCAATCAAAAACACTGGAAAACGCCACTTTCCGGGATTTTTTCTTAAAAAAATATTTTCTCCTGTTCAGGAAGCACTAGATCCAATATAATTATATTACCAAAGTCCACTATTAGTGATTTCGCTAAAACTATAGAGAAATTACAGACAATCGATATATGCCAGCAGAAATAACGAAAAAATAAATAGTCAGAAACTGTTGCACCAACCTAATAGATTCTATTGCCAACAGAATACCGGGTCGATTCGAGCTAAACTTGTTGAAGAAACAAATATTTGATACCAACGACCATTAGGTGCGACTTCTCGGGACTAGAGTAGTCGTCTCTCCATGCTACTTACTGTCTTAAACGAAGAGTGTTGAATGAAGAGACAATTGCCCGATCTTTGCGAGTACTAAGGGGACGACTATTCTCGGAAAGCGCTCGTCAGGACAAGTTTGGCGAAGATCTCACGTACATCGCTTGCACATTCAATGAACAGCACAATGCCGATTCGACTAAAGATAGGTTGGTGCAAATATGCTTAGATGGCGAGGATCATTAGCGACGGCTAATAGGGAATACTCCCTCGCCGATCAGCTCGATCAGAAAACGCATAGAATGCGGCGATAATTGCCCGATGCTCCAACTCAGCGACTACTTGGGACGACTATTCAAGGAAAGCTCACGCAGAAGGAAGATTGCTAGGGCAAGTTCGATGAAGATCTCACGTATTCGCGTATGGTGAACATAAGACTTACTCGACTGTCGCAAAACGAAGAGATATTAAGACTTGATGCAAGAAATGTTTGGAAAATTACTAAAGAAGGGATATACGAAAGATTTATAGAGTAATGGATACTGAGTACGCGTCCAGTCCACGTATTTCGGATGAAGAATGACCAATACAAGATTCAGTGAAAATTCCCGGAAGGACGTAAGGAACAACTCTGCTGGCCACATAGTCCGGAATGAGGACAAATGAGCACGAGTATTAATCCTCCACATATTTCGCGTGTGCATTCTCTGGTGAGGCCTACGGCTTTTTTGATTCTAGCTATTACGGTGAAAACGAAGATGTAATGAGTGAAAATTCGCGGAAGTACGTATACTACAACCCGGCTGACCACATTGTCCGGAAGGAATAAAAATGAGCACGAGTCGTGTCACTCGCAGAAGACAATGAGAACTGCGGCAAGGGAAATGAATTGTTTGTCTACCCCTTTCTCTCTCTCTCCCCTCCCTCTCCCTCCCTCCCTCTCTATCCATCTCCATCTCCCCCCCTCTCCGACAGTGCGCTTATTATGAATTATTGATATGGTCGCCAGAGCTTTCCCACGGGCCGCCATGGCAATAACTCAAAAAATCTTCTACCTTTTTGCTATGCTCTCAACACAAGGCGCATGGGCAAAGACGGGAACCAGAGCAGTTTTGAATTAATCTGAATTTCGCGCGCTCTCTAGAAAGGTTATTCGTCTGAGGGATTTAGGGAGATATAGAAGGCGGAGGAGCGAGTAAGAGCGTGAAATATATGGAGAGTCGGTCGTTTTTGACTCGGAATCCATGAGGCTTTCAGCTGCCGCGAGAGCCGGTGGGAAAAGTGCCGGGTTGAATAGCGGTAAGTGTGCGAATGGCGAATGAAAGAGCCTTTTCAGACGGTGTGAAAGCCGTCAAGATGAAATGGAAGTTGATTTCACACTACTTTTCCAATAAACATCGAGAAAGGAAGAGAAGAGAAGATTGAGCGTTCGTCTAACTTTGATGGACATTTATGGATGATTGCGCGAAGAAAGCGCAAGAAATGAGGGGTTTGCACTCTGTGAAAATTGGATCCATCAAGCTTGGTTATCGGTTCACACAAACAAAAATATCAACGCAAATTTAGGTCATTGATTCGTGTCTAGCATGTTTTGATTAAAAAAAACGTGTCAGCAGGCAGAGACAACAAACATCAGTGCTGCTGCAGAATGAGTATGGGAGGCTCCATTGGGTAGGGATTAGAAGCTATATTTTAATCCATCTCTAAAGGGAACAATAGTCTCGCTCTCTCCATATCAGACACTCTCGTTCACTTTGATCGACGAGGTAGCGTGTGGTTTGGAGAGAGTCAGACGATTCCTCTCTAGAAGAGAGGGAGTGAATCTCGTGTTGATGTTCTAATGATTATGCGAGACTCGAGACATTAGTTGCGGAATCTCGTCTGCCTTTCCTCTCCCACACTCTCCCTCACACAGGTCACAGAGCACGCAGATTTGGAGGTTCTACCTCCCTCTCCCTGCCCCTCACTCTTCTCCCCCTATATCTGGCTATCTCTCACTGATATATTCCTGCAGTCTTTCTCATCGCGATCTACCTCAAAGAGCAAGAGATCAGAGGATACAAAGCATATCAAGGATCTCAAAGAAATCAAGAGTCGAGAGAATCAAGAAGAAAGAAGATTCGAGAAGAATCAAGAGTAGCAGAGAAATAGAATGCCAACAAAGAAGGAGAAATGTGAAAATGAGAAGACAACACGAAGGGATGTAATCTGGCTCAATTAACAAGGGGATGCAACTAAGTTTGAGAAAGATCTTCTGGAGCCGACTTCTTACCAATTAGGCAAATTACCTAAAGAATGCGAATAGATTAGTAAAAAAGGCTCACAAATTGCTAATGAAATTGATTGTCAGCAGGGATCGCAGCACATATAAATAATCATATTTCCTCTGTGAAAGAATGGCTTGAGAAGATTTACATAAGATGGTACTTCATCGGTAATTGATCCACATCCCTCAATTCTAGATGTATCATACATACCATATTATATTCTGTCCGGCCTCCCTAATAGAGTTTGGTATAAGTCCCAATGATGTGAGGCCAAACGAGCCCATAGAGCGGAAAAAAGTAAAAAAAGGTCGGTTGTCGGGTGGGCCAATTATCGAAGAGCGTTCAAAAGATAAAGAGGGCATTTATTGTCTGGGCGTTCCCCCAATTACATTTAATTAGTGAAAATTGCTTTAGGAATGATGAATACATAAGAGAAAATTCCCATTGTTGTCCATCCCAACAGCTAGACAGAGGAAGAATTCCTTGTCTATTTCTTGTCACTCAAATGGGAACAGCTCCTACCAAGAACAGCTCGGGGTAAAGTAACCCCATCTCCCCCTCTCCCTCCCTCCTCTCATCCCTCTTTCTATCACTACCTCCCTCCCCCTCTCTCCTCCTCTGTCTATGTCCGTCTCCCTCTCTCCTCCTCCCCTTCTCTCTTCCCCTCTCTCTCTCTCTCCCTCCTCCCCTCTCCCCAACTCTCTCCCTCCCTATCCAATGTCTCTCGAGTGTATTGCGTTCCTCTGAATTTCGGCAGGCAGCAAAACTGTCAAGTCAGCTAGTGAATGGCTAAAGAACGTATCCGGAGAGTGATGGGCATTAGAAGGCTTTTCTTAATAAAAATGATGTTCAGATTAGCGATGCTTTTGCAATAAAAAGGATCGGGGTGTATCACTTTAGAACTGTGAATTTTAGAACTCATTCTTTTTTAACTCGCCGATGAATTTGGATCACGTTATTGCCCACGCATTGCAGAGTTAACAAATGAGTAGCTCTAAAATAGGATCTAATCTATCTGATCTAATCTAAAATAAAATAAAATAGCCTGGTAAGAAACGGTCTCTTCATACTACACACTCTCTCGCCGGTCTGATTGGTGAGAGAGTGTGTAGTTTGAAGAGAGTCATTTCTTGCGAAGCCATCCCTACTCTAAAATGATACGCCCCGAAAGGATCTCACAAGGACAAGGAAAGGAAAGGAAAGGATGTATTCTCGCCGGTGGCGAGAGTGTAGCATGAGAAGGCTCGTAGTAATGCAAAAATGATTTTTTTCACAATAACAGGTGAAAATAACAAAAAAAACTGATTGCTATATCAACGAGAATCACCGCTAATTAGGACAATAAGGCGATAATGAGCTAAAATCATTCAACTTATGCACATGCAGAACGATAAATGTAAAAGCAGCCTCATCAGGCAAACAAAGACTACGTCACCCATTCGTCTTCTAACAATTGCTCTCGAGTACGCTCTAACTGCAGTAGTGGCTGCTCGGATCTGACTGTCTTAATTCTTCGCGCTCTTTTATCCGTCAGACAGGCGAGAGAGTACGCAGAATGAAGAGAGTCATTGCTCTCGCCTCGCGACGCCACGCCATCCCTCCTACCCTAGTTCGACGACACTAATTGAGCAAATTGTTCAGCCATCGAGCCTCCGCCTTTCCTTCCCTACCCCCCTCTCTTTTTTCACACTTCTTCCCTTTTTCTGGGGAACTTGTTTTCACTTGGCGGGGGATAACGGGTGGTTCGGGACTATACGGAAGAAAAAATAAATGATGAGTACAGTGGTGAGAACAGCTAATTAGAGTTCGAGAACCGATACCACGCTCGCTTCATTCTACACAATCTCTAGGCTGTTCGATCGGCGAGAGAGTGCGTAGAATGAAGAGAGCGTGGTATCATTTCTCGAATTCAATAGCTAGTGGACCTTGAAGTTACGTATAAGATGATGATGAGTGGTAGACTCATAAGGAAGTGGAACTTTTTCACTTTTTTAAAAATTTCGATCTCCTCATTTCACATCCTCTCTCACCGGTCAGACAGAGCGAGAGAGCGTGTGAAACGAGGAGAGCGCTAGCTACTGCACACTCGATCTACATCACCTAGAAGAATGTCCATCAAAATGATCTAATTCAGCTGTTCCAGTTGAAAGAGAGACCACAGCCGATTCGATCGATCGACGGACATCCGTTTCTTGCACACCCTCGTGTTGTTCTTGCTACCTGACCCTCACGGAATAAATAAATGAAGAGAGAAATGATCTGAACCTCTATCCTTTGATTCCTCGCTTTCTCTAACAAATGAGAGACTGTTGGAAACTAGGTCGGATGAGAGCTATGACGTCATTCAGCCTTGAAATGTCAAAGGCGGCGTGATGTCATAGTTCACATCCTAGTGCCGACTGTGGTAAATGAGGAGAGTCTGACGATTGCACGTATCAAGCCGACGTGAGATGAATAAATCTGGTTTAGCCCCATGTATTGCAACTGAAACACAACATAGATGGAATGTCGGGGCTGCTATCAATACAATTCCGATCAGCTTTTACATTTATATTTACAAAATAAAATCTTCATAGTGAACCACAAATACAACTACACATTTTGCATAAGAACAATTTCGTCACGATTTCTTCCTCTAATTCAATTATCCATTATTGATCTCGATCTCCCCCCCTCTTCTCGATTCATTTCCACCCTTTTCCTTCGCGGAATGCGGTTACTCCCCTACTTTTCGCCGTTTCTCCTGCTGATACTCGTACGGGTTTGCTTTATTTTCAGGATATTCAGAAATGAATCAATGCTGTTTCCGGCAACAGTATTTCTGCAGTACCTTCTTGATCTTAATTAATTCCGCTCAAATTTTTATTTCTTGGTTACTGTATCATTCCTCTGCTCTCCTGAGTCACGATCACGAACTGAAACTACCGTAATACTTGTGAACTATTGGCTTTTCAGTTTCTCCTCTCTTCATGCGGCTCGCAAATTGCTCCTCTCTCCTCCACTCTGAGCGAGTCATGGCCAATCCACGAACGAGCCAATCGATCGATTGAGGGTGTGAGTACGGTAATTCAAAGAGACTGGATACTGTAGCCGCTGAATACTGTATTTTTTGGTGGGCTAATCCAGGGCCATCGATCGATTGATCATGTGAGTACGGTAATGTGATACTGTAGATTGATGGTGTGGGATACTGTATTCACCTGAGCTAGGTATTGAGAAATAAAAATACTGCATCTGTATTTTTTGCATTGGAGACTGTAGTGCTGCCATTGCGTATTCGATGCGGAAATGAAATATATTGATTTTTTTCAAAAAAAAAATAATTTTGCGCCATCACGAGTTCTCCGACCGCGCATTGTTTGCCATTGTGGCCTAAATGAGAGGCAGAGTTAATGGGCTGAAATTAACTCAGCTATAGCAGCTTTTATTTATAACAAGCTGAACTACATAGTTAATAAGATCTAGTATATTTTTTGCTTCCTTAATTTTGAATTTTGATAAGAGTTTACAATTTTCGATTTCAGCAGTCCGGGAGCGATTCCTTCTCTACAGTCGACTACGCTAGCCTCGATTCCGATAAACTCTCCGACAAATTGAGTTTTGCCAAGCATAAAGCAGCAGATTTAAAGGGAGACTTGGAAAAAGCTGAGCTAGAATTGAATAGGGCAAAGGAGCAAGTAGAAGAGGCCACTCGGTACTACGAAGACAAGAATAGGGAGTTTAAGAACTTTAGCGATATAAGCATGTGGAAGGAAAAGTCGACTAATGCTAACAAGCTTGCCATAGCTAAAAATAGGGAGATATCGAAACTAAATGTTTCCATATCCGAGCTAGAAGACGGCATGGATCATTTCGAGAAGGCAGTGCAAGAAGCTCAGCGATTTATTGATGAACTGTCCAACATCAATAATGTACTCTCAACGGCGGATACTGAGTCAAAACGGCTACAAATTGAAATCACAAATTATGAGACAGTAACCCGGGTCGCTCTCAGCAAAATCGCCGTAGAAAAGAAGCAGGCTTGGGACGATCTGGACACATACGTTGTGAATAAGCCTAACTTTATCAAAATGGATGGATGCGACGGGCCTGCGAATGCGGACCATAAAGAATGCAAAAGACACTTCGACGAATTTAATGAAGCGAAGAAAAATCTAAGAGAATCAAAAATACTCAAGGATGAAGTTAATGAAAATTGTACCAAAGGCGAAGATTACCTCAAGGATCTGAAATCAAATAAGACTATACAAGATGATCGATTTGCTAAGTTCACTGAACTTAATGAGGACATAGAAGGAAGCAAATTACTCGCAAATATCAATTTAACAGATGCCAAAACGAATAGAACCAATAATGATAATCTTCTTATTGAAAAAATATCTCTGAGGGATAAGACACAAGATGAAATGAATCAGGCTATTAGTGCCAGGGATGAAGCGTCGTTGAAAGTGTTTAGTTTCCCGGGAAATGCAGCAGCAGCTGAAGCTGAAGCTAAACGCCTGAAGAAAACAGCATGGGAAAACATGACGACCCTTAACGAGGCATTAACAAATCAAACGAAAACAATCGAAGAGAAAAATATAGAATTGAAAGTAGCAGAAAAGCAAGTAGCAGCACTGGAGGCAGAATCCCAGAAGAGGACGAATACTGCACCGTCGAAAGGGTCCGGCAGTTTATTGATTTTATCGTGTTCTTAGCATGCTCGATGAGTCTCTAACGGTGGTATTTGTTATTAGATAGTTTCAATTAGCAAAAATATTTGTAATTAATTAACAAAAAACCTCCAAAATTGGGACAAAAATATCAATCGACCTAATACATATTATGATCTTAGCACCTAGCACGGTAACAGTTGGAAAGTTTCAAATTAACCAAATTGCATTATTAAAAAAACAAAAATAAGATAAATATGTTCAGTGGTGTCGACCCCGTCGTGATTGTTGTCCCGATTGCGGTCGTTCTTCTCATCGGTGGAATTATCGTTGGTGTGATTTTTTTCATGAAGATGAAAAAGCAAAAGAGGCAGATTGAAGGCACAAAGAGACCAAAAGGTGAATGATTTATATGAATTAATGCCATGTTTTTGTGAAAAAAATAATATAACAAATTGAAAAAAAAGTAATTGAAGGCGAGTCCCCCGTTGCCGGCACGAACAAGTCTATCGAGAACAAGTCCTGATCAGGATCAGTGACAGATGACAAAGGTATTAGAAAGACTGAAAATTTTGGTATTTAGACTCTTGAAACATCCTTGAAAATGCAATAATTCTTTGATAAGATTGCTCCAATTCAAGCTAAATTAAGTAAAAATCCTTCACAATAAGTTCAGAATCAGGGACGACTCGGGGCACACCTCGTCAAGTTTAGGAGAAGATTGAATTGCCAGCCAAGCGGCAAGCATATCGAAACACATCCAAATAATGATTGATAAACAACTGTGCAGTTGAATTCATATCTTATTACCTCACACATCATAATTCACATTCTCTTACGTTGCAAACAACCGTTGATGTTGAAGCAGTTTTTCACATCAAGATCGATTTCTCACGTGGAACATAGAATCTCAAGGTCTTAAATTTTTCGAATCAAAAAATCAATTTCATCACTATTTGCATTTTCCCCTAATTCAATTATCCATTATTGATCTCGATCCCTCCTCCTCTTCTCCATTCATTTCCACTTTTTTCCTTCGCGGAATGCGGTTCCTCCCCTACTTTTCGCCGTTTCTCCTGCTGATACTGGTATATTTTACTATATTTTCAAGATATTCAGAAATGAATCAATGCTGTTTCTACAGTACCCTCTTGATTTTAATTAATTCCGCTCAAATTTTCATTTCTTGGTTACTGTATCATTCATCTGCTCTCCTGAGTCACGATCACGAACAGAAACTACCGTAATACTTGTGAACTATTGGCTTTTCAGTTTCTCCTCTCTTCATGCGGCTCGCAAGTTGATCCTCTCTCCTCCAATCTAAGGGAGTCATGGCCAATCCACGAACGAGCCCATCGATCGATTGATCACGTGAGTACGGTAATTGGAAGAGCCGGGATACTGTAGCCGCTGATTACGGTAGTGCCTGTTTGGAGAGCAATCCGATTGATCACGCGAGTACGGTATTGAGAAATAAAAATACTACATCTGTATTTTTGGCATTGGATACTGTATTACTGCCATTTATAATCGATGAAGATATGAAAAATATTGGTTTTTTTCCATGAACATTATTTTGAGCAATTACGAGGTCACTCCTTGTATACTATTGTGGTCAAAATGAGAGGCATAATTAATGGGCTGAAACGCAACTCAGCTATAGCAGCTTCTACTTCTAACAAGCTGAACTGCATAATTAATTAGCAAATATATAGCGCATTTTCCTTCCTTAATTTTGAAACGAGATTTACGATTCCCAATTTCAGCCGGTCGGAAATGAGTCCATCTCTACAGTCAACTACAGTAGTCTCGATTCCGATAAACTCTCCGACAAATTGAGTTTTGCCAAGCAGAAAGCTGAAGAATTAAAGAGAGAATTGGAAACAGCTGAGATAGAATTGAACAGGATGACAGTGCAAGTAAAAGAGGCCACTTCAAACTTCAGCACTGCGAAGGAGGAGTGGGATAAGTGGGATGAGATGCATATTTGGGAAAGAAAAGAAAGTAATGCAAGTCTAGAAATTCAAGAAAAGGAAGATTTAATAAGCAAACTTAATTCAACCATCAAAAGACTGGAAACAAAACTCGAGCCATTCGTCGATAAAGTCGAAAAGACGACGCAAGAAATCGCTGATATAAAAGATATCGACACCCTTATTTTAAGATCTGAAGCGGAGGTGCAACGACTGGAGCAAGCAATCAAAGATCAGGATATAATAGTGACTCCTCTCAAAAACACAAAGGTTGACAAGTCAACTTCATACAATGAGTTAATTGCGAAAATTAATGCATTGAATTAAACTATTACGAATGACAATTGTGACGATCTGGATAAGGCCGAACAGTCTCCTTGCACAGAGAATATTGACACACTGGGAAAATATCAACACAAGCTGCCAAATATATCTGACGCCTATAATCAAGCATTAGCGAATTACAACAACGCAGATACAATTTTGGACAACCTGAAAACAAATAAATCGGACGAGGAAGAACGATTGACGTATCTACAAGGGTTGGAAGCTGATCCGAATGCATTAACAAAAGCAGAGGACCAGTTGCGAAAATATGAACAAGATAAAAGCGATCAGGAAAATAAACTATCCTTTTCGAAGACGATAGAGGAGAGAGACAAGTCACAAGAGGAACTGGGCGATGCATTCGATGAAAAGGCAGAATCGAGTAGGGAACTATCGAAATACACCGGCGATGCTGTGAGACAAGAAGAAGCAGCGAAAGAAGAAATGGAAAAGGCAAAGTCAGAAATGGAGAGGCTTAACGGTATTTTAACAGGCAAGCAAAATACAGTCATTCTGAAAAAGATGGAATTGAATACTGCGGAGAAGCAAGTAGCAGCACTGGAGGCGGAATCCCAGAAGAGGACGAATACTGCACCCTCAAAAGGGTACGGTAGTTTGTTGATTTTGTGGGGTTTTGTGTCTAGTAGTTCGAGGTGTCTATTATAGTGGACGTTTATGTTTAAAAATTTCCAATTAATAAAAAAATAGTATTAATTAACAAAAACAAAGTAAAGATGTTCAGTGGTGTCGACCCCATCGTGATTGTTGTCCCGATCGCGGTCGTTCTTCTCATCGGTGGAATCATAGTTGCTGTGATTGTTTTCATGAAAATGAAAAAGCAAAAGGGGCAGATTGAGGGCACCAAGAGACCAAAAGGTGATTTTTGTTTTCTTCTAGTGATTTGAATTTCCGCATTCCCCTGAGCTGTCCCTTAACTTTCCCTGAATTTGCTCCCAACCAACTTACCAACTCTACTCAGAATATATCAATGCGAACATTTCGGAGCATCTTATCGTAAAATCTAAAAAGTGGTTATCAGAGCTTCATTAATACAGCTTTGTCTTTATACCACCTTTAAAAATAATATAATTTAAAAAATGGCAATTGAAGGCGAGTCCCCCGTTGCCGGCACGAACAAGTCTATCGAGAACAAGTCCGGATCAGGATCGGTGACGGATCACAAAGGTATTAGTGGACGGAAACGTTAAAAAAATTTAAAAATGAAAACAATATGTATTTTTTAAAGAATAAAAGACGAATCTTTTAGAATGTGCGACAGATCACAAAGGATTAGGAAGATAATGTTCAGAATTTGCTCATTCAGAGCCAGGGACGACTCGGGGCACACCTCGACAAATGTAGGAGAAGAATGAATTGCCAGCCAAGCGGCAAGAATATCGAAATAGAATCATAATCTGATCTCATCAGATAAACAGCTGTGCAGTTGAATTCATTTCTCGTAATCTCGCACATTATCCACAGTTTTATGTTGCAAATAAACGTTAATTGTCTTCATTTTGAGATCTTGTATCATGATCGCTTTCTCCTTTGTAATAGAGTCTTTCGAGTCGAGTCTTCAATTTGAGATTATAAGATCAATTTCATCACTATTTGCATCTTCTCTAATTCAATTATCCATTATTGATCTCGATCCCTCCTTCACTTCTCCATTCATTTCCACTTTTTTCCTTCGCGGAATGCGGTTCCTCCCCTACTTTTCGTCGTTTCTCCTGCTGATACTGATATATTTTACTATATTTTCAGGATACTCAGACATATATCAATGGTGTTTGGCCACTGTATGCACAGCGCCCTCTTGTCCTAAATAAATTTAGATCTAATTTTAATGTTATTTCTTGATCAATTGATGCATTCCTACTACAGTATCCTCACTCTGCTCTCCTGAGCGCATTTATCGGTCGATAACTGAGAACACCGTAATATAAATAAAAAGGAAATGACTTTTCAGTGTCTCCTCTCTTCATGCGGCTCGCAAATTGCTCCTCTCTCCTTCAATCGTAGGGAGTCATGGCCAACCCACGAACGAGCGAAATCAAAGCTACGTGAATTCCCGGGCGGTACATTGAGAAAGGAGGCTATTGCGAGACATTTAAAGAAAACTGCTGAGCAAAACATGACGACCCTTAATGAATCATTGACCAATCAAACGAACGCAATTAAACAGAAAAAGATCGACTTGAAAGCAGCAGAAAAGCAAGTAGCAGCACTGCAGGAGGCACTGAAACAGGCCGATCACAGGAGGAGAACTGAACCGCCCCCCTCAAAAGGGTGTGGTCTAATAAAAATATATTACAAATATTTAGAAATCTTAATATTTAAATTTAAAAAAGAAAATAATTTCATTTCAGTGGTGTCGACGCCGTCGTGATTGCTGTCCCGATTGCGGTCGTTCTTCTCATCGGTGGAATAATCGCTGCTGTGATTGTTTTCATGAAGACGAAAAGGGAAAAGAGGCAGATTGAAGGCACCAAGAGACCAAAAGGTGGTTGTTTTTAATTTAAAAATTAAATAATTAAAAAAAATAATTGAAGGCGAGTCTCCCGTTGCCGGCACGAACAAGTCTATCGAGAACAAGTCCGGATCAGGATCGGTAACAGATCACAAAGGTATTAGGGGACGGAAAACTATATAACTTCGACTCTTAAAAAGTTAGGATTAAAATCCAAAAATTATTTTCGTAAGATTGAGCAATTTCGTACAATGACCTATAAAAATAAGTTTATTCAGATCCACAGACGACTCGGGGCACACCTCTTCAAATTTAGGAGAAGAATGAATTGCCAGCCAAGCGGCAAGAATATCGAAACAGAATCACACATTGATTGATAAACAATGTGCAGTTGAATTCATTTCTTATAACCTCACACATCATCCACAGTTTTATGTTGCAAATAAACGTTAATTGCCTTCATTTTGAGCTCTTGTATCGTGATCGCTTTCTCCTTTGTAACAGAGTCTTTCGAGTCGAGTCTTCAATTTGCGATTATGTCAACTCAGTCTCGATTTGCATTTTCCCCTAATTCAATTATCCATTATTGATCTCGATCCCTCCTCCTCTTCTCCATTCATTTCCACTTTTTTCCTTCGCGGAATGCGGTTCCTCCCCTACTTTTCGCCGTTTCTCCTGCTGATACTGGTTAGATTTTACTCTACTTTCAAGATATTCAGAAATGAATCAATGCTGTTTCTACAGTACCCTCTTGATTTTAATTAATTCCGCTCAAATTTTCATTTCTTGGTTACTGTATCATTCATCTGCTCTCCTGAGTCACGATCACGAACTGAAACTACCGTAATACTTTCAAACTGTTGGCTGTTCAGTGTCTCCTGTCTTCATGCGGCTCGCAAATTGATCCTCTCGATGCTAACAACCTGAGGGAGTCATGGCCAACCCACGAACGAGCCCGTCGATCGATTGAGGGTGTGAGTACGGTAATGACGACGAAATACTGTCACTTTTTGGCATTGTATACTGTATTGCTGTCAATCCGTAATCGATGCAAGCATGAAAATATTGATTTTTTTAAAAACAAATAATCATGCTCCATACGAGGTCCCCGGCAGCACCTTGTTTACCATTGTGGTCAAAATGAGAATTAAAGGAGAAGTAAAGGCAAACGCGCGCCTGGTTGAAATATGTTTCGATTAGAGGAGAACTCTCTTCAAGTCGCGTGCTCTCTCGCTCATTGCCTGAGCTTTCTCTGATTTGGCTACCCGCCAACTACCGATAACTCTGTTCGTAATGCACAGCAAGTCAACTCAGAAAAAAGGTTCATTTGCGTGGCAGAACGATTTTTGGATTGAACTCGCCCTTTCACTATGACCAATTATCGCCCCCAGAGTCGGTAGGTGGAGATTCCTCCCAAATGTCGAAAAAGAGAGCTGTTGAAGTTATCCACATAGCGAATCATCTAAATTCGTTGCTTTCCGAGTCAATCCGGAAATGAGATCTTCGTCGATCCCTGAAACGTAATTAAAATCTGAGAAAATTTCGTCGAAATCGATGTTGCTTACTTCAGAACTATCTCCTCCGAGGGGAATGAAGATACAGATACGGCGTTTGTGCAGAAAATTCCCAAAACACCTTCCGCGCAATTTGACTACGCCCGATTTTTAGATTTCGATCATATTCGGATGTAGCATTCGAAAAAGCTCCCAAGAACATGCTTTTGGCAATGCAATAAGCGAATAAGATCGAAATCTAAAAATCGGGCGTAGTCAGATTGCGCGGAAGGTGTTTAGGGAATTTCCTGAACAAACGCCGTATCTGTATCTTCATTCCCCTCGAAGGAGATAGCTCTGAAGTAAACAACATCGATTTCGACGAAATTTTCTCTGATTTTAATTACGTTTCAGGGATCGATGAAGATCTCATTTCCGGATTGACCCGGAAAGCAACGAATTTAGATATGCTTCGCAATGTGGATAACTTCAACAGCTCTCTTTTTCGACATTTGGGAGGAATCTCCACCTATCGACTCTGGGGGCGATAATTGGTCATAGTGAAAGGGCGAGTTCGATCCAAAAATCGTTCTGCCACGCAAATGAACCTTTTTTCTGAGTTGACTTGCTGTGTAATGGAGATATCAATGTGAAAATTTCGGAGCTTCTTATCGTTGGGGAGATCTAGGCCGCGCATATCATGCCTCTCACGAGAGAATCGACTCAAAATGGCTTATCTTGGGACAGGGGGCATTTTTTGCTTTCGGGTTTTCGATGGTTTTGAGCTTCCCTAGACACACCCAAGATCCCCTTCACTGGAATAGTCTTCATGACCATTCCTCTTCGAGTTGCTGCATCGGTCGCTCACGCGCATCCCACTTTGAAGATCACCTGAGGCCCTTCAATATTGACTTAGAAAGCTCATTTTTCGTTTCCCCAGCTATCTTTCCGAGCTCTATCGACTAGTATAGTTCATTTAACCATGTTTTCATTTTTGGAGGCACTAAATTTAATGAGGTGTAATTTGAAAACTGTTCGAATGCGGAATTCAATTTGTGTAGAGCAGATACGTCTTTTCAAGACGATTCGATTAAGGGGCTTATGCTACCATATCTCGGGTGGTAACTTAGTTTCGCATGCAAAAAACTTTTTCAATTGATTTGAACTCAATTTTCACTCTATTTCATCCCTATTGTTCCGTCGAATCGCTCAATTGGAAGTGAAACATAACTCATTCAACGCATACAAAGACCAATAATAGCAGGAAAGTTCAAATAATTGAGCTATGTTTCACTTCAAATTGAGCGATTCGACGGAACAATAGGGATAGAGTGATAATTGAGTTCAAATCAATTGGAAAAGTTTTTTGCATGCGAAACTAAGTTACCACCCGAGATATGGGGGCATAAGCCCCTTAATCGAATCGTCTTGAAAAGAAATTTAAAGAAATTTGAAAAGAAAAAAAATTTTTTGTAGAGCATCTGCTCTACAAAAAATGAATTCCGCATTCGAACAGTTTTCAAATTACACTAGAGCTCGGAAAGATAGGTGGGGAAACGAAAAATGAGCATTCTATGTCAATATCGAAGGGCTCTAAGTGATCATCAAAGTGGGATGTGCGTGAGCGACCGGTGCAGAAACTCGAAGAAGAATGGTCATGAAGACTATTCCAGTCAAGGGGATCTTAGGTGTGTCTAGGGAAGCTCAAAACCATAGAAAACTCGAAAGCAAAAAATGCCCCCTGTCCCAAGTTCTATTCGATTCTCCCGTGAGTGGCGTGATATGAAAGCTTCAAAAATTGAATTTTGACTTTGCTACTCCTTTGGGCAGAAACGTAACTCAGCTATAGCACCTTTTTCTGCTAACCAGCTTTAACTACACAATTAATGTGCACAGATAAAAAGCATTTTTTGCTGCCTTAATTTTGATACGAATTCACAATTCCTGATTTCAGCCGGCCGGAACTGAGTCAATCTCTACAGTCGACTACAGTAGCCTCGATTCCGATAAACTCTCCGACAAATTGAGTTTTGCCAAGCAGAATGCTGCAGAATTAAAGAGACAATTGGAAACAGCTGATATAGAATTGAACAAGACGAAAGAGCAACTAGAAGAGGCCAAAGTGGATTATGAAGCTGAGAGGGAGGTGTATGAGAATTGGAATAAAGTGAACAGATGGAAACATACAGCGGGAGATGCCCAGACAATCATAAATGCAACGGAAGATGAGATATCAAAACTAAATGAAATAACAATACCTGATCTTGAAGCGAAATTGAAACCATTCGAGGAATTAGTTCGAGGAGCACAACAAGCTATAGAAGATCTCGACAACATCGATGACATAATCGATAGAGTTGATGCAGAAGTGAAACGATTGGAGCCGGAAGTCAACGCGCAGAACATGTCCTTGAATGAGGCTGAGCAAGCCAAGACATCAGCCGAAGAGAAATATCAGGCGCTGACCGACGATACTGCGCAAGTTGAGAAGTATATAGGATTAGAAAAATGCAGAGAAGGTTCAAATGGAAATAATCCGCCTTGTTCGGATTACCTTGAACACGTGAACAACAACGCACTGCAAGAGCCCACTTTAAAGAACATTCGTGATCGAGCAGTGGAGAAATATACTTCGATCAAATCAGTTTACGATCCACTATACGGCAATTATTCCACAGCAATCGAAATCCTAACTACTCTAAAAGACAAAAAGGAGAATCTACCGAAGTATAAAGATGCGGCAGAAGTTTTTTTGGAGGATGAGCAAAAAAAGGTAAACAAAAAGAAAAAGCCACTGAATGAGGCGAGAGAGAAACTGAGGCAGGCAGAAGAGGCTCGTGCTGCTGCGATAACCACCAAATCGGAAGCAGAGGGGAATATAACTGAAGATTCGAGTGATTCTTTAGACAAAGAGGACCGAGCTAAAACCGCCCAGAGCATTGCTTTCGGAAAATTAACTACTCTGACTCTCAAATGCAAAGATCTAACGTCTACAATCACCGAGAATAAGGAAAAATTAAAAGTGGCAGACAAGCAAGTAGCAGCACTGGAGGCGGAATCCCAGAAGAGGACGAATACTGCACCTTCAAAAGGGTATGGTAGTTTGTTGATTTTATGGTGTTATGTTCGAAGTGCCCAGTAATTGGAGGTGTCTACTATAGGGGACGTTTATGTTTAAAAATTTCCAATTAACAAAATATATTATTAATTAACATAAATAACGTAAACATGTTCAGTGGTGTCGACCCCGTGGTGATTGTTGTCCCGAGTGCGGTCGTTCTTCTCATCGGTGGAATCATCATTGCTGTTATTGTTTTCATGAAGATGAAAAAGCAAAAGAGGCAGATTGAAGGCACAAAGAGACCAAAAGGTGATTTTTGTTTACTTCTAGTGATTTGAATTTCAGCACTTTCATTAGCTGTCCCTGAGCTTTCCCTGAACTTGCTCCCAACCAACTTGCCAATTATACTCAGAATATAGATATCATTGTGAAAATTTCGGAGCATCTTATTGTAAAATCTAAAAAGTGGTTATCAGAGCTTCAATAATTCAGCTTTGTATTTATCCCACCTTTAAACATGATATAATACACAAATATGGTAATTGAAGGCGAGTCCCCCGTTGCCGGTACGAACAAGTCTATCGAGAACAAGTCCGGATCAGGATCGGTCACAGATCACAAAGGTATTAGGGGACGGAAAATTTTGACATTTAGACTCGAAACTTCCTTGAAAATCCAATAATTCGTTGATAAGATTACTCCAATTCAAGCCAAATTAATTGAAAATTGTTCACAATATGTTGATTCAGAACCAGGGACGACTCGGGGCACACCTCGTCAAGTGTAGGAGAAGAATGAATTGCCAGCCAAGCGGCAAGAATATCGAAACATAGCCAAATAATGATCGATAAACAACTGTGCAGTTGAATTACTTCCTCGTTATTGATCACATCACTTAAAAAATTTCATTATGGTGCAGACAAACGTTGTTGCTGAATATTTGTTAGCTATTGCTAGACTCAAAACTGATTTCATATTTATAACAGAGAAATCGTGCTACTGGGGCGAGACACCACTGCCCTTCAGAGGATGCTCGAGAAGCTGGACGAAGCAGGAGCGAGAATCGGCCTCTCATTCAACCGGAAGAAGACCCAGCTCATGAAGAACGCGTGGTGTCCTGGCCCTGCCATCACCCTGCATGGAGACCCACTGGAGGAGACTGACGCCTACGTCTACCTCGGAAGAGAACTCCGATGCGACGGATCGATCATGACGGAGCTCAGAAGGAGGAAACGCGCTGCATGGGCTGCATATGGGAGTATCCGAGAAGTCACCGCGCATCTCCAAGATCCGAAGATCCGTGCCCACCTCTTCGACTCGCACGTCCTTTCAGCCCTCTGCTACGCTGCGGAGACTTGGCCTCTCACGAGTACAGCCATATCTTTCATCCAGACCACGCATCGAGCACTCGAGAGGTCGCTCATCGCTCCGAGGACGTCCGTCGTATCTCCCTGCTCGCTGACCCTATCGATTACATCAGGAGACCCAAGCATCGATGGGCTAGACATGTACTTCGGCGAGACGATGACATATGGTCTACACGAGTCACCCAGTGGTTCCCTCCTCCCGATCTCGCTCGACCTCCGGGGAGGCCACCCGCCAGATGGAGAGACTCAATCGAGGAGTACGCCAAGATGCCCTACAGAGTCGGACGGAGTACGAGGACGTCCGCAACAAGAGTGCCATACCGCCATTGGACTACTCGAGCACACGATAGAGATCTACTAAGTAACTAAGTAAGTAACAGAGAAATTCGAGATCTTCAATGTTGGAATCGAATGATCAATTCAGTCACAATTTGCATTTTCCCCTAATTCAATTATCCGTTATTGATCTCGATCTCTCCTTCACTTCTCCATTCATTTCCACTTTTTTCCTTCGCGGAATGCGGTTCCTCCGATACTTTTCGCCGTTTCTCCTGCTGATACTGGTTCGAATTTACTCCATTTTCACATCGATTTTGTGATCATTCGATAATTGCCAGCTACCGTATCGGTAACGTACCCTTGGAGCATTCCACCAATCACTAACTGACCTGTCCCAGGCTCTATTCTCTACGTGCGGCGCCCAAGTTGATTCTGTCGACGTCCGCAACCAAAGCGAGCCTACAATCCTTCAATCGATTGATCACGTGAGCACTAGGGATTAACATGAGGGATGGCTTCGCAAGACATGACTCTCCCCAAACTACACACTCTCTCACCAATCAGACCGGCGAGGGAGTGTGTAGTATGAAGAGACCGTTTCTTGCCAAGCCATCCCTGGTTAAAATTCGATGCGAGGTAGCGATTCTGTGGCACTAGGTCGGATGAGAACTATGGCGTCATTCCGAATGTGATACATGAAAGGCAACATGACGTCATAGTTCTCATCCGGCCTAGTGCCCGATTCCGGTACACCTCTCCAGCCTTGAATTGCGAAATCAGGCGAACCTCGCATCGAATGACCAACCGGAGTGAGTACGAGCAAGAAAATCAATATAATTTTGCGAAGATACGCGGCGACCGACCGATAGTTGTATACGATAGTGGGGAAATGAAAAAAATAAAAAGCGATTCCGTTGAAACGTAACACAATATCATTTTACTAAAATTAATTAAGCGTTTCCTCCCATAAAACCTCGTTTTCAAAGCTTTCTTAGGTGTGTAAAATAAGCTATAGGCGCGGAACTTTTTTTTTACCTCGACCCTATATTCTCAGCCAATCGAGATCACTGCCAACTCCACAGTCGAGCCAGAATCGAGCAAGATTGAAGCAGAAAAGGCCACTGCTAGCGAACAGAAAGAGGAGTGGGTGAAGCTGCACTAGGTCGGATGGGAACGATGACGTCACGCCGTCTTTGATATATTCAAAACGTCATAGTTCTCATCCTATATAGTGCCGGTGGATTTAATTAAAAATCCAATAATAATTGTATCTTCAGGAGCATAAAACCGATCGTGAATGCTGCCAACCCTACAGTCGGGCAAGAATCAGCGGGAGCTAACGTAACGGAAAACATACCTTTCCGTTTACATTATTTATTTTAGACAACCGTGGCTACCAGCAACTCCACAGTCGGGCCAGACTCGAACACGTCGAAAGTAACCGAAAAAAATGTTTTTTGTAACTTTGAAAATTCATAATTTTAGCCAACCGTGACTGCTGCCAACTCAACATTCGAACCAGATTCGTATACAACTGAAGTAATTGAACTACCGTTTCCGAATTAACATACCATATTTCAGCCAACAATGAATGCTACCAACGCAACAGTCGAGCCCGGGTTGAACATGACGAAAGTGGAAATTCCCTCTGCGAGCGGACAGAAGGAGTGGGTTATTCAAGTTTACAATAATCTCATACCAGCGCAAAATATTTGGCAGTGATGGTTCTTTCGTGGTTGACCTAGCTATCTTGGTCGTTGATTTGCAATGAACCGAAAATAATTTTGCAATTATTTTTGCGCTGATTTTAAAGAAGTACCCGTGACAACCAAAATACAATCTGGTTCAATGAAAAATGTTCAGGGGCATCAAATCGACGGCGTTCGCAAGCGCCACCACAGTCAAGCCAGCATCGAACAAGTCGAAAAAGGCCACCGAAGAAAAGTATGTGTGGAGAAAGATGAATGTATAAGTAGGCTATGCATCAGCTTCTTGACCAGTAGGGGGAGCGGTTTGTTTACATATCGGATTACCACCCGGTTTTCCGATCGCCCTGTTCTTATCCGTTCGCACGGATTTCTGCCCTTCGCTCGTGTTTTGCCCTCGCCCGGATGCACGGATGCCCGGAATCCTCCAGATTCCAGGAATCCGCACGGATGCCCGGATTTCCGGAATCCTCCGGAATCCCGCACGGATGCCCGGAATTCTCCAGATTCCTACCCGGATTCTGCATGCTGACCGTGTATGTCCTGACCGGTTTCCCAGTACTTTCTCAATCCGTCCACTCTAGTGATATACGGTATCGGCTCTACCTACGGTACGGTAGATCACGAGAATAACACGACGCAAGAGAGAGCTCAAGACAACACGACAGCACGCGAGAACGAACAAAGTAAAGACTGACCCCAATATGCAAAACACGTCTTACACATCGATATCACTGGCTGGTTGTTAAATAAACACAATACATTCGACCATTTCTTAGTCAATGACATGTTTTTACATAAAAAGACGGTCTCGCGCACGGATGCGCGGAAAACGGACGCTGCCGTCTTTGTTTACATAATAGGATACGCCCCTCGCGTCGCGTGCAGCATCGCGGTCGAGTGAACCTCTGGCATCTCTTTGTTTACATAATAGGCCCCGCCCCTTTCCGGGCGCTATAACAGATCCGTTCGCGCGCACGGAAATGACTGAAATATGCAAAACCCCTCTTACACATCGATATCGCTGACTGGTTGTTAAATAAACACAATAAATTCGACCATTTATGAGTCAATGACGTGTTTTTACATAAAAAGACGGTCTCGCGCACGGATGCGCGAAAAACGGGAACTGTCCTCTTTGTTTACGTAACATGATACGCCCCTCGCGTCGCATGCAGCGTCGCGGTCGAGTGAACCTCAGGCATCTCTTTGTTTACATAATAGGCCCCGCCCCTTTCAGGGCGCTATAACGGATCCGTGCGCGCGCACGGAAATGACTGAAATATGCAAAACCCCTCTTACACATGTACCATCCTAAAAACAGACGCCGTGCGCACGGATGCGCGGAAAACGGGCATTGACCTCTTTGTTCAAACAATAGGCTCCATCCCTTTCCGGGTGAACCGAGCGCGTACGGATGCACGGGAAAGACTGAAATATACAAAGAGCCAAAATGACACCCTGCACAGCGGCGCGGAAATGTCAATCTGAAATGCATAACCCATCTTACGTCTCGATATCCCTGACTGGTTGTTATCTAAACACAATACATCCCTGACTATTTCGGTCTAAACAACGACTCCGTGCAAGGCTGCACGGAAATGTCGGTCTGAACACTGCATAACCGATCTTACACATCGACTTCACTGACTGGTTGTTATCTAAACGCATTACATCCCTGACTATTTAGGTCTAAACAACGACTCCGTGCAAGGCTGCACGGAAATTTCGGTCTGAACACTACATAACCCATATTACACCTCGATATCCCTGACTGGTTGTTATCTAAACACAATACATCCCTGACTATTTCGGTCTAAACAACGACTCCGTGCAAGGCTGCACGGAAATGTCGATCTGAACACTGCATAACCCATCTTACACCTCGACATTCCCGAAGTGCGAAGCATGCCTGTGATGACCACGTGTTGGTACTCGGATGACCGGATTATCATATCCGTGCAGTGGGTTTGCATAGTGTAAGCAGTCTTCACCAACTTTGTGGTGTGAAATCAACCTGAGATTGCCCTGTGGAATGGGTTCATAGCAGGTTTACGCTGACATTATCCTATCAAACATGTGAATCCTCGTGAGTCAGCAGTCTTTTTATTCCATTGAGTGCGAAGCATGCCTGAAATTTACACGGGTGCACACGTGCAGAAGCGGTTCTATGTCCGGGTTTTGCTATCCGTCCGATGGTACACGTAGTGTTAACAGACTTTCATGAAACTGTTGTGTGAAACTTGCCTGAACTATGTGTGCAGACCTGGTTCAACGACCGGATTTTGCTATCCGTCCGATGGTACACGCAGTGTGAACAGACTTTCCCAGCGCTGTTGTGGGAAAGTTGCCTGAACTATGCGTGCAGAACTGGTTCAACGACCGGATTTTGCTATCCATCCAATGGTACACGCAGTGTGAACAGACTTTCCCAACGCTGTTGTGTGAAACGCGCCTGAACTATGTGTGCAGAACTGGTTCAACGACCGGATTTTGCTATCCATCCAATGGTACACGCAGTGTGAACAGACTTTCCCAGCGCTGTTGTGGGAAAGTTGCCTGAACTATGCGTGCAGAACTGGTTCAACGACCGGATTTTGCTATCCATCCAATGGTACACGCAGTGTGAACAGACTTTGCCAACGCTGTTGTGTGAAACGCGCCTGAACTATGTGGGAAAAACCGGTTCAACGACCGGATTTGCTATCCATCCAATGGTACACGCAGTGTGAACAGACTTTGCCAACGCTGTTGTGTAAAGTTGCCTGAACTATGTGTGCAGAACTGGTTCAACGACCGGATTTGCTATCCGTCCGATGGAACCCGCAGTGTGAACAGACTTTCCCAACGCTGTTGTGTGAAACTTGCCTGAACTATGTGTGCAGAACTGGTTCAACGACCGGATTTGCTATCCATCCAATGGTACACGCAGTGTGAACAGACTTTCCCAACGTTGTTGTGTGATACTTGCCTGAACTATGTGTGCAGAACTGGTTCAACGACCGGATTTTGCTATCCGTCCGATGGTACACGCAGTGTGAACAGACTTTCCCAACGATGTTGTGTGAAACTTGCCTGAACTATGTGTGCAGAACTGGTTCAACGACCGGATTTTGCTATCCGTCCGATGGTACACGCAGTGTGAACAGACTTTCCCAACGTTGTTGTGTGAAACTTGCCTGAACTATGTGTGCAGAACTGGTTCAACGACGGATTTTGCTATCCGTCCGATGGTACACGCAGTGTGAACAGACTTTCCCAGCGCTGTTGTGTGAAACTTGCCTGAACTATGTGTGCAGAACTGGTTCAACGACCGGATTTTGCTATCCATCCAATGGTACACGCAGTGTGAACAGACTTTGCCAACGCTGTTGTGTGAAACGCGCCTGAACTATGTGGGAAAAACCGGTTCAACGACCGGATTTGCTATCCATCCAATGGTACACGCAGTGTGAACAGACTTTGCCAACGCTGTTGTGTGAAACTTGCCTGAACTATGTGTGCAGAACTGGTTCAACGACCGGATTTTGCTATCCGTCCGATGGTACACGCAGTGCGAACAGACTTTCCCAACGATGTTGTGTGAAACTTGCCTGAACTATGTGTGCAGAACTGGTTCAACGACCGGATTTTGCTATCCATCCAATGGTACACGCAGTGTGAACAGACTTTGCCAACGCTGTTGTGTGAAACGCGCCTGAACTATGTGGGAAAAACCGGTTCAACGACCGGATTTGCTATCCATCCAATGGTACACGCAGTGTGAACAGACTTTGCCAACGCTGTTGTGTAAAGTTGCCTGAACTATGTGTGCAGAACTGGTTCAACGACCGGATTTTGCTATCCATCCAATGGTACACGCAGTGTGAACAGACTTTGCCAACGCTGTTGTGTAAAGTTGCCTGAACTATGTGTGCAGAACTGGTTCAACGACCGGATTTGCTATCCGTCCGATGGAACCCGCAGTGTGAACAGACTTTCCCAACGCTGTTGTGTGAAACTTGCCTGAACTATGTGTGCAGAACTGGTTCAACGACCGGATTTTGCTATCCATCCAATGGTACACGCAGTGTGAACAGACTTTGCCAACGCTGTTGTGTAAAGTAGCTTGAACTATGTGTGCAGAACTGGTTCAACGACCGGATTTTGCTATCCATCCAATGGTACACGCAGTGTGAACAGACTTTGCCAACGCTGTTGTGTAAAGTTGCCTGAACTATGTGTGCAGAACTGGTTCAACGACCGGATTTTGCTATCCATCCAATGGTACACGCAGTGTGAACAGACTTTGCCAACGCTGTTGTGTAAAGTTGCCTGAACTATGTGTGCAGAACTGGTTCAACGACCGGATTTGCTATCCGTCCGATGGAACCCGCAGTGTGAACAGACTTTCCCAACGCTGTTGTGTGAAACTTGCCTGAACTATGAGTGCAGAACTGGTTCAACGACCGGATTTTGCTATCCGCCCGATGGTACACGCAGTGTGAACAGACTTTCCCAACGATTCTGTGTGAATCTTGCTTGAACTATGTGCGCAGAACCGGTTCAACGACCGGATTTGCTATCCATCCAATGGTACACGCAGTGTGAACAGACTTTCCCAACGTTGTTGTGTGAAACTTGCCTGAACTATGTGTGCAGAACTGGTTCAACGACCGGATTTTGCTATCCGTCCGATGGTACACGCAGTGTGAACAGACTTTCCCAACGATGTTGTGTGAAACTTGCCTGAACTATGTGTGCAGAACTGGTTCAACGACCGGATTTTGCTATCCGTCCGATGGTACACGCAGTGTGAACAGACTTTCCCAACGTTGTTGTGTGAAACTTGCCTGAACTATGTGTGCAGAACTGGTTCAACGACGGATTTTGCTATCCGTCCGATGGTACACGCAGTGTGCACAGACTTTCCCAGCGCTGTTGTGTGAAACTTGCCTGAACTATGAGTGCGGAACTGGTTCAACGACCGGATTTTGCTATCCATCCAATGGTACACGCAGTGTGAACAGACTTTGCCAACGCTGTTGTGTGAAACGCGCCTGAACTATGTGGGAAAAACCGGTTCAACGACCGGATTTGCTATCCATCCAATGGTACACGCAGTGTGAACAGACTTTGCCAACGCTGTTGTGTAAAGTTGCCTGAACTATGTGTGCAGAACTGGTTCAACGACCGGATTTGCTATCCGTCCGATGGAACCCGCAGTGTGAACAGACTTTCCCAACGCTGTTGTGTGAAACTTGCCTGAACTATGTGTGCAGAACTGGTTCAACGACCGGATTTTGCTATCCGCCCGATGGTACACGCAGTGTGAACAGACTTTCCCAACGATTCTGTGTGAAACTTGCTTGAACTATGTGCGCAGAACCGGTTCAACGACCGGATTTGCTATCCATCCAATGGTACACGCAGTGTGAACAGACTTTCCCAACGTTGTTGTGTGAAACTTGCCTGAACTATGTGTGCAGAACTGGTTCAACGACCGGATTTTGCTATCCGTCCGATGGTACACGCAGTGTGAACAGACTTTCCCAACGATGTTGTGTGAAACTTGCCTGAACTATGTGTGCAGAACTGGTTCAACGACCGGATTTTGCTATCCGTCCGATGGTACACGCAGTGTGAACAGACTTTCCCAACGATGTTGTGTGAAACTTGCCTGAACTATGTGTGCAGAACTGGTTCAACGACCGGATTTTGCTATCCGTCCGATGGTACACGCAGTGTGAACAGACTTTCCCAACGATGTTGTGTGAAACTTGCCTAAACTATGTGTGCAGAACTGGTTCAACGACCGGATTTTGCTATCCGTCCGATGGTACACGCAGTGTGAACAGACTTTGCCAACGCTGTTGTGTGAAACGCGCCTGAACTATGTGGGAAAAACCGGTTCAACGACCGGATTTGCTATCCATCCAATGGTACACGCAGTGTGAACAGACTTTCCCAACGTTGTTGTGTGAAACTTGCCTGAACTATGTGTGCAGAACTGGTTCAACGACCGGATTTTGCTATCCGTCCGATGGTACACGCAGTGTGAACAGACTTTCCCAACGATGTTGTGTGAAACTTGCCTGAACTATGTGTGCAGAACTGGTTCAACGACCGGATTTTGCTATCCGTCCGATGGTACACGCAGTGTGAACAGACTTTCCCAACGATGTTGTGTGAAACTTGCCTGAACTATGTGTGCAGAACTGGTTCAACGACGGATTTTGCTATCCGTCCGATGGTACACGCAGTGTGAACAGACTTTCCCAGCGCTGTTGTGTGAAACTTGCCTGAACTATGTGTGCAGAACTGGTTCAACGACGGATTTTGCTATCCGTCCGATGGTACACGCAGTGTGAACAGACTTTCCCAGCGCTGTTGTGTGAAACTTGCCTGAACTATGTGTGCAGAACTGGTTCAACGACCGGATTTTGCTATCCATCCAATGGTACACGCAGTGTGAACAGACTTTGCCAACGCTGTTGTGTGAAACTTGCCTGAACTATGTGTGCAGAACTGGTTCAACGACCGGATTTGCTATCCGTCCGATGGAACCCGCAGTGTGAACAGACTTTGCCAACGCTGTTGTGTGAAACTTGCCTGAACTATGTGTGCAGAACTGGTTCAACGACCGGATTTGCTATCCGTCCGATGGAACCCGCAGTGTGAACAGACTTTGCCAACGCTGTTGTGTGAAACGCGCCTGAACTATGTGGGAAAAACCGGTTCAACGACCGGATTTGCTATCCATCCAATGGTACACGCAGTGTGAACAGACTTTCCCAACGTTGTTGTGTGAAACTTGCCTGAACTATGTGTGCAGAACTGGTTCAACGACCGGATTTTGCTATCCGTCCGATGGTACACGCAGTGTGAACAGACTTTCCCAACGATGTTGTGTGAAACTTGCCTGAACTATGTGTGCAGAACTGGTTCAACGACCGGATTTTGCTATCCGTCCGATGGTACACGCAGTGTGAACAGACTTTCCCAACGATGTTGTGTGAAACTTGCCTGAACTATGTGTGCAGAACTGGTTCAACGACGGATTTTGCTATCCGTCCGATGGTACACGCAGTGTGAACAGACTTTCCCAGCGCTGTTGTGTGAAACTTGCCTGAACTATGTGTGCAGAACTGGTTCAACGACGGATTTTGCTATCCGTCCGATGGTACACGCAGTGTGAACAGACTTTCCCAGCGCTGTTGTGTGAAACTTGCCTGAACTATGTGTGCAGAACTGGTTCAACGACCGGATTTTGCTATCCATCCAATGGTACACGCAGTGTGAACAGACTTTGCCAACGCTGTTGTGTGAAACTTGCCTGAACTATGTGTGCAGAACTGGTTCAACGACCGGATTTGCTATCCGTCCGATGGAACCCGCAGTGTGAACAGACTTTGCCAACGCTGTTGTGTGAAACTTGCCTGAACTATGTGTGCAGAACTGGTTCAACGACCGGATTTGCTATCCGTCCGATGGAACCCGCAGTGTGAACAGACTTTCCCAACGTTGTTGTGTGAAACTTGCCTGAACTATGTGTGCAGAACTGGTTCAACGACCGGATTTTGCTATCCGTCCGATGGTACACGCAGTGTGAACAGACTTTCCCAACGATGTTGTGTGAAACTTGCCTGAACTATGTGTGCAGAACTGGTTCAACGACCGGATTTTGCTATCCGTCCGATGGTACACGCAGTGTGAACAGACTTTCCCAACGTTGTTGTGTGAAACTTGCCTGAACTATGTGTGCAGAACTGGTTCAACGACGGATTTTGCTATCCGTCCGATGGTACACGCAGTGTGAACAGACTTTCCCAGCGCTGTTGTGTGAAACTTGCCTGAACTATGTGTGCAGAACTGGTTCAACGACCGGATTTTGCTATCCATCCAATGGTACACGCAGTGTGAACAGACTTTGCCAACGCTGTTGTGTGAAACGCGCCTGAACTATGTGGGAGAAACCGGTTCAACGACCGGATTTGCTATCCATCCAATGGTACACGCAGTGTGAACAGACTTTGCCAACGCTGTTGTGTAAAGTTGCCTGAACTATGTGTGCAGAACTGGTTCAACGACCGGATTTGCTATCCGTCCGATGGAACCCGCAGTGTGAACAGACTTTCCCAACGCTGTTGTGTGAAACTTGCCTGAACTATGTGTGCAGAACTGGTTCAACGACCGGATTTTGCTATCCGCCCGATGGTACACGCAGTGTGAACAGACTTTCCCAACGATTCTGTGTGAAACTTGCTTGAACTATGTGCGCAGAACCGGTTCAACGACCGGATTTGCTATCCATCCAATGGTACACGCAGTGTGAACAGACTTTCCCAACGTTGTTGTGTGAAACTTGCCTGAACTATGTGTGCAGAACTGGTTCAACGACCGGATTTTGCTATCCGTCCGATGGTACACGCAGTGTGAACAGACTTTCCCAACGATGTTGTGTGAAACTTGCCTGAACTATGTGTGCAGAACTGGTTCAACGACCGGATTTTGCTATCCGTCCGATGGTACACGCAGTGTGAACAGACTTTCCCAACGATGTTGTGTGAAACTTGCCTGAACTATGTGTGCAGAACTGGTTCAACGACGGATTTTGCTATCCGTCCGATGGTACACGCAGTGTGAACAGACTTTCCCAGCGCTGTTGTGTGAAACTTGCCTGAACTATGTGTGCAGAACTGGTTCAACGACGGATTTTGCTATCCGTCCGATGGTACACGCAGTGTGAACAGACTTTCCCAGCGCTGTTGTGTGAAACTTGCCTGAACTATGTGTGCAGAACTGGTTCAACGACCGGATTTTGCTATCCATCCAATGGTACACGCAGTGTGAACAGACTTTGCCAACGCTGTTGTGTGAAACTTGCCTGAACTATGTGTGCAGAACTGGTTCAACGACCGGATTTTGCTATCCATCCAATGGTACACGCAGTGTGAACAGACTTTGCCAACGCTGTTGTGTAAAGTTGCCTGAACTATGTGTGCAGAACTGGTTCAACGACCGGATTTTGCTATCCATCCAATGGTACACGCAGTGTGAACAGACTTTGCCAACGCTGTTGTGTAAAGTTGCCTGAACTATGTGTGCAGAACTGGTTCAACGACCGGATTTGCTATCCGTCCGATGGAACCCGCAGTGTGAACAGACTTTCCCAACGCTGTTGTGTAAAGTTGCCTGAACTATGTGTGCAGAACTGGTTCAACGACCGGATTTGCTATCCGTCCGATGGTACACGCAGTGTGAACAGACTTTGCCAACGCTGTTGTGTGAAACTTGCCTGAACTATGTGTGCAGAACTGGTTCAACGACCGGATTTTGCTATCCGTCCGATGGTACACGCAGTGTGAACAGACTTTCCCAACGATGTTGTGTGAAACTTGCCTGAACTATGTGTGCAGAACTGGTTCAACGACCGGATTTTGCTATCCATCCAATGGTACACGCAGTGTGAACAGACTTTGCCAACGCTGTTGTCTGAAACGCGCCTGAACTATGTGGGAAAAACCGGTTCAACGACCGGATTTGCTATCCATCCAATGGTACACGCAGTGTGAACAGACTTTGCCAACGCTGTTGTGTAAAGTTGCCTGAACTATGTGTGCAGAACTGGTTCAACGACCGGATTTGCTATCCGTCCGATGGAACCCGCAGTGTGAACAGACTTTCCCAACGCTGTTGTGTGAAACTTGCCTGAACTATGTGTGCAGAACTGGTTCAACGACCGGATTTTGCTATCCGCCCGATGGTACACGCAGTGTGAACAGACTTTCCCAACGATTCTGTGTGAAACTTGCTTGAACTATGTGCGCAGAACCGGTTCAACGACCGGATTTGCTATCCATCCAATGGTACACGCAGTGTGAACAGACTTTCCCAACGTTGTTGTGTGAAACTTGCCTGAACTATGAGTGCAGAACTGGTTCAACGACCGGATTTTGCTATCCGTCCGATGGTACACGCAGTGTGAACAGACTTTGCCAACGCTGTTGTGTGAAACTTGCCTGAACTATGTGTGCAGAACTGGTTCAACGACCGGATTTTGCTATCCATCCAATGGTACACGCAGTGTGAACAGACTTTGCCAACGCTGTTGTGTAAAGTTGCCTGAACTATGTGTGCAGAACTGGTTCAACGACCGGATTTTGCTATCCATCCAATGGTACACGCAGTGTGAACAGACTTTGCCAACGCTGTTGTGTAAAGTTGCCTGAACTATGTGTGCAGAACTGGTTCAACGACCGGATTTGCTATCCGTCCGATGGAACCCGCAGTGTGAACAGACTTTCCCAACGCTGTTGTGTGAAACTTGCCTGAACTATGTGTGCAGAACCGGTTCAACGACCGGATTTGCTATCCATCCAATGGTACACGCAGTGTGAACAGACTTTGCCAACGCTGTTGTGTGAAACTTGCCTGAACTATGTGTGCAGAACTGGTTCAACGACCGGATTTTGCTATCCGTCCGATGGTACACGCAGTGTGAACAGACTTTCCCAACGATGTTGTGTGAAACTTGCCTGAACTATGTGTGCAGAACTGGTTCAACGACCGGATTTTGCTATCCATCCAATGGTACACGCAGTGTGAACAGACTTTGCCAACGCTGTTGTCTGAAACGCGCCTGAACTATGTGGGAAAAACCGGTTCAACGACCGGATTTGCTATCCATCCAATGGTACACGCAGTGTGAACAGACTTTGCCAACGCTGTTGTGTAAAGTTGCCTGAACTATGTGTGCAGAACTGGTTCAACGACCGGATTTGCTATCCGTCCGATGGAACCCGCAGTGTGAACAGACTTTCCCAACGCTGTTGTGTGAAACTTGCCTGAACTATGTGTGCAGAACTGGTTCAACGACCGGATTTTGCTATCCGCCCGATGGTACACGCAGTGTGAACAGACTTTCCCAACGATTCTGTGTGAAACTTGCTTGAACTATGTGCGCAGAACCGGTTCAACGACCGGATTTGCTATCCATCCAATGGTACACGCAGTGTGAACAGACTTTCCCAACGTTGTTGTGTGAAACTTGCCTGAACTATGAGTGCAGAACTGGTTCAACGACCGGATTTTGCTATCCGTCCGATGGTACACGCAGTGTGAACAGACTTTCCCAACGATGTTGTGTGAAACTTGCCTGAACTATGTGTGCAGAACTGGTTCAACGACCGGATTTTGCTATCCGTCCGATGGTACACGCAGTGTGAACAGACTTTCCCAACGTTGTTGTGTGAAACTTGCCTGAACTATGTGTGCAGAACTGGTTCAACGACGGATTTTGCTATCCGTCCGATGGTACACGCAGTGTGAACAGACTTTCCCAGCGCTGTTGTGTGAAACTTGCCTGAACTATGTGTGCAGAACTGGTTCAACGACCGGATTTTGCTATCCATCCAATGGTACACGCAGTGTGAACAGACTTTGCCAACGCTGTTGTGTGAAACGCGCCTGAACTATGTGGGAAAAACCGGTTCAACGACCGGATTTGCTATCCATCCAATGGTACACGCAGTGTGAACAGACTTTGCCAACGCTGTTGTGTGAAACTTGCCTGAACTATGTGTGCAGAACTGGTTCAACGACCGGATTTTGCTATCCGTCCGATGGTACACGCAGTGTGAACAGACTTTCCCAACGATGTTGTGTAAAGTTGCCTGAACTATGTGTGCAGAACTGGTTCAACGACCGGATTTTGCTATCCATCCAATGGTACACGCAGTGTGAACAGACTTTGCCAACGCTGTTGTGTAAAGTTGCCTGAACTATGTGTGCAGAACTGGTTCAACGACCGGATTTGCTATCCGTCCGCTGGAACCCGCAGTGTGAACAGACTTTCCCAACGCTGTTGTGTGAAACTTGCCTGAACTATGTGTGCAGAACCGGTTCAACGACCGGATTTGCTATCCATCCAATGGTACACGCAGTGTGAACAGACTTTGCCAACGCTGTTGTGTGAAACTTGCCTGAACTATGTGTGCAGAACTGGTTCAACGACCGGATTTTGCTATCCGTCCAATGGTACACGCAGTGTGAACAGACTTTCCCAACGATGTTGTGTGAAACTTGCCTGAACTATGTGTGCAGAACTGGTTCAACGACCGGATTTTGCTATCCATCCAATGGTACACGCAGTGTGAACAGACTTTGCCAACGCTGTTGTCTGAAACGCGCCTGAACTATGTGGGAAAAACCGGTTCAACGACCGGATTTGCTATCCATCCAATGGTACACGCAGTGTGAACAGACTTTGCCAACGCTGTTGTGTAAAGTTGCCTGAACTATGTGTGCAGAACTGGTTCAACGACCGGATTTTGCTATCCATCCAATGGTACACGCAGTGTGAACAGACTTTGCCAACGCTGTTGTGTAAAGTTGCCTGAACTATGTGTGCAGAACTGGTTCAACGACCGGATTTGCTATCCGTCCGATGGAACCCGCAGTGTGAACAGACTTTCCCAACGCTGTTGTGTGAAACTTGCCTGAACTATGTGTGCAGAACTGGTTCAACGACCGGATTTTGCTATCCATCCAATGGTACACGCAGTGTGAACAGACTTTGCCAACGCTGTTGTGTAAAGTTGCCTGAACTATGTGTGCAGAACTGGTTCAACGACCCGATTTGCTATCCGTCCGATGGAACCCGCAGTGTGAACAGACTTTCCCAACGCTGTTGTGTGAAACTTGCCTGAACTATGTGTGCAGAACTGGTTCAACGACCGGATTTGCTATCCGTCCGATGGAACCCGCAGTGTGAACAGACTTTCCCAACGCTGTTGTGTGAAACTTGCCTGAACTATGTGTGCAGAACCGGTTCAACGACCGGATTTGCTATCCATCCAATGGTACACGCAGTGTGAACAGACTTTGCCAACGCTGTTGTGTGAAACTTGCCTGAACTATGTGTGCAGAACTGGTTCAACGACCGGATTTTGCTATCCGTCCGATGGTACACGCAGTGTGAACAGACTTTCCCAACGATGTTGTGTGAAACTTGCCTGAACTATGTGTGCAGAACTGGTTCAACGACCGGATTTTGCTATCCATCCAATGGTACACGCAGTGTGAACAGACTTTGCCAACGCTGTTGTGTGAAACTTGCCTGAACTATGTGTGCAGAACTGGTTCAACGACCGGATTTTGCTATCCGTCCAATGGTACACGCAGTGTGAACAGACTTTCCCAACGATGTTGTGTGAAACTTGCCTGAACTATGTGTGCAGAACTGGTTCAACGACCGGATTTTGCTATCCATCCAATGGTACACGCAGTGTGAACAGACTTTGCCAACGCTGTTGTCTGAAACGCGCCTGAACTATGTGGGAAAAACCGGTTCAACGACCGGATTTGCTATCCATCCAATGGTACACGCAGTGTGAACAGACTTTGCCAACGCTGTTGTGTAAAGTTGCCTGAACTATGTGTGCAGAACTGGTTCAACGACCGGATTTTGCTATCCATCCAATGGTACACGCAGTGTGAACAGACTTTGCCAACGCTGTTGTGTAAAGTTGCCTGAATTATGTGTGCAGAACTGGTTCAACGACCGGATTTGCTATCCGTCCGATGGAACCCGCAGTGTGAACAGACTTTCCCAACGCTGTTGTGTGAAACTTGCCTGAACTATGTGTGCAGAACTGGTTCAACGACCGGATTTTGCTATCCATCCAATGGTACACGCAGTGTGAACAGACTTTCCCAACGCTGTTGTGTGAAACTTGCCTGAACTATGTGTGCAGAACCGGTTCAACGACCGGATTTGCTATCCATCCAATGGTACACGCAGTGTGAACAGACTTTCCCAACGATGTTGTGTGAAACTTGCCTGAACTATGTGTGCAGAACTGGTTCAACGACCGGATTTTGCTATCCATCCAATGGTACACGCAGTGTGAACAGACTTTGCCAACGCTGTTGTCTGAAACGCGCCTGAACTATGTGGGAAAAACCGGTTCAACGACCGGATTTGCTATCCATCCAATGGTACACGCAGTGTGAACAGACTTTGCCAACGCTGTTGTGTAAAGTTGCCTGAACTATGTGTGCAGAACTGGTTCAACGACCGGATTTTGCTATCCATCCAATGGTACACGCAGTGTGAACAGACTTTGCCAACGCTGTTGTGTAAAGTTGCCTGAACTATGTGTGCAGAACTGGTTCAACGACCGGATTTGCTATCCGTCCGATGGAACCCGCAGTGTGAACAGACTTTCCCAACGCTGTTGTGTGAAACTTGCCTGAACTATGTGTGCAGAACTGGTTCAACGACCGGATTTTGCTATCCATCCAATGGTACACGCAGTGTGAACAGACTTTGCCAACGCTGTTGTGTAAAGTTGCCTGAACTATGTGTGCAGAACTGGTTCAACGACCCGATTTGCTATCCGTCCGATGGAACCCGCAGTGTGAACAGACTTTCCCAACGCTGTTGTGTGAAACTTGCCTGAACTATGTGTGCAGAACTGGTTCAACGACCGGATTTGCTATCCGTCCGATGGAACCCGCAGTGTGAACAGACTTTCCCAACGCTGTTGTGTGAAACTTGCCTGAACTATGTGTGCAGAACCGGTTCAACGACCGGATTTGCTATCCATCCAATGGTACACGCAGTGTGAACAGACTTTGCCAACGCTGTTGTGTGAAACTTGCCTGAACTATGTGTGCAGAACTGGTTCAACGACCGGATTTTGCTATCCGTCCGATGGTACACGCAGTGTGAACAGACTTTCCCAACGATGTTGTGTGAAACTTGCCTGAACTATGTGTGCAGAACTGGTTCAACGACCGGATTTTGCTATCCATCCAATGGTACACGCAGTGTGAACAGACTTTGCCAACGCTGTTGTGTGAAACTTGCCTGAACTATGTGTGCAGAACTGGTTCAACGACCGGATTTTGCTATCCGTCCAATGGTACACGCAGTGTGAACAGACTTTCCCAACGATGTTGTGTGAAACTTGCCTGAACTATGTGTGCAGAACTGGTTCAACGACCGGATTTTGCTATCCATCCAATGGTACACGCAGTGTGAACAGACTTTGCCAACGCTGTTGTCTGAAACGCGCCTGAACTATGTGGGAAAAACCGGTTCAACGACCGGATTTGCTATCCATCCAATGGTACACGCAGTGTGAACAGACTTTGCCAACGCTGTTGTGTAAAGTTGCCTGAACTATGTGTGCAGAACTGGTTCAACGACCGGATTTTGCTATCCATCCAATGGTACACGCAGTGTGAACAGACTTTGCCAACGCTGTTGTGTAAAGTTGCCTGAATTATGTGTGCAGAACTGGTTCAACGACCGGATTTGCTATCCGTCCGATGGAACCCGCAGTGTGAACAGACTTTCCCAACGCTGTTGTGTGAAACTTGCCTGAACTATGTGTGCAGAACTGGTTCAACGACCGGATTTTGCTATCCATCCAATGGTACACGCAGTGTGAACAGACTTTGCCAACGCTGTTGTGTAAAGTTGCCTGAACTATGTGTGCAGAACTGGTTCAACGACCGGATTTGCTATCCGTCCGATGGAACCCGCAGTGTGAACAGACTTTCCCAACGCTGTTGTGTGAAACTTGCCTGAACTATGTGTGCAGAACTGGTTCAACGACCGGATTTGCTATCCGTCCGATGGAACCCGCAGTGTGAACAGACTTTCCCAACGCTGTTGTGTGAAACTTGCCTGAACTATGTGTGCAGAACCGGTTCAACGACCGGATTTGCTATCCATCCAATGGTACACGCAGTGTGAACAGACTTTGCCAACGCTGTTGTGTGAAACTTGCCTGAACTATGTGTGCAGAACTGGTTAAACGACCGGATTTTGCTATCCGTCCGATGGTACACGCAGTGTGAACAGACTTTCCCAACGATGTTGTGTGAAACTTGCCTGAACTATGTGTGCAGAACTGGTTCAACGACCGGATTTTGCTATCCATCCAATGGTACACGCAGTGTGAACAGACTTTGCCAACGCTGTTGTGTGAAACGCGCCTGAACTATGTGTGCAGAACCGGTTCAACGACCGGATTTGCTATCCATCCAATGGTACACGCAGTGTGAACAGACTTTGCCAACGCTGTTGTGTGAAACTTGCCTGAACTATGTGTGCAGAACTGGTTCAACGACCGGATTTTGCTATCCGTCCGATGGTACACGCAGTGTGAACAGACTTTCCCAACGATGTTGTGTGAAACTTGCCTGAACTATGTGTGCAGAACTGGTTCAACGACCGGATTTTGCTATCCATCCAATGGTACACGCAGTGTGAACAGACTTTGCCAACGCTGTTGTGTGAAACGCGCCTGAACTATGTGGGAAAAACCGGTTCAACGACCGGATTTGCTATCCATCCAATGGTACACGCAGTGTGAACAGACTTTGCCAACGCTGTTGTGTAAAGTTGCCTGAACTATGTGTGCAGAACTGGTTCAACGACCGGATTTTGCTATCCATCCAATGGTACACGCAGTGTGAACAGACTTTGCCAACGCTGTTGTGTAAAGTTGCCTGAACTATGTGTGCAGAACTGGTTCAACGACCGGATTTGCTATCCGTCCGATGGAACCCGCAGTGTGAACAGACTTTCCCAACGCTGTTGTGTGAAACTTGCCTGAACTATGTGTGCAGAACCGGTTCAACGACCGGATTTGCTATCCATCCAATGGTACACGCAGTGTGAACAGACTTTGCCAACGCTGTTGTGTGAAACTTGCCTGAACTATGTGTGCAGAACTGGTTCAACGACCGGATTTTGCTATCCGTCCGATGGTACACGCAGTGTGAACAGACTTTCCCAACGATGTTGTGTGAAACTTGCCTGAACTATGTGTGCAGAACTGGTACAACGACCGGATTTTGCTATCCATCCAATGGTACACGCAGTGTGAACAGACTTTGCCAACGCTGTTGTGTGAAACGCGCCTTAACTATGTGGGAAAAACCGGTTCAACGACCGGATTTGCTATCCATCCAATGGTACACGCAGTGTGAACAGACTTTCCCAACGCTGTTGTGTGAAACTTGCCTGAACTATGTGTGCAGAACTGGTTCAACGACCGGATTTTGCTATCCATCCAATGGTACACGCAGTGTGAACAGACTTTCCCAACGCTGTTGTGTGAAACTTGCCTGAACTATGTGTGCAGAACTGGTTCAACGACCGGATTTTGCTATCCGCCCGATGGTACACGCAGTGTGAACAGACTTTCCCAACGATTCTGTGTGAAACTTGCTTGAACTATGTGCGCAGAACCGGTTCAACGACCGGATTTGCTATCCATCCAATGGTACACGCAGTGTGAACAGACTTTCCCAACGTTGTTGTGTGAAACTTGCCTGAACTATGTGTGCAGAACTGGTTCAACGACCGGATTTTGCTATCCTTCCGATGGTACACGCAGTGTGAACAGACTTTCCCAACGATTCTGTGTGAAACTTGCTTGAACTATGTGCGCAGAACCGGTTCAACGACCGGATTTGCTATCCATCCAATGGTACACGCAGTGTGAACAGACTTTCCCAACGTTGTTGTGTGAAACTTGCCTGAACTATGTGTGCAGAACTGGTTCAACGACCGGATTTTGCTATCCGCCCGATGGTACACGCAGTGTGAACAGACTTTCCCAACGATTCTGTGTGAAACTTGCTTGAACTATGTGCGCAGAACCGGTTCAACGACCGGATTTGCTATCCATCCAATGGTACACGCAGTGTGAACAGACTTTCCCAACGTTGTTGTGTGAAACTTGCCTGAACTATGTGTGCAGAACTGGTTCAACGACCGGATTTTGCTATCCGTCCGATGGTACACGCAGTGTGAACAGACTTTCCCAACGATGTTGTGTGAAACTTGCCTGAACTATGTGTGCAGAACTGGTTCAACGACCGGATTTTGCTATCCGTCCGATGGTACACGCAGTGTGAACAGACTTTCCCAACGTTGTTGTGTGAAACTTGCCTGAACTATGTGTGCAGAACTGGTTCAACGACGGATTTTGCTATCCGTCCGATGGAACCCGCAGTGTGAACAGACTTTCCCAACGCTGTTGTGTGAAACTTGCCTGAACTATGTGTGCAGAACTGGTTCAACGACCGGATTTTGCTATCCATCCAATGGTACACGCAGTGTGAACAGACTTTGCCAACGCTGTTGTGTAAAGTTGCCTGAACTATGTGTGCAGAACTGGTTCAACGACCGGATTTTGCTATCCATCCAATGGTACACGCAGTGTGAACAGACTTTGCCAACGCTGTTGTGTAAAGTTGCCTGAACTATGTGTGCAGAACTGGTTCAACGACCGGATTTGCTATCCGTCCGATGGAACCCGCAGTGTGAACAGACTTTCCCAACGCTGTTGTGTGAAACTTGCCTGAACTATGTGTGCAGAACCGGTTCAACGACCGGATTTGCTATCCATCCAATGGTACACGCAGTGTGAACAGACTTTGCCAACGCTGTTGTGTGAAACTTGCCTGAACTATGTGTGCAGAACTGGTTCAACGACCGGATTTTGCTATCCGTCCGATGGTACACGCAGTGTGAACAGACTTTCCCAACGATGTTGTGTGAAACTTGCCTGAACTATGTGTGCAGAACTGGTTCAACGACCGGATTTTGCTATCCATCCAATGGTACACGCAGTGTGAACAGACTTTGCCAACGCTGTTGTGTGAAACGCGCCTTAACTATGTGGGAAAACCGGTTCAACGACCGGATTTGCTATCCATCCAATGGTACACGCAGTGTGAACAGACTTTGCCAACGCTGTTGTGTAAAGTTGCCTGAACTATGTGTGCAGAACTGGTTCAACGACCGGATTTTGCTATCCATCCAATGGTACACGCAGTGTGAACAGACTTTGCCAACGCTGTTGTGTAAAGTTGCCTGAACTATGTGTGCAGAACTGGTTCAACGACCGGATTTGCTATCCGTCCGATGGAACCCGCAGTGTGAACAGACTTTCCCAACGCTGTTGTGTGAAACTTGCCTGAACTATGTGTGCAGAACCGGTTCAACGACCGGATTTGCTATCCATCCAATGGTACACGCAGTGTGAACAGACTTTGCCAACGCTGTTGTGTGAAACTTGCCTGAACTATGTGTGCAGAACTGGTTCAACGACCGGATTTTGCTATCCGTCCGATGGTACACGCAGTGTGAACAGACTTTGCCAACGCTGTTGTGTGAAACGCGCCTTAACTATGTGGGAAAAACCGGTTCAACGACCGGATTTGCTATCCATCCAATGGTACACGCAGTGTGAACAGACTTTGCCAACGCTGTTGTGTAAAGTTGCCTGAACTATGTGTGCAGAACTGGTTCAACGACCGGATTTTGCTATCCATCCAATGGTACACGCAGTGTGAACAGACTTTCCCAACGCTGTTGTGTGAAACTTGCCTGAACTATGTGTGCAGAACTGGTTCAACGACCGGATTTTGCTATCCGCCCGATGGTACACGCAGTGTGAACAGACTTTCCCAACGATTCTGTGTGAAACTTGCTTGAACTATGTGCGGAACTATGTGCGCAGAACCGGTTCAACGACCGGATTTGCTATCCATCCAATGGTACACGCAGTGTGAACAGACTTTCCCAACGTTGTTGTGTGAAACTTGCCTGAACTATGTGTGCAGAACTGGTTCAACGACCGGATTTTGCTATCCGTCCGATGGTACACGCAGTGTGAACAGACTTTCCCAACGATGTTGTGTGAAACTTGCCTGAACTATGTGTGCAGAACTGGTTCAACGACCGGATTTTGCTATCCGTCCGATGGTACACGCAGTGTGAACAGACTTTCCCAACGTTGTTGTGTGAAACTTGCCTGAACTATGTGTGCAGAACTGGTTCAACGACGGATTTTGCTATCCGTCCGATGGAACCCGCAGTGTGAACAGACTTTCCCAACGCTGTTGTGTGAAACTTGCCTGAACTATGTGTGCAGAACTGGTTCAACGACCGGATTTTGCTATCCATCCAATGGTACACGCAGTGTGAACAGACTTTGCCAACGCTGTTGTGTAAAGTTGCCTGAACTATGTGTGCAGAACTGGTTCAACGACCGGATTTTGCTATCCATCCAATGGTACACGCAGTGTGAACAGACTTTGCCAACGCTGTTGTGTAAAGTTGCCTGAACTATGTGTGCAGAACTGGTTCAACGACCGGATTTGCTATCCGTCCGATGGAACCCGCAGTGTGAACAGACTTTCCCAACGCTGTTGTGTGAAACTTGCCTGAACTATGTGTGCAGAACCGGTTCAACGACCGGATTTGCTATCCATCCAATGGTACACGCAGTGTGAACAGACTTTGCCAACGCTGTTGTGTGAAACTTGCCTGAACTATGTGTGCAGAACTGGTTCAACGAACGGATTTTGCTATCCGTCCGATGGTACACGCAGTGTGAACAGACTTTCCCAACGATGTTGTGTGAAACTTGCCTGAACTATGTGTGCAGAACTGGTTCAACGACCGGATTTTGCTATCCATCCAATGGTACACGCAGTGTGAACAGACTTTGCCAACGCTGTTGTGTGAAACGCGCCTGAACTATGTGGGAAAAACCGGTTCAACGACCGGATTTGCTATCCATCCAATGGTACACGCAGTGTGAACAGACTTTGCCAACGCTTTTGTGTAAAGTTGCCTGAACTATGTGTGCAGAACTGGTTCAACGACCGGATTTTGCTATCCATCCAATGGTACACGCAGTGTGAACAGACTTTGCCAACGCTGTTGTGTAAAGTTGCCTGAACTATGTGTGCAGAACTGGTTCAACGACCGGATTTGCTATCCGTCCGATGGAACCCGCAGTGTGAACAGACTTTCCCAACGCTGTTGTGTGAAACTTGCCTGAACTATGTGTGCAGAACTAGTTCAACGACCGGATTTTGCTATCCGTCCAATGGTACACGCAGTGCGAACAGACTTTCCCAACGATGTTGTGTGAAACTTGTCTGAACTATGTGTGCAGAACTGGTTCAACGACCGGATTTTGCTATCCATCAAATGGTACACGCAGTGTGAACAGACTTTCCCAACGTTGTTGTGTGAAACTTGTCTGAACTATATGTGCAGAACTAGTTCAACGACCGGATTTTGCTATCCGTCCGATGGTACACGCAGTGCGAACAGACTTTCCCAACGTTGTTGTGTGAAACTTGTCTGAACTATGTGTGCAGAACTGGTTCAACGACCGGATTTTGCTATCCATCCGATGGTACACGCAGTGCGAACAGACTTTCCCAACGTTGTTGTGTGAAACTTGCCTGAACTATGTGTGCAGAACTGGTTCAACGACCGGATTTGCTATCCGTCCGATGGAACCCGCAGTGTGAACAGACTTTCCCAACGCTGTTGTGTGAAACTTGCCTGAACTATGTGTGCAGAACCGGTTCAACGACCGGATTTGCTATCCATCCAATGGTACACGCAGTGTGAACAGACTTTGCCAACGCTGTTGTGTGAAACTTGCCTGAACTATGTGTGCAGAACTGGTTCAACGACCGGATTTTGCTATCCGTCCGATGGTACACGCAGTGTGAACAGACTTTCCCAACGATGTTGTGTGAAACTTGCCTGAACTATGTGTGCAGAACTGGTTCAACGACCGGATTTTGCTATCCATCCAATGGTACACGCAGTGTGAACAGACTTTGCCAACGCTGTTGTGTGAAACGCGCCTGAACTATGTGGGAAAAACCGGTTCAACGACCGGATTTGCTATCCATCCAATGGTACACGCAGTGTGAACAGACTTTGCCAACGCTGTTGTGTAAAGTTGCCTGAACTATGTGTGCAGAACTGGTTCAACGACCGGATTTTGCTATCCATCCAATGGTACACGCAGTGTGAACAGACTTTGCCAACGCTGTTGTGTAAAGTTGCCTGAACTATGTGTGCAGAACTGGTTCAACGACCGGATTTGCTATCCGTCCGATGGAACCCGCAGTGTGAACAGACTTTCCCAACGCTGTTGTGTGAAACTTGCCTGAACTATGTGTGCAGAACTGGTTCAACGACCGGATTTTGCTATCCATCCAATGGTACACGCAGTGTGAACAGACTTTACCAACGCTGTTGTGTAAAGTTGCCTGAACTATGTGTGCAGAACTGGTTCAACGACCGGATTTTGCTATCCATCCAATGGTACACGCAGTGTGAACAGACTTTGCCAACGCTGTTGTGTAAAGTTGCCTGAACTATGTGTGCAGAACTGGTTCAACGACCGGATTTGCTATCCGTCCGATGGAACCCGCAGTGTGAACAGACTTTCCCAACGCTGTTGTGTGAAACTTGCCTGAACTATGTGTGCAGAACAGGTTCAACGACCGGATTTGCTATCCATCCAATGGTACACGCAGTGTGAACAGACTTTGCCAACGCTGTTGTGTGAAACTTGCCTGAACTATGTGTGCAGAACTGGTTCAACGACCGGATTTTGCTATCCATCCAATGGTACACGCAGTGTGAACAGACTTTGCCAACGCTGTTGTGTAAAGTTGCCTGAACTATGTGTGCAGAACTGGTTCAACGACCGGATTTGCTATCCGTCCGATGGAACCCGCAGTGTGAACAGACTTTCCCAACGCTGTTGTGTGAAACTTGCCTGAACTATGTGTGCAGAACTGGTTCAACGACCGGATTTTGCTATCCGCCCGATGGTACACGCAGTGTGAACAGACTTTCCCAACGATTCTGTGTGAAACTTGCTTGAACTATGTGCGCAGAACCGGTTCAACGACCGGATTTGCTATCCATCCAATGGTACACGCAGTGTGAACAGACTTTGCCAACGCTGTTGTGTAAAGTTGCCTGAACTATGTGTGCAGAACTGGTTCAACGACCGGATTTTGCTATCCATCCAATGGTACACGCAGTGTGAACAGACTTTGCCAACGCTGTTGTGTAAAGTTGCCTGAACTATGTGTGCAGAACTGGTTCAACGACCGGATTTGCTATCCGTCCGATGGAACCCGCAGTGTGAACAGACTTTCCCAACGATTCTGTGTGAAACTTGCTTGAACTATGTGCGCAGAACCGGTTCAACGACCGGATTTGCTATCCATCCAATGGTACACGCAGTGTGAACAGACTTTGCCAACGCTGTTGTGTAAAGTTGCCTGAACTATGTGTGCAGAACTGGTTCAACGACCGGATTTTGCTATCCATCCAATGGTACACGCAGTGTGAACAGACTTTGCCAACGCTGTTGTGTAAAGTTGCCTGAACTATGTGTGCAGAACTGGTTCAACGACCGGATTTGCTATCCGTCCGATGGAACCCGCAGTGTGAACAGACTTTCCCAACGCTGTTGTGTGAAACTTGCCTGAACTATGTGTGCAGAACTGGTTCAACGACCGGATTTTGCTATCCATCCAATGGTACACGCAGTGTGAACAGACTTTACCAACGCTGTTGTGTAAAGTTGCCTGAACTATGTGTGCAGAACAGGTTCAACGACCGGATTTGCTATCCATCCAATGGTACACGCAGTGTGAACAGACTTTGCCAACGCTGTTGTGTAAAGTTGCCTGAACTATGTGTGCAGAACTGGTTCAACGACCGGATTTGCTATCCGTCCGATGGAACCCGCAGTGTGAACAGACTTTCCCAACGCTGTTGTGTGAAACTTGCCTGAACTATGTGTGCAGAACAGGTTCAACGACCGGATTTGCTATCCATCCAATGGTACACGCAGTGTGAACAGACTTTGCCAACGCTGTTGTGTGAAACTTGCCTGAACTATGTGTGCAGAACTGGTTCAACGACCGGATTTTGCTATCCATCCAATGGTACACGCAGTGTGAACAGACTTTGCCAACGCTGTTGTGTAAAGTTGCCTGAACTATGTGTGCAGAACTGGTTCAACGACCGGATTTGCTATCCGTCCGATGGAACCCGCAGTGTGAACAGACTTTCCCAACGCTGTTGTGTGAAACTTGCCTGAACTATGTGTGCAGAACTGGTTCAACGACCGGATTTTGCTATCCGCCCGATGGTACACGCAGTGTGAACAGACTTTCCCAACGATTCTGTGTGAAACTTGCTTGAACTATGTGCGCAGAACCGGTTCAACGACCGGATTTGCTATCCATCCAATGGTACACGCAGTGTGAACAGACTTTGCCAACGCTGTTGTGTAAAGTTGCCTGAACTATGTGTGCAGAACTGGTTCAACGACCGGATTTTGCTATCCATCCAATGGTACACGCAGTGTGAACAGACTTTGCCAACGCTGTTGTGTAAAGTTGCCTGAACTATGTGTGCAGAACTGGTTCAACGACCGGATTTGCTATCCGTCCGATGGAACCCGCAGTGTGAACAGACTTTCCCAACGATTCTGTGTGAAACTTGCTTGAACTATGTGCGCAGAACCGGTTCAACGACCGGATTTGCTATCCATCCAATGGTACACGCAGTGTGAACAGACTTTGCCAACGCTGTTGTGTAAAGTTGCCTGAACTATGTGTGCAGAACTGGTTCAACGACCGGATTTTGCTATCCATCCAATGGTACACGCAGTGTGAACAGACTTTGCCAACGCTGTTGTGTAAAGTTGCCTGAACTATGTGTGCAGAACTGGTTCAACGACCGGATTTGCTATCCGTCCGATGGAACCCGCAGTGTGAACAGACTTTCCCAACGCTGTTGTGTGAAACTTGCCTGAACTATGTGTGCAGAACTGGTTCAACGACCGGATTTTGCTATCCATCCAATGGTACACGCAGTGTGAACAGACTTTACCAACGCTGTTGTGTAAAGTTGCCTGAACTATGTGTGCAGAACAGGTTCAACGACCGGATTTGCTATCCATCCAATGGTACACGCAGTGTGAACAGACTTTGCCAACGCTGTTGTGTGAAACTTGCCTGAACTATGTGTGCAGAACTGGTTCAACGACCGGATTTGCTATCCGTCCGATGGAACCCGCAGTGTGAACAGACTTTCCCAACGCTGTTGTGTGAAACTTGCCTGAACTATGTGTGCAGAACAGGTTCAACGACCGGATTTGCTATCCATCCAATGGTACACGCAGTGTGAACAGACTTTGCCAACGCTGTTGTGTGAAACTTGCCTGAACTATGTGTGCAGAACTGGTTCAACGACCGGATTTTGCTATCCATCCAATGGTACACGCAGTGTGAACAGACTTTGCCAACGCTGTTGTGTAAAGTTGCCTGAACTATGTGTGCAGAACTGGTTCAACGACCGGATTTGCTATCCGTCCGATGGAACCCGCAATGTGAACAGACTTTCCCAACGCTGTTGTGTGAAACTTGCCTGAACTATGTGTGCAGAACTGGTTCAACGACCGGATTTTGCTATCCGCCCGATGGTACACGCAGTGTGAACAGACTTTCCCAACGATTCTGTGTGAAACTTGCTTGAACTATGTGCGCAGAACCGGTTCAACGACCGGATTTGCTATCCATCCAATGGTACACGCAGTGTGAACAGACTTTGCCAACGCTGTTGTGTAAAGTTGCCTGAACTATGTGTGCAGAACTGGTTCAACGACCGGATTTTGCTATCCATCCAATGGTACACGCAGTGTGAACAGACTTTGCCAACGCTGTTGTGTAAAGTTGCCTGAACTATGTGTGCAGAACTGGTTCAACGACCGGATTTGCTATCCGTCCGATGGAACCCGCAGTGTGAACAGACTTTCCCAACGATTCTGTGTGAAACTTGCTTGAACTATGTGCGCAGAACCGGTTCAACGACCGGATTTGCTATCCATCCAATGGTACACGCAGTGTGAACAGACTTTGCCAACGCTGTTGTGTAAAGTTGCCTGAACTATGTGTGCAGAACTGGTTCAACGACCGGATTTTGCTATCCATCCAATGGTACACGCAGTGTGAACAGACTTTGCCAACGCTGTTGTGTAAAGTTGCCTGAACTATGTGTGCAGAACTGGTTCAACGACCGGATTTGCTATCCGTCCGATGGAACCCGCAGTGTGAACAGACTTTCCCAACGCTGTTGTGTGAAACTTGCCTGAACTATGTGTGCAGAACTGGTTCAACGACCGGATTTTGCTATCCATCCAATGGTACACGCAGTGTGAACAGACTTTACCAACGCTGTTGTGTAAAGTTGCCTGAACTATGTGTGCAGAACTGGTTCAACGACCGGATTTTGCTATCCATCCAATGGTACACGCAGTGTGAACAGACTTTGCCAACGCTGTTGTGTAAAGTTGCCTGAACTATGTGTGCAGAACTGGTTCAACGACCGGATTTGCTATCCGTCCGATGGAACCCGCAGTGTGAACAGACTTTCCCAACGCTGTTGTGTGAAACTTGCCTGAACTATGTGTGCAGAACTGGTTCAACGACCGGATTTTGCTATCCATCAAATGGTACACGCAGTGTGAACAGACTTTCCCAACGTTGTTGTGTGAAACTTGTCTGAACTATATGTGCAGAACTAGTTCAACGACCGGATTTTGCTATCCGTCCGATGGTACACGCAGTGCGAACAGACTTTCCCAACGTTGTTGTGTGAAACTTGTCTGAACTATGTGTGCAGAACTGGTTCAACGACCGGATTTTGCTATCCATCCGATGGTACACGCAGTGCGAACAGACTTTCCCAACGTTGTTGTGTGAAACTTGCCTGAACTATGTGTGCAGAACTGGTTCAACGACCGGATTTGCTATCCGTCCGATGGAACCCGCAGTGTGAACAGACTTTCCCAACGCTGTTGTGTGAAACTTGCCTGAACTATGTGTGCAGAACCGGTTCAACGACCGGATTTGCTATCCATCCAATGGTACACGCAGTGTGAACAGACTTTGCCAACGCTGTTGTGTGAAACTTGCCTGAACTATGTGTGCAGAACTGGTTCAACGACCGGATTTTGCTATCCGTCCGATGGTACACGCAGTGTGAACAGACTTTCCCAACGATGTTGTGTGAAACTTGCCTGAACTATGTGTGCAGAACTGGTTCAACGACCGGATTTTGCTATCCATCCAATGGTACACGCAGTGTGAACAGACTTTGCCAACGCTGTTGTGTGAAACGCGCCTGAACTATGTGGGAAAAACCGGTTCAACGACCGGATTTGCTATCCATCCAATGGTACACGCAGTGTGAACAGACTTTGCCAACGCTGTTGTGTAAAGTTGCCTGAACTATGTGTGCAGAACTGGTTCAACGACCGGATTTTGCTATCCATCCAATGGTACACGCAGTGTGAACAGACTTTGCCAACGCTGTTGTGTAAAGTTGCCTGAACTATGTGTGCAGAACTGGTTCAACGACCGGATTTGCTATCCGTCCGATGGAACCCGCAGTGTGAACAGACTTTCCCAACGCTGTTGTGTGAAACTTGCCTGAACTATGTGTGCAGAACTGGTTCAACGACCGGATTTTGCTATCCATCCAATGGTACACGCAGTGTGAACAGACTTTACCAACGCTGTTGTGTAAAGTTGCCTGAACTATGTGTGCAGAACTGGTTCAACGACCGGATTTTGCTATCCATCCAATGGTACACGCAGTGTGAACAGACTTTGCCAACGCTGTTGTGTAAAGTTGCCTGAACTATGTGTGCAGAACTGGTTCAACGACCGGATTTGCTATCCGTCCGATGGAACCCGCAGTGTGAACAGACTTTCCCAACGCTGTTGTGTGAAACTTGCCTGAACTATGTGTGCAGAACAGGTTCAACGACCGGATTTGCTATCCATCCAATGGTACACGCAGTGTGAACAGACTTTGCCAACGCTGTTGTGTGAAACTTGCCTGAACTATGTGTGCAGAACTGGTTCAACGACCGGATTTTGCTATCCATCCAATGGTACACGCAGTGTGAACAGACTTTGCCAACGCTGTTGTGTAAAGTTGCCTGAACTATGTGTGCAGAACTGGTTCAACGACCGGATTTGCTATCCGTCCGATGGAACCCGCAGTGTGAACAGACTTTCCCAACGCTGTTGTGTGAAACTTGCCTGAACTATGTGTGCAGAACTGGTTCAACGACCGGATTTTGCTATCCGCCCGATGGTACACGCAGTGTGAACAGACTTTCCCAACGATTCTGTGTGAAACTTGCTTGAACTATGTGCGCAGAACCGGTTCAACGACCGGATTTGCTATCCATCCAATGGTACACGCAGTGTGAACAGACTTTGCCAACGCTGTTGTGTAAAGTTGCCTGAACTATGTGTGCAGAACTGGTTCAACGACCGGATTTTGCTATCCATCCAATGGTACACGCAGTGTGAACAGACTTTGCCAACGCTGTTGTGTAAAGTTGCCTGAACTATGTGTGCAGAACTGGTTCAACGACCGGATTTGCTATCCGTCCGATGGAACCCGCAGTGTGAACAGACTTTCCCAACGATTCTGTGTGAAACTTGCTTGAACTATGTGCGCAGAACCGGTTCAACGACCGGATTTGCTATCCATCCAATGGTACACGCAGTGTGAACAGACTTTGCCAACGCTGTTGTGTAAAGTTGCCTGAACTATGTGTGCAGAACTGGTTCAACGACCGGATTTTGCTATCCATCCAATGGTACACGCAGTGTGAACAGACTTTGCCAACGCTGTTGTGTAAAGTTGCCTGAACTATGTGTGCAGAACTGGTTCAACGACCGGATTTGCTATCCGTCCGATGGAACCCGCAGTGTGAACAGACTTTCCCAACGCTGTTGTGTGAAACTTGCCTGAACTATGTGTGCAGAACTGGTTCAACGACCGGATTTTGCTATCCATCCAATGGTACACGCAGTGTGAACAGACTTTACCAACGCTGTTGTGTAAAGTTGCCTGAACTATGTGTGCAGAACAGGTTCAACGACCGGATTTGCTATCCATCCAATGGTACACGCAGTGTGAACAGACTTTGCCAACGCTGTTGTGTGAAACTTGCCTGAACTATGTGTGCAGAACTGGTTCAACGACCGGATTTGCTATCCGTCCGATGGAACCCGCAGTGTGAACAGACTTTCCCAACGCTGTTGTGTGAAACTTGCCTGAACTATGTGTGCAGAACAGGTTCAACGACCGGATTTGCTATCCATCCAATGGTACACGCAGTGTGAACAGACTTTGCCAACGCTGTTGTGTGAAACTTGCCTGAACTATGTGTGCAGAACTGGTTCAACGACCGGATTTTGCTATCCATCCAATGGTACACGCAGTGTGAACAGACTTTGCCAACGCTGTTGTGTAAAGTTGCCTGAACTATGTGTGCAGAACTGGTTCAACGACCGGATTTGCTATCCGTCCGATGGAACCCGCAGTGTGAACAGACTTTCCCAACGCTGTTGTGTGAAACTTGCCTGAACTATGTGTGCAGAACTGGTTCAACGACCGGATTTTGCTATCCGCCCGATGGTACACGCAGTGTGAACAGACTTTCCCAACGATTCTGTGTGAAACTTGCTTGAACTATGTGCGCAGAACCGGTTCAACGACCGGATTTGCTATCCATCCAATGGTACACGCAGTGTGAACAGACTTTGCCAACGCTGTTGTGTAAAGTTGCCTGAACTATGTGTGCAGAACTGGTTCAACGACCGGATTTTGCTATCCATCCAATGGTACACGCAGTGTGAACAGACTTTGCCAACGCTGTTGTGTAAAGTTGCCTGAACTATGTGTGCAGAACTGGTTCAACGACCGGATTTGCTATCCGTCCGATGGAACCCGCAGTGTGAACAGACTTTCCCAACGATTCTGTGTGAAACTTGCTTGAACTATGTGCGCAGAACCGGTTCAACGACCGGATTTGCTATCCATCCAATGGTACACGCAGTGTGAACAGACTTTGCCAACGCTGTTGTGTAAAGTTGCCTGAACTATGTGTGCAGAACTGGTTCAACGACCGGATTTTGCTATCCATCCAATGGTACACGCAGTGTGAACAGACTTTGCCAACGCTGTTGTGTAAAGTTGCCTGAACTATGTGTGCAGAACTGGTTCAACGACCGGATTTGCTATCCGTCCGATGGAACCCGCAGTGTGAACAGACTTTCCCAACGCTGTTGTGTGAAACTTGCCTGAACTATGTGTGCAGAACTGGTTCAACGACCGGATTTTGCTATCCATCCAATGGTACACGCAGTGTGAACAGACTTTACCAACGCTGTTGTGTAAAGTTGCCTGAACTATGTGTGCAGAACTGGTTCAACGACCGGATTTTGCTATCCATCCAATGGTACACGCAGTGTGAACAGACTTTGCCAACGCTGTTGTGTAAAGTTGCCTGAACTATGTGTGCAGAACTGGTTCAACGACCGGATTTGCTATCCGTCCGATGGAACCCGCAGTGTGAACAGACTTTCCCAACGCTGTTGTGTGAAACTTGCCTGAACTATGTGTGCAGAACAGGTTCAACGACCGGATTTGCTATCCATCCAATGGTACACGCAGTGTGAACAGACTTTGCCAACGCTGTTGTGTGAAACTTGCCTGAACTATGTGTGCAGAACTGGTTCAACGACCGGATTTTGCTATCCGTCCGATGGTACACGCAGTGTGAACAGACTTTCCCAACGATGTTGTGTGAAACTTGCCTGAACTATGTGTGCAGAACTGGTTCAACGACCGGATTTTGCTATCCATCCAATGGTACACGCAGTGTGAACAGACTTTGCCAACGCTGTTGTGTGAAACGCGCCTGAACTATGTGGGAAAAACCGGTTCAACGACCGGATTTGCTATCCATCCAATGGTACACGCAGTGTGAACAGACTTTACCAACGCTGTTGTGTAAAGTTGCCTGAACTATGTGTGCAGAACTGGTTCAACGACCGGATTTTGCTATCCATCCAATGGTACACGCAGTGTGAACAGACTTTCCCAACGCTGTTGTGTGAAACTTGCCTGAACTATGTGTGCAGAACTGGTTCAACGACCGGATTTTGCTATCCGCCCGATGGTACACGCAGTGTGAACAGACTTTCCCAACGATTCTGTGTGAAACTTGCTTGAACTATGTGCGCAGAACCGGTTCAACGACCGGATTTGCTATCCATCCAATGGTACACGCAGTGTGAACAGACTTTCCCAACGTTGTTGTGTGAAACTTGCCTGAACTATGTGTGCAGAACTGGTTCAACGACGGATTTTGCTATCCGTCCGATGGTACACGCAGTGTGAACAGACTTTGCCAACGCTGTTGTGTGAAACGCGCCTGAACTATGTGGGAAAAACCGGTTCAACGACCGGATTTGCTATCCATCCAATGGTACACGCAGTGTGAACAGACTTTGCCAACGCTGTTGTGTGAAACTTGCCTGAACTATGTGTGCAGAACTGGTTCAACGACCGGATTTTGCTATCCGTCCGATGGTACACGCAGTGTGAACAGACTTTCCCAACGATGTTGTGTGAAACTTGCCTGAACTATGTGTGCAGAACTGGTTCAACGACCGGATTTTGCTATCCATCCAATGGTACACGCAGTGTGAACAGACTTTGCCAACGCTGTTGTGTGAAACGCGCCTGAACTATGTGGGAAAAACCGGTTCAACGACCGGATTTGCTATCCATCCAATGGTACACGCAGTGTGAACAGACTTTGCCAACGCTGTTGTGTAAAGTTGCCTGAACTATGTGTGCAGAACTGGTTCAACGACCGGATTTTGCTATCCATCCAATGGTACACGCAGTGTGAACAGACTTTGCCAACGCTGTTGTGTAAAGTTGCCTGAACTATGTGTGCAGAACTGGTTCAACGACCGGATTTGCTATCCGTCCGATGGAACCCGCAGTGTGAACAGACTTTCCCAACGCTGTTGTGTGAAACTTGCCTGAACTATGTGTGCAGAACTGGTTCAACGACCGGATTTTGCTATCCGCCCGATGGTACACGCAGTGTGAACAGACTTTCCCAACGATTCTGTGTGAAACTTGCTTGAACTATGTGCGCAGAACCGGTTCAACGACCGGATTTGCTATCCATCCAATGGTACACGCAGTGTGAACAGACTTTGCCAACGCTGTTGTGTAAAGTTGCCTGAACTATGTGTGCAGAACTGGTTCAACGACCGGATTTTGCTATCCATCCAATGGTACACGCAGTGTGAACAGACTTTGCCAACGCTGTTGTGTAAAGTTGCCTGAACTATGTGTGCAGAACTGGTTCAACGACCGGATTTGCTATCCGTCCGATGGAACCCGCAGTGTGAACAGACTTTCCCAACGCTGTTGTGTGAAACTTGCCTGAACTATGTGTGCAGAACTGGTTCAACGACCGGATTTTGCTATCCGCCCGATGGTACACGCAGTGTGAACAGACTTTCCCAACGATTCTGTGTGAAACTTGCTTGAACTATGTGCGCAGAACCGGTTCAACGACCGGATTTGCTATCCATCCAATGGTACACGCAGTGTGAACAGACTTTCCCAACGTTGTTGTGTGAAACTTGCCTGAACTATGTGTGCAGAACTGGTTCAACGACCGGATTTTGCTATCCGTCCGATGGTACACGCAGTGTGAACAGACTTTCCCAACGATTCTGTGTGAAACTTGCTTGAACTATGTGCGCAGAACCGGTTCAACGACCGGATTTGCTATCCATCCAATGGTACACGCAGTGTGAACAGACTTTCCCAACGTTGTTGTGTGAAACTTGCCTGAACTATGTGTGCAGAACTGGTTCAACGACGGATTTTGCTATCCGTCCGATGGTACACGCAGTGTGAACAGACTTTCCCAACGCTGTTGTGTGAAACTTGCCTGAACTATGTGTGCAGAACTGGTTCAACGACCGCATTTTGCTATCCATCCAATGGTACACGCAGTGTGAACAGACTTTCCCAACGCTGTTGTGTGAAACTTGCCTGAACTATGTGTGCAGAACTGGTTCAACGACCGCATTTTGCTATCCATCCAATGGAACCCGCAGTGTGAACAGACTTTCCCAACGCTGTTGTGTGAAACTTGCCTGAACTATGTGTGCAGAACTGGTTCAACGACCGGATTTTGCTATCAATCCGATGGTACACGCAGTGTGAACAGACTTTCCCAACGATGTTGTGTGAAACTTGCCTGAACTATGTGTGCAGAACTGGTTCAACGACCGGATTTTGCTATCCGTCCGATGGTACACGCAGTGTGAACAGACTTTCCCAACGTTGTTGTGTGAAACTTGCCTGAACTATGTGTGCAGAACTGGTTCAACGACGGATTTTGCTATCCGTCCGATGGTACACGCAGTGTGAACAGACTTTGCCAACGCTGTTGTGTGAAACGCGCCTGAACTATGTGGGAAAAACCGGTTCAACGACCGGATTTGCTATCCATCCAATGGTACACGCAGTGTGAACAGACTTTGCCAACGCTGTTGTGTGAAACTTGCCTGAACTATGTGTGCAGAACTGGTTCAACGACCGGATTTTGCTATCCGTCCGATGGTACACGCAGTGTGAACAGACTTTCCCAACGATGTTGTGTGAAACTTGCCTGAACTATGTGTGCAGAACTGGTTCAACGACCGGATTTTGCTATCCATCCAATGGTACACGCAGTGTGAACAGACTTTGCCAACGCTGTTGTGTAAAGTTGCCTGAACTATGTGTGCAGAACTGGTTCAACGACCGGATTTTGCTATCCGTCCGATGGTACACGCAGTGTGAACAGACTTTCCCAACGCTGTTGTGTGAAACTTGCCTGAACTATGTGTGCAGAACTGGTTCAACGACCGGATTTTGCTATCCGCCCGATGGTACACGCAGTGTGAACAGACTTTCCCAACGATTCTGTGTGAAACTTGCTTGAACTATGTGCGCAGAACCGGTTCAACGACCGGATTTGCTATCCATCCAATGGTACACGCAGTGTGAACAGACTTTCCCAACGTTGTTGTGTGAAACTTGCCTGAACTATGTGTGCAGAACTGGTTCAACGACCGGATTTTGCTATCCGTCCGATGGTACACGCAGTGTGAACAGACTTTCCCAACGATGTTGTGTGAAACTTGCCTGAACTATGTGTGCAGAACTGGTTCAACGACCGGATTTTGCTATCCGTCCGATGGTACACGCAGTGTGAACAGACTTTCCCAACGTTGTTGTGTGAAACTTGCCTGAACTATGTGTGCAGAACTGGTTCAACGACCGGATTTTGCTATCCGTCCGATGGTACACGCAGTGTGAACAGACTTTCCCAACGATGTTGTGTGAAACTTGCCTGAACTATGTGTGCAGAACTGGTTCAACGACCGGATTTTGCTATCCGTCCGATGGTACACGCAGTGTGAACAGACTTTCCCAACGTTGTTGTGTGAAACTTGCCTGAACTATGTGTGCAGAACTGGTTCAACGACGGATTTTGCTATCCGTCCGATGGTACACGCAGTGTGAACAGACTTTGCCAACGCTGTTGTGTGAAACGCGCCTGAACTATGTGGGAAAAACCGGTTCAACGACCGGATTTGCTATCCATCCAATGGTACACGCAGTGTGAACAGACTTTGCCAACGCTGTTGTGTGAAACTTGCCTGAACTATGTGTGCAGAACTGGTTCAACGACCGGATTTTGCTATCCGTCCGATGGTACACGCAGTGTGAACAGACTTTCCCAACGATGTTGTGTGAAACTTGCCTGAACTATGTGTGCAGAACTGGTTCAACGACCGGATTTTGCTATCCATCCAATGGTACACGCAGTGTGAACAGACTTTGCCAACGCTGTTGTGTGAAACGCGCCTGAACTATGTGGGAAAAACCGGTTCAACGACCGGATTTGCTATCCATCCAATGGTACACGCAGTGTGAACAGACTTTGCCAACGCTGTTGTGTAAAGTTGCCTGAACTATGTGTGCAGAACTGGTTCAACGACCGGATTTTGCTATCCATCCAATGGTACACGCAGTGTGAACAGACTTTGCCAACGCTGTTGTGTAAAGTTGCCTGAACTATGTGTGCAGAACTGGTTCAACGACCGGATTTGCTATCCGTCCGATGGAACCCGCAGTGTGAACAGACTTTCCCAACGCTGTTGTGTGAAACTTGCCTGAACTATGTGTGCAGAACTGGTTCAACGACCGGATTTTGCTATCCGTCCAATGGTACACGCAGTGCGAACAGACTTTCCCAACGTTGTTGTGTGAAACTTGCCTGAACTATGTGTGCAGAACTGGTTCAACGACGGATTTTGCTATCCGTCCGATGGTACACGCAGTGTGAACAGACTTTCCCAACGCTGTTGTGTGAAACTTGCCTGAACTATGTGTGCAGAACTGGTTCAACGACCGCATTTTGCTATCCATCCAATGGTACACGCAGTGTGAACAGACTTTCCCAACGTTGTTGTGTGAAACTTGCCTGAACTATGTGTGCAGAACTGGTTCAACGACCGGATTTTGCTATCAATCCGATGGTACACGCAGTGTGAACAGACTTTCCCAACGATGTTGTGTGAAACTTGCCTGAACTATGTGTGTAGAACTGGTTCAACGACCGGATTTTGCTATCCGTCCGATGGTACACGCAGTGTGAACAGACTTTCCCAACGTTGTTGTGTGAAACTTGCCTGAACTATGTGTGCAGAACTGGTTCAACGACGGATTTTGCTATCCGTCCGATGGTACACGCAGTGTGAACAGACTTTGCCAACGCTGTTGTGTGAAACGCGCCTGAACTATGTGGGAAAAACCGGTTCAACGACCGGATTTGCTATCCATCCAATGGTACACGCAGTGTGAACAGACTTTGCCAACGCTGTTGTGTGAAACTTGCCTGAACTATGTGTGCAGAACTGGTTCAACGACCGGATTTTGCTATCCGTCCGATGGTACACGCAGTGTGAACAGACTTTCCCAACGATGTTGTGTGAAACTTGCCTGAACTATGTGTGCAGAACTGGTTCAACGACCGGATTTTGCTATCCATCCAATGGTACACGCAGTGTGAACAGACTTTGCCAACGCTGTTGTGTGAAACGCGCCTGAACTATGTGGGAAAAACCGGTTCAACGACCGGATTTGCTATCCATCCAATGGTACACGCAGTGTGAACAGACTTTGCCAACGCTGTTGTGTAAAGTTGCCTGAACTATGTGTGCAGAACTGGTTCAACGACCGGATTTTGCTATCCATCCAATGGTACACGCAGTGTGAACAGACTTTGCCAACGCTGTTGTGTAAAGTTGCCTGAACTATGTGTGCAGAACTGGTTCAACGACCGGATTTGCTATCCGTCCGATGGAACCCGCAGTGTGAACAGACTTTCCCAACGCTGTTGTGTGAAACTTGCCTGAACTATGTGTGCAGAACTGGTTCAACGACCGGATTTTGCTATCCGCCCGATGGTACACGCAGTGTGAACAGACTTTCCCAACGATTCTGTGTGAAACTTGCTTGAACTATGTGCGCAGAACCGGTTCAACGACCGGATTTGCTATCCATCCAATGGTACACGCAGTGTGAACAGACTTTCCCAACGTTGTTGTGTGAAACTTGCCTGAACTATGTGTGCAGAACTGGTTCAACGACCGGATTTTGCTATCCGTCCGATGGTACACGCAGTGTGAACAGACTTTCCCAACGATGTTGTGTGAAACTTGCCTGAACTATGTGTGCAGAACTGGTTCAACGACCGGATTTTGCTATCCGTCCGATGGTACACGCAGTGTGAACAGACTTTCCCAACGTTGTTGTGTGAAACTTGCCTGAACTATGTGTGCAGAACTGGTTCAACGACCGGATTTTGCTATCCGTCCGATGGTACACGCAGTGTGAACAGACTTTCCCAACGATGTTGTGTGAAACTTGCCTGAACTATGTGTGCAGAACTGGTTCAACGACCGGATTTTGCTATCCGTCCGATGGTACACGCAGTGTGAACAGACTTTCCCAACGTTGTTGTGTGAAACTTGCCTGAACTATGTGTGCAGAACTGGTTCAACGACGGATTTTGCTATCCGTCCGATGGTACACGCAGTGTGAACAGACTTTGCCAACGCTGTTGTGTGAAACGCGCCTGAACTATGTGGGAAAAACCGGTTCAACGACCGGATTTGCTATCCATCCAATGGTACACGCAGTGTGAACAGACTTTGCCAACGCTGTTGTGTGAAACTTGCCTGAACTATGTGTGCAGAACTGGTTCAACGACCGGATTTTGCTATCCGTCCGATGGTACACGCAGTGTGAACAGACTTTCCCAACGATGTTGTGTGAAACTTGCCTGAACTATGTGTGCAGAACTGGTTCAACGACCGGATTTTGCTATCCATCCAATGGTACACGCAGTGTGAACAGACTTTGCCAACGCTGTTGTGTGAAACGCGCCTGAACTATGTGGGAAAAACCGGTTCAACGACCGGATTTGCTATCCATCCAATGGTACACGCAGTGTGAACAGACTTTGCCAACGCTGTTGTGTAAAGTTGCCTGAACTGTGTGTGCAGAACTGGTTCAACGACCGGATTTTGCTATCCATCCAATGGTACACGCAGTGTGAACAGACTTTGCCAACGCTGTTGTGTAAAGTTGCCTGAACTATGTGTGCAGAACTGGTTCAACGACCGGATTTGCTATCCGTCCGATGGAACCCGCAGTGTGAACAGACTTTCCCAACGCTGTTGTGTGAAACTTGCCTGAACTATGTGTGCAGAACTGGTTCAACGACCGGATTTTGCTATCCGCCCGATGGTACACGCAGTGTGAACAGACTTTCCCAACGATTCTGTGTGAAACTTGCTTGAACTATGTGCGCAGAACCGGTTCAACGACCGGATTTGCTATCCATCCAATGGTACACGCAGTGTGAACAGACTTTCCCAACGTTGTTGTGTGAAACTTGCCTGAACTATGTGTGCAGAACTGGTTCAACGACCGGATTTTGCTATCCGTCCGATGGTACACGCAGTGTGAACAGACTTTCCCAACGATTCTGTGTGAAACTTGCTTGAACTATGTGCGCAGAACCGGTTCAACGACCGGATTTGCTATCCATCCAATGGTACACGCAGTGTGAACAGACTTTCCCAACGTTGTTGTGTGAAACTTGCCTGAACTATGTGTGCAGAACTGGTTCAACGACGGATTTTGCTATCCGTCCGATGGTACACGCAGTGTGAACAGACTTTCCCAACGCTGTTGTGTGAAACTTGCCTGAACTATGTGTGCAGAACTGGTTCAACGACCGGATTTTGCTATCCATCCAATGGTACACGCAGTGTGAACAGACTTTCCCAACGTTGTTGTGTGAAACTTGCCTGAACTATGTGTGCAGAACTGGTTCAACGACCGGATTTTGCTATCAATCCGATGGTACACGCAGTGTGAACAGACTTTCCCAACGATGTTGTGTGAAACTTGCCTGAACTATGTGTGCAGAACTGGTTCAACGACCGGATTTTGCTATCCGTCCGATGGTACACGCAGTGTGAACAGACTTTCCCAACGTTGTTGTGTGAAACTTGCCTGAACTATGTGTGCAGAACTGGTTCAACGACGGATTTTGCTATCCGTCCGATGGTACACGCAGTGTGAACAGACTTTGCCAACGCTGTTGTGTGAAACGCGCCTGAACTATGTGGGAAAAACCGGTTCAACGACCGGATTTGCTATCCATCCAATGGTACACGCAGTGTGAACAGACTTTGCCAACGCTGTTGTGTGAAACTTGCCTGAACTATGTGTGCAGAACTGGTTCAACGACCGGATTTTGCTATCCGTCCGATGGTACACGCAGTGTGAACAGACTTTCCCAACGATGTTGTGTGAAACTTGCCTGAACTATGTGTGCAGAACTGGTTCAACGACCGGATTTTGCTATCCATCCAATGGTACACGCAGTGTGAACAGACTTTGCCAACGCTGTTGTGTGAAACGCGCCTGAACTATGTGGGAAAAACCGGTTCAACGACCGGATTTGCTATCCATCCAATGGTACACGCAGTGTGAACAGACTTTGCCAACGCTGTTGTGTAAAGTTGCCTGAACTATGTGTGCAGAACTGGTTCAACGACCGGATTTTGCTATCCATCCAATGGTACACGCAGTGTGAACAGACTTTGCCAACGCTGTTGTGTAAAGTTGCCTGAACTATGTGTGCAGAACTGGTTCAACGACCGGATTTGCTATCCGTCCGATGGAACCCGCAGTGTGAACAGACTTTCCCAACGCTGTTGTGTGAAACTTGCCTGAACTATGTGTGCAGAACTGGTTCAACGACCGGATTTTGCTATCCGCCCGATGGTACACGCAGTGTGAACAGACTTTCCCAACGATTCTGTGTGAAACTTGCTTGAACTATGTGCGCAGAACCGGTTCAACGACCGGATTTGCTATCCATCCAATGGTACACGCAGTGTGAACAGACTTTCCCAACGTTGTTGTGTGAAACTTGCCTGAACTATGTGTGCAGAACTGGTTCAACGACCGGATTTTGCTATCCGTCCGATGGTACACGCAGTGTGAACAGACTTTCCCAACGATGTTGTGTGAAACTTGCCTGAACTATGTGTGCAGAACTGGTTCAACGACCGGATTTTGCTATCCGTCCGATGGTACACGCAGTGTGAACAGACTTTCCCAACGTTGTTGTGTGAAACTTGCCTGAACTATGTGTGCAGAACTGGTTCAACGACGGATTTTGCTATCCGTCCGATGGTACACGCAGTGTGAACAGACTTTGCCAACGCTGTTGTGTGAAACTTGCCTGAACTATGTGTGCAGAACTGGTTCAACGACCGGATTTTGCTATCCGTCCGATGGTACACGCAGTGTGAACAGACTTTCCCAACGTTGTTGTGTGAAACTTGCCTGAACTATGTGTGCAGAACTGGTTCAACGACGGATTTTGCTATCCGTCCGATGGTACACGCAGTGTGAACAGACTTTGCCAACGCTGTTGTGTGAAACTTGCCTGAACTATGTGTGCAGAACTGGTTCAACGACCGGATTTTGCTATCCGTCCGATGGTACACGCAGTGTGAACAGACTTTCCCAACGATGTTGTGTGAAACTTGCCTGAACTATGTGTGCAGAACTGGTTCAACGACCGGATTTTGCTATCCATCCAATGGTACACGCAGTGTGAACAGACTTTGCCAACGCTGTAGTGTGAAACGCGCCTGAACTATGTGGGAAAAACCGGTTCAACGACCGGATTTGCTATCCATCCAATGGTACACGCAGTGTGAACAGACTTTGCCAACGCTGTTGTGTGAAACTTGCCTGAACTATGTGTGCAGAACTGGTTCAACGACCGGATTTTGCTATCCGTCCGATGGTACACGCAGTGTGAACAGACTTTGCCAACGCTGTTGTGTAAAGTTGCCTGAACTATGTGTGCATAACTGGTTCAACGACCGGATTTGCTATCCGTCCGATGGAACCCGCAGTGTGAACAGACTTTCCCAACGCTGTTGTGTGAAACTTGCCTGAACTATGTGTGCAGAACTGGTTCAACGACCGGATTTTGCTATCCATCCAATGGTACACGCAGTGTGAACAGACTTTGCCAACGCTGTTGTGTAAAGTTGCTTGAACTATGTGTGCAGAACTGGTTCAACGACCGGATTTGCTATCCGTCCGATGGAACCCGCAGTGTGAACAGACTTTCCCAACGCTGTTGTGTGAAACTTGCCTGAACTATGTGTGCAGAACTGGTTCAACGACCGGATTTTGCTATCCGTCCAATGGTACACGCAGTGCGAACAGACTTTCCCAACGTTGTTGTGTGAAACTTGCCTGAACTATGTGTGCAGAACTGGTTCAACGACCGGATTTTGCTATCCGTCCGATGGTACACGCAGTGTGAACAGACTTTCCCAACGATGTTGTGTGAAACTTGCCTGAACTATGTGTGCAGAACTGGTTCAACGACCGGATTTTGCTATCCATCCAATGGTACACGCAGTGTGAACAGACTTTCCCAACGTTGTTGTGTGAAACTTGCCTGAACTATGTGTGCAGAACTGGTTCAACGACGGATTTTGCTATCCGTCCGATGGTACACGCAGTGTGAACAGACTTTGCCAACGCTGTTGTGTGAAACGCGCCTGAACTATGTGGGAAAAACCGGTTCAACGACCGGATTTGCTATCCATCCAATGGTACACGCAGTGTGAACAGACTTTGCCAACGCTGTTGTGTGAAACTTGCCTGAACTATGTGTGCAGAACTGGTTCAACGACCGGATTTTGCTATCCATCCAATGGTACACGCAGTGTGAACAGACTTTGCCAACGCTGTTGTGTAAAGTTGCCTGAACTATGTGTGCAGAACTGGTTCAACGACCGGATTTGCTATCCGTCCGATGGAACCCGCAGTGTGAACAGACTTTCCCAACGCTGTTGTGTGAAACTTGCCTGAACTATGTGTGCAGAACTGGTTCAACGACCGGATTTTGCTATCCGTCCAATGGTACACGCAGTGCGAACAGACTTTCCCAACGTTGTTGTGTGAAACTTGCCTGAACTATGTGTGCAGAACTGGTTCAACGACGGATTTTGCTATCCGTCCGATGGTACACGCAGTGTGAACAGACTTTGCCAACGCTGTTGTGTGAAACGCGCCTGAACTATGTGGGAAAAACCGGTTCAACGACCGGATTTGCTATCCATCCAATGGTACACGCAGTGTGAACAGACTTTGCCAACGCTGTTGTGTGAAACTTGCCTGAACTATGTGTGCAGAACTGGTTCAACGACCGGATTTTGCTATCCGTCCGATGGTACACGCAGTGTGAACAGACTTTGCCAACGCTGTTGTGTAAAGTTGCCTGAACTATGTGTGCAGAACTGGTTCAACGACCGGATTTTGCTATCCATCCAATGGTACACGCAGTGTGAACAGACTTTGCCAACGCTGTTGTGTAAAGTTGCCTGAACTATGTGTGCAGAACTGGTTCAACGACCGGATTTGCTATCCGTCCGATGGAACCCGCAGTGTGAACAGACTTTCCCAACGCTGTTGTGTGAAACTTGCCTGAACTATGTGTGCAGAACTGGTTCAACGACCGGATTTTGCTATCCGTCCAATGGTACACGCAGTGCGAACAGACTTTCCCAACGTTGTTGTGTGAAACTTGCCTGAACTATGTGTGCAGAACTGGTTCAACGACCGGATTTTGCTATCCGTCCGATGGTACACGCAGTGTGAACAGACTTTCCCAACGATGTTGTGTGAAACTTGCCTGAACTATGTGTGCAGAACTGGTTCAACGACCGGATTTTGCTATCCATCCAATGGTACACGCAGTGTGAACAGACTTTCCCAACGTTGTTGTGTGAAACTTGCCTGAACTATGTGTGCAGAACTGGTTCAACGACCGGATTTTGCTATCCGTCCGATGGTACACGCAGTGTGAACAGACTTTCCCAACGCTGTTGTGTGAAACTTGCCTGAACTATGTGTGCAGAACCGGTTCAACTACCGGATTTGCTATCCGTCCGATGGAACCCGCAGTGTGAACAGACTTTCCCAACGCTGTCGTGTGAAACTTGCTTGAACTATGTGTGCAGAACTGGTTCAGCGACCGGATTTTGCTATCCGCCCGATGGTACACGCAGTGTGAACAGATTTTCCCAACGCTGTTGTGTGAAACTTGCCTGAACTATGCGCATATCCCTGCAGTGGGTACACGTAGTGCAAGCAGACTTTACCAACTTACAGTGCGAAATTCGCATGAGATTGCCTGGTGGTCTTGGTTCAAACCAACTTTGCATTGAAATTTTCCAATCAAACATGTAAATCCACGTGGGTAAGTAGACTTTTTCATTCTATGGAGTGCGAAGCATGTCTGAAATATACACGGGTGTACGGGTTTATGACCTGATCATGCTATCCGTCCAGTGGATACACGTAGTGCAAGCAGTCTTCCCAACGTTATAGTGCAAAATTTGTCCAAGATTGACCATTGGCCTTGGTTTAAAGCAGATTTGTGCTGACATTATCTTATCAAACAAGTGAATCCTCGTGGGTAAGTGAGAGTTTTCACTCTATGAAGTGCGAAGCTAACCTGAGATGTGCAAGTGTGCAAGTTTTTATGACCGGATTATGCTATCCGTCCAGTTGGTACACGTAGTGCAATCAGTCTTCACAACGTTATATTGCGAAATTTGCATGAGATTGGCCATTGGTCTTGGTTCTCACCCTGTTTACACTGACATTCTCCATTTAAACTTGTAAATACTCAGGGTGAGCAGACTTTTCACTCTGTGAAGTGCGAAGCATGCCTGAAATATAAACGGGTGCCCGGTTTTATGACCGGATTATGAAATCCGTTAAGTGGGTACACGTAGTGCAATCAGTCTTCCCAACGTTATATTGTGAAATTTGCATGAGATTGGCCAGTGGTCTTTGTCTTTGTCTAGTTTTTCTCTGACATTCTCCTTCAAACATGTAAGGACTAGAGGTGAGCAGTCTTTTCATTCTATGGAGAGCAAAACTTACCTGAGATGTGCACTTGCGCACGGCTGGATGTCCGGTTTGTGCTATCCGTTCAGATGACACGTGGGTGTAAAAGGATTTCTCTAACGGTACATTGTGAAATTTGACCGAAATTTCCGTGTGGTCTTGGTTCTGACCTTGTTTACACTGACATTCTACTTCAAACATGTGACGACTCGGAGGTGAACGGTCTTTTCACTCTATGGATAGCAAAGCTTGCCTGAGATGTGCACGTGTGCACGGTTGGATGTCCGGTTTGTGCTATCCGTTCTGTCGGCACGTAGTGCAAGCAGTCTTCCCAACGTTATTGTGCGAAATTTGTCCAAGATTAACGAGTGGTATTGGTTCTGACCTTGTTTACACTGACATTCTACTTCAAATATGTAAAGACTCGGAGGTGATCTGTCTTTTCACTCTATCGAGTGCGAGGCATGCATGAAATATACATTGGCGCTCGGTTTTATGACCGGATTATGCTATCCGTCCAGTGGGTACACGTAGTGCAATCAGTCTTCACAACGTTATATTGCGAAATTTGCATGAGATTGGCCATTGGTCTTGGTTCTCACCCTGTTTACACTGACATTCTCCATTTAAACTTGTAAATACTCAGGGTGAGCAGACTTTTCACTCTGTGAAGTGCGAAGCATGCCTGAAATATAAACGGGTGCCCGGTTTTATGACCGGATTATGAAATCCGTTAAGTGGGTACACGTAGTGCAATCAGTCTTCCCAACGTTATATTGTGAAATTTGCATGAGATTGGCCAGTGGTCTTTGTCTTTGTCTAGTTTTTCTCTGACATTCTCCTTCAAACATGTAAGGACTAGAGGTGAGCAGTCTTTTCATTCTATGGAGAGCAAAACTTACCTGAGATGTGCACTTGCGCACGGCTGGATGTCCGGTTTGTGCTATCCGTTCAGATGACACGTGGGTGTAAAAGGATTTCTCTAACGGTACATTGTGAAATTTGACCGAAATTTCCGTGTGGTCTTGGTTCTGACCTTGTTTACACTGACATTCTACTTCAAACATGTGACGACTCGGAGGTGAACGGTCTTTTCACTCTATGGATAGCAAAGCTTGCCTGAGATGTGCACGTGTGCACGGTTGGATGTCCGGTTTGTGCTATCCGTTCTGTCGGCACGTAGTGCAAGCAGTCTTCCCAACGTTATTGTGCGAAATTTGTCCAAGATTAACGAGTGGTATTGGTTCTGACCTTGTTTACACTGACATTCTACTTCAAATATGTAAAGACTCGGAGGTGATCTGTCTTTTCACTCTATCGAGTGCGAGGCATGCATGAAATATACATTGGCGCTCGGTTTTATGACCGGATTATGCTATCCGTCCAGTGGGTACACGTAGTGCAAGCAGTCTTCCCAACGTTATAGTGCGAAATTTGTCTGAGATTGTCCAGTGGTCTTTCTTCAAAACATTCTTCTTCAAATATGTGAATCCTCGTGGGTAGTAGGCGTTTCAACTCTATGAAGTGCGAAGCTTGGTTGAGATGTCCATGTGTTGGTGCTCGGATGACCGGATTATCATATCCGTGCAGTGGAGATATGTTGAAGCTTGGGTGAAATGTGAGTGTTGAACTGATTTAATGACGTGAATATGAGCGAAATATACGTTCGACGGAGCGCTTTTGCTGTTTACATATCGAATTACACCCGGTGGGCATCCGATTTCCGAGTGGTGCCCGGATTCGTCTATCAAGTGGTCTTCGCATTGATTCCTAAAATAAACCATGCGCGCGCCCGGATTCAGTTTGCCTGTTTTCCGGGTCTTCGCCCGGATACGTATGCGGGTAAACATGGTTCGAATTCATGATTTTGCCATCCGTCTGATTACACATCTAATGTGGATAACTTTTTCCACTATGTGTGATCCGATGACGGGATTATGCTGTCAATCCGGTGGGCTCATGCAATGTGAACAGTGTTTTCCCAATGTGATATGCTTGAAAGCTTGACAGAGATATTTGAGTGGATATTGTTCAATGGCATGATTCTACAATCCGAAGTGTGAAAAGTATTTTACCGCAGTGAGGCGTAATATTTGCCTGTGGTATGTCTTCGGTCTTGCTATTTCGCAATACCTTATTCCATATTGAAAAAGTTGGCGGAGCCTATTCTCACAACATATATCTCCCCAGCATAGCTCTCATTAACTCATTATCTACCCATTGGAGATGTTCGCTGACTACTTCATCCCTCGAGAAAAGAATCAACTTGAGGAATCTATGGATTTTGTGAACTTCGAAACCCCCACTGCGATAACCCAACAACCGAAAGACTTTACGCACGTGCAGCATGACTCGAGTCTTCAACAGCCGATTAATATCCCACCTTCATCTCCTGTCTCTGCAGAAATGGTTGACCCATCTCTTCCACCAGTGTCAAAGTATGCGAGCCCAAGCATTCTCACCCTTATGTAAGTTATTTTTAAAAAAAATAAGTCAATGAAACATAAACGTTATGCTTTTGCAGGCGAAGAACCAGTACTCGATATACGCCGCGAAGTTTCTATACCCATACACCTTACCTGAACGATGAATAAATTGCTGATTGTTTGATTGTGAATGGGTATTGTTTTCTTTCCTTATTTCCGTTTGAGTGAACGGTTCTGCTTTAATACTAGATCCGGGAGTTGAAGTATAGTTCTGCTGACATGTACCTCCCGTTTTCGAGTTCTTTTAAGTTTTTCACCATTTGAATACTTCTTTGGGAGGTGATAGCCATTGTCTTTTAGAACCGTAGTGCTGGGTCCGTTAGTTTTTGACCACGATAACTGTATGAACTTCAAGATGGTCACTGGTCCTGCCACACAATATGGCGGCATATGTGCCTCACGTGGCAGTGTATGTGGCACAATATGGCAGTGCATGTGGCATGATTTTTGTATTCACAATATAACAAACATGCAAATCTGGATTCTTAAATCGCATTCCCCATTAATATGTATTCTCTTTATTATTCTTGTTTTCATTAGGTCTGACCTATCAGAACCCAATTTGTTCATGTGAAGATGATAAGGATACTTACATTCACATTTATTGTTGTGTATTTCGTAGTCCTCAAAGTTTTGACATTTTTGGATTCTCAGAGATGGACTTGTGCCTTGAGAGAATGATTTTATTAAATACGGTTTATCCTAATGAATGTACGGATGGGTGGAATCCGTGCGCATAAACGGATTTGACTGAAACTTGTATTTGTGTTAAATTCCAACAAACGTGTACTTGTGCATGATAGAGTTAAGACTACCGTTTGAATGTGATGAATAAAGAATGATTATTCATGGTTAGTTTAATTGGTAGGTAGCATGAATGCTGACATACAAGCCTAGTTGAACTCAATCACTAGTATCCATTGCGACGAACATAGTTATGACAGACATTGACCGTCATAATCAGTCCGGTATCTACAGTTTATGATGGCTCGCGCTTGATGGCCTGAAGACAAGGTGTGCAGAGCAGAATTGTCAAACTTCGCGGCGTATATCGAGTACTGGTTCTTCGCCTGCAAAAGCATAACGTTTATGTTTCATTGACTTTTTTTTTTTTTTAAATAACTTACATAAGGGTGAGCATGCTTGGGCTCGCATACTTTGACACTGGTGGAAGAGATGGGTCAACCATTTCTGCAGAGACAGGCGGGAGAGCAGGAGATGAAGGTGGGATATTAATCGGCTGTTGAAGACTCGAGTCATGCTGCACGTGCGTAGTCTTTCGGTTGTTGGGTTATCGCAGTGGGGGTTTCGAATTGAGAGTTCACAAAATCCATAGATTCCTCAAGTTGATTCTTTTCTCGAGGGATGAAGTAGTCAGCGAACATCTCCAATGGGTAGATAATGAGTTAATGAGAGCTATGCTGGGGAGATATATGTTGTGAGAATAGGCTCCGCCAACTTTTTCAATATGGAATAAGGTATTGCGAAATAGCAAGACCGAAGACATACCACAGGCAAATATTACGCCTCACTGCGGTAAAATACTTTTCACACTTCGGATTGTAGAATCATGCCATTGAACAATATCCACTCAAATATCTCTGTCAAGCTTTCAAGCATATCACATTGGGAAAACACTGTTCACATTGCATGAGCCCACCGGATTGACAGCATAATCCCGTCATCGGATCACACATAGTGGAAAAAGTTATCCACATTAGATGTGTAATCAGACGGATGGCAAAATCATGAATTCGAACCATGTTTACCCGCATACGTATCCGGGCGAAGACCCGGAAAACAGGCAAAATGAATCCGGGCGCGCGCATGGTTTATTTTAGGAATCAATGCGAAGACCACTTGATAGACGAATCCGGGCACCACTCGGAAATCGGATGCCCACCGGGTGTAATTCGATATGTAAACAGCAAAAGCCCTCCGTCGAACGTATATTTCGCTCATATTCACGTCATTAAATCAGTTCAACACTCACATTTCACCCAAGCTTCAACATATCTCCACTGCACGGATATGATAATCCGGTCATCCGAGCACCAACACATGGACATCTCAACCAAGCTTCGCACTTCATAGAGTTGAAACGCCTACTACCCACGAGGATTCACATATTTGAAGAAGAATGTTTTGAAGAAAGACCACTGGACAATCTCAGACAAATTTCGCACTGTAAGTTGGTAAAGTCTGCTTGCACTACGTGTACCCACTGCAGGGATATGCGCATAGTTCAGGCAAGTTTCACACAACAGCGTTGGGAAAGTCTGTTCACACTGCGGGTTCCATCGGACGGATAGCAAATCCGGTAGTTGAACCGGTTCTGCACACATAGTTCAGGCAAGTTTCACACAACAGCGTTGGGAAAGTCTGTTCACACTGCGTGTACCATCGGACGGATAGCAAAATCCGGTCGTTGAACCAGTTCTGCACACATAGTTCAGGCAAGTTTCACACAACAACGTTGGGAAAGTCTGTTTACACTGCGTGTACCATTGGATGGATAGCAAAATCCGGTCGTTGAACCAGTTCTGCACACATAGTTCAGGCAACTTTCACACAACATCGTTGGCAAAGTCTGTTCACACTGCGTGTACCATCGTACGGATAGCAAAATCCGTTCGTTGAACCAGTTCTGTACACATAGTTCAGGCAAGTTTCACACAACAGCGTTGGGAAAGTCTGTTCACACTGCGTGTACCATCGGACGGATAGCAAAATCCGGTCGTTGAACCAGTTCTGAACACATAGTTCAGGCAAGTTTCACACAACAGCGTTGGGAAAGTCTGTTCGCACTGCGTGTACCATCGGATGGATAGCAAAATCCGTTCGTTGAACCAGTTCTGTACACATAGTTCAGACAAGTTTCACACAACAACGTTGGGAAAGTCTGTTCGCACTGCGTGTACCATCGGACGGATAGCAAAATCCGGTCGTTGAACTAGTTCTGCACACATAGTTCAGGCAAGTTTCACAAAACAACGTTGGGAAAGTCTGTTCACACTGCGTGTACCATTGGATGGATAGCAAAATCCGGTCGTTGAACCAGTTCTGCGCACATAGTTCAAGCAAGTTTCACACAACAGCGTTGGGAAAGTCTGTTCACACTGCGGGTTCCATCGGACGGATAGCAAATCCGGTAGTTGAACCGGTTCTGCACACATAGTTCAGGCAAGTTTCACACAACAGCGTTGGGAAAGTCTGTTCACACTGCGTGTACCATCGGACGGATAGCAAAATCCGGTCGTTGAACCAGTTCTGCACACATAGTTCAGGCAAGTTTCACAAAACAACGTTGGGAAAGTCTGTTCACACTGCGTGTACCATTGGATGGATAGCAAACCCGGTAGTTGAACCGGTTCTGCACACATAGTTCAGGCAAGTTTCACACAACAGCGTTGGGAAAGTCTGTTCACACTGCGTGTACCATCGGACGGATAGCAAAATCCGGTCGTTGAACCAGTTCTGCACACATAGTTCAGGCAAGTTTCACACAACAACGTTGGGAAAGTCTGTTCACACTGCGTGTACCATTGGATGGATAGCAAAATCCGGTCGTTGAACCAGTTCTGCACGCATAGTTCAGGCAACTTTCCCACAACAGCGCTGGGAAAGTCTGTTCACACTGCGTGTACCATCGGACGGATAGCAAAATCCGGTCGTTGAACCAGGTCTGCACACATAGTTCAGGCAAGTTTCACACAACAGTGTCATGAAAGTCTGTTAACACTACGTGTACCATCGGACGGATAGCAAAACCCGGACATAGAACCGCTTCTGCACGTGTGCACCCGTGTAAATTTCAGGCATGCTTCGCACTCAATGGAATAAAAAGACTGCTGACTCACGAGGATTCACATGTTTGATAGGATAATGTCAGCGTAAACCTGCTATGAACCCATTCCACAGGGCAATCTCAGGTTGATTTCACACCACAAAGTTGGTGAAGACTGCTTACACTATGCAAACCCACTGCACGGATATGATAATCCGGTCATCCGAGTACCAACACGTGGTCATCACAGGCATGCTTCGCACTTCGGGAATGTCGAGGTGTAAGATGGGTTATGCAGTGTTCAGATCGACATTTCCGTGCAGCCTTGCACGGAGTCGTTGTTTAGACCGAAATAGTCAGGGATGTATTGTGTTTAGATAACAACCAGTCAGGGATATCGAGGTGTAATATGGGTTATGTAGTGTTCAGACCGAAATTTCCGTGCAGCCTTGCACGGAGTCGTTGTTTAGACCTAAATAGTCAGGGATGTAATGCGTTTAGATAACAACCAGTCAGTGAAGTCGATGTGTAAGATCGGTTATGCAGTGTTCAGACCGACATTTCCGTGCAGCCTTGCACGGAGTCGTTGTTTAGACCGAAATAGTCAGGGATGTATTGTGTTTAGATAACAACCAGTCAGGGATATCGAGACGTAAGATGGGTTATGCATTTCAGATTGACATTTCCGCGCCGCTGTGCAGGGTGTCATTTTGGCTCTTTGTATATTTCAGTCTTTCCCGTGCATCCGTACGCGCTCGGTTCACCCGGAAAGGGATGGAGCCTATTGTTTGAACAAAGAGGTCAATGCCCGTTTTCCGCGCATCCGTGCGCACGGCGTCTGTTTTTAGGATGGTACATGTGTAAGAGGGGTTTTGCATATTTCAGTCATTTCCGTGCGCGCGCACGGATCCGTTATAGCGCCCTGAAAGGGGCGGGGCCTATTATGTAAACAAAGAGATGCCTGAGGTTCACTCGACCGCGACGCTGCATGCGACGCGAGGGGCGTATCATGTTACGTAAACAAAGAGGACAGTTCCCGTTTTTCGCGCATCCGTGCGCGAGACCGTCTTTTTATGTAAAAACACGTCATTGACTCATAAATGGTCGAATTTATTGTGTTTATTTAACAACCAGTCATCGATATCGATGTGTAAGAGGGGTTTTGCATATTTCAGTCATTTCCGTGCGCGCGAACGGATCTGTTATAGCGCCCGGAAAGGGGCGGGGCCTATTATGTAAACAAAGAGATGCCAGAGGTTCACTCGACCGCGATGCTGCACGCGACGCGAGGGGCGTATCCTATTATGTAAACAAAGACGGCAGCGTCCGTTTTCCGCGCATCCGTGCGCGAGACCGTCTTTTTATGTAAAAACACGTCATTGACTAAGAAATGGTCGAATGTATTGTGTTTATTTAACAACCAGCCAGTGATATCGATGTGTAAGACGTGTTTTGCATATTTCAGTCATTTCCGTGCGCGCGCCCGGATCCGTTATAGCGCGCGGAAAGGGGCGGAGCCTATTGTGTAAACAAAGAGTGGGAGGAGGGAGAGGGGAGAGGAGGGTCAGTCTTTACTTTGTTCGTTCTCGCGTGCTGTCGTGTTGTCTTGAGCTCTCTCTTGCGTCGTGTTATTCTCGTGATCTACCGTACCGTAGGTAGAGCCGATACCGTATATCACTAGAGTAGACGGATTGAGAAAGTACTGGGAAACCGGTCAGGACATACACGGTCAGCATGCAGAATCCGGGTAGGAATCTGGAGAATTCCGGGCATCCGTGCGGGATTCCGGAGGATTCCGGAAATCCGGGCATCCGTGCGGATTCCTGGAATCTGGAGGATTCCGGGCATCCGTGCATCCGGGCGAGGGCAAAACACGAGCGAAGGGCAGAAATCCGTGCGAACGGATGAGAACAGGGCGATCGGAAAACCGGGTGGTAATCCGATATGTAAACAAACCACTCCCCCTACTGGTCAAGAAGCTGATGCATAGCCTACTTGTATAGTACTCGGACCTTTCACGGTGAAAGTTTCACCCTCCACGTAGAATTGCGGAAACATGAACCTTGAAGAAATCAAGCAAACTGTAAGCCTTCAGCTGCTCTTGGGTATATGCCAGGATAGCAATCCAACAGATAAGCTGATGTATTTAGTGCACTGACAACCGACGCGAAATGTAAAAGTTATTTTAAAAAAGTATTTTTGCAGGAGTATCGATCCGCTCCGACTGATCATTTCTGCTGCTGCCATTCTCGTGATCGTCGGAGCCGTCGCGGTTATTGTAGTGATCTCGGAGAGGATGAAGAGAAAGCGCGAAGCTGATAGAGACAGTTGGTTGCTAAGTGGCGAATTTCTCCCTTTTTCTCCTCTTTTTCGTTTTCATGGGTGAAAAACACTAATAAGATACGCATCTTGTCGCCTTAAGTTTGGTGGGAATGACTTGAAAGTACCCCTTTATTTTGCATACGCTCTACCCTGTCAGAATGCCGGTAGAACACGCAGAATGAATAGATTTATTTCCAAAGTCATCATAATTGTTCAGGTGAGGAACGCGCCGCCCTTACAAAGAAGCCCGCCGGGAACAAATCGGCCAGAGCCGGATCGGCGAAAGAAAAGGGTGTATTTTGTGTATAAAATTCAAAATTAGTTGATTGCGGCGCTCTGCAAAAATATTCATTCCGAAGGGTGAAACCGCCAATTTTGAACGAATATTCGAATTTCAGACCCAGAGCTGAGCCACATCTTGGGCAGCGGGAGAATCGCAACAAAAACCGTCCGCTGATCGAAGATCAAAGATTATTCTGACCCTGATTAAATCAGATAAACACCTGAACGCTTGAATTCGTCTTGTTGTGTACATCATGCACATACTAATAGAAAAAAAACAGAAACAAGATTAACGTCTAGTTCCTGCCCTTCTTTTAACTGTGGGAATAGATACTGTTGCATTTGGTATCCTCAATCCTTTATCGTCATCAACAGGTTTCGAGGCCTCTCTTGTGAAAGGTGATGCGGAAGAGGAATCTCCGACGATTCACGAGATTAGTGCTGGAGATGAAAGCATCCCCAAGGCCATGCATCCATTTCCTACACCGAAATGTACAAGCAAAATATTTTCTGGAGCCATTAATGCAGCTCTTTTCGTAATGTGGTTACGATAGTTAGCCATCAAGAGGTACGATTTAACAAAAACTGTTTGGGTCCAAATTGCATCCTCAATCCTTTATCGTCTTTAATATATTTATATGCCTCTCTTGTGAATAATGATGCGGAAGAGGAATCTCCGACGATTCACGAGATCAGTGCTGGAGGTGAACGAGTCCCGATTGTAGTAAACTGCATATCCATCACAGTGCAACTGAAATTCCATACGATCGAAAAGCGAACCATGCCATACTAGTATTCTACAACTTAGACTAAATAAATCTACTGATAGCAAGCGCTTGAAACACCCGAACCCTCGAAAATTCTTATATTTGGTTTTTTTTTGATAAATGGTTAGAGAAGGATTAATAATGGTGAATGATATACTTTGCTGGTCAAGGAATAGAAAAAAGAACAACCATCTGACTCTCTCTTCAGTTTGCACGCTCTCTCGTCTCTCTGACCGACGAGAGAGTGTGTGGTTTGGAGAGAGTCAGACGATTCCTCGAAAGAAAACAAATATCAAATCTCACCTCAATCAGCCACTGCTGCCAGAAGACCATCGAGAGGCCGAGGAAGATTCGCCGTTCGATCGCCTGAGGTCCGTCTTCTCTCCACAATTCGATGAAATCAGCGCACGGGACGAGTTGAGCGAGGAAGGCGGCTGCAATTTGAGAGTGATTATAAGTGCCGCGACGTTATCAAAAATAATATAAAAATCAAGAATTTCGAAATATTATAACAAATCTCACGAGCGTCGGTCAATGCGCACGCATTGAAGGAGATGCGCACGTGGGGTTTCGACTGCTTCCGGAGCAGAGAGGAGATGAGAGATCTGAAAGCAAAACAAATAAAGAAATTCCTCTAAAAAATTCGGTTGCAACTGAACTCGTTTTTGAGACCGAAATTTAAAGTGTTTCACTGATTTTTTGACGTTTTTTGAGTTGAGAATGGTCAGTTCAAACGAGATACGTACCCAGGTGCATACAAAAATGTACATTTAAATTCAGATATTCAACATCTCCTACCCCACATGACAGTCGAATTTCCGAAATTTGAAATCGATGAGTATGCTAGCGGCCTTGTCGAGATTGAGCGCAGTAGCGTTGTCGAAATGCACTCTCAAGAAGTTAGTGGACCCTCGCAGCAACTGGAATAAGATGCATTTCGAAAGTTTTAGGTTTTGAGCTCATTCATAGGGTTAAACAAAAACAACAATAACCTCCGCCACTTGTCCGATTTTCTCGTTGTCCGCAACATCGAGTTGCGAGGTGATCGTAGTGTACTGCAAATCAATTGATTAAATTATAGCATCAAAATTAAGAAATTCCAGAAAAAAATATGTATTGATCTAGATCAGTATACTGATAAGGTTCTGTCTACTCTCAAATATTCCTCCCTCACAATGAAAGTTGGTAAAACGATGGGAAGCTACGAGCTCGTTACGCCCCCCCCCCTCGGATTGCGAAATAAGAGTAGGGTTGGCATTACGAGCTCGTAACCTCCCCTCGTATTGCCGACCCTAGTGAACACGCCCGATCCTCAGTGAGTATTCATCACACCTTATCTATAGTTCAAAAGTTGACCATACCGGGATGCCAAGGGACGAATCCGGAGAGTGCTGAGCCTCTAAGACATGCTCATTGCAGCTCACTGGATGCATCGAGTAGTTACGAGTGGGAATGCTCGCTTTTACGAAGATCGAACTTTCCTGTAAATTTGAATGACTGTCCATGTTTTCATTATTTTTAATAAGACAACATTAATATCAACAGCTTACATTCAATGTGATAATAGTGGTCGAAAACATCGGCAGATTCGAGGAATAGCGCAGGAACCAATTGACGGCATGGGCGAAGGCACGACACGTCTAAATTCGTTTTTTAACATATTTTGTCAAAACAAAACAATAATACCAATAGCAAAAATAACAGTCTAACCACTCGAAAGTTGTAGAGGTTCTGGCACTCGATGTCGACATGGTCTCCTCCAGCAGGTCTCAGATATCCGCAAATCTTCATGAGCGGAAGAAGGGGCAGATCAATCAGTCTGAGGTGGTTATTGGAGTAGGTAGGCTCAATCATGTGTGCATGCGACTTCTGAAGCGGATGATAAAAACATTAGGAACGAAATGGAAGCGAACTTACGATTTCAGGCGCAATCGATTGATCTTTGTGACGCTTTTGAAATTCCTCAAGTTGGGTCGATCCTTGCTGAAATAGGAACAAACACATTCAAAATGTCAGATATAGTGGTAATCTCACGATGTTAGACGTAGCTGGTACGTAGTTGTAGCTCTTTTCGTAGGGTAGAAATTCGTTAGGTTGAGAAGTGAAATGTGACGAGTTGCTGGGTTCTTCGTTCTGCAATTATGGAACAAGAATACGAGCAGCATTTCGAAAATGAACGAACATAAACTAATGTGTGTAAGGTGCCTCACTCTTAACCCCTCAGTATTTTGTAACTAAAAAAAATCCGGCACTTTTTTAAAATAGTTAATCCACTCTTTCGCTTTCTACTCTATAACGGTCATTTTCCCTGATTTTCGGACACAGAACCCCTTTGCAATGGTGGAGGGGATCAGAAATGGGGGGGAGGATTGGGATGGGGCAACTATCCAAGAAGTGACAAAACTCCATGAATGTGAACTAACATCTGCGTTTTTCTCCTTCCTGGGATGACTGCTGCAGAGGGAGAGAAGAGGAAGGAGCAGCCAATTGAAGAGATTTGATCCCTTCTCTGATCTACCATCGATCGATTGGGTTTCATCCGGCGGATCCTGAACCTATTTTTGGTAAAAAACAACGAAAATAGAAGTAAACAAACCTCCATCGGGAGAGACGACCGGAGAGCGAGGAGGAGAGGAGTAGTAGAAATGAATGGAAAATTGAGAATGAGTGCGTGCCAAAGATAATTTTTTTTGTTATGAACAAAGATATTTAAATGAGATCGATTCCCTTTCTCAAGACATTTTTATTATCTGTTTCAGCCCTGACGACCCATCAGGGAACATCATAGCATGTATGATATTTTGTCATCACGCATCGGGCATGGATACATTACAGTTTATTATTAATGATATTTTGGTCCCTTTCCAGCTGGAAACCAGCAAGAAGCGTGCCAGTCCTCTTTGTCATCATCGTCGAGATGGGCATGAACATCCAGGCACAGGAACTTTTCGTCCTCACCTCCGTATTTACTGTAAATATATGATTTTGAAACAGAATTGTTCCTTGCAAGTGTATGCGTGCGCTGGATGCTAGCGTTGTTTGCAACGCATTCTAATGACGTCTATAAAGTTCAAAGATCACACACCTGCAGCAGTTGTGCATCTTTCTTATTCGTTCGTGGTAGTCATCAATGATGCAGTTGTAGTCGCACGCGCGAGTTACAACCCAATCTGCATGAAAATATGGCATTACATTTGTTTTTTTGTTTTGTGTTGAAATTGCGCAATGCGGCCGAATTGCATGAGTTATTAAAATCAGTCACAATTAGCTTTCGAAAGTCAGGTTTGACGTTTTACGATTTGAATCAACATTCATGTCAAAACACACACGAATTGAAACTTGAAAGAACGGAGAAAATCAAGTTAAATATCGTAATGAGGAATGAAATACCAACTGTATGGTGGAAGTGTCTGCTGTGGAAGTGTAGTGTCTGACAAGGGAATGCCGCGGAGTGTCCATGAGCTTTCGGAAAACGACCGATACAGCCGTGTGGCGGACCATGAGAGTATGCGATTCCACTTGTCAAAAGTTGCCAACGGCCCCTGAGGGCAGAGAAAAATCGATAAATCGGAAAATCGCGCGAGACATCATCGCGTTTCAACGCCCCCCCTGCCAACTGGTCTGGTGGTGCAGTGGGTAGCGAGCTTGTCTGGTGAAAGCCTCCCCCCGGGTTCGCGTCCCTTCTGTGAAAGCTTTTTTTTGCTTCCTTTTTTAACATTTATTTCACTAAAATAACAGCGTATATACATTTTAGATCTGATACTCGATCAACAGTGATGGTAATTGACGAAATAACAATCGAAGCAGTACTCAACACAGCATGAGGGGCAATAGATGAAAGATTGCTTCGAGGTACACTGGGGGCTCTTGCAAGAGGTCTGACCAATGGAAGAGGTCAATTGTGAGTCGGTTTCCGTGCCCGATCCCTCGAAGTCGCCTTCTTTTATCGGTTAATCTGGAATGAAAGGGGGGTATGACATTTGAGCAACGACATTTGCGCAACGACAAATTTAGATGCGCAAGCGACATTTGCGCAACGGGTCATAACTCCCTTCAGGATCATCGTAGAGTGCCCAGATTGGGTACGTTGGGTAGCTATGGGTTCACTCTACCGTAACCCACACTGGTCTTTGGTCTTTCTCCTCGGGGCGACATTTGCGCAACGGGCCATAACTCCCTTCAGGATCATCGTAGAGTGCCCAGATTAGGTAATTTGGGTTTCTATGGGTTCACTCTACCGTAACCCACACTGGTCTTTGGTCTTTCTCCTCGGGGGCGACATTTGCGCAACGGGTCATAACTCCCTTCAGGATCATCGTAGAGTGCCCAGATTGGGTACGTTGGGTAGCTATGGGTTCACTCTACCGTAACCCACACTGGTCTTTGGTCTTTCTCCTCGGGGGCGACATTTGCGCAACGGGCCATAACTCCCTTCAGGATCATCGTAGAGTGCCCAGATTAGGTAATTTGGGTAGCTATGGGTTCACTCTACCGTAACCCACACTGTTCTTTGGTCTTTCTCCTCGGGGGCGAAATTTGCGCAACGGAATTTATCATATGAAAGGCGTAGGCGATCCTCTACGAAGTGTTCAATTCTTCACCCGATATCCTCAATGGATTTCTTGCTATCTTTGATGTTCACGATGAAAAATTAAGATGAAAAATGAAAAAAATAAATTAAGGTGGTGGGAGAATATACCCAAAATTAAGGTGGTGAGAGAATATACCCAAAATTAAGGTGGTGCGAGAATATACCCAAAATTAACGTGGTGTGGAATATACCCAAAATTAAGGTCTTTCTCCTCGGTAGAGTTACGGTAGAGTGAACCCATAGCTACCCAACGTGCCCAATCTGGGCACTCTACGATGATCCTGAAGGGAGTTATGGCCCGTTGCGCAAATGTCGCCCCCGAGGAGAAAGACCAAAGACCAGTGTGGGTTACGGTAGAGTGAACCCATAGCTACCCAACGTACCTAATCTGGGCACTCTACGATGATCCTGAAGGGAGTTATGGCCCGTTGCGCAAATGTCGCCCCCGAGGAGAAAGAACAAAGACCAGTGTGGGTTACGGTAGAGTGAACCCATAGCTACCCAACGTACCCAATCTGGGCACTCTACGATGATCCTGAAGGGAGTTATGGCCCGTTGCGCAAATGTCGCCCCCGAGGAGAAAGACCAAAGACCAGTGTGGGTTACGGTAGAGTGAACCCATAGCTACCCAACGTACCCAATCTGGGCACTCTACGATGATCCTGAAGGGAGTTATGACCCGTTGCGCAAATGTCGCATGTGCAAAATTTGTTGCTCATTTGTCGTATTTTACCCCGTTGCGCAAATGTCGTTGCTCAAATGTCATACCCCCAATGAAAGTGTGTTTTCCGAACAATTTTCCTTTTTCTTCTCATTCTATCTCTCACGGTACATCCATAGTGAAAGAATACATGAAACGATTACCAGTTTTGGGTGTCGAGTTGGTTTCCGTGCCCGAGCCTTCGAGGACGCCCTCTTGGTCCGGTTCCTCTGGTGTAATGTAGATAAATGTTTGCTCACCTTTTCGCCGAACTCTCTCACGGAATACATATATTGAGATGCCACTAAAACAAGTACCAATTGCATTCTTTGGCGTTGAACTCGCTTCTGCACCGGATGCTTCGAGGTCGTCATCGATCGTTGTTTTGTCTAGAGTAATAGCGTTTTTGATCTAATTCTATCGCACACTTTCTCACGGATCATACAGGGTGAGAAGATGCATACAAAATGACAAACTCTGATCTTGTACTGGGTTTTCTGTGCTGGCCGCTATACCAGAGCCACCTACGAATTTTGGTTGGTACGAAGGGGACTTGGTTCGATTCTTCTGAAGGTGTGTAAGTGTTTTGCCGATACATTGTTGTTCTCGACTTCTCTCCCGAGGTACACTAATGAAGAGCTGTATAAAACAATCACAAACTATGTTCGTGGCTCGGAGGCACTGATCTGGCTTCTGTACCCGACCCTTCGATGTCGCCTTTGATGTTAGTATCGCCTGGAATGTTAGTTTTGCAATATTGTTTCTTTCCTTCAACTTCTCCCTCACTCTTTCTCACGGGGTACAAAAAAAAGAGGGATTACAAACATTAATCTTAACAAAAATCAATTACAAACTGTGTTCGTGACGATGAGGTGTAGAACTTGATTCGACACCTAAGCCCACGAGGTTGGCTTCTTGATTTGGTTCCCCTGGAAAATCACTGTTTTGGCCAGAAATTTCCGTGTTTCGTCTTATAATCTCTCGATCTCGATGATGCAGGGTTGAAAAGATGTGTAAAGCACGCACCAAATGAATATTTTGGGCTGTCGTCTGTGCCCGATCCTTCTAGGCCACCTTGGAGCCTCGATTCAACTGTAAGGTTGCAGAAATTCGATATCAAAATGTACATCTGTTTTCTGATAGCAAAATTAGCTCAATTCGGCACGAACTCTGCCCATCTTGCTCTTTGTCATGATATTCAGCGCCAAGTCACTCGAAAGACTATCGAAACAAGCTAATGTTCAAGAGATCGACATTATCTAAAGGTAACTTACTTGTTTTCTTGCCTTCAATACATGCGGAGAAAATCACGCATAAGATATACGCCTTCCACATCTGCACGTATGCAATTAGTGATATTCGTTATAAGGCACGTTGAGGTACCTGAAATATCTACGCGATCTTCGAAAATCTCACTTACAAATCGCTAAAGAAATGGACAAAAGCGCGCAATCAATAGCGTTACACAAAGAGTTTATATTTCATATTGCAACCAATTCCACTGGTTGCACATATTGGTCACATATTGGGAACATATTTGTTAGAAATATGGGAAAAATGATTCCGAGTGCTCGGTTTTTTCGAAATGATAAAATGCATGCGGAAATGACGTGATTCAAAAAAAGAAAACGGTGAATTCCAATCATTTGGCTCAATGTTTTGTTAGTCATCGGAGAAAAACAATATATTTGCCCAGCGCACAGAAAATATATAATTCCTCTAAACATCCATTCTTGTAGTTGCTTGATATGAAGATTCCTTCGTCATCTTTGGATCAAGAAACATCTCCGGGCTTACCAATACATCGGTTTGATACCAATGAACCGGGAGTAACAAGGAAACAAAGCCTAACAGTGGCGATACGTACAGCACTACAAGACATCCATCAAAGGCATTCACATATTATATTTCTGTGATTCCTTCGATCAGAGCTGATCTTGTTGATTTCCTTGAGCGCTTGAGCTGATTTCTTTGCGATGTTTTGAGTGAATTTTTCACCTGTCCCCAGAATAGTTTTGCTTTCTCAGGTAGTAAGTGATTTATGAATTGGCTTATTTACCATTCCACCTCAGCTTCACTGATTCTGATTAGTGATGCCAAATCGGCGCACGCTCTCCTCGTTTCACACGCTCTCTCATCGGTCAGACAGAGCGAGAGAGCGTGTGAAAAGATGAGAGCACGCGCCGATTTAGCTTCACTGATTCCGCTTTTGTTTATTTAGGGGTTATTTATGTAGCAGTATCTTGCAGTGCCGTGTGGCCCGTCATCATTACGTAGTGTTAGTGCTTGTTTCCTTGATGTGTGAGTCCTAGCTGCTTCCTATTTGAGGTAGTAAAACGCAAATTCAATTGCAATTGAAGCATTGTGCAGATTTGTTTAGTATCATTATGAAAAGACTTCCGCAATAACTTTCACAAATCTATTTTCTTTCCGGTCAATGTTTGATCTCGGAAGGAAGTGCTCAGTAAATCTGAATCACAAATTTCTCAGTCTCGGAAGTTGCGAGGGGCATGTGAAACCTATGGACCAGAGATTTCGAGAGGGATCGGGCGAGAAACTTGTCCGCCGTGAGAACTTAGGAGGGCGTGAGTGCGGGAAATGCAAGAAACAGATGAGAAAGATCTAGGTATAGTTGTGATACTTCGAGCAGTGGCCATAGGTCTCGAGCACTTTTGTCGATGTCTGCAGAAGTTGTGGGATCGAAGAGAAAACATCATCACTCCCCTCTCCGCTCACTTCCTATGTCTCACTGGGCCTTAGATGGGGCTTCAGGATAATGGAAATTGTTAGGCCACGCCTTTCAATTGTGATCTAATGAACCCTAGCTTATTCACTTCCATTATTCTTCTATTGCGACAGACTCGCTATATTTATACGCGACACATTTATTATAATATTTATGTATAATTATTTTAAATTTTTAGAATGGATCCACTCCAGGCGTGGTATAGAGCTCCGCTGAACGGTAGTGATATACTAGCAGGTACTGTACTCAATGAAACTTTTGCTCGTAAATTCTTCGATTGATTACTTCTGTCATAGGAGGTCTGCTCGTCATCCTGCCGATTGTCTTCATTATCTTCTACATTCTCGTAATAATCGTGTTATGGAAGGCGTCTAAGGTAACTTCTTACAAGCAATAATTGCGGATCTTAGTCACACACGCAATACTCTCGACAATTCAAAGTTATGTAATCTTCACCAGGAGATCATCGGCTTCCGCTTCCTTCTCTCGTCAGCGATAGCCGATATTCTTGTAATTATATTGGTAGGCAAAAGTATGGAAAAGTCAAATGTGCTTTATTTTAAGTATGGACTGATAGATGGAGTGGCCATACTCACTAAGAGTCCAATCGTCAATAAGGATGGTCGACGGCTCATGCATGTGCGTTGACTTTGATGGAATGAGCCCTGACTGTCAATCGATAATAAACAATCTCATTCAGTTCTTCCTCGAATGGTTCTGGTTCGCGTGCTGTTTCCACCTCCCGTTAATTGCTTGGTGAGTTTTCTGAACTCTTGAAAGTTATGACTTCTCCAAGTTCCCCATTTCATCAACTATGATATTTATTTACGGTAGATGTTACAAATTCTTTTCAGGTCTCGGCTACATGCGATTTTCGCGCCTTTGTCATTCAGGTATCAGACCAATAAATTGTAATCCTTGTATTTGATCTGGACAAACTTTGATTCATGTTCAGACACCAGAAGCAGTGGGCCAGCTACGGCGTGTGCGTCGTGTGCACCTGGCTTTTATCCCTAATTGTTGTGAGTTTTCACAAGTCAATAACTATAATTTATCGTGTTCACATCATGGATAAAAATTCAACATAAATTTAGCAAGATCGAAAAAATGTAGATTTTAAAATTTGAGTAGTCGTCTCTTCCGGTTGAGACATTACGATTAGAAGGCGGAAGAATTCTAAAAGAATCTAAAACTTTCAGACATTCGCCATCACCTGGCAGCCATTCCACGTCACCTTCTACTACGAACCAGCGCTTTATGGAACGACGGCCGAGGATTTCCTAAAGTGAGACATATCAAGCTCATGTATCCGTATCATTCTTGACAAAAAAGTGTATGATCACTAAATTGATAACTCACTGATAATGACAAAACAAGATATTATTAGAAATTTCCTTGTCTGTATCTGACGGCGGCTGAGAGTTTTGTCAAGTTAGACATATTTGATTGATGCATTTTTGAAAAGAAAGTGCATGCATACTCAACCGATAAACCAGTGATAACAAACGCGAAAATTGTTCATATTTCATAAATGTGCTTGTTTTCAGTGTACACTTTTTGGGTACTTTCAGGGCATCTTTCGATAATATTCATAGATCATAGATCCGGAAACTTTCGTCCCGAATTCTCACGAGCTTTCAATATCTCATGATCTCAAACATTTCACACCTCGACACAATAGAGTGAAAGTTTTGGCATGAAACGAAAGAAAGACAATGAAACGATGATATGGGGACACAACTTTTAAAAAAATATATCAGTAAATGAAGCCAATTATTTTCCGCTCTACTTGTGATAATGTGCTAACTGAAACCTCATCCAAATCGGGAAATAATAATTATGAATCTTCCATAAATTAAAATGTGCATATATGGTTAATTTAATAACAAGCATATTATATCATTGTAGATACCAACGAGATGGCCACTCACAAGTTTACTTCGGCATCCACATAATCGTCGTTGTTTTGCCATTCATCTTTTACAGGTTGTTGATTTACAATTAGATTACCAAACTTTTTCTTGACACAACAAACATTTTGCCAGCAAGAAGGACACGTTGCAATTCGTTACACACATACCACGCTTTCATGATGTTGCTATGATTTCATTTCAGATTTTATTATTTTATTATATTTTTTTATGATTTTATTCCCCGTTTCAGTCTAACAATCGCCATTCTTATCAAGCATCGTATCTTTGTTGGCTCAGTGAAAACAGAAAATGCGAGCGGGAACAAGCTGCGAAGTGTAGAGTCAAAGTGAGTACTCATGTTTAACAAGATTTTATCATGGCATTTACCCTAAATTTTAAAGTTAGCTTGCTAGATCAAGCCGTATTGACTTATTATTTGTGGAAGTAATGTGAAGGCAGCACTTTTGATACGATTTTGATTTTTCCAAATGCTCAATAACTGAAGATGAACTAAAGTGCGTATTTTTAGGCTCATAATTCCCTGCATTCTCGTTACTATCGTATTCGCGATTGGCCAAGTGGCGATCTCAATGGGCACTGGTCAGTTCATTTACTCACTAATTCGAATCTTCGTCCTATACACTCTACGTCAATATAGCCGTCCGAAAGAGTGATCAAAAGAACAAAAAATGAACAGAAGTTGAATTTCAAAATATTTCATCCATAGTTATGCAGGTTCGGGACCGTGGGCCATGTGGGCCGTCTGTTTCATTTTCTTCATCAATTCTGCGATGCAGCCAGTGCTGCTAGTGGCTTTCTCGCCCACTCTACGGTGAGTTCAAAATCTGCTATATTTTCACATATTTTTGATCAGCATTCTCCCTCGAGCCAAGTTTCAATGTTAGAAGATACCTTTTTTTACTTTTTACACACTTTCTTCAAATAAAGCACAAAATGTGAGGCATAAAATTGCAGAAAAGGAGTAGTCGACTTGCTCCCTCTGCTTGCCCGAAAAGAGTCGAGGGCATATACAACACGCACAGTAAACTCGATTACAAGAACTATGTAGTGCACATTATGTTTCCTTGTAAATATGATATCAATTCCGTGTTACCACCGCTCACTAATCCACTATCTCATCACACTTCGTTGATATTCGTTAGCAATACGCTGATGTAGCTATTGCTGAATAATTACTACTCATCTACATTATTTCCCAATGTTATTTCACACTCAAGCACAATAAATATACATGTATGGTAACCTTCTCCGAATACTTCCTACACTTCAGCGTTCGTTAAGATATCTCATCGAATGCAAAAGATCACATCATTCCCCATAATACTAGGAAGTTATCGCACAACAATCCCACGTGCGTGTATGTTGAAACTTGGCACATTCTTAAAATACCTCTATTCAAAACTCGCAACGAACGGATCTATTTCAAGTATATTTTCAACTCGCAGATGATACGTATGATATATATCACAACATATAGGTGTACGAGGATATTCAAAACATCACCTAGCATGGATGTCGATCACGCAAAACATTCAACTAGAATATAGTTTACGTCAATGTTTTGAGTAAGCATATCCAAATTAGATAGTTCCGGGACTTGGTAGGAGAGTTTCACATATTTACAATTCATGCATGGCCGATAAACTTGGCCGTTCGGCAACGGCACTGAGAACATGTACTTGTAGGGTGTGGGAATACAAAAAAAATGCTGTTATTAGGTAAACTCGAGAGCACTTCCGTTGGCCTTTTGACTTGTGTCTTCTGGAGACGCAAGGCACAATGGTATGTTTAGAATTACGGACTGTCCCTTTCAATCGTCAACGCTCATTCCATACATTCGCCCGTCTGCTTCCATATCATTATTATTTAGTTCGAAGAGATTCGACCACGGAATGGCTTGATTAATTTGATATTAAAATATAAAATTAAAATATTAAAATTATTAAAATATGATCGTTATGGTGTGCGCTCTCTCACTAGTCTGTCTGGAGAGTATTCATAACGAAGAGAACATTTCCTGTGAAGCTTGCGTGATTGCAGCAATGGTCTGACTCTCTTCAGTCTGCACGCTCACTCGCCGGTTAGAGAGACGATAGAGCGTGCAAACTGAAGAGAGTGAGACGATTACTCCGTGATTGTACTCATTTGCCGCTCTATTCCGAATACAATTCAGACCACGTTTGATCTCTTTCAGGCCTATTTTCAACTCGTGTACAAGAGATAACGCGTGGTCTAAGGCACTGAGCTTTTGGAATTGTAGTCAGCGGCACTAAAAAATCTGTTATTAATCACAGTCATAACTCCCAGAAAGCCATTTCGGCTTGTGACTTCTGGCGACTTGCGCCACAAATCTCGGTAGTGGTACAGTGAGCGAGCTCGGGGAGTTAGGAGAGTACAGCCATTGTCCACCGACTGTAGGTAGCGTTGGAGGTAACTGGCCCAGGACATGAACACCCATCCTTTTTTTCCTCGCACTGATCGGCATCCCATCTTAAATGTAATTATTTTGATATGAATTTCATTTAGAAACGTGTTCACTTCCCGTCATTATGGATCAATTAGACGCAGCTGAGCAAGTTCTGATCAGACCTTGGTACCACGGACCACTTGGGGTAAGAATATTTTATTAACATTATCGTGTTGTTGATGCTACTGTTATTCGCTATTGTGTATCGAAATATTCAGATAGTGGGGGTTTTCACTCTCATTCTTTACTCTTACGAACTCAGTGAACTTTACCTCAAGAGAAACATACCCCCATTCAATTCAATGTTCTTTTCGCTGTGGAAGAATCAGGTACCGAAAAAAAAGCACTTAACTATACCGAATTGCGTTCTCTTGTCAGGCCATTATCGATACTTTCGTGCTTCTTCACTACCTCCTTGCTGGATGCATTCGAAATTTCCCCATTACTTGGGACTTCTTCCTTTCGCTCAATGGGTCTGTATTCCCTCCACTTCTCGAGGTTACTTTTTTAAAAACTTGATTATTCGCCCCCTTCTTATTTTCTATACGCTCGATGCCGTTGTTGTAGATTGAAAGATCCCGAAATACCCAAACCAGCCTAGCAAATTATGCCCCAAGTGATCCTTCCACAGTGTTGCCTGGTCTTCCAAGTCACTGCCGAACTTGGAGGAGTCACTCTAATCTCACTCCATCGACTGCTTGCAGTTTGCTTTCCAGTCTCCAACCTAATGAAGGTTTGGAAAGATGGGGACTAGGTCAAATGAGATGTAACATTTGGTATGCCAAAGGCGACATGAATCAATTGTTCTTATCCGACATTGTGCCGAAGATTTGATAATACGTGAAATTATTATCTCTGTCAGAGACTAGACGATGCGCCTAAATTTATAATCACTTTGATTCAAATATTTCTATCAGTTCCGCTTCTCATTCCGTTCTTGATCTCCCAGCCGGCATAGTGAGTATGATAACACCTGAGCAATCAGAGATACGCCGCATGTTCAGTTACTACTTCGAACCCTACAATACGGGAGTGCAACTGTACACTCATCATCATGTAATGCTTGTAAGTGCCTAGCGTGCATATTTGGGTACTCATCTGATCATAATCACCTATCTGCCGCTTTATCGATAGTAGAGTTCGAAATTTTGGTTACCGTCTCTTCACACGCTCTCTAGCCACTCAGCAGGCAGGGATTGTGTGGGAAAAATAAGAGATGGTTACTCGAATTTCAAAATCTTTCGGTTTCTTCTGTCAAAGCTTATCTTCCGTTCAGCAAAGCGCCGTGCTCGGTCTATTCTGTCTCACCGCCACTCTCATCAGCTTCCTCTGTTATTGTTTCGTGTTCTTTCGAATATCTCGGTGAGTTTTCCTTTCCTCTCTTACCAAAGAATTCCTATCAGATAACTGACAGAGATGGCTGAAGATTAGGGTTCTGGCACTAGGTCGGATGTCTATCTATTGCGTTATGCACCCTTAGAAAAACATCAATGGATGCCGCAATAGCTCTCATCCGACCTAGTGTTGAATGTTGTGGATATAGCGAGGCGATAGATCGCATTCTCACCTTCAGATTCACAAGACGGAAAGGGCGTGTGAAGTCGCAGGAGCTGAAAACGACTGCACTCGGTGAGAAATAAAAAAACTGAAGTTGCGATAGGTCTCAGGAACACATTCCTTCATAAAGGGCAATGCAAAATAACACTCTGCATCATTATGTGGTTATTTTTATAAGAACATGCTATCAGGATAGATAATGAAAAGAGTTGAATCTTTTGAGCCTTCGCTCTCTTCTGCTCCCTTCTTCTCTACTTCGCCTTTACTGCCGTTGCCGCTGTTGCAACGACGCTTAAAATGGTTTGAATTCCTTCCTTCAAAAGTTAGGAATATCACCGTTTCCTCATTCTCTTCACTTTTCCTACCGGTTGTGAGTGTGTGAAGAAAAAGAGACGTTTACTCGAATTTCCAACTCTTGTTAAAGCATCTCAAGTCTCTTTTGCAGTCGAATCTGGTAGTCTTTATTCACGCGTACATCTTCTTTCCTACCTTCATACTGGCAATCACCAATCCGTGGTGTCTCCTTCTGAGTGGAACTCTGAAGAAATCGAAGAAAAATGAGGCATCGGAACACAATCGAATATCAACCATGAGAGCAGTCCCAATGGCTCACGCGACTCGATCTTGATTATCTATATTTTTTAATATGGGTTGTTACATGTGAATAAATATTATTATATATTTATTTAAAAGGAATTATAAAATTTAATAAATGCATAAAAAATAAATCAGTTCTCGAGCGTGGACTGACTACTGTATTCATCGACGCATCGAGTCGTTCAGTTCGTTCAGAAGGGCTTATTGATTTTCCTTACTTTGCTCTGTTTAAATAGTTGTTTCCCTCAAAATTCATGTTTAAGAATGCTGCGTGGACGTTATCGATTGTATGAACAGCGTGCGAATCCTGTGGAACGATAATTCAAGTGAGAAAAGGGATTAATGCTAGCACTATTTCCTCTATTTCCTTTATTTACCTAAAGAAACTATTTCATGCCAAATCTGTCAACCCTTTATGTGTTTACATATTAATACTAATAATCCTATTTCCCCACAGGGCTACACCTCCTTCTGGAACGACTGCATCTCTTCGGTGCTGCGCGGCTGCATGCTGATCGAACTCGCACTCAGAGGTAAATATAATTATATTTATATTTTTAATGCTTTATCGATTTATTTATATACAGCGATGTGTGTTCGCGTGTGCAAACAAATTACGCCCTAGGCGTTGCGAAGCATGCTCATCTAGAATATGATCCCCAGAAGTGCGCAAATGAGCTTGTTATTATTTTATTTATATTAATATTTATCATTTTTAATATTAATACAATTATGCTAATTTAAATAAAGGTTAAAAATTTTGTTCAGGTCACATCGTCTTCGGCAGCGCCGACATGCGCGAGGTGCCTCCTGACGAGAAAGGTGAGTGCTGAGATGTGGTACGGTAGGATACGGTATATTGATCGCCAATCTGGGCGCATGGTGACTCCTTACTGCCTTCTGGCGTCGCATCCAACGTATTTGAAATTCTGGGACGGGGTTGCGAAGAAGTGTATTAGGTTATGTTTGGCCACACCTAGTACGGTAAGCTACAGTACCTTGCTCGGTAGGTAGCCTGCATCAGTGCCAGTAAAAGTCGCGGGGAAGCTCGAGCGTGTAAATCGACTCGTTTTTGTCGTTTGTCCCATTTATTCCCGACTCATTTCTCGTGTTCCCGCTCACCTTCGCGGTCTGTGGCCTATTGAAATGAGGATTCACGGCAAGCAAATAAGACATACAATATTATTATTTAGACTGTTAATAATATTGTATGTCTTCAACCATCAATTAATTATTGCCTTAGCCATTTTGAGAACGTGCGCGCTTCATGCTTTCACCATTTCTATCGGCTAATTGTGACTAATCTCTGTATAGGTAGCATGCGAAACTCGAATGCGCGTGTTTTCAATTGTTAGCAACCAGTTAGCTATGTCTCTTTGTTCATGAACACTTCCTCCAACCTGAACCAAATACTGTTTCACCCTTTTTTTGCGCTTCACCGTACCCTCCTTTTTATGTCCACCGAGATGTGCCCTATTATAGCTAGCAACTAAGCCGTGATCGAGTGTAGTTATCATTTTCCGACTCATATTATTAAGTCGGAGTGGCTAGTAGGAAAGGGGAAAAAATGAAAAGCCGGGCAAATCAGGTTTCAAAAATTAATGATTGATATAATTTTTTCCAGGATTCTCCGCGCGCCGAGGACGACGTGAACGACGGCGCCGGCGATGAGGTGAGGTCTTCCGAGGAGAATTACAAGGTACGGTAACGAGTATTGATTGATTAGCAGTTAATAATTACGGTAAAATATTGATTGGGTGAGAATAACAGGGTGCCGATAGATGTTCTGCTAGATGATTGGTTAGAAAAGTGCACTGAACTTTCATTGGCGGGGATTCTGTAATAAGTAAAATAATTATTGTTGAACCTCTTTGGAAAGGGCGTAAAAAACTGGTGGTTCAAAAATCCAGGATGATTCGTGTTACGACGCAAGCTATTAGCATGTTGTGTGGATAGTGTCCGATCGGTCTTGGCGTCTGCGTCCATAATAAATATTCCAATAAATAGGCTGTTGTGGGCTTGCTCTGCATGCCTTCTGCATAACTGTGGGCATGGCAGAACCAATCGCTGTTTGCAGGGCACTCGGCTCACGCTGATGGAGCAGATCATGCTGCTGGGACTGAAGGACCGAGAGGTATTTTTGTAATACTTATTTTTCTTTATTTAATTTAGAGCTAAAATGTAAAGTTGTGAGTTGTAATTGTCCATGAGTGGGACCTACTCTGGTTACTATATTTTTATAAAATTCGTTGATCTTGTTCTGAGATTGTGAAACAATGTTCGGTCGGTGTGTAAGGAAGTTTGCTTCTCATCTAGTGTGATCTAGAAATGTGCAATAGGGTTTTAAGGAGCAAGTACTGAACAAATATGATATGTTTTTCCTTCTCGATCGATCAGTCAGAAATACTAGTGGAAGCATTTTGCGAGCGTAGATGGAGCATCACTGAAACATGCTTTGGCAAGGGTAAAATTGTTGGTAGAATCAATGTCATTTGGCAGGAAAATGTGCTTGGGTGGGCATGTGGATTTTGTATTGCAAAGGAAACATTAATTCGACTGGGCCAACGCAATATAGTGGATTAATGCCATTATGCCCGCGATCTCTGAGAATGCGACGATATTGAATGGGAGAAGCGGAACTGGTGTTCTTTAGTCGTCTCTAGATATTGAAGTGTCCAATTCATACTACAGAAATGGGAATGTCCGGTATATGCCGCACACTCGGATGATTAAGTGTACTGTTGATGACTAATTTGCTTGCCATGTTTAATTTATCATCGGAATGACCTGCTAATATTGGGTTAAATATTGCTACGAGGAACCGTCTGGATATTGATGAGAAGCACATGGCTAGAACCAAGTGTGGTTGTTGAAACACAATAATGTAGGGTTGCAAGAAAGTGTTGCGACTAACCTCGCCCCGTCACTTATTCATTCGTTGGGGGAATTGGCACATCTTTTTTCCCGCCCTTCTCCACGCAGGGAACTGATGAAGAAAAAAGACGCGAGCTTGAAATATGTGCAGGACATAGCTGTCCAGGAACCGTTCGGGGGGTGACTTCCCGGGAAGTCACCCCCCCCCCCCCCTACCATGTATAGGGGGTCATGGTGAAAATCGATAGTAGGTCATGGGGAGGTCAAGACTAAGTACCGTAGCCAGTCGATAGTACAGTACCAGCAGATACCGTATATCACTACCGTAACCCGCTAGTATCGTGAACTAACTTTATTTTCAAAAAAAATAAAGTACCTTACCCAATCGACTCTACAGTACCCCCTGATACCGTATATCGATACCGTAACCCTCGATTATCGCGTACTGACTTTATTTTTAAAAAGTCCTGAAACCGTGTTCAATCGATTCTACAGTACCCAAGTAACTACCGTAACCCAGTTCCTTGGGTCAAACATTTTTCTAAAAATCCAAAATTGAGCAGACAAATATTTTAAAGGATCATACCGTTTCTCTAATTATTGTTGAATAATTTTGCGTCAGGTTTAGGATTTTTAAAAAAATGTATAAAATTTTTAGAAAAATGCTTGACCCAAGGAACTGGATCTGACCCAAGGAACTGGGTTACGGTAGTTACTTGGGTACTGTAGAATCGACTGAACACGGTTTCAGGACTTTTTAAAAATAAAGTCAGTTCGCGATAATCGAGGGTTACGGTACCGATATACGGTATCAGGGGGTACTGTAGAGTCGATTGGGTACGGTACTTTATTTTTCACCATGACCCCCTATACATGGTACATGGTAGGGGGGGGGGTTGACTTCCCGGGAAGTCACCCCACCCCCCCCCCCCCCCCCCCCCCCCGAACGGTTCCTTGGAGGACAGCTATGGTGCAGGAGTTGTGTATTTTTTGAGACGATTGAGCATGGGCCGGTGGTTTTGAGATGCGTGGTGTCGGTAAATTCCGTCGGAAATTTCAACTGATAATGAATGAAGGGAAGCGGATATACTACATACAATTCATTGTCCCTAATCAAACATTATATTTAAATAATACTAATAAAAAATATTCATGGTAATTCCCAGGGCTACACCTCCTTCTGGAACGACTGCGTCTCGTCGGGGCTGCACGGATCCGTGCTGATCGAACACGCACTCAGAGGTTAACACTCCATTTTTAATTTTACTTATTATTATTATTAAAAATAATATTTATTCTAATTATCGATTCTCCAGGTCACATCGTCCTCGAGAGCGCCGGCATGCGCAAGAAGGGACTCCTGACGAGAAAGGTGAGACAGGGGGTACAGTAGGATACGGTATGTGGTTGGTTAAACAAGGCGCATAGCGAGTTTCCGACCTGCTCTACCATGAATTGAGCGACCCGGAAGGGGGGAGAGTTGCGTAGGGAAACCTTTGCTGTGAAACCTCACTCCGACTGGCCCCAAACCGCGAGGCACGAGAAATGAATCGGGAACAAGTGGACAAAACAAGGTGATTCGCACGTTCGCGTTTTCCTGTTCGAGTCTCAATCATAGGTGGGCACCATCGAAGCCAGCTGTGAAACACCCCCGGTTTTCGGATTGGACACCCCCCGGTTTTTGGAAAATTTTGTCACAAAAACGATCATTTACGATCACCCCCTCCCCTTTTAAACCTAAACACCTCCGGTTTTCGATTTCCAGCTTCAACCCCCGCCCACCTATGCTCTCAATGCCAATGCATCGGTATCAATGTGGCCTCGTATCGGCATCCCTAATTCGGTAGGGTAAGATACCTTGGCTTAGGCTCTGGTTATCTCACTGCACAGCGTGTCAGAGCGGATCAAAAATCTAATTATCGCGGCGCTCACCCTCCATCTCTCTTGCGGAGTGGCCAGCGTGGGGACACGGGATATTCAGATAAAATGCAAGTGAAACATAGCAAAACCTATCATTTATCCATGTTTTTCGAATTTTTCTTTGAATGAGGTTATATTATTTTTCTGAAACTCACTTGTCAAAATGTGAATTTTGAAAAAATTGTCAGTTGAAAATCTATTTAAATTAATAACAATTAAACAAAAATAAAAATGAAAAATCGGCCTCCGTCAAATTTTAGATATCAATTAGAGGAAGGAATCCATATTCTTGATTACCTTATTCATCATCTTCTGAGTCCTAAAAAACATCTTGGCGTGATTCAGTACATTTTAAATACCTCTAGTTTTATCATTTTATGGGCAATACCCATAACCTTATACCGAATTTTGATCGTCAGAAGCAGCTCTACTCAGTACTCAATATGAATTTGAATAATTTCCACCAAGTCGTTTGAAAAATCCCAAAACATTCTTAAATTAGACGTTTTTGATCTCCCGAGACATTTTCTGACTATTCAATAAAACATTTTTAGTATGTCACTTGCCGTAGTCGACGCAGACAGCAATTCTCTACGACTTGACGGAATCCGAATTTTGAACTTCGCTTTTGTTTTTTAATTAAAAATGTGCAAAAATGGGACTATGTTTTTCCTACTTTCACAATTATTTTATTTTCTAAGAGAGAAATTTATTAAATGACTCCTCCTTCATGTAGAAGGTGCCTTACCATAGTTTCTCTCAGAATCATTTTAGTGCAAGTCATAACAATGAGTTTCAAGAGAGTTATTCACCATTATTCCTAGTCATTCAGCGAACTGAAGATACCGCTCTTTTGACAGAAAATGAATTGAAATGAACAACTCTCGAGCGCCGCGTCGAACAAAGGAAGCGATCCGTTCTGACACGCTGTGCACTGAGACAAATAGGGGGAGCGCGAACGTGCAAATCGACTTGTTTTCGTTGTTCCTCCCATTTTCCCCCGACTCATTTCGCGTGTTTCCCCCTCGCTTTCGCGGTCTGTGACCAGTCGTAGTGAGGTTTCACGGCTAGCATAGAGTTCCTGGATTTCCACTGTGGGGAAGATCAGACATTAGCAATCACTGACTTGTGATTATGGTGGATACTGAACATGCGCGTTTTTTTGGCTGAATCGCTGTTTATTTTCACTCACGAAATAGACAGCACGTGAAACTCGAAATTGCTAGTACGGTAGGGTACGGTATATTGACTCTGTAGGTAGGCAGCAGGGTCGATCTGGGGAGCGCGAACGTGCGAACCGACATGTTTGTGCCCTTCCTCTCCTTTATTGGCGCCTCATTTCCCGCGTTTCCCTATAGCCTTCCCGGTTTGGCACCAGTCGAATTGATGTTTCCTAACTTTGCCCATAAATCTCCCATTTGTCCTAAATCACCCATTTGGCCAAATTCAATGATGGATAGCCAGCAGTTAGTGACTGTTGTTGTTGTTGAACATGTGCGCATTTACATGAAAATATTCTGAATTGTCACAAGATAGAAAGCGTGTGAAACTTTAAATCGCATGCTTGCAATTATAATTATTATTCTCTTTCATTTTCTTCAGGTCGAGGTCAAGTCAGCCGAGCTCACGGGTGACGTCATCCTGGATGAGGCGCTCAAGCACATCAAGGTACGGTAGGATTACGGTAGCTGGATCCATTGTGCAGGCTACCACAAGCTCTTGGTACGGCACTGCTGTTGGTATCATGCAATAGTCGATAGACTCGTATTTCAGTGGTGTCAGATACTGCGGAGGAAGCGGTAGTGATTGATTATTGATCGTTTTCCCTGCAGGAAACGCAGCCGAAAGAGACAGTGACGAGCTGGATCGAGTACCTGTCGGGAGAGGTACGATATTGCTGGATTTTCAATCGATTTTATTTTAAATTTAAACTTGTGCGAAAATATCGAAAATTAACCCGGCGGAGTTGTGCTTTGCTATGTCAGTGTAAGGCTTAGGAGGAGTAGTTGATATTTGACAATCGAAATACTTTTTTAAAAAATCAACCATCCAATCTATATTTTCAAGCTAACCAGAGAAATCTGAAATGTTTGCATGATATATCGATTTGTTTCAAAAAATAGTATACCTGGATCGAAATCGGAATTCAAGAACCCGGTGGTGTGACGTTTCCCATTATATTGTATTCAGAGGATGTTGATGGCATTGATCTGTTCTCGTGACATTTCTCAACAAATCAATCGCACTCATTTTTAAAACTAAACAACGCACTCCGCTCCGCGTATGACGTACAGATTTTTAAAAAAATGTACAGGGTGTCCAAAAAGTATTGTTACACTTTTGAAACGCGAATTTTTTTAACATGTAGGTCGAGTTGTCAAAACCTGTAATAACACGTTTGAGCCCACCCTTCGGTGCGTTGAGGGAACCTACTAATTAGTTTCCCATAGTCATGGTTCGTCCAAATCGCTATCGTCAAACTATTATCAACCTTTGGACCCTCGGCGACCCCCCCGATTCCATCAGGAGGAAGCTTCGTATTTCCCGAATGACAGTCTATCGCACCATCTCCCGTTTCAAGCAGTTGGGCACTGCGAAGGACCGTCCAAGATCAGGAAGACCCAAGACCGCTCTCACTCAGACGAACAGGAGAATCGTGGAGAAGAGAGTGAATCGCAATGCCAAACGATCCATCAGGAAGATGGCTAAGGATCTCAAGATCTCCAAAGGATCCGTGTGTGCCATCGTTCATTCTCTTCTCAAGTCCTACCCCTACAAGATGAGAAAGGGCCATGGCCTCACTGATGTCCACAAGCAGAAGCGCCTGGAGAGATGCAAGCTGCTCCTTCAGCGGGCCGATCGTGGGGAGCACTTGACTACCGTTTACTCTGACGAGAAGCTGTTCTCAGTCGAGGAGGTCTACAACAGTCAGAACACCAGGATCACGCCAGAGGTAGAACCATCTCTCGCATTGCCCACCCCCAGGCACTGATGGTTTGGGCTGGTGTGTGCTCGACGGGCAAGACTCCTCTCGTGTTCGTGGATCCCGGGGTCAAGATCAACAAGGAGTACTACACCAGGGCAATTCTCCAGAAGGCCCTTCTCCCCTGGTCCCGCTCCCACTTCAAAGGGGCTCGCTGGATCTTCCAACAGGATTCAGCGCCTGCTCACTCGGCAAAAGTGACGCAGGCATGGTGTCGCGCCCATCTGCCCGACTTCATCTCGAGTGAGGAATGGCCCTCGAACTCCCCCGATCTCAACCCTCTGGACTTCAGCATTTGGTCAGTGTTGGAGAAGGAGGCCTGCTCTACTCGCCACAAGAACCGCGATTCCCTCAAGGCAGCCCTTCTCAAGGCATGGGAGAAGATCGACGTCCCTTACCTGCGGGCCGTCATCGACTCGGTCCCTCGTCGTCTCAGAGAGGTCATCGCGGCCAATGGAGGCCAGATCGAGTGATCGTGCATTGTTATGTTCATATGGTCACTGATAAATACTGTGCCCCGTTTGAGTTGTCTATGTTGCTTTTAAAGAAAGATACATGGTTTTATCCGTGTAACAATACTTTTTGGACACCCTGTAAACGCTAAAATGTTCAAACCGAGAGCCTGGTGATGCGGTGTTTTGCCATATCGTTGTAGCCAAAAGGGTCGGAGTGGCATTGATCTGATCCCGACCCATAGCATCAACCAACAATAAAATTTTTCTCAAGCTAGCCTGCGCTTTTTGAGATAGCTTCATAAGATTTAACGTTAATTAACAAGCATTGAGGCAAAAATTTCACACCGAGAACCTTTGGTGTTCACTCGAGATTCTGGTATACCTGTGCAATTTTCTAAAAAAATTTCGCGCGCCCGCATGTAGTTACGAGAGAGGAAAGTTCTGATGTCCCATTAGAAATGCGATACTAGATACGATACGCGATTACATATATTTATCGAGCAACACATTACAATAACGAAAGCGCAAGAATACAAGCTAGAGCCGCCCGGTCGAGTCGGGGAATTCATCTCCCCCACCTCCGCCTCGGATCTTATCCGTCTCCTCACTCGCCGATGGCCCCGCCTCCCTGCATCATCAAACGATTAGATAAACCGGGATTGGAGATCAGCATGGATGGCATGGAATTCCGCGATCGTCTCGCCAAGAACGTCGTCGAGAAGGTATACGGTAGCACTGATTACTGTAATCGATAAATCATGGAGGGGCCGGAGGATTCACTTCTTGTATCTAAACTTAATAGTTTGGTTACGGTACGACTGATACAGTCGTGCTACTAAATGTCGCTTGCTGAATGCAATTAATTATCGATTCGTTTCTAAGCGATGGATACAGTAATCCTTTCATTCCTACAGTACTTCAGGTAACAATCAATTATCGATTTTTCCTCAGGGTGTCCTCACGACGGATCGCCAAGATCTTCGTCATCTTCGAGATCACGACGCACCCGCTGAGTGATGGAAATCAGAAGACCAAACTGATCAAGATGAAGGGTTGTTCTTTACTGGATACGGTGTTTGACAAAAAAAATGTAATACTAAGTTGCAATTGCAATTTATTACTAATGCTGCGTGGTGCGTCGCTGTTTCGCCTAATTTTTCCTAATTTTCTGCTGTTATCGTCGTAATGTAATGCTCGCATCTCTTCTTGTTTATAAAATATAATTTTTTTCCTGTCCTCGTTACTGTACTGGTACCTCACTGACGACCTCACCCTCTCTCATTTCACAAAACTACAGCAACCCTCAATCTCTCACACATCACGTCCATTCTACAGTACTCCTCACTCTCCTTCTTTCAGGACGAGCGAGAGAGCTTGCGGGGCGAGTGGACGAACGACGTGCACAGAAAGGGCAATGAAGTAATCAAACAAAATTGTTTATAAATAAGCGGAAGTGAGACAGAGAAGTGCCCAGTTCGGAAGGTAGTTTGGTGCTTCAAAGCTTCGAATGCGTTAAAAATACTCCAATGAACGTTTTCGTTTCACCTTCGGGGTTTCACTATGGGCAGGTAGCCTGATGCTTCGAAGGCGCTACAAGTATTGCATGAGTAGGTATAGTGTGATCACTGATTGATAGTGTAGGTAAAAATATTCCATAAAAAACACCAACGATATTTGTTTTTTTTTATTTTCTAGGAATTATTTTTTTCGATGTTTGATAGCTGTGAGTGAACGTTGTTCAATGCATCGATCTATTGAAGTTTTGAAAGACATGCTGCAAATAGTTAGTTTTTATCTGCGCGAAATTCTGGCAGGCGCGCTCGGGTTTCACCACTTCTACTAATTTCTTTCGAATGTACTAGTACTAATGAACCTTCACCGGGCATTTCTAAACACAAATAGCCTCACTATTAGTCAAGAAGCATAGCCAAAAATATTTAAAAAAAACAAATATAAATTAATATATGAAAATATATTATTTCCATTATTTCCGCGCATGTTATCTCTGCTGCTGCTCTCTCACGCCTCGGACGTGCTCGAGAACGCCCTCCAGCCGCTCAACGACGCCGATTACGAGGTATACGGCAGTTCGGCGGGTCAGAGGAGTTCGCTGGGTCACATGTTTGATTTTTGTTTACTTTGGTTGGGTCGGTAAATAGGAGTGGAGTGGATCCATTTCTGAATCCTGTTTCCTACATCGATTCACGCTGGAGATTAAAGCTATTAGTTACTGATTAACTCGAAATGGTTTTTGCTACAGTATTCTCTGTTCGCTGGGTCAGATTCCTGATTTCTCAAGCTGCAATGAAACGGGTTCGATCGCTGCTCGACGTCGATTTTGAAGCCGAGGCATAGAAGAAGGGCGCCGAGGTGATGTGGGCCGTCTTCGAGGCATTCTCCAAGTAGTCACGAGTCTGGCCCACCGAACTCCCACCGTAATCCCTCTCCCGCCTCCCGCCCCCTGTTCCCATCCGACCGGCACGTGTATGTAAGCCGCGCATTGATTACTGTAGAGCGAGCGCACATGAGATTGGTTGATCTACCGTACCTTATTCCCCTCTCCCTCTTCATTTTATGTACAGTTGTAGCGGCCTTATCCTATTTACGATTGTCCCCCATTACGGTACTATCGATCGATCGAGACCCCTCCCACCCATAGTGCAGTATGTGATAAGCCGAAACGGAATGGAACGTATATCATTTATTCGCTTATATGAGCACTAATTTGGACCGTAGTGAGAGATAGAAGATGAAAAAGTTTTATATGGCACCATATATTCCTCAACTATTGATTGTTGTAATGTGAATTGCCTTGATTTTATGCAAATAAAGATATCAGATAAAATATTCTAACGCGCCAATGTTGTGCTACGGTAATGGCTGACTACATACAGTTGAATAGGGTACTGTAACAGCACCCCTCTGATCGGATAGAGGAATGGCTGATCTTTGAAACGCTGACTCGCAAAGTGCAAGCAAACAAATATGCTTTCGCACGTTTTGCTCGATTTGCATTGTTCACTAGCTCAATTATCGTCAATAACACGTTTTGGAGACGTGGCCTCCTCCACATTTTCCAATCATTTCCAACCTTTTCCTCTATGGAATGCGGCTCCTCTCCTATTTTCTGCTATTTCTCTTCTTGATTTTGGTTCGATTTTTCGCTATTTTCTGTAGATTTTAGGCATCAATCAATGCTTTCTGGTCTCTATTATTTTACTAAAACCCTCCATAGGGCATTTAATCGATCGAAAAATCATCTTACCATATCACTAAGTAAACTAATGGCTTTTTAGTGTCTCCTCTCTTCATGCGGCTCGCAAATTGATCTTCTCTATGCTAACAACCTGAGGGAGTCATGGCCAACCCACGAACGAGCCCGTCGATCGATTGAGGGTGTGAGTACGGTAATGGGAAGAGCTGGGATACTGTATTCGCTGAGTACGATACTACCTCCTCGGCAATTAACACGGGGATGCTGTGATCGTTAAATAAAGCATTTTGACTAGGGTAAATTTAAGAGCCGAGATGCAATATTCGTTAAATATCGTACTGGGACAACCGTAATGCGTGCAGGGGTACTGTATATACTGAATACCATGGATACGATAATGCAAACTGGGTACTGTAGTCGTTGAATATCGAGAGCAGGTGTACTGTAGCCGCTGAATACCGTACTGTGAATACGATAATGAGAGCAGGGGTACTGTAACGGCTGAATATCATACTGTGCGTACGTTAATGAGAGCAGGGGTACTGTAGCCGCTGAATACCGTGCTGTGAATACGGTAATAAGAGCAGGGGTACTGTAACCGCTGAATAGCAAACTGTGCGTACGGTAATGAGTGCAGGTGCACTATAGCCGCTGAATACCGTACTGTGAACACGGTAATGAGAGCCGGGGTACTGTAACTGCTGAATAGCAAACTGTGCGTACGGTAATGAGAGCAGGGGTAGCCGCTGAACATCTGCTTTGCATATGGTAATCATAACAGGGGTACTGTAACGGCTGAATATCATACTGTGCGTACGTTAATGAGAGCAGGGGTACTGTAGCCGCTAAATGGCATACTGAGACTACGGCAATGTGAGCAAGGGTACTGTATCCGGTGAATAACCGTACCGTGAATACGATAATGAGATTAAGGGTACTGCAACAGTGCTGCAGTGCTCAATGCCCTAACACGATCTGGAGTCGACTCTTCCTACGTGCAGTGTCTCGAGTCGCTGAACTGTCTCGAGTCGCTGTCTCGAGTCCGACTGTTACAACGAGATGAAGCCATTCGACCGACCCATTCGCATTCCGATAGGCGGCAAGGAGATACGATCTCCCCCAAGCTCTTCACCGCCGCCTTGCAGGATTGCATGAGAGAACTCGATTGGAGCGAAGCCGGAGTCACCATCGACGGGAAGAAGCTCTCCCACCTTCGCTTTTCCGACGACATTGTGCTGCTAGGGACGGATACACCAACCCTGGAGAGGTTGCAGCTCCAAGACGCGAAGCTACGCGCCTCACTCTTCGACTCTCACGTCCTTCCTGCTCTCTGCTACGCCGCGGAAACCTGGCCTCTCTCGAAGACAGTCGTCTCCTTCATGCAGACTACTCATCGGGCTCTGGAATAAACTTTGCTAAACGAGAAGTGAGAGGCTCTCGACGAGATCATTCGTCAAAAACTGCTCTCGTTGAATGGTCAACTCTCGGAATTAATTTAAATGTGAGACTCACTCTCGACGAGAGCTCTCGCGAGACAGTCAAATTAGTTCGTCTCGGCGAGAGGCGAGTGGTCTCGCGAAAGTCATTCATTTCTTCCATTTATTGAGCACGAGAGTTGTTGGCGCAGATCATGGCGCTTCGTTTAGTTATAAGAGTTTTACTAGTTCATCTTGGGTGCCCATTCTCAATAATCGATCTGGCAGAGTGGATAACGGGTCAGATTTACGCGCAGTGAGCCTCTGGTTCGAATTCAACTTTGAAATTTTTGCAAAAGAAACTTTTGATTAATTTTTGCTCACACTGACTTAGGCGGCCAAGCCCTAGGCAGTTAACCTCGACTAGTCGCAATAAGGAGAATCAGTAGATGCTCATGACAATCAGCGCATCTTCACTTTTCTGATTTTTACTCCCCGACCACTCACATTTTCACCAATAGGGAGGAAGGAATGAGAGGGTCTCGCGAGACCATTCGTCCTCTCGCCGAGAGTAATCAATTTGCATCTCTCGCGAGACCTCTCGACCAAGAGGCGAGAGGGGGAAATGAACAGGCCGATCTCTCTCTCTCGAATAAACCAAAATGAGAGCGTTCTCGACGAGAGAGAATGGAGGTCTCGCGAGAGATCTCTCATTTAGCAAACCCTACTCTGGAACGCTCCCTCCTTGGAACGAGCCTTCACGTGATGAGAGAAGCGAAGCGAAGCAGTGAAGACATCCGTCGCCTCTCTCTCCTCACCGATCCAGTCGACTACATCAGGAGGGCGAAACACCGCTGGGCTGGACACGTTCTGAGACGAGACGACGATAGATGGTCTACGAGGGTCACTCAGTGGTCCCCCCCCTCCCGATTTCACTCGACCACCAGGAAGACCACCATCCAGATGGAAGGATTCGATCGAGGAGTACGCGAAGATGCCCTATTGCACCGGACGATCCACTCGATCTTCCACTACGAGAGCCCCCTACCGCCATTGGACTACTCGAGCACGCGATCGAGAAGACTGGCGGACTTGTGATACACGCGGCACCGGCCGTTGAAGATGGATCTTCTAAGTATCTAAGTAAGTAAGTAAGTAAGTACTGCAACCGCTGAATAGCATGCTGTGCGTACGGTAATGAGAGCAGGTGTACTGTAACCGCTGAATAGCATGCTGTGCGTACGGTAATGAGAGCAGGTGTACTGTAGCCACTACAGTACATGCTAATCGCCTTGCCCATATGCAATAACCGCTGTAACGGCTGTAACGGCTGAATATCATACTGTGCGTACGTTAATGAGAGCAGGGGTATTGTAGCCGCTGAATACCGTGCTGTGATTACGGTAATGAGAGCAGGTGTACTGTAGCCGCTGAATACCGTGCTGCGAATATGGTAATGAAAGCAGGGGCACTGTAACCGCTGAATAGCATACTGTGCGTACGGTAATGAGAGCAGGTGTACTGTAGCCACTACAGTACATGCTAATCGCCTTGCCCATATGCAATAACCGCTGTAACGGCTGTAACGGCTGAATATCATACTGTGTGTACGGTAATTAGAGCAGAGGTATTGTAGCCGCGCAATACCGTACATCTACTAAGATATGATAAGAGGGTACGGTAGCCTCTTGTTATCATTACTGTGACTACGGTAATGATAACAAGGGTACGGTAGCCTATGAATACCATACCGTGACTACTGTAATGATAGCAGGTGTATTGCAGCCGAAGAATATCTTACTGTGACTATGATAATTATAGAATTGGATACTGTAGCCGCTGAATGCCGTACTGTATCTACGTTTGTAAAGAAAGGGTTACGGTAGACTTTCGGCTAAGAGAACAGGGCACTGTAGCCGTGGAAGACCGTGTTCGGATTACGGTAATGAGCTCAGGGGCACGCATGCCTCTGACCTCAGTGATGATAAGGGCTTGTGTAACCGCGGAACACTGAACTGTGATTACGGAAAGCTGAAATGCATACTGAATCCATTGAATACCGTACAGAGACTAGGGTAATGAATACATGGGCACGGTACCGTAGTCTGAATGGCACATCAAAAGAACATGGGACCTGAATGATAGGGAAAGGAAGTTTAAAATGACCCCAATGCTCTGCCGCTTTTATCTCAATTTTGGCCATCTAAGACCTAGTAGAACAGTGAATAAAGTGCGTAACCATTCCTGAATATGACGTCACGACGGCGTTTTACCGCTAGTTTGTTTGCAAACGTTCGTGTCAGGGCCAGAGCCGGCACCATGGAAAACCAAACTTCTGCCAACGGCTGTCAGATTGCCAATATTTCTTTCTCTGCTCTCACCCTCGCACGCCCCCTGTAAAATGCCGTGAGTCTTTGCGCCATCAAAAATTTGAGCGTGAAGCAGAGCCTGGGCTGAAACTCCATTACCTCGTCTCGCACTCTCTTCCTTCTGCACACTACCTCGCCACCATTTTAAAATAGCGTAAACGATTGAAGGGATACGAAATTTCTTCATCAGTATGTCGCACTGTATGCACTGTTCTACAATATTAAATTAGACACAAATTTTGAAAGAATGTGAGAAGAGGATATATTAGGATCATCTGGGCAGATCCGTGCAATGGGGGTACGATTTCAACTCCACATCCAAGTACACTGGCCTTAATACCGATGACATTTCCTTCAAATTGATTACTGCCAAGGAGGAAGTTACAAAAATCGAGAAAAAATTTGAAAGAATATGAGATAGAATTGAACAAGACGAAAGTGCAAGTAGATGCTGCAAGTGAGCATTTCAACAAGATGAATAAGAAGTGGTTGGAGCGGCAAGACGTGATCAAGTGGATGGACAAGTATAGAGAAGCTGATCAAAAGATTAAAGCTAAGAAAAACGAAATATCAACCATAAATGATTCCATCGCACTACTACATAAAGGAATGGAACCATTCGAGAAGGCAGTGCAAGAAGCTGAACTATATCTTGACGAACTACGCGATATCACTAACGTCATCTCAAAAGCTCAACAAGAGTCTGATCGGATCCAAACGAAGATCACAGATTTTGAGAAGGGACCATTTGCCACTGCCACTGCAGCCGCAGAGGCCAAAAGGAAAGCTGTAAATGATCTGGAAGCGATCATTGATAAAAGTGATCGTGATTTACAAATGTTTCAATGTACAACCCCGGGTAATGCGGCTAGCAGTAAATGCAGTAACCTCAAGGATGATTTGTCCGGAGCTCAGAAAAAACTACCTGATGCAATAGCGCGCAGGGGTGAAGCCAATACAAGGTACGACAAAGCCAACAATCACCTCGAGGAACTGAAATCGAATAAGACTAAACAAGATGAACGAAAAAATAAGTACACTGAAATCAATAATAATATAGATGAGAACATCTCAAAGCAGAAAGTAATTTAGCAGAGGCTCAAACGAATAGAACCAATAACGAGAAGCCCCTGCTAGAGGAAATAACGCTCAGGAATAATACACACACTGAATTGAATGATGCTATTGATGCCAAGGCTGCAGCAAATAATGTTCTAGCTGGCCGCGCAAGCGATACATTGGAAGGAGGAGATGCAGAGGATGCAATGTAAGCAGCAAATACATCCAAGATTGCTCTCAACAAAAACTTGGCAGATATACGAACTGATATCAAAAATAAAAAGATAGAATTGAAAACTGCGGAGAAGCAAGTAGCAGCACTGCAAGAGGCACTGAAAGCAGCCCAAGCCAGGCAGAAGACGAATACTGCAGACCCCTCAACAAGGTACGGTTTAACAATAATATGAACAATTTAAAGAACATATATTTTCAAAATTTGTAAATTAAAAATAACGAATTCATTTCCAGTGGCACGAGTCTTTTTATTTGGATCGGAGGAGTCGTTGGGTTCATAATAATTGCTTTTATCGTGGCTGGATTCGTTGTTTACTTTCGAAGGAGAAGAAGCGATGAAAACTCACAAAAAGCAGCTATGGAGAGGATGAAAAGTAAGCTGACCATTCGTTAGTTGTATTGACACCTGTTTAATGTACACGTGAAAAGCGTGTATTAAATGTTTATCGAAAATTGTTTCATACTCTGGTTTAGATGATAAAAAAATCTGGTTTAGTTGATAAAAAACGATCGGAATATCACGCGTGTCGTGTAAGAATCGAATAGAATACTGGGGTGGCAGGCACATTTTCTGAGCCCTATTTCTAAATGAGCACTCCTTAGGGCACCACACAAGATAGCGTCGAGCTTTGCGTTCGTTACATCGTTGAAGGTCGAAATTCGGTACAAAGCTCGACGCTATCTTGTGTGGGACCCTAAGGACTATCAAAAAACGGTTCAATCCCGGTTCCGATATCTTCATTGTGCCAGCGTTTATTCGACTCTCACGCGACACGCGTGATATGCTTCAAGTGATATCGCAAACATAAAAAAATATTTTCGAATATAATCAATCCTTTGCAGGTACTTCTAGGGCTACTAATTCTGTGAGCAACTCTACCACAAATAGAAGCCCGATAGATCCCAACAAAGATGACATTGGTAAGTAAAGAAATGTATAAGCAAGAACACGAAATCCATTGCCTTCTAAATTTTCCTTTTGCTTTGACATATTTTTTCTTCAGGTGATACTTCGAGGGCCATTCTGAAGCCTCGAGAAATTGGAAAAGGTTACAGTTTGTAGCAATTTATGTATGTTTACACTCAATTTTACAGGCCAGGTCAGAGATACAACTGTCGGTGATCCATGGCCAAAAGATATGAAAAACGAGCATATGGCAGAAGAAGTGCAAAAGTACAACAAAGATGAGGAATTGCCGCCGGTTTGTCAATTAGCATACGAATCAGCTGTTTTGATTTTGAAATTCGGTAAATCTTATCTTTTTTCTGCACACAATTTGAAATTTGTCGTAGCGGCATTCTGTAAGAGTTCTTGCTCTCTTCATTTCCCACACTCTCTCATGAACATACGATTTCCCGAAATCGAAATCCAACTCACTGAAGCAAAATGATCACTATTGCTCATGCTTATCTCTTCTTTTCAGGACGCAAAGATACGAATTTTTCCGAACGGTGAGCGAGAAATCTATGGGAATGAAATAGAGTTTGAAAAACGGACCTTCTCTATAGCACATTTTCTCTCTATCATTCGATCGGATAGTGCTTAGAATGAAGAGACGGTCGTTTTTCGAACTTTGTTAAAACAACGAACGAATACATATCTGATATAGCTCTGTTATTGGAAATTTTTATGTATCATTTTCTGATATGTTTCATGTGCGCTATCTAGGTCATATGTATAGTGCACGTGAAACGCATCTAACAATAGTACATAAATTTTCTAATAAGAGAACCCTAATATCTGATCGCAAAATTTTAGGTAACGTTGATGTTACTGACTTTGGCACTATGCAATTCACGAGAAATATGATAAATGGAAAAGAGGAAATCGAGAAGGTGAAATTTAGGTCCCCGACTATTTTTCTGTGAAAAAATGCGTTAGTCGTTGCGGCGCTCTGCAAGAGTTCTCAATCTGTCAAGTCGATTAATTTACCACTCTCTCTCTCCACTCTGACGAGAGAAAGTGTGCATAATGCAGATTTGGTCGAATAGCGAATTCTGTCATTGAAAATGCTATAGCATTCCGTGAATGTTATAGCGTTATTCCACGTGAGAGTAAATTCGTCGCTTTTTGAATTTGAAAACGAGCGCGAAACGAACTTTTGAGTTGCACGGGGCTTAATACTGTGGCTAAACGAACCAGTTTTTTTCAGAAATTGGTTTTCGGAGTGAACTGCTTTGATTGGAGGCTGGGAGATGAAATAAATGGAGAATATATCGCGGAAAAGGTGAGGAATTAACAATAGGAAGATTACGGAAAAAAACAGAAAGTGAACAACTTGGTATCTCAAACACAAGTATTTTAATACTTTAAGACTCACTTTCAACAGATGAAATGTTTATCTCATCGTGATCTACATTTCTATCCATTGTAAGTTCACTTGTTCCAAAGAATGAATTACTTTAATTCAAATTATTCAAAAAACAATTTAAAATGCATTGTTTGAAATTCGTTTTCATGAATTTTGCCTTTTTATATTTTTTCGGAATGATATCCCGTTCAAAATTCCAATCAACTCTGGGATCAGATGGATCTTCTACTGTGTCTCGCTGAAGTGCGGTAAGTTCTGCTTTCGATATACTGATCTACCTTGTCGTGAATTAATCATTGTCTGAATCAGTTGCATTCAATCAACACGGTGCGGTAACTCCGTCCATGATATTGATTTCAACATGGGACTACCAAGTGCCATTCGGAAGGAATTTTTGACGATTAAACCTTTGGCAGTGATAAAGTAGGTATCTATATTACAAACCAATATGATATAACTTATTTTCATCAGATTTTCATGGCAGATGACTTCTCCAGAAGACCTTGCACATTGCAAAATTTTTAAATTGAATATGTGGGATACACGTGTTTTTTGAAAATAATTCCGATTCATTAGGTTCTCGTTATCTCTGTCTCAAATGCAGCCAGTTGCAGACAATCAGCATGACAAAATCGAAATCAATTCGAAAATAGACAATTGCTTACGTGACTTTAAAAATTTCGATAACTCCATCACCTTCCACTTTTTGCGCAGTATCGTTCATATTTCTATTTGCATAACGAAATTCGCCTTTTCATATCATGCATCTTTTCTCGCCCTCAAACCAATCAATTGAGTGACGTAATCTTCTCTTACAACGTGGGCTCTCACTGAGTAATCGTCTGGCTCTCTTCAAAGCACACGCTATCTCGTCCATCAGAGTAAGCGACAGAGTGTATGATATGGAGAGAGCGAGATCATTGCTCCTCTCACTGCCACACTAATCCCATGGTACATCACAACGTGAGTAATCATCTGACCTTCTTCATTATACACACTCTCTCCCTCTCTTTCGCGCTGTATCACTGGCGAAAGAGTGTGCGGAATGATGCAAAAGTGATGAGTTCTCACAAGGGTTCTCTTATTTAGAAATATCTGCTCCGTCTCTATATAGCTGATTTTCTTTTGCTGATGTAACGCTCCTGAAACTTAACCGAACATTCCCCAAAAAAAATTAATTACGAGAACCCTATACAAGAGTGATGAGTTGTTACTATAAATGTGCGAGAGAGAGTGCGAAATTAAGAGATTCCGACTATTACCTCACTCAATCCACTCTCTCTCAGTTGATTGACGTTATCAGCTCATCTTCGCGACGAGCTTTCCTTCACTCTCCTGCTCTTTCCATGAATACTATAGATTCACCATATTGTTGCATTCGATATTTTGTATTCGTTCAAACGGTTTTCAATTTGACTTTCTAGAGTTATAAACCCTCTCGACTGAAGGATGGATCTGACGCGCACTTTGAATAACTAGAAGATATTACGGGCAAGATAATTCAAAGTTTTTTTTTCAACCGGTGGAATGCCTAGAGAGTGTGGGGAATGAAGAGACGATGGCCCGCGTTTCGGACTCTAATATGCATTATTCAGGAAAATGCATACACTGCGATCTCCAGAAGTGGTGTTCCTACCAGACAGTCGATGCATTTTTGTGGGCGAATTAAAGAAGGAGTAACACGAAAAATTAGTTTAACTAGCCACTATTTGTGTCTAATAGAAGCCTGCAGCCCGATAATGATTCACTTTATCCGAAGTTTCAGAGATAGCTCTGAGGCTATTTACATACGCGCAAAGTCCATTGACTGCGCAGGGTCGTGGCTACTTCGTTTATGTTTCACTCGCACTACTTAATTTTCTCCACATTCTCTGGGTAAATTCGCTACAGTTTCATTGCGAGAGCAATATCTTCGTGGTGGGACTCCCTAGCATTCATTCCTGTTACTCCTTCTTTAATTGTGTATTTGAATTCTTTATCATTGAATAGACAGTTTATGTTTTGTTGGAAAACAGTATGTCTCTCCCAGATATGTATTTAAGAAAGTAATTTCGAAAACGAATTTTGATGATAACCGTACTACTTCGCGCCCATGGTACACTCCCAACTAGTGGTAACTCGGTTCACAATAAAGATATGAATTTGAAATTTTCAAAATCTCTCATGGTAATGAAAATATAGGACATGGTTATGACAGCGTCAAAAGTTAAACTTTGCTGAACCTCCTTACTTAATCAATCACTTTCTGAATCAGGTGTTTCCCTTCGCGTCATCGCTGTTACTTCATCCACGATATTGAATTCGACATGGGAATGAAAAGCGGAATACGACATGAAATAGTGTAGACGAAAATATATTCGACAATGACAAAGTTAGCTCCTGTATTACACACAATATCAAAAGTATTTTGCTCAGAGCTATAACGCGGATGACGCGTTCTGAAAACCACATGCCATCGAGAACTGTACTGTATAGTTTGAATTAATTTTTAACACACAATCGTTGTACATCATTCTTGTAGTTTTGACACGGGCGCACAGAAGGAGCAGAAGATCAAAGAAAGATCAAAGAGCAGAAGATCCTTAACAGAAAATCAAAGAATCTGCAATAGTGGAAACTAATAAATAAAAGAAAGTGAACGATTCAGAAATATATTCAGAATAAAAATCTTGTCCGTTGTGTTCATATATCTTACTAAAAATGTCGGCAAATCGTTCTACCAAATCCATACTCGCGAGTGCGTGTTTATGTTATCGTTAAATTGCCCCCCCCCCCCCCTTCAGACAAAGCACGATGAACTCGCGCTCTTCCCTGTCATTCTAATCTCATAGCACGACACGCAATATGAGGACGGGTCCCTACCAAAATGTCCCCCTCTCTAAAAGGCACTACCAAAATGTTCCCCCTCACCACTACCAAAATGTTCCCCACCAAAATGTCCTCCCTACCAAAATGTTCCCCACCAAAATGTCCCCCTCCCCCCGCCGCCAGTGGGCATGAGATGAGAACTCATGATCTTGCCTCTTATTGGACACATCCAAAGATAAAGGAAGGTTCCAACTAACCACTGCCCCTCTCCGCTATACAATCTTCATCAATTAGAGCAACACGTAGCACTTGAAGTTACTTTTTCACTACAAACGAACAAAGGTGAATAGGGTTATTTCTGTTATCCTCACTATCTGCCTCGAATATCCAGTATCAACGGATAATTTTGAAAATGATCAGACTCGAGAGGAGATGTGTGATTAATCCGAGTTTCGGTATCCATTAGGTTGGTCAAGATAAGATTATGGCTCAATGTATCCATACCGATGGACGTTGATAATTCAATTATTCATGAATGTGAATAATCTTTCCACCTTAGAATTAGCATAACATGTGAAAATATCACCAATACATTAAAAGTAAGACTTCTTTCTTCTGGACTCCATTTCTTCCGGTCGCAATGATTGTTTTCTTTGAATACAAAGGGTTGTTTTGCATGTAGATTCCGAAACCGAAAACATTATATCAGGTTGGTGTAAAACTTTCTCCTTTTTTCAGAAATTTACATGTTTGCTTTCCCTGACCTCCAATGTTGATCAATTATCATGCAGTCTTCTGCAATAAAAAGATGCTTGGATACTCTTTATGACAAGCTGTATACCAGTTCTCCACAATTATCAGTGTCGATACAGCAATCAGTCAAATTTTGCAAAATTGATTTTCAAATCGAATTTTGGGGAAAATAGATAGGTGTTTAACATACATACTAGTGTGAAATGTGATAACTGGGCATGCTCGTGAATGCAATTCAGTATCTGTGCGCCGTAAGGTTCAAAGTTTCGTCTGCCTTGAAAATAACGAGCAATTTATTTCTGCAAAATTAAATGTCATAGCCCCGAATGTTTAGCCATTGGCTCAGTAACAATAAGCCATATTGTGGTGGACAATGAAGTGCTCGCCATTCTTAGTATTACCCTTAAACTTGAGAGGGCTACTCGTGAATAGCAGTAAGAAAATAACGAAATTTGAATAATTCTCAGCCTTCTACGCCTATTGAAGGTTGGATATATTAGGTTGTAACATAAGTTTTGTCGCATTTCGGAGGTTCACAATATTTCCATGAAGGATTCTTCTCAAACATTCCCGTTGCCTGACCTCCTAGTATATGTTTGGGGTGTGCATGCACATTCAAACTGTAGGGAATAGCTGAACTGTCCATGCCGGCTATGTAAAAAAATATTAGTAAGAACAAATTTAAATTTTGTGGAAATTTTATTAATTTGTTTAACCTGGTGCTAGATCGCAGAGACGAATAATGAACCAAACTCCCATAGCTTGGTGATATGCCGTGAGAATCATTTTTCAAAAGATATGTCAGATATGATGCTATGTTAAGAGGAACCAAAGATATAGTTCACTGAATCTATGGTTAGCCGATGATTCGTTGCCAACTTGATCAACTCTCCTGAAACCAAAATTACAACATTGACTAACATAAGTGCGTTCCAATTACCACTCATGGGGGTCTAATTTATCTTTAAACATGTGCGGCAGATACTAATCTACTTGCGGGAAATTTGAAATGATCATTAATTCAATTCGCGCACAATTTTGCCAGAAATGCAAGTTTAGGTGTTTCGAATTCAAGATTGTCATTCAAAAGCTATTGACTTACAAAATTATCCCAAATAGATAATGGTAAAGGAAGGGTTGATGGTTCGGATGGGCACAATAAATCATATATTGAACATGTGTGTGAGGTAGGAATTTTAACAAAGTGCAAATTTCAGTAGTTTCATTTACATACCGTCGTACTGTATCGAGCCACTTATCTGAACAGAACCCAATCGACCCCAAACTTTAACTGTATACTAAACACTTTGGGTGAATTATATTCCATAACTATTTGGATCTCGATATCTATTGATAAGAAAATTCGGCTTGCAAAAGTTTTCCCGACCGTCACCTACCATCCACATTATGCAAACTTGTTTAAATTTCTAGAAAGCTTTTCGTTTGTCATTATTCGTGAGTGGTTCAAAATGATGCTCATATATAGTACTTTACTCAAATCACGTTAAATCGACATAATTCCTCCTTTTCAAGAAGACATGATACGTGAAAATTATTTGTAATTTTAATCTCACTACAACTTTGTCTGGCTACTGTGCCTCCCTAACTGTCTTGACAGGACTGAAGTAAAGTGCGTAAGAAAGGGTACGAAGGCCCTCACTGAATATGAATAACGATATTGAGATTAAATTAATTCGAAGAATTTCTGAGGTTAGAATGCTTAAGAGATAGGACGCGACAAAACTTATGTTACAACCTGATATATATATATATATATATATATCACGTGTACCACGAGTCAGTGGACGAAATATCACCTCCTCGGGAACATTTTCGAAAAAGTTATTCCGGTTTTGACTCATATTGTAGTGGAAGGATATCATAGATGTAAGATTTCGAAAAATATAGGCCATTGGTCCCAGAGCCGGCTTTTATGAATTTTCCGGTTTTGCTCCCGGCTACGCAGTATCTCAGCTCCCAGAACAGCTAGAGTGTTGGGGTTGGCCTCAAAATGTGCGGAAAATTTTTTCCAAGAAACTTTCATGTTCAGAGTAAAACGATTGGACAACAAATGCAATTCAGCCGAACGAAAAACCAATATTTGCACCGAAATTAAAATATTCTTGCTATCCTGCAGATGAGTGATACAAATTTTTATGCAGATTATGAAACAAGAAGTGTATGTGCATGATATAAAAATATAAAAACAAAAATCGATCCGCCTTAAACTTGGCAATTTTCGATCAAAGTCGCGATTGTGTGATGGCAGAATTTTAAGAAAATAATAACTATCACATTATCCAATTAAATATGTATTTGACGTTTCGAGATTGGATTAATCACATAACGTTGAAAAAATGAGAAATTTTCTCATTTAGAAAATTTCGATTTTTCACCCTCCTAATATGCAAAGTTTGAAAATATGCAACTCGGGATTTCGTTTCTCTGGGGACGAATTCACAGAGGAAATAATAGTAGTGACCGAGTTGTGAAAGATATTTCACTATTGGCTTACCAGAACTATCCTCGCCATTTTCAGATGTGCTCAAACTTGCTAGTCCAGAGGGGCGATTGGAAAGATAATTTGATTTTGACTGAATTTACTTGAATCGTGACTTCTTTTGCTAACCAAAAATTACTTTATTAGAATTAAAAGAAAAATACACCTTTAAAACAAAGTTTTGGACTTTTTTGAAAAATCTACATATTTCGAGCTGTGGAAATTTCCATGTTCGATTAGTTGCGAAAATTGCGACTATTTCATTATTATTTGACAAATCACCTCATACTATGATTTTTGGATGCCAGTAGAAGCCACCGTACAAGTAAATTCAGTCTAAATTAAATTATCTTTCCAATCGCCCCCTCTGGACTAGCAAGTTTGAGCACATCTGAAAATGGCGAGGATAGTTCTGGTAAGCCAATAGTGAAATATTTTACACAACTCGGTCACTACTATTATTTGCTCTGTGAATTCGTCACCAGAGAAACGAAATCCCGAGTTACATATTTTCAAACTTTGCATATTAGGAGGGTGAAAAATCGAAATTTTCTAAATGAGAAAATTTCTCATTTTTTCAACGTTATGTGATTAATCCAATGTGCCGAAACGTCAAATATTGCCGAATATGGCATATTTAATTGGATAATGTGATAGTTATTATTTTCTTAAAATTCTGCCATCACACAATCGCGACTTTGATTGAAAATTGCCAAGTTGAAGGCAGATCGATTTTTGTTTTTATATTTTTATATCATGCACATACACTTCTTGTTTCATAATCTGCATTAAAAATCTGTATCACTCATCTGCAGGATAGCAAGAATATTTTAATTTCGATGCAAACATTGGTTTTTCGTTCAGCTGAATTTTATTTGTTGTCCAATCGTTTTACTCTGAACATGAAAGTTTCTTGGAAAAAATTTTCCGCACATTTTGAGGCCAACCCCAACACTCTAGCTGTTCTGGGAGCTGAGAGACTGCGTAGCCGGGAGCAAAACCGGAAAATCCCTAAAAGCCGGCTCTGATATATATATATATAAATATATAATTGAAGAGCAACTTGAGTAGTATCACTCTTCTAATGGGAAAGGCATAACGTAACTTCTGCACAATCGTTTTTTTGTAGCTTTACTCTCCGCGGAAGAGTAGGGTATATGGTGAGCAAAACAAGGCTATATTCATGGAAAATTGTTATGTTTCATCTAAAGAATATACACAATTGGCAAGGTGTGGTTGGGCAAATTAGGATGTGCTTCACCGCGGAAGAACCAGGAAGAAATGAGACGTTACTGAAATTAAAAGCAAGCTGGATACGCTTCACTGAACATTCTTGAAATCAGGAATGAGATAAAGGTGAATGACGATATTTTCCATAAACCGATTCAGTTGATGGTAATTGATCATAGGCAGAGAGCGAAATTGATCAGAATATTGATCTGCCACGCAAATGAGCTTTTTTCCCTTTCTTATCGGACGGGCGTGCGAGGATTAGACAAACAACCCTATTCACCTTTGTTCGTTTGTAGTGAAAAAGTAACTTCAAGTGCTACGTGTTGCTCCAATTGCTGAAGATTGTATTACGGAGAGGGGCAGTGGTTAGTTGGAACCTTCCTTTATCTTTGGATGTGTCCAATAAGAGGCAAGATCATGAGTTCTCATCTCATGCCCACTGGCGGCGGGGGGGGGGACATTTTGGTGGGGGACATTTTGGTAGGGAGGACATTTTGGTAGAGGGGGGACATTTTGGTAGGGGGACATTTTGGTAGTGGTGAGGGGGGACATTTTGGTAGTGCCTTTTAGAGAGAGGGGACATTTTGGTAGGGACCCTATGAGGACCGTTGCTCACTATCCTTTACACTGTCTGACTGGCGAAAGTACCGACGGAATCGCGAATAAAGAGTGTCCGATCATTACTGGATCGGAGCGAGACAGATCGTGTGAAGTTGGGAGAATCAGACCATTTATTCCCTCTCCACTCCCTCAGTTGAGTGAAGCTATCATTTGACAAAAAGTCTAATTTATTTTAATTACCGGCTTGGTCCCTGCGAGTTTGGAAGAATCTATTATTTGCCAAAAAATGTAAACGGATGTTATTTAGGAATAAACAGGTGCAAACCGCTTATCGGATTTACTGCCGACCACGGGATGTTTTACTCTCCTCCTTTTTAATCTCCCCCACAACTTCCTATTATTTCTGTCCAGTTGTGCAGTGAATTCAGCGATTTTCACATCGTAACATGTTTTTCAAAGCGTGTTACCTTCGAATGTTTATGATCACAATTGTCATAAATTATTGAATCGCTTTTTTCAGGTGCATATCTCACCTCGAATAATCGCATAGAAATGAACATCCTAATACAATCTGTTCCAAGACCAAAGACCGAACACTGTTAGAAAAGCGTATATTTTTACATGCATAAAGTAAACATCGTTTGCATGTCCCTCTCAGTGGTCGGTGAACCCCAAAAAAGTGCAATTCCACCAGGGGATGCCAGGACAACCGAACATAATCGTAAGTAAAGAACATGATTTTTTAGTGAAACGAGTACGTTCAGTGGCGATATCTGCATACAACGTAACTGCTGATTGATTCCCAAAAAGTGATCCTCTGAACTATTCGATCTGGAGAAACTTGCCAATGAATCACTTCTTATCCTTGCGATACGTGATAATTGTAAATTACTGAGCAGCAAGCTGCAGCTGATAAACACTTGTTGTCTCAGTTTTTATTCGTTTTTACATCATACGATATTTTTTATCTAAGGCGGTAATATGGTACAAACACAGTGCAATTGAAAGTCAAGGGGAATTTTCTACACTACTCTCGTAGAGGAGCTTGCAATGAGAATAAAGTACAAATTAGATAACACCCGAAATAATACGCGATCAAGCTTTTGTTCACATTCTGTCATTCAGCTACATTGGTAGGAAGGCAAATCAGGATTAAATTAGTTCATTTCTGCCCTCGTTTCTTCAGTTTTGCATCTCGCCGTTGCTTTGCTTCCTCAAGTCGTTTCGCGCTGTCTTTCACTTCATTGAGACCCTGAAAAGTAACGTTTAGCCACTTTTCAATATTACTAGAGTTCGAAAAGTAACAAAATAACACGTTTTTTATCATGCAAATCACCCTTCACTCTCTTCATTATTTCCACTCTCTAGTACAGTGAGCGGTGAATTTGCATTGGAAATAACGTGTTACTTGGTTACATTTCGAAGTCTACAGATCACCGGTGGAAATAACAACGTTAAGACGGATGAACTCGAGCAATGGTCTGACTCTCTTCAGTTTGTACGCTCTCTCGCCGGTCAGAGATACGAGAGAGCATGGAAACTGAAGAGAGTCAGACCATTGCTCATGAAAAGGAGTATATCCTTTCGGATTACAACCATAAAGTCTCTTTCACCAATGTTTTCGCGGTACTCTTTCGTGATAATCCCAATCAGAAAGAGAATCTATTGTTGACACACTGGGAAAAGGCATTATTTTTGGATATGATCCAGATTATCATCCTAGTGGGACCATCCCACAGTAACATGTTTTTTTTTGGCGTTCGAGAAACTATAATATAACAGAGTCTACACGCTCTCTTTCCCGAGTTTGTGAATTCATGAGACGTAAGCCCTTGTATCGAATGGGGATGACTTGGCAAGAAACGGTCTCTTCATACTGCACACTCTCTCGCGTCTGATCGGTGAGAGAGTGTGTAGTTTGAAGATAGTCATTTCTTGCCAAGCCATCCCTTGTATCGAAGTCACCTGCGCCATGGCCAGCTGGTGCTCCGTCTCCGCAACCTTCCGCCTCTTCTCAGCCAATTCTTTCTGCAGCGCCAGCTGTTTCTGGAATATGAATCATGACTACACGAAACAATTCAACAGAGATGATAAAGCGCATGGGCCAGGGGGATAAATCATATCGAGTGGATGAGAGCAAGGGAAACAATAAGAAGATGGAGTTACTTGATGTAAAAAGGTAGATGGTCGAACAAATAACAAATCACATATGCCAAAGATCAGACCTGAGCGAGTTCGAGTCGTTCAGCGATTTTCCGGAAGCTTTCCTCGTACGCATTGGCGCGCGCGACGGCACTGTCCTGGAACTGACATAAATCTGATGATTACCGATTTGCATTCGACCCTTCACGTTTCAGATCACACGTGGTCATTCTCGACCGCATCAATTGCCCAATTCTCCCCGCATCAATCTATACCGGTGATTTCTCACACATTGCGAGAGAGCACGCAAAACGAGGACAGCGAGATCAAAGGCGGCTCAGTTCGGCCGTTGTAATATTCAGAGCTAAAGATAAAGCGAGAATAATATGAAGATGGTTTTAAACTAACTCCAATTGCCCCCCCCCCCCCCCCCCCCGGGACCAGCACTAAAATTTCAAAACGGCAGATCGAGAAAAAATCAAAACCTTTTCCAACTGAATCGCTTCCATGTCCTTTATCACCTCCTCGAAGGCGTCATTGCCAATCGGCTCCAGCGCTGATGTGGCTTGAAGTGTGTCGTCGCTCCTCTCCATTTTTCACACGTTTGGCCTAAAATAGTAATTTCTCTAATGGAAACTGTAAATCGATGCGTAATAACAATATTGATATTTTTCTATACTTTTAGCATCACATTGTAATTTCTAGCCTATCGGAACAGTAAATGTTTGGGAAAACAAAGAATATCCACGCGACCACAAACTCGGGTAAATCAAGATCGATTACTTGGACGAATTCTGAGCCTGCGGCATTAAACAGCCGCATCTGCCAACTCTCTCTCCTCCCCATCCCCTTCACTCTCTACTCTCTTCCCTCTCTCCTTTCACCCCTCTGCACGTCTCTCCGCCGATCCCTTAATCTATCTCTCCCTCTCCCTCTCCCCAATCTCCCCATCTCCATCCATTCTCTACTCTCTCTCCCTCTCTCCCTCCCTCTTCATACCTCTCCCTCTCTCCCTAGTCCTCCATCTCCCGCTCTGTCGTGTATAGGCCCGCCTGATTTCAGGGGATGCGAGTCGATCCATCCCAGCCGTTGTAAAGTGAGCGAGCAGAGGAGAGCGGGGGTGAAAAATTAGACACTGAAGTCGGGAAGGAACAACATGGCATGTGATTGACAGTGGATTAAGAAGAATCGATAAATACGCTCCTGATATGGAGTAATCCGTCTCGATTACAATATATGATATATTTATCAGTGCAGGAATGATCGAACAATGGAGGTAGAGCAATAACGAAAGTTCATGTCAGATCAGGATGATTTATTGCATTTCTTCTTTCTCTCCTTTTTCGTATCCTTTCTCCGATTTAGTGCGGCAAGTCGATTGGCCCATTCAGTACGCATGTTGTTCTCCTACAATGAAAAGAATTAGCGGAATAGGGAAATGAGGTCGTGGAACGACGCTACAGTTTCTTTTATAGAGAGTACGCAAACTGAAGAGAACATGGATCAAAGAATGAACAGAACGTTTCTCGAAGTCTAACAAAACACGACTTACTCCAATCTTGCGCTGCGTTTCGCGGAGATCCTCCTGTAAAAGTATCGAAATTAGAGGTGACTTTCAAGTAATGACTTAATTTTGCACGCTCTCTCGCCAGCCTGAACGGTGAAGAGAGAGCGCATGATATGAATAGAGTCGTTCCACTCCCCTCCCCTATTCGAAACTTGAAGCGATGAGCGATCAGAAGATTTTAGAACATTTGGCTCACAGTGTTCGCAACTTTCAAAATATTTGACTCTGAAAGATCACAGATCAAACCTCCATTCGCTCCATCCTCTCCATAACTTCGCGAAGTCTCTCCTCGGCGGCATTGGCGCGTGAGAGTGCTGTTTCCTGTAGTAGAATGGGCTCTAGACACTCTCGTATTGGCAATTAGTTGGGGATTGCTGGGGAGAGCGCATTGATCAAAACACTTATACCAAACCTTGTCCGTTTTTAGGTCCCGGATCTTTTGAGCGATCGCTGCGGCTTGCATTGAAGCAATTTCACGCGCCGAATCCATTGCAAATGAATTCTGAAAAGTACTGGAAAAATGAATACAACGAAAGTGAGATTACGCTTACAATAACGAAAAATTGCAGTAAACCATTTGACTAGATAGACTTTTCGGTGGGGTGACTCAGTGATCACCCCTCTCCACATCTCTCGACCCTCTTTCCACCCCTCTTCCCTTCCTCTATCTCTCTCATCTCTTCCCCTCCCCCATATCCTCTTCCCGTCTCATTCCGATCCGCTCCCTCTCACCGTCACACTTTGTAACGAGGAGGGCTGACAGACCGCTACTTCAGATGTTCTCTTTCTCGAAAAGAGAGGGCAGATGCGGAATCCGAAACTTGCGTCTTGTGACGAGGAATGACAGACGGCAATCCGTGCATGCCTTCCTACTCTCAGTATCGTAAAATGAGGGCAGATGCAGACATTCCGAACCTATTAACCATTGAAATGGAAAGAACGTGAGGTACCGACTCGGCACCACGTGGTGTCAGGCCTCGAATAAACAATGCAGTATACACGACTTATCGGTCAATAGTCAAATAAAAGGTAGATGCATTTGGGAAGTTTTTTTTTTCAAAAACACTCATAAGAATCATCAATTAAAATTAAGAGGCCGGATCGGTAAGAGTCGACCACCCCCCGGACATGCGTCCTTCCGGAATGGGAACTGGGCGTCCATGCTTCAACCATGGATACCCCTTGGCCCCATGATACACCATATATAGGCTATTACTCGATTCCGCTTTTCAATGAGTAATTATAAGGTGCCAAAGTTAAAAAATCGGATTTTAATATTTTTCGAACGCGATGAGATAGACTCAAAATCTCTTTTGCGTTGTATTAGGGGTGACAAATAAGAATTATGCCCTGAGAATATAACTTTCATTCATTCTGGAAAAGTCGATTTTCTCGATTTCGATTTTCTCGAAATTTGAGCGATCTAAACTCAGTATTTTCAAATATAACGCGACGACCAATGAGTAGATCATAAAATACGTTTCCATATGAGTAATAAATTCGCAAAATATAGCTTTTTCCATAACTGTAGGACTGTCTTTTATTCTGTCCAAAACGCGAAATCGTGGGTGTCGAACAACATTTTTGGACTGAAATTTGAAGAAATCGATGGGTTTCAGTCACTATGAATTATTTTACATTCAGAATTGTAAAAATCTGATCAAAAAATTGAAACACTCCAAAAGTTCATCAAAAATGTTTACTGAACTTCGATTTTTCCCATTTTTGACCTTCTCCAACTCAACATTTCATAAACATCACCCCAGTTATTGACTATTAATCGGTAGTATAGAGACTGTTTATTAAATTATTATTTCAAAAAGTCCCACCAATTCATTCGTTTTCATGATATTCCTTCCCAAATCTACGTAAAAACGGGGGCGATATGAGATGATTCGACTCAAATTTCCGCCACGAGAGAATCGGTTTAAGCTAACACAACTATTTTTGGAAAGAATATATAAAGTGCAATTAATTTCGGGTTTTACATGTAAAGTTTCGGACATTTGTGTAGAATCATCTCATCTCGCCCACGTTTTTACGTAGATTTGGGAAGGATTATCATGAAAACGAATGAATTGGTGGGACTTTTAGAAGTAATATTTTAATAAACAGTTTCTATACTACCGATTGGTAGTCAATAACAGGGCTGAAGTTTGTGAATTTCTCAAAATATAGCTTTTTTCATAACTGTAGGACCGTCTTTTATTATGTCCAAAACGCGAAATCGCGGGTATCGAACAACATTTTTGGACTGAAATTTGAAGAAATCGATGGGTTTTAGTCAGTTTGAATTATTTTACATTCAGAATTGTGAAAATCTGATTAAAAAATTTAAACACTCCAAAGTTCATCAAAAATGTCTACTGAACTTCGATTCTTGCCATGTTTGACCGTTTTCAACTCGAAATTTCACAAACTTCAGCCCAGTTATTGACTATCAATCGGTAGTATAGAAACTGTTTATTAAAATATTACTTCTAAAAGTCCCACCAATTCATTCGTTTTCATGATAATCCTTCCCAAATCTACGTAAAAACGTGGGCGAGATGAGATGATTCTACACAAATGTCCGAAACTTTACATGTAAAACCCGAAATTAATTGCACTTTATATATTCTTTCCAAAAATAGTTGTGTTAGCTTAAACCGATTCTCTCGTGGCGGAAATTTGAGTCGAATCATCTCATATCGCCCCCGTTTTTGCGTAGATTTGGGAAGGAATATCATGAAAACGAATGAATTGGTGGGACTTTTTGAAATAATAATTTAATAAACAGTCTCTATACTACCGATTAATAGTCAATAACTGGGCTGATGTTTATGAAATGTTGAGTTGAAGAAGGTCAAAAATGGGAAAAATCGAAGTTCAGTAAACATTTTTGATGAACTTTGGAGTGTTTCAATTTTTTGATCAGATTTTTACAATTCTGAATGTAAAATAATTCATAGTGACTGAAACCCATCGATTTCTTCAAATTTCAGTCCAAAAATGTTGTTCGACACCCACGATTTCGCGTTTTGGACAGAATAAAAGACAGTCCTACAGTTATGGAAAAAGCTATATTTTGCGAATTTATTACTCATATGGAAACGTATTTTATGATCTACTCATTGGTCGTCGCGTTATATTTGAAAATACTGAGTTTAGATCGCTCAAATTTCGAGAAAATCGAAATCGAGAAAATCGACTTTTCCAGAATGAATGAAAGTTATATTCTCAGGGCATAATTCTTATTTGTCACCCCTAATACAACGCAAAAGAGATTTTGAGTCTATCTCATCGCGTTCGAAAAATATTAAAATCCGATTTTTTAACTTTGGCACCTTATAATTACTCATTGAAAAGCGGAATCGAGTAATAGCCTATATGTGGTGTATCATGGGGCCAAGGGGTATCCATGGTTGAAGCATGGACGCCCAGTTCCCATTCCGGAAGGACGCATGTCCGGGGGGTGGCCATTATGATCGATTCTTACCGATCCGGCCTCTTAATATTTCCGTAATTTACCCCGGTAGATCTTTGTTGTTGGGCGAGCATTGTAGATAGGAACAAAATGATTTTCACATACGCACGTTTTGCATTATTTCGAAAACGTGAACGTGAATTTCGGGCAATATTTCCCGGTACATGCATAATGTAATTGATCGCTCGAGAAAGGAACAACTTCACACGATATTTTCGCAGAATATTTGAACGGATCAGTGTGTAAAAACAATGATTTTTGATTTTAGTGAGCGAAGAATACGAATAGAGGTAAATACAAAAACAAATGTTATCCAATAATCTCTTAGCCACTACATTATTACAAATTTCACATGATCATAGGCGTGGAAAAGCGAAAATTGATGTGATCGCGTACGATTTTTCCCTTAGACGATAACACAAAACGATCTTGGTGGTTGTAATGATGTCAAATGGTGACTTAGCTCACCTCATCGTCCAATACACTCTGGATATCGCCGCGCTGATTCTCAATGCTGTACTTATTGCTGCAATTATATCTCGGTATGAATACTTTTCGTATATTTTATAGTATCCAACCCTATTGAAAACGTAATCGTTCATTTCGAATTAGTCAATCACGTACACTTTTGAATACATCAACTTCGGCGATTCAAATGATGGAAATTGCTCAGAACGCCAAAATACCTGCACTCCTTCTCTTTCTTCCTAATGAACACGGCAATCATCGATTCAGTGACAGTCATGGTGAACTCGATGTGCACATTGAGGTATGTTTTTATAATTTTATATTTAAAAACAAAAACTAATAAAATATCACGTATTTGCTGCGGCGTACTTGTCGTTTCTTCGTATAGAATGGCATCGATGCTCGAACTCTATAAAAAACGATTTGCAGTTTTCTCAACATGGATGGCAGCATCGTGTACCTGTTCTGCACTCTGTTAGGGGCGAAAACGTGCCATGTCGTGATTGGTGAGAAGAATTCGAAATTCTGGAAATTCTGGAAAATGCAAAACTTGTTCATTGAATAAACGCTATCTTAAAGAAAGAGTGTCAGCAAAGTTGAACTTTTGACACTGTCATAGCAATGACCTCCAATGATCATAGCGCGAGCTATGAGGGTAGGAACCATTGCTCCCATGCGATCGGGAGGTTGCTTGTTCGATTCCCACCCGAAGATTTTTGACAAATCTACGAGATATTTGAATTCCCGCACGTCCCTGCCCTATCAAGGACTATCAGCGCACACTCTGCCAACTAGTGATAACTTGGTTCAAAATAAAGATGAAATGTTCAGAATCTCTCATGGTTATGAAAAGCTAGGCCATGATTATGACAGCGTCAAAAGTTCAACTTTGCTGACACTCCTTCTTTAAGCATGACATAGATAGAGAGAGAGGAAGTAGCCAGATACATTCGTTTGTAGCGTAAAATCTACCATTTGCAGCAGCCAACACCGGTAAACTCGTGCAGTTCGCCGCAAACGACTAATTGTGAAATTGCTATACAAAATGTTTACAGCCGCCAACATTGCTCTTTACTGCCATTCCGAGATTCTCTTACTCGTCTCCTTCTCATATCGATTGTGGATCTTCAGCAAGCAGGTGCTCTTTCCTTTTCTATTATGAATGGCTCACAAGAAATAGCATCTTTTCGGTAAGATCAATGAGAAATAAACAATCATTTCTTGCGAAGCCATCCCTAATTTATATGAGCCCGTGTGCCTAAGAATCGAGCAAGGACAGGGACAGCCCAAAAATTTCGTTTCTCTATAAATCTGCTCTTTGGGGTATTCGATGGTGCTGAAAACGGTGGGCATACTAATTTTGCACTCAGATCCTTCGTATGAATTATTAAAATGAATTTTAAAATTTCAACTTTTCTTAGAGGCATTTTCGAGCCAAATGAGTTAAATGGTTGGAACCGGCTTGACGAGTAGATTCAGAATCTCTAATTTCATCGATTTCCTCCATGCGGTTTTCGAAATTGGAGTGAAATAGTGAGATGAAATCGAGCTAAATCGGCGCCATTCTCTCGTCTCCCCTCTCATTCCCTCTGGGCTCTCTCGCACCAACACACTCTCTCGCCTCTTCCTCCCTAGGGAAGAGGGAGATAGTGGAGTGCCGACTCGTTTATCACTGTTATCGGCTCACGTTTTCACTCCAATTTCGAAAACCGCATGGAGGAAATCGATGAAATTAGAGATTCTGAATCTACTCGCCAAGCCGGTTTCAACCATGTAACTCCTTTGGCTCGAAAATGCCTCTAAGAAAAGTTGAAATTTTAAAATTTATTTCAATAATTCATGAAAAATAACGCGGATAGGCGTAATCAGCATGAAATTCTACCCCGGAATCCGCATTCACGTAATTTTAGCACTTTCCGGAGGTGCGAAATGCGCGAAAACCTGTTTTCGACGTGACGCCTTCTGGAGTCAACGAAGGATCTGAGTGCAAAATGAGTATACCCACCGTTTTCAGCACCATCGAGAACCCCAAAGTGCAGATTTATAGAGAATCGAGATTTTTGGGCTGTCGGTGAATCATCCAAATCTGCTCGAATCTTATGCAAACGGGCTCATATGCCTGCCCTTTGTTGTAATTCAATTGCATTGTTAGATACAACTGTGCTGAATTGCTACATTACGCACAGGACAACCGATATTATGCCACTGAAATATCATTATTCAGGGTACGCGACCCAACATCTCACGCTCGACTCTCCTCAAGATCATCCTGATCCCCGCACTGCCCAGTTGGATTGCATTTGTAAGAATTATTGCGTAGCGGAGGGTCTTTCGTTCTTCACCCAGTCGCATTTTGATTACAAATCGAGAAATATACATATATTTACAAATATTCAGGCCGGTCTCTACCGGATGTGCTCCTTCGATACTGTCATTCCCGCTTATGCGAACCACTCCTACTGTGTGATCGATTTGAGCTTCAGTCGACTGATCAGCACCGAGAATCTGGCGGCCCGAGGAACGGTGAGCTATACACCGTCAATGTCTCAGAATTCAAAGAAAATCATCATTAGTAGCCATACAGCACATCAATCATTTTTTTCAATTGTAATGATACATTTAATGTTACGTTAAAGAACACTCATGTAGCATCATTTGATTATGATTGTACCAGCGAGCCTGAAAGATGTACACTGACTAGCACATTTACAGATCGCCTACGTCTCCCTGTTGATTTCGATTGCACTGCTTGCAATCTTCATGCTCCGCAAAATTCTGATCGCTAAGATCACAAAATTGGTGAGCGATCAAATTCACATAATCACATGTTCATTTCCTGTGTTGTATTCCCGCGCTAGATCGTTGTAATACCATAGGTTCTTGTTAGTGATTGCGAAAACAAAACATACTTGGGAAAATGTTCGGAGAGCGAGAGGCAATGAGGCAGAGAACAAACACAACGAACATATGGATGAACAGGGATGACATATATATGGACATCGTAGATAATTATAGGTTCATATTTTGCAGAACTCTTGCAGAACGCCGCAACGACTAGCTGCAAATTTCCTGTGCAAAATTTTGCAGGACAGCTCGGCGGATCGTAAACGACAAAAGTCCGTAGTAGTCACGCTCACCGCTCAAGCACTCCTGCCGCTAACGATGGGCTTCGGCGTGGGCATATGGCTGGTCGACTTCATCAGACTTGCCCATCCACCTTATGTGGAGCGAATAGCGCATTTGGTGAGCGAATTCAGCAAAAAAAATTTAGTACTGAGCATCATTGGATATGTCAAATGCATGATTGATTGTACAACACAATAAGTGCCAACTAAATAACATAGACTACCCAAAGTCGAGATGACCTATGTCTGATTTACAACTACACCATCAGCTATCGAAGAATCATCACGCATTTTATGTAGACAAACCCAGATATATAAAAAAAAGATCATTACAATTGTTATTGCAAATGATGCTTACTTATTGCAGACTTTCGGTTTCTTCACTATGTGCTCACCGCTCGTCACTCTCATCATTCTTGGACCGTACAGGAAGTTGGTACATTCTTGTAGTCTTATAAATTTGAGGGTTTGACCTTTCCCTTTCTGGATTATTTTGCACAATTTTCGGGTATGTTTCAAATGAGAGATATGCTTTACAAGTGCATCATCTACTTAGTGTGTTCTCGAAGTGGAAAATAATCCAAAAAAATGAATTCCTAGTACATTTTGCAGCTGTTTCGCAGAATTTCAGCACACAATTCATCAAAAAATAAGTACAAGAATGCCCGTATCAATTCTGCACATCCACAGTTGCGCAACTGTTACAGAACGCCGCAACGACTAATTGCGCATTTTGTGCACACAATGTTCAGATTCGTACAGGAGCGGATCTGCTCGCGGCAAGATGTGGTACACAAGATCTCAGAGAGTCGAGGAGACAGCAAGAAGACTCCTACAGCGACGATGTAGAGGGCTAACGAGCCGTGTTAATGCAGCCGCATTGTCCTTACTGTTCTTCGGACTTTTTTTCATTTGATTGTACGTGATTGCACCGATGTCTGTGCCTGTAGTCGTCAAATATGTAATGAATTACAGTTGGCACTGTATTGTAATTTATTATGCATATACATATATGTTGCACTTATCATGCAAAAATCAATTACTATGAGCTTGCATTCTACACATCCCCATGCATTCTACATTGTATATTTCTAATAGCAATTTGCTACGCATCATCTTATCTGTCATTGCATTCATAATACGTGATGAAATCTTAAGTAATTTCTAATAACTTCACCTCTCATTGCAATCTTCGACCGAGTAATTGAACGTTACACATTGGGCCTGAGTAAACACCTGCTCATGGAACAAAAGTGTTCACAAATGGGTGCATACACTCTCATTGGTATTTCTCCTGGTACCTAGCCAGGTAATTTTTTACTGCACTAAATACAGGTAAAGTTTAGTTATATGCTACCCCATGACAAGCTATTTTACAGTCGTAAAATGAGGACTACGTTAGGAGGTGTAGTTCGGTGAGACCGACTACTGCCGCCTTCTTTACTTCATTATGTCCCTTATTCTGCCAAGAGCGCATCCAACTATGTTCATCGCGATTCGACACGTTATGACGGTAAATACGGTAATTACGGTAATTACAACGAAAGTTCGAAAAAATATTGCAAATACGCATTATTTTGCAAAAAACGAAACTTTCACCAAAAAAACGAACCTTCCACCGAAAAACGAAACTTTCACTGGAGGCAAGAGCACTCTTGCTAGAATCTACTGACAATGCAGCACGCGTTAAGATCGTATCAATCCCACTGACCCTCACATCGCTATGTATTGTACTAACTACGCGATCATTGACGCGAGTCTACGCTCGACTGGTAATTTTGCTGGTGAGAAAACGTTCAAAATGCTCTAATCTGAAGTTTGAAACGCTTTAAATAATTATATTCTTGACGACTTTACCACCGGATTTTCTAATATGCTACTTTATGCCTTACATAATCTTTAATTTTAATTAATTGTATTTAGTATTATTACTTTAAATACACCTTTTTTCCAGATCGGATCATCGGGAATGGACATTTGCACGCAGTGGGTGCTGGATCCCTCGTGGCACTCGCCCATCAGTTGCATATATTCACGCGATCCCCTGACCAATTTACCATTGACTGCGGGAGCATGCGCGGTAAGCCTTTTTGTGTACACAATTCACGGTTAGTCGTTGCGGCCGTTCTGCGAAAGTTCTGGATTTCATCGGCATATAAAAGCTAATTTAGAGTGTGCTCCACTCATTGATCGGGGCAGGAGGTCCCATCTATTTTGCGCTGTTCATATATCGTCATCAGGTAACATTCAATATATTTGTTTATTTCGATGATGCGCGATTTCTTACTAAAGTAGATTACAATTGCATGTCGACTTCAAAGTTCTTTGCAGTCCTCCTGTCAGTATTACCTGAATTTTTTGATGAACATTGTTGGTGACTTACATAAAGAATTGCTCATCAACTATAGAACCCCGGAAACATACTTGAAATGACATCACACATTTTCCAATAGGAAAACTCAAATCAGTTTGTTACTATTTTTCAGCTGCTCGTACCTGCCAATTCCCCCGTCAAATTCACATTCCCTCAGCAAAATGCTTTCCTAGCCCTGGTCTCGATTCCATATTGCACTCTCGGAATGGCATTTTATGTAAGCAAAATATAGACTAGTTTTCAATATTCGGATCTTTATCTCCTCATTTTTAACTTGATCTCGATTATGGCACACCGTGTCAAAGGTGGGAAGAAAGCTCATTAGCATGGCGCGCTCAATTCTTCTTTGTATCTGGCCGAGGTGTATATTGGTATGTGAAACATAGCGAAATGACTGCGTTTTGGGGCAAATTTCTCTGCGTTTCAGCCCAAACAGGCTATTCGAATGCGAAACATATACAAAAACACACAAATTTTACACAGAAAACGCTCGTTTTTGACACATAAAAAGGTAACCAGTCATTAGCCAAATGAGCTAAAAATATGCCGTTTGTCTAGAAATGATCGGAAACCCTTTTGGAAGAGATTCTTAAGTCAGATTTCTCAATTTCGATTTTTGAAATTTTCTATGATTCAAAACGTGCGCGAAACCTGCGATTTTGGTCCAAAAACGGATGTTTTCGACGCATAAAAGGTAACCAGTCATTAGCCAAATGAGCTAAAAATATGCGGTTTGTCTAGAAATGATTGGAAACCCTTTTCGAAAAGATAAGTCAGATTTCTCAATTTTAATTTTTGACGTATCTTATTAATGTTTGTCGCTAAAAATCGCAGGTTTCGCGCACGTTTTGAATCATAGAAAATTTCAAAAATCGAAATTGAGAAATCTGACTTACAAATCTCTTCCAAAAGGGTTTCCGATCATTTCTAGACAAACGGCATATTTTTAGCTCATTTGGCTAATGACTGGTTACCTTTTATGTGTCAAAAAAGAGCGTTTTCTGTTAAAAATGTGTGTATTAGGTTGTAACATAAGTTTTGTCGCATTTCGGAGGTTCACAATATTTCCATGAAGGAAACTTCTCAAACATTCCCAATGCCTGACCTCCTAGTATATGTTTGGGGTGTACATGCACATTCAAACCATAGGGTAGAGCTGAACTGCCCACGCTGGCTATGCGAAAAATAATAACATGAAATGATTTAAATTTGATGCAGATTTTATTAATTCGTTTGATCGGGTGGTAATTCGCAGAGATGAGTAATGAACCAAACTTCTACTGCATGGTGATTTGCCCCGTCAATTCTCTTTCAAAATATATGCCAGATATGGTGCTAGGTTGAACGGAACCAAAGATATACTTCACGGAGTGTAAGGTTAGCCGCTGATTCGTAGCCAACTTGACCAACTCTTCTGAATCCAGAATTACAACAACAGTGACTAGCATAAGTGCGTTCCAATTACCACTCATGGAGCTCTAATTTATCATTAAACATGTGAGAGAAAGAACACTCTACTTGTTGGAAATTTGAATTTTCATTAATTCAATTCGCACACAATTTCACCAAAAAATGCAAGTTTAGGTGTTTCGAATTAAAGATTGTCATTCAAAAGCTATTTATTTCCAAAATTATCCCAAGTACATACATACATCGTTCTGAATGGAGCCACTTATCTCAACAGAACCCAATCTACCCCAAACTTTGTCTGCACACTGACCACTTTGGGTGAACTATCGTACGTGATGGAAATATAGGAACGTATACCGTGAAGTTCGTAAAATACCACCTTTCTTGGATTATGGTGAATTTACATTTTTGTGACTTTTGATTTTTTTCATTCTTTTTTTCATATACGTTTACATAAAACGGATGGGTTTTTTCCATGAAAAGTGGCTAAATAATATTTAAAAGAGAAAATAAAAATTGAATAAAATTGCGAAAATTGCACTACCGTAATCGCAGTTTCGTCAGTTATTTGGCATCCGCGTCCGCGAGCGGACGTCCGCGCCATGAATTTTGCAATTTCTCGCTCCTACTTTTCTCCTTATTTTCCCTCGAATTTCCTGTTATATTGTTCAATTAAGTTTAATTTGAATTAGTTTCGCACTCTCATCTGCCCAGTTTCGTCGAGTAAAGTAGATTTGCCACTAGTTTTAGGCAGTTTACGCTCGTTTTACGAATTTTAGGCAGTTGACCTTATTTCATAATCGGGCCCGTCGTATTTCGACAACATTTTTGCTTGTCTTTTGCGTTACTTTACTTAATTTAATTAAAAACTTGCATGTATATTGTTTCGCACTCACGCTTCCCCGCTTCACCCGCGTAAATTAGCACAAATCGCTAATATTAGGCCGCCTCAACTTCGAATTTGAACTGTTATCATTCTTTTTTGTTTAGTACTTTTGCTTTGCAGGTCGCGAGTATCGGAATCATGTCGAATCAAACTCCGTACATCGGCAGCAAGATCAGTCTCATTTCCAAGCTCGATATTCGCTACGAGGGAATTCTTTACTCTTCGAGCACCACGGAGTCCACCATCGCACTCGTGAAAGGTTAATATAGAATATTTTATTTAATTATTCGAGCGTTTTAGTGCGTTGTCTGGGCACTGAGGACCGACCGGTATCCAACCCTGTCCCTACTCGTGATGATGTGTACGAACACATTATCTTCAAGGCCAGTTTCCTCGAGTAAAGTAGCATCACCTCTACTTTTAAGCAGTTTACGCTCATTTTATCATAAGATGTTCCTAAAATTTAATTTTGAATTGTTATCGTTCTTTTTTGCTGAGTACTTTTGATTTGCAGAACCGATAAAGTCGAGAAGGCTTGATCCGAGGCCGAAATTTCCTATGAAGTGGGAGGGGAAGCACCTGGACCAAGGAGCTCGCTGCCAGCAAGCTTGTAAGCGTATATTTTATGTTCTTTGTTTATATTCCGGGAATAAATTCGACACAATTTTGCTCTGCAGCGCTCTGCTCTCCCCGACTTCGACCGCTACAAGCTGTTGCGCGCCAAGCAAGCCATAAACCGATTGATCAAGATGGAAAGCTCAAGGTATGATCTTATATTTTGGCTAATTGATTGGTCGGGACTTATCGCTACCACTGAAACCAGTTCCATATTTTTTGCTGCCCCGAGAGTCATCCGATAGGGATTAGACGCCAATTATCTCTCAGTCCTTTTACATCTTTTTTGCTTCCAAAATGCCCGTATTAGTCGCAAAATATTCGAGTTAAAAATGTGGTATTTTGTTCGACTCTGTATCGTGTTCCCGAACCCGGTTACCATTAGAGGATACTCAGGTTCCAAAAATATGTTGGCCATCCAGGACCCATCAAAGGCTGCTCTGGTTCCACAGCGTGGTACCATGTCTCAAAATTGAGACGGACAAGTCATGGAACCCGGGTCCCGAGCAGTTCCACGTTAATGTCTTATTTTTCGAAAATGTATTGTCCTTTTTTAAAAAATAAGCAACTTTGCATGATTAAATATTTTATTAACAGGTTCTTCTCGATGGACCCGCTTCCACAGTTCTCCGCAGCGCCCGTAACCTGAAGGACCTCCAGCAGACTAAGTTCAAGGTCGCCATTGGGCTCGAGGAGTGAACCGAAGCAGTCTCTCGTCGGTCAGTATTTGTAAATTTATTGATATTTTAAAATGTGGTATTTTGTAAGGCTATGTTACTGTTCTATGGCCCAATCCTCGGATCCGGGTCCAGTCAGAGGGTAACCATGTTCTAAAATATTTTTGCTATCCCGAACCCATCAAATGCTACCAAGGATCCTACTGCCTGGTACCCGGATCCATTCACGGGCTACACGAATTAGAGGCTTGGGACCGGGACACTGTATCTAGCTCTTTCTATTAAAAAAGGATCGAGTATCTTGTCAATAATCTGTTTTTGTGAGCACAATAATACTTCTCCTTTCAGGAGTCAGCACCTTCGACAGCTACAAACTGATGTGCGCCAAGCAAGCCAGAAACCGATTGGTCAAGATGGAAATCGCCTAATTGTATTTATATTTGTGAGTTTTTCGTGGATAAAGATTTATCATTACCATGGTCTTATTTCAACAATGAAAAAACAACAACAGTAAGGGGGTGAGTGGGAATCTGGGGAATCAATGATAGGAGTATGTGGCCTCGGGACTATACAGGGACTCGAAATTGGGCTCTACTGCATAATCATAGGCATCATCTTCACCCTCTTCGTTTCCCGTTTCAATCTCCCCCATCTCCACTTCCTCCTCTTCCTCTGGCATAACTGTCTGGTTTTGCCAACGAGGAGGGAGATAGGGCACGGGTCTTCTAGGTGTGTTGAGGGGTCTAGTATGAGAATGAGTAAGAGGAAGACGGAGGGGGCGAGACTTTGCAATTCCTCCCAGCTGTACTCTGGAGACGAATTGTCCTCCTGGTCCCCGATTGCTCCTTGGAGTCGTTCTGTCCACGGGAGGATCACCTCTTGCCAGTTTGCCGATGTGCACCTTGTAGTTGTGGTCGATGCGTCTGCACGCATCCCTCCAGTAACGATCCTTGTCCACGGCCAAACTGAACTTGCGCCGATGATCCAAGCACTGCAAATGTGTTGAATTCGACAAAGTACAGTGCAATCCGTAATACAGACATTTCAGGTTATGGTAAGTGAAGAAAGTCATAAAGTTTAGAATATCTCACGTCCTCTAGCCATTTCATTCGGATGGGATCTCGCTCATCCAGTGGGAGATCAAGCTGATCCTTGAAGAGGACATCGGAGATGCGGGCGGCGAAGAGGACATAATGGACGTTGATCCCATCCAGTCTGTCCACCTTCACTTTGCTCATCCCGTGACGATTGTAGTCGAAGTCTGAAATAAATTACAGTAACAGCAATGCATTTGTGTGTACGAAACGACTATTGTTGTAGACTAATCACCGGGAGGAGGGGTGGGAAGATTCTTGATGGCAACGTCGACATCCTGTGTAAGTTTCTTCACTGCATCCTTCAACTCGGTATCCGTCTGTTCCCTCTCGATGACCTCAAACCGACGATATAATATCGAATAGAGTTCAAGGTGAAGATTTGAGTACGGTACCGAGTGGGAGATGGACTCCAGTTGCCCTCGATCATTGTATTGACGTCTTTCCATTCTCTCCATGAAGGCCGTGATCTTGTCCATTTGCATGCGAATCGGGGCGAGCTCCTCGCGGACAGCGTCCTGAATCATTTCTATCATGGTTAATAAAGCACACTGACTAACTGACATTCTGAAAACACAGTACCTCGGAGCTGAAGAGAATCGTCGGGAGTAGGCTCGCGAGATTGGTCTAGAAAAGGATCTGCGATGCGAGTACGATCTCCCTCGTCCATTGGTTCCTCCTCTATATCATAGCCATTTGACGTCTCCTGCTTCACCAGAGAAGGACGGAAGATGGTGAACTAAACCGATGAAGTATCTGGCTACTGTAGGTCGAATATCAGTAAGGACTCACTGGTTGTTCGCCCTTCTTCGCTTTCCCTCTTGCGCTCGAGGGAAGATCCATGAACCCTTGGCACTTCTTCTTGGTCCCTTGGAAGGCAAACGTGCCTGATTCCACCTTCTCATCGTCTCCATTTACTACTCGAAAAGAGACAGCTCGGCCAGGGTGACCAGGACCTTTAGTGAGATCCCCCGCATTGATCATCTTGAGCATGTTTCCCTGCTGAACGACGACGAATGCCATCTGGAAGCGTAAAATCGAAATAAAATAGATGGAAAACGAATAAAAAGGACGAAAATACAACGTAATCAAAGAGGTCTCTCAATTTCGTGATAATTGCGTCATCTCTGGAAATATGTCTCTGTAGACGTTCGAAAACGTTCCTTTTATTACTTTTTTTCTCGATTATTTCGCCAGAATGTCTTCTCTTCCCAACATACGTGTTCGCAAGGTGAGTGTTTATCGATTTTCATTCTTTCGTAAACCTTCGAATTTATACTATGTGAGTAATCAATGAGTTTCTTTGAGAATGTCGCTCGTCCTCCTCTTCAGAAAGATTGGAGAGACGATATTGCAGTGTGGAGAGAGGGCGGAGATACCTACCAGCGAATTGTGGACAAGTCTGATGAAAGGGGGCATCCAATCTCCAAAAGCATGGCACATCGATATGTGAACAAAGTGTTCACTCCACACGAATACAAGCCGACATCTCTGAAGGACAGGCAGATGTTCACCGAGATTAGAGATTTCGTTCTCGAATCCTATCTCAACGACAGCGAGGCCACTCTATCGTCCATCAAGCAGACCATTAAGGGAACATTTGACGAGGAGGTACCGAACTATGTTCATCAAGACACTACCGTAGCACATAATAGTACTTCCCCAGACCCCCACTTGCAGATCTCTGAGGCTGTGGTTCGAAGAATCAGAGAGGAGTGTGGCCTGATTTGCTACAACACTCGATATGGCCATTCGGTGCGAGAAGTCAATCGACCACTCCGTCTGTCCTTCTGTGAACAACAAATCGCAGAGAGAAACATGTTCACTAACCATGTGTTCACTGACGAATGCATGGTTCAGTTGAGTGCTAACTCTCGATTCTGTTTCTGCTTGAGAGGGGACGTGCTCAGAAGGGTGAAATCCACCCACAAAAATCCAGTCAGTGTTAGTTTCTCACCCCTCTATTTATTATGAACGAGAAAATCTATTTGCAGATAATGATCTGGGGTGGGATCAGCTGGGACGGCCCTACTGAACTGATCTTACTGGATCCCTCTACGAAGATCGATTCTGGTCTGTATCAAGTAATGCTGGATTCGGCATACAAGCCATGGGCAAGGTAAATACAATTGATTGATGAACTCAAAATTACGATGAATATATTATTTATTCAGAAGGCTGTTCGGAGATAACGCCGTCCTTATCCAGGACAACGCCCCGTGCCACTCTGCACACAACACGCGTGCCTACCTCGAGAGAGAAGAACTCAAGGTTGGCAAATTAAGAACCCTAATAATAAGTTTCATCATAAGACTAACGGATTTTCCTTCACCAGGCCATGGATTGGCCGGCAGAATCGCCGGATCTGAATGCTGTCGAGATCGTATGGGCTAATCTCAAGAGATGGCTGCAAAATGTGTGGAAGCCTAAGGGGAAGGATCACTTGATACAGGGAATCTACAAGTTCTGGGAGGAGCATCTCACCGTAGAACGGTGCAGACGCTACATCAGAAGAGTTCAGTCACAAATGCGAAAAGTGATTGCCGTAAGGGGAGCCCCCGTCTTTGATTGACCCATTCTCCAGTGTTTCGTTTACAATTGTTTGTATTCGTTATTGAAATAAGACCATGATAATGATAAATCTTTATCCACGAAAAACTCACAAATATAAATACAATTAGGCGATTTCCATCTCGACCAATCGGTTTCTGGCTTGCTTGGCGCGCATCAGTTTGTAGCTGTCGAAGGTGCTGACTCCTGAAAGGAAAAGTATTATTGTGCTCACAAAAACAGATTATTGACAAGATACTCGATCCTTTTTTAAAAGAAAGAGCTAGATACAGTGTCCCGGTACCAAGCATCGAGCTCAGGCCACGAAAAACTTCGTGACACGGATCATTTGATTACAAGTTCACAAAAATAAACAAATATTGAAAGACTGCTTCAACATCCCGGTCCCAAGCCTCTAATTCGTGTAGCCCGTGAATGGATCCGGGTACCAGGCAGTAGGATCCTTGGTATTTGATGGGTTCGGGATAGCAAAAATATTTTAGAACATGGGTACTCTCTGACCCGGATCCGAATATTGGGCCGAGATATAGAAAGAGCATAACAGAATAGCATATTTTAAAATAATAATAAATTTAAAAATACTGACCGACGGGAGAGCCCCCCTTCAGGCTACGGACGCTGCGGAGAACTCCGGAAGCGGGTCCATCGAGAAGAACCTGTTAATAAAATATTAAATTTAAAATCTGTGGGACCTTGCTAACATTTAATGGGATCTGGATGACAAAATGAAATACTTTTAGAACATGGTTACCCTCTGACTGGACCCGGATCCGAGGATTGGGCCATAGAACAGTAACATAGCCTTACAAAATACCACATTTTAAAATATCAATAAATTTACAAATACTGACCGACGAGAGACTGCTTCGGTTCACTCCTCGAGCCCAATGGCGACCTTGAACTTAGTCTGCTGGAGGTCCTTCAGGTTACGGGCGCTGCGGAGAACTGTGGAAGCGGGTCCATCGAGAAGAACCTGTTAATAAAATATTTAATCATGCAAAGTTGCTTATTTTTTAAAAAAGGACAATACATTTTCGAAAAATAAGACATTAACGTGGAACTGCTCGGGACCCGGGTTCCATGACTTGTCCGTCTCAATTTTGAGACATGGTACCACGCTGTGGAACCAGAGCAGCCTTTGATGGGTCCTGGATGGCCAACATATTTTTGGAACCTGAGTATCCTCTAATGGTAACCGGGTTCGGGAACACGATACAGAGTCGAACAAAATACCACATTTTTAACTCGAATATTTTGCGACTAATACGGGCATTTTGGAAGCAAAAAAGAGGTAAAAGGACTGAGAGATAATTGGCGTCTAATCCCTATCGGATGACTCTCGGGGCAGCAAAAAATATGGAACTGGTTTCAGTGGTAGCGATAAGTCCCGACCAATCAATTAGCCAAAATATAAGATCATACCTTGAGCTTTCCATCTTGATCAATCGGTTTATGGCTTGCTTGGCGCGCAACAGCTTGTAGCGGTCGAAGTCGGGGAGAGCAGAGCGCTGCAGAGCAAAATTGTGTCGAATTTATTCCCGGAATATAAACAAAGAACATAAAATATACGCTTACAAGCTTGCTGGCAGCGAGCTCCTTGGTCCAGGTGCTTCCCCTCCCACTTCATAGGAAATTTCGGCCTCGGATCAAGCCTTCTCGACTTTCTCGGTTCTGCAAATCAAAAGTACTCAGCAAAAAAGAACGATAACAATTCAAAATTAAATTTTAGGAACATCTTATGATAAAATGAGCGTAAACTGCTTAAAAGTAGAGGTGATGCTACTTTACTCGAGGAAACTGGCCTTGAAGATAATGTGTTCGTACACATCATCACGAGTAGGGACAGGGTTGGATACCGGTCGGTCCTCAGTGCCCAGACAACGCACTAAAACGCTCGAATAATTAAATAAAATATTCTATATTAACCTTTCACGAGTGCGATGGTGGACTCCGTGGTGCTCGAAGAGTAAAGAATTCCCTCGTAGCGAATATCGAGCTTGGAAATGAGACTGATCTTGCTGCCGATGTACGGAGTTTGATTCGACATGATTCCGATACTCGCGACCTGCAAAGCAAAAGTACTAAACAAAAAAGAATGATAACAGTTCAAATTCGAAGTTGAGGCGGCCTAATATTAGCGATTTGTGCTAATTTACGCGGGTGAAGCGGGGAAGCGTGAGTGCGAAACAATATACATGCAAGTTTTTAATTAAATTAAGTAAAGTAACGCAAAAGACAAGCAAAAATGTTGTCGAAATACGACGGGCCCGATTATGAAATAAGGTCAACTGCCTAAAATTCGTAAAACGAGCGTAAACTGCCTAAAACTAGTGGCAAATCTACTTTACTCGACGAAACTGGGCAGATGAGAGTGCGAAACTAATTCAAATTAAACTTAATTGAACAATATAACAGGAAATTCGAGGGAAAATAAGGAGAAAAGTAGGAGCGAGAAATTGCAAAATTCATGGCGCGGACGTCCGCTCGCGGACGCGGATGCCAAATAACTGACGAAACTGCGATTACGGTAGTGCAATTTTCGCAATTTTATTCAATTTTTATTTTCTCTTTTAAATATTATTTAGCCACTTTTCATGGAAAAAACCCATCCGTTTTATGTAAACGTATATGAAAAAAAGAATGAAAAAAATCAAAAGTCACAAAAATGTAAATTCACCATAATCCAAGAAAGGTGGTATTTTACGAACTTCACGGTATACGTTCCTATATTTCCATCACGTACGATATATTCCACCACTATTTGGATCTGGATATCTATTGAGAAGAAAATTCGGCTTGCGAAAGTTTTCGCGACCGTCACCAACCATCCACATTATACAAATTCGTCTACATTTCGAGAACGATTTTCGTTTGTCATTATCCGTGAGTGGTTCAAAATTATGCCCATATGTAGTACTTTACGCAAATCACACTAAATCGGCATAATTTCTCCTTTTCAAGAAGAGCTGATGCGTGAAAATGATTTATAATCCTGATCTCAGTACAACTTTGTTTGACTAATGTGCCTCCTCAACTGCCTTGACAGGACTGAAGTAAAGAGCGTAAGAAAGGGTACGAAGGCCCTCACTGATGATTAATAACGAAATTGAGATTAAACTAATTCGAAGAATTTCTGAGGTTAGAATGCATAAGAGATTGGACGCGACAAAACTTATGTTACAGCCTGATATTTTTGAATATGTTTCGCATTCGAATAACCTGTTTGAGCTGAAACGCAGAGCAATTTGGCCCAAAACACATTCGTTTCGCTATGTTTCACATACCAATATACACCTCGGCCAGAAATAAAGAAGAATTGAGCGCGCCATGCTAATAAGCTTTCTTCCCCCCTTTGACACGGTGTGTATGGTTTCTCTTTTCGGGTAATTTCAGGTAATTTTGAATTTTTTGCTGGTATGTTTCAGGAGCGCTAAAAAGCTGACTAAAAAGTATGAGCTATGTTACAAACCTGAATCATACCTGAAAATGATCCAGTATTACCTGAAAATGGATACCCAGTTCTGATTGAGTGGTCAAACATAGTGCGAATGGAAGAGACAATGGCATCATTGTTCGATTTTTGCTGACTATCAAACTTAGGGATGACTTCTCAAGAAATGACTCTCTTCAAACTACACACTCTCTCACCAATCAGAGCGGCGAGAGAGTGTGTAGTATGAAGAGACCGTTTCTTGCCAAGCCATCCCTAATCAAACCATATCCAATTGCAGCAAATACTCTCACCCTTTTCCGAAGTCCACACCAACATACAGGTGTGATTTACACTCTCACCTAATTTTAAAGAAGAAAAATAACTAGGGTTCTCTTATTGGAAAATTGTTGACGACTTATCGGATCAGCGTTTGCGTATATAGCGCAACTGAAACTCACCCGAAAATTCGACAACTATTTTCCAATAAGAGAACCCTAATAACAAACCTCAGGCATTCCCAGCAGATTGGGATGAGGCGGTTCTCCAAAGAATGGATTGTTTGGTGTGGAAGCAAATGCATCTGTACGCTGCCGTGTTGCTCTTCGATATATTATTTGCTTGCGGTTTCATATTCGCCGTAAGTGAACTGTTTTTAATAGAAGTTGCACGATGATAGTACCAATATATATCTCTCATACGTTGAAGATTTTGAAATAACAAAAAATTTTTTTTAACCGAAAATTTATTATTGAAAATCGCACAGATAACTCGGCATATATTCAAAATTTTGGGCGAAACCAAAAATATCAGTGCGAAGACCAAAGCGCTGCATAGAATTCTTACAAAATCGGTAGTGTATCAGGTATGGTTTGGTTCTCAAAATTGTGCTAACGTGTGCGCCATCAGGCTCTAATGCCGGTAGCATTCATAATTGTACCATTTGCAATCACACTAATGATTGTTTCCTTCGTTAACACATTCTTATAGTGAATCTTTGAATACCGGGAGTGAATTTGATTAACGTTTTAAAGCAATTTATCGTGATAAAGTAACAATAATTAAGTATTAAAATAACAATAATTAAGTATTAATACGATTAGATAATGCCGATTCTGAAGTGGATCCTGCTGATTCTGTATTTGCTATAATGTCGTTCCATGCAACAGTGCATGCGTTGGTTTTGCTCTTTACCACTCCTGCATTTCGGAACAGGCTCTATGAGGTAATTCACAGCCACATGTGCCCTGAACAATCATAATCGGCAAATCTGATCTGTATTCCAGATCTTTAAATGCTGTAAGGCCTCTGAGGTCCGTATTGCACGAAGATACAATCCACAATCATTCCAAACTGATCTAAACATCATTTAAAATATGAATGTATTCACCACCGTAATATTTTAATTCTAAACATATTGTTTATTATTAGGCAAGTTAAAAGGAATGCGAAGACTGGAAACAGCAGCAACAGTAGCAAAACAACATGATGCATAATTTACGAATTTCATATGTTGGGATTTGTTCACCGTAAAAAAAGATTATTATTGGGGTGTCCGGAAAGTTCGTATAATTTTTTGTTTTTATTTTTTATTCAATGCTTTACAATTCTCAGTGACCAATGTATGCCCCCTTCTTTCTCACCTCCCTCCAGCGATTGGGCAGGGTCTCGATTCCTCTTTTCCAGAATGCGGGTTTCTTCGAGACCGCCCAGTTCACAAAAGCCCTCACAACTTCATCTCGATTCTTGAACTTCTTTCCTTTGCAGAAGTCAGAGAGAGAGCGGAAGCAGTGGTAGTCGCATGGGGAGAGATCCGGGGAATACGGTGGATGAGGAATCCTCTCGATCTTCAGCTCCATTTTCTTCTGGGTCATCTTCGCTCGATGTGGGCGAGCATTGTCCATCAGAAGAAGAATTTTGCCCTGGTTCAGGAGTCTGGGAGGGACTCTGATCGCGACATCTTCCAGTTGTTCAGAGAAGAGGTCGGCATTGATGCTGGTGCCAGGGGCGAGGATCTCCCAGTAGATGGGACCGAGCACTGAGAAGAAGAAGCAGAGGAGTTCCTTCTTTCCGTGCTCTTCCTTCTTCGGGACGGGCGTGGACTTCTCATCTGCATCCACCCATTGCAGTCTCCTCACAGGGTTATCGTACGTGATCCACTTCTCATCTGTAGCGATGATGGAATTGACCCATCGAATATTGGATCTACGATGGAGTAATTCCCGATAGACTTGAACACGATTTTTCAGCTGTTCGGGGGAGAGGTCATGGGGAATCACTTGTGGGAGTTTCGGCTTCTTCCCAGATCGATGGAGGATATCGGACACCGTTGATCTGGGAGTACCAATATCTTTCTTCAACTCACGCACACTGGCCATGGGCTTGCGCTTCAGTGTGCGGAGAACGAGAGGCTGATCGAGGGAGGGAGGGCGTCCAGAGCGGGGTTGATCATCGAGACCAAACTCCCCTTTCTTGAAGCGGGAGAACCACTTATAGCAGAAGGGTATGGAGGGGGCGTCAGCTCCTTCCGACTGGGCCAGGGCAGAGTGGGCCTCCTTCACGGATCGGCCAAGACGGTAGTAATGAAGTAAAACTGCTCGGAGGTAGAGATGGGAGTCCATCACAAGAATTAATGTAGCAACTAGGAGACTGATTAAATCCTCTCACTACTCAACGTCAGAATGATGCAATACATTGTTGACAAACAGATTGCGTAATCACTGGATTTGATCGCGAACTGACTTTTTTCCGAAGCATTATACGAACTTTCCGGACACCCCAATATGTTCACGCCGATCCTATTCAGAAATTTCCAATTTGAATGGTTCACTGTCTGCAACACATGTTATTTCCTCTCGTTACCGCCATGATATGATCATCACTTGGTATTAGCATGAGCCCGATATTCTTTGAGAATCTCTTAATTTTTCTCACCCTCTCTCCGCCTCTCTCTGACCGAGATATATAAAATGACTTATACCCGAAATTTGGCATATTATTGCAATTGTTTCAGATGTTCAAAGGTAGAGTCAAGACAAAGGGCAGTCCTGTCACCAATACGACAATCTCCGTAACAAGCAACATCGACTTATGAAATACTTATATAATATTTTGAAATTACACGTAAAATGGAATAATGAATGCATTGTGATAAACGTGCCTAGTATAAATGTGTTACAGGCGAAGGTCTTTGAGAGTAAGCATGTCATTATCACCCGTGACTAGCCCAGGGTAGTGTTTACTCTCCCCCCAATCAACACTTACGGAGTTCAAATTCTCAATAACTTCAAACAACTTTAGTCAGTTGCTTTGCTAGTCAGCATCGTTCCTAGAGTCACAATATACGTAGTTTTACATTGCGTTAAGTTTCTTGCCAAGCAAACTTGATTAACTTCTATAAATATACCTTTCCTTTACCGTCTGTTCATTATGGGTATGTCACTCGCAGTCCCGTTTTGCAAACAACCAATTGCGCCTCCAGTAGCTGCCGGTATCATTCGTCATGTAATGACGGTAAATATATCTATACCTATATATAAAGCGCAGGTTTTCCGTCTGTTCGGATTGCGAAACAATTGCGAAACGATTACGAAATGTGGAGGGAGAGAGATCGCGCGACAACAAGTTGCGAAACGAGTAATTGCGAAATCTACTCCGCTAGGACGGGGCCCCCGCCGAAGGCGGGGGGCAGCCGGACTAGTATTTAAAAAAACATTACATATATATTTTAGAACATGTTTTTTTCAGTTTCTTTCCATCACAATCACTCCACTTTGTATCTTCATTGTAAAGAAGTCGTCGGCAGTAACACCAATTTATGCAAATCTACTTGTTGCTTTGCTGGCAAGAGACTTTCTTATCATAAATTTGCCCGGAAAAAAAGTGTTCAGATTATCTCAGTAATGTCGATGCATTCAACCAGTTGGTCTTCGATCCGGGATTTATGATTCCGTTAGTGTGTATGTATCGCAAAGAGCCCCTCGTCAACATCCCTTTGTCAGCTGCTGCATGTGCTGTGAGATATATTTTAAATTTAATGAATCATATTTAATTAATATTCAGGCGATCATGCATACTATTTGGGCTAGCATTGGTCCCGTATATTTCGCAGCATTCATGTATCGGCATCAGGTGGTTTGCCAATTATTAGTATTACTAGTCCGGCTGCCCCCCGCCTTCGGCGGGGGCCCGTCCTAGCGGAGTATCTAGGTTTCGCAACTTGTTGACGCGCGATCTCTCCCCTCGCCATTTCGTAATCGTTTCGCAACCTTTCTCTCTCCTCATTTCGCAACTGTTTCGCAATCCGGTCAAACAGACACTGCGCTTTATATATAGGTATAGATATTTAGTATTTGCTCTAAGCAATATTTTTATCGACATCAAGTGTTTACGATACGCGTTTAATGTTTTTTTCAGGCAATTGCAATGCACGCGAACCGCTTCAAAATGAACTTTTACGCACAGGTCTACTTCCTTGTGGTGACGATGATCATATACTTGTCACTCGGACTCACACTTTACGTGAGTTGCATTCATTGACTTCAAAAAGCAGCCGACAAATTCCAGACGGGTAGACTTCCGCGAACCGAAACAGCGTTGTTCAATCAGGTTATGGAGGTTTGCTCGATTTGCTTCCTCTTTTTCGGGAAATTTCCGTATATTTCAGACTAGGTTTCCGGGGTTTTTAGGCAGTGGGCATGAACCTAACCCGAAACTATCCGAAGATTTCAAGAAAGGGATATCCTAATATAATTTAGTTTGCAGCATCTATCTGACGATTGGGATGTAGATATAATCGATCGGATGGACTGCTTCGTCATGAGGCGAATGTATTCATACTGGGCTTTCGGGGCATTCATCCCGAATTTCGCAATCGTCTTCATTATTATGGTTATTTATTAATTCCACTAATTGATCATTTTTCAATTGCGCAGGTTGCTCGGCATACGTTCCTCCTTCTAAGAAACATCACGCATTTGGGTCGCAAAACCCATCAACTACATAGGACTCTGACGAAATCGCTTGTCATTCAGGCACAGGATAACTTTAAATATAACACACAATTTACGATGTTCAGGCCCTAATTCCGGTTGTTTTCATTCTCTTCCCTTTCGCTTTCACACTCGCTTTATGTGCGATCTTGGTCAATTTCAATCCAGAATCTATGAACCACTGGGGCAAGTTTTACTTGCAAAAGTTTACCCTATTTAAGAAAATATTTTTTTTTGCAGTTATCGATCCCCTGGAGGCAATGGTGCTCGTGTTCTCGTTTCACGCAACTGCTCATTCAATCGCGCTAGTGCTCACTACACCGGCTTTCAGAACGAGCTTGCTTGAGGTATTGTGTAATAGTTTAGGAAATTTCGATACAATATTTTTTCTAGATGTTCACGCGTCATAAGGTAATTACTCCAGCCATTAATCGGAGACGTTCCGTTTTCGAAATGTAGTTAGCATGTTTTAGTTTCCCAATTCACAATACTATGTATCTGTGATAAATGTTAATCGATAGCTCGAGTTGTTTTCAAATGATCATCATTGTTTGGATGTACCAATGTTTGGTTGACTCCCCGAAATGAACTCGAGCGATGTTTGTTAATTTGTTCTTTTTCAACTATGTACCTCTCACATTCGAGCGATTCCTACAAAATATGTGTTGACTGTTTTAGCAGGGGCTAGCCTTTCTAACTGAACGAATAGTAGCGAAGCTACAACTTTCGCCAGTACAGGGTGTGGATTAAATATTGCGCCACTCATTTCTAATAGTATCTACAATTCGAATCTACCGAATTTTCGGATCGAAGTATAACTCGTAAAGTTAGTTCTCGATATTCTTACGGTAGCGTCATACGGTATCTGGGGTACTGAACGATCGATTGAGTACGGTGCTCAGTCTTGACCTACCATGACACAATTATCGACAATGGCTCGAAAATAAATGCCTTGAGCAGCAACCTCTGGCAATCGATATACTGTATAATACTGTAGAATTTTTGAAATTGTGAAAAATAAATTGCGGATTTGGAGCGAATTCGAAAAAACGTATACATGGGTACTTTAACCTTTCACCGCTCACTACAAGCAGCCGAATTGTTCAAATAATAGCGTTCTACTTTTATAGTCGTTTTGTATCTTTAGGTACAATAAATTCAGTAGTATCGATGTCCATGCACATTCATCCACGGACACTTCAAGATTTGATATTCTTGATATGAATATCTTTGCTTAACAACCAATATTCGTAGAAAACCTCACTTAACCTATTCAGAGAATAATCCTCGCCCTTCTCCTTTTCGTTCATTAAAATTAACCCTCGGTTTTCCAAATCTAATCATCTGTAAAACATATAATGTGATTTCTCTGTGAGACCGTATGCACGGATTGCGATAGCGGCCGCGTGAGTGTCATATATCGAGTGGAAACATGTTCACCTTTGACCGGGGTTTTAACGAGCTAGAAACGCAATAACGTATTGTGAACCAAATATTTGATATTAGCCTTGGCCGAGCAACGATCGTTGACAAATGATCAAGCACTAAGATATTTACACTGGATGTGATAACTGTTCTTTATCACAGCTCTAGTCATCATTTAGGTAATAGTTAATTTTCCGCCAAGATGGTGGTGAGATACTATGAAGATACGCTTCTTTGCTAAGATATTCTTATTCAGTATCTATCACATTCCAACCACGACTATACATAGGACTTGATATTAATGAATATCTTTGCAAATCAACCGTTTTTCTTAGCCAACCACGCACATCTTCAGAGATTAATTATTTATAGTTTGAGAAATAGAACAATTTCTCATGTACATTTTCTCACAGTCTTCAAATATCGAGCATGGAGAAGTAATTTCATTCGTTCGCTAATCTCTTAACTTTGAATAACCGTTTTAACATCTGCAAATTCAATTGAATGTTCGTTTATTGTCATTTTTGAATACGTTCGTTTTTTGGCCAACCCTATATTGCCAACTTATATCCCACTACAAAGGAAATAGTAAGTGCAGAACGAGTCAATATTCGCAGGCTCGCTAACAGACCCCGGTGGCTGCAATGTTGTCCATGGATGACATAGCACACATCTCAGTTTTGTACACGCTCGATCTCATTGCTCTAGTACTCAATTCAGTCCTTATCACGGCTATTCTTACTCGGTATGAATTTTAGGCATTTTTTCAATTTCGAAATAAACTTGATTACGTCGCCTTGAGAAGCATAAGTTGAGTTAAAGTCATCTCTTTCACATTTTTGAACGAGAATGCTCAGAAGATAATTGATCTAATGCGCCGCAACCTGTGAATTGTGCGCACAAAATTATGTTCAGAACTCCTGCCCATCTGCACTCCTTCTCCTTCTTACTATTGAATACGGCAATCACCGATTCCGCCATGGCCGTTATGAGCGCGCTGAGCGCATGGTGGTAAGAACTTCGTATCTTCCTTCAGAAAAAAACACTAATTTCTTACTGAGAGATTGTTTGCTGTTCGACAGTGATCGACAATGTTGAGTCACCAATTTTGAGGTTCTTCAATGTTGACAAGCAAATCGTCTTCTCCTTTGTGGGACCCTGTACAATGCTTGGAGCCAAAGCGTGCCACGCTATATTCAGTGAGATTAACTTTAACATTCCGATTTATTTTTAATTACATTTAATTACGTCATAATTGTTTTCCTTTTTCGTAATATGTTGGTTGAGTGGGAGTGGTATTGCATGCACAACTTTCTAAAAACTTGCAGCAGCCAACGACGAGAAGGCCTCTATATCACGCTCGAGCCTGTTCAAGATCATATGCCTTTCAACACTGCCCAGCTGGATTGTTGCAGTAAGGTTTTGGTGTAAACTTCGAATTTCCGCGCGCCGATTTGGCAACACTAGTACTCTCGTTCTTCTGGATGGTGGGAGAGTGCGCAAATTACAAGCATTTTCTTGTAAAGCCATTCTTAATTTTGACCCACATTAGCATATCACTAGCGTCGAGTAACCGCACCTCGTTAGGAGAATAAAGCAATCAACAGTATTGCTATTAGTGAGCAGGTTTCTTAACGGAGTATTGCTTCGTTAAAGAGGATGAGTTGTCCTCATTTGCACCCGGAGCATTTCTGCCTATGCCAACCTATTTCCGGTCTCTCTCTACCGGATGTGCGCCTTCGACGTCGAGCTTCCTGAGATCTCAAATACAACGTATTGCGTGATCGATATGGGCACGATCAGCCTGCTGAGCACGGAACACTTGGAACCTCGAGGACTGGTAAATATACTATTTATCATTGTCATCATATTGAAAGAGTTTGTTCTGTGTCTTGCAGTAGGTTAAAAACAAATCATGTATCAAGGGGTTTTATGCTGACTTGTCATTACAGATAGCGCTCGTCCTGCTCGTCTTTGCGAGTACGCTGATTGCGATCGCTGTCCTCCGCAAAGTGTTAATCTCGAAAATTTTCGAATTGGTGAGCGCAAGCGCATAAAGTTAGACATATATACACAATTTCCCCGTATCGAGGCACTGCTAGGCCAGTGTCTAAGATATGATAACTCAGTTCGTAATTCGGGTCACCGTCTCTTCAGTTTACACACTCTCTCGACAGGTGGAATGGCGAGAGAGAGTGTGTAGAATGAAGAGACCGTGGTTTCATTTCTCGAACTTTAATGATAACTCAGTTCGGAATGAACAGTGTGCCGCAACGACTAACGGCAAAATTTTTGCACAAACTTTTTCCAGGGCAGTTCTAAAGATCGCAAACGCCATCAGACCGTTCTCATCACGCTTACGGCTCAAGCCCTGCTTCCACTGATAATCGTAGCAGCTACATGTTAGAGCTCTCTTTAAATATTTTGTTTTTTCGTGTATGTTCCAGCGGATCAATATTGGTGATGACCGTTTGTGTATGTAGTGCATTGGACACTTTACCGAACATAAAAATAGTCCAACAAGCAAATCTTTCTACAGGCCTCTGGTTGATCGACTTTGTTGGCATTGTCCGCTCGCCCTACTTCCATCGCATCGCACACATTGTCAGTAATTTTTCACAGAAACATTGTAAGTAGTCATTCCGGCGCACTGTTTCTTTGCTTTTTTCGAGCCGCAATGCAAAATTTCACAAAAATACCGTAAGCGAGCAGCATTTGCTTGAGTGATCCAGCCACATTTTATGTGAATGTTGCAGTTGATCAGTGTATTTACTGTCGGTTCTCCTCTCATCACACTCACCATTCTCGGACCGTACAGGAGGTTTATTAATGCCTATTATAACGTAGATCAGGAATACTTGTAGAGTCGTGGAATACTGGAAGGGGCTGTATCATTTTAGAACTCTAAACATGGTGGAAAAAATAGTGCTGCAAACGGATCACTGAGTTCAAAAACGAAGATTTTCTAAAATTACGAATTATGCATAATTATTACAAAAAACGCATCACTGAGTTCAAAAACGTAGATTTTCTAAAATTATGAATTATGCATAATTATTACAACAAAAAAACGCATCACTGAGTTCAAAAACGTAGATTTTCTAAAATTATGAATTATGCATAATTATTACAACAAACGCATCACTGAGTTCAAAAACGTAGATTTTCTAAAATTATGAATTATGCATAATTATTACAACAAAAAAACGCATCACTGAGTTCAAAAACGTAGATTTTCTAAAATTATGAATTATGCATAATTATTACAACAAAAAAACGCATCACTGAGTTCAAAAACGTAGATTTTCTAAAATTATGAATTATGCATAATTATTACAACAAAAAAACGCATCACTGAGTTCAAAAACGTAGATTTTCTAAAATTATGAATTATGCATAATTATTACAACAAAAAAACGCATCACTGAGTTCAAAAACGTAGATTTTCTAAAATTATGAATTATGCATAATTATTACAACAAACGCATCACTGAGTTCAAAAACGTAGATTTTCTAAAATTATGAATTATGCATAATTATTACAACAAAAAAACGCATCACTGAGTTCAAAAACGTAGATTTTCTAAAATTATGAATTATGCATAATTATTACAACAAAAAAACGCATCACTGAGTTCAAAAACGTAGATTTTCTAAAATTATGAATTATGCATAATTATTACAACAAAAAAAAAAACGCATCACTGAGTTCAAAAACGTAGATTTTGTAAAATTATGAATTATGCATAATTATTACAAAAAACGCATCACTGAGTTCAAAAACGTAGATTTTCTAAAATTATGAATTATGCATAATTATTACAACAAAAAAAAACGCATCACTGAGTTCAAAAACGTAGATTTTCTAAAATTATGAATTATGCATAATTATTACAACAAAAAAAACGCATCACTGAGTTCAAAAACGTAGATTTTGTAAAATTATGAATTATGCATAATTATTACAACAAAAAAAAACGCATCACTGAGTTCAAAAACGTAGATTTTCTAAAATTATGAATTATGCATAATTATTACAACAAAAAAAACGCATCACTGAGTTCAAAAACGTAGATTTTCTAAAATTATGAATTATGCATAATTATTACAACAAAAAAACGCATCACTGAGTTCAAAAACGTAGATTTTCTAAAATTATGAATTATGCATAATTATTACAACAAAAAAACGCATCACTGAGTTCAAAAACGTAGATTTTCTAAAATTATGAATTATGCATAATTATTACAACAAAAAAAAAAACGCATCACTGAGTTCAAAAACGTAGATTTTGTAAAATTATGAATTATGCATAATTATTACAAAAAACGCATCACTGAGTTCAAAAACGTAGATTTTCTAAAATTATGAATTATGCATAATTATTACAACAAAAAAAAACGCATCACTGAGTTCAAAAACGTAGATTTTCTAAAATTATGAATTATGCATAATTATTACAACAAAAAAAACGCATCACTGAGTTCAAAAACGTAGATTTTGTAAAATTATGAATTATGCATAATTATTACAACAAAAAAAACGCATCACTGAGTTCAAAAACGTAGATTTTCTAAAATTATGAATTATGCATAATTATTACAACAAAAAAAACGCATCACTGAGTTCAAAAACGTAGATTTTCTAAAATTATGAATTATGCATAATTATTACAACAAAAAAACGCATCACTGAGTTCAAAAACGTAGATTTTGTAAAATTATGAATTATGCATAATTATTACAAAAAACGCATCACTGAGTTCAAAAACGTAGATTTTCTAAAATGATGAATTATGCATAATTATTACAACAAAAAAACGCATCACTGAGTTCAAAAACGTAGATTTTCTAAAATTATGAATTATGCATAATTATTACAACAAAAAAAAACGCATCACTGAGTTCAAAAACGTAGATTTTCTAAAATTATGAATTATGCATAATTATTACAACAAAAAAACGCATCACTGAGTTCAAAAACGTAGATTTTCTAAAATTATGAATTATGCATAATTATTACAACAAAAAAAACGCATCACTGAGTTCAAAAACGTAGATTTTCTAAAATTATGAATTATGCATAATTATTACAACAAAAAAAACGCATCACTGAGTTCAAAAACGTAGATTTTGTAAAATTATGAATTATGCATAATTATTACAACAACAAAAACGCATCACTGAGTTCAAAAACGTAGATTTTGTAAAATTATGAATTATGCATAATTATTACAACAAAAAAACGCATCACTGAGTTCAAAAACGTAGATTTTGTAAAATTATGAATTATGCATAATTATTACAACAAAAAAACGCATCACTGAGTTCAAAAACGTAGATTTTCTAAAATTATGAATTATGCATAATTATTACAACAAAAAAAACGCATCACTGAGTTCAAAAACGTAGATTTGTAAAATTATGAATTATGCATAATTATTACAACAAAAAAAACGCATCACTGAGTTCAAAAACGTAGATTTTGTAAAATTATGAATTATGCATAATTATTACAACAAAAAAACGCATCACTGAGTTCAAAAACGTAGATTTTGTAAAATTATGAATTATGCATAATTATTACAAAAAACGCATCACTGAGTTCAAAAACGTAGATTTTCTAAAATTATGAATTATGCATAATTATTACAACAAAAAAACGCATCACTGAGTTCAAAAACGTAGATTTTCTAAAATTATGAATTATGCATAATTATTACAACAAAAAAAAACGCATCACTGAGTTCAAAAACGTAGATTTTCTAAAATTATGAATTATGCATAATTATTACAACAAAAAAATCGCATCACTGAGTTCAAAAACGTAGATTTTCTAAAATTATGAATTATGCATAATTATTACAACAAAAAAAAACGCATCACTGAGTTCAAAAACGTAGATTTTGTAAAATTATGAATTATGCATAATTATTACAACAAAAAAACGCATCACTGAGTTCAAAAACGTAGATTTTCTAAAATTATGAATTATGCATAATTATTACAACAAAAAAAACGCATCACTGAGTTCAAAAACGTAGATTTTGTAAAATTATGAATTATGCATAATTATTACAACAAAAAAACGCATCACTGAGTTCAAAAACGTAGATTTTCTAAAATTATGAATTATGCATAATTATTACAACAAAAAAAAACGCATCACTGAGTTCAAAAACGTAGATTTGTAAAATTATGAATTATGCATAATTATTACAACAAAAAAAACGCATCACTGAGTTCAAAAACGTAGATTTTGTAAAATTATGAATTATGCATAATTATTACAACAAAAAAACGCATCACTGAGTTCAAAAACGTAGATTTTGTAAAATTATGAATTATGCATAATTATTACAAAAAACGCATCACTGAGTTCAAAAACGTAGATTTTCTAAAATGATGAATTATGCATAATTATTACAACAAAAAAACGCATCACTGAGTTCAAAAACGTAGATTTTCTAAAATTATGAATTATGCATAATTATTACAACAAAAAAAAACGCATCACTGAGTTCAAAAACGTAGATTTTCTAAAATTATGAATTATGCATAATTATTACAACAAAAAAACGCATCACTGAGTTCAAAAACGTAGATTTTCTAAAATTATGAATTATGCATAATTATTACAACAAAAAAAACGCATCACTGAGTTCAAAAACGTAGATTTTCTAAAATTATGAATTATGCATAATTATTACAACAAAAAAAACGCATCACTGAGTTCAAAAACGTAGATTTTGTAAAATTATGAATTATGCATAATTATTACAACAACAAAAACGCATCACTGAGTTCAAAAACGTAGATTTTGTAAAATTATGAATTATGCATAATTATTACAACAAAAAAACGCATCACTGAGTTCAAAAACGTAGATTTTGTAAAATTATGAATTATGCATAATTATTACAACAAAAAAACGCATCACTGAGTTCAAAAACGTAGATTTTCTAAAATTATGAATTATGCATAATTATTACAACAAAAAAAACGCATCACTGAGTTCAAAAACGTAGATTTGTAAAATTATGAATTATGCATAATTATTACAACAAAAAAAACGCATCACTGAGTTCAAAAACGTAGATTTTGTAAAATTATGAATTATGCATAATTATTACAACAAAAAAACGCATCACTGAGTTCAAAAACGTAGATTTTGTAAAATTATGAATTATGCATAATTATTACAACAAAAAAACGCATCACTGAGTTCAAAAACGTAGATTTTGTAAAATTATGAATTATGCATAATTATTACAAAAAACGCATCACTGAGTTCAAAAACGTAGATTTTCTAAAATTATGAATTATGCATAATTATTACAACAAAAAAACGCATCACTGAGTTCAAAAACGTAGATTTTCTAAAATTATGAATTATGCATAATTATTACAACAAAAAAAAACGCATCACTGAGTTCAAAAACGTAGATTTTCTAAAATTATGAATTATGCATAATTATTACAACAAAAAAAACGCATCACTGAGTTCAAAAACGTAGATTTTCTAAAATTATGAATTATGCATAATTATTACAACAAAAAAACGCATCACTGAGTTCAAAAACGTAGATTTTCTAAAATTATGAATTATGCATAATTATTACAACAAAAAAAAACGCATCACTGAGTTCAAAAACGTAGATTTTCTAAAATTATGAATTATGCATAATTATTACAACAAAAAAAACGCATCACTGAGTTCAAAAACGTAGATTTTCTAAAATTATGAATTATGCATAATTATTACAACAAAAAAAACGCATCACTGAGTTCAAAAACGTAGATTTTCTAAAATTATGAATTATGCATAATTATTACAACAAAAAAAACGCATCACTGAGTTCAAAAACGTAGATTTTGTAAAATTATGAATTATGCATAATTATTACAACAACAAAAACGCATCACTGAGTTCAAAAACGTAGATTTTGTAAAATTATGAATTATGCATAATTATTACAACAAAAAAACGCATCACTGAGTTCAAAAACGTAGATTTTGTAAAATTATGAATTATGCATAATTATTACAACAAAAAAACGCATCACTGAGTTCAAAAACGTAGATTTTCTAAAATTATGAATTATGCATAATTATTACAACAAAAAAAACGCATCACTGAGTTCAAAAACGTAGATTTTGTAAAATTATGAATTATGCATAATTATTACAACAACAAAAACGCATCACTGAGTTCAAAAACGTAGATTTTGTAAAATTATGAATTATGCATAATTATTACAACAAAAAAACGCATCACTGAGTTCAAAAACGTAGATTTTGTAAAATTATGAATTATGCATAATTATTACAACAAAAAAACGCATCACTGAGTTCAAAAACGTAGATTTTCTAAAATTATGAATTATGCATAATTATTACAACAAAAAAAACGCATCACTGAGTTCAAAAACGTAGATTTTGTAAAATTATGAATTATGCATAATTATTACAACAAAAAAACGCATCACTGAGTTCAAAAACGTAGATTTTCTAAAATTATGAATTATGCATAATTATTACAACAAAAAAAACGCATCACTGAGTTCAAAAACGTAGATTTGTAAAATTATGAATTATGCATAATTATTACAACAAAAAAAACGCATCACTGAGTTCAAAAACGTAGATTTTGTAAAATTATGAATTATGCATAATTATTACAACAAAAAAACGCATCACTGAGTTCAAAAACGTAGATTTTGTAAAATTATGAATTATGCATAATTATTACAAAAAACGCATCACTGAGTTCAAAAACGTAGATTTTCTAAAATTATGAATTATGCATAATTATTACAACAAAAAAACGCATCACTGAGTTCAAAAACGTAGATTTTCTAAAATTATGAATTATGCATAATTATTACAACAAAAAAAAACGCATCACTGAGTTCAAAACGTAGATTTTCTAAAATTATGAATTATGCATAATTATTACAACAAAAAAACGCATCACTGAGTTCAAAAACGTAGATTTTCTAAAATTATGAATTATGCATAATTATTACAACAAAAAAAACGCATCACTGAGTTCAAAAACGTAGATTTGTAAAATTATGAATTATGCATAATTATTACAACAAAAAAAACGCATCACTGAGTTCAAAAACGTAGATTTTGTAAAATTATGAATTATGCATAATTATTACAACAAAAAAACGCATCACTGAGTTCAAAAACGTAGATTTTGTAAAATTATGAATTATGCATAATTATTACAAAAAACGCATCACTGAGTTCAAAAACGTAGATTTTCTAAAATTATGAATTATGCATAATTATTACAACAAAAAAAACGCATCACTGAGTTCAAAAACGTAGATTTTCTAAAATTATGAATTATGCATAATTATTACAACAAAAAAAAACGCATCACTGAGTTCAAAACGTAGATTTTCTAAAATTATGAATTATGCATAATTATTACAACAAAAAAACGCATCACTGAGTTCAAAAACGTAGATTTTCTAAAATTATGAATTATGCATAATTATTACAACAAAAAAAACGCATCACTGAGTTCAAAAACGTAGATTTTCTAAAATTATGAATTATGCATAATTATTACAACAAAAAAAACGCATCACTGAGTTCAAAAACGTAGATTTTGTAAAATTATGAATTATGCATAATTATTACAACAACAAAAACGCATCACTGAGTTCAAAAACGTAGATTTTGTAAAATTATGAATTATGCATAATTATTACAACAAAAAAACGCATCACTGAGTTCAAAAACGTAGATTTTGTAAAATTATGAATTATGCATAATTATAACAACAAAAAAACGCATCACTGAGTTCAAAAACGTAGATTTTCTAAAATTATGAATTATGCATAATTATTACAACAAAAAAAACGCATCACTGAGTTCAAAAACGTAGATTTTGTAAAATTATGAATTATGCATAATTATTACAACAAAAAAACGCATCACTGAGTTCAAAAACGTAGATTTTCTAAAATTATGAATTATGCATAATTATTACAACAAAAAAAACGCATCACTGAGTTCAAAAACGTAGATTTTGTAAAATTATGAATTATGCATAATTATTACAACAAAAAAAACGCATCACTGAGTTCAAAAACGTAGATTTTGTAAAATTATGAATTATGCATAATTATTACAAAAAACGCATCACTGAGTTCAAAAACGTAGATTTTCTAAAATTATGAATTATGCATAATTATTACAACAAAAAAACGCATCACTGAGTTCAAAAACGTAGATTTTCTAAAATTATGAATTATGCATAATTATTACAACAAAAAAAAACGCATCACTGAGTTCAAAAACGTAGATTTTCTAAAATTATGAATTATGCATAATTATTACAACAAAAAAAACGCATCACTGAGTTCAAAAACGTAGATTTTCTAAAATTATGAATTATGCATAATTATTACAACAACAAAAAAACGCATCACTGAGTTCAAAAACGTAGATTTTGTAAAATTATGAATTATGCATAATTATTACAACAAAAAAACGCATCACTGAGTTCAAAAACGTAGATTTTCTAAAATTATGAATTATGCATAATTATTACAACAAAAAAAAACGCATCACTGAGTTCAAAAACGTAGATTTTGTAAAATTATGAATTATGCATAATTATTACAACAAAAAAAAAACGCATCACTGAGTTCAAAAACGTAGATTTTCTAAAATTATGAATTATGCATAATTATTACAACAACAAAAAAACGCATCACTGAGTTCAAAAACGTAGATTTTGTAAAATTATGAATTATGCATAATTATTACAACAAAAAAACGCATCACTGAGTTCAAAAACGTAGATTTTCTAAAATTATGAATTATGCATAATTATTACAACAAAAAAAACGCATCACTGAGTTCAAAAACGTAGATTTTGTAAAATTATGAATTATGCATAATTATTACAACAAAAAAAAAACGCATCACTGAGTTCAAAAACGTAGATTTTGTAAAATTATGAATTATGCATAATTATTACAACAAAAAAACGCATCACTGAGTTCAAAAACGTAGATTTGTAAAATTATGAATTATGCATAATTATTACAACAAAAAAACGCATCACTGAGTTCAAAAACGTAGATTTTCTAAAATTATGAATTATGCATAATTATTACAACAAAAAAAACGCATCACTGAGTTCAAAAACGTAGATTTTCTAAAATTATGAATTATGCATAATTATTACAACAAAAAAAACGCATCACTGAGTTCAAAAACGTAGATTTGTAAAATTATGAATTATGCATAATTATTACAACAAAAAAAAACGCATCACTGAGTTCAAAAACGTAGATTTTGTAAAATTATGAATTATGCATAATTATTACAACAAAAAAACGCATCACTGAGTTCAAAAACGTAGATTTTCTAAAATTATGAATTATGCATAATTATTACAACAAAAAAAACGCATCACTGAGTTCAAAAACGTAGATTTTCTAAAATTATGAATTATGCATAATTATTACAACAAAAAAAACGCATCACTGAGTTCAAAAACGTAGATTTGTAAAATTATGAATTATGCATAATTATTACAACAAAAAAAACGCATCACTGAGTTCAAAAACGTAGATTTTGTAAAATTATGAATTATGCATAATTATTACAACAAAAAAACGCATCACTGAGTTCAAAAACGTAGATTTTCTAAAATTATGAATTATGCATAATTATTACAACAAAAAAAAACGCATCACTGAGTTCAAAAACGTAGATTTTGTAAAATTATGAATTATGCATAATTATTACAACAAAAAAAACGCATCACTGAGTTCAAAAACGTAGATTTTCTAAAATTATGAATTATGCATAATTATTACAATAAAAAAAACGCATCACTGAGTTCAAAAACGTAGATTTTGTAAAATTATGAATTATGCATAATTATTACAACAAAAAAAAACGCATCACTGAGTTCAAAAACGTAGATTTTGTAAAATTATGAATTATGCATAATTATTACAACAAAAAAACGCATCACTGAGTTCAAAAACGTAGATTTTCTAAAATTATGAATTATGCATAATTATTACAACAAAAAAAACGCATCACTGAGTTCAAAAACGTAGATTTTCTAAAATTATGAATTATGCATAATTATTACAACAAAAAAAACGCATCACTGAGTTCAAAAACGTAGATTTTGTAAAATTATGAATTATGCATAATTATTACAACAACAAAAACGCATCACTGAGTTCAAAAACGTAGATTTTCTAAAATTATGAATTATGCATAATTATTACAACAACAAAAAACGCATCACTGAGTTCAAAAACGTAGATTTTCTAAAATTATGAATTATGCATAATTATTACAACAAAAAAAACGCATCACTGAGTTCAAAAACGTAGATTTTCTAAAATTATGAATTATGCATAATTATTACAACAAAAAAAACGCATCACTGAGTTCAAAAACGTAGATTTTGTAAAATTATGAATTATGCATAATTATTACAACAAAAAAACGCATCACTGAGTTCAAAAACGTAGATTTTCTAAAATTATGAATTATGCATAATTATTACAACAAAAAAAACGCATCACTGAGTTCAAAAACGTAGATTTTGTAAAATTATGAATTATGCATAATTATTACAACAACAAAAACGCATCACTGAGTTCAAAAACGTAGATTTTCTAAAATTATGAATTATGCATAATTATTACAACAACAAAAAACGCATCACTGAGTTCAAAAACGTAGATTTTCTAAAATTATGAATTATGCATAATTATTACAACAAAAAAAACGCATCACTGAGTTCAAAAACGTAGATTTTCTAAAATTATGAATTATGCATAATTATTACAACAAAAAAAACGCATCACTGAGTTCAAAAACGTAGATTTTGTAAAATTATGAATTATGCATAATTATTACAACAAAAAAACGCATCACTGAGTTCAAAAACGTAGATTTTCTAAAATTATGAATTATGCATAATTATTACAACAAAAAAAACGCATCACTGAGTTCAAAAACGTAGATTTGTAAAATTATGAATTATGCATAATTATTACAACAAAAAAAACGCATCACTGAGTTCAAAAACGTAGATTTTGTAAAATTATGAATTATGCATAATTATTACAACAAAAAAACGCATCACTGAGTTCAAAAACGTAGATTTTGTAAAATTATGAATTATGCATAATTATTACAAAAAACGCATCACTGAGTTCAAAAACGTAGATTTTCTAAAATTATGAATTATGCATAATTATTACAACAAAAAAACGCATCACTGAGTTCAAAAACGTAGATTTTCTAAAATTATGAATTATGCATAATTATTACAACAAAAAAAAACGCATCACTGAGTTCAAAAACGTAGATTTTCTAAAATTATGAATTATGCATAATTATTACAACAAAAAAAACGCATCACTGAGTTCAAAAACGTAGATTTTCTAAAATTATGAATTATGCATAATTATTACAATAAAAAAAACGCATCACTGAGTTCAAAAACGTAGATTTTGTAAAATTATGAATTATGCATAATTATTACAACAAAAAAAAACGCATCACTGAGTTCAAAAACGTAGATTTTGTAAAATTATGAATTATGCATAATTATTACAACAAAAAAACGCATCACTGAGTTCAAAAACGTAGATTTTCTAAAATTATGAATTATGCATAATTATTACAACAAAAAAAACGGATCACTGAGTTCAAAAACGTAGATTTTCTAAAATTATGAATTATGCATAATTATTACAACAAAAAAAAACGCATCACTGAGTTCAAAAACGTAGATTTTGTAAAATTATGAATTATGCATAATTATTACAACAACAAAAACGCATCACTGAGTTCAAAAACGTAGATTTTCTAAAATTATGAATTATGCATAATTATTACAACAACAAAAAACGCATCACTGAGTTCAAAAACGTAGATTTTCTAAAATTATGAATTATGCATAATTATTACAACAAAAAAAACGCATCACTGAGTTCAAAAACGTAGATTTTCTAAAATTATGAATTATGCATAATTATTACAACAAAAAAACGCATCACTGAGTTCAAAAACGTAGATTTTCTAAAATTATGAATTATGCATAATTATTACAACAAAAAAAACGCATCACTGAGTTCAAAAACGTAGATTTTGTAAAATTATGAATTATGCATAATTATTACAGAGCGCCGCAAACGACTGAATGGGAATTTTGCACACAATTTTTCAGGTTCATACTTCATTTGTGCCGTTGCTCGAACATGAACGCTGTCCGATCGCTCACTGACTAAGTGATCGAAAGTGATCATAGCTGTCCAACACTGGCGGCGACACTGAAATGGGGTGCACAAGCGGCTACTTGGCCGACTATCCATATCTAGCCATTTTCTTTCCCCATGTCGTGTATAATATGTGTATTCACTCTAGTTACAGCACATTCATCGCCCAGACAAGGCTGTGAACAGAGAGATGTATCGGGCGGATACACACAGATTTTATTTCTGAACCGACCTAGTGCCGAAGTGTCTTAATTCATTTACAGTTGAATTTTATCGAAAGGAAATTCGTTTCTTAATTCATTTTGTTTTTTATGTGTAGTAGCTTAATGTTTTCAGTACCTTTCGAATAATGAGACGGTCCTTCTGATACTTGAAATATTTTCGAATTTGTCTACTACTCCTTTAAAGCATTGAACAAATATGAATCAAGTTGCATGCATAATCACCTACAACTAGGATGCAACCATCATGTGATCATGAGTGGTAGTCCGTCGTTGTTCCTATGCGAACAATATGTTTTGTATATTTCTTTTTTTCTGTTTGTATTTTCGGTAGTCTGAGATTCTGTGTATGATCGCAAGATGCATATAAAATGAAAGCATTTTATGTTTCATAACGAAATGGATATTTTACAATTTAACGTTTGCGGGATCTGTATGGGTATAGGGGAAGTGACGAGAGGATTAATTACACCTTGTCCTGAAAGATCAAACATCGATTTGCGGTCAAATAGGTTGCGAAAAAACCTTCTTGAATACCAATCAAGTATCATAGTTAGAACTGACATAGAATAAGCCGGTTGTGGCTCAGAGGTAGCCAATGAGCTATTCCTTCATGTCCATTCTCACGCGTAATGGACGTGGGGAATTTCGAGAGAATGAGTGAAGCGTGGGAAATGGACGGGACGAAATTATTAGAAAGAATTGATTAATAGGGAATCGGGGAATGCATTCGAGAGTTAGAAATAACTACATTTGCCAAATTAAAGTTAATTAGAAATAATAAAAAAATATGTTTACAAAAAATATGTTTTCCATCCTTCAGTTGTCCCATGTGGTGCCACGAAATGTGTTTGCTTAGACAGGAACAGGTGATTTGCATTAAATTCCCAGCTACCCATTGATGTAATCACAACCTTTTCGTGAAGTTTAGATTTGGACCGAGGTGTATGAAGAATCACCTGCGATTCGAACATAACGTAGAGCGTGCTTGCCTTTAGATCATTTGAGTTTTGAATGAGGTATGTGTTTGTTTTTATCTGAAAATAACTATTTGAAATAATTCTACAGCTGAATGGTGCAACAGCTAAGGCATCCAGGCCCGCCAAGGCTCACCCCATTTGCGCTCATCATTGTTCGGCATGTTATGACGGTGAAGATTGGGCTCTATTTTTTGAATAATTTAAAAATCACTACGGTATCAATAATTGTACGCATATTTTTCACGCATATTTGTGTGTGTACAATCAATTGAGATATAAGGTGTATGATTGTTGAACTGGTCAAGTTAGAACTCTGGGAAGGGTGACAAATAAAATGCTCCAAGCTGATTACTGAACATACATTTCTGACTTTTCTGACTTTTCCACATTCAGATCATCTCGATTCCGCTGTCAAGTATGACTGTCCTCATAGTCCTTTCTTCTCGATCACTATCTAGAGTATATGCTCGGTTATTGGTTCTTCTTCTCGTGAGTTCTTATTTAGGGCTTCAATTCTCAGGGAATTCTGAGTCATTCTTGGATATTTTCCAAGAACATCACATGAGCTCATCGGCTATGTACATCTGGAGAAACAAATCTGAAAATAACTCAGAATTACCAGAAAATTGAAACCCTAATGTTATCATAGGTCGGTGCGTCAACTCTCGACATCTTCCTCCACTACGTCTTCGATCCCTCATTCGACGCTCGAATCGGCTGTATATACATGAGATCGCCGCTCATCAAATTGCCGCTTTCAGCACGGGCATGCGCGGTGAGCACGCGAATTATCCACCATGAACTTTGTGTCGCCGGTCAGAGAGACGAGAGAGCGTGCAAACTGAAGACAACTGAAGACGATTGCTCAACTTTGCACCACACCCTGAGAATACAGTTCGACTCTTAGAGAATCTGTCTCATTTCCAGGCTGTGACCATAAAACAATTTGTAAGATCAGTAGAATAACTCATATTCCAAATAAATCTGTAGATGTTATACATTAGTGTTATTATTTGTGTTCTGGAAAACAAAATTCAGGGAGCGCTTCATTCACTAATAGGACTTGGCGGCCCAATATATTTTGCCTTGCTCCTCTACCGCCATCAGGTAACTCTGATTTTTCGAAAATAATATCAAATTAACCGAAATAGAAACGCTAGAATGTATCTGTAATTCTTGCAAAGCATTGAACGCAATGCAATATTATGGGATAGGCACAGCATTATTTTGTTACAAATACGATTTTCTCCGTCAGTGAACATGTGTTTGGCATTAGCATACAAATAGATTTCCTCCAAAATGTACACACCTAAAGTTCTTGATGAGTGTAGCTCAGGCATGACATATTTGTTGAGGTCGAAAAATTCAATTTTCGAAATTTGCCAAAATCACGTTCTTACACAATCCTTTTCAGCTGATAGTGGCATCCGATTCCCGTTTCAAATTGTCCAAACCTGCTTCGTTATCATTCTTGAGCATTGTCTCAATCCCGTACTTTGCATCTGGAGTGGCATTTTACGTACGAAATAGCCTGCTTACAATCCATGATGCATACCGTTGTAGACAGCATTTGTACCACTAAACGAGATCTACGCAAATACAGAGGTTTGAGGCATATTCATGGAATAATTGAAGGCATATCCACCTGAAAAATAACCATGCTTTATGCACATTCTTTCACCGCTCGAATGATCTAAAGAGTAAGCAGAATGAATATCGAGATTTGCTCCGTTCATTGTAACTGGCTAACAACTGGTCAGCAACTGGTTAACAACTGGTTAGCCAGTTAGTGTGTGCGGATCTTAGGCTAACCAGTTGGTAACCAGTACCTTGACCAGTTGGTAACCAGTGCCCTGACCAGTTGTTGGCGGGTTCCCCAGCAACTGGTTGGGAGAAACCAGAGTTTATACTTCTCTTCATGTTGCATTGAATTTACTCCCAGATCACTCGCAATATCTTCACAATCCTGAGAAGCGCGAAAAATATCAGTGCGAAAACAAAAACTCTCCATAAAATTCTCACCAAGTCTGTGCTGATTCAGGTAAGACATTTTTTATGGACAACAAAACATAACAAAATATTGTATTAGCATATTTCGACAAGAAAGTATTCAGGGTCTTATGCCCGTCACGCTTATAATTTTACCCTTCGGCTTAGCCCTACAAATCGATTTCGTTTTGAACAACTCTAAGCACCTACTGCACGAGATGGGTTAGTTTATAGGACACACCATCTTCATTTCATATAGTTTCCAAATATACATTTTTTAGAATTTGAGCTGTTCGATATCGCCTTGGTTATCATGTCGTTCCATGCCTCGGCGCATGCCTTGGCGTTGTTGTTAACTACGCCGGCATTTCGAGAGAAGGTAAAGGGGGTAATTTTAATTTATGCATCAATTACGGAATAATAATTTCTGAAAAAAATAGTATTGTTTTCAGATATTGAAGTGTAACAAACTGGCAAAGACCAGTCGCATCAGAGTGCAAAACAACAGCGCTACTGTTCAGTAACTTCCCGCAAGGCAGTTCAATTGAATTGCATACAATTCAATTCAATTTTGGTATCAAATAAGATATTATATTGTGAGGATGGGATGGTATTCATTAAATATCATCTCATATATGCTGCGATCTCATTGATATTATACGTATCTTTTGGTTTTAATGCGTTATAACAATATCTATCTTCCATTGTGTTTATACTACATATTCATTGTTTGATTTCGTGTAAGCACTACATTTCAATCAATTTATTACAATTCTCATTAAAAACAATGGGGATTGTGGATTATGCAGGCAGACTACTACAATTGAATTATTTTGTAACAAAAATATCAAATGGATTGCATTGCATAAAACATACATTTATGTTAAAAAACGTAAATTATTAACGCGAAAATATCGAAGCTTTTTTCTCCAGAATGGGAATAAGGCGAAGAAAACGATGATCAGAGTTCATTTTCCCGTGTGGAAGATCTGGAAGGAGTAGGGATCACATCTCGAAACAAACTCTCTTCATTTTACACACACTCTCTCTCTCTCTCTCTCTCTCTCTCTCTCTCTCTCTCTCTCTCTCTCTCTCTCTCTCTCTCTCTCTCTCTCTCTCTCTCTCTCTCTCTCTCTCTCTCTCTCTCTCTCTCTCTCATAATTACTATTTTAAATCGTAAACCATAAGCACAAAAAATAATATTACAGCGATGCGGAGAATGGAAATTGGGTACGACTGTCCATATTTGCTAATAACACGCTGCCTGTCCCGTCATCATAAAGGCGGGGCAGTGAATTATCGTGATAAAATATTATAGACGAAATTCGATTCTGGTTTCTGTTACACACAATATATTGACTATGGAGTGTTTGGGTTCATTCCAAAGCCCGTATTCAGCAGAATTGTATGAACCGAATCGGGTACTCATGCAACTTCTCGGTCACCTTTTCTTGCCAGTACAATGAATATGAATTCTAGAACACTCCCACGAGGGAATTAGCGTGGGAAAAATTGAATTAAGAGACTTACCGGGAGTGGGACGCGGGAAATATAGGGAATATCGTTAGGGATGGGGGGGGGGGTCAACTAAAATGGGCTCAATTCATCGGACAGTGTTGCTTGTCTATCCTGGTATAAGGTGGGATCCCGTCCTCGCTATATCCTCGCCGTCGTCGTCGTCGTCGTATTCGTCGTCGTCGTCGTCGTCGTATTCGTCCTCGCTGGAACAACCATTGTGTGTAATCTCGCAGCGGCCAGACCGTCGAGAGGCAAGTACTACAGTTCGTAATTGGGGTCACCGTATATTCATTGCACACACTCTCTAGAGCGGTCAATGGGCGAGGGAAATGAAGAGACTGTGTTATCAGCTCACGAACTGGACGGAACAGGGAATGCATTTACACTCCTTTCCGATAAGGATAGAGCGCCAGACAACGCGCCCCTCGCCCCCCTCTGCGTCTCTTACGTGTTACTGGCTCTTCCACCACTCATTTCCAGCTTGTTTCCTCTCCACTCTCAGTAATAGAGTTTGAGAAACCTTAGTACCGAGTATTCAAAACCGCGACTGCTTAGAAAGCGCCAGACACCTCTTCGCTCCCTACAGCTATGCGTCTATGTCATCTACTCTGTGAAATCGTGTCGCCGCCTCCTCATTTCCACTATTTCCTCTTTCCGTTCCATGAATCGTGTACAACTAAACTCGTGCAATTCGCCGCAGCTACTATTTGCATGTGTTCTACACCCGACTTTCCGAATTTTCACTTCGACTCATTTTGTTCCACTCTGTTCAACGCCTTCCATGTTCCACTCTGCGTCTCTGCCAACGCCATTCGATAAAGACGCAGAGAGATTGGGAAGAGCCAGTGAGAGAGGGAAAGGGAGATGGAAGAGAGTGAGAGAGTGTGAGAGAGCAAGGGAGAACAGGATAGAAAGAGGGGCAGGCGTGAGATCCCTCCCGGAGCAGCAGGAGAGAAAGAAAGGGAGAATGAATGAGAGGATGTAGAGAGAGTGTACGGAAGAGAATGTTAGTGAGTAGAACAGCGATGGAGAAAAGGAGAGTGAGAACCAAGCAGGTGGTAGAAGGAATGGGAGAGCCCCTTTGGCGCTCCTCGCGCAGGCTGAGATAATGCGAGAGAGGGGAGACAGAAAGGTAGATGCTGGAAGGATGCATACAATCGTAGTGACCAACTGAAGGTTGGTAGCTTCCACTCTAGCTCCTAGTGGGAAGACATTTAAATTTCCATCGAGCTCAATTAAGGGTATACTCGTTCCCAATAATTTTTGTGCATTTTTTCATCAGTAGCTGTACTTCCGATTCAAAAAAATGTTTGACTATAGTTGGCTCTGTTTGCAGGTTTTTGACTTTCAAACATGAGTGGACAGCTCAGCAGCATGGAGAGTATCGACAAATGGAGAATGAAGGTTCATAACCATCTTTTAATAAAAAAAAACAGAAAATGAGTAAATATCCGTTAATTAGCATTCATTGTGCGCAAATTGTGTAAAGGCCGTAATAAATTAGCGATTCGGAATACAAATACAGGTTATTTAGGCCTTTATGCTCTCTCGCGCCGACCCGCAGATCAGCGGAGTGCTCATCAAGATGCTCGACTGCATGAATACTGTGGTCAAGGATGGAGTAACCGCACCGGTATGTGATATAACTATATTTTTTTCTCCCACAACAGTCTTGCACATTTATGTTTCTTATTGAGTAATTTAGAACAATCTTGAGCAATTTAGCACACGCTACCCGGTCTTATTTTGTGGTGGATAAATATATTGAAATATAATATATTTCTTTTCATCTCCACCGTCGTATCTGATGCGTAAGCAACATTTCAGAATCTCGCATATATCCTGGACGGTGTGAATAACGAGCGCGAGAGGGCACAGAAACATGATGAAAAGAAGTTGGCATTTTGGCAATTTTTTTAAAAAATATGTATTTTTATTTTTGTCAACTTAAAAATGCCGGCGAACATATTTTAGCTATTTCTCCAACCGCATGGCCATTACTGCATTACTTTTCTTGGCAGAAATGCATAAATAATGTACGAACGAAAAATATTTCAAGAAACGACCCCCTCCGCGAGATGGTGTACGGAATGACGGATGCTCTGGAGACGATGATCAAGTCGATGATTGAGAAGAATAAGGAGGATGCTAAGGAATTGGAAGAATTGAGGGCGTTCAAACAGGTGGGAAATCTGTTATCACTGGAGGTCCGGAAATTCCACCGTTGAATATTGTCGGTGAATGATGAAACCATGACAGTTAGTTCGAACTACAATGGACAATTTTAGAACAATTGCTTCACATCATTTTAGGAGCATTCTGAATGCACAACTACTGATAAAGTTGATCGAGAAATCAATGACCCTGAACCCTCGGCTGAACCTGTTCGTCCTCCCAGCTACTCGAACGAGCCCGTGTTCCGCTCTGTGAAATTGGAACGATTGGTCAGTATTTTCTTTTGTTTATGTTTATTTCTATATTTTTGAAAATAATGCAAACATTTACTTTCAGATCGCGCATACCTCCTCCGGCATCTATGACCCGGCAGATTTGAGTGGGCTTCTCAAAGACGAAGAACCTTGGGTGAGATATATTTATTGAATAATGTGCCATTCAAACTTCTGATCAAGAGAAGTGACATAATGTTATCGGATTATTTATTACAAAAATTGAAATTAATGATTGAAATTTGAAAATTGTAAGGGCTAATCTTGCAGGAAAATGCATCTATGGAAGACACAAATGATGTAGAATATGACATGGACGAATCAGTGGGGCAAAACTACGCGGATAATGATGATACTGTGGCTAGTGGCAGTAGAGTGAGTGATACTTCACAAAAGTTTTCAAAGGCACACCAATTGGATCATAAAAAAATTTCATATAAGAAAGTGATGGAAGAATTTACATCAGTCCCATACAAAACATCTAGGTAGATCAGAAGACAGTGAATCCATATTTCAGGTAACTTCGACGTCTAGACGTCGGCATCATGCTAATCTCCAATCCACGAGCAGTCAGTCCACCCCAAGTGAGGAACTGGTGAGTAAAACTAAATTAAGAGTATTCAATGGCAATTAATAGTACTTCCTCATAGGATCTTGTAAAATAATATAATCAAATATCAACATAGAAAACCGAAAAAAATAATTCGCACTTTTAGCCTTCCGGAAAACGCTCGAGATCTGGTATGAACTGCACGAAAAACATGGACACTGAGGAAAGTATAAACGCCGTGGAGACGAAGAGAATGAGAAGAAGCACATCTAAGGTGATTTTTCAAATTTCTGATCTTTATAAAGGTGAACGTACACATTTGGAGAAGGCATAAGCACCGGAACCAATGCATTAATTTTGATTAAACATTTTTAAAAAAATCAGCTCTATATTGTTCACTTGTTCAGGCTGATGCGCTCGATCAACTGAATGAAGGAACACACAATGATGCTGGCAGAAATGCTACTCCATCCGTGAGAGTTTTTTTTATAAATTTACACTCCGTGGTTTAATCAAGTATTACTGTGCAAGATATACGCACATAAATGCAATAGTTGTTTTTTTCAGGCGCGTAAGTATGTTCGACCCAAGAATTTCCCCTGCACGCTCTGTCCTCGGGCATTCACCTCCAACAGAGACCTGGTGGCTCACCTAGGCATGCACAATGGTCAGTTGGTCTTCTAAAATAAATGTCGTGGAAAGCAATGCCGATCTTCATTCTACATGCTGTCTAGCAGGTCTCCCGATTGGGAGTGCACGCACAATAAGCAAAATATCTCACGAAGCCAACCAAATTCGTTCGTAAGAATATGCAATACCATTGTTATCCAGGTGAGCGCCCGTTCCACTGCCCTCACTGCACCTTCACCACCACGCGGGACTCTCTACTCAAGGACCATCTGAGAAATATGCACTACGAAAAGCCATACAGTTGCACGCGGTGTGACATGAAGTAAGAGAAAATTAATATTTCTGGAATCCTGCGATTTGAGAATTGTTGACACTTGGCTTGCTCCCTAAATCGACGAAAAGTAATGAGTGCAGACCTAGAGTTCGAGAAACTATGCCACTGTATATTCGTTACACACTCTCTAGACCGGTCGAGCGGTGAGAGTGTTTAAAATAAAGAGACGAAGGCCCGAATAACGAACTCTAGTGCAGACCTAGTTGTGAATGCGGAGTGAATGAGCAGCAACGTTACTGCGTTTACGAAAAAACGTATGAAATTGCATTCAGGTTCTTCAAGGCTTTCGAGTTACGCGATCATGAAGGTCACTGTCAAGAAACGGATTAGGATGCCAAACAAGTCCGATCGATCGATTCGGAGCTTTGACTTTTCCCTTTCCTATACAACCTTTCCATCTTTCCTCATATCCTTGCAATTTAATGGGCAACAATAAAAACGCATGTACCAATTGTATTTCTTTCATTATTTACTAAACGACAAAACATAAGGAAATATGAAGTGGCCTACTGAAAGTCCGACAATTCCACTTCAGAACAATTTTCGGATCTTCGCCTCTTAATTCCTCAAGTCTCACACTCTCGCGACTAGACTTTGACATAACAATTTATTAACGAGATAACTAGTTACTAACTACGATTTTGTTATTTATTTTTTACGAGTAACTGGCTATTGTTATATTGTAAAGTATACTCGAGAGAGTTCATATAATGAAGAAATCGCAATATCGTTTCTCGAACTTCACTTCAAAGTTTGCCTTGATATTGCTTCTCTATGAAATGGTGAACGCGGAGATGGACGTCGGCCTGGCCACTGTTACTGTCGGCTGCTGCCAATAGCCGAAAAGTATCTGGAAATGCTATTGTTTGATTTACAAGGTATTTCTAATATGAACTTTGCACAATTTAGAAAAAAAAACTAAAATATAAAATGAATAAGCCTCAAACGTGAATAACGGAAGCCGGTCAGATGTTTATGCGGACATGCAACGTGGAACTTTATCTTACGACGCTCAAGGTTTTCCGAAAAGAAGGAGTTGTTAGAATGAGCGCGAAGCAATGTGTCGAGGCGTGAAATGAAATGGCAATAATGAGCACGTCAAATACATTGACTGCTACAATTAATTTGATTGCGTTTTTTTTTAAATTTAACTTTTTAAATTTATTTTATTAAAACAGAAGCTTACGCCATTCGCTACTTTCAGCTGGGAAATAAATAGTTGCAGTGGTTGAAACCACGGTACCAATACCAAATGGAATAATCACAATAAACACTGGGACAAGAGCCTGACAATTCGATGTTTTTTTAAACAAACAATATAAGATAACATTTATATGTGCATACCTGAACAACAAGAGATCTCGTCAGAACCCTATATAAGCTTCGCGTTTTATCACTGACGTGGTTCACGTCTCGCAGAAGAATGAATGTGTGCCGAGCCACCTGACAAATGTTTACATCCTATCTCAAAATAGGTTCTAAAAATGCGCATGAACGATAAAATCACATCTAATTAGTTCCAGAAACTAACTCAAACAATCGATTGTGGAAGCGAAATAAAGATGAGATAACCAGTTATTGTTTTCATTTGCTACTCCTCACTGACCAATGGGATTGCGACTCCATAGAAAATGGAAATGAAGGCAGCAAGTGCGAAATAGGGAGGCATCCGATCGAAAGCGAAACAGTCGAGTCGCGCGATGATCGATTGGTCCCAGTCGTCAGAGAGGTGTTGGTGAAAAATCACTTTAAAATATGCTTAGCTAATGTTTGCGATATATATTTTCAGTATCAAATTAGTATCAAAATATCCAGATTTCATTGATCTTTAGATGAACACATACATTTTTATCGTATATAAATATTTACTTTGCTTTATCAGTCTAGTTGTATGGACGGATAATACAACCCTTTTTACAACCTTTTCCGAACTGTACCTCTGTGTAGTTATACCGGACGTCAGTTGCATAAACGGAACTCGTCTGAAATGCAATGATTTGGGAGCAAATATGGCAGACGAGGAGAATTTTCCGAGAAAAGCACCCAAATTTGGTCAAAATGTATCAGTTTTTCAATTGTCCACGTCATCAGTCCGTATTATCTAACCAAATACGATATTCCAAGTCCTGAAGATGGAAAGAAAAGTACGGCGGAAACGATAATTTGAGATTTAAGAGAGAACTTGAATGGAGATCCGGGAGGTGCAACGGTCTGAATAGGATGTGATAGTTAATATTTTGGGGGGGCGGACAAAACCGCAACGGATCGCCGTTTGCGGTAGATTTGTTCAAACAACCTGGGAGTTGTTACATTGTTATCAGCATGCCTTCTACTACATCAGCCTGATTAGATTTAGTTCCTTGTGTACTGGAATATATTTGGGTTTCAACATTTGGTGTATATCTAACCATGATTTTCCACTTAAATATCGAATTTTGGACGATGAACCCCTATACGCTGATTGAGGGTGAAACGCAAGATCGCCTAATTAGAGGATCTAATCAGGGTGATGTAGTAGAGGGCATACTGATAGCAATGTAACAACTCCCAGGTTGCTTGATCAAATGTCCAGCGAACGGCGATCCGTTGCGGTTTTGTCCGTTGCGGTTTTGTCCGCCCCCCGATATTTTTTAATTGTTAATTTAATACACGTGTAAATCGACTCAACACACTTATAGTTTCAGCCTTTTCGAGCTTCAAAGGACATTGTTTCGGCGCACTTTTATCTCTAAACTAGGGAACTCTAATAATATGTCTTAAAAAATCATCACCTGATGACGATAACAGAAAAGTATGAGATAGAGTTGACCGCCCACAGCTACTGAAGAGTGCAACCAAGCCTGCAGCAACAGCATCTGGCTTTCCAAATTCAAATTTGATAATACATCTATTATCGATGACGCACGTGGCTTTTGGAGTTATTTAAATGAGGAGTAAAGACTAGGGTTCTCTTATTGGAAAATACGTGACGAATGTTTGGGTAAGTTTCTAGCGCACTAAATAAAGAAACGCTCATCAGCTTATTGATCCCTTGAAACATATCTGAAAAGGTGGCACAAATTTTCCAATAAGAGAACCCTAGTAAAGACTAGTGATGCCAAATCGGCCCGCGCTCTCCTCGGTTTACACGCTCTCTCGCCGGTCAGACAGAGCGAGAGAGCGTGTGAAAAGAGGAGAGTGCGCGCCGATTTGGAATCACTGGTAAAGACACAATTTCCTACACCACATTGAGCAGCAGAGAATGGAAGAGGAAGCAACGGGGCAGATCGGTAGATGCACACAACTGGGAAGAGGAAGGACGGATCGAAGACCCACTGGAGCCATCCGTCCACGAAGGCGGCACCCAACTATAAAAACAACAAAAATAAGTTAATTAATTAATTGAATTATACGAAATTTCACGAATAAACAATATTTCATACGCAAATTATGGTGTGAGTAGAGTGATTGGTTGTGTCAGTCAAATTATTCTTACCAGTAAAAGCATGAGGAGGTGCGCATAGACGAAGGTTATTGATTTCGACTTTTTCATAATGTACACGCATACAATTGTCAGCGAGAGGGAAATGAACTGCAAAATCATTGTCGAAATGATTATTTTTAATCAACACTTACCGTCATGAGGTGTCTAATAACAACAAACGAGGTAGGCGTGAGTTTCGGACGACGACAGAAGGAAGACATTTGAGATGTTCAACAATATTAAATGTTAACATTGCAAATACAAATGTAAAAAATTATGTAGTCCATCGTGGAACTCGAATTCTTTTAAAGCCAAATGCCCACTAGTTCATTTTTTCTTGTGCAGGTGGAACGAGAAACTGGTTTATCGTACATCAATATTTAAAGAAATATGACTGAAATCACCTGAAGTCGCGGGTGCAAAAGGCAGTTCTGTACCGTCAGGATTAGAGTTCTTTTATTGGAAAATTGCTGCTCATTTTTCGAAAGAGTTTCAGGTGCGTTAAATATGCGAATTTGCCTTTATTTATGATAAGCACGTGAAACATACCCGAAAATTCAGCAAAGAAAAATCAATTAAGATAACCCTAGTCTGGATCCAGGAAGGAGCGTATGAAATAAACGCTACACTCAATTATTGACTTGATAAACTCCATTTTGGACATGAAACACTCTTTTACAATTACTCGAAGTGTTTAGTCAACCATTCTCAGAGATACAAATAAATTCATCTGTAGAAAGTAGTGCATGTTTCAAGTGTTACCAGAATTATGTAAAACTATTACTAATTCGGATTGATTCTGACTAATTATGATGTAATTATTAATACAAATTTGATTCAGACTAATTTATCAGGTTGTAACATAAGTTTTGTCGCGACCAATCTCTTATGCATTCTAACCTCAGAAATTCTTTGAATTAATTTAATCTCAATTTCGATATTAATTATCAGTGAGGGGCTTCGTACCCTTTCTTACGCGCTTTACTTCAGCCCTGTCAAGGCAGTTGGGGAGACACATTAATCAGACAAAGTTGAACTGAGATCAGGATTACAAATCATTTTCACGCATCAGCTCTTCTTGAAAAGGAGAAATTATGCCGATTTAGTGTGATTTGCGTAAAGTACCAAATAAGGGCATAATTTTGAACCACTCACGGATAATGACGAACGGAAATCGTTCTATAAATGTAGACGAGTTTGTATAATGTGGATGGTAGGTGACGGTCGCGAAAACGTTCGCAAGCCGAATTTTCTTCTCAATATATATCGAGATCCAAATAGTGGTGGAATATAGTTCACCCAAAGTGGTCATATACAGACAAAGCTTGGGGTAGACTGGGTTCTGTTGAGATAAGTGGCTCCATTCGGAACGATGGCATGTATATGAAACTACTGAAATTGGCACTTCGTTCACATTCCTACCTCACACACATGTTCAATATCTGATTTATTGTGTCCATCCGAACCATCAACCCTTCCCTTACCATTATCTACTTGGGATAATTTTGGAAATAAATAGCTTTTGAATGACAATCTTTAATTCGAAACACCTAAACTTGCATTTTTTGGTAAAATTGTGCGCGAATTGAATTAATGAAAATTCAAATTTCCCACAAGTAGAGTGTTCTTTCTCTCGAATGTTCAATGATAAATTAGACCTCCATGAGTGGTAATTGAACGCACTTATGTTAGTCACTGTTGTTGCAATTCTGGATTCAGAAGAGTTGGTCAAGTTGGCTACGAATCAGCGGCTAACCTTACATTCAGTGAAGTATATCTTTTGTTCCGCTCAACATAGCACCATATGAGATATATATTTTGAAAGAGCATTGACGGGGCATATAACCATGCTGTAGAAGTTTGGTTCATTATTCATCTCTGCGAACTAGCACCCGATCAAACGAATCAATTAAATCTGCACCAAATTTAAATCCGTTCATATTAATATTTTTGACATATCCAGCGTCTGCGGTTCAGCTCTACCCTATGGTTTGAATGTGCATGTACACCAGAAACATATGCTAGGAGGTCAGGCAATGGGGATGTTTGAGAAGTATCCTTCATGGAAATTTTGTGAACCAAGAAATGCGACAAAACTTATGTTACAACCTAATAAAATAACTCTGACCGTAACGGATTTCCGGGCTCGCACCCTGATCAATCATATATTCTCAGAAAGATGGCTGGCGGGATCACCTGCCTGTGCAAAATCTAATTGAGGCTCGAACGTTCCTATCGCAACGAGTTCAAAACGCCAACGCTGGGTGACATGTATTTCTCAAACTTTCCAAATTACATTGAGTCTTCAACTTCAGTAATATTTAGGTCGACATTACGTATCATGCCGTCCATGAGAATGCCCAATAATTTATCGAATGATAATTCTCGAATAAGAACGATTAAGAAAAGTATGTTTTACGAGAAATTTTCTCATTTGAGGAAGCCTATACATATAAAAATTTACAACAATATAACATGAGCGTATTCACCTTTACTTGTATTGGAAATAATTCAGGATCCGAAGTTCAAACCTAGATTCTTCGTGTTCAATGAATTAGGATCATTTGTACGCTCTTCAATTATGAAACTATCTCGAAAATCGATGTTGGACAACCTTTGTTATTGCAAATATTGAGTTAATGTTTCTTGAATTGGTAACGATTTTCAATAAAGTATTTATTACTTTTCTGAACGAAGTAAATCCCATCATTTAAGAACGCAGTTAAACGATCGAAATGTGACGCAGTAATTCTGAAAAATGTATATTTTTTTTCGATTTGAAATAGTAATTTTACGAAGGGAAATGGGTAAGGAGAAAGGATGTTGGCAATGTTTGCGCAACCTATAGAGTTACCTGGGGGAGCTGCCCATCATTTATCTTTGTTTGCATGCGTCCGGCCCCCTTCTTCCAGTCCTGAACGATGTGGCTAGAATTTCACAGCCTTTCCTATTTATATGCATTTCTTTACATAACATATCGACTCGTAACTGTTATACCTTCTGAATTATTTCGTTGTTTACGATTTCAATCGCAATTGCAATTTAATCTTTACACTCGAACTATCCAAAATCGAATGATTGCAGTTGTTTACATCAACCCGGTCATTGATTTTGAATCGAATTGTTATCCATTCATTAAATCAGTTTCAAGACAGTCAAGTTCCAGGTTAGTTAAGTACGTTGTACCTAGTAATCACTTGTAAACACCGAGATGCTATGAAATATAAATCTAAGACCATTGTTCAGCCATACCACTGCACCCAACGACGACTATGCAAATGCAGCTCTTCTGGATTCTTAATATTATTGTCTTTTAAGGTGATCAATTTCAGTTTGAGCCTTTGGCTAGCCGATTAAATTTTCACGTTTTCTTCACGACAGATAGATCTCATTTTTTTTGATTTTTTCATCGTAATTGCATTATTTCAGGACGCACAAGAAGGCATACTGCCCTTGCAGATAGTGCAGTCTCTAAACATTCCCCATGATGGAATTGTTCGCATCGTGACATCGATAGCATTCCCGACATGCAGTGGTATTTCCCAGTCGATAGTGAACTAAGTAGTATTGCCGTGGCAAATTTATGTGCATGTAACTATTGGATATACTCATTCGACTATTGATTTGCAATAAAGTTGGAATTTGAGTAATATTGATGAAAATGCACGAACACATTCAAGTGAATAAACAATTTCGATTACAGCCGTGTAGTTTCTATTAACAAGGGGCGTACAAGTGCCCTGGGCATATTTCGGCTTATACTCGTCAAACGCGAGCAGCCGGGCTACATAGCCTTTATAGCAGGGACGCAGCCGCCACAGCCGGGCTACATGAGATACGTGGCTGGCTAAAAAATCCTGTAGCCCGACCACAAAAGCTACGTGATCGACCACAAAAGTCCTGTAGCCGGGCTACTCGCGATTAACGAGTAGAATACACTTATAAAATTATATGCATACTCACTGACATATATATGTTAAATTTGATATTTTTTGTCCGCCGAAACTCGGTTCTGACATTCTGCATCATCATAGCAATGTATAGTCCTTTCTTGTGATCTAGCACTCGAGCAGCTAGAACAAAGCAGGCATTACAAATGTAGTTGCTCTGTATGGTGGGAAATCGTTCAGAAACCGATGTTCACAATCTGCCGTCAAGCTGTTATGTTTTTCGATGTGATATTCGAGTGCTGAAAAGAAGTGAAGATTCCGACAGCTGCTATTGTATACCGTCGGGAATCACATTTTCTACGTTCAGCTATTGAACTTTGTGGATTTGCAATAAAGTATACAGTTAGTTGTGCATTAAAAATTGTTAGTTATGTAAAAATTGAATTCTTATTTAGCATGATTCTTGTACACGATCATCGGAAGGAAGTCGCTGGCAATGTTTGTGCAGAATATCGAGTTACCGAAGAGAGCTGCGCATCTCCTCCCTCCTGTGGGCCAGTTTCAGGCCCCCATCTCCATCTCCTGATTATTTGGTCCGAAAATCATGCCCTCCTCGTTTTTCGTGCCTCGACTTTAGAAATATTGACAAAACATATATTAATCAACTAAATATTTTTTCTGTACTGCCCCTCCTCTTTCGTTGTTTAGCACCCACACCCTTTCTGGTAAATATGAAAATATGTTCCCCACACCCACACCACCACGTGCGCACAACACGGGCGGTAGCCTCACGCATAGGTCGCTCATAACCTCAGGACAGATTGAACACAGAATTGGCGCGGGGGTGGCAAACCATCCTTGCTTCGATGCCTCAACTTACGTTTTTTTACGTTTATGTACTTTATTGCAGTTGTCCACGCCAACTCAATGATTTTCAGTTTACTATGATCTCTTACCTCAATTAATCAGGCGAGTACAGTTGGTGCAATTTAAAATTTGCATTAAATATTAACGTTTGTGTTTCAGATACATGAAACATTCATTCCTGGTCTATGCGCGGACGACGAGCGGCTGAGCGCGTCCTTCCTCCTTCGTCCCCTCCGCCAGGAGGCCTTCCCCAAGTGCCAGTGGTGCGGCAGGGGTCGTATCACCGCTATGGGCCGTCGTCTACCATTCATCATCGGCACCATTAACGCCCGCTCGCTCTCAACGGTGACTCGTGAAGAGGAATTCGATCGAGCTCTCTCGAAGATCCATTGCGACGTCGTGTGCATCGCGGAGGCGCGGATTGCTGGTCGAGGAACAGTCTGTTTACCACTTTCCTCTACTACTCTATACTATAGCGGGGGCACACAAGCCCATCGAGGTGTTGCCTTCGCAGTTAGAGATAAACATACCAGCTCGATCAAGTTTGCAGGTGTTAGCGACAGGGTTGCGGTAATGCAATTACCCACCCTTAAACTGCACCTTGTGACTGTTTACGCCCGAACCTCCGCATCACCAGACAACGAATATGACGAAGTAATCGATCAAGTGGAAGAGTCAGTTCGCGATTGCCCTGCTGGATATCGTCCATTTATTATCGGAGACTTGAATGCACGTGTGAGAAGGGAACCAGGAATGGAGAATGTCGTCGGTCCTTTCACTTACGCCGACATGAATGACCGTGGAAGGAGAGCTGTAGAGATGTGCACATGAAATGGAATGAGGATGTTTAACACGTGGTTCAAATCAAGACCTGCCAGGCGTTGGACATGGAGAAGTCCTAACGGAGTCACAAAGCACCAGATTGATTACGTGATTGGCCCACTATCTGCCCCAGTTCGAAGCTGTCAAATCATCAACCGCTTCGAATTCGACAGTGACCATAGGATGGTACGAATTGAACTTGCCCTCGGTCGCCAAAGAAAGTGGAGATGTGATAGAAGGAAAGAGAAGGAATTTGATCGAAAAGCGTATGGAAGGAACGCAGCTGCTTTACGCGATCTAGAGATACCTACACCCCGTGATGCTACTTCCGCTTACCAATCAGCTGTGGCTCTCATGAAGACAACTGCGCAAGATTGCTACAAGGAGCGCGATGCAATTCCAAAGATTTCAAATGCAACGGAGAATCTGCTCAAGCGAAGACACGAGCTAAAGGGATATCCAAACCTTGCTGTGGAGTATGTGCAGTGTTGCAAACTGGCTCGTGCGAATCTGATTGAAGATATTCGGAGGAGGAAAGAAAACAAACTGTTAGAGGCTATAAGAATGGGACGCAGTGTGGCTCGAATGACCAGAGTAGACTCACTGGCCAAGAAAAGAATGCTATTCTTTGATCCTCAAACGCAACTCGCCTCTCAAGAATACACTGAAGCAATCGTGAAAAAATTCTACGACGATCTGTACACTCCTACTGTACATCTACAATGTGTGGTCCATCCCTCAAGTGACACTCTTCTACCTTTCCTTAAAGAAGAAATATTTGCTGCTATTAGAAGTCTGAAAGTCGGCCATTCTGCAGGCGAAGATGAGGTGAAGCCCGAGATGCTTCTTCTTTCTGAGCCATTAATCACTCCTCTCGTTACACGGATGCTTAATGGATTTATCGAAGGAGAACGAATACCACCTGAACTCCTAGTATCACGTGTGACACTGCTACATAAAGGAGGAGCAACAACCGACATAGGAAATTATCGACCGATCAGCCTCCTAAGCGTGATCTGCAAAGTTGCAACGAAAGTTATTCTGAATCGGATACTTCCCCAATTAGAACAATCAGAGGACTTCAGCCAGGCTGGGTTTAGACCAGGCTTCTCTACGATCGATCATATTCACGCGGTACATCAATTGATCGAGAAGTCCACTGAGTACAAGATCACCTTACACCTGGCCCTAATTGATTTCAAGAAAGCTTTTGACCGAGTGGAATGGCCAGCTGTTTGGAAGGCTCTCGCGAATCAAGGCATTCACTCAACACTGATTGACCTTTTGAGAAGATTTTACGAGGGAACAACCACGAAAATACAAGTCAACAAAAGCAAAGTGCAAGTGAACGTACGAAGAGGAGTGAAACAGGGTGATACCATTTCCCCTAAACTCTTCAACTCTGTCTTACGAATGGCACTGGACACAATCGATTGGGAAGGAACCGGATTGAACGTAAACGGGGTTCAACTTACAACATTATCCTACGCAGATGACATCATTCTGATTTCGAAAAATCGTATAGAACTGAAGAGAATGCTTGTGAAAGTTATCGATGCAGTAGCGAATGTTGGTTTAGAAGTGAATCCCGATAAAACCACACTGCTGACATCTAGTGAGAAGAACCGGGAAGCGGTCGAGATAAATGGAAGGAATCGATTCGAGTATAAGCAGGGAGCAAAGTATCTAGGGAGCTGGATTAGTCTTCCACTTGAACCCTCTACCGAGATCAAGAGGAGAGTTCAATGTGGGTGGCTCGCCTGGCGAAATATTGGACACCTACTGAAGCATCGAACAGTAAGAAGAACAATCAGGATGAGGGCCTTCAATGCTTGCATAATGTCAACTGTGCTATATGGCTGCGAAAGCTGGACTATGAGAGAATCGGATAAAAACGAGTTGAGAATCGCGCAAAGAAAAATGGAGAGACGGATGGTCGGTGTGACCTGGAAGGACAAATGGAGCAACGAGCGTGTTAGATCAGAGACTGGAGTTAAAGATTGGGTCGATGAAGCGATAAGAAGGAAGATCGCCTGGGCTAACAAGATCAGGAAAATGGATGATGACAGATGGACACGACGACTGACAGTCTGGATCCCTTACAATCAACTTCAAAACAGGAGTCAGGGAAGACCGAGAGAGAGATGGAGAAATGAAATCACTAGGAGAAAAGGCGGAAATTGGTGGAGCCAAGATGATGAAGAATGGAAAATGTAACCCAGATCAGCGCTGACAGCGACCCCTGATAAATTCTATTCTATTCTATTCTATTTCAGATATTCTCTGAGACCACTTTCATCATCTACCACTATTCATCTCTCGTACTTTATAAGAATGACATACAAGTGGTATTCCTGGTGCTTTCACGATCAGGTAACTAGAGTCAGCAATTCGGGTAATCATCCCTTCATTGTCCACATGCTCTCACCGCTCGACGACTCGAGAGAATCCGTTTATCGTACAATACAGAATGGGGCGATTTTCGAAACAAGCGTTTTCGAGACAAGCGTTTTCGAGACAATCATAAAACGTAACTCATTTTCGAAATTCCGATTTTTTAATCTCTATGGAGGATTGAGATTTGTTTCTATTAACGCATTAAAAATTGACCCTGACGCACAGGCGAAGAGTGAGAGAGCACGCTACTTGAATAGCTCCCTATTTGAAACATATTTCAATCAGGCGCGTATTTGTTGAGAATCTTTATTTTTAAAAAAATACATACACCTACATCTAACTGCAAATCGTTCAGCTGCCACGAGTTAGTCTTCACATTCCGTCTCACCACGATGATGGATGGTGTTGTCTAGAATGTCCTGCCATCTCCGGAAACAACGTTGGAGACGTAGAGATCACGGCAGAAATTTCCTTCAAGCGACTTTTGAATTATTGTATTTTGTTTTCTGTACCGATTCGCAATAAAGGTGTCGATGAATAATCAGGACCCCTTCTGAGTATGGGAAATGCACTGCCCAGCTTCTTTTTCGTCGTTGGAAAAGAGGTATTATATAAATTAGTAGGCCAAATCATTTCTCTCGCACATGCTGTCTAGCACTGAGGTTGCTCATATCAGTACCAAAAGAGGAAAGATCAAAATTTGTTGATGGCATACTCATGTTTTTATATGGCCTCTCTAAAACGACCATCGACCACAACTCTAACCACTCCCAAATCTCTCAGTCTTACCTCTCTTTATGTGCCAACTGCATGCCTTTCATTGAATCTCCATGAAGAAGAGTCCCGAGTATGGACCACCCTGTCTTCATTCGAATATCTTCATTCGCGGATTGTTTTTATCCGGTATTTTTTCTCGATAGTCAAAAGAAAGGCTGGGGAAAATACGGCTGCGTTGACTTTTTAATCCTTTTTGCAGTGGTGTACATCAACTCAACGTTCTATTTTCAGTAAACTATAATGTATTACCTCACTAATCTGGCGAGTACTTATAGTCGGTCATTCGGGTAATCGTCTCAGTCGATAGAGTGTCTGAAATGCATAGATGATTAAACAAGTGGGCGTTTACGATTCCCTTAAAATATTTGCGGAGATACTACTGAATATGACAATTATTTAAAAACGACAGTACAATCCATGTAAACTACAGCATTTAACTACACATTTTTCAGCCGTCGAAATTTGTTCGTTACATTCCGTGCTCATCCTGATCGTCCTGGAATTCTCTTCTTGACGGCAGTGTCGAGAACATGTGCGAGTGACTCTCATCTCGGGACAAATTGTATACAAGTACCTTTTGAATAAATGTATGTATTATGTCAACGTATTCGCAATAAAGTTTTTATTCAGAGAATATCGGTAACCATACATCCCGTCAGGTTATTGTAAATATATTGATCATCACCGTTGTCTTCATTTCATGGACAGACGATGGGGTGGCACAGCCCGCTCTTGCGTGGAAAATGCCTAACACCTTTACCTTTACCTTATAGTTAGGATTAGGCTAGGCCTAGCACTCTGCAATGGTTCTGATATCTCTTCCAAAAATGTTTTGGATTTCCGTGGGATTCCAAGTTCGATCGAAATATGTTTCGCTTCTGATAGAATTGCTAATTCGGTCCATGTCTTCGATGTTCGACATATCTCTCTTCGATACAAACAAGTTTCTGTTTCTCTAGAGCTCAATATGTATGTATTACATACTATGTAATTTGGCAGACGATCTTCTAAGACGCTCATGTATGATCGCTCGGTATTGAATCGCGATCTGTTGTTCCATATTGTCTAAATCGTAGTTACAATTTCAGGTATATGACGCTGCGTGTCAGAAAGCGAGCAAATGCAGTTAGAAGTAAAGAGTGATGCAGTTCCGCTAGAGCGTCATGCCGCAGAGGCGTGTGCTTTCCTAGTTCCACATGCTTTATCGCTCTGTCACCGATGATAGAGCGTGTAAAGTGAGGAGATCATGCTCCGACTTGCAATCAGTAGTACTCCACCTAATTCTCACCCCGACTCAGCGGTGCAATTCAATCTTCGCCGTACCAGGAATATAATCCCGCTCAAGTCAATCATTCTCAGCTTTCTCATACTAGTTCCTATATGAGGCTTGTCACCTAAGAATCGGGAAATCGTATGTAGAGGCTGGCACAGTGAAAATATGAAAACTTGTAAAAAGGGCTTATCGAGGGTGCTTATCATCATGGTCTACTTCATTTCTCGCCAATTCGACCGGTGCAGCCGGGCTGCACGGCTTATCTTTTCCGTTATTTTTCGTATTTTCACCATAACTTAGGATGCAGACAAGCAATCGAGATAAAAATCGGAACTGGTCCTAAATGGATCACACAGACTCCAACTATGCTGAAAAAATCCGTAACCGTGCATCGTGAACTGAATTAATTTGTTTTTCTCGAATACTATGCATCTGCAAGAGTAGCCATGCAGATGATTAGATGCGCCTTTTTCTCACGATTATTTTTCATATGCTATGTGTGGGATTTGACCGGCACTAATTTGTTGTTTCACGTCATTTTTCATCGTCATTCCCCCCTCTCTCAACACCGCGCCAATGCGCTCAAAGAATGAGAAATGAGAGAACGAAATGTGTTTCATTTTGTGAATAAGATTTTCCTGAGATTTATTTTATTCGCGAAATGAAACACATTTCGTTCTTTCATTTCCCATTCTTTGAACGCATTCGCGCGGTGTTGAGAGAGGGGGGACGAAGATAAATAACGGTGTGTAACATCAAATTAGTGCCGGTCAAATCCCACACATAGCATATGAAAAATAATCGTGAGAAAAAGGCGCATCTAATCATTTGCATGGCTACTCTTGCAGACGTTTAGTATTCGAGAAAAACAAATTAATTCAGTTCACGATGAACGGTTACGGATTTTCTCAGCATAGTTGGAGTCTGTATAATCTATTTAGGACTAATTTCGATTTTCGTTTCGATTGCTTGTCTGCATCCTATTAGGTTGAACAGAAAGTCTTTATCCACTGTTTTGCTCGATCACTGCTCAGTGCAGGATACCTTTGGTGTTCCCTCGCCTCTAGTCAATAACACATGACAAAGGGACTATGTGGTCAACAACTCCCCATTCCACGCCTTTCATTCTGCCACTAGTAAGACCACGATGTTTGTTCCCACGGCCTTGCACATCCGCAACGTTCTGTTATTCGTATTCCTCTCTCACACTACAATGAAGGAATAGGAACGTCAGTTGGCTGAAGTGTACGATTCATATGCCACTCACTACCAGACCATGCGCAATTGGTACCAACTCTTCGAGAAGGGGGACTTTTCCATGGATGATCATGACCGGTCTGGGAGGCCACCCGAGCTGGATTTGGATGCGCTACGGATCGTAGTGGAATTGGATCCTTCCCAAATACCCGCGACATGGCAGCCACACTTGGGGTATCGCAAAGCACCATCGTAAAATGATTGGTCTCCATTGGCAAGAAGAAGAAGCTAGGCCGTTTCATACCCCACAAATTGACCCAAGACCAGTTTGACCACCGTGTCGACGATTCCCTTTCTCTACTCACTCTTCACGCTGGAGATCGATGGTTGGACCGTCTCATAACAGGGGTCGAGAAGTGGGTCTGCTATGAGAATCACCATAGGAGGGCACAGTGGGTGGATGTCAATGAGACCCCACAGGACGTCGCAAAGCCTGGCCTTCACCCTATGAAAATCTTGCTCTCTGCCTGGTGGGGGTGGATGGCCCGATTTACTGGGAGCTCCTACCCGAGAAGCGGATAATTACTGAATATGTCTACACTAAACAACTACGGAATCTCAAGAAGAAATTCGCACAATCTGCCCTGAACGGCAAGAAAGTGTACTATCAACACGATAACGCCCGACCCCATGTTGCACGGCAGGTCAAGCAGGAGCTGTCCAAATAAGGCTGGATGGTTCTCCCTCATACACCGTATTCTCCTGACTTGGCCCCTTCGGATTATTGGTTGTTCTCGGATCTGACCCGTCATCTCGATCAGAGATCCTTCATTTCCCGTGGGGCGATCGAGGCCGCACTCAAGCAATATTTTAATTCGCGCCGAGATGGGTTCTATAAGGAGGGAATCCATAAGTTGCCTGAACGTTGGAGATTTGTCGTAGATAACAATGGTGCATATGTTTGATTTTGCTCTTGTGCTTTATTGTCAGAAGAAGGGAAATAAAAAGTGGATAAAGACTTTCTATTCAACCTAATAAGTTATGGCGAAAATACGAAAAATAACGGAAAAGATAAGCCGTGCAGCCCGGCTGCACCGGTCGAATTGGCGAGAAATGAAGTAGACCATGATGATAAGCACCATGATGATGATGATAAGACCATGATGATAAGCATGAAGACCCCTTCTTACAAGTTTTCATATTTTCACTGTGCCAGATCTTTTTCGATTCTTAGGCGACCGGCCTCATATTTTGTCACAATCTCACAGGCGACAATGTTCCGGAGGACGATGGATGAGATTAGAGTTAGTTGTTTCAAAGTTTACCATTCATTTTTTTGTGCATGAAATTAGACCGTGATATTCCTTCTCGAAATTTGATTGCAAGGAAAGTGACAAAAAAAGAAGAAACACTACACGAAGTAATTCTTTTTAAAGTAGTGTTCCGGGAATATTCAGCCGCCCACAACGGCACTGGGGTGTTGTATAGCTCACTCACCCGATCATAAATCACTTTGCTCGAAATTCCACAGACGCGTCTGAGGCTATTTACATACGCGCAAAGTTCATTGGTTACGCAGGGTTGTGAATAATTATGTTTCACTTCGTCTACGTAATATTCATCTCGATTTCTGGGTAAAATTAGCTAAAGTTTCCCTTTGAGTGCGCAGAATTTCCGTGGTGGGACTCTTTAGCATTCATTCCCCGGATCCCCTTTAATCATTTTTTGAGTTGAACGAGTGGATGTCGAATCCTGATGATCGCTCATTGCTGCTCAGCACGTGGACCGACGATTTTCTGGAGCAGCTTGAAATCGGCTCCAGAATCCATTCGTTAGTTCCCTCCCTCCTCAGTCTGTTGACTTCTATCACTCTTTAGACTAGGATTTCCGTTTCTATGCAATTTTGAGTCTTTTGCTGGCGTATCACTGAATAGATGACACGTGCATGAGTTATGTAACACTCACGAAACCTACCCGATTTCCTGAAATGAGAAACCCTAGATCCTCATCTCCTCAAGTCACGCTCTCTCTAGACTAGTTATATCTTCAAAATATTGAAACGAAAACACGTTTCTTGAGAGTTTAGCAATCGGACTAGTGCATATGCTCTCAATAGAGTGCTGCTTCTTCTAGTAACGAGTCTTAGGAAAAAGAAGAGCCCTATGAACCAGACGAGCCCAAATCCCAAATAACAAGAAGAACCATTTTGCTGCAGGCACTTGTTCGGGGGCGAGCACGGTGCTGCATCTCGAGTGTTATTCCCGTGGATCGTGCAGCAGGAGCAGCAGGGACAATCGTTTGAAGATTCGGAGGAGTTCAAGATGCAGTCGCTCCGACTCAGTTAAGTAGGAGCCATGGGAAATCGGATGAGAATTTTTGCGTCATTACGTCATGAAAACCGAAATGGTAAAACATTTCTTATCCACATAGTGCCGCATCATAAGCATGAAGACTAGTCTTCGTATTTCGGGTTACCGACTAGTCCATTCCCACACGCTTAGGCTGACCTCGACGAGAATGTTTGGTAAATGAAGAGGTGATCCTAGTTACGAATTATTACGAGGAATCGTCTGACTCTCTCCAAACCACACGCTCTCTCGTGGATCAGAGTGAGCGAGAGAGTGTATGATTTGGAGAGGGCGAGACCATTGCTCATTATTACTATCACTCGGTTCTAGAAAAATACAAATCGCTAAATAAACCTTGTCAGACAATCGATCATTCGTTATCTTTGACTGGCGATGTGGCAAAACTCGAGGCGTACCTTTACAAGATGGGTATACGCCACGTGCTCTATACTCCTGGAGTGGGCAGGGCCTTCTGGGCGGCGTTCCAGGTACATTTGGATCAACTATGGACAATGCAATTTGTTTATCGTTATATATGTTGTGCCAACATATTTACGGTCAGACAAACTCACAGACAAACAAACACCTGTTTAAGTTTTTTCTTGAAACTATAATGCAAGGAATTTCTCAGGAATCCGTAACTATTGCAATCACTGAACGGTTGCTTGCAATGCACGCGATCAAGCCTGCAGTGCGAGAAAGAGCATTGGCGGTATGCGTGTCGAAATTCATATTGTTCTTCGTAATTAATAGTTCTTCGCACATTCGTAGTAGATTAATGCGTAATTCATAGTATTAGAGCACCGTCTCCTCGATTCACATACTATCTCGACTTTTCCAATGATGAGAGGTTGTGAGAAATTAAGAGACTTGGCTGGTATGCGTATGTGGGATCAATTTTCGAATCAGGGTAGCAACAATATCTAGGTGCAATCCTCCAGATGTTTAGATGGGGTCTCGATATTTCCCCGATTAGAAAATATAGACGAATGTGCATTTTCTAATGCCAATTTAGATATGGAAGGACGTCATCAACTTTATCTTCATATTCCTACAGGAGGGATACTACGACGGACTGACTGGTCGCAACAAATATGATGTGTCGAAAGACAAAATTCAAAACGAATAAATTCAAGTTTGAATTTCATTTATGGTGTATCTACCGTAATCACGACAAAGTATATCGGGATGTGTACTGTGAATATAAGTGGTGATTAAACCGGCGATTGTTACGTTTCACACTGTCCAGAAAAGAAAACGGATCTCTAAAAATCAATCGATGACCTCCTTCTGTGGGGCAAAAAATAAATATAACTGTTACATATTATCGCATAATATGACAAGCAATTCTTACCGTTTCCATTGCGAATGCTCAGGTCGGAGCACGGAGCCGTAGAGCTCGTCCAGTGGATAGAGACACAAGAGAAACGGGGAGAAGCGATTGGAGATTCGGAAGAGTTCAAGATCGCTGTGACTCAGTCATTGCACACGAGCATATGGATCCGATCGAGCGAATGAACCGGCCGATTTAAGAGGGAGCGAAGCAGTCGTAGCGACGGGGACAATTCTGAGTTGGGACTAGGGTTCCCTTTTTTTGGAAAATTTTTGCGGGTTGTTCGGGTAAGTTCCAGTTGCCCTAAATCTCTCATTAACTATATAGAGTGCCTGATACATACCTGAAAAGAAAACAACAATTTTCCAATAAGAGAACCTTAGTAGGGACGGCTTGGCAAGATGTGACTGTCTTCATTCTTCAATGCAGAATCTGCACCCTCTCTCATTCTTCTGGGTTGCGAGAGTGCGAGCAGAGTGAAGTGAGCATTTCTTGCGAAAACTTACCAAACGGGACACTTCAGACGATATGTGATTGTTAGTTTTTATGTCGATGTGTGTAGCCTTCGTACCCTTTCTCACAATGGCTATACCATCATTTGCGCAATTGTCTATTTCGTGGAACATATCTGAAAATGACGTGAGATGAGAACAAATTCTGGCGTGTGTATCTCTGCTGAATGCCATGACATCTCCTGCAATTTTCAAGAAGTTCCCTAGAAGCACTATGGGCTACAGGGATAGTTATGCCGGCACTAGGTCGGATGAGCACTATGACGTCTTGCCGCGTCTATCATGATGCCTATAATGTCTATCAAAGGCGGCATGACGTCATAGTTCTCATCCGACCTAGTGTCCGTATGCCTAGCAGCAGTCGTCGCCAGCGGACGACACCACGTAGACGTCTCTAAATGTCAGTTAAATCACTTGGCGTGTCATTAAATTACCTGATCTTGCAATATTTGAAAGTAGGTTTGTGGATTAGGTTAGACACATCTACGAAACTCTTTCCGGTATGACCGGAAATATGTTCAGCAAACATTTGAGGAACAGTTTTGCTTAGTTATGTTGCGCAGTTTTATTGATTGGAAAAGATAGAGAAATCAATGTACGACATTTCTTCAACTTCATAGCAATTGTTTGAAACCTAACTGATTTTTCGGTGAAAGAAAGATCATAAGAGGTTAATTATTTGCTCCAAATATGCCAGATTAAATGAGTTTCATTCAGATCATTTTAGAGCTAATTGAATATAAATTTTGATTTGTAGTTCTCCTTGATCAAAAATAGTATGACCCAACTCTACCCTTCGACGATTATGATTGGTTGGAGTCTCGATACATTGCCAATTTGGTTAAGTGTCTCTACACGTTATATTCCATCGCTAATCGATCGGTCGAGAGAGATCGGGGAAATGTGGCTAAGATTACCCGAATTGCAATCTGCGGTGAATCTTGCAATTTTTGAGCTACTCTAAAAATATAGATACAAATAATAATGAAAGCTAATAACAAAATCTAGCATCGCCTTCGATGTCGCAGTGCATCATCCGATCACTCGAAAACCTCAATATTTCGTGGATGACTGTTTCGCTGGTGGATTTAAGGAAACTCGAATATTCTCACACGTTAGTTGAGTTTCATACTCATCTCTTTAGTAAATGATCGCTTGGATATCCAATGCGCTTCTGAGTTCCAGACATATCATAAGTAAAAATCACTTATATAATTCATAAAAATCACTATGATGCAGCATCGAACATCGCATTAGATGCTTGTCTCACAAGAACCTTGAATGAAAAGGGTGGCCGACTTTTAAAATGGATTTTAGTCGTGCGAAAGGCAAAAAAACCCTAATTATGCAACAACAAATATCACTTATGATTTGATCGAGGTACGTTCTACAAATTCCCCGATGAAGAAGCAAGATGAGGATTGAGCGGAGAGAGTGTAACACAATTAAAAGTGCAAACTGAATTTGAAGATGTCCACTAACAATTGCATTTTTGTCTTCTAAAGTTCATCGAATAATGTGATATTTGGACGATCAAGTTGGTGACCACTATGAGTTACAAATACTTATCACCAGGATTCGACTCAATCAAATCACTGATCACGCTATCAGGAATAAGTCGATTTCCATGCCGTATCTAGTTAGCCGATCAGCTGTGTCATCCATCCATTGGGAGTGAGAGGGAGAGCGACAAACAACCTTCCCTTCCCTCCCTCCCTCCCTCCCTCTCCTCCCTCTCCTCCTTAGCCTTTATCCCTCTCATATCTAACGGGTCATTCGCATAGTGCCTTCCTTTCCCAAGCCTTTGCGCGCCCAGGGGGAAGACAGGAAGAGGAGTCGGCGGATCGAACAACTCCTCCTATCCCTAACCCATCCATATCTGGTAGATCACTGAGTGTTTCTCAATCGTACCTTCGATCTTCCTTCTTCCCACTTTTTTATCTCATTGGTTCCAAATAGCTTCTTGGTAGTGCGTCGCTTCTTGCCCATCTCTCGCGCCATTTTATGCTTTACACTTGCAACTTGTTCATATATATAATTATACTGCCTTCCTTTCTCTCAACCAATTAATATAATACATGAAATCAATAAGACAATATTTTATAAAATATTCATTGGTGCGAAAACTCAAACCGAGGCAGTCAGTTCCTTGGAAAGAGATCACGCTCGAGTGAGATACTGAGAGAGAAAGAGAGAGTAAGCGAGAGAGCATGGCAATTCCAGAGAGCCCAAGCTGGCCCGGTAGCGAGTCGTGTAACCATTAATTTCAAAGTCTGCGAGTGTACTTCGGTCTCTCATTGTCCCTCACTCTCTCGTCCGCTTTCTCCCTCTCTCTATACTCTCCTATCCAGACGCTCTCTTATTATCTCAGTTGTCACATCATTTGCATAGAAGGGGTTTACTGGGGTGAACCCTACGGGTTGGTGGAAGGTCCAAAAAAAGTCCCCGCCCTCTATTTCGCGTTATCAATTGGACGAAATATTTATAGAAGCTGTAAAGGGGTCGAGATTATCATTCTAGTGCATCCACTGTGTCTTTCCCTTCCCTTGATCACTAAACTATTTGCAAGATGTTTACCGACGGTCCATATAAAACGCTTTTCGGAGATTGTGTGGCGCCTCTTTTTGTCAGAGTGAATAGGCTTTGAGGAGAGTGCAGAGAGACGAGAGAGCATACGGAATCGAGAGAGTGCAGGTGGTCTCTCTCTCTAACATGACCTCGCATTCTCTTCATTGTCATGAGTCTGCCACTATTCTTGATCTACCCTCACTATGATAATGCTTTCGTGACTCTTCCGAATCATTGACAATATTGTTTATCTTCTCATCCCGTTTTACTCTTCCTTGAGTAGTTCTTCAATGCTTTATTCATGGGGCTATAACAGCGAGAGAGTGAGAGAGACAAAGACAGAGCGACGCTCTCCTTCGAGCCCTGGCCTGCCTATATTTCTTTGTTCTCATACAGTGGGTGCCATCTGTACCTCGAGTTAGCCCCCCCCCCCTCCCCCATCACTTCGCTCTTTCTCACTCACTAATTCTGTCTCCAAACAAACGTGATAGTTATTGACTCGCGTCTGAGATTTGTGGATTATTAGTTGTTGCATAATCAGTTGGTGGAAGACTAGCGTTTCCCTTTTTGTGATTGTCTCGGTTTTGTTTTCGTTTTCAAGTTGTTTCATGAGCGCGCATGCGTGAACTATAAAGTGCGCATGAAACATGCACAAAAATCTAGAAATAATGCCCAAAAAGAACGAAGATTCCTATTGCAGATTCGTGATCGATGTCGTCGATCGGTCGTCGATCGGCGGGTGCTGCCCTCGATTTGAGTGTCGGGACAGATAGAGGTACGATCGATAAATGAGTACTGTAGATGTACGAGGCCGTTGAGGCATGCTCTCCGTTGTATTTGCCAGTAAGATCGCTATTCAATTCACGTTGTGTGCATTTCGAAGATTTTTCAAGTTGAAAAAAAGCTTGCTAAAATGTAGTGTTCGTTTTGTAAGCTTTTACATGAAAATAGAGAATCTTGCAAAAAAATACGATTTTTATCTCACGGAAACTTTTGTTGTACAATTATATTTTACAAAAAGATTACACATAGCCATGGCAAGCTCTTTCTTCAATATAACATAATATCATCTTCTCATTCCCCTTCTTCATAATTCTTCTCTTGAAGGTGTGGATGAATGTGACGGTGTCTCCTCGTCCTTCTTTCGGCGCACGAAGAGTGCCGGTCGCCTTCTGGGTCTTTGCTCGCCACCAGGAGGACTCAACGAGGCAATCGACCAGATGATCATTGTCACGTGAGTACTTGTTATAAATTGTCATGAAATTAATGCTTGTTAGTAATTGGATTTGTAATTGCGTAAGTACTCGTATTTGTGTGCTAATCGAGAAATAATTCATTATTGCAGGAGACACTTGATTCTTCCAATTTGTGCACTATTTGGCACTCATCAGTATCGAATACAAAATACATCATCCCTATGCTCACTCACTTCCTCAATTCAGCAAGCTCATTCTGAGGGCGGCGGATGCACAACGAAAGGCTGCAGCAGCACTAGAAGCACACGCCCTCTACTCGAGTGAGTATTTCAGAGAAGGTCGATTATGCATGGTCGATTAGATATGCTAGTACGGTAGCACAGTAGTAGAAACGGCAGTACGGTAGTAGAGTACAGTAGACGGTAGACGGCTTAGAACTATTGGTCACTAATTTCAATCATTAGCATTATTTCAAGCATATGTCATTAACATATGAGTAGATCCAATGGGACATGGGACACTAGGTCGAGTGAGAACTATGCCGTCGTGATATATCGTGTTCTCTTATGGGAAAATGTGTGCTCCCTTTTCGGAAATATTTCAATTGTCTTTATGAGCATTTGTTTATGTAGCGCAATGGAAACTTATCCAAACATTCATCAAGCATTTTACAATAATAGAATACTCTTCGTCCTACAAAGTCGCTCATTTCAGACAACGCGGCAATGGCTGATGTAGGAAAGCATCAGGCAGATCTACTAAAGATGGATGCTGATCACGCCACTCAAGCAGCCGAAGAAAGGAGATACTACATCAAGGTACGGTGGAAGGCGATGAATAGAGGAAGAACGGATGCGGTTGAATACGGTGGAAGAAAGTGTCCGTAGTTCTTCAAACTTATTGCTTTCAGGAGCTTCGAAAGATCAACGAGGCCGAGAAGGAAATTAAAGAGGCAAGGATGGGAGTGCCCAGCCTATACAAGAAGCAGGTAATCCGTCAGTCTTGGATCCTGGCACTAGTTTAGATAGAGACGCCCCGGATGAGAACGACAAATGTACCCTTCTGTTAAAAATTCGTCTATGAAAATACTTGGGAAGGGTATAATGTTTCGTGTTCTTCCAGTGGGTTCTCATCCGACCTAGTGCCTTGATCCTCATGTCGTTTTTTACCACTACCAATCCTAAATCACAACGAGGTTGATCAAGTAGTAGGGAAACGATAATGGGCACCACAATTAACTGTATTTCTCACACTAGACACAATAGTTCCAATGTCCCGTTGCATATATTTTAATAAAACGTGAGAATTTTTCGCCACGGAGGTGGCGAGCTGAAACTCCCAGTGAAAATCTATAATATTCACTTGAATTTCTCAGGCGAAGATCGCAGAATCACTTCTAAAGGAAAGGAGAAGAAGTGATAATGATACGGTCAGAAAGGGATTAGAACTTCAGAAGGTGTGTTATCCGTTCTGGTCTTTGTATAACGAGTTTTATGAAAATGTAGAAGTAAATTTACAGGTTAGTATCTCAACATGTTGTTGTTTCACATTAACCGTTTCGTGGCTGTTATACTCGGCTGAAATTTGGTCTCTTGCAGGTCATCGAAAAGGCGGAGATCGAATTGAAAGATAAGATAAAGGAGAAGGAAGTCATCACAATGCTCAGATACCGACGCGGAATGCTGGTAAACTACATTTTTTTACATTTTACAATTTAAAATTTTCAGTTGAGTTTTCACGTATGTTTCAGGTCGCTCTATAGTTGATATGTGTTAGTTCATATTGTGCAACTGAAACATACCCGTGTATTACAATTTTTTCCAATAATATGGCTCTAATCCAAACCCTCGGTGTATAGGTACGGTAGCCAATCGATGTTCAGGGTATCGCTGACTCGGCCATTTCGCACGCAAGTACAAGTTCGGCCATCTTCGGATGCTTCCGTGAGCTGACTGAGATGGTTCCTGCCATATCTACTGAGGTACGGTAGTGGTTACGGTAGATCGGTTAGACTGTACTTGACAGTAGAAATATTTTGGTTACTCATTCATTTTTTAATCTCTTGAGGGATGTCAACAGTACAAAAAAATGTGTAAATTACATTTCATGGATATAATTGTAGGACGTGACGTTGATGAAATACGACGGAGCGGCGATCACGCACAATTGTGTAGCACGACTTCGAGGGTAGGGATATTAACTCCCCAACTAGATTACTCTAATAATAATGCATATTGATTGTTTATAGTGGGTTGCAAAATAATTAGGAAGACGTTTACAGTAAAACATACATCACAGTACGACACTATAATACTATGTTAGAATGCGACAAATGCTTTAAGCAATCGAAGAAAGATCGAGATTGTTACACCTCTGTATCTAGTTGACACTAATTGATGCATTGCTCATTGCAGAGTCATCGCCTCTCCCTCTTCACTCCATCTTCCATCTCAATTGATGGGCGCCCCATCTCGTCGTCGCAATCGACACAGTGGAGGAGCACGAGGATCGCGTCCTGCTGCTCCCTCTCATGCTCCTCATTCTCTCCATGTCAATTCCCCCTCCACTCCTCCTCCACCCTACACTCCCACAGCCCCCACCAAGGTCAGCCAATACGATATACTCATGCTTTTGTTTACCTATGCCTAGTATGTGATCGAGGGATGAATTAGTGTAGGCATTTGGAGTTACATGGACTGATAAATGCCGAATAGGCACTCAGGATGTAAATCATATGAGGCTTGAAGAAATATTAGTATTGATATTCTTCCTCTTTGCAGGAGTCGGAGTTCCCTCAGCAAGGCTGCAGCGGTGGTGCGGCTACCGTACCCGACGAAACGGCGTCCAATCAAGCCGCACGCTCATCACCACCACGTTTCGCCTCGCTTTATCCGAAGCTACCTGCCAATCCGTACAGGCGCAGTGGCCCACATAACTGATCCGACGACGTTTCTCACCCTTCCCACTCACTAAGACCGTACTATAGTCAAACAATTGCAATATCACTATTCTACTGTTTGTTCATCATGAAATTAATGTACATGCTTTTTTTACTGATCATGCCGAAGCATTGTTTAACCCAATTGTATTGATTTATTATGCAGCTTTGTCCCCGTCGCACCAGGTGATTACAGTAACCTATTCCCTCATAGTCGAGTTGAGGGCTCATTCGTACTGTATGGTCATCTAATACCTCGAACACTATGTTCCCATCTCTCTGATATCTATGGGCCACTCGCCCGTTTATCCCCCCTCTCATTTCTCCATTTCCATGATTAATTGTTTATCATCTGTCTCCTCCACATGTTGTCTGATCTCCATTAGTGTCATTCTAAACTCGAATCTAAATTCGGCCCGTGTCCTTCAATTTGCATAGACAATTCACAAAATTCGCATAAATTGCACCGTCGTGACGATGTCGAGCAATATAAAAAATAACGAAATGTACAGCTTTGGAAATTCCTACTATGAGCAATCTGTTGATTTTCGCTCTCATTACTTTAGCATTTTATCACTCTGAACTGCAATGAATTTTTGCTTCCTACTGCATAAAAATTAAAATATTATACTATTATCCCATGCACTACATCAGCTTGGAGGTTGAGATCAATTGGGAAACGCCGACCGGCTATGCAATGCAAAATTTCAGTTTTTCATGGGGGTGTGTGGGAAAATACGGTCACAACTATCGTTGCCTCGTTTCTTAGGTTCCGTTGGCCAATCAGGTGGCGAGGATACGACCATCGGGACTCCTTTAACTATTAATGCATCGATCACAACTTGGAGTATGATAAACGACTTGATCGAGCTCAGATATTCTCGACTTGGTTTGTGCGCGTAGCATTGGTCATCATCGTGCCATTTGGAAGTATTGTTTTACACAATTGATTGAATATGTTCCACAGTTATTGTAAATTCTTGAGCGTGCTACGACTGACAGTGTTACTTTGTATTCCTCATTACAAAACACTATTTAAAGAAAAACCGAAAGATCAAAGACCAATCTTTCTCTTCGTAGAAATCTCGCAGTTCCTCGCTCTCCACATTAGCATTGCTGTTAGCCGTGCAGCCGACCCGAGCTCGAAAGTTGATTATGTACTCGCATAAGTCTCATTGGAGGATTTAGGGAAAATCAGTTCCACATATTGGATGAGCTTCATGCTCTTCACTTGAGCAATTGAACGCATCCAAATCTAAAATGATGTCGGAATGCTATAGAAAATAAATCATTATCACTTGTTCTGCAGTAGCTTCAAGTATTGCATCAGGAAATTGTGAAGTAAGAGACACATCTCGAACGGGAAAAGTCGACCGACTACGCGCAATTGAACCGACCTCTTTCGAAGTTATTTTTAGTGAACAAAATAGTTGTCATCTGGCGCTTCCTTCTCTTTTGTCTTGTGTTATTCGGTAATATTGAAAGGCAAGCAAAATCGAGGATGGACGACTAAATATCGTTGACATCATCGATGTGCATCCCTCTATCCGCCTAAGAAAAACACCGCCCCAGATCGTAGGATGCAGGGAAACGTCGACCGAATTAGTCACACACATTAGTTGAGTTTCACGCCAATCACTAGAGAAATTGATCATGTTGATATCCAATCCCACGGTTGCTTCTAGTCGAAATCATATCAATCATAGTAATTACTGATTTTTTAGCAGCTGTAAGCATATCACATCATGCCCGTCGAAGAAGGTGCTAATCTTGATCGGAAGAAGTCGACCGAGTAGACGCAATTGACATTTTCATTGAATTACAGATTTCAATGTGAACACCGTCGTCAGATGACAACGCCTCCACGTTTTAGGGATGTATAATTATAGAACTCTTAGTATTTGAGTTCAATTATGATTTTGGAACACTTCTTTTTGCACTCTATGCAGTTCTAAAATAAGTTCTAAATTGATACACATGATGTGAACTGTTATAGAATCCTTAAAATGTAGAGAGGGGAGATAAAGATGGTTCCCGCATTTTCTCTTCTGTTCATGATTGCGCCTGCGTTATCATTACATGACATGCTTAGCTTGCATTACTTTTCTGTCCCAATTTTCTGAGGTAACCTTTCAATAATTTAGGTGAAATATCACAATTTCGGATACACCCTTTGTGGTCCCTAATGAAGTTCAGTAAGTCGACAAGTATAACTCGTTTATACTTTTTCAATGATTCAATAAAATACAATATTTCAATTGATTGTGATATCAGGTTGGGCTGCATTTTCATTTCTGTTTCCTGTAAATTAAATGTGTATCGAATATTTTATCGAATATTCGAAATAACTTAAGGTATTGTGAAAACCTTGACAGTTTAGTGGACGGGCTCGCACTAGAGATTTGAATCAACGTTATATTGCAGCCCCCGTCGGCTCCCATCGCCGATATCCATACAAGTGTGGAGACCTAAATATAATTATTGGTACCATAATAATACTAAATTATCGTAAATTGTTTTTCAACTTTGGCGGCTTCAACTTTGACGGAAACAAATGCAACATTGAGGATGCGCATTATTTGTGTTTCAATAATAGGTATTAGACTAGCCGCCTAAAGGCGGCTAGGAGGTGGCATGTGTTTTTATCCCTAGGACCGTCTCCCCCATCTCTAGGACCAACTCCTCCCACTTCTCCTATCTCTAGGGCCCTCTCACCTCCCTCTCCTATCTTTAGGACCCTCTCCCCCCCTCTCCCATCTCTAGGGCCATCTTCTCCTCCTCTCCTATCTCTAGGACCCTCTCCTCCTCCTCCTCCTCCTCTTCTACCTCTAGGACCCTCTCCTCTCATATCTCTAGGACAATCCCCACCACCTCCTGCCTCTAGGAAACTCCCCCCCCCCCCTCCTATCTCTAGGACCCTCTCATCCTCCTCTCCTACCTCTAGGACCCTCCACTCTCCTATCTCTAGGAAAACCTCCCCCCCCCCCTCCTCCCTCTAGGACCCTCTCCCCCTCTCCTATCTCTAGGACAATATCCCCCCCCCTCTCCTATCTATATGGCCCTCTCCTCTCCCTTTCCTGTCTCTTGGAAATCCATCTCACCTCCGCCCCTCATGCTCCTCCATTTTTCCTTCCCCTCTCCCTCTTCCCCTTCCCCTCTCCCTCTTCCCCTTCCCCTCTCCATCTTCCCCTTCCCCTCTCCCTCTTCCTATTCCCCTTCCCCTCTCCCTCTTCCTATTCCCCTTCCCCTCTCCATATTCCCCTTCCCCTTTCCCTCTCCCTCTCCCTCTTCCCCTTCCCCTCTCCCTCTTCCCCTTCCCCTTCCCCTCTCCCTCTTCCTCTTCCCCTTTCCCTCTCCCTCTTCCCCTTCCCCTCTCCCTCTCCATCTTCCCCTTCCCCTCTCCCTCTCCCTCTTACCCTTCCCCTCTCCCTCTTCCCCTTCCCCTCTCCCTCTTCCCCTTCCCCTGTCCCTCTTCCCCTTCCCCTTCCCCTCTCACTCTTCCTCTTACCCTTCCCCTCTCCCTCTTCCCCGTCCCCTCTCCCTCTTCCCCTTCCCCTCTCCCTCTTCCCCTTCCCCTTTCCCTCTCCCCCTTCCCCTTCCCCTCTCCCTCTTCCCCTTCCCCTCTCCCTCTCCATCTTCCCCTTCCCCTCTCCCTCTCCCTCTTACCCTTCCCCTCTCCCTCTTCCCCTTCCTCTCTCCCTCTTCCCCTTCCCCTGTCCCTGTTCCCCTTCCCCTTCCCCTCTCACTCTTCCTCTTACCCTTCCCCTCTCCCTCTTCCCCTTCCCCTCTCCCTCTTCCCCTTCCCCTCTCCCTCTTCCCCTTCCCCTTTCCCTCTCCCCCTTCCCCTTCCCCTCTCCCTCTTCCCCTTCCCCTCTCCCTCTAACCCTTCCCCTCTCCCTCTTCCCCTTCCCTTCCCCTCTCCCTCTTCCCCTCCCCTCACCCTCCCCCTCCCCCTCTTCCCCCCTCCCCTTTCTCACCCCTCCCCCCCTACCGCTCGCCCTCCTCGAGCGAACGGAAAATGACTCTCTCCAATCTCCACACTCTCTCAAAATCAATTAGTTCGTACCCCCCCCCCTCTCCCTCTCTCCGAACAAAGAAAGGGTAATCCAATTAATTTCGCCAGAAAGTGTCGACGCGAAAATATCCTTCCTCCTCTAGATATATTGATTAGCGTGAGTATTTCGCAGCAGTGAGTGGTCATCCGTTAGGTCACAAATCAATTTAATAATGGATTCGATGTTACCTTCTGGCCCAGTATAGTCGACATCGGGTAGGTCAGATTCGACGCGAACAATGATAGAGTGCCAGTTCGAGCTGGAACGGTGAAAGATATTCCTACGTAGACCACGATAAATTCACGTGTATTTGTAACGAATATATTAGTTAAGATCGAAGAAATCATGGTCGCTCACATCGAAATAGTCGAGGACGTCATTCTTTCTTCTTCGGTAACCGGCCTCATATTCGCTTTGCGGTATCTTTGAGAAAATGAATCACAACTCCACACTTGATATACTGCGTGCTCAAAATCAATCATGAGTTCAATGATCAAATGTCGAACATGACAAATCAAAGATCACATCAATCATATTCGACTTGTCATGGGTACGTAGCAGCACAGTGCTCATCATTGAGTCACCTGCAAATTGCTGATTTGTAAAATACAAATTAGTGATTGCATATGTTTCACAGCTGTTTCAAATTCGTGAGCGTGATAGGACGGACAATTGGTGTCTGGAGTGCTTGCTTTGTTTGAACACTAATATTGCAAGTAACATTGACAGATCAGAGAACAACCTTTCTTCGGAAAAAAATAGACATCGTGTAGCTGTACCGAACTCGAATTTTTAAGTACATGCGCTATCGTTTTTGTTGAGTTTCGAACGCATCACTTGAGTAATTGATCACTTTGGAATACAGTTCTTCTGTGTCATTCGATTAAAAAAAATATATAATTAGTTATTCAACGGAGGCTTCGAGTATCAAACTAGGATCACGTCGAATAAGATACGCTTTGAGAGACGTCTCACGAGAAAACGTAACTTTTGGGAGGAGTCGACGGATGACTTTTCTGCAACCCCCTCAATATTCTGTTGGAGAAGATATCACATCGAGTGATGTTATTTGGCCCAATATGAGTTCCTCTGGTGCACTCTCCGAAACATGCTCGAAATGAAAAAATTCGCAAAAAATTCGAAATATTCATTTTTTTACAATGTACGGGTGTATGTTGTCCGGGTGTATTTTTCGATGAAAATAACGATAAACATAGTGAAAAGGCAGGGAACGATCGATAAAGCGGTCACTGATCTACAGCATTCATCTTTTGTAGGTGTGTTCTAGTTAAAATCAAACAGAAATATCAAATTCATCTTTTTCTCTTGCTCTCTCTCTCTCTCTCTTCTGCTGGATTTCATCGTGATTTAAAAATGCTGCAACTTCCCAATTGATGTTACACTCAGTAAGTCGGCAAATTTATGGATTGCCGATTACTCAATACAGTACAATATTTCAATTGAGTGTGATGTCAGGTTGGGCTGCATTTTCATTCCTGCTTCCTGTAAATTAAAACTTTTGTCTTTTTATTCGAAATAGTCTTACGGTATTGTGAAAACCTTGTCATTTTAGTGGACGGGCTCACACTAGAGATCTGAATCAACATTCTATTGCAGCTTCTAATTATTATAAATATGCTAACCTTGCATCTGATTGCATTGCAGACAACGTTGCGCAGTTCCTTGTTGAAAGCATAGATCAATGCCCTAAAACCATATTTATGTTTCGAAAATATAACACACTGAACCCGTCGGCTCCCATCGCCGATATCCATACAAGTGTGGAGATTAAGCGCGCCCATTGATTTCTCTCGAATCGGGGCAGAATAATGCATACTGATAGAACATCAACGATGAATAGAGATGCTTGGGAGCATGCCTAAACTTGTTCAAGGCTTAGGTGATTCCGCAAACATACTAGAGTTTCAATTTTCAATAATTTTGAGTATTTTTAACATATGAATAATCTCATAAACTATGCAGTGATCCTGAAACATACCCAAAAACTGCCAAAAAATCCTGGAAAGGGAAACTCTAAAATATACCTGATACAGTAGTCTGTATTCCAGCGATTTCTTCCGCATCGAAGCAACTCTAATTCTAGACTTCTGCAATTCCAAACGAAGAGCTTATTTAATGAAAAGATAATTTACCTGAATATGCCGTACTTTTATGACGCTTGCAATGTCTAGGACTGCTACTGTAATTATCATGGCCACATAGCGAGAGAAAAAGGTATAGGAACGGAAGTCGGTGCAACGCTGCTCTCCTCGTGAAACGTATCCCCAGACAGATACATCAAGATGATAGTCACATTTCACTGAACATCTAAACTATTAATGACGAGAATTAAGATGAAAGCCTACCGACAAAGTATGTGACCACAAGCCATATCTCTGCACAGATAAGAGGTGTCGCGATAATAATCATCTTTATCTTAAAACTTGTATTAGATTCGTTGTTTTTGTATGTTGTTTTTACCGAGATAGCAAGGTTAAACGGCCGTTGATCCAGGACAGAAAACAAAACAATGAACCGATTTGCGGCCAAAAGAACGTGACCGTACGTCGAAATTTCGTAAAATATCTGGAAAATCTTTTTCTAAAAGACACGAAAGTTTCTAAAACAACCTCCAGAGCGAAAACGAAATAGACAGTGGTGTTTCTGCGCTTAAAGAACGGAATGATGCTAAAATTAAGCTCAATTCAGAACGGAATGATGCTAAAATTAAGCTTAATTCTCTTCTTTAGAGTTGAAATTTATATGAAAATTTAAAAAAACTCTAAGTGCTGGGTACATGCATCGCCTCACGAAAACACATTTTTTTTCACGAAACGCGCAACCTCACCTATCATTTGATTCTCCGTCGATGTTTTCAGAGCTGAAAGTTGATCTCTCTTGTTTTTTTGATTATGCATTTAGGTAATTTGCATTTTATCGTGACTTTGCAGTCTCTTATTCTTGTTCGAGATGTTACAAACGGAAAACTCACTTACAAGATAATTATCGGCGCCGTGATAAATGCGAAAATTGCCCCGTGACAAGCGCCCGAGAGAGCCTGACATCAGGAGTAATGGGGGGATGTGCGTGGTGTGAAGTGTAGTGAATTATTATTGACTATGTTTTGGAATTAATACACCGACCTCGTATAGATGTATGTAATTTACCTGAATTCGAGCAATTTTGCCAAAGAAGGACTGGGCAAGAAAGGATACATATGGCAATGATAAAACAACAATGACATTGATTGAGAAGCCGGTAAGCGCTAGCTAAGATTACAATTTCATCAATCCCAAAATTATATGAAAAAATATACCAGAAAAATGATCATCCCAGCAAGTTGCTGCTGCCCAGCCATGCCAATATTCCCCCTCCTACTATATCTGCGTGAACAAAATCTCGCTCGATGCCGATTTATCGCTACTCTAATTTCGTTACACGGATTGCCATTGGACGCGAAAACTCACTTTGAACAACAATTTGAATATTTTCGAAAATTACACTGATAAGATATGACATTAGAAAGTTAATGGATTATAATGTCCGTAACAGTATCGGATTTGAACTATTGGGTTTATCCTTAAGGCACATCCAACATTGATTTTCCAAAAGTGGGTAAGTGAATGTGAAAAAGTGCATTTGGTACGTGGTCCAATATAATACATTCGATAATAATATTGCCTTTATAGAAAATGGGACGGAGCATCAGAGATAAACTATATCGAACTGCTCTCTCTTCTTGAATTCGAGTTGACCTGAAGTGGCAAGTTGATGTCTCATTCCACAGATACCTGAAATCCGCTCACCGTTTTTTTCCTCGTCTCGATAGGCAGTAAAATCGACAGAATCGCGCCGAGACCGCCACCAACGATGAACATAATGAGAGGAAAGATGGGGTCTTTCACGTAAAGCATCTATAATTTAGCATCAGATGAATTGTTTACACCCGCATAATTCCGGTCGCCTCTTCAATCGTATCTTCCTTTCCCACCCAATCTACTAGCTTGACTGGTCTAGATAATATAGAAGTGTCACAGCGTGCCAAAGCAACGATTTCCTTTGTTTGGTGCGGCGCTCGGTCGACCTTGAAACATATTTTTTTCGAAATGTGCAGTGTAAAGTTTAACCGAAATCGGTGAAAGATACGACATAACTCCATTGTAAAAATTTAATATACATGAACGAACTAATACAGCTATTAGGATATGAATCAATAAGCCTCCCTATCATGCTCGATCACTGTCGTTAAATATACATTTGAATTCATTCATTTTTTTTCTGATTTTCCAACATAAATCGAAAGTTTTGAGAATCCCCTCCCCCCCAATCATTCATTGACCTCTGTAACTCAGCAAAACTTGCCCAATTTGTCAAAGAACCTACCAGAAAGGAAAACATCCTTGATTTAGTATTATGTAACCATCCCAGCCTCGTCACCCAAACTGAAGTATGCCCCCCTTTCGAAATGTCTGACCATTCGACGGTCGAATTCAAGTTTGCAATGAGTCATTCGGCACCCGCTTTTACTCTGAGGCGCGACTACAGAAATGCAGATTATGACCTCATTAACTCTCAGTTAGCAAACATCGATTGGACAAGCGCATTTTCGAAAATATCACATGTGGATCTCATGTACGACCTCTTGATAAGCGTCATTCAAAAATCAATAGACATCCATGTTCCATGGACCAAAGTGAGCCTTTCACATGGAAAACTTCCCCCCCATATTGAGCGACTCTTAGGAAAGCGTTTTCAAGCATGGCAGAAATCAATTAATAGCAACGACCCCAACGATGAACGTGATTTCGAGATTCTGAACAAAAAATTTCGCAAAGAGTTACAACGGTATCACAAAACCATTGAGAAAAAGATAATCGAAAGCGACGATAAGAATAAGTTCTTCCGTTTTATGAAACGTTGTTCTAATAAATCCAAGGGAGTAGAAGGTCTGACGAGAGCTGATGGCACCTTAGTAATGGATGACTTAGGCAAAGCAAATTTACTTGCCGAAACTTTTGTTAGCGTGTTCACCATCGATGATGGAAAACAGCCAAATAGTCAAGACCTCCCTCAACTTGGTAATTACGAAGAACCCCAGTTTCTTAGGCATGAAATCTGTGCCCTTATTGAGAAATGGAAACGCTCCTCCTGTAAAACCCCCGAGAACATTGACCTCACCTTCATAAAACGAATTGCCGTACCCATTTCCGAAGCACTTGAAATCATTTTTAGGAACTCCTATCAATCTGGAAAGGTCCCCTCCCATTGGCGACATTCCATAGTAACACCAGTTAAGAAATCACCCCCCTTTTCCAATCCCCTAAACTACAGGCCCATCTCAATTACATCCTTCTTTTGTCGAGTTTTTGAACGCATTTTATGCAAATCCATTATCACCCATTGTGAACAATTAGGTATTTTCCCCGATGAGCAATACGGATTCCGTAAGAAACGATCGCGTGAACTTCAAATGCTCGAAGTCCTCGAACACTGGACAGCATCTATTAGTGAAGGGAAACCAGTTGACGTCATCTATTTTGATTTTGCAAAAGCCTTTGATAGAGTCTCCCACCCCAAGCTAAAACTCAAGCTCACCACCATAGGTCTCTCCGATAATACAGTCAACTGGATAACAGGATATCTCACTCATAGATCATTCCAAGTGAGAGTAAAAGATGCGCTTTCTACCTCAATGCCTGTAACTAGCGGCGTTCCACAAGGCTCAGTCTTAGGCCCTCCGTTATTTCTTATTTACACTTCAGAAATCCCTTCCCTAGTTCAAAACCACGGAGTCGTTGCGAGAATGACATAAAAACATAAAAATATATCGATCCTTTAGAAAGGGAAATTCGCCTGCCCCACTACAAGCTGCGATTGACACTATCGTAAACTGGTCCGAAGAGTGGCAACTCCCCCTTGCTGCGCATAAGTGTAACTCACTGCACCTAGGCAGAGCAAATACAAAGCGAACATATGCTATTGGAACCACAACTCTGGAACAAAAAGAAAAAGTGAAAGACCTCGGCTTTGTTATCCAGAAAAACCTCTTATTCTCTGACCATTGTTCTACCGTATCCACTAAAGGCAAAACTGCATGTCACACTATCCTCAGAGCTTTACGAACCAAAAATATAGAAGTACTTCTCAAAACGTACTCAATGTATATTAGACCGATTTTAGAAAGCGCTTCCTCCGTCTTCAATCCGTACCAAAATAAAGATAAAAAAGAAGAAAAAGTACAGAACTACTTCACAAGACGTTTATTTATGCGCTGTTTTAATCATACCTGGGAAATGAACTTCAATAATCCTGGATCGAACCACAACTACAGACAAAATAGCTTCTTTCCAAGAGCGGCAAGGCTTTTAGTAAATACCGAGAATCACACCAGTTCATCTGAGTAGATCCCCCCGACCCTATTATCCCAATAACCACTCGTCATTTTAACCGTCATTAATTGCCTATTCTATTTCAATTCTGTGAACGTTATTTCGGACGAAATAGCATAAATATATATATATATAGGAACCCTTTTGGTTAATATCGTGAGCGCTCTATTGTTTTAGATGTCCATATTTACTTTTTGCAGCTAAGTTATGACTTGTTTTTCACTTATTTTGGTGTGAACTTTTCATCGCTAATTTCGTCAAAATTGTTATGTTTCAAGGTCGACCGAGCGCCGCGCAAATCAAACTTTGACACGATGCGCATGTATAATGAAGAGAAGGTAACCCGAAATACGAACTCTAGTGCTCATAGGCGTGATCATGCTGCCGAATCTGCCCCATCCGCCTCCGGCGCCCAGGCCTTGCGCCCTGAATCAGTTGTATTTTCACAAAGTGGTAACATTTTTTTAAAATTTCCAGTTCACTAGGAGGAGAAGCTGGGACATGAAAAATATTGATGTTATCATTTCTTCTAGTGAATCACCTAAGCGAGGTTGGGTAGACTTCGGTTGAGTAAACGTAAGCAATCTGAAAGGCTCCAGCAATCGCCGACCGTCCCACGAACAGCGTCGCAATCATTATGAATCTGCAAACAAAAAAATAAAATTCGGAATTCGCAGAAGTGTTCGAAGTGAAGATTTCTAAAATGATGTAAGAGCAGTTGAATTCCCTTTGCCATCTAGATCTTATAAGAATATTGTATTGTAAGTCCTTGTTCAAGGAGTAATTTTCAATGCACAAATCGTTACCTTGGCAGGCAAAACGTGAGCAGTGCACAGCACGCAGAAAAAATGGCGAATCCTGCGGCAAAAGATGCTTTCCTTCCAATGATATCGACTGCATACATGGTAACCAAGTAACCTGGAACAATTACAAATGTGTATTAATTTTTGTAATGTTTTTGCACCTTTAAATGTTGAATAATGAAAGATTTTCATCGGACGATTTAGATAGACCGATCGGTCGCATAATGCACGATAACCCAAATACCTGGTACTTCGCTCATGGTAGTGAAGAGGATGTCAATGTAATTCTCCGTCGTTAGCTGCCGGCATTCAACTAAAATTCGTGTTCGCCATTCGGATAACGGTCTCGTCATTTCCCACTTTCTCTGGACTGGCGGAGCTGCTAGAGTGTAGGGGGAAAGAAGAGACCGTGACCCTTCTTCGAATAAAATCATTACATTCGACTTCTCCTTCAATCTTGGTTGATATTTCTTCCGATATGTCCACGGAACTGCTACAAGTATCCTGCGGTGTGCTGTACAACAGCGTTGTGTAGATTGCAATCCCGTAGTAGAGAAGGCCAGTCAGGACCCTGGAAATCGGAATATTCATACAAATCGGAATATTCTGTAGACCCTGGAAATCGGAATTTTGACAGTTTGGAGAGGCTGACTGCAGCTAGGACTCCGTATCCCTACTGTCTAATGCGACTATTACGTAGTATTCTACGCAATAATACGTAGCAGTAGTTAATTTCATTTAAATTAATTCCAAGCACTATCATATTCGAGAAGACACCCACCAAATGATCCAGAGCAGTAGCGTGGTTCGTCGATGCGACGGCTTGAACAGATCGCACATACTCTTGCTTGTTTCCTGAGTATTTTCACAAATCGATTGCTTAGATGCCAAAGATATTCAAATAAGATTGCTCAGAAATTACTGTTCGATACCTTTGTCTCGCTCATAAATTCTCCAGGAGGCAGTGGTCTTCCATTGAAGTCTGCAATGCGATCGAGCGTTGCTCGAGCCTGTGGAAGCAGTCAAGAAATAGTATTGATAACAAATAAATTTTCAAAATATTCCAGATGAGGAAACGATGATCTGATGAGATGATCATGTAACCTACCGCTGCCATATTCCCTTGAGCAACATCGAAGCGCACCGACTCGGGCAGCCACTGGAATTCAAATCGTATTACATACTTTTTAGAGAATAAAGAGAACGAAGAGCTATTACCCAGCAGCAGACGAAAAAGGCAGCCATTGGTAAGACGGCACTGGCGGCCAGATAGCGCCAACCTGTGAAACATACGGCCTGTTTAATCTGTCAGAAATGTGCGAGAAAAGTTGCGCAAAAAGTTCACGAACTTCTGAGGTGCGTAAAAACTGTTTCTCTCAAAAAACCGCGCTCTCTCGCTCTTTCTCTAACCACCTCGCTGAAAAGTTCACGAACTTTTCAACGAGCTCGATGAAAAGTTCGTGAACTTTTCAGCAAGGTGGTTAGAGAAAGAGCGAGAGAGCGTGCGATCAGAGAGAGGGAAAAGGAAGCTGAGGTTGTTTACTTCCTTTTCCCTCTCTCCGATCGCACGCTCTCTCTTCTTTCTCTGACTTTTCTCGCAGATTTTCATCCACCTTTTTTATCGAGCTCGTTGAAAAGTTCGTGAACTTTTCAGCGAGGTGGTTAGAGAAACAGCGAGAGAGCGCGGTTTTTTGAGAGAAACAGTCTTTACGCACCTCAGAAGTTCGCGAACTTTTTGCGCAACTTTTCTCGCACATTTCTGACAGATTAAACAGGCCGATAGATTAATCGAAAAATCTAGCAAAAAATACATACCCAAATTAGGAAGAATTACAATAGCAAGTACTGCTAGGAGTGCGGTGCCGAGAGCGAAAAACGACTAAACACATAGCTTAATTTCAAAAGCTGAATGAGTTATACCTTCAGAAAAATCAGCCATCTGGCTTTGCTTGCTTCAGGCAGGAACTCGGACGTGAACGTTACTCTGAACTTTTTCAAAATAAATTTCTAATTCCATCGATATGTATGTAAATACAGAAAATACTATACATAGAGAATAAGGGAAATAAGAGGATTGTCGGTTAGTTGAGTAATATTGGGCTCTGTACCGTTTGTGGGGACAAGCAGGATTTCGGGGGGGGGGAAATGTTCACTGTAATTATATGTGTCCACCGAAACGGGAAAGCATCAGCGATATGCCCCCCCGCCAACGGTACAGAGCCTAATATGGTGCCCGGGGGACTCACGATTGCGCCAGGCCGCCAACGGAAATACCCACTCCGAACCGGCCACAAATGTATACGTTGAATGATGGCGCGAGTGCTGCCAGAATACCAGCGGCAACACCGAATAACGAAGAAGCCATTAAGCCCTGAAACAAATATCGGGAGAACTTGACGCATATCAAATTATTGCCGATGTTTTACCTATAATTCTCTTATTTTCTCAGGACGATAAATCACATAATTTCTCAGCGATAGTCTCACCTTTCGTCTCCCATGGGTGTCGCACACTCTTCCCCAGATGGGAGATGAGATCATCCACCCGAGAAATACTGTGGTCGTACAGGAAGCCTGAATGATGTCATGCGCACTAATCTCATATTGTCTCCGTAAAGTATGGTTTGAGCAACCGAGTGTTTGCATTCAACATGAAATTGAACTAGAGATAAATAAAGATATGGAAGAAAAAAAAGTACCTGTTGAACCGCGGTGAGCCGCCATTCGCACTTCAACGAGGGCATGATAATGGCTAGCAGCATGACCTCAGCTGCGGTGGCCAGCTGTAAAACCACAGATTAGCCGCATAAATAACCCTAATTGTACTCAATTAGTTTACATATCATGAAATAGTGATCATGTGAGTGTGAGGCTGAAAGCTGCATAGGGCATAGTTTGCTTTCCATAAAAGGCATCCAACGGCTCGGCACTAGGTCGGATGATTAAATTCGATATATTCGACCTTCGTCTCTTACCCATGACAGTCCACCGATGGCGCACAGAATGAACTGGAACTTGCTGAAGCCGGACGATTCGATCGCATCGTGCACAGAGAAACGTCGCTTCTGTAATACAGTTCGGTCAAAATCGGACAATGTCTTTGCTTCATTTCCTTCATTTCCTACGATCGATCGAGAGACAGGATAAAGTATGGAAAGAAGAGAACGTAGTGTAGTTCTCGAACTATATTATTTATTTTCCGAACTACGGCTGAACAAGTGAACGAATAACCTTGGAATAACAATATAATATTGACATAACTAGTGGGCAACTACGCCTCTCCAAACGTTAAAAAAATTCCCCAAAATTTAGAAAGTATTTTCCGATTTATTACCAAAATGTGGAAAAATCGTGGTTCTCACGCTGCGTCCGAACTAACGCTAGGCATCGATGCATTGTACTGATTGCCCAACGAAATCATGAATCTGACCCAGCATCTGCTCCAACGCCACTTCCGGGTTACTGTACGCGGACGGAAAACAGAACACCTTTTTTTTGGTCGTAAAAATTTTTCTTCTGGAAATTTCACAAATCTTTTTCGTGTAATGACCTTGTATTCCGGATGGGGACATACTTTCAAAATCTCGTTCGAAACGAACACGCCAGTCAAAAAAGCTTTCAGTTTATGGTAAGGTATGCAATATTATACTTAAAATGCACTCACCGAATAATGCAAAGGTTTCCGAACATCACAATCCTCTATATCCTCGTTCTGATCTTCCTGAATTATGACAAGTCCAAATTCAAGGTAACGCAGCGAGACCGTAACACCTACTCCTACTGGTCTCGTTAACATGTCTCGAATTGAGAACTCTAGCAAAGATAAGAACCGAAGAATAATCCGAACCATTGGAGATGAGCACCGCCTGCAAGAGTGATGAGTGCCTACGTAATGGAACGAAGTGACACCGCCCCACCCCTCTGCGTCTCCCTTTTAAAGATGTGGAAACTCGTTACGGTTTGGTGGCGATGTCACTTTCTAGTTAAATCTCTATGAAATACGTTGCAAATTTTCAACCGATACAGCGTCCAAAGATTAACATTTTAATTATTATGTGTGCCTTTCGATCTAGCGAAAAACGAAATTGTGATTATGAACACACGTGGGATCTCTCCTCGAAAATCCACATCTTCCTGTAAAAATAATATGTTTGAATGTGGTTTTTTGCCGATTCCCGGTTTTGAGAATTACATATTAGACTTTGCAAAGATTCACGGGTCAGAGATCGCTTTGTAGATGGAACGTATCATTTCTCTCTCTCCGCGGTGATTTATCGTTATCACAAGGACGACGACGAATGAGCGCAAACCAGAGACGAGTGAGAGAATGCATTGACAGTTCTACGATCTTTCTCTCTTTCGCGAAGAGACCGTGGCCGGGAACAGAGAAATGACGTATGCACTTCGTGCACTCTGCAAGTTAGAGAATCGATACCGCGCTCTCTTCCCCACACCACCCTCTCTGCAAGGGCTATCTTATGGGAAAATGCTGCCGTTTCAAGTTTCAGGGGCTTTAAATTGAGCGTTAATTTTTATGGACATGAAACTTACCCGAATAGTCAACGAAAAAAAACTAAATTTTCCAATAAGTGAACCCTCCTCTTGACCGGTAAAGTGGGGGGGGGGGGTGACAAAACAGAAACAAATCACAGCTCCTTCGGGACTCTATGCAGGGACTGGGGATTTGTTGCATTGTTGCCAGTATGCGCTCTACTACACCACCCTGTTTAGATCATCTAACTATATGAACTTGAGTTTCACTCCATATCTATGGGGTTCATGGTCCAAAATTTAGTATGTGAGTGGCAATTTATGGGTAGATAAACATCAGATACCGTAACCAATCGATAAGTATGTCACTGAGATACAGTAGTTACTGGAGCATCTGGATATCGATTGGTTACGGTATCTGGTGTTTGTCTACCCATGAATTTCCACTCAAATACTAAATTTTGGACCATGAACCCCTATACGTTGGTGGTCCGATAAACTCAAGTTCGCATAGTTCGAGGATCTAAACAAGGTGGTGTAATAGAGCTCATACTGGTAGCAATGCAAAAACTCCCCAGTCTCTTCATCGAGTCCCGAAGGAGCTGTGATTTGTTTCTGTTTTGTCGGTTTCTGTTTTGTCACCCCCCCCCCCCCCGTAAAGTGATGAGCAAGAACTGGAAAAGTGGAGACAAGGTCTAGTTTATCGGTCTCTAGTGCTTACAACTTGTACAACTTACAACTTGTAAATTACAAGCATATAGATGTGATGGATTTACTTTGCAAAACAAGGTGACATAAGCACTTTAATGTATTTTTTCTGCATTTCAAATCAACTAAAAGCCTCTCTGCATGTATGGACTCACATTAGGGGGAACAGCAATACAGTTGTTTGGCTCGAACCTCTTTTTTTTTCAATTCGAAATTCGTTCAGTCATCAAATGTTAAGGAAATTTTGAAATGAGAATAGGCAACAAATCGACAATGTATACAGTAGTTGCGCGTAAAAATCAGTGATCAGAAATGCAAGATTACCCTTTGAATTAGGATAAATAGTCTGCTGGCTAACCATGTGAGCATTGTCGCTGGAGATTTTTTGAGATATGTTTTTTCATGAAATATGTTTTTTTCACAGTCACGTTTCCAGTTTTTACGACTTTACTGTTTGTTTTCCACTTACAGGAAACTGCCAAATATTATGTTTCAACAATATCCGAAATGAGCAAACTGTTTGCGATTTCAATCCATCCGAGATCCGTTTCAGAAAATTTCAGCCATAAAATAATAACCAATAAAAGTGATTTTTTTCCGCGTATTCGACGTATTTCGACGATAAGCGAGTGGAAAAGGAAAGATGCAACTTTTTTTAGAATATTATATCATTTTTTCGAGTGCCAAAATTATGTTTCGACAATATCAAACTTATCAACTTATCAATATCAAAAGGTCAAACTGATTGCGATTTCAATCCCTCCAGCTTCTCTCAAAAAATAATATGTATTGCTTGATCCGACGATCAATACATCTCGTCCTTCGGCATGCTTTGTTAACACGATTAACGACTCGGCTGCTATTCACTCTTATAATTCGCACAGTTATGGAATACCTGACATCTTTGAGGACAATTATGACAATGAACATGCTTGATAAAAAAATTGTTTATTTTGCAAAAATATGCCGGCAAAAATAACTCAAATCGCAACAGCTAGGAAGAGCTGGCTTCAATTTTTAAAAAAATATTATTGCTGAATTACTCCACCACTATTCGACGAACTGAGACTCACTCGTATCATTCGCATAATTCCGGAGTCAAAACACAGGTTACAAAAACAAAGCACACGCTACTGAGCGTCTTGTCGATAACTATGATATTCGGTGCACCAAAATGCTGTGATATGCATACAAATATCTGATGAATTACAATTCGATGGCCTCACGTGATATCCTTTCTTATCATTCGCATAGTTCAGGTCGTACTTTCCTCTCCGATGCAATCATTTCTGGCCTTCTATCGATAGACAGTGCTCTCTTCAGTTCACACACTCTCTCGCAGCCCTCCACCCTTTCTGGATCCACTCTTATCTATGCGAAGGACGTCTTTTCCGCCTATGATCTACACATTTCACTTAGTCTCTACGCTTCCTGAGATGCTGGAGTACCAGGCTTATTTTCGGTCGCACTGTTCTCTATCGGCACATTTTTGATCCCTCTCCTCCTTGGAGAGCACATTTTGATAAGAATGTCAACTCCCATGCACGCCTCCTTATAATTCGACATTATGTTCTCTGAAAATGTAATGTATTGACGCGTAGTAACGGGCGTTTCCTTCCGAAAAGTGAAGGCTTACGGATTTTTAAGAACTATATCACGAGTAGTAGTTGGCCTAAGCCTATAATCCCTCTGGGGGTTACGAACAGCTTACTGTTACGAGTACGAATGACGGGAGCGCGGATTAGGAGTACATGAATGGCATAGGAAGGTAGAGTGCTTAGGTTATGATTCATGTTGCAATATTTCACTCTCACTTTCTACACATTTTTTGCAACCGTCCCTCTGCTACTCTTTTCCATTGTTGTTTCCTGCTCATGCAACCCCACATAGTATTCAGTCTCCATTCTTTATTTCTAAACGAAGGCCGTCTTTTAGAAGTGGCTGTTCCAGACCATTTGTTGTTACCCTACTCTCCTCAACAGAGGGGAAAACTGAACGCATTGTCTCTTTCTCACCGACGCTCGGGTCCTTGCCAAAAATGATGTCATCTTTTCTTCTTTTTAGTTTATTGTCAAAGAGTGTTGCTGGACAAAAGCGAGATGTTCTTTCGTTTGATGTATTCCGTTTATTTCCAACTTCTCCTATATTTTCACAAGCGTGATGCCACTCGTTTATCTCACACTCACCCGCTCACGCTTGCTTTCCCACTGACAATACAGCGGTACCGGGCAAAGGAAATGTTTGGATTATTCGATTCATTCAATTTCGCATTTCATCTTATCACGTGTATCCAGAGCCGGCTTTTAGGAATTTTCCGGTTTTGCTCCGGGCTCTACTGTATTTCAGCTCCCAGTTGAGCTATAAAGGTGGCATTGGTCTCAAAATGCGCGGAAAATTATTTCCAGCATTTTAAGTTGAAACCTGTCTTGTGCAGTGAGAAATAAAGATGTCAGCAACGAAAAACCATTTTTTGACAAAAAAAAAAATGTTTTTCCTCTTAAGCCGTTACTAGATACAAAATGTTTTTGCTGATTATAGTAGAAGGAGTCAGTGTGTGTCCAAGAAAAATAAGAGCTAAGATCTCAGCCTACCACCTTGTTGAAAAATTTGGCCATTTTTAGGTAAAATCATGCCATTTCGGAAAATCTCCAAATCCACTTTTTCTCAAAACTCAACGAAAAGTATTTTTTTCTTGTCGGAGTAACAGTAAAATACATAACGTTCTTACGAAATCTAGTCCCAAGAACACCGTAGGTACGATCGCGAAATAAAGTAAATTTAGCGATTTTCTGAAATGGCATGATTTTACCTAAAAATGGCCAAATTTTTCAACAAGGTGGTAGTCTGAGCTCTTCGCCCTTATTTTTCTTGGACACACACTGACTCCTACTATAATCAGCAAAAACATTTTGTATCTAATAACGGCTTAAGGAAAAAAATATTTTTTTGTTTGTCAAAAAATGGTTTTTCGTTGCTGACCTCTTTATTTCTCTCAGTAGAAGAAAGTTGTCAACATAAAAGTTGCTGAAAATAATTTTCCGCGCATTTTGAGGCCAATGCCACCTTTCTAGCTCAACTGGGAGCTGAAATACAGTAGAGCCGGTAGCAAAACCGGAAAATTCCTAAAAGCCGGCTCTGGGACCAATGACCTGTATTTTCCAAAATCATAACTCCAGGGTATTATATCAACATAATATGAATCAAATCTGAGACAAAAAATTTCAAAATGTTCCCGACGAGTAAATTTTTCATTCACTGACTGATACACGTGCCAGTCGGAGTTTTCATCGCTTCCTCACTTACGCGATTATGACGCCTCCATTGCATAACCACAACACTTACTAAGGGTAGATATCCTTCGTTAGATCCTCTATCCGTCCCTACTATTGCTCCTCTCCCTTTTTGCAAGCGAAGCCAATCTGAAACATCGTTATGTGGGCATGTGGGCGAGTGTGTGCGACTAAGGGAATACTAGAAAAAGACTAATGATGTCCCCCCGATACTCTCACTCCCCCTCTCCATCCTCGATTCTTGTGAAAAGATGTGCACACTAGAAATGTCACTGCTTCATCTCAGAATAGTCTTCGTAAATTTTCCACATGGAAATGTGCAATTTGGAAAGTGATCCCTAAACTCTCGTACCCTAGAACTTCCAATCTCCGATTTAGATTAATTCCATTGCAAGCTCTTCGATCGCCCCTAGAAAATGTGCATATCTTGCAGTGCAGCACGTAGATTGCAGAACTGAGTGCCTATCTCCCCATTATAGCTCGTAATTCGGGTCGCCGTCTCTTCATTTCTCGCACTCTCTAGACCGGTCGAGCGGATACAGAGTGTGAGAAATGAAGAGATGGCGACCCGAATTACGAACTATACTCCCCATCCATCCGCAATCAATTGCAATCATTGTCCGTACATGGGGATTCTGTGAAAGTTCTACAGAAGGGTTCCGTTTTTGGTTATCATCCAGTAGGTTACCATCCGACGGTGATCATCCGACCTAATGCCCTCCCCATCCCTGCCCAATCAAATGAAATCATCGTCCGCACATCGGGATGTAAGGAAGATGATTTCATTTGTCCACACTCTTCTCCCTGATTAGTCTCTCCCCTCCTTACTCATCCTATTCGAGACATCATGCCGTCACTCTTGAGAGAGCAGCCCGAAATTGCAGCCCTGTCAAGGATTATTTTGGCGCAACCCCCGCAAGACTAAATTAGACGTTCAAATGGAACTATGACACTAGTTTAACTTATCTTACACCCAAAAGCCGGAAAACCAAAAATACGTTTTATGGATGCTCTTCCCCGTCTCTCAATAGGAATTTGAAGCAAACCCGCTCCATTTTATTTTTTAGGATGTTTTCTGACCGGAAACGAACGATTGACCTACCAATCATTTATCTCGTCGCGCCTGGAGCGCGCGCTTTAATCTACCCGGTAATTATTATAATTGTGGGGTGGGCGTAGGGAAAGAGGACAATCAATCAGCTTGCTTTCCCAATTTCCTCTGGTCAGATATTATAGATCGTGCGAATGGAGAGATCCGGGGGGATTATAGAGCCGCGCCTCTAGCGGGAGAGTGCGATTAAATGTTGATTGTCTGGTCACTATATTTTATGGAATTACATTGTAGAAAGGTCACTTCAATTATTGGGTTTATTATTGTATCTCTGAGTCATCTGCTTCATTGGGAAAACTATTTTAACGAGCTTTACGAAGTAGCTGAAACTCATTTGACGTTCATTTCTGCGGAAACAATGTTGATTTATAAATTAACAAAACGCGAGATTGTAAATGTGCTGCAAGTGTTCCATTTGAAGGTGTGAGGTGTAATGGCCTCGATATCTAAAAACTATCGCAATCCGACGCAAAACATTTCCTAAAGCACCCAGTGTATGTAGAATCTGAATTGCTCGAAAATGGTTATTTCTAAAGTCAAAGTGGGAAATTTCTGAACCATGCGAACTCTTCAAGCACCATTAATAATACATATAGAAGCCAATGAAGTATTCAGCGCGGTCACTCTGGATGATGAACTACGCCCGTGCTTGCGTCATCATTGTATATTGCATGGAATGTTTAGCTCGCTCGACAAGCTCCACTAGGGTTCAATTATACACATCTTGTAAGTGAAAACGCTGCTTTTGGATGAAGTACTTTTAAAAAAAGTTGTAACTGATATCATAGGTTAGCGGTTGATCGTCTATCGAACAATATCGAATTCTTCAAATATGAGATACACTTGAAACTCATTCAAAGACGCTGGTCTTAGTGCGCAATTCATTTCATTTCTAATACTTTTCGAATTATTCAACTCGTTTCCCGTTCTTTTAAAGGCCTATCTGATATGTGATCCCTTAGTTCCTCTCCAGTCATCATTAGCCATTACGGCCACTACTTCCTTAGTCAGAACATCAACTCATTCCCACTATTGTCTCGCTATCCCTGGCCGACGAGAGTGTTCAAAATGAAGAAATCGAGTCCTATGCTGGCTAGTTCCTTAGTACCCCGAATCCGATACTCAGTTCCTTCCTTAGTCCTAACATAAAGACTAAGACTCTCCATTTACTCTACTCTTTCGCTACGTCTGACCGATGAGAGAGTGTGTAAGATGAATTGAGTTAGAGACGGGCCACTTCCGCGCGGAGTCCTCTAACGATGTTTGCGATTGAGGCCAAAAAGAGGAGCCGGAAGGAAATAAAGAAAGCGGGGATTTAGTGGTCGAGACTCACTAAAAGATCCGGGTCCAGAGGAGATTTGGGGCTTTGTAAGCATTTAGTGGTTAAGTTTCCAAGGTTTTAGCTTCCTTGTATGTCTACTCTCTGATTTATTCTGTACGATATCCCCTCTCATATAGAAAGATAGGAAGACAACGAAAAAATGCTACCAGGCCGATCCGTTTAATACAATTTAGATAATCTTTGTGCAGTTTCTTTGATGATTTCACGCTCGATTATACAAAGCTCTCGTTGCTCACGCTAAGCCTCAACAGTTCATCCGCCAATCAAATTATCGAAAAAATATTAGAATTTTAAGTTTTCCCACTCATCGTGTGGTTCGATTGATGACCGGTTGTCTATTAGGCAGCGCTGTCTATGTGCCTCCACTCATCATTCGCTTAAGACGGAAGAGTCCTATTATTTATAATTTATCCTCCATTTTCATTTGTGCTTCTCCCACAGATGAACTAGAGGGCAGATAATGATGATTGCTCAACTTATTTTCAGTGTGATGATTCATATGTTAGCCTAGCGCTCTATCCCTGAGCCTAACACTACTTCGTGACTTTTTCTGTCTAGATAAGTCCCGGGATGTAGCCATTTTTCAACATTTCACCACATGCGAAAGAGCATGAAACCATCGCAAAAACCACTTCCCAAAAAGTAGATGCTCTTGAAAGCCCGAAAAGGGGTAGAGTGAAAATGAATCACTATTAGCTATCCTCTTTGTGAGATTCTGTACCTAGACACGTCTCAGTCTGTTAGTCGTATCTCTTTATATCCTGGTGCAAGCACAACTTAAGCCTGAACTCAAGCCAAAGCCATACATTTTGCCGTCCGCTCCGCACAAATTGTTACGTCTCGCGTCATATCGCGCTATTCCAGGGCAGCTGAGCACACTTATAGTCGTTCTCTACCAGCCCTTCAAGTAAGCCGTTCGCTTGGTTTTTATTGGAATGCCGTGGCAAAAGGGTACTCTATTCACTATGTGTGATCTCTCTGCTGGCAGATTAGTTAGATTGTTTGCAAGCTATCCCAATAATTTCACACGTTTTTTCTTCCATTCTCTCTTATTCTTCCTTTTTTTCGATACTTGCGACTCAAAGTAAGAACTCATTACGCTTTTAGCCGTTATTTTCTTGCATTTTGCATCATTTCTTCTAGATGAGGAACCTCTGCACCTTCTGCCAGTCACTCCCTCGGAATGGCACTTTAACATGCAAATAGGTGCTTTGCTCCTTTCCTCCCTTCCTCTTTGCTCCCTCCCTTCCTCCCTCCCAGGAACCCCCTCTGCATTCTTGCCCATAGCGTGTGGGCCGGAAAGGGAGCTAGAGGCAGATACTAGAGAGTGCGGGAAAGCGAGAGAGTGGCAGGCGCAAAAGCGACGAGATAGTGCGGGAAAGCGGGAGGGCGGCTGGCCCGGGCAGGAATTGTGCGCGCGTGCGCTCGAGTGCAGACTAGTCAGAATGACCGCTAGTCCTTTCGCAATCGTGTTTTTATGCCCATTTGACCTACCTTTACCCTCATTTCCTTTGGAATATGTTAAATTTGCACTGAAACTAAGTTCCCTGGCGCGTTTTTCCTTACTTACTTGACTATTCTCGAGGAAGAGCCCATGGTGAGTCGCTCTGGCACCCACGCGTCTGACTACTCATTTTCCTTTTGCTGTCAGTAAAATGAGCATTTTGACGCACATCATGTGCGCCTCACGACGTAACCCTTCAAAACGTATCGCGTTTTTTTCACTATTCGATGTGGTAGGCCGCATTTTCACTTACATTTTTTCGTGAAATTACTTACTTCCTTAAAGCTTCCGTCCAAAATTGCACGTAGTAAACTTTGCTCCTTCTCCTATTCATCATACATGATGGGATCGTTAACTCGATGGCTCACATGTAATCACAAGTAAGCTGATACAGAGGTCGTATGACCGATAAGGATATGAGGTGACCTCTGACGAGAAGTTGGCCATAAATTCCCCCCTCTCACATAATCTTATCGGCCTTGCCCGTGAACTGACCTCATTTGTGCGCAGGCTAATCCTGAAATGGACGGTTTCCTCCCTAAATTTGTTCCTGATTATGGCCTTAAATTACTCGAATATCAGCATATCTCGGTTGGCATGTGGATTACATGTGGACCTACTAATTAACCGAACCCGGATGAATTCTTAGTTTGCATTAGTGGTTATCGAACTGTTGCAAATCATTGCGCCACTCACGACTCAGCTGATACCGTAGTTGTGCATCAGCCAGATGTCTGTACACCCTTGGGACCTTCCTCAGCCCTTTTCAGTACTGTATTGCACTACTAATACGAATGATTCCCCTGTTTGCGCTCCTTCTAATCTCCCCACATAAGCCGCCCTTTCTCCGATCTGTTGATCATTTCGCCCACTAGAGCGCATCCCATGCATACCTCTTCTGGTCTATTTCTGATATACAGAGCGAAATATAATAGGAAATCGGGGAGTGTCCAACTTCGTTCCTATTCTCGAAATTATGATCGTGTACATGTGCTGTAGGGCGATAGATCATAGGAATTTGAGAGATCACATACTCTTCATCCCCCTTTCCTCGCTAATCTCACGCGCTGACCGATGCTCTCGGCTCCCAGGTGGCTCATTAGTTGCCACCTCGTGTCTTCTAACTACCAAACAGCGTACTTGAGCGAAAGCCTTTCCTATTAGCAAGCGCTATTTTTGATCAATTCTAGCATACGGTATCTCGCCACATTCTGGCCAATTCATTAGAATTCAGAAGACTCGAATTTGCCATTTGTCCTTAGGAATCCCATTCCCCCAGCAATTCGTCCTCTGCCTTTTCCTTGTAATTCGAGAGGAGCACTTCCAGAACGAATGGTTCCTCGGAATCGTGATGCCTAAGTGCCCTTGTTCGTGTCCCTCAGCAAGTGAGACACAGTAGAAAATAGGGACTGTTTTGCACGAAATGGATATCTTCATTCCGAGAGGGCATACAACATGAAGATTTCTTGCGGAGCTCTCGATTGTACAGAAAGATGAGAGCGAACACCACAGGCCCCATTCCTCGCTCTTTGTGCTGCTGTAAATGGGGCCCAATGCCTCATACATTTCGGATGGCTCGCGAAAGTCCGAGTCTCTTCATTCACCGTGCTCTCTCTTCTATTAGACTGTTAGAGAGTGTGAATTTCCTTTGTCTTTAGACCTAGACTGTCTCATAACCGGACCTCTTTGTTCCATTGCACTTTCATTTTACTACAACACAACTTGCCATCAAAGACAATCCTGCAAAACCGCGGACAAAAAGCGCATGAGAAATGGCGACGATTGATCATCCTCCCTCATAAAGAAGCGCCCCGGGGCCATCTGGTGCGTATGTGTTTCCTCAGGGTTTGGCCCAAGCAATTTGTTGTCGCTCTCCTCCATTCGCCTGCTCTCTCGTTATTCTCTACTTCTCTAGCCCCCTCATCCTTCTCATTACTCTCTCGTCGCCTTGAATCATCGCAAAACATGCTCTTTCAGAGGAGCAGTGATGTGCACAATCTGAATCGTACCGTCTATGATTCCTTCCTATCCCCATTTCCTTTTTCTCAGAATCGCATTGCTCACGTTTGCACATGTCATCGCAATTGTATGCGATTTTTAAACATGAATCTCCTTTCTTTTCATGAAACTGATTCATTATTCTTCCCAACTTTTGCACCTTCCTCAGATTTTTTTCTGTTAGAATACTGTACAGCAATTTCCCAGACTTTTCATTATATAGCCTGCGCGAAATGCTTGGGTGCATAGGTCGATATTTGTCCAGCATCACATTGGCTGAAAGCTGATAAAACGCAGTAAATGCGCTCTCCGAGCGTCATTGGGACTCTTTTTTTTGTCTGGTTATGATATTAGCCTCAACGTTTACTGCCATTCTTACTTGTTATCGCGGTAATCCACCCTCAGTTCTAAACGACCTTATCTTTGTAGTTATCAGCATAATTTTGAGTTGATTATGCGCTCTACTCCTTCTGACCCTTCCCTAATAGGTTAGATCAGCGATAGAGCGCGCACTCCGAACAATATCAGGATTATCACCGGGCTTATCGCCGTATAGTCTTGCGCACTGATCAAGCATAAATATCATAGTGATAACGTCAGTATTTGCGTCTTGACCGCTTACCTGCTCTTGTTAGCACTGGGTCTCTTGTTAGCATTCTCACAAATTTCCAGTAGGGATGGCTTCGCAAGAAATGACTCTCTTCAAACTACACACTCTCTCACCACTCAGACCGGCTAGAGAGTGTGTAATATGAAGATATCGTTTCTTGACAAAAGTCATCCCTAATTTCGAGTGCTTTTCATGGATGGTATTTGATATGTTCTCTGTCCGGAGAGCTTTCGAGGTAGTATCTGGTAAACCCATCTCGTCTAGCTTCTTCTTCTTTTCACGGAAGATTGGACATTTGCGCGAGATTGATGCCTTGATAGCACGCTACTTCCTGCAACTCCTATATTCTAGACTGCATTTCTCGGAAGTTTTGCAAGAGTTTGAAATTCGGATGTACTGCAACACTCTCACGACGGGTCGACTTATCCGAATTTCGCGCTAGCATGCTATTTCCAAGACTGCAAAATTCTCAAGGACCACCCCCCCCACTCAAAAACGGGAAAGATTCACGGGAAGCAACGATGCACCAAACACCCTCTCAAGCGTGTGACACTTGTGCCATTGTCTATCCCCTCGCTTCCCCCCATTTCCCATTTAATGCACTCATCACGCGCACACTTCGTGCAAAACTCGTAGTTTTCCCAAATTCTGGCGCCTATCTTAACCAGACATCTCCGCGATCCTTTCCTGGCTGTTTTGACCTACCACCCCGTCTGTGTGTGCATAGCTCCATCACTTCGCGCTCTTGCGATAACACGTGTCTGGAGAGTCAGATACTCCCGAGAGAGGGCGTACCGCCTCGCATCGCCCATCCTCTTCCCGCTAAGGGAAAACAAGGTGCGAAGTTCCTCGTACGTCACGGACTACTAGAGTCTTCGTCTCTTCATTTTGCACACTCTTTCTTCTGGGTTCTCAAGTGGGTTCTCAAGTGTTTCATTCTGGGTTCTCAAGTGTGTGGCGAGCGGTTGAGTGCGATTTCGTCTCTCCGTCTCCGGTTCCATCCGCCCGGATTCCCTCTCCCAGACGCGTTGGCACGCGGGAGTTGTACGCCACTACGATGGGTCACCGCTTCTACATCGGCACCATCAACGCCAGGACGCTCGGCCCAAGGGAGAAGCAGTCGGAGATGGAACTCGCCCTCGACAAGATCAAGTGGGGCGTGGTTGCAGTGCAGGAAGCCAGGATTGTGGGTTGTGCCTCGTTCAATCTTACATCCTCAGGCACTGTAGTCTACCACTCGGGCGGGCCCACTGCTTCCCATGGCGTGGCATTTTTGCTTCGACCGCAACTCGCGCGCGGAGCTGTGTTCAATGGCCTCTCCCCTCGTTTGGCCACTCTGCTCCTTCCCGACCTACGGCTCTTCCTGGTCTGCGCTTACGCCCCTACGTCTTCCTACGATGACGACGCGTATGAAGACTTCCTAGACCAGGTTGAGACCGCCCTGCGGAGTGCCCCAAAAGGCCATATGCCAGTTCTGGTCGGTGACTTCAACTGTCGAGTGGCGAGGGAACCTGGCAATGAAAGATTTGTCGGTAACTTTGCCTCTCCCACACCGAACTCACGCGGACGCTGCTTCACTGAGCTCTGCGTGAGGAACAGACTGCGCATCCTGAACACGTTCCCCAAGAGACGGCACGGTCGAATCTGGACCTGGCGATCCCCAAACGGCTCCGCATTCCACCAAATTGACTACGTTGCAGCGCCCGCCACAGCGAGAGTAGTCAACTGTGGAGTCGTTGGTCGGTTTGAGTTTGACTCCGACCATCGCCTTGTTCGGATGTGCCTCTCCTTCCCTGGCAAGGCGAGGCAGAAAAGATGCAGGGAGCGGCTAGATTTCGATCGAACCGCTTTTACTGTCAACGCAAACCTTCTCGCCTCACTGCCCCTTTCCCGCCCCAGTTCTGCCGCCGACGCCTATACTACGGTAAAGGCTTTCACGGAGACCGCGGCAACGAACTGCTGGAGGAAGCGCCAATCCCCTTCTTGGATCTCGAGTGGAACGCGGAAGCTCCTAGCGATGCGCCATGAATTGCAATCCAACTCCCAACAAGCTGTCGCCTACTCAGCTGCCTGCAAAGCTGCCCGGACGAGTTTCGTCGATGACATCAGGAAGCGAAAGGAGGCGCAAGCACGGCAAGCAGCAACCATGGGAAGGAGCATCGTGAAGAGCATGCTGAGTCTGCAAACCTCAAAGAAGCGCCTTCTAGTTTTCTCTGTAATCCACCACGCGATTGATCTTTTCGTACCGTATCACTGCCCTAAGCCTGCTACCCATTCTTATCCCCCTCATATCCGAAAGCTAATTAAACACCGAAATTCTCTGTTCACAAAGTATAATTTACTCTCAATTCGCCCTCAATACGAGAAGTGCAGTAGAGATCTATTATTCCAAATTAAAAAATGGAACCAATTTTGCGAACATAAAAAACTAAAAAACACTAAAGATCTCTACCGTCACATCCGTACCCTTACCCAACCGAAGCCATCCATCCCCAAACAACTTATTGATTCCTCTGGAAATATCGCAACTAGTACCTTAGATATAGCAAATACTCTCGCATCCCGTTTTGCTTCTCACTTCACACTTGATGACGGATTAGTACCCTCCATTCCATCTCACCCCTCTCATTCATATCTAAGAAATGTATCTTTCTTCCCCCATGACGTGCATAAGGCTTTAAAGCAGCTCTCCCCATCATGTTCTACGGGTCATGATAACATTCCTCAGATTGTATTTCGTAAATGTGCACGTGCCCTCTCCCTCCCCCTATGTGATATCTTCAATATTAGTATGGAAACTGGCACTGTCCCATCATTATGGAAATTCTCACTCATTACCCCAATTCCCAAACCAAATAAGAATCCCCAGTCACCCGATTCTTATCGCCCTATTGCCATACTGTCTCCTGCCTCTAAAACAATGGAACGCCTTGTCAAACATAAGCTTGCCCCTTACCTTTACCGTTCCAATATCATCCCTAATTACCAACATGGTTTTCGATCCGGTGCCTCTGTTCTTACTAACCTTGTGGACTGTGAAAATGACTGGACTCTCGCTCATTCTCGTAAAGAACAAACTGATGTTATTTACCTCGACTTCTCTCGTGCATTTGACACCGTCCCTTTCCCTAAACTTCTCTCTAAATGCTTGCATTATGGTATTAATGGTAACCTTCTAAATTGGATCTCTGATTTTGTAACGGATAGGCACTTCTCCGTAAGGTTAGGTACTACCGTATCTAAGTCCTTCCCTGTTCTCTCCGGCGTACCACAAGGATCTGTACTAGGGCCTATTCTATTCTCTCTTTATATATCTGATATTACATATGTCATTGCTCCCTTCCCCGATGTGTTTGTGAAAGCATATGCAGATGACATTAAGATTTATGTTTCCTATTCTATTAAAAATAAAGCCTCTCGCACTGCCCAATTACAGTATGCCCTAGATGCTATCTATTCATGGACTGTATCCAATCAATTATCTCTCTCCGAATCTAAATGCACACATCTCCACATAGGTTCTTCTCTTGCTCCTCATTATCTCATTAATAATGTTATCCTCGAGCAAGTCCCTCAACAACGCGATCTCGGCGTCCAAGTACTGCCCACCCTAAATAACTCTGCCAGTATAGATGATCGTGTAAAAAAAGCCACCACTGTCATGCATATTATGCTTCGTGCTGTATCCGTTAATGATCCCACTATCCTTATCAAATGCTTTAAAACATATGTTCTCCCTCACATTGAATTCGCTTGCCCCTTCTGGAACCCTCATATCAAGAAACAGAGTCAGAAGCTTGAGAAAATACAAGAGAAATTCACTCGTATTCTATACTATAGATGCTTTCCATCTCCATCATATCCTCTTGGTCTTCCCTCCTACTCTCAACGTCTGTCCTTCCTCGGTCTTCAAGCGCTTTTTGAGAGGAGAGTCACTTATGATCTAGTCCTGGCCCGTAGGATCATGTATGGAGACACCATACTCGATAGAAGTAAATTTTTCCTGTTTGCTCCCCTAAGAGAAAGGACCAACAACTTTGGAATCTATATTGAGAAAACCAAATCCACACCTCGATATCATTGTTTTTCTCGTAGAGTTGCTAGGATTTTAAACGCTCTCCCCACCCATGTATTGTCATCCCCCAGCATCCCTGTCTTCAAGAAGAGATTGATAACTCTAGAATTTGATTTTCGGAAATATATTTTCCAATAGTATTCCCTCCTTCCACTACCTTACCACATTCCTTCATTCTCACCCCCTCCCCCCTTTAGAGATCCCCTGACGCTGGATCTCGGAGCAGAGCCTACCTGGTCTACCTCGAGTGCCTCCTCCTCGATAAACCTCCCCATCAGAACAGACGAAGACAGATGAGACCAGCCGATTGGATCTTCGCATTTTACGATTCCACCTCCGTCCCCCTCATTCCCCCCTTCCTATCGTATTCGACCTCAGTGTGAGGAGAGTCAACTCTCTTGTATCATAACACATAAGTAATTATTCGTCTTTCGTTGCGCCGCCGAGCGTAGATAAAATATATATAGTTCCCGACCCTGTAACTGGTGCTCTCTCTCAAGCAGCTACCAAGACAGTGGTCCAGAGCTTCTTTGACGGTCTCTACACCCCTGCAGTTCCGTGTCCACTCCCAGTCCCTCCTCAGCCTCTGGATCCCCTTCCTCCCTTCCTACCCGATGAGGTCAGCAAAGCGATGTCCCAACTCAAGTGTGGTCACTCACCCGGTTCGGATGGCATTCTCCCTGATATGCTATACCACTCTCGAAACCACCTTGCTCCCGTTATCGCTGATCTACTCAACTATCTGGTAGATGGAGAGGCTGTTCCAAGCGACCTGACCGAAGCAATTGTCACTCTTCTGCACAAGAAAGGAGACCCTACCAACATTGGGAACTTCCGTCCCATCTCCCTCCTCACCGTTTCCCTGAAGACAATGACCAAAGTCATTCTTCAGAGACTCGAAACTGTGCTTGAAGAAACAGAGTCCTCGACCCAAACCGGCTTCCGGCGCGGCTACAGTACTCTCGACAACCTGCATGCCATCAAGCAGGTCGCTGAAAGAACCTCCGAGTACGGTATCCCAATCTACTTGGCGTTCGTTGACTTCAAGAAGGCGTTCGACTGTGTGGAGTGGAATGCCTGCTGGCAAGCCCTCTTCTCGTTCGGAGCCCATCCCTCCCTCGTCCACATGTTGCGCCGTCTCTACGAGTCCTCCTCTACACTCATTCGAGTTAATGAGGAGCTCGTTCCTGTGACTGTGCGTCGAGGAGTCCGCCAAGGGGATACCCTCTCCCCTCGTCTCTTCAACGCAGTGCTACGATCAGCCATGGACAACATTGACTGGGAGTCAGATGGAATTAGAATCGACGGAAGGAACCTTTGCCACTTGGAGTATGCCGATGACGTGGCTCTCGTTGCCAAATCTCGACCCGAGCTGGAACGAATGCTGAAGAAGCTGATGGACGCGTGCAGCCGAGTTGGTCTCGAAGTGAATGCAAGCAAGACCAACCTCCTCACCTCCTGCACCTCTACCCGCAATCCAATAATCATCGGCAATCTGCGATTCGAATTCGTCGATAGCGCCACCTATCTCGGAGGAAGAATAGCTCTTCCCTTGGATCATTCCGACGAAATAGAACACCGGATTCGATTAGGGTGGCTGGCCTGGAGTAAGCTCTCGCACCTCCTATCTTCTCGAATTCTGTCCATCAAGATCAGGAGGAGAGTCTTCGAGAGCTGCATCACGGCTACAGTTCTCTATGGGTGTGAAGTATGGGCTCTGAGATCTAGCGAGAAGGAGAGGCTGAGAGTCACCCAGAGGAAGATGGAAAGAAAGATGCTTGGAGTCACGCTGAGGGATAGATGGAGGAATGACCGCGTGAGAGGGATTACCAAGCTGAGAGACTGGAATGAGGAAGGATTGAAACGGAAAGCGCGCTGGGCCCTCAAGATCAGAAGAATGGGAGTGGAACAGTGGAGCCGTGCGACAACTGTCTGGACTCCATTCAATAGGACTCGTCCCCCCGGAAAGCCTCGCGCGCGATGGAGAGACGACCTATCCCGAGCTATTGGCAGCCATTGGTGGAGTGCAACTTATGAAGACTACCGACCTATCATCTTCTGAGCGTTTCCGCCTGATAAGATAAATTGATTGATTGATTGATTGATCTCGCTGGTCAGACAGAGTGAGAGAGCGTGTGAAACAAGGAGAGTCAGCTCAGTAGCTTACATGCCCCACGGATATTTTACTAGAGCGTACTCTTCGTCTCTTCAATTTGCATACTCTCACCTTGGACAGAACTTGCGATATAGCGGGGAAAATGAGTAGAATCAGATCAGTAGCTCCAGCTTATCTTCCCCCAATTACTGATACAGGGTCAACTGAGCGCTGACGTCCGCCGCTTTCCCAGAGTGTAGCAGCCTTATCCCTTGAATTTCTCGAATTATCTTTGTCTCTGGTCGTCTTTTTCGTCTGCTCTCTCTTAATCTCCTCTTATCTCTTACCGATATCAGTTATCAGTTTCTCCGAGAGAAAGCGCGCGCGCATTTCTCTGGGATTTTCTGGAGCGTGCTAATTTTTGAATTTTTGAGTTTGACAAGTTCTTGCGAAAACCGTTGTTCCAACTTAGTTTTCCACCTGTTTTATTTTTACATTATCATTTGCGATAAATGCGTTTAGATTGCCCAATAGGGGTTCCCTACTGCCAATCACTAAACCTGTCCCAGAAAAACGAAGTTCTTGTGTCAATCTTTGATCCAAGAAGTTAGTCCCTGAGGGTTGCTGTCAGTGTTTACTCGCTTCTTCCTTTTGAAAACCGAAAGCGCGAAAAGGCAAGCAAAACACTCAAAATAATGGCGTATTCACTCACTTCTTTTCGTGTTTTTGCTTGATCTATGCATTTATCCTGATGATTATTTGATTTGAGAGATCATTTATTTACTTTAGTTCCCGAATTTAATTCTTACTAGGATGTGTCATTTATGCATGCTGCTTTCTCATTCTAACTCACATTATACAGCATCCGCTGATAATTCCGCGTGAACCACGTAAAATCGGAAAAGCGGTTGTACTTTTCCTTCTTACCTTCTGTCACTTCCGTCACGGATTAGGCCAAAATGTGATAGTGGACGGCCAAATTCACTTCCACAGGCGTACACATCCTGTAGAGGAAATTGTAAGACGTCAGAATGCATCAAAGTCTGAATCCAGACTGGGAAAAGAGTGGGAGTTCCCCTCGCATTTGCATTGTATTCGTTGAGGAACCACTAGGATTAGGCATGGTCGGCTATAGTTCGGGTCTACAAGACTTTTCACATACCTCTTCTGAGGTTCGCGAGAGTCTACAGATCGAAGAACAATTGGCATCGTTTCTCGAACATTAGTGCCAAGCAGTTATCTGAGCAATTTCACAACCAAACCACTTCATGGATTAGTGCCAGGTCGTGCCAACTTTTGCGATGCTTTATCTTTACTTTGATGGCTGCCTCTCTCAATCCGCCACGCTATTTTGCTCTCTCTGACCTCCGAGAGAGCATGTGGAATGAAGAGAGCAGAATGCTCATAGGAATAGAGGAGGAAGATAAAGTGGAGACGGAAGCAGGGGGATAAAGTGGCGCCCGCAGGTGTCATCCATCTTCTTCCTCCAAACTCTTCTTCAAGTTCTTCTTGTGATCTTTCGCCTTTCTTTCCCTGTTCAATCAGCAATTGAGCAACATACTTGCATGTGTTCCGTTGAAACACACACAAACCATTTTCTGAACCCACTTTGAAATACTAAAGCGCGGCAATCTATAGTCTATGGGCGTGTGTTTCCTTAGGTGTCATCAATCTTCTTCCCTATACTTCTGCTTCTTCTTCTGATCTTTCGTCTTTCTTTCTCACCACTTCGCCAATCTTTAGAGAAGAGTTGTGGGAGATCAAATCTTCTCTAGCATCTCTCTGTGTTTGTTTGTGTTTGTTCTCTCTGTATTCTGAACTACCGCAGTCAGTGCTAGATCTAGAGAAACTCGTGCCACGGACACTTTTCGCGCACTGTTTTACAACACAACAGTTGAAATAGTACTTGACACCGTATTCAGGAAACATGCATGCTCATGTTAGATTCGCTAGAGTATTCCGGATAGAATCTCATCAAGGTGATGGCAGATTTATCAGCTCCTTGAAATCACGGGTTGTGGAGAGCCGGAAATCTCGTTATTTAGAGTGGTGATTTGGAGCAATATATGGAAGTGCAATTATGGCACTAGGAAGCGTCTATATTTACCGCTATAGCCCCTTCTTACTTTTAAAATTGAAATTCTAAAATGGGCAGTTCGATTCAGGGCAATCACGAAAAGTGATGGCATTGAGCCCCGCATTCTCCGCCTCCCCCGATACTTGCCAATGCGCTTTGAAATTGTCTTCTGCTATTCAAACGGGACTCTCTCTGTTTTACATTGTCTATCACATCTCTGTGCACCTTTCCCGTCCAGTAATGCCCATTTCTCGATGGCTGTCTTGTTTCCGCGGCTGTATTAGCGGTAAGCGGATGAGCCTTTAGCACCCGACGATCACTTTGAGAGAACGGGGTGAGTTCGCATGTCTTGCTCCAGAATAGACATACCTGAAGAAGTTGTTGATTTCCATTGGTCATCCTTACAATTGGCCTCGGTCAGTGCTAGTCATTCATTCATTCGTAGATCATTCGTAGAACGCTGTGAGTTCGCCTGCCTCCTTCGTTGATCGATGTTACTGATCTTGCACAATTTGATTATTGCCACTACCGCAGGGGAGAGCTCATGCGATAAGAGGACGGTGCAAACCTTGTCCTTTGCGCTCTGCACTCTTACAATGAGTGACATTTCACGCACTCAAGCCCACCAACCTAAATGAACTCCTAGACTAATTTTTGCTGGTATGTTTATGGTTAGCGATGGATCATGTGAAATGAACGGGATTTGTTCACCCTATCATCCTTTGCACTCTGACCTACCGAATAAGTCATTCATTGCACCACTGTTTTCTCATGTTCGATTGCCTTATTTTAACGACCCTCACCTCGACGACAATAGGATATCGAGATCGCTGTCTCGCGCACTCCTTTGGTACTCGCGTTAGTCCAAGTCTCATGCTATGAGTAATTTGACATTTGGTAGCGGACCCAGACTGAGAGAAGAGCAAAACAATCGTAGAGAGCGCCAGTTGAAATGCATAGTGTGCACTCAATTTCCCGTCTCGTGGTTTCTATTACTGGGTGAAACAATGCTTGCCTCACCAAGCTCTCATTGGTGCGCGTGAGCACTCAAAATTAGAGGTCCGAAATGTTTCTACAGACGACGAGATGTATCTTTACATTTATTTTTATAGAGACGATTGTTGGCAAATTGTTGTCAACACTAGTCCAACTCAACAGCCTTAGTTGCTCTTTGCGTAGGGAAGTTCCTCGTCAACTTATTTACATTCTCCGAGCTGAGTGATTGATGACTCCAATCTTCCCCACGAAATACCGCACTCTGCCAGCCTTTCAATACGTGATTATCACAGGAATAACTCGTGGACGTAGAATAACTCGGGGATTGTTCTGTAATAAAATGATCTCATCATGCCGCGTGATATTAAACTCCTAAACTATAACTCGAGTTCGTAGTATAACCCTTTGGGCAAACTTGCTCTTCATGTAGATATCATGTGGTTTGTCACTCTCCTACTCGAACTGCGATCTCCCTGAGATTTCATTACGCGACGGGTCGAGAAATTACTCACAAAGAAGAAACGATTTGTCCAATTTCTGATTAAACAATTATGTTACAGACACTCCATAAATTTTCGATTCTCTTTTCTATGATAGTGAGTGTGGCGCAGGCACAGCGTGTCAGAGTGAATCGAAAACCTCATTTGCGTGGCGGAGGGATTTGATTGGACGAGCCATTGTCACTCGCTCCGAAGAGAGCTGAACGGCGATGCAAAGTGAGATAATTCGAACAAGGCAAGTGAAACATACGCAACCACTTAAAAATAAAAATTAAATATATAAATCTGTTTTCAAAGATCGGTTTAGGGTTGAGCTAAGGACTACCCCAAAGATTTTCAAGGCATTTCATTCATCGTTTGCTTGGCAGCGCCTATTTTAACTTTTATTGAATACTCATGCTTCGCTTCTGCAAAAGGAAACCCATCATGTTATATATTTTCTGAATCCTTAGGAGTACCCCCACAATCGTATGGGAACCGATTTTTGATAATAATTCAAAGCAGTCAGAAATATGTGAAAAATAGCTTTACGATTTAGTTTTTTGAACCATTCTCGAAATAAAAATTAATTTTCGAAAATCGGTTCCCATACGATTGTGGGGATACTCATAAGGATTCTGCAAATATATAATATGACGGGGTTTCCATGTACAGCCTTCTTGGAACCGAAGCATGAATATTTAATAAACCTTAAAATAGGTAATGCGAACCGATCGATGAATGAAATGTCTTGAAAATCTTTTGGATATTACTTTGCTCAAACCTAAACTAATCGTTGAAAGCAGATTTGCATATTTCATTTTTGTTTTAAAGCGGTGCCTTATGTTTCACTTGCTCTGTTCATTTTGCATCGCCGCTCAACTCTCTTCGGATAGTTGACAATGACTTATCCAATCAAATCCCTCCGCCATGCAAATTAAGTTTTCGATTCACTCTGACACGCTGTGCAGGTAGTGCTAAATATACAATCTCAAACAGGCACGGTGCGACCGCTACACTTTTTCACAACTTTCACGTAGTTTGTGCAGAGTTCCTTCAACGTTCCCCGAGCTCTGGAATGTCCCTCAGATCTCGCAATTCCTACGTGCTTTTCATGAGCGTCTTCGTGATTCTTTCTGCAAACTTGATCTTCATTGACGTGCACGTGGTTAGAGAGTTCTTACTCAAACTTCGATCTCCCTGAGCCCTCACCGCACGACCGTCCGATGCACGGGATGAAGTTATAGTCAGTCACGTGTCGATCTCTAATAGTTTTTGCAGAGTTTCTTACCCGGTATTCGATCTCTATGATTTGCGAATTTCTCTCATTCTCTGGAACGTTCCACAAATCGAGCAATCCGACACGCGTCGTGTCAGAATCCAAACAATCGGGTGCTCGGGCAGAGAGAAGTTGTGCCAGAGAGATACTTGAGAAGCACAGACAAGCGAGAGAGTATGGAGATTCGAGAGAGCGCAGAGATGCAGAGCAGTAATAGATAGCCGAGTCAGTGATTTGCCACAGAGATCGCTCACTTCTCGCGAATTTACCCCTCATGTGATCTCCGATTTTCATCCCGACTTTTTTAAATTGTATTAAATTATCGGATCATGATGTTCCATTATGATTCGTCCACCTCCTTTTCTAAATGTTACTTTGAAATAATTCTGATGACCATTGATTTCTTGTTTACCGATCCAGTGTGATCTCTGCATGAACGGATTTTTTCCAAGAAATTCTCAAGGGGCCTTTAAAGGATCAACGTCATGCGCCCCAATCACCACGTTCTATTGCCCACTTTTGATCCAATGATAGGCTGGATCTCGCACTTTCCCCATTACACCCCATCTCTGTTCGGCTAGAGACAACGAGGGATAACGGTGATCTGAGAGCTTCAGAGAAACGGATGAAGAAGAGGAGAAAGAACTGGCGAGGCGATGCGTGCGCTAGGCTGGAACTATTCCTCCTCCTCTTCAAACTTTCCTTTCCCTCCTCTCTTTCCCTGGCGTCTCTTCAATCCTCATGCTCTCTGATCATCTTTCTCTTCTCGTTTCTATGTTGCGCCTCTCCTGCTGCGGTCTCCGTGTGATTTTACACCGCCCCATGTTCATCCCCCACTCTCTTTCTCACCAAACTTGCGTGTTGGTGTAATTGGGCGCGGATCAACAAACGTCTACTCTGTTCCTTGTCCACCTATTGTTTCAGTGCCTCTTCATCCTATTCGAGATCCCGAGTGTGTTCCGAACTCCAGTAGGGATTAGGGTTCTCTTGTTGAAAAAATTTTGATCATTTTTATGAAATGTTTCAAGTGCGTTATGTTGCTGATTTCATTTGGTTTATGTAGCACACCTGAAACATACAAAAATTACAGCAACAATTTTCCAATAAGGTAACTCCAGTAGGGATGACTTGAAAGGAAAATACTATCTTCATTATGTGCACTTCTTCTCATCATTCTGACCGATGAGAAGTACGCAAAGATTTTTTCCCCAGCAATTTCTCGCCATCTCGACTGTACAAACCCAATTCCGAACCATCGAATGTGCCCAATGTGTAGATTTCCTCTCGCCATTCACAAACCGACGATGTATTTGGTTGACAAGTGGGGTGTCACATGTGTCAGGAACAACTTCAGAGTAGGCAACGGGAAACGTTTCGTTCTCTGACGATGAGAGAAAAGAAAGAGTGAAGAGTCTCATTCTTCATTCGTCATTGCGCCTAAACCCGGCCAATTATTCCTCCCTTGCCCTCCCGCCTTTCTCCTCTCATGCCCCAAACAGTAAACTATTTCTCCTCTCCCTTTTCACCCTCTCTCCCACCTCTTTGCATTCAATTATAACGAGAGTTTCCGCCTATTGTGAACTCGTTGCGCTCCCTGAACTCGACTTTTCATAGTATTTCGCAGCGATTTGAAAGGCGCGAGGGCGTCAAGTCACGTCACAAAGGTTTTTCGCATGTTCCTTCCCCCCATTTTTCTATTCAAACTCACACCCAGCGCTCACTGACCTCTAAGTTGGTTTCTCTAGCGTTGTTTTGGCTTTCGGGATATCCTCCGAGATATTGGACAAAGATCTCAGATTCCTTCTATTTTGATGCTTCCTGCTCTCTGACGACCTTTGATGCGTCCAAATACACGTTGTTTTTCTCGTTCCGGTCCTCTTGAGACACAGTGCGTGGCATCGGAGAGTGATACGAAGAGTCTCACTGACCGCTAAGTTGATTTCACTGTTTTGGCTTTCGGGGCATTCTCAGTCCGAGATTTTGGGCAGAGATCCTAGATTCGTTCTATTTTGATGCCTATATTTGATGTCCTATGCTGCTTATTCTTTATTTTTCCCGTTCAACTCCTCTTGAGACAAATATAGTGCGTGCCAGCGGAGTGATACGAAGACTCCCTGTCCACCAAAGTTTATTCACTAGCGTTGTTTGGTTGTCGAGATATCTTCAGACTAATAGAAAGTACGTGGACATAGATCCGGCACGTCTCCCTTCCTTCCACTACATTGATGCTATTTTACTAGTCCACTAGTATTTAGACACTTAGAGTGCGTTATATTGGACTTTGATCCGAGACCCGAATTCTGAGACCTGACATCTACTTTCATGCTTCCGAGGAAATGTTGTCCCTTTTGAGTACCAATCTAGTGCGTGAATCCTCACAATTTGTTCTCTCGCTACCATGGGAGAAGGTCCCCTCTAGGAGGCTGACTGTTCCATAGAGACCAGGGCACGTCACAAGATCTCCCTTCCACTAGAATTGACCGACGATTCACCCTTTCCTCTCCTTACTTCCCAACTTTTAAGACCGTCCTAAGCGCCCAGAGTCGAATGGAGGAGAGATCAAAGGAGAGAGAGAGGGCGCAAGAGGACACTGCTTACTCTAGTACAATACGAGTGCAACAGATGGCCCTCTCTCTCGTTTTTGCTCACCATTTGCGATTTTCGAAGGGATAACGAGCCAAAGTCACGCTTCTAGTGTGCTGCTAGCATAGTTCAACTTCATTTGCATGAGGTCATACGGGCTTCATGCGCGCTGACCTATTATAGCATCCTAATCTAACAGCGCACACCATCGATAATTCTCTTTTCCGATTCAATTATGGAATTTACAATTCGATCCCCCAATTATCATCACATGGTGTAAACACGTCTCCTTGATTTCGCTCACCATCATTATTGGGTGATTATACTAAATGGTCATCATGAAACGGTTTTGTATACACATTTCGCCTTGATTTTCTGAATCTTTTACGAGGTTTTTGCTGGGAAAGTTGTAAAATCTATCGAGTTGTGGTCACCAATACTCTCCAACACTTCATTGCATTTGTAAACACGCATGTCACCTTGATTTTGTAGAACTCTCAAGTTGGGTGATTGGAGTAACTGGTGTCATGTTGTTATGTATTAGTCGCCTTGAATTTCGCACCTCTTGATTAGAGTCGATGAGGTACTGACCATCACCGAACATGCACAATAGTTAATGGAGCAATCGTCTGACTCTATTGATTTTACACATTCTCTCGGTGGTCTGATAGTGCGAGAGAGCATGTTATATTGATAGAAACGAGTACTCAGTTAATGGGTTTCTCACCTTGAATTGCTGCAACTTGCACGTGCTACTGGTAGGGCACAGTATTAAGCGCCAGGCAGGGCGCGTGTAAAACAAAAAACCGTGCCTAGTTCTTCAATTTTCAATGAAACATATACGAAGTTCTCATTTGCACGCTCCGAAACAGATCAGCATCATTTGCGTTTCAGACTCAATATTAAAAACAAACGAGTTTAGAGACAACATTTTGATATGTTTCACAAATTCTTCATATTACAACTCGATACAGTAAGCTAAAATTCCGTGTAAAAGCAAATTCGTCGCTTTTTGAATTTGAAAACGAGCGCGAAATGAGCTTTTGAGTTGCACGGGGCTTAATACTGTGAGGGAAGTAAAATCTCACCACTTGAATGATCAGGTAGCTGTCCACACTCCGCTGAAACTCACGTTTCACCTTGAGCTCGCACCCCTCTAATTTGCTAATCAGTCTAAGAGATATCGCAGAACACAGTATTATCTCGACTAGCCGCATAATGCACATGCACCTAGTGGAACTAAATAACTGGGCCTTCGTATCTCACCAGTTGACCGGTCGAGAGACAGAGAGAGTGCCTGTGGGATATTAAGATACGATAGCCCGAATTCGAAACTCTAAAACACATCGTACACATCACTTATCGCGTCTCCCCCCTTCGCGACAATCCCTGCCCTTTCTTTGTATCACTCGACGGTTCGAACTTGCTGCTCGCTCTCCTCAATTCGCGTGATCTCTCGCCCGCTCTCTTTCTCTATTGCCTCTTGCCTCTGACTAATGCGCTCTCTCGCCTTGCCCTTTCTTACGATGCGAACGCCCTAATCAATACCGCATTCAATGATAGTGCTTGCTACTTTGATTTTAGTCACAGTTTTTGGAGGTTTTTGGGCTAGTTTGGCACTTCCTTTTGCTCGTTTCTTCCTTCTTGACTGGCCACATTTGAACTTCTCGCGTTTCTCCCTTCCTCTCCTTCTTTCTGTGGTTGCTACACTCATTCATACTGCGAACTGAATACTCTTTACAAATTTCTACAGTCTGGACGCATTCATTATGTTCATCGTTTTGGCCGACCACTCCCGCCACTTTCAATGGTCACGAAACGATCGTCCCCTTCCTTCGGTAACTCAGTTCTTTGCAATTCTGTTTTTGAACTGTTTTTACACATTTATTCAATCTTATATTCCTGGAAAGTTTTGTCTCACTTTGAATGACCACTCACTCCACAGTTCGTTGAGTTGTACCATCGTGCTCATGTCTCAGGAAGATTCCCTAATTCGAACTGACACTTGCTCTTGATAAGCCGCTATTTTGGCTTGATTTTATCGCTCATTTTCGAACTAGAAGGCCAGATATTCGGGCCGATACCGCTCGAATTACTCGAACACGTGAACAAATCAGTGCGGAGGCGCGGAAATTTAGGCCGACAAAAACATTTCTATCGGATTACTGTGGGAAGTAACCCCTCCCTCCCTCTTTTCTGGTGTTATTGGAACATCGGTACATCACAGGTAGTTGAGGTCGAGTTAGGGGTAATTGTGCATCGTTTTTTGCTCGGTATTCTACCTAGAAAAACATTTCAAGCACTATCCGAAAATGACTGATTTGCTTGTAGAATTTCAGCCAGACTGCGCTAATGTGGTCTGCATCGCGTTAGTTCAGCAAGTGGATATAAATACCATTCCACTCACCTCATCAGGGCGCATTTGTGTCTACCTTATCACCTGACCTAACTGTTTCGAGAAAAATATTGTCAATCACTGGGCGAGTCGGAGAGTTTTTGTCAGAGAACTACCGGTTTTGCGACGGTCATCGCTAATGTTTTGCACGTCTCCCTATCTGAGTTCTCGTAAGCATTAACTTGTTAAATTGAACGTTTGAAACATAAAAGTTGCGAGATAAAGTAGCGATCGTGACATCCAGTTTGAGAAATTTGATAGATCAGATCACATTATTAGAATTCAGTCAAAGTGAATACCTACACTGACTGAAGCATATCTCATCATTTCTTCCTAATGCAAGTTGTATACGATTTTTATAGGTCATTCACTAGCATTTTCTACTCTTCTAAGGTGTTATTGACTGTCACTAACTATACATTTCTCAGTTAATCTCCCTCCTCACCGCTCTCGATATCAGCCCAATTCTTATCAACACTATCTGTTTTTGTACACCCGATTTGGTACTGTGATCTCTACCGTACATACGCGATAATATTTAGTCTATTTTGGCCGTGTTTGTCTGAATCGGCCACATTTCGGTCGACACACCATCCCTTTGCGCATTATATTGCCATATATCCTTCCACATTGCAAATGATGTGTTTTACTACGCCTATCGAATCACCTTGACGGGTCAAAATACAGGTCGAACGAAAATCGCCGTGTTCTAACTGCCTAACTCGGTTTTTTCTTCGCAAAAATTGCGATTAGACACACGGCAGTGCCCATTTAGTACACTCGGTGACAACACCCCTTACACCACTCGCAGTTTTGTTTCGACTAATTACTGTCTAATTATCACTCACGGCGCGTGCCAGCGAGCCATACCAGTTCCTTCCCTTTTTGGCCGTCTTCCCTCTCTCATAAACATGGATACACATGATGTCTCCTTGCTATGTGTACTCTCTAGCTATTGCGAGAGGTATGAGACCATGAAAATAAAAGAGGCACAATGCCTGGTCAGATGAGGAGAAAGAGCGAGAGAGCATGCAACATAGATCAAGTGCTCTTTTTCAGGCCAGTTAGGGGCCAATTTGACTCGTCCTCTCCTCCTTCCTCCCCTAATGCCTTCCTCCACCCTCTCTTCCACCCTCTCTTCTCTAGCTTTGATGGAATCTACCCCAGTGGCTTTTGCTTCCGTTTTCCCTCTTTTTCACCTTAACTGATTGCCATGATGTGGGTTCTCATTGTCTAGAGGGGTTCGCTCCCGTTGGCGGGGAAAACAACAACGGAATTCGATGGAAATTGGATATGTCTGGACGCGTGGTCAGTAGAAGCGGCAAAAGCTCAGAACCTTACTATGTTGTGCGATATCTTTGGTTATCTTCTGCATTTATTGGCGGACTTCCCAGTGCAGATGTGCAAAAACGACTCTTTGCCGATTTGAAGTACTCACGTTCTATCCTGTCAATTTCACTGTAATGATGCCTCTGACGTTTTCTGAATATATTTTTACATATCTAACAAGCTCAGAGCACTTACATTCGTTCGAATTCAGCGAACTACGAGACAAATTAACTTAATTATTCTCGCACTCCTCCTTTCTTTGAGTGCGGGGCGGAAAAGGGGATAAGAGGAAGAGAAGAGGCAGGAAATACAATCTAATTTGCATTCGCTGTGTGAAAAGCGAACAAAGTGAGTGATGGGGAGAGAGAGAAAGTGAGAGGGAGACAAAAGAGTTCCCGAGCATCGTCGGCGTATTTTCCAATCGCTTTATTACTTTCTTTCCGAATTTCAAGTGATTCTCAATTCCGGTTTCCCTCTTTTTATAATGATTCAGTACTATGACATGTAAATTTGTACTTTTCCAGACCAGCCCTGTACTCTGGTCAATAGCGCGAGCATGATTTGACTGTTTACATTGGCCAGCTGCTCTTTTCGTGAATACTCGATGGTGTTCACTCTGCTCTCATTGGGTCGCACTGAATCATCAGTGCATTTGAGTTCAATATCGTTCATACGCATCGTTGTTCACCCTCTGTCTGAAGGGCGGAATCGTCCACTGATGTGTGTTTGAGTGCACACAGCCAGTTGATTCTGCGCTCTCAGCTACAACTTATACTAGAAAGGTTACGGCATGTCGGGAAGTAACGTGTCCCATGTTACTCGTACTTCATTTCCATCACAACCTCTCTCTCGTGAACAGTATCCTCTCTGTTCTCATGGGATAGCACTGACTCATCAGTGCATTTGACTTCACCCAAGGCACTGTGCTTGCCGGTTCATTCCATATTGTTAGCCAATATAGGACTACGTGCTCATGATTCATTGACTAATATTATGGCAGCATTGTTTTCCCTTTCCTAATGTTCCTTGTTCATCCGAAAAGTGATCCTTGTCTCGGAAGATTCGCGCAATTACATCGCCTCAACCTACCGTGAACAGGCAAGAATCCGCCCAAATCACCTTTTACTCTCTTCCATTCCACTACTCTCTCGCTTTTTCAAGTAGACGAAATAGTGTGTGAAAACGAGAGAGTGCGTACACTACTCTCCGCCATCTCAATCCCCGCATAATCCCTCACCTAGATGCCTAAGCTCTCCCGCTATCGCCGACTTATCTCGCGCAATAGACATCACTACTATCTATTGCCAGAAATGATACTACAGTCTCATCATTCCGTGCACTATTTATCCACTAGTTGGGCAGAGCTAACCAGAAAAATATTCGCTTCACCCCATCTCACTCTCCGTATGCCCGTGAAATGAGCTCCCGAGTCCGTTTTGCGCTCAAAGTGACGGCGTGTTTTTCACACATTGTCCTCTCAAATTACGGCGTGAGCGCACAATGGGTGCGAGCAGTAATGTGATAGCCAGTAGGGCTGGATACTCTCCTAGTTTCGCATGCTATCTCGCCTCTCCGGCAAGCTAGATACACTGTTATGTGAGAGCGATTCTTCTTTGGTCACTGACTAGAAAAGAGGGCGCAAATTTGTGAATGATTCACCCAACCGCTCATATTTTGCCCCCCGCTCCTCCCCTTCCTTGTCTACTTGCGCTTGAGAATACACTCAGAAATTGCTCATTTTCCGCACGTATTCCTTGCTCTTTTCTCCTGTGTTCGTTCGTTTCTTGCGGGAATTCAGACCATTTTGGATGATTCCCAATTGCAGAATTCACGCTGACGTTTGAATAAGCTACACACGAAACGACGTTCACGTACTACCGTGAACTAAATCAGGCCATTTGTTGCCATATCAACAGCCTATCGGGTACTTCATAGGTGAGTGAGCTTTGATCGTTGATCCCCTACAACGATTGAACTTCGGTTCCTCATGTAGCATTCGAGTAATTTTTGTCCAGAGTTTCTGAAAAATGTATTGTAATAGACTCTTAATTATGCACACCCACATCCTCCCAATTATATTCGACTCTAAATAACGAACAAGAAGAATAAACAAAAGCAGTCCTAAATACGTAAAGCGCAAATCTGTAATCAAATCTGCTGTAATCGAATCAAAAGATCAACCTACGCTTTCCTGGCGTAGTGAATCATAATATAAATAAAAGGTCACGAAAAAAAGAGTTCTGATGTAGGTGTCAATGGAGGAGGAGAAGACGCGGGCGGCCTCAGCGCTGCTAGAGCGCGCCCAAGCACAGGTCTCCGAGCCCACGCGTGAGTTTTTTAACTGATTATGGCTGTGTCTTATGCAATCTATGTGGGACGGATCGTTTTCGGCCTCAGTAGCAATACGTTGTTTATATCTGAAACATATCTCATACTTGTACCTTGGCGTTGAATAAGCTTGTGACCGTTGGAAATGGGGTAAATTAGTGGTTACACGTAAGCGAGGAGTGATGAAGAAACTACAATGAACCGAAATAGCAATGCATTTTCTGTCTGAAACATCTCTTGCAACATCCCATTTAGGACTAGGCTTAATACCGTGGGAAATGGAGTGCAACTAGAAGTTGAACGTGTGAGATGGGAGTGAATCATCAAGGGATATTTTTATGTCTGAAATATTTCTGACAACATCTCGACTAGGTTTATATTAATGGACAAATACGGTGCCTTGAGATCAGTTTTACGTGGTAATCTTCAGGATTTAGCAAATAAAACGTATTCGAATATGCAACAACACTTTTCCAATTGGCAAAACTCTAGCCAAAACTCGAGTGGGAAACGGAGCGCAACTAGTATTTGAACGTGTGAGATTAAAGGGCGATGACAGTGAATCACCACTAGATAGAAAAGGGCGAACCTTTTTCTGATCAGAGAGACGCATCGGTAATTGGCCTACTTCCCACACCGAACCGTTGCGTATCGACTAGGGCTCTAGCAAAATTATCACGGCCTTCTTATATTATGTACACTATCGCTCTCTCTACCAGGTTTTGGTATCACTTTGTTAACTCTACTAGTCTAACTTTGTGTCCCTTAAAAAATTGTCAGATTCCCTTATTCTTCGAGCTCATTTTTACTCAGTGAGAGAGCGTAGGAAGATGATAGAGTCTGAGAATTGCGAGCAAATTACAATACGACAAAGGCGTGAATAACTCAAGACAGATGCTTATTTGTGGCAAAACTGAGGCAGAAGGTAATTGTGGCTCACATTTTCTATTCGTGTATTGATATTCTACGTCTAAAGTATCAATGTTATGTTTAGAATTAACATTGAAAAAAAAAATTCAGGAACGAAACTGGGCGAGTTCGCTGATTTCATCCGATGGTCATTCTCCAAACTCGAGATGCGACGATTCTTCCGCTGGTTCGGCCAGTGAGTCTCATTTTTTTATTCCATTTCCCGCAACAACTATCATTCAATAACAATTCGTTCAATTCATATCTTAATTCTGAAACATAGAACCACGGTCCATAACAATCCACATTGTGGAAAAGATTCAATCGCATTATGAACGGGGTAGTTTCAATCCAGCTGTCGATAAAACAATTCTTCAGATTTATCGGCAACTTTCCCATCCCCTCTCTGATCGCATTCGGCATCATGCTCTCGCTTATTGGTCAGTTCATATATTTTTGTTTTATGAGTCCGCTGCGGCAGATTAAACATGCCTAGATTCATTGACACAAATATATGATGTCTGTGAAACTCACGCAGTGATTGCAGCATTCGCTTTCCCGATGAATCTCCGAGATCGAGTCCGAGACGGCTACACACCCTCTAACAGCAAAGCTTACCTAGAAAGCCAGCAGTTGCGCGACTTCTCCGGATTGAAAGGTATTACCTGATACTTGATATTTTACGAGCTCGGGGGCATCTTCGACATTTGAAATGTTTTTTCTTAGACCAAATGATCTCTCCATAATTGACTGTATCCGTCCGTTACGAAATTCAAGTAATGCTGAAACCTAATTGAACATTTCAACAGGCGACCCAATGATGACGTCAGTTCTATTGCGCGCCACTGATAAATCGAGCATGATCGATCAGGTGCTCTTTGAATTCTTGATTTCATGATAAAGCAGGAAATGAATTCATTTTATGATTACTGAATACAGTTTATCTTGATGAGAGTTGGGATTCTGTAGCGTCGTTACCGTAATCTTCCCTGCAGGACAACTTGATGGAAGCTGTGCGGATGTTGCAGCACGTGAAGGAGAACATCTCGGTGCCGGCTGAGGGCGTGAGCAATTATCGATTTTTTCACTTTTGTTTATTCAAAATTATCAATGAAAATTCATACATACGTTCGTGTGTGTGCATTCATTCAGATGCCGAAAAGACAATGTTAAATGTTGCTTTTCCAGAAAGACTACAAGTACAATGACTTCTGCGGTCACCACTGCAGACAAAACGACGTTCTCGACTATTTCGCTGTACGTGATCTTGATTGTTTACCCATCTCCTTTCATCTTCCTAAAAATATGGTATTGTATCCGAAACGAAGACACATGAATTTCTTGTATTCTAAATTGTGATCTACGCGTATTCGGTCGTTCATCTTTCCAGCTCGAACTGCGCAACTTCCGAACCGGCACTCTATCGTTGTTCAAGTCAAATCTGACCTACCCGATGTCGACGATAATGGGCCAGAAGGTAAGTTCGAGTAAATTATGATATGTTTTATGCGGCAGTTGGACTGAAATTATAGATAGATGTAAAATCTGAACTATTATATGTTGTTGAAACATAACTGATGCTTCTCTAGTATTTTACCGTAAAATGCATTATAATTATTAAAACTCAGGTACACCTCGAGCGAAATTTCTACGGTGTGAAGACATCCTTCAACGCTGAACGAAACTACACGAACATCGACTACTGCGAGGTTTGGTCGTTGGTCTTTTGCTGATGTCCTGTAATCCTAGATGTTATGATCATTTCCCTTTAAAATATGTTTGCAAATATAGTGTTTTTTAGTTGATCCTTCTGACATTCACTGCCGATATCCAGAGGCCTGAGGAAGAAGTGAGTAGTTCTATGGTATTTGCATTATAATTACACATTTTCATTGCAATCATTCACTGAAATCTATATTTTATTGATTATTTCATGTTTGAACGAAACATACATCTGAAAATCGAAAAAAAAGGAACGAACTTGCAAAATTTCAGGAAATCGTCGCACGATGGGAGTTGGCAGTCTCCGATTTTGCTAGCAAGCGGTCTAAGGACGAGCGAGTCGAGATGCTGGTGAGTGTGCAATTATTGATTTGCTTTGAAAAAATGATCTACCACAAAATCAATAATCTCAAATCGAATTGAAAGGTCATCGGAGCCGAGATCGTAGACCTGGAGATGAACAAGGACTCACAGAGGATGACGCCATACTTCGCCATGGGTTTGTTAATCATATTGCATTGTTTTCAAACTGCCTCGTGATTTTTTTCTAGGGGACTACATGACATTTTAAAATGTTGACATATTGTTGACTCCAGGTTTCATCGGGGCAGCCATCTTCATATTCATCTCTGCTTGGTTCTCCCTTTTCATCTACGGAAGGCTGTCCCCGGACTTCCGAGGCTGTGGAATGGTCACTGCTAATATGGTAAAAACTTGATATTTGATCGTCAATTGAGTGAGCTTCTACATCTCACTTACAATTGTGGGTTATGATTTTACACGAGCAGCGCATCTTCATCGGAATTGCAATGAGTCCCACTACTCAAGTGATAGGGGTGAAACACAACATGATACCATTTTTTTAAAAATATTCAATCTTTTTCAGCTCCTCCCCGTCTTCGTTTGCGTAGTCCCCGCGATGGCTATCCTGACCACGTTCGGAATCTACGGACTGATTGGACTGAGGATCAACTCCCTCATGCTCATCATGCCTTTCCTCATCATGGGAATTGGTTAGTAATTGATCTTTGGTTTTTCTTGTTTTTTTTATGATTAAATACCAATGATGCTATTGTAGGTGTCAACGATTCCTTCCTCGTCGTGCACCATTGGCTTCGAGAGCGCACCACCTTCACGAGAAGGTGAGCGCGACGGATATCAATTTCGTAAACAAACTAATTTTCCCATTGCGTGTACTAAGTCGTCGTTTTTCAGTGAGCTGCTCGGCCTTGTCTTCGAAGACGTCGGCCCATCAATCACAATGACGACTTTGACTAACGTTATCTCTTTCGCTATAGGAGCATGCGCACCCACCGCCGGTGAGCGACGTTTAACACTCGTTCCAGCGTACCAAATTGCATTGCGTGTGCATGTGCGACGTTTACCGATTCAGAAATCGCTCTGTTCTGCGCTGGATCAGCCATTGCCATGGGACTCGCTTACATCTACACTCTCCTGTTCTTCGGAGCACTTTTGGCCTTCTACTCGGCTCCTGATGGATCGCCGGAACCGAAGAAAACGAGAAGGCAGAAGCAAGTGAGTGCGCGTTTCCCAAATTCCGACTTTATGCAATTTTCCATTGCGTGTACTCGGTCGACGTTTCCCATTTCAGGTGTGCACCTTCTTCGACAAGCTCCTGCTATGGTACTCGAAGCTGCTGCAGAACAAGCAAGTTTTTACATTTTTTTCATTCACGGAATGCCGAACGAAATTGAAATTGTATTTGATAAATTGCTCAAATGATGTGAATGAAACTCAAAATATGAGTGCGTCTAATCAACTTTTCCAACAACTCAGGGTGATATTATTTTTCCATTGTGTGTGCTAAATTTACGCTTTCCAGCATCTTCCGCTCCGTCTTCCTCCTAATTTGGATCGGCTTCTTCATCGGAGGAATTATCGGGTGCTCGTCGATCACATCAAAGGTGATCTTTGATCTTTCGAATTTGTCTATTAGTTATATCATTTGATAATCGAAAACATTATTTTAACAATGTTATTTAGCTGGAAACCGAGAAGATTCTGCCGCATGAGACTCCCATCAAATTGCCCAACAGAATCATTGAAGAGCAGGGTTGGTCTGTATTATTTTATAACGACGATAAGAAGGACATCAAAACTTATAACAAATGATCTCTAAAATGGTGCTAATGAAACATATCCTTATTTCATAAATCATAGTATTCAGAGAGAAAGGGATATACTTACAGTCTGGACGGAGTACTACCCGGTGATTGTGATGGTGCATCGTCCGTTCGACGTTTCCGACCCTACACTCAACGCTGAGTTCATGGGAATGGTTGACGAGTTCGAGGGACTGGAAGGAAGCAGAGGTGGGTTGTTGTTATTATTATTATTGTTGTTGTTGTTGTTATTAGTGTTATTTTTCTGAACATTGTAATAATAATCTACTTTCAGGACCGAACAGCACGATTCTTTGGTTGCGCAACTACAAGGAATACTTTGACTTCGTCGCAGCTGGTTAGTTTTAAAAACGACCGACATGTGATTTTGTCTTGAAAAAAATAACATATCGGCCGAAACGTCATAGTCATAGTGCAGCGTGATCCAATGCAAACAAGGAACGCGTGTATTCTCAAAATGCAAATTTAGGCGACGAGGGTGACATCTTCGGGGATTCTGACGAAGACAAGGTCGACATCCAGAAGGGACAGTACGACAACAGTCAGATCGAAGGTAACAATTTTATTTTTTTCCCGACTGATTTGCCACCGAATACTAATTATTCGAGAATATCTAGCACTTCTGATCCGACTTAAGCATAACAAATACTGAGAACAATTTCTGAATTTCAGGTTTCCTCGGCTCACCGATCACCAAGCACTTCCGCGGCATGATGGTGGTGGACATGGATGCGTGAGTACACCACCTCTAATGGACATTTACTAAAACCATAATATTTTCAAAATTTACAGCTCGCCACCTGTGCGCAAGTTCTCATTCGTCGTTGCTTACCGTAACCACACGACGTGGGATGATCGAATTCGCATTCAAGAGGAGTGGAGAGAGATCTGCGAGAGGTACGGTATCACAACTGCTGTTGATTGATAACTGATTATTTTGACGATGACGGTAATCGGTTTTAGGCACCCCAATCTGAATGCGACTATCTGGAATGTCAACGGAATGTTCGTCGATCAGATGCAGAGTTTGAAGACTCTTGCCGCTGAGGTACGGTAGATTGAGGTTACGGTGGCATGGTTAATCGATAACTGGCCCTTTTCAGTCCATTGTCGCAACTCTCGCTGCGATGGTAGTCGTCACTTTCATCTTCATTCAGGTTTGCATACTTGATTTCATTATGTTGATGAACCGGAAGAGAAAATCGCAGATTCAAAACATATAATTTCAGAAGCCTGTCCCAGTTGCAGTCGCTGTGCTCTCCATCGGAAGCATTGCCATCGGAACGGTGAGATTTATGGTGTGATCAGGAGACGTTTCCCAATGCATCATTCTTTCAAAACTTTCATTGCGTGTGCTAATTCGACGTTTTCCAGATCGGCTACATCGCAATTTGGAATCTGGACTTGGATCCGGTGACGATCTGTGCGATTCTCATCTCGATCGGAATGAGCGTCGACTTCACTGCACACATCTCGATGTACTTTGTGGTGAGTACGGTAGATACACCATATGATGTGATCGAAAATCGCGCGAGTACATTTTAGTTTTTTTTTAAAATCAAATTGTCTCAGAATTTACTATGAGTTTCAAAATTGTCAAAAAAGCGAATCGAGAAGTTAGAATTCAATAACGATAGGATGAGTGTGAGCAAAAATTTAAAAAAAATCAATGAGTCATTAAACAACGTATTTAGAACTGCCCCCGTCGCCATGACGGCCTTCCTCCCTCTTCTCTCGATCGATTGGTTCACTCAATCGGATCGATATTCTGGCCTGCGATTCAGGGAAATGCGTCCACTCTCATTTGCGTCCTCCCGCTTGTCGCATTGAATGTGAGTTACTATAGTCCTTTTTAGGATATAGTCTTTCTGAATCGCAAACTGATATTTTCCAGAACTACATCCCACTGGTCTTCGTCAAAACTCTCACGCTTGTGGTTATCATCGGCAGCGCTCATGGTAATATTTTATTTGGTATTTGACCTTTGAGTGATCTAAAAATCGACTTCCAGGTCTACTGCTCATTCCGATGTTCCTCTCTCTCCTTCCCACTTCTGCTCTCGAGTGGGATCTACTCTCGTCGCGAAAGCCTGATGATACGGTATCGACTATTGATCGATCAACCATCGGTCGCGAGTTGCAAATGCTCGGAGTTGACGCTGTGGGAACAAAATCGGCTGAGGAGCCACTTCTGATGACTCCCGCCGAACCCTAAATTACTGTATTCTAGCCGATCTCCCTATCGATCACTGACTTTATTATCTGTAGATACCGTAGTTGTCTTGTTGTATCAGCCAAGTTTTGTGATTCTAAGCACCGATTTTATGCATCGTTTGTATTGTTTTCGCACTCTTACAAGTATCACACGCACGTTTCTTTGATGTTAAAAAGCAGGTATTTTCTAGTGTAATGTTTCACGATATTTGTCAATTTTGCATTTCCACTAGCCTCAGTACCTCAGTATTTCTTTCCTTCCGTTTTCCAGCTGCTCTTGTCCACTTGTACACTGCGTGCATCCGTTCTGAACTTTGGAAATGTCGACGTGGGCGCACGCCGATTCCGTAGTCAACTAGTCCCTACCGTAATCCGATTCCGATTCGCACAGGTGTACTGTAACGTGCTCATCAATTTTCGTGTCCAAACCCCAAGTTTCCGAGATAATGAGAAGCTTGCTCTCCAGTTCTCCCTTCCCACTACTGTAACTAATACCGGTTCTACGCCCTCTTCCCCACCTCCCTTTCCCTCCACACTTGCCCGATAGACACCGTATCCCCGCACTACCGTATCCTTCTGTTTTCACCTCCGCCAAACAATAATTCCGCTCAGGAAAACTGTTTTCCGTCGAACCAGATTGTAACGATTGTTCTCTGCGAAAAACTAATAATTTGATTGAAGCGATAAAACGTCAAAAGTATATGAATGATCGTAGTACAAGTTGAATAACATGCAAGACATGACCCTTCATTCTGCATACTTTCTCTCCTGTCAGACTCACGAAAAATCACACATAATTAAGAAGCAACTTCTCGAAATGCTACCCCAAGAGCACGAGTTAAAAATGGGTCAATTTGATCTTCAGCATTTTCATCTCGAGTTGCGCAAATTCCGCACTTCATCACTGTTCAATTAAATCTGACCAATTAAATCTGGGGATAATGGTAGGACCACTGCATTAATGTGTTTATGTTTATAGAATAATTCACACGTTATCACTATATCCGGCTGATTTTTTGAACTATGGACAATTTGTGAAGCCTAACTATTTTACAATAAAACATATACTACAATATCAGAACTCTCACATTAGATTCAAACTCAGCGCCGGATACCAAATCGAATTTTCTTCAGTTTTTTTACTTCGTTGATATCAATAAACATCCTGTAAATTGTGCATTTGCTTACAATCCTTCTGAATCCTTACGGTCGTAGGTTCTGGTACCTTTGTTTATCATCACATATCTCGCCAAAACATTGTACGCGTTTACACAATTATGGAAAACTTGAAAATTTTCAGCATCAATTTGACTGATCATGAATTGATTATTAATAAAGAAACGGCGAAAAGTTTCAACAATGAGTACGAATTTAGTTGAATACACACTTGGGCAAGTAATGATGTGCAAGATAGATAATCCATTAGGGATGCAATGAACTCTCAAACACGTACGCAGTTCATCTACCAGAGTTAAATGAGAGCTCGAGTGTTCATTATATAGTAATGAGAGGACGAGCACTCGAGCGCTCGCGAGCGATGAAATAACTTCATTGGATTCACACAATTTTTGTAACACCTTTCGAAGTGAATCTCTCAGGATCGCATGCCTATTTAAGCTTCTCCACACACTCAATGTGCACGATCGATCATAAGTTACCCAATTTCGGATTATATGAGATATATGAAGTGGACCAACATGTTTAGCATCAAACACTACCCCAAGAAACATGTTTTCACCACTGCTCACTTTTGGGTTGTACCGAGGTTTTACTGAATCTATCGCGAACGGTCTCATATCATTTGTAATCATTTGTAACGGATGACGAACTGATATTGAATCAAATTCATTCCACCTCATTTATGGAACACTTGAAACACATTTCAAATCCCGCTTCCGGTCCCTCAGTCAATTTCGGTCATTTACCTGGAAAGCGCGGAGTTTAACAACGAGAGTGACCTGGTGAAATGCTTCATTGACTTCACTCTCAACGATCTTAGGTCTATCGAAGAGTTCGCATCATTCAGGGGCATTATGTACGTTTATTCAATTCAATTCAATTCAATTTATCACGTCAGATAGTTAACACCAGATGAGGGTGATACGTTTATAGATGATATGTTTATAGTACGCGACATTTTGATAACACTTTAGCAATATCAACTGTGGTAAAAATGAAAGTGAATGAAACGATAGCAGCCTTCGCCTTCCCAATGAATCTCTGAGATCGAGCCCGGGAGGGATACACGCCTTCTAACATTAAGGCCTACAGGGAGAGTCAACAACAACGATAGTTGTCCGGATTGAAAGGTGTTTCAAGATCTTTGATGTGCGAGACAGGGGTTAGCAGTGCATTATCGCCATATTGCATTTTTCCCTTTTCCCCGAATGATTATACTACCATTGAATGTGTTTGTCTTTTAAGGATTTCACATATTTCTGAAACCTATATGTTCAATAGGTTAGATCTCCGTATTGTAACAATGATAGATGCTCACCAATATTTCTACAGACGGCTGTACCATTGCTGCAGCACGTGAAGGCGATCATTTCGATGCCGGCTGTTCCAGTGAGAGTGTATCGATTTATTGATTGCAAGATGATGCGTTATATTTTTACAGAAATACTCCGTACTCCGAATTCTGCGGACATCGCTGCAGACAAATCGTCGTACTCAACTGTTTCGCAGCGGGTAATGTCGTTGATATTTGATATTGGATCTTCATTGCATTTCATCTACGAAACTGCTTACAGTTTACAGAGGATATCACAAACTACAGAGGGAAAAATATGACATTTGATATGTATGGCTTGAACTGCGTAGTTTCCGTACTGGCACTTTATCGTTGTTCAATTCAAATCCGATCTACCCAATGCCGACTATGCCAGAAGGTGGGTTATTCCGCTGCATAATGAGTTAATAATTAGGTTGGTTCTTATAAATTTACAATTCGTAGAGGCGTTACTACAGTTTAATTTGAACTCTCAACTGTTATTTGTTCGTGAAACACAACTTTTACATTCAACATTCATTTCCGGTAATCATTGAGCTGAAGATGATATATAGCGCATGAAATCCGAAAATGTAACACATCTTTACCAAAGCGAGAACGCTAGCTAGTAGTTTGAACGTGTTAGATTAAAGGGCGATGAAAGTGAATCATCACACGGGATAGAAAAGGGCGAACCTTTTTCTGATAGAAGATACACGCTAATTGTAGCTCGCTTTTTCTATTCGCGTGTTGATATTCCAAGTCGAAATATTTTTTTGTGTATTGTTTATATTAACACTACAAAAAATAAAATTTCAGGAACAAAACTGGGCGAGTTCGCTGATTTCATCCGATGGTCCTTCTCCAAACTCGAGATGCGACGATTCTTCCGCTGGTTTGGCCAGTGAGTCTCATTTTTTTAATTCCAATTCCCGCAACAACTATCATTCAATAATTATTCGTTCAATTCATATCTTAATTCTGAAACATAGAACCACGGTCCATAATAATCCACGTTGTGGAAAAGACTCATTCGCATTATGAACGGGGTAGTTTCAATCCAACTGTCGATAAAACAATTCTGCAGATTCATCGGGAACTTCCCCATCCCCTCGCTGATCGCATTCGGCATCATGCTCTCACTTATTGGTCAGTTCATTTTTTTTGCGTTTTTTAGGTCGTCAGCGAAAGAAACAACACGACTAGATAACTTCAGATAGATTTGTGATGTATGTGAAACTCAATGAATTCAGCGATTGCAGCATTTGCCTTCCCGATGAATCTCCGAGATCGAGTCCGAGACGGCTACACGCCCTCTAACAGCAAGGCATACCTGGAAAGCCAGCAATTGCGAGACTTCTCCGGATTGAAAGGTATTAATTGATCTTTGGCGTGCAAGTTAGGGGACATTGACGTCATTTGAAAATTGTTGTGTTTGTTTTCCGAACTGATGGCTCGTGAATTGACTGTATCCGTGCAGTTACACAATTGAAAGAGTTATGAAACCTATCCAATCGGGAGAACATATCATGCATATTTTAACTATCACACGAAAACCCAGTTTATCGTTGACATTTCAACAGGCGACTAAATGATGACCTTTGTGTTGCTGCGCGCCACTGATAAATCGAGCATGATCGAGCAGGTGCTCTTTAAATTCTTGATTTCATTATAAAGCAGGAAATGAATTCATTTTATGATTACTGAATAAAGTTTATCTTGATGGGAGTTGGGATTCTGTAACCTCGTTCATTCATTCATTCATTCATTCGTTACCGTAATCTTCCCTGCAGGACAACTTGATGGAGGCTGTGCGGCTGTTGCAGCACGTGAAGGAGAACATCTCGCTGCCGGCTGAGGGGGTGAGCAATTATCGATTTTTTCACTTTTGTATATTCAAAATTGTCAATGAAAATTCATACATACGTTCGTGTGTGTGCACTCATTCAGATGCCGAAAAAACAATGCTAAATGTTGCTTTTCCAGAAAGACTACAAGTACTCCGACTTCTGCGGGCACCACTGCAGGCAGAATGACGTCCTCGACTATTTCGCTGTACGTGATGTTGATTGTTTGCTCATCTCCTTTCATCTTCCTAAAAATATGGTATTGTATCCGAAACGAAGACACATGAATTGCTTGTATTCTAAAATGTGATCTACGCGTATTCGGTCGTTCATCTTTCCAGCTCTAACTGCGCAACTTCCGAACCGGCACTCTATCGTTGTTCAAGTCAAATTTGACCTACCCGATGTCGACGATAATGGGCCAGAAGGTAAGTTCGAGTAAATTATAAGATGTTGTATACGGCAGTTGGACTGGAACTATAGATAGATGTAAAATCTGAACTATTATCTGTTGTTGAAACATAACTGATGCTTCTATAGAAAAAAACTCAGGTGCACCTCGAGCGAAATTTCTACGGTGTGAAGACATCCTTCAACGCTGAACGAAACTACACGAACATCGACTACTGCGAGGTTTGGTCGTTGGTCTTTTGCTGATGTCCTGTAATCCTAGATGTTATGATCATTTCCCTTTAAAATATGTTTGAAAATATACGGCTTGTTTAATCTGTCAGAAATGTGCGAGAAAAGTTGCGTAAAAAGTTCGCGAACTTCTGATTCTCTCCTGTTCGTGTACTCTCTCTCTTTCTCTAACCAGGTCGATGAAAAGTTCACGAACTTTTCGACGAACTGTGTTCGAAAATCATACTTTTCTTTTGTTTTACTTATTTTTATAAACTATTTTTGCTTTTAACTTATGACTTCTTATAATGACAACCTTCCCTTAGCTGGAATAGCTTCAGAATACTGCGTAGTGAAAGTAAACACGGTTGGAGTATTTCTTTCGAAAATGGGTCATTCCATCAGAGGGAAGGTTGTTCTTATAAGCAGTCATTAGTTGAAAGCAAAAATAATTGATAAAAATAAGTAAAACAAAAGAAAAGTACGAATTTCGAACATAGTTCGTCGAAAAGTTCGTGAACTTTTCAAGGAGCTGCGTGAAAAGTTAGAGAAAGGCGAGAGAGCACGCGTTCTTGAGAGAGGGAAAAGGAAGCAGTGATTGTTTACTTCCTTTTCCCTCTCTCAAGAATGCGTGCTCTCTCGCCTTTCTCTAACTTTTCACGCAGCTCCTTGAAAAGTTCGTTAAAAACCGGCATTAATTCGTTCGAAATTCGTACTTTTCTTTTGTTTTACTTATTTTTATCAATTATTTTTGCTCTTAACTTATGACTGCGTATAAGAACAACCTTCCCTCTGATGGAATAGCTTGACATTACAGGGTGGGGAAAGTGGCGACCCATTTTCGAAAAAAATACTCCAACCGTGTTTACTTTCACTACGCTGTATTCTGAAGCTATTCCAGCTAAGGGAAGGTTGTCATTATAAGAAATCATAAGTTAAAAGCAAAAATAGTTTATAAAAGTAAGTAAAACAAAAGAAAAGTATGATTTTCGAACACAGTTCGTCGAAAAGTTCGTGAACTTTTCATCGACCTGGTTAGAGAAAGAGAGAGAGCATGCGAAATGGAGAGAGTCAGAAGTTCGCGAACTTTTTACGCAACTTTTTACGCAACTTTTCTCGCACATTTCTGACAGATTAAACAGGCCGATAGTGTTCTTTTGGTTGATCCTTCTGACATTCACTGCCGATATCCAGAGGCCTGAGGAAGAAGTGAGTAGTTCTATGATATTTGCATTATAATTAAATATTTTCATTGCCCATCAATCAATGAAATCAATAGTTTATTGATTATTTCATGTTTGAACGAAACATACATCTGAAAATCGAAAAAAAGGGCACGAACTTGCAAAATTTCAGGAAATCGTCGCACGATGGGAGTTGGCAGTCTCCGATTTTGCTAGCAAGCGATCTAAGGACGAGCGAGTCGAGATGCTGGTGAGTGTGCAATTATTGATTAGCTGTGAAATAATGATCTACCACAAAATCAATAATTTCAAATCGAATTGGTAGGTCATCGGAGCCGAGATCGTAGACCTGGAGATGAATAAGGACTCACAGCGGATGACATACTTCGCCATGGGTTTGTTAATCATATTGCATTGTTTTCACACTGCCTCGTTTTTTCTAAGGAATTACATGACATTTTAAAATGTTGACATATTGTTGACTCCAGGTTTCATCGGGGCAGCCATCTTCATATTCATCTCTGCTTGGTTCTCCCTGTTCATCTACGGAAGGCTGTCCCCGGACTTCCGAGGCTGTGGAATGGTCACGGCTAATATGGTAAAAACTTGATATTTGATCGTCAATATAGTGAGCTTCTACATCTCGCTTCCAATTGTTTGTTATGATTTGACACGAGCAGCGCATCTTCATCAAAATTTCAATGAGTCCCTCTACTCAAGTGATAGGGGTGAAACACGAGATGATACCATTTTTTTAAAAATATTCAATCTTTTTCAGCTCCTCCCCGTCTTCGTTTGCGTAGTCCCCGCGATGGCTATCCTGACCACGTTCGGAATCTACGGACTGATTGGACTGAGGATCAACTCCCTCATGCTGATCATGCCTTTCCTCATCATGGGAATTGGTTAGTAATTGATCTTTGGTTTTTATTTTTTTATGATCAAAGAAGGAGTAACACGAAAAATTAGTTCAATTAGCCACTATGTGTGAGTAATAGAAGCCGGCATCCCGATCGCACAGCGTGTCAAAGTGTTGATTTCCTTTGTTTGACGCGGCGCTGGGTCGATCTTGAAACATAACATTTTTGGCCGAAATGAACGATGATTATTTGAATCAAAGTATATGAAAGATATAGTAATGTTTAGCAACAAAAATAAATAATTATGTCTAATGCAATTCATCCCTCAGGATTGTAACCAAGGTGCCTCCCTATCATTTTTGATAATTTTAATAAACTTTAAAATGTGTTACATGAATTTTTGAAATTTTCACGCATAAATCGAAAAAGGAGAATGCACAGCAATAGGGAACCCCACATATGCAGAACTTTCTCATATCTACGTCGAGAGCTCTACAATTTGTAGCAGCCCGATTTTTTCAAAACTGTTGAAATATTTTGAGAAATTCGCGATTTAAGCCTTATTTTCGAAATTTCTCAAAATATTTCAACATTTTTGAAAAAATCGGGCTGCTACAAATTGTAGAGCTCTTCACGTAGATATGAAAAAGTTCTGCATATGTGGGGTTCCCTATTGCTGTGCATTCTCAACTTTTTCGATTTATACGTAAACATTTCAAAAATTCATGTAACAAATTTTAAAGTTTATTAAAATTATCAAAAATGATAGGGAGGCACCTTGGTTACAATCCTGAGGGGTACATTGCATTAGAAATATTTATTTATTTTTTGTTGCTACGCATTGCTATATCTTTCGCATACTTTGTTTCAAATTTCCAACGTTCATTTCGGCCAAAAATGTTATGTTTCAAGATCGACCCAGCGCCGCGACAAACAAAGTTTGGCACGCTGTGGATCATGATTCACAGCAAGTCAAGTCAGAAAAAAAGTTCATTTGTGTGGCAGAGCAATTTTCGGATCGATAATCGGAACATAATTGAAATCTGAAACAAATTGAGATAAAGAAGCAGTTCACCTCAGTCTAGAGCTATCCCCTCCGAGGAGAGTTAAGATATGGACATGGCGATTGTGCAGAAAGTTGCCTAAACCCCTTCCGCACAACTTGACGAGGCCGATTGTTAAATTTCGATCTCAGTCAGCGGTGACATGAGATAACGTTCGGAAAACCCTGCAAAAACAGCTAAAATCGACTGTTTTCCCACTCCAGAGCTATCTCCTCCGAGGAGAGTTAAGATATGGACATGACGATTGTGCAGAAAGTTGCCTAAACCCCTTCCGCACAACTTGACGAGGCCGATTGTTAAATTTCGATCTCAGTCAGCGGTGACATGAGATAACGTTCGGAAAACCCTGCAAAAACAGCTAAAATCGACTGTTTTCCCACTCCAGAGCTATCTCCTCCGAGGAGAGTTAAGATATGGACATGACGATTGTGCAGAAAGTTGCCTAAACCCCTTCCGCACAACTTGACGAGGCCGATTGTTAAATTTCGATCTCAGTCAGCGGTGACATGAGATAACGTTCGGAAAACCCTGCAAAAACAGCTAAAATCGACTGTTTTCCCACTCCAGAGCTATCTCCTCCGAGGAGAGAAGATATGGACATGGCGATTGTGCAGAAAGTTGCCTAAACCCCTTCCGCACAACTTGACGAGGCCGATTGTTCAATTTCGATCTCAGTCAGCGGTGGCATGAGATAACGTTCGGAAAATTCTGCATTTCACATCGCTCCCTTTGTCTCCCTCCCATTGTTCAGCCGCTCCCATTGTCAGCAATGAAAGGGATTAACTCTGCCACGCAAATGCGCTTTTTTCTGAGTTGACTTGCTGTGTGATTCACTTTATCCGAAGTTTAAAAGACAACTCTGAGGCTATTTACATACGCGCAAAGTTCATTGACAGTGCAGGGTTGTGGCTAGTTCGTTAATGTTTCACTCGCTCTACATCATTTTCGCCTTGTTCTTGGGGTAATTTGGATACAGTTTCCCATTGCGAGAGCAATATCTTCGTGGTGGGACTCCCTAGCATCCATTCGTGTTACCCCTTCTTTAAATACCAATGATCCAATTGCAGGTGTCAACGATTCCTTCCTCGTCGTCCACCATTGGCTGCGCGAACGCACCACATTCACGAGGAGGTGAGGGCGACGAATACTAATTTCCAAAACAAATGCTCAAAATGACATTGCGTGTGATAATTCGACGTTTCTCAGTGAACTGCTCGGTCTCGTATTCGAGGACGTCGGCCCCTCTATCACGATGACGACACTAACGAACGTCATCTCATTTGCCATAGGAGCGTGCGCGCCCACAGCAGGTGAGGGCGACGTTTACTGTTTGCGGTCGTATCGAAAATTGCATTGCGTGTACATGGGCGAAGTTTATAAATTCAGAAATCGCGCTTTTCTGCGCTGGATCAGCCATTGCCATAGGACTTGCTTACATCTACACTCTTCTGTTCTTCGGAGCTCTTTTGGCCTTCTACTCGGCTCCCGACGGATCGCCGGAACCTAAGAAAACGAGAAGAGAGAAACAAGTGAGGACGACGTTTCCAAATTCGACAAACTTGACATTTTGTATTTCGTGTTCTCTGTCGATGTTTATCATTTCAGGTGTGTAACTTCTTCGACAAGCTTCTGTTGTGGTATTCGAAGCTGCTACAGAACAAGTGAGTATTTTTGGTTTATTTTCTACTATATTTTTCGTAACCATTATATTTCGAGGTGAGCAAATGTTCAAGTGATGAACGCGAAACTCAACCAATAATCGAATCAAACGAATTTATACAAAACTTTGTGCTCCGCTATTTGTCCATTGCGCGTGATAATTCGACATTTTCCAGCATCTTCCGCTCTGTCTTCCTTCTGATCTGGATTGGCTTCTTTATCGGGGGAATTATCGGGTGCTCCTCAATCACATCAAAGGTGATCTTTGATCTTTCGAATTCGTCCATTAGTTGTAGCATTTGATAATCGAACACATTTTTGTAACAATGTTATTCAGCTGGAAACCGAGAAGATCCTCGCTCATGAGACACCCATCAAATTGCCCAACAGAATCATCGAAGAACAGGGTTTGTTTTTATTATTTTTTTCGCGACCACAATAAGACAACGAAATCATATTTTATAATCAGTGAGCTCAAAAATGATACGAATGAAACACACCCGATTACTGCACACTTCTTGAGTATATTTCTTTATATTATCGTTTAATTCGTCATCAACGTTGAATTATTCCATGATTGCAGTATGGACTGAGTACTACCCGGTGATCGTGATGGTGCATCGGCCGTTCGACGTTTCCGACCCTACACTCAACGCGGAGTTCATGGGAATGGTCGACGAATGTGAAGGACTGGAGGGAAGCAGAGGTGAGTTGTTGTTTTTGTTGGTGTTATTATTATTATTAAAAACGAAAATAATAATACTGTTTCAGGGCCTAACAGCACGATCCTGTGGCTGCGCAACTACAAGGAGTACTTTGACTTCGTCGCAGCTGGTAATTTTTTGGGACCAATGAATTCAAGTATATTCTTCAAAAATAACATATCATTATATTAACATTAATTATCTCGAAAAAAGGCGAGTATAAAAGCAAATGTAGGCGACGAGGGTGACATCTTCGGAGATTCTGACGAAGAGAAGCAAGATATCCAGAAGGGACAGTACGACAACAGTCAGATCGAAGGTTTGCCTTTTTTTTTATTTTTGTCCTACGGCTTCCCCGCATATATTAAATTTTAAGAAATATTCTGCTTTTACACGTTCGATGAAACAGAACAATATTGGTATTTACCAAATTTCAGGTTTCTTCGGCTCACCGATCACCAAGCACTTCCGCGGGATGATGGTGGTGGATATGGATGCGTGAGTTCACCGCCTATAATCGACGTTCCCTAAAACCATATTTTGGTCAAATTTGCATTGCGTGCGCAATGCCGACGTTTTCCAGATCGCCGCCAGTGCGCAAGTTCTCCTTCGTCGTCGCCTACCGTAACCACACGACGTGGGATGATCGAATTCGCATCCAGGAGGAGTGGCGAGAGATCTGCGAGAGGTACGGTAGAACGACCGCTATTGATCGACAACTGATTACATTTATGATTACTGTAACCAATTGTAGGCACCCCAATCTGAATGCCACCATATGGAATGTCAACGGAATGTTCGTCGACCAAATGCAGAGTTTGAAGACTCTCGCTGCTAAGGTACGGCAGAGAGGGATTACGGTAATTTGATCAATCGATAACTGTCTATTTTCAGTCCATCGTCGCAACTCTCGCTGCGATGGTCGTCGTTACATTCATTTTCATTCAGGTTCGGCGATTTGAAAGTATTGTTTTTATGAACCGGAAGTGGAATTCGCAGATCCAAAACTATCAAATTTCAGAAGCCCGTCCCAGTGGCCGTTGCTGTTCTCTCCATCGGAAGCATTGCCATCGGAACGGTGAGATTCGTGGTGTGATAAAACGACGTTTCCCGAATAATCTGGAGTCCCTTCGAAATGTGCATTGCGTGTGCTCAATCCACATCTCCCAGATCGGCTACATCGCCATCTGGAAGTTGGACCTGGATCCAGTGACGATTTGTGCGATTTTACCGATTGTAGGCACCCCAATCTCAACACGACCATTTGGAATGTCAACGGCATGTTCGTCGACCAGATGCAGAGTCTGAAGACTCTTTCTGCTACGGTAGAGGGAGATTACAGTGACATGGTTAATCGATAACCGATTATTTTCATTCCATCGTTGCAACTCTCGCTGCGATGGTCGTCGTTACATTCATTTTCATTCAGGTTTGAATGAATTTAATAAATTGTTGAACCGGAAGAAAAATTTGCAAATTATACTAAGATACTTTCAGAAGCCCGTCCCAGTTGCCGTAGCTGTGCTCTCCATCGGAAGTATTGCCATTGGAACGGTACGATTTGTGGTGTGATCGGGCGACGTTTCACAAATCACCATCAGCTCTGTCATAATGTCCATTGCGTGTGCTAATTCGACGTTTTCCAGATCGGTTACATCGCAATCTGGAAGCTGGACCTGGATCCGGTGACGATCTGCGCGATTCTCATCTCGATCGGAATGAGCGTCGACTTCACTGCACACATATCGATGTACTTTGTAAATCACAGTGAATGGAAATCGAGAACTGAACTATTAGAGTTAACTTTCTATCAATGTCACTCACATTTAGATTTGCACGTGTTGAGTTTCATATTAGTTATAAAGTTTGTTAATAATCGGATACACAATCGCGGTGTGGCGTGTAGAGAAAACGCAAAAAAATGAAATAAAAAAGAAAATACTGCATTTAAGAACTGCCCCCGTCGCCATGACGGCCTTCCTCCCTCTTCTCTCGATCGACTCGTGCACTCAATCGGATCGATATTCTGGCCTGCGATTCAGGGAAATGCGTCCACTCTCATATGTGTCCTCCCGCTGGTGGCACTCATTGTGAGTTACTTTAGGAGTTTTTTGAGGATAGGGCTACGGTGGTTTTTTTCGGATCGCAAACTGATTTATTTCCAGAACTACATCCCTCTGGTCTTCGTCAAGACTCTCACACTGGTTTTTATCATTGGCAGTGCTCATGGTAATATTTTATTTGGTCTTTGACCTTTGAGTGATCTAAAATTCGCTTTTCAGGTCTCCTTCTGATCCCGATGTTCCTCTCCCTCCTTCCCACCTCTGCTCTCGAATGGGATCTACTCTCGTCGCGAAAGTCTGTGGATACGGTATCTACCATCGATCGATCAACCATCGGTCGCGAGTTGCAAATGCTCGGAGTTGACGCTGTGGGAACAAAATCGGCTGAGGAGCCGCTATTGATGACCCCTGCTGAGCCATAAATTACTGTAGAGATCTCCCTATCGACCACTGACTTTAATATCTGTATATACCGTAGTTGTCTTGTTGTATCAGCCAAGTTTTGTGATTCTAAGCACCGATTGTATGCATCGTTTATATTGTTTTCGCGCTCTTACATGTATCGCAAACACGTTTCTTTGATGTTCAAATGCAGGTATTTTCTAGTGTATTCTTCCACGATATTTGTCAACTTTGCATTTCCACTAGCTCCGCGTACCTCAGTATTTCTTTCCTTCCGTTTTCCAGCTGCTCTTGTCCACTTGTACACTGCGTGCATCCGTTCTGAACTTTGGAAATGTCGACGTGGGCGCACGCCGATTCCGTAGTCAACTAGTCCCTACCGTAATCCGATTCCGATTCGCACAGGTGTACTGTAACGTGCTCATCAATTTTCGTGTCCAAACCCCAAGTTTCCGAGATAATGAGAAGCTTGCTCTCCAGTTCTCCCTTCCCACTACTGTAACTAATACCGGTTCTACGCCCTCTTCCCCACCTCCCTTTCCCTCCACACTTGCCCGATAGACACCGTATCCCCGCACTACCGTATCCTTCTGTTTTCACCTCCGCCAAACAATAATTCCGCTCAGGAAAACTGTTTTCCGTCGAACCAGATTGTAACGATTGTTCTCTGCGAAAAACTAATAATTTGATTGAAGCGATAAAACGTCAAAAGTATATGAATGATCGTAGTACAAGTTGAATAACATGCAAGACATGACCCTTCATTCTGCATACTTTCTCTCCTGTCAGACTCACGAAAAATCACACATAATTAAGAAGCAACTTCTCGAAATGCTACCCCAAGAGCACGAGTTAAAAATGGGTCAATTTGATCTTCAGCATTTTCATCTCGAGTTGCGCAAATTCCGCACTTCATCACTGTTCAATTAAATCTGACCAATTAAATCTGGGGATAATGGTAGGACCACTGCATTAATGTGTTTATGTTTATAGAATAATTCACACGTTATCACTATATCCGGCTGATTTTTTGAACTATGGACAATTTGTGAAGCCTAACTATTTTACAATAAAACATATACTACAATATCAGAACTCTCACATTAGATTCAAACTCAGCGCCGGATACCAAATCGAATTTTCTTCAGTTTTTTTACTTCGTTGATATCAATAAACATCCTGTAAATTGTGCATTTGCTTACAATCCTTCTGAATCCTTACGGTCGTAGGTTCTGGTACCTTTGTTTATCATCACATATCTCGCCAAAACATTGTACGCGTTTACACAATTATGGAAAACTTGAAAATTTTCAGCATCAATTTGACTGATCATGAATTGATTATTAATAAAGAAACGGCGAAAAGTTTCAACAATGAGTACGAATTTAGTTGAATACACACTTGGGCAAGTAATGATGTGCAAGATAGATAATCCATTAGGGATGCAATGAACTCTCAAACACGTACGCAGTTCATCTACCAGAGTTAAATGAGAGCTCGAGTGTTCATTATATAGTAATGAGAGGACGAGCACTCGAGCGCTCGCGAGCGATGAAATAACTTCATTGGATTCACACAATTTTTGTAACACCTTTCGAAGTGAATCTCTCAGGATCGCATGCCTATTTAAGCTTCTCCACACACTCAATGTGCACGATCGATCATAAGTTACCCAATTTCGGATTATATGAGATATATGAAGTGGACCAACATGTTTAGCATCAAACACTACCCCAAGAAACATGTTTTCACCACTGCTCACTTTTGGGTTGTACCGAGGTTTTACTGAATCTATCGCGAACGGTCTCATATCATTTGTAATCATTTGTAACGGATGACGAACTGATATTGAATCAAATTCATTCCACCTCATTTATGGAACACTTGAAACACATTTCAAATCCCGCTTCCGGTCCCTCAGTCAATTTCGGTCATTTACCTGGAAAGCGCGGAGTTTAACAACGAGAGTGACCTGGTGAAATGCTTCATTGACTTCACTCTCAACGATCTTAGGTCTATCGAAGAGTTCGCATCATTCAGGGGCATTATGTACGTTTATTCAATTCAATTCAATTCAATTTATCACGTCAGATAGTTAACACCAGATGAGGGTGATACGTTTATAGATGATATGTTTATAGTACGCGACATTTTGATAACACTTTAGCAATATCAACTGTGGTAAAAATGAAAGTGAATGAAACGATAGCAGCCTTCGCCTTCCCAATGAATCTCTGAGATCGAGCCCGGGAGGGATACACGCCTTCTAACATTAAGGCCTACAGGGAGAGTCAACAACAACGATAGTTGTCCGGATTGAAAGGTGTTTCAAGATCTTTGATGTGCGAGACAGGGGTTAGCAGTGCATTATCGCCATATTGCATTTTTCCCTTTTCCCCGAATGATTATACTACCATTGAATGTGTTTGTCTTTTAAGGATTTCACATATTTCTGAAACCTATATGTTCAATAGGTTAGATCTCCGTATTGTAACAATGATAGATGCTCACCAATATTTCTACAGACGGCTGTACCATTGCTGCAGCACGTGAAGGCGATCATTTCGATGCCGGCTGTTCCAGTGAGAGTGTATCGATTTATTGATTGCAAGATGATGCGTTATATTTTTACAGAAATACTCCGTACTCCGAATTCTGCGGACATCGCTGCAGACAAATCGTCGTACTCAACTGTTTCGCAGCGGGTAATGTCGTTGATATTTGATATTGGATCTTCATTGCATTTCATCTACGAAACTGCTTACAGTTTACAGAGGATATCACAAACTACAGAGGGAAAAATATGACATTTGATATGTATGGCTTGAACTGCGTAGTTTCCGTACTGGCACTTTATCGTTGTTCAATTCAAATCCGATCTACCCAATGCCGACTATGCCAGAAGGTGGGTTATTCCGCTGCATAATGAGTTAATAATTAGGTTGGTTCTTATAAATTTACAATTCGTAGAGGCGTTACTACAGTTTAATTTGAACTCTCAACTGTTATTTGTTCGTGAAACACAACTTTTACATTCAACATTCATTTCCGGTAATCATTGAGCTGAAGATGATATATAGCGCATGAAATCCGAAAATGTAACACATCTTTACCAAAGCGAGAACGCTAGCTAGTAGTTTGAACGTGTTAGATTAAAGGGCGATGAAAGTGAATCATCACACGGGATAGAAAAGGGCGAACCTTTTTCTGATAGAAGATACACGCTAATTGTAGCTCGCTTTTTCTATTCGCGTGTTGATATTCCAAGTCGAAATATTTTTTTGTGTATTGTTTATATTAACACTACAAAAAATAAAATTTCAGGAACAAAACTGGGCGAGTTCGCTGATTTCATCCGATGGTCCTTCTCCAAACTCGAGATGCGACGATTCTTCCGCTGGTTTGGCCAGTGAGTCTCATTTTTTTAATTCCAATTCCCGCAACAACTATCATTCAATAATTATTCGTTCAATTCATATCTTAATTCTGAAACATAGAACCACGGTCCATAATAATCCACGTTGTGGAAAAGACTCATTCGCATTATGAACGGGGTAGTTTCAATCCAACTGTCGATAAAACAATTCTGCAGATTCATCGGGAACTTCCCCATCCCCTCGCTGATCGCATTCGGCATCATGCTCTCACTTATTGGTCAGTTCATTTTTTTTGCGTTTTTTAGGTCGTCAGCGAAAGAAACAACACGACTAGATAACTTCAGATAGATTTGTGATGTATGTGAAACTCAATGAATTCAGCGATTGCAGCATTTGCCTTCCCGATGAATCTCCGAGATCGAGTCCGAGACGGCTACACGCCCTCTAACAGCAAGGCATACCTGGAAAGCCAGCAATTGCGAGACTTCTCCGGATTGAAAGGTATTAATTGATCTTTGGCGTGCAAGTTAGGGGACATTGACGTCATTTGAAAATTGTTGTGTTTGTTTTCCGAACTGATGGCTCGTGAATTGACTGTATCCGTGCAGTTACACAATTGAAAGAGTTATGAAACCTATCCAATCGGGAGAACATATCATGCATATTTTAACTATCACACGAAAACCCAGTTTATCGTTGACATTTCAACAGGCGACTAAATGATGACCTTTGTGTTGCTGCGCGCCACTGATAAATCGAGCATGATCGAGCAGGTGCTCTTTAAATTCTTGATTTCATTATAAAGCAGGAAATGAATTCATTTTATGATTACTGAATAAAGTTTATCTTGATGGGAGTTGGGATTCTGTAACCTCGTTCATTCATTCATTCATTCATTCGTTACCGTAATCTTCCCTGCAGGACAACTTGATGGAGGCTGTGCGGCTGTTGCAGCACGTGAAGGAGAACATCTCGCTGCCGGCTGAGGGGGTGAGCAATTATCGATTTTTTCACTTTTGTATATTCAAAATTGTCAATGAAAATTCATACATACGTTCGTGTGTGTGCACTCATTCAGATGCCGAAAAAACAATGCTAAATGTTGCTTTTCCAGAAAGACTACAAGTACTCCGACTTCTGCGGGCACCACTGCAGGCAGAATGACGTCCTCGACTATTTCGCTGTACGTGATGTTGATTGTTTGCTCATCTCCTTTCATCTTCCTAAAAATATGGTATTGTATCCGAAACGAAGACACATGAATTGCTTGTATTCTAAAATGTGATCTACGCGTATTCGGTCGTTCATCTTTCCAGCTCTAACTGCGCAACTTCCGAACCGGCACTCTATCGTTGTTCAAGTCAAATTTGACCTACCCGATGTCGACGATAATGGGCCAGAAGGTAAGTTCGAGTAAATTATAAGATGTTGTATACGGCAGTTGGACTGGAACTATAGATAGATGTAAAATCTGAACTATTATCTGTTGTTGAAACATAACTGATGCTTCTATAGAAAAAAACTCAGGTGCACCTCGAGCGAAATTTCTACGGTGTGAAGACATCCTTCAACGCTGAACGAAACTACACGAACATCGACTACTGCGAGGTTTGGTCGTTGGTCTTTTGCTGATGTCCTGTAATCCTAGATGTTATGATCATTTCCCTTTAAAATATGTTTGAAAATATACGGCTTGTTTAATCTGTCAGAAATGTGCGAGAAAAGTTGCGTAAAAAGTTCGCGAACTTCTGATTCTCTCCTGTTCGTGTACTCTCTCTCTTTCTCTAACCAGGTCGATGAAAAGTTCACGAACTTTTCGACGAACTGTGTTCGAAAATCATACTTTTCTTTTGTTTTACTTATTTTTATAAACTATTTTTGCTTTTAACTTATGACTTCTTATAATGACAACCTTCCCTTAGCTGGAATAGCTTCAGAATACTGCGTAGTGAAAGTAAACACGGTTGGAGTATTTCTTTCGAAAATGGGTCATTCCATCAGAGGGAAGGTTGTTCTTATAAGCAGTCATTAGTTGAAAGCAAAAATAATTGATAAAAATAAGTAAAACAAAAGAAAAGTACGAATTTCGAACATAGTTCGTCGAAAAGTTCGTGAACTTTTCAAGGAGCTGCGTGAAAAGTTAGAGAAAGGCGAGAGAGCACGCGTTCTTGAGAGAGGGAAAAGGAAGCAGTGATTGTTTACTTCCTTTTCCCTCTCTCAAGAATGCGTGCTCTCTCGCCTTTCTCTAACTTTTCACGCAGCTCCTTGAAAAGTTCGTTAAAAACCGGCATTAATTCGTTCGAAATTCGTACTTTTCTTTTGTTTTACTTATTTTTATCAATTATTTTTGCTCTTAACTTATGACTGCGTATAAGAACAACCTTCCCTCTGATGGAATAGCTTGACATTACAGGGTGGGGAAAGTGGCGACCCATTTTCGAAAAAAATACTCCAACCGTGTTTACTTTCACTACGCTGTATTCTGAAGCTATTCCAGCTAAGGGAAGGTTGTCATTATAAGAAATCATAAGTTAAAAGCAAAAATAGTTTATAAAAGTAAGTAAAACAAAAGAAAAGTATGATTTTCGAACACAGTTCGTCGAAAAGTTCGTGAACTTTTCATCGACCTGGTTAGAGAAAGAGAGAGAGCATGCGAAATGGAGAGAGTCAGAAGTTCGCGAACTTTTTACGCAACTTTTTACGCAACTTTTCTCGCACATTTCTGACAGATTAAACAGGCCGATAGTGTTCTTTTGGTTGATCCTTCTGACATTCACTGCCGATATCCAGAGGCCTGAGGAAGAAGTGAGTAGTTCTATGATATTTGCATTATAATTAAATATTTTCATTGCCCATCAATCAATGAAATCAATAGTTTATTGATTATTTCATGTTTGAACGAAACATACATCTGAAAATCGAAAAAAAGGGCACGAACTTGCAAAATTTCAGGAAATCGTCGCACGATGGGAGTTGGCAGTCTCCGATTTTGCTAGCAAGCGATCTAAGGACGAGCGAGTCGAGATGCTGGTGAGTGTGCAATTATTGATTAGCTGTGAAATAATGATCTACCACAAAATCAATAATTTCAAATCGAATTGGTAGGTCATCGGAGCCGAGATCGTAGACCTGGAGATGAATAAGGACTCACAGCGGATGACATACTTCGCCATGGGTTTGTTAATCATATTGCATTGTTTTCACACTGCCTCGTTTTTTCTAAGGAATTACATGACATTTTAAAATGTTGACATATTGTTGACTCCAGGTTTCATCGGGGCAGCCATCTTCATATTCATCTCTGCTTGGTTCTCCCTGTTCATCTACGGAAGGCTGTCCCCGGACTTCCGAGGCTGTGGAATGGTCACGGCTAATATGGTAAAAACTTGATATTTGATCGTCAATATAGTGAGCTTCTACATCTCGCTTCCAATTGTTTGTTATGATTTGACACGAGCAGCGCATCTTCATCAAAATTTCAATGAGTCCCTCTACTCAAGTGATAGGGGTGAAACACGAGATGATACCATTTTTTTAAAAATATTCAATCTTTTTCAGCTCCTCCCCGTCTTCGTTTGCGTAGTCCCCGCGATGGCTATCCTGACCACGTTCGGAATCTACGGACTGATTGGACTGAGGATCAACTCCCTCATGCTGATCATGCCTTTCCTCATCATGGGAATTGGTTAGTAATTGATCTTTGGTTTTTATTTTTTTATGATCAAAGAAGGAGTAACACGAAAAATTAGTTCAATTAGCCACTATGTGTGAGTAATAGAAGCCGGCATCCCGATCGCACAGCGTGTCAAAGTGTTGATTTCCTTTGTTTGACGCGGCGCTGGGTCGATCTTGAAACATAACATTTTTGGCCGAAATGAACGATGATTATTTGAATCAAAGTATATGAAAGATATAGTAATGTTTAGCAACAAAAATAAATAATTATGTCTAATGCAATTCATCCCTCAGGATTGTAACCAAGGTGCCTCCCTATCATTTTTGATAATTTTAATAAACTTTAAAATGTGTTACATGAATTTTTGAAATTTTCACGCATAAATCGAAAAAGGAGAATGCACAGCAATAGGGAACCCCACATATGCAGAACTTTCTCATATCTACGTCGAGAGCTCTACAATTTGTAGCAGCCCGATTTTTTCAAAACTGTTGAAATATTTTGAGAAATTCGCGATTTAAGCCTTATTTTCGAAATTTCTCAAAATATTTCAACATTTTTGAAAAAATCGGGCTGCTACAAATTGTAGAGCTCTTCACGTAGATATGAAAAAGTTCTGCATATGTGGGGTTCCCTATTGCTGTGCATTCTCAACTTTTTCGATTTATACGTAAACATTTCAAAAATTCATGTAACAAATTTTAAAGTTTATTAAAATTATCAAAAATGATAGGGAGGCACCTTGGTTACAATCCTGAGGGGTACATTGCATTAGAAATATTTATTTATTTTTTGTTGCTACGCATTGCTATATCTTTCGCATACTTTGTTTCAAATTTCCAACGTTCATTTCGGCCAAAAATGTTATGTTTCAAGATCGACCCAGCGCCGCGACAAACAAAGTTTGGCACGCTGTGGATCATGATTCACAGCAAGTCAAGTCAGAAAAAAAGTTCATTTGTGTGGCAGAGCAATTTTCGGATCGATAATCGGAACATAATTGAAATCTGAAACAAATTGAGATAAAGAAGCAGTTCACCTCAGTCTAGAGCTATCCCCTCCGAGGAGAGTTAAGATATGGACATGGCGATTGTGCAGAAAGTTGCCTAAACCCCTTCCGCACAACTTGACGAGGCCGATTGTTAAATTTCGATCTCAGTCAGCGGTGACATGAGATAACGTTCGGAAAACCCTGCAAAAACAGCTAAAATCGACTGTTTTCCCACTCCAGAGCTATCTCCTCCGAGGAGAGTTAAGATATGGACATGACGATTGTGCAGAAAGTTGCCTAAACCCCTTCCGCACAACTTGACGAGGCCGATTGTTAAATTTCGATCTCAGTCAGCGGTGACATGAGATAACGTTCGGAAAACCCTGCAAAAACAGCTAAAATCGACTGTTTTCCCACTCCAGAGCTATCTCCTCCGAGGAGAGTTAAGATATGGACATGACGATTGTGCAGAAAGTTGCCTAAACCCCTTCCGCACAACTTGACGAGGCCGATTGTTAAATTTCGATCTCAGTCAGCGGTGACATGAGATAACGTTCGGAAAACCCTGCAAAAACAGCTAAAATCGACTGTTTTCCCACTCCAGAGCTATCTCCTCCGAGGAGAGAAGATATGGACATGGCGATTGTGCAGAAAGTTGCCTAAACCCCTTCCGCACAACTTGACGAGGCCGATTGTTCAATTTCGATCTCAGTCAGCGGTGGCATGAGATAACGTTCGGAAAATTCTGCATTTCACATCGCTCCCTTTGTCTCCCTCCCATTGTTCAGCCGCTCCCATTGTCAGCAATGAAAGGGATTAACTCTGCCACGCAAATGCGCTTTTTTCTGAGTTGACTTGCTGTGTGATTCACTTTATCCGAAGTTTAAAAGACAACTCTGAGGCTATTTACATACGCGCAAAGTTCATTGACAGTGCAGGGTTGTGGCTAGTTCGTTAATGTTTCACTCGCTCTACATCATTTTCGCCTTGTTCTTGGGGTAATTTGGATACAGTTTCCCATTGCGAGAGCAATATCTTCGTGGTGGGACTCCCTAGCATCCATTCGTGTTACCCCTTCTTTAAATACCAATGATCCAATTGCAGGTGTCAACGATTCCTTCCTCGTCGTCCACCATTGGCTGCGCGAACGCACCACATTCACGAGGAGGTGAGGGCGACGAATACTAATTTCCAAAACAAATGCTCAAAATGACATTGCGTGTGATAATTCGACGTTTCTCAGTGAACTGCTCGGTCTCGTATTCGAGGACGTCGGCCCCTCTATCACGATGACGACACTAACGAACGTCATCTCATTTGCCATAGGAGCGTGCGCGCCCACAGCAGGTGAGGGCGACGTTTACTGTTTGCGGTCGTATCGAAAATTGCATTGCGTGTACATGGGCGAAGTTTATAAATTCAGAAATCGCGCTTTTCTGCGCTGGATCAGCCATTGCCATAGGACTTGCTTACATCTACACTCTTCTGTTCTTCGGAGCTCTTTTGGCCTTCTACTCGGCTCCCGACGGATCGCCGGAACCTAAGAAAACGAGAAGAGAGAAACAAGTGAGGACGACGTTTCCAAATTCGACAAACTTGACATTTTGTATTTCGTGTTCTCTGTCGATGTTTATCATTTCAGGTGTGTAACTTCTTCGACAAGCTTCTGTTGTGGTATTCGAAGCTGCTACAGAACAAGTGAGTATTTTTGGTTTATTTTCTACTATATTTTTCGTAACCATTATATTTCGAGGTGAGCAAATGTTCAAGTGATGAACGCGAAACTCAACCAATAATCGAATCAAACGAATTTATACAAAACTTTGTGCTCCGCTATTTGTCCATTGCGCGTGATAATTCGACATTTTCCAGCATCTTCCGCTCTGTCTTCCTTCTGATCTGGATTGGCTTCTTTATCGGGGGAATTATCGGGTGCTCCTCAATCACATCAAAGGTGATCTTTGATCTTTCGAATTCGTCCATTAGTTGTAGCATTTGATAATCGAACACATTTTTGTAACAATGTTATTCAGCTGGAAACCGAGAAGATCCTCGCTCATGAGACACCCATCAAATTGCCCAACAGAATCATCGAAGAACAGGGTTTGTTTTTATTATTTTTTTCGCGACCACAATAAGACAACGAAATCATATTTTATAATCAGTGAGCTCAAAAATGATACGAATGAAACACACCCGATTACTGCACACTTCTTGAGTATATTTCTTTATATTATCGTTTAATTCGTCATCAACGTTGAATTATTCCATGATTGCAGTATGGACTGAGTACTACCCGGTGATCGTGATGGTGCATCGGCCGTTCGACGTTTCCGACCCTACACTCAACGCGGAGTTCATGGGAATGGTCGACGAATGTGAAGGACTGGAGGGAAGCAGAGGTGAGTTGTTGTTTTTGTTGGTGTTATTATTATTATTAAAAACGAAAATAATAATACTGTTTCAGGGCCTAACAGCACGATCCTGTGGCTGCGCAACTACAAGGAGTACTTTGACTTCGTCGCAGCTGGTAATTTTTTGGGACCAATGAATTCAAGTATATTCTTCAAAAATAACATATCATTATATTAACATTAATTATCTCGAAAAAAGGCGAGTATAAAAGCAAATGTAGGCGACGAGGGTGACATCTTCGGAGATTCTGACGAAGAGAAGCAAGATATCCAGAAGGGACAGTACGACAACAGTCAGATCGAAGGTTTGCCTTTTTTTTTATTTTTGTCCTACGGCTTCCCCGCATATATTAAATTTTAAGAAATATTCTGCTTTTACACGTTCGATGAAACAGAACAATATTGGTATTTACCAAATTTCAGGTTTCTTCGGCTCACCGATCACCAAGCACTTCCGCGGGATGATGGTGGTGGATATGGATGCGTGAGTTCACCGCCTATAATCGACGTTCCCTAAAACCATATTTTGGTCAAATTTGCATTGCGTGCGCAATGCCGACGTTTTCCAGATCGCCGCCAGTGCGCAAGTTCTCCTTCGTCGTCGCCTACCGTAACCACACGACGTGGGATGATCGAATTCGCATCCAGGAGGAGTGGCGAGAGATCTGCGAGAGGTACGGTAGAACGACCGCTATTGATCGACAACTGATTACATTTATGATTACTGTAACCAATTGTAGGCACCCCAATCTGAATGCCACCATATGGAATGTCAACGGAATGTTCGTCGACCAAATGCAGAGTTTGAAGACTCTCGCTGCTAAGGTACGGCAGAGAGGGATTACGGTAATTTGATCAATCGATAACTGTCTATTTTCAGTCCATCGTCGCAACTCTCGCTGCGATGGTCGTCGTTACATTCATTTTCATTCAGGTTCGGCGATTTGAAAGTATTGTTTTTATGAACCGGAAGTGGAATTCGCAGATCCAAAACTATCAAATTTCAGAAGCCCGTCCCAGTGGCCGTTGCTGTTCTCTCCATCGGAAGCATTGCCATCGGAACGGTGAGATTCGTGGTGTGATAAAACGACGTTTCCCGAATAATCTGGAGTCCCTTCGAAATGTGCATTGCGTGTGCTCAATCCACATCTCCCAGATCGGCTACATCGCCATCTGGAAGTTGGACCTGGATCCAGTGACGATTTGTGCGATTTTACCGATTGTAGGCACCCCAATCTCAACACGACCATTTGGAATGTCAACGGCATGTTCGTCGACCAGATGCAGAGTCTGAAGACTCTTTCTGCTACGGTAGAGGGAGATTACAGTGACATGGTTAATCGATAACCGATTATTTTCATTCCATCGTTGCAACTCTCGCTGCGATGGTCGTCGTTACATTCATTTTCATTCAGGTTTGAATGAATTTAATAAATTGTTGAACCGGAAGAAAAATTTGCAAATTATACTAAGATACTTTCAGAAGCCCGTCCCAGTTGCCGTAGCTGTGCTCTCCATCGGAAGTATTGCCATTGGAACGGTACGATTTGTGGTGTGATCGGGCGACGTTTCACAAATCACCATCAGCTCTGTCATAATGTCCATTGCGTGTGCTAATTCGACGTTTTCCAGATCGGTTACATCGCAATCTGGAAGCTGGACCTGGATCCGGTGACGATCTGCGCGATTCTCATCTCGATCGGAATGAGCGTCGACTTCACTGCACACATATCGATGTACTTTGTAAATCACAGTGAATGGAAATCGAGAACTGAACTATTAGAGTTAACTTTCTATCAATGTCACTCACATTTAGATTTGCACGTGTTGAGTTTCATATTAGTTATAAAGTTTGTTAATAATCGGATACACAATCGCGGTGTGGCGTGTAGAGAAAACGCAAAAAAATGAAATAAAAAAGAAAATACTGCATTTAAGAACTGCCCCCGTCGCCATGACGGCCTTCCTCCCTCTTCTCTCGATCGACTCGTGCACTCAATCGGATCGATATTCTGGCCTGCGATTCAGGGAAATGCGTCCACTCTCATATGTGTCCTCCCGCTGGTGGCACTCATTGTGAGTTACTTTAGGAGTTTTTTGAGGATAGGGCTACGGTGGTTTTTTTCGGATCGCAAACTGATTTATTTCCAGAACTACATCCCTCTGGTCTTCGTCAAGACTCTCACACTGGTTTTTATCATTGGCAGTGCTCATGGTAATATTTTATTTGGTCTTTGACCTTTGAGTGATCTAAAATTCGCTTTTCAGGTCTCCTTCTGATCCCGATGTTCCTCTCCCTCCTTCCCACCTCTGCTCTCGAATGGGATCTACTCTCGTCGCGAAAGTCTGTGGATACGGTATCTACCATCGATCGATCAACCATCGGTCGCGAGTTGCAAATGCTCGGAGTTGACGCTGTGGGAACAAAATCGGCTGAGGAGCCGCTATTGATGACCCCTGCTGAGCCATAAATTACTGTAGAGATCTCCCTATCGACCACTGACTTTAATATCTGTATATACCGTAGTTGTCTTGTTGTATCAGCCAAGTTTTGTGATTCTAAGCACCGATTGTATGCATCGTTTATATTGTTTTCGCGCTCTTACATGTATCGCAAACACGTTTCTTTGATGTTCAAATGCAGGTATTTTCTAGTGTATTCTTCCACGATATTTGTCAACTTTGCATTTCCACTAGCTCCGCGTACCTCAGTATTTCTTTCCTTCCGTTTTCCAGCTGCTCTTGTCCACTTGTACACTGCGTGCATCCGTTCTGAACTTTGGAAATGTCGACGTGGGCGCACGCCGATTCCGTAGTCAACTAGTCCCTACCGTAATCCGATTCCGATTCGCACAGGTGTACTGTAACGTGCTCATCAATTTTCGTGTCCAAACCCCAAGTTTCCGAGATAATGAGAAGCTTGCTCTCCAGTTCTCCCTTCCCACTACTGTAACTAATACCGGTTCTACGCCCTCTTCCCCACCTCCCTTTCCCTCCACACTTGCCCGATAGACACCGTATCCCCGCACTACCGTATCCTTCTGTTTTCACCTCCGCCAAACAATAATTCCGCTCAGGAAAACTGTTTTCCGTCGAACCAGATTGTAACGATTGTTCTCTGCGAAAAACTAATAATTTGATTGAAGCGATAAAACGTCAAAAGTATATGAATGATCGTAGTACAAGTTGAATAACATGCAAGACATGACCCTTCATTCTGCATACTTTCTCTCCTGTCAGACTCACGAAAAATCACACATAATTAAGAAGCAACTTCTCGAAATGCTACCCCAAGAGCACGAGTTAAAAATGGGTCAATTTGATCTTCAGCATTTTCATCTCGAGTTGCGCAAATTCCGCACTTCATCACTGTTCAATTAAATCTGACCAATTAAATCTGGGGATAATGGTAGGACCACTGCATTAATGTGTTTATGTTTATAGAATAATTCACACGTTATCACTATATCCGGCTGATTTTTTGAACTATGGACAATTTGTGAAGCCTAACTATTTTACAATAAAACATATACTACAATATCAGAACTCTCACATTAGATTCAAACTCAGCGCCGGATACCAAATCGAATTTTCTTCAGTTTTTTTACTTCGTTGATATCAATAAACATCCTGTAAATTGTGCATTTGCTTACAATCCTTCTGAATCCTTACGGTCGTAGGTTCTGGTACCTTTGTTTATCATCACATATCTCGCCAAAACATTGTACGCGTTTACACAATTATGGAAAACTTGAAAATTTTCAGCATCAATTTGACTGATCATGAATTGATTATTAATAAAGAAACGGCGAAAAGTTTCAACAATGAGTACGAATTTAGTTGAATACACACTTGGGCAAGTAATGATGTGCAAGATAGATAATCCATTAGGGATGCAATGAACTCTCAAACACGTACGCAGTTCATCTACCAGAGTTAAATGAGAGCTCGAGTGTTCATTATATAGTAATGAGAGGACGAGCACTCGAGCGCTCGCGAGCGATGAAATAACTTCATTGGATTCACACAATTTTTGTAACACCTTTCGAAGTGAATCTCTCAGGATCGCATGCCTATTTAAGCTTCTCCACACACTCAATGTGCACGATCGATCATAAGTTACCCAATTTCGGATTATATGAGATATATGAAGTGGACCAACATGTTTAGCATCAAACACTACCCCAAGAAACATGTTTTCACCACTGCTCACTTTTGGGTTGTACCGAGGTTTTACTGAATCTATCGCGAACGGTCTCATATCATTTGTAATCATTTGTAACGGATGACGAACTGATATTGAATCAAATTCATTCCACCTCATTTATGGAACACTTGAAACACATTTCAAATCCCGCTTCCGGTCCCTCAGTCAATTTCGGTCATTTACCTGGAAAGCGCGGAGTTTAACAACGAGAGTGACCTGGTGAAATGCTTCATTGACTTCACTCTCAACGATCTTAGGTCTATCGAAGAGTTCGCATCATTCAGGGGCATTATGTACGTTTATTCAATTCAATTCAATTCAATTTATCACGTCAGATAGTTAACACCAGATGAGGGTGATACGTTTATAGATGATATGTTTATAGTACGCGACATTTTGATAACACTTTAGCAATATCAACTGTGGTAAAAATGAAAGTGAATGAAACGATAGCAGCCTTCGCCTTCCCAATGAATCTCTGAGATCGAGCCCGGGAGGGATACACGCCTTCTAACATTAAGGCCTACAGGGAGAGTCAACAACAACGATAGTTGTCCGGATTGAAAGGTGTTTCAAGATCTTTGATGTGCGAGACAGGGGTTAGCAGTGCATTATCGCCATATTGCATTTTTCCCTTTTCCCCGAATGATTATACTACCATTGAATGTGTTTGTCTTTTAAGGATTTCACATATTTCTGAAACCTATATGTTCAATAGGTTAGATCTCCGTATTGTAACAATGATAGATGCTCACCAATATTTCTACAGACGGCTGTACCATTGCTGCAGCACGTGAAGGCGATCATTTCGATGCCGGCTGTTCCAGTGAGAGTGTATCGATTTATTGATTGCAAGATGATGCGTTATATTTTTACAGAAATACTCCGTACTCCGAATTCTGCGGACATCGCTGCAGACAAATCGTCGTACTCAACTGTTTCGCAGCGGGTAATGTCGTTGATATTTGATATTGGATCTTCATTGCATTTCATCTACGAAACTGCTTACAGTTTACAGAGGATATCACAAACTACAGAGGGAAAAATATGACATTTGATATGTATGGCTTGAACTGCGTAGTTTCCGTACTGGCACTTTATCGTTGTTCAATTCAAATCCGATCTACCCAATGCCGACTATGCCAGAAGGTGGGTTATTCCGCTGCATAATGAGTTAATAATTAGGTTGGTTCTTATAAATTTACAATTCGTAGAGGCGTTACTACAGTTTAATTTGAACTCTCAACTGTTATTTGTTCGTGAAACACAACTTTTACATTCAACATTCATTTCCGGTAATCATTGAGCTGAAGATGATATATAGCGCATGAAATCCGAAAATGTAACACATCTTTACCAAAGCGAGAACGCTAGCTAGTAGTTTGAACGTGTTAGATTAAAGGGCGATGAAAGTGAATCATCACACGGGATAGAAAAGGGCGAACCTTTTTCTGATAGAAGATACACGCTAATTGTAGCTCGCTTTTTCTATTCGCGTGTTGATATTCCAAGTCGAAATATTTTTTTGTGTATTGTTTATATTAACACTACAAAAAATAAAATTTCAGGAACAAAACTGGGCGAGTTCGCTGATTTCATCCGATGGTCCTTCTCCAAACTCGAGATGCGACGATTCTTCCGCTGGTTTGGCCAGTGAGTCTCATTTTTTAAATTCCAATTCCCGCAACAACTATCATTCAATAATTATTCGTTCAATTCATATCTTAATTCTGAAACATAGAACCACGGTCCATAATAATCCACGTTGTGGAAAAGACTCATTCGCATTATGAACGGGGTAGTTTCAATCCAACTGTCGATAAAACAATTCTGCAGATTCATCGGGAACTTCCCCATCCCCTCGCTGATCGCATTCGGCATCATGCTCTCACTTATTGGTCAGTTCATTTTTTTTGCGTTTTTTAGGTCGTCAGCGAAAGAAACAACACGACTAGATAACTTCAGATAGATTTGTGATGTATGTGAAACTCAATGAATTCAGCGATTGCAGCATTTGCCTTCCCGATGAATCTCCGAGATCGAGTCCGAGACGGCTACACGCCCTCTAACAGCAAGGCATACCTGGAAAGCCAGCAATTGCGAGACTTCTCCGGATTGAAAGGTATTAATTGATCTTTGGCGTGCAAGTTAGGGGACATTGACGTCATTTGAAAATTGTTGTGTTTGTTTTCCGAACTGATGGCTCGTGAATTGACTGTATCCGTGCAGTTACACAATTGAAAGAGTTATGAAACCTATCCAATCGGGAGAACATATCATGCATATTTTAACTATCACACGAAAACCCAGTTTATCGTTGACATTTCAACAGGCGACTAAATGATGACCTTTGTGTTGCTGCGCGCCACTGATAAATCGAGCATGATCGAGCAGGTGCTCTTTAAATTCTTGATTTCATTATAAAGCAGGAAATGAATTCATTTTATGATTACTGAATAAAGTTTATCTTGATGGGAGTTGGGATTCTGTAACCTCGTTCATTCATTCATTCATTCATTCGTTACCGTAATCTTCCCTGCAGGACAACTTGATGGAGGCTGTGCGGCTGTTGCAGCACGTGAAGGAGAACATCTCGCTGCCGGCTGAGGGGGTGAGCAATTATCGATTTTTTCACTTTTGTATATTCAAAATTGTCAATGAAAATTCATACATACGTTCGTGTGTGTGCACTCATTCAGATGCCGAAAAAACAATGCTAAATGTTGCTTTTCCAGAAAGACTACAAGTACTCCGACTTCTGCGGGCACCACTGCAGGCAGAATGACGTCCTCGACTATTTCGCTGTACGTGATGTTGATTGTTTGCTCATCTCCTTTCATCTTCCTAAAAATATGGTATTGTATCCGAAACGAAGACACATGAATTGCTTGTATTCTAAAATGTGATCTACGCGTATTCGGTCGTTCATCTTTCCAGCTCTAACTGCGCAACTTCCGAACCGGCACTCTATCGTTGTTCAAGTCAAATTTGACCTACCCGATGTCGACGATAATGGGCCAGAAGGTAAGTTCGAGTAAATTATAAGATGTTGTATACGGCAGTTGGACTGGAACTATAGATAGATGTAAAATCTGAACTATTATCTGTTGTTGAAACATAACTGATGCTTCTATAGAAAAAAACTCAGGTGCACCTCGAGCGAAATTTCTACGGTGTGAAGACATCCTTCAACGCTGAACGAAACTACACGAACATCGACTACTGCGAGGTTTGGTCGTTGGTCTTTTGCTGATGTCCTGTAATCCTAGATGTTATGATCATTTCCCTTTAAAATATGTTTGAAAATATACGGCTTGTTTAATCTGTCAGAAATGTGCGAGAAAAGTTGCGTAAAAAGTTCGCGAACTTCTGATTCTCTCCTGTTCGTGTACTCTCTCTCTTTCTCTAACCAGGTCGATGAAAAGTTCACGAACTTTTCGACGAACTGTGTTCGAAAATCATACTTTTCTTTTGTTTTACTTATTTTTATAAACTATTTTTGCTTTTAACTTATGACTTCTTATAATGACAACCTTCCCTTAGCTGGAATAGCTTCAGAATACTGCGTAGTGAAAGTAAACACGGTTGGAGTATTTCTTTCGAAAATGGGTCATTCCATCAGAGGGAAGGTTGTTCTTATAAGCAGTCATTAGTTGAAAGCAAAAATAATTGATAAAAATAAGTAAAACAAAAGAAAAGTACGAATTTCGAACATAGTTCGTCGAAAAGTTCGTGAACTTTTCAAGGAGCTGCGTGAAAAGTTAGAGAAAGGCGAGAGAGCACGCGTTCTTGAGAGAGGGAAAAGGAAGCAGTGATTGTTTACTTCCTTTTCCCTCTCTCAAGAATGCGTGCTCTCTCGCCTTTCTCTAACTTTTCACGCAGCTCCTTGAAAAGTTCGTTAAAAACCGGCATTAATTCGTTCGAAATTCGTACTTTTCTTTTGTTTTACTTATTTTTATCAATTATTTTTGCTCTTAACTTATGACTGCGTATAAGAACAACCTTCCCTCTGATGGAATAGCTTGACATTACAGGGTGGGGAAAGTGGCGACCCATTTTCGAAAAAAATACTCCAACCGTGTTTACTTTCACTACGCTGTATTCTGAAGCTATTCCAGCTAAGGGAAGGTTGTCATTATAAGAAATCATAAGTTAAAAGCAAAAATAGTTTATAAAAGTAAGTAAAACAAAAGAAAAGTATGATTTTCGAACACAGTTCGTCGAAAAGTTCGTGAACTTTTCATCGACCTGGTTAGAGAAAGAGAGAGAGCATGCGAAATGGAGAGAGTCAGAAGTTCGCGAACTTTTTACGCAACTTTTTACGCAACTTTTCTCGCACATTTCTGACAGATTAAACAGGCCGATAGTGTTCTTTTGGTTGATCCTTCTGACATTCACTGCCGATATCCAGAGGCCTGAGGAAGAAGTGAGTAGTTCTATGATATTTGCATTATAATTAAATATTTTCATTGCCCATCAATCAATGAAATCAATAGTTTATTGATTATTTCATGTTTGAACGAAACATACATCTGAAAATCGAAAAAAAGGGCACGAACTTGCAAAATTTCAGGAAATCGTCGCACGATGGGAGTTGGCAGTCTCCGATTTTGCTAGCAAGCGATCTAAGGACGAGCGAGTCGAGATGCTGGTGAGTGTGCAATTATTGATTAGCTGTGAAATAATGATCTACCACAAAATCAATAATTTCAAATCGAATTGGTAGGTCATCGGAGCCGAGATCGTAGACCTGGAGATGAATAAGGACTCACAGCGGATGACATACTTCGCCATGGGTTTGTTAATCATATTGCATTGTTTTCACACTGCCTCGTTTTTTCTAAGGAATTACATGACATTTTAAAATGTTGACATATTGTTGACTCCAGGTTTCATCGGGGCAGCCATCTTCATATTCATCTCTGCTTGGTTCTCCCTGTTCATCTACGGAAGGCTGTCCCCGGACTTCCGAGGCTGTGGAATGGTCACGGCTAATATGGTAAAAACTTGATATTTGATCGTCAATATAGTGAGCTTCTACATCTCGCTTCCAATTGTTTGTTATGATTTGACACGAGCAGCGCATCTTCATCAAAATTTCAATGAGTCCCTCTACTCAAGTGATAGGGGTGAAACACGAGATGATACCATTTTTTAAAAAATATTCAATCTTTTTCAGCTCCTCCCCGTCTTCGTTTGCGTAGTCCCCGCGATGGCTATCCTGACCACGTTCGGAATCTACGGACTGATTGGACTGAGGATCAACTCCCTCATGCTGATCATGCCTTTCCTCATCATGGGAATTGGTTAGTAATTGATCTTTGGTTTTTATTTTTTTATGATCAAAGAAGGAGTAACACGAAAAATTAGTTCAATTAGCCACTATGTGTGAGTAATAGAAGCCGGCATCCCGATCGCACAGCGTGTCAAAGTGTTGATTTCCTTTGTTTGACGCGGCGCTGGGTCGATCTTGAAACATAACATTTTTGGCCGAAATGAACGATGATTATTTGAATCAAAGTATATGAAAGATATAGTAATGTTTAGCAACAAAAATAAATAATTATGTCTAATGCAATTCATCCCTCAGGATTGTAACCAAGGTGCCTCCCTATCATTTTTGATAATTTTAATAAACTTTAAAATGTGTTACATGAATTTTTGAAATTTTCACGCATAAATCGAAAAAGGAGAATGCACAGCAATAGGGAACCCCACATATGCAGAACTTTCTCATATCTACGTCGAGAGCTCTACAATTTGTAGCAGCCCGATTTTTTCAAAACTGTTGAAATATTTTGAGAAATTCGCGATTTAAGCCTTATTTTCGAAATTTCTCAAAATATTTCAACATTTTTGAAAAAATCGGGCTGCTACAAATTGTAGAGCTCTTCACGTAGATATGAAAAAGTTCTGCATATGTGGGGTTCCCTATTGCTGTGCATTCTCAACTTTTTCGATTTATACGTAAACATTTCAAAAATTCATGTAACAAATTTTAAAGTTTATTAAAATTATCAAAAATGATAGGGAGGCACCTTGGTTACAATCCTGAGGGGTACATTGCATTAGAAATATTTATTTATTTTTTGTTGCTACGCATTGCTATATCTTTCGCATACTTTGTTTCAAATTTCCAACGTTCATTTCGGCCAAAAATGTTATGTTTCAAGATCGACCCAGCGCCGCGACAAACAAAGTTTGGCACGCTGTGGATCATGATTCACAGCAAGTCAAGTCAGAAAAAAAGTTCATTTGTGTGGCAGAGCAATTTTCGGATCGATAATCGGAACATAATTGAAATCTGAAACAAATTGAGATAAAGAAGCAGTTCACCTCAGTCTAGAGCTATCCCCTCCGAGGAGAGTTAAGATATGGACATGGCGATTGTGCAGAAAGTTGCCTAAACCCCTTCCGCACAACTTGACGAGGCCGATTGTTAAATTTCGATCTCAGTCAGCGGTGACATGAGATAACGTTCGGAAAACCCTGCAAAAACAGCTAAAATCGACTGTTTTCCCACTCCAGAGCTATCTCCTCCGAGGAGAGTTAAGATATGGACATGACGATTGTGCAGAAAGTTGCCTAAACCCCTTCCGCACAACTTGACGAGGCCGATTGTTAAATTTCGATCTCAGTCAGCGGTGACATGAGATAACGTTCGGAAAACCCTGCAAAAACAGCTAAAATCGACTGTTTTCCCACTCCAGAGCTATCTCCTCCGAGGAGAGTTAAGATATGGACATGACGATTGTGCAGAAAGTTGCCTAAACCCCTTCCGCACAACTTGACGAGGCCGATTGTTAAATTTCGATCTCAGTCAGCGGTGACATGAGATAACGTTCGGAAAACCCTGCAAAAACAGCTAAAATCGACTGTTTTCCCACTCCAGAGCTATCTCCTCCGAGGAGAGAAGATATGGACATGGCGATTGTGCAGAAAGTCGCCTAAACCCCTTCCGCACAACTTGACGAGGCCGATTGTTCAATTTCGATCTCAGTCAGCGGTGGCATGAGATAACGTTCGGAAAATTCTGCATTTCACATCGCTCCCTTTGTCTCCCTCCCATTGTTCAGCCGCTCCCATTGTCAGCAATGAAAGGGATTAACTCTGCCACGCAAATGCGCTTTTTTCTGAGTTGACTTGCTGTGTGATTCACTTTATCCGAAGTTTAAAAGACAACTCTGAGGCTATTTACATACGCGCAAAGTTCATTGACAGTGCAGGGTTGTGGCTAGTTCGTTAATGTTTCACTCGCTCTACATCATTTTCGCCTTGTTCTTGGGGTAATTTGGATACAGTTTCCCATTGCGAGAGCAATATCTTCGTGGTGGGACTCCCTAGCATCCATTCGTGTTACCCCTTCTTTAAATACCAATGATCCAATTGCAGGTGTCAACGATTCCTTCCTCGTCGTCCACCATTGGCTGCGCGAACGCACCACATTCACGAGGAGGTGAGGGCGACGAATACTAATTTCCAAAACAAATGCTCAAAATGACATTGCGTGTGATAATTCGACGTTTCTCAGTGAACTGCTCGGTCTCGTATTCGAGGACGTCGGCCCCTCTATCACGATGACGACACTAACGAACGTCATCTCATTTGCCATAGGAGCGTGCGCGCCCACAGCAGGTGAGGGCGACGTTTACTGTTTGCGGTCGTATCGAAAATTGCATTGCGTGTACATGGGCGAAGTTTATAAATTCAGAAATCGCGCTTTTCTGCGCTGGATCAGCCATTGCCATAGGACTTGCTTACATCTACACTCTTCTGTTCTTCGGAGCTCTTTTGGCCTTCTACTCGGCTCCCGACGGATCGCCGGAACCTAAGAAAACGAGAAGAGAGAAACAAGTGAGGACGACGTTTCCAAATTCGACAAACTTGACATTTTGTATTTCGTGTTCTCTGTCGATGTTTATCATTTCAGGTGTGTAACTTCTTCGACAAGCTTCTGTTGTGGTATTCGAAGCTGCTACAGAACAAGTGAGTATTTTTGGTTTATTTTCTACTATATTTTTCGTAACCATTATATTTCGAGGTGAGCAAATGTTCAAGTGATGAACGCGAAACTCAACCAATAATCGAATCAAACGAATTTATACAAAACTTTGTGCTCCGCTATTTGTCCATTGCGCGTGATAATTCGACATTTTCCAGCATCTTCCGCTCTGTCTTCCTTCTGATCTGGATTGGCTTCTTTATCGGGGGAATTATCGGGTGCTCCTCAATCACATCAAAGGTGATCTTTGATCTTTCGAATTCGTCCATTAGTTGTAGCATTTGATAATCGAACACATTTTTGTAACAATGTTATTCAGCTGGAAACCGAGAAGATCCTCGCTCATGAGACACCCATCAAATTGCCCAACAGAATCATCGAAGAACAGGGTTTGTTTTTATTATTTTTTCGCGACCACAATAAGACAACGAAATCATATTTTATAATCAGTGAGCTCAAAAATGATACGAATGAAACACACCCGATTACTGCACACTTCTTGAGTATATTTCTTTATATTATCGTTTAATTCGTCATCAACGTTGAATTATTCCATGATTGCAGTATGGACTGAGTACTACCCGGTGATCGTGATGGTGCATCGGCCGTTCGACGTTTCCGACCCTACACTCAACGCGGAGTTCATGGGAATGGTCGACGAATGTGAAGGACTGGAGGGAAGCAGAGGTGAGTTGTTGTTTTTGTTGGTGTTATTATTATTATTAAAAACGAAAATAATAATACTGTTTCAGGGCCTAACAGCACGATCCTGTGGCTGCGCAACTACAAGGAGTACTTTGACTTCGTCGCAGCTGGTAATTTTTTGGGACCAATGAATTCAAGTATATTCTTCAAAAATAACATATCATTATATTAACATTAATTATCTCGAAAAAAGGCGAGTATAAAAGCAAATGTAGGCGACGAGGGTGACATCTTCGGAGATTCTGACGAAGAGAAGCAAGATATCCAGAAGGGACAGTACGACAACAGTCAGATCGAAGGTTTGCCTTTTTTTTTATTTTTGTCCTACGGCTTCCCCGCATATATTAAATTTTAAGAAATATTCTGCTTTTACACGTTCGATGAAACAGAACAATATTGGTATTTACCAAATTTCAGGTTTCTTCGGCTCACCGATCACCAAGCACTTCCGCGGGATGATGGTGGTGGATATGGATGCGTGAGTTCACCGCCTATAATCGACGTTCCCTAAAACCATATTTTGGTCAAATTTGCATTGCGTGCGCAATGCCGACGTTTTCCAGATCGCCGCCAGTGCGCAAGTTCTCCTTCGTCGTCGCCTACCGTAACCACACGACGTGGGATGATCGAATTCGCATCCAGGAGGAGTGGCGAGAGATCTGCGAGAGGTACGGTAGAACGACCGCTATTGATCGACAACTGATTACATTTATGATTACTGTAACCAATTGTAGGCACCCCAATCTGAATGCCACCATATGGAATGTCAACGGAATGTTCGTCGACCAAATGCAGAGTTTGAAGACTCTCGCTGCTAAGGTACGGCAGAGAGGGATTACGGTAATTTGATCAATCGATAACTGTCTATTTTCAGTCCATCGTCGCAACTCTCGCTGCGATGGTCGTCGTTACATTCATTTTCATTCAGGTTCGGCGATTTGAAAGTATTGTTTTTATGAACCGGAAGTGGAATTCGCAGATCCAAAACTATCAAATTTCAGAAGCCCGTCCCAGTGGCCGTTGCTGTTCTCTCCATCGGAAGCATTGCCATCGGAACGGTGAGATTCGTGGTGTGATAAAACGACGTTTCCCGAATAATCTGGAGTCCCTTCGAAATGTGCATTGCGTGTGCTCAATCCACATCTCCCAGATCGGCTACATCGCCATCTGGAAGTTGGACCTGGATCCAGTGACGATTTGTGCGATTTTACCGATTGTAGGCACCCCAATCTCAACACGACCATTTGGAATGTCAACGGCATGTTCGTCGACCAGATGCAGAGTCTGAAGACTCTTTCTGCTACGGTAGAGGGAGATTACAGTGACATGGTTAATCGATAACCGATTATTTTCATTCCATCGTTGCAACTCTCGCTGCGATGGTCGTCGTTACATTCATTTTCATTCAGGTTTGAATGAATTTAATAAATTGTTGAACCGGAAGAAAAATTTGCAAATTATACTAAGATACTTTCAGAAGCCCGTCCCAGTTGCCGTAGCTGTGCTCTCCATCGGAAGTATTGCCATTGGAACGGTACGATTTGTGGTGTGATCGGGCGACGTTTCACAAATCACCATCAGCTCTGTCATAATGTCCATTGCGTGTGCTAATTCGACGTTTTCCAGATCGGTTACATCGCAATCTGGAAGCTGGACCTGGATCCGGTGACGATCTGCGCGATTCTCATCTCGATCGGAATGAGCGTCGACTTCACTGCACACATATCGATGTACTTTGTAAATCACAGTGAATGGAAATCGAGAACTGAACTATTAGAGTTAACTTTCTATCAATGTCACTCACATTTAGATTTGCACGTGTTGAGTTTCATATTAGTTATAAAGTTTGTTAATAATCGGATACACAATCGCGGTGTGGCGTGTAGAGAAAACGCAAAAAAATGAAATAAAAAAGAAAATACTGCATTTAAGAACTGCCCCCGTCGCCATGACGGCCTTCCTCCCTCTTCTCTCGATCGACTCGTGCACTCAATCGGATCGATATTCTGGCCTGCGATTCAGGGAAATGCGTCCACTCTCATATGTGTCCTCCCGCTGGTGGCACTCATTGTGAGTTACTTTAGGAGTTTTTTGAGGATAGGGCTACGGTGGTTTTTTTCGGATCGCAAACTGATTTATTTCCAGAACTACATCCCTCTGGTCTTCGTCAAGACTCTCACACTGGTTTTTATCATTGGCAGTGCTCATGGTAATATTTTATTTGGTCTTTGACCTTTGAGTGATCTAAAATTCGCTTTTCAGGTCTCCTTCTGATCCCGATGTTCCTCTCCCTCCTTCCCACCTCTGCTCTCGAATGGGATCTACTCTCGTCGCGAAAGTCTGTGGATACGGTATCTACCATCGATCGATCAACCATCGGTCGCGAGTTGCAAATGCTCGGAGTTGACGCTGTGGGAACAAAATCGGCTGAGGAGCCGCTATTGATGACCCCTGCTGAGCCATAAATTACTGTAGAGATCTCCCTATCGACCACTGACTTTAATATCTGTATATACCGTAGTTGTCTTGTTGTATCAGCCAAGTTTTGTGATTCTAAGCACCGATTGTATGCATCGTTTATATTGTTTTCGCGCTCTTACATGTATCGCAAACACGTTTCTTTGATGTTCAAATGCAGGTATTTTCTAGTGTATTCTTCCACGATATTTGTCAACTTTGCATTTCCACTAGCTCCGCGTACCTCAGTATTTCTTTCCTTCCGTTTTCCAGCTTCTCTTGTCCACTTGTACACATCGTGCATCCGTTCTGAACTTTGAAAACGTCGCCGTGAGCGTACGCCGATACCGTAGCCAACTAGTCCCTACCGTAATCCGATTCCGATTCGCACAGGTGTACTGCAACGTGCTCATCGATTTTCGTGTCCAAACCCCACGTTTCCGAGATAATGAGAAGCTTGCTCTCGAGTTGCCCCTTCCCACTACTGTAACTAATACCGGTTCTACGCCCTCTTCCCCACCTCCCTTTCCCTCCACACTTGCCCGATAGACACCGTATCCCCGCACTACCGTATCCTTCTGTTTTCACCTCCGCCAAACAATAATTCCGCTCAGGAAAACTGTTTTCCGTCGAACCAGATTGTAACGATTGTTCTCTGCGAAAAATTGAATAATTTGATTGAAGCGATAAAACGTCAAAAGTATATGAATGATCGTAGTACCACTTGAATTACCTTCTCGAGGTTCATATCGGATATGTTCGCCAAGTGTATCTATCAGTGGAGTGGAAGATTCTTCAATCCATTTTTTGCTCAGGTCTCTAGGAATCATAAATTCGTAAAATTCCAAAAAATCACACTATAATTCCCCTTGCAGACTCTCAAGTTTCGCTGAGATGCATTTGAGGCGAATGATGCGAGGGATCGAAGCTGTACAATGTGCATTTCAGTCGCCGTCGAAACAAATATTTCCTAAAATTATGCGATGCAGAGGACTCAAACATACTTAATGATGTCCTTGCTGTGGGCGATCTTCATATTTAACCGTTCATCTCTGATAATTCATTGTCATTACAATTGAACCATTTACAGTTTGAAACTGAGAGCATAATACGGTTGGCTTCGCAAGACATGGCTCTTTATTCTGCATACTGTCCCTCCTGTCTGAAGCACGAACAATCACACACAATTAAGAAGCGATTTCTCGAAATGCCATCCCAAGAACACGAGTTAAAATGAGTCAATTTGTTCTTCAGTATATGTATCTCGAGTTGCGCAACTTCCGACCACGCACTTTATCACTGTTTAATTCAAATCTGACCTACCCGATATCGGCAATACTGGGACAAAAAGTGGGAGGGTAATGGTAAGATCACTGCATTAATGTCTTGATGTTTATAGAATACTTCGCATTTCATCGCTCTCTTCGGTTTGCACGCTCTCTCACCGGTTGGAGAGACGAGTGAGCGGGCAAAAAAAGAGAGTCAGACGATTGCTCCGGTATGCATTAACTCCTGGATTCGTTGGGGGCTACGGAGATTAACAGAGAGGGAGAGTGAGAGAGGAAGAGATACAGAGGAAGGAAGGGAGCGAATGAGGCAGATGGCGCGGGAAGTGCCCGCCCTATTTTTTGCTGGGAGAAGGGCAGGGGAGAGTAGGAGGAAGAGAATGGGATTGCTGATCAGCTAAGCCTACTATACACCTCAATGTTCTCGAGATCTATTTTTTCATACGAATAGCTCGAAATTTTTTTTCAGAAACTCGTTCCTCTTGGTCCATTCGTAAGCAAATTTTTCTGTTCGTTTATTATCTTTGTTCCAGATCTCTACATGATCCCAATGCGAACAACAAACGAGTGTACATTTTGATGAATGAATGGTGAGATTCTTATTCGTTGTGAGTACATCTTAAGCTAAAAAAATATGTATTTTGAAAAATCAGATGGTTGAATTCCTGAAAGAACTGACAACAGCCATGTGATTATTCGTGTATAGGGATCCTCAAATGAGAATTCATCGAGAAATGAGAAAAAAAATCAATTATCTTTTGAAATCTAATGAGAAAATCCGATTTTGACCGAGAAGACAACACTTTATCGATTGATAATTCTCGAATATGAACGATTTCTCGACGAGAAATCGAGTTTCACGAGAAATTTTCTCATTTGTGGAAGCCTATTCTTGTAACATTATAACGAACGATACAAGTACTGAAGTGGAATTACAGGTGCTTGCTACATCGCTACATCGCCCACATGTGTGATCATTAATTGCGAGTTTGCTGGATGATCGGAATTAATCGGCAATGCGAAAGGTACTGAGCGATTGTTCCTTCAAACACTGATCATATATTCTCTACATATAGCATCTATATATCTAGGGCATATAGTCTATACCGTGTCTATGTCGTCAGTAACCACATTTCTTCTCAAAGAGTCCCGCAACCGATCTTTTTTTAGGACATTTCGATATTTTAGGGCGCTCACCCGTCAACAATTTGAGGAAGTTCAAGAACACGGATGAGGAAAAGCGACTGCCTTTTTCAGAACTGTCGTAGAACTGATAAATGACATGGTTTTTGACTTCACTAATAGCAATCGTCTCTTTATATCTATGATAGTGTTCTACAAGGGCACTAGACCTGATGAGATCTATGACGTCAAGCAGCCTTCAGTACATCATTGTTATCTTCCGACCTAGCGCCTGCATAATTCTTCCGTAAGACATGCATTACATTTGCGGACTCTGCATTTTGCTAGCTCAATTATCAATCTGACCGGCGAGTGAGGTGGCGGATGGATAATATTCATTTCCTGCTAAGACGTCCCTACCTCATGCGTCATTTTCTACACAAGTGTGACTTGTGGGAGTTGTTAAGCACTCTAGCTCGTTGCTTAGATACATGAAGAGAGAAATGAGAGAGGCCTAGACGAGAGGACTATAATTCCGTTCGCTATATACCTTCTATGATGCTCACTTATTTGATATTCTTCAATCTTTTGGAGTGTTGTATATTTTACAGATTTCTACATGATCTCGTTTTTCAATACAACAGGTCATATATTTAAAGTGTACGAACGACCAGAAAAAGTATACAATTTAACATCGGCGCAGAAGGACTTACAGTAAGTCATTCGTGACGAAAAATGCGATTACATATCAAGCAAAGTTTTTGATAGGAAAGCATTGTTGTTTTTTTTCTACCACCGAATGCTTTTGCTTTTGCAGCCGAGGATGCCGAAGCATGAGAAAGATTCTTGCCTGCACACAATTCTCGGTATCGATTCCATTATTTTAAAAAAAACAACATTCAAAGAGGATTATCGAAAACTTCGGATTTGTCACGCTCTCCAACATCATAGGTTACACGTGTCTGTAGTAATCTCTTCGTGTGTTCTTGATGTAGAAATGCGCGAATTGTGAATACACTTTGCAGAAAATGAAGAGGCATCAACTTCGCAAATCGACCTCATCCATTCACGGAATGTACCATTCCTTTACATAATTTATAAATTTTGCTTAATAATTAATAATTTTTTCTACTTTCACGAATTGAAATTATCCAAATTGTTCTCAGATTCGGTCGTACAAAGTTGAATTGTCATCATTGTCACAACTTCGTCAATTCTCCCCTTTCGAACTAGCACATGGATTCGATGCTCGTTTTCTTTCCATCCTCCATATTTTCTTTCCTTATTTTGGTCATTCACTCAAAAATTTCCAGCTAACGCAGCATGAATTAACTGGCGTAGTCCTTTCGGATTATTTGAAGACAGGGGAAGATAAAGGAATGGGTAGAATCTATTATATTATCGCTCTAACAAACAAATGGACGCGATATTGTTTCAATGTATGCCACTATATCTGGGGATGACTATCTCGTTATTTTGACGGGTGTGAGAGCTCTCAATTCGAAAAGACCATATCTTGAGAGGTCATTCCTACCTGCGGCCTTCCTCGATCAGGGGCATTCGTACATAAATTACGAGCGAAAACGACATGTGTTAACTGCCTGATTCCTCGCGGGCAAAGGAGGCGGAGAGAAAGAAGGAAGGAAAGAGAGGCAGAGATACAAAGGAAGGGCATACAAAGAGCGAGGTAGGTGGTGCAGAACGTGCCTACCCTGCCTTTTGCTAGGAAAGGGAGGGTGTGCGGCGAGTTGGCAAAAGGTCCAATCTACTAATACCATATCCAATTCAATGAATTCTCACGATTATCAAACGCTTATTTCATGATCAAATCGAGTACTGCCGCACCAGTTACTCCCATCAATGTTTTTTCGCTGCTTGTTACGAGTTGTCGTTATCCGGATGTCCACTTTCCTTTTAGTTTTTAGTTTGTTTAAAAAATACAATCCTTTTTTCAGACCTCTAAATTATCTCAATCGGTACTACAAACGAATCTTAATTTTCATGAATGCCGCAAGAAAATGAATACGTAAGCAACATAATGTAATATACCCATTCGTTATGAGTGAAGCTTAAAATAACTTACGTATTTGGATTAGATGGGTGATTGCTTGAAATATTTTTTTTACAATATGGCCGATCGACTTATGACGCATAATTTCAGGTCAGACTTTCTGTCCATCGGAACATCATGCAAGGATGCTAACTTTTCCGTCTGTTCAACTAATCCAGAAATGGTATTTTTATAACTTTATTTTGAAATATGTTTAAAAACTAGTGGGTAACTACGCCTCTTTTAAAGTTCTCTGAATATTTAGAAAATAATCCCACTTGGATGCTGCAAAATGCCTGCAAACTCATGGTTCACGCTTTTTTGCATGCATCCGCAGATGAAATCACGAATCTGACCCAACGTATGAACCAGCGCACTGGGCTACGGTTACTGTAGTAGTACGGTATCAATGATTTCCATCCATCCTCCGATGAAATCATGAGTCTGACACAACATCTGCTCTAACGCTACTTCCGGGTTACGGTCGGACGGACGGATGCACGGACGCACGCACGCACGCACACACACCACTTTTCGGCATTTTTCTCATTTATTTGCCCATACACTTGGTTATTTTTCTGCATGAAATTACTCGTACCGCCTACGGCCACCTGTGCCTGTTTGCAAAGTGCGGGTGTATGGCCTCCTATTCCCGGGACAGAAAGTCCGTCCGAGGAGAAAATGTACTTTGTCCTTTGTGCTCATCGCGAGCGGTCGTCTCCCCTCTCTCTCATAGGACATTGGCAGCAAGGGTATCCTATTTTCCCTCTTGTCTCCCCACTCGACCATCCATAGTCCCCGTTCTTCAATTGCATCGCCACTTCTTAGCACACGTCAGTCTAGAGATTCCCCCGACTCCGTTTTTTATGCAAATGCGCGATCAATTCGATGCAAATCCCCTCAGCTCTCTTTCCTGCTTGCATCTCTTGAATTCCGAATTATTTGCATATCAGAGACCTGGTTAGATCATAATGATAGTGACTCTTTCCTTGTTGGTGGTTCTCCTAACTATTTACCATTCCGATGCGACCGCGCTATCTCTGTTGATTACGGTAGGGGTGGCGGTGTCGCGTGCCTAGTTCACAATTCTTTGAATCCCATCCTCATTTCTAACTTTTCTTCGCAACTTATAGAGTGTTGTATAGTTGACATTCACTTAGATTATTCCCCATCCCTTCCATATAGAATAATCAGAATTTTCACTATCTATAGATCTCCTTCCGCCCCTCATGATTCTCTTATTGAACTCATTCAGAATATAGAAACGCATATTTCTGCTAATTTTCCTTGTATCTTAATTGGTGATTTCAATTTTCCTGATATTGATTGGCAGTCTCTTTTCTCCCCAAACCAAAACGACCTACTAGATTTTGTGTCAGACCACCACTTTAATCAGCTTGTATCTTTCCCTACTAGGCTCAATAGCTATTTAGATCTACTATTTTGTAATGAGAATATTATTTGCAATGTGTCTCCTACCACTGCACTTAGTGACCATATCAGTGTGACTTTTGACCTTCGCATTCCCCGTCCTCCTCAGAATGTTCGCGCTCCATCCCGTAACTATCGATTAGCTGATTGGATCTCGATTAATGACTGTTTACACTTTCATGACTGGACCCACGCTTTGAGCAATCTCAATAGACACCAATCTTATACCTATTTTGTTGCCTTTGTAAATAACGTTTTAGACACATTTGTTCCCCTCTCTAAACCTTCCCGTTTCTCTAGATATCCACGAACTTTAAAAATTCTTTACGGAAAATCTAAGACATTAACTAGAGTTGCTCCAAACAGTCGAGCATGTGCTATTATGACCCAGCGTTTTAACTCTGCCCTTAATAGATTTCACTGCTCCCTTGAAAATCGTATTGTTATGTCCTCCAATCCTAAGCTCTTCTATAATTATTGCAAGGACAAATTGAGTATTCCTAAAACCACTCCCTCTGGAGTAGTAGATTCTGATTGTTCCGTACTAATATCTAATGACCAGAAGTGTGTAGCTTTTGAACGATTCTTTTCTTCAGTTTTTACTGCTCCCCAATCGTCCCCGCTCCCTCTCCCTTCCCCTTCTTTCTTTTTCGATCTGCCTTCAATTTCTCACGTGGATGTTATTTGTGCACTTAGTAAGCTTGCTCCCAAAGTGAATGTAACTCCCGACAATATTCCTAGTATCGTTCTTTCGAGGTGTAAATTGTCTGTTATATCTCCTCTACTTACTATTTTCAACAAATCTCTGCTAACCTCCCAGGTCCCATCTCAATGGCGCCAAGCCTTAGTTAAACCCTTTCCCAAAAAATCTAGTAACTCCATCACAGATTTTCGTCCTATTTCGCTGACTTCATCTGTTTGTAAAGTTTTTGAGAAGATACTTATAAGCAAAATCACAACTTTTCTTGACCAGAATAATTTATTTGATCCACATCAAACTGGTTTTAGAAATTGTAGATCAACTTCCACTAATCTTGCTGAGACTTATTCACATTATCTTCGCATCTCCAGGAATGGAACTCCTTTTGACACAATTTATATAGATTTCCGAAATCTTTTGATTCTATTGATCATAGATTATTGCTGCACAATTTGTCGGAATTAGGCCTCTCTGATCGCATAGTATCCTGGTTCCACGCATATCTTTCCGGTCGTACGCAATCTGTTTTTATTGACACCTCTTTTTCCCCTCCGTCCCCGGTCATATCCGGCGTGCCACAGGGATCTTGTCTCGGGCCTCTCCTCTTTATCTTATTCATCAATGATATTTGCACGCAATTTCCTAACTCTATTTATCATTCAGTATATGCAGATGACCTTAAGTTGTTCGCTGAAGCCTCTTTGTTCTCAGATGATTTGCAATCCGCTCTAAATATTGTTGCTAACTGGTCCTCTCAATGGAATCTTGGCATTTCCGAAACCAAATGTCACATTGTCCACTATGGCCGACATAACCCCCATAGACAATTCACGATTAATGGTATTATTTTAAACGAACCTAGCAATGACCCCAGTAAATGTATCATTAAGGATCTTGGAGTGCATTTCTCACCCTCACTTTCTTTCTCGTCCCATATTACTAAGATTATTTCTAAAGCCCGCGCCAAATCTAATCTCATTTTTAAATCCTTTCGTAGCAACTCCATTGAGTTATATTTCAAATCGTATAATACTTTCATCCTCCCAAATCTAGAATATTGCTCCATTATATGGAATCCTGTAAATAGTGTGTCTTTGACTAAAGAGCTTGAAAGAGTTCAACGCGATTTTACCCGTAGAATGTATGTACGCTGTTCCCTCCCCTCTGTATTATATAAGCATCGGCTTAATGAGCTTAATCTAATGACTTTAGAACAACGTAGATTCATAATTGATATATTGTTTCTTCATTCCATTGTCCACAACCGATATTCTCTTGATATTTCTTCCCTGCTTACTCGCGCGCCTCTCACTCGACCTCTCAGAAATGCTCATCCCCTTCTATATCACTACCTTTTATACCGCATAATTCTAATTCTACTCTTGTATCTAGAACTTTGTCGATTTGGAATGCACTTCCCATAGAATGTGTTAGTTCTTCGCAGAATGTTTTTTCTAGTTACATCCGTTCACAACCCCACACTTTTTACCCCCCATCTATTATTGCCAAATGGCTTGATCTCTGATCCCTTCCCCTCCCCATACCCTTGCTGCCTAGCAACCTTCAACCGATTCGATCCAATCGATGGACATCCGTTTATTCTAAACCCTCTCGTTATTTTTTTTTGTAATCTCACCTAACGGAATAAATGAATGAATGAATGAATGAATGAATGAAATATATATTTTTGCTCGTCCTGAAAAATTTGCCGAGGGTACCAAAGCGTGTCTGCTGAGCATGTGCCCCTTTGCCGATCCCAGCGCCCCCACTCCCACACCCCCGCAAAACGCACAGCAAAAAAGCTTTCAGATTATGGTAAGGGTTGTAATCATGTTCACCAATATTTCATTTCTTGCAGGAGGATATTCTCTAAGGATTCCTGAGGAATCAGGAAGTTGATTATAATCAATAAATCGATACATCGACGTGTTTCGTCATATTCGACACTCTGCATATCTTATCTTCGCTTACGAAGCCAGGAATAGCAATATCTACGGATACAACAGAAATGAGACAATTACCTGAAGAAATCTTTGAGGAACTGTAAAATGTCAATTCGGAAAAAAATTGTAATTGAAGTGATACAATTTGAAAAATTATCTCGCGAATTTCAATCGACTAAAACATTGTGTCCCTCGATCTTATTTCCCATAAATCATTCCTTTCTTATGAAATTTCCTTCTCCTTTTTTTGTTGGATCTAAATTTATGGTGAAAGTTCGTGGACATCCGCTGGTGTCCAATATTTCTCGTTTTTGCTTGTTCTCATACCGCCCCCATATTTTCTTAATTTATACGGGAGTATATTAAGGCATGAATTTCCGAATCATAAGTTGCACACGCTTCCGTAAGACACTTATCTGCATGTTGTTCACTCATCGATCTGACCTAAGGTGAGGATGGGCCACATTAATTGGTTGCTCTCGGCCAATGGGGTCCAATGCCTCTCGTGCGTCATCGCGCCATTGAGGTTTGGGATGGCCTGGAGGGGGGCGCAGGATGGTAGGCGCCCACACGCTAGTGAGAGAGGTAGCGGAAGGTCAATATTCATTTCCTGCCAATCAATGCCTACATCATGCGCCATTTTCTGCATTAGTGTAACTTGCAATGGGAGCGAATGAGCCCGCTAGCTCGTTGCTTAGAGGCGCTCGGGAGAAAGATAGAAGGGGTGGACCAGAGGACTATAGCTCCGTTCGCTATAGTCCTCCTATTCAACTTCTTCGAGATGCTCTTTTTTTTGGAATTATTTTGGTTTTAGCCATTTTGCAGAACCCTACCTGCTCTCAAATCGACCATGGACACACAACTAGAAAATCCATACAACGCTTACTCCCTCACTCATCCCTTCGGTCTTCGAACTTTTGCCTTGCCCACTGTCAGAGTTCTTGAGGTCACGAGCTAGTGCAATGATATTCTTAGATTTGAAAGAATTTATTGCAGAGTCCTCATCTTCATCTGCAATCGCCAGCACGTTCAATTCTTATTCGAGGATACGATGAATGACAATCATCCAATCATCACATATTCAATATAGCTAATCTAGGTTGAATCCAGTTAGTGTGTACTTCTTTATTATTTATTCATCTGTATTCAAGTATACATTTCGTGATAAGTAGATGACTTGGGTGAATGCTTTCCGTTGCTTAGTGACTGGAAAGAGAAGAGAAATGGAAGAGCAGAAGCAGGGAAGAGAAGGGCATCCGACTGTACGACCCCCCCCCATTTAGCCGTCTGCTTTCCTTGACGTCCCATTTGCTTTTCGTGTTTTGTCCACTACACCGATTTCTTTGTTCCCAGGCATGATATTTGGCCTATAGAATTCATATTATTCAAATTAATATATTGCAGATCTCTATATGATCATTTCGACGTATCGATACGGCGAGCACAGCCTGCATGATTTAGTGGAAAGAGAACACAAAAAATAGGTGCGGATGTATTCCCGAAATAACTTATATTTACCGTATAAATACCGAACCCTATCGTTTTGAGAAACTACGATTGGGATGACTATTTGCTTCCAGCATGTTCAAAACTTAAAGTACACTCATCTGTCTCTATGTTCGTGTATGGACAATTTTAATACCGTCAAGCTCCAACGTAACAGAAGTTAGCAAATTCACGATACCAAGGTAGTTGAACTTGTCTACTTGTACAGTGTATTACGTTAACGAAATAACTTTTTCTCCTAGTTAGGCTTAGGCTTAGGCTTAGGCTTACTCCCCCCCTCCTTAGACGCTAAAAAATGAACATTTTGCTGATTTCATACTGTTTTCAGAGTGGCTTTACAATACGGCACGACGATCCAGCAGTCCGGATGACTGCACACGCTTGACTCGCTCGTCCCTTTTCAAATTGTAGTGATAAAAATGTTGTCTGGAAATTAACACAGAACACAGAACACTACTCATGTCATATTGGATTTATCAGATTTGCACATATAGCTCCCGTCGTTCCCTTCTTTTCGTCCGTATTTTGTGCACAGAGCGCTCTAGGATTTGTTGCTTAGAAGCACAGGCAGATGTGTCCCTGCCGCCAGGGAGACGGGCCAGGGGCATTTAAGGAAGACTCTCACTGTACGAGTATTCCCTCTACGAAGCTGGATTCTATCTAGATTTGCAAGAAACGTGATATTGTTAGTTGCAAACTGACATAACGTGCCACCTCATAATTTTGCCATGTCACTATGCTTTCATGATCACCGTCTTTTGTTTTCAGATCTTTACATGATCTCATCTACCCATCAAAACTGGGTGACACTTTTTTGATCCTTCTGACGACAGCTACTGTGAAAGTGAATCGGATAGATCAATCGATGTGAAAAATTCACAGAATGAGGACTTCAAATGTGCGACATTTTTGGATATTTACAAATTGAGGAACAAAAATTTCAGAAAGATCGATAACTGCGCATCAATGTCATCCACTGTCGATCACTAGTCGAACCAGATCAAATCGAGTCGCAGAACCAGATCAAATCGATTCCTCTTGAGCTGACTAGATAATCTTATCATCGTTGATATGGGTATATTTTCAATGATTAAACTACAAAATAATACGTATCGCGAGACATGGTTGTTCATGCAACCCGACCGAAGCGATCGATAGATGCAAGTCTGTCCGTTGTTCTTTGTTCTAAAAAATCCACACCGCAATTTATATTTTATTTATGCGGATAATTTAGAAAAACAAATAAAATATAAAAATGGTGACGAAGTATGATATAGCATTTAGATGACGATCCGAAATACCTCTGACATGTACTATTTCTGATAAGGATTTGTAGGCACGATGGCTCTACGCTCTTCTGCAATCTTCCTGCCATCATCACTGTCAAACAATCTGATACTGGTCTTCGACTTCGCGACAATAGCTACGGGCTGCTTCGGATAAAAGGCGACGGACATCAGCGAATCATCCTCGTGGATTTGAGTCCTGCGCACGTACGAGAGCAATGACGGATCAAGTTGGAAGATGCCCTTGAAGCCATGCGCCCCTAATAAATCGTAGAGTAGATGGTGTGTGGTATCATGTACAGTGTTATACGATCCCACCACACTGTACATGTTTGCTCGTCCAGTAGAATTGTACTATTTCGGAAATAAATGAAGTTGATATTCATCAAGAAAATCATTGTTGAATTGAAGTGAAAATACATCTATGTTTCGCGATTACACATGATCACAAATCCAAAGTAATAATAATCATCAGTTTGGGAACATTCATTCTGACAAGTGTTCGGTCAAACACCTCAGTCATTTTTCTTTAGCACATTAGCGCACAATAAATATCACAAATAACAAGGATGAATACTCGGATCCGTTGCTTAGTTGCGCTCTTTGGATGGAAGAAGGAGAAAGGGAAGGATAGATGCTGGGGGGGGGGGGGGAGAAGACAGCCCACTATACTATTTTCCCTCCAATTTAGCGGTTGCCTTTCACTGTTATTGATTATATATGACTAAACTCGGATCATGAATTGCACATGATATTTTTCAATTTGTTCTGCTAACTTTTCCTTCTGTTCAGTTCTCGAAGTGTGAAGTAACTTTTTTTTAAAATTTGGTCATCGGCACTGTTTACAGATCTCTACATGATCTTGCCGGAACTGGAATCACTGGTATCATATTTCAACAACACTCCAATGTAACGAAACGACAAAAAATGACATTCAAACGGCTAGAAAAGACAGTGCATTCGAGCTGGAAAACGTGCGAGCAGGAACATTTGAGGGAGTGCGTTATCTTCATCACAGATAGACTGGAACTCGTTTATATCTTTTCCGCCTTATCTTTGTTCTACTATCAGAAACGGGAGACCACGGGCCGAAATCTGAAGTTTCGAAATTTTCGACGTTGTCCTCTCATTCTTCCACTACATAATCGGGAAACGTCGATCACATCAGCTAAACGAGGTTCGCTCAAGCTACTAAATAAATCGGCAATATTTTTTTCATTACAGCTACTGATTCGTTCATTTACCTGCACCTGTGATTTCAGAGCCGTCCGTCTCACGACGAGTGTTCAAGCAACTCACGATGTGTCGATGGTTCGTATCATCTGGACAATGTTGTCTATATTTTAGTGATAAAAAATCCTTAGCTTTCGTATATCGTCACCTATTCGGTACATTACATACTCACAGATCAGATTGTGTGTTTGGTCATACTAGGAGTGCAGCCATGCGCTTCTTCAAGTGGGTTTGGGAGTAATGGTCTGACCCTCCTCGATTTGAATGCTCTCTCGCCTCTCTACCTGATGAGAGAGTGTGCGATTTGGAGAGAGCGAGACCATTGCAATTAAATCGACTGCGGATCAGGGCGGATCAGGGGACTCAGAATACATTTAAATAATTTCAGTTACCTCGGATGTTATCATCTTCCAACTCATGTCTTTATCGTGCCTTGAATACCGAATAATCTAGGAAGTATGAGTGATTGACAATTTCGTGCCGTATCGCGAAATTTCAGATTGACTTCTGGTACTAGTACCTCCACGGATGGTATTGCACGGTATGCAACCTATGAATCGTTATTTTTTCGCAGTATACCCTCAACCACTCATTTGATGGCAGAAACGAGAGAGAAAAGAGTCGTGATATCGGTCATGTGCAGGAACGGTCTTCTCGAGAAATTGCACAATAAGACTCCTTCTTCTTCGAGCCAATAATGATCCTCCTGTATTTTAATTGCAATGAATAAATCAGATTTGATTTACTATTGATGTGCAACCAAACAACCGCTCCAGTCTTTACTATTAGGGTGTCCGGAAAGTTCGTTCATTTTTTGTTTTTATTTTTTATTCAATACTTTACAATTCTCAGTGATCAATGTATGCTCCCATGTTTCCCCTCACTTCCTTCCAGCGATCGGGCAGAGTAGCGATTCCTCTCTCCCAGAAATCGGGGGTCCTCGAGATCATCCATTCCACGAAAGCCCTCACAACTTGATCTCGATCTTTGAACTTCTTCCCCTTGCAGAAGTCAGAGAGAGAGCGGAAACAGTGGAAGTCACAAGGAGAGAGGTCCGGTGAATAGGGTGGGTGGGGAATCCTCTCGATATCCAGCTCGTCCATTTTCTTCTGAGTCAATTTCGCGCGATGAGGGCGAGCATTGTCCATCAGAAGAAGGATTTTGCCCTCGCTCACAAGACTGGGAGGGGTTCTGTGGGCGACTTCTTCCAGTTGGTTGGAGAAGAGGTCGGCAGTGATGTTGGTGCCAGGGGACAGGATCTCCCAGTAGATCGGACCGAGCACGGAGAAGAAAAAGCAGAGGAGTTCCTTCTTTCCATGCTTTTCCTTCTTCGGGACTGGCTTGGGCTTCTTATCCGCATCGACCCATTGTAGTTTCCTCTCAGGGTTATCGTAGGCGATCCACTTCTCATCTGTGGCGACAATTGAATTGACCCATCCAAGATTTGATCTGCGATGGAGCAATTCATGACAGATCTCGACACGGTTTTTCAGCTGTGCCGGAGAGAGATCATGGGGAACCACTTGTGGGAGCTTGGGCTTCTTTCCCACTCGATCGAGGATATCGGACACCGTCGATTTAGGAGTGCCAGTCTCTCTCCTCAAATCGCGCGCACTGGCTTTGGGCTTCCTATTCAGTGCTGAGGACAAGAGACTGATCGAGGGTCGCAGGACTCAGCTCACTATACAATTTTCTCCCGCATGGCCGTTTCTTTCCGCAAGTTTACCGTACGATCGCTGAGCTCACTTTTAGCTGTTTTGTCTACCGACGTGTTCTAATTGTTTTTGAATCGTTGTAAATTATGCGAGTGTAAAACATCAGACGTGTTTTACAGATCTCTACTTGATCTAATCTACCCATACCACGGCGATCACATATTGATGACTAAACGGCAACACAATACTTCGAGAAATGGTTCATCATAAAATCGGAATGACCATTTTCCTATCGTCTACTGTAAGGTGTACATAATGTTTATTGGAGGAGTGACAAAACGTAAACCGACAAAATGTAAACAAATCATAGATCCCTCGGGAATCGGCAAAGTAACTTGGGAGTTGTTGCATTGTTATCATTATACACTCCATTACATCACCCTGATTCTAGCTAACTGATCTTGAGTTTCACAACTCACCAACATATTTATGGGTTAATGATCCAAAATTGAGAATTTGAGTGGAAAATCATGGCTAGATAAAAACAAAATACGGTGATCACTTGATATTCATGCTACTGGGTTAGATACTAGAATATCAATTTATTATTGCACTTTGTGTTTATCTAACCGTGATTGTCCATTTAAATTTGTAGTTTTGGACCACGAACCCCTATACGTTGAAAGTGAGTGAAAATCAAGTTCACTTAGTTTGATGATATAATCAGGGTGGTATACGGCATTCTAATAATTATGTAACAACTCCCAAGTTCCTACTTCGAATCCCGAGGGAGCTGCGATTTGTTTACGTTTTCTCGGTTTACGTTTTGTCACCCACCCTGTTTATTCAATGAATTTGTTCAATAGAGAAAAACAATTAATTGTTTTACATTAAAAAACAAATGCCATTTCAGGAGTTTCAGGAGTATATTGCTCATTCCGGTACTTCATTGATGCCAATCCGAAACTGCCAGTTCTCAACATCCTGGGTCACGTCATGGATGGGTCACGTCATGGGTCATGGTCACGTCATGGGTCACGTCATGTTTGACATGGACACTGGATGTGAGGGATATATCGTGACGTTCTCGAATACCGTCATCGTATGGTTGCTGCTTCGAAGCTCTCCCGATCACAACCTTGTCATTACCACCACAGTTAGCTTTGATCGTCCGGTACAATTGAGCTCTGAAGTAAATATTGTTGATGCTCAACACTTGTAGTTTCTTTTGCAATCTAAGCAGTGTGCCTGACTGAATCCCCGCATTGGTTGCTTAGCGGCGCCCCCGAAATGGAAAGTGAAAGAAGCGAGTGGGATAGATGCATGAAAGAGAAGGCAGCTCACAGTACTACCGTTCGAAGGGGCTCCCGACCTTCGTTTCTATAACATTATTAGGTTGGTGCGAAAGTTTCTGACTATTTTCATGTTCGGGCATTTTGACCTACCCCGTCCATCTCATTCCGCCAATCAACTAATGGTTATTCATAGTTGATGAAAGCTTGGGAATACTTTTTACGCGATACAATATCGGGCCAATTCGATCAGCAAGGATGACACTATTCACAGTCAAACTCTAAATTGTTCTTGTTTTTCAATACTATTCAGTTGATCGTAACTCCAAGGACAAATGAGATTGATACAAACGTTAAGGATTATTGAGAAGCCTATTACACAGGCATATAATTTGACTCTTCAGAAATGCTGGTCCCCTGAATTCCCGCTTGACATTTTGGCCAAATCAGTAAACTACGCTAATTGGAAAATGCTTGTTTTATATTTTCTGGCACTGTACTCGTATAGATCGACCTTGAGAGCTCAATAGTGGTCCATTATTTTCTACCTTCCTATCTTAGAACACAGTTATATTTAGGAACAGATTCATCAATCAATAGGTAATTAGGATATATCGGAACCGCGATTTAGAAATTTAAACATCGAAATCAGCACTTTTTGTTGTTTCTCTCTTCTCACTCGCAATGAAGATAGGGTTTTTCACGCTTAACAGAACAAGCAACTCTTGCCCTACTACATATGTGTTGGGCTAATTCAGGAGGTCTCAAATATTTGAGAAGTTGAGTTCTTCCAAAAACACCGAAAAACACCATTTTCGGCAGTTTCTATATGAAAATAATGTTCTCACGTTCAATAACCGATATATACAATGTTAATGTTTTCCGGTACTCCACCACTACTGACGTCACTAAAACTATAGAGGAATTGCAGGCAATCGAAATAGGCTAGGAGAAATTATGAAAAAATAAATAGTCAGAAACTTTCGCACCAACCTAATATCAATGGATTTTCGACGACGATTTCAGAATTTTTGTATAACGCGTTTTCCATATTGTTTTGTTTTCATCGAACGCTATCCGGCGCGAAGTTACATTATTATGTTTATAATTATTTTGTTCAGATTTCTACATGATCTTATCTAGTAGCCCCCCCCCCAAAAAAAAATCACGAACACATTCGAAACAGGGCAAATGACGAAAACTGACTGGATATGACTTACTCGAGTCACCGTGAGTAATTCGTTTAATTTCATGTGGATGAGATGGCCATTAACGTACTTGTCCGCTATAAGGATCCAATGATACAATTTTAAAACTCTGGTTCTTTCTTTCTTTCTTTTTCGGTTCTTTCTTTTTCTCGACCTTATATTTTCTTTCTTTTTCTCGACCTTATATTTGTAGGCCTTATTCTACATATTATTAGGTCAACTATGAATACAGAGGGATCTCTTTCTGGCTGCACTTTCCCAATCGTAGTTCTGACCGTGTCGTGCTCAATGTATAATGGGAAACTGCTTCTCGTCCGAAAATTGAGGTTAGTATGATATCTACCGCTAACCAAATGTTCAATTCTGCAGTTACTTTTCCCACTATTAATACGAGTGCTTATGAGCAATTTCAGAGAGTGCCATCTCGCTTCCCGCAACGCACACTGCTACTTCCACGAAGTTCAAAAGTGATCAGTTTGTTTTATCATAACAAAATGCCAACATTTATCCTGGATACACGATGTTTTTCACCATAAGATAACGAAAAAATGCGCGAAATTATACAATTCTTTACAGATTGGAGAACATGCGACTTTCAAATGTTCCAGAACGTAAATAATCCATCATCTGCTACCCTTCTTTGCATACTTATTTATAATGCAATGATAAACGATAATAAACGATGGCGATATGGGAATTATACACATTCGGCACAGAACAATACAGGGGTTCGGAGGATTACTATGAAATATTTGGTTAAATTTTTTCTTCAGTTTCGCTTGAGCGCGTTCCGCATAACTCACGATTGTAAAACATGACACATTCAATGCAGCAATGTGTTCGAATTGGGTGAATTCATCCTAATGTGTGCGTCCAGACAACAATTTAAGTTGCTCTTGCATTCATCTGATGCATTACCAACTAGCAGTAGATATGAATATATCGCCGGATTCGTTGCCTAGCAGCGCTCTCAGGAAAAAGAGGGAGGAGAGAGACGAAAAGTTAGGGCCACTGTACAATTTTCTCCTCCGGCGCCGTTCGCTGCACTTGGCAATATTTTTTTCTCGAAAGTAGCTTCTTACCTTTCTGACTAATACTGTGCTAATTTCTTGTTGCTCGCTGCAATCAAACATAATGTTGATAGTTTAATGTAATCATGATTACTCTGCATATATCATATTTTACAGATCTCTACACGATCTTTTCCACTCATCCTTACGAGGATCATCTTTTGGAACAAAGACAACAAAAAAGGCAAAGTCATAATGATGAACGAAGGAAGTTACGCATGAGTGAAATGAGCTACTCTTTCGATAGGAAAAAGGTAATTTGTGCTGAGAGGGCAATCTTTCTTTACACCCAGCAGGTAACATATTTGCCCGAACATTCTTCTTAGTTGCACTATCACTTTAGAGTGGACCAACGACCGGAAGACTTCGAAAGGAACCACCCATGCCAAAGTTACTATTATTTCCTTCTTCGCATCGGTTACCGTGACGACGCCCTCGACTAACAATGGCGGTTCGTTCACATTTGGTATTGTCTGTCACTGCTAGGAGTACGCAGTTCTGGCCACCCTCATTTCATGTTCACAGTCATTCGGTTAACATTTTTCGAGTTTCGAGTGAGCATTGATCGAAAATATCGTGACGATGTTTCTCGAAACATTCTACATAATGTTGTAGTAATTCAACAGCAAAATAATTCCAGTGTAGCGCAGTCTGCCCTCCTTAACGAAACCACACTTCCCACTAGTGGACCGGTCCGAAGGTGCGCAGTTTTACGGCTCTTAACGAGATGGAAGATTTGGAAGATAACGAGATTCAAAAATTTTGTTCCTATTATGTTGCTTTCATAGCTGTCCAGCAGTGGCGGCGACCCCCATGACCCCCTATTCATGCTTCGCATTTTTGGAGGGGGGACCCCGGGAAAAAAATCTATGGGTAGGTCATGGCTAAGTACCGTACCCAATCGATAGTTCATCACCATGTGATACCGTATATTGTTACCGTAACTTACCGTAACCTACCGTAACCCTCACAGCTGCACGTGCCGGAGGCCACTTCCATGACCCCCTATTCATGCTTCGCATTTTTGGAGGGGGGACCTCGGGAAAAAAATCTGTTGGTAGGTCATGGCTAAGTACCGTACCCAATCGATAGTTCATCACCATGTGATACCATATATGGTTACCGTAACCTACCGTAACCTAACGTAACCCAGTAGCCCAGTGACCTCGACTATCGCAAATTGGCTTTATTTTCAAAAAGTCAAAGTACCGTACCCAATCGATAGATCATCACCTCCTGATACCGTATATGGTTACCGTAACCTACCGTAACCTACCGTAACCCAGTAACCCAGTGACCTCAATTATCGCAAATTGGCTTTATTTTCCAAAAGTCAAAGTACCGTACCCATTCGATAGTACAGTATCCCCAGATACCGTATATAGCTACCGTAACCTACCGTATCCCCGGTAATTACGAATTAACTTTATTTTCAGAAAGTCGAGATACCATGCCAAATCGATACTACAGTACATCCTGATACCGTATATGATTACCGTAACCTACCGCAACCCACCGTAACCCCGAATATCGCGAACTAACTTTATTTTCAGAAAGTCGAGATAACGTACACAATCGATACTACAGTAAACCCAGATACCGTATACCGCTACCGTAACCTACCTTAACCCCGGCAATCGCCAATTAACTTGATTTTCAAAAAAAAATCAAAGTAACGTGCCAATTCGATAGTAGGCCTTTTCCCAAAACTTGCGCAATTGAGCCGCTTCTTGATATTTCTCGTGTCCAATGTGCGGCACCCCTTGCTACGGTAATCAATACCAGAATGGTCAGTCGCAAACTGACTTTTTCCTAAAATGTTTTCTAAAAATCGTGTCTTTGATCGTGATCAACTTTGTCAGCAATCTGTTACTTTTTCAATTCAAAATCCTGGCCGGGAGCGTATGGCGTTTTGTGCTCGACGGACTCTAATCTGTGTGCCTAGCTTCCGGGACCAGTCCTCCCGGATAAAGTCATTGAAAGTAGTGGACTGATTGTTAATTTTTTTAAAAATTTTTCTCCAATGCCATCAGCTTAATTTCGTTTCTTGTTTGTTGATTGTCAATAACAGAAATATATAAATCAGGATCCGTTGTTGTTTAATGCGCTCAGTTCTTTCGATCTGCATCTTCGTCCATTCTCTTCGGCTGTATTTACTAAAGATCTGATAGTTACTCGAGATGATATTATAGCAATCTGTTATTTTTCAAAATCCTGGCCGGAAGCGTAGGAGTTTTGTGCTCGACGGACTCTAATCTGTGTGCCTAGCTTCCGGGACCAGTCCTCCCGGATAAAGTCATTGAAAGTAGTGGACTGATTGTTAAATTTTTTTTTTTTAATTTTCTCCAGCGCCATCAGCTTTCTTTCGTTTCTTGTTCGTTGATTGTCAATAACAGAAATATATAAATCAAGATCCGTTGTTGTTTAAAGCGAGCTTATTTTCAACAAATTTTACTAGTCATCATTCTTAAATAATATAATAGTTGATAAGTCGTGAGAATCCATATCAAATAATTATATTTCAATGGATAACAAGTCAAGAATATGTATATTAGAAATGCAGAGCGAATACTAAAGTCATACGATATTGACATACAAATTAAACTGCAGAGGTGTCCGGATGAGTAACGTCAACTACACCATGATACAAATTATAGAATGATTGGATTGAAATATTGAGTATATGGAGAATTTAGTGTATATTTAGTCTGACTTTGATGATGACTCTGAAAAGCCGAAGCTATAAGTGCTTGTCAATTCTGTTTTACCTCAATCAAAAATAGTCATTCGTGGTTGCTTCTTCTTTGGCGAAAATGCACGATTCCAATCGGGATCATCCTTTTGCTCCTCATCCGGTTCACTTATTTCGTCTTCATTTGATTCGGGATATTCCACCATGATTTCGAAAGGGATGCGATAAGAAATGAGATGACCGATCATTCGCTTCTTCATAACGGAAGCGATCGAATGCATAGCTCGCGTGAACGCAGTGCGGCCGGTGTTGCTCTTCCCGAGGGGAGTTCCTGCAAGTGCTGGTTAAATATCTTATGGAAATATACATATCACATTGAAATACATCGAGTATGAAAAATAATCGATCAGCGCCGCAACCCCAGTGGCATGCGATGCAATACTCAGTAGGTCTATTGGCAGTTGGGTGCTCAATGACAAAGCAAGCCTGTACCATATTTAATATGTACCTTGAGCATATCCCTCAAACAGAAATTCGTGTAGTCAGACGTCGGATATAATATCATCTCGAGTAACTATCAGATCTTTAGTAAATACAGCCGAAGAGAATGGACGAAGATGCAGATCGAAAGAACTGAGCGCTTTAAACAACAACGGATCCTGATTTATATATTTCTGTTATTGACAATCAACAAACAAGAAACGAAAGAAAGCTGATGGCATTGGAGAAAAATTTTAAAAAAAATTAACAATCAGTCCACTACTTTCAATGACTTTATCCGGGAGGACTGGTCCCGGAAGCTAGGCACACAGATTAGAGTCCGTCGAGCACAAAACGCCATACGCTCCCGGCCAGGATTTTGAATTGAAAAAATAACAGATTGCTGACAAAGTTGATCACGATCAAAGACACGATTTTTAGAAAACATTTTAGGAAAAAGTCAGTTTGCGACTGACCATTGTGGTATTGATTACCGTAGCAAGGGGTGCCGCACATTGGACTCGAGAAATATCAAGAAGCGGCTCAATTGCACAAGTTTTGGGAAAAAAGCCTACTATCGAATTGGCACGTTACTTTGATTTTTTTGAAATCAAGTTAATTGGCCATTGCCGGGGTTAAGGTAGGATACGGTAGCGGTATACGGTATCTGGGTTTACTGTAGTATCGATTGTGTACGTTATCTCGACTTTCTGAAAATAAAGTTAGTTCGCGATATTCGGGGTTACGGTGGGTTGCGGTAGGTTACGGTAGCCATATACGGTATCAGGTGTACTGTACTATCGATTTGGCATGGTATCTCGACTTTTTGAAAATAAAGTTAGTTCGCGATTATCGGGGTTACGGGGGGTTACGGTAGCCATATACGGTATCAGGGGGTACTGTACTATCGATTGGTTACGGTACTTTGACTTTTTGAAAATAAAGTTAGTTCACGATTATCGGGGTTACGGTGGGTTACGGTAGGTTACGGTAGCCATATACGGTATCAGGGTTTACTGTACTATCGATTGGGTACGGTATCTCGACTTTCTGAAAATAAAGTTAATTCGTAATTACCGGGGATACGGTAGGTTACGGTAGCTATATACGGTATCTGGGGATACTGTACTATCGATTGGGTACGGTACTTTGACTTTTGGAAAATAAAGCCAATTTGCGATAATTGAGGTCACTGGGTTACTGGGTTACGGTAGGTTACGGTAGGTTACGGCAACCATATACGGTATCAGGAGGTGATGATCTATCGATTGGGTACGGTACTTTGACTTTTTGAAAATAAGGCCAAGTTGCGATAATTGAGGTCACTGGGTTACTGGGTTACGGTAGGTTACGGTAGGTTACGGTAACAATATACGGTATCACATGGTGATGAACTATCGATTGGGTACGGTACTTAGCCATGACCTACCAACAGATTTTTTTCCCGGGGTCCCCCCTCCAAAAATGCGAAGCATGAATAGGGGGTCATGGGGGTCGCCGCCACTGCTGGACAGCTATGAAAGCAACATAATAGGAACAAAATTTTTGAAAATTGAGATTATTCTCGCCTTCATCTTCGTCGCGTTATTTCGATACATCACACGATTTAACCGGAAAAAAACGCGTGGGATGTTGCCTGTCAAAAACAGGCTGATCGAGGGAAAGTACGTAACAATGTCACAAGCTGAAATGGTTAATTTAGGGTTTGCGATCAATATCCGTAGAATGTAATGCAGCAGTGTTGTGGGTTATGTGAATGAACATTTAAGTTGGATGATCAATTAATTATTTTCATGATTTCTAATGAATAGTTGGTCAGTCTCGGCCTCGTGACTAGGTATGGTAATGAGTTGTGTAGTCTGTCAATGATACATATTTTGGACGGCTTCGTGGGAAACTGTTATTCCCGCAAATGCTCAAATGTGAGGAACTCTTAATTTTACATACGCTCTCGATCGGTCCAGATATGAAAGATATTGGGGACATGAAGAAACGAAGTCCCCTTCGAACTCACATTCCCAAGTGCTGGAAAATGTGTGGGATAGTGAGGCAGAGAATTCGCACGGAATTTGTGATCGTTAATCGAAAGTTGCAAGCATTTATGACTAACGTTGAATATTGCACTCTTTGTAAGAAATCAGTGAACAATGACATCATGGTGATATATAAGTTTCGCTTTCAAATATAGTATTTTTATTCGCGCAAGCCCACTTATGTCCAGTATTACCTCGGCGTCTGAATAACAATTTGGGCACTTATTTCTCTTAGATTTCTCTCGCCAGTAAGGTGATTATTGCTTCGTTGGACAAAAATAAATCAGTCTGTTCCCCGGTTATTTTCAATGATTATACAAAAAGATTTGAAAATTGTATTTTCAATTCTTTGAATTGTATTATGATAATAATAATGAATGAGCAATATGCTCGTCGAATTACCACTCAATATGAGTTACTTGATACGATAAATATGGAGGAACACACACATCTCATGTGATCTTTGATCTTTGATTCATAGCTTTCTCAGCTGCATCGACAGTTGTTTCCATCGAGCACGAGATCGTCGTATTCCGCCCTATAATTTCTTCGTTAATCAATAGTTTTCAATAAATTTCCATTTGTCAATTTTCCAAAACAATTATAAATACGAAAACTTACTGATCAATATTCTCTTCCGTTGGAAGATCATCGGGACTTGTTTTCGACATCACGACCTTGAATTAGTAATTGTTACCTTAATACAGGTTCTATGAGATCTATTTCACATCGTAAATATCCAACAAATAATTAGCGATATCTATCACCTTCAGCTCGATGTCCTTCTTCTTTCTCTCCTGGAAACCAGCCCGCATATTGTGGATCACCCACGCGAAAGTTTTATAAAATGTCCAAATTATTTATTTTAATATTTTTCATTTGATCATTTTATCCATTTTAATGATCAACTAACCTCGAGGCAAATGGTTAGTTCATGTTCATTCTCATTGTCGAACGACTTCATAGTCACGTGTAATTCATCTTTTAAGCAAGCCTGCGAATTACATTTTAAAAATCTTGACACATTTTACAACAAAAAAAACAACTGATCACCATGAAAATATCCCAGAACATCTCATTGAATCCTCTGCTGCAGAAATCGAAGTGTCGAGCACCAAGAGACTGAAAAATATTCCACATATTTGGTGATAATCCTAAAATATTATTAGTACTATTCAGTTGAAATCATTACTGGATATAGTGATCATTATGACTAAAGAAAATAAACATTTGGGTCCCATTTTTTTCTGGCGGAATCCAAATAACGTACCTTCGCATAATTCACTGTTGCTTCTTCATCAAGTTTATGGGTGACAATCTGTAATTTCATATAATTATATTTGATGTTCATTGTCCACTCACCAGTTTTGTGAAGAAGCTCTCAATGATAGTGTGCATATTAGTGAAATTGATGAAATGAGCAGCATCTTGCTCTGGTGGAATGCGAAATAGTTTCTTCAAATTTACATAATCATCTCATGACTATTTAACGAAATTTTCGATTGATGGATCAAATCTCTTTATTCTAATGGGAAACAAAACATTGTATAAGACGTCCACGTTATGTCTGACCTTGATCGACATGCTTGTGTTAGCCGAGCCAATGCACGCCTTTTGGAACAGCTTCGGATCGCGAGAGAGGATGCTGAATTAGAAATTCGTGGCCCAGTATTTTATTTCGAACGAAGCACGCGATTGGTCGCGGTGGTGCTGTACAAGAACACATTTCACCGAAACTAATTCTTTTTTTCACATTTTGCCGGCAATATGTCAAAGAAAAAACACCCTTCACCGTTCATGTATTAGGTTGTAACAAAAGTTTTGCCCGATTTCGACCATGAAGTTTGAAATCTCCTAAAAGGCTTCGCTTGAAACGTCACGACCTAACTTTATGGCATATATTTAGGTAATACTTGTTCATTATATTCACATCTTCGAATCATATCCCGCGTTCAGGGAATTCGAGAAAACCCGATGTCGCCAAAAAATGAAATATTCACGATGCACACATATTTGTTTGTCACGCTCATATTCTAACAGAAAACATTGTTGTATAATCTCGTATAGTGGAGTGGCAAGCCCATTGGATGTAAATTCTAAAACTATATTGGATCTAGTTGTTGCTTCAATGTATCACAATTTACAGATCATTGAAATCGAGTATTCGCGAATAATCATTGATCAAATGAATGTTGATCTTGATTGGAGAATCAAACATGACGGCTTCATATTACGTGCTTTTACATCTGCTACCATGGGGCTTTATATCATAAAGGAATAATGGAGCATAGCCTTTTCCGCTTCTAGAAAATTGATATTTTTTGAAATTTTGAATCATGGTCATCACAGCCAAAATATTGGAATTCGGTGTATATAGTTCGAGTCGATCTCCTCAAAAGGAAGCTATCCCCTGACTAGGCCAAACCAATAAGTGATAGAGTAAGAGTTGCTTGTTTAGTTAACAATATAAAGTCTAAGCTTTCTTGTATGCTGTTAACATGGCATTTATGGAAACATCAATTTCGACACTTTAATATCAGTATCTGAGTATGCAATATTGCATTTTTAAATAGAAGCATTGTATGTCCATACGACAACAATAAGCGACGGCTATGCGGCGTAAGGAACTGATTTCGACCAAGCCCTTTTTGACGAAAGATCAAAAATGACCTGAGTTTCTGTATCGCTTTTTGTGGTAATCCCTACTTAGATATTTTTTTATTATGCTTGCTCATCCCACTTTCCAAATATACCTAGATATTTGCATTATCACGGATGTTCGTAGAGTGCTGACCCCAAAAATATGTAGTTCAGATTTCAAAAGCAGTAACTTTAACTTTGAAATGCGACCATGATATCAAATGGTTTGGATTATACTAATGTGTGATAGAAAGAGTATCCAATCACTCAACGAATATAGGAAAGAGTATGAAAAGATCTTGAGAATAAAAGATGGCGTATGCTTAAAACGAAAATTGGAAAATCGGGCAAAACTTTTGTTACAACCTGATATTTTATAAAATCGAATTTTACGTTGACGTTCATGTATTTTATAAAATCGAATTTTACGTTGAATTGTATGTTCATCAAAATTTCATGAACTACATTAACGGAATGCCACATTTTCCTGTATTCTCAGCGCTCGCAAAATACACGCATACTGACGAGAGAAAAAGCGCTCACCTTCTTGCGAATTTGGATCGTTCAAGGAATTTTAAAGGCTTTTCAATGATACAGGTTCAAACGCAATTGCACGATACTCGGGGGGTGTTGATGATAACTTACTTCTGCCACTCCTTTATCACGCGTTTTCTAGTCTTTGCATCGATCGGCTTCGCTTCACCGAGTGCCAGCGGGGACGTCGTTGATTGTTCGCTTGCCATTGTGTATCCCTGGGGAACCACGGATTATTTCATAACAGCATTACGCTGACTGAATCGGAACGGAGTAGGATGAAAAAAATAATTGGAGGTGTTGACTTTTGAAAACGGTGCACATGACATCATTCATTATACGCTTGACTGAACATACTGAACACTGAAATGGCGCGAGGTGATATAGCTCGCTTTGTCGATTGGGACGTATATTACTGTCTTTATACTGTCGCTCCAATAATATAATAACATGCAAAACCTTACAAATAAAGCCACTTTCCTGGCTTTCGGTTCTATCGGTACAATCAGAAAATCAAATCCCACCTACTCAAAATTTTCATGAACTACGAAATGCCGCATTGTGATGTATTCTCAGCGCTCGCAAAGCAAAAAGCGCTGACCTTATCGCGAATTTGGATCGTTCGGGGAATTTTAAAGGCAAAATAAGCACTACGCATTCATACTCTTCGCATTTATGAGCTCTCAGAAAACATCTCTTCACGTGAATAGTATGTTGCTGTATCGGAACACGTAAAGGGTGCATTTTGATTACATGTGTTCTGAGAAAATAGAATTCGATCCGCCATTTTCTAGTTTGAACTAATTTTGCGAATGACCGAAACGAGGGTAGAAAAACAAGTTCGATAACCACTGCGGAAAGCAGAATATTCAAAGAAATGATTATCGTATTTTTTGAAAATGACAATACGGGTAGAAACGGAAATGCATACGTAACGATCGGTATACTGGCGTACTGTTCTAAACGTTACATAGATTGTTGTTCTACATACTGATAATAATTGCTCAAAATGCAATATTTTTTTTAATGCATCATTCTCTACTCAACATTCTACCCAACATTCGGAATAATTAATGTTGTACTGAGGAATATCGCTAGCATTATGGAGATCCTCTAATTGTAACTACTTTCGCCTCATGCATGGAAAATGATGAGTGTTCAAAGATTTGTTGAACAGCACAAGTTGGCCGTAGATAGAAAGTAATAAACGATGGAAGAGACACACGGAAACTGAAAAGTTATACTTTTCAACTTCCAAAAAAAAAAATCCATTCCCACTTGATAATGAGCATGATGATGAGTGGAACGATAACTGGAAACAACTCCATGGACAAGATCCCGATCGTTCCGATTTCCCCGAGTGAAATTTCTGAATGTCAAAAATTATGCGCAGTCGTATTGAAGATTTCGCAAACAGCTCACAAGATAAACTTACCAATAAAGATAGGTAATGTAACGATTACAGTCATTGGAATGTACGAGGTGAATATTGGGATGATCGACTGAATTTGATTGATTGCATTTTTCAAAGATCAAATATACCATACCTGCCACAATAACGCTCGAATCAATTTCCGATGCATTCGATGAGTTTCCGATTGGCTTCTGCATGTTTAGTTGATTTTGTCATTTTAACAATAATATCAATGACAAAAACACACTCAATTTTGCTCATTTCTTGTAGAATTTTAACGAGGCAGAAGCCCATAACTACGAGAGTAGAGAGTACAACCGGGAGTCCAGCGGCCAGAGCACCCACTGTCCACCACTGCCATTTCCGAGTACCGTAACTGCCCCGAAACTGCAAAAGTTCGTGTTTGCCTTGGTTCTGCTCGCATATATTGTATCACATGATGCTTGGGAAAGCACCTTTATGAGAGAATCAAATTGTCGAAAAAAAGCAAAATATAATCAATTCTTGTAATAACTCTCGGATTGTTTGATTAAAACGAAATGTGAAACTAATGAACACACCCAAAAAAGCACAACGAGAAAGCCAGGCATTTTGCGCGAAAACAGGTCAATTCCTGAAATTTGCCTTTTTTATCCTTAGATGTCATGTCATATTGAGCAAACGCCATGTCTCTATGTCTAGCATTACACTCGCATGTCAGACAATACAGCTCGAGAACCGAGTTTGAAATGCTTCTGCGCACCCGTAATTTGGCTGCGAAAGCTCGACGCGACTGATCAGTTGGATAGAATGGGCCTACGATAGTGGTACGGATAGTGGTGCCTGCATATGAACTCATGTACTTTAGTGTAAAGTGGGGGTGAAAATAATGCCTGTAAAAACAACGTTAGCGATAATAGCGAGGGCAAGCCAATTGCGCCATGGATATCGCTGGATTCGCGATGCCCACTTTGGACTAGTGCAAATTGCATATTATTTGACATGCTAGAGTAAGAAAAGTATAAACTAGATCTCCAAAAACACTACCACGCTCGCATTCCATGCACAATCTCGCTATTCGATCGTACAGTGTGCAATTAAGAAACGAATGCACGTATATCGAACTCTAAAGCAAACGCTTACCTGCACAGGACAACATATCGATACACGTAATGAAAGGCGAGAAGAACGAGTGTTTGTATGTAAAGAGACACCCAAATAAGCACTGCCAAAAAAACAAATATGGTCATTATGGCTGGGAAAAGTCACAGAAAATAGGAAATGATTGAATCCCTCCAATTTCGTAGCTCAGCTTGCAGTAGAGGAAGTGATTTCAAAATTCGATTTTGGTTGTTTTAAATGTGTTTTTCACAGCTAATAGTCAAAGTTGCAAGTGTCTAGTCTAGGAGTGGAATTGCGGAATAAATTCATCTTCTCCTCGCCACGTCATAGCTTCCTAGAGTTCGTATTTCGAGAATTCATCTCATCGTTCAACAAATGAGTGTGGGGAATGTAGATGTAATTACTCGAAATACGAGCCCTACTCACTTCCAACTGTTCCGTAAAGAGTCGACATATTAAGAAAGCGATTTCCCCATAAGATAAATCCAAATTTGGCCATGTAAGTCGCCTGAACACATAATTGAGATGTGAAAAGTTCACGATCTCACTGGAGCAACGATTACATGCACGAGCGATATAAGCATATCTGTGACAGCAAATGTGATGAGCATCCATCGGTATGGACCAATCTATAACAATCCGCGTGTAATTACTAACTTTAAAGCATGATAAACCCCTTATATTATATTAGGATATACATTAGGCACGTACATATAGGATCCTTGAACCGTAATGCAAATCCAAAATTTGAAGTCTCTAGCTCAACTTTGAGCCTAGATGCACGCATTTGAAATTTCTACTAGACAAAGGCAATTTCTCCATTCTCCATTCTCCATTCTCCATTCTCCATTCGTGCGCGGCTTAAGGGTGGTCGTATCCCACTTCGCAATCGAGTGGGAGTCCCCTTGGCGTAGCTTGGACAACCGCCAAGGGTCGCCTGTCCAACGGATGCCGGCTACAACACTACGGATTGGGACTGCGCGGACTCTGAGGAAAGCCGATCGACTAGCTGAGTTGGAGGAGGCAGTGAGTGAAGTCCCATTTGATGTCTTAGCCATCCAGGAAATGAGGAGGTTTGACCTCTCTCACCCTATCAGGAACCAATCACCTGTTAGTGGGTTACAGTACTCGTTCCGCAAACGGTACCGGATTCCTCGTAGGCAGTCATTTGGGATCGAACACAACATTCCACTCAGTTAGTGATCGCTTATCGTACCTCGACCTCCCGAACCATTGCTTACGAATCATCAATGCGTACGCTCCGACAACCTCACATTCTGACCAGGAGTATGTACAATTTTTGGATGATCTCAGCGGATTGATTGCTACTTCCACGCGTCGTGCTCCGCTACCGGGGCGTGGAATGTGGCGATTAGTTGTGCTGGGTGATTTTAACGCAAAGGTCGGATCGAGGCAGAGCGAGGATGAAGAGTTCATTGGAAGGCATGGACTAGGAAGGAGGAACTCACGAGGACAGATGCTGATTGACTTCTGTGCTGAGACAAGATTACACCTCCTCAACACACGATTCCAGAAGAGAGAAAGCAGAGAATGGACTTGGATGGCCCCGAATATGAGTACAAGGAATCAAATCGACTACATAATGACCCGTGATCTCTCAAGTGTGCTCGATGTGGAAATAGTTGGAAAGTTCAAGTTTACTTCTGATCATCGTTTGGTGATGGCAAAGATCCGGCTTGATTCGTCAATCCGGTTTTTCCCTCGGAAAGCGAAAAATCCAACTGAATTTTCTAAGCAACTGTTCATAACCGCAATTTATACAGTAATCTCCAAAGAGTTCAATGGTTACGATCGATTGCGAAATACTCTCATAGCAACAGCCGGCCAATGTATGATCCCCAAACCACGCAATGAACGATTTTCCAACGCAACAGCTGTTTGATGAAAGAAGGAGGCTGAAGTACACCCCAAATACGCCTCTTAACAGAATCAAATTTTCACTCACGGGAAAGGCTCTTCGTTTCTCCATCAAGGACGACTTATACCGCGGACACGTGGAGACTGTGCGGAGAGCCGTGTATTATGGGAAGAGTACACATTTCCGATGTAATGATCAGTTCTTACCATTCTTAGAAAGTGAAATCAAAAGAGGAATCGTGCAGTTGAAGAATGACAAAGCACCCGGACCTGATCGAATTAAAGCAGAGATGTCGAAATGCGGAATGGAATTGCTTACGCGTCCCATCACAGATCTATTCAACAAGTGGATATTGGAAGAGTGTGCTCCCAACGAATTGTCCGACGCAACAATATCTCTGATATTCAAAAAAGGAAACGTCTTGGACATTTCGAACTATCGCCCGATTTCGTTGTTGAACATAATCTACAAGTTATTCACTTCAGTAATCGACTCACGAATTGTGAATCAACTTTCCGACAATCAGACCAGAGAGTAAGCGGGATTTCGAAGGAATTTCTCTACTACGGACCATATTTTCACTCTAACAGAATTACTCCAACAATCAGAGGAATATCGTTTCCCCGTATATCTCGTGTTTATTGACTACAAAAAAGCGTTTGATAGCGTCGAATTTGACAAAGTGTGGGAAGCTATTTCAAATCAGGTATTCATCCCAAAATAATCAATACCCTGCGATTCATATACAATGCAAGCCAAGTATCAGTGCGAATTGGACAAGACAAAATTCCTATCGAGATTGAAAGAGGAGTCAAACAAGGGGATCCGATCTCACCACACCTTTTCAATGCAGTCGTTGAAGAGATTTTCCGTAAGCTGAATTGGGAAGGATGTGGAATTGAAGTGGATGGAGAGAAACTGAATCATTTACGATACGCGGATGACATTGTCTTAATTTCACATTGCTCAAAGGAGATTGGAACCATGCTAAGTCAATTATGCACTGAAAGCAAGTATGCAGGATTGGAAATCAATCAGAAAAAGACAGTTATGATGTGCAATACAGTACCAACTCCTCAACGAATAGATGGCAAAACGCTAGAATATGTTATTCAATTCATCTACCTGGGTGTTCGTTTATCATTCGATCAGGACTTGAAGCTGGAATTGAATAGGAGGATAGGTGCAGCATGGAGATCATTTAACAAGTTTCAAGAATTCATGACTAGTCGAAGTGTGGCAATGGCGCTCAAGACAAAAGTATTCAGAATGTGCATCGAGCCGAGTTTTCTTTATGGAAGTGAAGTTTGGAGCACTACGAAGTCTGAGCGGAAAAGACTGATTGTAGCACAGAGATCTATGATGAGGAAAATAGCCAGCGTGACTAGATTTGATCGGAAGACCAACGATTGGCTCAGTAGGAAGGTGCCCTTAGAGGACATTCGAGTACAAGCGATGCGGAGAAAATGGAATTGGGCGAAGAGACTAGCTACGCTGGACGACAATAGATGGACAACAAGAATTCTGAATTGGACACCGTGGGATAGATTGCGACCTCCTGGACGCCCAAAAATCAGATGGCGGGACGAATTTGTCAAAGTATTTGGAGTAACATGGGCTAATAAGTGCAGAAGAGATCCCATCCAATGGAATGGCCGTTCCTTTCAACAGGCTATTGACCTGAGGCTTGAATAAAATATTGACTAGACAAAGGGACAATCGGAATTTGTTTGAAAAACAGGTAGATTCAGGGAAGCGGTCTATGTAAATGGTCAGATAACACAGAGGAAGGGAAGGGAAAAGGAGAGGAGCGGGCGCACCCATTCCGTCTGCCGCTCTCGCCTCCTCTCTCGCGCATCCGACTTACATACAGTGTTCTCGTCATTGCTAAGGGATTTCCGCGGGGGATTCTCCTCGGTTTCGGGTACTTTAAAGAAGGACTCAAACGCAAAATAACACACGTGTTTGAGTGTTGTGAAGATGAGATTAAAAATGAGAAGTGAATTAGCCAAAAGCGAACCGATCGTATCGGAGTAGGAATATATCTGAGTTAGACTCTCTAGTCCTTATTAACGAAGGAACGTGTGATATTCACAGTTCTTAAGATTACGTAGCTTAGCAGGCTTACATTGTAGATTCGTTCACTAACTAAACCATTTTCAGCAGTGAATTCGCGATCGAGAGAAAGATCGACAGAATCGGGATTATAATCCATTTTCGTTTTTAATTATTGCTGTAGATTTAAACGTCCTGAAAACTGAGCAGCTAAAATCAGATACGTTATTCATCTATTTACTCTCGTAAAACCATTTGCAAAGCATGTTAAATATGAATAATATACTCTGATAAACTACACAAGGATACGGAAATAATAGCAAATAATTGCAGGAACAAATCCCTGGTAAGCAATTTATGATTCTGCAGCTGCTCCCCTGAGATTACAATCATGCGCTGTGTTGTTACATCAGCTGAAATGTCAGCTGACTAGCGTTAGTCCTGTCACAACAACGTTTTGGGAATTGAAGAATAAGAGTATGAATACTAAATACATATTATATAATACTTAAATTCGCTCCATTATTCCGATCATTCTATTTAAACATTAAATGCCTTTACATTTGAGTCTAGAATCGACTCTCGATAGAGTCATGCATAAACGTAGCGACATATATTTCGAAAATGATATGCTTTCCACCATTCAATTGAACAGCGCGTCATCCTTTATTGAAAGTGACGCGTTAACTTCGAGAGTAGAAGGTTTCTGCTTCACTCCGAGTGAGATCTCTGGCCAATAATTTCCTGACCAGTCCAGTCAGTTGTTTTATTGGCTAGTTCAGTCCGCAAAATACCTGCTCCGGATCTATTTATCTGCGTTATCCACTCACGACTACCATTTTCCTGTCGACAGCGGTAGGCGTTTGGTGGGGCATCATGGCCGGGAATCGAACGCGGGCGGTAGCTGAAGGTAACGCAGAAGAACTTTTTGACAACAGGAATACGTAGCCCTAGGAGTAATCGGTCTCATTGCACTACACCATCTTGAGTAGTCGTACCTTGACGATTGTCAAATGAGGCTGCGCTTTTTCTATTTTAAAAAAAAAAACGCTTTGAATGGGCACGATTAACGCGCCCCCATCACTGAGCCGCAGACACCACCCCCATGTAACTTTTCATTATCTTATTTAAAACCCATGTTATCGTCACAGATTCTTTGTGCTAGCAAACAAGTTGAGGAGCTTTTTAGAAAATCCAATGTGAAATATCATATGAAGAAAATGACAATGACTAATCATCCAGATGTGAAAAAAAACATTTAAACTTGGGCAATGATCACAATCTTTGAAATTTAGTCTGACTAGGCTCCTCTGAAAGTTTACCCAATATACGTACAATGTTTGACATATTGCAATGTGCAATATGGACATCTTGGTAATAAAGCACCCAGCTTATTATTGCAGTTTGCGTAATAATGTAGGGCGTAATTTCATAAATCAGAAACGCAGAATATTGACTAGTTTATGTAACCTGCTAGATCACAATATGGTTATTTACAAGTGTGGGCTTCTTCGACAAAGACGCATGGCGTGGTTTAGCCGTCGTTTGCCTGATGTATCGCAACTGTACCAGCGCCTGAAAAAAATAATACCACTAGCAAGAACAACAACTATGAACAACAAAAACAACCTGAACTGAAGGACAGCACCAGAGCAATACAGAAAGCGGCAGTCCAGTGAATCCCATCCGAGCTCCTGACGATATTATTTTACTAGAATACTAGACACGATACTCCGGTCATCATTCTATACACTCTCTAGCATATCGACCGGTCTAGAGAGTGTGTGAAATGAATATATGAAGGCCCGAATTACGATCTTCACAAGTTCTTGACAAAAAATGTTTGTTACATAATTTCATTTGTGTGATCTACTAGTATTAGGTTGATGCATAATTTTCTTTACAAGGTATTTTTTATGTGTTCTCGAGAATTGTTCGCCTGAGTTCGATAATATACTCTGGCATTATTTGGGACACAATTGACGCACTACAATCTGAAGTTATTGAATCGATCTCAATTGGTTCAGTAGAAAAAAAGTATTTCTCAAAATGTGGAAATTTTTTCGGTATTTTGGGTACGAACTCAAGCGTCCATTAAAACAAAACTAATAGATTGCAATTTCCGCTCTTTTGTGTCGGTAGTGAGTGCGGGCGTACGCTTCCATATAACACTTGAAATCAGATCGTTAGTTTCTCTTAGAATAGTTATGGGGACAACGATACTAATTTCGCCCCCCAAAATTCTGCAGCGAGAATACTGTAAAATACTGGCCGAGCATGTATGTCCATAAGTGCTCTATGAAGGGCACACATACACTAATATCATACAAAAATGCAAGAGAGAATAGCTAAAGGCTGAAGCAAATTACGGCTGGAAAACTAGAAATCGTAAAGAAAATTATGCATCAACCTAATAATTCAACTTTATAAACTTACTACTCCGGCTGCCCCCCGCCTTCGGCGGGGGCCCCGTTCTAGCGGAGTATCTAGGTTTCAAACGGACAGACACTGCGCTTTATATATAGGTATTTTACACAATCACACACGAACGAACATTTGAAAGTATATGATTAGTCCATCTCTGTTTCAGACATGCAATTCGCCTTCATAATACAACAAATGTACAAACTACCGACCGTTGAGGATTCCATAGATACCGGACGCGAGTGGAACGATGAGTATACACAGAGGAAGGCAGCTCTGAAACGAAGAATATTGCGACATCACAATGCGTAGCAACAAGTGTTGGCAGTCGATTGCGAGTTCGTAATCACCTCCCCTAACTCGGATTTCGCAATATGTTAGTGAGGGGCGATTGCGAGTTCGAATTCGCAATTAAACTTCGAATTGATTGGTGTTGAATGGGTGCGAATACGGAAATCAGGGACAATCTATCAATATAAGCGCTTGAAAACAAATGAAACTGTCTGCAAATTTCTACTCGTTATGTTGCCGAAAAGTTAAAAAAATGACACCGATTACTCGAACAAAACTCAAAAAAACATACTTGCTGAAACTGCATAATGAAAAATTGGCGTTGCATTCTGATTATCTCTTTACTCAGCGATACTCCCGGCGCCGACAGTTTCTTCCGAATCTCAAAATATTTGTGATTATTGTGTTTGTGCACAAGCTCTCGCCTTTCTCTGACTTTTCTCGCAGATTTTCATCGACCTTTTTCATCGAGCTCGTTGAAAAGTTCGTGAACTTTTCTTCGAAGTTTTTTTGATTAAATCGTTCTCCCCTGTCCATATCATTTCTATATTTTCTATAAATTCTCGAACACTCTGCAATTGATGAAGAGCCCTTGTGGCGGACGATAAATAAAATAAAAATAAAACTAAATGCTCGGTATTTTAAAGAGAAACATTTTTTACGCACCTCAGAAGTTCGCGAACTTTTTAACTTTTCTGGCACATTTCTGACAGATTAAACGGGTCGATTAATTCATTGAACGTCACTTCGATCCCGCGAATGCGTCGGCGAATACATAATAAGAAAAACATTTTTAAACTACCAAAAATAACCTCGATAGAACGGTTAACTGTAGAATACTCAAAGCCGGAGTAAGCGTCCACATATACCCCATGCCTACGGCTGCGATCTAAATACATTATTAAAAGAATGAACAAAATTGATTTTAAATGAAGAACAGTCATACAATATACAAATTCTTTTAAAGTACCACAAATAAGACATCGCGCATAGATTTTGGCATGAATTGGACTGCCGGGCCAAGAAGTGAAATCGTGTACGCCTCGCCATGCATTATGTGGGAAATAGTATCGTATAGTTGTCCAGCCGATCGCATTCATAGTCAAACAATCAACACACATTAATAACCAAAAAAACACGAAAAAATTGGCTGTGCGTCACTATTATTCACTTCCGTACTGCGATGCCGTAAACAGTCTTGTGAAGTTTAACCACTAGCAGACATGGACTGGGAGGATTAGGAGGAGGTAGCAGTAAGCGAATTATATTATTACTACCCCCTACCCCAAAACGTCCCCGTACATTTATATTAGTCCCTCAACATCTGGGCGCAATAATTTCACTACATTCGAATTTCGAATTGCTTACAAAGTTCATCAGTCCAAGCGTAACGCCGATGTAAACGCCCAGCACGGAAGATAAATAAATCGGAATCTGGAAATTTTAGAAATGTTTTTGTTTCGTAAGACATCTCACTTGAAATATCTTGTTGGCTTTAGATTTATATCGAACGAGTGAGTATAACAATGTACAGTTTAATGATAACGCTTGAGAATATACAATTAATTTCAATGAACTCGATATGAATTCGAGCACCGGCACTAGGTTGGATGATAACTATGACGTCATACCGGCTTATGTATATATATATATATATATATATATATATATATATATTACCGCGAACGGTCTCTTATATCAGGCGGCATGATATCGTAGTTCTCATCAAACTTAGTGCCCTCTAACCTCAAGATCTGTCGAAAGTCGGTGTGAAATGCAAAGCTTACCAGCGAGTCCTTCAATGGCGCAGATGGCTTGAATTATGTAGAGCACTATCATGCTTTACAAATCAACCAATCTTTGTCGAGAAAGAAATCGATATGTAAACGTATTCTTCGTTGGCAATTAGATTTGTTACCATGAACCTCTAAACACCTGAGAATAGTGAGGTAAATTTTTAAATGACGTCACTAATAAGCCCTCAGTTCCGATACTGATATGCTGAACCGCCACTATCGAATGAGGTATTTTAGTTTCGTTTATGTCATTCCGATTATGTCGCTTGCGCTTTTGTAGTTTTCGGCACTTTTCAATTTTGTCGTTGCGCTTCTGTTGTGCCCCCGTTTTGGCTGAATATTTAGCAGAAGTATACCCCACAAATAGGCATTCCAACCACAAGAACTGAGATTCGGGAAATGGATTTTAAAGGCGGATTGTCAGCAACAACGGGACTATTTGAAATATGTGTCAAATATGGTGATATGCCTCCAAGTATCGTGCTCGTTGCCTGACCTTCAGGGGCCAATTGGCACTGATCCAACTAGTCGTATCTTGCTATAAAGAAAGATATGAAAATTCGGGTTTCCGGATTCCAGCGAGGTTATTATGAGTCAAAAAACTTTTATGATTTTAAAGTAAATTTTGCAGATATATACGAACACAACATCGTCCCCCTTAAGCGCCGCGTAGAGAAAGGTCGACTGAAAGAGAGAGAGAGAGAGAGAGAGAGAGAGTGAAAATCATCATGTTTTCCCATGCGCATTTTATAATGTGATAATGTGATTGGTATGCACACAGGGAAAAAACCAATATGCTGTTTATAGTAGCAATTACGGTCTCCTAGGCGTATTGCCCCTAGAATGGTACGGTATTGTCCTTGACAACTGCGTAGAGAGAGGTCGACATAAGCCTGTTGCTGGAATGGCACACATGCCAGCACGTTCACACATTCATTTGAAGGTGTTTTCGATTGCAATGTACTCGTTGAAATGCACGAAGACAACATGATAAAAACATCAATATGTGTTTCGCGAACACTTTATCCTTACGATCGCCATGAATGCACATCTAAGCGTGTTGTCCCACAAAGAGAATATCATTGCCCTTCACCACTGCGTAGAGGAAAGGTCGATCAAACACGAGCTTGAGAGGAGGCGCCGGCCTGCATCTCGTCATGATCACTGCAGTCGCCGCAGCTGCCTCCGTGCCCTCCTCGGAGACCTACAAAATAATTGTTTTAATAGTTTTGAGGCAGTTGCGATGTACTGGTCCTACACATTCAAAGTCAAAGAGGGACCTTAGATACATATGCCACTAAAGTTGGGTTGAACAACTTTTTTACCAGTTTGTAAATTGCCACTGGCGATAGCTCAGAAGATCTGTGTTAAAGTAGTTGTTTATTTGCCGATATTTATATTAATATGTCGTAAAAGTATTTATTAATTTACTGGCATATACGCACTAAGCCATCTATCACAGTCGTCTCCTGGTGTAACATCATTGGACGTTGCTGCACACTTACCATTCTTTTTATCTTTACACCTTTAATAGTACTTATGACTCATGAGATTGAGTCCAACTTTTTTTAATTGACTAAAATTTACTATAATTTGACTAATTGTAGTCACCACCTCAGAGGGGGGGGGGGGGGGGTGACAACTGGTAAAACGACAACTGGTAAACTCGTCGCCGTTCACTTGCAATTTGGCGCAGCGACTTGGGAGTTGTTTCATTGTAAGCAGTATGCGATCCCATACATTTGCATATGTTAGTCTTGTTAAAAGCGATCATGAGTTTTACTCCAAATGAACGACCCGGGGTTCATGGAAAGTGCATTTCCATGACCCCCTATACGTTGAAACTCATGATCGCCTGGTAACAAGACTAATACATGCAAATGTATGGGATCGGATACTGATTACAATGAAACAACTCCCAAGTAGCTGCGCCAAATTGCAAGTGAACGGCGACGAGTTTACCAGTTGTCGTTTTACCAGTTGTCACCCCCCCCCCCCCCCCCGACAAAACAGAAACCGACAAAACAGAAACAAATCACTACTCCGCCGGGAGTCGACGTATGGACTTGGCAGTTGTTGCATTGCCACTAGTATGTGCTACACTACATCACCCTGATTAGATCCTCTAACTAGGCGATTTTGAGTTTCCCCCGCTACCAACGTATAGGTTCATGGTCCAAAATAACCGGAAAATGATGGTTAGATAAACATAAGTACAATAATCAATCGATATTCTAGTACCCCGGTAAGTACTCTAACACATCATCATGGGAATCAATTGATTAATGCATTTTGTTTTTATCTAACCATGATTTTCCCTCCAAATGCGCATTTTTAGACCAAGAACCCCTGGTCGATGGTTACGTGCGAAACTCATAATCGAATAGTTAGACGATCTAATCAGGATGATGTAGTGTAGCACATACTGGTAACAATGCAACAACTGCCAAGTCCCTACGTCAACTCCCGGCGGAGCAGTGTTTTGTTTCTCTTTGTCGGTTTCTGTTTTGTCACCCCCCCACCTCAAGTTTGAAATGCAATGAATCCCAACCTCAAGAACAGCTTTGTGGACGATCTTTGACACGACTAGACCACCATCGGAGATCTGTAATACAGCCGTTGATTAAAGCCACATTTTCAATATTTTCCTTATTCAGCTCCTATATCTTTAGGTTAAGGAATAAGGCCAGGATGAGGTCAGGATGCCAGTCTAACTAAGGCCCTCCTAACTTACTCCGGACAGGTTGGCTGAGCCCTCGAATATTCTGGTGACACCCAGCATTCTAAGTGCCGTATTTCCGTCGGTTTCTGACTCAATCTTGAACTTGGGTAGCTCGAGCTGAAAAGGGAAATATTAGCGATATTTGACGCAATTTTATCTTAGATCAAAGATTCGTGCAATCAACTACGATAATATCTGGAAATCGGTAATATTAAATGCGACTTCGAAGGAAAAAGAATCTAAAAAAACATAGTTAAGTAAAGACATATTTACTTACATTGATCTTTCCCATATGAAGACTGCCTAGGGCTAGTTGCAGCTTATCTCCAGTCAGACTCGCTCTCCACTCGCCGAAATCGCCAGAGGGCATGAGGACAACGAAGGAGTAGGTAGGGTCCTGAGCGGAAGAGATGGGTAACGTATCGGATGTCATATCCTTATTTTGGATCATATTGCTCTACTGCACTGGGTTGATATGTTTCAAACGGTAACTCAGGCAGGCTTGTTTAATTTTCACCATGTGAATTGATTTTTACTAATTTTGCTTAGATCATGTTGAAGGAGTCGTATTACTGCAAAAAAGTTGTTTTAATTGCTGGTAAACTCGTTCATATTTGCTGCACCTTCAACTTTCTCAAATATATAACATCAATAGGAAAACTCCAGTAGGCAACAATGGTAGGCAGAAATTCGCAGTACCTTATAAGCGAGGGAGACGACGGTCAGATCGGCGGACTGGGAGAAGCGAGTGCTTAGATTGGAGGCACGCATAAACTGTGCCTGCAATTGTTCGTTGTATTCTAGTTATTTTATAGGAATATTGTTTGTAGATTGTTACGTTGCAATTGCGCAAAATAATAAACAGTTGCTTATATAGAGCCTCATGAACATACTTTAAAATGTGATAAACGTTTTTCTATAACATATATCGATTTTATTGTTGTATACTCTCAACGAGACCCTTCATTTTGTAAACTCTTCTCTCGAACGCTCTAGAGGATGAGTAGTATGACTAGGGTTGGCCCGGTGAGTGAGATCCCGAGATCTCAAAATGATTCGACTCAATTGTCGCCTTCTCAAATAAATATGTAAATTGCTCTGAGATCTCATTTCTCAAAAATCATAAGGTTTCTCAAAATGATTTCCAAGCGCTATTTTATCAAACACTGACAATATGTTAATTGTAATTAATTGTTTTTATCGCATATTGCGTTTTGGTTTGCATCACAGATAGTTGTTTACCAAGTCGATCACATTCAAAAACATCACTTTTGAGTTGTTTTTGCAAGATAGACAGTCGTCAGGAGACTATGCTCGCCCGTTCTACAACACTTAAGTCATTTGAACTCCTTTTCCTAGTATTTTTCGCTTCGATCATTCCAAAATATAGCTCATGCCAAAATTGGGTTAATTTGTCTAATTTTGTGACCAAAGAGCTTTCGTTTAGTTAAGCACTTAATGTTGCATTATTAAAGAATTTCAGTAAAAAATGTCAAAAAATGCTCCATCACTCAACAATTCTCATCGAATTTTGAGATCTCAAAATTCATTTGCACCGATTTTGAGAAATTTCGAGACCATTCCTGGCTTTTTTAGAAATAGAGCGGTGTTTTTTCTCACGAAGCCAACCCCTAAGTATGACGAGACCGAACGCTCTCTCTCAACCAATTAAGTTGATGAATTCCACTCAGGCTGGACTTGTTTTAAAAAAAACGTACATTTCGATCTCCGGAAATTCCGTGAAATGACTTCGTCTGCGTGGCTTCCTTCTTGAATTGAGTGGCCCATTCGCCCTGAGGATCACCAAATAAATTCTGATCAAATTCCAACGCCTAGCCGGTTCAGTGGCGCTAGGTCGGACGAGGACTATGAGGTCAGCCCGCATTTGATCTATCACAGGCGACATGATGTCATAATTCTAATCCGACCTAGTACCGGTTCAGTGGAACCTCGACTCCTTTAAAAAATATATATCTCCGTGTGGAGGAACAACCATAGCCGAAAATATGACATTTACAGAAAAATATGGACATTTGATGCGAGGTAGCGATTCTGGTACGTTTTCCGCTCTCGAATTATGCAATAAAACGAAACAGTGCATCGAATGACCAACTCCAGGTTGAAATATGGTGAATAATAGTCAAATCAAATAATTCCGAGTTCATTAATCAACGATCAAATGGCCCTCAAACATTAGATCAACTGGCGAACCTTGAAGTACACGGCGTTGATCAGCACCGCGATGGCACTAACGAAGTCAGGTGCTGAGACGATCCTTGGAATCATGCCACGAGTGTGCTCGCTTACGAATGAGTTGACATGCTGAAATTAATCGTAATATTGGCATAATTTACAGATAGTGATATGGTGTGAATGTTCTCGTAGTGCTCAATGAACACGTAGGAAACATCCTGCGCATTTCAATTATCTAGTAGTGCACTTTATCAAGGAAGAAACGAGGGTAAGCAGAATTATTATTACATCGTTGTTTTCAATAAGACAACTCTAAAAATTGCTTACGTTTGCTGATCCCTGTGCGTCCTTGAAATTGATGTGCTCAACGCCAGCACTGAAGGCCTTCTCCACATGCGATGCGTAGTCTGGCTTGAGGTTGAAACCCTGGAAAATCAATAAATCATTTTAAAAATAAATGCAGAAAGTTCCGTATTCTTGAGTACAACTAGGTCTACCATAAGGCTGATATAGGATAGCATTGGGATAAGATACATGGATTGTTTAGTGGGAAGCCCTGAAAGGTCAGTTACAGTTCATTTTCGAAATCATGTATAGTTCATTCAAATTGTTTGTATTACGTCGTATCGATGTTCACGTAGAGTTCAGTGAACACATAATAAACATCCCGAGCATTTCAGTTATCTAGAAGTGTACCTTATCAAGGAATACACAATTTTCACTTGCCAATCCTAGCGAGCAAATATGGTATGCAATAAGAATTTGGCACTCACGCGAACATGCATAGTGAGTGACATACCACCTCATAAAAATTATTAAATCGGAAGTTGGATTTGTCCCTATTTTGGGCGTTTCTGAACGCGTGTCTTGTTCGGGTATGTTTGTGCCCTGTATTCGGGTATGTTTGTGCCCTGTATTCGGGTATGTTTGTGCCCATAGGTGTCCAGAAATGACGGCGAGGGGGGGGGTGGTGCTGCGCATAGACGCACCGTGCGTCTGTGCGCAAGGCATGTATAGGGTCATGGAAAAAATCGATGGTAGGTCATGGTAGGTCAAAACTAAGTACCGTAGCCAATCGATAGTACAGTACCAGCAGATACCGTATATCACTACCGTAACCCGCTAGTATCGTTAACTAACTTTATTTTCAAAAAAAATAAAGTACCGTACCCAATCGACTCTACAGTACCCCTGATACCGTATACCGATACCGTAACCTTCGATTATCGCGAACTTTATTTTTAAAAAGTCCTGGTGCCATGCCCAATCGATTCTACAGAACCCAAGCAACTACAGTAACCCAGTTCCTTGGGTCATATCCAGTTCCTTGGGTCAAACATTTTTCTAAAAAAATTAATCATTTTTTTTAAAAATCCCAAACCGATCATAAAATGATTCTGCAGTAATGAGGTATGTGGTAGGATAAGTAAATATTTAATAATGATCGATTTTGGATTTTTAGAAAAGACGGTTGACCCAAGGAACTGGATCTGACCCAAGGAACTGGGTTACTGTAGTTGCTTGGGTTCTGTAGAATCGATTGGGCATGGCACCAGGACTTTTTAAAAATAAAGTCAGTTCGCGATAATCGAGGGTTACGGTATCGGTATACGGTATCAGGGGGTACTGTAGAGTCGATTGGGAACGGTACTTTAATTTTTTGAAAATAAAGTTAGTTCACGATACTAGCGGGTTACGGTAGTGATATACGGTATCTGCTGGTACTGTACTATCGATTGGCTACGGTACTTAGTTTTGACCTACCATGACCTACCATCGATTTTTTCCATGACCTTTTCCATACTTGCCTTGCGCACAAACGCACGGTGCGTCTATGCGCAGCACCCCCCTGTCGCCGGCGGCGTGGACACCTGCGCCATATGCAACGTATAGAACAAATGAAACAACGCGCTCGAAAACGTTACATAAAACGCCAAAACATGAACACCCAAATGTGTACCTTGGCAAGGAAGAAGCGATTGGCGACGTTAGTCACGACTTTTGAGTTCTTCTCGGAGAGAGCGGTGGTGAGGGAGGAGTAGAGCGACGAGACCTCGGCGGGCGAAAGGTCTGATAATACTTACTCATTGCATCACAAATAATTTCCACATTCAATGGAAACATGGACCGAAAAATGGATACACAGTTATATCCACCATTAGGTCTCGCGTTTACATACCAGACCATATTTGAAAGAGCTAGTTAAAACAGTTAGTTAGTAGTTTGGTTAAAACAGCTCACTCTGTCCCAGCAATCGGGTGAGCTGTTCCTGCGTGTCATCTTTCGCGCCGTCGTGGACGATAGCGAGTGCAGCTCCTGGAGAGAAAATATCTGTCTTACGTCATTGTTATTACAGATTGGCATCATGCACTTAATAAGAAGTGGCGTATTGCGAATTGCGTAGTGGGAACGGTCTTATGACATCATCGCTGCATTGACGGCGATAAAGTCTTATGACGTCATCGCTGCATTGACGGCGATATTAGGATTGCAGATAGGGTTCGTAATTCGGGCCTTCGTCTCTTCACACTCTCTAGACTAGAGTTCCCTTATTGGAATCTTAATTATCGTACGTGATGGAAATTTAGGAACGTATACCGTGCAATTTCCAAAAATATCATGTGTCGTGGATTATGGTGAATTTTTATTTTTACGAGTTTTGCTTTTTTGCATTCTTTTTTTCATATGCGTTTGCATAAAACGGATGGGTTTTTAAACGGAAATATGGCTAGAAACGCAATAAAAGCTCGCGAAAATTATGCAATATTGACGAAATAGACATAACCGGGATTTAGCACTATTTCATCAATATTTCATGGTTTTTTCACGAGCATTATTGCATTTCTAGCCATATTTCCGTGTAAAAACCCATCCGTTTTATGAAAACGCATATTAAAAAAAGAATGCAAAAAATCAAAAGTCGTAAAAATGAAAATTCACCATAATCCACGAAACGTGATATTTTTGGAAATTGCACGGTATACGTTCCTAAACTTCCGTCACGTACGATAATTGCATCATTTTCATGTGTTTCGTGTGTATTATATATATGGTCTGTATAGTGCACGTGAAACACATATGAAAATGTGCCATTCATTCCAATACGATTCCAATAAGAGAACTCTACTGTAGACCGGTCGATCGACGAGAGAGTGTACATAATGAAGGGACCGTGGTATCGTTTCCAGAACTCTAATTGTAGGAGACGGCAAACGACGATAGATAGGAGGGAACGACCTCTATGTCTAACACCTACCATCTCTTCGCACGCCACATGCATCATTATATCAGTTGTCGTCAATATTTCGATTCGCGTTCGTTTTAATCGATATTGAAATCAAAACAAACAGATTCCAAAGAAGATCTGGAGTTAGCATTCCTGATAACTAAATGTTCTTGACCCACCAAGTGAAAAGGGAGATATGACAAAGTTCTCAGAGTGTGGCGAGGCCGCGCGAAGGAGTGACAGAGCGAAATCGGTGGAAGATGACATCTGGAAACGCAAATTTAAAAGAATAAGCGATAGAAGGTATAAATAGGTGATTGGGACACGAAAGTTGCTAGTAGAGTTCGAGTTGCTAGTAGAGTTCGAGAGACGATACCATATCTTCTTCATTTTATACACATTGGTAGACAACTGACGGAATAGATGTTTTCACTGATTTATCAGTCATTTGGTGAAAATATAATTTCACAAGAATACAGCGTAATTCGAGAATGGTGTTATTAATGGGAGAAAAAAAGAAAACTAAACGCGAAGTGTAAGACCAAATCGATAGCAAACAAACGAAAATGGAAGGAAGGGTAATGGCAGATGAAGATGGGGAATGGGGAAATCGAAATGAACTCTTGGTCGCAATTCAAACGGTGAATGATCCTCTAGAGGACGGTGCGAGCTGTCGAAAGAATCGAGTGATAAGGACGGAAAAGCATGCGATTATGAGTCAACAGGAATGATGAGTCACTAAGGGAACGAATTCACAATAGGGAACGAATTCAGCACAGGATAAGCGATAATCAATACTTATTTAGACTCATACTTATACATCTTTCAATAATTTATAATATTTTCAGAATTTTCATCTCACTTTCATCGGGGACAATATCGTTTACGGTGTCCCGAAATTTTTAAGAATGGTCATGTAAAAACCTAGTGCATTATCGATTAACCCGATTTCACAACAAAAAATATAATGATCAATCGATTCATGCTGGCTAGCCAGGAAGTGCATCAGTTTTCCAGATGTGCAATTGAATTTAGTGATGAGTTCGGTCAAAAATACGTATTTAAGTATTTCAGTAAATGCTCTGACATATACCGGACAATTATGGCCATCGCTTTGGACTAAAATGGGATTATGCACAATATTAACGGGGGGAGATTTCGAACGGCAAACGCTGATGAGAATTTTTAGGCAATCCCGAAATAGAAATTCACTAATTTTTGGACCTTATTTATGATTTCTTCGTCCTCTCTACAGAGAGATCATATCAAATGCCGTTACGACCAATCACAATATGCTATCTTCTCAACAGCAAGGGGTGGTCATCGGAGTCCCTCATATGCCACAACAACGTGTCGGTGACTGAACAATAAGAGTATCCATAATAATTACAGATTAAACTTACATTCGCTCCATTATTACGATTATTCCATGAACATTGCATTTCATTTGTGTCGACTCTCGAGACTCTCGATAGTGTCATGAGTAAACGAAGCGGCATATATTTAAAGAACGATATGTTTTACAACATTCAGTTGAATAGCGCGCCATTATTTTTGGAAAGGCTAGTCAACATTTTATCGTGCTGGTTAAAATGATCGGTTTTCTAAGCATGCTGCCCCACGAAGAGTAAGTCCTTCTCCTTGACCACCGCATAAACGAAGGGTCGATCGAAGACGAGATTGCGAGGAATGACCAGCGAGTATCTCACCATGAAAACTGCCGTTGCCGCAGCTGCCTCCGTGCCCTCCTCGGAAATCTGTGATTTCATTCCGTTTCCATATTGTTATTTCCTTTATATACTTATCGGGGGGTTGGCAAAAGCAAAAAAAAACACAATAGCAAAACTCGTTGCAGTTCGCTTGAGAGTTGGCTTAAAAACTGAATTTCAAGCGAACGTCAACGAATATTGTCGTTTTCGCTTTTGCCACCCTACAAGTATTAGACTAAGATACTATGCGAATATGTGCCATGTGATATAGAGACACTAAGAACATATTGTTCATATTATCAGTCAGTGATTGTATTCCCCGAATAAAATGCTGCTTCCCCCCACCTCAACAACAGCTTTATGGACGATCTTGGACACGCAGAGGTCTTGATCCGAAATCTGCAATGAAATTGACTAAGATCACATTCTTTATCATATTATATATTCCTAACATGTAAGGTTATGGTCACCTCATCCTAATGTCAAAGCTTTTGCTAACTCACTCCGGATAGGTTCGCAGTGTTCTCGAATATTCTGGTCACTCCCAGCTTTTGGAGCGCCGTCTTTGCGTCGGTTGTTGATTCAATTTTGAACTTGGGCATTTCGAGCTGGAAATATAAATTAAAAGGTTGGTATTTTAAAATCAAGTTTCAGAGACAATTAAAATATGAATTACATTGATCTTTCCCTTGTGGAGGCCTTCGAGAGCTTCTTGCAGCTTTTCGCCTGTTAGACTCGCTCTCCACTCGTCGAAATCGCCCGTGGGCATGAGGACAACCAGAGAGTAGGAAGGATCCTGAGAGAAAAAAAAAACATTTTACTGTAACTGAAATGCTCTATTCGGTTCGATGACGGATATTGTTCTCTTACATATTGTTCTCTTTCCTTACACTATTGTGTTCGAGTGACTGTATTTTAAGCAGTGTAAATGAGACAAGAAATGCTTAAATGATGTTCAAAATCACCGCAAAGATCGGACAACTGTCGATGATTCTGCAGGAAAAGTGTGCCCAAGATACGATGTTCAGAGTTGGTATTTTATAATTATCAGAAAAAAAAATCAGAAAATATATTATTATCATGCATTACCTTATATGCGAGGGAGACTGTGGTTGTGTGCCAGGAATGCGAATCCGATGGTCATGAGTTCGACCCCCCTCGCCTGCAGATCCACCCAGACCACGGTGGTTAAGAAATAGGTCAGAAATCCCCCACCACGTGCATACAACACGGGCGGTAGCCTCACGCGTAGGTCGCTGATAACCTCAGGACAGACTGAACGCAGAATTGGCGCGGGGGTGGCAAACCAGCCTTGCTTGGATGCCTCAACTTACTTTTTTTTTCACATCGGCCGATCCTTGTGCGTCCTTGAAGTTGATGTTCTCAGCGCCAGCACTGAAGGCTTTCTCCACATGTGACGAAGCCCTGAGAAAATTAATAAATCATTGCTTGCATGTAGATAATGACAATTTTGTATATTCGTATAGCATACGGCTGATCTGAAATGCCGACACTTTAGAAGATATCAAGCAATAACTGTAGAATGTATCCTTCAGACTTCCGTTCCATGTGTACCTTATCAAGGAAGAATCGATTGACGACGCTAGTCACCACTTCAGAGCTCTTCGCGGAGAGAGCGGTGGTGAGGGAGACGTAGAGGGACGAGACCTCGGCGGGAGAGAGGGCTGTCAATTTATCTTATGCCTTGCAATTCTTCCTTGGAAACGTGTCACAAAAGCTCTTGGGATATGCATATATCTAGAATCCGGGTTCAGTGGACGGAATATCGTTGTCGGCTTATTGCGGGGGGCGGACATTTGCAAAAGGGACATTTGCACAACTCCCCAGCGTTTCCTTTGCAGAAGGATTAACCCATCGCGAGTTGTGTCATTGTTACCAGTATGCGGTCCCCTACATATGGATATGTAAGTCTTGCTACCAGGCGATCTTGAGTTTCACTCCAAATCAACGAATAGGGGTTCATGGTATGTGGATTTCCATGAACCCCTATACGTTGAAACTCAAGATCGCCTGGTAGCAAGACTTACATATGCAAATGTAGGGGACCGCATACTGGTAACAATGACACAACTCGCAATGGGTTAGTCCTTCTGCAAAGGAAACGCTGGGGAGTTGTGCAAATGTCCCTTTTGCAAATGTCCGCCCCCCCCCTTATTGCGACTACTTCTAGGATGCGCCGTATCCCATTCATAGATGCTAGTGTTAACTAATTGGGCGGGGATATGGCAGCACAACTCACTCTTTCCTAGCAGTTGAGTGAGCTGCTCCTGAGTGTCCTCCTTCGCGCTGGGCAATTGCAAGTGCGGCTCCTGAGCAAGAATTTCAGAATTTCTCTCTCTCGATTCATCTGCTCTCACTTCCTCGCCGTCGTCGTCATCGCTACACGATTCAGGTCGCCCGGGAGTGTCTTGGACTTCCCAAGACGGAAGATTGCATTTTTGTACTATGTAGCTTGTATCGTGCATTGTGGTCACTTTCGCCATTGCGCCAGCTTTATCTGTCCCATCCATCTCTTCTCGTGGTTATTCTAAGTGTCGCCCCCTCCTTTCCCCCCTCGTCTCTCTCTAATCGCTCATTATTTCCCTTGTTGCACTTTCTACCCCTGCTTCATCTCTGCACCATACACTCCATACGTTACACTCTCGTTTCTCTGCCTCCCCTCGTTTCCCCTGCGATATGACAAAGTTCTCGGAGTGGCTCGAGGCCGTGCGAAGAAGGGAAAGAGCGAAGTCGGTTGAAGATGACATCTGGGAAATAGGAATAATGAATGTAGCCTTCTGTTGACCGCAATAGTTTTCTAGCAGCAGCATCAATAAATACAAATTGAATATATAGACACAGTGGGCATCATGATTCTAAGAATGAGGACAAACACTGACGAAGAGCGAACAAGTGCGCTGAACGAAAGAGACAGAAAAGAGAACGAAAGTGGGACGGGGAAAGCAAATTGAACTATTGGTCGCGATCCAATCGGTGTTTGGTTCACTAAAGGACGGCGAGAGCTATCACCGTCTGCCTATCCTCATTTTATAGCCTCTCACATGTTAGAGAATTAGAGAAAGAGAGAGATAGCATGTAAAGAAGAGACAAGCAGACAATTGCGTGAGAAAGCCATCGAAATAAGCGAGCAATAAAGGAAAGGGGGTGATGAGTAATCAAGAATGATGAGTCACCACTGAACAAATAGGAAAAGAAATCAAGGAGAGAGTGTTTTTCCACACTGTTTTTTTCCGAATAGAAGTGCTTCCATCGGGGACAACTGCTTATGGGTCATTAGGTTCAGGAGTTTGCTTTCACTCTCAAAAATGAAGTGTGTTTGACCATTTTTAGCGCAAAAATAATTGGAAACAATATTATCGCCATTGGCACGGGAATTCAATTCAATTCAATTCAATTCAATTATTTATCCACCAGGTGTATTATTGAGGGGAAATTTCGGACAGTCTTCGGTAGATTGCGGTGGATGTAGTTTGTAGACTGGGTTACCTCGAGTCGAACGTCCCCAGGGTCGCTAGCGACGCCGACTCGACGGTAGGTAAGGAGAAATGGACTTGAAGGCAACGGGGAGTAGACTTTGAAATTGGGGGATTGGGGATTTGGCGGGGCAGCAGGTAGGGTTAAAGTCGCAACAGCGACTCGGAAGAGAATGTTATAGATGGTAGAGAGAGAAGGTGGGAACGAAACGTTTAGGCGAGCTTGTAGCGATTTCAGAGGATAGCGCGTTCCATCTATCGACAGTCCTAGTCACGAAACTAGAGTGAGACTTTGGAAGCGCGAAAGGCAAAGAAATGCGCAAAGCATGTAAGGGGGGAAATTTTAAAAAGGGACGAGTGTTCATAGGAGTAGAAACCGTGAATAGACTTATAAAGAAAAAGGAAATCAGAAATCAATCTTCTATGTTCAAGAGTTTGTAAAGAAAGAAGAGAAAGTCTTTGTGGGTAGGAAGTCTATGGAATATGACAACGCGCAAAAAGACGGCGCGTAAAATTACGTTGAACACTTTCTATCGAGTTTGTAAGAGTGACAGTAGATGGAGACCAGACAACTGAGCAGTATTCAAGCAAAGGCCTGATGAAAGTTGCAAATTCGCGATTATACAAACAATGATCTTTTGAATAGAAGCATTTAAACATAATATTTACTTGAGCTCTAGAATTTGAAGTTATTTTAGCGATATGTTCATTGAATTTCAATGAAGGCTGCATAAGAAAGCCAAGGTCTTTCATGGAAGGGGATACAGAGAGCGGCTTTCCATTGATGAAATATTGGGTACGGGGGGAAAAGGGCCATAATTAACAACGGAACATTTTGATTCATTGAGAGATAGATTCCATTCGAGAGACCAAGCAAATACTAAGTCAATTGCCGACTGGAGGATATGAGAATGAATAGGCGCCTTAGCATAGATCTTAAGATCATCTGCATAAACACCATATTTGACTTCAGAAGGCAACCTTTTTGCAAGATCATTGATAAATAGGATAAACAAAAGAGGGCCAATACAGGAGCCTTGGTACTCCTGAGGTGATTGTAGTGGGAGTAGATATACAATTTTCAATAATGACGCACTGGGACCTGTTGGACAGATAATTTTCTATCCATGCAACTATATGCGCCGAAAAACCAAGGCTGGTTAGTTTGAAAAGTAATAAACGGTGATCTATGCTGTCAAAAGCTTTCTTGAAGTCAAAGTAAACAGTATCAAAGGATGACTTTTGAGATAGAAACTGAAGATAGTGTGAGTGGGTCTGGACAAGCTGGGTGCACGTAGAGCGATTTAAGCGGAAGCCAGCTTGGTTGGGGTCTAAGAGGTCATTTGCTTCTAAATAATCGGCTTGTTTAATCTGTCAGAAATGTGCGAGAAAAGTTGCGTAAAAAGTTGCGTAAAAAGTTCGCGAACTTCTGATTCTCTCCATTTCGCATGCTCTCTCTCTTTCTCTAACCAGGTCGTTGAAAAGTTCACGAACTTTTCGACGAACTATGTTCGAAAATCATACTTTTATTTTGTTTTACTTATTTTTATAAACTATTTTTGCTTTTAACTTATGATTTCTTATAATGACAACCTTCCCTTAGCTGGAATAGCTTCAGAATACAGCGTAGTGAAAGTAAACAGGGTTGGAGTATTTTTTTCGAAAATGGGTCACCACTTTCCCCACCCTGTAATGTCAAGCTATTCCATCAGAGGGAAGGTTGTTCTTATAAGCAGTCATAAGTTGAAAGCAAAAATAATTGATAAAAATAAGTAAAACAAAAGAAAAGTACGAATTTCGAACATAGTTCGTCGAAAAGTTCGTGAACTTTTCAAGGAGCTGCGTGAAAAGTTAGAGAAAGGCGAGAGAGCACGCGTTCTTGAGAGAGGGAAAAGGAAGCAGTGATTGTTTACTTCCTTTTCCCTCTCTCAAGAATGCGTGCTCTCTCGCCTTTCTCTAACTTTTCACGCAGCTCCTTGAAAAGTTCGTTAAAAACCGGCATTAATTCGTTCGAAATTCGTACTTTTCTTTTGTTTTACTTATTTTTATCAATTATTTTTGCTCTTAACTTATGACTGCGTATAAGAACAACCTTCCCTCTGATGGAATAGCTTGACATTACAGGGTGGGGAAAGTGGTGACCCATTTTCGAAAAAAATACTCCAACCCTGTTTACTTTCACAACGCTGTATTCTGAAGCTATTCCAGCTAAGGGAAGGTTGTCATTATAAGACATCATAAGTTAAAAGCAAAAATAGTTTATAAAAGTAAGTAAAACAAAAGAAAAGTATGATTTTCGAACACAGTTCGTCGAAAAGTTCGTGAACTTTTCATCGACCTGGTTAGAGAAAGAGAGAGAGCATGCGAAATGGAGAGAATCAGAAGTTCGCGAACTTTTTACGCAACTTTTTCTCGCACATTTCTGACAGATTAAACAGGCCGAATGAGTTATTTCTGAAATTAGAATCTTTTCGAAAATTTTGGTTACCGAACACGTTAGACTAATGGGCCTAAAATTATTGATAGAATTAGTGGAAGTTTTAGGAATGTGTTTGACAATAGCTTTTTTTCCAAATTTCAGGAATCGAATTGTTTAGCAAAGACTTATTAAATATGATAAGCAATGGGGACACAATAGAAAATTTGCATTTAGTGTAAACTAGGTTAGGTATACTATCAGGAGAAACGTTACATTTCGGAGACAGTGACCTAATTGCAACAAGAATTTGGGCTGCAGAGATGGAAGGTAAGTCGAAATTAGATGGGCTTTGAGAGTAAGTATGGGGGAGTAAAGGAGCATGGAGAGGGGAAGGGGATACGGAAGCAAAGTACTTGGAAAATGCTTGCGCCTTATCCAAATTGTTTAGCAACTTACTCCCATCAACATCAATGATACCAGGAGGAGATGCATTACTAGATTTTAGGCGGCTTTTGCAAAGATTGTAATAGGCCTTTAAATTTTTTGACTCAATGACACGCGATTCAACTCTCACGAAATGTGCTCTGAGTGCTTTTTCAAAACTTGGATAATTGTGCAAGTAAACTGTTTGGCGCAAGAAAGGTTGCCCTTTCAGATTTAGCGTTAAGAGCGATTAGATGACGGGGATAATGAGAGTGAGGAGAGGGAGATGGCTTAGGAACGAATCGGTCAAGAGTGTGATTAACGAAATTCGAAAAATACTTATAGGCTTCGCAAGCATCAAGTTGAGAGAGTGCGATGGCCCAATCATGTGCAGAGATCATGTCGAGGAATGTGTCGAAGACAAGCCCTTTTGGCGGCGCTTTGCTTTGTTTTTATCAACGTGCATCCACATGTGTGCCTGATGTTGTTGTATCCTGAATCTGCCGATGTACCAATTGGAGTTCGTAGTAATATGAGAGAGCGTGGAGAATGAGGTGGCTCCCTCTTTCATTCTCACACTCTCTCATTGTATTATGAACTTAGTATGGAGCGAAACGTAGAAGATGTTTCCCATCTTCTACATTTCGCTCCATTCGATATTTTATCGTTCTATCAAGCTCGACTCATGCTTCCGATACTGTTAATTCATTGATCAAATTGATTTCAATTCAGGCGATTTTACGGCTGATTCAACGCATTATTCAATCATTTACAATACAGTTTAGAATTTATCACCTTGTAAAACTGAGAAAAATTAGAGCGAGAATATTGTATGGGCTCATGGTCTTCTTTGAGCGCTATCCATTTGTCGAGCGAGCATAAAGAAATACGTATCGGTATTGGTGTTTGGTGATTCGAAGTTCACTTTCGACGATGTTTGTAATCCGCTGAAATGTCGAGATTTTGGAGGAAGACGAAAAACAAAACGTACAATATCACTCGAAACCTCCGGTCTAACTGCTCGCGCAATCGTGGATGCACCCACAATAGGCTAGTCATTGCGAAACTGCCGTTGAATGTCACACACTGCACATCGAAATAAGGGGGATACGAAGGAAAAAGGCAAAACCGTGATATAGAATGCTTCCAGGTAGCCCAGCATGTATCCGTGTTCATTTTTAACAGAGAAATATGCGCAAGCTGCGCCAATCGTTGAAATCTGCAATAATTCGTTCATAGTGAATTTCTCGTCTAGTTTGTAAGATTCGCAATCTTTTCGGGTAGTTTTGATGTTTCTGGAAGACTTCAGTTGCTTCACCTATTTAGATCACTTTACATGAATCCGGAAAAAAATAATATATTACTAAAAATGGGGTACACCTTCTGACCTACCTTTACTAAGAATGAAGTGATGTACGCCGGAATCAACGCTTTTGACATTTCGTTTGCTTCTTTGACCTGTCAGTTCAGATAGGAATCGGGCAATTCTATTTTTTCCATCAAAAGGGTTCTGATTGTGGCGCGATGGTTGAATTGGTGAGAAAATAGCATATCAATTTCTTGAACCGCAATACTTCCATTTACCGTGATATTTTTGTGACACTTTCTTTCTTTACCTGATATCGTTCGGCGAGTGTGCATGTGCCGTACATTTTCACGTATTTCTTTCGGCCAACTACCATCGAAAAGGAGCTTGCCTAAATCGTATTTACTTTTAAAAGATGTACATGTAAAGGCGCTGGAAAAGCCGACTTACTAGCAGGATTAATATCTCGATAGAGGCCATGAGCGAACAGCCTAAGAGGTAATGATCAGCTGAAAAAAGTTGGTTAAAAGGTAAATCAAGAAGTTTGGTGAATAAATAAAGTTTGGGCTCTGTCTGGTTTGGGGGGACATATCACGCCTCTCACGAGAGAATCGAGCTGAGCCAGGGAATGGGGAGAAATTCATGAAATGTGTTCTAACCGGATTTGGGCATCCTGAGGCATGCCTAACAATCCCCCAAAGTATCATTGCGCAGACCACTTTGGAGGTCCCTGCATCGGGTCGGATCTAGACACCTCCTTCTTTGAGGGCTCATTTCGCGCCTCTCGTAAAAGATATGCGAAAATAGCCCCCTGAGTTACCCCCACTCATTTTTCGAGCTCTATCGATCTATGTATCTCATTTTGTCTGAAAGTCGATTTTAACAGTTGCACACAGTAGGCTAATTTTCTCAAAAGTGTAGGTAAAGAGGCAGCAAATTTTCCCATATGATGTGCGGTTTTTCCTGAGCTATCGAATAAGTGGTTTGTTCCAAAAATGCGGGTACTAGGGTTTGAGTTAAGGCCTTTTTTCGCTTTCAGATCATTTGAATCTATTTTTCTTCATAAGACAACGCGCTACAGACCGATCTCATTGCTCGTTCAGGCAATAATGATCGAGTCTCACCTAACTTTACTGTTAAAAAATAACTTCAAATTGACTGAAAAGGTATAAAGACCTTAACGCTAACCCTAGTACCCGTATTTTTGAAACAAACCACTCATTCGATAGCGCTGGGGAAACTCTACACTATGCGAAAAAAACCAGCAGCTTCTTTACCTACACTTTTGAGAAAATTGACATGATGTGTATCATTGTTAAAATCGATTTTCAGATAAAATGAACTATATTGATCGATAGAGCTCGAAAAATGAGTAGGGGTCACTCAGAGGTCACATCTCCTAATATAAGCGAGGTACGAGTGAGTGATGCCGAGATAAGGCATGAGGTAGCGAGCCGGAAAATGAAGTATGCAAAATCAAGTTTTGGGGTTCATTTAGGCATGCCTCAGGATGACCAAACACGGGTAGAACACATTTGACGATTTTCGTTCCATTCCCAAGAATGACGATTCTAGCTCGATTCTCTGGTGAGAGGATATGTCCTCCGTGATATGTCCCCCCAAACCAGACAGAGCCAAAGTTTGGCTAATGATGAAACCAACACACCGCTGTGCACAAATGAGTCGATTGAGTACGCGAGCACCATCTGAATTTCCAAGAAGTCATTCAGCAATTGGAGAGGGCATATTTCTGCCTGATTAGTCGGACACCGGCGACTTTTATCCCTTGTGAATTGTGTTACAAGATCAAAAGGAAACATGAGTTATTTGCGAAAACAAAAAAAAATCTCACCAGTGCCGGTGTGAGAAGAGCCATCGCTTTCCAAGAAAATCCAGTGTGATAGTACTCTCGCGGCCGGATTACGGCTATCATTCGCTCAAGGGAAAGCGAAATTTCGCAGGTTGAACAGAAAACAGTGCAGCGGACGTGCCATCGGTACAGGGCGAATCGAAGAGCTGTATTGAATAAAGTCAATAATAATAAATTGTTTGTCGCGACAGAGTAGGATATCACAGGTATCACGAGCCAGTGGAGGAAGCCGCGAGCAAGTTTTTCAAACCCATTTAAAATCGATCATACTATTGTTGTATCTTGACCCAGAGACAATTTTACGAAATAACTAGACCATTTGTCCCAGAGCCGGCTTTTAGGAATTTTCCGGTTCTTGATCCGGCTTTACCATCTCAACTCCCAGTTGAGCTACAGAGATGGCACAGACATCAAAATGTTCGAAAAATTATTCTGAGCAACTTTTATGTTGAGAACTTCCTACGAAAGTGAAAACTAAGAAAGTGATGTTCAAAAATTCGACGCCCAACGAGATTATAAATCATTCCACTATCAAGCAGGTGCGTTGCAGTGAATTTTATTGCGGAATATAAAAGATCAACTCACTAGGTGTCTAACATAAAAATATAAAGGGACATTGAGGGTGGTCCTTTTTCAATATCCGTAACCAAACATGACGCACCGACGTGGGTGACCTTGAAATATTTTAGTTATGGAGCTCCATCTGCATAAATTCGCGGGATTCGAGCTGTTTTCCATGCATGATGACTGAATACAACATAAACTACTGCGAAAATCCACATCTTCTGACTTTCGAAAATTCTCATTTTCAGAACTCGGATTATGCACAAATTTTGACATTACAAAGTTAATTTTATCTAATTAACGACCCATAACAATTAACAATTTTTGAAAAACATTTGGCGGTACACAGTATCCGACCAACATAGACTCTCATTTACTCATTACAATCACGATATTTGTGCTTGAAAACAGCAGAATCGCAAGTTCAATAATGTAAAATTAATTTTCAGCGACATTTACGCGCGGATTGATCGAATTTGATAAGTAAATATAAAGTCCAGTACGTATTAGTTTGAAAACGTTTCGTAAGACACAATTTATGACACTTAAAAATAATCAACATTTTTAATTTTGTGATTTTACATATTTCATAATACTGCGAAATTGGTGATTATATGCATTAATTCTTAATGATGATGACTGTTATATATAAATAGTTATCCAATTTGATCAATCCGCGCGTAAATGTCGTTGAAAATTAATTTTACATTTGCTGAACTTGCAATTCTGCTGTTTTCAAGCACACATATCGTGATTGTAATGAGTAAATGGGAGTCTATGTTGGCCGGATACTGTGTACCGCCAAATGTTTTTCAAAAATTGTTAATTGATAGTGGTAGTTAATTAGATAAAATTAACTTTTTAATGTCAAAATTTGTGCATAATCCGAGTTCTGAAAATGGGAATTTTCGAAAGCCAGAAGATGTGGATTAGGGTTGGTGAAATCGAGCCAGCTCGGTATTCGAGTACTCGACTTGTAAAACACGTTATGTTGGCTCGAGTTGGCTCGAAACCCGATCGAGCGGCTCGACTGCGAGAGTGAAGTGTCGAGCGGCTCGACTGGCTCGACTCCGCTCGACTCGAGCTGAACCGATCTAATGAGGTCATGTCAGCGCCCTTCTCACCATTATCGATTCACGCTCTGGAAACGGGTGTCGAGTTAGTGCAGCGGTAACGTTTTGCACCTTGTAACCACAAGTCCCGGGTTCAATTCCGCTATGAACTTTTCGTTTTGCTCTATTTTTTAGGTGCACTGTGATGAAGAAATGAATGAAAAATATGCAAAAATTGAGCAAAAGCATAACTAAATCAAGTGGAATTGAACCAGCTTATTTTGTGCTGAGGGTGAGTCGAGCCTAGTCGAGCCTAGTCGAGCCTGCCGAGCCGAGTCGATCGAGCCAGTCGAGCCGCTCGACCCTTCACTCTCGCAGTCGAGCCGCTCGATCGGGTTTGCATCATTTCCGAGCGGCTCGAGTAGTCAGGCTCGAGTCGAGCCAAGCTCGAGTCGAGCTTGAGGGTCGAGCCCTCTACTGGCTCGACTCGATTTGACCAACCGTAATGTGGATTTTCGCAGTAGTTTATGTTGTATTCAGTCATCATGCATGGAAAACAGCTCGAATCCCGCAAATTTATGCAGAAGGAGCTCCATAACTAAAATATTTCAAGGTCACCCACGTCGGTGCGTCATGTTTGGTTACGGATATTGAAAAAGGACCACCCTCAATGTCCCTTTATATTTTTATGTTAGACACCTAGTGAGTTGATCTTTTATATTCCGCAATAAAATTCACTGCAACGCACCTGCTTGATAGTGGAATGATTTATAATCTCGTTGGGCGTCGAATTTTTGAACATCACTTTCTTAGTTTTCACTTTCGTAGGAAGTTCTCAACATAAAAGTTGCTCAGAATAATTTTTCGAACATTTTGATGTCTGTGCCATCTCTATAGCTCAACTGGGAGTTGAGATATGGTAAAGCCGGATCAAGAACCAGAAAATTCCTAAAAGCAGGCTCTGGGACAAATGGTCTAGTTATTTCGTAAAATTGTCTCTGGGTCAACATACAACAATAGTATCGATTTTAAATGGGTTTGAAAAAATTGTTCGCGAGTGGTCTGATTTTGCTTCACTGACTCGTGATACATGTGATATATAACACGGGTATCACGAGTCAGCGGAGGTGGCCAGGAACAATTTGCAAAAAGTTTCCCTGATCAAGTCAATATTATGGTGTTAGAATATCATGCAGAAGATATTTTGAAAAATATAGGTCGTTTGCACCAGAGCCGGCTTTTAGGAATTTCCCGGTTTTTGAAACCGGATATACTGTATTTCAGCTCCCAAAGTAGCTAGAAAAATGGTGTTGGTGTCAAAATGAGCGGAAAATTATTTCGAACAACTTTCATGTTATCAGGTTGGTGCAAAAGTTTCTCCCTTTTTTCAGAAATTTACATTTTTGCTTCCTCTGACCTCCAATGTTGATTAATTATCATACGGTCTTTTGCAATAAAAGGGTACATGAATACTCTTTATAACAAGCCGTGTCCCAGTTCTCCACCATTAGCAGCGTCAGTACAGCAATCTGCCCAATTTGGTAAAATTGATTTTCAAAGTGAAAAAGGTCATCGCTAAGTGGAGAAATGAGATGTGAAATGAGAAGGGTAAATCATACATACCAGTGTGAAGTATGATTACTGCGCATACTCATACATATAATTCAGTATCAGTGTGCCGTCATGACAAGATGAGATGAGCGTCTAATTAGATAATTCAGCGAGATTAATTTCAGCAGAATTACATTTCATAGCCCCGAATGTTTAGAAATTTACTCAGAAAGCCATATTGTTGTGGACAATGAAGTCCTCGCTAGTTCTAAAATTACCCTTAAACTTGATGTGACTACATCTATACATTTGTGAACAGCAGCATGATACAGCAAAATTTCAACGAAATCAGCACTTTTTCTAATTCCCAGCTTCCAACGCATTTTGAAAGTCGGATATTTTATATTCTGAAAGAGCAACTTGAGTGGTATTACACATGAAGTAGGCAGCATCAATTGCTAGATCGTATTCAACTGGGAGGGTCCAGCAAAGTAGCCTAATAATCGTCATATTTTGACATTTTTACTTTTTCATTATTTCTTCCCGTAATATGCTGTCCAGAATTGAATGGACCCTGAACGCATAATCTACGCCCACAAGTAATGTTAAACTGAAATTAAAGTCAGGCAAAGATGGCCAGAGAAAGTTCAAAAAATTTTTTAGGGAGAAACTTTTGCACCAACCTAATAGAAGGTAAGTGCTCCGATCAAAACTGAAAAAGCTATTGTCGATTTTCCACAATTTCAAGCATTTAAAAAAATAATATAATTTAGTATTCATGTACCCTTTTATTGCAAAAGACCGTATGATAATTAATCAACATTGGAGGTCAGAGGAAGCAAAAATGTAAATTTCTGAAAAAAGGGAGAAACTTTTGCACCAACCTGATAACATGAAAGTTGTTCGAAATAATTTTCCGCTCATTTTGACACCAACACCATTTTTCTAGCTACTTTGGGAGCTGAAATACAGCATATCCGGTTTCAAAAACCGGGAAATTCCTAAAAGCCGGCTCTGGGGCCAACGACCTATATTTTTCAAAATATATCCTGCAGGATATTCTAACACCATAATATGGGCTAGATCATGGAATCTTTTTGCAAATTGTTCCCGAAGGGGCTATTTTTCATCCGCTGACTCGTGATACACGTGATAAAATATCAAAAAACATGCCTCAATCGATTTCCACTTTTATATTTTTATTATGTATGAGGACTCATCAACTTCAATAATATGCAATAAAATTTCATGGACTCGACTTCCGTCATGGTGAAAACATTTATTTTCATGTTCTGATTGCACTATTCCAGTTCTATATTCTTAACAGTAGCTTTTCAAGCTTTCCTTCCAACATAAAAGTTTCAGGAAATATTTTTCCGCACATTTTGGGCTCAACGCCATTTCTGTAGCTCCTCTAGGAGCTGAAATACAGCACATCCGGCAGTAAAACCGGAAATTTCCTAAAAGCCGGCTCTGGGGCAAATGGCCCTACTCGTTCGAAATCTTCTCACTAGTATATCATCCCACCATAGTACGCTCGATTTTGGACGGGTTTGAAAAAAAATGTTCGCGATGGTGCAGTTTTTGCTTCATCGACTCGTGATACATGTGATATATTACAGAGAAAATTAAAAGCATGATCAAACAGTATTGTTTATTGTGAAAATGACTAAACTATGAGAGTGTTATGAGAAATATCGTGAAAAGAAACCACGATTTTCTCATTCCATATACTCTCTGACAGAAATACGATTGCCATAATATTTGTTAAAGTATTTATCGCAATAAACTCACGTGGTTCGAACATGTTGGGGGGCATGAATCCCATCTCGTTCTGAATGTCTAGTATCGCTAGGCGACAAGACACTGCGTACACGACGCTGAATCCGGTAGCCCAGAGGCAGAGAATGTATCTGAATTGCCTTAATTATTTTTTCTCGTTGTGCTAACTCTACTTTTTAATATTTTCTCACTGATGTTGAACTTTGCATTCACATGGCAAACCAACAAACCTGCAATTATTGTGCAGCGGTGCCGTCCGGGTAGCATAGAGCAGGCAAATTATGGGTAGAAAAGATAGCGTATTCAACGTAATTACCCATACAGGGATAATGGGATGTGTGTTGAGATACGCAAAGAGTGAGGAGTTTGAGACTGAAGAGTCCATCAGCGCTTCTGGTTGAACGATTCTTGTTACTAAACAATTGCAATCGTTCGAATACAATATAGCTTAAAGAGAACTAAAATACTAAAATAAGCGTAGAAATTTTAAAAAAAAACGAATTAGACAATTAGTCGAACTAGTCAAATCACATCATTGGTAAAGTTCAATGGAGAGACTGAATATGGGCGGATTGTACATGCTTACTTTATAAAGTGGCAGAGATATGGGAAAAGTAAGAGTCACGAGAAATAATCGGACGTCAAAATGGTCATGTTCACACGCTACCATCGAACCGAATGGATAACTCAAAGTTATTTCAGGCTTCGTGATTCAGTGAATGCGTGATAGCACAATGGTTTACGTCAAACCAACGTCAACTTTGGCTATACACATCAGGGAATGTTGTCTGAGACATGTAATAGAATGAAGCTATGGCTTCTTTGGCTTCAATAACACTCTGTGAGCGGAATAAAGATGTGCCTTTTTATTTTGTGTTTCTATTATTTTTCTATTATTTGTAGCACTTTTTTATAACTTCATATGCTTTTGTAGTTTTCCCACGCAATGATAATAGCAGTGGAGAAAAACTCTTTAAAATACTGCCTTCGTCCTTGAATATTGAGTTGTTATTATTGCTACTCATGTTAGTGTGTTATAGTTCAGTATCGTCTAAGATTTAAAGAAGGGATACCAGCAAAATTGACTCCAAACCAGGCAAGAACATTCTGTGGCTCGCCAGAACCTCCCTGGAATCCACTCAACTGAATTTTCAATCTTTGTGCTTGAAGTAAGTTACGAGTAGTTGGCTGAGTGCCAAGTGACCCTGAAGGTCAGGCAACGAGCGAGAGAGCACGCGATTTGGTATCCCTGGATTGCCTCCAGTCCATCGTAGTATATCCCTCCTGTACGAAGACGAATATGCAGTAAATGGAGTGTTTTCATAACTAAATCGGTAACTCGAGAGCAATAAAAAAGTGACGACTCATCCGCACAATATTACGGGTGCGAAGTTAATGAATTCAGTGAAATTCCATCCCAAGATAGGTCACAATTGCAATATGTGGCGTAGTAGACACTACGATATTTGTTATATAGATTTATGCACGTCGTCGAACGAGTAAAATCGAAGATCATTGTGTTTCCGCATAATAAACAAGCGAAGATCATGGTGTTCCCGCAAAACAAGCCATCAAAAGATGAGGAAATGCGAATCGATCAAAGTTGGGAAAAACACAGCGGCTAGGGAAAAGCAACATGAAAATTTTCACACAAATTACAGATAAACAGGTAGCGAAACTACGATAACGTGATAATTTGCAGAATATTATCGAATCTAGCTAAGAAATGAAAAACAATTAACTCTGCCATGGGTGGAGTATATATACTACGAGTTATTCTTCAATGTGCATTGTCAAAACCTAATGTTTCATGCTTGTGTAACATCCTAGCCGATGTATGTATTGTATGAACATGCATACGAATCGTCTATGATGGACTTTCTCGAGTTCCCTGCTAATTGCACATTAAATGTTCAGTGATTCATCTCGAGTAGCCTTCGAAATGGATGCTCCGCAAAATGATCTCGGTCTCAACGGATTCGCTACTCATGGGAGATTCGTCAGTGAGAGATTCTATGTATTTCAGTATTTCGAATTCTTCAATTAACAAAATACCATTAACAACTTGGTTTATTTTGAGTTCGATAAACGACCTCTCGTTCCTTCATTTTTTTACATTAAAAAAAACTTAGTGGTATATCGAACAGTTTGTCGAACTCATGTTCGTCAATGATCGTTCTTTCGCAGGTCTTTTCATATTCCGCTACGATCTGCTCAATACTGGCGAATGCGCTTCTCATCTTTAGTTTGGTCTTCACTACTCTAAATCACGTACGTTAATGTGATTTAATAATAGGCAAAGAACACGCGGTCGTAAAAAACATCACTATATCGGATGAAACCGTCGAATGACAAACGAACATTTTACGCTTCTCCGGTAGGTACCCAAAGTGTGAAACATGCCGTTGTGAACTTACTGCAGAAGGGACCATTTGTTGTTATCACTCGGAAGGTTGCCATGGGGCATTGATAATCCGACTTACTGACATTGTAAGCTGCAGATTGGGCACTACCGATGGATGCTCTTCACATTTGCTTTGAACGACATACTGATATCGCTTATACACCTGCTCATGCGCCCGGTGAGTGCATCACAAATAGTGATAATAAATCGGCGCGGGCTCTTCTGGATGAGAACTATGACGTCATGCCCCTTGATATATCAAATTCGGCACTTCACATTCGATGTTTTATACGATCTTCTGTCAGATAGAGAACACTAAATGAAAAGAGCACGCGCCGATTTTCCACCGCTGATCCCAAATCCTCGTTAATTGCTTTTATTGCCAGGGTGCTCACATAACGGAGTTCGGCTATATCTTCTGGGGCAATCGGTTTCTAGACCAGCCGAATTTCTATGGAACAGCAGGAAGCGAGTTTATATATCTTGCTTGCTATACTTCGGGAAATCTTTTTTTTTGAATTTCGAACACTTTCTCGACCGGTCGAGTAATTTGTTAGAGTGAGATGCTTACCCAAATTACGGAATATGTTGACGTGGTAAATTCAGTGACGCTTTGGTGTATTTTCTTCGCTCAAACTCTACTTCTGCTCGCCTACCACTTCGTATACCGATACGTTGTCCTGTGCAGGTTAGACTGCCAGTTGAATGGTCATAGGGTGTACAGAAAGCTGTGGGACGGACGCTTACATCATTATTTGAACAGTGATGTGGACGGTTTCATGATCAAAGTATACAGAGTTCAGTTTTCCCTTTATTATCGCTCCATTTCAGTCCTCCATGGCTCTCACGGATGCAGCGTAATCCATGGCGCAATTGGCTGGCGCTGGCAATAACCGTGCACATCATATTCACAGGCGAGGTTTAAAAATAATTCCCGCGACCAAATGATGGTACGCGAAACTGTGATATTTGTTCAGGGGCGTTATGCCTTGCTGTTATCATGGGTCAATTATATCCAACTGATGAGTCGCGTCGTGCTTTCGGGCCGATTTTACGGGTATGCTTAGGAGTTGACAATTTTGATGCGTTGGAATATAAAATTCTAAAATGGGTCACCGTTTTGTTACCTTGAACAATAATTAGTTAGCATTTCGGTGTTTGATTCGGTGATAATCGCATATTTTTCAGGAAGTATACAACATCGATCTTTACTCGGACAACTCACCTGGATACCTTGTCATGCTTGTTTGGGTGCGTCACAGTTGTTTCGCTTTCATGGCTTTCGAATACCTTGAAATTTCTGTTTATCCGTATCCTGATTTTAGTGAAAAAAGTTTGTAATATCCTTAAACATGTGAACTTGAATAATATTTTAGCAACCAACGATTATTACAGATTCCGAAGAGTGACGGTTCGAGGGAATGGCAGTGGGGAACGATCGGAGCCTTTGCCGGCGTACTCCCTCTCAATTATGCTACTCTCACCGTTATTGGAGTCTGTCTCGTACAGATTGTGCGAGAAATGCGCAAAATTAAGTGAGTGCTGCTTACATTTTGAGAAACGAGAGCATGGTATATCTCATTGTACGCACTACCGTATATAATGTTAAATTGAGGGATCCTGGCAAGCCATAGGGAATACGAAAATGACGATTGTATCTAGAAAGTTACACATTGTGCAGGAATAACGCCCAGTCGCGCACTCGTCAGATACAGAGGAAGCTGATTCGCGCACTGTTGTGGCAGGTGAGGAAAATAAAATGGCATTCAGAATTTTTGGTTAACATTTTCACGTAAATAATTACCTTAGAAAGTCGTATTTCATAACCCCTCAATCATTGTGGAGCGCTGAACGGGCGGTCAATTTCAGTAAAGATATTTTTAACTTTTCACATTTTGTGGAAAGGTTGTAGCATCATATTGCACCATTTATTTCAAAATGACACGGCAAATATGTTACTAAATATAGCATGAATTTCAGTCATTCATCCCAGCTCTTACCTCGTACATTCCAATGGCCGTCGTCATAGCCCTCCCATGCATATTCGGTATGTGTTTCTCTCATGTTTATCATCTCGAACGGTAAAATATGGTGCTTACTGTTCCCTATCCATGATCGCCATCATGGTAAACATCGTGGGAAATGTGTTGTTTTTATTCTCACACATAGCCGTGCAGCTGGCTCGCTCAAGACATCAGGTACAGAGGAAGCTGACAAGACTTCAGGTACAGAGGAATCAAATCGGGTGCTCTGGCTCGCTCAAGACAACTTGTTAAAGAAAATAAGAAAAATGCGAATTAAAGTAGCCTAAGTGGTAACACATCCCATTCCGACCGGGGCTCGACTCCGGGACAAGACACTGCCCCCCCCCTCTCCACTCCATGTCCCCCACCCATGTAAATGGGTCTGTCGAAAGGTAGCTCCAGTTCGAATCCATCAAAATCGGCACCGGCATAACGGTGTTCTCCAGCGATATGTGTAATTCAGAGATCGCAGTCGGAGATGCCGGAACGATTGCGCTATTGAGCATTGCCCTGTTTCCTGTCATCGATCCAATCATCATCATGTCCATCATTAAGTAAGACCGCCAGTCTTTCTCGTCTTGAAAGGGGACGATCACCTTCGGATGATACCATGCCTGATGAGAACGCTTGTCAGAAGTATTTTGTGAAAATTATTCTGATGTTAAAATACTGAAGAATACCCCTGCATAAGAATACCCCTGGTGCCAAACACCCCTGGTCGATAAAGAATTGAAATTGAAAAAAATGAGGAAGGATTCAATCAATTTCATTTCTTTATTTGTTCGAATTTAGTGGTTCTCATCCGGAAGAGTATCAAGCGACGGTGATTGTACTACCTAGTGCCGTTACAACTTTTTGTTTAAGATTTCGCGTCTCTATTCGGTCATTTCTCCCGGCCTATCTTCGTCCGTCGATTGTGAATGCGCACTCATCGACTACTTTGTCAGTACCGATGACACACACTAATGCGGGGCATCATTATTGATGACTATTATTGACAAAGCAAACTGTCTACAGTTATGAGCATTGTGACTGCGATCCTCTCTGACTATTGGGCTACACAGTGTCAACACCATCACTAGATCTTTAAAAAATAGCTGATATCGGTAGATTTAAAAATAAGTACGACCGTGTTGCAAGCATACGCTATTCGTCATGCCTAATGAATATATATGTTGGCTGTGTTCGATGTATTCTTTGGTTTGAAATATCTCACAATGCATGAGATGTTCGAACACCAACTGAAGTTCTGAATAACAACTAAAGAAAGAAATGTGCACATTGTAGGTTACTATGGTGTGCTGTGCACATCCCTTGCGAATATTTATTTGATGATGATATTAGGTTGATTCATACGTTTCGATACGTGTTCAAGCTTTCGAGCCATAACTTGCTTCAGCCTTTAGAAATTCTCTCTTGCATTTTTGTTTGAAATTAGTGAATGCGTGTTCTTCATAGCGCACTTATGGGCATGCATGAATAATCAGTCACATACATAAATCTGATTTTCGAAATTTAGAGGTCGAAATCGGTAGTGTTCCCCACAGCTTTTCTGAGTGTTTTATGCAAGTGTGCACCCGCACTCAGTGTCGAGACGAAAGGGCGGACCTTGTCACCTCTATGTTTTGTTTTCATGGACGCTTTAAAAGTATATAAAAACACCGGAAAATTATAACTTTTTAGGAAATTCCTTTTTCTATTGAACCAATTGAGATCGATTCAATACAAAACCATGATTGTGCTGCGTCAACAGTGCCTCAAATAATGCCAAAGAAATATCGAAGACAGGCAAACAATTCCCGAAAAAAATGCAAAAATACCTTGTATCGAAACTTCTGAATAAACCTAATAATTATTGCAAAAAAAATATTAATGAAAACAAAAATAATAATGAAAACGAAAAAAAAACAATCGAAAAAACGTTTTAAAAATATTTGTTTATTATTGAATATTCTAGAGGGTAAAATCGACGCCGCGAGATATCGGAGCTGATTTAATGTGTGAAATCGTGTTGATACTTTTCTTGTTAGTCGAACCGCCTGAAAGAAAAGAAAATTAGAGCATGGATTGTAATTTGATTGCCTCAGTATTTCTCAGGCTCCAGTGTCTGGATGGGTATTCATGGGATGTTTCGTATATGAATTGTAAACGCACCCAGTCCAACAGCTCCGAGTGCAATGTTACGTATCGATTTATTGAGTGCCAAGTATATCAACGGTGGTAAGCCTGTAATTATGGAATGCTCAAAACATTTTTAAAAATATTTTGGAAAATACCATGACACAGCTGCCAGGCTATGTGCCCTGCGACTATAATGGATGGGGGTGCCCAGAACCAGTTCATGTATGTGTGTCTGTACAGCTTTGCATTATTTATTAATTGTATTAATAAAATTAGTGTAGCGTGAAAACTCACACCACCGCAGCGACCATGTTCGCACAACAAATTAGCATCGATTGCATGAATACCTGAAATTTATAACATGAGTAATACATATTCAATGACTTACAGGAGCATTGCGGATGATTCGAGTCCGATTTCCCGGAGTATAGACGGCTCTCTGAAAGAAAAAGTCAATTCTCGATTGTGAATTTGATATTTATAATTCGCCAAAATTGATGATACTTCCAAAGTGGAAGATGATTGTTATGAAAATTGAGAAAAGGCATAGCTACCGTACACTCTTGAAGACGAGTATGGTGCAGAGCACGATGTACAATAGGCAGGAACCGGTTGCGATCGTTATGTTGTGCATCGCGTGCGGATGGTTGATGTACTGAAACATTAAAAAATTACAAATCATCAAATCTTATTTTATACTATTTTACATTTGCATATATTTAATATTTGTTAGGTATGCTATTTCACCTCATCCGCATTGCGTCCCGGAATGAACGGATTGAAGAACATTGATTGCAAAGAGGAATTGAATATCACCTAAGGATATTTTTAAAAAAATGTTTTAACGTATTCGCTCTTTCGTTTTTATGTTACCGTTATGCTAAACATTCATTATTTAATGTTACGTACAGGTCTTGTAAAGAATATCATGAAAATGCCATATGCTGAACATATGCCAATGTACATGTTCGTACGTGAACTCTGAAATTAAGTATTTTATTACTGTTCAGAATTTGCGAAATTGTACCGTGAAATACTTTGATATATTTAACATTTCGCATATACGATTCATCGCTAAGACCAGACAACACGCCGAAGCTGAACACCACATACCTGAGAGAATATTCGATCGATTACTTAGTCCAACTTGACCTACCATATCCCGCAATACCGACGCCAACACTCAGCGTAGGATGTGAACAGAAAACCGCACCCTTAAACATCAAATTGACTATACTTCCACGATGAAATTTGATTCTCAGAATAGTCCTCACTTCCAGTAATAGATATCCGAAAATGACGCAATTAGCCATAATGGCGACCATATCGAGGAAAGAGAGAAAGAACATGATCTAAAACATTGTTTTGAATAATGCACGCAATCAGGGTTCCATTTCAACAGTATATCCTCAAAGCTTATCAGCGATCGTTGAGCAGAAAGATCGTGGCCGAGTAGGCAACCTTCCCCAGGAATATTATTTGAATAATTTGATAAATAACCTTGATACACGACGATCGCAAGTCCCTTCCCAGGCCGATCATGCATGGTATGTAGAGAATCTGAGAATCATTTTTGGTCTCGCACGGAATGTTTGCGGATACGTTACCTCTGTAGCTATTCCGAAGACTATGGAATATATGCCGAAAGGAATTTGCCGCACGCCAAATGTGTCGGCCCAAGCGTGTCCCGGGGGCATTACGGCGCTGAAAATAATGACGGATGCATACTGATACGAACTTTATGACAAATTGCATAGATAGAAAGTATCATTATAGTATGTGTTACTGTCATATTAAAGGGTTTACGTATTTCTGCGGCTGGTTATTATCCCATTTTTAGTTTTTTCCCACTAATTCTGATGAATGCCGAATGTCGTACTAAATTTAGACATCTCACCTGCAGTTGTATGCCGGACCCTGCATCAGTATTGGCATAAATTCGTACCAGGTCATTCTGAAATAACATACACAGTCAACATTTTCGAAAATACTAGTAGCGGAAAAATAGGCAGTAGGTGTGGAGATCATTTGAGTATGAAAAGTTTATGAAATGAGCTAACTTCCGAGTGTAGTTAGCTAGGCGGGGCTACAAGTATTCGAATTTAGGGAAATCTGCTCTTTATTTTTCGCAATCTAATAGTGAGAGATGAGAAAGTGCTGAATATGAAGAAACAATGTTGCTAAATGAAGAAATGTCGGCTATGCTTGAGAAACCTGCCCCAAGTATCGGTTTAGGGTCCTAAAAGGAATTTTCAGACCCGTGTGCATCAGTGCCTCTAAAATTAAATCATTTTGACGATCCAGGTTCCATAACATGATATCATGATAGCCGATGAGGGGAACCGTTTGCCAAAAACATACTTTTTCGAATCCGGGACAGAATTTGGGACATGAATCTTGAAGCAGAGCCGAGACCTATTTGTCGCCTATCAAGTCAGCATTGTAAATGCGATACTGAAGTTCGCGCTTCGCGAAACCACGTCGCCGCCACATTTCTTAGTACATTTGAAATGCAATTTAAGAATACTCGAGAACGCTTTCGCTAAAAGTGGGCGCAAAGTACGCGACAGAACGCGATTATGACTGAAACTCAGTAACGTCATTTAGCAGTCGAAAGGAAGCGCGTTGTCCAAAAGTGTAAGTGCATCACGTCATTGCCGGTTATTGGCTATTGAAGTATTCATGGAGAAGTTTTCTGATCGCTTGGCTTTACTTAGTTGTTCATGTTCTTTCTCGGATATTTCACAAGAATTCATGATAAAAACAATCGAAATGGTATAATCCGGTTTTCGTCAGGTGTGAATCTTCATCAATTTCGAACTTGCAAAGATCAACAGCTTGGGTTGAGGCAATGGTATCTCCATAATCCATTGTCATCTTTGTAGAGATCGATTATCGTGCTTATGCATGTATAGGTGCTCACAGTAAACATTTTCCTTTTTCTCTTCCCTTTCATTAGAGGTTTCGAGATCCTGACAACGTAGATTAGGGCACCCTTATTTCCGAATGGCCATCACAAGCTATATTTAGTAAGACAATTTTCGTTTTCGACGATTCACAGGAAAAAGGAAGAGTGAGCATTTCTCGAAAACAGTGTGTCTATTTCGAGAATCTAAGACACTATTCACTCCGGACGAGTTATGTGATCGTTGATATCCTTTGGTTGCTTACGCTTTACCGATCCTTGAGCGAGTTATGAAAGCAATAGTCGAATTTTCAATATTCCTTTCCTTGATGCGATCGTTGTTTTTCACAGATTGCGAGTGTTGTGCGCCAGCCCGGGAAGTCATTTAACATTCCATCAACGTTCCTTTTGAAACTCTTTGATATGTCTATTGAATTGCTCAGGTTGGATACTACTTGATGAGCCGTGTCACAATCACGCAATGTAAGAGAATGATAATGACCACGACAAAGGATCCACATGTGAATACCAGTATTTCCAAGTCGGATTGTGACTTCTTCATTTCGTTCACTATCTCACCGGTAAGACAGAGTGAGAGAAAGAGTGTGTGGGAGAGAGATAAATAGAAATAGAGTATATAAAACGAGGAGAGCACGCGCCGATTTGTCTTCATTATTGAACGCATTCACAGTTGGGTAGGCATCACGACCATTTTGATCCTCTTGCTATTCCTTTGTCACCTGACATTCGGCATACCGTTGACAATTTACTGACGTTACTACTCAGACATCATACCATTATTTTTTATCCACAAACAATTTGTTATGGACTATGAGAAACGATAGCACTGTCGCGTCATTCATCGCGCTCTGTCGCAGGCAGCGATACCTGTCTAGAGGGTGTGGAGAATGTTGAGACAAAGGCCGGCTGTTAAATTTTGCATTGCTGAGACAATAGTGGTACGATGGTCATATGGCATTTCTCAGGATCTAGTAAACAATTAAACATGCATGTGAGATAAGTAATCTCACCTGTAGGCATCAGCTTCGAAAAACTGTAAGTTTATGTTTTTATCATTGTCTTATCTTTACTGTATTTTAGTCAAAAAACGACAATGAACATACGAAAAAGAATGATCCCACGATTATATTTAGGGTAATATCTGGCTCGTTTTCGAACATAAATCAATATTTTCACTATAGTGAAATGTTATGCATAGTGAAATGTTATGATAAACATATATCACTGCAGTACTTTTGCCTTGTGATGGTAAGTGGTGTTGACTTTTTTCGGGAACCTTTTGTAAGGGTATCGAAAGCCACTTGACTCTACTTATCGGAAGCTTTTAGCGAGTCGACCAAAAAAATCCTCTCTCTTCACCCTATTTTGTGAGGCAGAGATTAGTTCGATAAATACAATATTACCGCTTGAACGGTCGAGACAGTTTGTTAAATGAAGATACAATGTCAAACAACATTTTCAAATTTTTACCATTTAGATATCTCACTCGGAGAAGTTGGAATAATGGGGATTTTGTCTATGGAATTGTTCCCGGTGATCGATCCATTGATCATCATGTTCATTATCAAGTGAGTAGAGATCGAAATTCCAGTTCTAGGCAGTATCCCTCCGGTAGAGCGATGGTAGAGTGTTTAGAATAAATAGTCTAATCTCTATAATGTGATGACATTGCTATTTTGAAGTTTCCGAGTCTCCCTTCCCCGGTTTCTGCCGTTCTACCTACGGTGTTCGTTAACGCTATGCAAATAATGACTGTCTCGTCATTTCCTATGAGTGAAGTGACAACAACTGTTGTTCGCAAAGCATATCGTCGTTGGTAAATGGAACAACACTCCTAATGTCGAGTATTACAATCACATTCACTGAGGCATTGTAGGAGCGTTTCATACGAGCAATGTGTTAAAGGAGTAATAATGTGAAAGGAGTAATAATGTGCGTACATTAATTGCAACGATGGGAATACGTTGTTGGTTGATTAGTTGATCAGCAATCATGTACTATTAGAAAGCATGCGTCACGTGTACAACGAGCAAAAAACTAACATGGTGTGTGTAGCAAACTATTTTATCAGCTGCGATCAGGAATGTAGTACCATTTACTACGGTGAGAGCCGCTATCATTAATAATTACAGGCGCTTCAGTCATCGTAAATGTCGAGAGAGGAGAGACTTGATGAGCTCCAAGCGAAGATTGACGATTGAAAGGAAGGCAAGAAGGAAATGAAACTCGGAAACTGAAAACAACAAAGTAACGCCAAAGAACAGTGTATAAAAATACTGCATCGTGAGTGTGGTAACTATTGTAAATGCAGCGCAGAAATGCAGCACTCTAATAACACTCAAGAGAGAAATCGATTACTTGATAATGAACATTATGATGAGTGGATCGATGACGGGGAACAGTTCCATACACAAAATGCATATCGTTCCGACCTCGCCGAGCGAAATCTCTGACATCTAATCATCATGCATTTTAGTAAGGAATACTTATGTTTTTGAAAGGAATATTTATTTTAAGAAATTTAGAAAACACAAATTACATACGAACTTACCAAAAAACAATGGAAAGGCTACAAGGAAAGCGATCGGAATATATGAGGTGATGGTAGGAATAATTGACTGGAATTAGGTGGTTGTCTTTCATTTTTTTCAGGTCAGACACAGGTGATATTTTAAGTGTTGTTTTGATGTATTGATGACACTTTTCGAGCTTTGTTTATATGTCTTCACAAGATGAGCCCATACTTAATGACAGTGTAGATATCGTAGAGGCCACTCACCCGATCAGAAATCACTTTGTACGAACCCTATCAATAATTCCCCGGGGCACTCCTTTAACGCAAATCTCTAATTCGGTAAACAATTGGAGGAATTTTAAAAATAACTATCCACTTATCACACCTGCCACAGAAGTGCCCGAATCAACTTTTTCTGCATTCGACGAGTGTCTGATTCAACATTATTCCTGAATGTATTGTATTTCTGTCACTAGGCATGACTTCGTAAGTAAATTAATCGCATCATTCTGCACCATACATGTCATAGATGTATCTTGTTAGTTTTACCAGCGAGGGCACGAAGAATGACGATGTGATACATCGTCCATATCTAATGTCGGGTCACTTTACTTGAATTTGCATCTCTGGAGAGATAATGTGGGAGACAGAGTGCAGTTATATAGAAAAAAACTGACTGAACAAGAATACCCACTCAATTCTGTGCATAGCTTGCAGAATTCGTACTAGACAGAAGCCCATGACAGCGAGAGTGGCGAATATAACTGGCAATTCACTGGATAGCGCACCCAATGTACGCACATTCCATTCCTTCGTTCCGTCATCTTTCGGAATCTGTAATCGTGCCGTCAAGCTCATTTTGTTCGATTCAATCTCAGTGCGCTTTTGGAATGATTTCATATAGATTACTCGTATCCATATTATTTATGGAAATTCTTTAAATATTAAAAAAATAGAAATGTATAACTCACCCATAAAAGAATAACGACAAACCCGGGCATATTGCTCGAGAATAGATCGATGTTGTACACTTCCTGAGAGGGTGAATGTGTTCTTGCACATGGGAAAGCATATTCTTTTCATATCAGCATTTCTTCATTTGTCTACCACTATATCACGCGTCTTCTGAGACATTGCAGGAGCCCGCGGAACCAGGAGCCCCAACTTTCAGCAGTATCCACGAGATAATTATGCCAGAGTATATTGGGGCGAGAAAACTTTCTACGTTGACCGTTTTTTTCAGAACCGGCTTTTAGGCATTATCCGGTTCAGCACCCGGCTCTACCATATCAAAGCTCCCAGATGAGCTAGAATGGTGGCAGTGGGCTCAAAATGTTCGGAAAATTATTTTGAGAAACTTTTGTGTTGACAGTAATGCTCGAATATGAGCACCGCATACTTGAAAGGGTGGGGTTCTCGAGCCGGTAGAATTTATTTTACGTTTTGGATCGCAGTTTTTCGTAAATTTCAATATGAAAATGACACCCAAGAACATTACTGTCAACACAAAAGTTTCTCAAAATAATTTTCCGAACATTTTGAGCTTACTGCCACCATTCTAGCTCATCTGGGAGCTTTGATATGGTAGAGCCGGGTGCTGAACCGTATAATGCCTAAAAGCCGGTTCTGAAAAAAACGGCCAACGTAGAAAGTTTTCTCGTCCCCAATATACTCTGGCATAATTATCTCGTGGATACTGCTGAAAGTTGGGGCTCCTGGTTCCGCGGGCAGTCCGTTTTCATGCATTCTCTCAGAAGACGCGTGATATACAGTATGAGAAAATTGGCCCCGTCATATGTTGATAACAACTGAGATCTACACGTAAACTGGCTGCGAACGCTCGTCGCGATTCTCCGGTTGGATATATGCGGCCAATGTAAGCCGCAAGGAACAAGGAACCTACAAAGATATCAACGGTAAATGCAAATTGAGCAGCCACGTCAAGCGAGTTTATAGTCGTCGTAAATTTTAAATATACTGTTAAACCCGACCTTACCTGTGAACACAACATTCACGAAAATCGCGACCCCAAGCCAATTGCGCCATGCATTGCGCTGTATCCGCAAGACCCATGATGGTCTTGTAAAAATGCATCGAAAAATGACTAGCAGACAAATACATACCTACACAGAACAACATATCGATATACGTAATGGAAGGCGAGAAGGACTAGGGTTTGGGTGTAGAGAGCCACCCAAAGCATTACTGCAACGCATTAGAACGATACGCCAACAGAAAGGCTCACTTCCAATTGTTCCGACAGCATTCGGCATGTTGAGAAACGCATTTCCCCATAAGATGAAACCAAAATTTGTCATGTAAATGGCCTGATAACTCAATTATATTATTCACTGTAATGCATATCTTACTGGTCGTACGAACACGTGTCCCAGCGATATTAGCATATCGGTAACAGCAAATGTCACAAGCATCCATCGATACGGGCCAATCTGTAACATAGCAGTTTAATAAACAATGTTTTGAGAATGCTTCAACAGTAAATACATGTTTCAGTGTGGTGAAGACGAGATTGAAGATGAGAAGTAAATTTGACAATATCGAGCCGATGGTAGCAGAGTAGGAATAAATCTGCGATGGCAAAATTATTATGGTACAATTGAAGGTACATTTTTTAGAATTGTATGCACTAAGAAGTTGAAATGCTCACATTGTAGATTCTTTCACTGATGATTCCATTATGAACAACATGAATATCGAGAGAAGTATACGGAGAGTCCATCCAATAGGTGGAATTATTAATTTTAATATGTTATTATCGGGAATTAAATATGTTATTATCGGGAAAAAAAGGAATTAAATATGTTATTATCGGGAAATTTTGTCTATGGCTATTTCGCGCAAAGCGCACATAAGCTAGAATACCACCTGACATGCCATCGCCACCGTGTAGGCGTTATTGAACAACGAATACGAACACGAAAATATTTACATTGTTACCGCGTAATGTCTAGGTATATTCTACACAATTTTCCTCTTGATAATGTAATAAGAGTAAGTGCCGCTTGCATCGTTGAGTCACGATCTTGTCAGTTTTTATATTTATCACAGTGATCATTTCCCGTCAATGGATGATAATTACCGTAAAATAATGCATTCAATCTTCGCATACCATTCATCAACGAGATACAAGCAGAGGGAATCAGCGACCACAGACGTTGAAATTAAAGGAAATGAGATACTGGCTAGGATGGAGTAGGTGGCTCAGTCGTCGTAGGGGCAGCTCATCACACACGTGTTTGTGATCGAATCACCAATATGCTTATTATGCCAAATTGTAGCCACGTATTGAAGTAAGTTGCACTCGCGCTAAGTATACACAAGGTCAATCAGCGAACCTGAAGCATGAAAACTGAAGATAATACAATATACACCTCGATTTACTAACAACATTTCACGCTCACGGTCGCTGAGATTTGATCATTGCAAATGACGGGATTTGATTAATATCAAACGGACAGGAAGAAAGGAAAGAAGGAAGTAAAATCTGAAAACCAAAGAACGGGTATTATCCCCTCTTGATAATGAACATGAAGTGGATCGATTGCAGGAAACAGCTCCATATGTCACAGGTATCACCAGTCAGTGGAGGTATGTGGGAACAATTTCCAACTTTTATTTTTTGTTTGCCTTCATATTATAGTGGTAGCATACACTAGAGCCAACTTCTCGAAAAATCTAGGCCACAGGTCCCAGAGCCGGCTTTTAGGAATTTTGCTCCCGGCTATACTGTATCTCAGCTCCCAGACGAGCTAGAGAAATGGCAAGGTGCTCAAAATGATCGGAAAAATATAATAAGAAACTTTCATGTTTTGAAGTAAGCGGTGTAACCAACGCTCGCCAAGTTATCAAGCAGATTTTGATCGAGATAAAAAATCGTAGCTTTTTCGAGAGTATGCGTTTCAAGCAATTTTATTGCCAAATATAGTAGGTCGAGTTCATACACGAATAGAAAAAATACACAAATCGATTTCTGTGATAGGCCTTTTTGGCAATATGCATTTGAATGCTCCAAAGTGACGTTGGCCATAAAAAGATGTTCGTTACCCTGCATTGTTTTGCCCATTATTTAATACCTATTACTATATTTCAACATTTCTGTAATAGGAGACTTCGATAACGTCGAAAAAATAAGAGATTTCACAACTTCTGAAAATTCGATTTTGAGACCTCAGTTTTCATCAAATTTACGGCTATCCAAGTCAGAAATTTAACAACAGCTACCATCAACGCTGGGTGGAACCTGCAGTAGGCTTCGCCGTGAATTGATTTCTATTCAACTAACTTCTATATACGCTCTAAAAGTTATCATATTTTGCTTCGAAAATGCTCGTTCGAAGGGGAATTTTCAGAACAATTTTTTTTTTTTGATTTTCAGAATTTGATATTTAGTACGGTTCAAGCATATTTCTCAATTGTTGGTAACAATGTATGGTTAAATCAACATTAGAACTTACTAGCTTTGAGATACGTAAGTTTGGTATAAAATGGGGTCTCGAAATCGAATTTTCAGAAGTTGTGAAATCTCTTATTTTTTCGACGTTATCGAAGTCTCCTATTACAGAAATGTAGAAATATAGTAATAGGTATTAAATAATGGGCAAAACAATGCAGGGTAACGAACATCTTTTTATGGCCAACGTCACTTTGGAGCATTCAAATGCATATTGCCAAAAAGGCCTATCACAGAAATCGATTTGTGTATTTTTTCTATTCGTGTATGAACTCGACCTACTATATTTGGCAATAAAATTGCTTGAAACGCATACTCTCGAAAAAGCTACGATTTTTTATCTCGATCAAAATCTGCTTTATCGAGCATAACTTGGCGAGCGTTGGTTACACCGCTTACTTCAAAACATGAAAGTTTCTTATTATTTTTCCGATCATTTTGAGCACCTTGCCATGTCTCTAGCTCGTCTGGGAGCTGAGATACAGTATAGCCGGGAGCAAAACCGGAAAATTCCTAAAAGCCGGCTCTGGGACCTGTGACCTAGATTTTTCGAGAAGTTGGCTCTAGTGTATGCTACCACTATAATATGAAGGCAAACAAAAAATAAAAGTTGGAAATTGTTCCCGAGGGGTCGTTTTTTCCTCCACTGACTCATGATACACGTGATGTACAGGGTGCGAGAAAAGTATGGTGACAAATATTATGTGTAATATCTCAAGAGCTCGCAATCATCATGCATCCAGGTTGGGCCTCAATATACCTGAGCATAATAGCTCCAAGATATGCACCTTAGTTGCCCACCAAGGATCTCTGGCTCTTAGAGCTGCGCGAAATTCAACTTGGAATTTATGATGCCTTGACCCGCAGCTCATTTTTCGTACAAATGATAACTCCAAAAATATGGATAAGTATTACCTATCTATTTTAGCTTGATTAAATAGAGAAACCATTCAGGATTAGATTACTCTTGCTAACCTAGCGCTATCTTATCGGAAAAATATCAACTTAACGAGCGCATACTTTGATGATGACACAAACACTTGAAAAGTGACATTTTCAGTTTTCATATTCTGTATGCATATTTCTTAACATAACTTTGTATCACATATTACGGGGTCGTATTGTGAATTTTGGATGTATCCAATTGAATGAAAACGTGGTCGTAATATGGAAATCAGATATGGTAAAATATCGCTGATATGGCCAGTTGGGATAATTTCGAACACTCTAAAGAACCAGGTTCGCAATCCCAAAGGAAACTGAATGTATAATTACGCTCCTGAGTGGTTGAGTATCATATAAAATATAATGCGAATATTATAACTTTCGAGATTAATGAATGCAACTTCTGAGTACAACAAATTTTTTTCGAGGGCCGTTTCTAAGAAATCTATTTAAAAATTGTTGCTGGTGTATAACCTAACCTCCGACGTAAATGGATCACATATTTAGAATCATGTGTTGTTGCACTAATCAGAAAAAATGGGTTGAATGCTTCATCTTTATATTTGTTCTAATGGGGCAACAAAGAACACATCACATTTAGTATCGAAAAAGTGCTATTTGTTATGCATCATTTCTTTGATAAGTTAATACTCACAAGCAAGTAGGAATATCTCTATGTAATTTATGCGTTAATTAGCTAAATATCTAAGGAACACAGTGTAGCAAATAAAGATAATTTGAAACACTGTACATCGAGTAGGGTGAAAATGATTTTGTCACCATACTTTTCTCACACCCTGTATATATTATATATAAAATTTAAAATTTAAATTATATATATTATATATAAAATGCCGATTGTTGCATCCTCACCGAGTGAGATCTAGATACTTTATTTTCTCTTCTACATAAAAATGTTTAATTAGCGAGAAAAAATATCTGAATGTAAAACAAAATTTTTGAGACATATGAATGGAAAACACTATTCCAGTAAACATAATTCGAAAACATCAAATGCGACTTACCAAAGAATGGCTGGCTTTTTTGCGCCGATTAACGAAGAACAATTTATAAACACTCTAATAAGCCACATTGTGTTGCTGGTAAGGACAATTCATTGGATTCTGGCGGCAAATTATTTCCGCGCAGTCGGAAAGGAATTTTCGCTACTTCATCGTTCAATCTCCACAAGTTTATATGTGCTTGGCCTTTTTTTAATCCACAATAACAATGTTTTCATAGCCCATTTACAAAAAAATCCTTTTATCATACAAACGGTCGATCGATTCCATCGTGACAAAATTCTCACCACATGGGATTTTCACACGAACAGAGGAAGAAATGAGATTCTAGCAGATTGTAAGAATACTGTGATTTTCTAATTTCAGTTGATTCCCACCCACACACAGTTAACATAATAATTTATCGAAGATGGTTTCATAAAACATTTATTAGTATTGTATATGTATTAATCAATGAATAAAGTATTTTAAATTTATAAATCAATGAATAAAGTATTTTATATTTATTAGGTTGTAACATAAGTTTTGTCGCATTTCGGAGGTTCACAATATTTCCATGAAGGATACTTCTCAAACATTATCAATGCCTGACCTCCTAGTATACGTTTGGGGTGTTCATGCACATTCAAACCATAGGGTAGAGCTGAACTGCGCACGCTGGCTATGCGAAAAATATTAATATGAACTGATTTAAATTTGGTGCAGATTTTTTAATTCGCTTGATCAGGTGCTAGTTCGCAGAGATGAATAATGAACCAAACTTCTACGGCATGGTGATATACCCCGTCAATGCTCTTTCAAAATATACGCCAGATATGGTGCTATGTTGAGCGGAATCAAAGATATACTTCACTGAGTGTAAGGTTAGCCGCTGATTCGTAGCCAACTTGACCAACTCTTCTGAATCCAGAATTGCAACAACAGTGACTAACATAAGTGCGTTCCAATTACCACTCATGGAGGTATAATTTATCATTAAACAAGTGAGATAAAGAAACTCCACTTGTGGGAAATTTGAATTTTTATTAATTCAATTCGCGCACAATTTTGCCAAAATATGCAAGTTTAGGTGTTTCGAATTAAAGATTGTCATTCAAAAGCTATTTATTTCCAAAATTATCCCAAGTAGATAATGGTAAGGGAAGGGTTGATGGTTCGGATGGACACAATAAATCAAATATTGAACATGTGTGTGAGGTAGGAATATGAACAAAGTGTCAATGTCAGTAGTTTCATTTACATACCATCGTTCTGAATGGAGCCACTTATCTCAACAGAACCCAATCTACCCCAAGCTTTGTCTGTATACTGACCACTTTGGGTGAACTATATTCCACCACTATTTGGATCTGGATATCTATTGAGAAGAAAATTCGGCTTGCGAATGTTTTCGCGACCGTCACCAACCATCCACATTATACAAACTCGTCTACATTTCTAGAACGATTTTCGTTTGTCATTATCCGGGAGTGGTTCAAAATTATGCACATATGTAGTACTTTACGGAAATCACACAAAATCGGCATAATTTATCCTTTTCAAGAAGAGCTGATGCGTGAAAATGATTTGTAATCCTTATCTCAGTACAACTTGTCTGACTAATGTGCCTCCTCAACTGCCTTGACAGGACTGAAGTAAAGCGCGTAAGAAAGAGTACGAAGGCCCTCACTGATGATGAATAACGAAATTGAGATTAAATTAATTCGAAGAATTTCTGAGGTTAAAATGCATAAGAGATTGGACGCGACAAAACTTATGTTACAACCTGATATTAATCAATGAATAAAGTATTTTATATTTATTAATCGATGTTTGAGTGAGGGAGCAATAACTGAAATTGCAATAACTGAAAATGAAATTGTAGGACTTGATCTATAATCAAGCTCAGTTATGTTTCACCATCCCTCAGTGATGGCTTTGTTATGGTGTGATGCGTGTTGTGTGAAGCTTGTTTTGTTCACAGTAAACATCTCCTTCCTGCGCATACGTTCCTTTCTGAATATCGTGGTTCAATAAAGGAATTTCATTTCATTGGATATTGAAGTTCGGCACATCCCCTTCTCAGGATGAGACGCCCAAGTTGGAATCCTGTTGTATCCTTTGGTGCCTCCCCCTACTCTAAAGTCAATTACAAGTTGGATCCACCCCAGAATCCAACTTTTGTTTCCTTGGATCCAACTTGTAAAGTCAATTTCAAGTTGGATCCAGCCCTGAATCCAACTTTTCCTTCCTTGGATCCAACTTGTAAAGTAACTTTAGCGTAGGGGGAGGCAGCCAAGGATAAAACAGTGCTGATTCCAAGTTGGGCGCCTCCACCTGAGTTGGCTCGTTCTGTCCAATACTCTCTAACGACTCGATCGGACACGAAAGTGAGTTAATCGAGAGAGATTACCTGAATCTAGACATAAATATGACCGGCATGATTATTCCCTGCAGAACCATGACATGAACCGTTTCCTGAATATTTTGAGAGTTTCAATATATCTTGAGAACCCTTAGCTCTCGAATGAAAACAGACTATACCTCGATTATCGGATACATTCCCGGAGCGGGAAAGATCGGTTTGAGCACCAAATACATTACACCTGTTACCATTCCGAGAGAAGTATGCGACCTAAACATCGTGCTGTTTTTGCTATTTTTTGAATAATCACCATATTACTGGTAGCAACATTTTGAGCATTCGCAAATTTTCGGTTAATTGATATCTGAACAGGTGATTACTTTTCAGTGTAGGATTATCAACATAAGGCAACCTCTCAGACAGTGTTAGCATATGATTGACTTGTCGAATCTGACGATTTTTCTTCAGTATTTTCTTGAAAGAAGTGATCGTCGTGATCTCACACATGACTATGAAAGACTAACACAATTATTTGTATTGATCGTTATTTATTACTTTTTATTATTATTTGTTTTTTTATTATTAATTGTTTACCGCAATCACAACGCTGGAAACTACGTTGGTGGGATTGGTTGCAGTACAGTGACTCGCAATTCTGTGTATGTCGTAAGCATATCCCTGAGCAGCCCAGAAGAATAATACTGCGAATATCTGAAATTTCCGAATACTAGACATCGGTATTTTTTTATTTAGTTATTCTGTATCCCCGAGTTCGCTTTAAATGTATTCGATTAGATTACGCTAAAAAGTGCACTCACATGTAATGCATTAAGCAAGTTTCCAACAGATCCGTTGCTTTTTTTCGTAGTTTCCCAGATTGTTGGAGGCTCTGTACCGCTCAACCGCCATGGCCATTTGTGAGAATATCGAGCCTAGTAGTAAGATGTTAGTCTCAATTGTGCGCCACAATTTCATTACAATTTCACAAACATATGAAAATTGAATATACAAGCACAAATGATTGGTAAATGTTCATTTCATTCATTCTTGTCTCTGTCAGTCGTCGTGAGCGGTCCCTCCCCATTTTTCTCCGATTGGGAGGCGACTTTTCCCTCCCTTTTCGTCCATATACTGACATCAAGACTCAAGAATCCCTCCCCAGTCCCTTGCAAGACTTCGGAGATATCAGCCACGGATCTCGAATATGGAAGGAGTCGTTTCAAGATGGACATGAAGGTATCGAAGGTGTCCTCTTTATAACTTCTAAGGAGGACTGGCCATCCGGGATGCAAGATTCAAGAAGAATACGATATCGGTAGCGACTAGTCTAAGGGAAGAATGCAAGAGCCTAAAGAGGAGAGGCGGTCCGACTTCATGCGAAAGTTTCCACATGCTCAAGAGAGATGTGTCAAGTGACAACGAACGATTCAAAAGAAGATGAATGAGTCCAAAGATCCAACCCCTTCCCACCCCCCCCCTCGTCGATGGCAGAAGGCGCCAGAGTCCTTCCCTTACCGTACACCCCCACATACCTTGACATGTATAAAATCTATCTATCTAATGTTCACCGTAATAATGTTGATGTTTAGTCATATCTGATAAGGCGTTCATAAATCCCCTCTCACCCCTTGTGAGAACGTACCGTAAATACCCAGAATCTCTGGTGTCCTTCTAAGATAGCACGTTGAAGCGTCCGTCAGAATGTCCGAAAGGGAGCTGAACAATTTTTTCGGTTCACAAAATTTAAAAATATATATATATTTGTTGTCATGCTTATTCATCTTACGTTTCGGCAAGCCGATAGAGAGATGGTGAAAGGGAATAACTATGACTCTACGAACTTTCAGCAGACACAATAAATTCACCTCATAGTGATGTGCGCATGCAATGTGATCGCACTGTTAGCCAGCATTCCCAAACACATGATAAACGTCCAAAACCAGCGCGTGTCCATGATTAGTGTGAGCGATGTGTGCGCGAGAAGCGTGGTACTGTTCATGGTATGAGACCGATATTGCAATCTCATTTGAGAACTAGGTCTAGGTCGTGGACTAGGTCGGATGAGAACTATGACGTCATCCCCCATTTGAGATATCAAACGCGACATGCCGTCGTAGTTCTCATCCAAACTAGTGCCTCTTAATACTGTAAAAACCGTGTAAAATATACTATTTAATGTATTAGACAACAAAATTTTACGAGAAAATGAACTTAAAAAAAAATTATTTCACTACCCATCAGACATGAAGATGAATTGACTACTTACCGCTGGCACCGCCTGTTGAATTCCATGTGCAATAGCATAATGAGAGCAACGGGTGTGACGAAAAGATGGATGCACATCATCTAAATGGGATCAATTTGAACGATTCATTGTTAAGTGCAAGAAGGAATAGTTCGATTTGTTCTAAGGAATGTGGTGTCCGATTCTGAAACTGAAATACTCACGACTTTGAGAAATGAACTATCAGCTAAGATGGCAGCGTCTTCCTGGAGAGTCATCGCACTAGCATAAAGAATCGATAAGGACACGTGATATCTCTCTGCAAATTCAAATACGTTCTCTGTGAAAACTAACAGGTAATTAAAAACAAGACATGGTATGGCGAAGTGAATTATTTGTTCACCAACACCGGACTGGATCTCACATAAAGTGGAACACCCCTAGTATCGCTAACGGCGTTAATTCGATGTGATAAGGTAGTCCCCTTGAAGTCGAACGGATACTCGTGAGCATGATTCGATTAATGGATGTGATACAATTAAGCTGAATGAGTCAATACAGATAATTGAATGGTGAATATATTTGAGAAGCGAGATATAATGATTCACACCATTGCAGTGCGAAAATGAAAATCTAACAAAAAATATTGACTTGCATGTAGGAAGTAGTGAATCCTGATCGATTTTCTGTAGTCGCTACAATCATGGAAATGTGATTGACACAACACGGAAAGTCAATACACTAGACTGGTTCATATGTGAATACGTACGTTACCACGTGCTCAGTCTTGCCATGCGATACTGAGCAGATGATTAAAATGTTAGGGCAAATCGGCGTGTGCATATTACGCATAATATATTGTGGATTGTGCATTACCGGTGGACGTTCTTCATATTCGTTCTTCATATAATCGAATTTCGCTTACCCTATACCACCTAATCTCTCTCCCCATAGTTCGATCAAGGTATTATATGTCAATCTGCCATATGATACGAACTTCGCACTCCCATCGAACTTCGCACTACTATCACAGTGTAGTGGAGAGGAGGAAAGGACGCGGGGCAAGCGAGATTAGTGCGAAGTTCGAACCCTCTTACAAGTTTAGTGCGAGATTCGACATGCGAGAGAGGGTTGACGATAGTGCGCAATTTCGATGGAGGAGAGAAGGACCGCCAGAGGGTACGAATCTCTCGAATTTGATCGCCAAACCCTAGTGCACGACATACTGATATCGCATGCAGGTGATAATGAGTCCAATAATGTATGTGCATCATAAATACTAATGGTGATTCGGCGAGTGCTCTCCTCTTTTTGCACGCTCTCTCACTCTGCCTGACCGGTGAGAGTGCACACAATATGCAGAGAGCACGCGAGGTGTCCATCAACAGTGTCGGCGGTACTGTACGAGTAGTTTTTCGCATCGAATGAATACTCGTATTTTCCCAGAAATCCTCTGCTAATGAGGGCATGCGCTCTTTCTATCTGGTCTCGAGGGCACTCTACAATGGCATCGACATCAGTCTGTCATCGTTTCAGTTCTACAGCGAAGAATGAGAGGCTAAACAAAATTGAGATGTCGAGATGTGTACATCGAATCGGCCTGGAAAGAGTGAATGTGCACACTACTGCTCAAATTATTGTCTTGGGTACAATCCATAATACAATTTTTGAACGTACTCTTTTCACATCATGTGGCGCATATGATTTACATATATCACATGTATCACGACTCAGTGGAGGTGCCCGGGAACAATTTGTAAATTCAAGTCTCCGATTTTGGTCATACTTCTGTAGTAGAATACCCCAGAGACCACTTTTCGAAAAATCCAGGTCCTAGGTCTCAGAGCCGGCGTTTAGGAAATTGCCGGTTCTCATCCTGGCTATACGGTATTTCCGCTCACAGATGTGATAAAGACATGGCACTAAGCTCAAAATGTTCGGAAAAATATTTCCAGAAACTTTTCTGTTGATGCAAAAACGATCCGTCATCAACTAAAGAAGATGGGATCCGGAACAGATAAATTAAGTTTTTATTTAAAAATTATATTCGTTCCTATGCCCTCGCCTAGACCAAATCATTCTTGCAAAAAATGAAAGAGGAAGTACTATTGTATATTATAAAAATATAAAAATCGGATTCGGAGAGGGGCAAAATTCATGACATACCTGTGATTTTCGTTTTTGTGATTTTTGTGAATTTTGTGATTTTCAAAATTCATGACATACATGTGATTTTCGGAAATTCCCGAAAACACGATTTTCCCAAAATCATGGTCGCTCACGTTACATCGAAGCAAAAATGGTTTTAAAGTGTTGTTTTTCTTCTGCTAACTGCTTTTCAAATGTATTATACGAACTATCTAACAAAATTTTGTGAAAACCATGTTTTCGAGTATCTCCGATAATCACATGTTCACTGGTATGTCACGAATTTTGCTCCTCTCCGAATCCGATTTTTATATTTGTTTATTATACAATAGGACTTACTCTTTTATTTTTTGCAAGAACGTTTTGGTCTTGACGAATGCATATGAATTTAATTAGTTGTTAAATCTCGACAACTCGCGAAAACACGATTTTCACAAAATCATGCTATAGTGGTCGTAGACATTTGAAAAGCAGTTAGCAGAAGAAAAACAACATTTTAAAACCATTTTTGATTCGATGTAACGTGATCGACCACTTTAGCATGATTTTGGGAAAATCGTGTTTTCGATAATTTCCGAAAATCACATGCTCACAGGTATGTCATGAATTTTGCCCCTCTCCGAATCCGATTTTTATATTTTTATAATATACAATACTACTTCCTCTTTCATTTTTTGCAAGAATGATTTGGTCTAGGCGAGGGCATAGGAACGAATATAATTTTTAAATCACTTAATTTATCTGTTCCGGATCCCATCTTCTTTAGTTGATGACGGATCGTATTTGCGTCAACAGAAAAGTTTCTGGAAATATTTTTCCGAACATTTTGAGCCCAGTTCCATGTCTTTAGCACATCTGGGAGCGGAAATACAGTATAGCCAGGATGAGAACCGGTAATTTCCTAAACGCCGGCTCTGAGACCTAGGACCTGGATTTTTCGAAAAGTGGTCTCTGGGGTATTCTACTACAGAAGTATGACCAAAATCGGAGGCATGAATTTACAAATTGTTCCCGGGCACCTCCACTGAGTCGTGATACATGTGATATGTGAATTGCATTACTAAATAGGTAATACCTAAATTGTTTTTATACGATATTTGACAATGAGAAACGAGAAAAAATAACACGGTTTGATTGTCATTCCTCACTATAGTTCCTAGTTTGGGTCACCGTCTCTTCATTTGTCACGCTCTCTCAAGCGGTGGAATGACGAGAGAATGTATAGATTGAAGAGACCGTCATTTTTTATTCCTCGCTATCCTTCAGTTATGGATTTGCTATGCTGTGATGCGTGTTGAGCACAACTGACTGAATTTGAACATAAACTTTGAACCGATATGAAAATACCGAGTACGCTTAAAAGATCTAGACTACTTAACGTAATAGTATAGTGTATCTTCTCGAGTTAACTCTTCGCTTCCAATACCGATATACAATTCCACGCTATCAAGCCATAACAAGACACTGGTAAGGACAATTAGGTGAATAGCTATAGCGACATACAGTTTCGGACAAAAGTTTAGCACCAAATTTCAAATGATCATAATTTCTTTCAAAATTGAGATAAACACTTACGGTTTGGAGCATTCGAGAGATACACCCCAGGATATTAACGACATATGGATGATGTGCTGAAACGTATATATCGCGGGTTACACAATTTATTTTCCCGGAGCTCTTTCGATTTGATTTGTTTAAACCTCAGCCGAACTGCTTCATTTTATCAAATTCATTTTATTGAGAGTACATTTCCCATTGATGCGAATCCACTATCCAGCGTGTTTGGTGTTTCACGATGAGAGTCGGTATATCGATTTTCCGAGACTTCACAAATTTTGTTTTTTTGGCTATATCTTCGGAACAAATTGAGCTAAAGGGTCAAAGTGTTACAGACGTAATACTCTCATTATGGAGCAGCAACATGCCAAGTTTTATAGCGAACGGACTGAAAATTGCAAAAATCGAAAACTTTTGTTTACCAATTTTCAGGCACACTAAACTACCCAATCGGGTTCAGCGAAAAATCTGATTTCTTGTCACTTTATGCAGAAACTATTAGAGATCTACTATGCGAAATTGCGAAATTGGGAGATTCTTTATACCCATTTTGCATGTGAATACTCGGGGAGGGTCCGTGGTTAAAGGATTTCTGTAGGTAAAGTTCAACTTTGGAACCTTTAGCAACCATGGCCAAGCTCCTCTTAACGACTAAAAAACAAACTGGTCAACAACTGGTTAACAACTGGTTATCCAGTTAGAATGGGCGGAGCTTACGCTAACCAGTTGCTAACCAGTGCCTTGACCAGTTGGTAACCATTGATCTGACCAGTTGTTGTCGGGTTCCCCAGCATTATTCCTATACATAGAAAACCCATTTTGTAATTCACTCGTTTGAATTCTAGTGTATTACTGTATTCCCCTCTCACTTGTGTACGTGTTACTACGTGTTTGTTTCCCGCGCGCTCTCTTTCTCTGCACTCTCCACCTCGCGCGCGTTATCTCGTTCTCTCTCGAGAGGCCTTCCCTCGCCTCTCTCCTCAGTTGTTCCTTTAGCTCTAGCGCCGGATAGTGACCGGTTCCCCTCTCTCTATTTTCGTCCTATTTATTGTTTGTTGATAAACCTTTTAGTTTATTCCCATCCTCGCCCTCCATACACCGGATAACAAGGGCTAAGGATACAACACTTTATGCAGAAACTATTAGAGAACTACTATGCGAAATTGTGAAATTGGGAGATTCTTTATACCCATTTTGCATGTGAATACTCGGGGAGGGTCCGTGGTTAAAGGATGCCTGAAGGTAAAGCTCAATTTTGGAACCTTTAGCAACCATGGCCAAGCTCCTCTTAACGACTAAAAAACAAACTGGTCAACAACCGGTTAACAACTGGTTATCCAGTTAGAATGGGCGGAGCTTAGGCTAACCAGTTGCTAACCAGTGCCTTGACCAGTTGGTAACCATTGATCTGACCAGTTGTTGGCGGGTTCCCCAGCAACTGGCTGTGAGAAACCAGAGATGGCTTGGCAAGAAACGGTCTCTCGCCGGTCTGATTGGTGAGAGAGTGTGTAGTTTGAAGATATTAGTTTCTTGCGAAGCCATCCCTAGAAGAGAACGTACCGTAAACCGCAGTGATCTCAGGGGTTCGGCGGAGAATACAAGTTGACGCGTCCACAACAATGTCAGAACTTGTGCTCTATTCGAAAACAAAGCCCTTAAATCATCATGCCGGAGTGAATGTACAAAAACGTTGATTTTTGCGCGCCTTGTCCCTCGAGTTATTTGATTTCATGGGACTACAAGTATTTTCACAATATATTTTTCCAAACATTTTTTTCGCCATAATCTGTTAGTGTAGGATTATCTCCATTGTCTGTTGAGAGTGTAGGATTATAATCTGTTGAGAGTGTAGACATAATCTGTTGAGAGTGTAGGATTATCTCCAGGAATTAGACTAATAAGTAATTGCATTATTCCTATACATAGAAAACCCATTTTGTAATTCACTCGTTTGAATTCTAGTGTATTACTGTATTCCCCTCTCACTTGTGTACGTGTTACTACGTGTTTGTTTCCCGCGCGCTCTCTTTCTCTGCATTCTCCACCTCGCGCGCGTTATCTCGCTCTCTCGAGAGGCCTTCCCTCGCCTCTCTCCTCAGTTGTTCCTTTAGCTCTAGCGCCGGATAGTGACCGGTTCCCCTCTCTCTATTTTCGTCCTATTTATTGTTTGTTGATAAACCTTTTAGTTTATTCCCATCCTCGCCCTCCATACACCGGATAACAAGGGCTAAGGATACAACACTTTATGCAGAAACTATTAGAGAACTACTATGCGAAATTGTGAAATTGGGAGATTCTTTATACCCATTTTGCATGTGAATACTCGGGGAGGGTCCGTGGTTAAAGGATGCCTGAAGGTAAAGCTCAATTTTGGAACCTTTAGCAACCATGGCCAAGCTCCTCTTAACGACTAAAAAACAAACTGGTCAACAACCGGTTAACAACTGGTTATCCAGTTAGAATGAGCGGAGCTTAGGCTAACCAGTTGCTAACCAGTGCCTTGACCAGTTGGTAACCATTGATCTGACCAGTTGTTGGCGGGTTCCCCAGCAACTGGCTGTGAGAAACCAGAGATGGCTTGGCAAGAAACGGTCTCTCGCCGGTCTGATTGGTGAGAGAGTGTGTAGTTTGAAGATATTAGTTTCTTGCGAAGCCATCCCTAGAAGAGAACGTACCGTAAACCGCAGTGATCTCAGGGGTTCGGCGGAGAATACAAGTTGACGCGTCCACAACAATGTCAGAACTTGTGCTCTATTCGAAAACAAAGCCCTTAAATCATCATGCCGGAGTGAATGTACGCTCTACTAATTAAATTGTGGTGTTTTTGTATGACTCATTAGAAAATACAGGGTGGCTGATAAATATTGCGCCACTTTTCTTGTTTCTCAACCTCCATTCTCTGTAGGCACCATTGCATCAAATTTGGTAACTATGTTGGTAAGGGACAAAAGTTATTAGCCTATACATATTATCTGGATTGTTCAAGTATTTCAAGAGTTATCACTTCTGAAATATTTTGTTTTGGAATTGGGACTTTTCTGGGCACATAAACGTATCTGAACGGCGCTCTATAAAAAATAATAATATTTCGAAGCCGCATTCTTCGAACACATTAGCTATTGGAATTGTTCTATTTTATGCATGATACTCCATCATTCTTTATTGTGAAAATGCATTCCATTTGCTTGGGCATATGATTCGGAACCAGAATAAGTTGCGAAATGCTGTGAAGCGCCGCTTTTAGCGATATTTTGAGGTGCCTACTTCTACCATTAATTCAACGTTTACATTCAATTAGATGCAACAATATTTCATAACTCGACTCTGTTAATAGCTATGCAACATTATACGGCGGTGTCAACATTCAGAATAAAAAATTCCGAAAAGGGAGTTTTTTGCATATGCGTGACTGAAAGTCATCAAATTTATCTCTCTCTGTTTTCAGAGACCCTATATCGCATTTGACAAGATTATCACTTAGTGGAAGGGTTACTCTTCATATTCACCTCGGTTGCAATTTCGATGGACATTGAGATCATTTTATATATCGAAAAATGTGGAGCATTGAGTAAAAATGTAGACTACTTTTTGCCTCCATGCTAAGAGGCCAGTCGATACCATGAAGCCTGCGTCTAGTAATTGTTTTGCACGGTACTGATATATATTTAAACGCAATATGATATTTGTTTTTCTTTTATTTGTTTGCGAGATATTATTCAAAAGGTGGAAGCAATATTTATCAGCCACCCTGTACAAAAACGTTGATTTTTGCGCGCCTTGTCCCTCGAGTTATTTGATTTGTACGATTCATGGGACTACATTTTTGTTTTTTTTATAAGTATTTTCACAATATATTTTTCCAAACATTTCGCCATACTCTGTTGAGAGTGTAGGATTATCTCCATTCCAGACATATTATCTTGTCATATATTAATGCGTGTTGCGATCACATACCATCTGGCAGTCGAAAACAAAAACACACCCTCACAATCCGATCGATCATTTATGTTTCAAAACGATCTCTCCAAATCTGATCGATCACATTCCCCACAAAGTGTTCGATCACATTCCTCGTCTATCACTTTGAGTTGAAGGAAGAATACTTTTCACTTTTTATATCACTAATCTGGCTGCTCCTATCTGGCGTCCCGATGACGGAATAGGCACGCATGACATTTCCTTATGTGCTAGATTATATGATTATGTGACGTAAATGACCAACGATTAGGCGTTATCTCAGTTTGTTCTATGAAACCGACATGATTATCCCTTAATGCACCGTTTTCATTACGTCGTTATGTGATTATTATATGATTCGTGTTATTGAGCTATTTTCAGTTGGTTTCCTCTAAGCCCTGACACTGCCAACAAAAGTGTTCAATACAATTTTTTATTGAATTTGTAGAATTATCTGTTCTTTTCGTAGTTCGTAGTTTATGTCAGCATTTGATTAGGTGCATTTCAATTTCTCTATAGATTTTTGAGAAAATCAGTAGATTTTAATGCTTACGTCAAGTGCTACTAACTGCGCAATTGTTCTCGTGTATGTATTGTTGAAAAAATGGCATTAGTGAATGCAAATTGGGGCGAGTTGGAGAAACGATACCACGCTCTCTTAATTCTACAAACTCTCTAGACCGGTCGATGGGCGAGAGAGTGCGTAGAATGAAGAGAGCGTGGTATCGGTTCTCGAACTGTAGCGTGAGATACACTCTTTCCCCTTCTCGTTCTGCTTACATCGTGAGAGATCACATGAAAAAGAGGGAAGCGGGCTATTTGGCAACACTAGCTGTGGTGATTACGAACATTACAGCGACACAAAATATACCCTTGAGAGGGGGAATTGTGCTGATAAGAGAAAGCGCTTTGAGTGTCATTGATAAGGACACGTGCTAACAAGTAATTTTGTGTCTTTCAATCTTGCACGTTTCTTCAAAAACTGATGTATGTTTAGCGATTTAATTTGCACTTTCACTACTGATTAGAAATCACTTTCCTGTAATAGTATCTTCAATTCGCATACTCTCTAGGCCGTACGAGCGACAGAGTGTATAGAATGACGATACCGTGGTATATGGTCTTGAACTAGTGTTTCGGTAATGATTTTTCTCATGTTGTAAGCCCTCTCTCTGTCTTATCGGAGAGAGCCAATAAATGCAATTTCCGTCACTAAATTCAACATGACGTTATCGCTAAATCCCACGAATTTCTTTAAGTAGTGAATAACATATTATCGCTCGCTCTCTAGAGTATTTTGCATGCAAACGGTGTGAAAAAAATGCTCTAATTACCTCTGAAACGTGCAAAAAACAGTTACGATCATTGTCGTGATTGTGTGTTATCACATGCCTATTTGCATTCAGTTAATTTATTTTTTTTTAACTTGCATAAATCTCTTTCAGATTACATCGACTAATGCATCCTTCACAGCGTAAGCTCTACTGTCGCAAGTGCCAGGGGCACGGACAAAAGGTACTAGGATTCGAGCAATTATAACATAGTACTTCCCCGGATGAGAACAGTCGAATGAGAATCCACCGAATAAGAACCGAAAAAGAACAATTCTGTAGGACTGTCACAGAGTCATTTTGTCACAGAGCCAGGGTACTGTTTTGGTTCTCATCCGGTAGATTCTCATCCGACTTAGTGCCCGAAAGCACAGTGCACAGCTCAAACATACCGGTTAAAGTTTGCCCACCAGTAACACTAAAATTAACAGGGCAGATAATTTGACCATAGCTTCACTACATCCTCAGGTACTCAGGAAGAGTCACGCTATGCGTTGTCCTTATGTGGATTGCAAATGTGTATTAGTAAGTCGTGCAATATTTTTTGGATAACATATTTTTTCGGTTGAACTCATTTATCGTTCTCGAGCCATTAGCTTTAACTAATTATTGAGAAATTTTGATATGAAAACAATGTATTTTTTAAAGTTGTTTTCATTTATTTGGTTTTCAGTGCACTTCCGTAATGACTATGCGTGAAAAGGCGAACATCCGAGCTCGAGTGTGCTACCGTAAGCGCTCCGGTGAATATGTCACCTCTCCCCCTAAATATCAAAAGCAAGAGATGCTGAAATCACCGATACTTGGTGAGTTCTAATTATAATAATCGCCGTAATATTAGCATATTCCAGATGAAACGAATTTCGTTAACCTGCCAGAGCTGCTCACAACTGTATGCCCCGAAGTAAGATTAGTCATATAAAAAGCCAAAGGATTATCTTTTTTATCGATAACAATTTTAAACCAAACTATCATAATAATGCTCAGTCTCCAGCGCCCATTTTGTAAATGTTTCTGAAGCTACGTTTTAGACCAAGAGGGCATATTTAAACAGTCATTTTAGGTTCGAGAATTGGGTACTCCACCAGTGACAGAGTCCAACATTGCACTACTCGATTCGGACGATATACGTGTTTCTCACTCGCTTACTAGCTCTGAAGGAGAGGAGATACTAGTGGAAAGCGCTCAATCTGCTCATATAACTGAAGCCTCCGATTCTCCCGTCCTACTGACTCCATTTCTCCTCCCTTCACTTCCTCAGAAGCCTCAATTACCAGTGGTTCATCTGCCACAGAGCCAGCAACGCCCTAAACAATTACTCGCTCCGAAGCATCACTTGAGCCTACTCCTTGAGCAACCTCACCAGCTGCAAAGTATACTCCTGCAGCAACCCCCCGAACACCTATCACTGCTGCAGCAGATTGTGCAAATGCAAGTACAGCAGCTTCATCTGTTGCAACTAGCTATACTCCAACAATCGATTAATATGCTGCTCCAGTAGTACCTCGTAATATCTGCTGCACGTGGCTCCATTCAAAACCTTGAAACCTCCAATAATGAAATTCTATGCGAGAGCGCCGTCAAAATTAGGATGAGTGCGCAACAAGAAACGATGGTGTGGCCATTAGCGTTACAACTTCATATAATGCATTGACATTGTACATATACTTATTGTAATACAAAGGTGTATTAGTCGCTCTAACAAAATCACGGTCAATGCTGTACAGGCAGCACGATTACACTGTCATTTACATTCAAAAGTCTCGAAGTTGCGGAATTTTCGAAACTGTGCGATAAATGTGATAAATGTGATTCTTTACTGCGGAATCTAGTATATGCGATGTTGAAACGCTCGATGTTTAAAATGATGGGCACGATCAAGGCTGACTTAAAGACAGCACGATTCTCGTACTAGCAGGTGCTGGTTTTCGAAATCTCATGTTGATTAACAGATGTCGCACTTGCTTGTTAAATATTACGAGGCTAACTGTAGCGCTGTACGTCGCGAGGTAGTGCGTGATGTCGTACTTAAATTTCGCAATCTACTTTCGAAAATGAAAATGCTCACCGTATTTTGCAGGAATACATTGAGATCGGTCATTCCAAAGGCGGCCACGAACACCCAGCAAAACTGAAATATTTTTTTTAATGTATAAGATTATGATATTTTCAGAAATTTTAAAATACCTGATGCGTCGGGGGGCGTACAAAAGCCCAACGGACTAAAGCCCAACGGATCGCCGTTCGCTGGATATTTGATGTAGCATCTTGGGATTTGGTGTATTGTTATTAGTGTGCCTTCCACTACATCACCCTGATTAGATCCTCAAACTAAGCGATCTTGAGTTTCACTCAAGATCTCTACATTAAATGCAGTAACCAATCGATGCGCATGTTACTGGGTTACATACCGAGGTGCTAGAATATCGATTGATCACTGTACTTTGGATTTATATAACCATGATTTCCCACTCAAATTCCCAATTTTGGACCATGAACTACGGTGATGGAGAGTGAAACTCAAGCTCGTATAGTTAGCGGATCTAATCAGGGTGATGTATTGTAGGGCACACTAATAACAATACACCAACTCCCAAGATGCTACATCAAATCACCAGCGAGCGGCGATCCGTTGGGCTTTTGTCCGCCCCCCCCCCCGATGCGTCGCTTTAATCATCTGCGTAATGGTGCAGATAAGAACGACGCCGAACAGATTCCGATTTGCAATTACAATAACTCGTTTGTCATCCTAAAACTGTAGATTGAAATATCATTTCTTGGATATACCCATTGCTAGCTTTGGCAAATCGGCTCAATCTCACAAATCGATGGCTTGTAAGCGCGGTGAGTATCAGGTTGACAATTACGTAGAGAAAATATACTGCCGATGATCGTGATTTTTGAGTCTGAAAATTTTTTCTGCTCATATTTCAATTTAGAGCGCTCATTAGAGTTCGTAATTCGGGTCGCCACATCTTCATTGCAGAAATTCTCGACTGGTCGATCGGCGAGAGAACGTGGGAAAGAAGAATCGATTACCCGTATTACGAACTCTAGTTCTCATGCCGATATAAACTTACAATTGTGCATGCGTCGTCTAGATAAGCAATCATGGTCACATTTCCAACCATTTTGTACGTAAATTGGCACCCGAAAACCGGCGAGCACGCTCCGAATGATAGCACACATGCGACAAACACGATCAAGATCGATATTTTTCGGCTCCAGATCTGGTAATTATGAGGTCAGTTTAGTTACAGAAAATTAAGAAACAATACTTCCTCAATAAAGTTTGTAGTGCGCAGAACGGAGTATCGATGGAATGAAATAATGGTTATGGAGAAGGAATTCAGCATCGGAAAAAAGTCAAGGTTAATTGTGTTGGCACGCATTTAGATCGGGTGAATACTGACGTAGCCAAATTTGAACCTCCATCCCTGTTCAACAGTGTGCTGAAGTCTACTAGCGATGAAGAACCCGACAACCGACAAACTGCCGATCATTCCTGAGGTATTGGTAAGTTTCTGTTTTGAATTTGAACATTTTATGTTTTGTTTTCTCAAAAAAATAAGTTCGCATAACAGTTGTGAGTACCTACGAAGTAGTCGTATTTCCAATAGTTGTTAATGGTATGAGAATGAAAAACGTCGTACCAGTTATAAAGAACCAGTAGAAGAAAGGCGATTTGAAGGATTATTCGCGTGATAGTCTAATGCGCAATAACACGTAGAGATTGAGCAAGAGAAGGCCGCAGTCGAGAATATCCGTCAGCAGACTCATGTATAATGCTTGCCGAGATCTAACTGAAAAATTCAATTGAATATTGATGATAAACTGGTAAGATGGATGATAAACTGGTAAGATGAGAAAAATGTGCGTGGTTTGGTGAATCTTCGATCTTTTCTACTCACATGTCAAAAAAATACCCCTCATTACATCAACAAATTGTTGCGGACTAAAAAAAGGAAAGATTTTTTTTCTTTTTTTTTTGGCACCTGTGTTCTGGCATCTTTTTCACAGAACATTAATTTCATAACAATTCATATTAGAAACTTTGCAATCGGAGCTATTTTGTCTAGAACTTTACTTTCGGAACTTTTTTCTCGGAAATTATATTCTGGAACCGTTCATCTCGGAAATTTTTTCACTAAACCATTCCCAAACGCTCTAATCGCAATGAGCGTTCGCTAAGTCAATGAAACCTTCAAATAGAGTCCTCAGATTGACCATGCTATGTATAGCAATAAATTAAATCTGCGAAAACAGCCAAATTATACTTTGTAAAATCCAGGAAAAAGTTCGGAGATGAACGTTTCTGAAAAAAAAATAATTTCCCACTTGTCCAGTTCCCACCCTCTCATTCCGAGTTGCGAGTTCCCGTTTAGCGGTTAAAAGCTGATTGATTCTGAGTCAAAAGTTCCATCATTAAAGTAACAAAATGTATTTTCCATGATTAATGGTTTCGAGAAAAAAGGTACATATCACCAGGGCACCGGAAAGAAACATTGATTGTTGCGTGATGTTTAGATATTTAAAAAAAAAGTCAACAACCTCGTATTTGATCACAACTGCAAGCGGATTTTGTGCTAATGTGTGGGTATTGGAATCGTGTTTTGAAATTGATGCTTTGGAAAATTGCACGGTACGATGGAGCTCATGTAACCTGATGTTGGCAAAAGTGATTCGGGTGGTTTTGTTAAATTTGATAATTTTTGCGGATGAATTTCCTTTTCCACGAATTTTCAGCTATCCTTTATTCACTTCTATCGGGAGAAGAAACATTGTTTTTATACGACCTTTTACGTACGTTATCAACGAACAATTATGAATTCACTCTACATCTATGCGTGAATAAAAAGGAATCATAGCGCACAAACTCTCAACACTTACATAATGATTTATTTTATGGAAGATACAACAATACATCACCACCACAATTATCATAATTGGGAACTTATCGCAACAATAGCAGTAGTGATGCCAAAACGGCGCGCGCTCTCCTCATTTCACACGCTCTCTGGCCGGTCAGACAGAGCGAGAGAGCGTGTGAAAAGAGGAGAGCGCGCGCCGATTTGCCATCACTACTTCGCGGATTGGGAATGTACTACACTCTTATTCACATCTGCTCCCTTCCTGACAATCAGCTGTCGAAATTTCTAAAAAAAGAATTCAATGATATTTATTTTTTTAAGTAAAAAAGGCGTAGGAGATAATATTCACCTGAATTCACCAGGAGCTCTTGCAGAGAAGTACAAGCGAATGACCGATGGAGCAACAACTGAATTGAACCTGAGCAATGAGTTTTAGATATTGGAGTGCAATTTCTTCTCATTTTTTTAACAAAACTTCTTATAATAAATTTTAAGAAACTAACCACCAAGGAGAAGCGAAGAAAGGGCAAGATTGCGCTTGGAATCAATAACATCAGTGGAGTAGCTAGAAATATCATTAAAGCCGAGAGCGGAAGGATGAAGAAAACGGATGTGAAGCAGGCCTGAACTGATCATTCAAATTGTTTTATCATTGATAGGCTTAGGCTTAACGCTCGCCCTTTTTCCAGGGATTTCTTAGACACCGTTCAATTGTACAGGCTAAAGTCGCGCCTTTTAGATGATTGTACACAAGAATTATGCACCTGTATAGACAGTGAGACCATGAACCGTCGTTGGATGAGGTAGGTCTTGGAATTCTGGAGCGTTTTGAACTGCAACGCTCAGCATTTCTTTTTTTTTCCCGTGCAGTGGACTCTTTTCGCAGACGTACATCGTCATTTATGTTAACACACTCGTTCACTAGTGATGCGAACCAGCGTTCACTTCTCAAGAATATTCTCTATTCATTGTGAACGCTATTTCTATCACTTGCGAGAAAGCGCGCAAAATGAAGAAAGTATCAGGTTGGAACAAAAGTTCTGTCCGATTTCAATATTTTGGTTTTCTTACATTCAACATCCTTCCTTTTCGACCGATTTTCAAATGGTTGTTCTTACACAATAAGTGATTCAACACTCTATAGCGCACATTTGTACAGCTCTGTAACATTGGGATTGTGGTCGCAGTGCGAGGCAAAAGTTACGGTAATAGGTAACTGGGCTATTAATTTCTCCGAGTTCCAATCTATCGGTCTGAGAGATAGTGCCAACCGTATTATATTTTTGAAAAGTACCATGGTCGTGTGTTACAGCAGCAACTTAAAATGAATTCTAACACGAAAGGCCAACTAGAGAAATGCACCAATTGGCCAATACTGATGTCCTGGACATGATCTCAGATGAATTTATCAATCGTGCATTCAAATAGTTAGACTTAGAGATTAAAACATATTGAAAATGTATAGATCCGGCCCTGTTCAGCACATTATTTTAGTTAGGTAATTGTGCGATCCTCCTGTCACAAGTCAAAATTTATTAAAAAAATAATCCCCAAAATTCAACATTAACATCGACATATTTTACCAGTTCCTGTCTCCAGTTACATACTCCTTGTTCCTCATGTAATTCGGGAAAGGGATGGATAAACCTCACCATTCAACCCAGGTTTAGGAAGTACTAGACATGACCTTCTCAATAGTATATGTGATGTTGCCCCACGGTTTTTCTCTTCTGCAAAATATCTTTTGTCCAAACACTTTTGAAAAAAATCCGAAACTTGGTTTAATGACAATCATCAATTTCTCGTATACCCTGAGTCGCTTATTTGATCTGAATATATGTATGGAATGTTCAAATATTCCACCTATTTACGTTACTGGGTTAGCTCAATGCGATTTGAGATGAGTATTTTATGCGAACTCAAACGTCGTTCACGAAATCGGACAGAACTTATGTTCCAACCTAATAATTTCTCGGAAGTATCCATGCCAATAATCCCTCTACAAGGCTGGTAAATAGGGCATACGCTTGCCTCTTTTCCGACTCCGAACACGGCATGAAGTGTGCTGAATACGTAGAATGAGAAGCATACGACAACCGTGATCAGAAGAATGACAATTTCTTTAAAATATTACTGAGACAATTATGATCGAGATTCTTCCCAAGACTTTCTTCAATCTTAGCACACATAACTCACAATAAAGCTAGTAATTTCTTGCGAAGCAATCGCTGTAAACAATTTGGGAACTTAAAGCATACCGCGAGTAAAATGTCCAATTTCGCCTTTTGTTCGACCGAGTACGAGAAAATTGCGGCTTTGCGCATGCGCCCAAGTAATGTCTGGCATCTAAATTGGGAACGTGCCGTAATAGGTTGTGAATATAGTCGTTTATTTTGTTGTATATTTTTGGAAATTAAAAAAAAACAAATTTCATCAAACCTGCAAAATATCATGCCTTCCTAAGGATTCTTCGGTCCACGCTGCAAATCCGTACATATTTGATAGAAGGATGACGGAAAATCCGAGCATGAGCAATGATTGAGATCTGAAGAGATATCGGACTATTCGCGCTAAGGGGACAAAGCCCTATTTCACAATTATCTTCGACGATAATCTAATGTGATTGGATTGGAATGGGAAGACTCTCATCTTATCATTTCCCATCATTGGTTTCGGCATTGGAAAGTACAAAAATGCCCATTCACCTATTACTGATTCGGAATCGACTCTGGGTTCTTCCTAGTATCTTCTGATGTAGTCGCATCATCACGAACAGGTATGGAATACACTGAGCGATGGTCAGCAATGAGAGCATTGTCTGGCAATTTCACAATAAACATGACCGGTTATCATACGTTGAGTACTGCATACCAATAACATCCTTGGAGAAACGGTTTCTGTGCATATAATTCCGGTGCAGCAGAAGACTGGGTACGGCAGTAGCACATACAATTGGTAGAGAAATCCGTTGTAGATGTCAAACAAGACGAGAATTAGCTGGATACACTTTTTAAAATGTAATATTTTTGAGCGAAAACAACATCATGAATGACGAAAGCCAGTTTGCAATCGAGGTCCATGTGGGTTTTGGCGATTAGCACAAAAAGCACGGCCGGATGCACGATAAAGACGGGAATAGGCCAGAATGCATGGCGGATTCTGTAATGGAGGTACTACGTGCGCCTTGCATTCGAAACATATTTTAAAAATGCAAAGCTATGCTTTTTTTTTCATTTGGCATACTCTGCATTTGCGTGAATTTGGATATATTGTGGACACGAGTATGCATGCTATGCGGGTCTAAAGTGGTGACCAGCGCTCTCGTAAAGATACTATGTTTGTATTCTCGCGTAGATGCACTACATATAAGTAACGTACACGATTAATATAGTGGTAAAGAAACAAGATGCCAGATGCATCAGCTTGTCTCTATCCAAGTCAAGACCGTATTCGAGCCGACCACTCATTCTCAGTAGCTGAAACACTCTTTTCAACCGCCTAACTCGTTGTCGACAGTCTAATCTCCTATAATTTATACCCAGTAACAGTCATTTTTGATCAATAATGTGCTTCTCGCTATGACTTTATCGCCTAAATTGTTTTCAGACTGGCAAGCAAGTAAAAAACATATTATGGAATGATCGTAGAACCGAGTTCTAGTGAAATTATTGACAACATATCATGCAAGGACTCCGTAAATGTCGAGGTAGAGAGGATAGCTCGGTTTTCTTGATCGAGCTCTAATACTATTAGGAGTGGAACAATGATATTTTTTCCAATTCGAATGAAGGAACGTTGTGTCTGCAAACATATTTGCATAATGAATCGGTGTTGTTCACAACTTCACCGGTACACGGTAAATGAACCGTTCAGAACTGTTGTCGTACTGATAAAAACAGCAAACTGCACAGTTGATGTTTTCGCAATTTTCATTTTCCGCCTCATCAATCTGGTGGAGAATATCGCTCGAAAAGGGCAATCGTTTCTTCATTTCCGCCAACTCTTTCGGCCGACTGAGTGGCGAGAGAGTGCGGGAAATGGAGATGTGATTAGCCGAATTGTGAACTCTAGAGGAGCATCACTAGCGAACGAGTGTCTGACATTCACGGTCAACAAAAATTTTTTTTGGCTTGAATCTGCGATGAATTTGTTTTTGGACAAATTCAATTCGAATTTATTCAACTGTGGGTAAGTATAACTTGGGTAATATAGTTTAAGCAGCTGGAGCTGCATCGACTGTACGCAACAATCGTCGCCTTATGATGAATCGCTGATGGAATACTTGTGATGAGCCTTTCTGCAATCAGCAAACAGTAAGAAGAATGCTGAGAATACTTTTGAACTGATAAGTCGAAGAAAACGTGCCGTAATGTTGCCCAAAATAATGAATATGATGAACGATATTAGTATGCAATCCATTAGAAATATAACGTTCTTCAGAATGAAAATCATTGAGTGGCGATAAGGAATTCCAGTGACTTCGCGGCTAAATTGGAAAACTGACACAGTGTGAACAATTGATTTAGAAGGTTCCGGGCGGAGCAGTTGAATGTTGATCTTATCGGGACAATGTTCGCATTAGAGTGTTTGCGGCGTGCTATTTTGAATCCGACACCACTGTATGAGCAATCGCATTTATCACTTTCAGTCGCATTTCGAATACTCGCTCGGAACAAATGTTCTAGAATAACCTGATCTTGGCTACAAGTAATCACAGTATATCATCACGAATTATGTGAAGTACCAGTAAATTATTCGAGGAATCGGTCAAAATAGAGGAAATTCCGTATTCGAAAGGGAACAAGCAGCTAACCATTACGAGTAAATACCATAAAACATGGGAGTGAGTGAATATAATTGGATAATATAAGTCATCAGGCAATAAATAAATAAATCAGTCGTCGCTCAGAAGCCGTAGTGATAACCGTAGTCCGGTCCGAATCCTAAATTACGGCTCTCCGTCTGGAAGCCGCACTCGTATGGCATGTACGCGTTCTGCGATTGAATCTGAAAGAAAATATTGATTTTCACCGTAATCATAGCCTTGTTTTCTATTGAACTTACATGCTGGTAGGCGCTGTCCATTCTCACTGCGCTACCGTTTGTGACCGCTTGCGAGACCTGAAAAACATGCTGTAAGAGAAATTACTGGGTAAATTATCGAATTCATCTCGGTAACTAGAGTAACTTACATAGCAATCGCCGATTCGAGTTCCAGCTATAGCGAGTAGTTTCTCGCCGCAATGATCCTGAACAGGAAGGATACCGGTAGCTCTACAAGCTAAGGATATCTGGGATAGCTAGCTAGCTAGCAAGGATAAGGATAGATAAGTATGATGGATAAGGATACGGAGCTATCAAGGATAACGGTAGCTCTACGAGATTGAAAACGAACCGAGGTGTTGTCGAGATGAGAGTGCATGATGTCGGAAAAGGGTCAAGAAGTGATCTTGGAGCGGAGGGGAGGAATGAGATGGTGAGGTGGCGAGAGGTGCTATCTTATATAGAAGCAAACAGGATCCGAGAATGGGCTCGGTGGAGATACTGCTCTCTTCATTCTGCGTGCTATCTAGTCTACCTGGTGGGTGAGAGAGCACGCATATTGAAGAGAGCCATATATTGCGTAGCCATTCATTTTTCGGTGCAGATAAGAGGGGGTGCCCCCGCTCTCGCACGTGAATAATAAAAAGCGACGCTTCGTAAACATCCCTGCAAAGAACGCGTAAAACACGCAAGCTCGATAGCTCGTGATGTTCAGAATGCCACGTTTAATTGAAAAGCTAGGTTTTCAAAAGCGTGTTTGTTATCAAATTCCGGAAGACTCGCTTACCAGACTCATAATAAAAAGCTGATTCATATCCATAGATTTCCGGGCCGAATCATTTTCGAAATTCCTGAGTATCTGCCAAAATAGTGAAGTTGCTGTTTACTAGAGTCAGATGTTGTGTTGTGCTTGTGTTTTGTTCATATGATTTCCATTTTTGAGTAATTGTGTTTAACGTTCGAGCAAATTTCAGGACTTGTTCAGTACTTGAAATTTACCCAATACATTGTTCAATTTGTCCCGAAAAGGGAAGGCATCGTTATCGTGTGTATCAGTATCTTGTCGGGGGTAAAGTGGAAAGTGAATTATCGGGGCAAAGTGAAAAGTGAAAAGCATCGTTATCTACAATAAACTTCGCCCCTATGATTTTCGCTATTAATGTAGATCACAAAAATGCATCGTTCAACCTTATTTTGACGAGACGTCACGAATACTTTGCCGAGCTTCGAATATCATTACTCAAAAAGTAGCATAACGGAAAAAAGTAGAACCAATAACGAAAAAAATCAACATTGCCTTGCATGAGGCACCATGGTGGGTGATATAGGTTTTGAACTTATAAGAGCCCGTTTGCGTAAGAATCGGACAATTTTGAAGATTTTTGGCATCGGTCAAAAAAGTCAAATCACTGTATCTCTGCCTACTGGGGTATACTGACACGCTGATGACGATAGGCACATTCATTTTGTTCACAAATCGATCGTTAGCTCCAGAAGGCGCGACGTCGACAACTACCTTTTTCGAATATCTTGATCCCAGAGGTCGCTAAAATTAAGCGCGCATTATGTCCGGGGCACAATTGGATGGCGAAGACGCCTGTCTTATTCATTTTTCATTAATTATTAAAATAAATTAATAAAATTGAACTTTTTAGTGTCTTAATTGTACCCGGGGAGACATAGCTCAATCTGACCGTCTTGACGAGAGGAACCCAAATCTGTGCTTAAATATTAATAAAAACATCGCCGAAGGTTAATGCCCGTGAAATAGTGGACATTTTTGATTGTAAAAGCACAGAGACGGGTAGGGGAGGCAGGGGAGGCGCAGGGGACAGAGATGGGAAGGGGTCACGAGACAGAGAGACTAGGGTAGATCAAGGGACAATGGAATCGCAGATTCTTCATGCAAAAACGTTCACTATTTCGCGGGCATTAGCCTTTGGCGATGTTTTTATTTATATTTACACTAAAAAGTTCAATTTTATTAATGTATTTTAATAATTAATGAAAAATGGATTAGATCCAATTGTGCCCCGGACGTAATGCGCGCTTTATTTTAGCGACCTCTGGGATCAAGATATTCGAAAAAGGTATTTTTCGACGTCACGCCTTCTGGAGCCAACGATCGATTTGTGAGCAAAATGAATGTGCCTATCGTCATCAGCGTGTCAGGTAACCCCTAAACACAGATTTTCAGAGATTTGGCTTTTTCGGCCGATGCCAGCGATTGTCCGATTCTGACGCAAACGGGCTCATAATCTAACTACAAGAAGCATACTTGCTAGAAAATTCCCACTTTTTATTTGCGACAGAGAAATATCGAATGATCCCGCATTTACCGCTATGCAACACACGATTACATGGGCTACGCATGTTAACAACTCAGCATTTTACGATGTTTTCACTATCGGTGTACCTGAACTGTTCCCAATTGATTAATATCTAATACAATAATTCTAGAATCAAAAATGTTGCAACCATGGGGGAATATGAAATTGGGCCTTCTGTTCGTTCTACTAATCTCGCCTCACAGTGACTGAGAATAGCTCGCTCATTAGATAGAAAAAAGTTGTTCGCGGAAAAAAATTATACATTATGGTCTAACACGCTGTGTTCGGGACGAGCTGAATTGCCCATTTCTCGGATTAGGCAAAAAAGAGCTTTCTGATCTTTTCCGAGAAATTAGTAGGTCCGCATACTTCAGAGGGATCCAGCATGCTATTTTCACATTTCCCAAAATAATGTGTGCAATTTAAATATTTTGATTCAAATTTCCTGTATATTATAACTTGACAATCGCATTTATCAGAATCAGTAGTATTTTCGAATACGAGCACGGATGAACTTTTCGAGAACCAGATCTTGACTACAAGTAATCATAGTGTGACTAATTATGTGCAAAGGCCAGTTAGTTATTTGAGTAATCGGAGAAATCATCGGATATCCTATGGGATTAAGTACACATATTTCGAAAACTAAATCTGAGCACCATGAAAAACGATAAATCTGTGGAACAATTGCATATTCTAGGTCATCAGGACAGAAACAAATAAATCAGTTGTCGCTCAGAAGCCGTAGTGATGGCCGTAGTCAGGGCCGAAGCCTAGATTGCGGCTCTCAGCCTGGAATCCGCACTCATACGGCATGTACGCGTTCTGTGATTCGGTCTGCAAAAATGGAGATTGAAACAGAGAAGCCCGGAACGACATTTCGGTTCAAATTGTTATTGATTGAGATATTAAAGGCTAATTTCATTCAAATTTAAATTAACTTACATTCTCGTAAGTGGCGAGCATTTTGACTGCACTACCGTTCGTGACCGCTAGTGTGACCTGAAAACACGCAATTGGCGAGATAATACGGTGATTTATCCATTGTTTATTGACCTCGAGAGCAAATTAAAGTCAGTTCTCGGGCAATAAGCTGCGCGAACTTCCACTTACATAGCAGTTGCCAACGCGGGTGCCAGTGTTTGAAAGCAGCATCTCGTAGTTACAATCCTGAACAAATGTGGATAGCTTTCGGAATGTCTAGGTGAAACGAGAACAATCAAAATCGCAAACTAACAGATGATATTTCAGTCTGGTTCAGCATTTTGCAGGGATGGGAGAGGCTTTGTGGAGTGGAGTTGAGTGGAGTGGAGTGAGAAGATGGCGAGGTGGAGAGAGCAGCGGGCTTTTATAGCCACAAACAGGGTCCGATGATGGGTTCGAAGCAGATAAGAGGATGTCCCAAGAATAGCACGTGAGCATTAACGATGGGTTCGCCATAAATTGCTCTCATCTTTCCTTGTGTTTTCTTGTCCGCCTTAAAGGTGCGAGAGTACGCATTTGCGTACAAGATGGGGAAGGAAATCGGGTCCTTATGATCTGGGTCCGAGAATAGGTTCGGAGCAGATAGGATGATTGTCCCCAATAAAGCGCGTGAGCTATAACGACGGCTCCGGCAATAAATTGTTATCTCAATTCTGCATACTCTCTCGTACACTTCTCCGGTGCGAGAGTGCGCAACATGAATATACTGGAGGGACAAGGAAGTTTGGTTTTTCTTTGTGCTTGATGGGTTCATGTCAGATAAGAGGGCTGCCCCCGCGCTGGCACGTGAAGAATACAAAGCGGTGCTTCGTAAACATCGCTGTAAAGAACGTACACACAAAATGCATGTGTGTTAGCAGGTGTTCTCACTCATAATCGCGTGAGAAAATGACGTTAAATGTTTCATGCAAATTCCGAGATTGTAACCTGTGGCTTGTTGAGGGAGCGAGAAAAATCTCACGATGTATGTGAGTGTCTCTAGTCGTGTGGTGTTAGGTGTGATGTATCTCTCCCATTTAGTCCAAGTCTTGTCTCACAATGCTTATTGCCAGTCCGGAATTTTCCTGAAGCATAATACAACTGCTTCACTGTGTTTCACTGCGCACACTTGCGGATTGATTCATTTCCGCAAATGCTGAATGTCGTCACACAGGCAATGTCTTTCAAAGTTCTGACGGATCTGTGTTTTAATCCGTGTTTTTCCTCTACACAAATGGAGATAAAGGGAGCAAAGTAAGTATCGCTTTTATCAGTAGGCAACTTTGTCCCCTGTGACACAATACCGATCGTGGAGTATGTATGCTCATGAATATTTCCAAAGTATTCTTAAATATATTTTTGATGTACCTTTGTTCTACGAGTACTCAGTTTGCGTGTTTTTTTACGAACATTCGTGAACAAAATTTCAGAATATAAAGCTAGTTAGTTTCGGGTACGACCAAAACACATATATTTCATGTATCGATAAGAAATGCAGAATTCTGTTAGCAACTCAGCATATTTACAGGATTATCACTATCTGATAAGAGTGTACCTGAAGTGTTTCCAAATTGGTTGGACACTCATAAAATCAGAGGAAGCAATGTTGCATCGATTTGATTTTAATGACACGAACTTCATGCGACCTGAAAAGAACTTTTGTTTCCGATGCCATCAAGATTAAATATAAGCACCAGCCAAATGAATACAAAGAGAGAGTAGACTTCCGTTTCCCATGCGTTCTATGCATAAACAACTTCCAGACATGAAAACGGCATATTATGTAAATGAGTGCCACGTGCCATTTTTTTCTGCTTTATTCTGAATTTATAGGATTTATTGCGGATCAATAGTGTCTCTTCTTGTTGTTTTCGTAACATCTTCCTTAATCCACCTGTTCTTTCTCGTCTATTTTTTTCTTTATTCTTTGCATACCACTCGTCTGAAGGCTGTTGTACCCAGTAGGTGTCTCTCTATACAGCATAGATCACGGTTTCACAATTTTGGCTTTTTTTCCTCTATTTCGGCTGTGTTTCAGGAGCGCAAAATAGCTGAACACCTGAACTTTTCAGCGTTATCCTCACAATGATGGGTGATCGACGGAGGTCGTCAGGTGCTTCAATACATCAGGATGATCGACGAAAGTCGCTCTCTCTAGCTGCTCATATACATCAAGCGGCCAAGTATATTACAACATTTTGTTCTTCGCCACATTGTTCAAATGTTATTTCAGAAAATCAAATGCTTCCGGAGACCGACGAAAATCGCTCGCGGCTCAGTTGCATCAAGCTGCCAAGTAAATTACATTTCTTTTCATCTCCTCTTCGACAAATTTTCAAATCAAATTTGTAAAAATGATCATTCTGTTGTGATTATCGCCTTTTTCAGCTGTGAAATAACGGTAATATCCTACGTTTGCCACGATCACGTATTATTTTTCAGAAAATTCTCATCCATACTTGTTCCTCAACTTACTAAGCTAGAGATGCTTCCGGTTCTGGACAAAATCAGAGGCGTCCACATTCGAGTTGCGGAAAGCTCAAGGGTGAGTTGCTGGAGGTGTATCATTGGCGTATAGAACTGGTCGTTTTAGATCTCCAAAGGGAGTGAAAAACAAAATTTTAGTAATCCATCTCAGAAACAAGTTCTAAAATGACCAGTTTTAAAATAATGCACCTTGGTCATTGCTTTGCTGTATATTTCACAATACACATCTCTATATTATCCATTCTCACTTACCGCTCGTTTATGGCGTAAACGTGTGTTAATGGTTACCAACGACTAAACGGAATTACGCTGACAATTTTCCCATTTCAGAATGGTTCCTGCAACCGAGAGCATACTCTCAGAAACTGCTTGAAATTCACGCCCATCGAGTTCGATATTCTTTCTCTGGTGAGGTATCGGTCATGTCAGTAATTCGGCACTAATGTGATTCTTTTGCATGTTTCCAGTTAATGTTTTTTGTCAGAGAACGTATGTTTCAAAGGGAAAATAGCCATTGCAAGGACGACGGATGTTCAATCCTATCCGCTTCCCTCTTCTCGGATGAACTTGTCATACATGAGGGTCAGAAGGACATCGTGGAGATATCACTGAATGTTTATGATTCCATGCACAACCATGTTGCGCAAATCAAGCACCCTATCTCGGGTGAGAACTCTTCGAATGTATCATTTATGAGAATATCCTTTTGTTACATACATTCAAAGTGATATACCTCGCTGTAAATTATGATAAATTCTAATGCATTATTCATTAAGGTATGAAAGTGTATGAGCTGAATGAAAGCTCAGATGCGGAACTAGGTATCCGCTCATGCATTGAGGGCAATGAGGTATGTCCGTTGGAGAAACGATGCCACCACGGTCTCTTCATTCAATGCCGATCGACCGGTCGAGAGAATGTGTGAAATGGACAGATTAGGAGCGTGCTTGTGCACTCTGGCCCTGAAATGTACATCCTAACTGTTTAATTGTCCTTTTCTAGGTATATCGATTAACAGCCGTCGCGGATGGTCTGGCTAGTCTCCTAAATTCCTGCGGGTTTGTTCGAACAAGCACATCACAATTATCGATATTGTATTGCTGAGCATAACTTCGTTCATATAGATCTTGCTGGTTCACCCGTCCATATATTAGCGTGTCTACACAGAGAAGGCGCTGCCAAAAAGAAGGCGATGCGACATGTTGAAATATGTGGCAGATTAGAGTTGTGCAAACGATAACGATGACGATATTTCACCGATATGTTCTTCTCATTTTGACATTACGATATATCGGAATCGGTCTCCCTTTGTTTCACTAGAAAATTTCGGGATGAATTTCAATAATCATTTAAAAAATTTTGCGATGTTATCGTCAATTGAGTGGGAATTCCGACATAGCTAAATGCTCCATTCCGATATATCGGTTATCGTTTGCACATCCCTATTGCAGATGCTGCTACGCCAAGAGTAAGTGGGAGATGAAAACCTTAGGAGGATCCATAGCGAATATTTCTCCAAAATCGAGCTTCTTCAGCGGGACTTCAGTGACGGTATGTGAATATTATCTAGTAAATCCCTCAGAAAAATATATGCTTTACGAGCCTTTTGATTAGTAATTAATACAATTTCAGTTAAACTTTCATGATTTCTCAGGCGTCCTGGGAGTCGGGAGTAGACAACGAGAGTCGACTTGTCGCTCTTTCCACGGCCCTAGTCCAACTGATCAGAGAAGGAAGCCCGGCACTAGTTCAAACAATCAAAAACTGCCATGTACGGCACGGAAAACCGTTTATTTAGCATGGTGTATTAATATATTGTATTTGATATGATCTGCATTAATTGTTTTTTTTTCATGGCATTCAAGGAATATTTTCTCGAAATTTGCTCGAAATCACACACTATTTATGGTTTGTTATATTGTTGAGAAAAACTATCAATCAATACATCATAGAAGGTTAAATCAGGAAGCTGTTGATGCGCTTCCTTATGACTGTTTTGACAAGAGTCCGCATCTAATATTCGTAATGATACGACTCAGTTCACACTTTACAACTTCTTTACTTCTTATGGAATTCGTCATAGACTGAACCTTTGAAGCCAGTTTGATGTTCTCGCCAAATTAGCAGTGTATTCATCGGATCGAAATTGATACGAAGTACGCTAGCATTAAATGAGCAAACCGACAATACTATAAATGTGCGTCCACATAACCTTTAAGGCGAGAGTTCCCTTGGAGTATTTTGACAAAAGCTTTTCATCGTATATTGTGTAAACCTTTGTTCATCGAAAAAAAGTTCATATTCTGTACTTTTGACGAGAGTTTATAATCATAATTATTATTTATTATGCGATATGATATGATGATTAGTGGTTAAAGTTACAGGTAACTTATAAGCATGATAATACGTTGTCATATCTAGATGACAAAGGGGGAGTTTGCACTCAGTAGAACCGTGTATTGAGGAGAACGAAATCAAGACGGACGACGTCGCCGTGAAAATTAGCCGTTTATTCGCTCCTAGAAAACGCGAAGGGTGCGAAACACCAAACGTTACAATTCGCTCGTTCTGCTCGAAATGTCTTATATTTAACATCCACATGTTCTTCCCTGAAATTCAAATCGTTTGTAATTTGTCAATTGTTCGCTCATTGGCGCTCCAGAAATAGCATATGAAAATCAATTTAGAAAACCGTGCTCATATGATTACCTTTGGCAACTAGACTTTGAGACAATAATATGCTCTCATTTTTAGATTTGTTGCCGTCATTATTGTTGAGCGTAAACATTCTCAAGCAGATGGGAAAATGAACTCACCCGTCGCAGGACTAATCAGTCATTAATCTAGAAGCTATAGACGACTAAATCAAGCCGTTATAGATGAACTTCCTTATGACAGTTTTGACAAAAATAAACGTCGGCACTTCCGGAATGAGAAACATAAATAGTGCCATTCTACTCCATTTCGATAGTGTGTTCCCATAGCGTCATAAAACATTTTACACTAAGCTACTGTAGCTACTAAACAATTTTTTTAGTTCTAATGCTGAGGGATATTATCGGATGGTGATCATTCAACCTAGTGTCTCCACTTCTAATACGCACAACGTAATCGCACTTTATCCTCACTTTCCTCCCTGTGGAGTCGTCATATTCTGTACCTCTGACGCTAGTTTGATGTACCAATTAGCCGTGTATTCAGCATAGGATACCCCAGACGCACGTTGGCGTTAAATTGACCGTTTGTTCGCAAAGAAGAAACGAGGCAGACGAGTCCAAACGTGAAAACTACGATGTTTTTATTCGAAATTCCGCAATTTAATTGCATTTTTTTCTTTGTCTGATATATCACGCCATTCACCTAAGAATAGAGCTAAATTCCCCATTTCTCGGATTTGACCAAACACGGGTATCCGATGGTTTTTGAGGAATGAGTAGCTCCACCTCTACCAGAAAGATCCTGAAAACTTCATTTGCGTACCATCATTCTGAAGGTCCTGGTGCCAGGTTGTTGGTTCTGGTACCAAGCTTTATCACTGATTTTCTCAGTTATCCTGAACTTTTGGTGAAAATTGCCTCTTGAGTGACCCCCACTACATTTCAGAGCTCTATCGATGTGTACAAACTAGAACTCATGAAAATGATTTTTAATGTGCTACATTCATGGCCAATTATCTCGAAAATCAGTCGAAAGGCGCAGCTGAAATTTCAGGAGCGTATAGCACTGCCAGAGAGCTTTAAAATGAGGGACTTGCGGTCTCAGTACCCGTTCCGCAAGTACCCTTTTATCCACTTTGAAGTTCCGAGATAATTTGAAGGCATTGAAGGCATTTGAAGGCACCACGTAGACCGAGCGTTTTCTCAGGCGCGACGAAAAGTGAAAGTAAGATTTCGTGTTTCAAATGTGTTTCAGAAGTAGCACAAATATTATTCAGTGGCAAATCATTTGTCTCAATTCTGAAACGCACTTGAAACGCGAAATGTTCCTTTCACTCTTCGTCGCTGCTGAGAAAACGCGCGGTCTGAGTCGTATTAATTGGTTTCAAATCATCTCGAAACTTCAAATTGGATAAAACTGTACTTGTGGAAGGGTACTGAAACCGCAAGCCCCTCATTTTAATGCTCTCTGGCAGTGCTATACGCTCCTGAAATTTCAGCTGCACCTTTCGACAGATTTTCGAGATAATTGGTCAAAATGTAGCACTGTTAAAAATAATTTTTACGAGTTCTAGTGTGTACACATCGATAGAGCTCTGAAAAGTAGTGGGGGACACTCGGGAGTCGATTTTCACCAAAAGTGAAGGATAACTGAGAAAATCAATGCTAAAGCTGGGTTCCAGAACCAACGACCCGGTACCAGGACCTTCAAAATGAGTGTATCGTACAATGAAGTCGTGTTATTGTTCAGGGATACCAGAAGAGTATTAAACCGAAGAAAACTCGATTGGATTTCCGTCAAATCCGGCATCGGGATCGATTCTTAGGTGAAAAGCGTGATATGAACCTCATTTGGTTCTTTCGCTCATTGTCACTCCCTCATTCGTGAATTTCAAAAATACTTCGAAAATATAAGTAATTCTTCATTTCATGTGATCATTTGATTCGGTACTTGTATTTTCTGCACAGTAATTATTTTCCAACAGATGAAAAAAATGCGCTCACCTCTGTGACTGCTCAGACATTATCATAACAACCTGATTTTTAATGAACTTCCTGGAAAAAATCTATTTCCAGCTGTTATGCTCGCATTACATATCAGGGCTACAGTATTACCGGATATCATTGGAGCAGGAGCCTGAGAACTTACTAACTTTCTTCAGAAGAACTTCCTTATTATGTGCAAATATTCCCGGAACTCTTGAAGATATGCTTAGATTTTGCGAAAATTCAAGGGATATACTCACGTATTCGTCATTTTTCATTTTAGTCTTAGTCTGTGAGAATTTCGAAGCACTATAAATCATCCCCAAAGCAGCGCTGAGTATGGTCCCGTGCTTATTTTACATTCAGTAAGATATCATAATTCTTTCCCCTAACCTCCATTGTAATCTTGTAATCATTGCTCGCAAGCGTATGCTATTGAATTATCGTGCCTTGGTCGTTGATAAATAATTATTCTTAAGATTCGAATTATGGCCATGAAAAATGAGCTTCTCTTCGAAACATTGCGAGTCATCGAGTATGCAAATATTGGTATGTTTTCGCTCAATTTCAATACCATCTTCTAAATTTAGTGTTATCATTGTTTGCCAATTCACTTCTTATCTGGGTAATTGTCCAAAGATCCAAGGTATTGGCAATGATTTACCATATTGTACATCGATATTATAGGAACTGGGTGGATATCGTTATCTTATCCTCTCATTCGTACTAAATGATCTCTACTTTTTAGCAATGCATGCAATTACTGTACCGGTAAGAACACGGATTATTTCAGAAAAAAAATATCGGCTTTGAAGATAATAGCAACGTATGGTGACGCGTTCATAATGTTTTCCACCGGGATTCTGAAATCCAGGGTATGTCCAAACAAAGTGTTCAGAGCTAATCGAACCGAAGTGATTTCTACTGATATCAGATGGCTAAATAAAAAATAAGATTTAGGTGCACGGACATCCTTAATTTAAAAAAAAAAACAACTTAACAATACTTTATATTTTAGTTCTCCGTATGTCTCTATGCAGCCGCTCATTCCCAAGCTATGCCCATTCTTGGCCATCTCTTCATATATCGCCTAGTCGCGTTGAAGTGGTTAGTTCTAAATTAGAGGCATTGCCTCATTTGTGAACACAATTTGTAGTCGCATTAGTCATATTCACTCTCTAGTCCTTTAGAGCTATGCTGAATAAAGTAAAGTATTTTTAGGCCAAAACGTCTCCAATTTTATACCGGTTTCAACTCTGCACTTCTACTCTTTTCATCTGCTCTGTTGCAACAAATCATTTGGTATGTATTATTTATTAAGTCCAGAGCGTTACCCAGTATACCAACAACATCCACCGCAATCTTCTCGTCAATCTTTCCCAATATACACCCTGAGGGATACATAATTGAGTTGACATTGAATTGAATATGTTCAGGTTCTCGAATAACTTTTTCCTGTACAATCCCGACCAGGAGCTGAAAGAATACGCACAACCATACATCGAAGCTAACTTTCCTGGTGAAGCAGAGGAGTTCAATGGAGCGCTGTACTATGTCAGTTGCAGTAACAATATTATCAAAAGACTTCGCATACGATAACACCCTTAACATTAGAGAAAGGGGAATGAATCGATATTTTTTCGAGCTCTAGTGTCATGAGGATAACATGGTTGCAGGACGAACGCGGTCTACTGAGGCCGGCCGCCCTGCTCGGAACGATTGGCCTGAATGCAATAATGACCTTCTGGGCGAATATCATTGTTACATGCAGTATGATGATCGTTCGATTGCTAAAGTGAAGTAACAATATTATCAAAAGACTTCGCATACGATAACACCCTTAACATTAGAGAAAGGGGAATGAATCGATATTTTTTCGAGCTCTAGTGTCATGAGGATAACATGGTTGCAGGACGAACGCGGTCTACTGAGGCCGGCCGCCCTGCTCGGAACGATTGGCCTGAATGCAATAATGACCTTCTGGGCGAATATCATTGTTACATGCAGTATGATGATCGTTCGATTGCTAAAGTGAATTAAACAATATTAAACTAAAACACAAACAATTAATTCAGAAACACTAAGGGGAGAAGCAAGAAAACTGAGCGTATGCAGAAACAGCTATTCAGAACGCTGCTGCTACAGGTATTTTTCAAATATATATATTTTTTTATATATAAAATATTGAGATGATCATCCCTTTCATCTTCGTGTATCTTCCCTGCGCTGGAATCATACACGCGCCGATATTCTTCCAAGTTTCCGTTCAACCTCAAATTGTGAGTTGTAAATATTAAAAATCTAAATCTACTAATTGACATCGCTGGTATTTACAGGTGTCGCTAGTATTTACAATGTTTCCCTTCGTCGATGCATTGATTACGATGTTTGGAGTGAGGTGCTACAGGTGCATTATTTTTTAAACGTATTTCCATAAAGTAAATTTTCAGAATGTACCTTCTTTCGTTCTTCTGCCCAGGAAAAGCAAGAACAAGCATATCATCGATTGCTTACTCTTCGACTAAAGCCACCAGTAGAACAATCTAATCTTGACCTCAAAAATATTCATCAAACATTGTGGCGCGTAATGGTATCGCGATGTTTGCTCCCACATCTAAGCATAGAATATAACGATTGCATTGTTGTCATAAATATATTGATTCATGATCTATGCAACATCACTGTTTTGTACACATTTTTTTCGAAATTCGTGTCACTGTAACACCATTCTTAACAATACAATGGAGATCTAGCGGTTTAGAGTGTGTGAAAATAATTTAAAACCTGTTAATTGTTGCACACCGATGGCTCAATGCACGAAAAGGGGTAAGGTGACTCCTCGAACATATCCGGCGTTAGTTCTTTCGACAAACCGTTGTATCTTCATTGCGCACATGCTCTCAGCCTGTAAGGCGCTGAGAGAGTGTACGGAATTACGAGGCCATTGTGTCGTTCCTCGAACTCTTGTCGCATACTTCTCCGTCATCATGCACTAATCGCACGGTATACTCCTCTCAAAACAGGTATATTATTCATATCGATCACAACCTCTCATATATGAATGTGGTTGTCTTCAATCTTTTCATGAAAATATGTTTTATGGAATGAATCTCACATACCACGACAATTTCGTAAAATGATTCCAGTTTACACGCATTTCATTCGTGTGCACCTTTTCAATTGGCTCCAAGTGATTATGTATTTCGAGTAATCGAATATGCTAACATTGTATGTGTAGAGTCATTAACATTTGTGTAAGCTTACTTTCAGTTGTGGATTACATACCTTCCGTAATGGTTACAACTGCTTTTCGCACTGTGGAGCACATCAATTTCTGTTGGAATAAAATACAAAATATGGAACTATGCTTGACATACATATTTAGTCATCGCCATCATTCTAAACGCGTTGACACTGTACCTCATCTCAACTCACTCGAGAAAAGAGATGAAGCAATATCGAAAACTTCTCATAATTTTCCTCGTATCGGGCATTGTCTTTGCAATACTGCACATGATTATAGCGCCGGTGAGATATTTCACATTTATGTATTAGGTTGGCAAGAAAGTTTTGTCGCATTTGTTTCGACAAGTTTAGATCCCTCGTGTGTGCTTCCTTGTTAATATAAGGAGTTCTGCTTTTTGTGCAATATATGTACATGTTCATATATTATTAGCATATGCTTGGGATTATCCTATGCACTTGTTCAATCGAGAAATATGCATTAGTCTGCGCTCTGTAGTGTACACATTCGATACTCAATTTTGTTAATTCTACTCTCTTGTCCAGCATCCGATTCCAAACATAGCCTAGTAGACACGCATCTGGTCTCAATTTATGTACAAAATGGGCGCAAAGATATCGGTATTTGTTTGTATTATGCGATTTAAATTGGAAGGTCACATGGATATACCTCCCCAATCCATATTGGCCTTCGTTGCAAAGCAGAAACTGCCCTCAATCTCACTATGCGGGATTTTTGAAACTACATTAGGAGCATCTACCCCAATATAAATAAGGGGATTCACTCAATCAAGTGGGTACAACAACGAAGAAATTTCAAGAGCTTTTATTTTACGAATTTTTCCTCTCTGTGACAATTTGTGTCTGTGAGAATTTTTCAATTGTTGAAACTCTTTCGAATCACAGAATAATGAAAATACAGGAGTGGGTGTATGAAGGACTTCATATAATTTTGAACACAATTTGCAGCCAGTTGGTGCGGATTGCAAGGAGTTAGGTATCTCCAAACACGATTTTCGTTGAATAAAATTGTAGGCATCACTTACGCTTAATTTTCCTGTGCGTATTTGCTCCGCAATTTCTCCAAAATACGGTTAGTAGGGCCCCGGCATACGTTATTCAAATACTCGATATGAATTGTTTTCCCTTTAAAATACACATGGGGTGATATTTCCTTAAAAAAGGACTGTCAGCAAAGTTGAAATTTTGACGTTGTCATAACCATGACCGACCTTTGTACAACCATAAGAGATTCTGAAAATTTCAAATGCGTATCTCTATTTTGAACCGAGTTATCATTAGTTGGCTGAATGCCAAGGAGGGCTTGAAGGGAAGGGACGTGCGGGAATTCAAATATCTAGAAGATTTTTCAAAAACTGGTGGGATTCGAACCCGCAACCTTCCGATTACGCGGCGACTGCTTTACCACTGAGCTATGCGATTGACCTTTGCCTATCCTATTAGCTCGCGCTATGATCGTTGGATGATTGTCTAGGTCATGGTTATGACAGCGTCAAAAATTTAACTTTGCTGACACTCCTTCTTTAATTCCATAGGACTCATCAATCCGCTATGGAAGAATCGGAACATCGTTTGGTTTAGCCAGTAGTTGAGTTATTCATCTATTATACTCGTAGAGTTCCCACATATTTGTGCTATCCAACCAACACTCGTGTTCGGCTATACATGCTTCTACAGCAGAATTCTGATAGAATTGTATGATGGTGTCGCCATGGATGTCTATGACCATGGCGACACCATCAACACCATTTGCAACACCATTTGCGAAACCATTGCTCCTGTCCAACTGGCAGTGATTTTGCTCCAACTCTGCCTAATTATAGTCTGAGTACAAGCTATATAACGCTGATAATAACAAAGATTTAATGATTGCTAGAATGGATTTTTACTAATTTGTTTAAATGTCCAAAATGCGACAGAACTTTCTTGCCAGCCTGATACTTCCGTTCATTCTAAAATTTCAATTCATGCTCATTTTGAACCTTCCCATAGATCAAGTTTCGGGAAACAACAAACAAAATAACTATTCAGACATGCTTCTTCCGTGATAATTTGTTCGTATTTTACGGTACTGGATGGATTACCAACGTCAGAGCGGTCTGCGCGTATTGTGGAGTGCTTTCGATGAGTTTTCTCATTATCACCATGCATTTTATCTATCGAACAGCGGTATTTATGAAGTGAGATAGCTACATTTACATATTTTTTTCTTTCCCGAATGTTTTCGGTACGACATTTTTATTCTTGAATTACGCATATTTGCAGCAATACCTAAACATTGATTATGATCACGAACAATATGCTGCGAACTATATTATTTATTCTTATTTTTGATTTAATTGTGTGGACGATTCTTTGCGTTGCATTCTTTCGCTACAGAGAAGAGTGAGGATCGAATTTGACTATTAAATAGTTCCTTTCATTACATTGAAGTTAATTGTCACTGTTTATGTCGCTTTGCACATTTTAGGGCACTAGGTCGGATCACCTACTGGTATGTGCGTAAACACACTTTCAACTCGAAAATTCAACTTTCAACTGATTCATCGATTTATTTTGAGAAGACTAGCATTCAAGTCACGCCGTTCCAATTTGGTCACCCTAAATTCTGGTGAAAATTACTCACAATTCCAACAAACATCATCAGCCTCTCATCCCGATTCGAAGTTGGAAAATTGTCCAAGTCCGTAGTAAATCGAGCAATGATCGGAGCATATCTAAAATGGGCACTAGGTCGGATGATCACCGTCGGATGGTAACCTACTCGATGATAACCAAAAAATTTACACTTCTGTAGGACTTTCACAGTAGGTTCCCAAGGTGTCAATAACGATTCTGTGAAAGTTATTCAGAAGCGTTCATTTTTTTTTGGTTATGGACCAGTAGGTGATCCAACCTAGTGCCCTAAAATGTGCAAAGCGACATAAACAGTGACAATTAACTTCAATGTAATGAAAGGAACTATTTAATAGTCAAATTCGATCCTCACTCTTCTCTGTAGCGAAAGAATGCAACGCAAAGAATCGTCCACACAATTAAATCAAAAATAAGAATAAATAATATAGTTCGCAGCATATTGTTCGTGATCATAATCAATGTTTAGGTATTGCTGCAAATATGCGTAATTCAAGAATAAAAATGTCGTACCGAAAACATTCGGGAAAGAAAAAAATATGTAAATGTAGCTATCTCACTTCATAAATACCGCTGTTCGATAGATAAAATGCATGGTGATAATGAGAAAACTCATCGAAAGCACTCCACAATACGCGCAGACCGCTCTGACGTTCGTAATCCATCCAGTATGTCTGAATAGCCATTTTGTTTGTTGTTTCCGGAACCTTGATCGATGGGAAGGTTCAAAATGAACACATTCTAATGAAAGAAATCACGAAAATGTGAAATATCTCACCGGCGCTATGAAATATTGTATCATATGCAATATTGCAAAGACAATTCCCGATACGAGGAAAATTACGAGTTTCCGATATTGCTTCATCTCCTTTCTCGATTGAGTAGAGATGAGGCACAGTGCCAACGCGATTAGAATCATGGCAATGACTAAGTGTGTATGTTAAGCATAGTTTCATATTTTGCATTTTATTCCCACCGAAATTGATGTGACCCACAGTGCGAAAAGCAGTTGTGACCATTACGAAAGTTCTGGGATCAAAAATTGATTACAAAAATGTAAATGAATCAACATAGACCGCGGACAATTGAGGTAATGGTCCCATAGTAGGTTATTCAAATAATCATGTGGATATCCTTGCATATACCGTAATGTTTAGCAACAATGACAGAAGCTATACAAATTCACATGGTTGTGATATAGTTATGTCAAATATTACTGTTTTGAGATGAGTATTTCACGCGATTAGGACGATGACGGATATGTTTAGAGTTCGAGGAACGATATCATGCTCCGTTCATTCAATACTTGAGTTCGTTAGAAAATTTTAATTGAAAATTGAAATTGAAAGTTCGGGTAAATTTCGCATGCACTATATGATCAAACATTAATCAACAATGCACAGCCCATGAAACAAAAGGTTACTCTATACACTCTCTCACTGCAATACAACTCGAGAGCCTGTGTGCAATGAAGATACGAAGACGTTGTTCGAAATCTAATAATGGCGGATGTTCCAGACCTCATCTTACCCCTTCACAACGTGTCAAAGCGACGATTTCCTGTGTTTGGCGCGGCGCTCAGACAATATTGAAACATAACATTTTTGGATGAAATGAGACGAAAAGAGTTGGACCAAACTCGATGAAAAATATATCATAACTTCTCTGGAAAAATTAAAATGTCCAATCTGAAACAATACAACGCTCAATATACGTTCTAAGAATCCGCCCTATCATTCTGGACAACTTTCATTAAATTTAAACTTAGTTTTTAACTTTTATATCATTTTCCAAACATAAATCTAAAGATTCTGGACTTTTTTAGAAATTTTGAAAAAAGTCTCAAATCGATCGTTTCTCAAAAAGTTTCATCATTTTTGAAAAATTCTAAGTATTAGGTTGATGCAAAAGTTTCTGACTATTCAATTTTCGTAGATTCTTCCGGTGAATTTTGACTGCCTGACATTCCTGGATGGTTGTAGTTAAGGACTTGCTAGTAGACTACAATAATATGTTTTTAGCCAATACAGCTCATAGTGTGCCTGAGAAAATCACTTCCACATCAAAACGCGCAAAAATAGTGTATTTTTAGTGTTTTCGAGTGAACGCTGCCCCTTGAGTAACTGTGTCCTACCGAATTAGCCAACTATATCGCTGATAGGGTAAGAGTTGCTTGTTCAGTTAATGGTGAAAAAACAGGTCTGCCACGTGTGTGAGTGGAAGGAAATTGTGAAAAAAGTGTCGTTTTCGGCGTTCGATTCTCTACATTCCGATTTCGAATCACTGTATTCCTGAACATGTATATGAATGCGCTCCTAAATTTATCTGTATACTAGTACGGAAGGGTACTTCAGAATGTGCAACAACTTTTCTTTATTATTCTATCCGCACTTGTAAAACCCCGGAAAATGCATATTCGCAAAATTACAACTGGTGCTCATCTGTCCTTGTGAGGCATTTTCAAGTGGACGTTCGATACCAGAACAGTTGTACTAGGTAATTTAGAATGCATATTAATTGTCCTTTAAAACTATGAATTAGTTAGCTGATATCGTGGTTCTCACTGGAATTATAATCACTTCAAAATCCAGATAAATCGCGACCTTTGTAGACTTTGGGTGTGAACAGTCCTATCCCTATTGATCGAGTTGACCCAACATAGCGCTAGTAATATGATGTTCCCAAGGACATATCAACCGCCGACAACCATTAGTTGATTGACCGATTTCGAAGAACGGGAGAGGTCATTATGTCTGAACATGAAAATAGTCAGAAACTTTTGCATCAGCCTAATATTATAATACCAATTGTAGAGCTCATCATGAGGATATGAAAAAGTTGTATACATGTGTGTATTCCTATTGCTGTGCTTTCCAGAATCTTTAGATTTATGTTTGGAAAATGATATAAAAGTTAAAACGAAGTTTAAATTTAGTGAAAGTTGTCCAGGATGATAGGGCGGATTCTTAGAACGTATCTTGAGCGTTGTATTGTTTCAGATTGGATATTTTAATTTTTCCTGAGAAGTTATCACTTCTGTATAACTTTCACATCAGGTTCGCATAAGGTTATTTTTCATCGAGTTTGGTCCAACCCTTTTCGTCTCATTTCATCCAACAATGTCATGTTTCAATATTGTCTGAGAGCCGTGCTAACCGTCGCTTTGACACGCTGCGCCCCCAATCGAGTGGTAGGGTTGGCACAGTGAAATTACGAAAAACTGCGAAACGAGGTTTTCGATGGTGCTGATCATCGTGGTCAACTACATTTCTCACCAATTCGACCGGTGAAGCCGGGCTGCATGTCGGCTAATTGTAGTGCTTTTGTCATAACTTAGTCAGTATGCTAGCAAATAACACGAAAATTGTACTGCAAGTCAATCTTGATATGTAGATTCCAATATTGTAATGATCTTAGTCAATGTCAAGTCAATGTCAAGCCGTGAAAAAAATTAATATTATATTCTCGAACATAAGGCAAATGTGGAACTTTTTGCATAGGTAGATGCACCGTGGTCTGACGATCATTTTTCGCATGCTATGTGTTGACTTCGGAGAATACTATTTTGTGCTACGATCCATTTTATATCATCATTTTGCATTCCCCTCCGCCACCCTCACCGCGCTCCGGCGTGACAAGAGCGACGAATGGGAGAATTTAATTATGTTTCATTTCGTGTTGAAGAATCGTGTTTCCGCTTTTCTTCTACTCGAAATGAAACGTAATTAAATTCTCCCATCCGTCATTCTTGCCTCGCCGGAGCGAGGTGAGGGTGGCGGAGGGGAATGCAAAATGATCACAAAAACGGATCGTAGCAAAAAAAAGTATGCTCCGATCTCTACACATAGCATACGAAAAATGATCGTCAGAACACGACACATCTACCCGTGCGAAAAGCTAGTTCCACATTTGCCTTATGTTCGAGAACGTAATATTTATTTGTTCACTACTTGAAATTGACAAAGTCGATTCCAAATTCGGAATCTACATACCAATGTTAACTAGTTGTACAATTTTCATGTTATTTGCTAACATACTGACTGAGTTATGCCAAAAGCACTACAATTAACGGACATGCAACCCGGATGTACCGGTCGAATTGGTGAGAAATGAAGTTGACCTCGATGATCAGCACCCTCGAAAACCTCTTTTTACAGTTTTCGTAATTTCCCTGTGCCAGGCCTTGTTTGATTCTTAGGCGACCGGCCTCATATATGCTTTCAGATCGATAATGTGATCAACTTTCCACCTTTTCTCACGATTCTTGGGATGATTCTTCTTTGCTCTATCTCACTTATTACCATCGTTTTGAGTTCAGTCAGGTGGGAAATACACTAAAAACTCTACAAAATATTGTTTTTTTGTGTTCATTTATCATACGAAAAAGTGTTGTAAATGTAATGTCATTCAATAATCGTGTTAGTTTTTTGTAATAACCTGATCTGGCCCCTCCTCTTGTTAGGATTGTTCGTGTCCTACGCGACAAACAACACAAATTGAGCCGGTGGAGAAAATACAATTATCACCTCTACATTGCCCTCAATGTTCAGGTAAATTGTGTTTTATTTATACAAGATGTAATCGCGCACACACTCTAATATACTATGTACCACACCTGAAACATATCAAATTATAATGCAACCTATAATACGAGAAACGGATCAATCGGTAAATCGATGAGAGTGTGCCAATTTTCCAGTTTCTCGCTCCATTCATTCTCCAATACTTTCCAATTCTGATATACCTCACGCTTCCCTTCGTGCCCGGTATAGATATACGTTCGGGTCATTGTCTATTCATTTCGCACATTTTCTCAATACTCGAACTGTTGATAGAGAGTGCAAAAATAAAATGTAATCCAAATTGCAGGTCACGGAGTGTGACCCCCTCCCTGGCTACACTCGCTCTTACACTCCATCTATCCCGCAGGTTTGAGCAATATAAACTAGGATTTGCACAAATCACTCTAAGTTGATGTTAGAGAGAAAAAAATAATTAGGTGGTATCTTGGGAAAGAAGTAAATTTCGAGAAATATTTGAATTTTGTTCAGTGGATCCTCTCATCATTATCGTGTTCATTCTTGACTACCGTCGGGGTCTGCTCGGCATGCTGAGGAAAGCAATGGTCTTACATACCAGTAGCATTAGCGTCGTTAATGTGCAATAAAGAAGCAAATACCTATCTTATCTCTACGGTATCTATGTTGACAGACAAGCTTGTGAAGATATTGCTTCCAGACGAGTAGCGTTAGCGTCGTTACTGTGTACTGAATCAATCACCGTCTGTATTGTAGTACGTCTATATCATTTCCTTTCAAGAGTGTTACGCTACTCCTAACGAGTAGCTTATTAACCGCTGCTATGTGAATTGCGGTGTACATGCGTTATATTTATTTAAAGAAGATTAGATAACACAATTTATTTACGCATCCCAAAAGTTTTTATACCGGATGCTTGAAAGTGCATTTATCTGAAGCATTTACTTGAATTGAATTGAATTGAATTTCTGAACAACAATTAATCAATCACGTCATTTAGCTGGAGGCGTGGTGGACGCTAAACGGATGGGTTGAACTTGAGGGCGGGGAGAAGATTCGACCTCGATAGGCTGAACTTGGGGACGAGGGGTGGATTGGACGCGGATGGGCTGGACTTGAGGGCGTGGAGTATCCTCGATTGGGCCTGGGCCCTCAGGGGGCCGGTCGCCACACTTGGGTCCAGATGTTGTATCAGTGCATGGAGAGCAGCGCACTTCAGCACAGGTCTCTGAACGAAGCAAATATGCAATCGAAAATTAAAGATTCACTACAATCGTTCTTGATACATTAATGTTCTCTCTCATCCACTTTTTAAAAAAATGAAACCACGTACTCTTGGGTGGTGGTGAATCGGGAGAGGCCGTGGAGCGGGGTCGGATGGGGTCGACCTGTGCACATACGGGACCAGTAGGAGTCTCTGTGCAGACGCCCGCACATCGGATGTGTGCGCATGTGGGAACTGTATTGATGAGAGTTATATTTATTGGAAAATGTTTGTTGAATTTTCAGATATTTTCAACGCCTCTTTATATACCTGATGAGCGTATGCTTATTAGAAGTAATTGAAACTTAATTGACGTTTTCACAGCAATTTTCCAATAAGAGAGCCCTAGTATTGAGTGATGGCATATCAGGGTATTTCAAACGTAACATTTCCTTGTGTGATATTAGGTTGTAACATAAGTTTTGTCGCATTTCGGAGGTTCACAATATTTCCATGAAGGATACTTCTCAAACATTATCAATGCCTGACCTCCTAGTATATGTTTGGGGTGTTCATGCACATTCAAACCATAGGGTAGAGCTGAACTGCGCACGCTGGCTATGCGAAAAATATTAATATGAACTGATTTAAATTTGGTGCAGATTTTTTTAATTCGTTTGATCAGGTGCTAGTTCGCAGAGATGAATAATGAACCAAACTTCTACAGCATGGTGATATACCCCGTCAATGCTCTTTCAAAATATACGCCAGATATGGTGCTATGTTGAGCGGAATCAAAGATATACTTCACTGAGTGTAAGGTTAGCCGCTGATTCGTAGCCAACTTGACCAACTCTTCTGAATCCAGAATTGCAACAACAGTGACTAACATAAGTGCGTTCCAATTACCACTCATGGAGGTATAATTTATCATTAAACAAGTGAGAGAAAGAACACTCCACTTGTGGGAAATTTGAATTTTTATTAATTCAATTCGCGCACAATTTTACCAAAATATGCAAGTTTAGGTGTTTCGAATTAAAGATTGTCATTCAAAAGCTATTTATTTCCAAACTTATCCCAAGTAGATACTAGTAAGGGAAGGGTTTATGGTAAGGATGGACACAACAAATCAGATATTGAACATGTGTGCGAGGTAGGAATATGAACAAAGTGCCGATTTCATTAGTTTAATTTACATACCATCGTTCTGAATGGAGCCACTTATCTCAACAGAACCCAATCTACCCCAAACTTTGTCTGCATACTGACCACTTTGGGTGAACTATATTCCACCACTATTTGGATCTGGATATCTATTGAGAAGAAAATTCGGCTTGCGAAAGTTTTCGCGACCGTCACCAACCATCCACATTATACAAACTCGTCTACATTTTTAGAACGATTTTCGTTTGTCATTATCCGTGAGTGGTTCAAAATTATGCACATATGTAGTACTTTACGCAAATCACACAAAATCGGCATAATTTATCCTTTTCAAGAAGAGCTGATGCGTGAAAATGATTTGTAATTCTTATCTCAGTACAACTTTGTCTGACTAATGTGCCTCCTCAACTGCCTTGACAGGAATGAAGTAAAGCGCGTAAGAAAGAGTACGAAGGCCCTCACTGATGATGAATAACAAAATTGAGATTAAATTAATTCGAAGAATTTCTGAGGTTAAAATGCATAAGAGATTGGACGCGACAAAACTTATGTTACAACCTGATATGTATACACATGCTATGCTGAATCGAATCTGCATATTTGATACCGAGAAGTTTACGGGATTGTGCAGAATTATTTTAAACTCTTACTGTATGTCAGACAGGACGGTTTCCCCTCAGAGGTCACTGCGCAGTGTTGTCCTTCCTTGCACTTCAATGAATTTTTCACGGAAGAACTGGAAATATCGTATTTGCGAGTCCGCTCCGAAATGAGTAATGTTTTTTTTCTATGATTCCAAAGGATAAAGTAAGGTTATTAGCATAATGATGATTAGGTTTGACTCTTCAAGGCCGCGTTCCAACGTCGCAACACGGCCTCGTATAGGCAACCCTAACTAAAAAAGGTTGTATATCTGACGAGCCTGAACCCTACCCGAAAAAATTTCCAAAATGTTCCAAAAGGGAGCCCTCACTTGGAATGCATTTGGGATTTCCATCGGCTCCGATCCCACATCGGTGCCTTGCTGAACACTTCACGGTCGTGCACGAAGGAGCATCTGCCAATGCATAAGTTTAACTTTATTTCACGCAGTGAATATAATGACTTCATTAGTGGCCCATGTTAGGCGAGTTCGTCACCGGCAAGTCAAAGTATTGATAAATCTACTGAAAATAATATTTTGCTGAATATACAATATGATGCTCACTAGGCGGTACGCATATGGGACTTCCATCAACGGACATCTCGCAACGAGGTCCTCCCGTACACTGCACTGAATTGCAGTTGAGAGCTGGAAGTACGTCATTTAGGATTGAAGGAGTGACGCGATTATGGTTCCTCTTTTTGGGTGGAATCGGGAATTTTTCTTAATTTTCGGGTGTCATGTGTTGTACACATATGAACTACATAATGCACATGAAACTCAACCGAAAATGGTACACGAAATGCCCAAAAACGCCCAAAAAGGGAACCCTAAACGCGATGTTATGACCAATTCAACCCTTACTTCTGGTGCATCTGGCATTTCCCTCAGGAGCTATCACAGTGCTGACCTTCTGAACACAACTTCCCGTCGCACGAGTCACCATCTGACAATAAAGAATTTCAGATTTCATTTACGACGTTATTACTGTAATTGTATGCTAACGGATAAAAATTATATTGACACAGATAATGACATAATTGTCACCTTTGATGCAATGGAAGCCCTTCGGAGAAAGATCGCAGGAATATCCTTCCTCACACTTTACTGTGCCACACATGAGAGCTGACAATAATTAAATCCTAACTCGCCGCAACAACTAATTGCAAATTGTATGCACAAAAACGACGATTAGTCGAATCTTCATACTAGGGTTCCTCCAATTGGGCTTTTTGGCCCAGTTGGGCTTCTACTTTCAAGTATGTTTCATGTGCGTTATATAGTACATACATAAAGCGCACATGACACATACTTGAAAGTAGAAGCCCAACTGGGCCAAAAAGCCCAATTGTGGGAACCCTACTTCATACCATCCAATTCGCAGTCCTTTTCCAGGACGCATTCTCCCGCTTTGTTCCTGTAGAATCCATTACGACACTGACACTTGGGTGCACCGCATACTTCGGGACAGACACGATCCTGCATGCGCGAACGATGACATCAAAGTTCAAAGATCAGCATTAAAAGCGTTAGAGTATTGACACACGTCTTGATGATTTTTAAATGGGCATGCCGTCAATTGGCTGCATTATCATGTGAGAGAAAGGCTACATATTTTGACGATATTATCATTATTTATAATATACAGGTGTAGAAAAGTAAAGCAAATAACTGACGTTGCGCTCTCCACATTTTGGCTCGCACATGGATGAGCATTCCGTGACGATCTCGTTCGGCTTGCACTTTGACCCGACAGCTCGCTGAAGTGAGTACGATGAGAGGCGTAATTGGGTAATGTTTTTTTTCGGGTATGTCTCATGGGTACTGTATGAGCTAAATAGTGAACATGAAAATGATTAGGGTTCTCTTGTTGGAACAATTTTGATCATGTTTCAAGAGTGTTATGTAGCTGATTTGATTGTGCTTATGTAGCACAACTGAAACATACTAAAAATCACAGCAAACATTTTCCAATAAGAGAACCCTAAAAATGATACAAAAAAACCTAAAATGGCGAATCCCTAAACCCTACTATGTACTAGTGATGACAAATCGGCTCGAACTCTCCTCGTTGCACACGCTCTCTAACCGGTCAGACAGAGCGCGCACCAATTTGGCATCACTAGTACTCACCCATTCGCATTCGTCTCTGCTCACGCAATCACCGCTCGTATCCAGGTAGTATCCTTGTTGGCACTGGCACTTGGGTGGGCCGCACTTCGCCGTGCAGGGGCGCTATAATATGCATTACGCAGAAGGAAAAGGTGCATCCCGTCTTTGCGACTGAACTCGTGAGAGCACAACAGCTAGGCCGGTAGCTATTTCAGACCTACAGTCGCGCCGGAAAGTCACCGTACACTTTTTGAATTTGTTGCATCTTTTTGCCCCGGAAATGCTTCATTCTGGCGCTCAGGTATGATGTACCAAATCCATCGGAGATTATGGTCATGATATTATGGTACGACGTCATCGCATAGTTATTGCGTAGTGATGACGCAATCAATCTGCATTTTTTCAAAACGGCATTATTATTACATATATTTTTTCCTGTTCGCCATACTTTTGCTGCAGCCTTGCTGCAAAAACAGGATCTGAAATTCGGAACTCGGCTTCTAGAGTAGCTAGAGACCCGTTCAAAGCATCAAAATGATAGCCATCATGAGTACACATGATCCTGAGAATATGAATACGATATCTCATAATTTGCCCTCAGGACATGAAAAATCACTTTTTTGCATGGCCATTTTTTGGACATCCATAACTTTACGGAAAAGTTTAGTAAAAATCCGATGTGTATCTGGTAATGTTCAAAATGTATTAAAGAACTGAATTCCAACTTTTTAGAGCGATTGGATATCTTTCCGACCCGCGGTGTGCGTTTTTAGGAGGTATACTAGGGTCGGGAAACACCTTGTTTACCCCTATGGGCGAGAGAGTGCAAACGACGAGAGTGCGTAAACAGGGTGTTTTCTGATCCTAGTATACCTCCGAAAAACGCACGCCGCGGGCTGGAAAGATATCCAAACGCCCTAAAAAGTTGGAAGTCGGTTCTTCAATACATTTTGAACATTACCAGATAAAAATCAGATTTTTAATAAACTTTTCCGTAAAGTTATGGATGTCCAAAAAATGGTCATGCAAAAAAGTGATTTTTTCATGCCCTGAGGGCAAATTATGAGATATCGTATTCATATTCTCAGGATCATGTGTACTCATGATGGCTATCATTTTGATGCTTTGAACGGGTCTCTAGCTACTCTAGAAGCCGAGTTCCGAATTTCAGATCCTGTTTTTGCAGCAAGGCTGCAGCAAATGTGCGATCGAGCAGCACCTTCAAAAATGTATTCTGGGTAGGCTTCGGTCACATCTCCAATCATAGAAAGTATGGCGAACAGGAAAAAATCTATGTAAGAATAATGCTGTTTTGAAAAAGTGCAGATTGATTGCGTCATCACTACGCAATAACTATGCGATGACGTCATGCCATAATAACATGATTATAATCTCCGATGGATTTGGTACATCATACTTGAGTGCCAGAATGATGAATTTCCTGGGCAAAAACATACAACAAAATTAAAAAGTGTACGGTGACTTTCCGGCGCGACTGTACGTTTGTGATATAGTCAGCACTACTAATTCTCCGTCCACAACATGTAATCGTCTTGATGAGGCCGATACCGGGACATGCAGAAATGCCAGATTTTAGTGAGGGATATCGTAGCTCGGGATATTCGAATGTGGAATTGTCCAAAAGGATCTCTACTACTCACCGGCTCGTACTCCCCACACTTGGGAATGCATGCTGAGGAGCACTTGGCGAAAATCTCGTTGGCTTCGCACTTCTGCAAAATTCAGATAATTTTATTTTATGCAGAAAAATTCGCAATTAGTCATTGCGGCGTTCTGCAAGAGTTCTAAACTCTCTTCATTTTGCACACTCTCTACCACTCAAGATTGTGTATAGAATAAGGTCCTCCCCTTTTGTGCGTAATTGGTGTGTTTAGCTTCATGTACACTATTCGCATGTATTGCACACATGAAACACATTAAACACGGATAAAAACCCCAATTACGCCCAAAACGGGAAAAAAGGGGAAAATAGAGTGAAGATACCGTGATATCGCTACTCGAACTCATATCAATGCGCATATTGAACATTTAGGATACTGAATTGTATCCATATTAAATATACGGCGGAAACACGGTTGACACATTAGTCTCACCATTTCGCATTCGTCTTTCCTCACGCACCCGCCCTCCACGCTCCTGTAGAATCCACGCAAGCACATACACTTGGGGGTACCGCACTTTGGCATGCATCCCGGCAGCTGGAAATCGCGAAATGAGTTCATTCATTGGAAAATCATAGTTCTATTTTCGGAAAAGGTAAAACTTTTAAGTTTGTGGACGCAAGAGGGCTGTGCCACAACATCGTCGGCGAAGCAACCGGCTGTACTATCCTATCGTCTGTTTTGCAAAGGGGACGGACAACTAACTATCTCAGAACCGAATAATTGCAATGTTTGCGCACAGAAAGAGACGGCGACCCGTCTCTTATGAAGTATACACTTACATTGAGGTGCTCTACGCACTTTTGCTCGCAAGAGCGAGCGACGAACTCCTCGTTCTTCTTGCATTGGGAGACTTCTTTCGGTGCCTGCGGAAAGGCACATTACATTGCGATTGTTGATTGTCAGCAAACCACCCGGATTTTTTTTAAAAATCCGCTTTCATCATTGTGCGGATTACAGTAAGACAAATTCGAACTATAGCAAGCTTTAATTGCCGCGCGTTTTATTCCGTCGTTTTATCGACTCTTGCTTTTTTCGGAGCTTCCAATTCCTTTTTGGACGCATCAATGGAGAAAGCCAGAGAATAATCCAGAACTGTTCAAATGTGTCAAATGATTGTAAACATTGGCAAATGTATGGCTAGATCAGCATATTTTTTCAAGAACAAACATACATTAAAATTATCATTTCACCTTGTGCAACTATTTAAACTCACCGTGCACTCATGCTCTGGCACGCAATCTCCATTGTCCGCCCGGTAAAATCCGACTTTGCACTGACATGCGGGCGGCTTACATACGGCGAGACAGAGCTGAATATGTTGCGTGCGAGACTGTACATCTATCGGGGTTTTGCACAGCAATCATAAGAAATGTTCTTGGTTTTACTCGAGCGGTATTACCCATTGGCGAAAAAAATCTTCAATGGCAGTAGTACTGACAGAAAAGAATGTCCTACCACAAGCTGGTCCTTGTTTTTGCATGTGGGCTCGCACGCAGAGGCACATTGCTTGAACTCCTCGTTCTTCCGGCATATGCGAGTATACCAGGGTTCAGTCTGCAATCGGGTTTCCATTTTATGCCAGTTTTCGAGTATTTTGTTATGCAATATTTCAGGTAATATAAAGTGTTTATATATTCAGAGCATTTGAATATATTCCAACCATAAACATTACCCAAGAACATCATCATCTGAAATTGAAGTAAAATAAAAAATCGGAGATCAGAGATCGACGCTTATCACCTCTCGTCCACAGTCTTTCTCGGCAACACACACAAATTGCTTGTTCCTGTAGAATCCAGACCTGCACTGACAACCCGCGGGTTTACATTCTTTGGTGCACTTCTGAAACAAAAAAAATCGTTTAAAATCCACTGAAAATCTCGGAGAAGGTAAACAACCGAGAGCTCTACCACTCGTACGAAGCGAGTAGGAATTGGACCGAATTGAATTTTAGTGAATATGTATACTGACTGGAGCTTTCATGATGCAGGATGGCTCGCAGGTCGTGCACTCTCTGTACTCTTCGTTCCATCCGCGGCACAATTTATGAGGAGGAACCGTCTGAATTTGTGAAATCGACTTTGATAAAAGCTCGAATCAGGATATCTTGGAACTTTGTTTTGATTTTTCTGGTATGAAATGGGAAAATATGAAAGATCAAAGATTGATTCGCACCCCATCGTCTGCAGCCGCGAATGTCACTCCGATGGCGAGAGTCTGGAAGGGGAAAGAGGTACAATTCGATAACAAATTTCTTAATTCTACACAGTATCTCACTGCTCAAACCGTCAGATGAAAGTGCATAGACGGTCACCCGAATGTCGATTTCTTGGCACCAATGAATCACTCACTAAAAGTATGATTCGTCTCATTCCTAGACGAATACGACGGTCGGATTACTGAAGAATGTTTGACAAAAACGGTGGAAAGTTTTTTTTTTAAATACAGTTGGAAATCGAAAGGAGAAGGAGAATGAGAGGCAATATTAGGGCAATGCGAGGAATGAGGAGAAAGCTGCGCTTTTCAACGCTTCGAAGACAATTAAATATGCCATTTGCGCACCGCAGAAGCCATAAAACATGTTAATAGTCGACAGAAGCGTCTGTAGAGAGCGCACGAATCAGACACTCCCCATTGATCTCATTTTCGGTTAACTCCAGAGGCGTGATGCTGCCCAAATTTATGGCGATTTGACTGGAACTGGGTCAGAATTGGCTCCGCCCATATTTCTCTGTCCTCACTTTTCCAACTATATCTCTGTATGCGTTTTCGTGGGTTCAGTATGGAATGGATAAGAAGATCACATCATTTTATCATCTTGAACGGAAGGATCAGTGGAGGAAACGGCGAGTAGCCAGTGTCATCCGACAAGAGTTCTCTTATTGGAATCTTATTGGAATGAATTGCATCATTTTCAAATGTGTTTCACGTGCACTATATATAAGATCTATAAAGTGCATGCGAAACATATATGAAAATGATGCAATTCATTCCAATAAGAGAACTCTACATCCGACACACACTGTGAACAGCTTTTCAAGTACTTCTTTAGCCCAAAACGAGATCCAGGGAAGATCGTTCGACATGCTAGCACAGGGTTGAGCATTGTTTAGTTGGAATAAAGACATTTTGATTTCACCCCTAGTGATCCCATACACTAGTGGTAGGGACAGAAAGCTTTTCCTCCTAAATTTGTGTTATATAATTCGATTCAATTATTTATCACATCAGGCAATAGTGCGCAGGAGAGGATGGGGCCATATTCTGCATAAGCTGCGCTCCACCAATGGGGTTCAATGGTGTAGTCATATCGCCATCGAGTTATTCCAGTCGCGTACTCCAGTGTTACATCTTAGCACATTGTGCTTCACCCTTGTTACTCTTGATACATTCCACTTGAAAGTATTGACAGACTAGGTCGAAATGAAGGAGAACTCCATGCCAATATTCTAAACGAATTTGAATAAAAATTACTATTCACGAATACGCGGACTACCACAACCATCACTAAAAGTATTTACACCTGGATATTGTCAAAATTATTTATCTGATGCACAACCTTTATGGATAACAATTGATTTCTCATTCAGCCTATTTAGCTGGCAGAGAAGTTGAAGCGACTCGGATTGGTTGGACTTGAGGACGGGGAGTAGATTGGACTCGGATTGGCTGGACTTGAGGGCGGGGAGTTGCATCGATTGGGAGTGGGTCGACCTGGGGTCGGTCGCCACATACGGGACCAGATGGAGTGTCAGTACATGGAGAACAACGAACTTCGGCGCAGGTCTCTGAAATAAATAAATACGGATCCGAAATATTCATCTTAATCGTTCATGACTCGCGTTCTTGTTCTTGATAAATGTATTATATTAGGTTGGTGCATAAGTTTCATTCTTTTTTATTTTTCAAATTTCTGTTGGCGTGCCTAGAGTATCATGATTTTCTGAATACCATGTGGTATGGCCATGGTGGTAGATTACTACCATACATTTGATTTGTATCTACGCGTCATCGTGAGAAGTTGATAAGTCTCAGAAAATTAACATCGGAAAACGGCTATTTTGAGCATTTTGGGATAAATTACGCTTATCGAATACTTGTGGGATTCTGATTCTACCCTATTGAGGAATACTTGGGCAGGAGTTAATTGTTCTACTAAGCACAAAAAATCCGGATTCGAACGTGTGTGAGAGACAGGGGAATCCAGAAAGTGTTGATTTCAGCGGATGAATCAGAACACGATTATTTCAAAATCTTTAGTTCTTCAACGGAAAGTCCTATCCTTTCCTAAATTTGTTAGCATACTTACATGGGAAAGTACTTCACAACCCATCGAAATTGAGCATTCATCACTGCTGTGTATGGAAGTTGCGCTCATAAATTTATGATCTATGATTGTCAAAGACACTAGTTCCGTAATTGGGCCAACATTTCTAGTAGGTTTTTCATGGCAGGTTTGGTCGGCTATATCGTATGGCATACCCAGTCAACGTACTTTGTAATAATGTGCTAAATGTAGCCTTTGCGCTATTCCCCTCGGAGCATAGAGCAATTGAAAAGTCGGATTGCTCGACCTGGTGCGATTACTTCCGAACTAAAATGCTCAATTCTAATTGATAGAATAAACACAATATAGTACTCACTATAGTGTGTACCCATGTCCGTATCAACAGCAAAAACAATTATTTGATTGACTCATTACGACAACCTGTGGAAAGTCAGAATTTTGGTGCATGAAAAAAGAAAGAAACTTTTGCACCAACCTAATATCTCTAATCCATTTGCGAATAAAACATTTGCGAATCACGTACACTTTGGTGGTGGTGAATCAGTGGAGGCGGTGGAGCGGGATGGTATGGGGTCGACCTGTGCACAGACGGGGCCAGATGGAGTGTCTTTGCAAGGACCCGCGCAACGGATGTTGGCACATGTTACTGAAAGGGGAATCTGATGACGACTCGATTAAGTGGTAGCATCTACCACATCATGCTATACATTGAGGCTCTTAGAATTGCCTTGCCGTGTGCTTCTCGCCTGAGAGATGTGCCTTTGTAGAGTTCGATAAAAAATAACACATACACGTAATCCTAAGCACTGCTTAGCAAATAAATTGTCCAAGTAAGGGCGTAATGAAGAGTTGGCAATCCCAATTTCGAATATTATTCCTTATTATCACATGCTCAAATACATTCGGGCTTTCCATCAGGACTGCTCTCACAACGATGTCCTATGTTTGCTAATTGTGTTTTGTATTTCATTTCGAATTGCCTCGATTTCAATGTTTGGGGTTGTTGTAGGCCAAGATGTCATCTACCAAAAACTAAACAGTAATCTCGCTCAAGGCCACCCATGTCATAGCATGAGACGAAATCGATGAAAATTTATTGCGGGAATTGATAGATGGATATGAGAAGAGACTCAAGGCCTGTGTCAAAGCGAAACGAGTCCCGATCAAAAATAGCTAGTATGTTGTTATTGCCAAACTTTCATGTGAACAAGATCGCTCAAGTCCCGCTATAAAGCAGGGAATCTTATGAAAACTGTAGTTCGGGTAATTATGGCGCACCCTGTACATAGATGGGTCATAACTTCTTTAAAAAAATGTTCGAATTGACGAAAACAGTTGACAGACATATACACTAAATATCAAATTCAATGTTCACGCTTATTAACCGTCGTTATCTACTAATAATGCACTAACAATATTATACTCTCACTTTCTGGAATGCAACTAGGTCCTTCAGTAGTATTCTCGCAGCGATAACCTCCCACACATTTCAATGTAGTGCAATCGAGAACTGGAAAATATAGTATTATTTTACAATTAATTTACTTTCAAGTACAGTCTGTTCAATATATGAAAAGTTTGGAAAAAAAAAACGCACAGTAGACGACAAGTTGGATGAAAAATAGCAAATCCAAAGAAAATGAGGAGCAAACTTAGGGCAATGCAAGGAATGACGAGAAAGCCGCGATTTCAACGCTTCGAAAGGCTATTAAATAAGACATTTGCGCTCCACAGGAGCCATAAGACGGTGTAATAGTCGATTTAAGCGTGTGTTAGATTTTTTTTTAAATTTAGGGCGGCTTATTCGGACCCGACCTTGAAAAACACTAAGAAAGCCGACGAATGTAAACTCATTACTAGGGTTCTCTTGATGGAATTGATTCCGGAATTCCATTCGTTATTGGAATTCCAATAAGATACTATTTTTCATCCCGATCATTTTGATCAAAGTCTGGACAAAAATCACTCTTTTCGAATGAGTTTCACCGACAAATGACCTGTTAATGGAATTCCATATAGTTATTGGAATTCCAATTGCTTTTGAATTCCATCAAGGCAACCCTATTAATTACTTGGAATAGTTTTTAAAAAAAAATCCCTCACAGCAAACACTGAGCAGAAAAGATTATGAAATTGCGGACAAAATAGAGAAACGCAACAAATATTTTAATTTTATCTGAGACATGCCAGTCGTTCACTCGCTTGCTCCGAAACAGATGAGGATAATTTGTGCTTCGGAAGCATCATGAAACGCAAAACGATTTTGAGACTCAATTTTGATATGCTTCATTAATGATTAAGTTAATGAATTTCGATTCGCACGCATATTCCTGGCACACAACCACAAATTGTCTTGATTAATCCGAACTGTTGCATATCCCTCTAATAGTAAGTAACTCGCAAGGTCTGATGCAGGCTGGCTTTCCGTTCTGCATAATGCACATGAATCCCTCCTTGCAGTCGACATTGGCGCACGTGACAGGAACTGGAAGATTTTCCTGACTGTATAGTTCGAAATGCTGTCTAGCGTTCTTGTGTATGTGGAATATATAATTTATCGATGCAACGCTGCATGGGAGTTATGATTGTCACATACTTGTGCTTTAGCCATTTTAGACAATGTGTGAAAACGAGATCTAAACTCTTGCAGAGCGCCGCAACGACTAATTTCGAATTTTGCGTGCAAAAATTACGATTTGGCGAATTTCAAACTCTCCTTACCATCCAGCTCGCAGTCCGCCTTGCTCACACAGTCTCCCACGCTGTTGAAGTAGAACCCAGCATTGCACTCGCATTTCGGAGGATCGCATCGCTTGACGCATGGCTTCTGAAAATAAACCTTACATGTGTATTATTAGGTAATCATATACGCCACTATTCTACTATCATAAAGTTTGATTGGTGATTCACCATTTTCGCTTGTTTCGGGATATATCACGCCTTTCACGAACGGACCAATGTCCAGAACGGACTGGATTAGAATCAACTCGATCATTATTCCAAAGGTGTATTTGTTTAAAAATTCGTTCTAAAGTACTCACGGGCTCGTACTCTCCGCACTTGGACTGGCAAGGGGAGGAACACTGCTTGAATGTCATGTTGGGGCCGCAGTCTGCTTGACTAGTGGGCTGAAATAAAGCGTTATTTGTAGGGTTCTCTTGTTGGAAAATTGTTGTTGAATTGTCGGATAAGTTTCTGTTGCGCTAGATAAACACACGCTCATCAACTATACTGGATCGCTGAAACAAACCCGAAAAGGCGACTACATTTGTCCAATGAGAGAACTCTATTTATTTGAGTTCGAAATTGGGTAATAGCCTTTCATGTTGAAAATGCTATCAAAACTTCATGTTGGAGAGTGAATACTAGGGTTCCCCCAATTGGGTTTTTTTACCCAGTTGGGCTTATACTTTCAAGTGTTTCATGTGCGCTTTATGTATGTACTAGATAACGCACACGAAACATACTTGAAAGTAGAAGCCCCACTGGGTCAAAAAGCCCAATTGGGGGAACCCTAGTGAATACTAGTGTTGCCACGTTGGCATGCGCTCTCTAAATTTCTTTCGATTCCTCATTGGTCAGACATACTAAGAGAGCGTGTGAAACAAGGAAAGCATTTAACAATTTGCAATCACTAATGCACACTAGAGATCCCCCCAAAGGCTTTTTGGCCCAGTTAATTTTTTACTTCCAAGTATGTCTGCAAACATAAAACGAAACATGCTTGAAAGTAGAAGCCCAACTGGGTCAAAAAGCCCACATGGGGGAACTCTAATGCATGCATTGGAGAATCCGCGGTATCGTTTCTCGAACCCAATCAACCAATTATTGCCGTGCATCGTTGTGCTTATTCTTCTCACCTCACATTCCTTCTTCAATACGCATTCTCCAGCTTTATTTCTGAAGAAACCATTGTCGCATTCACACTTGGCCGGACCACAGACTGCCGGACAGACCATATCCTGTAGGAGCGAATAATGAAATCGTGGATCAAATATCAAAGTACAAAGTTAGTAAGCGTTTGCGTCTTGCATTATTTGCCAATATGGGAATATCATCTTCTTTTCAATCTCTACAATGCTCAACGATCTACGAAAGTACGGTAAACGGCTTACATTATTCGCACCGCACTTGGGCTCACACATGGAGGAACATTCCCTGAAGAGCTCGTTCGGCTGGCAGTCAGACTGGTCAGGCTTCTTGGTTGGCTGCTGAAGATTAGCACTTGTGACGAAATAATTGTTCATTTCATGCATATCGCTATCGCGCAATAGGTCATGAAGAGAAAGCAACATCATTCACTAGACAAAGTAGTGAAAATGACCGATATCCAAATATTTTTTTAACTCACAGAATCACACTCGGCTCTGCTCACGCACTCTCCGCTGTTGCCCAAGTAGAATCCCTGGTCGCACTGGCACTTGGGTGGACCGCACAGGAGCATGCATGGTCGCTAAAATGTTTAATGTATTAGGCACATTACATAATCGAGTCCCTTTCAAGACGAGATGACATAGTTCATAATCTCATCCTTAGCTAGGTAAGCAAATAATTAAGACCATTCCCTACCACTTCATACTCTCCGCACTTGGGAATGCACGCTGATTAGCACTCGGCGAAGATCTGGTTGGTTCCGCATTTCGAGGGCTGCAATTTCATGAATGTCTTGAAGGGTTTCCTTTTTTGAGTTTGATTGTGTTTTGTTTTTTTATCCCACCTAGTCCTCGTTTCACTAAACAGTCGATGAATTAATGAACTATATATCGGACCTAAAACCTACTCGAAATTGGTTTTCAAAATAAAAAAAATGGAAACGCAAAATTAATCACTTGACTATGCTGCACAGCATGTCAAAGAGGGGAGAAAAAGGGGGGGTGACAAAACGGCAACGACATAACGGCAAGCGACAAAACGGCAACGGAGCATAACTCAGTGGAGAGTTGTCCTAGAACATCAGGAATGGTCTGTATCACATCAGTATATTTTCTTCTTAATTATCAATAACATGATCTTTGATCTTTTGGAGGTTGACGACAAAACGGCAACGAGCAATAACACCACTCAGATTCATCCCACAGTTCTCGGGAAGGCAACAATCGATAGCTAATGACTTGCCCTATCCATTCGACATCTGGTCTTTGAACTTTGAGCAACTGACGACAAAACGGCAACCAGCCATAACACGGTTCAGAATCATCCCACAGCGCTCAGATCGGCACCAATCGATAGCTAATGACGTGCCTTATCCTTTCGACATCTGATCTTTCATATTTGACGAACTGACGACAAAACGGCAACGAGCTATATCTGAGTTAACGCGAGCTTCTGGATGATTCTGAGTAGTGTTTTGGCTCGTTGCCGTTTTGTCGCTAGTTGGTCAAAGATCAAAGATCATATGTCGAATGAATAGATCCGATCATTAGCTATCGATTGGTGCCTACCTGAGCGCTGTGGGATGATTCTGAACCGTTTTATGGCTCGTTGCCGTTTTGTCGTCAACTTCCAAAAGATCAAAGATCATGTTATTGATAATTAAGGAGAAAATATACTGATGTGATAAAGACCATTCCCGATGTTCTAGGATAACTCTCCACGGAGATATGCTTCGTTGCCGCTTTGTCGCTTGCCGTTATGCCGTTGCCGTTTTGTCGTAAAGCCGTGTTGCCGTTTTGTCGTTGGCGTTTTGTCACCCCCCCCCCCCCCCCGAGAAAAACTCATTTGCGTGGTAGAGATAATCCCATTTATTCTCGGATTATCGAGACAAGGGAACGGTCTGAATGACTAAGTTTTTCGAACCTTCGAGGGTACTACTGTTTAGTGAGATCGAAATCTAAAATTCAGGCTTGGTCAAGTTGTGCGGAAAGGGTTTAGGAACCTTTCTGCACAAACGCCATATCCGTAGCTTTACTCCCCTAGGAGACATTCATGAAATTGCAGCCTCTTGAGTAGTCTCTTGAGTGGGCAAAACCGCCGATTTTGGTAATTTTCGCAGGGTTTTTCGAACAATCGTTAATGCTACCGTTGAATGAGATCGAAATCTAAAATTCTGGCTTGGTAAAGTTGTGCGGAAAGGGTTTAGGAACGTTTCTGCACAAACGCCATATCCGTAGCTTCATTCCCCTAGGAGGAGTAGTCTCTTGAGTGGGCAAAAAAACCGTCTTTCACTAAATTGTCATCAAATTGCATTGCCTTTCAGCCGAGAATGGCGATGCGTTGATCATCTTTGATTGCAATTTTGGCGAAATTGAAGAAGTGAAATCTGTTTCACCATAGACATATTATCATCTCAAGGCTCCTAATTTGGGTTGATTTTCCATCTACCACCTCTATGGATGGAAAAGTGCAAAAATGAGAGGGCAATTTCGATCCAAAAGTAACCCTGCCGCGCAAATTAACCCTTTTCCCCTCTTTGACACGCTGTGTGCTGATGCATATTTGAATCAAAAACACATTATTTCAAAACTTTCAAGTCAACCGCACCTCTCCGCAATCATCCTTCCTCACACAGTCGCCCATGGCGTTCCTGTAGAATCCACTCAAGCACTGACACTTGGGAGATCCGCACATCTTCACGCATGCCTTCTGCAAGTCTTCATTCTAGGGTTTATTTTTATGAGTGTTTATATTTCATTGTATTTTGCCAGGAGGTCGTCCTTCAACAGCCAGTAAACAAATGTATATTATTCCTTAACTAAAACCTACATACCCGGAAATGTTTGGTTGAGTATCTTTAACTTCAGCATATCTTTCAACGCAATGCGATACAGATCTATTCCATCACTCACATTATCATACTCTCCGCACTTGGGTTCGCACATGGAGGAGCAAATGGAGAACGCCTCGTTCTTACCGCATCGAGAGGAGGGAGAGGGATCCTGTGAATGTATCAATAAACTTAAATTGTGAGTAGGACATTCTAGGTATGGTCGATCAGGTATGTGATAAAAATATGCATGTTTATTATGGTTATCAGTTCGAAGTCGAATTGCAAATTCACCATCGCCCCCGCCTGGTATATGGTGAAATACGAGGAGGGGGAGGCGGTAGCGAGTTCGTATTTGACTTCGACGTGCCCACTCTAATCTCATTTTGCATGCTTACCGAACATTCCTCCTCGGGCACGCAATCTCCATCGTCCGCCCTGTAGTAGCCGACCTTGCACTGACATGCGGCCGGCTTGCAGATGGCGAGACAGAGCTGCATGTCACAATTGAATGAAGTTCGAGAGTTCGTAACTCAGTTCACCTTCTCTTCACAGACACTTACACGCTCTCGATCTCTCGACCGGATCACCGACCGAAATACTGAGTGAAATGTAAAGACGATGAACACAATTACGAACGGATTTCCTACATGTAGAATGTAAGACAAGGATCCCGTGTGATACTACATAGTAATCGACATTGAGATAAACTCTACCACAATCTGGTCCTTGTTCTTGCAGGTCGGCTCGCAGTCGATCAGCTGACGAGCATCGCTTGAACACCTCGTTCTTCCGGGTGCAGACAGGAAGTGGGACGACCTAAATTGGCGAATGCGTAAGCGTCCAAATCTGGTGAATGTTTCAGAATTGTGTATTATATTTCGCCAGGCGCTACATAGCTATTGAATCAATGAGCTAGAGCTTACAACACTGCACGACACTGACACACAATGTTCGCAATGGAAACTGACTCACGATAGATCCGCACTCTTTCTCAGCCACACATATGCCCTTGTTGTTCCTGTAGAAGCCTGCCTTGCACATGCAACGCGCGGGCTGGCACATCTTGTTGCACATCTGGAAAGATCAAAGATCATGTTATTAAATCGAGCACGTTTGAATCGCATAAAACAAACACACATTGCTATATATCTGTAAGAGGAAACATGAAAAGAAAAACTACATTGCATTTAATATTTCTTGATACAGTATACACCTCTCAGTATTCGTAATATTTGAAACATACAGGGGTTTTGTTGCTGCAAGACGGTTCACAAGTGGCGAACGTTCGATACTCTTCGTTTCCGCGGGTGCACGCGATCTGAATGGCAGGAATCATCAACGGCAACCATAGACATATTTGACATCTAGGAAAAGTGATGAAGCTGCTAGCTCCTCACCCTAGTTCACAATACATAACGATAGCTGCCGAACAAATTGCACGTGTTGACCTCGGAGGTGCGAAAAAAGGCTTGGTCTGCCTTACCACACAATCGAACTTACATCAGGAACGCATGCGTTCTCAGCGACACATTTGCCGTTGCTGTTCCTGAAGAAGCCTTGCTTGCACATGCAACGAGCCGGCTTGCAATCCATGGTGCAAATCTAAAAAAATGGCAAAATATTATGTGCACATAACAATTTGGTGATCTTTCAAACTCACTGGGTTTTTGTTACGATGACCAGCTGCTTGACATAATCACGAAACCAGCCACGGACATACATATTTCTTATGGGAGAACAGAACTCACATCAGGAACGCACTCCTTCTCAGCGACACACTTGCCGTTGCTGTTCCTGTAGAAGCCTGTCTTACACATGCAACGAGCGGGTTGACACATCTTGTTGCACATCTAAACGACTGGTTTGTTGAGCATGTTATATAATCCTGTAAGGTTTCCCTTTGTGAGAACTCACAGGTGTTTTGTTGTCGCAAGTCGCTTCACATGTGGCGCATTCTTCGTTTGCCAGGGAACAGTGTCCAGAAGTGGGGACCGTCTAAAATAAGAAATCAGCATTTGTCTTAGATATGATCATACAGGGCACTCATTCTCAGCTACGCATTTGCCATCTTTACGGTAGAAGCCTTCTTTACACACACAACGAGCAGGCGAGCACATCTTGTTGACACATTTCTGAAAAAAAAATCAATATTGTATTTCGTTAAGGTAGCTAACACACCCAAAATGGGTCTATACTTTTCAATGTATCTGAGGTGAAGTATAAGCCCTTGGAATGACAACTTCGGTAACAGCGCAGTTATCATTTTTCGTGAAGGATTGAATAAAAATTGTTGACAAGTCCGTTAATACGCTCACTGGATTTTTATTTTCGCAGGTCGCCTCGCATGCGACGCAATATCTGTACTCTTCGTTCGCCTGAGAGCAGTTTTGCGGTTTGTCCTGAATGTTGTAATGAGCATTGCTCTACGGTTGAATCAAACCGCCGAGCACTCTTTCTCAGCGACGCATTCGTCTTTGCTGTTTCTGAGGAAACCTTGTTTGCACATACAACGAGCGGGCTTGCAATCCATGGTGCATACCTGAAAGGGGCGTGAACGGCTAGGGATCGTCCTTGGCTTGGTAGACATTGTTCACACTCACGGGATTAGTGTTGCCGCAGCTCGGTTCACAGGAGGCGCACTCTCTGTACTCTTCGTTCGCTAGGGAGCATTTTCCGGGTGTTGGGATCGCCTAAATGGGTAATTTGGTGACGATCAAGGATCGAAACTGACCGGGCACTCTTTCTCTGCGATACATTTGCCTTGGCTTCGGTAGAAGCCTTGCTTGCACATGCAACGTGCAGGTTTGCATTCCTTGGTGCACATCTGAAGGGATTAATACGGTCGTTAACTGTATTAATGCCGACTACTTTGATACACTTGGCGTGGTAGTCTTACAAACTTACGGGAGTCTGGTTATCAGAGGTTGCTTCACATGATGCACACTCTCTGTACTCCTCATTTTCCAGGGAGCAGTTACCCTTGGCGGGCAGAGTCTAAATTGGAGAACTAGCATGGATAAAAGTTAGATGCCCACCACTGAGACTGGGCACTCTTTCTCAGCGATACATTTGCCTTCTTTGCTTCTGAAGAAGCCTTGCTTGCACATGCAACGGAATGAGCCTCCGTGACCCTGGAAAATCCTTTTCTGAGTAGGTCAGCATACGAGTTTTATAGTTTTCTAGGCTAAGTCGCTCTATAAAACTTGTATGCTGACCTACTTAGAGATGGATTTTCCAGGGTCACGGAGGCTCATTCGATAGAGGATGAAAAGAGCTTCGAAATTCATTTTTGAACTAGTGATTTGGTTGCGAATGAAGACTGTGTCCCCCTGATCTCGCTTTCGAGGGGTAAAGTGTCAGTGCCGAGTGGGCGGAGCTTGCGGTGTCTAATTATAGAGTGATTGTGTAGGTAAAGAATTGCGGTGGATAAGGGGAAGCTCGAGAAAGGGAAAATGAACCGTCTCTTTGCCGGTATGTGGATTTGGAGGAGAAATCGGTGCTTTTCAACGCATCGAAGGGCAATCAAAAGTGCCATTTTAGCTATGCAGAAGCCATCAACACAGTTTGATAGTCGACAGAAGCGATCAGATCTGCACCAAGAATAATCGAACTGTGCGTGCTTAGATTGTGATTTTTGGGGAAAGAATTGACTCTCGACTCTAGACACTCTAGACCGGTATAGTAGGCGTAATGAATATGTGATTGTGTGTCTGATAATTCGAAGATCCTGATATAAAGGGGGCGAAAATATAATCTTCGGGGTATTGCATGAATTTGTGCTACTAAGTCGACATATGTTCTACTAACATTTTAATTACTACCCGAAAATATATATTTAAATCAAAGAGGTCTGGGATAATCGGATGTTCAAGAATTTGTTCCCTTCCCACACCCCACAACAACCTCGAGAAAGAAAATGTTGGAGAAGAACTACTGACAGTTTGCGAACAATGTACGTGGTCTTGTGGTGTAGTGGTTATCATGTCTGCTTTACACGCAGAAGGTCGTCGGTTCGAACCCGGCCAAGACCTGTTCTTTTGCATTTTTTGACGTTTCATTATGTGAAATTGTGACGTAGCTGTGGGCTTCCTTTGGAATCAATTGTTCGTAGTTTACATGTTTATTTTCATATTTCAATTACAGCCCCTTTTCCTTGCCTCCACATTTACTGATTTCACTTTGAATAAGTTCACAGCGTTCATGGTAGTCTTGCAAAGTCGATAGGGCCCCCCCCCCATTATTTCCCGTGCTTCTGACCAGTCAGATACATAGCGAGAGAGCGTGTGAAACGAATACAGCGCACTGATTTGCCATCACTAGTAGGGCTTATCCTACAGTTCCATACAGTTCCGTTGAATAAAGTGCCGGGGAGTATCTCTGACAATGTGTTCGCCGAAAAACAAAAAAAATGCATTCCGGAAAACACACCTCGTCAGTCAGATGATCCCCATTCTCTATTCCGACAGACGCTCAGTTAGGCAACCGGACCACAACAACAAGAAGATCGCCTTATAATATCTGCTGATCCGAGGATGCATGATCCGTCATTTCCCTACTTTGCCCGCCTACTGTGTTCCGGCCCATTGATCTGTTTTCACTCCACTACTCGTTGGTCATTCGCAAATCTTTCGTTCTCACTAGGGCTATAGATTCGCTAGAAATCTCTTCATTATAAACAATCTAATATCGATCGGAGAAATAATATGCAAAATCAGTCATTATTCTTCATTTCCAAGCCACATTTTTACTGTATCTTTCTCTTATCCTTTTCTGATCTATTCCTGCTTAGGATTCGCCGTCTCTCGCGCACACTTCGACACATGCTATCCGCATCAAGAGCGACCGGTTTCATCTATGACCCTCATCCCACTTCGCTTCGGCTCAAGACTGCAATTCCTCCTGCTTACCCTTTCTCATGTAGCCAAAAGGCAATCGACGAGTGGCGCAAGACACTTTCTAGTGTGAGTTCTGGTTATGTTGTTTCCACATTTTCCAATTTTCTAACCGGTTGGGTGGCGATGTAGAGTGTGTGGAATGACGAGATCGTGGCCGAGTCACATAACTGATCTTTGGCATCGTTAGGTTCCGCTCAAATCCCCATTCTACCCTGTCGCCCCGCCATCCGAGACCGCATTCGACAATTTTTTACTGCAATTGAAAAGCAGGAGAGGATTCGTGGAGACGAACCAGCCATGGTGAGGGGCTCCTTCTTTAACGGAACTTGTGTATCTAATCGATTTTTAAGATTGACGTAACACACTGCGGTAAAACAATGACCTACCGTGAGCTAACAACGAGGGTAAGAGGAAAATATTAAAATAGACTAGAGAAAAAATAGTACAAAAAGTAACACTGTAATTGAGATTCGATCCTTGGCTGGCTTCCTAAAATCGCGAGGTTTTCCCCTACATGGAAGGGCATCCATCACAATGGCAAACTGTTTCGAGTGAGTAGTATTTCGTATATCACAACTAGTAGAGTTATCTTGTTGGGTTTTTTTTTAATCTTTTAAAATAGATTTCGGAAGCAGTTACTAAGCAAACGCACTTCAGCTATATAGTGCACCTGAAACATAACCGAAAGGGGGCCACAAATTCTCTAATAAGTGAACCCTAATCGTGAGCCAGTGGAGGCATGCGGGAACATATGTCAAAGAGAATGGCTCATAATATGGAAATGATTGATACCTTAAATCGTTTACTTCTATTCTCGGTATCAACACCGCTGCAGAGAATAGCACGACGAAAAGTAAGGATATTTTTTCACATTAATTTAGTCATGTGTTTCAAGGGGTCAACTAAAAGAGGGAGTGAGGCCAGGTATCAATTCCTTTGTTCCTTTCTTGAGCCACAAAAAATCTGTATTATTTATTGATTGGTGCATTACTCTACCGTACTCTCTTCCAGGTGGCCGATCTGTCAATTCGCCGTGTGGGCTGTGGGAGGTGCTGTGGTGGGCACGAGTTCGCTCTTCACTCCCTGTGAGACCAGAGATATCGTAATCTTGAGATTCCGTAATCCCTAATCGATGAATTTCAAGACGAGATGGAGAAGCAATTCCGAGATTCACGGGTTCACGTCGTGTTCACTAGTGAAAATCTACTACAGAAAGTAATGGACGCAGCTAAGAACTGTCCGGATGTCAAGGTATTTTGATACTTCCTGGATGCTCCTTCTGAAAACATCATCACAAATTCGCGTAATCTTTCCAATCCAGGCGATAATCTGCGTTCGATCCTACGAATCCTCTCTCCCCGGCGGAATTGTCGACTTCAATAGGGCTCTTATACATGCTCCTCTCCTCCAATTCGAGACTGGTAATGTTGTGTTTTCTTGTTAACGCACCCCCTATTTCTTCCTACTGTCTCTGTTCATTATCCAGTATCACTGGACGATCCTGCTATCATCCTATACTCATCTGGAACAACTGGAGAACCGAAGGGGACAGTGATCAGTCATCGATCACTCAATGCGAATATCACTGGAATTTCGAGGTATACTATAGTCGATAGCCGATTCTTACACGAATTCGATAAACCACTTCATTATGTTCACTAGGAAAAAGTAGAATAATGCATAGACCGTGATATATTATAGTTTCTGGAACAATCTATGCGATACAAAAAGTCAGTTCTCGGACGGCACTGAATTCCGTTTATTTTCAGCCACTGGGAGCACGAGATATTTCCTTGTATGGGCGTTGACAAAGTCGATTGGGCAAAGGTTGTGGTACCATCTTACATCTTAATACAATAATCATTCTGTGCAGGAGTACCAAATCGTGAACTTACCTTTCTATCACATATTTGGCAACGGTCTCATGAATTGGTTTTTCACTTCGGGCGCTCCAATCATCGTGATGGAAAAATTCGATCCCGTCATGTATCTCAAAGCGATTCAGAAGTATCAGGTATACGGTAGTCAAGGCTTTGTAATTTATCTATCGGTTTCTCACAGCACATGACTATTCAAGTTCATTACTTAGCTCACGAGCTCATTCACTATGTAGCGCACTTGAAACCTACTCGAAAATGATGCAAAATTGCGCGAAAGGGTAACCCTACAGGGTATACGGTAGTCAGGTATCTGTAATTTATCGATTTCTTACAGCCCAGAATGCTCTTCATAGTGCCTCAAATTCTCGTATTTCTCACCAAGCATCCGATCGTGGTCAATTTCGACATGACTTCGCTTGAGGTAATGTAGAGCTCACGGTACTAAGTCGAATGATCACCGGTAGATGATAACTTTCTGGATTGTAGCGAAAAATAGAACACCTCCCCAGTGTTCCCAAAGCAGATTTAGTCCGAAGGTGTCAGACAGTCTACATGGAAATACTGAGAAGGGTAAAATTTTTGTTAAAGGAGGAGTAAATGCACACGCGCGCCCGGTTGGAATATGTTTCACCTAGGGACGCACTCTCTTCAAGTCGCGTGCTATCTCGCCCCTTCCCTGAGCTTTCCCTAATCTGCCTCCCAGCCAACTAGCGATGACTCTGTTCGGAATGGAGATATTATTGTGAAAATTTCGGAGCTTCTTATCGTTGTGGAGCTCTAGGCAGTGCATATGATAGCTTCAGAAATTGAATTTTTGAGTTTACTCCTCCTTTAATCATCCTACAGTGATCACCTTGCGCATATCTATCTTTCTGACATTCATACAATTCAACTCTATTTATCACGTTTCGCAGTTTGTACTGTGCGGAGCAGCTCCCGCTGGAAAGGACATTTGCGACGAGTTTGTATCTCGCTTCCCGAATGTTCAATTCCTGTGCCAGGGTAAGCCATCGTGGTGAAGCCTAAAGCTTGTCAAGAAATAGTCTCTTCCTTCTGCATACTCGTAAATTAAGGTAGTCATTTCTTGTCAATCAATGTACTTCAGGTTACGGTATGACCGAGGCTGGCTACACCCATCTCCCCTTTCTCACTCGTCGTGTTGATGCATCAGTCGGAGTCGTTGCTGCTACGTGCAAACAGAAGGTATACCCTCATCGTTTAGTCTGGATTGGCGAGAAATTTTATTCATAAAACTCGCAATAAGTCGTTGCGGCGTTCTGTAAGAGATATGCACTGTCTTACTCTCTCCATGCCTGGTGTTCTCTCACATGAAGCTATCTCTAAAATATAACTTCATTGGTTGTACCTTGATATCTGATCTTTCGTTCAGTTGATCAACATCTCAACTGGAGAGCCTGTTCCACTAGGAGAGCCGGGAGAGGTAGGACTGAAATTGATATGACATGAAAATGACGTTTAATCTTTGAGGTGTGCGTCCGAGCGACGACAATGATGACTGAGTACCTGAACAAACCAGAGGCCACGTCTGAGTTAATCGACCAGGATGGATGGATGCATACCGGTGAGCAGAAGCATTTGAAAAAAAACAAAATCTCTTCGTTCGAATAGGGATAGCTCGCAATACATGGCATTCTTCGTTCCGCGTGTAATATTAGATGTTTTAGAAAAGAGAGTGTGCAGAATGAAGAGACGTTTGTTTTTGAAAATCCGTACAAAGAAACTGAGTAGGGTTCACTTATTGGGAAATGGTTGTTGAATGGCCGTGCAAGGTGCAGATGCATTAAATAATCCAACCGTCATCACCTACATTGAGTCCCTGAAACATACATGAAATTCAATTAACATTTCCAACTAAAATTGTCCAATTAGTGAACTCTACTAATGAGCGGTTGAGGTGATATCGGGTATGTGAATGGAATGGGTATGAAAAATAGGTTAGTTCTCAATCTCCAAATTCCGGGTGCAAATTAAACTTGTTTTTGATAAAGCAAACAAGATATGATTACTCGTGAATCCATGCAATAAAATACGGATCTTTTGAGGTGACATCGGATATATGAATGACGAAGGACGCCTATTCATCGTCGATCGACTGAAGGAACTGATCAAAGTGAAGGGAATGCAGGTATGAGAAGAGTTGGATGGAGAGGGAGATGCTCGCACACTATATAGGTGAACGAAGGGGAGATCACTTCAACTATTATTTTTATTAATCCTCCGCGACCGTACGAGTTGAATGTGTTCACTATTATGACCTTTACAAAGCACTCGAAACTCATTCGAGGGCATCGATAAAAAGTGGCGAGTTACTAGCTCTTCTGCTTTGTAAATATGATTACAGGGTGTTTCAAAATTATTGAGACTCTCCTTTTTTACAGCTTAGAACTTTAGAGTGATAGTTGATACATCTAATACGAGTATTCTTACGAAGGACTAGTACCCTCACTACAGTAGAAGTTTCGTGCCAATCAGCCTACTAGTGGCATAATTGTATCCCGATAAAATAATAATAGCCGATTCCGAGTTCTCTTATCAATGTGGGAAATTAGTGATTGTCTTGATTTCTTGAATTAAGCAAAGCTACCAATCAATTTACAACATATTTAGGATATGCATGTCCAGTGCTATTGCATAGATACAGGACTAGCGGATCTCTCTTTAATGTGGCTCACGGGAAAGTCGGAAAAAATTGCAATTACTTGTGCATCAGACAGATCTTTCAACCGATTCAAAAGCTCTGCAACACATGTCAGATCATTGATACTTTGGGATAACAATCTCCTACGCCAATGCATCACTATCGTAAAATTAGAGACTGATTGATAAAGGTTGGACGGAATACGATTGATTCATTCAGTGGAGGCAATTAGCAGGCCCGCGGTTTCAACTTCTTCAGGGTAAAGAATCAGCCCTTCAAAATACGCATAGCCGGAAACCAAATTTTGTAATTATAATATTTAATAATAGTTTATGTTCAGTAGGGACTGGTTACCTAATCAAGAACCGGTCTTCAAATCTTGATTTTTAAATAATTTTGAAAGATATCGATCTGGAGACTTTATTAGTCCTCCCTAAAAATGTACACCCATTCGCTCCATTTCTACTGCAAAATTGTGAAGTACTTGAGTATATGTGACTAACCACCTAACAATAAAATTCCACTTAGGCATGAGAGAAAGATAACATATTACAAAGTCGACAATTTCAAAATCGCTGTGAAAATGGAATATTCAGTGTTTTAGAAATAGGCTTGGTTCACCGTGCTTTGAAATCTGGCACCAACATTAACAACATTATTGTAGCGACTCACACGTCACTACCCTTTTCCTTTCCCACCCTAACACACTTTCATCAATCAGAGTACACTCACTCCATTATCATATTCAGTCTCAGTCTATTCTCTGGCAAATTGGCCTCTCTCAACGAGACAGCGATGAGACCAATTCAATTAACATGTTAATCCGATTCCGTTGAGTCTCGCGACTCTCACTCTCTCCCCCCTCTCTCTCGATTTACATGGGTTAGGACACGTCGACTAGACCGCCTATATAAACCCTTCCTCTCCCTCTCTCCCGACAGTTACACTGAACCTCTCCTCGTGCGCCTCACGAGTCACTCAGTCTGATCCACACTTGGATCTCATCCAGTCTTGGACCGTCACGTCCACCCCCATTCGAACCTCACTTGGTTCTCAGTCATCATCACTGATCCTCCTCACCTTGGATCTCACCCCAGTCTTCCATCCTACCGTACCCCTTTCCCTCCCTCTCCTTCTCCCGTCTTACTGTAGTAATAAATTGTTGATTTATCTACGGTCCCATTCACAGTGCACCCATCTACAGTATCCTGGGCACAGACACACCTAGGATCACGGTCAGTCTTCTTCCACCAAGCGTCCTAAGCTTGTCCCTGCTCTAATCGGTTACTATATCTACAGTACTCCGGACTGAGTATCGTGGGCTCGCTAGTTCGCATATGGTGCATATCGGTCACTACCGTACCCAGTTCATCACCAGAGTCCCGCGTGGCAGGAACCATTCACTGATCACATTCAATCATGTCTGAAAGTCACTTTGCATCCGCTTACACGCGTATTCAGACCATTCACGCAAAGATCAAATCAATCAAAGCAGACATCCAGTCAATCGTCAAGACATGCATTTCCATCACTTCCCTCACTGAGTACGAGAGCATGCGAGTCACACTCAAAAATGCAATCAATGATCTCGAACTCACAATCGGTGCCTACACGGATGCTATCAACAAGCTCCGTCGTAGAGTCAACAACATGTTCTCGGACACTACTGAGCGAGCCGAGGCCAAGCAGGCAGAGGAAACACTGTTCAACCAGACGATTGAGAATGACGATGATGGACTCGACTACGATGAGACATCACTCAAGGATTCTTTCTTCCCCTTGATGAGATCACTGGTCGATAGAACTCTGTCGGAATCTCTTGCTCACATCCATGCTATGACAGAGCTCACTGCCAAGAAAGAGACCATTCAACAGTCTCACACCCAGCCCACTGGCACCTCATCAGTCTCTAATGACTCAGATCATTCCCTCAATCACAACAACGATCAGCTCACACAGTCCATCCGATACGAGTCCAATCTCGCTCCTCTTCCGACCATCTCACTCATTCCATTCAATGGCGAGTCAACTGACTGGGAATCATTCCACAGCCAGTACACAAGCATCATCGACTCGAGGACTCACCTGTCAAAAGTTGAGAAGCTCGTCTACCTCCGCAACGCACTCAGAGGACCCGCACTCAAAACAGTTGAGGGGATCCCGATCGGAGGCGAGTATCTCGATGACACCATCACTCGATTGAAGGAAGACTATGGTCGGAGCAAGAGATCAAATACTACCCTGATCAATCAGTTGCATTCCATCAAACCCAAGTCACACTCCCTCGAAGACAAACTGGAATGCACTCAGCAGTTCATTAACAAAGTCATTCAAATCTCGGACAAGTCAGTTGTCGATAATTTTATCGCAATTCACCAAATTACTGGTACTATCCATTCGACCCACATCAAAAGGATGTACACTCTCGAGCCATCCACAATGATGGAAGCACTGAAATCCATCGAATCAGACATCCGAGAACAAATTGAGATCAGCAATCTTGACTCCACTTTCCGTTCCATCAATAACAACGAGAATCACTCTCATTCGAGACAGAAAGAGAAGTTCACTGAGAGCACTTTCACCAAATCCTCATTCACAAACCAGCCAAAGTCAACCAATGGCATTTCTTGTGTTTACTGTGGCAAACATAAGTACTCTTATTGCCCTACGATCACATCCATCTCAGATAGGAAGTCAATCCTCAGAGAGAAGAAACTCTGCTTCAAGTGCCTCTCACCTCATCACACATTCACTCAATGCGATCGGAAATGCAAACAGTGCACCAAACCTCATCACAACACACTCTGTGATTCCCCTTCCACTAGACCAACTCAGTCAGGCGTCAATGCCGCAGTGACCTCCGATCAGCCAGCCAATGGTGTCGCAAGACTCTACACAGCAAGTGTATCACTCCAGAACCCGATGACGAATAGAACAGCCACCAGACATGTCTTCCTCGATACGGGAGGAATGGTTTCGGTGATATCTCGTTCACTCGTTGAGGAACTGAGTCTGAAGCCTCACGGCACTCAATCAATGACTATCAGTGGAATTGGAGGAGAATTCACAGGAGGAAATGTGCACGATGTGGTCACTGTGAATGTCGTTACCACCAAAGGACTCCATTCCATTCAAGCACTCGTTTGATTCAGTCATCACTCGATCTATGCATCTTCAACCACTCTCTGCTGAAGACTACACAGTCGTAAAAGCGCACTGTGGTGATGTTCCTCACTTCACTCAGAGTTCCATCGTTACTCCAGATCTACTCATTTCCATCACGGATACACAAGATCTACTCGTCGATTCTAAAATCACGAATCTGCCAGTGGATACAGACTCACTCAATCGATCCTTGGGCCAATGATCACTGGGAAGTCAAAACTCATGGTTCATTCCACCCCTGTTGAGTCCATTCTGACTAGTCTTATCACTGACGCTCCATTCGAGAAAAGAGTTGAACAATTCTTCTCCTTGGATGAGACAGCCAGAGAGTACGGTACCACTGAGACCGAAGCAAGACTCGAACTCAATCACAAAGTGGACCAACACTTTCACGAAACTGTTCAAGTCATCGACAATCAGTATCAAGTACAGTACTATCTCAAACCACAAGTCACTGATCTTCCCACCAACTTCGTACTTGCATATAGTCGCCTCAAAAGCAACGTTCAATCACTCTCAAAGAACATTGATCACATCGAGTTTTACAATTCAATCATCAACGACCAGCTCACTTCCGGAATGATCGAAGAGGTTGAGTCATCCATTCCAATCGATCACCAGTCCCACTACCTGGCTCACCAGTCAGTCCTCCGTCCAGATAAACCCACTACTCCACTTCGCATAGTCTACGATGCTAGTGCGAAGATGAAAGGAAAACCGTGCCTCAATGATGTCATTGCACAGGGTCCATGCACCCTCGAACACATTCCATCTCTGCTCATCAGAGCTCGATCAAGGAAGACTCTCATCGTCGCTGACGTTGAGAAAGCATTCCTACAAGTTCAAGTGCATCCTTCACAGAGAGACTTCCTCGGATTCCTCTGGATCATAGATATTCAGAAACCAGTCTCCAAGGATAATCTCATCACTTATCGATTCACTGTAACTCCCTTTGGAATCAATCAGTCACCATACATTCTATCGAAAGTCATCGAGACTCATCTCAAAGGTGCGTCAAACGCAGAGACCAGTCACCTCATCACTCAATTGATCAACAATGTCTATGTCGATAATGTGATCATCATCACTGACAATCCATCCCACGAGATGTATTCGGTCTCGAAATCACTGTTCCAGCAAATGCACATGAATTTGCGAGATTATGCATCGAATAACAAGACATTCATTCAGTCGATTGATGAATCAGAAAGAGCCCCACTCGGTGCCCAGAAACTTCTGGGAATCGTGTGGAATCCAGACTCTGACGATCTCTCGATTCGCATTCCATCACTCACCAGACACACATCTGAGACGAAGAGGACCATGCTCAGCACAACTGCTTCGATCTACGACCCCATGGGATTACTCCAACCACTCACACTTCTTGCGAAATCACTCGTACAGCAGTTGTGGAGTGAAGATCTCAAATGGGATCAATCAGTAGATCAAGGTATCCAGACTCAATTTCACGAACTCCTCACAGACATTGAGTCATTCAATCTCACCATTCCCAGATTCACTGGAATGTCCACTGTCAATGAGATTCACCTCGTAGCCTTTGCTGATGCATCTAAACTCGCAATGGGCACTGCCATCTACCTCTGGACACCCGAGAAGACCACCCTTCTCATGTCCAGAACCAGACTCGCCCCTGCCACATCAAATGCAACGATTCCCAAGCTTGAACTCAATGCACTCGTCATGGCTCATACACTGCTCAAATTCGTAGTTGACACAATCAGGAAATAATTCCCCAATAATTCGATGGATACTCACACATTCTCCGATTCTGCAATCACTCTCTTTTGGTGTCTGCAAGATTCCAACAAGAAAAACAACGGCATATTTGTCGCAAACAGAGTCAAATCAATTCAAGAAATGGCCAGCACATTGTCGTCCATTCACAAAGTCACCTATCACACTCCCAAGTACGTGCAGACTTTCAAATCCTGCCGATCACATCACGAGAGGCCTCACTTCCATCGAGATGAATGACCCCAATCACATGTGGTGGAACGGTGCACCTTGGATGAAAGATCCACCTGGGAAATGGCCTGATGATCCAATTCCTCCCACTGCTCACCCTCCATACACACAAATTGTCGAGCCTATTCAGTCACCACTGATTAATCTCAAGAGATGCTCTAAGAACAACATCATTTCTCAAGATGAGACAGAGATCTGGCGAGCCAATTCCAGACTTGATCATGCCGACATTCCCGCAGAGACAAAGTCACCCATCCTCATTCCCACCAACAAGGATTCGACACTTGCTCGTCTCATCAACTCTCACACTCATGTGACCATGTTCCATGCAGGCACCGAGAATGTACTGAATCAATTGAAGCATCACTATTGGATACCACGAAGTCGCCAACTCGTGAAATCAGAAGTGCGCTCATGCATTCCATGCAGAAAGACAAACAATCTGCCATATGCATACACATCCACTCCCCCACTTCCAACCGATCGAGTCACCATCTCGAGACCATTTCAATCCTCTGGAATTGACTTTATTGGTCCATTCAATGCACATGATAATGCCAAGATGTATGCTGTCATCTTCACATGTCTCAGCTCCAGACTTTCTCATATCGAAGTCACTGATTCACTGCTACTGTCTGCATTCATCAATGCATTCCGTAGATTCACATCCAGAAGAGGAAACCCACTGCTGTTCTCTCTGATCAAGCTACGACACTCAAACTGTCCAAGTCACTGCTTGACGGTTTCGATAGCGAACACAGTCTGAACACACTCTTCCAACACAAACCCATTCAATGGAAATTCACAACCAGCCACGCTCCTTGGAAGGGCGCTGTCTATGAACGACTAATCAAAGTCTTCAAAGATTGCTTGTCCCGAACCATCGGAAGGCGCAAGCTTTCATTCATTGAATTTTCCACCATCACATCAGAGATCGAAGCTGTTCTCAACACGAGACCACTCACATATGTGTCATCAGACGAGGTCAAATCCTTCTCGAATCCAGTCATCAGACCAATTGACTTGATCATGCCTCAGTCGACTCTTGCCATGAACATCGAAACTGCCAGTCATCACGATGACAAAGAGTATCTTCCACCAGGCGAAGAGAACATGAGCAGAACAGCCGCCATTCGCCAATTGACTCGCACAATCAATCTAGTCAACTCATTCTGGTCCAAATGGCATACTCAGTATCTCATCACACTCAGGGATTCAAAAAAGGACGCTGATTTACTCCATGTTTATCGCTCGTCACAAATCATTCCTAAACAAGGTGCTATAGTTCTCATCATTGACGAATCAGGCAACACGCCCCGTTCATCTTGGCACATGGGAAAGATCATCTCAGTGTCTGGATCAGAGGCCACCCTCAAGTCACATTCTGGCCGAACCATTCAAAGGCCTATCAATCTCCTCATCCCACTTGAGCTCGAATCAAATTTCGAGTCATCTCACAATTCGAACATCGATCTCACAGATCGTCCCACTCCACATGCTATGACGACCAGATCGAAATCAGTCACCCCTCGTTAGGCGGGAGGACATTTCCCCTGTCAATGTGTATTTGCAACGCATCTTCGCCGTCTACAAATCTTCCGGAGTCGACATGATCCGTTTTTATTGTTATTATTGTGACCCCACCCCTTTTTATTGTATCCCCTTAGTCGTCCATCATCTTTTCTTCTACAACCTTCATCATCTGCATCATCACTCATTCACATCAAATCATATCAATTCCACATCTCCACTTCCATTTCTTCCCCAGGGCGGGAGTGTAGCGACTCACACGTCACTACCATTTTCCTTTCCCACCCTAACACACTTTCATATATTATATATTTTATCTACGCTCGGCGGCGCAACGAAAGACGAATAATTACTTACGTGTTATGATACAAGAGAGTTGACTCTCCTCACACTGAGGTCGAATACGATAGGAAGGGGGGAATGAGGGGGAAGGAGGTGCAATCGTAAAATGCGAAGATCCAATCGGCTGGTCTCATCTGTCTTCGTCTGTTCTGATGGGGAGTTTTATCGAGGAGGAGGCACTCGAGGTAGACCAGGTAGACTCTGCTCCGAGATCCAGCGTCAGGGGATCTCTAAAGGGGGGAGGGGGTGAGAATGAAGGAATGTGGTAAGGTAGTGGAAGGAGGGAATACTATTGGAAAATATGTTTCCGAAAATCAAATTCTAGAGTTATCAATCTCTTCTTGAAGACAGGGATGCTGGGGGATGACAATACATGGGTGGGGAGAGCGTTTAAAATCCTAGCAACTCTACGAGAAAAACAATGATATCGAGGTGTGGATTTGGTTTTCTCAATATAGATTCCAAAGTTGTTGGTCCTTTCTCTTAGGGGAGCAAACAGGAAAAATTTACTTCTATCGAGTATGGTGTCTCCATACATGATCCTACGGGCCAGGACTAGATCATAAGTGACTCTCCTCTCAAAAAGCGCTTGAAGACCGAGGAAGGACAGACGTTGAGAGTAGGAGGGAAGACCAAGAGGATATGATGGAGATGGAAAGCATCTATAGTATAGAATACGAGTGAATTTCTCTTGTATTTTCTCAAGCTTCTGACTCTGTTTCTTGATATGAGGGTTCCAGAAGGGGCAAGCGAATTCAATGTGAGGGAGAACATATGTTTTAAAGCATTTGATAAGGATAGTGGGATCATTAACGGATACAGCACGAAGCATAATATGCATGACAGTGGTGGCTTTTTTTACACGATCATCAATACTGGCAGAGTTATTTATGGTGGGCAGTACTTGGACGCCGAGATCGCGTTGTTGAGGGACTTGCTCGAGGATAACATTATTAATGAGATAATGAGGAGCAAGAGAAGAACCTATGTGGAGATGTGTGCATTTAGATTCGGAGAGAGATAATTGATTGGATACAGTCCATGAATAGATAGCATCTAGGGCATACTGTAATTGGGCAGTGCGAGAGGCTTTATTTTCAATAGAATAGGAAACATAAATCTTAATGTCATCTGCATATGCTTTCACAAACACATCGGGGAAGGGAGCAATGACATATGTAATATCAGATATATAAAGAGAGAATAGAATAGGCCCTAGTACAGATCCTTGTGGTACGCCGGAGAGAACAGGGAAGGACTTAGATACGGTAGTACCTAACCTTACGGAGAAGTGCCTATCCGTTACAAAATCAGAGATCCAATTTAGAAGGTTACCATTAATACCATAATGCAAGCATTTAGAGAGAAGTTTAGGGAAAGGGACGGTGTCAAATGCACGAGAGAAGTCGAGGTAAATAACATCAGTTTGTTCTTTACGAGAATGAGCGAGAGTCCAGTCATTTTCACAGTCCACAAGGTTAGTAAGAACAGAGGCACCGGATCGAAAACCATGTTGGTAATTAGGGATGATATTGGAACGGTAAAGGTAAGGGGCAAGCTTATGTTTGACAAGGCGTTCCATTGTTTTAGAGGCAGGAGATAGTATGGCAATAGGGCGATAAGAATCGGGTGACTGGGGATTCTTATTTGGTTTGGGAATTGGGGTAATGAGTGAGAATTTCCATAATGATGGGACAGTGCCAGTTTCCATACTAATATTGAAGATATCACATAGGGGGAGGGAGAGGGCACGTGCACATTTACGAAATACAATCTGAGGAATGTTATCATGACCCGTAGAACATGATGGGGAGAGCTGCTTTAAAGCCTTATGCACGTCATGGGGGAAGAAAGATACATTTCTTAGATATGAATGAGAGGGGTGAGATGGAATGGAGGGTACTAATCCGTCATCAAGTGTGAAGTGAGAAGCAAAACGGGATGCGAGAGTATTTGCTATATCTAAGGTACTAGTTGCGATATTTCCAGAGGAATCAATAAGTTGTTTGGGGATGGATGGCTTCGGTTGGGTAAGGGTACGGATGTGACGGTAGAGATCTTTAGTGTTTTTTAGTTTTTTATGTTCGCAAAATTGGTTCCATTTTTTAATTTGGAATAATAGATCTCTACTGCACTTCTCGTATTGAGGGCGAATTGAGAGTAAATTATACTTTGTGAACAGAGAATTTCGGTGTTTAATTAGCTTTCGGATATGAGGGGGATAAGAATGGGTAGCAGGCTTAGGGCAGTGATACGGTACGAAAAGATCAATCGCGTGGTGGATTACAGAGACAAAGTTAGAATACATGTTCTCAGGGTCAGGAGCTTGTGAAAATGTTGTAAACCAGTCGAAGGTGAGAAGGAAGGACGAGAGGTGGTCATAGTTGGCGCGAGCGAAATCTCTAACTAACGATTGAGCGGGAGGGAGGCATCTTGAATCAATTGAGAAGGATATACCAAAATGATCGGATGTAGGAAAGGAGGGAATTACAGAGGGGTTGTGTACTATGGATGAATCACTAGCAAGTAGCCAATCAATGCATCGATCTATCCTAGTGGGACTACGGATTAGATGGCTGAGGTCGGAAGTAGAAACGAAGGAGTGAAGTGATTGTTCTGTGGCTGGAATGGTACTGGAAATGATGTCGCTATTGAAATCTCCTATGAATATGATTGGGTGGGGACTGGTGGTAAGAAGGTCTGAGAGACCATCAACGAGGTTTTCCGTCTGGGTCGTACTGTAGCTAGGAGGTCGGTACACAACACAAAGACGAATGAAAGAGGACGAGCAAGTGAGCAAATCAATGGAGAGGGATTCAAGACTACTATGGATGGAACCGAGGATAGAGTAGTGAAAATGGTCACGAAGTACAATAAGTATACCGCCTCCACGGCCATTGGAGCGATCACGTCTAATAGCATGATATGGTAGATCAGCGATTATCAATGAGGTAGGAATACGAGAGGTCAGCCATGATTCGGTGATAAACACAATGTCTGGTTGTTCAACCTTTAGAATAGAGTGAAAAAATGGTAGCTTATTGACTAATGATCGGGCGTTGTAATAGAGACAAGAAATCTTTGGCAGAATATCAGAGGAAGGAGTGGAGGGGGAATCGTATTGAGAAACTAAGCTGGGATAAACAGTTTGGGTCGAGGAAGGGGGAGTTATTGAAGAAAGCGAGGAGAGGATAGGGGGAGGTCTGCAGGGGGATCCTAGTTTCCCTTCATCTCCTTGCTAGCTGTCTTCGCCTTGAATGCCTGTACCTCTTCCTTCTTCATGAGAACTCCAGCGTAGATCACCCAAATGCCCTTACCTTCCTCAATCAACTTGCGTTTCTTCTCCCTCAACTCGTACTGCGTATGCCTCTCCTTCTCTGAGAGGGAGGGGCGAATTCGCAGTGAGGAGTACTCGCGCTGGTCCGTGATCTTCTTGCTGCGAGTGAGAAGGAGCTTCTGCGAGGAGGTGCGGGGAAGGAGGATCTTGAGAGGACGGGGTCGTCCCTCCTTCTTCTCTCCCATCCGGAAGACCGTGTCCGGACGGACTTCGATTCCGGTGAGATCGAGGAAGCGAGTGACGTGGGCGTAGTCGGCCTCGACTCTTTGACTGGGGAGGGAATGAGTCGACTCAGCCAAGTTCTCGACCACAATCGAGCGTGCCCTCTTCTCCGCCTCCACAGGACTCTCGGAGGGTTGTAGGTGCTTCTCGAGTGTATTTGACAGCACCTCAATACAAGCCTCGAGAGCCACGTAGAAGGGGTCAGAGGTACGCTCAGACTCCGTGTCGAGGTATGCCCTCAGCTTGTCGGTGACGGCCTCCAGCTGGGTCTTGGCTGCAGCACGGAAATCCTCCTCCGACTGGGTGGCGCGGCGCTTGTGACCGTCGGAGTTGGGGAGGGGGAAAGGGGGGATGGGAGTGGAGAGGAGGGAGAGGATGGGGGTGGGGGTGGATATGGTACCGTGAGAGTGCACGTGAACTAGAGGGTGGAGAGCGAGAGAGTATAGGGGATGGAGAGGGGCGAGAGAAAACGAGAGGAAGAGGCGGGAAATAAGAGGTTACACAATTATGAGCTAATTATGAGGAATTAATGCATGAATTGGGGTAGAGTACAGTAAGTAGGGGGAGTCAGAAGCTTGAGCAAGGAAAAACGGAAAGAAATGAGGCTAATAAGCTGTAATTAGCGCTAAAAGATAGAGAGAAGAGAGCGTGCGCCTATCGCAACGAGAGCTGAGAGGAGAGTGATCAATCAGAGTACACTCACTCCATTATCATATTCAGTCTCAGTCTATTCTCTGGCAAATTGGCCTCTCTCAACGAGACAGCGATGAGACCAATTCAATTAACATGTTAATCCGATTCCGTTGAGTCTCGCGACTCTCACTCTCTCCCCCCTCTCTCTCGATTTACATGGGTTAGGACACGTCGACTAGACCGCCTATATAAACCCTTCCTCTCCCTCTCTCCCGACAGTTACACTGAACCTCTCCTCGTGCGCCTCACGAGTCACTCAATCTGATCCACACTTGGATCTCATCCAGTCTTGGACCGTCACGTCCACCCCCATCCGATCCTCACTAGGATCTCACTCCAGCCAAGGACCACAGTCCTCCCCCATTCGAACCTCACTTGGTTCTCAGTCATCATCACTGATCCTCCTCACCTTGGATCTCACCCCAGTCTTCCATCCTACCGTACCCCCTTCCCTCCCTCTCCTTCTCCCGTCTTACTGTAGTAATAAATTGTTGATTTATCTACGGTCCCATTCACAGTGCACCCATCTACAGTATCCTGGGCACAGACACACCTAGGATCACGGTCAGTCTTCTTCCACCAAGCGTCCTAAGCTTGTCCCTGCTCTAATCGGTTACTGTATCTACAGTACTCCGGACTGAGTATCGTGGGCTCGCTAGTTCGCATAATTATTATGTAGTTCCGTTAATGTGCTACAAATATTCATAGTTAGAGAGCTGAGTCACGGATAGTTTAAAATCTGTAGTCAAACAAAGTCGAAAAATGCTGCGGCTAGCCTATATGCGAAATAATCAGATTTGATTAACTATAACAAAAATAACAAGCGATGCCAGTCAAATTCAATTTTATAATTAATAGCTCTTTTGCTGGTCTACATGATGTAGAAACATGAGGGCCTAGATGTTCGTTTTGGATGAGCGCTGTTGGAAAATTCGAGTATCAATAATTTTGAAACACCCTGTACATGATTTTACTTGTTCAATTACTTATTTAGTGTATGAGTAACAATATAAGAATAATATTTGAAGTAATCTTCTTCAATGCCTCCTTCAACAAGTTCTCATTCGAAGTAGTCCCTTATAGTTAGAAATGATCTGACTCCCCTCATTTTGCACACTGGTTAGAGAACGGTTTTTACAGGAGTAGAGCGAGAGATGAGAGAGCGTAGGGAAAGAAAGGAAATCTCTCGCGAATTTACATGTTCTTTCGCGATTGGTCTCGAAATGAATGTTGTTTTCCTGTAAATTTGTCATAGAATGCCGTGAGAGATCACGATAGAGTATACTAAGTGAAGAGATTCAGACTACAACTCCTTCTAGGTGGCTCCAGCTGAAGTCGAGGACCTGCTCCTCTCCCATCCTAATATATCTGATGCAGCCATCATAGGCGTTCCCGATGAGAAGGTTATAATTTTGTTTTTATCTTCTTCAACTTTTCCTCATTCCATAGAGAATTTTTGATGGTTTAGCCGTGTATCTTCAACCCTTGATCGTTGACCTTCCTCCCTCAATTTATTGTTTCATTCAGTGGGGCGAACGAGTCCGCGCCTTCGTCGTAAGGACCGACAAGAATCTGAGTGCAGACGACGTGCGATCGTTCGTTGCCGGTGCGAAATTAGAGTCATCCTCTTGTTTTATGTAGAAAATTCGCAATTAGTCGTTGCGGCGTTCTGCAAGAGTATGAATCTCTTCATTTATCAGTGATATCTGTCATTTCGGGGAGAGAGAGAACACGCATAATGAAGCGAGTCCGTCTCTGAGAGAGATACGAAGAACACGTAATTATTTGTGGATCTGCCTGGAAATTACTCGTTTAGGTAAGCTGTCCGACTACAAGCAAATCACAGGCGGCGTCAAATTCGTCACTGAGATTCCCAAGTTGGTTATTTTTTATCACTTTACATGAAAAGATCATTATTCCATATCCTCCTGCTAAATTACTCCATAATTAATCCACCTTTTGATATCTGTTTTGACTGTGTACACTCATGGCGATAACTAGTGTTTCCCTGTGCCATCGATGTCATTGGGTATTTTAGATCGCAAGGTGCAGTTCCATTAAACAGCAGATGGCGTGATGAACTATACATCGGACATGAAACATTCCCTAAAATTTGTGCAAAACGGTCCCGAAAAGGGGGTCCAAACTTGACCTTTGTTATTTGATATTTATCTTTGAATCTTGCAGAGCACCTTCTGGAAAGATCCTTCGTCGACTGCTCCGAGACAAGGCGAGCACATCGACGAATGAAGATGAGAACGAATAATGAATCGGCCAATCAAGTTATAATGCTAGACAATAGATGCTCAGATGAGGATAGATCGAAACTATTCATTAGATGCATTCCTCCAGTATTAGCCAATAAAACTTACATGAGGATGGTTTGCCACCAGTCTTTGTCTGCTACTGATCAATTCCGCATAGTGGTACAACATAAAGACATGATGAGAAGTTGATTGAAGGGAAATGGACTTTTTCGAAATAAGATGATAAATTGCTCACAGCATTTTTAAACTCATTATTTTGTAATGTGTTGAAGAGATGATTATTTGTCATATTTATTTCAAAAAATACAATAACATTTTAAGAACAACAAAAACACTTTTCTGCAAAAAAAATTAATTCATCCTGAGCGTAAATTGTCGTTTGGCGGTAGTTAATTCGGATACGAAAGCGATTGATACGGTGGGAATCGAAATACAGTCGAAGCAATCGGGCAAGTCTAAATAAAAAGAGTGGAAGGGATTGTGGGCATTGGACCTGTACACAATACAATCGAGGATTTAAAACTTGGACGCGTTTTTAGTGAAACTGGGAGGTTTCAGCTCGAAAAAAATGGAAGCACGTTACACAAAACCGGTGCTCGTGTAGAACTACTAGGCAACTATAGTTCGTCGGTCGTGCCTACATGTAAAGAATATACAAATATTACTGAGGTAAGCGACACAAGAAATGCAAAAATAAGTGATCATTATACAACGAAATTTGTGCATGTTCATACAGTACTTTTAAACAATCAGCAACAAGAATCACTGGAATGTAACGAAACAGGGAATTACACGGGATCTACCGAATCTACAGATAACAAAGTCAGTTCTCGATCGAAAGTTCGTCATAGCTACAGCACTCTAAGCATCGGCGGGTGTTACGAGGAGGGGTGCCTCGGCCGATTTCGTGCCTACCGCATCGATTCTCAGCAGCTGCAGCTCGCGACTGACAGTCGATCGATCGATGGTGGCTACCGTATCGTCAGCTTTTCGTGGCGAGAGCAGATCCCACTCGAGCACGGAGGTGGGAAGGAGAGAGAGGAACATCGGAATTAGGAGGAGACCTGAAGTTTTTAGGATGAATTACGCAAAATCACTGCAGCAAATAACAGCTTTCAAAACTGGTAGGAACAATTCTAGTTCGAAATAAAATCGCAAAAATCAAAGACCAAAGACCAAACAATGAATATCAAAGGTCAAACTGCAAAGTTCAAAGACCAACGCACCGTGCACACTGCCGATCGTGACGACGAGCGTGAGCGTCTTTACGAACACGAGTGGGATGTAGTTCTGCAAGGAGTGAAATGAGTAAGGAAAGTCAGTTTGCGATTACATCAACTATTGTACGGTAATCTTAGAGTATTCGACTTTAATTCACATTCTACAGTAGCAACTTTAAAATCCTACCGAATTCTAAATATCATAACTCAAATTGAGTGCATAAAATGAAATCACAGCACATTTCCCGAATTAATAAAACTAACAGGACCCACTACCAATTCTAAATCATCCAGTTGTTATTTTCTACTGTACCCTCCCAATCTACCGTAACTCACATTGAGTGCCACCAGTGGTAGTACGCAGATGAGAGTGGACGCATTTCCCTGAATCGCAGGCCAGAATATCGATCCGATTGAGTGAATCAATCGATCGAGGGAAGAAGGAGGAAGACCAGAGGGACGATGAGGACAGTTCTGGAAATATTTAGCGCTTAAAATTTTGTATTTTTGAGCAAAGAAATCACTGACGATTACTTATCCGTGCGCAAGTGTTTGTTTATTACTTTTGTGAAACTCAACTTTCCTAATCGATAAAAATGTACACTATAAACCGAAATTGATCAGGGGCGGTATTCTTTCCTCGATTTCGGCCTCGCCGAAATTTTTGGCCGCCGAAATTTTCGGAACTAGCCGAAATATTTGAAAGAATGAAAGCAAAATATCAACGCAGGGGGGATCGAACTGATGACCTCCGGGTTGAAAGCTAAAGCGATACCACTTCGACACGGATGGTTATTCCGAGCAGAGGGAAAGACGATCAATGAGCAATGGGGATGCCGCGTTCATTAGCTTAAACAATATTTTATCGCTCGTGAAAATGTTATTTTTAATCCACAACTTATCCCAACTTATCAAACAGTCCCTATTCATTTCATTCAAATCGGCTTGAGCTCTAATCTTGCAGGGTTATAGATATAATATGAGTAGTGGGAGACGTAGGTGGAGTTAGATAACGGAAATAGTTGCATTATCGCTGCACGGTTCCTATATCACATCGGAATTATCACAAAGATTTCGTTGAAATATGCAATACGATGAAAAAAACGGAATTTAATTACTTCATATTAAGATGCTATGGCTTTGACTTCCTCACGCAGTAAGTCGAACAAAACACCAACTAGTGCTAACAACTCATACTGGAAAACACTGTCATACAAGAGCCTTACCTAAATTTCCTAAATAGCTATTTTCACGAAATATATTTAAAGCTCAATGATTTACCTACTAACCATCGAACAAATCTCCGCCGAAATCCTGCCGAAATTCCTTTGTTCTCTCTCCAAATTTTTCGGCTTTCGAAATAGAGCGCCGAAATATTGTGAAGAAAAACTAATCAATTTTCGGTCAATCTGCCGAAAATTTCGATTTCGGCGAGGCCGAATCATTTTCGGCCGCCACTCGCTCAAAACGCGGCTGGCGAAATGAAATTGGGTAAGCCGAAATTTATTTCGGCTCGGCCGAAATTGAGGAAAGAATACCGCCCCAGTTGTCGATATTACAAAGCCGTGTATCTACCGTACTCACCACAAAGTACATCGATATGTGTGCGGTGAAGTCGACGCTCATTCCGATCGATATAAGAAAGGCGCAGATCGTCACCGGGTCCAGGTCGAGATTCCAGATTGCGATGTACCCGATCTGGGATACGTCGAATTGGCACACGCAATGAAAATAGTATCAGGGTGACTGATGTTTTGGGAAACGTCTGCTATTTGCACAAGTAAACACTTAGAACGTTAAAGAATCATTCTTTAGTATATTTTCCGTATTTATTGTTAAGGTTATCCTAGATGAGAAGTATTCATCGTTTACAGCATTTTTCTTGGATGATATCTTTCATGAGAAGCTTAACCAAACGAAAATAAATATCTGCTAAACATCGAACGGGCACGCGCAATGGAAAATTTGACAGACTGATTTAACAGGCTGAAGAGTATTTTGGAAACGTCGCCTAACCAAATGAAAGGATACACCTGGAAAAGTCGAACTTGCACACACAATGGGAAATGTGACATGACTACCGACCACTTGGGAAACGTCGCCTAATTACACCACAAGACTCACCGTTCCGATCGCGATGCTGCCAATGGAAAACACAGCGACTGCTACGGGGACGGGCTTCTGAATAATTAGTTTTATTATTTTAATTTTGATGTATTTGATTCTTTCCTCTTCATCAAAGTAGTAATTTGAAAAACGATTTTGGGAAATTGAGAAACTCAAACAAATTATGAGTATCATAAATCAGTTTCAGATCAGTTTCATCATTTGTAAAAGTTTTTCCAGAATTGATCAAGTTCAGTTAATTAAACCCACGAAGAACAACAACAAAAAAAAATTGTAAAACCCTAAATGAGGAACCTTTCGCTTTTATAACATTATAACAGTATTTAACCATAACCAGCAAGGGAAATTTGATGTTCTATTTTTTTAATCTTTCTCTCACCTGAATGAAGATGAACGTAACGACGACCATCGCAGCGAGAGTTGCGACGATGGACTGAAATGATGTAGTTGTCGATAGACTAAACTACATTAAGCTATTCAACATCTTTTATCAGCAACCGATTGATAGAAGTACAGTAACCACATTCTACCGTACCTCAATAGCCAAAGTCTTCAAACTCTGCATCTGATCGACGAACATTCCGTTGACATTCCAGATAGTCGCATTCAGATTGGGGTGCCTGAATATCGTAATCGCGTAAATACATTCAGTTCTCGATAGTTGAAAAAACTACAGTACCTCTCGCAGATCGCTCTCCACTCCTCCTGGATGCGAATTCGATCATCCCACGACGTGTGGTTACGGTATGCGACGACGAAGGAGAACTTGCGCACCGGCGGCGAGCTACAAAACGTCGGCTTAGCACACACAATACAATTTTGGATGAGAATGTGATTTTAGGAAACGTCGACCTCAGAAAACTCACGCATTCGTGTCGAGTATTAGCATTCCGCGGAAGTAGCTAGTGATCGGCGAGTCGAGGAAACCTTGGATATTCAGATTGAAACAAAGATATGATTGGGTTTCATGTTTCACATTAATAAAGCATATTCGGAGAGACTAATGGTGAGAGCGCTCTGGCTGTGAAAAAATAAACATAAAATGCCATAAATACTTATCCAAAAACTTAGTTCGGTTACGTTTCATCAAGATAACATTATGATATGATCTTATAGGAAATAATATCTTTCAGTGGGGTGGGGTAACCAAATTAAAACAAATCATACAATACCTTCGATCTGGCTGTTGTCGTACTGTTCCTTCTGGATGTGGGCGCTCTTCTCATCGCCGAAATCGCTGAAGACGTCCTCCTCGTTGCCTAAACAAGCATTTTTCCCGTTTCTGATTTCTTTGAGTAACTTGTTATGTTTCATTCAACGTTCCATACCCGTTACCTAAACATAAACAATGTTAACATCCATAATGAATTGTCTAGTGCATTTTATTTACCAATTTATCAGTCTTATACAAATTTAAAATCCAACCTGCAGCAACGAAGTCGAAGTACTCCTTGTAGGCGCGCAACCACAGAATCGTGCTGTTGGGTCCTAAAATATCAGGTTGGAAAGAAAGTAACGCTCGCTTTTCAAATTTTCGATTCTGAGATGCCCCGAGCTTTGTGTAGTTCTGATTATCATATTGTTAAGTACGTTTGTTGAGTGCTTGGATACTCAATCTATCGCACATTAGTTCAAGGCTATCCAATTAGAATTGAGACCACAGGATGAAGGCAAAGGTACATCGACCAAGAGTTGAGCTGATGACTTTTTGGCACAGAAATCCATTGAGAGCTGTGATAGGGCAAACATTACTCCATATTCTAAAAGTACGATATACGGATGTCACAATACATCATGTAGATCCGGTTCTCTACGAAAGCCTGCCAGAAAATAACACTCATTTATGAACTTGACCCAAACTGAAAATCAGCCAAAATACTTGTCTATATCGTGTATAAGCATTAATTTATCGATATCAAGTGCAGTAAGACAAAAACACTTTTCATTCTTAACTTAAATTTGCGTTTATGTGTGCATACGATACATCTACCAAAATATGCATAATTTATTGTCTTGACCTTGAAATTTGAACATCGAAATTCGAATATTCGACAAGTTCCTGTTCCCTGCATTGGTGAAAAGCTCTCACTTTTGTTGTTATCTGTTGAAGCACCTCTTCATCTATAATTATTCGGCTGGGCAGTCAGGGGATAGCACCGTTTTGAGAAAATGTATTCTTTCACCGTACACCAAAAGTAGAAATTTTGGCAGTTTACTGACGTTTACTCAACAATGCTTAAAATCAATGTTTTCGAAAAGTAGAAAAGACTTGAGGCCAAATATTTATTTATGATATCTAGCCCCATAGTATGTAGTGGAAGCGCACTTATTTAGAAACCAGCCTGAATGAACCTCGAAGCAGGACACGTCTTCGCTTTAGAAGCGTTACCTTGTCTAGGTGTGCATTAAATTCTTGGTAAATCGTGTTGTATTGATGCAGGCATGATCTCAGACGTATTATTCGAAAGTACTCCCAATGGGCTTCTCACTCCACTATATGCAAATGTACGGCTATTTTTCCTCGCGAAATACGAGTAGCAGAAATAATTTTTGGAAAAGTTGGAAAATATGACATTTCATAAAACTTGGATTTTCCGGATACACAAAAGGCATGATGCCAATCGAACATATGCATACATTACCTAAGTAAACACCTATTACATGCTCCCGAGCTAGCTTTAAATCTTTAACGAAAATAATTGTAGGCGAGCTCAAACATCGTGTTTCAAATCGAGCGTTACTTTCTTTCCAGCCTAATATATTGTTTTCTTGTTTTCGAAAATAACAACAAACATCAACAACAACAACAACAACAACAACAACAACAACAACAACAATAACAACAACAACACTCACCCCGACTGCCCTCCAGGCTCTCGAACTCGTCGACCATGTGCATGAACTCGGCGTTGAGCGACGGGTCGGACACGTCGAACGGCCGATGCATAAGGATGATCACGGGGTAGTACTCGGGCCACACTGCAAAAGTGAATCAATTGTAAGATCTCATCATTGTGCGCACGTCTACACTCCCTAATACTAGATGACGATATTGGTCCCATAGACAACTATTATTCTTCATATTTTTACCTTTTTTAGAGTTCAAAAATTACGAACCAAGCTCCTCAAGAATTCGATTAGGCGCGCGGATCGGAGTCTCGTGAGGCAGAATCTTCTCGGTTTCGAGCTGAAAATAGACAAACTTGTAAGAAATTTTTCGTTAGAAAAATGTCATAGAAGTCAGACTAAACAAGCAATAATGTTTGTAGAGAATGCGAACATGAAAAGTTCTAAATATCTATACATTTTCTATCTTGCAAAGAGCGTCTTATGATGGAAAAAAGGAAAGACCAAAGATCACCGAACCTTGGAGGTGATGGTGCTGCAGCCCATGACGCCGCCGATGATGAAGAGAATCCAGAGGAAGAGGAAAACGGAACGGAAGATGCTGGAAAATGGTAAGTTAGGTTTCACAACACGAGACTTTTTTCAGAAGAAGCTGTATTGAAACGACGTCCTCACTTGTTCTGCAGCAGCCTCGAGTACCACAGCAAGAGCCTGTCGAAGAAGCCGCCGACCTGGAATGGGAAACGTCGACTGAGCACACGCAATGGAAATTGTAAACAATCCACTGAATTGGGAAACGTCGCACTCACCACTCTCTGCTTGCGCGACTTCTTTGGTTCCGGCGAACCCTTGGGCGCAGAGTAGAAGGCCAGCAGGGCTCCTGAAAAACATTAACAATTTATTAACTAATTAAGTAATTAATTAGTCAAAACAAATACATACCGAAGAAGAGCAGCGTGTAGATGTAGGCCAGTCCCATGGCAATGGCTGATCCGGCGCAGAATAGGGCGATCTCTGAATTTGGTATTTATCGCCCATGCACACCCAATATTATTGTGGACACAAGCGCAAATAGTAAACGTCGAACTCACCAGCAGTTGGCGCACACGCTCCGATGGCGAACGAGATGACGTTCGTGAGTGTTGTCATCGTGATGGACGGGCCGACGTCTTCGAAGACGAGACCGAGCAGCTCGCTGAAAACGTCGACTTGCACACGCAATACAAATTTTGCCCAATTTTAACAAATTAGTATTCGTCGCCCTCACCTCCTCGTGAAGGTGGTGCGCTCACGCAGCCAGTGGTGCACGACGAGAAAGGAGTCGTTGACGCCTGCGATGTCGACATTACTATGTAATATCATGGTTTCATTCTCAAAAATACGGGAAGATTAAAGTTCAAAGCATATTAGATTAAGTCATTACAAGGGAATTTTAGAATCTTTTTGAGATCAAACATCAAAAATCACTTCCACAAAGATCAAAGATCACTAACCGATGCCCATGATGAGGAAGGGCATGATCAGCATGAGCGAGTTGATCCTCAGTCTGAAGAAATATCATCGATGAATTGGAAACGTCGACTAGGCACACGCAATGCAAAAAAGTTCGAAATCGAGAAAATGTCAATTGTCGGCCTAGCCACTAGCCACTCGACTAGGCACACGCAATGCAAAAAAGTTCGAAACCGAGAAAATGTCAATTGTCGGCCTAGCCACGAGCGCTCGTCGCTCGCGAGCGGGTCGAATGATTCGCTCGCCGAGCGACCAGCGCTCGCAATTGATTATGCAAAATGAGTGGCGAGCGCTCGTCGCTCGGCGAGCGATCGAAATGAGCGAGCGCTCGGATCGCTCGCTCGGAGGGAAATGAGAGGGGGAGGAGGGAGTTGCGAGGGAAAATTTCAGATAAGTTTCGTGAGCAATTCAATTTCTCGAACAAGTTGTGCAATTAAATTGTTCACGAAACGTATCTGAAATTGTCCTTGATAACTCCCTCATCCCCCTCTGATTTCCCTCTGAGCGAGCGATCCGAGCGCTCGCTCATTTCGATCGCTCGCCGAGCGACGAGCGCTCGCCAGTCATTTTGCATAATCAATTGCGAGCGCTCGTCGCTCGGCGAGCGAAATGAGAGGACCGCTCGGGCCACGAGCGCTCGCGAGCAATTCTCGAGCGAACAACACTACTAGCCACACCAACCCCAGCAGTCCGTAGATGCCGAAGGTGGTGAGGATGGCCATTGCGGGGACGACGCAGACGAAGACGGGCAGGAGCTGCAAGAGATTATAGGTCCGATTTACTACCAATAACAGAAACCGACTAGGAGTGAGAAAATTGAATTGCTTTTCACACTCATCACTTTAGTTAATGCATACACTATACAATCCAATATTTGCCTTCCAGCTGAGCCAATCATAACAACTTGACTCGGGGAGAAGAAAAAACAATAGATCAAGATCTTACCATATTAGCAGTGACCATTCCGCATCCCCTGTACTCGGGCAAGAGTCGACCATAGAGGAAGAGAGAGAACCAGGCAGAGATGAAGATGAAAAGAGCGGCACTGACGAAACCTGGAAAAATGTTAATGCTAAAAGGAGTGGAACAGGGAATGTCCAGTCACTCATACTGGAATATCGGTATTGTTCACAGATGCCACTTTATTCGGAATGTCATACTAACACCATTTTATAGGCCATTCTATCTCTCAGAATTCGATTCGCTATGCAAATATTTTTTTAAAAATAATTATAAATGATACACACATTAAAAAAAATAATTCACCGAATGCAAAGTAGGGCGTCATTCGCTGCGAATCCTTGTTCATCTCGAGGTCGATGATCTCCGCGCCCAGAACCTGGAAAATATCGATTAGCATAAATTTCAAGCTACGGTATCGGAGTTTTGAAGTCATTCCGATCGCTCCCCGAACCAAAAAATACTGTTTAGATAAAGTGCAATGTTAAAGCGCACAACATAATTCGCATGCATTTGCTGATTTTCAAATTGAAATACTACATTCGTTTGAAGGTCAGAAGGTATCATTTGTATTGAAACGGCAATGCGGTTGCTATTGCATTTCTCCTAGATCCAGATCTCTTACAATTTGTTGAAGCATAAACCAAGTAAAAGTAAAAAAAGTCGAAATAAAAACAGAAAGAAATAAGAGATACACACCAGCATCTCGACCCTCTCCTCCTTGCCTCTCTTGCTCGCGTACTCGTAGACTGCCAGTTCCCAGCTAGCGACGATTTCCTGGGAAGGATCAAAGATCAATATTTAATCTTCCCCGATTACGCAAACTCTCAAATTACTGCTACGTTATGTTTCAGAAAGACAACAAAGCCGTAAGCAATTGTTAATCAATGTTCCGTCTTTCTTCGGTATGTACAATACACAACAGTTCTAAAGGAGATGTAAGGGGTAAACCCATAATTCAAAGATCTACGATCAAAGCCCACCTCCATCGCCGGGCTCTGAATGTCCGCAGTGAAGGTGAGCAGGATCACCTGAAATGTGCCATCTCAAACCATGAACAACACAAAGATCAAAGATCAAACTACAACATCCAAAATATCAACGATCAAGGTTCAAACCTCGCAGTGGCCAATGTTCGTGTACGTTCGCTCGGCGTTGAAGGAGGTGTTGACGCCGTAGAAATTGCGCTCGAGTTGCACCTCAAATATTGCAATTAATTGATTTGTATTTCATAAAAAATGAATTGCTTGGGGATTGTGTCGAAGAACCCTTTCCATCTATTTTTTATGTTTCAAAGAAATTACAAGTGATTTGTTCGACAACAACATCAATGCTTCTGTCACTACACGACGTGGTTTTAAAAAACAAATCTATTACCTTCTGGCCTCGAATGGTGGCCAGTGGGTAGGTGAGATTGGACTTGAGCTGCGATGAGGAACCAGCACGGAAGTTGGCCAGCTCGAACTGAGGAGATCAAAGATCAATATTTTGAAATCTGGTTCGATTTTTTGATGAAATTCGACTGCCCTAGCTTTAGCCTTAGACAGCTCTATCTTAACAAGTAATACAAAACGTGTAAAACAGTTCGAGGAAGATTAAACTTGATAATTCCACTCACTGCGAAATAGTCGAGGACGTCGTTCTGTCTGCAGTGGTGCCCGCAGAAGTCGGAGAAAGAGTAGTGTTTCTGACAAAAAATCAATATTTATAAAACTATTTCGGCATTTAAATTTAGTAGAGTAGTATACAGTATGCGATGCAAAGTAGAAGTCGTAGGTTTTATTTTAAATCATAATTTCAATGGATACCTTCATTGTAGTGAACTGTTTGCATTTGGAATGTAACTATCATTAAACTCAAAGCAGATCAATAAATCAATCAATAATCACTCACTCCATGAGCCGACACCGAGATGTTTTCCTTCACGTGCTTCAACAGCCACAGTGCCTCGTTCAGGTTGTCCTGTAAGATTTCAGCAAATGATTATCGATTGAAAAAAATAATTTTCCCTGCGTTTTCATAGGACCGTGACTTTAGGCTAAAAATAACACAAACAATAAGAACAATAAGAAGGTCCTGGCGAGCAATGGTCTGACCCTCTTCATTTTGCACTCCCTCTCGCAAGTTAGAGAAAGCGAGAGAACATGCAAATAAGAGAGGGTCAGACGATTACTTGTTCCGGTGTAGCAAGAAATATAACATTCATAGATCAACGACCAAAGATCAAATGATCACCTGGTCGATCATGCTCGACTTGTCGTGGGCGCGCAGCATCACTGACGTCATCATCGGATCTCCTGAAATATTTCCGAATTTTAAATTTCGAAAATCGGAGAATGCGATGTTTGTGTTTTAAGATTATTCCAAAACTACAATGTTAGAGTTCAATGTGTGCCTTCCAAATTGGACTCATGCAAAAATAAAAGCGCAATCGCTTCCTGGTAGATCAAATATCAACGATGAGCCCACCTTTGAGCCCGGAGAATTCCCGCAGCTGCTGGCTCTCCCTGTACGCCTTGCTGTTAGTGGGCGTGTACCCGTCCCTCACTCGATCTCGGAGATTCATCGGGAAGGCGAAGGCTGGAAATATTCAAATAAATGAACTTGCACACTTCACAAAACTGAGCGTTTCTTTTCTGATATTATTGCTTCTCTGGGAGTTCTCTAGCTCAATTCTCGATGTAAATGTGTAATGAAATGTGCTAAAAGAACATAAATAGGGGGTAAATAAATGACTCCAAACTGACCAATGAGCGAGAGCATGATGCCGAATGCGATCAGAGAAGGGATGGGGAAGTTGCCGATGAATCTGCAAGGAAAAACGATTATTCTTTCAAAAAAATTCCTTCCAATCCTTGCCTTTCATGTCCATTGTAACGATCAGAAAGCTATGTTTCACCCTGAACTTATAAACTGAATCGTGTGTCCTACAGCAATTACTTGCACGACTGCTGGTGTTTAATAATAATAATAACATAAATACAACTCACTGGCCGAACCAGCGGAAGAACTTGCGCATCTCGAGTTTGGAGAAGGACCATCGGATGAAGTCGGCGAACTCGCCCAGCTTCGTTTCTGCAATTAGATTTTTTTAAATAAAAAAATAAAGAAAAAACACAAAAAAAGAATATGAACAAGTTATACTTCTAGAAAACAGAGTTGTTTTCGATTGTAATAGTTAATAAAAGAGAAAAAAAACGAGAGAACTTACTCCAGAAGCAGTGTTTTCGATTAAGAATAGAGCTAGCAAGCTGTTTTCCCATTTGCCTCACAATAATTGCTGTTATCATGAGATTTTTGAGTTACGTTTTTTCTCTCGCGCATGCAAGATTAAGAGAAAAGTTGGAAAACAATCAGTTTTTACCTACTTTTGTGCAAATGGGAATATTAACAAGTTAGCAGAGCATGCGTCAAGCGAGTGCATATGTCCAACTGTTCGTGAGTAGATAGTAGAGAAATCTTTTTTCCGACTACTTTGATCTAACCCGATCACAAGAAAAAGGTTCACTTCGGTCATTCCTTCAATGACTAAGGGTCAAACCACCCCTTTGATCTCGCGCTTTCATTTCCGCTACGAGTTACTGATAAACCACTATTTCCGCTGACTTAGATCAGAAGAACGGATACTACACAATACACAGTTCGGTAATAAACACACAATACACAGTTCGGTAATAATCAAACACGAAATATGTATCAGGCGCGCACCAGATTTCGGATTGCATTTCGCGATCATTACAAGGATGGTTCGTGGAAATTACAAAGAAATTATTGAAAACACGCTGTAGGTAGCACCAAACCTCAAGCGCGTTATATATAATAAATCGTTATATATAATAATAAAGCAGAAATATATAATAAATCTCGAGAAAAAAGAGCTGCATCACTCCGTTGAATATATGTTTCAGAAGCGCAATATAAATCCCCCAACTTAGCTCAATTACTGAGAATTATCACGCAATGGTAAATAAACAACAACAACTAAATATTCATAATCATGGCCTTCTTTCTCACTCTCTCCCCCCCACATCCCCATCATATCTCTCCCTCTCTCTCTCCCTCTATCTGATCCCTGTACTGTTTCTCGGCTCAATAATCACCTATGCATACTGCTGTTACACACCTCTCGGTTTCCTTCCCTGCCACATTGGATGGCATTTAATGCCCTTTCTCCGCAGACGATTCGACTGTTCACTCTCCCCTATTCGTCTACTCTCTCCCTACCTCTCGTTCCCTTCCGTCTATTGGTGATATTGATAATTATGATGATAAAATCAATCTTAAAATGTCGATAAAACTTCTCTACCCACTCAAGTGATTAATGACGGTCTCTTGATATAACCCTATTTCCGAATTAGCCATTGTCGGAAAATTATTCATAGCGCTGTATATGTTTCAGGCGCGCTTCAAATTTTTCAACCACCTCATACAACTGCTCGTCATCACCTTTTCCTACGAAAATTTAAAAGAAAATTGAAAATTAATCAAAGGCTCACTCTTGGGTTCTTGGGCCGCACCCTCGCTCCTCTCCTCCGCCATTGATGCCTGTAAAGATCAGAGATCAATTCCTAGAGATCAAAGATCAACTCTAGTCGTCTACCTATCGGATGTGAGCCATAGTATACAAGCAAAACATCGACAATTTTCTGGGTCAGGTGGGAAATTAATAGATAAAGATCAAATATCATATCAAGGTAAGGGCTGTACTAAGACATGAACAAGGAAAGCAAAGAGCAGTGAATTGTAGCGTCTAGTGGGAACCGTAGTCAAAGACCAATTATCAAAGAGCAAATACTACTCACCTAGAGTACCCGATTGAGTTGATATGCAACGAACGGTTGGTTCACGAGGCTCCGTGAACACTTTTTGATCAATTATCGATTCGCCAGACTGAATTCCTACCTGGAAAATCGATATTCGAATCTGAAACTACCGTAGTCCGAAACAAAATCGGCGCGAAAATCTGCATACATGAGGGGCAAACAATTGTATTGGAGTCGATTCACACAGGGAAGAATTTCACGGGTAAACAGCAATATTGTTGTGTGCATTAGTGAGTCGAGGGAAGAAAGAGTCAGGGTGGAGTATTGCTAATTGGCTTTTTCTCAGCCAAGACAAAGGAGCCCTATTGGAGCACGCGCAATGTGGGATGGTGTTAAATGCAAAAAAGAGGGGTGAGTAATTCGAGAGCAATGACTTTAGAGGAACGCTCGCAGATGATGCGGAAAAGGGGTGCAATATCGGATGAGAGCTGTGATGTCATGCCTTTGGTATATCAAAGGCGAAATGATGTCATAGTTCCATCTGACCTAGTGGTGGATGGAAAACGACTCTCTTCATTTTGCGCACACTCTCATCGGCTAGACTGCCGTGAGAGTACGCGGAATGAAAAGAAACATGTCCTACTAAGCTATCCCTAATTTCAATGCGATATGTAACTTCTTAGCATATGGAACAAATGGAAGAAGGGCGTGAGAACGGACGCTTTTACGGTGAGAACGCGATAGCAAGTGCTTTTGCCAGCTTGAATGTTGCGAGGAAAGTACATGCTCATGTGGATTTAGGAATTAATGGGGGATTATGCGGGATTGAGGCGGCAGCTAGAGAGGTACGGTATGATGTATTAGGTTGTAACAAGTTTTGTCGTATTTTTGGGTCTGAGCTCAGCTCTCTCGTGCGTGCTCTTTTGTTATTGCCGACTGCCCTCGTCTTTACACTAGAAGGAGGTTCCCTCCTTCTCTCATAGCGTGTTTACCATTCAGTTCTATCTAGTCCCCAAGGCGAGAATGCCCCACAACTTCGTCCCCGACCGAGCCCATTTCCGTCATGTGATGCTCTTTTTGTTCCTCTCCGGACTGAAACCGCCCGAGACCCAGCGTCGAATCGCTGAAGTTTACCCCTCGGATGCCCCGAATGTGAGGACAGTGGAAAGATGGTACGCGAAGTTTGAGAATAAGGACTATTCCATCGAAGAAGAGGATCGATCCGGTCGTCCTCATGAGTTAGATCTCGATCGTCTGCGTACAGAGGTTGAAGCCGATCCGTATCTTACCACTCGGGATCTCTCCCTCACGCTTGGGGTCAGTAATATGACTGTGGACCGTGGACTTCACTCAATCGGAAAAGCCTGGAAACTAGGGAGGTGGGTACCGCATGAGCTGTCCGACTACGACCGTGATCGGAGGGTCGACATCAGTTCGACTCTTTTCACCCTCCATCGTCGGTTCGATTGGCTGGACAACCTCATCACGGGAGATGAGAAGTGGGTGCTGTATGATAACCATGAGCGTAGAATTCAGTGGGTTGGAGTCGATGAGCAGCCAGAAGATGTCCCCAAACCCAGTTTACACCCCAAAAAGGTAATGATCTGCGTCTGGTGGTCCGTATACAAGGTTGAGTACTGGGAGCTTCTCGATGAAGGGGTCACCATTACTGCTCAGACCTACACTGCCCAGCTACGGAAGCTGAAGCTCCATCTCGAACAGGACCGTGGGAAGGACGCAAGAATCTACTTCCAACACGACAATGCCCGTCCACACATTGCAAGATCGACCAAGGCTGAGTTAGCCGGCTACGGATGGACTGTCCTCCCCCACCCACCGTATTCTCCCGACCTTGCCCCTAGTGATTACCACCTTTTCTCTGAACTCCAGCGCTTCCTCAAAGGGCAGAGCTTCAAAGATAAATCATCCCTTCATACCGCCCTCTCCAACTTCTTCACCAACCAGCCCAAGGAGTTCTACTATCAGGGCATCCACAAGTTACCCGGAAGATGGCAGATGGTGATAGATAACAAAGGAGATTACTTCTAGAATTCATGATACTTTGTAATCGTTTTGCGATAAAATGTTAAAAATATGAAAATACGACAAAACTTTTGTTACAACCTGATAGAAGAAAAGACAAATGACACACCGATATGCAGATCGGGCTCAAATGTATAGTGATGTATAATGTATAGTGATCTAAGAGCTTGAGCGTGAACGCGGGTCTAATCACTGTCCAAAAAACGGATGAAAATTGAGCTAGAGGATCGCAAAGGAAGAAACGTACTAGATGAAATCAGCCATACATGGACAGGGCAAAATAAGAAAAGGCTGTAAAACTAATGAAAACAGCGGGTAAAAAGAGAAATGGAACGCTTGGTGATGATATAGGAAGGGGGAAATAAGGACCGATGCGATGTCAGAAAGACAGAGAAAGGAGCAACGAACACGCTCATAGTAAATGCCAAACTGTAAAGAAAGAGAGCGCAAAGAGCGTAAAGGGAAAATGAGAGAGAATGGGACTGATCGAGGCGTGATCGGCCTAATGATCAAAAATTCAAACCGCGGAGCAGGCCTAATCATATTCTTAAAGGAGGAGTAAACTCAAAATTCAATTTTTGAAGCTGTCATATGCACTGCCTAGAGCTCATCAACGATAAGAAGCTCCGAAATTTTCACATTGATATCTCCATTCCGAAGAGAGTTATAGCTAGTTGGCTGGGAGCCAGATCAGGGAAAGCTCAGGGAAGGGGGCGAGACAGCACGCGGCTTGAAGAGAGTGCGTCCCTCGGTGAAACATATTCCAACCGGGCGCGCTTTTGTATTTACTCCTCCTTTAAGTTGCAGAGGGAACACGATACGAATCGATGAGAAAACGCATGAAAAGAGAGCACGATTAGAAAATAAAAGAAAGGACTGAGAATGATACTGATCGAGATTCAATCTGTCTCTGATTATGCGGTATAAGTAGAGGCGAAATCCTACTTAAGTACCGCACAAAGTCCGCGCTCCGCAACTTATGCAGTTGATAAGGAAAAGGATGGCTTCGAAAGCTATGACTCTCTCTCGATTGTGCACACTCTTTCACCGATGAGGATATCGAGAGAGAATACACATTGATGAAACGAATTCCGTATACAGTTGATAAGAAGCCGACATAGAGAAGTTTATCGCTAAATGAGGCATAGTTAGGGACGGATTGACTAGGAAATCACTCTCTGGATTTAGCGTTATCTCTAACCTATCACAGTGGTGTGAGATTGCATGGATCGAAGAGAGTCCGTTCCAACAAAAGCCGTCTCAGGTGAGGGTCGAAGGTTTATCGCGCATGGTTAGTGACAGCCGGTGATACCGCTGAGATTCACATGACAGGATGCGGGGGTTAACTGTTTTGGCTTTAACTATTTCGTCTATGATATCACCGACAAGGAGGATCGCATAATACCAATGATGTGAACCGGGAAAGGGGGCACGGCAAACATGCTAACTGTCTGAGAAGTAAGCCAAGCGCGCGCACAGCTGTAAGTAACAATCGAGCGATACATTGGCAGGCAGAGATCGAATTAGTCAAAGAGACGGAATAGAAAGAGACGGAGTAAGAGAGAGGGCAAATATGAGAGGGTGAACAGTCGAACCGTCTGCGGGAGAAAGGGCATTAAATGCCATCCAATGTGGCAGGGAGCGAGACCGAGAGGGGTGTAACAGCAGTATGCATAGGTGATTATTGAGCAGAGAATCAGTACAGGGATCAGATAGAGGGAGAGAGAGAGGGAGAGATATGATGGTGATGTGGGGGGGGAGGGGGAAGAGAGTGAGAAAGAGGGGGGAGAAGGGAATAATTAGCTGGGGTTTGCGTCGGTTTAGTCGCCCTCGTGATACCCTCGCGCATGCAATATTCTAAAGAGCATTTCCTCGTACAGATGTTCTAATAAGACTTCGCTTTTGAAATAATTGTGTACTATTCGTAATTAGATTCGTAGCGCCTAAGCTGATGAGTCGATTAGCGTAAATGCAACGCGTTTGCCAAATCTAAATGTTTCGTCCTCATTTGCCATTTTGTCTCATTTAGCCTCATTTGTTTTCATTTGCGTCCTCATTCTCTCTCTCGCCACTCAGACAGTGAAAGACGGAGGGTGAACCGAGAAAAGCACGCACCGGAGTTATGCGAACTCAACAGTCTACAAATGCAGTCAGGAAGCTCAAGCGATTCGTGCGGAGTATCAAGTGAAAGCAAATAGTAAACTATCGCCGCATTTTCAGTGAACCATTCGAGAATAATGAGGGCAGTTTATCCGATTATACCCGAATATCATCCTTATCATTGCATTAAAAGAGCGCGAATGAAAAGGAGGCGAAGATACACTTTTACAAAACCACTCAATAGTTCTCGGGCTCCCTTTGACCGGAAAATCTAAACACTAACATAAACAGAGAAGACCAAAGTTGGGAATTTAAGGGAAGGGATTCCCAGACACTGGTCAACCCAGTGCACAAACATGTACACAAAGATTTGTCGCTCGGCCTTTGCGAGTTTGCTTCTCATTGCGAAATTGAAAAAAAACGCGCCATGAGAGGATACATTAGTGTTCCGGGCAGGATTTCATCTACTCAGGCGTGAGCAATACTCTATTGGGGTGTCCGGAAAGTTCGTATAATTTTTTGTTTTTATTTTTTATTCAATGCTTTACAATTCTCAGTGACCAATGTATGCCCCCTTCTTTCTCACTACCTCCCTCCAGCGATTGGGCAGGGTCTCGATTCCTCTCTTCCAGAATGCGGGTTTCTTCGAGACCGCCCAGTTCACGAAAGCCCTCACAACTTCATCTCGATTCTTGAACTTCTTTCCTTTGCAGAAGTCAGAGAGAGAGCGGAAGCAGTGGTAGTCGCATGGGGAGAGATCCGGGGAATACGGTGGATGGGGAATCCTCTCGATCTTCAGCTCGTCCATTTTCTTCTGGGTCATCTTCGCTCGATGTGGGCGAGCATTGTCCATCAGAAGAAGAATTTTGCCCTGGTTCAGGAGTCTGGGAGGGACTCTGATCGCGACTTCTTCCAGTTGTTCAGAGAAGAGGTCGGCATTGATGGCGGTTCCAGTAGGAAGGATCTCTTATTAGATCGGAACAAGTAATGATAGAAAGAATCAGTGAATTACCTCATTTTCTTCAAGGGAACGGGTTTGTGCTTCACATCGGTGTCGAAACCCTGTTGTCTCTTCGCTGGGTTATTATACATGATTCACTCCTCGCACATGTCTATTATGGAATCTGTCCATCGAAGATTCGATCTACGATGGAGCGATTTCCGACAGTAATTCAACACAACTGTATCAAAATATCGGCTATACTTCACCACTTCAACAAGTGTAGAAACTACGAGACTGATCCAACCCACATCCCACTTAACGTCAGAGTGACGCAATACATTGTTGACAAACAGATTGCGCAATCACTGCATTTGATCGCGAACTGACTTTTTTCCGAAGCATTATACGAACTTTCCGGACACCCCAATATTTACACCAATATGATGGATGACGCCTGCTCAGTTGTTTATCTTCATCAACACACATTTATCACGGGAGAAAGTGTTAAAATATGAATGAGAAGCCAATCAACTATTTCAAAAAATGATGTCAGATGCTTCCACCAGATGCTCAAAGCACGTCATTAGAACACTGGGTGAGCACTTCATCAACGGCGGAGTCAAACGAGTAGATGTACACAAAATATAAACAAGAACGGTATAAACACCCTGTGGCTACATCTAAAAGACGCATGAATCACTAATTGGTTGCCTTTAGGGAGAGATGGGACAAGGAAGCGAAAGAAGAGAAACAATTACAAGAATGAGCGAGAGATTTGGTTTTCTGAATTTTCGATTAGAACAGTTCAAGAGAACAATTTTGTATTGCTATTTGAGGCTGCTTTGCTGGGCAAATGTTCGAAGATCAACGATCGAAGAACAAATACCGTATTCGTGCTATTCTGTAATAGGCACAAGCCAGCAGACTATCAACGCAAATCACTCCGGCCCTTATCTAACTATGCTGTTTATGCGCCGCGATTCTTCGCAAGGGAATAAACCGTGATAGTTATAGTGATAAGCCCACCAGATCAGTGTCGGCGTCTCTCGCTTTCCGTACTCTCTAGCATCTCTGACAATTAGATTTGTATGAAATGATAGCAAGCCTTTCCATAGTATGAACATAATTACTGTGATAAGATTTAATGTCGCTGAGATTCTGTTTTTTAACAGAGTGGAGCTGCATAATGCGGGAAAATCGCCAGTAACGATGTGTGCTCCTCTCGCTTTCCGTGCTCTCTAGCATCTCTAACCCACTCCTACTCTGATAATTACCTCAATAATAACATGCAATTTTGAGATATTACTGATTATATGGTGGATAATCAAGCGAAAATATGTTGTAAAGGCGCTAAACCGGGCACTAAACGATCAATGACGATAGTGGTGGTGGACTTTCAATGTGTTTTATCAGCCTGTTTTATCAGTTTGTCTGTCCAAACGTCGCTCTTTGTACCTATCACAGTCAAATTTGAGGGAGACAACACTGAAAACTCGTTAGACGATCATAAAAAAGGCGGAAACTTGCAAACTGTGATAGATGGCAACCAGGAATCTATCGTACAGATCGATGACAATAACATTCGGAAAGAGCATCGCTGTTGTGAATCAGGCGGGTAGAGAGTGTGAAGAAGGATAGAATAGCTAGAGAAGCAGAGACAGGCGAGAGAGCACGCGGATTGTAGAGAGCAGAGGGAGTAATTGCGCTGAACCCCTTTAGAAACGCATCGATGGCAGATGGCCGGCCGCTTCTCAGCGAGTCACATTCTGTCTCTCTCACTTTAGCACGCTCTCGCCCGATAGAAACAGAGATATAGCTTGAGAAATCAAGAGAGTCAAAATGTTTCTCCCTTTCTCTGACTCTTTCTATTTCAAACACTTCCTCGCTGGTTAGGCAGATCGAGAGATCCTGTGACATGAAGAGATGCCGACTTTCTTTCTCCACCATTCCTTTCTTTCCACAGATAGATTACAGTTCAAAGAGAAAGACATGTCCAAGTAGACGAACAGTTTAGATGGGCACACATTGAAAGGAAGATCGCTCAGTCCTTGTGAGCAGAAAGATGGAAATATGAATGACAGCCACGTTTCCAAGCGTTGGAGATGGCCGCTTTAGCAGAATGGAAAGACCTCCCAAGTGACGGAAATGCGTAAGTGCCCGCACTTTTGATGAACCCACATGACATCGGACGTAATATCCATTGCGCGGTCAATTTCCCCTTTCATTTCGAGCGGTGGGCATCCGAAATTTATGACAGCCCGGATGCATTTCCAGTCAAGAAAAAGGGAGAAAAATGAGTGCATTGGATCCAGAATCCGCTCTCATTCTTTCCAGGAATGAGTACAAAACAAAAAAAAAGTTTGTTCACAATATCAAATTGTTTGAGAAAATGCGATCAAGTTGAGCACTAGGAATAGTGTCATATATCAGAAGAACTTGGTTACATTTATCAGCGTTCTCTGAGGTCAAATTTCAAAGGGAATGAAAGGATGAAAGAGTAATATGATGCAGTAGATCCAGATTTACCGTACATTCAGGAACATGTCTTGGTTGTTTAGTCGAAAGGAAGCGGTCAAATGCCAAAGAGAGAGGAGAAGATGAAGCATCGTTAGAGTCGACGCGGGCTCCCTTTGAGCCAAGTCATGGGGTCAAAGTTTGGGGCTAATTCGCGTGTTAGCGTAGTCGATAAGAGCACATCATCAATCCAAGTTAATGCGAGAAAGAGGGAAATATGGTATCCAAAATATACAAATTAATAGGGGGGAATGAGGGTAGCTCCGATAACTCACAAGATTAAATCAGTTGAATATAAGAAAGGGGGCTTTTCGAGTCACAGGCCCCGGGGTCACGAGTCAAAGGTATAATACGAAAATGTATTGGGTATTTCGTCCAATATCATAAACAGAATCGAGGGAGCTAAGTGTTGCAAGTTTCAACGGTCATTCCCAGTGCGTTCGTGCCAGCCGCGCGCGCTCCCCACATTTCCAGCACTCTCACATATTTGCCCCTGTCTTCCACTGCCCCTCCCTTAACATTTCCAACGTAATTAGACTCAACATCTCTTTCTAATGAAAGCATGCATAATTCAAACAACTCCTCAGCAAAATTAGGAAAATGTCGGAACAGAAGAAGGACGGGAGCGACCACTGGTCATTGCACTCTATGCTCCCGCAACTTGTGCTTCGAGTCAGCCACCAGGCGCTCTCTTCTCTTCATGCACTCTATCACCGATTCGTGTCGTCTCGCACCCTCTCACTCTCCCCTACTCCCTCTCTTTCCATCTCTCTGACTGCCTCTCCCCAGGCTCTATCGGTCACGCTGGAGAGAAGGATGGATTCTGGGGGGAGGGGAGGATTGGGGGAAGAAAGGGAGGGAAAGAGAAGGAAGGAAGGAAGGAAGGAAGGAAGGGATGGAGCGGGAGGCAGCAAGGAGGATGATGAGAAGATGAGTGAGATCGGAGAAGAGATACCATGAAGGGAGGCAGATGCAAAGAAGGAGAATGAAAGTCCGAGATGACTTATTCTTAAAATATGCAAATACTTGGACATTGACAATCTTTATCATCTGAAAAATCATCCCCAAGAGCGTAGTCCGATGAGGCTGGACAGAGGATGATATTTTAAGGCATTAGGTCAGATTAGAACTGTGGCGTCATGACGCCTTCGATATATCAAAGGCGGTAGAAAGTCATAGCTCTCTTCCGACCTAGTACCCGTGTTCAGAAATGTAGTAAAAAAAGCAAAAGTGGAAGGAATCAGAGAGGAAGAAGATATGAGCGAGACTGGAGAAGATGTGCACGGAAGGGATGAAGAGGCCAATGATGAGAATGTAACTATCATTTGTGTGAGAAAAAAACCAGACAGAAAAGTACAAACATTGTTGAAATGTAGACTTATCAATTTGCGTCATTCATTTTTTATACGTGAAACCTTTCGTAAATTAAAAAAACCCCAAATACCCTTGAAAAACGCGAATTGAAATCAGAATCAGAATCAAGCGTGGAGTGTCACCGATTCGACAACGTTGATGTCCATAATTGTTACATAGTTTTCACCGGATTTTTAATGAATACATACCAATTTTATTCAAACTTCATGTCGGGAGAAGCGGTATCTTCGAGCGGGTCTTCGGCACTTTACAGCCTACGGCGCTTCAAGCACCTTGCCTAAAAATTCGTCCCTCTTTTTGATTTATTATCGTCCAACCAGATGGATGGAATTAGCGGGATATGCAATTAGTCATGGCCAGTATTATTCGCACAACATCTAACATGGTCTACTAAAAGCTATTTTTTGGTGATTTTTTCAGGCATGATCGATTCATAGACATGTGATTTGATGAAGCATTAACTGTTTTGGCTTCTAACCTCTTTTGTTTTTGTCCGTTTATTATACATTAGTAATTTTCAGAGAAATTGTACTAAATTTCGAATGATAACTCATATCTTGTCGAAATTTATTCGTTGAGAGTGCTAACAACTTGTTTACAACAAAACCGCCCCCATAGTCTCGAGTCCTCCCTATCCGAGTCATCCTTATCACCCCTGACAACGGCTCCTCCCCATCCTCGAGAGTCAATCACATTGCCTGCTATACTTCATTCCTTATCCCAGTCTCTCCTTCCTTCCTTCAATGCTTTTCACCTGAACAAGAGTTCGTAATTCGGGTCAGCATCTCTTCATTTCCCACACTCTCTCGCCAATCGACCGGTCTAGAGAGTGTGGGGAATGAAGAGACGCTGACCCGAATTACGAACTCTTACCTGAACAAGAGGCCATGCTCGTATGAAATTGAGATCATTCCACCATCTAGTGCCACCAGATATTGAGATCGAAATTCTGGCAACCGCCCCCTCATTTTCCACAGTCTCTCGACCGGTCGAGAGGTGAAAGATTGTGCAAAATGAGGAGATGGTGACCCGTTTCTCGGACTCAATCCCCCCCCCTTCCTCCTCCCCGAGGCATCCCTGAGTTGTTAGTCAGTCTCAAACCAGTGGCTAAGACAATTCACATGATTTCAAGTCATGGACGCTCGCCATGGAGTCAATGGTATAAAAGTAATGCGACGCAAACTCAGCTCAGTTACGCAGTGAGCGCTCGAATTAGATACAATGCAAATTCCATTCCAACTCACTCTTAATTTGAGAAATATGGAAACAGCATGTTTGGTAACTTTTCGAGTGTAGTCATGGGCGGTTATCTCGTGATACTCGAGCTCTTCCATTGCTATCCATATCACGCCTCTCATCTAAGAATCGAACTGATTTTCACTTTTCTCGGACTAAAAAGTGGTTTGTGATGTTTTTTTGATATTTTGGAAGGTCCATACCAATCTGAGAGATCCTGACAATCTCATTAGCGTATCATGATTTTGAAGGCCCCGGCACCATGTGCTCGCTTGTGGTATTCAACTTTGCAGCTGATTTACTCGATTCTCGGCTAATTTAGAGAAAATATGCCTCTGAGTGACCCCCACTCATTTTTCGAACTATTTCGATCTGTACAAACTAGAATTCATAAAAGTGTTTCTGAACAGTGCTACATTCAAGGTCGATTTTCTCGAAAATTTAGGTGAAAGTGCAGACGAAATTTCTTTAGTGAAAAGCTCTCGCCACTAGCTTCAAAATGAGTGGCTTGCGGTTTTTATCGGTTGGGGGGTTGTTGAGTTTTGCCCTTTTGAAAGTTCCAGTTGATTTGAAGTCATTTATTTCAATTCAGACCACCCCTTTTCCGAGACTAAGCGGAGAATGAGTGGAATGTTATTTTATTCACATATGTTTCATTTGGCATGTAAAATGATTGATCGTTCGAACATTAATATCTTTCTGAAACACATGTGAACAAAATAAAAATTCACTCATTCTTTGCTGAGTCTCAGACACGGGGCGGTCTGCATTGAAACAAATGACTTCAAATCAAATGGAACCTTCAAATGGGCAAAACTCTACAACCCCCCAACCGATAAAGACCGTAAGCCACTCATTTTGAAGCTCGTGGAGAGAGCTTTGCACTCCATAAATTTCGTCTGCACTTTCACCTAAATTTTCGAGAAAATCTTGAATATAGCCCTGTTTAGAGGCACTTTCATGAATTCTGGTTTGTACAGATCGAAAGAGCTAGAAAAAAGAGTGGGGTCACTCACAGGCAAATTTTCTTTAAATTAGCTGAGAATTGAGTAAATGAGCTGCAAAGTGGAATACTGCAAGTAAGCACATGGTGCCGATGCCACCAGAAGCGTGATATGCAGTTGAAATGTTGGGTGTATGCTTACACATGCCAGTGGAGCACAAAACTGCATAAAACACAATTATGGTTATTTTGCCAAATCCGACTGCTTGTTCGATCCGTACGTGAAAGGTGTGATACACGTGTATCTTCATTGATTACAACTCGCTTGCATTCTCAAAGCAACTTCCTACCCTCACCCAGGGCACAACGCTCCGTTTATCGCATCAATCCATCGCCAACTTTTGAAGTCAACATGCGCACACTCCCAGTGTTGCTAATCCAATGGTATTCTTCACGCGTTCTCCGATTCCTCGTCCAGTATCATTTCTAGTGTGAATGAATTGCAGGGGAATATATCTAGAAATGGGCTGGTTATAAGAGGGAAAGGTGGTTTTCGTAGTAAGAAATTCAAGAAGCGCCGCATTTCGAAGCTCTTTCTCTACCATGATAATCGTGAAAACTTCCATAGCACTTGATATTCGTTACCTTAAGATGGCGCATTGGCTGTGAGTCTGGAATGCAAATCCAACGATCGCACAAATAGAGATGCCTGCAGATTCTCGCGGAGGGGTTAAATAAGTGCGTTAGAAATCCCCCATCGCGTATCCTCGCATATACGCCTGATAAGTTCAGTGTATATACTGAAAGCTGAATTGGTGCGGGGGTGCGTGGACGTCTCATCTTTTTTCAAACTTTAACTAAAATGGGCTCGGAGGTTTTACTGATATCAAATTAATTTGATACTTTTTGAGGACACATGGTATTCGAAGGAGGAAGACGCATCAAAAAAGAGAACACAAATGGCTAAATTTCCCCCCATATTCCCAACCATACATTACGTGCTCGGTTTTGCATCCATTATTTCGCGTTGTCAACTATTTAAATTTTCTTACAAGATTAGACAAAATTGCAGCAACTTGGTACACATTCAACTATGACTAGACGTGAGAGAGATCGCTTCGAGATCTGGCTTGATCAGGTACGCAATTTCTACCACTTGAAATTTAATGAACGGGCCTTGAAAGAATATTTCAAAAAAATCGTATTTCTCTTCGGTCTTACCCTGCTGTATCAACTAGTCGTTTTTATTAAAATTGCTTATGGTCATTGATTCTTTACCTATTCGATATTCTTGCCGACAAGCTCTACTCGGGTGATGACGCACATATCGCAGGATTACTTCTAAATGCCTTGGAAGTCCTGAACGTCGTTCAGGATCCGGAATCAATTGATTATAGTGAGTGGGCAATTAAAATGTATGTATACAGTGTACCGGGGTCTCTTAATTATATGGACTACTGAAATGACGGTGACGTGAAAGTCGAGAAGGAAATTAATGAAACGAGTCTCGCATTTTCGCATACTTGTTCACATAGTGATAACATGACTCTCCTCTGTCAAGACTAGGGTTCACTTATTTGCAAATTTGTGCTGAATGTTCGAGTAAGTTTCGGTTGTACAACAAAAATTTCCCAAACAGAGATCTCTGATCATTTCCTCTTGATTTCTCTATCCCGCAAGAACGTTTATGATTAGTCAGATCAAGTTCCTATCCGCAGGACCTTGATGGCAATCTGGGACGTCTTAAAAGGGCTCGAGCTAGTGCACTACAACTTGAAAGGGATTTTCTCAAAAGGTAATTATTAGGGTTCGCTATTTTTAGGATTTTTTGCTTAATTTTCGTGTATGTTTCATTCGCGATATGTATGTGAACTGTGTGTCGAACAAGTCCACCACAATACTCATTTCACATGCTCTCTCGGCAGTAAGAGATACGAATTATCATGACAAATGAATAGTGCGGTTAACTTTTTGCACACACCCGCGTCGTTATGTAGTCGAGCATGTGCAAAATGTGATGGATGTATTTTCAAATAAAATGTGTTTTTTTAGTGATAACATGTTATCTTGATAGTGGAAGTAAGGAATTACAATTTCAGAAACAATCGTTTTCTCTCCACGATCTGCAATCTAACTGATGCCCAGGTGTTGATTATCAAGAACTTCACAGACAATCAGAAGAATCAACATAAGGTAATGGAGTGCTCAAGATTGTGATTTGTTTCCTTTATCTTTTCACACAAGCATTGTTTCATTTGTTGGATCAACTGAATGAATCGACACCCCCTAACCTTACAAGCGTTTTTAGGGGGGGGGGTGTTACTGGTAGCGGGAAGATAAACTCTTAAAATGTAATAGGTGTTACTTTAGGGGAGTTACTTGTAGCGGGAAGATACACTCTTAAACTGTAACGTATGTTCAAAAATCGTAAAATCGTTTAGAAGATCAAGGAGCTTGAAGCAGAACTTGCGCAGTTCAAGAAGGTGATTTTTGCAGAAATTTTATGTGTTTTGGTTGCTTTTCATAATTGGCATACTCCAAAAGAATACAACGAGGGCGACTGCTAACTACGGCAATGCTTCCCCCTCTCTTCTGGCCCACCAAAACTCTCCTAGTGAGCTGATGCATCTTTCAGTACGATTTTATAACATTTTGTTTTCATAAAGGTAGAGATGATGATGATGCTTCCTCGAATACAGGACCATTTGAAGAAATGAGCAAGGTAAGTGCTTAGAATCTTCGCAAGCCTTAATTTTTTTAACGATTTTCACTCTACAATGGAGCATCGAGTGCATAAAGTGAAGTGACGAATAACTGAATCTCGCACTATACATTTCATCACAGCCCCCCATGAATACACGCATTTAGGAACCCGACAGTATCGATCGCCGCTCATTAGGCAGTCAGTTGAATGTGATCGGCCACTCGGACGAATCCACGAATATAGCTCTAGAGGAGATGAGTGTTGTGAGTGTCTCGGAATATATTCATTAAAGCTTGGAATGTGATTCGATCTGTGCACACCTAGCAATTAGTTTACTTCGCTCCATTCTTTAAAGTGTGAAAAATCTCATTTTTCTCTAAACCTATCAAGTGGCCATAGAGCAAAATGAACAGACGAACGTCTGTATATTTCCAATGTCCAGGCTGCTCATCGAGGATTGCTCTTCGACGGGGAAAAAGCTTCGTCTGCTGCATAATCTTCACGAGCGAGAAGGGAGAAATCGAGAAGTAGATCAGTGGTGAGTAGATAAGTGAGACAAATATCAAGCAAGGAACTTTGCCATGGAAGTAGACATTCATCTCTTGCACTCGCTCGCCACTAAACCTTTCGAGATAGTGTACAGTCAATAGAAGAGCCGAGAAGGAAATTAGCATACGTAGAAGTAAGTGCATCCTGCAGACAGCTCATCATGGATTCCCCATTGATGGCAAAGAAGCTGCGCCTGCGTCGTCAACTTCACGTGCGAGACGAGGGCGGAACATGCCGCCGGTCAGGAGTAGGGATCCCTTGATGGAATATTCCAATAATTATTCGAATTCCAAAAACTATTGGAATTCCATTAAGAAGATAGATCAATTGTCGGTGAAACTCAACCAATTTGAGTGATTTTTGAACAGACCGGTCTTCGATCAAAATGATCGGATGAAAACTGGTCCATTATTGGAATTCCAATAAATTCCATCAGGAGATCTCTAATCAGGAGTATAGTTTTTCTTATCGGATTTTTTATCGATTAGTATTCGGGTTCGATTAGTCAACTTAATACTACGTGTTATCTTCTCACACTGTAAGGTGAGATTAGACGAGTAATTAAACAAAAAAAAAATATATTTTAGCTTCGCGATCTGGACGATGTCGACTACTCTGAACTCAACTACGGAGAGTGGAGCGACTATGAAGATGAGGATGGACGGATGGACGGAGAAACCGGGCAGGATCTCGAGGGTGTGCATTAATTTCATTTATGTTTTCATGTTTGAAATAGTACACGGTTGAATAATAACGATGAGCTCAAACCTTGAATTGTGCATAAATTTGTAAACTAGTAATTGGTCATGTGGTTCAGTCGTCTGGCTTTCTTCAGTTTGTATGCTCTCTCGTCTCTCTGACCGGCGAGAGAGCGTGCAGACTGGAGAGAGTCAGACGATTGCTCATCATGTGATATTGCTTGCAGCCTCAGTCACTAATGTCTCACGACCAGAGAGACGATGGGGATTACGATGAATCATCTGAGAGAAGGGGAAAGAAGAGAGCAAGGACCGTTTCGAAAGTGAGTACAGGCTTTTACTTTTGGGTAAACAAAGTAAAAAATATACACGGGCGGTTTGTCTCATGCATCGGTTGCTGGTAACCGCTGGGCACACGTAATAAATAATAGTACTCGATAGATACAGCATGGAATACATCCATGTCATACTTTGTAGGCATTATAAATTTCGTATTACATTAACATTTCGCATCATAGAACAATGATTCGATAATTTACTGTGGGCATCAGACCATAATGGCATACGTGCATAAAGGGAGTTCTTCCACTTCAACCGTTGTAGTTCCGCCCTGCATACCGTGCGCCCATCAAACAGGAGTGCGATGATGGCGAGCGCTCATCTAAACGAGGTCGAGGCAGACCGAGAAAAGACTTTTGCGAGGTGGAATTTCAAACTTCTATCTAAATATTGGTTTACGATGCAAAAAAGATGTATTCACATCTTAGTCAGTTCATATAAAGCTTCGTTTCCTCGATTGAATTACGAATTAAAAGTTAAAAAATTACATACATCAGACTTGCAGGATTCGCGGCCACAATCGGCTGCCGCAGGTAAGGTCAAAATGGAGACGCTCAGAGATCAAGGCTGAATTACTCTCACTATTTCATTATGAATTGCCAGGAGTTACATTCAACTAACTGTAGAAGGTATTTAAAAATGATGCAGTATGCATTATATGAATACATATGATATAGATTTCATACAGAGCGGACCCTCCTGTTGCTTCTGTGAAAGAATGTTCCGCAGGGAATGTGACAGGTAGTTAACCACAGATTATTTGTTCAAATCTAGCTCATACGGTACATATTTTGTTAAAGTATAGTGTCTAGAAAGAGCGCACAAATGAAATCTAATCACAGAAACCGACACACTCGCGCCGCTCACAGAGGACTGCCGTATGAGTGCCCGAGCTGCTTCGAGAGGTACACACAAATATATTTGAGTTATATTTTGTGATGCGCAATCATGTCATAAATGCATACAAGTATTGGGGTGTCCGGAAAGTTCGTATAATTTTTTGTTTTTACTTTTTATTCAATGCTTTACAATTCTCAGTGACCAATGTATGCCCCCTTCTTTCTCACTACCTCCCTCCAGCGATTGGGCAGGGTCTCGATTCCTCTCTTCCAGAATGCGGGTTTCTTCGAGACCGCCCAGTTCACGAAAGCCCTCACAACTTCATCTCGATTCTTGAACTTCTTTCCTTTGCAGAAGTCAGAGAGAGAGCGGAAGCAGTGGTAGTCGCATGGGGAGAGATCCGGGGAATACGGTGGATGGGGAATCCTCTCGATCTTCAGCTCGTCCATTTTCTTCTGGGTCATCTTCGCTCGAAGTGGGCGAGCATTGTCCATCATAAGAAGAATTTTGCCCTGGTTCAGGAGTCTGGGAGGGACTCTGATCGCGACATCTTCCAGTTGTTCAGAGAAGAGGTCGGCATTGATGCTGGTGCCAGGGGCGAGGATCTCCCAGTAGATGGGACCGAGCACTGAGAAGAAGAAGCAGAGGAGTTCCTTCTTTCCCTGCTCTTCCTTCTTCGGGACGGGCGTGGGCTTCTCATCTGCATCCACCCATTGCAGTCTCCTCACAGGGTTATCGTACGTGATCCACTTCTCATCTGTAGCGATGATGGAATTGACCCATCGAAGATTGGATCTACGATGGAGTAATTCCCGACAGACTTGAACACGATTTTTCTGCTGTTCGGGGGAGAGGTCATGGGGAATCACTTGTGGGAGTTTCGGCTTCTTCCTAGATCGATGGAGGATATCGGACACCGTTGATCTGGGAGTACCAGTATCCTTCTTCAACTCACGCACACTGACCATGGGCTTGCGCTTCAGTGTGCGGAGAACGAGAGGCTGATCGAGGGAGGGAGGGCGTCCAGAGCGGGGTTGATCATCGAGACCAAACTCCCCTTCTTGAAGCGGGAGAACCACTTATAGCAGAAGGGTATGGAGGGGGGCGTCAGCTCCTTCCGAATGGGCCAGGGCAGAGTGGGCCTCCTTCACGGATCGGCCAAGACGGTAGTAATGAAGTAAAACTGCTCGGAGGTAGAGATGGGAGTCCATCACAAGAATCAATGTAGCAACTAGGAGACTGATTAAATCCTCTCACTACTCAACGTCAGAATGATGCAATACATTGTTGACAAACAGATTGCGCAATTACTGCATTTGATCGCGAACTGACTTTTTTCCGAAGCATTATACGAACTTTCCGGACACCCCAATATTATTAGCATACATTTCGAGCCAGTAGGAAATGGCCTGACATGGTACACATTGAGGATTTGGTCGTAGTCCTTGACATTAGTGGCATCATTAGTGGCTTTTTTTATCTAATTTTGTTGTTTTGACGTCGGATTATTTTGCAGGTTCTCGCTTGCCGTAGAGCTGAGAGTTCACAAGGATAAACATGGCATTACTAAAGCACTCGAGATTCAGGGATATCACAACTGAATATATTTCTCTATATTCTTCGTTCCTATATTCGCCAGCTTAACAACCCAGGAACCTCTCAACTGAAATCTCGTCTGTAACTCTCTCAGTCTCTGTTTGAGATTTCGTCATTCCGTTGTCATTTATTAACAATGTTATTGCATCGTATTATTATCAATTTTCTCAGCGATCAATCAGTGCCACATGTAAAACCATCCCTCCGTCCTGCACCATTCCCTTGTACCAGGTGTTCCACTCGAGATCCTGACCGTACATCATGTTTGCAATGCATAATCAATTACATATATTACAGTATCTAAAATGCTAATGGAAATACTTTCATTAATTTTGTTTATTTATCTCCCATTTTTTCTCCGTCATTATCATTGTTTCCGAGCAACCTTCCAACCGAACCAACGTCCGTTTCTTTCAGACTCCCGTGTGCTTTTTGTAAGTTAACCCCAACAAAATACACGAATAAATGAACGATCATCACAACAGTACCATCGGTGTATCTCGACTTCCATCTCTTGATCATTCGAGTAGCACCACAAGCTCCATTTGCTATCGCAACCCATCCTTGTTTGAGTCCGATCTGAAAATCAGGATCCTCCAAAACATCCAAAACCGGATTCCAATTCATAGTTAGATATCGAAATATGTCTCTCGATTATGCGTTAGATCCTGCTGCTATACATATGAAATTACGTAAAAATATTTTTAAAATATCAACTCACTCCACTAAAATTGTGAAGATACTTATTGCCGGATTTGGTGAATCCGAGATTTCTCAGGGACAGCGACCCAGTGGGACACGCGGTTCTTACGGCACCGATTGCAATCTCGATTGCCTCTGCCCAGGAGGCCTGACAAAGAAATTTGCCACTAGGTCGGATAAGAGCTAGGGTATCATGCTTCCTTTGTTATGTCAAGGATGGAATGACACCGTAGTTCTCATCCAATTTAGTGAAAAAACGGGACTCATATCCACCTTTTCCATTGACCATATCGTATCCGATCCCGTTCTTTTGAATCGCTTTGATACATATCTGGTCAGCACAGAATGCGTGCACTCCAACACCGTAGTTGTAGTAGTAACTTCAATGTTTTAGAATGAAAATTTAGTTTGTCATGTTTAAAAAAATCATATGCGAACGTTAATAATATTTACTTGACGTTCCACAGATGAGCAGCGGTTACTGGCGAGTCGGGCTTGATTTTTTTTTCATTTTGGTATATTTGAATTGCAATTCAAATCACCTTTCTGGTTGTAGTAGTTGTGGCGACAGTTGTGGTCGTCGGAAGAGCTACAATGAGAGATGTACTTATGTGCGAATTGTGTTTATATTTTGGTGAGTTCATTATGATGATTAGATTATTTTTAGCAACAATAATGCGAACATTGCTTGTGATATGTCAATTATTGATCAACATCCTTTTTGTCGTACTCACCAACACATTTGACTTTAAAGTCGGGGCCATTATCGGTTAGTACAAATTCAAATGTCGATCCGTTCAAGAGTTCGAGCGAATAGATCTTGTCGGAATCACCGGTTATTGGATTGGCTGAGATAAGTGGATATTTACAAAACATATCGTTTTGCAAATTCTAATGAGACGAATGCAGCAATATTACTCTTTCTCTGGATATAACCATCTGCAGTCAATAATCGAAAATATGGAAAACGCAACTGAGATTTTTACTAATTTTTAGATCCTCCGGCCGGACGTTTGAACCCTTTTGGATTATAAATGGGGGTATGACAGAACCGCAACGATAAAAGCGCAACTAGGTTTAAAAAATCGCCAGCTAAAAAAGCGCAACTCTAAATATCTTATTACAGAGCGGTGATAGAACTTCGTGGTTGGTATCAACTAATTTGTAATAATGAGCACTATCTGCCCCAAGGGCATATGTCTGACGTCACTAAAAAAAGTGACGTCACTATTTTTAGTTCATGGTAAAAATCGTGATAAAAGTTTGTATTGGATCTAGCAGACGTATCAATGACCACACAATCTACGATACCCCCTCTATAATTTGTCGGCTACTGTATCCCGATACACCATAATCTAGCATATATATGACGGCGGTCGCGTACGAATCGAGCAATGTCTGGCACATCGATTTTTCGAAAATTTGTGAAAAGGGGTTCTCGAGGGTGCTGATCATCGTGGTCAACTTCATTTTGCTCCAACTCGATCGGTAGAGCCAGGCTGCACGTAGGCTGCATCTACCTTTCCCTACATAACTCAACAACCGATTGAGGAATCAGGCTGAAATGTTCACAGTAGTAAAATAAGATACCTACGACTCTGTTGACACTAAATTAACATATGCTGTCTTATGGTAACATTTGGAAAAAGCGGTTCTCGAATATAAGTCAGAAACCAAAAACGTGAACTATACAGTGAGATGCGCCTTGTGCCGAGGATAATTTTTCGTATACAGGGTAAGATGTTTGAGTTCCGCGTTTTTATGTTACATGTCTTTTTCTACGTCATTTATGGACATCTCACCGCGTTCTCTGCACAAATAGTTACGAATGAGGATACGTTTCACTCTCAAATGTACTCTCCATGTCCCTCGCCTGGTAATAATTGGATCTGAGGTATATATCAGAGTGAAACATATCCTCATTCGTAACTCTTTGTGCAGAGAACGCTGTGAGATGTCCATACACGACGTAGAAAAGACATGTAACATAAAAACGCGGAACTAAACCTCTTACCCTGTATACGAAAAATGATCCTCGACACAAGGCGCATCTCCCTATATAATCCACGTTTTTGGTTTCTGACTTATATTCGAGATCCAATTTTTCCAAAAGTTACCGTAATACAACATATCCTAATTTAGTGTTAACAGAGTCTTAAGTAGTAATATGCCCGGTGCGGTTGGTCAAATGACCAGACCTACCCCGAGATTGCATGGATTTTCCTACCGGAAAACCATTCCACCCGACAGTAAAAATAAAACCAGAGTAAAAATAAAGACAGCAATGGGATGAGTATAACTGCCCAGCGATCATAGCTGCCAAGCTTTATGCCTTAATGTTATGACCTTGTCTCCATCTGATATCTACTTCACGTATCTTGACAAGCATGCCACTTCTTGACATAGCCATTCGCTATTGCATTATTAGGTGCAAATTTCGCTTGCCGTTCTCCAACTATTGTTCAACGTTCTCTCTCTATCTCTAATCTACCTTTCGGATCTTGACAAGCATGCCACTTCTTGACATAGCCATTCGCTATTGCATTATTAGGTGCAAATTTCGCTTGCCGTTCTCCAACTATTGTTCAACCTTCTCTCTCTATCTCTAATCTACCTTTCGGATCTTGACAAGCATGCCACTTCTTGACATAGCCATTCGCTATTGCATTATTAGGTGCAAATATCGCTCGCCGTTCTCCAACTATTGTTCAACGTTCTCTCTCTATCTCTAATCTACCTTTCGGATCTTGACAAGCATGCCACTTCTTGACATAGCCATTCGCTATTGCATTATTAGGTGCAAATTTCGCTCGCCGTTCTCCAACTATTGTTCAACCTTCTCTCTCTCTAATCTACCTTTCGAATCCCAAGTACATCCAACTGCTTCGATATCGATATCATTCAAGTCATTTCCTTATGGGTAGCACATTTAACGATACGGAATCCATCCTAGGCCTTAGAATCCTCAATTTCACCCAACTGATTCGATATGGATATCATTCATGTCGTTTCCTCATGAATATCATCGTTAACGATACGGAAACGGTCATAGACCTTCAGAATTCCAAATTCAACCAACTGATTCGATATGGATATCATTCAAGTCATTTTCTCATGAGTATCTTCGTTAACGATACGGAAACGGTCATAGACCTTCAGAATTCCAAATTCAACCAACTGATTCGATATGGATATCATTCAAGTCATTTCCTCATGGGGAGCACATTTAACGATACTGAATCCATCGTAGGCTTTCAGAATCCCAAGTTCATCAAACTGATTCGATATGAATATCATTCAAGTCATTTCCTCATGAGTGCCATCGTTAACGATACGGAAACGGTCATAGACCTTTAGAATTCCAAATTCAACCAACTGATTCGATATGGATATCATTCAAGTCATTTCCTCATGAGTGCCATCGTTAACGATACGGAAACGGTCATAGACCTTCAGAATTCCAAATTCAACCAACTGATTCGATAGGGGAATCATTCGAGTCGTTTCCTTATGCGTGCCATCGTTAACGGTTCGGAATCCGTCGTAGGACTTCATCATCCTCAATTTCATCAAACAGATTCGATGCGGATATCATTCAAGTCATTTCCTCATGGGGAGCACATTTAACGATACTGAATCCATCGTAGGCTTTCAGAATCCCAAGTTCATCAAACTGATTCGATATGAATATCATTCAAGTCATTTCCTCATGAGTGCCATCGTTAACGATACGGAAACGGTCATAGACCTTCACAATTCCAAATTCAACCAACTGATTCGATATGGATATCATTCAAGACATTTACTCATGACCGGTGAAGTTACCGATATGGAAACCGTACTAGGCTTTCAGAATCCCAAGTACATCCAACTGCTTCGATATGGATATCGATCAACTCATTCCCTCATGAGTAACATAGTTAACGGAACGGAATCCGTAGTAGGACTTCAGAATGCTCAATTTCATCAAAGTGATTCGATATGTATATCATTCAAGTCATTTTCTCAGTGTGCCATCGTTAACGATACGGAAACGGTCATAGACCTTCAGAATTCCAAATTCAACCAACTGATTCGATAGGGGAATCATTCGAGTCGTTTCCTTATGCGTGCCATCGTTAACGGTTCGATATCCGTCGTAGGACTTCATCATCCTCAATTTCATCAAACAGATTCGATGCGGATATCATTCAAGTCATTTCCTCATGGGGAGCACATTTAACGATACTGAATCCATCGTAGGCTTTCAGAATCCCAAGTTCATCAAACTGATTCGATATGAATATCATTCAAGTCATTTCCTCATGAGTGCCATCGTTAACGATACGGAAACGGTCATAGACCTTCACAATTCCAAATTCAACCAACTGATTCGATATGGATATCATTCAAGACATTTACTCATGACCGGTGAAGTTACCGATATGGAAACCGTACTAGGCCTTAGAATCCTCAATTTCATCCATCTGGTTCGATATGGATATCATTCAAGTCATTTCCTCATGAACAGTGTAGTTACCGATATGGAAACCGTAATAGGCTTTCAGAATCCCAAGTACATCCAACTGCTTCGATATGGATATCGATCAACTCATTCCCTCATGAGTAACATAGTTAACGGAACGGAATCCGTAGTAGGACTTCAGAATGCTCAATTTCATCAAAGTGATTCGATATGTATATCATTCAAGTCATTTTCTCAGTGTGCCATCGTTAACGATACGGAAACGGTCATAGACCTTCAGAATTCCAAATTCAACCAACTGATTCGATATGGATATCATTCAAGTGATTTTCTCATGAGTATCATCGTTAACGATACGGAAACGGTCATAGACCTTCAGAATTCCAAATTCAACCAACTGATTCGATAGGGGAGTCATTCGAGTCGTTTCCTTATGCGTGCCATCGTTAACGGTCCGGAATCCGTCGTAGGACTTCATCATCCTCAATTTCATCAAACAGATTCGATGCGGATATCATTCAAGTCATTTCCTCATGGGGAGCACATTTAACGATACTGAATCCATCGTAGGCTTTCAGAATCCCAAGTTCATCAAACTGATTCGATATGAATATCATTCAAGTCATTTCCTCATGAGTGCCATCGTTAACGATACGGAAACGGTCATAGACCTTCACAATTCCAAATTCAACCAACTGATTCGATATGGATATCATTCAAGTCATTTCCTCATGAGTGCCATCGTTAACGATACGGAAACGGTCATAGACCTTAAGAATTCCAAATTCAACCAACTGATTCGATAGGGGAATCATTCGAGTCGTTTCCTTATCAGTGCCATCGTTAACGATACGGAAACGGTCATAGACCTTCAGAATTCCAAATTCAACCAACTGATTCGATAGGGGAATCATTCGAGTCGTTTCCTTATGCGTGCCATCGTTAACGGTTCGGAATCCGTCGTAGGACTTCATCATCCTCAATTTCATCAAAAAGATTCGATGCGGATATCATTCAAGTCGTTTCCTCATGAGTGCCTTCGTTAACGATACGGAAACGGTCATAGACCTTCAGAATTACAAATACAACCATCTGGTTCGATATGGGTATCATTCAAGTCATTTTCTCATGGGCAGCACATTTAACTATACGGAATCCATCGTAGGCCTTAAAATCCCAAGTACATCCAACTGATTCGATATGGATATCGATCAACTCATTCCCTCATGAGTAACATAGTTAACGGAACGGAATCCGTAGTAGGACTTCAGAATGCTCAATTTCATCAAAGTGATTCGATATGGATATCATTCAAGTCATTTTCTCAGTGTGCCATCGTTAACGATACGGAAACTGTCATAGACCTTCAGAATTATAAATTTATCAAACTGATTCGATATGGATATCATGCAAGTTATTTACTCATGGGCAGCACATTTAACGATACGGAATCCATCGTAGGCCTTAGAATCCCAAGTACGTCCAACTGATTCGAATATCATTCAAGTCGTTTCCTCATGAGTGCCTTCGTTAACGATACGGAAACGGTCCTTCAGAATTACAAATACAACCATCTGATTCGATATGGGTATCATTCAAGACATTTACTCATGAACAGTGTAGTTACCGATATGGAATCCGTACTAGGCTTTCAGAATCGCAAGTACATCCAACTGATTCGATTTGAATATCATTCAAGTCGTTTCCTCATGAGTGCCTTCGTTAACGATACGGAAACGGTCATAGACCTTCAGAATTAAAAATTTATCAAACTGATTCGATATGGATATCATGCAAGTTATTTACTCATGGGCAGCACATTTAACGATACGGAATCCATCGTAGGCCTTAGAATCCCAAGTACGTCCAACTGATTCGAATATCATTCAAGTCGTTTCCTCATGAGTGCCTTCGTTAACGATACGGAAACGGTCCTTCAGAATTACAAATACAACCATCTGATTCGATATGGGTATCATTCAAGACATTTACTCATGAACAGTGTAGTTACCGATATGGAATCCGTACTAGGCTTTCAGAATCGCAAGTACATCCAACTGATTCGATTTGAATATCATTCAAGTCGTTTCCTCATGAGTGCCTTCGTTAACGATACGGAAACGGTCATAGACCTTCAGAATTACAAATACAACCATCTGGTTCGATATGGGTATCATTCAAGACATTTACTCATGAACGGTGAAGTTACCGATATGGAAACCGTACTAGGCCTTAGAATCCTCAATTTCATCCATCTGGTTCGATATGGATATCATTCAAGACATTTACTCATGAACAATGTATTTACCGATATGCAATCCGTACTATGCTTTGAGAATCCCTAGAACATCCAACTGGTTCGATATGGATATCATTCAAGACATTTACTCATGAACGGTGAAGTTACCGATATGGAAACCGTACTAGGCCTTAGAATCCTCAATTTCATCCATCTGGTTCGATATGGATATCATTCAAGACATTTACTCATGAACAGTGTAGTTACCGATATGGAATCCATACTAGGCTTTCAGAATCCCAAGTACATCCAACTGATTCGATATGAATATCATTCAAGTCGTTTCCTCATGAGTGCCTTCGTTAACGATACGGAAACGGTCATAGACCTTCAGAATTACAAATACAACCATCTAGTTCGATATGGGTATCATTCATGTCATTTTCTCATGGGCAGCACATTTAACTATACGGAATCCATCGTAGGCCTTAAAATCCCAAGTACATCCAACTGATTCGATATGGATATCGATCAACTCATTCCCTCATGAGTAACATAGTTAACGGAACGGAATCCGTAGTAGGACTTCAGAATGCTCAATTTCATCAAAGTGATTCGATATGGATATCATTCAAGTCATTTTCTCAGTGTGCCATCGTTAACGATACGGAAACGGTCATAGACCTTCAGAATTATAAATTTATCAAACTGATTCGATATGGATATCATGCAAGTTATTTACTCATGGGCAGCACATTTAACGATACGGAATCCATCGTAGGCCTTAGAATCCCAAGTACGTCCAACTGATTCGAATATCATTCAAGTCGTTTCCTCATGAGTGCCTTCGTTAACGATACGGAAACGGTCCTTCAGAATTACAAATACAACCATCTGATTCGATATGGGTATCATTCAAGACATTTACTCATGAACAGTGTAGTTACCGATATGGAATCCGTACTAGGCTTTCAGAATCGCAAGTACATCCAACTGATTCGATTTGAATATCATTCAAGTCGTTTCCTCATGAGTGCCTTCGTTAACGATACGGAAACGGTCATAGACCTTCAGAATTAAAAATTTATCAAACTGATTCGATATGGATATCATGCAAGTTATTTACTCATGGGCAGCACATTTAACGATACGGAATCCATCGTAGGCCTTAGAATCCCAAGTACGTCCAACTGATTCGAATATCATTCAAGTCGTTTCCTCATGAGTGCCTTCGTTAACGATACGGAAACGGTCCTTCAGAATTACAAATACAACCATCTGATTCGATATGGGTATCATTCAAGACATTTACTCATGAACAGTGTAGTTACCGATATGGAATCCGTACTAGGCTTTCAGAATCGCAAGTACATCCAACTGATTCGATTTGAATATCATTCAAGTCGTTTCCTCATGAGTGCCTTCGTTAACGATACGGAAACGGTCATAGACCTTCAGAATTACAAATACAACCATCTGGTTCGATATGGGTATCATTCAAGACATTTACTCATGAACGGTGAAGTTACCGATATGGAAACCGTACTAGGCCTTAGAATCCTCAATTTCATCCATCTGGTTCGATATGGATATCATTCAAGACATTTACTCATGAACAATGTATTTACCGATATGCAATCCGTACTATGCTTTGAGAATCCCTAGAACATCCAACTGGTTCGATATGGATATCATTCAAGACATTTACTCATGAACGGTGAAGTTACCGATATGGAAACCGTACTAGGCCTTAGAATCCTCAATTTCATCCATCTGGTTCGATATGGATATCATTCAAGTCATTTCCTCATGAACAATGTATTTACCGATATGCAATCCGTACTATGCTTTGAGAATCCCTAGAACATCCAACTGGTTCGATATGGATATCATTCAAGACATTTACTCATGAACAGTGTAGTTACCGATATGGAATCCATACTAGGCTTTCAGAATCCCAAGTACATCCAACTGATTCGATATGAATATCATTCAAGTCGTTTCCTCATGAGTGCCTTCGTTAACGATACGGAAACGGTCATAGACCTTCAGAATTACAAATACAACCATCTAGTTCGATATGGGTATCATTCATGTCATTTTCTCATGGGCAGCACATTTAACTATACGGAATCCATCGTAGGCCTTAAAATCCCAAGTACATCCAACTGATTCGATATGGATATCGATCAACTCATTCCCTCATGAGTAACATAGTTAACGGAACGGAATCCGTAGTAGGACTTCAGAATGCTCAATTTCATCAAAGTGATTCGATATGGATATCATTCAAGTCATTTTCTCAGTGTGCCATCGTTAACGATACGGAAACGGTCATAGACCTTCAGAATTATAAATTTATCAAACTGATTCGATATGGATATCATGCAATTCATTTACTCATGGGCAGCACATTTAACGATACTGAATCCATCGTAGGCCTTAGAATCCCAAGTACGTCTAACTGATTCGAATATCATTCAAGTCGTTTCCTCATGAGTGCCTTCGTTAACGATACGGAAACGGTCATAGACCTTCAGAATTACAAATACAACCATCTGATTCGGATATCATGTGGATATCATTCAAGACATTTACTCATGAACAATGTATTTACCGATATGGAATCTGTACTAGGTTTTCAGAATTCTTAGAACATCCAACTGGTTCGATATGGATATAATTCAAGACATTTACTCATGAGTCCCATCGTTAAAGATACGGAATCCGTCGTATGCTTTTAGAATCCTCAATTTCATCCATCTGGTTCGATATGGATATCATTCAAGACATTTACTCATGAACAATGTAGTTACCGATATGGAATCCGTACTAGGCTTTCAGAATCCCAAGTTCATCAAACTGATTCGATATGGGTATCATTCAAGTCGTTTCCTCATGAGTCCCATCGTTAAAGATACGGAATCCGTCGTATGCTTTTAGAATCCTCAATTTCATCCATCTGGTTCGATATGGATATCATTCAAGACATTTACTCATGAACAATGTAATTACCGATATGGAATCCGTACTAGGCTTTCAGAATCCCAAGTTCATCAAACTGATTCGATATGGATATCATTCAAGTCACGAACAAATATAATCAACTATTAGAATCCAGTCAGACACATTTTCGGATCTCTTGAGTCGTACAAAATTGAACCTACTTCAACCCCAGAGATACGGTTAATTACAGCTTAAAAGCACGATAATGAATCATATGCGTGTATGTTTATAAATGCACTCATTAGTCGTCTTGAAATATTTCTCCGGTTGCACATTTCTGATGAATAAACATTCCAGTCAGCCACACGGACCAAAGATGCAGGCCACCAGGGTCAATTTTGAATGTTTGAATGAAACCATAACTCAATTCTTAATAGATTTCGACTTCGGAATTTCTAAAATGGGATACGGTTTACGATTATCTCGAGAATGTGTTGTCAGTTTGTCCTGGAAAGTTTGGCTGATAGTCCAGCTTTAATGGTGGGACATATATTCATAGATTCATTAAAGGGACCCTGCAGAGAACGAACATTTGAACTTATATTAAGCTACTCGATATTTTATGTCAATATTTAAATAAATTAAATTTTAAAAAAAATTCCTGTTTTCATAAAAAAATAAATACAATTGTGGTGTGTTTACAAAAAGCAGCGTGCATGGTGTGCCAAGCGGCCCCGCCAAAATCAAATTACTTCCACACCACTGCACTCTGGAATTTTGCCAATTCCGCTTGGCTTCAATTGTCCCATTTTCTGCACATTTTCTCACGTTTTTGATTGTTTGATTCCGCCAAATTGCTTCTCTAATACTACCCAATGTTCCTTTACGTCGATTTATGGTGAATTCCTTATAGTTCATGCAGATACTGGCGTCAGGATAAACTACAAACACCATCAATGTCTGCAGGTTTATGATCGACAACCCTCAGGAAGGTGAGCGATAAATTCCCAAATTCTATTTGCGTATATGGCGCGATTAGCATTCAAAATGACGAAATCAAATTGCTCTCTCGGCCGGCTCACCAGCCACTTTCGATTCCTTGTGGCTCGCCGAGCGGTCTTGTATGCTTGTCCTGCTCCGCTCACCAATATTTGCGAAAGTAAGCGCCCCTTAGCAGCGTCCTAGGTTACTCATACCGCTTTTAAGTATGTCCTAATTGCAGGGCGGTTGTCACGAAAGAGGAAAAAACTGAAGCAGTCTACGACGTTATCGCTTCAAACGTCGTCTCTCCGCATTATGGCTCAGGTAAGCGTCCTTAGTTGCGTTTTTATATTTGACTTGAAAGGCATTAGAATTTGAACTAGGTAACTTAGCCCTTTTGAATATTACTTTTGCTTGACTATAGTTGAATATTGCGTCTTCCGCGCATCATCGCGAACTGTTAAAATGGCGGGTTACGGTGATTTATCGACCGGTATTGCAGTAGGTCGGTTCGAGTTGGGCGCGCAGACGAACATCGACCTGAAGAACGACCGCTGCATCGTCAACCGATAGCACGACGCGAACATCTTCCAGGTGAATATCCTTTTAAATATGCATGAGCCTCTCGCTGTGCGGTTGGTGCTCAATAACTGCGATCTATTCTTATTTTTTGGCTTAACTGTTTAATTAATTTAAATATATTTGACGATGTAAACTGCAGCGTGCGTCGCGTCAATCGATTATCGATCGATAGCACGCGACACGCGCGAGTCGGCTCTCTTCTGAGCTCTCGAGGCGAAGCCGGGAAAGATAGTGGCTGTTTCCCGTCGTCCATCTCCTCACACAGGTTAACCCTCCCCTCCTTCTTGTCAATAAACAACCTCGAGAGAAAGTTCTTTATCTGTAGCACCGTTTGACTTTATTTCTGATTAGCTGAAAGTTTATGGATTTTCTAAAAGTTTTGCTTTCCAGAGGGTCGAGTGTTCATCATGACTCCTCCGGCTCTTCATCCTCTGGGTCGCCAATCGCCTCGCCTTTCTCCTACACTCGGGCAAGCTTTTCAAATAACTTGCACGTAATATTTTTATCATTCAATGCAAATGCGATTTACGAAAATGTCAGATTCATTTTTACTCGTTTCTCTCGCGGGGCGCGGTTGAGTCTGTCCAACCCGAGTTTTGACTAGGTTGTTTTACTGATTTAAATATATTTAATGTTGTCGCCTCTAGGATCTCGTGGGTGTGAATTCGCCCGGATTGAGCGATGGTACTGGCGCGATTACGCCTGTGAAGAAGGAAGTATATTTTCTTATATATTTTTATCCTAGGTTCGACTTTTTTTCTTTTGTGTAATGCTTGAATACCCTCTTCATTTTTTTCGCTCAAAAAATGTCTCATTATAACTAGTGTTTATTGTTAGCTACACATCCATTGATGACACATCATTGCAGTCGTCTCCGATGGTTCCTCGTCAGGTGGCTGTCGTCAAGCATGAGACGGGACTGCTCCAATCTCACGCGGTCATGCTCGTTGCCGAGCGCTCGCCCTAACCACCACCTCTCCTGTCTCCGTGAGTTATCATCTTCTGAAACACGAAAGTTGCTAGCTTTAAAATAAAATCCTGAAGTTGCTCATGGGCGTTAAAATAGCTAGGAAAAGCGTTAATTGGTAGCATTTGTGTAAGTCGCAATTCAATGTCAAGCCTGATTATTTTAATTTTGATTTTAATTTCTTTTTTCTAGTAAAAGAGATACAAAAAAAGATCTCAAATTTGGCATATTTTCAGGACGACGAGGGTCTCGACGATGACGTCACTTCCTCCTCCTTCTGTCCCTCCTCGCTGCTCCTCGAATAAGACGAGAATCCAGATGACGTCAGTGACGAGCAAGGATTCGACTATGGAGATGAGGGAGGAATAAGAGGAGGGGAGAGTGATGAATGAAGAAGAAGAAGATACAGAGGAGGAGGATCAGAGGTAGGTCCATTCTCCCTATTCTCATTCTGATTCCACTGGCTCGGGAAATTATTTGCTTATGTGTACTACTACTTTCGTACTACTTTCATTTGTCAATGATTTGATAAATTCATGAGTCGCGTTCAGTTTTAATCAATGTCTTCAGTCCGGCTCTCTCTGACCCCTCGCTTTCGTTGGAGAACGACGTCTTCGTTCCTCACGAGGAGAGATCGTCGACGACGATTGGCCAAGGAGATCAGAGAGGTCAGTTAAAGAGAGCGAACCAAGAATAGCCATTTCTGATGGTCTTTCTAGTACTTGAATTATGAGAACTTCACAAGCAATGTATTCTTTGCAAGTAATCGTTAAATAATATTTCATCTATGGTAATCTCCCCAATTGAGGCTTCTCCCTTCTCCCTCCCATCTCCACTCTCTTCCCCGTCCTTCCTCCTTTTCCTCCATTGCTTCAACTTCCCGATGGATTACAGCAATTGATCGGTCAGCCATTGTTCTTCTCTGATTCTCTCAACATTCTTTCGAGAGACTCGTCCCTCCAAAGATTAGCCAAGATCATCCTGCACGCTCGCAGATCTATCGGAGTTGGTGCTGCAGCAGCAGCATGAGTTCGCGACGATGCAGCACATGCAGCAGATGACTCTCTTCAATCCCATGCTGCACATCGAGGTTGGTTCAGCTAGAAGACAATTCACTTGCTCATCCTAATCTTGTCGTGAAGAGTGAATCCCTTTTATTTGCAGCAGTGGTTCGGTTTGCATCCTCCCCTTCTGTTGCAGAGAGCAGGAGATGAACTGGCACATGAGTGAGAATGGAAAAGAGGAAATCGATGTAGTCAATGGAGGAGAGGACGGGTGAGTAAGGGGAATGGGCAAAAAATAAATTAGTTTGCTAATGTGTTGAAATTGTTGGTTGGAATAGAAATAACAACTCTGCTGAAATATTTATCTGAGCTGTTTCTGATATTTTATTAGTTCTTTGGGGAATTTAATACTACTGCTGATCGTTTCTTCTAGACACGAGTACACTCCCGTTCTCCCACTGAGAAGATTCCGGAAGATGACGCCATCAAGATAGAAGAGACTGTCCGCGAAAGAGTCCAGAAAATCGTCGCTTCTTACTCGAATAAGACTCGCAGGTTCGTGATTGGTATATATCAACTGTATTGGAAATAACACAGATCAATTATCGAATACACTGCTAGCGTTGAGACATCAGAAATTTCTAATAACTAAGAGGAGCATATATATTTAGCTTCTCGAAGAGGGCGAATAAGCAGCGACCGTCTCGATTGGTTCTCACGAGGAGACAGAAGAACATATTCAGGTTCATTCGTATCTTTCCATCTATTTGTTTTGGGAATAACTTCAACCCGGCAAGGCAAGGTTCACGTGCGTCTGGGGATGCCGTACCCTTCCCATGCAGGGTACGCCGGGGTAACGGGAATCCCACCAGGCGGGTTCACGGATTTACGGAGCCATACCCTTCCCGAGCACATCACTGGGAATAACATATTTTCATCCACTTTTGTTTCAAGCTGCTTCTTCTGAATAATGAATCGTTGAGTGGAATCATGGCACGAGGAGTGAGTCACTGTGGCCATCTGAGAGAGCGACCATCGCCAAGGCATTCGGAATCACTGACATGCAGGTACCAACTCATCTCTTTGAGAAGACAACAATAACTAGCAATAAACCAAAACGGACTAGTTGTTCTCTGATTACCCATTTTAATAAATGAAAAAAAACATTAATTCATTAGGGAGATGTGAGAATTTCCTTCTCAGGTGCTCAACGTCTTCATCAATCGACGGGGGGTTCATGCTTATGTCAGGTGTGTTCATGAAAGCAAACATATTTCCACTTTATCGGTTAAGAACTTGAGAAAATCACAAAATTGTTTACGAAAGCATACATTCTAGACTGATAGTGTTGTGTTAGGAGTGTGCTAGCATAGAATTATCACTCCCAATCCTCATCAATTACGCTCAAATCATCCATCTCCTCTTCTTCATTCATTTCGAATTCCTCCTCACTTTCTTCTCCCCTCATCATCCGGTCGTAGACCTCCTTGAGGTGATCGAAATGATCATCATCAGGCGCTCCGAGTCTCTTGAGGAATCGCTTATCCTCGTATTCCTCCCTTAGCTCCCAACTCTCCTCAAGAATCTAGAAAGAAATTTGGAACCATCGATTGTCAGTGTACTGTACTTCTCTCCTCCATGGGTGTTCTCCTGTGCTCATTTTTCTTTTCACAGCCTCCGCAACTCTTCCCTTTTTGGAGAGAAGCACGCTGCCGGTCTCCGTCCTCACTCCCAGCATGCTGCCGTACACCAGTGAGTTGTGATGCATTACTGTACACTTCATCTTCTTATTGTAGTAGGGCGCCGAGCTAGCAAGAAAAGCTTTATGAACGTAACACAAATTTTCGGCTTATATTTTAATAAAATCAATAACAAGAATTTACCTGGAAAGTCTCTTTGGTGCGTACATGTTGGAGAGTGAATGATAACATTCACAGATTGATGTTCCAAATTCAGAAGAGGAATCGAGGAAGACTTTCTCGAAGTTGGGCGAGAACAGTAGGGACCGAATCAATTGGTGCTCAGGCGAGTCCACCTTTCATTGTAAACATAAAACTAAAAAAATCATTATTTAAAATTATAACTCAATCAGTTGCTTAGAAGTCTTCTGGGGTGCTTTCTTGTCTGCCTTCATCCCTTTCTTCCCCCTCTTCGATGCTGGCATAATTGAGTGATCACACGTGGAGATCAGATTGAACTCATCTCCCTGGTAGCACAATAATACTCTACCAAATTAGCCATTTGTCCACCTTTCGCCATCTATGCTGTCCCGTGCAGTGTTTGATGAACGAACGAACGTATTCTAGAGCGAGTGGTCGATCTTCGCGATTGGGGAATCTCTTGTTTACGTAGAACAAATGATTAAAGAACGACTTGTACCATTCCGAGAAGCGAGGGTAACTCTTCATACCCTGTGCAGGACAGATGGGTAATACGTTAATTTTTACTCACAGCCCACCACGCCTTTCTGAGCGATTTTTGGGCGTGCCAAAAGTCCCTCTTTGACTCGATTCCTTTTAGCTTAGGATTCTCGCGGATGCGCTTGTCCACGCTCGCATTTGAGTCGGTGACACGGGCTCTGATTAAATGAAGCGATATACTTTGGTAGCTGGAAACAAAGTTGCCTAGGAAGTTGCGGTATGCGAAGAGCATACCGTACAAGCATAGGTTACAGTAGTTAGATGGGTTACGGTATGGAAACATTACGATAGGAAGGGAGTTTGGATACAACATGTTATTCTAAATCCTTGTTGAGCATTATCTGAATTATACCTGATGCTAAAGCCATCATCAACTAGTTCCACCAGCGCCTTCTCCGAGCCTACTGTTTCAATCCGACATGAGACTCCACCTATAGTTGTACTTTCTAGATAACATTTACTACATAATTATAATATGACCTATTTCCTCGTCCTTCGTGGAGAAGGATACTGCAGCGATGGCGAGGCCAAGGGCGCAATCGAATACGGTAACTTTCCCGTTATTGGATGTCCAGCCAGGGTGGGCAAACTGTCCATCGAGTGCCACAACAATCCCTTCCTCCTATTTTGAGTTATTTCCAATGAAATTCTGAGATGACTAAAATACCGGTGCAACATCTTTTGAGAGATCACGTGCTAGTCTCTCCCATCTCAAGTACACTCGATCGATCGAAATACAGGCATAGAAACGAATGGTGTCCCGCATAGACCGTTCCTTCGGGATCGCAATAGAGAGGAGATCACATTGATCAATGAGTCTCTGTAAGAACATTTTGGATAAGAAACCACAACTTGACAGGTCACCATGATCGGCAAGCCAGTTATGAAAGCGGAAACGGGCAGAGCCTGATTCATTTCATAAACTCGACTTTTCCCTCTGCCCCTTTTCGGCTGACTGTCCCATCGGAAGTGCTTCTTGCATCCGGTGCACGAGTAGGTCACCCATAGTGCGCTGGTCTTTTGCCTCCATTGCACACTTATCGGATCGATTAGTGCACCACACTCTTGGCATCTACGAAAGAGCATGTCAATCATGGGTTTCGCAGTCAGAAAATATGACGAGTGCACTGTAGTATCCTCTTCTTCCTCCTCTTCTGTATCTGATTCGCTCTGATAGGAAACTTGTGAGAAACGAAATGAGGAGTCCTTCAATATTTTTTTTGGTTTGCCCCATTCTAGAGCTAACCTTTCTCTCTACAGTAGGAGCACTTGAGATGGTCGATATTAATCTCTGAGGTACTACACCATCCATTGCAGAACTTTGAGAGGCGATCACAAGCTGCGACACCAGAGGAGTCGCATCGGGAGTCTGGATTTTTTTCGTTCGATAATTTATTGCATTGATAAGTAGGTACTATACTGATTCTAGTTTAGACATACAATTGGTATTCGATGAGGAGTCATGACAACCAGGCAAATCCAATATTTCGGTGCCTGGTAATAACATATCACTATCAGAGCGGTATCATTATGTGAAAGATACCATATTCTTTAAACTAGCCCGAAATTGTTCTAGAGAACACTGAACATATTTTAGTGGTTTTTTCTCAATCTTTCCTTCCTTTTGATACAGCCCTTGACCTACCCTTCCCTCTTAGTGGCGTCGTCGAAAACACATGTACAGAACCATCAACATCCTATTCCTGTCACATAAAGGCACTCGCATCGATGGTCTAGTGGCAGGATCCCTGCCAAGCAGGAGGCCCGGGTTCGGTTCCCGGTCGAAGCACCAATGTGTGAACAGGAATAGGATGTAGGTGATCTCATATTGGCTAACGTAACCCGGAGATAACTTGGACCCGCAAGGGATAGTGCGATTTGTGACAGTGAAAACCAGTAATACAAGTTCCCGAAAATTGTTTTGATTAAATTGGAGTTGCCTGGTTGTTATACCCCTCATCCAGTACTGCCTTCTCATCATTATATTTCCACTTCACTCGTTAAATATCTATTGACATGTATTTATACATACTTCGATTGTTATATTTTTTGAGTATAATAAAGATTTCAAAATGTATTGTGTACCTTCCCTTCACCGTCAATTGGCTGCTCGTTCAGCGACTGTTGATCATCATCCCCCACATCATAAACGTCTTCGCCCTAATATAGTGATCACAATAATATGTGGATACTATTTTTGAGCACAATGTTAAACTTCCTCTATGATAAATGCTAATAATGTGTCATTTGTACTCACATGTGTCTCATTCCCTTCGAGTGTCCCTCCGCCCTCGTCACTATCCACGCGAACTACAGCAGATGAAGAAGAAGGTAGGTCAGTCCGGCGCCGTTTCTATGAGAGAGATAGCGGTCGTAGTTTTCCCTAAGGCAGCTACTACCTCAGTTACCCCAGTATCTAGCTCGTCGCTTGACGGAACGGGAGCCTCAAGAACATTATTGAATTTAGAAAATAGGCTCGGTTCAACTATATTCTACCTCTATCGGAAAGCCGTCTGCTCCAAAATGTGCTTCGCACCACCGAATGTCCTCCTTATTTGCCACTCTCTCACGAAACACCTCTAGTTCGCGCAAGGCCTCCTCTTTACTGAGACCAAGAGACTTCACCCAAACAAACTGATGATATTTCTTCAAATTGGCAGGAAAACAGCGCGTTTTTGCCGATTGTGCGCCACATCTGGCGCACCGTCTCTTCCGTTGTGTGAGCATACAACTGATAGCAGGTTTGATGAAGATTAGCAACGCGACGTTGTTAACCGAAACCACTTAAAAATCACAAAATAGGCATAATGAGCGACAAACTGAGGTTAATCAATCATCATCGGCGCAAAACGTTGCACTAGCGTAATACACAGCGCTGGTAACCAATTTATTAAAGAAACTACGGGGACATTGCAAGAAAACCGATGTTTGTCGATGGAAATGATGATTCGCAACGATCGTAAATCCACATATCTACGCCTATTTCGGTGCCAAACGAGCTGCGACACTCAGCTACAGCGCTGGGAACCAAAATAATCCAGAAAAAACAGTGTAAACCAGTGAAAATTGAATGAAAACCTAGCAAAACGGGGGCCTCGTCACGTCGTGCCGTTGTTACGGGCAATCGATCAAGAGCGTGCATTCAAAAACGACGAGGTTCGTGAAACCTCGCCGACCGCCTCGAGCACCATCAACCGATAAGTGTTTTTATTATTTGTGAATTTTTAAAATTTATTTTCGATATTTAAATATTTTTCAAATATTTTATTATATTAACAATATTTTCTAACATGATCTTTACTACCAAATACATTGAAATCGTCAATCTATGTAATATCCCTTTAATTTACTGTTCAGATAAAGATCCGCTTAATAGAAAATGCACATTAAAACATACAATAGGTGTTCATCTTGCGCATAGCATATCTGACGAGTACATTTCCGACTTATATTTGGAAACAAGCAATATATTTGGAAGAATTCAGAGATACGTTGCAAAAAATCATGAAAATTAAGATATCAAATAATTTTCAGACAAAAAGACAAATTGATTCACTACTTACGATCCTAATAATAAGCAAAAACAATTTCGGAAATAGAGACGATTGAAATGAGGTATGGAGAAGGGCATAACGTTTTAGGCAATTATGCATACATATTCAACCATGCCCACCATTAGAAGAATATGCATGAAACGCATTACATTACTGATTACTATGCATTACTGAAACGTGTATGATATTTAAGCGATGCATTGCATATTCAGATAATTGTGAACAATTGATCATCATGCAAATTCACTTACATATATTATACATCTAAAATATACAAATGAGACGATACTTCCATAGCAAATTGCATAGCAAGCAAAAGTGTATTTAAATAGGTGGAGCTCACACTCTTTTTTTCATTCATTGTTTTCCCTTCGATCAGTGAGCGTCTCAAAATGTCACTCGTCTGTTCAACTTGCTCTGCTCAAGTTACTGACATCTCGAAGCACTGGGCTGAAAAACATGCGAAGCGGTACTGTGCTGTGTGTAACCGTCTATTTTCTAATGGATTCGTATGTCGTCGACACATTCAAATGTTCCATCAGCCAAAGCCAGATGGCCAAAAAGTCAAAGAGATAATTGCTAAGCAGATTATATTTAACATTGAAGTCTATAAAAATCTCAACGACGGAACTGTTTCTGTAAATGTTGTACAATCGTAAATAAATGCTATATTTTTTGTTATAATATTATGCTCCATTCTCCATTCTCCATTCTCCATTCTCCATTCGAGCGCGGCTGAGAGGCGGTCGATCTCGACTTTCCTCTCTGTCTGTTCTCGTTTGGGAGTCCCCCGGCGTCGACTTGGACAACCGTCGGTGGTATCTGTCTGCTGCATGCCCGTCGATACTCTTCGAATCGGGACGCTCAACTGCAGGACGCTCAAGAAGGACGACAGGATAATCGAGATCGAGGATGCAGTGAGTAAATGCCCTTTTGACATCATCGCCCTCCAGGAGACCAGGCGCAAGGGCCATACTAGCCTTACCCTATCAAAGCCAGATGGCCAAAAAGTCAAAGAGATAATTGCTAAGCAGATTATATTTAACATTGAAGTCTATAAAAATCTCAACGACGGAACTGTTTCTGTAAATGTTGTACAATCGTAAATAAATGCTATATTTTTTGTTATAATATTATGCTTGTGAAATACAATCGTGATAAATCAGATTTACAATATTCGTTACAAATTTTGCAAATATAAATTCGCAGAATAGTTCGTAATTTTGTGTAAATCCGTCCGACCGCATCGCGGAATCGTATTTCCAGGACGGGAACCCCTCAGAAGGAGATCTTTGCCGGACCAGTTTTGAAATAAAGCATGCATGAGTCAAAACATGAACATGAAAAAATTTAACATAAAACAGTGCGAAATTCTGACATGTAATCCGTATTAACAACTCCGATAATAATATTTAGGTAAAATCAAATCAGTTTTCTATGAAAGATCATAATCATACAATGAAACACATGGAAATCGTTACAATATACAGTAGCGGACAAAAGTTTGTCCAAAATTCGAATTCAACTTCAAAATTGTGCTGGAGACTTTACTTTATCGCTAATGGTTTGAAGCATTCGAGATATGCATAGGTTGAAGAGATTCATATGGTGCACTGTCTGAAACATATTTGTCGGGGTTTCTGCATTTATTTTTCTGCGTCACAATGTTCATGTATTTTTTGAAACTCAGCTGCAAATCGATGAGTAAGTCTGTGAATTCGAGAAGTGAGACGATTTTGTTGTAGTTTCTATTCAACCACCAGTAGGTACCAGTAGCTCGGTTTATGTCGTCCCTACATCTTGAACGGAGCATTACAGGAGGATGATTCATTTCGTTGGAAGTCCAGACAGTTGTTGCGCGGTTCCCCTACACCGCTCACATTCTTCTGACCTGCACATTTTACAGTAGAATTTCCAGAGTCATAGGAAATAGTACGTAGCGACAGACGGCCTATTCTAACAAGGATACTTTATTTAAAAAAATTAGCGTCTATGAGTATAAATTTAGCTATTCTGACTTAGATAAATATGGATGCACGTCGTCAAAGACTCTTTTGTCGAATTAACTTCTATTACGAGAGGTGTGGTACGATTCCTATGTACGAATATGTTTCTATATCATGCTTAGCCTGCGTGTTAGAATCAAAAGAATGTGTATGTTGTTCTGAATATGCTTCCCTACCTTAATAATTATACTTCTTTTTCGAGGATTGTATGACTCCATTTCTCTAAATGTACATGCCGGTCAACATGACTATGAAGAATGGCTTTACAGATTGTCCGGTTGAGTTTGATCATTTGTTGTCGCACGTACTGTATGTAGTTCAAGATGAGTTATTCGTCTTATTTATCATAAACATTTTTTTACGTTGAACCTGTATCATGTACAGTAATATAATATCTCCTTGTGTCTGAATATGGTCGCTAGCTAAGCGGTTAGGAGATCGATCATATTATCATGCTCGCAGGAAAAAACTGTGTGATTGCAAAAAAAAACTTTTGTTTATTTCCGAATATGTGAATGCTTCTAACACGCAGGCTAAGCATGATATTGGACTTTTTTTCAAGACGTCTAATATGCTTTCACTACATTATTCAATCAGGCTTTCTATGACGTGCATCCATATTTATCTAAGTCAGAATAGCTAAATTTATACTCATAGACGCTAATTTTTTAAAATAAAGTATCCTTGTTAGAATAGGCCCTCTGTCGCTACATACTATTTCCTATGACTCTGGAAATTCTACTGTAAAATGTGCAGGTCAGAAGAATGTGAGCGGTGTAGGGGAACCGCGCAACAACTGTCTGGACTTCCAACGAAATGAATCATCCTCCTGTAATGCTCCGTTCAAGATGTAGGGACGACATAAACCGAGCTACTGGTACCTACTGGTGGTTGAATAGAAACTACAACAAAATCGTCTCACTTCTCGAATTCACAGACTTACTCATCGATTTGCAGCTGAGTTTCAAAAAATACATGAACATTGTGACGCAGAAAAATAAATGCAGAAACCCAGACAAATATGTTTCAGACAGTGCACCATATGAATCTCTTCAACCTATGCATATCTCGAATGCTTCAAACCATTAGCGATAAAGTAAAGTCTCCAGCACAATTTTGAAGTGGAATTCGAATTTTGGACTTAAACTTTTGTCCGCTACTGTATATTGTAACGATTTCCATGTGTTTCATTGTATGATTATGATCTTTCATAGAAAACTGATTTGATTTTACCTAAATATTATTATCGGAGTTGTTAATACGGATTACATGTCAGAATTTCGCACTGTTTTATGTTAAATTTTTTCATGTTCATGTTTTGACTCATGCATGCTTTATTTCAAAACTGGTCCGGCAAAGATCTCCTTCTGAGGGGTTCCCGTCCTGGAAATACGATTCCGCGAAGCGGTCGGACGGATTTACACAAAATTACGAACTATTCTGCGAATTTATATTTGCAAAATTTGTAACGAATATTGTAAATCTGATTTATCACGATTGTATTTCACAAGCATAATATTCAAATCAAATCAAATCAATTTATTCAAACTTCAGGGCATGGGCCTGTTGAATCATGCCGTCGGTCCATTTATCGTGGTATCTTCTGCAAATATCAGCCCAGTTTATTCCTACTCGCTCCACTATTTCATCCCGCCATCTCGTTCTTGGTCGTCCAATCGGTCTTTCCTTATCCCACGGTGTCCAGAAAACAATTCTCTGCGTCCATCTATCGTCGTCCAGTGATGCAATTCGTCGTGCCCAAGTCCCTTTCTTGTGCATAGCTCGGACTCGAACATCTTGTATCGGTACTTTGTTTGCTAACCACTCATTGCTCTTCCTATCCATTCTCGTTACTCCGGCCATTTTTCTCATCATCGAACGCTGTGCCACAATCAATCTCGTTCTTGCTTTCTTCGTTGAGCTCCAGATTTCACTGCCATACAGTAGAGCAGGCTCTATGCACATACGGTAAACTCTAGCTTTCAGTCCCATTGCGACAGCCCGGTTGGTAAGAAAATCGTGAAATTTGTTGAATGCTTTCCACGCGCTTCCGATCCTTCTGTTTAGTTCAAGCAATAAGTTGTTGTCGAATGATACTCGGACGCCAAGGTAGACAAAACTGCTGACATAGCTCAAAGAATCTTGTTCGATGTGAAGTGATACTTGAGTACGGTTCGTCATGGCGACAGTTTTCTTTTGGTTTATTTTCAATCCAACTTTTTTGCTCGCATTCACCAGTTCACGCAACATACTTGAAACTTCTTTGGGGTCATGTGAAATTAGGACGATGTCATCTGCGTATCGCAAATGGGTCAGATTTCTTCCGTCGATCCTTATTCCAAAATCATCCCAATTCATTTCACGAAATACACCTTCCAGTACACTGTTAAAGAGGTGGGGAGACAACGGATCTCCTTGACGGACGCCTCTTTCTACATCAATGGGCACTCGATCCAACTCTTACGAAAACATTGGCCTTTTGGTATACTTGTCGCAAGGTGTTCACGATCTTCGAGTGGATTCCTTGTTGAAATAATGCACTCCACAAGCCACTGAATTCTACCGAATCAAAAGCTTTTGCAAAATCAATGAAGACCAGGTACAATGGAAAGTTGTACTCAACCGACTTGCTCATCAGTTCGTGGAGAGTAAACATGTGGTCCGTTGTTGCATAGTTCTTGCGAAAGCCGGCTTGCTCCGGTGGTTGGCTCGTGGACAACGTTTTTTCTATTCGATTATCGATGGCCGAGGTGAATGTTTTGTATATCAGATTTAAGAGTGCAATTGGACGGTAGTTTGAAATGTCGAGTTGATTTCCTTTCTTATAAATGAGTGATATCAGCGAGTTTGGCAGAGTATCGGGAACAGTCTCCTCCAGTATCCATTTGTTGAACAGAGAGCAAAGGGGTTTGACAAGGATGTCACTACCGTACTTCAACATCTCTGCTGTTACCTTGTCCGGGCCAGGGGACTTTCCGTTTTTTCAGTTTGTAAATCGCGTGCCATACTTCACTTTCGATAATTGGTGGGAAGAAGTCATTTGTCAGAAATTTTTCTCGTTTCGGCCGTCTCGTTCTTCGGAATAAGTCATCGTAATAATTCTTGACTACAGTATCCAGTTCATTCTTCGTGTTCGCAATTGTGCCATCTTCTCGTTCGAGTTGGAATAGTTTTGTCTGTCCTATTTGTGAACTCCTTAGAGCCTTTTTCGTACTATATCCATATTCCACTGCTTGTCGAACTATTTCCAGATGACGCTTTCTTATGTCGTTTTGAATCGAGAAACGCAGTGCTTTACTAGTGACTGAAAACTGCATTCGAATGATCGGCGTAGGATTTTGATCTCTTAATCTTCGTCTTTCAGCAAACAGTTTCTTGGTTTGTGGTGAAAATCGATCTTCAGATGGAACCTGTGTCGTGGATTCGTCAGCAATTGATTGGATTGCAGAAGTCATCCTTTCGTAACTATTCACGTCGGTTCGCGTTAGAGACAATATTCCGGACACAAATTTGTTCTTATCAAGTTGCACTTTTGGCCGAGACTTGTGGAAACGACGTTTCACTTCTGACGTTATTTTGACTGTGGCCATCAAAAGCCTATGGTCAGTTGCGAAATCAAAGCTCCCGACAATAAAGACGTCTTGCATTATTTTTGGATTGGTCGTCATGACATAATCGATTGCATTACGGGATTGCATGTTCGGGCTGAGCCATGTCCACTTCCGAGTATCGCGTTTTTGAAAGCGAGTGTTGTGTACGAACATCTTTGCTTCCATGCTGAAGTCGACCAAGCTTTGCCCTCTTTCGTTTCTTTCTCCCAGTCCATGTCTTCCGATAAATCGCTCCTCAATCGCCTCTCTGGATCCGATCTTCGAGTTGAAGTCACCGAGCACCACTATATGCCCCCTTCCACCCCCCGGTAGTCGAACACGACGGGTAGAGGTTGCAATTAGTGTGCTTAGCTCGTTTAGAAAGGTAGTGAAGACTTGATCCGGGTAAGAAGAGGTAGGTGCGTAGGCGTTGATAATACGCAACCCGATTGATGGGATATCCAGGTACGAGAGACGAGGATTGACAGGGTGGAAGATGCTCGCCCATTGTTTGTCCACCAGGAAGCCGGTACCATGGCTTGATTGAATACCGTATGCCACTAGCAGATGTTGCGAATTGGATAGGGTAAGGCTAGTATGGCCCTTGCGCCTGGTCTCCTGGAGGGCGATGATGTCAAAAGGGCATTTACTCACTGCATCCTCGATCTCGATTATCCTGTCGTCCTTCTTGAGCGTCCTGCAGTTGAGCGTCCCGATTCGAAGAGTATCGACGGGCATGCAGCAGACAGATACCACCGACGGTTGTCCAAGTCGACGCCGGGGGACTCCCAAACGAGAACAGACAGAGAGGAAAGTCGAGATCGACCGCCTCTCAGCCGCGCTCGAATGGAGAATGGAGAATGGAGAATGGAGAATGGAGCATAATATTATAACAAAAAATATAGCATTTATTTACGATTGTACAACATTTACAGAAACAGTTCCGTCGTTGAGATTTTTATAGACTTCAATGTTAAATATAATCTGCTTAGCAATTATCTCTTTGACTTTTTGGCCATCTGGCTTTGGCTGATGGAACATTTGAATGTGTCGACGACATACGAATCCATTAGAAAATAGACGGTTACACACAGCACAGTACCGCTACGCATGTTTTTCAGCCCAGTGCTTCGAGATGTCAGTAACTTGAGCAGAGCAAGTTGAACAGACGAGTGACTTTTTGAAACGCTCACTGATCGAAGGGAAAACAATGAATGAAAAAAAGAGTGTGAGCTCCACCTATTTAAATACACTTTTGCTTGCTATGCAATTTGCTATGGAAGTATCGTCTCATTTGTACATTTTTAGATGTATAATATATTTATGTAATTGAATTTGCATGATGCTAAGCATCAAATCAATTGTTCACAATTATCTGAATATGCAATGCATCGCTTAAATATCATACACGTTTCAGTAATGCATAGTAATCAGTAATGTAATGCGTTTCATGCATATTCTTTTAATGGTGGGCATGGTTGAATATGTATGCATAATTGCCTAAAATTCTTCCAAATATATTGCTTGTTTCCAAATATAAGTCGGAAATGTACTCGTCAGATATGCTATGCGCAAGAAGAACACCTATTGTATGTTTTAATGTGCATTTTCTATTAAGCGGATCTTTGTCTGAACAGTAAATTAATGAATCTATGAATATATGTCCCACCATTAAAGCTGGACTATCAGCCAAACTTTCCAGGACAAACTGACAACACATTCTAGAGATAATCGTAAACCGTATCCCAAAGCATAGTACGGATTGCATATCGGTAAATACATTGTTCATGAGGAAATGACTTGAATGATATTCATATCGAATCAATTGGGTGTACTTGGGATTCAAAGGCCTACGATGGATTCCGTATAGTTAAATGTGCTGCCCATGAGAAAATGACTTGAATGATATCCATATCGAATCAGTTGGTTGAATTTGGAATTCTGAAGGTCTATGACCGTTTCCGTATCGTTAACGATGGCGCTCATGAGGAAATGACTTGAATGATATTCATGTCGAATCAGTTGGTTGTACTTGGGATTCTAAGGCCTACGATGGATTCCATATAGTTAAATGTGCTGCTCATGAGAAAATGACTTGAATGATATCCATATCGAATCAGTTGGTTGTACTTGGGATTCTAAGGCCTACGATGGATTCCGTATAGTTAAATGTGCTGCCCATGAGAAAATGACTTGAATGATATCCATATCGAATCAGTTGGTTGAATTTGGAATTCTAAAGGTGTATGACCGTTTCCGTATCGTTAACGATGATACTCATGATCAAACGACTTGAATGATATCCATATCGAATCAGTTGGTTGTACTTGGGATTCTAAGGCCTACGATGGATTCCGTATAGTTAAATGTGCTGCCCATGAGAAAATGACTTGAATGATATCCATATCGAATCAGTTGGTTGAATTTGGAATTCTAAAGGTCTATGACCGTTTCCGTATCGTTAACGATGATACTCATGATCAAACGACTTGAATGATATCCATATCGAATCAGTTGGTTGAATTTGGAATTCTAAAGGTCTATGACCGTTTCCGTATCGTTAACGATGGCACTCATGAGGAAATGACTTGAATGATATTCATATCGAATCAGTTTGATGAACTTGGGATTCTGAAAGCCTACGATGGATTCAGTATCGTTAAATGTGCTCCCCATGAGGAAATGACTTGAATGATATCCGCATCGAATCTGTTTGATGAAATTGAGGATGATGAAGTCCTACGACGAATTCCGAACCGTTAACGATGGCACGCATAAGGAAACGACTCGAATGATTCCCCTATCGAATCAGTTGGTTGAATTTGGAATTCTGAAGGTCTATGACCGTTTCCGTATCGTTAACGATGGCACTCATGAGGAAATGACTTGAATGATATCCATATCGAATCAGTTGGTTGAATTTGGAATTCTGAAGGTCTATGACCGTTTCCGTATCGTTAACGAAGATACTCATGAGAAAATGACTTGAATGATATCCATATCGAATCAGTTGGTTGAATTTGGAATTCTGAAGGTCTATGACCGTTTCCGTATCGTTAACGATGATATTCATGAGGAAACGACATGAATGATATCCATATCGAATCAGTTGGGTGAAATTGAGGATTCTAAGGCCTAGGATGGATTCCGTATCGTTAAATGTGCTACCCATAAGGAAATGACTTGAATGATATCGATATCGAAGCAGTTGGATGTACTTGGGATTCGAAAGGTAGATTAGAGAGAGAGAAGGTTGAACAATAGTTGGAGAACGGCGAGCGAAATTTGCACCTAATAATGCAATAGCGAATGGCTATGTCAAGAAGTGGCATGCTTGTCAAGATCCGAAAGGTAGATTAGAGATAGAGAGAGAAGGTTGAACAATAGTTGGAGAACGGCAAGCGAAATTTGCACCTAATAATGCAATAGCGAATGGCTATGTCAAGAAGTGGCATGCTTGTCAAGATACGTGAAGTAGATATCAGATGGAGACAAGGTCATAACATTAAGGCATAAAGCTTGGCAGCTATGATCGCTTGGCAGATATACTCATCCCATCGCAGTCTTTATTTTTACTTTGGTTTTATTTTTACTGTCGGGTAGGAATGGTTTTCCGGTAGGAAAATCCATGCAATCTCGGGGTAGGTCTGGTCATTTGACCAACCGTACTGGGCATATTACTACTATCTTAGGTATCTTATTTTAGTACTGCGAAAATTTCAAGTTGATTCCTCAATCAGTTGTTGAGTTATGTAGGTAAAGGTAGATGCAGCCTACGTGCAGCCTTGCTCTACCGATCTAGTTGGAGCAAAATGAAGTTGACCACGATGATCAGCACCCTCGAGAACCCCTTTCCACAAATTTTCGAAAAATCGATGTGCCAGGTCCTCCAGGTCATTGCTCGATTCTTACGCGACCGCCGTCATATGCTCACAAGTTGATGGAGAACGACCTTGTTTTCAATGCCATATATCTGTTAGATTTTGGTGTATCGGGATACGATAGACGGCAAATTAAAGAGTGGGTATCGTAGATTGTGTGGACATTGATACGTCGTCTAGATACAACATAAACTTTTATCACTATTTTTTACCATGAACCCATATAAGTCTACAAATAGTGACGTCACTTCAGTACGTCATTCATATGCCCTAAGGGCAGATAGTGCTCATTATTATTAATTAGTTGATACCAACCACGAAGTTCTATCACCGCTCTGAACTAATATATTTAGAGTTGCGTTTTTGTCGTTGCGGTTCTGTCATGCCCCCTAATAAATAAATGGAAACATAAATGAGGTTCGAAAACATGTCGTTGGCAAGAGTAAAGTCAGCGTATCCTCTTCTTCATCAGCAAATATATTTTGTAGCTTACTTCTATATGTGTCACAGTCAATCAATCGTTTGGCAATAGTCCCGTCCTTTAGTTGCATCACTTTTGCCGATGGGCACACATTAAAGTCCGGGTCCGGCGTTCCCATCATCGCATTTCCATCATCCTATTCAAGAGTAGTTAAGCAAGCATCTGAAAAAAATAAAACGTCTCGCGCCTCCTTTTGAATAGTCTTGAAACTATTGTTATGCATACTTACATTGCCACGATGAATATTCAAGAGCACAGGCTACCTGGAATAGCAATCATTCATAATTAATGAGATAATGAGTGCATATCTGATTCAAGGTTTCGAGATTCATGATTTTTTAATGACAAAATAACTATTGTTTACAAATAGAGATAATTGAAGGAAAAAAGTGCAGCTCACACTGACTGGCATCTTCAGATGCTCTGGTAAAGTGGAGCTCCTGAAATGATACTATTGGTCGTTAATATACATTTATTTGCAACAAAACAATTTACATGAATTTTCTCTCAAGACCGGCCGAGTAGGAAGATAGTGTAGACTATAGAATGGGTGAGGAATTGGTATCATTTCTCGAACTTTAGCATGAATGTGACATTGCAATTTTCAAAAATAATATAAAAAATACAGTTTCCGTGTTGCCGCGTCACACTTATAGGTTGTTGCTCCATGTACGTAAGGTCCATCAGTCTCGAATTTCTGCATAAATTGGAAGTAATATATGTCTAGAGACCGCAAGGTAGTTGGCCAAATTTGCCTTTCAGGGCCTTCTATGCGCACCATGAACACATCGAGGTCCAAATAAGATCATACATACGAAACCTGTACAAGATGAAAGTAGGTTTACGCAAACTTTTTTTTCTCTCGAAGTGGGCGGAGAATGCGGTTTATAGGTATGGCTTCGCAAGAAATGACTATTCATTTTGCGCGTTTTCTGGCCGATCAGATAGGAGAGAGCACATACAATTAGGAGAGCCGACTATTACGAAACCATCAATATAATAAATAGCTTAATATCAGACCTTATTTATAATAATTTTTGTTGTTTTTATTATTTTTTACCTATTTAGTATTGCTAAAACGATTTTGATACGTTCGAGATAAATTCAAGCACACCCACCGAGAATAAAATTCCATTGCAATAGATTAGTAGGTCTGTAAGGATTAAGATTAAATTTCAGTAACGCCGGGAGTACCTCCATCTATAATTTCCTCAGTGTAGTTACTTCGAGTCAATCCACTCGGAACTTCACCCTCAGGAATCAGATCACAAGAAAAGGCCACTGAAATTCAAATGAATCACGTACATTCTAGCTTGGGGAACAGTTGAGCAGGAAAAAAAGTCCGACTTACCAGATGATTGGAGCAATCCAAACAGGAGAAAAAATCGGAGGATGCATACTTAGTGATTTGGCAGACACGATGCTATATTTTATAGTAACTTTCAATGATACTTTCACAATTTCGTTCTTTGCGTCTCCTTTTTGCGTGATATATTTTCTCATATTTTCTCAACGAATCGATCGATTCCATGAACAGAAATGCAAAAGTGTCATCTAGAAACACTTACTCAGCCTTCGAGAAAAAAGAAATACTTGAGCTCGAAAAAAACATGATTTCAGTAATATGCTCCAAGGCGTGTATCATACAAAATATACGATATCGCACTGATACATCTTTTATTCAAAACTAAATTTAACAGTTCGAATTTCTTCTGGTCGAAAACCACGAAATTTGCTCACCTATGTAGCCGAGAATTTGTAGAGATTTCAAACTGGGAAAGTCACGGAAGGATAATACGCTCTCTGGGGTGGTTTATGTGCAGGACTCGGCAGCCGGCTTCACTGGGCAATACTACCAATCGTTCTTGCCAAATGTAAATTCGCCTGATTTTTGAGTAGTTTTTCCATTTTACATTTATTTTCCGTATCCCACTCACTTGTTCAAAGAGAAGAAGCACCATACGGTCAGACAAGTGAACCGCGAATCACTGAACAGGACATAATAGAAGATAACGTAATATTGGATTACAAACATATCACCTACACGACGCCCAGTTTGCGTCAAACGAGGTTTCTCAACTTGGGCTAATACTCGCGCACTTGATACATGCATATAGTCCGCAATTCGGTTGGCCGAATTGGTCCTTCAGGGTCGTTTATGCGCTTAATGTATGTCTCGAGGTCCAAATAAGATCATTATTTTTACCGCTTTTCGATATCTTATCTCTGAACCGAATTATGGGCCAAAAACAGCTCGAAATAAGTTCAACGAGAAAGGAGTTGAAACCGGGACGAGATGGAAGTGGGCGGAGCCCATTCTGCCTATTCTCATGCAGATCTCCAAAAGTTGGAGCAAAGCTTCGCCTCGAGCTGAGATCAATACAGAGGGCGGAAGGGAGCGACTGTCTAGAGCGCGCGCTCTCTAGTCACGCCGGGGCAGAAACAAACGATGAGAGAGGGAGAGGGAGAGGAAAAGGCGCGCTCCAGTGAAGCCCGTCGACCCAAATCGTGGATAAGTAAAGGCGAACCCGGAGAGACCTCCGATTTTCGTTTTATGCTTTGAAATTAATCAATAAATCGTCTAAATTCCTGTGGAAAGGCGCATAAATGTCCGACCGCTAGAACTATTTCATTGCACAATCACTTTTCTTATTTATCGATTTTACTAAGAAAATGTTCTCCGATCATGGTGCTCCAAAAGTATATTGTCGCAGTTGAAGAGACCTATCGAATGCGACCTTGATAATCGAAAATGGTTCAGTATTCGCGTCGCCTCTCGTCCCGTTTTTTGGATATTCTTTATCCTCTCCTAGTGCGCGGAGCTTGCGGTCTCTACACATGCACTTTGTTTTTTCGCGCGTTATGTACGTGAAAATCTAACTCCGCCCATATATGTGTGCATATCGTGCATAGTATTCAATTTGCCTTTTGAAACGTTTTAATAATGTTATATTAGTAGTTAGAGTGCGATGCTGATGGGCAGAGCCGCTTTCATTCTTCGTTAAAAGTGCTAAACCTATGTTCTTTCCCATTCGAAATGAGATCATAATCATGGAGATAACATTATGGTTCCTATTGTTTGGTTTGTTAATGATTCAAAAATACCAAAAAAAACGCCAATAAAGCGGAACCATAGATGACATCCAAACTATACAAGTGAGCATCCACACGAATTCTGTGCCGAGGAGTGAGAATCAGCAGATCGGAAGATGACATCCAAACTATACGAGTACCGAGCGAACAAAGAATCAGGGACGTGGCGTCCACATTTATCTTGCCATCACATTCTTAACACAACATCCCCTCCCCTTCCCCTCAGGTGCAAAACAACTCGTATACATTTCATCCTCAATGTCTGTCTCATGTCTTTGCTATGCGTATTGAGAAATTAACGATGCACTATGTCGTTCCGTCTCGTCAAATTGTTTGTTATGCATGCATAATGCACACCTGTTCATTACATGCCATCTCAGAATAACTTTATTTGTTCACGATTCCCGTTTTACTGAAATGGAGAGTAACCATATGCGTCATTCCATATTCTATGCATAACATATTCCAATATGTTTTATTCACATCCGCTCTTTTGAGGTTAACCCCCGTCATTGGACATCAGACGGTAATCATCCGAACTAGTACGCTAATGCTTATCGGCCTCTGAATCCGATTCCGGGGCGTGCGGCAACCCATCTCAATTAGATTTCGCAATTCGGACCTTCTTCTATTCATTTCACACATTCTCTAAATCGATCGAGTAGTGAGAGCGTAAAATGAAGAGATCATGATATTGCTTCTCGTCCACTAATTCTGCTGCTGTTGAGATTGACTCTGTGCCCACATGCTAGTTTTCACAGGTGGTTTCCTTTTGTACCAGTGATTTTGCAATACGCTGATATCTGCAATTGCTCGTTCGTCCCTCGATCGTTATCCTAACGCACCTCGGTAATCTTGAACAGTTGTGATGTGGGGGGGGGGATATCTCCAGCATGACTCAGACACATTCCAATCACTCAATGTGCATGAGTCACGCCTTCAGTCATTGTTTTGAACGAGTATTACCATATGACACGGTGTATTTTTAATTTAGAACCACCCCCCAGTAAGTAGGATATGAGCTACTATCTCAGTCTTCACTGCTGTTTCCATTTTGTACCATTGATATTGCCATCCGCTCTTGACATCGTATTTGCTCGTGGTTAACTTGATTACGTCAAAGCGCGAATCTTGAATTGACCTGGTAATGATGAATCCCTATGATGGAGCAGACACCGTCTAATTACGCTTTGTGTGAGAATCGCTTCCCCGCATTATTTTTGCGCCAGCAGTACAATAACACTCTTCATTTGTCCTGATATTGAAGATCCCTTAATTTGGTTAAAATTAGGCTACACTCTAGTCTCCATTGGTATTTCCCTTTCGTACCATTTATGTTGCGATTCGTTCTCTTATCGCCGAATTTGCTCGTTGTACCATTGATCGTTGTCTTGAACTCGCAACGAAAATCTAGAGAGTGCAACGACAAGAGGGCGAAATGTTACGATTTTTCAAAGACAATCGAGTGGCCATCAGCAAGATATCTTTATCTCGCACTCTTTCGAAGTAGAGATAATCAGATTTTTTTTCTCACAACTGCTATCAGCAGCATTTACACCTTCCTGTTCTCGGTGCTATTATAGTTTTCCATAAGGCGTATTTTCATCGATATAGTGCGATCGTGCAAAATCGAGAGACAATCACACTCATTTATCTCGCTATCTTTTGAAGTGCCTATAATCTGACAGCATGTGTACTCCTCCCTCACGATCCCCGCTACCCTCGCGTTATCTACGAATTGTTTTCTTTAATCTGACATCCAGACAATATTTTAATCACTTTCATCATGTTCCTTCCAAGTTTTTAATAAGTTGAGCGAAAGGAGATCAAACTGAGCGAAATGTGGCACTCTCCGAGCGAATGTGAAACGGTCACTCCAAGCACTTTTTTGTACCCGATGTTGCTGGTGGAACTCGATTGTTTCTCCTCTCGATTGCACAACAACAAGCTGTTCGTTCGTCGTGTGCTAAAGTATTCATGCACAGTAAAATGTTCATCGCTAAGTAATCTACGAGTTTATGACCCATCATTATTTTTAAAAAAAGTAATTGTCGCCGACAAAAAAAATATAAATTCTTGCAATGCGCCTAAAATTGCAATTCTGTCATCGCCACAGTGTTGCTTCAATGATCGGAGGAGGGGTAATTGTTTGCATACCTTCTTTAATTCTCTCTCGTTCCCACTCTATCTCTGTCGGAGTGCCGATAACACGGCTACGTGCACTTTCTTCCCTCCGCTCTTGGTGTTTCGTTGATTAAAATGTGCCGGTATAGTTAGTAGAAAAAAAGCCACTTTTCTATTGTTGATGTGCAGTATGTCCTCATTACTGGATATGCTGGGAGTAATTGAAAAAATGTTCTCAAATATGGTTTCCTTGCTGCCATTGCCAATGTGTTCCTTCAATCAGGGGAGAGGGGTGGATTGTTTGTCTACCTATATATTTATCATACCCTCGTAGTGCCGACAGCATGCTTACCTGCACTTTCCTATCTCATCCTGTGCTGTTTTGATGAATGACAATGATAGATAGTGGAAAATTTCAATCATTTTTACTTGCAACACTGTTTCCACCGTTAAGTAGACACTGCGGCGTAAGTAGAAAACATGACCAAGTCCTTTACCGAATAATACTTTGCGAGTAAAGCAATCTATATTCACAATTATTGCACGTCATACTCTAGATTGTTGGTCACTGATCCAGTATCGCCAAGACCAGTATCGCTGAATAATTTGCGAGCACAACAAACTATATTCACACACATTTCACGACCTATTCTGCATTTGCTATCGCCACATGGTCTGTGATCAGTACGAGAATTGTTTGATTGCCTCTTTAACTCCCTTTGTCACAAATTGCCGATTACGTATACGCGTACTATCCTCCCTTCAATATTGCTGTTACGATGATTGAGCAGAGCACCCATGATGTACTCCTACACCCTCTCTCTCCAGTTCTCACTATCTCTCTCACGTTATGATACTGTAAGGAGATTATCATCTCTTCATTCCAATGATATTCCCATCAGGGGTGTTGTAAAATATGGATTGCTGTTCCTTCCCTTTGGCGTGTTTTAACTCATCAGTTAGGCAGGGATACTTAATGTTGGTCCAAACTCGAAGATGGCCTCACCGACCAAGCGTTGTCATCTCTAGACGATACGATATTATTCAAAGCACTCATATCTTTACCCCCAAACGTATACTTACCCATATCAAATTTTCATGCGTTGTGAAACATTCGTTGCTGATTATTTGATTGAGCAGTGCCCCTAGCATGGTTTCATCAATAAACAATCGGTCGTGCAATTCGCGAATACTTTTGTACGCTAGATCAGCCTGTCGATTGATTCATGTTTCATGGTGTATAACTGCTTAACAGTGATACCTAATTTTCTGGCATTAGACCAATAATGGATTCAAATTGCCCTATCCGCAACAAAGGCAGTTCAGTGGTAATAGCTTTAAAGTTTTGGCATATATCACTTACGTACATTGTTTTTAGTTTCCCTTCATGGAACTGCCGAACGAATTGGCAACTTCTGTAATTTTGCAACTGAATATGAAGGACAGAGCGAGTGTTGCCTCTGTGAACAGGCATCTGAAAGGTCTTGAGAAGAAGGCCGGATACAGGCAGTTCGACAGTGTTTTCTTCGAGGACGTACGATCATTAAACGCTTGTCATTTCGTTCTTTCTCAAACTACCAGAGAAGCAGTTGAAAGCAAGAGTGCCAATTATTCATTTTTTGCAGGATGTCCTCGAGGTAAAATATGATGGATGCACTAAGCGGTTTCATGTCGATCATGACTTAGCAATTTCGGAATGTTGTGATTTCTTCAAGAGCGCGACTACCACGCATCTAGTGTTTAAGTTAAAAAATATTTCAAGATATCGATGAGAATTTGCCCCTTTTACTTCAAGAAATAAACGTACGGCTATTTGAGGGTCTGCTGAAGGAAGATATTGCTGAAAGGCTGCATACAATAGTCATTTCTTTACTTTTTCGCAACTTGAATTTCGACCACTACGATTACCAATCTAGCAAGTGAGTAGTAAAACTAGCATGAGTTTGTTTACATGGTTGATCTGATATGAAGTACATTGAAAATACTATTGTGAAATTGCTCTCCTTTCATTTTATTTTTAGAATATATATGCTACCATTTGTAGGATCTTCTCATATCTTCTCGAACGCGGAGGACCACTTGAGGGAGTGAAAATACATTGGAGGGGCGAAGATAACGATCATCTAAGCATGGGGAAAGTGCTCCTTGAACTGCCTCCATTGAAGATCTGCAAAGTCATTCAATATGTGAGTAATAATCGAAAATAACACATTCTCGTAAGGATAACGTATTGATCAAATAATGCACAATTCAAATCGTTCACCCAAACAAACGTGTTACAATAGCATTCTAATCAAAATACAGCATTCTAATCAAAATAATTTTGAACGTATTGATCAAACATACGATTCGCTTTGATAATGTCGAAATTATAAAATTTAAAAGTTAACTAACAAAAGCAATTTCAGAACGATCAAACCATCATCGACGATGACATTTTCCTACATCTCGTCAAAACAGCCTCCTATTGTACTGACATATACTCTTCCCAATCATCGATCACACCTGCTGCTCTTTCTGAGGCATTCAAGGTTGAAAATTTTGTAGATTTTGTTTAAGCTTTCTGTATTTAGCTACAATTTTTGAAATATTATTGTTTTTTTCGTCGATTCCCTTACAATTTCAGATGGTCTGCACTTCGGAGAGGCATTTCGTCGACTGTTTTGTTCCAGCCATTACACTCGTCTCCTTCCTCAAACAAATGAATTCCAAATTCATAAAGGAAAAGGAGCGCGTGATACACATCGAATCCGGAGTAGCAATGACTCTCAAAATATCTTTCAACAATCATTATTTTGTTTCGATTTCCAAATGAGATATTATTTTTACGCAACCTATCACGCATGTCGCGTAAGAATCTAATAAAATCGGGAGGTATTGATCACAATTTTTGATCCCTACTATTTCTTCTGTGGCAATCATGTACAAATGTAATTTTCCCTTCTTCGGGCTGATATATTAGATTGGTGCAAAAGTTTCTTTACAAGGTATTTTCGTTACAAAGTTTTCTCGAAATTGATTTACTTGTTCCAAAAACTACTCAGGTATTATGTGATGCAGCATAGATGTTCCACAATCATTGGTTTATCACGCGTCTTCTGAGAGATCGCAGGTGAAGTTTGAAAAACTGTTCAAAGTGGTCTAATCGGCATGAAATTATCAGAGTAGATAAGTCTAAGGCCCAGTAACTTCCAGGAAATTTTGTAGAGCCGGGAATTGAAAAGTGCCTAAAATGCGGCTCCGGGAATTGAAAAGTGCCTAAAAAGAGTCAAAATCTTGAAAATTTAAAAATTCGTAAGTTCCTTCAAAGTTGAGTTAAAAAGTCGATTTAAACACTAAATTATTCGGATTGTTAAGATGAACAACTTATGTTGATCACTTTTTGACTGCTTCAAAAGCAGCAACTGAAAATGGCGAAAATTGGTTTTTGACTCTCGAAATTTATGAACTTTTACATGCCGTGAACAAAATCGTTAAATCGTTGTTATAAAGAGATCTCTACGGAATCGAAATCTACAACCATTTCTACTTCAGATAGAACAATATTCGTTTCGATTAACGACCCTATTTTTCTGTAATTTTGCCTCAAACATGTAAAATGACTGTATTTTTTCACAAAATCATATTTTCAGATTTTTGCAGAAAGTCAATTTCAGCTTCAGCCCTGCAATATTTCACTTAGAATAGCTACGAATCATCACTACTTCATTCTCAAGTAGTTTGAGGGGCATCCGAGAAAATTTTATTTTTTTCGAAAAAAAATGCTTTGTCTCATTTTTTTAAGAAAACATGAAAAAAAAATACAGTCATTTTACATGTTTGAGGCAAAATTACCGAAAAATAGGGTCGTTAATCGAAACGAAAATTATTCTATCTGAGGTAGAAATGGTTGTAGATTTCGATTTCGTAGAGATCTCTTTACAACGTGGAACGATTTTTTTCACGGCATGTAAAAGTTCATAAATTTCGAGAGTCAAAAACGAATTTTCGCCATTTTCAGTTGCTGCTTTTGAAGCAGTCAAAAAGTGATCAACATAAAAGTTGTTCATCTTAACAATCCGAATAATTTAGTGTTTTGATCGACTTTTTTACTCAACTTTGAAGGAACTTATGAATTTTTGAATTTTCAAGATCTCCGGGGCCGGATTTTAGGCACTTTTCAATTCCCGGCTCTACAAAATTTCCTGGAAGTTACTGGGCCTTAGACTTACATACCCTGAACATTTTCTGGAGAATGGACCACGTTGAACAGTTTGTCAAAGGGGGGTCTCGATTTCATGCAATCTATCAGAAGACACGTCTTATGTCGAATCGATATTACGTCGATCGCGGGAAAAATAGTGCTATTCCAAAATTCGCAAAATTTGGTTTTTTTTTAAGTATTCGACAAAAATTATCATAACATTTAAGTGAATGGAATACAACTTTCGTTCTTTTGATATTTTGATCAATAACGGTTGACATGTCCGCCGAACCCTTGAACTGATGGTTTTGTAATCTCGTGGAAATCTCATGAGGTGGAAAAGACCGATTCCATCGATCAAATTTCGAAATCAGCACTTTGAAAAGTGCTGCTCTTGAGAGGAACAATGAATCACGACCATTTTCCTGTTGGAGCATTAACATAATAGGTTCTTCTAATATAGCTTCATATGGGACCAATTGCTCATCCGGCAAAATTGTGGACTGCGATTATTAAAATTATGCTAGTTTCAAAAAGTGATGTTTCCGAAAATCGTCCCTCCCTTAGCAAGCTATTTCGTGAGTGTGCTTTACGAAAATGCTGTTATTGTGGTATAATCACTACAGTGTTTAGAGAAATAATATATCGAATAGTCCGGCGGAAATTTAAATTTTTTGACTTTGTCATCTTACCCCGCCTGAACACCCGATCGAGCAGGATTGAGCAAAAGTGCGATATGGAGAGTATACATCAACTAATATTAGGTTGGTGCAAAAGTTTCTTTCTTTTTTCATGCAACAACATTCTGACCTCCCCAGGTGGTCGCAATGAGCCAATCAAATAATTGTTTTTGCTGTTGATACGGACATGGGAGCACACTATAGCGAATACTATATTGGGTTGATTCGATCAATTAGAATATAAGATTTTAGTTCGGGAGTAATCGGACCATGTCGAGCAATCCGACTTTTCAATTGCTCTAGGCTCCGAGGGGAATTGCGCAAAGGCTATATTTAGCACATTATTACAAAGTACTTTGACGGGGTATGTCATACGACATAGCCCGCCAAACCTGCCTTGGAAAACCTACTAGAAATGTTGGTCCAATTACAGAACTACTGCCTTTGAAAATCATAGATCACAAATTGCTGAGCGCAACTTCCTTACGCAGCATTGATGAATGCTCAATTTCGATGGGTTGTGAAGTACTTTCCCCTATAAGGATGCTAACAAATTTAGGAAAGGATAGGTCTTCCCGTTGAAGAACTGCAGATTTCGAAATAATCGTGTTCTGATTCATCCGCTGAAATCAACACTTTTTCGATTCTCCTGTCTCCCACACACGTTCGAATCCGGATTTTTTGTGCTTAGTTGAACAAAGAACTCCTGTCCAAGTCTTCCTCAATTGGGTAGAATCAGAATCCCACAAGTATTCGATAACCTGGATACATCCCATAATGCTCAAAATTGCCGTTTTCCGATGTTAATTTTCTGAGACTTATCAACTTATCACGATGATGCTTAGATCCAAAGCAAATGTATGGAAGTAATCTAGGGTCATGGCCATAACACATGGTATTCAGAAAATCATGAGAGTCTAGGCACGCCAACAGAAATTTGAAAAATAAAAAAGAAAGAAACTTATGCACCAACCTAATATAATAAGATACACCACATCAAAATTGCTCAATAGCGAAGGGAGATATAGCACGAAAACTGGGGAAGTGATTTTGTAAAGAAACTTTTGCACCAGCCTAATAATAAAGTTTATGTTATTATTACATCACAACATTTTCATTTATGCTGCTACAACTCTCGAACGGAGCGGCGAAAGTGTACAAGAAATAGAAGATGGCCATCGAACTCTAGTAATCTCCGTTGATATTCGGTTGGCTCTTCAGATACTCACTTACAAGGGAATGGTAACCGCAGCCCGTAAAATTATTCGATTTCAACTATTGAGGCTTCATCTTGACCCTAGGCACATCCGAAATTGTATTTCAAAAAGTGCTCAAAAATATGGTTTGCTTTAAAAAATAATAAACACTGTAGTGCTATAGAAGCAAGCTGACAAGGAATGACCGTGAGGGTAGGTTGGAGTTTTTGAATGAGACCTCGAAAGAGGATCAAATTCTAAGAACTACTACGCTTTTCATATCTGCTAAACGCCTCTGTGGAAGTCTGGGTGGTAGCGGAATTTCTGAACATAGCCTCAGAAATTAACTGTTTTACACCTTTCCCACTATGAGCCCAGACATCCACAGTGGCGTTTAGCAGATATGAAAAACGTAGAAGTTCTTAGAATTTGATCCTCTTTCGATCGGGAAACTCCAACCTACCCTCGCGGCCATTCCTTGTGAGACAGTTCCGGCGTTCCCTGTGATAAACGTTTGTTTATTTTTCAAGCTAACTAAATTAATTTAGCACTTTCTGAATAACGATTTTAGATGTCTTCGGGGTCCGGATGAAGCCACACTAGGCCTCATCGAAAAATTTTACGGGCTCCAGTTACCATTCCTTTGTTAAGCATAACAGGCGTCTTCTGAGAGATTGCATGAACCGGAGGAACTAGTTGCAAAAGTTTGAGCAATATCCAAAAGAAAATTATGGGAATGAAACTTCTGTACTAGTGATTTATCACGGAACCGGCTTTTAGGCATTTTCCGGACTTCGTTCCGGCTCTGGCGTAACATGGTTCATGTTTGAGCCACAGTGGCGACCTTGTGATCAAAATGCGCGGAAAATTATTTTAAGACATTTTTATGGTCACAGCAAATCCGCGTGAGTGCGAAATCACGTTGAAAATATCGAAAAACCGAGCCGAGATTCGTAAAAAAATCATATCTCGCTTGGAACCCCACCTTTTTGTAGATTTGATTACAATTTCAGAATCTACGTACTCATATTAGTCACGGAAAAATGCGAGTGGGAGTCCGTAGGGGTGGGAATATGCCACGCTAACGCAAAATGTGTTCTCAATTCGCTAATTTCAAATTCTTAATCGTAAGCTATAATTGCTCAGATAAATTTTTTATTTCATAATTATATTGTTTCGAACATAGATATGCTCAATTCCGTTGAAAAAATCGAAGATTTTCCACATTTCTTGAAAATCATATTTTCCACCTCTCAAATATACGTCGATATTTATAAACCCATGGAAAAATCGAGTCAATTTCGTTCACGCTATAAATAAACGTGATGAGTATTCGTGATGTCAGTTATTGTCGGCCGAGGTTTTTTTCATATGTTTTTTATCACAGGGAGATTTTCTCTGATTTTCTCATGTACAATATTTCACGACCACACAGGACATTTAATGTGCAATGATTTGTATATGACTTGAATGGTAGATATAACAGGCAGACGCACTTATGTGGTGTTATTTCTCAGGAAATGGAAATGGAAATGACTTCAGCTTAGAATTCCCGCAATTTCATATCTCCGTTCTCCGTGGAGCTAGAGGCTTGAAAATACGGTTTGTTGACCCTCAGAACCTTTTTTTTTCAATATTCAAGTCATTCAAGTCTAGCTTATCAGAGAACCGAGATATGAAATTGCGGGAATTCAAATCTGAAGTCATTTCCATTTCCATTTCCTGATAACTAACAGGGCATTAGTAGACTCCATCGATGTTCGGATGACCGGATTGACAATAATGAGCAGAAAAAAATATTTTAAAATATAAGATGATAGAGTTCGAAATTGTAATCATCTCTGCGCCCTCTGGATAGTTCGAGCGACAAGAATGAGTTCGAAATACGGGTACTGTTTTAGTTTCTACATGAAATTACACATAGTATGTTGCAAAGTGCTGCACGAAATATGAATCGCTCTCGAAAAAATATTGCTGCTGGTTGAATAGTAAAAGATTGTTCATAATACAAGACGATAAACCGAATAGCGCATACTACTTAAACGGGAGACGAATGGGAGGTAGAACAAGGGATCCCCTGATTTGGCTAAAATTTGGCTACTCTCTAGTCTCCATTGGTGTTTCCCTTACGTATTATTAATGTTGCGATTCGTTCTCTTATCATCGCCTTTGCTCGTTGTCCCTTAATCGTTATCTTGAACTCGCAACGAAAATGGAGAGAGTGCAACGAAAAGAGGGCGAAATGATCGATTTTTCAAAGAAAATCTAGTGGCAATCAGCAAGATATCTTTATCCCTCGATCTTTCGAAGTGCCTATAATTAGAGACCACAAGGCGTTCTGTCAAAATCGTCACACGAGGCAATGGACTAATGTAGCCTTAACGGACTGAATAAGACAATGCTTTTTGATTTAAGGTGATATCTTCACTCTGCTCCGAGTTATTATCAAAAAACCTCAAACTCGTTCTCATCGGAGGAATGCTCGAAATCGGGATAGTGGGAAGAATATGAAAGGCGGAGAGAAAATATACTACTCATTATCACCACTGAGCAACTGTTCACTTGGTGTGGTGGTAGAGCTATAGCTCTCGCTTCCCAAGCAGTCAGATTCGAATCCCCACGGTTGAAACTGGTTTGCGTTTTTTTGCAATTATTTTTTTACCTTTACGGCGGATCGAAAAAACATTCCTCTGTCTTCCAATTTTGCATGACGTATCTTACTGATGGGAACTACAAACCACGAGTGGAGCAGCTGCATTCGAGTAAAAGGGCCCATTTTACACCTATTCCTATCCTTATTAGCGTATGCTGACCTAATTAGAGTTGATCGATCAAGCTGCTCCACTGACCATTTATGAAGGATCATAAGAGCTACCGAAATCGCTTTTAATCGCCCGATTTGGTTGAGAATTCGAGGCGCCACGGCTCTTGCGGATTTTGAGCGAGTTCCGTATTCCCGAAAGTGGGCGTGGCTTGCGGTCTCTACCTATAATCTGACAACTGACACGTATACTCTTCCCTCATGATCCCTATAATCGCATTAACTACGCAAGAATTTCTTAATCTGTCACCTAGACAGTAATCATGTACATAATTTATCTTCCAAATTTTTCATAGATTGAGTAAACGGAGCGCACAAAGAGCGAAATGCTACGCCTTTCCCCGTAAAAAGTGCAAAATCGACAGATAATAACTTCCATCATCAAGTACTTTTGTGTACCGGATGTTGCAGGTGGAACTAGATTGTTTTTCCTCTCGATTATTTTGCAGAAACACAAATGCGTTAGTTGTTCGTTTATGTTGACTCATACTTTGGCAATGTACAGTAGCGCCGGAAAGTATTGATACCTTTTGTAATGTTTGTTATAACTTTTGCGCCGATTAATTTAGCAATTTGGATGTTGTGGTACTACATACCAAATCCGTCGAGGAATACGATGTGAGTATTGCGTCATCAGTTGCACTGATGGCGTAGTGATGACGCAATCGGATATCACTTTTTTCAAACAGGCATTATTCTTATATAGATTTTTTCCAGCTTGCAAACTTTCTGACGTTGGAGATTGGACCGAGGCCTATTCAGAATAAAAAAAATGAATTTGCTGCTCGGTGGCACAGTTGCTGCAGCCTTGCTGCAAAAACATGGTCGCAAATTCAGAAATCGGCTTCTAGACTAGCTAGAGACTCGTTCAAAGCATCCAAATGATCGCCATCACAATTCCCGATTATCCTGAGAATATGAAAACGATCGATCTATATTTGCCCTCAGGGCATGAACAAATCACTTTTCCACATGACCACTTTTTGGAGATTCATAACTCTGTAGGAACTGCATATAAAACCTGGTTTTTGCTTAGTCATGTTCACAATGTCCTAAAGATATGATTCCCAACTTTTTAGAGTGTTTGGATATCTTTCCTGCACGCGGCGATCGTTTATCGGAGGTGCACCGTGGTCCTGATTGCATGACCCTTCGATAACGTTTGTGGGAGAGTTAAGGAAAACTCATGTTATTGTGTATACAAGCCCAACATGTCCTGGAGAACAGATGCACAACTTTTTGAAATGTTTTAACAACTTTGGGCACAGTTGGAGATTGAGAACTTTGGGCACAGTTGGAGATTGAGCGCAGACGAAAATAGCGGGCCGGGGACACGAAAGTGCCTCCGAAAAACAATCGCCAGAAGCCGATTTCTGAATTTGCGACCACGTTTTTGCAGCAAGGCAGCAGCAAGGCTGTGCCACCGAGCAGCAACATCAAATTTTTATTCTGGATAGGCCTCGGTCCACTCTCCAACGTCAGAAAGTTTAGCAAGCTGGAAAAAATCTATATAAGAATAACGCCTGTTTGAAATAGTGAAATTAGATTGCGTCATCACTACGCAATCAGTGATGATGCAACTGATGACGCAATACTTACATCGTATTCCTCGATGGATTTGGTATCTAGTGCCACAAGATCCAAATTGCTAAATTAATCAGCGCAAAAGTTATAACAAAATTACAAAAGGTATCAATACTTTCCGCTACTGTACGTATTACAGCCGAATGAAAAAAAAAATATTTCTTAAAAATTGCCGCCCAGAAAGAGACAAAAATGATGTGTTCAGTGTTCAAAAATTACTCTGTCATTGACACAATGTTGCGTTGCTTCAATGATCGGTGGAGGGGGCAATTATTTGACTACCTCCTTTCCTTCTCTCTCCCTCCCACTCTATCTCGGAGTGCCGATAACATGATTACGTGCACTTTCCTCCCTGTGTTTTCTTGATTGAAATGTGCCGCTTTAGTTGACAGAAAAAAACGACCAGTTGTGTGTTAAAGGAGGAGTAAAGGCAAACGCGCGCCCGGTTGAAATATGTTTCAATTAGCGACGAAACTCTCTTCAAGGCGCGTGCTCTCTCGCTTGTTGCCTGAGCTTTCCCTGATTTGGCTCCCAGCCAACTACCGATATCTTTGTTCGGAATGGAGCTATCAATGAGAAATTTTCGGAGCTTCTTATCATTGTGCATGTGAAAGCTTCAAGTATTGAATTTTGACTTTACTCATCCTTTAATGTACAGTTAGTCTCCATCGCTGGATTCTTCGGAAGTAATTGCAAAAATATTCTTGGAAAATATAAGATGATATGCTTTCCGTAATTACCAAGTGTCTTCAATCAGGGGGGGGGAGTGGAGCAGTGTTAACCTAATTTATTCAACATCCCCTCTTAGTGCTGATAACACGATTGCGTACACTGTTCTATCTCCTCTCGGGCTGTTTTGATCATGCAAATGATCAATTATAGTTAGTAGAAAATCTTAATCATGTTTTATACTTGTGATCACCTTTCCTACGTTTATGGATGCACAATGTTGAAATTTGGGAACGGGAACAAGACCTGTATCGCTGAATAATTTGCGAGAACAACAAACTATATTCACACACATTCCACGACGACCTAATCCACATTTGCTATCGCCACATGGTCTGTGATCGGTACGAGCATTGTTTGCATTATCGCCCATTTGTCACAAATTTGACGATTACGTATACACGTACTATCCTCCCTACGCTCTTGTTGTTTCGATGATTGCGAAGTGCACCCATGCAGTACTAATACTCTATCTTTTCTCTCTCTCTCCCCTTTTTCTCCCGTTATGATACGGTATGGAGATTATCGTCCCTTCATTTCATGCATATTCACATAAGGGATGTTGTAAAATATGGATTGGTGCGCCTTCCCTTTGGCGTGGTAGCACCCTGGGGGGGGGGGCTACCAAAGGGAAGGCTAACTGCCTGGGTGAAGGTAAGCCTAAGCCTTACCTTTACCCAGGCAGTTAGTCAAATTATTGGATAATCTTCTCAAATTAGTGTGCATGATATCACACAATTTGCCGATTTTTTGAGCAGTGCCCCTGGCATGACTTGCACAATAAACAATCAGTCCAGTACTTCGCGTACATATCATAATTTCGAATTGTTCATCCCTGTCGGCTCTCGATCATGTTCCGCAATTTTCAGGCGTTCGGCAAATAATGGATTCAAAATCTCCGAACCGCTACAAAGGGAGTTCAGTGGTGAGACTTTGATTTTTGTTGTGGATTATTCTCATCCATTTTTTTCAGTTTCCCTTCATGAAACTTCCTAACGAACTGGCGACTTCGGTCATTTTGCAATTGAACATGAAGGACATAGCGAGTGTTGCCTCTGTGAATAGGCATCTGAAAGAACTCGAGGAGCAGGCCGGATACCGACAGTTCGGTAGCGTGATCTTTGAGAAGGTTTGCGCATTTCGTATTGGTAAGAAACCATCACTCTAGAAACTCAGAGAAGTATGATTGTGCGGGGAACGGGATACTCTGGAAAGTGACACATCTTTCAGAATGACCTCGAGATAAAATATGCGCAAGGCAGAGGCGTTAAACGGTTTCCACTCGACCATGACGTCATAATTCCCGAATGTTGTGAATTCTTCAAGAACGCGATCACCTCGCAATTAGTGATCAAGGTGAGCGATCACGGATCTCAAAAATATTTAAATTATGTATTTTAAGGGTCAGCTGAATGAAATCGTTGTGCAGAGGCTACAAGCCATATTCAATTCCCTACATTTTCACAACTTGAACTTCGATCAATATGACAGTCATTCGAGCAGGTATGTTGCTAAATGACTAGGTTTCGAAATTCGATTTTCTGCCGCATGTGCTGTTTGAACCGGCATAGACCTGCGATAAAAACATTTCTCGAACTATGTTCAGTAACATTTTAGTAGAATTGCGAGTAGATAAGACTATTTTCAGGCTACTATCATTCCTTCTCGAACGCGGAGCGCTATTTGAGGGAGTGAAGATTCATTGGAGGGGCGAAGATAAGGACGATAATAGTATGGGAAAAGTACTTCTTGAGCTCCCTCCGTTGAAGATCTGCAAAGTCATTCAATATGTAAGTGATGATCAATAAAACCTCATTAGCATAACGTGATTTCCAAAACAAACGCATTCAGATAATTTGCTTATCAAAATAAACTATTTTGGATAATGCGTGGGTGATGATGAAAAATACTCAAAACCCCTTTGCTCAAAAATCCGTTCATCAAACAAACTCGCTAGAATAACGTGCTTATCACGTATTGGTCAAAAGGTTATGAAAATTGATTGACAATCCCCTTTGAATGTGTCGTTTTTTTTTAAATTTCAGTCGAAATTGCATTCATTTGAATGACGGCTAATCAATTTGAATTAGAATAACGTGTTGATCAAATAATGCACAATTCAATATCGTGTTCATCCAAACAAACTTTTCAGAATAACATTCTGATCAAAATACAACCTTTTGAAAGTATTGATCGGACCAATTGTTTTGGTTTTGGCAATGACGAAATTGTAAAATTTACCCTGAAACGACAACAAAAGTTATTTCAGCACGATCAAACCATCATAGACGATCAGATTTTCCTACATCTTGTCAACACAGCTTCCTATTGCATTGACATTTACTCTTCCCAAACATCCATCACACCTGCCGCGCTTGAGGAGACATTCGAGGTTGGGGCACTATATTTCGAGAAACAATACAAGAGTTCGAGAAACGATGCCACGTTCGCTTCATTCTATGCACTGTCACAACTCGAACGATAGAAATAGCTACCGTTCGAGTTGTGAGAGTCTGAGGAGATCCTTCTCGTTGAACTTTTATAGATGTTGATTGTTAGGCTTACTGGATAGCTATAAATTCATTTTTCTATTAGTGTAAGCACTTCAAACCAATCCCTTATTACTTCAGATGATGCACAGCTCGCATCGACATTTCGTCGACTGTTTTGTGCCCTCGACTACCCTAGTCACATTTCTCTCTAATATAAGTCCCAAATTTGTGAAGGAAAAGGAGCGTGTAATCCACATCGATTCCGGAGTTGCAATGACTTTTAAAATATCCTTCAACAATCACTATTTTGTTTCGATTTCCAAATGATATATTTCTTCTGTCAAATGACAATATTGTACAAATTATGTAAGTTTCTCTCCTGAGGACTGATTTAATACAGTTTATCGTGTGATTATTATTATGCATCACAACATTTGTCGTTTTGCTGCAAAAGCTCTTGAACGGAGCAGTCAAAGTGTATGTACAACCGAGATACGCCATCGGACTCTAGTAGTCGTCATTGATGTTTGGATGACTGTCCAGGTATTCACGGAAGTACAAACATATGGAAACATCGGGTAAATTTCCTTCACGCTATGAAGAAATTTGGTGAGTGTTTGTGTTGCCATGATTTATTGTAAAGCGAGTTTTTTTCATATTGATGTTTTTTTATTATTATCACAGGGACATTGCATGTGAATTTTCTCTGATGTAGAATATTCCAAGATCATGACCACACAAGGCATATGAAGTTTAAAGATCTGGATATGACTTGAATGGTAGATAGAACAGGCAGACGCACTTAGTAGTCTCCATCGATGTTCGGATGACTGTCCAGGTATTCACGGAAGCAATGACGGATCTGAAAGATCGAATTGCTTCAGGTGCATGGTTTCGCAAAAATATATTTCCTCATGATGCCTATATGACCACTTATTATCACGACACTAGATGATATATGAGGCGAATCGCGACAGAATCGACCATTTGAGGGGGGGGGGGGGGGGGCAGCGGCGGTAGGATTCAAGTTTGTTCGATCCGGCTATAATTTTGGTTATAAGTACTTTGAATGACGCTCTTTAAATCTGCGTCGTCAGAATTTTGATATCTTTCGTCATCTTCGAGATTCAGAAGGCCAAACTTGGTACTATTACTTTTCGACAGTCAAATCGGGACCACTTAAATGGTCATAACTTCGTTCAAAATTGAGATAGAACTTCGTTCTTTTTTCCAAAAGAAAGCTACCATCCTGCTCTACAATTCTTATATTGAAGTCATCATTCCTGCTCTTCATGCTGGTGCGGGGCGGTCGGGTGCACCAAAAATTGCGTATCTCTGGAAATCGGAAAAAAATATTGGGTTATCATGCTTAAGTTGTAGTACATATACATGCCTAACTTTTCGCCAAAAATTAGCAAAATCGGAGTATAAACAAAAAAAAAGGGACGCACTTTTGTGCGGCAACCCCAAAATTTGTTCCGGAGAAGAGTACTTCCGTATCTTGTTTCGAGGAATGTATTTACATTATTTGAAACCCATTTAGTGCATTTGGGCCCATCCCGCATGTCGACATTGGTCAAAATACCGATTTTCAAATTTTCGGTCAGATGACCATTTATGACCAATGGAAGTCTTATAATATGGGGGGAAGACACTTATAATGTTGTTTTGGAAGTTTTGAACCACTTTTAGCCCAAATTAGGGCAATTGAAGATACGAAAGTACTCTTCTCCGGAACAAATTTTGGGGTTGCCGCACATAAGTGCGTCCCTTTTTTTTTGTTTATACTCCGATTTTGCTAATTTTTGGCGAAAAGTTAGGCATGTATATGTACTACAACTTAAGCATGATAACCCAATATGTTTTTCCGATTTCCAGAGATACGCAATTTTTGGTGCACCCGACCGCCCCGCACCAGCATGAAGAGCAGGAATGATGACTTCAACATAAGAATTGTAGAGCAGGATGGTAGCTTTCTTTTGAAAAAAAGAACGTCGTTCTATTTCAATTTTGAATGAAGTTATGACCATTTAAGTGGTCCCGATTTGACTGTCGAAAAGTAATAGTACCAAGTTTGGCCTTCTGAATCTCGAAGATGACGAAAGATATTAAAATTCTGACGACGCAGATTTAAAGAGCGTCATTCAAAGTACTTAGAACCAAAATTATAGCCGGATCGAACAAACTTGAATCCTACCGCCGCTGCCCCCCCCCCCCCCCCCCCTCAAATGGTCGATTCTCTCGCGATTCGCCTCATATTTCGAAATTGCAATCATAGCTCTCTCGACATTTCGAGCGACGAGATGTGTTTAGCATGAAGAAATGCATACTCTTACTGAGCGGCGCAACTAGTATTTGCGAACTAGGTGTACAAAAAAATGGAAATCTGTGATACGAATTTGGAACTCTAAATGGTTGATACCTTGTCGAATTGACAGATGCAGATGATGTATTTGGGAAGAGATAGACAACAGATATATGTTGTGCAGCTAAGACTATTTGCAAATTTTCAGTTCAAGAGACTAATTTTTGTGAAGTCTTCAATGATGCAAATGAAAGCGAAACAATGATGCAAATGAAAGCGATTTCCGATACCTTATCGAATTGGCCGATGCAGATGATGTATTTGAGGTAGTCCGTGGGCACTCCTTTCGTAGTCTCGCAGTAGGCCATGCAGGCAGGAAGGACCTGGAAGATGTACGTGTGAATAGACTCTAGGTATCTTTGATATATAAAGGGCGATACGGCGTCATAGTCCTCATCCGACGTAGTGTAGAGTTTGAGAAAGAAAGGGGTGATAAATGGTGTAGTGTGGAAGGTATGATTATGGCTAGGGAGGTAGTGATAGAAGAATAAGGATATAGTTAGGGAGATAGACAAGAAGATGAGAGAGGGAGAGCGAGAAAGACAGATGATGGGGACTCACTCCCTGTCTACTGCAGCACTGTCTGTGGTCCGCTCGAGATGATGCCTGAATGTAGGAATACACACGCTAAATCGGATACTTCACATATACTAGAATTCGACATGAGCACCTTGACAGGTCGAGAGACTTTGACAGTCTCTCGAGATTTAAGGTAGCGAGAGCGTGTGGGAAATGAAGATACGGCGACCAACATTTCGAAATTTGTTTGATAAATACTCACACAGTCCCACATCTGCCCCACTGTCGGGCCCTTGGATTGACACTGTCCGAGGAACTGCAGCACCTGCGAAACAAGGGATATTGAGTGGGCGGGCGATGGCAATATTTACCCTCTTATTTTTTTACTTTTAAAGAAGGACTGTCAGCAAAGTTGAAATTTTGACGTTGTCATAACCATGACCGACCTTTGTACAACCATAAGAGATTCTGAAAATTTCAAATGCGTATCTCTATTTTGAACCGAGTTATCATTAGTTGGCTGAATGCCAAGGAGGACTTGAAGGGAAGGGACGTGCGGGAATTCAAATATCTAGAAGATTTTTCAAAAACTGGTGGGATTCGAACCCGCAACCTTCCGATTACGCGGCGACTGCTTTACCACTGAGCTATGCAATTTACCTTTGCCTATCCTATTAGCTCGCGCTATGATCGTTGGATGATTGTCTAGGTCATGGTTATGACAGCGTCAAAAAATTTAACTTTGCTGACACTCCTTCTTTAAATGAGATAGGCAAGTACTCGGAAGAGATCATATAATGCGAAGCCATCCGCATTGTGATCAGTTCGAGTAACCATAGCACGGTAACGTCATTCGAATTCACTCTCTTGTCGGTCGACAGGTCGAAACGGTGTGCGAAAGAGAGATAGAGGGAGATGAGAGTACCTGATTGGATGAGAAGGTGTCGAAGTCGCAGTACTGCCTCTTGCAGTCAGCATCGGCACTTGTCAGCTTGCGACAACACGTATGCAGCTTCTGATTGGCATTCCTCCGACCAGCAACGCCGTACCTGAGGGAAGTAATAGCGGTCACTTTTAGAATATAAAATAGAGGATACAGAATTTACATAGAAACCGACAACACCCGTTCAATGGATGGGACAGATATGAGGGTATAACGGGAACTTATAAAATATGCAAATATAGGTAACGGTGCAGTCCGATAGCGGAGAAAACAAACCCGACAACATCCGAAAATAAAATTGAAAGTACATACAATTAAAAATTACTGACATGTCGTTACCACCGCTGGGCCGTCTCTGTTCCGGCTGCCATCCATTGAATGGTTGTTGACCAAAGTTGAAAAGATTTCCTGAATGAGGAAAAAAAGATTGATACTTGCCACTACTACGAATGCACTATCTAATCACATGTGGTTTGGGCCGAATTATTATGTACTAACAAAAATGTAAGAATGGACCTGGCTGAGTCCACTGGGCGAATGGATTCCAGTCGTTCCATTGCTGGCAGGACAGTGAAAGAAGAGATAGGAAGAAGATGAGCGATGAAGTCATCTGAAAGGGAAAGGAGATGCTATTTGATTGACTAGTGAGAAACAAGGGCTTGGAAATCAGGTGATATTCTAGTATTATTCAGGAAATTGAAGGAGGGAAGTTGTAAAGAACTGCACGAGTTATAAATCGCCATCGAAAATGAAAATCTCTCTGTAGGTTGATCGGCGAAAGTGTGTTCACAAGTAAGGAAAGATAACGCGAATAGCACGCACTACTTGTACGGGAGATGAGTGAAAGGTAGAACAAGGTATGTATGGAGCGAGTATCAATGACAACCGGATAGTTCCTGACCTCCCTGGACAGGAAAAATGATAATTGAAACGCTATGTTGGAACACATTCCGAATATGTCTCGGCACGCTTCGCGTAGCGTTTTAGCTTATAAGAATTTGGCTGTTTAGCGCACCTGAAACGTGCTCGAAAATAACTGAACGCTAACACTGTAATTTAGAGGGGATGAGATGGTAAAAGGGAATGGCAAAAGCGAGAGGTTGTCGCTTGTTCGGTGAACTGGCTCGAATAATTGCTGCATTTACCGCTTATAAAGTTATCACGAGATGTCTCATCACTCTTTGTGCCAAACCGAGTGGGAAAACTTCCTATCGGTCATTGTTTCATTTCTTGTAATAATCTAGTGAGTCATCGGTCGGTTTTTTCATCATTTGTTTCATTACTCGAGGGAAAGAAGAATGAGGGAAGGAGGGGATAGGGAGAGTGGAGATGAGATGGAAAGGGGGGAGAGGGGGTGGAGGAGGAGGTGGAGGAAGGGAAGTAGAGTTCAAAATAAGATTCACTGGCTATTTCTTTCACATATTCTCGGCCGTAAAGCAGATACCATTCTAGCGTTTCTCTGACTCTAGGGAGAAAGGGAAATGAGATGGAAAGGGATAAGGAGATAGGGTGGGTGATTGGTTTCAGTTCTTCTTGCGCGATATAGTTCTGCATCGGTATCATTATGGAAGCAGTATGCGATCTCAATTAATGAATCAGCGAGATCTGAATTCGAACTAGATTTGGGCTCTTAATGTTTTTGTCACTTACCAATGGGATTTCTCACTATTATTGATAGTCAAACTAGCACTATCTCTTTAAATGATTCAAAGATCATATTTTGTCATCGTGTTACGTCTGAAGTACATGCCATTCCTGCTGACTCAAACGCATAACTTTGACCATCGAGAGAGTTGGGCTTCAACGTTTGTGTCCGATCTAGAATCTAGAAAACATTCTTAAGGAGACATCGTTTTAAACGCTTGCGATTAGTGCTGTAAATATCAGTAGGAGAAGCGAAGTTTTATCTTAATTCAGGCAACGAGTAATTTGTCATGACATTGTAGAGATGCGTGAAAGATTTAGTTTATTTTTTTACAAGAGAGTAGAGCTTCTCCAACAAATCCTCGAGCTTTTTCCATCTTATATCCAGGTATTTCTTGCCCTTAATTGTGTGATCATGTTTGATCTGTCTTAAAACTCAACTTGTATATCATCAGCACTCAATCGGTATCTGAATATTATAAGTTTGTCTTCATAATACTAACGAAATCACGATTTTAAAGATGATGATCATGGACATAAGCTGAGAGTACATTTCGTCTGATAGAGAAATCCTCGTCCATTATTTTCCTTATCAGATTCGTTCGAGGATTGGACAGATATGAATCAAGTGCCTAAATTTCGTTTACGGTCTGATCTTATCTGCCCCTGTTTCAGGGATCAGAAAAAAAGATCCCTTGGTGGTAGATCGAAGTAAGATCATCGAAATCTATAGTAGCTAGTTAATAAATTGATGATTTAAAAAAAAAACAAAAAAATACCTTAATCATCTTGTAATGTGCTTTCCTCATGGAAGCAAATACAAGTTGATTCATGTGTTCGCGCCTGCCCTTTATTTGCGCATCCCACATGATATCCTCGAGCCATTTCATCGGTTTAATGATAGTCTGAAATATTTTTTTTAAATCTGCGCAACATCAAATATTAAGCTTGCTTGTGTTTTAGTATGCTTTCATTCAACTCGAATATTGATATCCGAATATGTAGTAGTTCTATATTTCCACAATGAAACAGCTAACAAATTTAAAATACCTCATAATATTCCGTAGCATACTCATGATCGCTCAAATAATACGCATTCAATAGCCGAAAGTGATCATTCGTTCTCGATATAAACTGTAAAAATGTCAGGTTTTTAATACAAAAATTTGCATCTGCCTTGTTCAAGTCCTTGTTGATCTCCTCAAGTATCTACGTTTTATAATTTTTTCCATCAATTTTCCATCAATTCCATCAATTCCAATTACGTCAACAACTTCTGATATGTCGTTGAGGTTGTGCGTCAAGCTGCCGAATCTCGCTTCAAATAATTGCATGAGTAAAGTCGTGCAGCAAGTACAGTATCATATTTCCACGTCATTCCGTGTTTTTATACAAATATCATATAGGTCATACAAAATAGTAGGAATGCAGTTTTTGGCAGGAGCGCAAATTCTTTCGAAATTCGGGCGATCGACTTGTTTTCACATTATGCTGCTACAACCGAGAAAGAGTGTGAGAAATTGAGATGGGAAGACAAAAATAAATGCATGCTTCCGCAACGCATTATGTAAGCACAATCCAATCCGACATTTCCCGGTGTTCGAGATACGATTTCACATCAAAATGCGCATTATTTGTAATGTCTGATCAATTTGACCGAGAAAAAAATTGGTAATTTTCTGTCACTCACCCAAAATTCTGCTCCGTCGCTTTATCAAGACCATCCACAAAACTGCCCCAACTGAATAATGATGCCATCTGAATGAGCGATGCTTATTGCGTTAGCGACTCCACGATTTTATGAGCAAGCTGTACTAGTCTGTTGATTCGGTTTTGCCTCTAAGAGACCTAAGTTTCTGATACAATCTGAATGTTGATGTGCAAAAAGTTTGTGACTAAACAATGTTATTAGCGAATATTAATATATCAATCATCTTTGAAATATCGCATGACCAGGGAACAGCACTGTTCTGCAGGGTTCCGCCATCTAGGAAAGTGTAAAATTTTGCTAGGATATGGTAGGACGCGAAACCAAACTGCGTGTTTTCTGATTACAGTACACCAGATATTGGTACACGGTAATCAGAAGCTGGGTTGTGCAAAAATATTACGGTCTCTTCATTCCGCATACTCACTCGCACTGTCTGACCGGTGAGAGAGTATGCGGAATGAAGAGACCGTACAATTTTCCACTACCCAGCTCAGAAGACACTTGTTCCTCTATAGTGGAATAAGGTGTGCCAGACTATTTGGGCCCTGAATCGGCTTGGTCTCTGAATTAGATGCCTAAGTTTCATCAATATTTTTACTTACCCCAGCGGCTGTCTCCATCGCGGCAGCACACTGTGGACAAGGGGCGGTCGACAGCGAAGCTGATGCTGTCGTGTTGAACCCCAGAGCAAGTATTCTCTCTGAAAACGTCAAACGACCTTCCCATACCCACCATATGCACTATGCATGGATGGCATGCAAATTTGTATTTGTATTTATTTGTATGTGTAACGTGAAGCAATAGTTGATTTAAAGTTTTGTACTAGTGTTATTTTCAGGCCACTCTGTCGCATTTTATGATATGTTTCGGGCATACGAAAATGATCCAAAATTTGAAATAAGAATATGAAATTCTACTAAGTACGAACCCTGTTTGCGCAAAAAAATCTCGATCTCTCTTTTTTTTCCTGCCGGCGATAGAACATTTTGAGCCCAGTTACGAACTCACCTACTATAGCCATCATTGTTGCCGCCCCACTCAATGAATCTTCACGATTACGCCGGAAAACTACCTCTGTAAATTGTAGGCTATTAAGCAGATGTGTCTGAATTAAGCTGTCTAACCAGAGGTATTGGCGAAGGTAGTGTCTGGTACTGGGGAGATAATTGTATGGCTTTTTGGATGACTTGACAGATCTGTAAACCGGAATTTGATCATTGAAGATAAATAGCTCTGGTTCTTTAAATACGATTTTTCAGGATCGGATTTCGGGATTTTCAGAAAATGCTTTAAGAGGCGCACCAAAATACGGGTAGATACGACGTACAAGATTCTAACGAGATAGCTCAGAAATTCCTGATCCCTTTTCCAAACGATACTGTATCCCGTAAACCTAAATCAAGGTAAATCTGTAACCGTAATTCCGAGCGGCAGAGCATCCACAGATGACGAGGATAAGGAAGAGAAGACGCATATTCACCTGACGAATCAGCCTATATTTCAGACGTTTATACGCATCTCATTAGTCATTGGAGAAAAACGGGGATGGAGTTGAATCAGCAACTCTGCCGGAGCAGATGCATAGGAGAGGAATCGAGAAACGGCGGACTATCGATTGATCAAAGGGATGATTAAAGATTAGCGATTGAAAGGGATGCTTGATCGATTACAACGATTGATTTGGTTGATTACTCCGGTGAATGACCCGTAATGAAAGTCTGGATAATAGAGTTCGAGAAATGAAGCCACGGTCTCTTCATTCTATAAACTCTCTCGTCATTCCACCGGTGGAGAGAGTGCGTAGAATGAAGAGACGATGACCCGAATTACGAACTCTAGTGGATATCGTAGATGTCGCGCACCCGATAATATATTCAATATTTTATTCAAGCCTCAGGTCAATAGCCTGTTGAAAGGAACGGCCATTCCATTGGATGGGATCTCTTCTGCACTTATTAGCCCATGTTACTCCAAATACTTTGACAAATTCGTCCCGCCATCTGATTTTTGATAATAAATCACTAAAATAATTCGATAAGTGCCTATTCACAAAGTTCCATGAAGGCGCAGCAGGATCGTGTCGTGACGTATTGGTATGTTTCACTTGCTCTAGTCTCATCATTCTAGAGGCAAATTCGGCTATTATTAAAAATCCGTAAATTCTAATGATCCTTATCGTGGTGTGGCTCTCTATCATTCATTCCCCGGATGGCTTCCCCGGATTTGTGAGGAATCTCATCAATTTAAGATCCAGTATGACGTGAACACACTAGCGTTTGTACACACGCCAGGAGCTGCAGTTCACCCACTTGCAGTTTGGTTGGTAGGATTTTCTTATTCGAAAAATTGTGCTGAATGTTCGGGTAAGTTTCCGTTGCGCTACATAAACACGCTCTCATCAACTATATTGAGCCACTGAAACATACCCGAAAAGGCGACACCAATTTTCCAACAAGATAATGTTGTGTAGTCGCCTGTCCCGAACTCCAAGAGCATAAAGGGAGAAGCTTTATCTAGGCAAGAGTGAAAACGTGAGCACCAATCCACAACTCCGAAAAGAGAGAGACTGACTCGCATAGAAGGGAAGAGGGTGCGAGGTAATCAATAACACTCGAGTGAGAGGCGAAGGGTCACTGATCTACCCGTAGTGTGAATAGGGAGGGATAAAGGGAAGCGAGTCAACAACTGCACTCGGGCAGATAGGTAAAAGGGGAATGACGGCATAAGGCGTCAGTCGATAATATGATAATAGAGGGGAGGGATTCCTCTCGATATAACAGATAACTTGGTTAGTGTATGCTTTGTCTGCGCTCTTGTACCACTTCACCCGAATAAGTGATGTCCACTTTTACTAAACAATTCGAACCTTATCTTCGCTAATAATCACTTTCTTTCATAATAAATCATTCAATCAATATTATTCACATTGCCTCATCTCCCTATGCCATTGTTCAATCTAGTCCATCTCACGTCGCCTTCTCCATTCATTCTCGCCCCTTTCTCTCGTCGCGAGTGGTCAACAGCGCTCTCCTCTTGCGAATCGAAGGTGCGTAGCCTCCCCGATCCTTCCCTTTGTACCTCCATTTAATTTTTTGTTCCTTGTTCTTACTCCGCGTATCCTACGTAGCATTCCTGTCTCCATGCACGTAGACACGCACTTTCATAATAAAATATTCAATCAATATTATCCACATTTCCTCATTTCCCTACGTCATCGTTCAATTTGGTCTCCCTCACGTCGCCTTCTCCATTCATTCTCGTCCTTTTCTCTCGTCACAAGTGGTCAACAGCGCTTTCCTCCTGCGAATCGAAGGTGCGTAGTCTCCCCTCACTTTCCCTCTGTTCCTCCATGTTATTTTTTGTTTATTGTTCTTACTCCGCTTATCCTACGTAGCATTCCTGTCTCCATGCACGTAGACACGCATTTTCATTATAAAATAGTCAATCAATATTATTAGGCTGTTGCAAAAGTCTTGTGGTTTTTTGTGTCCATACTTTGAACGATCATAACTCGCGTGTCTCAAATCTCAATGACCAACGAACATAGTATTATTTAGGGGTATGCTTGAACTTTGTTCACACATATTTCAATCAAACCGATCCTGCAACCAACGCAAGCAATTATGATTAACCCAATTGCAAAAAATGCACAAAATTTAGCTGAAAATGTATTTATCTAGATATTTGAAGGGGAAATTCATGAAACATCTTGATAATGTTAGGTGAGAAGTATCATATTCTTTCAAAAAATAGGTTAGACCTGTCATGTGAGTGGGTTTGAACCAAATTACATGATAACAAAAATATGAGCAAACCCCGGCTACATGTAACTTGTACCTGATTTTCTGAATGGAAGACCAAGCGTACAGGCTCCGGCATGTGTACGCTGCATGCACCCATGAAGAGGCTATATTCTCATAAAAAATATTGGGGCCTGCTTCTTCTCCCTTTCAGAAACTTTGAATTTCTTATTTTTCAGAAATATGAAAAATCAACACAGAAATGCAACAATGTAGTCATTTGCAGATCAACACATTCCTCGAAAGGATATAACTTCTAGCATCCATGAGAAAAAGTATTTATAGGGTAAAGATGGGAGCTTCATATAACCACCAGGAATTGAGCGTTCAGAGGAAACAGAATATTGAGAAATCTGTCGTTTTCGATGGATGAATTTTAGTAATTTTAACTGTATCCTGTTCTCGCCTCTCCGATTAGGCAATGCTGATAGGGTGCGCTTATGAAAGAGTATACAAGGCCTCATTAGTAATCAATATCCGGAAGTTCATCGATCAATCCAACAGGAAGATTGAAGGCAAAATATCAAAATTCCACAGGACTTTTGCAACAACCTAATATTCACATTGCCTCATTTCCCTATGCTCTCGTTCAATTTGGTCTCTCTCACGTCGTCTTCTCCATTCATTCTCGTCCTTTTCTCTCATCGCGAGTGGTCAACAGCGCTCTCCTCCTGCGAATCGAAGGTGCGTAGCCTCCCCACAACTTCATTTAGTTCCCCGATTCCATTTAGATGTGTTCTTACTCTGCGAACCCTTCTCATTATTCATGTATCCCTCCCCTCTCCGTCCCCTTTTACCTCTAACCATTCCTACGGTCTCCTTCTCTAAGTAGCTCTGATAATTATGTTTGTTCAGTTGTACCCTCTTACTATCTTGTCATTTGTCTTATGTTGGATGCTTCCTCTATAGTTATTCATTCTTCCTCACCAAACAATTATACTTTTTGGGCGTTTTGTAACACCTAAATATATTGATATTTGTGCAAAATATCGCCTCTCTCTACGGCTTTCTGATGATACCAAAATGAACAACATTCGTTTGGTACGGTAACCCCTTTTCAGGATGCGGGTGAACATTGTGCATTGTGCGCTCCTCTTGCTATGCGCACTGGCTGCTGCAGGTACGGTAGCCTACCGTAACCAGATACGTGGACACCATTCAGATGCCACTAGCTGCACTCGATTGCTGATCTATGGACCTGAGGAGGTACGGTAAATCAATTGAAGGAAAATACATCGTAGCGTATGTTTGTATATCTGTTTGTCCGCCGTCGGTGTCACTACCGTATACCACTAGCCTTGGGTCAACTATTATTCCATGTGTCAGACTTATGACAACCGTTTACCCACACCACGTCACATAAAATGGATTCTAGTAAACCGCAGAAACCTTCACTGCACCCTGCGAACCTTTCACACACCGCGCACCACAGTGCATTTTACCAAATCGCTGAAATGTCAAATATACCAGCTGAACCACTTAGCACACCACATACTCTACTGTATACTCAATACAATGGCCTTGGGTCTTCCATTATTCCATGGGTCGTAGAGAAGTCTCTAGATAGGGGCCTACTTTTTACTAAAACTTATTAAATGGATGCAAGTGTTGCAATGAGTAATTTTTGTTGGCATATTAAAGAGTCGTTGTTAAATCGGAATGACCTTTTACGACATACATTATTTATTTTCATATCGTGTTTTCCAGATGATCAAATTCGACAGTTCTTCCAAGAAGCTGTCCTGTCACAGTGACAAAAAGACTCCGAGCTATAGTGTAAGTGCCGCTAGCTCTACGTCGGATGATAACCGTAGATTTATAACCGTAGACTTCTGAATTACAACCAAAATTAGTGATTTCTTTCGAATTTTTGCAATACGTACCCAGCATGTCAATTGGTATATGGAAAATACTGATATGTGTACTGATATTTGTTTATTATCCGTAAATTTATCCGTCGGTGCTCATCTGACTTAGCGCCACATTGCTACTTGACTAGATATACGATATCACGGTCGTACATGTGTTGATTTTCAATTAATACAACGGATTCGCAGGTTGGACGCGAAACGATACGAGTTCCTAATATGTGATGAGATTGGAGGATGGAAAAGTGGAAATGAGAAAGTCGCCGATGTTTCTTCTCCACTGAATATCACTTGTGTTGAATGTAATTGAACGAATATGTCCGCGTTTATATCTATATTCATTCAGATTGTGAATTTACTATAAAAACTTCGCGCCCTTCACATCCTTTTCTTCAAATTGATATTGGTTATAAGAGCAAGAAAGTATTTTCCCTTGAGATGACCGGCCTTATGTGAGTTTAGTATGACAAATTTTTAAAATACGACCATTTTTCCATACACCAGAACCTCTTGATGCAAACCAATAATTTTCGTTGCGACATTTACAACTGGCATTACACTGATAGTATTGGAATGGAAGAAAAGGTTATCACTATCACGAATGATACGTTGAATCCTCAACACTTTCAACTCATAAGTGGTAAGGATGTTAAATATGTTGAAAATATCATCTTACATTTGACCTTCTCAAAATATTTAGTGTAATGATAATTCCTTGAAAATATTTTCCCAATTTATTACAGAGTGTGCACATTTTTTTCCGTCAAGTTTTACACCGATCGTTCAAGGATTTGAAATAGTGTTCAAATGCGATTACAAGGGAAGCAACTGGGGAGTACGGTAATTATTGAGCGACTTTATACATGCAAAAATGTTTTTCTCCCAGCCTGAACAACGGTCCCTTATTCTCTGAAATACGTACCCAGCATGTCAATTGGTATATGGAAAATACTGATATGTGTACTGATATTTGTTTATTATCCGTAAATTTATCCGTCGGTGCTCATCTGACTTAGCGCCACATTGCTACTTGACTAGATAAACGATATCACGGTCGTACATGTGTTGATTTTCAATTAATACAACGGATTCGCAGGTTGGACGCGAAACGATACGGGTTCCTAATATGTGATGAGATTGGAGGATGGAAAAGTGGAAATGAGAAAGTCGCCGATGTTTCTTCTCCACTGAATATCACTTGTGTTGAATGTAATTGAACGAATATGTCCGCGTTTATATCTATATTCATTCAGATTGTGAATTTACTATAAAAACTTCGCGCCCTTCACATCCTTTTCTTCAAATTGATATTGGTTATAAGAGCAAGAAAGTATTTTCCCTTGAGATGACCGGCCTTATGTGAGTTTAGTATGACAAATTTTTAAAATACGACCATTTTTCCATACACCAGAACCTCTTGATGCAAACCAATAATTTTCGTTGCGACATTTACAACTGGCATTACACTGATAGTATTGGAATGGAAGAAAAAGTTATCACTATCACGAATGATACGTTGAATCCTCAACACTTTCAACTCATAAGTGGTAAGGATGTTAAATATGTTGAAAATATCATCTTACATTTCACCTTCTCAAAATATTTAGTGTAATGATAATTCCTTGAAAATATTTTCCCAATTTATTACAGAGTGTGCACATTTTTTTCCGTCAAGTTTTACACCGATCGTTTAAGGATTTGAAATAGTGTTCAAATGCGATTACAAGGGAAGCAACTGGGGAGTACGGTAATTATTGAGCGACTTTATACATGCAAAAATGTTTTTCTCCCAGCCTGAACAACGGTCCCTTATTCTCTGAGATCAAGTGCCTCTGGCATAGTGATGATGCAAATCTTCTCGGATACACGGCTGCCGGTATTACTGATCTTTGATCTTTGAACTGAAAATCGTTAATATACAGGAGAGAAGTTGGCAGGGCCCCTTGATATGGTCTGGATCTCATGCGAAGGTAAAAGCTATGCCAACAACGGTCTCAAATGTATTTTTCTTTGCAGAAAAATGCGGTCTATCACTACTCCCTGCATTTCGTGTAATGATTATTCTAATGATTTCTTGCGCAAAAAAAAAATGAAAAAATTCAAACAAAAAAATCAATTGATATGTTATTCAAAATCCCAGCAAACTTCTTTGTCATAACAAAATGAATATACTTGTATACATGGATTATTGTATTTATTACTAAAAAATGATTTTCAAGTTCGAGTTCGATAATGTGACCAATACATTCATCTGTCGTCGTGACAACTCGACTCTGAACGCTATAAGGTAACCAATAACAAATTACGGCACTTACTTCCACTATTGTTTCCCATCAAATTCCTCTACTGTGGGGTGTATGATTGAGGGCCAGTAAGAGAGGCTAATTGAGTGAATGAACACATGATTGGCACAAACGAAAAATCAAATTCTTCTAAAATTGGTTTGCTTGTAGTACTCAGTGCTCACCTCCTTTCTGCATTTCGATCGATCGCGCGCAGTGCGCTAAACATTGTTTAGAAGATTACGGTATTCAACTGTTGCTCTTTTACATAGGGACCGCGGAGGGGTGTTTAAAAATGCACTCTATATCAATTCCGAAATTCTTATCTTATGAAATCGGGATTGCGGAATCGATTATGAACAAAAATAGTCACCGAAAAAAATTATAACCATAATAATACTATTTCTAAAAAAATACTTTTACCAGAGATCTACCGTAATTTTTGGTAGAGAATGGGGCTAATTTGTTACTTCTGAGACATGGTTGTTTTAAAAAATTATTAGGTTGGTGCATAAGTTTCTTTCTTTTTTATTTTTCAAATTTCTGTTGGCGTGCCTAGACTCTCATGATTTTTTGAATACCATGTGTTATGGCCATGACCCTAGATTACTTCCATACATTTGCTTTGGATCTAAGCATCATCGTGATAAGTTGATAAGTCTCAGAAAATTAACATCGGAAAACGGCAATTTTGAGCATTATGGGATGTATCCAGGTTATCGAATACTTGTGGGATTCTGATTCTACCCAATTGAGGAAGACTTGGACAGGAGTTCTTTGTTCAACTAAGCACAAAAAATCCGGATTCGAACGTGTGTGGGAGACAGGAGAATCGAAAAAGTGTTGATTTCAGCGGATGAATCAGAACACGATTATTTCGAAATCTGCAGTTCTTCAACGGGAAGACCTATCCTTTCCTAAATTTGTTAGCATCCTTATAGGGGAAAGTACTTCACAACCCATCGAAATTGAGCATTCATCAATGCTGCGTAAGGAAGTTGCGCTCAGCAATTTGTGATCTATGATTTTCAAAGGCAGTAGTTCTGTAATTGGACCAACATTTCTAGTAGGTTTTCCAAGGCAGGTTTGGCGGGCTATGTCGTATGACATACCCCGTCAAAGTACTTTGTAATAATGTGCTAAATATAGCCTTTGCGCAATTCCCCTCGGAGCCTAGAGCAATTGAAAAGTCGGATTGCTCGACATGGTCCGATTACTCCCGAACTAAAATCTTATATTCTAATTGATCGAATCAACCCAATATAGTATTCGCTATAGTGTGCTCCCATGTCCGTATCAACAGCAAAAACAATTATTTGATTGGCTCATTGCGACCACCTGGGGAGGTCAGAATGTTGTTGCATGAAAAAAGAAAGAAACTTTTGCACCAACCTAATAATTAATACGTTATGTGAACTTTTAATATTTAAATTTTGATGTTTTATTTTGATAACATATGCGAACAGTGAGCAAAGGTCAATTTATCGCACTATACTGCTTCGCAGCCCGATAATCGAACAATCGCTCATTTTGACTTTCATTGCTATAAACAGGGTCTCCGAACGACGAACCGTCATTTTTTGCCCATGTTTAGGACAGAACGGAGGTAGCTGCATGCGATTAAGTGTTCAAATTAAACTGGGCACTCAGAAAAATGGAGAAAATCCAGGTTAACCGAGAAAAATGGCAACATTGTCTCAAAAATAGGCCATAAACCATGCTTCCGAACGAAACCCGAGCATGGCCAGTGCCTCTGTAGAGTGCAGGGATGCTTAGAGCAACCAACAGAATAGAGCACTAAAACTGGGCACTCCGATTTAAAGAGAAAAATACAAATCATTAAAAAAATGTGAAGCGCAATTTTCTAACAATGCTTTTATTTATGTTTTACAACCACTAAATTACTTAATTCAGTTAAGATTTTGTATCTTCAGATGACGCTCTATCGATTGTACGCAAAAAGTAATTAATTCAAATCAATTAAACCTGAGAAAATAAATAAATAAAATTGTGGTGTAATGGTGTGTGGTGTATAATGGACTTTTCCCAGTCCAATATTGGTGGACGGCAGAAAGGACGGGCCTCTGCAGTCCCTACTTTTACAATAATTTTGAACGAGTCACGCCACAAAGGTCGGTGAACTTACGTTTATTGCTGCCACCAAGTTTCGTCCTCAGCTCGCCTTGAAAAATTGAAAAGGTGAACAATTTCATCTGTAGATAGCTCAGATGCGTGGGATAGTAAATTTTATAGGAATTCGATTTTTCGCTAGTGCCAATTGTTTACGCAAAAAATGTTCACTCACGCAGATATTAGTCGTGCAAGGAATAACTAGAAATGTCTAGGGCATAAGAGGAAAATGAGTCACCAGTAAATCCAAATTTTCGATGAAAACGAGTATAAATATTGCTGCTCCCCAAATTTACCATTTCTAAACATTTGTGAAGACTGTCATCTAACCGCTTCATTCAGGTTCAATTCCAAGCTATACAAGACCCTCACATGCGATGTAATCGAGGGATGGAAAATAGGAGACCAAATTATCGCAGACTCCTCATCTCCAGCGGATATCGAATGCGTGGAATGTAATTAAGCAATTTAACATATTTAAGAGTCCGTTTGCGTAAGAATCGGACAATTGTTGGCACGTGCTAAAAAAGTCAAATCTCTAGAACTTTGTGAATTGGGGTAATCGGACCCACTGGAGACGATAGGCGTACTCATTTTTATCATACATTAACGGCTGGCTCCAGATGGCGTGACGTCGAAATTGGCCAATTTCACGTATCTGGATTACAGATATCGCTAAAATTAAGCCAACATATATTCCAGGGCAGAATTGGACGGCGGTCAATTCAACTTCTTAGTACGTGCAAAGTGGGGAGACTAGCACTAAACTGACCGCCTTGACGAGAGGAATACAAAAATGTCTTCAAATGTGAGAAAAAGTGTCGCCGAAAGATTTATGGTGTGGAATAGTAAGCGTATTTTGATAGTGGAGGCGGTGATTCCATCGAATCGACCTTTGATCTCTCGGTCTAGTGACCCTTTCCCTTCCTCTACCTTTTTTGGCCTATGCCAAATCTCCTCAGAATTGTCCAATTCTTACACAAACGGGCTCTTAATAAATATTAAAGTAATTTTAAATTACTTTTAAAAATTGTCCATAGATTGTCGAACGTACGAAATACGAAGCAAGAATATGTTAAAATCAACTGTGCACGGCAACGATAGAAAGGAAGTAATTTGCGAAGGATCCGGTCAAGCACCCTTCGTATTGATGTATGTTTAAGTTATTCTAATCGAGAAATCTATTAGGTTGAACAGAAAGTCTTTATAAACTTTTTATTTCCCTTCTTCTGACAATAAAGCGCAAGAGCGAAATCAAACGTATGCACCATTGTTATCTATGACAAATCTCCAACGTTCAGGCAACTTATGGATTCCCTCCTTATAGAACCCATCTCGGCGCAAATCAAAATATTGCTTGAGTGCGGCCTCGATCGCCCCACGGGAAATGAAGGATCTCTGATCGAGATGACGGGTCAGATCCGAGAACAACCAATAATCCGAAGGGGCCAAGTCAGGAGAATACGGTGTATGAGGGAGAACCATCCAGCCTTATTTGGACAGCTCCTGCTTGACCTGCCGTGCAACATGGGGTCGGGCGTTATCGTGTTGATAGTACACTTTCTTGCCGTTCAGGGCAGATTGTGCGAATTTCTTCTTGAGATTCCGTAGTTGTTTAGTGTAGACATATTCAGTAATTATCCGCTTCTCGGGTAGGAGCTCCCAGTAAATCGGGCCATCCACCCCCCACCAGGCAGAGAGCAAGATTTTCATAGGGTGAAGGTCAGGCTTTGCGACGTCCTGTGGGGTCTCATTGGCATCCACCCACTGTGCCCTCCTATGGTGATTCTCATAGCAGACCCACTTCTCGACCCCTGTTATGAGACGGTCCAACCATCGATCTCCAGCGTGAAGAGTGAGTAGAGAAAGGGAATCGTCGACACGGTGGTCAAACTGGTCTTGGGTCAATTTGTGGGGTATGAAACGGCCTAGCTTCTTCTTCTTGCCAATGGAGACCAATCATTTTACGATGGTGCTTTGCGATACCCCAAGTGTGGCTGCCATGTCGCGGGTATTTGGGAAGGATCCAATTCCACTACGATCCGTAGCGCATCCAAATCCAGCTCGGGTGGCCTCCCAGACCGGTCATGATCATCCATGGAAAAGTCCCCCTTCTCGAAGAGTTGGTACCAATTGCGCATGGTCTGGTAGTGAGTGGCATATGAATCGTACACTTCAGCCAACTGACGTTCCTATTCCTTCATTGTAGTGTGAGAGAGGAATACGAATAACAGAACGTTGCGGATGTGCAAGGCCGTGGGAACAAAAATCGTGGTTTTACTAGTGGCAGAATGAAAGGCGTGGAATGGGGAGTTGTTGACCACATAGTCCCTTTGTCATGAGTTATTCACTAGAGGCGAGGGAACACCAAAGGTCTCGTGCACTGAGCAGTGATCGAGCAAAACAGTTTATAAAGACTTTCTGTTCAACCTAATACACTTATTACAAAACTTTTCGGATAGCGAAATTTAATCGGGAGGAGAAGGGAAACCGAACGTAAACGTGTATCGTCACAATATTTTGCGAAAAACTATTCTACTAGGACGGGGCAAGGGTCAAACGGGCTAGTATTTCAGTGCGTGAAGATTCAATCCAATGCGAGAACAATTTTAGGTACAACTCAAGGTCGTTTGAATCGATACATTGCGAACTGGACTATTGGTATTCTGTAGGAAGATATGCCAATGAAAGAGAAGAAAAGATAGTAATCACAAATGACACTGAGATCTCTCAGGACTTCGAGTGTTTGCCAAGTAATGCATTTTCTTTAAATTAAATCATTTCATATCATTATCCAGAGCCGCAAACCACGATAGTTCCCAGCTCTACCTCAATTCCCAAGATTGATGGACCGTCTCCGGAAAATTGTGAGTATTGATGATCGACAAATCCGAAATGTAAATATTCCAGCCCCTACCGACGAGTCTACAATGCAGTTTAATGTATGTTGGGTTGCTTATTTTCGATTGTGCTCACCTCCACCTACCCCTGTCATTTAACACACCTCCTTTCTATGGGAAGTGTCGTGATAAATTAGGTGTAGGGGTAAAGTGGGGAAGGGAGTATGGTCCATAATTCGAAAATCTACTGATATATTGGACAAACTGAGCTACCAATCTGCATTATGTTGACATTTAGGCTAGTACTCGTGTCGCTCTTATAATCGGTGGATCGATTCTGTTCGTAGCAGTCGTGGTCGTTATTGTGAGTCCACCTGATTTCCATTTAAAAAATATCCTTCCATTGGAACACTCAATATAGTCAAAAAACCTACCGACCTGAGTTTAGCACTAACACACATGCATAATGTCGTCTACGTTCAGTGCCTTCTCACGAGACGGACTCGTAAGAACGGCAATCAATCCAACAAAAATACTCAACAAGAGAGAAGCAGCAACAACAAATCAAATAAAGAACGAGTATATGGATGTTAGAAACCTCAGTTTGTGAAAACATGCCACTTTTTTCATTCTGTTCTAGACGATCTCTCTTGAGTGTGGTGTATTGGAAATATACCGTGATTATCTTTCACGAACTTTATCATACACCGATGAAATTGTTCTATTTTAAGAACCGAACAAATGTCGAAGAGCACCGAGGGTTCTTCTGAGAAATCAACGAAAGAGTCAGTACTTGAACGTACAATCTATGTGGTGTTAGTTCTCGGAAAATGAATGAGGAAACGATAAATATTTCAATTCCCGTAATCCGGAAAGCTAGAGACTTGAAATTTTGAATAAATGGCCCGACACTTATAATCTATATTTCAAGTCTCTAGCTCCATGGAGAACGGTACCCAATTGCAGGAATTTAACTATTTCCATTCCATCGTCCATTTCCTGAGAACTAACAGGGCATTTAATTATTGAGTGCACATGTGTGCTCATATTTGAAAGCCCAGTATGATAAGATAATATATTACAGTAGCGCGCCCAGCAACAGCAAACGTTCCTCCAAACACTAACTGAGAAGACTCAGGAATTCAAAAAATCAGTCAATTCAAGAAATCAATCACGTTTGACAACATTCGAATGAGATTAAGCTGATTTATTCCTGTCATAAAATTACATTAATCCAAATGATAATCATGTGAACCAAGGTGGAATATCTATATCGTTAATGAAGGGGGGAAAAGCAAAACTGGACTACAACTGTATTTGTGTTCCTTGTTCTAACTCCGCGTATCCTACGCAACATTCCTCTCTCACTGCACGTAGGCACACATTTTCATACTAAATTGCCCAATCAACATTATTCACATTGCCTCATTTACCTACATCCTCGTTCAATTTGATCTCTCTCACGTCGCCTTCTCCATTCATTCCCGTCCCTTTCTCCCGTCGCGAGTGGTCAACAGCGCTCTCCTATCTCGAATCGAAGGTGCTTAGCCTCCTCTCACTTTCCTCTCCTTTTGATTTTTGATCACTTGTTCTTACTCTGTGTATCCTTTTATCACGTCTCCCTCTGCACAAAGCGCACATTTTCATAATAAATTGTCCAATCAATATTATCCGCATTGCCTCATTTCCCTATGCTCTCGTTCAATTTGGTCTATCTCACGTCGCCTTCTCCATTCATTCTCATCCTTTTCTCTCGTCGCGAGTGGTTAACAGCGCTCTCCTCCTGCGAATCGAAGGTTCGTAGCCTGCCCGCTTCGTCCCTTAGTTCCTCCATTTCATTTTTTTTATTTCTTGCTCTTAACCCGCGTATCCGACGTAGCATTCCTGTCTCCATGCACGTAGACACACATTTTCATAATACATTATTCAATCGATATTATTCACTTTTCCTCATTTCCCTACGTCCTCGTTCAATTTGGTCTCTGTCACGTCCCCTTCCCCATTCATTCTCATCCTTTTCTCTCATCGCGAGTGGTCAACTGCGCTTTCCTCTCTCGAATCGAAGGTTCGTAGCCTTCCTCACTTACCTTTAGCAACACCTTTTGATTTTTGATCCCTTGTGATTACTCCGCGTATCCTTTATAATATTCACGTCTCCCTCCACGCAGGCGCAAATTTTCATAATAAATTATCCAATCAATATTATTCACATTGCCTCATTTCCCTACGTCCTCGTTCAATTTGGTCTATCTCACCTCGTCTTCTACATTCATTCTCTTCCTTTTCTCCCGTCGCGAGTGGTCAACTGCGCTCTCCTCTCTCGAATCGAAGGTGCGTAGCCTCCCTTCACTTTCCTTTTGCAACTCCTTTTGATTTTTGATCCCTTGTTCTTACTCCGTATATCCTTCATAATTATCACGTCTCCCTCTACACAGACGCACATTTTCATAATAAATTATCCAATCAATATTATTCACATTGCCTCATTTCCCTACGTCCTCGTTCAATTTGGTCTATCTCACCTCGTCTTCTCCATTCATTCTCTTCCTTTTCTCCCGTCGCGAGTGCTCAACAGCGCTCTCCTCCTGCGAATCGAAGGTGCGTAGCCCCACCCCCCGCTCCTTACCTTTGTTTCGCATTTGTATTTTTGTTCCTTGTTCTTACTCCGCGTATCCTACGTAGCATTCCTGTCTCTATGCACGTAGGCACACATTTTCATAATAAATTATCCAATCAATATTATTCACATTGCCTCATTTCCCTACATCCTCGTTCAATTTGGTCTCTCTCACGTCGTCTTCCCCATTCATTCTCGTTCTTTTCTCCCGTCGCGAGTGCTCAACAGCGCTCTCCTCCTGCGAATCGAAGTTGGTGCGGACAATCCGGCAACGGACAATCTGGCAACGGATCGCCCTTCGCTGGAGATTCGTGGGTGTTGTTTCATTGTAACCAGTTTGTGCTGCCCTACCATCACATATATCACATGTATCATTGGGGTGTTTTCTCCCACCAGCTTAACTTGGGGCGTTTTCTCCCACCAGCTTAACTTGGGGTGTTTTCTCCCACCAGCTTAACTTGGGGTGTTTTTTTTGTTTTCTCCCACCAGCTTAACTTGGGGTGAGTCAGTGGAGGAAAAAACAACCCCTCGGGAACAATTTTCAACTTTTATTTTTTGTTTGCCTTCATATTATAGTGGTAGCATACACTAGAGCTAACTTCTCGAAAAATCTAGGCCGCAGGTCCCAGAGCCGGCTTTTAGGAATTTTCCGGTTTTGCCCCCGGCTGTACTGTATCTCAGCTCCCATATGAGCTAGAAACATGGTGAGGTGCTCAAAATGATCGGAAAAATATCTTAAGAAACTTTCATGTTTTGAGCTAAGCGGTATAACCAACGCTCGCCAAGTTATGCTCGAACAAGCAGATTTTGATCGAGATAAAAAATTGTAGCTTTTTCGAGAGTATACGTTTCAATCAATTTTATTGCAAAATATAGTAGGTCGAGTTCATACACGAATATAAAAAATATAAAAATCGATTTCTAAAAATCGGTTTTTGGCAATATGTATTTGAATGCTCCAAAATGACGTTGGCCATAAAAAGATGTTCGTTACCCTGCTTTGTTTTGCCCAATATTTAATAGCTATTACTATATTTCAACATTTATGTAATAGGAGATTTCGATGACGTCGAAAAAATAACATTTTTCACAACTTCTGAAAATTCGATTTTGAGATGGGGTTTTTTTACGAAATTTACGTATATCATAGCTAGTAAGTTTTAATGTTGATTTAACCATAGAGTGTTACCAACAATTGAGAAATATACTTGAACCGTACTAAATATCATATTCTGAACAACAAAAAAATTAATTGTTCGGAAAATTCCCTTTCGAACGAGCATTTTCGAAGCAAAATATAATAACTTTTAGAGCGTGTATAGAAGTTCTTTGTATAGAAATCAATTCACGTTGAAGCCGATTGTAGGTTCCACTCAGCGTTGATGGTAGATGTTATTAAATTTATGGCTTTGATAGCCGTAAATTTGATGAAAAATGAGGTCTCAAAATCGAATTTTCAGAAGTTATGAATTCTCTTATTTTTCGACGTCGACAAAGTCTCCTAATCGAGAAATGTTACAATAATGTAATATCTGATCAAATATTGAGCTAAACAAAGCAGGGTAACGAACATTTTTTAATGGCCAGCGTTACTTTGGAGCATTCAAAAGCATATTTCCAAAAACGCCTATCACAGAAATCGATTTTTATATTTTTTGTATTCGTGTATGAACTCGACCTACTACATTTTGCAATAAAATTGATTGAAACGTATACTCTCGAAAAAGCTACGATTTTTTATCTCGATCAAAATCTGCTTGTTCGAGCATAACTTGGCGAGCGTTGGTTATACCGCTTAGCTCAAAACATGAAAGTTTCTTATGATATTTTTCCGATCATTTTGAGCACCTTGCCATGTTTTTAGCTCAGCTGGGAGCTGAGATACAGTATAGCCGGGAGCAAAACCGGAAAATTCCTAAAAGCCGGCTCTGGGACCTGTGGCCTAGATTTTTCGAGAACTTAGCTCTAGTGTATGCTACCACTATAATATGAAGGCAAACAAAAAATAAACGTTGAAAATTGTTCCCACATACCTCCACTGACTGGTGATACCCGTGATATAATACGTGTTACGAGGCGACCTTGAATTTCACTCCATATCTATGTATAGGGGTTCGTGGTCCAAAATTGAGAATTTGAGTGGAAAATCATGGTTAGATAAACATCAAAAGCCGAAAGCAATCGATATTCTGGTACGACAGATAATACTCTAAATTAGTAGCATGGAGATCGGTTGATATCGGTTTTTGGTGTTTATCTAACCATGATTTTCCACTCAAATTCTCTTTTGGACCACGAACCCCTATACATAGATATGGAGTGAAACTCAAGTTCGTCTCGTAACAAGAATTATATATGTGATAGTAGGGCAGCACATAGTGATCACAATGAAACAACACCCAAGTGGCTAGCTCGAATTTCCAGAGAAGGGCGATCCGTTGCCGGATTGTCCGCCCCCCAATCGAAAGTGCGTAGTCTCCCCTCACTTTCCCTCTGTTCATCGATGCTATTTTTGTCATTGTTCTTACTCCGCGTATCCTACGTAGCATTTCTGTCTCTATGCACGTAGGCACACATTTTCATAATAAATTATTCAATCAATATTATTCACATTGCCTCATTTCCCTATGCTCTCGTTCAATTTGGTCTATCTCACGTCGTCTTCTCCATTTATACTCGTCCTTTTCTCCCGTAGCGAGTGGTCAACAGCGCTCTCCTCCTGCGAATCGAAGGTGCGTAGCCTCCCCACAACTTCCTTCAGTTCCCCCATTCCATTTTGGTCCCTTGTTCTTACTCCGCGAACCCTTCTCATTATTCATGTATCCATCCCCACTCCGTCCCCTTTTACCTCTAACCATTCATACGCTCTCCTTCTCTGAGTAGATCAGATAATTGTGTTTGTTGAGTTGTACCCTCTTACTCTCTTGTCATTTATGCTATGCTTCCTATATAGTTATTCATTCTTCCTCACCAACCAATTATCATTTTTAGGCGTTCTGTAACAACTAAATATGAGAGGAATCGCGAGAGAATTGCCTATCCAGCGGCGGTAGAATCAAACTCTTTGGATCAGGCTATCAATTAGGCACAAAGTACTTTGAGTGATGCTCTTTCAAACTGCGTTGTCGGAATTTTGATAACTGTCGTCATCTTCGAGATTCAGAAGGCCAAACTTGGGACACTCACTTTTTGGGGGTCAAGTCGCGCCCACTTAAATGATCATAACTTTCTGTTCCAAGTTTGGCCTTCTGAATCTCGAAGATGACGATAGTTATCAAAATTCCGACAACGCAGTTGAAAGAGCATCACTCAAAGTACTTTGTGCCTAATTGATAGCCTGATCCAAAGAGTTTGGTTCCTACCGCCGCAAACCCTCGAAAATAGGCAATTCTCTCGCGATTCCTCTCATATATTGATATTGGTTCAAAATATCCCCTCTGTCTAGGGCTCTGATGATACCAAAATCAACAACATTCGTTTGGTACGGTAACCCCTTTTCAGGATGCGGGTGAACATTGCACAATGTGCACTCCTCTTGCTGTGCACTCTGGCTGTCGCAGGTACGGTAGCCTACCGCAACCATACATCGAACACCCTTCAGATGCTTCAAAATGCGATCGATCGCTGATAAATGGTCCTGATGAGGTACGGTAATCGAGATAAATTTGCGGAATAGCTTTAAAAGAAGTGTAGGCTATAACGACTAGAAATCTTACAATACAGTGTTGTGGATCAACAAACCGTCACTGAAATCCCCAAAATCGAATTGTAATATCATTTTTTAGCGACTTGCTAATAGTTGGCTGAGTCCCAAGTGACCCTGAACGTCAGGTAGTGAGCGAATAATAGCCACTACTTGAGAAGAGAAAAGATAGGAAAATGAAACATATTTCAACCAGGCGCGTGCTTGCTTTAGAATCATCCTTTAACTTAATGAATGCAATCGAGCTCTTTTTTTCCCGGTGATGAGAATATTAATGAACCATTATTACATCGAAATCACCGTTAATGATAAACATTGTTATATTTATAACGCCTTTCACGAGAGATTCGAGCTACCCTTGGGAATGAGGCAAAAATCGACGTTGTGATTATTATAGTTGTGTCACCCTCTAAGGATGCTTCTTCGAATCCCCAAGTCTCAATTCACTATGATCACTCACTGCACCTTCATTGCACCGGTCAGCTTGGTTCCCAACTTTAAATGCTTTTATCTCGGTTCCCATAAATTTTTGTGAGAAATGACCGTAAGGTTGTGAGAGTTCAGACACTAATGAAATCGCGTTCTATAAGGGCTGGGACAGAAAAAATATGTTTTTCTGAAAACAGAAAAAGAAATTTCTGCTCTCAAGAAAGCAGGAAAAACAGAAAAATCAGAAAATTTCAGAAAAATTTCAAAATACATTTATCATAGCCGAAAATCGATAAAACGCGAACTAATCCACAATTTCAGCATAATTAATACATGTTCACATACTTGTAACTTTAATCCAGCGAAAATTTAATGTTTTGTATATTACATATAGTTGCAAAGGAATCCGAAATAATTTGATGTAAAAAAACAGAGAATTTCTTCAAAAAAGATTCAATTTTCAAGCAATATTTAGAAAAAAATGTGTGTATTAGGTTGGTGCAAAAGTTTCTTTACAAGCTATTTTCGAAGTTTTCTCGTAATTGCTTTACTTGTTCCAAAAACTACTCAGGTATTATTTGAGGCAGCATAGATGTACCACAATCATTGATTTATATCGAATCGATCTTACGTCGATCGCGGGAAAAATAGTGTTATTCCAAAATTCGCAAAATTCGCGTTATTTAGGTATTCGGCAAAAATTATCATAACATTTAAGTGAACTGAATACAACTTTCGTTCTTTTGAGAAGTTGATCAATAACTGGTGGTTTTGTAATCTCGTGGAAATCTTATAAGGTGGAAAAGACCGATTTCGTCGATTAAATTTCGAAATCAGCACTTTGAAAAGTGCTGCTCTTGAGAGGAACAATGAGTCATGACCATTTTTCTTTTGGAGCATTAACATATTAGGTTCTTCTGATTTAGCTTTATATGGGACCCATTGCTCATTCTGCAAAATTGTAGAGCGCGACTATTAAAATTATGCTAGTTTCAAGAATTGATGTTTCCGAAATTCGTGCCTCCCTTTGCAAGATATTTCATGACTGAACTGGCGCAGCTCATACAATATAATTCCCAGTAAATGTGCTTTACAAAAATGCTGTTATTGTGGTATAATCGCTAAAGTTTTTAGAGAAATAATCTAACAAACAATCCAGCGGAAATTTGAATTTTTTGACTTTTTGATCTTACCCCGCCTGAACACCCGATCGAGCAGGATTGAGCACAGGTGCGCTATAGAGAGTATACATCTACTAATATAATAAGAAACACCATATCAAAATTGCTCAATAGTGAAGCAAGATATAGCACGAAAACTGTGGAAGTGATTTTGTAAAGAAACGTTTGCACCAGCCTAATAGTTTCAGAAAATTTTTATAAGAAATCACGAGAAATAGCTATTTTTCTATCCTTTTTCTGAACTTTATCTGTTTTCTGATTTTCTGTTTCCTGAAAATTATTTTCTGTTTCTGCTTAGAAAATTTTCTTTCTCAAAAATGACCATAAAACAGAAAAAAAAGCATACAATTCAGAAACAGAAAATCAAAGCCCTTCTTTATATCACTTTCCTAACGTTATGATATGTTTCACAATTGCATCAAATACACTGCAATGTATTTGAAACACGTATGAAACGCATCAGAAAATTTAAAAAAAAGATGAGTGCAAGTGATTTCCTTCATGCCTGAACTCTCGAAATCGCCGGATTTTTCTTGCACTTTTGAGAAAATTTTTCTTTTTCTTGCACTTTTCTTGTTTTCTTGCAATTTTTGCAATTTTTCTTGCACTTTTCTTCGTTCAAAATCCGATTCATGAGGAACGGTTTTGATAGATCGATAAAGCTCGAGAAATGTGCCGGGGTCGCTCTTGGGGTCATTTCTCACAAAAATGCATGGAACCGAGAAAAACGCATTTGAAGTTGGTCACCCTGACCCGGTGTCACGAGCCCAGAGGTGATCCCGGTGAACTGAAACTTGGGTGTTTGAAGACGAATCCTTAGAGGGTGTAAAAACCCCTGCTAACTAGAATCATTATTTTTGCTTTATTCCCATGAAAGTGTATTCTAGCTCGACTCTCTCGTGAACGGCGTGTTAGATTTACAATGTTTTTGTTTTCAGTTGATCGACTTCCGCAATGCTAACTTCGGCAATGCTACCAAAGTGCTGTCATGTCGCAGTGACAAAACGACTCTACGAGCTATAGTGTGAGCATGCATAGCACTACGTCGGATGATGCTCTTCGAAAATCAGAGCCAAACTTAGTAGCCTTGTGAATAATTTGTGCATTATGTTTCAAAACTGTCAATCATTCTGCTCGGACGATGCTGAAATGTGTAATATTTTTGTTTACTATCCCGAATGTGATCTTCCGACGGTGTTCATCCGAGCTAGTGCCACTCTGTCGAGCAATCATCTGACTCTCTTCAGTTTGCACGCTCTCTCGTCTCTCAGACCGGTGAGAGCGTGTAAACCGAAGATAGTCAGACCATTGCCTACTCTGCCACGAAATGAAAGAAGTCTTCAGTATTTGCTTATATATGTGCTTATATATATATTATATATGTATATTTTCAATGAAAAATCGGAAAAATAACTCAAGTATCACGAGACAATGAATGGCAAAATCACGCCATTTAAACATCTTCGAAAAAAGCTGTCGTATTTTTGGTTCATATTTTGATGGTAGAATACCTACATATATGATTTGGAAAAAAATATAGATCGTTGGTACTACAGCCGGCTTTTAGAAAATTCCCGGCTATGCTGTATCTCGGATCCCAGAACTACAGAGGTGACATTGGTCTGAATTGCGCGAAAAATTATTTCCAGTAACTTTTCCGTTTTGCCCAACAGTCAATCAATATATATCATGTCAAGCGCTAACGCTAGAACGGTCTAGAGTGACCTAGAGTGGTCGGTATTCTTCGGACGTTGCAGAACACCAGTGGGGGCCAATCGTTCGTCTCAGGTCGTCTCTCCAGCGGAGACCTTGTGGGCGACTCCGGCTGTAGGAAATCCAGACAGTAGTAGCTCTGCTCCACTGCTCCAAATCCATCCTTCTGATTTTGAGTGCCAATTGAGCCTTCCGTTTCAGCGCTTCTTGATTCCAATCCCGCACTCATGTCGCATTGCGCACATTTGCACAACACGGTTGGACAACATTGAATAACTATACGATTAAAACACTTTTTTTCGCGCCAAAATAATAAATATGAGGCCGTATGCCTAAGAATCGAGCAGATCTGAAAAGGTTTGGCACAGCAAAATTTTTCAATTTTCTGATTTCATGTGTTTTGGGGTTTTCAAAGGTGCTGAAGACAATGGGGACATTCATTTTGCACGAGGAGGCCCCATTGGCTTCAGACGACGTTGCGTTGAGATCAAATTTCTTTACAAATCTCGCACACCAATTGTGCTAAAATTAACAGAAAATGTTCCCTGGTGCAGAATAAGATGTAGAACACGCCTGTCTAATTCATTTATCATAATTTTCAAAAATAATTTTTTAATGAGCTTAAAATAGAAACTTTGCGTGGAGTAGAGATAGAGTATCAAGAAATACATAGATCTGACCGGCTTGATGAGAGGAGTCCAAAACTAAATTTATAGCCAATTTCCGCATAGACATTTTGTGAAAACATTAATAAAGTGAAGAACTTTGGCAGTAAAAGAGGCGATTCTCCCCTCTCGAGCGCTGCCTCCCCCCTGGCTGAGGAGAGAGAGCACATGAAATGGAGAGAGTAGTGTGGAGGGAGAGGGAGAGACAGATGGGACGTCAACAAGCGCTTTTCTCGCAGAAATGCTTCACTCTATTAATGTTTTCTCGAAATGTCTATGCGGAAATTGGCTATAAATTTAGATTTGGACTCGTATCACCAAGCCGGTCAGATCTATGTATTTCTTGATACTCTATCTCTACTCCGCGCAAAGTTTCTATTTTAAGCCCATTAAAAAATTATTTTTGAAAATGATGATTAATGAATTAGACAGGCGTGTTCTCCATCTTATTCTGCACCAGGAATAAAATTCTGTTAATTTTAGCACAATTGGTGTGCGAGATTTGTACAGAAATCTGATTTCAACGCAACGTTGCCTGGAGCCAACGGGGCCTCCTCGTGCGAAATGACTATCACCATCGTCTTCAGCACCCTTGATAACCTCAAATCACATGAAATCAGAAAATTGAAAAATTTTGCTGTGCCAGCCTCTGTTCGATTCTTAGGCAAACGGCCTCATATTTTCTCTAATAGACTGAAAATTCTGAAATCAAAATTGAAGATAGGCTTCTTTTTTTGGCAATTTTCACTCTGGCACGCTGAATAAAAAGTTAGAAAAAGTGATTGTTTTCAAAATTATTTTTTTCTTTCCAGCTTTTCTAAACTTTTATTTGAGTGATGTACCGGTCAAAAATTATCACTAGTGCGAGTCAATAAACACATTTAACTAATGAAAATATAAACATTCTAAACATATCATATCGATCATATACATCTCATCCTCCGAACGATAATTTTTGACCTGTAATCACTCCAATAAAAATAGCAAACATCAAACAATCACTGTTTTGAACTTTTTCTTCAGTGTGCCAAGTTTGGGCGAAGTTTGCCAATACCGATCTTCAATTTTGGTTATCATAATTCACTATGGTGCATACACACTTCTTCTTCCATATTCCGGATTACTAATCTACATCGCGCTACCACTTTTTTGCACATTTTATGAACAATGTCACCTCTCTGGTTGTTATGGGAGCTGAGATACAACTTATCTAGTTGTAAAACCGGACAATTCCTAAAGAAACCAATGAACTATATTTTTCAAAATCATCTCTGCAGGACATTCAACCATCATAATATGAACAAAAACTTACGCTTCCATTGGCTCCCGACACGTGCGATAGGGTTACAGTATCGAATTCCAACTCGAACTTCGCACGCCCCCTGACACCTCTTCCACTCCCTCTCCCCGAAGTTCGATCGAGCTAGGTCGATCTGCCAGAGGGTACGAATCTCGCACTCCCATCGAACTTCGCACTCACCCCTCTTCCCCCTCGAGCGTGGGGAAAAGAGGGATAGATGTGAGTGCGAAGTTCGATGGGAGTGCGAGATTCGAACCCTCTGGCATAGAGAGTGCGAGATTCGATTAGATAGAGAGGGTTGGCCTCTCGCCAGTGCGAAGTTCGAAGGAGGAAGAAGGAGGAAGAAGGGAGGAAGGGAAGACCCCCAGAGGGAACGAATCTCGCGAATTCGATCCTGCAACCCTACCGTGCGATAAATACGATTCTCAGGTTCAACGGTGAACGGTATTAGTCCATGTTTTGTGATGGGACTCGAGGATGGGGTTTGTATAACGCTTCATCTCCGCTGAATGTCACTTGCGTGGAATGTAATTATGCTAAGAAACCTGTGCTTAAATCGATATCTGTGCAGATTGCGCAGTTACTGTAACCAATGCGATAGAAGTTGATGTGATGTTGAATGTAAATAAAACGGTAGCCTGCGCCTCGGCCATGACGTGAGTTTAGCGTCTCAAATGTTAATAAAAGGGATAAATTCGAAGTTTTTTTTCAGATACCAGAACAGATTGGTGCCACACATCTATATTTTTTGCTCATCCACAGCTGGCATCTCCTTACACCAATTTCAAACACTATGCGTGATATCACGAACGATACGGCAAATTCCCAACACTTCGACTGCCTTGAAGGTAAGGAAAAAAATGCATAAACTATCCGAGCAAACTCAGTTTAATGATATAATAAATTGTCTTAAAAATAAATGAAACTTATTTTATTTCAGAATGTACAAATTTTCAATTGTTAAACGAGGGCCATTCGGGCGTTCTCATCTCACTGAAAACATTGTTTAAATGCTATTACAAAGGATACAACTGGGGAGTACGGTAATTATTGAGCGAGTATATACGTGAAAATACAAAATTTTCTCAGTCTGAACCGCGGTCCTATATTCTCCGAGATCATGTGCCTCCCTTGTAGTCTTGATAAAAGCCTACTCGGATACACTGCTGATGGTATTGTCGAGCTTTGATCTTTAAACTGAAAACCGTCAAGAAACATTCAGGAAAGAAGTTGGCGGGGCCATTAGATAGGGTCAACATCTCATGCGAAGGTTTGCACTATGTAAGATACTAGGGTCTCAAGTATAATTTCTTTTTACAGAAAAATGCGGCCGATCACTACTCACTGGACTAGATGTAATTACTTTTAAAAAATGTATTGCTTTCAAAAATTTAAAATTGAAGAAAACATCATGCTTTGTGTGCGATACTTCAAAATAAAAAATCTATGCATGTAGACATATAAATTTTCTTGCAGATCTTTCGCACAAACAATTATGTTTGTTTAAAATACGTTATTTTATTATAGCCGATTAGCATAGCTTTGATGAGGCATTGGTTGGAATTCCTAGTGAAGAACATCTAACCCCCCCCCCATAACGGCGCTAATAGCGCTCTACCGAACACACTTTAATATTCGGAAGGACGAATTTCGGGGATTACTCCGAATATACGTTTTGTTATTTTAATTATAAAGATACAATTATCTTTTACAGATCGAGTTCGACAGTACTACTAATGCATACTTCTGTCGTGGTAAAGTCACGGCATTGAAAGCCATAAGGTAACAAAACAGTATCTGTTTACACAAGTGGGAAATAAGTCTCGTTGCTCTCCGTTTTTGAATTTGTACTAAAATATTCTTATAGGTTCAATTCTAAACTATACAAGCATCTCACATGCAATGTGTTCAAAGGATGGAAAATGGACAATGAAATTGTCGCCGATTCCTCATCTCCACTGGATATTGAATGCGTCGAATGTAATTAACATAAGATAGAGTTTTTGAGTCATTGAGCATATGAGGGCGTTTGCCGAAGATTCGATCAGAGCCCTTCACAGCAAAAAAAAAGTCAATTTTCCAATTTTGAGCGTCCAAACATATCAAGTTTGTAATAAGCTCAGTCACAATATTCCTTTCGTCGGGGAAAAGTGAGAAAGCGAAATGTAATTAAATTTGACCTTTCAAGATGCCAGATTTTCTCCCGACGGGAAAAGCAGGGAAAATTAGCTTCGATATTTGAGACGGTTCTGAAACCTATCGCAATTATCACATTCGATCACAATTGGAAATTTTTGCGTTCCATAGTCAGTCTGAAACACAAGTTATTAAGCTCGGGTTCCCAACATCTTTTGTAAAATTGCGATATGTTTCAGATGCACATCAATTTTCGACTTTGTAATTTGATTTCGAAATGATCTCCCCGCTTTCTATCGTTATGAAATGCTGTGCAGTGTCCTACCGTACCCCGATCCAATCCGAGGAAATTTGTTATTGAGTTGCCCTATACCGAGTACTCGATGAGCGAAATCTACCAGAATCAATAAAATTTCAATGCACATTTCCCTTATCACTCGGTGTAGGGCAACTTTATAACGCATTTCCTCCGGTTCGATCGGGGTACGGTACGCCACTAGGCTTATTACAAACTGACTTCATTTCCAAATTGATCGGAACATCCAGTCGACTGCCCTACAAAATATAAGAATCAAAAATGTATCTACCCACCCATCAGAACAAGATACAATTCAAAATAGGATTTTTTTTTCGATTTTTCGATTTTTCGATTTTTCTCGACTTGTTTAAATTCCATTTGGATGAAACCTTGCATGGTTAATGAGCAAGCTACCGCGCATATTTTGATATATGCGCCGCAATTATCAATACCGAAACAGAAATGTCGACGGATTACGGTATCATTTTTTAAGTATCGGCACACTTTATGACCAATGATCTAGATCCTTCCATAAGTGGTGGGCGAGCTAATCTCATTGAGTACTACATGCGGGCACATTTAGGACGATTTCGATGTTTCGCTTTTTGCCAAGCATATGTTCACTGAATCAAAAAGTCTCTCTTAACCACTTATCATGTTTAAAACAATTAGCATAATTGCAAATACTTTCATGGCATCATTCAGATCCGCAAACCACCAAGCGCAGCTTGATGTATGTTGAACGGCTAACCTCGAAATATGACCAACCCACCTCCTGCCCCATTCCTTTCTGATTACAGAGAACAAATTGTGCTTCCCAGCTGTATTATATTAATATGGCAAGTACCAGTCGTGCTCTTGTAATCGGCGGATCGATTGTTGGTGTGATAATTATATGCGTAGCAGTCGTTGGTGTAAGTGAATTTTGAATCTGAATGTTACATGCAACATACACTTAAAAAATCTCCAAAAAAATGTTTCGGTGAACCGAAACGGTTAGTTAAGAAATCCAGTCTAAGGAACTTAACAACCGGTGTTATGCATTATTGCTTGGTTGTATTTTGACCGCTTACTTATGTTGGAAGACTTAAAATACATACAAATTAAACCGATTCGGGATTTGTACATTTCTAATATGCAGTGCCTTATCATGGGACGAACGCGTAAGAACGGCAATCAATCCAACAAACAGTCTCTACAAGTGAGAAGCAGCAACAACAAATCGAAGAAAGAGTGAGTTTATTGATGTTATAAACATCATTTCATTAAACAACCAGTCCTTCCATTATATATATTCTTTCTCTTAAGTAATTAATGCATTTTATAAAAATACCGTCGTTTGTACCCCGAACCATGTCAGAGATTGATCAACATTGTTTTAGTTTCAGAACCGAACAAATGTCTAAGAGCATCAAGGGCTCTTCTGAGAAATCAATTAATGATTCAGTATTTGAATATTTCCAGAGGGCCCGATTTTTGCTTTTATGTTGTGTGTAAAACGTGAACCCATATTTCACGTAATAGTTTTTTTGTGAGTCTAATCCTCATTGAAGGTATAAATGTGTGGAGATTAAATTTCCATACAATTAATAATATTAATAAATGTGTTTATACATAATTATGCAAATATAATAATGCAGGAGCGCGCGCAGCAGCAGCACTCGTTCCTCCAAACACTAACTGAGAAGACGCAGGAAATCAGTAAATCAGTCTCTTGTATATGACAACATTCAAATTTGATTGTCCTGATTTCTTCCTGGCATAAAATTGCATTAAATGAAACGAAATATTGAAATCACGTCTCACTGTAGGCAAATATTTTCATAATAAATTATTCAATCAATATTATTCACATTGCCTCACTTCCCTATGCCCTCGTTCAATTTGGTATCTCTCATGTCGTGAGTGATCAACCGCGCTCTCCTCCCGCGAATCGAATGTGCTTTGCCTACCTTCTCATTCTGACCTCCGTAACTCCGTTAGGGACGTTCATATAGAATCTGGAAGCTGGAATTCGTCGATTGTGAATCATCAACGAATGGATAGAAGAGGAAGGAGAAGAAGCAGAAAGGATCCCAGTCACAACAATCTCCCCCGTCATTCTCTTTTTTCCGAGATTCGAAGATGTCTTCCATCCACACTCCGTGCCCTGGAACCTCTAACCATTCCTACCTTAAATACCCATCACCTCATTATAATTTGGCTCTAATGATATGGCTGTGCGCCCTCTTGATCGCTTGTCCTCTATCATTTGTTTTTATGCATTCTTCCCAGTAACTTGTGATGTATTCCTATTGGATGTATTGGTGTTTTGTAACAACTCAATTTTCTGATATTGTGTACATCACATATATGCAATTGTATGTAAACGTTCATGGTATCAGGCTTGTGGACACTCCTGATATGTCCGGACTTTTTTTCTGGATTCAATGGCATTTGCAATGTACTGTAAGATATTTTCAGGATGCCGATGAACATTGCTCATAGTGTCCTCTTCTTGCTGTGTACTCTGGTTGCTGCAGGTACGATAGAATACCGTAATCAGTTCGTAATTGGAGAACGTTCAGATGCCACAAGCTGCGATCGATCGTTGATCAATGGACCTGAGGAGGTACGGTAAACGGAAGATCAATTAACGGCTTTCATTTAACGTAAGTCACTAAATGAATGCGCGCCCTTTGACACTAGCCGGTTGTTTAATATTTATGAATCAGTATTCAATAGAAATGCCCGTCCACGACATACATTTTTCATATTTTAATAGGCAATGGTTTTTTTTCCAGATGATCATCTTCGATAGTGCGTCCAAGGAACTATCCTGTCGCAGTGATAAGCAGACTCTACGAGCAATAGTGTAAGCACCACCAACACAAAGCCCCTGAAATCCGCCGGGTGATAATTCTGGAGTATATCCACAATTTGCACCGCCATGAAGTATCCTAGCAAAATATTGAGATGGGTTTTTTGTAATGTTTTTGATCCTAAAAGTTTTCGTCTAATAATGGGAATCATTTAAATCAGTATCACACTCTTACTTCTCTAGATCCATCAATGCATCGAAAGAATATCACTCAGCAAATTCGACCGATATTTATGAGCTTCTCCCGTATTTGCTTCTTTGTATATATTCAAGAAAAAAGACTGATTCGCAGGTTGAACGGGAAACGATACAAATATCTGAAATGTAGTGAGATCGGTGGATGGAAAAAATGAGAATGAGAAAGTCGCCGATGCATCCTCTCCGCTGAATGCCACTTGCGTGGAATGTAATTATACTAATATGAATTTTTTTTTAAATTTATTTATATTCAGATTGTGAATTTGCCGTAAAAACTCTCACCATCGACACGTTTATTCCGCTCAGAAATGATCTTGACTTCTATCGTAGTAGCAGGATGTTAATGTGCGACATGGAGCTCGGGCTTATGTGGGTTTAGCATCTCAAAAGAGTTTAAAATCCAGGCGATCACTATTCCAGACATCGGAATCGCTTGCTACCTAAAACCAATTTTTATTGCGACATTCAAAACTGGTATACATATAACGAAAATGAAGAGCATGCACTGCTCAAAGTTGTAATCACGAATGATACGGCCAATCCTCAACAGTTCGAATGCATGGAAAGTAAGGATAGTAAAACAACCTTAAACATCTCATATTTTATCTTTTAGTTTAGCGCAGTGCTAAAAGTCTTGATAATATATAAACAAATTGATTACAGAATGTATCAATTTTCAAGCGTCAAACAACGTTAAATCGATTGCTCGCCTTTTGGAAAGAGTGTTTAGATGTGATAACAAAGGAAGCAACTGGGGAGTACGGTAATCATAGAGCTTTATTTTTATATTATACATATTTATACGCAAATCAGTCTGAACCACGGTCCCATATTCTCTGTGATCAAGTGTGACCGGTATAGGCTACTCCGATACACAGATGCTGGTATTCTTGATCTTTTTTCTTTGATTTTAATCATAAATACTCAGGAGAGGAATTAGCAGGGCCATTCGATAGGGTCAACATCTCATGCGAAGGTATACGCTATGATATATTACAAGAGTCACAGATGTTATTTCCTTTACAGAAAAATGCGGCCGATCACTACTCACTGCATCTGATGTACTACCAGGAACATTTTATTGCTATTTTTTGATTTCTTGAAAAAGAAAATCGATACGATCGATATTGGATAGTGAGATGCGAACAAATGTATTTATACTTGTTGTTTAAATTATAATAATGAGTTATTATTTTCAAGATCGAGTTCGATATTCCTACTAAGACGTACTTCTGTCGAGGTGATAGCAAGACTCTGAAAGCGATAAGGTAATTGAAAACTATTAATTTTACTTAATTTCTTGCCACTCACTGAGTGGCACTCCGCCTCACTCATACTGCAAATTCTCAGTCATCCAACCCCTCCACTTCGTGGGGGTGCAGTGTAAAGTTCGAGAAACGATACCACGGTCTCTTCATTTTACACACTCTCTCACCGCTCGACTGGTCTAGAGAGTGTGTGAAATGAAGAGACGAAGGCCCGAATTACGAACTATAGTGCCGTGTATGACTGAGAACCAGATCGGAATATTCAGAAAAGAGTATAGTATAAAATGAAAGTTCGACGTATTGTTCTCACAGAAGATGTCGAAAATATGAGTTGCATATGCGTTATTATTTTATTATAATGAAAATAATAACGCAGTCGAGGTGGCGCAGTGGTTGTGTGCCAGGAATGCGAATCCGATGGTCACGAGTTCGACCCCCCTCGCCTGCAGAACCACCCAGACCACGGGGGTTAAGAAATAGGTCAGAATTCCCCCACCACGTGCACACAACACGGGCGGTAGCCTCACGCATAGGTCGCTGATAACCTCAGGACAGACTGAACGCAGAATTGGCGCGGGGTGGCAAACCAGTCTTGCTTGGATGCCTCAACTTACGTTTTTTTTACGTTTATATGCGAAAACTATTCGTAAAATCCAATCCGCAGGTTCAATTCTAAGCTGTACAAAATCCTCACATGCGATGTGATCGAAGGATGGAAAATGGGAGATAAAATTATCTCCGATGCCTCATCTCCACTGGATATCGAATGCGTCGATGTAACAATCTACTTAAACTTGTTTTTGTATTAATAATTGATATACTCATCAATTACATGGATAATAATTACAATTGCACTTTTTCAGACTCTGGAATGAGCACAGCTACGAATGTTCTCAAATCCATTATCGACCAGTCGACATCATATGACAACGTTCGAATTTAATTGTCCTAATTTCTCCCTGGCATAAAATGACATTAAACCAAATGATAAGCATGTGGAGAAAGGTGGCGGATTTCATCAATAAACTATATCTCGGAGCTCGTTGATTGTTAAGATATAATGTCAATGACCAGGGCGGGTGACAATTGCAAAAAGGACAATTGCACAACTCGTCGCTTTTCAATTGAGAGTACCCTAGGGAGTTGGGGAGCAATCGTCTGACTCTCTTCAGTTTGCACGTCAGAAGATTGCTCGACTTGGGAGTTGTACAAACCGTTGCATCGCGGCGGGGTGGATCGACCAGCCATTCGTCGCACTGTGTGCACCCAATAACCACAATGCAAACAACGATATAACGAAGATCAATATTCGTTTTCCTATTCATTCGTCGTTGCGTGTACCTTGCCTCGAAGCAGTTGATGAAAGCGTAAGCCTAAGCTATGTCCAGAAGCTGCATTATTAAAGATCAGAAGAAGACATCAAGTATTGTACAAAGTGTTCACAGTCAGAATATATGGCAAAGTATCGTATCTGGGAGGAGAAGGCCTTTCAGTTCTCAGATTCCAGTATGTGAAAATTCCTCACTAAATTATAGCAAAAAATAAAATCCATTTCGTTGTCGGGGCGGAACAACACATCGAGAGGCAACGCGTTGCGGAAGGTATGATTCAATTTTTATTCGACAGGATGAATCAAAGCGAACCAGGGAAATAACAGCATTTTCAAGATCTTTATATTGTTTCCTTCAAAATCACTAGCATTTTCTTCTCGAAAATTATCATTATCATTATCATTATTTATCCATGGTCAAGGTCTGGGCCTGCTGGAAAATGCTCTCCTTCCAAGCAACGGGGTCTCTTCTACACACGCTATCCCAGTTCGGTCCTAGTTGTTGCACGATTTCGTCCCTCCATCTCGTCCGTGGTCTTCCAATTGAACGGACTCGATCGTATGGAGTCCATTCCATCACTCGTTTAGTCCATCGGTCGTCATCCAGCAATGCTATTCTTGCTGCCCAGTTCCACTTTCTCCGCATAGCTTGCACTCTAATGTCCGGAATTGGCACTTTCTGAGACAGCCATACATTGGTTCGACGATCCAACCTCGTAACACCGCACATTTTTCTCATCATACTTCGTTGTACTACTATGAGTCGATTGGTAATCTTTTTGGTCGGGCTCCATAGTTCACTTCCGTATAAAAGTGCTGGTATTACGCACATTCTGTAGACTCTGGCCTTGAGACCCATTTCTATCTTTCTGTTGGTTACGAATTCATTAAATCGATTAAATCCTCTCCAAGCACTTCCGATCCGGCGATTTATTTCAAGCATGAGATTTTGATCGAATGAAACCCTTGTTCCAAGATATACAAAGGAATCGACGTAAGTCAAACGTTGTCGGTCAGCAAATAATTGTGTTTGTTTTCGATTGCACATAACGACAGTCTTCTTTTTGTTTAAATTAAGACCCACCTTCTTGCTTGCGGAACAAAGATCGTCAATCATCGTTTGTACTTCGTTTGGGGAATGTGAGATTAATACTACATCATCTGCATAGCGAAGGTGACTCAGTCTTCTTCCATCGATATTGATTCCATACTCCTCCCAATTCACCGCACTCAGACAATCCTCGATTACCGCGTTAAACAGGTGAGGAGAGAGCGGGTCGCCTTGTCGGACACCTCTGGCTACATTGATAGGGACTTTGTCTTGTCCCAAACGTACGAATACTTGGCCTTTATCGTATGCGTTCCTTATAACATTCACAATTTTAGAATGCACTCCTTGATTCGTTAACGCTTGCCACACTGCTCCAAATTCTATGCTATCAAAGGCTTTTGCGTAATCTATGAAGACCAGAATGCATGGAAAATCATATTCCACTGAGCGGCTTATGAGTGCACTGATTGCAAACGAGTGGTCTAGTGTAGAAAAGTTTCTCCTGAATCCAGCTTGCTCGCTTGGTTGGTGGGCGTTGAGAGTTCGTTCTATCCTTGTGTCGATCGTGGACGTAAACACTTTGTAGATGAGATTGAGTAAGGCGATTGGACGGTAGTTTGCTATGTCCAGCATGTTTCCCTTCTTGAATATGAGTGAAATGAAAGAATTCGAGAGACTGTCCGGAATCTCTTCTTGGGCTATCCACTTGTTGAACAATTCGGCTAAAGGTTCCAAGAGCACATTTAAGCCACTATTTAGCATCTCCGCATTAATTCGATCAGGTCCAGGTGATTTTCCGTTTTTCAGTTTCTTCACTGCATTTTTAACTTCACTTTTCAATATCGGGAGAAAAGAATCAGTTGAACAAGATTTAACTCTCGGCGGTCTTTGATTGCTCACAAATAATCCATCGTAAAAGCCTTTCACGACACATTTCATATCATTCTTGGAGTAGGCAATGCTTCCATCGGGCTTTTCCAATTGATTCACTTGAGTGTTCCTATCTGAGACGATCGTAAAGCTCTTCGTGTACTATGCCCTTATCGGACTGCTTCGCGCACTACCTCCAAGTGTCGCTTTCGCAGATCTTCTGCTATTGAGAATCTTCTCGGAAATTACGGTATCATAATAAGAGCCAAAAATACGCAAAACCGATGGAAGATAATGTATCGAATGAAAGTAGCGTTGCGTCGTTTTGCTGTTGCTATTGTAATTTAGAGTAATTTAGATTGATTTGCTTGACAGCTCTAGATAGAGTTTAGAAAGGCAGAAGGAAGAGACCCAAACTTCAGCGAATAATTGCGAATTTCGAAACAAAAATGAGAGGGCTATAATTCCGAGCTGGCAACGAAGTGTGGGATGCCGTCTCGTCGTCAGATTTGGTTGTGCTTCACGACGAACACACGGACAGAGAGAAAGAGACATGTAAGACCAAAGATCAAAGATAAACTGTTCTCGAAGTTGCGAAATGTCAACGGCCAAGCTTGATTTAGAGAAAGAACGATCATGAACCGAAGGCCAAATTTCTGACCTTCTCATCGGATTCCCCTGTGATGGCTGCATCAGAGATCTTAGGATGGTAGGAGAAGGCCTTTCAGTAGCAGTTTGGGAATGTTTCTCACTACCGTCAAGCGGAAGCAAATGAAACACCCACGCTATTTCACGCTTTTTCACGCACTTCGAAGAAGTTTATGGACTTCATATGATTTTATTTTTAAAAAGCGTGAAATAGCGTGGGTGTTTCATTTTGCTCCCGCTTGACGGTAATTGTTAGCAATCAATTACAGTCATTTTCTTGCCGGAGCGGAACAATACAACGAGAAGCAACACGTTGCGGAAGGTATGATTCAATTTTTGTCTTCGACTGGATGAATCAACGTGAACCTCGGAAATAACGGCCTTTTCAATTTCTTTCTATTGCCTCTTTCGAAATCACGCGGGATTTCTTCTCTCTCGGAAATTACAGTAAAAAAAAAACAACGCAAAACTGTTGGCACGGCTCTTTAGGACTATGAAGGCAAAGACTTGAAAGACACGAGAGGCGTCGCATGGCTGTTTACCGGGCTCTCGATGTATTCGAACCATGAACAGTTATCCTACTTTTCAGTGTGATTTATAACTATTCATTTGGTTTACCGCTCTCGATAGTGTGTTAAAAAGGCAGAAAAGAGAGACCCGAACTGTTGCGGAGCACGACAGCGACTAATTGTGAAATTTCGAAACGAAAAAGGGAGGGCAATAATTCCGAATTGACAGCGAAGTATCGGATGTCGTCTCGTATCAGATTTGGCCATTCCTCAAACACGGACACGCTCGCCTCACTGAGTGCACGACATAGTTCAACAAAGACCAAAGATCAAAGGTAAAATGTGTTCGGCATTACGAAATGTCAACCGTAAACCTTTCTCTTGAGTAAGAAATATCAAGGACCAAAGAATCTTCACATCCTTCTCATCGGGAACCCAAGTGATGTATGCATCAGTACTCAGATTCCAGTTTGGGAATGTTATTCACTAAACTGTTAGCAATCAACATCAGCAATTTCCTTGCCGAACCTGAACAATACATGAGCAACACGCTGCGGAAGGTATGATTCAATTTTTGTCTTCGACAGAATGAATCAAAGCGAAGCACGGAAATAACGGCCTTTACAATTTCCTGATAGTGTTTCTTTCGAAGGCACGATGATTTGCTTCGCAAAAATTTCAGTACGATCCAAAAAAATGCAACAATGGATATTGATTCCTTTCGACAGAAAGGCTGGCGTCATAAACGAGTTCACCAACTACACAATCGAAAATAAACGGTGAATAGTGTTTGCAAATTGTATCAGGTTGTTGCGAAATTCTCTATTCTCTATTCTAGCGCTCGTGATGGGCGGTCGTCCCTGACCCCGCTCTTTTCCGACCTAGTTTGGGGAATCCTCTCCCGTCAGCTTGGGCAACCCGGAGAGTATCGCCTAATTGGTACACTTCAAGAGGAGGAGCACGGACGGATTCCCATCGTCTCGAGTGATCTACCGTCAAGAAAGCCTCGCTCAAGTCTGCGTTGTGAGTTCCTAACCGGCGCAAGTCAGGTGTTCGGCGGCAGGATGATCTACTTCGATGCTCAACGGAGATCCGTCACGATCGTCCCTACAGTTGACCAGAGAAGCCAAAGAAGATCCCATCCATTGACCTAACGACGCTCTGATACCGAAGATCCCAATTCCATCCACACCGAAGTCACCCTCCTGCAGGACCATTGTGCCTGACGTCAGGATAAATATGAAATATGAAATATGTTGCGAAAGTCTTGTCGCGTTTTTAAGTTTGAACAATTTTATCTCTCGCTTCTTTTACAATATACATGTGAACTCAGAAGTAGTCGCCCTGAGCGTCGATAGTCTTCCTCCACAATTCGGGCAGCTTATGTATCCCTCCCTCATAGAACGCAAGGGGCTGGCTAGCGAAGTAGTTGTTCAACACCCTCTCGATATCATCTTTGCTGGTGAAGTGCTGTCCTCTGAGGAAGTGATATAGGGCCGAGAACAAGTGGTAGTCAGAAGGGGCCAAGTGAGGGAATACGTGAATACGTTGGGTGAGGGAGCACTATCCAGCCGTACTTCATCAGTTCTGATTTCGTCAATCTCGCAGTGTGCGGGCGGGCGTTGTCATGCTGATAGTAGACTTCTTTACCCTTTGGCCAGGAAACATCGAGACGGGCCTTCAGTTTCTGTAGTTCAGCAACGTAGATCTCTGCCGTGATAGTCTTCCCTTCTGGTAATAGCTCCATGTATTCGACACCTCTCACGCTCCACCAAATGGAGAGTAGAATTTTCTTGCCATGAATATCTGATTTGGGGACAGTTCTTGGCTTCTCACAGTGTCGACCCATATGCGTACTCTCTCATCGTTGTTATAGCGTACCCACTTCTCGTCTCCAGTGACAACCAGGTCCAGCCAGTCAGTGTTCCTCTTGAGAGATAGCAAAGTGAGAGCCGCATCCACCGTCCGATCCATGTCGAAATCTGTGAGCTCGTGTGGGACACATCGGCCTAGTTTTGGCTTCTTTCCAAGTACATGGAGGCCCCGCGCTCTGTTCGAATGGTCAACCCCAAAGGTCTCGGCCAGATCGCGCATAGTCTGATATGGGTCCGCTTCAATCGATCAAGATCCAGAGTGTGGGGTCGGCCCGATCGATCTTCATTAGCAAGGGAATAGTCGTTATTCTCGAACCTGTGGTACCATCTCTGCACGGTGCGTAGAGAGGGCGCATGTGCCTCATACACCTCCACCAAGCGTCGTTCAGATTCCGGTGGTTTAATGCCTGACAGGAAGAGGAAGAGCAGAATGTTACTAATGTGTTGGGGGTCGGGAACGAAAAGGAGAGGCATTTCCATTCAGTCGACTAGAGAGGACTGAGCCAAAACATGTTTTCGAGAGAATTAAGAGACTGCTACATAGTGTAAACTAGAAGGTCCACTGCGACAACAAAACGAGAGGGGCTTTTGAATTACGCGACAGGACTTTCGCAACAACCTAATATGTGAATATCCGAGCGGAGTTCTGCCCATTACAGATAACAGTGGGCAGTAAAATGAAGAAAAAAGTGAGATCCCGTATTTGGACACATTACTTGACCAGATTAAAATGAGTCAAAGCAGAGGAAATTCGTATCACGCATCGCAAATGTGTGATGATCACTTATTTTTACGGAATTGTATATCCGTTGTTTCAAAAGCGCAAATAACTCGATTTTCCATCCATCCAATATCCTCTAGGAAACATCTCTTCCAATGCCGGCATGCTGATTCAAATCTCCTTTTCATTTTCCTTTACATGCATCTCTCCTCCCCTGACTAACGAGGGGGTATAAATTTCCCGAGCGCTGACTAATTCCTCAGTTGAAGATGCGTCTTCTCTTCCTCCTTCTCGTCCTCTCTGGATGCGCCGTGGCTCGCAATTACGGTATTTTCAAAGCTACAGTATCCTACACTGACTTGCCTATGGGTAGACCAAGCCATGCAAAATAATTAACCAGAACATTCTAGGTTTACCAACATTCATCTGTTTAGACGTTCCCGATCGTCAAAGTTCATCACCCCCTCTGAACGATGAATCGATCGCCCTCGCATCCAACAACGCAGGTAAGGAGTTTCGAACGTTGACGCATAGTAAAAGCGAAAGATATAAGATAGACTTTTTCAGTCGGTGAACATATGCTTGGCATTAGGTCAAAAATCGAATTCCTCCAAAATGTTCCCACATGTAGTACTCGGTGAGTGTAGCACAGTGGTGGCATATTTAGTGATCTAGGTCAAGCGCTGAGAAATTCACCGAACTTTCTCTGAAGGATTACGGTATTCATTTTTTTCTCTTTAGCTCTCGATTGGAACATCTAGAAAGACGCGCCGTAGCCTGCTCATTATCTGACTCAAGTTTCATCTCAAACGGATTCAAATTCATCACCGGTAAAAAATAAAATTTTGAATTTAAAATGTAGCTCTTCAGATGATAGGGCATTAACCGTTTTTATTTCAAATTTGAATTTGGCAAGTTGGTACCTAATTACTAAAACAATATTTAAAAAATTAAAATACCATCTTGCGAGAAATTTGCAAAAATGTGGTGATACAGTACCCACAGTGCCCAAATCGAACCTGAGGGAAAATGTTTTAGAGACATCCTACACGCAGTACTCGATGAGGCTAATCCACCAACATCAACAGAATTTCGATTCCCATCCGCGCGCGCCAGAGCGCTAATGTTAAAACTTTCGGGAGATTACGGTAGTTTGTTTAACATCAGCGCTCTGGCGCGCGCGGATGGGAATCGAAATTCTGTTGATAATGGTAGATTAGCCTCGTCGAGTACTGCGTGTAGGACGCCTTTAAAACATTTTCCCTCAGGTTCGATTTGGGCACTGTGGGTATCACCACATTTTTGCAAATTTCTCGCAAGATGGTATTTTAATTTTTTAAATATTTTTTTAGCAAATATGTACCAACTTGCCCAATTCAAATTTGAAATAAAAACGGTTAATGATCATCCGAAGAGCTACATTTTAAATTCAAAATTATATTTTTTTTACCGGCGATGAATTTGAATCCGTTTGAGATGAAACTTGGGTCAGATAATGAGAAGGCTACGGCGCGTCTTTCTAGATTTGCGCCGTTCCAATCGAGAGCTGAAGGGAAAAAAATGAATACCGTAATCCTTCCGAGGAACACTAAATATGCCACCACTGTGCTACACTCACCGAGTACTACTTGTGGGCACGTTTTGGAGGAAATCGATTTTTGGCTTAATGCCAAGGGTCTTCCCAAATATGTTCACTGAGTGAAAAAGTCTCTCATAAGTTTGTTGATGGCTAAATAATGTGTTGATTGTATCCATGACATGTTCAGATTTCATCTCGTCTCTCCCACTATCATCTTCAAAATCTATCGATGGCCTGAATGGTAAACTTAGCGATACCAAAAGAAGCATAATGTGTTCGTCAACAATGAAAACAATTTTGTATGCGAGCATTCTTCCGTGTTTCAGGAGTTGACGTTACTGATCGTCCTGGAAATGATCGTGATGAAGGACCGGATATAACTTCAGGTAATTCAATCCTGGGGTTGAATTTTCAGAACGTATTCGCTCTTGAAATGAGTAGATACAGTACAATTTATCACGTGAATTTAGATTTTGTTCCAAATGCAAAAGGATATTTTACAAATTAGATTTTTTAAGGATATTCAATAAAAATTTTACAGTCGACATTCGCCGGAAGCGTGAAATTAGCGACTCGGAATTCAGTGAGCTCCTCAGATAATTTAATTAAGTGCTCAGATGAATGCGCAAGACTATTTTTTTCCTAAAATTCACTTTTACAATTAATTCACTAACACAAAACGAATATTATGTATTCAACAAATTTCATACATCTATTCTTTCATATCACGCAATGTCCACCTTGAAAAACATGCAGGATATGTAATCGGAAAATGATTGCAGTCGATTTGGAAATGATGGTGATCGACTCGATTGGCAAATTTGAGTTTCCCGGATTCCAAACTGTTGCAGCCCTTGGAAATCTGGTAATTTCTAGGTTTATTAGCTCTGCTTCAAAAACTTTTTTCAATTGTAATCAATTTTCCTGAATACGTAGGCGATCTAATGATATGTTAAATGATTTCAGGTACTTGGAATAACAAATTTCTTCACCAAGAAAGACGAAAAAAGGATTGAAGCGGAAAAGCAACTTAAAATTCGACAAGAAATTGCGAAAGAAGCAATGAGGAGACATAAGGAAATTATAGGTGCGTTGGATTTATAAGATTTAACACAAAAAAAACTTTGAAGATGGGATCGCCACCTTAAGCGAAGCGGAAAAGGAGAGGCATAGAGTAATATTGGGTTAGCATAATTTATTGCTATTATTTATGCTTGGCTGCATAGAAGTTACCTAAAAAAACAACCAAATGATAACCAAATGGGCAAGCATATGCATGGTTTGGTTCAAATAATTTAGATATCTCTATCGTTCTGCACTTATTGGCCACGATCTACACAAATAGAGTTTTCTAAATTTTAAATTTTTTGCATAACCCCGGCTTTTTTTCTTTGGAAGTTCAACGCTCATTTGATTTTTCTCGAGCGAACATGTATTTGTGAAGGTGAAGGTGAATCAAACCAAAGCTCGTCATTGAAGATTGGTTCGACAATTTGAGTGAGGCAGAGAAGAAACATCAACGAGAAACATTAGGTGAGTAAATTCCTCTCTCTCATGCGATTGAATATTAAATGTTGAAGATGGAATGGCCCAAATGGGAGATGTGGTTGAGAGTATCAATGGAACCGTAACTCTGATCACTAAGAAACTTGAGACGATACACGATGCCTTTAAATTGGTAATTGTATTTTGAAATATATTTTTTTTGGTTGTACAAATTTATTTTATCTCCGCTATCAACCCTATTATGAATAAGAAGAAAGCAAGAACACATATTTATCAATTGAAAAATTCAAATTTCGTTGAACCATGGCATTTTTTAAAAAATATCCCGTGTTTTCAGTTCGAAAAGGCACAATTTCAATCACAAGGCACAATTTCGACAATCTCCACACCAAGATCCTCGAGAGCGAACTCCTAAGTGTACGCGTGAAAGGATTTATTGAACTAATGAAGATCTCATGTTTAATATATTAAAATTTTATTCAGGTTATTCGTCCGATTGCCGGACTTACCGATTTAATGTGGAGTGCTATGACATCAAATATAACGGAGATCAAAAACCAATTTGTATATTCATTCATGGCTAACCCTCCTCGTGTCATTATGTCGGTTAGCAACGTTTACAAAGTTGTTTTTATTCGTTTAACAAATAAAGCAAACACTTGGTTGAGTTTGCTTCAGTGAAGATCAATTACAGGCTATCACCGATATATTGAATAACGACCGTTCGAATCCCATCAAGAAAGCTATTAAAGAGAACAAATTGAACAGCCGGAACGAGATGGCCGTTTACGTCGATAAGATTGCTACGACCGTCCTCAAAATGGTAAACCATTCAGCATAGTTATTTCAAAACAAGATATTACTTTCATGCAGTATTATCGAAGTGTCCTAATGATTTCTTTTTCGTGTGCGTCTTCTCTAGAACATACACATTTAAAAAAAATATATTAACATGATCTCAATCTTTAATGGAATATGTCTTACAGATGCAGCTCGAGCTTGTGTACTGTGAGATGAAGGGCATGAGTGAAACGGTTTTCTGTTTAGACGAATAAAGTTATTAAAAAAATGTTACAGGATAAAGACCAATATCTACCAGAAAGATGGCACGCACTGCACTCATTCGTTGAGAAGTTCAAGGCAGGCATTGAATCGTACAAGCTAAACACAGAGGGTGGGTTATGTGGTGTTAAAAATCGCGAGTTCGATCTTTGATTTGAATTCCCGCAATTTCATATCTCCATTCCCTGAAGAGCTAGCGACTTGAAACTTGATTTACGGGGTTCACAGGGTCGGGAAACCTTATAAGCCAAGTTTCAAGTCGCTAGATCTTCAGGGAACGGAGATATGAAATTGCGGGAATTCAAATCAAAGATCGAACTCGCGATTTTTAACATCGCATTATTTGCTAATTTCAAAACAAGGCGTATCCGACTACTTCGCATCTGAGTATTCAGAAGGAGTGGCAGCGTTGGGGAACCGCCAAGTCGATATACTGACATATACTGAGTATCTTCTTCTGGAATATATTCCATGCACACAGGTTGTTAGGCACGCAGTGTGGGCGCGTGGGTTTGGGTACTGATAGGCGAAGGATAGATGGGGAGATGTACCCTCTCCTCACACTACCCCTCTCCCTTCTGCAATATTGAATATTTCATCACTCCTGGAACCCTGTTAATACGTGTTATTGCAGGTTTTATCTAATCATTCGGGGTATTCAAGGCGCACTTTAAATTGTTTCCCCTAGTCATGGTTCAACCCCACCAATTCCGCCAATCAATTATTGACCTTTGGATCACCGGCGAGACCGTTGGTTCAATCACGAAGAAACTCCGTGTTTGCCGTCCTACCGTTTTCAAGACCATCCGCCGTTTCAAGGAGCTGGGCACGACTAAGGACCGTTCTAGAATGGGCAGACCGCTATCATTCGCAAGAACAAGAAGTGAACAGAAGCGAGTCGCACGCAATGGCTTCGCCCTATCCCAACTTTTTCGGATCGCCCTCAGCCTCATGAGCCTTTCACTGGACCTTCCTTCAAGATTGCGCACCCGCACATTCCGCAAAAATCACCCAGAACTGGTGCGCGAGGCATCTTCCCGAATTCATCCCATCTAATGAGTGGCCCTCCAGCAGTCGCGATCTGTATTCCCCCGACTTTAGCGTGTGGAGAAGGAAGCTTGAGAAGGAAGTTCTGGAGAAGGAAGCTTGCTCCACTCGCCACCCGAATCTGGAGAGTCTTAACAGCTCCCTTCAGAAGGCATGGGACAAGATCGATAAGAAGTATTTTTGGGCCGTCGTCGAGTCAGTTCATTCTCGTCTCAAAGCTGTCACCATGGTTAACGGAGGTCAAATCGAATAACCTCTCGTTGTAATGTTCCTAATATATCTGATAAGTGCTGTGTACCGTTTCAAAAGTGGGCGATGGTTTTGAAAGAAAATACATGGTTAAATCCGTGTTGCCATACTTTCGCCGCACCCTGTATAGATATATGTGCATTTTCGGGCCATTCAATGTCCACGAATCACACGAAGTGGTAAATTAATTATTGCGTACAATGGGCCAATTTAGCGACAATTATGAATTAATTGCAAATAGTGATAAACTAGTAAAATCAAGCAAAAAATAATGAACTTTCGCAAAGGCCAACAATTTAGTATACAATTTTAATTTCTTTTCAGAGTTCTTTCACACCGAGATCAAGCGTGAAGTTGCTAAATTAAACAATGGTAGAAGGTTATACTTCCAGTATAATATAAAATCAACACATTGAGGTGGTGACTATACAAAAATAGCGGATGACGTCAAACATATGATAGATCGCATCTATACAAAGTGAGGATGTACTTTTACATCATAATATGATATTTTCTTCGCAGCGATCGTTTCAAAATCACTGCATACAAATGTCACACTGGGGCCAGCGTGAGTGGCTTCTATTTTACAAAAAAATCACTAATGACATCGACAAAAATCGACTAAAAATTGATTGAAATTGGGGGGGGGGATTAAAATGTTCATGTTTTGGGCAAAGATGATCGAGCACGAGATCACATTCAAATTATCGAAAAAATAGCTGAGATTGAATTAAAATAATATATTTTGATCAACATCTACAGATTTTATAGTCAAGATTGTTTATTGATTACTTACAGTACCGTCGGAAAGTCCGTGGACACTTTTTAAATCTTTTGTAACTTTTTGCCCAGGAAATGCATCATTCTAATAGTATGGCATGTTGTACCAAATGCATTGGAGATTATGATCATGATATTGGGGTATTACGAAATTGAATAGTTATTACGTAGTGATGACGCAATCAAAAGATCCTTTTTCAAAATGGTATTATTCTTACATACATTTTCCCCTTCTCGTAAAACTTTCTGAGAATGGAGATGTGAACGAGGCCTAACCAGAATAAATATTTGAAGGTGCTGTTCGGTCGCACATTAGCTGCAGCCGAGCTGCAAAATATAGGTCAAAAATTCAGATATCGGCTCCTAGCCAAGGTAAACTGGTTCAAGGCATCAAAATGCTCGCAATTATGACAGATGTACAGATGATCCTGAAAATATGAAAACAAAATATCGATATTTGCCTTCAGGGCATGAAAACACATCATTTTTTGAACATCCATAACCTCCATAACTTTGTGGGAAATGCAGATTGTCACGTCTGACACTGTTCAAGTTTGTTCCAATGAATGGACCCATCTATCCCTCACACCACGTGTCTTATCATTCGTCGTCATTTGTCTGGCTATAAAAGCCAATGTCGTCTATATTCGGGGTCGTTCAGTGCTCATGAGATCATATTCTCCCCTACTTCGCTCTCCCTACTCCACAAAACCGGCAAATGGACCGCCCCCCTTTGACCAGTAGAAGATAAATATTTTTCCATATTAATTCAAAATGCATTAACGATCTGAATCCCCGCTTTGTAGAGCCATTGGATATCTTTCCTGCCCGCGGTGTGCGTTTTTCGGAGGTACACTAGGGTCGGGAAACACCCTGTTTACCCCTATGGTCGAGAGAGTACAGACGACGAGAGTGCGTAAACACGGTGTTTCCCGACCCTAGTGTACCTCCGAAAAACGCACACCGCGGGCAGGAAAGATATCCAATGGCTCAAAAAAGTGGGGAGTAGGATCATTAATACATTTTGAACATTCATATGCAAAAACCAGATTTTTACCTGTATTTCCCGCAAAGTTATGGACGTTCAAAAATGGTCATTCAAAAAGTGATTTTTTTACGCCCTGAGGTCAAATATCGATTTTTTGTTTTCATATTCTCATGATCATATTGGGGTGTCCGGAAAGTTCGTATAATTTTTTGTTTTTATTTTTTATTCAATGCTTTACAATTCTCAGTGACCAATGTATGCCCCCTTCTTTCTCACTACCTCCCTCAAGCGATTGGGCAGGGTCTCGATTCCTCTCTTCCAGAATGCGGGTTTCTTCGAGACCGCCCAGTTCACGAAAGCCCTCACAACTTCATCTCGATTCTTGAACTTCTTTCCTTTGCAGAAGTCAGAGAGAGAGCGGAAGCAGTGGTAGTCGCATGGGGAGAGATCCGGGGAATACGGTGGATGGGGAATCCTCTCGATCTTCAGCTCGTCCATTTTCTTCTGGGTCATCTTCGCTCGATGTGGGCGAGCATTGTCCATCAGAAGAAGAATTTTGCCCTGGTTCAGGAGTCTGGGAGGGACTCTGATCGCGACTTCTTCCAGTTGTTCAGAGAAGAGGTCGGCATTGATGGCGGTTCCAGTACGAAGGATCTCTTATTAGATCGGAACAAGTAATGATAGAAAGAATCAGTGAATTACCTCATTTTCTTCAAGGGAACGGGTTTGTGCTTCGCATCGGTGTCGAAACCCTGTTGTCTCTTCGCTGGGTTATTATACATGATTCACTCCTCGCACATGTCTATTATGGAATCTGTCCATCGAAGATCCGATCTACGATGGAGCGATTTCCGACAGAACTGTATCAAAATATCGGCTATACTTCACCACTTCAACAAGTGTAGAAACTACGAGACTGATCCAACCCACATCCCACTTAACGTCAGAGTGACGCAATACATTGTTGACAAAAAGATTGCGCAATCACTGCATTTGATCGCGAACTGACTTTTTTCCGAAGCATTATACGAACTTTCCGGACACCCCAATATGTACTCATTGCGATTATTGTGATGCATTGAACCAGTCTTCAGCTTGGCTAGGAGCCGATATCTGAATTTTTGACCTATATTTTGCAGCTGTGCTGCAGCTAATGTGCGACCGAGCAGCACCTTCAAAAATGTATTCTGGTTATGCCTCCGTCACATCTTCAATCTCAGAAAGGTTGACGAGAAGGGAAAAATGTATGTAAGAATAATACCATTTTGAAAAAGTGTTTCTTGCGTCATCACTACGCAATAACTATGCAATTTCGTAATACCCCTATATCATGATCATAATCTCCAATGCATTTGGTACAACATGCCATACTATTAGAATGATGCATTTCCTGGGCAAAAAGTTACAAAAAATTCAAAAAGTGTCCACTGACTTTCCGACGGTACTGTATGTACAATATTATTTTCAGAATCCAGTCCCCGTCGTGAAGTTCAATCATAGTAACCTAAGGGATGAAAACGGCAAACATATATTTTCTCTATTCGATGAGTATGCCGACAGAAGATTTATTGTTGATTTAAAAAAAATTCAGGACATATGGACTGTTTCAACAGAACTACGAATGAATTATCTTGTGTAGTTATTCAACGAACCGAGAATTATGTCGAAGATCAAGCTACAAATGTTCGACTACGTGACATTTACAGGCTGTTCGTCAAAATATTAAATGGGCGTAAACTGAATTCGTGAGTTGTTCAAATTAATTGCATCTTAAGATATATTTTTTAGCGTCGCACATGTCGATTATCAAGGAAATGTTGTTGGCCACGATCCTTTCCTTGCTATAATCGACGAATTCGACGAAAAATTGGCTGCCTTCCCTGCGTATAATATCATCCCCATTGTGCGCTACAGCATGAACGGTTCTGCAATAGTTGACGAAGACCTACGCGTGCACAACGTGTACTACAGCATCGCCTGGAAGTGATTGGTGTTCACTATGAATACCACATGCACAATAATATGGTCTAATATAGGTTTCATTTCGAATCACTAGCGAAACACCACTTGAAAATATTTTCATTACATTTGCTCACAAGAAACTATACTTTCGATTTATTCGGTTTTGCTAGAAAGGAAATGTACAATTGGGAATTTGTTTACCATGCAAAAACGACAAAATCGAAGATGTGAACTCAATTTTTTTTGAAAATTTTTTTACAAAGCTTTTTTTATGATGTAATTGGATGAAAAATTTGGATGTAAATTGTTCAAATATAGTCCAAGTGCTTGAAAATCTGATCAACAATTTTCGTCACCACCATCGATTTCTCAATTTTCGGACGAAAATATTTTGGGCAAACAAATATCTATAGACGTTTTGTTTGGATATTGTTGAACCATGACAAGCCCCTTTCAACTTACATGTAGTTGGAGCCTCATCTAAAATGAAATTTCTGAGTTTTAGATGACCAAATTGCCCACCAATCGAGGGTGTGAAAATCGACTATTTCAAAATAAAGCAAACCCTCGCGTTTTGTTCCTAATTATACGTTTACGTTCTTGTACCGTCATTTCCCACAATATTCATGAATCGGAACCTTCATTTAGTGTCAATAACTGAATTTCGGAAAAATTCCTGAGTATTTTCAGCTCTGGGAGACAATGACGGGAAAGCCCGTTTGATTTCACTTTGGTACCAGGTGATGTAGAATTCAATGGGCTACATTATAGCCACATGCTACCGTTCTGTTATATTCAACAATTGGAGCCGAAAAACTGAAAATTTTGGGTACGAAATCTATTTTACAGTCAAGTCGGAATCGATTTCAATGATTCAATTTTCGTTATTAGTGATAACTAGTGTAATTCCGAAGAGATTTCGAGTCTTATCGCGTTTAGGAAATATGATTTTTCGATTTTTCAAATTTCCGACCCTATAATTGACGCATCAGAGACCCACGCAGGTATTTGATGGTACTGTGTGATACTTGAGGGTAAGGGGTCCATAGACATACAGTGGGGGCTATATGTCTATGGACCCCTTCTGAATCTCATTCCTAAGGAATCGTGTCCGGGGGTTTGCGATTATGGTCGATTCTTACCGATCCGGTCTCTTAATAGTCTAGAATGAGTTTCGAGGACATTTTTAATTATTTTAGAGTACATTAAGTGCAAATTCAGCACAAATACAAAACTTTTTGAATTTTGTATTTTCAATGCTTTTCAGACAGGGGTAATTTTGAGAAACTTCAAAAATTGTGAAAAAATAACTGATTTTTACATTAGAATGAAGTGATACAGGCTCAACTATCAATTATAAGTGAAAATTTCAAAGATTTAAAAATTTTTCGAAAACTCGAAATTTTTTGGGTCTGAAAATCGAAATGTTTTATTCAAATCATAAAGAGGTGAGATGTGTCGCATTATGTTCCAACATGTTGGTAATAATCATATTTCGACGAAAATATGTAAATACTTCTTAAAAACTAAGAAAAAGTTAATTTAAAACGAAATTTTGGGTGGAGTACTCTCCATACGGACTATATTTTCGGTTCTTGGGCACCGAATATTTGCCGGTTTCACAGTATTTTCGGATTCTACGATGAATTTCACATAATATATGTCAAATCTGGGATGAAGGGCATTTAAGATGGGTAGCTGGCACCAAGTTTGAGTAAAATGGCGAAATTGTTCATACTTTTACATTTTTTGCGCGACCTTCTTGACCAAATTGTGTGAAAACGTAGATTCTTTTATAACTTTTCACGCTCTTTTGAATGATGTATAACACGAGGTCCATTTCGCAAGTTTGAAATTATCGATTTTTGTAGATCAAAATTGAAATTTCGGCTCCTACTTCCGGTGGAAAGATTAATTGCCCCTAAGGATCATATTCTGAAAGTTTGAGCTCCGGGCGATCATTTTGCCGGAGTTGTGACACTATCAGCCGCTTTCACTGCGTTCTTATGGAGAACGCGTTTTAAACTCAAGATGACCTAGTTAGAGGATCTAATCAGGGTGATGCAGTAGAGGGTATACTGATAGCAATGTAACAACTCCCAAGTTGATTGATCAAATCTCCAGCGAACGGCGATACGTTGCGGTTTTGTCCGTTGCGGTTTTGTCCGCCCCCCTCTTCGGTTCCACATGACTATGTCACCACATGATGTTGTATTCCTGGAATAGGTGTGCGATAAAAGAAAGTGCTGGAAACAAGTATGGACGAAAAGGTTCTACAGGCAATACAGTTGAAAAACACAGTTGGATATTATTGTTAGCGAGACCGTAATTATGTTTAATTATGTGTATCTTGAATGTTCACACTCAACGTTCGGAAGTTCTGGAGAAATCATAAATCACAAAGAAAGGAAAATCATGCAGAACAAGAAAGGAAAGAACACTGAGAGAAAGGACAAATAGGACAATCGAGTCAGATATGAACGATTGCCCGGATTAAGCAAAATCACTATAGGATGCAGTAACCCGAATGCCCTCAGAAGGTAATGAAGGAAAACAATGATTAGTTGGGTGAATGTTTTTGGAAATAAACGGCACGTGGTTTGCGCGGGAATCAATGCTGCCTTATTTGCGCATTCCTTCTCCGGCAAACAGTTGATTCACTTTCTCCATGTGACAATTAAGAGGTATAAAGCACTGGAATCTTGATGATTATTCACTCGAAGATGCGTCTTCTCATTCGGTTTCTCGTAATCCCCGGATGCTCGGTCACTCACAATTATGGTAATATATTTCCATGTTTAGGATTTTTTTCCAAAATTCGTAGGCCCCAGTTTTCCAAATGAAAACCACTGGAATGAATCCTACTATGTCAACGAAAAATCTATAGGTGATCCGCGACTGAATGTTTCTTATATTGATAGCGTAGCTGCTTATTGGATGCAGATATAGCATCTCTCCTTCCGCCGCCTCATATTCTTGCGCCGCCTTCACCCTCAACCTCCTCAACCAATACTACTGGTAAATAGTTTGAAACTCGGATCATCGTCTCTTCATGTAACACACTATCGACCAACAGAGCAGCAATATAGTGCTGGAATTGAAACGATTGAGTACCGAATATCAATTCTATATTGCAGAAGTCTCCGTGCATGTCCCCGGTTTTCCAAATGAAAGCCACTGGAATGAATCCTACTATGTCAACGAAACTACAGGTAATTATTGGCTAAAACACGTTGGTTCTCTACTTTTTCCAAAGGGTTTATTCATTAGTACCGTTATGCTATGGATGTTAATGTTACTGATAGCTTCGGCATTTTTATCAGCTTTTCGAACGAAGGGATTGATTGAATATTGCGACTAGGCTTCGCAAGAAATGGATCCCTTCAGTGTTCGCGATATCATAAGTCAGATCAGTGAGATATTACGCAGAATGTAGAATAAATTGCGTACGAGGCCATATCTTAGATTTAGATAAACGCACATTCACTCTCGTGTCGCATATTCTCTAGACCCTTCGAGCGGTAAGAGAGCATTAAAATGACATGTCGAAAACCCGTTTATCGAACTCTATCGTCCCAAATTGCGTTACTCAGCTCTCGCCATCCGGAACAAACGTGGGGCAGCGGGAGTTATCGTTATAGGTGAGCTCCATACTATAGTTCGACTTTATTTTGCACATTATCTATGTATAATTGAAAATAATACAGTGCTCATTCAAGTTACCGTTTTCATGTTAACAGTTTAGAGATTCTCATGAAAACGCACTTGCGTGACTGACCGGCGAGAGCACTATGTCAGAAGAGAACTTTGACGTCATGCCGCCTTTGGTACAACAAAAGCGGCATGAAGCCATAGTTCTCATACGACATAGTGCGAGAGCACGCATACTGGTTAATTGTAATAGCCGTCTAATTCTCAGCTGATATTTTTGCTACGGGTACATTAAAGTAGGGACTGTTTCGCAAGAAGTGCCTTCTTCTATTATGCGCACTATCGCCGCTTCACGAGCCCGCATAATCTCCGCTAAAAACTTGTTTACGTGCGCTTTACCCATTTATTTCACAATGTGAACGAACACTGGGCAAACATGTCCCTAAATTAAAACCAAAGTAAACCCAAAAAGTTAATTCCACAAAGGTGATTAAGCCCTGTATGCGATTGGCGCACTTTTCAGAAGCTATGGGAGCATCTAGAAGATCCTCGGACAAGTCCGATAAAGAAAGCGATGGAAGCGAATATATTCAACAGCCGAAATGCACTCTCTGCTTATGCCAATGAGATTATCATGCTCGTCTACAAAATTGTAAGCGAATTATGTTTTTGATATAATTAAATAATTTATAGATACCGATCGAAATAACATTTTGTGAGCAGAACAAGAAATGGAAAAGCAACAAGGTATATATTTAAAGATGGAGTAACACGAAAAATTAGTTCAAAGAGCCATTCTTGTGAGAAATATAAGTCGGCAGTCCTATCATAATTCGCTTTGTAAAAGGTTACTCAAGCGCCTTAAAGACTTTTTGCATACGCTTAAAATGTATTGAAAGGGGGGTCGTGACTAATTTGTTTACGTTTCACTCGTTCTACATCATTATCGAACCTTTATTGTGCTAATTTTGCAACAATTTCCCATTGCGAGTGCAATATATTCGTGGTGGGACTACTAAGCATTAATTCGCGTTACCCCAGCTTTAATATTTCACTATACTACAATATATAACTTTGCGATGAAAATAATTCAGGAAAAGAAACAATATCTGTATTCGAAACAATATCATTCCCGTGTTCATTCCTCGTTGCGAGCGGTCCATTCCCTCCTCCTCTCTCTCAATGGCCGCCTCTTCGCCTCAACTGGCGTCGCAGGAGTCCGTTGATCGCCTTACCGAGCTCGTTTTGAGCCTCCACGCTAAGCTGGACAAGTACGGAGCTTCCCTTTCCCTTCCTCCCTCCTCTTCCTCGTCTACAGCTTCGAACAAGCCAGTCGCAGAGAACTCTACTTACGCTTCCGTCGTTCGAGCGCTCGCGGAGACCGAGAAGATCAAAAGCAAATCTCAGCGTGCAGTGTTGGTGGGTTCCACTGAGAAATCTTCTCCTCAGGAGACCACCAAGCATGACGAAGCCGTTCTCAAGGAGATCGTTACCCACACCAAGGACACTGCCCTCATCCAAGCGTATGAAGCTGGACAAATCACTCATCATAGATTCCCGGAAAACAAGGTGCCTGGCAAGCGAATTGTTAAGTACTCTCTGCCTTCCTCTGATCTACGCGATCGCCTCTTGCATGGATTGAGGACTATCGGTCGCCCTGCCTCTTTCGAACCCTCGATGTTCGTACGACGTGACTTGATGCCGTCCGAGTTGGTTCAGGAGAAGAATGCCCGAGATGAAGCAAGAATGAGAAACGTCGAGGCCGACTGCCTCATGTGGGGTGTACGAGACTGCGAACTGATCAAATTCCGCGGCCCCTCTTACCGACCTCTCCCGCCCAGCTACCGTATCCCCAAAGTGAATACTCATGAGCAAAGCAACGTTACCAACGAAAACAATCCAAAAGTGAAGTTCTCATCTACGCAAAATGATGATACTGCCAACACCAAGTCGTACATAACTACTCGCCAGAAACAGAAGACCGAATCGAAAGATTACGCAGCTACTTCTTCGCCTTCATCAGGTGGTACGTCGGCGGTGGCACCTTCTCTTGCCTAGGGATTATGTGGCAGCGCCGTGAGTCTTGACTCCCATCTTTCCAATTCTAAACCCATCTCAAATTGTCTCCTGTCTAACGGTTCCCACTCTTATCAAAATCTATCATTGTTTTTTGCTAATTGCCGGAGCGTTAGGAATGTCATAGATACTGTAATTCTAATACTATTGCATAGAAATCTCGATGTTCTTGCGCTCACTGAGACTTGGCTTTGCGATATGGATAGCGATGCTTTACTACTGAGAGGATTGAGTAACTTCTTTATTTTCCGTGCAGATCGTGTTGACTCTAGAGGTGGAGGTGTGCTCATCTATGCGCGTTCAAATCTGCTTCCCATATTCATTCATTCATTCATTCATTCGTTTATTCCGTTAGGTGGGAGTTCAAGAAATAACGAGAGGGTATACAAGAAACGGATGTCCGTCGATTGGATCGAATCGGTTGAAGGTTGCTAGGCAGCAAGGGTAGGGGAGGGGACGGGATCAAAGATCAAGCCGAGTGGCAATAATAGACGGGGGATAAAAAGTGGGGGGTTGTGAACGGATATAACTAGAAAATACACTATGCGAAGAACTAACATATTCTATGGGAAGAGCATTCCAAATGGACATGGTTCTAGATACAAGAGTGGAACAAGAATTATTTGGTATGAAAGGTAAAGATATACGAAGTGGGTGTGCATTTCTGAGGGGGCGAGTGAGTGGCGCGCGTGTAAGTAGAGAAGAAATATCAAGAGAATAACGGCTGTGGATAATCGAATGGAGGAATAATATATCAATTATGAACCTACGGCGTTCTAAAGTCATTAGATTAAGCTCATGGAGCCGATGCTTATATGATATAGGAGGGAGGGAACAGCGTACATACATTCTGCGGGTATAGTCACGCTGAACTCTTTCAAGCTCTTTAGTCAATGCTACACTATGTATAGGATTCCAGATAATGGAGCAATATTCGAGATTTGGGAGGATGAAAGTATTATACGATTTGAGATATAACTCAATAGAATTGCTACGAAAGGATTTAAAAATTAGATTAGATTTGGTACGGGCTTTAGAAATAATTTTACTAATATGGGATGAGAAAGAAAGAGAAGGGGAGAAATGCACTCCTAGATCTTTAATGATACATTTACTTGGGTCATTGCTAGGCTCGTTTAAGATAACACCGTTAATGGTGAATAGTTTACGGGGATTATGTCGGCCATAGTGAACAATGTGACATTTAGTTTCAGAAACGCCAAGATTCCACTGCGAGGACCAGTTAGAAACAATATCTAGTGCGGATTGCAAGTCATCTGAGAACAGAGGGGCTTCAGCGAACAACTTGAGGTCGTCTGCATACACAGAATAATAAATGGAGGCCGGGAATTTTACATAGATATCATTGATAAATATGATGAAGAGGAGAGGCCCGAGACAAGATCCCTGTGGCACGCCAGATATGACCGGGGATGGTGGGGAAAATGAAGTGTCAATAAATACGGATTGCGTACGACCAGAGAGATATGAATGGAACCATGATACAATGTGATTAGAGATGCCTAACTCGGACAATTTATGTAACAATAATCTATGATCAATAGAATCAAAAGCTTTTCTGAAATCTATGTAAATTGTGTCAAAAGGAGAGCCATGCTTAGAGATGCGGAGATAATGTGCATAAGTCTCAGCAAGATTAGTGGAAGTTGATCTACAATTTCTGAAACCAGATTGGTGAGGGTCAAATAAGTTGTTCTGGTCAAGAAACGCCGTAATTTTACCTATGATAATCTTCTCAAAAACTTTACACACAGATGAAGTAAGTGAAATAGGACGAAAATCTGTTATAGAGTTACTAGATTTTTTTGGAATAGGTTTAACTAAAGCTTGACGCCATTGAAATGGCACTTGGGAGGTAAGCAGAGACTTGTTAAAAATAGTAAGGAGAGGAGATACAACAGATAATCTACACCTCGAAAGAACTATACTGGGAATAGTGTCGGGAGTAACATTCATTCATATTAGTTTCTTCCTTAACTATACCTGGTTACGAGTGCATTGCCATTGATATTTACTCTAGTACCCCATCATCCTATAAAAAATCTCTCAGAATCATAAATGTTTATCGTCCCCAAACTCCCCCCTTTCGTCTAACCTCGCTTTCTTAAATTACCTAAATCTGGCTACAGATTGCGCCCATCCCTCTGTCATAATTGGTGATTTCAACTACCCATCCATTGATTGGTATACCTATTCATCGCCCACTGCTTCCATATCCCCTTTATTAGATTTTATTGCTACAAAGTCATTCACCCAGTTCATCGATTTTCCCACAAGAGGGAAAAATATTCTCGACCTGGCTTTTTGTAATTACCCCATCGTAAAATCTGCTAAGCCTGACATTCCCCTTTCCGATCATGTTGGCATCAGCTTATGTATTTCTTTTGAGACTTCTTTGGGGTCCTTTTCTAAACCTTCTAGAAATTATCATTTTGCCAATTGGGATATCATCAATAGCCATATTGCTATGCATAATTGGACTATTGCTCTCTCTAACAAAACGGCCACTGAAGCTTATAGTTATTTCAGCGAGTTCTTAAACTCCCTTCTAGACGCATTTGTTCCTCTCAAACATTCTCAATCTTCTTCTGGCTATCCAAAATATCTGGCTCAACTACATGACCGATTGACTAAACTACACGAAGGTGCGCCTAACAGCGATGCTACACACTCGCTAAGAGTGAGATTTGATAAGGCCCTAAAAAATTTCGAATCAAAGCGCGAACATAATGCAGTCAATTCTAAAAATGCTAACCTTTTCTTCCAATTCTGTAAATCCCGTTTTAAAGTAAATACATCTTCCCTCCCTGGTATTGTTGACAGCAATGGTAACGTCCTGTTAACTGATAAGGAAAAGGCAAATTCATTTTCTAAATTCTTTTCTAGGGTACAAACTCCACCTAAGGATTCATCACCTCCTAGTCTTACTCTCCCGAAATCGTCATTTGATCTTCCTTTCATTCCGATTAGCGATATTCTTATTGCAATTAGTCAAATTGTTCCAAAAAATAATGGTTCTCCCGACAATATTCCAAATTTGGTCTATACCAAATGTAAGTGTTCAATCGCCACTCCCTTATCCATCATTTTTAATATCTCCCTATCATCTGGTGTTGCTCCCTCGCAATGGAAAATTGCTTATGTCAAACCCATTCCAAAGAAGGCCGGAAATGCAGAAATCTCAAATCATCGCCCAATTTCCCTTACAGTAACTGCTTCAAAAATTTTTGAAAAAAATTTGATTAATGAAATTACTACCTATCTAGATAAGCATTCCCTTCTGGATACGCGACAAGCAGGGTTCCGTAAACTTAGAAGCACTACATCTTCCCTTTGCGAAACTCTCTCGTTTTATGTCCATTCATTGAGTCAAAAGAAATCAGTAGATACTATATTTTTCGATTACCAAAGAGCATTCGATTCAATTAATTTAAAATTTATGTTGCATAAGCTTTCCTATCTAGGAATTTCTAAACATGTTGTAAAATGGTTTGAATCATATCTCATAGGAAGATCTCAACGTGTTTTTATCGGAGATTATCTTTCCCCTCCATCCCCCATTATTTCAGGGGTCCCTCAAGGATCTGCCATTGGTCCTCTATTGTTCATTATATACATTAACGACCTTGGTAGTTGTATCCCTCCTTCGGTCAAATACAATGTATTCGCCGACGACCTTAAAATATACGCCACCGTCCCTGACGACAGTAACGATCTTCAAAATGCCATTACAAATATAGAGAAGTGGACTGCTCAGTGGAATATGACTATCAGCGCTCCTAAGTGTTCCGTTCTCCATTTAGGTCGTCTCAAAACACGGTCACAATACATCCTCAATGGTAATATTATTTCTCCTAAAGATGAAGTTCGGGACCTTGGTATTTTCTTTACTAGAAATTTGCACTTTGGCCATCATATTGACCAAATTACTAGAAAAGCCAGATCCTTGTGCAACCTTTTACTTCGGTCGTTTTCCATATCCCCTCCTGACATTTTGGTTAAGGCATACAAAATCTACATTCGCCCTCTGCTTGAATCATCAACCATAATTTGGAATCCCACTGCTATTGGGCTGGTTAATCAAGTTGAATCTGAACAACGTGAATTCACTAGACGGATTCTGGGTCGATTTAAATTACCTTACCTCCCTTACCCTGAAAGGCTTAAGCATTTTCAATTAGACACACTAGAATACCGCCGCTCTTTGAACGATATGTACTTTCTGTACGATTCTTTGCACGAGTTCGTTCTACTCGACACCTCTTCTCTCTATGCGATCGCTCCCCTCTCTCGAAGCCTCCGTGCCTCTCACAGCATGCGCATCGCTTTACCGTACGTGCTTCCAACTTCTATGTCCTCTTTTGCCACTCGTTCACTAACGCTCTGGAATTCATTTCCCAACAAAATAGTTACCATGCCCCGTCTCTCTTTCCGCCACCACATTAAAAACTCTCCCACTTGTGTCCTCCACTCGTCCAACGTAAGATTGTAACACGGACTGCCACATAATCCCCACCCACATGCTCGCCCGAGCCCAAAATACCACCTGATCGTCTATCGTCGTCGCCTTGAAGGCCATATTCCTCCCATATCCCGGTGGTGAATAAAGTATAAGTATAAGTATAAGTATAAGTATCTGGCGGCAAGATGGAAGGGACTGAAGGAATTTCTGGACAAGTTTGGAATACTGATTGAGACGTACAAGCTGCAGACGCATGGTGCGATAGTGTTCCCCTGAAACCAGTTGTTGTACAGTATACAATACAGTAGTACAGTACCAAATACAGTAGGACATAGTGAAATAAAGGCGCATCAAGGTGAGATCATTTCAGTGAAACGAAATTGCAAAAACGATCTCGTCATAATGGCATTGATACGCTTCTATGCTTGTAACAGTGCCTAAATATGGATATATGCATTTTTTTGCACAAACCAAAACTATAGATTTTTCGAAAATCTGGTTAAAGAATGAGTGTCTGTAAAGTTGAACTTTTACGCTATCATAACCATGCGCTAATTTTGCACAACCCTCAGAGATCCTGAAAATTGCACATTCATATCTCTATGTTCAACCGAGATATCATCAGTAGGCAGAATGACAAGAATGCATTTAGGGCAGGGAAGGGCGGGAATTCAAATATCTTGAAGATCTGTCAAAACATTTGGTGGGAATCGAACCCACAACCTGCCGATCACATGGCGGCTGTTCTACCACTGAGCTAAGCAACCGATGGTTGTCTACCTAGCTCCGCTATGATCTTTGGTGGGTGGGCTTGGTCAGGGTTATGATAGCGCCAAAAGTTTAACTTTGATGGAACTCCTTCGTTAATAAAACAACGAAAAAGTGCTCTTTTTCAGACTTATTCCAGACGCAAATCAAGCAAGCAGTTGCGAAACACAATTATGGTAACTTAAAACAAACGTTGCAGTAAGCAACGAAAATTAAGGTGATGATTTGCATTCAACAGCGGATAGAATCAAGCAATCAATGGACGGGATCTGCACAAAGTTTAATTATCAATATTTCATGCAAAACATGAGTATTTTGCAGTGATTATTTCACAATTACGGTATTAAACTGCCATGTGGACGACCGCAACATGTCTGCGGGGCAGGCAAGTAATGTTCGACGATAAAAAAATTACAATATTTTTTTCCATAAAAAACAACATAATATTAAGCACCGTTGATTGCAGCATTACTTCCCTGTGACAAAGGATATTATTGGATACTTCGATCCAAGAAAGGAACAATATTTCAATTCGTGCGTGAATATGAGAAAACTAAAATCCGCGACCCCAATGGTGTATTTTTGCTTTCTTTCGTAGTCATTTACCTAAAACTGTATGTAATAGCACGGGTCTCCTGTAAGAATGTAGGAACGATGGCGACTAGAAATATTTTGTGCCTCCGATTTCGTTTAAACTTGGTTGGTGGACACTATTGGGGGTTAGACTAAGGTCCATCCGATTTATTTGGTCGAATCTGCTCATTATCGATTTTTGTGATCTACCTGTTACAAGAAGTGTAATTCACTCAATTTTGATCGTACAGCGAACATTTTTTCAGCATTTTGCTCGTCTTGACGAGTTCTACAAAGGACTCGTGTACAAAGAGGAAGGAAGTCGTATTCATGGTAACTTCCTCGAAAAACCGGTTTTCTTACCAAGAAATCGATTGTTTGAGCATTACATATGTGAAATACAATGCGTTTTATTTCAAATATGGATTCTTCGCATAAAACTAGGGGGAGTCTATGTTGATAATTTTTCATATCTCTATCCTTCGACATATCTCTATCCATCGATTTACTATGGATGATCTTTTCCGACTTTTCCGGGCTTGGTTATGTTTTGAGCGATTTAGTTTTTTGGTAGTATCTCGGTTCAACGTGCAATCGGGCAATCAAAAAATGAATCGATAGCTCTCGACAAGCCCTCCCAATTCCTCTTAGTACTTACAATCGCTAAAATTCGTCGTTTACATGATATTTTACAAAAACTGTCTGAAATATGCAAAATAATGATATTTCTGCAACAGATATCGGATTGCAAGCGTTGCCACGCTAGTTTTGCACCTTAGCAATGTTTTTTGGACATTGTTAATCATGTTATACGTATTTCAGAACCGAGGAAACTCGTCCATTTTCCATTAACACTTGAATTGTCAACAGCATATTGCCATTTTGTAATAAACGAGAGATATGGAGTGAGAAATGATTATGAATGTGAGCGGAAATAAAATAAAACATGATTAACAATGTCCAAAAACGTTGCTAAGGTGCAAAACTAGCGTGGTAACGTTTGCAATCCGATATCTGTCGCAGAAATATCATTATTTTGCATATTTCAGACAGTTTTTGTAAAATATCATGTAAACGACGAATTTTAGCGATTGTAAGTACTAAGAGGAATTGGTAGGGCTTGTCAAGCTATCGATTGATTTTTTTGATTGCCAGATTGCACCACGTTGAACCGAGATACGACCAAAAAACTAAATCGCTCAAAAAATAACCAAGTCCGGAAAAGTCGAGAATCACCCATAGTAAATCGATAGTCCAAGGACAGAGATATGAAAAATGATCAACATAGACTTCCCCTAGTTTTATGCGAAGAATCCATATTTGAAATAAAACCCATGTGATGCTCACACAATCGACTTCTTGGTAAGAAAACCGGTTTTTCGAGGAAGTTACCATGAAGACGACTTCCTTCCTCTTTGTACACGTTGAGTCCTTTGTAGAACTCGTCAAGACTTCTTGTAACAGGTAGATCACAAAATCGATAATGAGCAGATTCGACCAAATAAATCGGATGGACCTTAGTCTAACCCCCAATAGTGTCCACCAACCAAGTTTAAACGAAATCTGAGACACAAAATATTTTCTAGTAGCAAACACGTCTCGTTTTCCTACACTTTTACAGGAGACCCGTGATAGAGCATCGTCTACTGGTTACAATGAAATAACTCCCAAGTTGCTAGGCAAAATGCCCAGCGAGCTATATTCTATTGGGCTGTTGCCAGTTTATGTTTTGTCCGCCCTCTCCCTTTAGTATGTACGTCTGCTCGAATTTTACGCATTTCAAATATAAGTGATATTCGGTCTGTTTAATCTGTCAGAAATGTGCGAGAAAAAGTTGCGTAAAAAGTTCGCGAACTTCTGATTCTCTCCATTTCGCATGCTCTCTCTCTTTCTCTAACCAGGTCGATGAAAAGTTCACGAACTTTTCGACGAACTGTGTTCGAAAATCATACTTTTCTTTTGTTTTACTTACTTTTATAAACTATTTTTGCTTTTAACTTATGATTTCTTATAATGACAACCTTCCCTTAGCTGGAATAGCTTCAGAATACAACGTAGTGAAAGTAAACAGGGTTGGAGTATTTTTTTCGAAAATGGGTCACCACTTTCCCCACCCTGTAATGTCAAGCTATTCCATCAGAGGGAAGGTTGTTCTTATACGCAGTCATAAGTTAAGAGCAAAAATAATTGATAAAAATAAGTAAAACAAAAGAAAAGTACGAATTTCGAACGAATTAATGCCGGTTTTTAACGAACTTTTCAAGGAGCTGCGTGAAAAGTTAGAGAAAGGCGAGAGAGCACGCATTCTTGAGAGAGGGAAAAGGAAGTAAACAATCACTGCTTCCTTTTCCCTCTCTCAAGAACGCGTGCTCTCTCGCCTTTCTCTAACTTTTCACGCAGCTAATTGAAAAGTTCGTTAAAAACCGGCATTAATTCGTTCGAAATTCGTACTTTTCTTTTGTTTTACTTATTTTTATCAATTATTTTTGCTTTCAACTTATGACTGCTTATAAGAACAACCTTCCCTCTGATGGAATAGCTTGACATTACAGGGTGGGGAAAGTGGTGACCCATTTTCGAAAAAAATACTCCAACCCTGTTTACTTTCACTACGCTGTATTCTGAAGCTATTCCAGCTAAGGGAAGGTTGTCATTATAAGAAGTCACAAGTTAAAAGCAAAAATAGTTTATAAAAATAAGTAAAATAAAAGAAAAGTATGATTTTCGAACATAGTTCGTCGAAAAGTTCGTGAACTTTTCATCGACCTGGTTAGAGAAAGAGAGAGAGCATGCGAAATGGAGAGAATCAGAAGTTCGCGAACTTTTTACGCAACTTTTTACGCAACTTTTCTCGCACAAATCTGACAGATTAAACAAGCCGATTATTATACATTCAGAAGCTTCATTTTGATGCATAAGAACGTGGACCAAGGAACATGCGTGATTATTCAGCGGACCGAAAATTATGTCTACGACCAAGATACATATTCAAGAAAAAATCTACACGCTGAGTTAATCGAATTTTTCAAAAAGTTTCGGACGACAGAATGTGACAAAAGGTAAATGTGTCTATAGCAAGAATATTTTGAAATAATGTTGTTTTGTTTCAGTGCCGCATATCTTGTAAGTATTGGAAATTATTCACTGGCTCCAATATTGGAGCGGTTCGACAATAAGCTGAGTGCCTTCACTGTGTGTAATGCCTCTCCTGCTGTGCGGTACAGTATGAATGGAACGGCTCTTCTTGACAATAGATATCAACTAACGAATTTGTACTACGGTATTGCTTGGAAGTGATAATTGATAAGAACTGATAAATAATGTGCATTATGCGGCCACAAAATATGTATGTTATCCGAATTACGCATTATACTCTGGATCGGCGAATGATAGTAAGATGCAGTGACAATTGTTCCCGAACTGTTCCGATTTTCCGATTCTCCGGTCATCTCAACGAGTTTTCCTTGGGACGGGGGTTGTTTTCCTTGGGAATTGTTACGAAACTTGTAACAACCTGGCCGATGAAGTCAAGCAACAATACGTTGAAATAAGCTGTCTACAAAAACGTATTTTGAGAGACAGTGCAACCCTTTACGTAGTCGTATTCATGATATTTCCACTAAACCCTGGTCTTTGTCCACCTGTGTCACGAATAGTGCAAATCCGCTATTATAAGTTCTTACGCTGACATTAACTGATCTTGAGATAATCTGGTGAATCAAGATCAACTGAGCAAAACTACTTATTTTATACCACCTTGAGAATTCTTAGCAGCCGATTCCAAATATGCCTGTGATAGGCGGCCAAAGAGCATATAATGCCAATCGAATTTGTTGGATCTCATTTTATATTATTGTATAATATATGTTTTCGTATAAGATATTATTGTATTATATATTTTTCGTGGCTATACCAGTCTAAGAATCTATACCATCACATTCCAGATATTTGTGCGATAGATGGTCAAAGAGAAGGATATAGTGGAAAGAGCAGAAATACGACTACAAAAAAGCTCGAGATGGTGCGGAGCAAAATTGTACAGCCCTACCAAAAGAAGTTCCCAGGCATATTCAGAGCTGTTCCACATAATTCTCTACGTGTTTTCTGGGAATTGTGATTTCGGATCTGCCGTTTGAGTCCTCAATTATCCACCATAATGTTTTACGCGGTGCAGCACAGTTTGGCGTTTCTGTACGCGTTTCTCATTACTCTTGGGTGTTGCTCTAACTTGCTGATTATTGTTGCTACAATCAGAACTAAGTGAGTTATATTTGTAGTTCTCCAACAAAAAAAGGTATGCAGTTCTCCAACAAAAAAAGGTTCTCCAACAAAATGCATGAAATTTCATAAAATAATTCACATTTGCAGAAAGCTGCACAGTGGATGCAATATTCTCATTGCTGTGTGTGCTCTGTCCGATATACTGCATGTGGTATGGGTTCCGTTTTAGTAATTTATAAACATTACAGTTCGTAATTCTTCGTCTCTTCATTCTACACACTCTCTACACCGGTCGAGCGATGAGAGAGTGTGTAAAATGAAGAGACCGTGGTGATTCTCGAATTCTAATACACATGCTACAAATTCAGAGTGGACAACTGCCCAAAACCCTGCAAATTATGATCGGCAAGACAGAAATTGCAAGCTACACATGTAGTATGTTACAGGTGAAGTGAGCATTTGCCAAGAATAATTATAATCAAAATGTAATAATATTAATAATCATTCCGTTTCAGATCATCCCAAACTTCGGCCTATCATCAGGGGTCATTATCGTTCTTCTAATAGCGATCGATCGGTTTATCGCAGTTTTCTTCTCGAAATATTATCTCGTCAAGAATTTGCCAACTTATTTAGCAGTGAGTAAATTGTAAAAACATGTTTCAATGAACTCATGTCAGGTCCATTTTACCGCGATTACCGGATATGCAATATTTCAGTATTCGATTGCGTATTTCTATTTCGAAAATCGGTTAGTCCGTGTTAAGGTTTTCGATACCAAAATCTGTTTAAGCAATTTTAGTTTCTGATTCTTACAGAGAGGTTATATGCAATCCACCAGCGATGTTTCATGGAGTGGCAAAGACTATATGGGGCACATCGGCCCTAGTTGTGATTTCGCTGTCGATCATACTATATTTTGCAGTATGGCTCAAGCTGAAAAGCCCAGGTGAGGATTTTCAGAGAAAACTGTTTCATCTCAATAATACTGCGTAAAATTTTTTTCCCTTTATGGGTACTTTCTGATCCGTATACGAGTTACCTTTTAAGGTATCGTTCTTTTGCAGCTTTCCTTGCCCAGGACCGTCGCTTATTTCGCTCCATTTTCGCCGTTATGTGCTCACTAATGCTCGGTAAGTATTAAAATAACGAAAATTAGAAAACAATTGCCGAAATATAGGTTGGCTACTGAGCCAGGCCCTCTTCACCTTCATCAATGATGGACTTCATTTGAAAGGTATATTTTGCATGTGCTTTATCTTTAGCAGATATTGTGTATTCGTAGCCGTTCATTAGCAGAATATTGTAGTAGTAGTTCGTAGTAATATTGTAGCATGACAAATAATAAAGGAATTAGTCAAGTGGGAAAGGCCGTTAGCCTTAACGGTTTTCGATCACTCAAATTCATTCTTTACAAATATACTATTCTCAATGATAACTTTTTTCCAATGCTAAAACCGGCACTAGGGGCACTGTGATCTACCTATACATTCAATGCTTCAACACGAGATTGTTTTACTGTAAACACGTTAACAATGTTATGTTGCGTGCAAACAAGCAAATAACTATGTTACTCTTGTCATTATTTTCTAGGGAGAAAGTTGACTTCAAACTAGGAAAACCGTTCGATAAAATAACAATTCGTCTTTGAAGGCCGCGCTATTCACATCGGCACCGACTTGGCCGGGATTCCAGTCAATACCGCAGTTTCAATGAACTGTTTCCTGCTCTACTTCACTTCGTTCGACTACAAACACGCTCTTAGAGCTCAACTCCGATCCCTTCCTTGCATCGGATCGTACTTCCCCGACAAGTCCCTCGCACCTTCTACAGGGTTCATGTCTTCCGGCGTTGTGACAATATGAAAATGTTGGATTTACATAAAATACGACGTATATACGAGTATTGCATGCACTCGATGCTATACATTTCATTCCAGTCATACTGAGATTTACGAATTTGTGAGAAATGCACACCGCAGTCTCAATGAACTGTTTCCTGCTCTACTTCACTTCCTATGACAACAAAAATGATCTGAGAGCTCAATTCAGAACAGTTCCTTGCATCGGATCGTTCTTCCCCGACAAGTTCCTTCTACTTGATTTATGTCAGCTGGAGTGATCACAATATCACCCGTGTCGCGTAAGGATCGAATAAACCCTGGTACATTGGAAAAGTCGACATTGGGTTTTAGACAATTTTGAATAGCCCATATGGTCCCTCAACAGAAACCAACAAGTTTTGTTCAACATCTCCATCGTCGAGGATGTGAGACGCCTTCAAGTTTACGGCTATCGAAATTTGCCGACTTTGGAGCCACAATGCTCAGCCCACAGGGGGTCTTATGGCCCGTGTTAAAAAGCGAATCTGTGCCAAATTTCACGGAGAATACGACTGTGCTAATGATCTATCGATAGAATTATTTATATTTTCATATATCGATTAAATTTATTGATTTTTGCACTTTTTTAGTCCCAGTGAATTGTTTTGGCTCAATTGATAGAGCTCGATGAGACGAATCGAATGGTATGCTGAATGCCATATCTAAAAGGGTGAGAAAGATGCGAAAATCACGTTATTAGATTCTCGAAAATCCGTTTGACCCTCTGGCGGAGAGAGTCGGCCTTTGATCTACCCTCTACTGTCCCCCGTGCGATCGATTTTATCTTTGTTTTTTGATTGATTATGATTGTAAATCATGATACTGATGAAATTTATTAGCTGCTAACATTCAGAATGCTAAACGATATTCCATAATCATTAATAATTGAAATTATAAATAAATCAAATAACGACCATATTAATAGGAATGCTCCATCGATTTAATGGTCTTTCTTCATCTCCGACTTCGTAATTCCTGGAGGGACGTAATGTCCAATCGTTGATATCCTCCTCGAAGACGTCGTCTTCAATCTCAGAATCCGATGACTCCACCACCTTCATCTGCCTCTTTGATCCACCCGTAGAGGCCACACTCGATTTCGACCTCGTGTACTTCGTCCTCCTTGAATTCGTCGATATTGATGCAGTCTTCGCCTTCTTCGCCGCAGTTTATTTCGGAGCTGAAACATATGGAATTAAATACTTTGTTGAACTTCAACTACTGCCCCACCTGTAACTCGTTTCGAGTCGAGAAAATAGTGCAGTCAACTGTTTCTCGCTGGGTATCTTGTCAAAATTCAGAAGATAGCGCTGTCCATTGCGATCTTAAGGATCCTTCGCTTCCTCGAGCTGCATTCTCATTGCAGATGCATCAGCTCGTCTGGGGAGAACGAGATATCGCTGTTCCTGGAAGTAGTTCTTGGCCACTTCCTTCGCCTTCGGATCGATTCCTCGCGTGGCACTCGACGATTTCTCTCCCTTTGTCGACTATATCCAGCAGACAGTCGAATGTAGAGAGGGCTTCCTTCTTGGCTAGCGTTGGCGTTCCTTTCGGATCCACAAGTGGAATTGCAAGGATGCACATTGTCACAGTGGGACATTACGTCCCTCCAGGAATCACGAAGTCGGAGATGAAGAAAGACCATTAAATCGATGGAGCATTCCTACTAATATGGTCGTTATTTGATTTATTTATAATTTCAATTATTAATGATTATGGAATATCGTTTAGCATTCTGAATGTTAGCAGCTAATAAATTTCATCAGTATCATGATTTACAATCATAATCAATCAAAAAACAAAGATAAAATCGATCGCACGGGGGACAGTAGAGGGTAGATCAAAGGCCGACTCTCTCCGCCAGAGGGTCAAACGGATTTTCGAGAATCTAATAACGTGATTTTCGCATCTTTCTCACCCTTTTAGATATGGCATTCAGCATACCATTCGATTCGTCTCATCGAGCTCTATCAATTGAGCCAAAACAATTCACTGGGACTAAAAAAGTGCAAAAATCAATAAATTTAATCGATATATGAAAATATAAATAATTGTATCGATAGATCATTAGCACAGTCGTATTCTTCGTGAAATTTGGCACAGATTCGCTTTTTAACACGGGCCATAAGACCCCCTGTGGGCTGAGCATTGTGGCTCCAATGTCGGCAAATTTCGATAGCCGTCAACTTTGACGGCGTCTCACATCGTCGACGATGGAGATATTGAACAAAACTTGTTGGTTGCTGTTGAGGCACATTAAGAACTATCTAAAAATGCTCACAGAAGCAGGGATCAAAAAATGTACCAGGCTCTTCACGAATCTATTCAATCCGTAGGCGACACGCGTGATATAATCTTCGTAATTTCAAACTGCAGTTAGACTGAATTATTTTAGTATAACGATGCGAATAGCAGCGCTCAAAGCCCAGCTCCGATCAATTACATGTATAGGTTCATATTTTCCCCAAAACTCTCTCGCTCCCTCGGCAAGATTAATGCCATCCAAAGAGTGGTGACCATGTGAAATCAGAACATGTTATGCGTACAATTAATATTTCTGAAAAATAAATTTATAAGCATATTCGTGGCCGATTAGAATTTGTAAAATGCGTTGTATTTTGATATCAAATGTATATGTGTTAATTTTGAATCAAACATCAGATCTTACATTTAAATTATCAGGGTCATGTTGTTCATCCGTAACAATACGCATACATCCTTGCTGCAGTCCGTCAAAGTTGACAGCAAGCTATTTTTGCCACAACACCTCTTCCCTTTGATTCATCCTTACACTTTCAAACTTTCCCTCTCACTCGTCCGCGCGATCTCTTTCTCCATTGATCTTCCACTTTCCTCTAACTGCATCCTTTCTCTCCCTCTTCAGCAGCAATCGATTTCACAGCTTCCCGATCTAAGATCCTTCGTTTAGATAGTCTATATTTCCTCTGTTTGTTTCAATACGTTACCCGAGAATAACTCTACTATTTTCGCTCTATTTCGTTACTAGATAATCGATATTGTGAAATTCGAGATATGATTGGGAGAGGAGAAGGGGCGTCCCCCTCTGGAGGTGATCTCACACACTATCTCTAACCCGGGACCAGCGATCAATTAGAGCTGTCTAGTTAAACTCAAAGAATCTCTACAACGACGAATACGACGGGTGCGCTGGGCATTTCTTGGGCCTGTGATATTTTGCACATGTCCTTTTCGTATTTGTCTATCAAATTACGACACTCTGTATTTCCGTTTTTCGTTGATAACTATGCACTACTGAACTTCAGTACTCCGGCGACCCTTACAATCTATGGAAACATGCCCGAACCATACGTCGACACCGAAACAATCAAGGATTGGGAACAAAAGGTCAGCATTTTGCAAACGATCTTTCCAATGTGTACTAATTTATCGTTTATTTGGTTTTCCTTGCAGGCACATGCATTTTCAAGCGATGATCCTTGCTTAGGAAATGTTATCTTCAAATCTCTACAATTGATGGTTATAGTCACCAGAGGAGGAGTTAAAGCAAAGGTGAGCTTGTCAGATTCATTTGTACCAAAACTGATTTTTCATGAGGATCTTTATCCAACTACTTTCAATTCAGAATTTACGTTACTTACTGGCTTCATTGAGTCGCGAGCGAGAGCTAGCCATTGAGTTGGACGAGCAGCAGCGAGCATTTTATATAAAACAAGAGTTTGAACATTTTCAAAGTTGCGCCAAACATAATGCTTCTCAAATAATAATTCGTACGGTGTCAGTTTTATGGTAGTGAAATTTCTCATTATCGATTGCCTGGATAAAAATTTGTAAATATCATTATAACATATTACAATAAAAATTTCTTTCAGAACTGATCCTCTTCGAAACCTCGTCCTGGGAATGACCCAATCGCTGGGAGTGATGATACAAACTCTGATGAAAAATGCTAGCGCATCGGAGATCGTCGAGGTTTAAATCAATAATTGTCAAGACCAACATGTTTTTTTTCGTGTCTAAGCTGTGTAACATGTGCAATTGATCATGTATTTAAATCTCAAAACAGAAACGTAGGTGCCAATCGAGGGAGAACCTGACGACGATCATAAGTCCACATTTTCCAATCTCTCTACCCGCGCGACATGTTCTGGCGCTCAATCGAACGTCTTGAATCCAGGAATCAAAGCCGAAGAAGAACTGCCCTCAAATGAGGTTATTTGATCATGACTTGATTTCGAAAAACGAGATAATTGTCAGGATGCACATTCCATTGTTGATCTGATGCCCGAATGGTACGGCGACAGTGGACCGGCAAGGTAACAGTCAAACGAATCGAAATATATCGGCTCGAACCGAATGTATGTTGCAAAATTTTAAGGAGTTGTACACCATGCAAATATCATTGTAAAAAGATGCATACATGTCTAGTAAATTTACAGTCGTCAACCGACGCCGATGCTAGTTGGCACGGGAAGACGTGGTGCCATAACAAAACGCAGATTGACTGAAAATATTGGGAAGCTGACAGCCAAAAAGGTGTGCCCGGTTACGTAATGCTCTGGCTTATGCACAAATTCAATTTTGCAGATAACTATTGCCCAGTCATCCAATTGTTCTGTCGGCAGCACTGACTTGCCTTCTACCTCGCAATCACCTCTCAAACCGAACGATTCAGCCAAGCGGCAGATACATCGGTTGGAGCCAAGAATACCGGCATCAAATATACAAGCAGCTGAAAGCTGATCAGAACATGAAATCATGTTGATGAATGCATTTCGGTCGGATTATTATAATCAACTCAAAGTTGTCCACAATTAGTTCTCAAATGTTCATGTTTACAGCTATTATGTCGTAAATAAAGTTTGAAATGTTTTGTGTTCGAGTTTCATGAGACGATGAAGGAGTTGACGGAATTAAAGTGGTTCAAATTTGGCCAGTGATTGAGCTGCGAATGCATGCAATGCTGCGGTTTCTGGTTCCAGGTAATTTCGGGTTTAGGCTTATCCGGATGTGTTTTAGATGCAGTAGATAGCTGATTAGGGCATGAGTTATGTGGAGCACCTGCAACAGACTTGGAAATGAGTCCAGATAAATTGAAATCCTAATACAATGCAGACACTCCACTCCCTCTCTCTCTCACCCTTATATCACCATTCTAACCTCGCCACGCACGAATCGTGCCCGCTATCGCTCCACGTCTCTCTCCCGACCACCATTCCCAAGCCTTCCTCCGTCTCCTCCACCCGCTGTCGGCCCTCTCCACATGACCTTTCTTTTCCTATCTCACCCACTCGCTCGCTTTCTCTGTCCTCTCTCTAGTTGCCATTCTCTCTCTGTGTCTGCTCGTTTCTTCCCTCTCTCACCTACCTCTTCCTTCCGTGTGTCTCACCACTCACGCGTTTTCCCAGCCCTCTCTCTGTTTTCCTCTATCTATCTCTCAGCACATCTCTTCCCCTCTCTCCCAACACACAATGTCTCTCTAGCACTGCTACACACGCGCGTGCGTTCGCGTTGTTTCCTCACTAAATTTGAAATTATTGTATTCACAGGTCAAATTTTTGTTCATTGCCCAACTTTCAATGTAGTGGTTCGATTCTCCAATTTTTTTAGCTGCTCTGAGTCTAACTAACTTGTTTATCTTGTTTTATTTTCAATTCCGCCCGTATTTTCCCCACGAATATGGTGTAGTGCGTTGTGTCACCATCAGTTTCGAACGGAAAATGTTTTTTTGGCAAACTTAGTGGCATCTAATCACACTAGAGTTTTGCTATGTTATTGAGTATTTACTTATTTTCCTGTCATTTAAGCCACCTCCTCATTCTTGGTTCCACTCTTTTCAATAAGTATGTACGCATAGTTGTCGTCATACGAGGATCTTTTCGGCATTTTTGTGTTCAATTAAAGCATTTTAGATTGGCATGGCCGAAGAGCAGGTCCTAATCATCGACGAATGGGCACAAAAGGTATCTTTAATTCTCAATACTTAAATTTATCATCAATTGGGCGCCGTTTGTAAGAGACGGATCACACAATGTCAAGATGGTACCGTCCATTCTTTTCGAGGTTATTTAATGTGAACTGCTTAATTTATATTGTTCAGGCCTTCGCCCTCACCATTTCCGATAATGCCATGGGAAACGTGCTGAGCAAGTCGCTTCATCTTATGAGCAAAGTGGCGCGGAATGGAGTACGCGCACCCGTGAGGCATTCATTTTTAAAATAATATTATATCTGCTCACGATGCACGAATATGCCATGACAGTGCAAATATGGAAGGGGGCGGCTAGATCTTATCCGCGTCTGAATTTTGCTTGATGATTCTATATCATCAAGTAAAATTCAGACGATACAAATATGCAAATGGGATCCATGCTAGGGAAAATATATTGCATATTTCCTCAATTGCAGAATCTATGCTATGCACTGCAATCGCTGCATCAGGAGCGTGAACTGGCCAAGATCTTAGAGCAAGAGCCGTGAGTGTTCCATCATTTGGCAAACTATCAACCTGAATAAGTTATGAGTTCGAAATTCCTGTAGTCATCTGTGTTTCCAAAACATTCTAGCACTGTGAAGAGTAATTTAGTTATTAGGGGGACTCTAAAATGACGAAATCGGGTAGTTGTATATTCATGTGCATTCTCGCGAGGATCTGCATACTGAGAGATACAAGAATGAAGATTGTGTATTGGGGTGTCCGGAAAGTTCGTATAATGCTTCGGAAAAAAGTCAGTTCGCGATCAAATGCAGTGATTGCGCAATCTGTTTGTCAACAATGTATTGCGTCACTCTGACGTTAAGTGGGATGTGGGTTGGATCAGTCTCGTAGTTTCTACACTTGTTGAAGTGGTGAAGTATAGCCGATATTTTGATACAGTTGTGTTGAATTACTGTCGGAAATCGCTCCATCGTAGATCGAATCTTCGATGGACAGATTCCATAATAGACATGTGCGAGGAGTGAATCATGTATAATAACCCAGCGAAGAGACAACAGGGTTTCGACACCGATGTGAAGCACAAACCCGTTCCCTTGAAGAAAATGAGGTAATTCACTGATTCTTTCTATCATTACTTGTTCCGATCTAATAAGAGATCCTTCCTACTGGAACCGCCATCAATGCCGACCTCTTCTCTGAACAACTGGAAGAAGTCGCGATCAGAGTCCCTCCCAGACTCCTGAACCAGGGCAAAATTCTTCTTCTGATGGACAATGCTCGCCCACATCGAGCGAAGATGACCCAGAAGAAAATGGACGAGCTGAAGATCGAGAGGATTCCCCATCCACCGTATTCCCCGGATCTCTCCCCATGCGACTACCACTGCTTCCGCTCTCTCTCTGACTTCTGCAAAGGAAAGAAGTTCAAGAATCGAGATGAAGTTGTGAGGGCTTTCGTGAACTGGGCGGTCTCGAAGAAACCCGCATTCTGGAAGAGAGGAATCGAGACCCTGCCCAATCGCTGGAGGGAGGTAGTGAGAAAGAAGGGGGCATACATTGGTCACTGAGAATTGTAAAGCATTGAATAAAAAATAAAAACAAAAAATTATACGAACTTTCCGGACACCCCAATAATTTCCAGAACTATTTCAGTGTTGATCCGCTCCGAGAGCTAGTGCTAGGCATGAGTCAGTCACTCGGCATCATGATCAGTCTTCTGATTGAGAAGGACGATGAGCCGCGTGTGCCACGAGTTAAGGTAAGCGCACCCCTCCTATACCCTTGCTGTCTAGCAACCTTCAACCGATTCGATCCGATGGACGGCCGTCCGTTTCTTGTATGCTCTCTCGTCATTTCTTGAAACCTCGCCTAACGGAATAAACGAATGAATGTATGCATGAATGGAAAGTCGAATAGTTTTGTCATGACAAAGACCATTCATTTCTGAATTCCATACCGATTGATCACAATTGCACGAAAACATATGAACTTCATACAATTACAACAAATTTAGAAGACAATGCAATACCGGCGTGAGTCAGCAGTAAGAGGCACGGCCAATGTCATCGAGAGTAACGTCGCAATCTCAACTCCGCTTTTCTCTGAGCCCGCATCGACTTCGAATTTGTTCCAGACCCCGATCAAGGAGGAGGAACCAGAGGTGAGTTGTGATTGCTGACTTATTTTTTGCGCCTTTCACTGTGTGTGACCACCCATACCGAAGCAATGTGGTTCTGGCAAAGCCATCCTAGTTATATTATAGACTTCAAGGCAATTGAATGTGATTTTTCTAATTGTGGTATACCACTATTCAGGATAAGGCACAGTAATACATGTCCGATACACGTGTAACCATTTGATCAACTCAGAAGATATAAACTCCAGGAAGGATACTCTGGGCAATTGGATACCGACGCATTCTCCTCTGCATTCTTCAATCAATCTCCTTACTCTGATGATGGATACCCAGACATGGATATCAAGGAAGAAGACGATTTTTCCGAGGTAGCGAGCATATTTCTTATTACAATCATATGCTTGATTAGCTTACTGTGTTTACTCTTACTTTTGCTTCCACTGGCTTAGTAATTATCGTACCACTTCAAAACGGGATGAGTTTGTTCCTTGTTTTCACTACCCGGATATTTATGGCTATGGAACAACTGAACAATGCATACTCTTTCCAGCCAATCTTCGACTATATGCCTTCATGGAGTCCAACTGGCATACATCGACAGAAAGAAAGAATGTCGTATCACCGAAGCGCATATTACAGTCGGAAGATTCACACTGTCGATCAACATATTATCTGCCCGAAATGCAAGGTTAGCCAGCAACCCATATTCAAGAATTGACTAACCATTTCTCGATGTTTAATCTTGACCCATTTCCATTCGTGTTAGTTCTAAACTCCTTTAGATGAATATCGACTATGCAATCATACGTATTTCAGCACGTCTATCGAACAGTCCGATCATTTACAAGCCATCTCCGGAAGTCGCACTCTACCAACATGCGCAAGGTAAGAACTAAAACCATCATTGCGTTGATCAGCAGTTTCCCTAATATTTTCAAAGATTAGTGACAACTGCAATGATGCTGACTTCAAAAAGCATTTGAAATGTGTTTGCGGAAAGAAAACATAAACTTTCTTACAAATTGTCATGTTTTCCCTTTGTCATCAAGTCATGACATTGTAATATCATGTTACTATTTCCCTGTAGCAATTTATCTCTATCATGATAAATTATTATTATTAACTGATTAAATTATTCAGTCTGGCTACGTTCTGCGATGCGACTGCGGAAACGAATCGCAAAGCGTCGAGCATGCCGACAAGGTGATAGTTTCAATCAAAAAAAATTAAAATTCATATTTTCTCGTATATCATATTTAATATCCTAATTAAAGCAAAATTACAGTGCGACATCGCCCAGTTCACACTACTGGATAGGGTGAGTGAAAAATTTCACTTATTTTTCTTCAGATGCAAATCTAATACCTTCTTTCGTAACGTGATAAACCCTGTAGATAGACTGATACACCGTATGATTGGAAATCTTTTTTCTCAAACTATATTTGTGCTAGGAATCGAGAGGGAAGGTTTTATTAGGCATACTCTCAGTCAAATTACCGAGAAAAATATGAAGAGACGATTTATTGTGATGCACTATTCTAAGCATTATGTAAATTTCAGAGTGAATCAAGAATGGCAAAGCCGAAGATTCGACCGAAATCCTACGCGATGGCGCCCGACTTCCTGCCGGGCTCATTCGTGTGTTGGTTGGAGGAGCATCGAGAGGCACTCACGATGCCAGGAATGACCGAGGATGAGGTAAATTTTGGTTATGATATATTTATCGGAATCTTAAGCCGGGTTCAATGCAACATTTTGAATGGTGAAGGCTTCATAGTGGATGTGTATGAAGCCACTTACAAATCCTTCAATGGAATCATATATATCTAGTGATCGCGATGGGTACTGTGACGACTGATTGCTGATATGACGAGTATAATAAAATTTGTTATGTTCCCAGATGTTTAATACATCGCAAATTCAGGTGATGAAACTGGCGAAGACTGAATGGAGGAAGGTCGAGGACAAGAGCAAATGGTATTTGGAGGCCGGCAGGTAGTTTTAAATTGTTCTCACTACTGTCGCCCGGTTAAGCTACAAGAAGTTGTATAGAAGGTCGGAAGGGGACCAAAACGAGTCAGTCTTCACCATGGTCACATAGTGAAGTTGTTTGTGATTGAAAATGCCAGAAGACATGAGTATGATATTGTTTGTGCACATCTGGGCTCTCACCCGACCTTGTATCGCATAAAATGAAGAAACCGTGATATACTTACTCACACTCCACTTTCAGGAGGAGTAAGGCGATTGAGAAGGAGAAGAGAGCGAGCAAGCAAACCCAACAACTCATGGAACATTCTCGACGATCGGATACGCGTAGATCCTTATCCCGAAAGCCGGAGAAGATGGAAATGCCGGTCCTATTCGATAATTCTCGTAGATCCGCCTCTCGGAAGCCTGAGACTATTGAAATGACGGTATTAGAGCAATCTGACGGTTTGATTGGTGCTCCATCGTCATAATTGCCCCTTTAAGTACTTCGTCGACTGTTTTGTAAGGTTATGAACAATCCTGTAGATTATCCCTCTTCCATGAGACTATCAAATCTACGAAAATTGAGCAAATATGAATTGCTTTCGGTGTTAGTTGATATGTTGAATATTTCCAGCCAAATATTTGTTGGATGTGTGTTGGATAAGCCAGTACTTCAACGAAGAGGATAAGGAATGAGCAGATGTATAATTTATACAAATATGGTGAAACACAATGAATTGGTTGAGGGAACTAGCGAACTGAATATATTAGCTAATTATGATCACATGCAATTTATCTTGGTCCTTTGATCTTTGGATGACTAGATTTGAGGGCAGAAGGTGACAAAGTATGTTTCGGAAGACGAGTACTCCATCTGGAAACAATCAATAAGCTTATCATGAATAACAGTCGATCAACATGGTGTTCAATATCAAAATTCGAATCTCTGACTTCTCATTGCCCACAGTCCCCAATTGACTTCGAAATATGACCAAATAACAAAATAATAAAATATAATAAATAAAATATAATAAATAAATAAAATAGAAATATAATAAAATGTTATTTATCATGCAAATGCACCGCTCACTGTACTAGATAGTAGGAAAATGAAGAGAGTGAAGGGTGATTTGCATGATAAATAACATGTTACTTGGTCACTTTTCGAACTCTAGTCCCCAATCAAAGAGCAATGGTCTGACACTCTTCAGTTCACACGCTCTCTCGCCGGTCAGAGAGACGAGATAGCGTGCAAACTGAAGAAAGTCAGACGATTGCTCCAATCAAACGATGCGAGAGTGCGTAGAATGGCGGGAGACTAATGCAAAGTAGTTCGGAAGGTGAGCTCACCCTTCTTTTCCTGTCCAGAAAACATTTCTCGTCCAAGCAGATGATCGAGATGGATTTGTGACTGGAACATTGTCCACTACTATTTTTGTCATATTCTATACAGCTCATACTGTGAAATTTACGTAAAAATCTGTGTATATAGTACGATTCCAAATTCTCTAACTATAACATGCAACAACGTCATTATTATTTGTCCATGCTGAAATCGACGCACAGGTACGGAGCTACAGCCACTGGGACGTCAAATCCTTCGTCGATGGATATTCCGTACTGCTTGAGGTCTGTGCGATCGTCGACGACAACCTGCAGAGTTCACCAATCGTAAATTTGTGTGTACAAAATTTGCAATTAGTCGTTGCTGCGTACTGCACAAGTGTGGATAGTCTCATTGTGCGCACTCTCACGCTATTTCGGGAGTGAGAGCGCGCAGCCCGACATGGGAATGGTCGGAATTCGCAAACGCCAATCAAATTCTTCCTCTCAGTATATCATCTACCACGGTACAGTTGACGATTCTTGTCAGGTCACATTCTACCTACCATCAAAACCCCAGTAATTCCTCCTGCGTCCTTACATTTGAGTCCCACATCATTCAATTGGGTATACCTGGGTCTTTCCATGTGCTTCATCGTGGTACGAATGCATCCTCCCCTTCGCCTGGTAGTACAAGAGTTGAAATTTCGATTGCAAGTTTCCCACTTTGTAGTCATTGACATTGACCGTGGAGTGCAGCTGAAATTTATGGAATAATTTACAACAATTTGCATATATCAAATAACCAACAACAGTTTCCTTGCAATCGGCTCTCAAAAAACACTGTCCTGCGACTTATACATTTCACCGCAAATCTAATTTTCCCTCTCCAGTCCGGTATTCTTGCCAAAATATTATCTCTCCGATGCATAGGTATGTTCATTCAGAAGGCGTATTACTTGGAACAAATGCATTTCGTGAACATGGACAAAATATTTTTTTTCGTAGATATTGATTATTAGTATCAATGTTGTATCGCTTACCGTGATATTGACTTTGCATCTATTAACGAAGCGTATGATGACAGCGTTTGACACGGTCAATATGAGCAAGAGCGTGAAGGGAGTGAAGATGGCCATCCTTAAGAAATGAAAAATAATTTGTAAATAATCTTCAAAAAAAAGTTGGTCGAAAACCGGAAATAGTCGTAACGTCGGACAGAAAGTGCTGCGCGAATCCTAACTCGCTAATCGCTCAAACAAAACGCGGGAAAGAACAATTTGAGAGCTGAATTGCTGGATGGGAACAAAAACGTATAATAATTTGTCACACATTTGTCAACATGAGCAACATATTTGGCTGATTGGTTGACTCCGCCAACATGGCAAAATTCCCACGATCGCCGTTTTCATAGTTTCCGGACGCCCCGCCTCAACGATCACCATTCAACTCCGTGGTTGGTAGACTGAAGGTTAACCTGAAGTGTTGCAGCGCACAACATGTTTATAGTGTTACTTGAGAGACCCCTGACAATAGTGATGTATTTCGGGAAGTATGTTGACCTTTGGCGATCTCATACGACTAGAAGTGTTGAATATTTAGTTAGTAACAATTTAGCTAGGTGAGGATTTTGATGTTTGTCACTAGGATTTTAGGATTTTGATGTTTGCGACACTAGGATTTTGATGTTTGTGATAACTATGCCAATCTCAAAATATGACCATAACTCACTGTCAGGAAGAAGCATATATTGAATAGTTCTCGAAAACAAGGAAGGAAACCTTATCATGAAAAGCGCCAGAGCCTTCATTCTGCGCAGCTTTAATTTAACGGATGCTCCGCTTTGCGGCCTTGACACAACTTTGACCGGAGAAATAACAACATGACGGAGCAAGGTATGCCCAAAAATGATAAATCTCCGATTACTTGAGCGGATTTCATTATCAATTATCAGTGAATATATTTTTTTCAAACAATTTATGAAACAGTAGGGGAGCGATAAAATCGAAAATACCTGTTAATATACCACTGACGATAAGAGGAATCCCACGCGTAGGGTCATATTCTTCGATCGCTAGGCCGGTCCGTTAAAATGATTTGTTGTTTACAGTTAGACTTTGCTCATCTATAATCGTACTTCGGACTCCTCTAGAATCTAATCACCCAAGCATCGGTATGCACAATGTTGTCCGGTTTTGCCTTTGATGACCAAGAATGAAGATGGACATGCAAACCGGCAAAATCGTCCCTCTCTCTCGATATCACACGCACTCTCGCATTGCCTGATCGGGGAGATAGTGCGCAATATTTAGAGAGCAGGATGACTACTCTACAAAACCGTACTTCGCACCTACAGTCTCCCTCTCTAATCGCAGAATTGGGGGGGGGGTATATTGTCCGTGTGCATCTCAGTAAAAATAACTGTACATCATCGTGCCTTGCACGTGTCGCATTGGGGGAAGACAATGAGAATTACCTGTTTTCAGTCCGCCATTATATTCCATCCTGAGAAGGTAGATTGAATAAGGGTTATATTACCAAATTTCGACGGAGATTCGGCATGCGTGCTGTCCAAGTATACTGGAATTATCAAAAATAGAGAAGAATCGATTCTGCATTGAAAATGAGTAGAGGTATGCGATAATTCCTCCGGGAATTGTCGTGCTAATGAATGAGGAGAAACTACAAACAACAAAAATACTCGTTATATTCCTGACACCGTTGTTACATGTGCGCAAAATGTAGCCATAATATGCATACTTTGTCAAAGAATAGCGCTCTTGGAAATGTGCTGTGGTTAATCACAATTTTCATGCATTAGCTTAGACATTCGAAATCGCGCTGTATCTATTGTACGCTCCTAGGATTAGTGTAAGGCTCACCCAGTCAACGGGGGGGGGATTTGGATGGCTGAGCAAAACCATTCGGGGAAAATGATCACATAATTATTAGTTAATACTACTCCTAAATGAGAGTACGATGCATATAGTTGGAACGGCCAATGCGACCAGCCTGTTTGGGAAATTAGCTTTGGAACTTCGGAAATATATCTGGTTTTATGAGAACCGTATTTTGTATCACCGTTTTTAATCAGCCGTTTTGTAACCACAGTTTGGGGTTTGTAAATAAGTATGCGTACTTCACAATAGCCAATTATTTCTGTTGCATAACTTACAATAAACTGAACGCTTTTTTGTCTGGCGCGTTCATTTCGAGTGGGATTTTAATAGTTTCTGTGCATTCAAAATACAAGGTCATTACGCTAAAAAAATTCCAGAAATTTCCAGAAGAACATTTTTTACGACCACAAATCTGGTGTTGGTTTGTAAGTCTGTGTACCGTAACCCGGATGTGGCGTTGGAGCAGATGTTGTGTCAGACTCATGATTTCATCAGAAGATTGAAACAAAACGTCAATACCGTACTACTACAGTAACCGTAAGCTACCGTAACCCAGTGCGCTGTGTCAGACGCTTGGTCAGATTCATAATTACGTTAGAGAATCGATTGAAAACGTCGATTATGGCATTGCGACGAGCGCGGCAAGGGAGCCGTGATTTTTCCGGCATCAACAGGGGATTATTTTCTAAATAATCCGGTAACTGCTAAGGCGTAGTTGCCCACTAGTTGCATACCTTACTATAAACTGAACGCTTTTTTGTCTGGCGCGTTCGTTTCGAGTGGGATTTTAATAGTTTCTGTGCATTCAAAATACAAGGTCAGTACGCTAAAAAAATTCCAGAAATTTCCAGAAGAAAAATTTTTACGACCATAAATATGGTGTTGGTTTGTAAGTCTGTGTACCGTAACCCGGATGTGGCGTTGGAGCAGATGTTGTGTCAGACTCATGATTTCATCAGAAGATTGAAACAAAACGTCAATACCGTACTACTACAGTAACCGTAAGCTACCGTAACCCAGTGCGCTGTGTCAGACGCTTGGTCAGATTCATAATTACGTTAGAGAATCGATTGAAAACGTCGATTATGGCATTGCGACGAGCGCGGCAAGGGAGCCGTGATTTTTCCGGCATCAACAGGGGACGATTTTCTAAATAATCCGGTAACTTCTGAGGCGTAGTTGCCCGCTAGTTGCTAAATATACAATAAACTGAACGCTTTTTTGATTGGCGCTTTCGCTTCGAGCGAGATTTTGATAGTATTGCGCCATCCGGAATACAAGGTCAGCAGACGAATAACATTCCCGAAATTTCAAGAAGAAAAATTGTTACGACCAAAAAATAGGTGTCGCTATTTCCGTCCGTGTACCGTAACCCGATGTGGCGTTAGAGCAGATGTTGGGTCAGACTCATGATTTCATCAGAGGATGGGTGGAAATCATCCATAACGTATTACTACAGTAACCAATGCCTACCGTAGCCCAGTTCGCTGGGTCAGACGCTGGGTCAGATTCATGATTTCATCGGAGGATGGTTGCAAAACATCAATACTAAAATCCTACAGTAACCGAAACCTACCGTATCCCGTTTCACTGTGTCATATGATGGGTCAGATTCATGATTTTGTTGTTTAATCAATGCATCACGTTGATGTCGATTCTCAGCCGTAGGTTCTAGCGTTGGGACAGACGCGCCTTTAGGCTCGCGATTTTGCCGACATTTTTGCGGTCAATATGGGAAATGGTTTTCCACTTCTTCCTGGAATACATCCATACCGAGATGGGCGTAGTTGCCCACTAGTTCAAACAACAGAAACTACTTTCGAAAATGCGATTCCGCAATGATAGTCCAGTCAATGGTTCTTAGTACATTCTTTGTAAGAATTTTTATGTATTCCGTCTTACATGGGGCACTCTCACCTTTAGACTGTGAAATCGCGCTCGCCTTTGCTCAAAATGAAGAGTTACTTTGTCCAGATAATGTTTATGTTATGTTCAGCAACTTTAACAACAAACTGCTGTTTAGTTTGAATGAGTTCTTTCATCAATTAAGTGACTTGGTGATTGGTTAGAAACACTGGCATTTCGTAAAGTAAGCGGGTGCAGCCAATCAGTGCATTTTCGTCAATATTGTAAACGGTTGCGTTTTTTTGAAAACGATACCATCTCCATGCTCTGGGGATGTGCAAACGATAACCGATATATCGGAATTACCACTCATTAGGCGAAAATAACGGGAAAAAACGTTTACAATTATATTGAAATACATCTTAAAATGCTGCATTGAATCAAAGGGAGACCGATTCCGATAATGCCAGAAATAACAAGAGAATATTGAGAAAATATCATTATCGTTTACACAACTCTACTGTGCACGAATATTTTGGTATTTCAGCGAAAAAGCACTACTTTTCCGCTTCGATTCTCCTGAAGAACAAATGCAAATATAGTTAAGGCCCGAGATGTGTGACATGCACAGCGGCCGTTAAAACAATGTGTGTTGAACAACATATTGATAATAAACATTCATTAGCGCGACACTCTCGATGATATTTCTCTAGATTTGGTTTCTCTATACAGACCTGTCGATAAGATATAAGTTGAATACAACTGTGGTGCACTATAAAAGTTGAGTAGTCGGGAAAATAAACCTCTTCAGATAAACCGCCTCAGTAGTAAAAGGTCAGTTTTCGGAAACAACAACGAATCCGGTTTGTTTACGGACAGACTTTGCCCATTCAGACTTTGAACCTAAAGAAACTAATCACCCAAGTATGCACAATATTGGTCAGTATTCCTTTTGTAATGATCAATAATCTTGTTCCTTGTCCAATACCGTACACTTCTCTCATACAGTCTCTCTAATCGCAGAATTCAGGCGCGCATCCACAGTACTGTCAGTGTATTCGTAAAAATAATTGAATATCGTGTCTTTCACGAGACATATGAATCATCAATACATATGAAATTAGTCAAGCCGGATCAGGTCAGTTTTACAAATCCCAGTGAGTTCCTGATCAGCGCATCCGCACAAATCGCTTGCGTTTGACCACTTTCATTAATATTTAGCGGTCAAAACCCGGAGATTTCTGATTGTCTATTTAGTTAGACTAAATTAATTCAAATATGTTTCGCAATATCGATAATATATTTTGCTCATATTTACGATATTAGGAATGAGTTCGATGTCACAGTTGAAAGTCGAGAAATAGTTATCTTTGACGGAAAATATTTGACGAATGTTCGGGTAACTTTCTAGCGCACTAAATAAAGACAACGCTCATTAGCTATATTGATCCCCTGAAACATATCTGAAGAGGCATCAACAATTGTCCAATAAGAGAACCCCCGTCGAGATCAATCCGCGAATCCGTACTAGGGTTCCGGAATTGGGCGTAATTGGGCGTCTTCTGAATCGTTTTCAGATATGTTTCATGTACAATATATAGTATCCATATATACCGCATATATTAGGTTGTCTCAAAAGTTTCTCCATTTTTTTCACAATTTTAGATTTTTATTTATCCTTCCTTTCAATGTTGATGGATCCCCACAAGTCCTTCAGTAGACGAATGTTGCTTGGTTACTCTTTTGAAAATACGCTATCACAGGTCTGCACAATTAGTAATACCAACACAGCAAACTTCAAAACTCTGTGAAATTGCGCCAGAACCGTTACATTTATTTGCTCATAATTGAATGGAGAATTGTGATAGGCACATAACTGACACACTATTGAAAAGCGCGATATATGGGCATGTTGATGTATGCATTATAGTGAGTAGGACTGATTATCCCCACTTGATATGAGCTCTTGTTAGAAAAATCACGCTAGGCAGTTTTCTGTTGACAAACATTGCATAGCCCTGCACCTTTTGCGATTGACCCAGCCAGATCAATTGTTGTGGTCAGTGAAGTACTCGGCATGTTTGTTATATACTTTAAACTCGGAAAGTTTACAACAACCTGATCGTGAACAGTAAAATTAGAAAGCTAGATGGCGAAATTTGTCCTTCGAAATCAGCCTTTTTTGCTCTACCCTGTTTTTAATACGTCTTGAATGCCGGATATTTTGGTATAATCTTGAAGGGCAACCCTTATGGTATCACATACCAAGAGGGCATAATCAAATGTTAGCTCGTATTCAAATTGTAGTGACGAAGAAATAGCACCCAAAAATGGACATTTTCTGAGTTTTCGAGAGATCACATAATTATTCGCATACAACGCTTTCTAGAAATGATTCAAACCTACTATTGTATTCTACTTACATAACCCCAACTTGCACTAAATGGAAATTACCGACAGGAAAAGCAAGCGAGAAAAAAATTGAAAAATAAAATAGGGAGAAACTTTTGAGACAACCTAATAAAACATAGCTGAAAATGATTCAAAAGAAGCCCAATTACGCCCAATTCCGGAACTCTAATCCATACACTTCGCTCCTACAGTCCTTAATTTGATACGATGGGCTCATGTGATCCTTTCTAAGCAATTTATAACAGAAATGGAGATGTTTTTTCCACATTGTTTTCTTCACTTATTTTCATTCCCTTTGAATGAAAATAAGTGAAGAAGCGTGAGGAAGAATATTATTTTGACACTTACATTCTTTCAGCGCGGTTCCTCGTTCGAAAAGGCGCAGTCCCTTCAAGCGAGCTACAACACGTCAAGAAACTACCACACCAGGTTGTGGTCGGCTTTTGTTCGGGCTGCACATAATTTTTGCCCAAAACTGATAATATGCATCGACAGGAAAAGAATCGTCAAGTGAAGAATATTAGTCCTTTGTTTAAATGGGCAGAGGATGACTCTAATCAGCATTTGATAATTGGATAAGATCGGGAAATCGAAGAAAATATGAGCGTGACTTACCCAGAAATGATTTAAAATTCTCTCCAGGGTCGATACGGTATCCTCGGTATAGGGAGCGCCATATATACGTGTCCCATTGAGAGCCAGATCAGTTGCCATCCTGCACAGCGCTATAACCGGTCTGACGATCTGAACCACTATCGGAGAATTGTTTTCCCTGATACAGCCCGCTTTCAAGAAAGGGGTGATATCTGCTTTAGAATCCAATCTAGGAGAGGCCATGGAAGAAATGACTCTCCCATTACTGTGCTCTATCTCACCCTTCTGGCCGACGAGAGATAACGCGAACTAAAGAGAGTCATTTATTTTGCAAACACTTCCCTGCTCCAATCTGTAGCGTTCCCTCCTGGTCCAGGTTAATAGTCTGACATGCTCGAGGAATCATTTAACTCTCTCCAAATCACACACTCTCTCGTCGAACAAAGTGAGCGAGACAGTATATGATATGGAGAGAGCTAGAAAATTGCTCATTTGCCCGTTGCATTTGCGTTGCATGGCGCAGCTATCACCAGCAGAGTAATGCTCTCACTCTATTCCTTCCATGCACGCTCTCATACTGTCTGAATGACGAGCTAGGGTGCGGAATGGAGATAATCAGATTATTTCTCTATTATTGTGCTGAACGACTCACATTTCACACCCTCTTATTTGTAATCTTACTCTCGTTTTCAGCGAAAGAGGGAGCGTGGCAAAATACAATGTAAAATCAATGCGGAAATGATCTAAAATGTGTATTGCTCATTAGAACAATATCCTCGGACAAATATGATATTGAAAACTATTTGTAATAGTGTATAATCGCCTTGGTAGTTCAAGAGAAATGAGAGTACGTGTGGTAGCAGAAGCGTAAATATTTTCAAATCACTATCTATCCCTCGTCACCAAGCAATGAGTAACTTGTTGTTGCCGTTTTAATGAGACGCTTGCGATCCCGAACAAAAGATGGAGTTGTTTTGAAGGGAGCTGTGCGCACGTAAAGCTAAACATGTTTTAGAACAAAATTTCAGTGGAGACGCACTCAGCAAGGGATCTATGCATTGCATACACACCCTTAGCACATGATCGGTCGAGTTTGGGGATGTAGATACCATGGTATAGTTTCTAGAACTCAACTAGGCACTGGTTCAATGGGGAAGTTTGCTTGAATGATTATGTGCTTAGTGAAAAATGGTTTATTTTGATAGTTCCACTAATGGCTTGGGAATTTAAAAAAAACAGATTTTTAAAAACGACTGTGGTGTTCTCGTAAAAAATGCAAATCATGGTGTTCTTCATTTCCTGAGAATAGCACTATTTTTAGTTAACTAAATATGTATTGAAAATAGCATCTGATTTATTTACAACTTTATTCATCTAAATGTAGAAAGGTGAACGAGTGAATTCGATGTCCTTATATTCGAGGGCAGAATGTGACAAAGTACGTCTCGGATGAGGAGTACTCTATCTGAAAATAATTAATCAGCTCTCCTTAGCAATTCCACGATTTGTCGATTCAAAAATATAAACTTACCCGTCTTTTCTTATCCAGGAAGCAATGCGCATCCAAACAACCGACCGATATTGATTTATGGCTGGAATATTGTCAGTTGTTGACCATTCTTTGAAGTTGTGTAATTAAATATGGGCTTATTGTTAGTTTATCTATTTTGCTCTCGACCGCTCGACCTACAAACTAAAAAAATTTCGAAAAGTACAAGAAATATATGGGTAATTATTGTAACAAATATCCGGATCTATTCATTGGTTTTCAAACGTTGACAAGTGAGCAGTATTTGTTTTTATTTGTGTAAAACAAACATGTTCAGAAACAACTTAGTATGTCACGAAACATGTGTAAAATTACAAACACAAGTATTGCTCACTAACCACTGTGTATGACAATTTTTGATTCAATCATTAGTATACGTGGAAATGTATACCAGGGTTGAATATATGTTTTTTTAACACTTTTTGAATCACTGGTACTCACAGGTACGGCGCAACAGTCACTGGGAAGTCGAATCCGTTCTCGACGCTCACTCCGTACTGTTTTGGCTCTGTGTGGTCGTCAATTGTGATCTGAAAACACTGAGAAATTAGAATTGACAATTGCTCATGAAAAACCAGTTCAAAGTACAATTTGGGCTTCGAAATCTCCTAGAGACCGTCACACGACTGTCAAAACAATATTTGAGTATAGTACCTTTGTCTTGCCGTGCAGCCCCGCCTGATACACAGCTGCAGTTCCCTTCTCCTGTAAGCAGTTCAATGCTGAGATTCATTTTTATTGCAGACTATTCACAAGTAGTCGAAGCAATATGTTGTATAATTTTTTTTTATTTCCCACGCACACCCCCCCCCCCCCCCCATTGAATTGATATTTTTTCCAATGAAGAAACAGTGGTAACGCTTCTCTAACTCTACCTGATGGTACAAAAATTGTTGCTTCGCCTCCATGTCCTTCACTTTGTAATCTTCGCCATTGACCACAGAGTGCAACTGGAATATGCCAAAATGCGAAAATTGTAATTGAGTGAATGACTGATCATTGTATCCAATCAAATATTGATCGATATCTATACCATGGCTTAATACATTTTATTACTTTTTTAATATTATCTTCTTTCATGCATATTCCGTTGACCTCTGCTGCTACAAGAGTGTAGTTGTAACTAAAGAAATTAGCAAGAATATCAATATAAACCCACCGGCACATAGACTTTGCATCTGTTGATGAAGCGGATAATGATCGCATTCGAAGAGGAGAATAAGACGAGAAACCAGATGAGAGCCAATATTCGAAGCATTGTTTGCTAACCAAACATAAATGTTCATGATCACAATCCAACATTATGGAAAATTGATTGAATTATTCAGAACACAATATATTGACGACTCAATGTGAAACGATGTCTTCTTTCTGCGCACTATCTCTCCGATCTGATCGGTGAGACAGTGTGCACAAGGTACTACGTCGGATGGTAACCATAACGTCGTGCCGCCTTTTATACACGAAAAGCGGCATGCCGCAATAGTGCTCATCCGACCTAGTGCATGGGCGTATTGAAGTGACCAATTCCCACGAAGCTAATCCTAATTTATTCAGAATACAAAGATAATCAGGCAGTTAATATACTGCCCGAATAAGACGTCAGGCTAGCGAAGAACCATTGATCCGCCGCTGAAACACTATTTTCGATGTTCTGCAGTGGTGTTTACTATGAGGCCAAAGCTTAGAGACGATACCGACATCTATGCATGTTAGGCACTCACTCGAACAGGCATAAGTGATATAGTGTGGGAAACGAAGATACGGTGACCCTGATCTCGAACCCTAGCAAGATACATTGATCGGCGAAAATCGAACTTTGAATCACTAAACCAAAAATTACTCGCGATCGGCGCCGTATAAACACAATTCCGTGCGTCAACAATGTATTTATACTACAGATAACGGTCATGTGAATTATGGATGTATAATAAACGTGTATTACATACTATTATCAGTGAGAGTAGATTAAATATGAGGCTGGTTGCCTAAGAATCGAATAATCATTTGTAGGCTTGGCACAGTGAAATTTTCAAAACCTGTGGAGAGGGGTTATCGAGGATGCTGATCATCATGGTACACTTCATTTTGCACCAATTCGACCGGTGCATCCGGGCTGCATGTCGCATTTTTTTCACAGAAATGCCATATATCAAAAAGTAAACAAGTTATTGACTCGAAATTTTTAAATTATACTAATTCGATGACGCTTTTCTGAAAATGTAAACGTATTGCTCAATTTATAAGTACCAGAAAAATGAAAAGTATGTTCTCGAATACCAGGCAAATGCGGCACTAGCTTTTTATACCACTAGATGCGCCGTGCTCGTACGATAATTTTTCGTATGCTATGTGTGAGGTTCTGAGGTGACTATTTTTTGCTACATGCCGTTTTCCATCTTCGTTTTGTTCTCCTCTTCCTCTCAACACCGCGCATCCGCACGCAATGAATGGAAAATGAAATCACCAGTTCGGTTTCAATTCGAAAATAAGAAAAATTTACACTGTATCACATTCATCCTTTTTGAGAACAAAGTGAAACTCAATTGGTTGCGTTCATCGTGTGCGGCTGTGCAGTGTTGAGAGGAAGAGGAGAACGAAATGAATATGAACAACGGCATGTAGCGAAAAATAGTCACCTCAGAATCCCACACATAGCATACGAAAAATGATCGCACGAACACGGCGCACCTAGTGCTACAAAAATCAAGTGCCGCATTCGCCTGGTATTCGAGAACCTTTATTTTTCTCGAACATGGAAATTCATTAACATTTTTACATTTTCAGAATCAGCGTCATCAAATTAGCGTCATCAAAAAGTAGTAAAAAAACTTCGTTTCAATAGCTTGTTTACTTTTTGAGATATGGCATTTCTGTGAAAAAACAGCTGACATGCAGCCCGGCTGCACCGGTCGAATTGGTGCAAAATGAAGTGTACCATGATGATCAGCATCCTCGATAACCCCTCTCCACAAGTTTTCAAAATTTCAGTGTGCCAGACATTTTTTAATTCTTAGGCAACCAGCCTCATATATTCTGTATCATACCATAATATCGCTTATTTGTACCTCGATCGCAGGCACTGTACGTCTGTACTTGTAGAAATCTAATGGTAATAATGGTAATGTAATGATGTAATTATTTCGAGATGTTTTGCGAAATATACATACTAAAATCGATGTTGAACGTGGAGAAAGCAAGCGTGAATATAGTGTTTTCCACGAGATTTTTAATAAACTTTCTGAACATATTTGATCAGAAAAGGTAGAAAAGATAGAAATGCCATATCATTTGTATATTTTCATTTGTAAGATTCACAAATTATAAATTCATGCAAAAATGAAGAAACTATGTGAAACTCGTACAAATTCAAATGTCAAAAAAGGTTGAAAATCATTAGAAGATCATTGTGGTCGAGGGCAGAAAGTCACAAAGTACGAATCCGTAGACGCGTATTCCATCTGACAATCAGTGATCAGTTCATAAAGTCAATTTTCATCTATTATTAGCGTAAGATTAGTATCGATAAGATCATTGTAGACAATTCTGCTAGATAATTATAATATCGCTGTTTGCAACGTTTTTCAAGTTGGATTCATGTGTACTAAAATAGAGACAAGCAACCAAACCCATGACAATTTCCCCACGAAAAGTATGGTAATAAGTAAAATTTACGACTGAGCGCTCACCCTTGTTTTCTTGTACCGGAAACAGTCTTCCTCCAAACATCCGACCTCTCTGGGTTTATGACTGGAAAATACTATATTACAATAACATACAGTGATATAATGTCTGATATCGTGCATCGCTTTTCAGAAAGATTTTCATTCAAATAATGGCTATATATTATATATAATACGTTCAGTTTGACTCTTAGTTCTACGATATCCTCAGGGCAGGATGAATGTGAATGATAAGGTTTTGGTTTGAAAGGCACTCTTTTTAGTGAGAGCCGCATTTTTTTAATTTAGTTTTTTTTTAAATTTTATTTAGAATGTGTTTACTTGTAAGGCAGAACCGTGACCGGGTAATCGAATCCATTTTCGACGCTCACTCCGTACTGCCTCGGATCAGATCGATCGTCGACTATTACCTGTAGTGGCTCTGTAGGAAAACGCGGGTCCCTTCAGACACCATATACTTTTGTGGTCCGATAGTTTTGTGGTCCCATACTTTTGTGGTCCGATAGTTTTGTGGTCCGATACTTTTGTGGTCCCATGCTTTTGTGGTCCGATACTTTTGTGGTCCCATACTTTTGTGGTCCCAAGAGCCTGCAATATACACATCATACTTTTGTGGTCCAAATACTTTTGTGGTCCGATACTTTTGTGGTCCCATAGTTTTGTGGTCCCAAGAGCCTTTCCAATATCGGCGACCCGCGAAGCGGGGAGCCCTGTAAGCAACGATAGGGTCTCCCCGCGAAGCGGGGAGACCCGATCATGGCTTACCGCTTAGGCAATACGACGGCTTAGGCCGGCGATATATAATAAATAGAAAGGTGCGTGATTAATGTTTTATTCTCAATTATGCATTTTGTATACTCACTCGTCGGTCAAGACTGAGCCACGCACCATTCTATGTATATCGCCGGCCTAAGCCGTCTCATTGCCTGAGCGGTAAGCCACGATCGGGTCTCCCCGCTTCCCCTTTCGTCGCTTACAGGGCTCCCCGCTTCGCGGGTCGCCGATATTAGGAAGGAGGTATAGATGTATTTATGTTATTATGATGCCTACATGTGTATGATGTTGGGACCACAATAGTATGGGACCACGAAAGTATGGGACCACACAAGTATCGGACCACAAAAGTATGGAACCACAAAGGATCGGACCACAAAAGTATCGGACCACGAAAGTATCGGACCACAAAAGTATTGGGACCACAAAAGTATGATGTGTATATTACAGGCTCTTGGGACCACAAAAGTATGGGACCACAAAACTATCGGACCACAAAAGTAAGGGACCACAAAACTATCGGACCACAAAAGTATCGGACCACAAAAGTATCGGACCACAAAAGTATCGGACCACAAAAGCATCGGACCACAAAAGTGTATTGGGACCACAAAAGTATCAGGTGGGACCCGCGAATTATGGAAACTCGACACATTTTTCTTGTACTCACTAGCCTTGTTTTATAAAAAAAAGCCCTTTCACAGTCAAAACAGAGAATTATTTATATTTGTTCTTGTTGTGTATACAAGTTTGAGGAGCGATAGCACGGGCCCCTATTATATCCACACTCTAGGTCTAGAAAGTGTGAAACGTTTATCGATCTCTATTAAAAATATACCTGCGTCTTGCCACGAGATCCCGCCTTGTATACGCTCGCACTCCCCTTCGGTTGGTAGTACAGGAACTGCTTTTGTGGTTCGAGATCGTCCAATTTCAAATGCTTGCCATCTACGAAGGCTTCCAACTGCAATCGGTGAATTGTAAATTTTGTATTGAAAATTTCAAATTAGTCGTTGCGGAACTCTGCAAAAGTTTTTCGAAAGATCTCTTACAGAATGTCGCAACGACTAGTTTCGAATTTTCTGCACAAATTTTATCGACATAGGTATTTACCGGAATGTGGACCGAGCATCGGTTGATGAATCGAACGACTACTGCGTTTGAAGATGCGAAGAAAAATACAACGAGAAGCAATGTAAACGACATTCTTGAATGTATAGTTAGAAATTCGAGCCAAAGTGTATGGTCTATGAAGACAATTAGAGTTATTGCTGGAACACTTTTTCCAACTTCAAATCTAAGTTGCGCATTTCGTAAGATCGCATTAAAATTAGATTAAGCACTAAGTTAAGCTCCAATACAATACACATCATAATAAATAAGGATCGCCACCTCCGAAAGAACTCCTCTCAAGTAATCCGTATTTCCTTGTTAAAGTGTTCCGTGTTTGCCGATTGGAAGGTTTTGCAGAGCACATGATGTTTATCGTCAAACGGCGGGACCAAACTGACACCTTTGGTCCCTAAAATCACTTCCAATCATTGCACAGCGTGCACAACTTATGATCTTTGACTAGATTGATGTTTATTCCCTCGTCCAATCACATTTCTCCCTGATCCTTTGATAACAGACCGTTTGTATTTGCCAACCTCAATTGAGTGCGAAAGGCCGTTCTTTCTCACCCATGATTAGTGTAAACCACAATGTTTGTGTTTTCACTGTTTCTACCGGCCATTATCACATGGTTTACCATATGGACGCACGCCGAAAATCACAACCCATCTCTGGTTTTGATCAATATATTTGTTTCAGAATTACAAATAAAAGCTACATAATCTTTATGCAATAACGAAACAAATCGATAAAAATATATTCGAAAAATTAATCGAAATCTGTTCCTAACAAACGAATGAAGAAATGACAAATCCTGTGATTCGGAAATTTAAATTAAAAAATATAAACATTTCAATACTTCTTCCTAACGTGTTCGTTCACGTTCAAATGGTGGCGAAGATCGTCATATTTGTCGAATCTGAAACAATATTTTCACTGATCCTCAAATATTCTTTTACAAATTTCTAGCAGATCTGGGTGCAGATTTGTTTTCTTAAAGATAATTATTATGAATATTGAAATTATACCTTTCATCGCATGAACCACACTCGAACGGAGAAAGACCGTGCACCTTAAATTTATTAGTGTTTACAACGTGATTACTTTGGGCTGTTCCACTGATTCTAGTGACCTGATGTGGGGTTGTCTGTATGATGATACTTTCATAAGACTAGAACAGTACAGAAGCTGATATTTACCATTCGACTGTGTGTACGCATAATGACTGCTTGAGCGAATCTTTTCGAGCATGTTGAGCACACGTATTTGCGCTCACCTGAAATTAATTTGTTGAATTAATTTGTTGAACAATGTTGATATGATCAGGTTATTTTTCAGTATTGATTGGATGTTATTGTGAGAGCGCTTTACAATTATATAGTATGGTTTTTTTCGGAAATAAGCATGGTGGAGGTGGAGAATATTGTTTAGCAACTGAAAAGGAACCGTGGTTCGAACACTTACATATAATCGAAAGGGCAAAAAACATTCTCAGCAAAACGAAACAGAGTGTTGTAAAATATGCTTACCAGTGTGGGTGCGGGAATGCGCGACGAGTGACGACTTGACATTGATCGCGTACGGGCAGAGGGTGCACTTGAACCGTTTCACGACCTGCTCAGATGCATGTTGATGTGGTCGAACGTTATATCATACCAGTTGCATTATTGCTGCCGCCGGAACGCCTTGAAAGCTTGAGCTTGGCCCTTCCAGCTGTCGAGATGTTAGACTAGACGTATGTGTATTAGAGTTAGTTTCTAACGGAGCGGCACACTCGATATTCGATGTCTGGAAATCACAATAATATGATCATTCATAAGAAAAATTTTTGAAAGCATAATTAACCTGATCCGTCGAAGATTCTTCCTTTGGCTCATCGCCGAACGATTGTAGAACGAAGGGAGGAACGCTACTAGGAACGGGAGTCGGGAGGGTGGATGAGGAAGACATGTTATCGGCCCCTTCACTCGACCGGTCCTCCTAATTTTAACGATTAGTGTTCTTATTGAAAAAATCATTGTTGAATATTCAGGTGTGTTTCATGTTATCTATACTTCTGATGACGCTTCTGAAACGTATCTGAACACACAACAGATAACATAACACTACCAACGTCAAACACTCGAAAACATAGCTAACCGGTTTAACATACTTGATATACTCAGGTTCGAACATATCATCTTCATCCTCCTTCTCGATGAGCTCATTTATCAGCACCTGGAGTCAAAATATGAAAGTGAAATAGATTTAGACATACAGGGTGTCCAAAAAGTATTGTTACACTTTTGAAACGCGAATTTTTTTAACATGTAGGTCGAGTTGTCAAAACCTGTAATAACACGTTTGAGCCCACCCTTCGGTGCGTTGAGGGAACCTACTAATTAGTTTCCCATAGTCATGGTTCGTCCAAATCGCTATCGTCAAACTATTATCAACCTTTGGACCCTCGGCGACCCCCCAGATTCCATCAGGAGGAAGCTTCGTATTTCCCGAATGACAGTCTATCGCACCATCTCCCGTTTCAAGCAGTTGGGCACTGCGAAGGACCGTCCAAGATCAGGAAGACCCAAGACCGCTCTCACTCAGAAGAACAGGAGAATCGTGGAGAAGAGAGTGAATCGCAATGCCAAACGATCCATCAGGAAGATGGCTAAGGATCTCAAGATCTCCAAAGGATCCGTGTGAGCCATCGTTCATTCTCTTCTCAAGTCCTACCCCTACAAGATGAGAAAGGGCCATGGCCTCACTGATGTCCACAAGCAGAAGCGCCTGGAGAGATGCAAGCTGCTCCTTCAGCGGGCCGATCGTGGGGAGCACTTGACTACCGTTTACTCTGACGAGAAGCTGTTCTCAGTCGAGGAGGTCTACAACAGTCAGAACACCAGGATCATCGCCAAGTCTCCTCAGCAAGCTGACGCCAGAGGTAGAACCATCTCTCGCATTGCCCACCCCCAGGCACTGATGGTTTGGGCTGGTGTGTGCTCGACGGGCAAGACTCCTCTCGTGTTCGTGGATCCCGGGGTCAAGATCAACAAGGAGTACTACACCAGGGCAATTCTCCAGAAGGCCCTTCTCCCCTGGTCCCGCTCCCACTTCAAAGGGGCTCGCTGGACCTTCCAACAGGATTCAGCGCCTGCTCACTCGGCAAAAGTGACGCAGGCATGGTGTCGCGCCCATCTGCCCGACTTCATCTCGAGTGAGGAATGGCCCTCGAACTCCCCCGATCTCAACCCTCTGGACTTCAGCATTTGGTCAGTGTTGGAGAAGGAGGCCTGCTCTACTCGCCACAAGAACCGCGATTCCCTCAAGGCAGCCCTTCTCAAGGCATGGGAGAAGATCGACGTCCCTTACCTGCGGGCCGTCATCGACTCGGTCCCTCGTCGTCTCAGAGAGGTCATCGCGGCCAATGGAGGCCAGATCGAGTGATCGTGCATTGTTATGTTCATATGGTCACTGATAAATACTGTGCCCCGTTTGAGTTGTCTATGTTGCTTTTAAAGAAAGATACATGGTTTTATCCGTGTAACAATACTTTTTGGACACCCTGTAAATCACATTGATAAAATGCACACGTACGGAATACAAAACGCACATTTTTAATATTTTTATTACAAATAACCTGGAGCGATTGGCTGAAGGCGTAAACGAGCTTGCGTTCTCGATCGCATCTGAAATACACAAATCACTTCACACGAGTGATTCATCTTCCTTTTTTCATTGTTTATATAATAAGTGTTCAAAAGAAAATTGTGTTAATGTTATTACGTCCGTCCATCGTATTGTTCCCGGTCCAGCTCAAGCTCCTTAGACAGCGATCGAAGCGCGTATCTAGAATTCTGAATGTGTAGAATTAATGTCTTTATTTGCTAACACTTAACGATTATCTGGTATCGCAAGTTGTTTTGCTGTATTGTTGGGTGAGTTTCAGAAGAACTACATATACAAAAAAGCTAATCAAAATATAGAGGCCCGGAAACAACTTCGAAAAGTGACACAATTTTTCCAATAAGAGAAATAGCAGTACTCACTGGTGCGCGCGCTCCATCTTTCGCGATTGTACGCATAAGCTGTAGTGATTTCTGCAGCATGTTTCCGGCTGCCATCGAATCTGTCAACGAATGAGCCTGTAATGTAGATTTCCAATTGCCTGTAATGAAAATTTCCAATTTGATGCACATATATAATTTATTCTAATACGAGGATTGTTCAGCAATCATCACAGTTTTGGGAAAAGATTTTTTTTTCTAGAAGCGGTAGTGTATACTATTCGGTGAAGGGATAATTCAGAAACTAAAAATCAGTTTGAGAGGGTAGATGCTATCAGGCAATTCTTGAGCAAGATGTTGAAATCCATTAAATCATATAGTGGGAATGTAATTGATGTGTTTCACAACTGTAAGTTTTTAGCTTGAAACTACGGTGATTTTTTAAAACATATAAACTGAATGCACATACATTTCGTGCATATTCGTCGATGGTGGCAGGACTGAGGTTCTGATCGGCCATTTTGCGAAGTGCTCTGCGATAAATATGCATGAATAGGTAAATATAAATACACTCGTAAATATAAACGTGATGAGTGTGTTCCTCATCAGATCAGAGCAAATAGTAGAAAAACCTTTTGGAATTGTCAAGGATACAACATACGCATGTTGCAATCTGATATGAATGAAGAATGGACTAGAGGAAGGACAACGCATTACAAAAAAGAGAGAGATAAAGGGATAGAATGGAGACTGAAAGAGAGGGGAGAAGAGAATAAGAGAAGAAGCGAGATAGAAGGTCGCAGAAAAATGAACACATGCGACTGAGTCTGTTCCATGCAACATTCCTCTGCTCTTTCCTCTCTATTGCCCCCTTCTCAAATCTCTATTACCCCCTTCTCAAATCTTCTTCTATCAATGCGGACAAGAGACTGCAAGAGATAGAAAATAAGAATAATAATTTATCACGTGTAAGAAGAAGAAGCAGCGAGAAGGTCACAGTGAATTGAACACATGTCTGCAACATTCATCAGCCCTCTCGCCCCTTTACACTTTCCTGCTGCTTCCCGTCTGTTCTGGAACATTTGCCAACACACATTTGCTAGAGTAACAGTGTAGAGGGGAAACAGCTTACCAAAATGAGAACATCAGATAAGAAGCAAGAATAAATTCACAGATATTGGAACACATTCGACTGTGCACATTCAAACACATTCGAAGAAGAACTCATTGCAAAAAGAGAGATAAAGGGGATGAATGGAGACTGAAAGAGAGGGGAGAAGAGAAGAAGAAGCGATATGAGGGTCACTGAGAATTGAACACATGCCACTGCATTGGTGCCTGCAACAATCAGCATCTCGCCCATTACACTTACGCTCTTGCGTTACTCTGCAATAGAACATTTGCCGAGACGCATTTGACTGGGCCGGAATAGAGAGTATGACACAATATGCACACTAAAATTTAGGAATTTAGGCGATGATAAGAAGCAAGATGAATGTGAATGGCCACTGAATACGTTGTATGCAACATTTATCCTCCCTCCCTTCTTAACCATTTTTCTTCCTAGGTGGAAAAGATACTGAAAGAGAGAAAGGAGATCAAGAAGCAAGATGTAAGGTTGCATAGAAATGTACACATGCCGTCTGCACTGATGTCTGCAACATTCATCAGCCTCTCGTCCATTACACTTTACCGCTGCTATAGAACATTTGCTCAGGAACATCGAACAATGCACGAAAAAACCAAGAAGGGAAGGTTCAAAATGTAACGAGAAAGTTGCCCATGCACATTTGCTAGAGACACAGTATTTATCACGTTGAAACAAGCTGTTTAAATTCAGCACATCAGAGCAAGAACAAAATGAAAGAAACCTTAGCAATTGAGTTCACTATTTAATGCAATATGTCACTCCCAATACCTCTCCCCCTCTTCCTCTTCCTCTTCCTCATCTCAACCTTATCTCCATTCATCAGCTAGAGTATACAATTTTTCCGTTGTTATCTTGCCTAGCAATGTCAATATTTTAAATGTTTTAACAATGTATTTCTGGGGAAAAAACATAAATTACGGTACGTTTTGAAATACTTAATCAATTGTATTGCATTGAACGATTGGGAATGTTCTAGAACAACAAAGCTGAGTTAAAACGCATGGAAATGAAGCCCGACTAAGGATTAGGGGTTAAACACATAGGGGCTAGATGACAAGGGATACATTCTGAATATGAGCTCAGAATCTCTTCCTCGCGTGAAGTTTCTCTGTCAAATGCGCCCGAAGTTCCTCGCTCTTATCGAATCTAAAAAGGATGTTATCATGTTAGAACTGATCATTATAGAAATATTTCATGTGAACTCAGTGATGAATTTGGAACACTTATTTGTTCACCCTCTATATTGTTCTAAATGATAAACCCTCTAAAATACATTTTTTTTCAAAATTAGATTTATGACGAATAATTTGTATAATTAATTTGAAAATCTACAAACGAAATTTAAAAAGCACTTAAAATGGAAAATGTACCTCTCATTGCAGGATCCGCACTCGAACGGCGGGAGTTTGTGCACCTTGAGTATTTGGCAATTTTTTAAACTAATTCAACTAATTTGTCGTAGTCTTAGTTAACCAATCATAATCTGAGATTTTGCCATATTTGGTTCAGTGGTAAATGTTCTGTAGCAAAATACATTAGTTCTTTCTAATATAAACCTTTTGAATGTGTGATCGTAGCACCCATCCTTGCGTAAATGTGGCAGCACAGGTGGAGCACACGAACCGTCGTTCTCCTGAAGAATTACAATATTGACAGGGATAAGGATATCCCAGCCTACGCGTCGATCGCCTCACCCTTTTTAACCAACCCCCATGGAGATATGTGTATAAAAATATTGTTTAGTTTGACGTTGCGTTTTTCCCCAAAAGAGTTCGAATTTCGGATGGGGCTCTCTCAGTCTTTCGATCAACGAGAAAGTGAAAAATAAAGTGGCGAAGTACAATTGTCACCAGTGTGAGTGCAGAAGTGCTGCTTGAGTGTTCCCTTGTTGTTGGTGGAGTAGGAGCAGACGGAACACTTGAATCTCTTGTCAGCTTCATTCTTCGGCTGATCGAGTGCCTGCTATATAACATTGCCATTAGGTAACATGGATATCCATGTCTCATATTGAACTAATGAAATGGCACGGAGTGGTTGCAATTATGCAAGCTTTTCACCTAGAAACAGTATGCGTTGCATTTGGAAAACTCAGTGATCATAATTATAAGAATAACTCCAGACCATCGGAATCAATGTTGCAGCCTGAATGCCGGCGATGCTCGTGATCGGCCCTTAATGATACTAATTAATGATACTAACAGCCGTTATTCTCTTGATATTTCTTCTCTACTTACACGCGCGCCACACACTCGCCCCCTCAGAAATGCACACCCACTTCGAATATCTTTACCTTTCATACCAAATAATTCTTGTTCCACTCTTGTATCTAGAACCATGTCCATTTGGAATGCTCTTCCCATAGAATATGTTAGTTCTTCGCATAGTGTATTTTCTAGTTATATCCGTTCACAACCCCCCACTTTTTATCCCCCGTCTATTATTGCCACTCGGCTTGATCTTTGATCCCGTCCCCTCCCCTACCCTTGCTGCCTAGCAACCTTCAACCGATTCGATCCAATCGACGGACATCCGTTTCTTGTATCCCCTCTCGTTATTTCTTGAACTCCCACCTAACGGAATAAACGAATGAATGAATGAATGAATGAAAAAAATTATGCACTAATTTCCAAGCCTATACGGCTTCGCATATATCCTGATTTGCGAAACACCAGATTGATCCTTAAAACTTACGCTTTGCTAACCATTGCTAATACCTCGACGCCGAGATAACACAGTGTGCTCACCGTTGCTACCGCTTTGCCCTGCATCATTTTGCCCAGATGCGAGTTGAGCAAGCTGAGCATTGCAGTTAGCCTCCACCTGGGCAGTCAATCCGATTTTCGGTGCCTGAATATTATTGTTTACCAGCCGATCGCGCGCGCCACGGCGCGCGCAATCGACTGGCGTGTTCCTTGATTTGTTCTTAGGCCTCGTCTTATTTCTTTCAGATGTAAAATATCTCTCATACTCCCTTACTTTACATATCTCCATCCCTCCCCTACCTCTCTCTCTCTCTCCCTCTATACCCCCTCTCACACACTCTCTCTCACTCTCCTTCTCCCTCTCCCTCTCCCTCACCCCCTGTCCCTCCCTCTCTCTCACCCCCTTTCTCCCGATATCCCTCTCCCCTTCCCTCTCCCTCCCTCCATCTCTATCCCTCTCTACCTCTCACCACTCTCTCCCCCTCGCTCCCCTCTATATGTCTCCCTCTCCCTCTCCCTCCCTCTCCCTCCCCCTCTCTCACCCTCTCTCCCTCCCCTCCCTCCCTCCCTCTCTCTCTCACCCTCTCCCCCTCCCCCTATCTCTCTCACATTCTCTCTCCCTCCCTCTCTCTCCTTGCTCTCCCATTCTCCCTCTACCTCCTTCTCTCTCCCTTTCCCTCTCTCTCCCTCTATATTCCTCTCTCCATCTCCCCTCTCTCCCCCTCGCTCCCCTCTATCTGCCTCACAACATCTCTCTCCCCCTCTATCTCCCTCTCTCTCTCCCTCTATCTCACCCTCTCTATCTCCCTCCCTCTCTCTCTCGCGCACACTCTCTCCCTCCCCCTCTCTCACCCTCTCTCCCTCCCCCTCTCTCACCCTCTCTCCCTCCCCCTCTCTCACCCTCTCTCCCTCCCTCTCTCTCTCTCTCACACACTCTCTCCCTCCCCCCTCTCTCACCCTCTCTCCCCCCTCTCTCACCCTCTCTCCCTCAATATCCCTCTCTCCCTTTCCCCTCTCCCCCCTCGCTCCCCTCTATCTGTCTCACTACATCTCTCTCTCCCTCTCTCTCCCCCTCACCCTCTCTCCCCCTCCTTCTCTCCCTCTCCCTATCACACCCTCTCTCCCTCCCTCTCTCTCACCCTCTCTCCCTCCCTCTCTCTCCTTCTCTCTCCCCCTCGCTCCCTCTATCTCTCTCCCTCTATTTTTCTCCATCTATCCCTCCTTCCCTCTCTCGGTCTCTCCCTCCCTCTCTCTCACCCTCTCTCCCTCCCACTCTCTCACCATCTCTCTCACTCTCTCTCCTCTCTCCCTCTCTCCTACTCTCCCTCTTTCTCTCTCTTCCTCTCTTCCTCCCTCTCCCTCTCTCCCTCTCTCTCCCTCTCTCAATCTCTCCTGTCTCCTTCTCCCCCTTTCCTACTCTCCCTCTTGTTTTCGAATGTTTTTTTAACATTCTAGAAGCTTTAGAAAATTTTCGAACTTTCTGGAACATTCTAGAAGCTTAGGAAAATTTTCAAACTTTCTGGAACATTCTAGAAGCATAGGAACATTTTCGAACTTTCTGGAACATTCTAGAAGCTTTGGAACATTTTCGAACTTTCTGGAACATTCTAGAAGCTTTGGAACATTTTCGAACTTTCTGGAACATTCTAAAAGCTTTGGAACATTTTCGAACTTTCTGGAACATTCTAGAAGCTTTGACACATGGCGAATTATCGATTGGTATACTGTAGTTGTCCCAATGTTAATTTTTGATTGGTATACGGTAATTCAAAGATCAAAGATCAAAATCATAAATCTGACCCACCGAATAATAGGTGACCCATGGCTAATTATCGATCGATATACGGTAGTTGTCCCAATTCTAATTATTGATTGGTATACGGTAATGGTTCGATGCCTTCATCAGTCCCTCCCGTCCTTATTTCGCAATCTCCCTATTTCGCAATCCGGACACACGGAATCACACAGCGCTTTATATATAGGTATTATATAGGTAGTCTAATTACTCATTCCCCAAAAGAAGCTCAAAGAATGATCGATGACCTTTGCCAAGCCAGTAAGAAAGTTGGGCTAATCATAAACAAGAAGAAGACAGTAGTTATGAGCAACCGAGGCAAATCAGCGCTCTATGCTGATCAACAAACGCTTGAATACGTTGATTCCTTTGTCTACCTTGGAATCAGAATTTCATTTGATCAGGATTTAATTATGGAGATCAATAGAAGAATAGGGAGTGCATGGAGAGGCTTCAATCGATTCTACGATTTCCTGACCAACAGAAGAGTTGAAATGGGATATCAGAGTTCAGGCTATGCACAGGAAATGGAGCTGGGCGCAGAGGCTCTCGTCTCTCAGCGATGACCGATGGGCTAAACGTGTATTGGAGTGGAGCCCCTACAACCGACATCGACCTATAGGAAGGCCCAAAACTCGATGGAGGGAAGAATTTGTTCAACGACTAGGAGCCGTATGGAGCAGAATTTGCATTGATGATCCTATTGCATGGAAGAACTGTATAGTCCAACAGGCCCAGACCTTGATTCTTGGATAAATATGAATATGAATATGAATATGATTATATAGGTATCTGATTAATTATATATAGGTATATATATATATAGGTATCTGATTAATTGATTTGGTTTTGAGTAAAATTCGGAAATTGTCGAAGGAAATAAAAGTCTGGGAGTTCTCGAAAATACTAATTTTCGTAAATACTAATCTACCTCGGTCATCGAGGTTTCATCCTTGAATTCCTCTCCGAATGAAGGAAGAACAAATTGAGGAACAGTGAGGGTCGGCTGCATGGAGGTACGAGAAGATGAGGGAATGTTGCTGGTCGATTCACTTGATCTGTCCTCCTGTAATAAATGTGCACTAGATGAGAACTATGACGTCATTCGGCCTTTGGTATATCATGATATAACCTTTGAATTATCAAAGGCGACATAACGTCATAGTTCTCATCCGACCTAGTGCCAATACATCTTAGGGATATATTTGCAAGAAATGACTTTTTTCGTTCTGCATGATCTTTTCAGAAGTGCAGACTTTTCAGAAGTTCCACTGCTCGGTCCAGCAATTTTTGGATGATGGTCACTTTCTTATTAAAGCAATTAATTGCATACGTCACACACGTACTTTCTTAACATATTGGAGAAATTCGGGTTCGAAAAGGTCTTCGTCCTCCTTCTCGATGAGCTCCTTAACCATCACCTGGAAGAGTGCAAAAAATTAACTACACGCACGCATAATATGAATGTAAATGTATTAAAATCGTAAATTAAAAAAATAAATCACGCTACACTTGATCTTTGACTTTCCATGGCTGATACTAGACGTTAAAAGATAAATGTCAATTAAGGAATCATCTATACAAACCTGCAGAGATTGACCGATGGCGAAAACGAGCTTTCTTTCCCGATCTGGGCTGAAATTATGCAATTATTGGTCATGAAATTTGTGAGACATAACATTTTGCCTAAAATAGACAAATATGTTCATTGAATAAGTGTACTTCTGATCATCTTCTTGCTCCCTCTCCAGTTCAAGTTCCTTTGACAGCGATCGAAGTACATATTTTGAATTCTGTAAATTACAAATTTAGAAACAATGAAGGCTTTCTAATGCACAACAACAAAATCGTACTCAAATACTTGCCTGCGCGATTCATCGAATTTTTAGGCACTAATGTTCAAAATAAATGGTTAATAGCAAAAAGAATCGCCGATGCGCTCGCTCCATCTTTAGCCACTGTGCTCATGAGCTGCAGGGATTTCTGTAGCATGTTGCCTGCTGGAATCGAGTCCGTAAGTGAGTGGGCCTGGAAAATTGCTATAAAACTTGGTGACGATTTCTTTTCAGTGGAAGAGAAGATATCATACAGAAATTTCAGATATTGAGAGAAGATACAGCTATCAATATGAAATATTGTGATGAAATGTCCTATCACTGTTATATAGATTGGAAAAGCGCTTGCACCAGGAAACTGATTCTGATCAGGTCGATTATATGATCACAAGATCCGGAAATTATATGTATGCCATCCAACGCCATCCATCATTTTCAACAGTATTAGTCCTCAACAATGGCAAAATAAACTTACATTACGTGCAAATTCTTCGATATTCGCAGGGCTGAGATGTTGGTTGGGCATTCGGCAAAACGAAATGAGGGAAAGCAGTTTTAAAATAATTGAGGTTGGATATAATTCACCTTAAACATATCGCTAAGAATTCGTTCAACCGCGTTCATGAAAAGATGAATGATATTGAAGAATTATTATAAAAAAATTAAGGGGAGTTTGTACAGCGCATTTGCTGGTCTTCTGGCTGATTAATGATCAATAGGAGAGCGATGCGGAGATACCATTAGACACAAAAATCGAGATGAAAGGGGATTAATATCGGAGAGGAAATGAGGGGAGAGAGATATTTCCTGGCCGCCGTGTCTTAATTTCCTCTCTACTGGTCGATCGGTGAGAGGGCGTAGAATAGAGTTCGAGAAACGATACCAAGATCTCTTCATTCTACGCACTCTATCACCGCTCGACCGAAAGAGTGTGCAAAATTAAGATAGGAAGGCCCGTTTATCGAACTCTATTTGCATTTGTTCATTGTTCGAGGAATCATCTGACTGTCTTCAGTTTGCACGCTCTCTCGTCTCTCTGACCGGCGAGAGAGCGTGCAAATCGAGGAGAGACAGACCGTTACTAGCATTAATCGCTAGCTCAAGGGAACTGAGAAGAAGGGCGAAAGAATTTCGAAAGAGACGGAAAAGAGAAGGACAACTGAGAGGACGAGAGAAAGAGAACGGACATCTTGCAGAGACAGGAACACTGCTACTGACTAGACATTAGAGTTCGAGAAATGAAACCACAGTATCTTCACTTTCCACACTCTCTCGCCGCTCGACCTGTCTAGAGAGTGTGGGAAATGAAGAGATGGTTACCCGAATTACGAACTATACCTGCTGTTGACTAGACTCGCCGACTCTTTCGCCGGCACGTCTGCCTTGCCCAAATATATCCCCATCCCTTTTCTCGATCTCTCTCCTCTTTCTTCTTTTTCTGACTGCCCTATAGAGTGCGCAAATTGGACAGTCAAATCTCCACACTCACACTCTCGAGGTCATGAAGCGAGTGAGAAATGGAGGGACGAATAACCGAAATCGGAAGAGCCTTTAACAATATAAGAGGAGGCCGAAAATCAGAGAAAAAACCAATAGGACGTAACGGGCACTTGTTCGTGCAGACAACTAGATAAAGAAGGAGGGAAATGAGGGGAGGATTCGGGGCCAGACACCAAGTGCGGATTCTGCCTATCTTCTTTCCCCTCTCTCATTTCACTTTTTTCATTCGCCTCTCTTCCTTTTCTCTACTCCTCTCCCTTTTCCTGGCCTCTCTTTCTTTCGCTTCCTCCCCTTCTGGACTCTAGCTGTTAGAGAAAAAGAGAAAGATCCCAGTTGACCTCTCGATATGTGGTGTTACAGTGTAAACGCTGAAGTGTTGACAGATTGTGTTACACAGATTGTGCAACACACCGTATTTTGCTCCTCATTTCATCATCAGTTTGGTGAGAGAGATGATATAAACTTATAAAGAGACAGATATACAATGATAAACCGAAATATATGGCACGGAAAAGTTCAAATGAAAATATGTGATATTTATAATAATGATACAGAAGGAAACGGAAGAAAAAATGGCGCATATTTGATTGGGGCGAATCCAATAACGTATCCGAACGGAAGAGGATGAAGATGATATTCTCGCCCGGACCATAAATCTTCAAGAATGTTGACTATGCGCAATCAATCGCAGGTGAGCATTTTAATGATCGAAAAAATCAACATAAAGAAAGGGTAACACTATTGAATGCTAGGGAGGCCCAATACGAAGATATTGCGCTTCCAATATGAAACTGTAGCGATTTTAACCTGACAAAGAGGCGAATTATATCAACTATTCCATACCACGATATAACAGGGAATATGCATCGCAATTGTGAGAAATATGCACATGGTCGTTTGTGTCAGGAATGTATTTATCATAGCTTATATGCTAGGGCGTCATAACGCAGTATTGTGATTATTTGAACTTGGGATAATTAAACGAAAAATTCCGAGAGAGGGAAAGATAGGAAAAACTAGGAGTCAAGACAGTTAATCAATGCAACCTTACAACACATACAATACTTCGAAGCAAACTACAAAACAACACTATTTTCCTAAAGTTAAATATTGGTTTACGAAATTATAATTATTTCAGAATCTGTGGTGCTTCCTCACATGTTCGCGAAGATCGTCTAATTTCTTGAATCTGAAACAATTTTTGGATAAGATAAGAAAAGTTATGTGAAAACAAGTTACGTGAAGTCTTTCAGACATCGAGGTTATTTTTCGAAAACATAACATTAACCGTAATCCAACGTATTGGGCAAATCCATAGAATAAGTTTAACAATACAAATTTCACCTCTCATCGCATGACGTGCACGCATGCAGAAGACTCCTCTTGTGGTTTTCTTCGAACAAATGAAGGAGGAGGTCGCTGAGAACGTCGAATCTGAAAGCCTCATGACAATGCTTTATCATGCGACAAAGCATGAGATATCAACTAGATGTTACAGGGAATATTAGAATCATGATAATTATGATAGAAGCATGATAATCACGACTCATCTCAAGAATGTCTCAAGTACTATGGTCTAGAGCTAGAGGAACGATACCACGATCTTTAGACCGCCCGGTCGGCGTGACAGAGTGAAGAATAAAAAAAACATACTGTAATTTCTCAAACTCTAATATTCCCCCTCCCCGATAGCTTAGGTTACACTCACAGATGAATCGTTACAAGTAATCAAATATAACTATATATATTTGTAATAGTCAAATCATACTTCGCCTTGCACGAATCGCACCGGAACGTTGACGGATTTGAAGCTGAAAGTCGCATATCATTAATATGAATTTTAATGTAAACTGTTGTATCATTCTCCAAGTTTAGGATGTACCAAAAACTATCTACAGGAAACATATCTGAAAAGTTTTTACGATACTGAAACTCTCCATACCAACATTCACGAACAGTGTAGCTAATCATTATTCTATGTTCGACTGGTCCGATAAAAACTCGAGTATTTCTATATTGAGATAAAAGCAACATATCCATATTGAAGTTTGTATCTGATTAAACTGTATACCACGGGTGTGTGGAAAATTAGGAGTGTGGGGAACTGTTTGTACGCCCCTATTGTACACTTGTCAATTATGGATGAAAGTTATATTTTGCGGGTAGATTCTGAGTTATATGTCCGATCCATGATCGCTATAATAATGCACTCACCGATGTGTACGCTGAAATGCTGCACGAGTTCTGATTTTTTGCTGAACGCACTCTTGCACATTTTTTCCAGGGACACGTACGGACACTCGAATCGCTTGCTTGTCTGAGAAGACGTAGGCTGCAATATTGTTTAAAAAATAATTATTAAACAAAAAAAAGTGAAGTTGATCTGGTAAAATATCAAAATATCCCTCAACCTTGTCACATCGCTTGACCACAGTCCGAGCACTCTTTCGGGAGGCTGCACGTTTGGTCCCTCTTTGGCAACTTATGCTTGGCCCTTGGACATCCTGGAGGGATTCGAGGATAGCCATCTGGAGAGAGGAGTAATCGTCTGACTCTCTCCAAACCACACGCTCTCTCTCGTCGGTTAGAGTGGCGATAGATTGTGATATAAGGAGAGCGAACACATTGCTCGAAGAGAGCTTTTGAATCAGTTGCATTCAACTGCGGCAAGGAATCACCGCTTGTTATAAATAAAGAATACAATCAAGAAGGACGTAATTCCGAGAAAGAAACAGATATGAAAAAGTCACGGCCCTGCGTTATCAAAGAACTTTTCGCGCATGCCAATAGCCTCCTCCTAGCAGTCGGTGTATGATAAAGTTACGCACGATCTAATACGCTCTACAGTTCACCTGATTTCCCGTTCCACCCCTTCTTTAAGGGAATGGAATATGATTTTTTGAAATGATCGCAAATCAGAATATACCTGCTCCTCATATGCATCATCGTCCATTTCTTCGTCGAACGACAGAATAACAGGGGGGCGGAGGTGTGCATGGAGCAGCTGGTTGTGTGGAAACGTCAGAGGAAGGTACAATGTCTGCCGCGTCGTTAGGTCTATCCTCCTGAGTAAACAAAGTAATTTTTCAATTAGCCTGTTTACAGTCTGCTCTGAATTTGTTCAAGCATCTATTCCGTTTCTGACCTAACACTTACGTCTGCCATCATAGTGTCCTCATTAAAGTCACTTCTCAAGGCGGGTGAGAGGGCGGATCGGCAGTGAAGGAAGGCCGCATCGTGTCATCGCTTGGTCGGTCCTTCTAAAACATCGGGTTAGCTTCTTAATTAATGAATGATTAATCAACTGGTTCGAATATTTTAAAAGTTTCGTGCCCCAATTTCTCAATGAAAAAGGTGAATATTACCAAACACATAATTTGACTTGTACAACACTTACGCCTGTGATGGCGGTTTCCCTCCTAACGTCATCGGCCAAGGCGGGCTGTGTGGGCGGAACAGCAGTGTTGGTAGGCTTCTCCTAAAGCTATTACTTTCCACACAATATATACATGCCACTTCTATGAGTTAAGTATCAGTCAGGACATGACTTCGCAAGAACTGTTACTTTAAACTGTACATATTCTCGCTTCGGTCATATATGCGCTAGTATACAGAGAGAAAAATTGTCATTAAGTCATCATTAATCTTTCAGAAAATGTCAATAATTGTAGGTTTGAAATTCGGCCCAAGTACGTGCATCTGTAATCATTGTCGCATCCTTAACGACATTGCTCAACGTGGGCCGACAGGGTGGACCGGCAGTGAAGGTAGGCCGCATGGAGAGACCATCGCCATCATTCTCCTAAAAAGCTAACGCTCGTCCATTATGAGTTGAACGGATATCCAGGTGACAACGCATTATAGTTTACGAAATGAAATGTATTTGTCGCCAAACAATGGCAAATTTAATTCTGACCGGTTGAATGTGCTTTATGATCTCGGGCTCGGAGTTATCTGCCTCCTCCTTCTCAGCTAAAACTGTGAACATAGCTGTCAATGACTGGGCGAAGGCGAAGACCAGATTTCGCTCGCGTTCGTTTCTCAATGAGATAAAGAATAAATATAATGTAGTATAGTACGAATATATCTACGTTGTGATAAAAAACAGCAAGCGAACATATCATCACATGGTTGGGCAACGACAAACATCAAATTGCGCAGGTTATCGTTTCTGAATATGATTCATAATAGTGATGCCAAATCGGCGCGCGCTCTCCTCGTTTCACACGCTCTCTCACCGGTCAGACAGAGCGAGAGAGCGTGTGAAACGATGAGAGCGCGCGCCGATTTGGCATTTACGATTACGATTTTAACACATTTATCTAGAGGTCATTAGATTCTCGGGAGATCAGGCGAGAGCTCTGATGTGCATGGTGTTCCAGTTAGAGTAACGTGCTTGATTGAGAAAATTTGGGCCTGTTGCTTTGCGGAAAGAGTCGCTCCATCTCGTGATTGGGCGGCCGCGGCTCCTCTTTCTCCGCGGAATCCATTCGATCACAGATCGGCTCCACTTCCGGCAATCATCATTCGCGATCTTATGCAACCAAAACCATTTCCTTTTCTGAGCAGTGCGAACGAAGTCCTGAACTCTAGTTGAATCTCGCAACCTCTCATTAGAGACATGATCGAGCACAGTACAGCCAACCATCCAACGTTCCATTTTTCTTTGAGCCACCGATAATCGCTAGATTATCGGTAGATAATCACCGATAGATTTGGCCACCGATAGATTTGGCATTTCTAATTCATAATTTCCCATAATTTTGTCATATGACAATTTCCGAGATATCGGCTAAGCGAGAAAGTGTAATTTGCGATTGTTCAACAGTTGTTCTCAAATATTCATTCGCATGAAATATTTTGTTTAAAAATTAAAAACAATCTTCACCCGCCATCATCCTCACACTTGAGCTCGAGCTCTTTAGAGAGAGACTGGAGGGCGTATCGAGCGTTCTAAAAATACTAGAACTTGCAATTATGCAATAAGTTGACAGCAAAAAGACGTGCATTTTATCATTGTTCATTCAAGAGTGTACAGGCGGCTAGTCAGTGAATACTAGCCACAATCACTTCACAATTTACCTTAGCACTCGGACCTCCCTTAGTGACTGAGCTCATAAGCTGAAGGGATTTCTGGAACATGTTCCTTACTGATACCGAATCGGTTAGCTCGTGGGCCTGATATAATCGTGTTATCCAATATATTTGTTTCGCCTCGTTCATATTTTGCTAAAAATAAACAATATATACAATTAATATTCTCCTTCAACACATCATCTGATCATATTTTTGCTGACTGCTAAGCGCCAATTGAATAACGCACCCATTAATCAAGTTATCAGGGAACAAGTTATCAATTTGGACTGTGGTGATACATAGTCCTAGCAGTAGTCGGCCACAGCGCACTACACCACCTAGCGTATTCGTCTCTTGACGACTGTAAAATCGCTTGACGTAGCTTCACCTTTATCATTTTTTTTCAAGTTATTGCTTACTTTCCGCTCCCACTCGTCGATGAAACCATGTGATGATATGTTCGCTTGCTGTTTTTTATCACAACGTAGATATATTCGTACTATACTACATTATATTTATTCTTTATCTCATTGAGAAACGAACGCGAGCGAAATCTGGTCTTCGCCTTCGCCCAGTCATTGACAGCTATGTTCACAGTTTTAGCTGAGAAGGAGGAGGCAGATAACTCCGAGCCCGAGATCATAAAGCACATTCAACCGGTCAGAATTAAATTTGCCATTGTTTGGCGACAAATACATTTCATTTCGTAAACTATAATGCGTTGTCACCTGGATATCCGTTCAACTCATAATGGACGAGCGTTAGCTTTTTAGGAGAATGATGGCGATGGTCTCTCCATGCGGCCTACCTTCACTGCCGGTCCACCCTGTCGGCCCACGTTGAGCAATGTCGTTAAGGATGCGACAATGATTACAGATGCACGTACTTGGGCCGAATTTCAAACCTACAATTATTGACATTTTCTGAAAGATTAATGATGACTTAATGACAATTTTTCTCTCTGTATACTAGCGCATATATGACCGAAGCGAGAATATGTACAGTTTAAAGTAACAGTTCTTGCGAAGTCATGTCCTGACTGATACTTAACTCATAGAAGTGGCATGTATATATTGTGTGGAAAGTAATAGCTTTAAGAGAAGCCTACCAACACTGCTGTTCCGCCCACACAGCCCGCCTTGGCCGATGACGTTAGGAGGGAAACCGCCATCACAGGCGTAAGTGTTGTACAAGTCAAATTATGTGTTTGGTAATATTCACCTTTTTCATTGAGAAATTGGGGCACGAAACTTTTAAAATATTCGAACCAGTTGATTAATCATAGGAAGAGAGAGACATGCCGGTATCGTTATTATCGAATTGCCAAAGTAGGTCAACAAACTGGGCATGTTCGAATATTTGATGAATTCACAGAGTGAGGAGAAATGTTCATAACTAGAGACAAGTTGGAGACCCAGGGCAAGAGCAACACGAAGAAAAGACAGTGTGAATGGCACGGAGAATGGCACAACTCCCTCCTAGTTTCACCTTTTCCGTCCAATTTTCATCTTCCTCCACTATCCCTCATTCATTTCTTCGTATTTGTCATTCTGTTCACTCCTCACATCAATCACTCCCAAATTCAATTAGATATCCCATCAGTCTATCGTGTACAATTTGATGACATGAGAGTGAGTGAGTATCTGATTATTGTATGAGAAATAGAGTTCGAGAAATGAAACCACCGTCTCTTCATTCTACACACTCTCTCGCCATTCCACTGGTCGATAGAGTAATTAGAATAAAGACGGTGACCCGAATCACGAACTCTAATGAGAAAGAATGACGAGTAGAACGTATGAGTTAAACAGGAAATAAGCAAAGAGTAAGGGAAACATCTACGAGAAACGATAGATAGATAGCGAGAGCTCGTTTGGAAGAGTTAGAGGGATATTAGTGTGTATTGGGCGGAGTGAACAGATGGAGGAGGTGTTTATGGCAAGATTAGGCAACAGGGGCAGACACAAGTGCGGAAAAAATATAGATAACAATAAACAACCCAGAGATAGGAAAACACACAACTGCCACTGGTATCTTCGCCACATTTGGTATCCTCCCACTCTCGTTCTCATCTGGCCTTAACCTTCCTCTTCCCCTGCCCTTCTCTCTATCTCTTCGTCTTCCTCACTATCATTCTATTAATCTCGTATCTGGCCAGCTGACTCCTTCACAAGCATACCTTCAGTATTGCGTTGCTATGCAGATAAAGTGAAATAAATGACAGAATAACACATTAAAACTCACTCATTCCTTTACGGAGAATCGCACATCAATGTCTCACACACAGCTTATAATTGGAGGTTTCGCGTGGCACATTGTAAAGAACTAACCAGACAGCATTAAGGTGACGGATTGACCATTGTGAGCAGCTAGCCAACGATTGAAATTCATACCAGAGGAAAAGCGCAACTGTATCCACCACATGGAACGAAAGCGGTTCTCAACTGCCATACTCCCCTATCGCTATCCCACCATCTTGCAAACCCTCTCCGCTTTGTCCCATTTTGACGCTTAGGCGATGCACACTCAAAACCGGTTTTCGAGTTCTAATCAGTGTATCCAATCTTACGAGCTGAGAAATTGAGCGCATACATATGCCCATGATCTCTGATCTGAAATATATTTATCAACCCATGATCTGAAATATATTTATCAAGCATTTATTTATCGCTTAGTGCGTCATAACGGATTATTGCCTGGATTTGAACTTGGAACAATTGGACATAAAGTTGGTAGAGAGAGATGAAAATATTAGATGAAAAGGTACTGAATTATGTTATCAGACAGCATGTACGATACAGCAAGACTGCAAGGCAACACTAGCTTCAACATAGTTGTATCCGGATCGATAATTACTGCATGCAGAATTTCTTCCTCAAGTGTTGTTTTTCGAATAAATGGGCGTTCATCTCGGCGAATTTGTCGAATCTGCAGCATTGTTGGCTAAGAAACGTCGACCTCAGAGAGCACCTAGCTCGATTTTACAGAAATTTACGAAAAGTTTCCCTTCGATTTTGAGAGAAAATCATTTTGCTTGAAATATGTTGGACATAGTGAACGCACTGTATGTTGCCCCGTTGACACGTTCTGCCTAGGACATCATACCAAAACCGACATAAGCTAGTTTCGAAAAATCAATTAACATATACATAACAACAAAAAAAGCAATTAACATTTCGTTTTTGCATAAGAAACAAATCTAAACATGTATTCCGCACATATCACTACTTTGTAATAATGAAAGATTACCTCTCATTGCAAGATGCACACTCGAACGGAAGCAGCTTGTGCACCTTCAAATGGAACAAAATTAGTTGCTGTCGTCCTAGGATGAAGCATGCGTATCAGCGATTATAAATATAGTTTTTAATGCGGGGAGAGTAATTCGGACCCAAAGGGTATTCGAGAAGAATGGCTACGAATGAGATTACCCGGGACAGTTCGATCCGTTCATCACCGCAAAAGCGAGAAGAAATCATGCGAAATAGCGAATTGCATCCAACTATCCCTGGTAATTGAACAGAACCATTCTGCCCTCTCAACTATTCCGGGTAGCCTTATATTTCAAACCATAATGTTATGTGACATCCGACTACAATCTCACGCCACTCATAAAGGGATGTATTTTTTTCCGATGGCACTAATATTGATACTGATGGCTTCGCAAAAGAGGGGTCTTATGATTCTGCACAGCACTGTATCATTTTAGCTCCGATACGTCCAAAACGGGAGCTCTTGGCCTTTCTCAAACCCGAATAATTTCCTTTCGAATGTGATTCCGCAGAATGAATGCATGCGAGTATGTGTTGGGGCAGAGTGAGCACGCGTACCTTCAATAGATCTGAAATTCGAGAAATATTCAGGATATTCGGAGATAAAAAAAAGTTCTTGGTCTCTCTGGATTCGTGTGTTTCCTGGGAGAAAACAGAAGCCATCTCATCAAAAATTCAGAATGTATTTGCAGGCGTACTTTCAATCGGTACTTTCAATCACCTCTTGTTATTTCACATGTCTGTTTCTCTGCAAAATGTACACTCTTCAACAATCGCAATATAGTATTCCAAACAAGTTGACTTGCAACACGAAGAAATCCCAGAGATCGGGATAGATATGGAGAAAATATTGGGGTGTCCGGAAAGTTCGTATAATGCTTCGGAAAAAGTCAGTTCGCGATCAAATGCAGTGATTGCGCAATCTGTTTGTCAACAATGTATTGCATCATTCTGACGTTGAGTAGTGAGAGGATTTAATCAGTCTCCTAGTTGCTACATTGATTCTTGTGATGGACTCCCATCTCTACCTCCGAGCAGTTTTACTTCATTACTACCGTCTTGGCCGATCCGTGAAGGAGGCCCACTCTGCCCTGGCCCAGTCGGAAGGAGCTGACGCCCCCTCCATACCCTTCTGCTATAAGTGGTTCTCCCGCTTCAAGAAAGGGGAGTTTGGTCTCGATGATCAACCCCGCTCTGGACGCCCTCCCTCCCTCGATCAGCCTCTCGTTCTCCGCACACTGAAGCGCAAGCCCATGGCCAGTGTGCGTGAGTTGAAGAAGGATACTGGTACTCCCAGATCAACGGTGTCCGATATCCTCCATCGATCTGGGAAGAAGCCGAAACTCCCACAAGTGATTCCCCATGACCTCTCCCCCGAACAGCAGAAAAATCGTGTTCAAGTCTGTCGGGAATTACTCCATCGTAGATCCAATCTTCGATGGGTCAATTCCATCATCGCTACAGATGAGAAGTGGATCACGTACGATAGCCCTGTGAGGAGACTGCAATGGGTGGATGCAGATGAGAAGCCCACGCCCGTCCCGAAGAAGGAAGAGCACGGAAAGAAGGAACTCCTCTGCTTCTTCTTCTCAGTGCTCGGTCCCATCTACTGGGAGATCCTCGCCCCTGGCACCAGCATCAATGCCGACCTCTTCTCTGAACAACTGGAAGATGTCGCGATCAGAGTCCCTCCCAGACTCCTGAACCAGGGCAAAATTCTTCTTCTGATGGACAATGCTCGCCCACATCGAGCGAAGATGACCCAGAAGAAAATGGACGAGCTGAAGATCGAGAGGATTCCCCATCCACCGTATTCCCCGGATCTCTCCCCATGTGACTACCACTGCTTCCGCTCTCTCTCTGACTTCTGCAAAGGAAAGAAGTTCAAGAATCGAGATGAAGTTGTGAGGGCTTTCGTGAACTGGGCGGTCTCGAAGAAACCTGCATTCTGGAAGAGAGGAATCGAGACCCTGCCCAATCGCTGGAGGGAGGTAGTGAGAAAGAAGGGGGCATACATTGGTCACTGAGAATTGTAAAGCATTGAATAAAAAATAAAAACAAAAAAATATACGAACTTTCCGGAAACCCCAATACATTTAAACCGTTCCACATTTCAAAGGAAAATGCAAGGCATAAGAAGTACGAGATAACACCTTTTTTTCACGGATTTGTGATTTCAGAATTTCTTCCTCGTGTGCTCCCTCAGCATCGAGCAATGGTCTGACTCTCTTCAGTTTACACGCTCTCTCGTCTCTCTGACCGCCGAGAGAGCGTGCAAACTGAAGAGAGTCAGACCACTGATCTCAGTATCAGTTGTCAGCGAAGCTGCTCGCTTTTGCCGAACCTCTCATCGCATGAGCCACATTCGAACGGAAGAAGGTCATGGACCTTAAAATAAACAAATATAAATAAACAAATTAGCTAATTTAAAATAAATTATTTCATGATCTAACTGTTAAGGCATTGTATGTTTTCGGTTGAGCTCAACGATTTCCGTAAACGATCGATGACGCTTATATTTTCTCGCGAAATTCTGCGTAAACATTCAAATTTAATTGGCAAATCGATTCGTAATGTTATTATCTTTACCTTCTTAAGATGCGCGCGCAAGACATGTCCTTGAGTGCATCCTCGCGTGCAGATTGAGCACACATATTTGCGCTCTCCTGATCAATTTTATTTGTATTTTAAGATTTCTAACTTAGTCGATATTGCCCCACACCAAGTAAGTAGCATAATTTCGATAAAAAATACCGGTATTCGTGCGGACATGTTGCGCGAATGTAAACTTGTCTTTCGTTGAATACGAACATGCCGTACACATGAACTTCTTCGCCACCTGGGTCATTGGCTTATTCGGTTTCTGACAAAAGAAATCCTTGATACTTGAAAATCCGAAATGGTAAATCGAGAAAATAACGTAACTACCACTTACCAGGTGAACTTTGGGCGCGGTCGATATGTCGTGGAGACTAGTGCTGGGAGCGCCTTGCTCAATGGCAAGTGGCTGTAGGCCGACGTGATCGTTGAGACCCGACTGATTCCCCAATGTAGTGGAGACGTCGACACTCGGCGCCTGCAAGTCGCTTGCTTTGAATACGGCTTTTCTTGGAAATACGTTAAATGAGGAGTCAGGGCCAACGCGCACTCGGTTGAACTATGTTTCAATTAGAGGAAAACTCTCTTCAAGTCGCGTGCTCTCTCGCTCGTTGTTTAAGCTTTCCCTGATTTGTCTCCCCGCCAACTACCGATCGTAATGGACATATCAATGCGAAAATGTCGGAGCTTCTTATTGTAGGGGAGAGCTATGCCGTGTATACGAAAGCATCAACAATTGAATTTTGCTTTTGCTCCTTCTTTAAAGGAGTAGTAAACTCAAAATTGAATTTTTGAAGCTATCGTATGCACTGCCTAGAGCTCCACAACGATAAGAAGCTCCTAAATTTTCACGTCGATATCTCCATTCCGAACAGAGTTTTAGCTAGTTGGCTGGGAGCCAGATCAGGGAAAGCTCAGGGAAGGGGGCGAGATAGCACGCGACTTGAAGAGAGTGCGTCCCTAGGTGAAACATATTTCAACCGGGCGCGCGTTTGCATTTACTCCTTCTTTAATTCAAGTTTTGCAAAACATGTATGTTTCATACTCAGAACACAATGGCATGTAATAAAATATAATGAACGAACATAACTCAATCATCAACTCTTCATCCTTGAACTCCCCAATGAAGGAGGGAAGAACAAAGGGCGGAACAGGACCGGAAAAAGTTGGTTTTATGGAGATGCCGGAGAAGGAGCAGGAGTAAGATGTGGTATCGATTGCTTCGTTCGCTCGGTCCTCCTGCGCAGGTTATAATGTCAAGCAAAAACATTGAGTGGTTAAGAAACGGATGAAATGCAAACTTTTTAAAATGATTTTTTAAAGACACGAGTATAGATACGATTCACCTGTGTCAACATTTCTTCTTTGAACTCCTCTCCAAATGGCGAAATAACAAAGGGCGGAACAGGGCCAGGAACGGTAACTTGAGTGGAGATATCGGAGATAGAGGAGGAGGACAAGATATTGGCATTCAATTCCCTCCGAAGATCCTCCTGTTTACGAGTGTTGATTAGATTTCGAGAAACGTGATCATGGTCTCTTGGTTCCCACTAGAGACCGCATATTGCATTGATCCTCGAAAATAGTTCTTCGTACTTAGCAGTCGGATTTACCATTATAAGAAATATTGCGCATTCTCTACTAAGGCATAGATCCATCCTTTATCCAACCCACTCATTCATCCATCAGTCGATTGTCCGACTAGATAGTCGACTAATATACGACTATTTAGTCGACTATCAGGGAATAGACGGTTTCTAATTCCCACACCCTCCCACACTCCAAAACATCAAGGGCGAAATATCATTTTGAAATACATTTATGCGTATTTTTTGGAATTTCTGACCTGCTTAACGTATTGGCTAAATTCAGGTTCGAATAGATCGTCATCATCATCACGTTCCTTCTCAATTAGCTGCTAGACCATATCCTGGAAAAAGTTTAAATTACAAATTAGAAATTTAAAATCCTTTCCACCTGTATTACCCCCATAATGATGACACAGTATTATATTGGAAAATGATTATAATTGCAAACTAAAATATCGAATTCCATATCATATTTTATTGATAAAATTGATGAACGCTCGATCATATAACTCTGAATACGAACCTGGAGTAATTGACTGATGACGAAAACGAGTTTTCGCTCGCGATCCTGTCTGAGAATATCATATTTTTACACTTTTGGTGCGCCAGGATCTCTAGGTCAAGGGTTATCTGAGAATGTTTGGGTATCATATGCATTTAGTTCATCAACTATGTAGCGCGATTTAAACCTACCCGAAAGTGTATGAAATGATTTCTTATGGCAAGTCATTTTTTTGGCGAAAAAAACTCACTTCCGACCATCATCTTGCTCTTGCTCCAACTCAAGCTCCTTTGACAGTGATCGAAGGGCGTATTTAGAATCATCAAAATGGGCACAAATGTTTAGTATGTGCTCTGTGAAGGCTTTTCTGAAGCGTTTACTAATCATCAAACATACTCTAGTTTTTTTTTATCATTTCACGCACTCAGTCTCAGGTTGAGCAAATATATCCCAAGTTGGATAAATTCAAATAAGTACTATCACCGCCACTAGATCGGATGAGAACTATGACGTCATGTTTTTGTGTTTTTGTGTTTTTGTCTACGTGTTTTTGTGTGATTTTCCCTAGGAAATTTTCTCTAGAAAGTGAAACTCATTTCATTTCTCGTTCTCCGCACACCAATGCGCGGCGCAGAGACGAAAAAGGGGTCAGAAAAATTAGCGTAACTAAAAGGAGCAGAACTTAAACCCATTACCCTGCATACGAAAAATGATCCCCAGGGTGAGGCGCATCTGCCTGTGAAATTTCTAGCCTCCACATTTACCATATATTCGATAACCCAATTTTGATATTTTTTTAGTATGATAAAATATGTGCAAATTTAATATCGTTAGAATCTAAGTCATCCAGCCCATCTTCTCTCCAATTTTGAAGAATTTTCATAAATCGGTTCATGAGTTATGGGTTAAAATGTAGATGATGCCTACATGCAGCCTGGCCCAACCGGTCGAGATGACGCAAAATGAAGTTGGCCATTGTGATCAGCACCCTCGAGAACCCCTTTTCACAGGTTTTCGTAAAAATGCTGTACTACGTTTTGTTTGACTCTTAAAGAATCGGGCTCTTATTGTGAACTTTTTTCTTTCAAAAGAGCAACAGCAGACATACATAATAGTGACGACAAAAAGGACACGATTAGCCGACTTGGATGAGCCTCCACGCCGGCTTCACCGTTGAAATTCCCTGCTCAAGCCGTTTTGTTATCACTAATACATAACATAGACGTTCAGTTGCCAGAACTTGGAATTAAAGCCTACGCATGCCTCCTCTGAGACACATTAGGGTCATATTATTATTATAAAAATAATATTATTATTTAAATTATTATTATTATTATTATTTTACAGCTCGCATTCGCTACTCGCAATTCCTCGCTCCGCCCACCATCCGCTCTCATTTGTAACTCACTCGTCGTCAATTTCTGCATTCTTCCATTTCTAAACGGTAACCACAAGTTGAATTACAAACACTGAAACGCTGTGTATTCGTATTATGATATATCGCAAACCATTAACATCAGATATGCATTCAATGCAAACATGTCATACAACTATCACGTTTGGACTACCTATGAATGTCCAATGATAATGAGCATTATTCAACTTGCAGGTAGCATATTCACAGTGCTCGGTCTGGCCGTCCAATCGCTCATCTTCTCGGCTACCGTAATCTACCCAGCATCACAATGGTTGTATGAACACAGTGGCCCGGTGAGAACTAGGGTTGGTCAAACGAGGATGCGTGCATCTCGCCCCCGTCCCTGATGTCCTTATGATACAAAGTCAGGGATCGATCCGTTTTGGTCATCCCTAGTAAGAGCATCGACCTGACCCTGCTATACTTTCTAGCCAATTAGTGTACGCAAGGAGCGTACAAATAAGAGAGAATCAGATGATTGCTAACTGGCGCATCACCCGAGCTACAATTATGAATGTTTTCCCAATTTCATTATCAAATATTCAGATCTGAAAAATAGTTATGTGTGTGTTGCCCTATCCAATTTGTCGCTTCAGGTTCAGAAATTGCGGTTGATTGGCTTTACACTGTCAACTCTTTCCAGCGCTACAGTCCTTCTGGATTCCGCGGGCATTTCAGTGCCCTTTCCCGAGGTATGCTCGAAGATGTACTAGAGTTCTAGAAACGATACCTCATCAGTATACACACTCTCTCGCCGATCGACCGGTCTAGAGAGTGTGTAAAATGAAGAGAGCGTTCTCGAACTCTAAGATGCATAACAGTGTGGGAAAGCAGACATGCGACCTCCTCATTCCGTGCATACTCTCGCCAATCAGGCAGTGCTAGAGAGATAAACGAGGAGAGCGCGGAGTTACAGGAAATAGTACACATTCAGTTTACTGGCCAAGAGCGTCATTTTTCAGATAAATGTACAAACGATGAAGTCATATAAATCTTTGCCTTTTCAGCACCTTGTCCTCTTCATGCTCTTTGTCTCGCAGTGCTTGCTCGTGTCTGATGTCGTGACATCCGGGGAGGATCGAAATCGTGATCGGCAAATTCTCGCTGGATCAACATAACACTGCTGAGCAGAATATGAATATGTGATAAATCGATTGTATGAGCCTTTTTAATAGATATTCAATTGTTGATTCAGGCATTTATCGCAAAAATGTACCTGGAGATAAATGAAAGCGTTCAAAGACGAGTGCCAGAACGACCGACCCGGTGCCATGGAGCCCACAATGAAGTTGATTTTTTGCCTTGCTCACACTCTTTGTCGTGACATCCGGGGAGGATCAAAATCGTGATCGGCAAATTCTCGCTGAAGTGTAACGTATTCTTGGGGAGAATCATAATATGCGATACATTTCCTCAGTCGATTATGTAAGATCAAGTGAATAGGTATCAAAATAGAAGATGATAGAGTTATTAATTGAGCGTTATCGTTGTCGAGTTCAATCTATCGTTTCATAAAATGTTGTGATCAGTACTTACTCGTGTTAGCTATCGTGACATCCGGAGAGGATCGAAATCGTTCCTGTTCTCGCAAGTTCTCGGCAAATTCTCGCCTAAACAACGCATAAAGGACAAGAGGCATGCCGATTGCATTTCTTTACACGACTACTCTTTGATCGTACGGTTGTTCCTGCTCGTTAAATTGCATTCGTTCGCACGAGTGCTCATCACGCACAGTCACACATGAGCGAAACAATCGCTTCGCGTCCTAACTACATTTGCTTTTCTAAACAAAACAGACAAAACAATAACAAAACAAAAACACAACACGAGTTTCCAGATTCGAGCAATTACTCGCGTGCTGCTCCGAAATGTTCATCGCTGGCCAGGAAACGACGACATCTACGATCCGATGGGGCGTGCTCTTCCTGACGGCACACCAGGATGTACAGGTAACGATTTTTTAGTTGTATAAGCTCAATTTCAATCAAAACATTCCCATCTAATTAATGTTGCACACATTTGCCATTGTACCTTACTCGCTGAGTACTTGTATCATTGGCTAATGCAAGTTACGCGTATTCAGGATAAACTACGCGCTGAGATCCTCTCGATTATCGGCAAAGATCGGATGGCTTCGATGGCCGACAAGCCGAATATGCCGTATGCGAGCGCGGTGGTCAATGAGATTCAGCGATGCGCCAATCTCGTCGCCCCCAATCCGTTCCTGCTTCACCGAACGACTGTTGACACCGAGATTGCGGTATGCTGTGAAATTAGAGTTCGAAAAAACTCTAATTTCAAACGAAGCCATTCTCTCTCCGTTCTCCACAATCTTTCATAGCGGTCGAATAGTGAGAGATTGAGCAGAATGAAGATGCGAAAAAGGATTGTCGTTATTGATGCCAACTCGGCGCGCGCTCTCCTCGTTTCACACGTTATCTCGCCGGTCAGACAGAACGAGAGAGTGTTTGAAACGAGTAGAGCGCGCGCCGATTTGGCATCACTAATTGTCATCATCATCATCATCATTTTTTTTTCCGAACGAAACATAATTAGTGGGGAATAAAAGGAGGGAGGTGCATTAATTTAGCAACGACAGGAGGAAACGTACGCTTTTTTATGAATAATAATGAATATATTCCTAGGGATTTAAAGTGCCTGCGAACACTCTTGTAAACGGCGACATTCATCAAATGATGAAGTCGGACCCGGTCTTCGAAGATCCCTATCGATTCTGGCCCGAGAGGTACATCGCCGAGGACGGAGTCACGCTGAGAAAGGTGGGCGAAAGTAGGAAGATAGACTCCGTTTTCATCCTTATTTCCTCAAGACAGCAACGATAACGAATAGATAATGATGATTACTGGCACTAGGTCGGATGACCTTCTGGATGATAATAAAAAATGAATCTGCCGATAGCGTTTCTAGACGATACATATTCGCATTGTGGTGTGAAAATACGGGAGAATTGTTGGTTATTATCACCGTAGTGTCTGATTGCTATGCTGCAGGAACTTCTGGAGCGCACGATTCCCTTTGGCATTGGTAAGCGGCAGTGCGCGGGAGAGGGACTAGCGAGGGTGGAGCTGTTCATCGGACTCATGACTCTCTTTCAGGTACTAGGGTTATCTTATTGGCAAATTTTTGAGGAATGTTCGGAGTTTCTATAGCACTACATCAGCAAAACCAAATCAGCTATGTAAAGCATTTGAAGCATATCTGCAATTTTTGGCGGGGTGAGCCATAAATCTAATGAAGTAAATGATATTAATTTGCAGCGCTTCCGCATTCTGCCTCTTCCCGGAACAACAATCGACCTTGAGCCAATTTACATGAACTTCCACTTGCCCAAACCGCACAACTTCCGGATCGAGAGAGTTTGATGCCCATGATGTCAATATATTTGGATCCAGACTTACATCCGCCGCGAGCTTCCGTGGATGCTCCGCAACTTCCCTTATAAAAACTCCGGCGAATACACAATTTAAGTTATTGCATTGATAAATCAACTTTGAACATTATAATTTATACGACATACATCATTTTTCGTTGTGGGGGAAAGTAGAATCAAGAACTTGAAGCTCGAAAGCTGGGTATAGTCTTTTCCAGTGTGGATCGAAGTTCGCCTGAGAGAAAGATCATCAAAAGCGGACTCGTGACAGGGAAGAACGGCCATAGGGCGAACGTGAACTGATTGACCTTAAATGCGATGTTACTGATTAGATTATTTACATTTCGTACCACATAATTGCATCTTTCGATCACCTAGCCTAAAAATATTTGTATGATCTCACCAGTTCCGGTAGTGGCATGTTGGTGAGTAGTTGGGCAAAGTTGAGAAATGAAGGCATGTACATGAGAAAGAGGGGGTTGAGCCCCTGGATATTTTACGAATTTTGAAAAAAAAATCATTCAAACCTGACAGATGAGTAGTCTGAGAGCTAATTTGTGATGTTTCCGAGTTTGCGCACTTCCAAGAGATCCTCTCAGCAAGATGTGAATTGATATTCCTTAAATTTATAAATTTGATTTTATCTCAGGAACGTTTTCATGTAAGAATTTGCAACACTCCGCCAGGTTTATGAGAACATTAATACGAATGACCACAATAGAAGGTGCCGGTTAATAACATGGTGAGTTCGATAACTAGAGCCATGCCAACAGCATATGTTGCATAGTTCATTTTCTAAAAAAAATTAAATTAAGACTAAATCAAATTGAACTATGACTTTAAACCCGAAACGCACCGAAACATAGCCAGCGATGATGTGTAATTTGTTGAAATCGTATCCGAATTTGGGACCGAAAATAGTGTCGACCTTGCTTCTGTAAAATATCTTATTGTAGAACACTACATTTGCTCAGGCACTGGCTAATGATTCAAATAAATGGAAATCCAGACGTGCTGGATGCTATAAATCGAGGAACGATTTCACAGCCTTTACTCTTTCTCGACCTGTTGAGAAGAGTGTGGAAAATGAACAGACAATTATCGATTTATGAACCCTGCTACTAACCGCAATTCCGCGTCAGGCACCAACGCGTACGCACTGGCAAACATCCATAGTGAAAGAAGCGAAGTGAATCCGACGAAGAATAGGCCCTTCATAGGCACCAGGGACCAGAAGTGCTTTCGTGAAAGCGCACTGAATTGCAAGATCGTTAATTAAATTAATGCGAATCTAATAGGTAAAAATTGTATAATTTAGAACTTACTCTAATATGACTCGAAAGCGGTAGTGGAAAGTAGCCCAGATCAGTGTGAGGATCGCAATGAATAGCAGAGATTGTGCCTAGCAAAGACGTGTATGGTTAAAGGAGGAGTAAATGCAAACGCGCTTCCGATTGGAATATGTTTCACCTAGGGACGCACTCTCTTCAAGTCGCGTGCTATCTCGCCCCCTACCCTGAGCTTTCCCTGATCTGGCTCCCAGACAAATAGCCATAACTCTGTTCGGAATGGAGATATCGATGCGAAATTTTCGCAGCTTCTTATCGTTGTGGAGCTCTAGGCAGTGCATATGATAGCTTCAAAAATTGAATTTTGAGTTTACTCCTCCTTTAATTAGAAATATTTGTAATATTAATTTCATATTGCTCTCCTACTCCCTCTTCCAAGTAATCTGATATAGTCTCATTATTGTGAATTATACCTGGAATGGAATTGCAACTGCGACAGGAGCGATCCGAGCGAGTGGTCCAGTTGGAAAGAACATCAACAGACCTCGCGCATTTTGCCAGTACTAAAATGACGGATATTTTCGAAATACGAATCAGAGTAATTGTGAGCAAATCGTGTAGCTGCTTTATGATATGCTGTGTACGGTGCAAACAGCGTTTCTGCATAGTCGCATTTCCTAGTCAGAAATATCGACTAGAGGGGTCGGTCTAGTCGAGAATGGGATGAGGCAAACCATCTCCCCCTCTCCCTCTCATTTCTGAATTTGCACGTCTCGATTGTTCAATATCCACGACTTTTGCCAAATTAGTCATTATGAGTCGAGAAGCCGCGTGAAATGCGACTAGGCATATTTTTCGCGCTTTCGCATCCTAGGGGCAATATCGTGAGCTAGAGAGAAGCAAATATCGATACTTGTTTTACCTTTACATATATTTTTAAAAAAATTGTAAAGTACAATGACGATGATACAAATAATCGTGATGAGTAACATTGATACTGACCATAGGGGCAATAGCGTGAGCTAGAGAGAAGCAAATATCGACGACGACGTATGCGTAGAAAGCTATGCGATACTCCCCGATGGAGCGAGTTTTCCTTAAAATTGGTTTCCCTTTTCAGATAGTTTTGGGTAATTTTCGTGTATGTTTCACGTGCGCTAAATAGCTGATGTGCTCAGGAGTTATGCAACGAACCTGAAACATACTCGAAAATTGCCCAAAATTACCTGAAAAGGGAAAGAAACCCTTCTAAAAAAATCGGATTACTTGTGATGACTAATCGACACATGCTCTCATATTTTAAAACAATATTTTGCCCTGTTAGACGTGTACATCCCACTTATCAGTATTGTATAGCACGAAAGAAAGTAGACTAAAATCTTACAAGACTAAAGCTCGAACTCGAGCTCTTACCGGACTAGAACAAAGACTAATCCATTTAGGAGGAGAGCCGCATTTAAACATAAAATAGCAAGAATTTGATGGAGTTGAAGAGCAGGAATCTCTGAAAAGTGGCTCGTTTTGTAAACAATGCATAGCAGCTATTGACAATAATTGAAAATTCGTATCTTGAGCATCGAGCTCAGCTGAAATGTAATGTATTGTAGAGGAAGTCTGAAGCTTACCGTAAGCACCCATAGTCACAATCGTCGAACCAAATAGGAAACAGTTCTTATTAACCTCACTCCACATTTCTTCTGTGAAAAATGCGAAAATGTCCGTGCAATCATATACCGAGAATTAAGTTGTTGTCGTGTAGTGCTGCCAAGTCGGTATGTACCCTACTCCATTTGAGTGTTTTCACGGCGGTCGGAGTGTATCGATTTGTCATTTCTATTGTAGTATGGCATGATGTAGGAAAGGAAATGAGGAACAAGTGCTAATCGATGTTACAAAGCCAGTGCGAACAACAATTAACCCCGCGTTGGTAGCTGACAATCGGGGACATACTTGGTTTCTTTTTATTAGTTATTCGTGTCTCTCAAGTTACTGCATAAAGAAATATCGTAACGTCTGTCTGTCTGTCTGTCCCTTTGTCTGTCACACTTTTTCTTCAAATCGCTGTAACTCGGCTCAAAATCATCCTATGTGCCTAGCACCTTGACCATATGAAACCCCTTGACGAGCACTTTCAAAATTTGAACTTTGATCTTTGAACTTTGTAGTTTGTAGTTTGATCACATTCTTTAAATCGCTCTAATTCGCTTCAAAATCATCGTAGAAGGTTAGAACCTTGACCATATGAAATATCTTGACGAGCACTTTCAAAATTTGAACTTTTATCTTTGAACTTTGTAGTTTGTAATTTGATCACTTTCCTTCAAATCGCTCTATCTTTGCTCAAACACGTCCGTGTGACGTCGGACAGCGACCGTTGGCATTGCCTTGACGAGCACTTTCAGCACACCGCATACTATGGTGCATTTTACCAAATCGCAGAAAACTCAAATGCACCGTGCGCACCACCCGCATCACGCACCACCCGCCTCACCATAACTTTCTAACCTGCTCTCACTCCCCGCAGCGTGAGCGTTGTGAAAGGCTCGTGAGGCCGAGGGCGATCCGAAAAAGTTGGAATGGGGCGAAGCCCCATTCCAACTTTTTCGGATCGACCGAGGTCTCACGACCCTTTTACAACGTTTTAAGCCAGCTCTCACCAGTCGCTTTCAATTTATATTTTCATACATGAAACTGAGACTAATGTGGTTGGCGGATATTCCTCACGGAAATTAATCAAAAATGTTTCCCAACCCGCTCTCACTCCCCGCAGCGTGAGCGTTGTGAAAGGCTCGTGAGGCCGAGGGTGATTCGAAAAAGTTGGGATGGGGCGAAGCCCCATCCCAACTTTTTCGAATTGCCCGAGGCCTCACGAGCCTTTTACAACGTTTTAAGCAGGCTTCTACTTGCATACCTTAGAACACGGTAACGTAGTTATTTGCGCATTCACAAACCCATATTTTGAAATATAGCACATAGCTGTTGTAACATCTGCCCAACTTGCTCTCACTCCCCGCAGCGTAAGCGTTGTGAAAGGCTCGTGAGGCCGAGGGTGATTCGAAAAAGTTGGGATGGGGCGAAGCCCCATCCCAACTTTTTCGAATTGCCCGAGGCCTCACGAGCCTTTTACAACGTTTTAAGCAGGCTCTCATCAGTCGCGTCCAATTGTTATCCTTAAAACACAACCCCGCGAACCACGTAGCGACCAAAGGTCGCTATTTTTTAACAGCATTCTCGCACTGTTTTCTTCCTGGACTCATAAAATGATATTTGATATTTTTGCACCTTCGTAGATCATGTTTAATCAAAATTAATTTCTGAACAAATTTGATGATCACATTCTGAAAATCTAATTTTCTGCAACCTAAGAAATCAAAGCCTGCAAATATCATGTGAGTGGTGACAGTTCTCATGATGAGAATATTCACACAAGAACACAAGCGGAAATCATCAAGAATATAATTTTCAATAATATTTATAGAACTGATATGATTAGCATGAACGTGTTACAGTAGATCTAAGCCCTCGAAATATACAATACATCATTATAGAGTGTCATCCATTCATCGAATTGATTTATCATGTACTGCGACGATAGTAGTAGCGTCGGTCAATGAGAATGTGTTTGATATTTTTGCCTTTGTTAATCGGCGTTTGAAAACGGATAAAATTGCTTGTCTGAAACAAATATGGGTAAACCACACACTAATTGTCGAATAAAGCTCGATAAAGGATAACACGGTTTCTGCATTGCATTCAGTGAAACAAACGGTGACAAATCCCGCTAACCTGTAGCTGTTCACTCCAAACATGATTACAAATGCGTCTATTAGCGGGAATATTGTCAGAGAAGCAGAGACGAGATTGGCCCCCGCACACTATTGTTCGATTCTTCGGCAACCGGCCTCATATAAGACTGATTCACAGGTTGGATGATAAGCGTTACGAGTCCCTGACATGCGATGATATCGAAGGATGGAAAAGTGAAAATGAGGATGGAGAAGTGGAAAAAGTCGCCGATGCTTCCTCTACACTGAATGTCACTTGCGTGGAATGTAAATATGCAAATACGCGCTCATATAAACATATGTGTATGCAGATTGTGAATTGTCTGTTAAAACTTCCCTCCGTCAAGTAATGCCTTCAAAAGCGATCGAAATTTATGTTAACTTTGATTATCAGAGCAAGAAAGTATTCTGCATTGGGGGACTCATGTGAGTTTTGTATCTCAAAATTGTACAGTGCGGGTCCATTCGAACACTTTTTTCCAGTTACCAAAATCGCTTGCTGCCTATCAACTATTTTTTCTTGCAACCTCTACAACTGGCATTACTTAAATCTAACTGGAAAACCTGTCCGAGAAGTTATCACTAATGATACGGCGAATCTTCAACACTTCCAATGTATAGAAGGTGTGGGTTTAAAAATGAATAAAATATCATGTCACATTTCTGTTTCTGATTTAGTGGAGTGATAAAAAAATGTCTTATCAGCACTTATAACACCAATTTATTACAGAATGCTCCGATTTTCAACTGTCAAGCAACGATAAGCCAACCGTTCTCAACGGGATATATACAGTCTTCAACTGTGATTACATGGGAAGCAATTGGGGAGTACGGTAATTGTTTCGTATATATGCAATATCGGACAAAAGTGTTTGTTTTTTTTAATGCTCACAACCTCCTTTAAAATCAAACTTGTTCTTCACGCAGATAACTAGATACTTGTTCTTTATGCAATGAAACCATTACAGACTCATAATATGGAGCATCGTAAATGCCATATTCTATGAATTAATTAGTTAAGCGTAATTTAAAGATACTTCGGATTTTCCAGTTTACATATTGGGCTGTACCAGCTGTTCTCACTTACATATATTGGCGAAAGTATATCCGCATGGAAGTTCAATGCAATTTTGAACTTTTGAACTTTTTTAAATATCTGTATGCGCTATTCGTTTATCACTTTTTCGAAATCTCAAAATTTCGTTTTTTAGCTTTTTAGAACCTGAAAGCACGTCGAAGTTGAGGCGTCGAAAACGTATTCTAAGCGAATGGTGCGTCCAGAAACTGCAGAGTACAGTAGAGGATTGTACGGTCACGTGGGTATAATTTCACCACCATAAGTGGAAACTGCTGGGACAATCCCGTCTATTAACTGGAAATCTGAAAGTTTATTTTGATTACGATTGACTAATTAGTTATTAGAATATAAGTGAGTTTAACATATTACATATCATGAGTGTGTAGTACTTTCATTCTCCTATCGTCTAGGAAAAATACGGTATCTAGTTTGACTGAGAAGGAAGTTGTGTGCGAAAACAATTCGATGTTTGTCCAATGTGTTTCTCCCACAGCTTGAACCGCGGAGCCTTATTTTCCGAGATCAAGTGCCGCCTTAATACAAATGACCTCGGATACACTGCTGCTGGTATTGTTGATCTTTGATCAGTTACATCAACAATACTCAGGAGATAAGTTGGCAGGGCCATTTGATAAGGTCAACATTTCTTGCGAAGGTATAAGTTATGACAAGCATGGTATAAATATATTTTCTTTTACAGAAAAATGCGGCCGATCACTACTCACTGCAGTTGATGTATTTTTTAAAACTATTTTTTTTTAAAATTTCTTTAAAGAAAATAATTAATATCGGTATAGAGTAGAGCGATGCGAATATTTTTTGCATCGATTGTCTGGCTGGAATTTAACAGACTGTACATAATAATATAATTGTATACACTGATTGTTATCGATAATGAAACGTTGTCCATTTCAAGATCGAGTTCGATAATATGACCAATGCGTACTTCTGTCGTGGTGAAGACAAGACTGTCAAAGCGATAAGGTAATAACGTATCAAGAATTTGCATCATTTCTTGAATTTATGATCACCCAGTCCCACTACCACTATGAGTTTCCATTCAACTCCTCCACTGTAGGGTTGATTGACTGTGAAACAAGAAGGCATATCTAGAACCATATAGGGGGTTAAGTAGGTTACGAATCGTTCGATTCATAAGCACGATACTTTAAACCCTCTCCTACAGGTTCAACTCTAAGCTATATCATACTCTCACTTGTGATGTGAACGAGGGATGGAAAATCGGGGATGAAATTATCGCCGAAGCCTCATCTCCACTGAATGTCCATTGCGTGGAATGTAATTAATTGGATTTGTATTTTTTTAAAATTATTATTTAGTTTGCGAATATACTGTAGAAACTTTGCTCCCTTCTCGTCTTCAAATGGATGCTAGTCTTACGAGCAAGAAAGTATATTCGATCGAAGAGGTCGGGATTATGTGAGTTTAGCACCCCAAAGCTTATAAAACGTATCCATAATACCACTTTTCCAGCAACCAGCATCTCTTGCTGCCTACCAACAATCTTCATTGTGACATTTACAACTGGTATTATATTAAAAATATTGGAGACATCACGATCACGAATGATACTTCGATTCCTCAACACTTCGAATTCATAGGAGGTACGGATGTTAAAAATACATGAAATATTAGGTTGGTGCATAAGTTTCTTTCTTTTTTCTTTTTCAAATTTCTGTTGGCGTGCCTAGACTCTAATGATTTTCTGAATACCATGTGTTACGGCCATGGCGGTAGATTACTACCATACATTTTATTTGGATCTACGCGTCATCGTGAGAACTTGATAAGACTCAGAAAATTAACATCGGAAAACGGCAATTTTGAGCATTATGGGATGAATCCAGGTTATCGAATACTTGTGGGATTCTGATTCTACCCAATTGAGGAAGACTTGGACAGGAGTTCTTTGTTCTACTAAGCACAAAAAATCCGGATTCGAACGTGTGTGGGAGACAGGAGAATCGAAAAAGTGTTGATTTCAGCGGATGAATCAGAACACGATTATTTCGAAATCTGCAGTTCTTCAACGGGAAGACCTATCCTTTCCTAAATTTGTTAGCATCCTTATGTTATTACCTTATCGCTTTGACAGTCTTGTCTTCACCACGACAGAAGTACGCATTGGTCATATTATCGAACTCGATCTTGAAATGGACAACGTTTCATTATCGATAACAATCAGTGTATACAATTATATTATTATGTACAGTCTGTTAAATTCCAGCCAGACAATCGATGCAAAAAATATTCGCATCGCTCTACTCTATACCGATATTAATTATTTTCTTTAAAGAAATTTTAAAAAAAAATAGTTTTAAAAAATACATCAACTGCAGTGAGTAGTGATCGGCCGCATTTTTCTGTAAAAGAAAATATATTTATACCATGCTTGTCATAACTTATACCTTCGCAAGAAATGTTGACCTTATCAAATGGCCCTGCCAACTTATCTCCTGAGTATTGTTGATGTAACTGATCAAAGATCAACAATACCAGCAGCAGTGTATCCGAGGTCATTTGTATTAAGGCGGCACTTGATCTCGGAAAATAAGGCTCCGCGGTTCAAGCTGTGGGAGAAACACATTGGACAAACATCGAATTGTTTTCGCACACAACTTCCTTCTCAGTCAAACTAGATACCGTATTTTTCCTAGACGATAGGAGAATGAAAGTACTACACACTCATGATATGTAATATGTTAAACTCACTTATATTCTAATAACTAATTAGTCAATCGTAATCAAAATAAACTTTCAGATTTCCAGTTAATAGACGGGATTGTCCCAGCAGTTTCCACTTATGGTGGTGAAATTATACCCACGTGACCGTACAATCCTCTACTGTACTCTGCAGTTTCTGGACGCACCATTCGCTTAGAATACGTTTTCGACGCCTCAACTTCGACGTGCTTTCAGGTTCTAAAAAGCTAAAAAACGAAATTTTGAGATTTCGAAAAAGTGATAAACGAATAGCGCATACAGATATTTAAAAAAGTTCAAAAGTTCAAAATTGCATTGAACTTCCATGCGGATATACTTTCGCCAATATATGTAAGTGAGAACAGCTGGTACAGCCCAATATGTAAACTGGAAAATCCGAAGTATCTTTAAATTACGCTTAACTAATTAATTCATAGAATATGGCATTTACGATGCTCCATATTATGAGTCTGTAATGGTTTCATTGCATAAAGAACAAGTATCTAGTTATCTGCGTGAAGAACAAGTTTGATTTTAAAGGAGGTTGTGAGCATTAAAAAAAACAAACACTTTTGTCCGATATTGCATATATACGAAACAATTACCGTACTCCCCAATTGCTTCCCATGTAATCACAGTTGAAGACTGTATATATCCCGTTGAGAACGGTTGGCTTATCGTTGCTTGACAGTTGAAAATCGGAGCATTCTGTAATAAATTGGTGTTATAAGTGCTGATAAGACATTTTTTTATCACTCCACTAAATCAGAAACAGAAATGTGACATGATATTTTATTCATTTTTAAACCCACACCTTCTATACATTGGAAGTGTTGAAGATTCGCCGTATCATTAGTGATAACTTCTCGGACAGGTTTTCCAGTTAGATTTAAGTAATGCCAGTTGTAGAGGTTGCAAGAAAAAATAGTTGATAGGCAGCAAGCGATTTTGGTAACTGGAAAAAAGTGTTCGAATGGACCCGCACTGTACAATTTTGAGATACAAAACTCACATGAGTCCCCCAATGCAGAATACTTTCTTGCTCTGATAATCAAAGTTAACATAAATTTCGATCGCTTTTGAAGGCATTACTTGACGGAGGGAAGTTTTAACAGACAATTCACAATCTGACAATAGTGTGCGGGGGCCAATCTCGTCTCTGCTTCTCTGACAATATTCCCGCTAATAGACGCATTTGTAATCATGTTTGGAGTGAACAGCTACAGGTTAGCGGGATTTGTCACCGTTTGTTTCACTGAATGCAATGCAGAAACCGTGTTATCCTTTATCGAGCTTTATTCGACAATTAGTGTGTGGTTTACCCATATTTGTTTCAGACAAGCAATTTTATCCGTTTTCAAACGCCGATTAACAAAGGCAAAAATATCAAACACATTCTCATTGACCGACGCTACTACTATCGTCGCAGTACATGATAAATCAATTCGATGAATGGATGACACTCTATAATGATGTATTGTATATTTCGAGGGCTTAGATCTACTGTAACACGTTCATGCTAATCATATCAGTTCTATAAATATTATTGAAAATTATATTCTTGATGATTTCCGCTTGTGTTCTTGTGTGAATATTCTCATCATGAGAACTGTCACCACTCACATGATATTTGCAGGCTTTGATTTCTTAGGTTGCAGAAAATTAGATTTTCAGAATGTGATCATCAAATTTGTTCAGAAATTAATTTTGATTAAACATGATCTACGAAGGTGCAAAAATATCAAATATCATTTTATGAGTCCAGGAAGAAAACAGTGCGAGAATGCTGTTAAAAAATAGCGACCTTTGGTCGCTACGTGGTTCGCGGGGTTGTGTTTTAAGGATAACAATTGGACGCGACTGATGAGAGCCTGCTTAAAACGTTGTAAAAGGCTCGTGAGGCCTCGGGCAATTCGAAAAAGTTGGGATGGGGCTTCGCCCCATCCCAACTTTTTCGAATCACCCTCGGCCTCACGAGCCTTTCACAACGCTCACGCTGCGGGGAGTGAGAGCGGGTTGGGAAACATTTTTGATTAATTTCCGTGAGGAATATCCGCCAACCACATTAGTCTCAGTTTCATGTATGAAAATATAAATTGAAAGCGACTGGTGAGAGCTGGCTTAAAACGTTGTAAAAGGGTCGTGAGACCTCGGTCGATCCGAAAAAGTTGGAATGGGGCTTCGCCCCATTCCAACTTTTTCGGATCGCCCTCGGCCTCACGAGCCTTTCACAACGCTCACGCTGCGGGGAGTGAGAGCAGGTTAGAAAGTTATGGTGAGGCGGGTGGTGCGTGATGCGGGTGGTGCGCACGGTGCATTTGAGTTTTCTGCGATTTGGTAAAATGCACCATAGTATGCGGTGTGCTGAAAGTGCTCGTCAAGGCAATGCCAACGGTCGCTGTCCGACGTCACACGGACGTGTTTGAGCAAAGATAGAGCGATTTGAAGGAAAGTGATCAAATTACAAACTACAAAGTTCAAAGATAAAAGTTCAAATTTTGAAAGTGCTCGTCAAGATATTTCATATGGTCAAGGTTCTAACCTTCTACGATGATTTTGAAGCGAATTAGAGCGATTTAAAGAATGTGATCAAACTACAAACTACAAAGTTCAAAGATCAAAGTTCAAATTTTGAAAGTGCTCGTCAAGGGGTTTCATATGGTCAAGGTGCTAGGCACATAGGATGATTTTGAGCCGAGTTACAGCGATTTGAAGAAAAAGTGTGACAGACAAAGGGACAGACAGACAGACAGACGTTACGATATTTCTTTATGCAGTAACTTGAGAGACACGAATAACTAATAAAAAGAAACCAAGTATGTCCCCGATTGTCAGCTACCAACGCGGGGTTAATTGTTGTTCGCACTGGCTTTGTAACATCGATTAGCACTTGTTCCTCATTTCCTTTCCTACATCATGCCATACTACAATAGAAATGACAAATCGATACACTCCGACCGCCGTGAAAACACTCAAATGGAGTAGGGTACATACCGACTTGGCAGCACTACACGACAACAACTTAATTCTCGGTATATGATTGCACGGACATTTTCGCATTTTTCACAGAAGAAATGTGGAGTGAGGTTAATAAGAACTGTTTCCTATTTGGTTCGACGATTGTGACTATGGGTGCTTACGGTAAGCTTCAGACTTCCTCTACAATACATTACATTTCAGCTGAGCTCGATGCTCAAGATACGAATTTTCAATTATTGTCAATAGCTGCTATGCATTGTTTACAAAACGAGCCACTTTTCAGAGATTCCTGCTCTTCAACTCCATCAAATTCTTGCTATTTTATGTTTAAATGCGGCTCTCCTCCTAAATGGATTAGTCTTTGTTCTAGTCCGGTAAGAGCTCGAGTTCGAGCTTTAGTCTTGTAAGATTTTAGTCTACTTTCTTTCGTGCTATACAATACTGATAAGTGGGATGTACACGTCTAACAGGGCAAAATATTGTTTTAAAATATGAGAGCATGTGTCGATTAGTCATCACAAGTAATCCGATTTTTTTAGAAGGGTTTCTTTCCCTTTTCAGGTAATTTTGGGCAATTTTCGAGTATGTTTCAGGTTCGTTGCATAACTCCTGAGCACATCAGCTATTTAGCGCACGTGAAACATACACGAAAATTACCCAAAACTATCTGAAAAGGGAAACCAATTTTAAGGAAAACTCGCTCCATCGGGGAGTATCGCATAGCTTTCTACGCATACGTCGTCGTCGATATTTGCTTCTCTCTAGCTCACGCTATTGCCCCTATGGTCAGTATCAATGTTACTCATCACGATTATTTGTATCATCGTCATTGTACTTTACAATTTTTTTAAAAATATATGTAAAGGTAAAACAAGTATCGATATTTGCTTCTCTCTAGCTCACGATATTGCCCCTAGGATGCGAAAGCGCGAAAAATATGCCTAGTCGCATTTCACGCGGCTTCTCGACTCATAATGACTAATTTGGCAAAAGTCGTGGATATTGAACAATCGAGACGTGCAAATTCAGAAATGAGAGGGAGAGGGGGAGATGGTTTGCCTCATCCCATTCTCGACTAGACCGACCCCTCTAGTCGATATTTCTGACTAGGAAATGCGACTATGCAGAAACGCTGTTTGCACCGTACACAGCATATCATAAAGCAGCTACACGATTTGCTCACAATTACTCTGATTCGTATTTCGAAAATATCCGTCATTTTAGTACTGGCAAAATGCGCGAGGTCTGTTGATGTTCTTTCCAACTGGACCACTCGCTCGGATCGCTCCTGTCGCAGTTGCAATTCCATTCCAGGTATAATTCACAATAATGAGACTATATCAGATTACTTGGAAGAGGGAGTAGGAGAGCAATATGAAATTAATATTACAAATATTTCTAATTAAAGGAGGAGTAAACTCAAAATTCAATTTTTGAAGCTATCATATGCACTGCCTAGAGCTCCACAACGATAAGAAGCTGCGAAAATTTCGCATCGATATCTCCATTCCGAACAGAGTTATGGCTATTTGTCTGGGAGCCAGATCAGGGAAAGCTCAGGGTAGGGGGCGAGATAGCACGCGACTTGAAGAGAGTGCGTCCCTAGGTGAAACATATTCCAATCGGAAGCGCGTTTGCATTTACTCCTCCTTTAACCATACACGTCTTTGCTAGGCACAATCTCTGCTATTCATTGCGATCCTCACACTGATCTGGGCTACTTTCCACTACCGCTTTCGAGTCATATTAGAGTAAGTTCTAAATTATACAATTTTTACCTATTAGATTCGCATTAATTTAATTAACGATCTTGCAATTCAGTGCGCTTTCACGAAAGCACTTCTGGTCCCTGGTGCCTATGAAGGGCCTATTCTTCGTCGGATTCACTTCGCTTCTTTCACTATGGATGTTTGCCAGTGCGTACGCGTTGGTGCCTGACGCGGAATTGCGGTTAGTAGCAGGGTTCATAAATCGATAATTGTCTGTTCATTTTCCACACTCTTCTCAACAGGTCGAGAAAGAGTAAAGGCTGTGAAATCGTTCCTCGATTTATAGCATCCAGCACGTCTGGATTTCCATTTATTTGAATCATTAGCCAGTGCCTGAGCAAATGTAGTGTTCTACAATAAGATATTTTACAGAAGCAAGGTCGACACTATTTTCGGTCCCAAATTCGGATACGATTTCAACAAATTACACATCATCGCTGGCTATGTTTCGGTGCGTTTCGGGTTTAAAGTCATAGTTCAATTTGATTTAGTCTTAATTTAATTTTTTTTAGAAAATGAACTATGCAACATATGCTGTTGGCATGGCTCTAGTTATCGAACTCACCATGTTATTAACCGGCACCTTCTATTGTGGTCATTCGTATTAATGTTCTCATAAACCTGGCGGAGTGTTGCAAATTCTTACATGAAAACGTTCCTGAGATAAAATCAAATTTATAAATTTAAGGAATATCAATTCACATCTTGCTGAGAGGATCTCTTGGAAGTGCGCAAACTCGGAAACATCACAAATTAGCTCTCAGACTACTCATCTGTCAGGTTTGAATGATTTTTTTTTCAAAATTCGTAAAATATCCAGGGGCTCAACCCCCTCTTTCTCATGTACATGCCTTCATTTCTCAACTTTGCCCAACTACTCACCAACATGCCACTACCGGAACTGGTGAGATCATACAAATATTTTTAGGCTAGGTGATCGAAAGATGCAATTATGTGGTACGAAATGTAAATAATCTAATCAGTAACATCGCATTTAAGGTCAATCAGTTCACGTTCGCCCTATGGCCGTTCTTCCCTGTCACGAGTCCGCTTTTGATGATCTTTCTCTCAGGCGAACTTCGATCCACACTGGAAAAGACTATACCCAGCTTTCGAGCTTCAAGTTCTTGATTCTACTTTCCCCCACAACGAAAAATGATGTATGTCGTATAAATTATAATGTTCAAAGTTGATTTATCAATGCAATAACTTAAATTGTGTATTCGCCGGAGTTTTTATAAGGGAAGTTGCGGAGCATCCACGGAAGCTCGCGGCGGATGTAAGTCTGGATCCAAATATATTGACATCATGGGCATCAAACTCTCTCGATCCGGAAGTTGTGCGGTTTGGGCAAGTGGAAGTTCATGTAAATTGGCTCAAGGTCGATTGTTGTTCCGGGAAGAGGCAGAATGCGGAAGCGCTGCAAATTAATATCATTTACTTCATTAGATTTATGGCTCACCCCGCCAAAAATTGCAGATATGCTTCAAATGCTTTACATAGCTGATTTGGTTTTGCTGATGTAGTGCTATAGAAACTCCGAACATTCCTCAAAAATTTGCCAATAAGATAACCCTAGTACCTGAAAGAGAGTCATGAGTCCGATGAACAGCTCCACCCTCGCTAGTCCCTCTCCCGCGCACTGCCGCTTACCAATGCCAAAGGGAATCGTGCGCTCCAGAAGTTCCTGCAGCATAGCAATCAGACACTACGGTGATAATAACCAACAATTCTCCCGTATTTTCACACCACAATGCGAATATGTATCGTCTAGAAACGCTATCGGCAGATTCATTTTTTATTATCATCCAGAAGGTCATCCGACCTAGTGCCAGTAATCATCATTATCTATTCGTTATCGTTGCTGTCTTGAGGAAATAAGGATGAAAACGGAGTCTATCTTCCTACTTTCGCCCACCTTTCTCAGCGTGACTCCGTCCTCGGCGATGTACCTCTCGGGCCAGAATCGATAGGGATCTTCGAAGACCGGGTCCGACTTCATCATTTGATGAATGTCGCCGTTTACAAGAGTGTTCGCAGGCACTTTAAATCCCTAGGAATATATTCATTATTATTCATAAAAAAGCGTACGTTTCCTCCTGTCGTTGCTAAATTAATGCACCTCCCTCCTTTTATTCCCCACTAATTATGTTTCGTTCGGAAAAAAAAATGATGATGATGATGATGACAATTAGTGATGCCAAATCGGCGCGCGCTCTACTCGTTTCAAACACTCTCTCGTTCTGTCTGACCGGCGAGATAACGTGTGAAACGAGGAGAGCGCGCGCCGAGTTGGCATCAATAACGACAATCCTTTTTCGCATCTTCATTCTGCTCAATCTCTCACTATTCGACCGCTATGAAAGATTGTGGAGAACGGAGAGAGAATGGCTTCGTTTGAAATTAGAGTTTTTTCGAACTCTAATTTCACAGCATACCGCAATCTCGGTGTCAACAGTCGTTCGGTGAAGCAGGAACGGATTGGGGGCGACGAGATTGGCGCATCGCTGAATCTCATTGACCACCGCGCTCGCATACGGCATATTCGGCTTGTCGGCCATCGAAGCCATCCGATCTTTGCCGATAATCGAGAGGATCTCAGCGCGTAGTTTATCCTGAATACGCGTAACTTGCATTAGCCAATGATACAAGTACTCAGCGAGTAAGGTACAATGGCAAATGTGTGCAACATTAATTAGATGGGAATGTTTTGATTGAAATTGAGCTTATACAACTAAAAAATCGTTACCTGTACATCCTGGTGTGCCGTCAGGAAGAGCACGCCCCATCGGATCGTAGATGTCGTCGTTTCCTGGCCAGCGATGAACATTTCGGAGCAGCACGCGAGTAATTGCTCGAATCTGGAAACTCGTGTTGTGTTTTTGTTTTGTTATTGTTTTGTCTGTTTTGTTTAGAAAAGCAAATGTAGTTAGGACGCGAAGCGATTGTTTCGCTCATGTGTGACTGTGCGTGATGAGCACTCGTGCGAACGAATGCAATTTAACGAGCAGGAACAACCGTACGATCAAAGAGTAGTCGTGTAAAGAAATGCAATCGGCATGCCTCTTGTCCTTTATGCGTTGTTTAGGCGAGAATTTGCCGAGAACTTGCGAGAACAGGAACGATTTCGATCCTCTCCGGATGTCACGATAGCTAACACGAGTAAGTACTGATCACAACATTTTATGAAACGATAGATTGAACTCGACAACGATAACGCTCAATTAATAACTCTATCATCTTCTATTTTGATACCTATTCACTTGATCTTACATAATCGACTGAGGAAATGTATCGCATATTATGATTCTCCCCAAGAATACGTTACACTTCAGCGAGAATTTGCCGATCACGATTTTGATCCTCCCCGGATGTCACGACAAAGAGTGTGAGCAAGGCAAAAAATCAACTTCATTGTGGGCTCCATGGCACCGGGTCGGTCGTTCTGGCACTCGTCTTTGAACGCTTTCATTTATCTCCAGGTACATTTTTGCGATAAATGCCTGAATCAACAATTGAATATCTATTAAAAAGGCTCATACAATCGATTTATCACATATTCATATTCTGCTCAGCAGTGTTATGTTGATCCAGCGAGAATTTGCCGATCACGATTTCGATCCTCCCCGGATGTCACGACATCAGACACGAGCAAGCACTGCGAGACAAAGAGCATGAAGAGGACAAGGTGCTGAAAAGGCAAAGATTTATATGACTTCATCGTTTGTACATTTATCTGAAAAATGACGCTCTTGGCCAGTAAACTGAATGTGTACTATTTCCTGTAACTCCGCGCTCTCCTCGTTTATCTCTCTAGCACTGCCTGATTGGCGAGAGTATGCACGGAATGAGGAGGTCGCATGTCTGCTTTCCCACACTGTTATGCATCTTAGAGTTCGAGAACGCTCTCTTCATTTTACACACTCTCTAGACCGGTCGATCGGCGAGAGAGTGTGTATACTGATGAGGTATCGTTTCTAGAACTCTAGTACATCTTCGAGCATACCTCGGGAAAGGGCACTGAAATGCCCGCGGAATCCAGAAGGACTGTAGCGCTGGAAAGAGTTGACAGTGTAAAGCCAATCAACCGCAATTTCTGAACCTGAAGCGACAAATTGGATAGGGCAACACACACATAACTATTTTTCAGATCTGAATATTTGATAATGAAATTGGGAAAACATTCATAATTGTAGCTCGGGTGATGCGCCAGTTAGCAATCATCTGATTCTCTCTTATTTGTACGCTCCTTGCGTACACTAATTGGCTAGAAAGTATAGCAGGGTCAGGTCGATGCTCTTACTAGGGATGACCAAAACGGATCGATCCCTGACTTTGTATCATAAGGACATCAGGGACGGGGGCGAGATGCACGCATCCTCGTTTGACCAACCCTAGTTCTCACCGGGCCACTGTGTTCATACAACCATTGTGATGCTGGGTAGATTACGGTAGCCGAGAAGATGAGCGATTGGACGGCCAGACCGAGCACTGTGAATATGCTACCTGCAAGTTGAATAATGCTCATTATCATTGGACATTCATAGGTAGTCCAAACGTGATAGTTGTATGACATGTTTGCATTGAATGCATATCTGATGTTAATGGTTTGCGATATATCATAATACGAATACACAGCGTTTCAGTGTTTGTAATTCAACTTGTGGTTACCGTTTAGAAATGGAAGAATGCAGAAATTGACGACGAGTGAGTTACAAATGAGAGCGGATGGTGGGCGGAGCGAGGAATTGCGAGTAGCGAATGCGAGCTGTAAAATAATAATAATAATAATAATTTAAATAATAATATTATTTTTATAATAATAATATGACCCTAATGTGTCTCAGAGGAGGCATGCGTAGGCTTTAATTCCAAGTTCTGGCAACTGAACGTCTATGTTATGTATTAGTGATAACAAAACGGCTTGAGCAGGGAATTTCAACGGTGAAGCCGGCGTGGAGGCTCATCCAAGTCGGCTAATCGTGTCCTTTTTGTCGTCACTATTATGTATGTCTGCTGTTGCTCTTTTGAAAGAAAAAAGTTCACAATAAGAGCCCGATTCTTTAAGAGTCAAACAAAACGTAGTACAGCATTTTTACGAAAACCTGTGAAAAGGGGTTCTCGAGGGTGCTGATCACAATGGCCAACTTCATTTTGCGTCATCTCGACCGGTTGGGCCAGGCTGCATGTAGGCATCATCTACATTTTAACCCATAACTCATGAACCGATTTATGAAAATTCTTCAAAATTGGAGAGAAGATGGGCTGGATGACTTAGATTCTAACGATATTAAATTTGCACATATTTTATCATACTAAAAAAAATCAAAATTGGGTTATCGAATATATGGTAAATGTGGAGGCTAGAAATTTCACAGGCAGATGCGCCTCACCCTGGGGATCATTTTTCGTATGCAGGGTAATGGGTTTAAGTTCTGCTCCTTTTAGTTACGCTAATTTGTCTGACCCCTTTTTCGTCTCTGCGCCGCGCATTGGTGTGCGGAGAACGAGAAATGAAATGAGTTTCACTTTCTAGAGAAAATTTCCTAGGGAAAATCACACAAAAACACGTAGGCGAAGAATCGGACTCATAAATAATAAATGTATTTTACTCACCATGAAGACGGTCTGACCAACCGCAAATGCGAATGTACTGAAAATGCTTCCGTCCCCCTGGAATCAACGATGCGTGTATTCTACTCGGATTGCCTACACTTCTCATCGTCACTATGATTCGAAAAAAAAACAAAATTTCCAACAAATGCACATTTAAAGAGGGAGTAACACGAAAAATGGTTCAATTAGTAACTATATGTTTGTAATAGAAGCCGGCAGCCCGACAATGAATCACTTTATCCGAAGTTTCAAAGACAGCTCTGAGGCTATTTACATAGGCGCAAAGTTCATTGACAGCGCAGGGTTGTGGCTAGTTCGTTTATGTTTCACTTGCTCTACATAATTTTCGCCTCGTTCTTGGGGTAATTTGGCTACAATTTCCCATTTCGAGCGCAATATCTTCGTGGTGGGACTCCCTAGCATTCATTCGTGTTACCCCTTCTTTAAAGTTATCCCTGTTCCTCACCTTTGATGTTGCGTAAATCCCCACACATTCCGCTGACAGGGCGATGATAAGCAAAATGCGCTCCTGGATTTTTGGAAAATATATTTTTAAAAACAAACTAAGATATATCTTTTATACAAGTGATATTTAAAAATAATGTACATGATGTAAAACTACACCATCATCGGAACTCCTCCACAGCGCAGCACAACGAAAGCGATGAGGGAAAGAGTCGGAACGGCTTTCCTAGAATTTTTTATAGAATCGCTAATTTTTTCTCTATTTTGCTGGTTTTTCAAAAAAAACGTGTAAAAATCGTGAATTTACCAGAGCCAATGCACATCGTCTATGGGTCTTGCGACGGATTGGTAGATCAAATAGGCGATTGCCAAACTGAATATCACGCCTACGCGGCGTATCGCGGACATCATGAGCCGGAGATGGAGCACTAAATTCAAATTGTTGGCTCTTCGATGAAAAAATGTGAGTAATTGCTTCATAACGGTTTATTGGGATACGGTAGCGATGGTAGCTTGTTTGGACCAACACAATATCAAAAATACATTTCGCTTTGACAAATTGTGCATGTATTAATTTACAATGAGGAAGTATACGCCGTAAGATAAACCCATTTTGGAAGAGATGTGATACGAAAGAACACGGGTTGGCCCGCTTATATATCCCCCGCGGCCACTGCGATGTTATCGGTGATTCACTATTCGTACTGAATTATTTCGTGATTATTCATCATCGTGTCGAATGTGCGGACTGTTATCAGTAAATCTAGGAAACGGTTTTAGAAACATCATTATTTAGCAATTCATTTTTGTGGAATAATCATTTATGCGCAACTACGTGTGTTTGTACAGTATTCAGAAGGAGTGTTAGCGGACAATCCCCTCAAAATATTAATTTGGTTCAAGTCATTGACTCCAAGCGAAGTCGCTCAATGAGGGTAGTTCGAAAACACTCGTGCGACTCTCAAATCGGAAGTGATCATCTCCTCCTACTCTCCTCCTCTCCCCTACCCCCCCCCCCTTCCCCCTACCCGTCTTGTATTGTCTTGTCTATTATCTCTATTCCTTCTCATTCTCGCAAATTTCTGCATCTGATGAAGCACCTATGTGGTGTACGACAAATAAATAAATAATACGAAATGCCACTTTTAAGGGTTCGTGCAATTGACCGTCTCACTGCAGTATTTTCAGATTGTGTTCGTGATCTTGTGTTTATGCTTAACGACTTGACTCATTCAGCTTGATCTTCAAAGATTACGAGCGATTGCAAAGAATTGACTCATCGTAACTAGAGCTTGCTCTTTAAGAAATGTCTATGCATTCTGCGCCTATCAACTATCTGACCGGCAAGATAAGACGCTGAATGAAGAGGTATTTTATTGCGAAACCATCACTAGATTGTGTCGCCTTATCATTTTCCCTGCTCTCGTGACCTCTCGAACTGTGAGTTTGCGTGATAAATCACGAAATGGTGAGCGCAATCTTCTCAAGACCAAACGTCTATATCCCTTGAGTGATTCACACGCAGAGACGCTTTCGTTTCGCTTCCAAACCTTTACCATCCTGAATGCATTCATGAAAAGTGCCATTATCTATACAGCCATATACCTGAGGATCTGAATAGTGGTCACTGACCACTACTCTTCGCATTTACCCAACTGAATATTACCGAAATATACTTCATGACTGCTGCACTCCCTTGCCCATCATACCGGCTTAACGAAGAATACAAGCAGTACTCCATACCCATGACAAGGCTTACCGAGTATCCCCTTTTGACTTCCAGAAATCGCCCTCTCATCTGTTAAGGGGAGAATTAAACGTTGGTAATGTGTGATGTTTCCAAAATACAGCCTAATCCGGGGAGACAATTGACAATTCCAATACGATTCGAATATTGAAATTCCGGAATTCCAACTGGATAACTCCGCTTCCTAGTGCAACTCGGCTGGTTGTTTCGGTCCTTTGGTGCATAATGAAGATAGCCATCGGATTAAATCGGAACATAGATACACAGTTGTCATTCCTTAAAGGAGGATCATAAGGCGATAATCCAGGTGATATACAGCGGGGTGAGGGAAGCAAAGAGAGGCGTGCTATATGGTATGAGACGGCCCAGGGGGTACAAAGAATCAGGGACGAGAGATGGGAGGCATCCATTGCGAATCATTGACAAGCGAAGCCCTCCACATTATATACCCAACAAGGGTAGTTATCAAAACTCTAATTCGCATTCCTGTCGTATGAAATTCACTATCCTTGTAAGGAATCGATCATGCGACAGTAAGCGACGGCCCAAGTAACTCGAGGTGACGCATGTTCACGGCGGGACAAACATGACTATAATTTAACGAGAAACCGTTGCGTGGTATAGAAGGCACAAGTATTATCATTACGCACTTTATCAACACTAGTATGAGTGGTTCACGTCAACAATCAACCGGCTTGTTTTCGGGATTCATTTAGCAATTGTTTTTTTCATTTATCAATTAATTTAATAGTATCTCAACAACGTCAGAGTCAACAATTGACTATCTATTAAAAACGCTGCAGAAATGAAGCAAATATTCTGTTTAGGGTTATATTATTGGAAAACTATATGTGAATGTTCGTATATGTTTCAGATATTCCAAATAGACAAACGCTCATAAGCCATAATCATATTTGAAACGGCAGTAAAAATTTTCCAATAAAATACATCTAATTCTGAGTCTGCTCAAGTATGCGTTGTACTTCAGCGAGAATTATTTGCCGATCACGATTTACATCATCTCTACGTGACACGACAGCAGACACGAGCAAGCACTGATCACAATATTTTATGAATTCAGCCCGGTCTTGGCGACGGCTTGCATGACAGTAAGCGAATGGCCTAGCACTTCAGATACGTGAGGGTTGGTCGAGAAGAGTGCTCGAGCCTGCATGGGTTTAATAGGTTTTCGAATTATCTTGATGTGATTGATTCCAGAACTCCAATGATTGCTGGGATTCCAATAACTATTGGCATTCCAATTACTCTTAAATTCCATCATTAGAACTTTAACATGCATGCAAAATCGGATATTACATTCCTTATTCTAGTTTGCAGGCAATAACTGTGATATGTTACCTTCTTTTGCCATTTTTCGATGACCTTGAGCTGTACTTCGGCCATCTTTGAAGATATCTACAAAATTGATTGAAATTTTTGAGATCACATCAAAACAAGTGGATGGTGAATATGATTATCAACATATCATCAGAGGAAATCTGAGAGAACCGAGATACGTCCGTACAGCAAAAAAGTAACATATGCTGGAAATTTGCCCCCTGGCATACTTTTTCACGTAGATCACGAAAATCGACCTTAGGAAGCCGTATCTTTGACCCCTCATTTCCTGTAGCGCGCCTCAACGGCGAGGTCGGTTTTTGCAAAACGTGAACGGCTGCTCCAAACCCCATACATATATAGTAATTCTGAACGAACTCGACGAGATAAGCATTTTTCATGTTGGAAGTGAAGGGCTAGCTCATCTGTGAAAAAAGTTATGGCCCTTTAAATTATAAAAATTGAGACCCTGAGAATATGGTGCTCGATAACAATCCAATTTTGTTTTCATTCGATTCCTCGTGCAATTTTACCCTTGCATGCAAATTTATAGGGAAATCGGGTGTGGCGTATGGAACGAAATTTTCAAAAGAATATAGCGAAGTCGAGATTTTTTGGCCAAAAATTACGATTTTTTACGCCTACAAATTTTCTTTCACGTTTTGGTGAGGAGATATGTGCAAATTCGTTTTCTACGGGTCGAAATACGTCAGAAAAAAATTTACCCGACTTATTCTAAGATTTTCGATTTTTGGCTTCAAAACCACCAAAAAATCCGTGTTTGTGAGGCCAAAAATCGACACCCGAATTCAATATAAATTTGCATGCAGAGGTAAACTTGAACGAGGAATCTAATGAAAACAAAATTGGATTGTTATCGAGCACCATATTCTCAGGGTCTCAATTTTTATATTTTAAAGGGCCATAACTTTTTTTCACAGATGAGCTAGTCCTTCACTTCCAACATGAAAAATGCTTATCTCGTCGAGTTCGTTCAGAATTACTATATATGTATGGGGTTTGGAGCAGCCGTTCACGTTTTGCAAAAACCGACCTCGCCGTTGAGACGCGCTACAGAAAATGAGGGGTCAAAGATACGGCTTCCTAAGGTCGATTTTCGTGATCTACGTGAAAAAGTATGCCAGGGGGCAAATTTCCAGCATATGTTACTTTTTTGCTGTACGGACACTACAGGGAGAACCTAAATTCTATCAGATTTCCTCTGTTATGCACCGCTGAATATTGTACCATTGCCAATGTGCCAATGCCGCGATCTCACTCTCACTCGTCTTATCATTAGAGTTCTCTTATTGGAATCGTATTGGAATGAATTGCATAATTTTCATATATGTTTCGCGTGCACTATCTAGATCGTATGTATAGTGCACGTGAAACATATTTGAAAATGATGTAATTCATTCCAATACGATTCCAGTAAGAGAACTCTACTTATCATCGCAGTGATTAGGATTGCGATAAATGCCCCTAGCTCCACTAATTGTTCTCGCCCTGTCAGCGGAGATTAATGTATTACGTTGCTCGCCAAAGTCAACAGTGTGGTAAAACTATCCCCCCCTTTGCCAAGCATATTAAGTAAAGAATTTCAGGCCCGTAACAAAGATACTGCCAAAACACATCATTCAAGAAACTAGTTACACGGTGGACGTGACAGTGAGGGAACCCTCAGCCGGCACTAGTGATGTATAGATCAACATAGCTGCTGTTTACATGGGTCGATCCTTTGTTTCAATAGAAGGGGTCAGATAAACAAGAACGCACGTGTCCCTCCTTCTTTAGAAATTACAGCCGATTATGGCAACAAATCAAACGGGCCATTGGCGCTGTTGATACTAAGATGTAAACAAATTTGAGAGGATACCGAAAACAACACGTGCTCTCCTCGTTGCACACGCTCTCTCGCTCTGTCTGACCGGAGGAGAGCTTACGAAAAGAGGAGGGCGTGCCGTGGGCAGGAACCTCTGCCGTCCCTAGAAAGCCCCTACGTCGCTCTCATTCGACAAGTTCTATCTTCCGACTTTCCTCATCGATTTAGCACCACCAAGCCGATTTAGCAACACTGCATTCCGATTAGCCAACCATTAATTAACCTTTAATTGTCCTTAATTAGCCTTGTTTAGCCCTTCCCTTTAGTTATCAGTAAATCATTAGCATAGAAAGCGGAGGTCGACCCTGAGAGATAGGTTAGATCGGAAACACTGATTAGCACAAAATCTCACGCGAGGCGAGATAGCGCAAAATAATAGAGATTGCGGGTGAGTACCATTTTACATGTGGGATCTAGGAAGTGATGACCTGTGAGTATGATCAATTCGTACTATTTCACATGGGTTCAAGGTGTGAGAGCGCTTTACGATCAGTCAGCTCGTCGTATGTAACACCATTTGACATTGTAAGAATGGTGTGATTCAAGCTCTGGACTCCGGAAGGGATAGAATGATGACACATGCAAGCGTCAGGCGATGTATATTCTCCAATGCATATTCTCCTAACACACGTACTTTTGAAGTTCGTAATTCGGACCTTCGTCTATTAATTTCACACACTCTATAAAAAAGTCGAACTGAGAGAGAGTGTGCACAATGCCGAGACCGTGGTATCGTTTATCGAATTCTTCGATGCAAGCTTGAGACGATACTATTTGGAAATGGTTATCACCGGGCCGAATAGATCTGAGCTCGTGTTCAACTGTAGAAGACAAAAATGCGGATATTTTCTCCATTTCTCGCGTTCTTTCACCCCCCCCCCCCCCCCGAAATGGTAGCAGAGTGCGGAACATAATGAGAGTGAATTATCGGATATTTACTGGAGGAAACCTACATTCCGCATTGAGCTGGATCGGATATTTACTGGAGGAAACGTACATTCCGCATTGAGCCGTTTAGGCTGACTATAAGTTCAATGGAAACAAACAAAACGCGAGATAAACATCTATGCGAAGGGGGAAATGTACTGACAAAAGATCATCCCCAAGATCAACAATTACGTGGATTTATATATGCAATGGTTAATCGAATGAACTTCGCAGAAGTTGGACAAAGAAATGGAAGCAACGTGTTGAAGTAACGGCAGTGATTAGATGTAGGCAACACCCGGATCACAACATCCTCCTCTATGCCTCTTCTTCTGCCTATCTTTCGCTTTCCCCTCTTTCTCTTTCGCTGTCTCCCTTTCCATCTCTAGCCCACATAGAGACGAATGAGAGTGTAAAACGGAGAGACCAGATGTATCAGAAAGAGAGATAAAGAGAAAGAGGGGCAGGGAGAAAGAGGGCGGTGAGAGAGCGTATAATATGCAGAGAGCAGCCCTAACCCAGCGAGTGCGGCTGGTGCTATCAGATCTCGCGGTGAGTTATCGCGCTTCCCCCTCCCTCGTTTGTCACGGACCCCCACCCCGAATGCTCCCCGCCCCAGCTAAATTCATGATCCTGACACTGTAGTCTAAATTCATGGTCCTGACACTGTAAACACTTCTGATCAAAGATAAATGATTAACACAGGATTCGCATGAGAATATGTGAGGGGATTGTAATTCCGATGAATTTCTCATAAGTACTGCAAACTTTGGAGTCGGTCAAAGTCGTCTCTTTTCATTGTTGCCTCGTTTAATTAGCAATTTATTGAACATAAACCAAATAAGGCAATTACTTACATTTTCCCGAGTGTATTGCAGTGACATGTGTCTGCGAAATAAGTTAAATGGGCCTGATCATTTAAAACACCAGTGTTTCAATCGATCAATATCTCGTAAATAGAATAATTCTAAAAAGCGAAGCCTTTCATGATCCTTTCCCGCGAAATCACCCCTGCCTATCACTCGCCTATACGAGCACACTCGCCTGCGATCGTTGAGATCACATCTCTCCTTCATTCCGGATGCAAATCACTTCCCTGCTGAAAGTATAAACTATCGATGATAAATCAGCATTCAAAACTGTAACTTATTACATAGAAAGCCTGACAAGGATTGATAATGCAGTGATCGATAAATAATGAAGAGTAGATGCGGCACCAATCTGACCAAAGTAAAACAACCATGAATTCCTCTCTACAAAGTTATTGTACTGAGTACTGTTGTACTGATATCACTCAATAGTGAGGTGTATGCTTATTTTATCATACTACTTTTTTCAAATATGAGTACATTTTTTCGCTCAATACTTCAAATTGAATTCTCTGGAACTGACTATTTCGTCGATTTCTCAGAAGAACCCTCGGTGCTCTTCGGCGTTTGTTCGGTTCTGAAAAGAGAACAACGTAAACAACTCATTTATGTATTCACGGACTGAGGTTTCTAACATTCATACACCTACTCTTTCTTTGATTTGCTGCTGCTGCTTCTTTTTGAGTCATTTTGCTGGATCTTACGCGTTCGTCTCTTGAGAAGGCACTGGACGTAGACGCCATTATGCATGTATGTTAGTGCTAGGGTTGGCAATTTGACTCTTTTATTGAACCTTGGATTCATTTGACTCAGATTCATTTTGACTCGCGCGGTGTGAGATTCAAAATGACTCGGATTCAAATGAATCCCGTGATTCACTTGAATCTTTATCGTATATCTTAGCTCGCAAAAAGAATCATGAACCCGTAAAGGAACACCTCGAATCCGTTTCGAAAGCAATGTACTCCCTGCTTAACCCTCTGCAAGGTTAAGGTTACTGCAATACTTCATGAAAGTATGGTATCTTGAATCAGTACAATTATTGTGTATACTGATGAGACTGTGGAATCATTTCTCGAGCCCTAGTTATTCTCTCCCTATTACTTGCCTATAAATAATAGGGAGTGCACAATTGTCTGCGATCATTGCGATCACGTCTCTCCCTCATTCCAGATGCAAATCATTTCCGTCCCGATGACTATAGACTACATACAGTAGCGATGATAAATCAGCGTCCAAAATGTCAGCGCACTGTAATTGTTGACGCAGGTGTCAATTCAGGCTGACATTATTACATTTGACATTTCAGGAAATTTTTATCACGTGTTGAAACATCATCAATATTCTGCAAAACGAAGACACAATCACACAATATTGGTTTGAAAGCGACTGATCTTCCGAAAAAAATTAGTCAAGCTTTCAAAGTCCTATATCAGGCAAAAAATCCAATTGCTATGGCATAATCTTGATGCTGCAATTGTTGCAAATTTAAGGAAGCAAACTCATCACTTGGAAAGCTAGAGACTAGTGCATAGAAGAGAAATGATCGATGTTATGACTAGAGTTCTCTTATTGGAAACTTATTGGAACGAATTGCGTCATTTTCATATATGGTTCACGTGCAGTATTTATATGAGCTATATAGTGCATGTGAAACATATGAAAATGATGCAATTCATTCCAATAAGTTTCCAATAAGATAACTCTAGTTATGACCTCAGATGACTCTGAGGGTTGGTTCATCATTTTTCCCTAAGGAACACAAAAACCGTTGGTCTGACGTTGATCGCTTATTTGCATATATTGTGGTTTCTGTGCAGGGAAGATCGTCTCCCTCATTCCACATGCAAATCCTTTCCGTGGCGATTAGTATATAATTCAACGTCGACTCAATTATCCGGAGCTAGTCGGAATGGACGCAATCTCAATGTCGGAAACGGTGAGATTTTGTTTCTTAAATTAGTCAATCGAACAAGATTGTGTTGGATAAATATGCAAGAGCCAACTAGTCGCCAAATGGCAGTCGTTTTCAGAAAAGAGAAAAAATAAATCATTGCTATAATCCTTTTCAGAAAAAATAAATCATTGCTATAATCCGAAGCTTATCATCCGGCCGAGTGTACCTTATCGGAAATTCCCTAATTCCACATACTCTTTTCAGGATCCTCTTGCTTTACCCTCTATCTCGCCTCATTTTTCTACCTCACATCCTACACATTCTATCTTTGTGCTGGACTAATGGGCGTTCGGGTGAGTGACCGAGCATCACCAAATGTGCTTCTGTAATCCATTGGAAGAATTGGCGAAACAATTTCATAAATATACTTGGTGAAAATGATGTGCAGATTGCAAAATTTCTTTACATAAAAACTCTTCTTTTACAGCAATCTCGGAAAAACGTTGTAATATATATTGTTTTTAGTTTTCTACAGCGGCCACGGTGCTTACCTGGCCGAGCACAGCAGCAGGGCGAGCGTCGAGAGGAATTCGGCACTCGTTCTCTCTACTGCCTGTTGGAGGTTCCTTACATTATTCGATTTAAGAAGTATTTTATCTGTACTCGGTGGTGGAACAAGTTGACGAAAAAACAACGCTACACAAATTTACGTGTCATCCTTGAACTGGGGTGACGCTAGTCTTCTGTAATGTTGCAAACATCTTGATTTTTTTTCAGTATGGTCGTTGGAGGAGGTATTCTCCTCGCCTCTTCCCTCCTCACACCTCCCTCAGAAAATGCGACTCATTCAACCAAGGTTAACTGAACTTATTTGTATGCAATGTATATCGTATTCCAGATCTATCGAGATTTCTCCACTAACGAGATACTGATAATGTAAATTATTCAACATTATTTACGACTTCCAATAAACTTTACAAAAAAATGGCAGGTTTGCCGCCGCCACTTCTATCTCGTTTGTGTCCAACGTTCTTTTCTGTATGCTTCCGACAAGGATCGGACCAGACAGTCTCGTCTATACTTCGCCCAAACCGAAGCTGCCATTCTTCAAAAGCATGTGTACGTAATTATTCTAACTTCAATTTCAGCACTGACAAGATATAACGTGACATGAATAAGTGTATTGTAAAGCCATTTCTAACCCAAATAGCGTGCTCCAGACCTTATGTTCGAGACTTTGCTGAAACCACGACTTCTTATTCTATCGCTCTATTTCCTCTGTATGGGACTCCTGAACGGTTTCATTCTCGGAGTATTCCCAACCAGTTTCACCTTCACCAAGGTTTGAATGCGATGACACTTTCTCTAAATTCTTTATTAGTCCCTCTCTTCCTATCGACGTCTGCCTGCTCTATCGTTAATGATTGCCGGATTTGGAGATGTGATAAGTGAATTAAAGTCATAGTGCAAAATAATAGATTTCCATTTCAGTGGGTCTGTTCCTCTCATTTTTCGCAAGGAGAATTCGCAATTTCGGGCTAATTTGGTCCATAACAATCGTTTTGGTCCAGACTTTGTTCGGGATTGAATTATCCTTTTTAGGCATGACAATTTTTGCAATTTGCTTCATTGTCATCTTTCTAATGCTCCCGGAAATGGCATTTGTTCAACCCACCGATCAGCTCTCGAGATACATCGAACCATCGTGAGTGAACAAAATAGTTAGTAATTCTGTATCTCTTTATTTTCCATCTTTCGTCAATCGACGGACCGAATATTTACAACTTAAATCGATATCAGAACGATTAAATGTGAATGTGATCACTAATATAGTTCTCTTATTGGAATCTTATTGAAACTATTAGGTTGTAACATAAGTTTTGTCGCATTTCGGAGGTTCACAATATTTCCATGAAGGATACTTCTCAAACATTATCAATGCCTGACCTCCTAGTATATGTTTGGGGTGTTCATGCACATTCAAACCATAGGGTAGAGCTGAAATGCGCACGCTGGCTATGCGAAAAATATTAATATGAACTGATTTAAATTTGGTGCAGATTTTATTAATTCGTTTGATCGGGTGCTAGTTCGCAGAGATGAATAATGAACCAAACTTCTACAGCATATACCCCGTCAATGCTCTTTCAAAATATACGCCAGATATGGTGATATGTTGAGCGGAACCAAAGATATACTTCACTGAGTGTAAGGTTAGCCGCTGATTCGTAGCCAACTTGACCAACTCTTCTGAATCCAGAATTGCAACAACAGTGACTAACATAAGTGCGTTCAATTACCACTCATGGATGTATAATTTATCATTAAACAAGTGAGAGAAAGAACACTCCACTTGTGGGAAATTTGAATTTTTATTAATTCAATTCGCGCACAATTTTACCAAAATTTGCAAGTTTAGGTGTTTCGAATTAAAGATTGTCATTCAAAAGCTATTTATTTCCAAACTTATCCCAAGTAGATACTAGTAAGGGAAGGGTTTATGGTTCGGATGGACACAACAAATCAGATATTGAACATGTGTGCGAGGTAGGAATATGAACAAAGTGCCGATTTCAGTAGTTTAAATTACATACCATCGTTCTGAATGGAGCCACTTATCTCAACAGAACCCAATCTACCCCAAACTTTGTCTGCACACTGACCACTTTGGGTGAACTATATTCCACCACTATTTGGATCTGGATATCTACTGAGAAGAAAATTCGGCTTGCGAAAGTTTTCGCGACCGTCACCAACCATCCACATTATACAAACTCGTCTACATTTCTAGAACGATTTTCGTTTGTCATTATCCGTGAGTGGTTCAAAATTATGCACATATGTAGTACTTTACGCAAATCACACAAAATCGGCATAATTTATCCTTTTCAAGAAGAGCTGATGCGTGAAAATGATTTCTAATCCTTATCTCAGTACAACTTTGTCTGACTAATGTGCCTCCTCAACTGCCTTGACAGGACTGAAGTAAAGCGCGTAAGAAAGAGTACGAAGGCCCTCACTGATGATAAATAACGAAATTGAGATTATATTAATTCGAAGAATTTCTGAGGTTAAAATGCATAAGAGATTGGACGCGACAAAACTTATGTTACAACCTGATATATAGATCACACATATAGTGCACGTGAAACATATATGAAAATGATGCAATTCATTGCAATAAGATTCCAATAAGAGAACTCTAAAATAATCAATCCCTAGTGTCTCCCTCTGCCTCCTTATCTCCTTCCTTCTCGGCACTGCCGATGCCTGCGTGATGACTGCTCGCACTGTGATCTCTGCCTTAGCGATGCCCGAGAGACGAGATCAAGTGTTCGCCGTTTCGAAGCTTTATCAGGTATACGGTAGTCAGTTATCAATCGATAGTTCATACTCTCAGTCACTCTCCTCCGCTGTGATGTTCTTCACAGCGCCTGCAATGACCGTAACCAGCTTCGTATGTCTGCTTGGAGGTACGGTAGAGAACAAGAGTTTGTGAAACGGCATCATTATCGCTTCACATTACACACTTTCCTCTCGCGAGAGCTAGTACAAAATGAAGGGACGGTGGCCCGAATTGCACACTGTATTGAGTACGTCATAATATTAGCGAATTCGGTTGTAAATTTCATGTCAAGTATTGTTTGAAGGAGAACTGGATTTTTTTGAGTGAACCCAAGTTCAGGGTCGTGCGCTATCGGGACGGCTGCTTACTTTTATGTGGTATCGACGACTAATTGTGCGAAGGTAAGTGAAATCCAGAGCCCTTCGCTTCTTTATTGTACGCAACTCTCTTTACCGGACGATGGAAGACATCGTGTTGATGATGAAGAGACGGAGGCACATTTTTTAACTCTCTTTGGCTAAATTTAATGTGATACACAAGGAAACGAAGATTGATTCAATCAGGCTCCGCAGGTTAACGACGCACAGAGGTTTCCGAGCAATCGACGAGCATAAATGGCGGCTAGTAATTCTTTGACATGAAGAAGCAACATCCGTAATATTTCTTTGAAGTTATCTAAGAATCGAGCTGATTCTCAATTTTTTTCGGATTAGGGTAACCTATGGTGAGTGATGTTTTTTATGAGATTTGGGTAGATCTATCTCCTTGAAGGATACCCTGAGGAGCTCATGCTCATATCATCATTTCCAAGGCTCCGGCACCATGTTGTTAGTTCTGGTGCCTCACTTTAATCATTAATTACTCGTTTCCAACGCAATTTTAGACAAAATGTTCCTCCGGGTGCCCCCACTCATTTTTCGAGCTCTATCGATCTATGCAAACTAGAGCTTGTGAAAGTAAATTTTAAGAGCGCTATGATAGTTTAGGTGAAGACGCAAATGTATTTTTCAGAGTGAAAAGAACTTAACGAGGGTTTTAAAATGAGTGGTTTATGGTTTTTATACGTGTGGGCAAAAATGTTCTGCGTCCATTTCCAGCTCCGAGATGATTTGAAGTCATTTTATTCAACGCAGACCGCGCGCTTTTTCAGGCGCCAAGTGAGCAATTTCAATCTCAACTGTGTTTCAGAAACATCAAAAAAATTTTAATCGCAGGAGCGTATAAAGTAATTTGTATTGTTTCTGAAACATTGTTGAAATTGAAATTGCTCCCCTCATTTTGCTTGGCGGCTGAAAAAGCGCGCGGTCTGCGTTGAATAAAATGACTTCAAATCAACTCGGAGCTGGAAATGGACAAAGCACATTTTTGCCCACACGTATAAAAACCATAAACAACATTTAAAAGCCCTCGTTATGCTCTTTTCGCTCTGAAAAATACATTTGCGTCTTTACCTAAACTTTTGAGAAAAACGAAATTCATCATAGCGATGTTAAAGTTCACTTTCACAAGATCTAGTTTGCATAGATCGATAGACCTCTAAAAATGAGTGGGGGTCACCCAGAGAACAGTTTGCCTAAAATTGCGTTGGAAACGAGTAATTAATGATTAAAGTGAGGCACCAGAACAAATGACATGGCGCCGCGACCGTATAATTAATGATGGTCAATTCAGAAGTTGGGTTAGTGATTTGGCATGTTAAGAGATGATAAAACTGACGTAAACTTGTTTCTGATTTTTTTGCTAATCCGACACTTTGATCGATCCTTACGTGAGTGGCGTGATATCAGTGCATTCGCCTAAGACTCGCACCCCCGCCGGTACAGCATAACAACCTACTAAAAGATAACAACGGATTCTGATAGCCTTCGGGTACTACATCAAATCCTATTAATCACATGGCCAAATATATCACATTTGCATAATTACAGTACGCCAAAGTTTAACTATTGTACAACTCTTTGTAATGCTGAGTCCGATTTTAACGAAAACTTGGTTCTAAGCCCTTCTCATATATCATCATAGTCATAAAACCACGAATTTCACCACGCGACCATAATATTCACACATTATAATCGAGGGATATTGATTAGAGTTCTCTTATTGGAATCTTATTGGAATGAATTGCATCATTTTCAAATATGTTTCACGTACACTATATAGATCGTATATATAGTGCACGTGAAACATATATGGAAATGGTGTAATTGATTCCAATAAGATTCCAATAAGGGAACTCTAATATTGATATCTTCACTTCTTCGCCGGTCTGTGACCCGCTTCATCCCAGTGGCTGCGCAACTCTTGCATCATCGCGAAACTGAAATATGTATACTTGTCGAAAGATGTGTACTGTTTGCAATTGTGTAATATTTACATTAATATTTCGAGAATGGACGAATTTTTACAGTGATATAATTGCAATGGTTTTACTTAGTGGAACATGTTTGGCATTGGTACGGCTTGGCTCCATGGTGGGTTCGGAGGTGGTTCTTTAGCACCGAACCACTTGCAAATTTGTAGTAGCAGAGATGGCAGGCGAAGGGACGCTCGCCTGGAAGCATATGATTAGTTTGCATTCGTCTTAAACTTGGTTTTCATATTTAGTCACAATGTTAATGGAGGAATTTGTATGTTTTATCTAGAAAAACCGAGAAGTAATCATGGTCGACAGCAGTTGGTGCATTTAGTCGAAACTAAAGTTAACAGCATACCAGTATGCATGCGCATGTGTTCGATGAGATGCAAACGAGCGCGGAAGTCGGCGTTGCAGACCGTGCATATGTGTTGCTTCTGATTCTGCATATGGAATGGTATTATATTTATTAATTGAACTTGTTACCAACGCCATTAAAGGGGTGCTCCGGGAAATGTTCAGTCACCCATAGTGAGGGCATGGATATCGTAGATTCCACTCACCCGATCAGAAATCACTTTGTACAAAGTTACACAGACGCTTTTGAGACCATTTAGATAGGCGCAAAGTTCATTGAAAGCGCAGGGTCAAGCATAGTTCCTATATGTATCACTCGTTCTTCATATTTTCCACTTTGATCTCGTGGTGCTTTCGCTAGAATTCCCCAGTGAGAGCGCAGCATTTTCGTGGTGGGACTCACATGCACTCTTTCCCCGGAGCTCCCATTTAAGCACTGTTAATGAAAGTCCCGTGATAATTGTATTTAAAATAAGAAAAAAACGGTTTTCCGAGAAAATTACCGAATCATCTCTTGCACTTGCGCTCGCCCTCCCTTCCTCGTCACTATCTGACTTGTACTGTGATCGTCTAGACGACTTCTAAAAAAATCTGTAAACATATACATTTATATCCATCAATAGCCATCAACATATTTATAAATCAGAATTCCATGAATGAATGGATTATACCTTAACGCTGCTCTTCCTTTTGCTCATCCTAGATTCCTCGTAATCAGTATCCGTATCCCGTCGAGAGCGTTTCCGAGTTGGCTGCAATTCAATTTTGTCATTACTAACTCCTTAAATTGAAAAGGTTCAGCACTGATATAGCAACAATCATACCTGTACACGCTTCCGTGTTTTCTCATCTTCTTCCTCTTCCTCCTCATCCTCTTTATTACTACTGTCAGATTCGACTCGCGCGCGTTTACGAGACGGCTGCAGCTCAAGGGTTGTCACAATTTCGAAACTCATAATTCGAAATATCTCTATATCGGAGTTCTTACCGTCTTGTTCTCCTCATCATCATCATCCTTCTTTTTATATTCTCTTGCTTCGAGTTGACTATTCGCTTTGCTTTCTTCTTTTCCATCTTCATATGTATCTTCCTTCGTATCATATGTACCTCACTGTTGCGTTGTCATTACCTTCTTGTTTATCTTCATCTTCCACCTTCTCATCAGCTTCATCGCCATCATCATCGTCGTCATCATCCGAGACGTACTCGTATCTCTCGAGATGAGATATCGGCACGAGACCGACATCCCCTGCTTCGTTCTCCACCTAGCAAATGTCGAGCATTGTTTGCCCAAGTTGATGAACCATTTAGAATTTCATTCGGAAACTACACGATGTTTCTGTGTAGAATGCGAGAAACGATACTGATAGTGTGCGCTTTCCCTCAACCGAGTGAGAAAGAGTAGAATGAAAAGAGCGCGAAACGAATTCCAAACTCTCGTTCTACGGAAGTAATGATGGAACAAATGCATGCAAGATTTAGCTCACCCGCCACCAGTCTTCGTCGAAGTCGTCCACAATCTTAAGTAACTCTTGCTCCCCGACAGTGAGCTCGCCGTCCTCTAGTGCAGTATACGCTTTGGTCGAGAATGCCCACTTCTCCGGAAATTGGTATTATATTGTAGCGAGGAAGAAAGTACATTATGGCTCTGTACATTCTATACATTCTACTGCGAGATCTCGTATCGATCATAATTTCAAAAATATGAAACCGATATCGTCCATATTTTAATCAGCGGGTTGATCATTTCACGTGTTGTACATGATATGCTATTCAGGTATGATGTAAAGGTACACAGATTTTGATCGAATTGTGGGATCTTACGGGAGCCTTTTCTTCATCGCCCTTATCGCTGTCTTCGTCGTCATCAATGATTACTCTGCGCCTTCGCACTGTGCTTTCCGTGTCCTGAAAATAGCAAAAATGCTTTATAAATATTTATATTATATTTTGCTTCCTATTTATGGATGTTTATTGCTGATTTTTTATGGGATTAACTAGATATCAGTCAGGATTAACTAATCAGTGTTATCAAAAATCGTAATGCATCTTTATTTGCCATATTGCAAAACACCGGTAATAACTATCAAAAGCAAAACAACTTACAGATAGTTGTTCTTCTTTAATTCTCGGGAAGTCTTCGTCGCTCTCCTCACTTTCCTCGCTTCCCTTTCCCCTTGAAGATACTCTGCTCGTCCTCCGCACTTTGCGTCTCTTCTCCTCAAAAAGTTTGCATTATTGTTAACATCATATCAAATAACATGCACTTGTATATGATTTGACTGATGCTTATTGAATCTTACATGTTAGTCAACATTATGTTGTTTCCCCTCCCCTTCATATCCTCTTTCTCTTTATTTTATCGTTGTTTCCCCTCCCCTTCATATCCTCTTTCTCTTCCGTCTTATTCTGATCGCATGAAAACTCTTGGCCTGCGCTCGCTTACTGAGAGGAGAGTCACAGGAGATCTTTGTATGACTCATATGATTATGACTGGTTCCAATATCATTCCTCGTTCTTCCTTCTATGTTTACAAACCCCAACGAGACCGAACCTCTTCCTTCGGTATCAACATTGAACTGACAACGAGCACCGCCAGATTCCATTCTTTTCCTGTAAGAACCTCCCGATGGTATTCTCAACTTCCCGATGTCATTCGCACTGCCCCTAACATCCGAGTATTTAAGCATCGATTGGAGAACCACCCCATAGTTGCTGACCTCTCTCACCCTCAATGACTCAGGAGAGTCCTCTCCCCTGCAATCGCTAATTATTTATGTCTTCATGGTATCGTCGCGCCCCGGGCGTAGATAAATTATAAATTAATTATAATTATTATGTTAGTCAAAAAGATCGTATTATATACATTGGGTGGTTGGACATCGTCGTTATCCTCACTCTCTTCACTTCCATTTCCGTTTGAAGATCTCGGCCGAACATATCGCAGTTTCTTCTCAAATAACTCTCATTACTTTAAATTTTTCTACCAGATACATGTTTTGATTGTTATTTATTTGTGCATATTTATTAGTCGAAATAGTACGCGAACTAGAGATCGAGAATCTATTTGTCGGATGATAACCTTTTGAATGATCGCCAAAAAGTGGGCCATTCTACAGAACTTGGGTAATTTTTTCAGGGTATCATCCGACGGTGATCATCCGGCCTAGTTCCGAGGAGAGTGTGAAGTACGATGCGAATGCGGTATTATTTCTCAATTTTAGCGCTTACCTGGATCGGTTCATCATCGGAACTCTCGTCACTCTTCTCGCTCTCCTCGCTCTCCTCCTCGTCAGTTGATGTAGTCGCATGGCGTTTCCTCCGCATTTCGGCGTTAGCCTTCTGTTAAATTGTATTAAGCTTAATTGTCAAACCTTTTTTCAAATATGAGCGCATGCGCCGAACCACCTCGCAACACTAGAGTTTGAAATTCATTATACACATTCTCTCACTAGAGTTCGTAATTCGGGTCACCGTCTCTTCATTCTGCACACTATTTCGACCGGTCGAATGGCGAGAGAGTGTGTAGAATGAAGAGACCCTGGTATCATTTCTCGAACTCTATCTCTCACCAGTTTGACTAACGAGAGTGCGCAGAATGAGGAGATCATTTCTTCCGAAACCTTCACTAATTCCGAATCACTGACTGCAGGAGGTTCTTCGTCACTCTCCTCGTTATCATCGTCCTCATCTGATGGTGTTGCTACCCGATTGCGTTTATTCTTTGCAACCTGTAAAAGCGCATTAACGATTTCTTTATAATTCCTACAAACTTCTTGCAGTAACCATGGCCAACGTATTAATCGAATTACTCACGTAAGACGGATCCTCGGAATCACTCTGCTCGCTCTCTTCTACGTCGTCAGATACGCTTGCTCTTTGTTCATCGCTTGCCTCCTGAACAAGAAAAACCATATACCACATAGACAAATATCGAATATTTCGCGCTATCTTGGGAAGTTACTTACCTTACCTATGCACTAATTTTCAATCGCAAAATAGCACAATCCTAATCCAAATCCAGTGCCATTACTCACATAAGACGGATCATCGTCATCATCAGCCGCGCTCTCCGCACTGTCTTCCTCATCATCCGCATCTTCATCGTCTGATTCGTCAGTGTCATCGCTGAGCTGCGATGCTTTCCCCTCATCATCTTTCTCTTCTTCAACCTCTTCGATGGAAGCAGGCTTCTGAGAGAGCTGTGAGATAGACTCTTCGTTCCCCATCTCATCCGATTTGTCGAGAATAGTATCCTGAACGGTTTCAGTCATGATAAAACCCTATTCGTTCCTGAGTCACACTTACACTTTGCAGTTCTACTTCATTCATTTCATCACGCATACGCTCGTCGACTAGAATACCATCACGAGTTATGATATCCTTCGCTCTATCATCTTTTGCATCCTCAATCGGTAAATCAGCTTTCTCTATCAACGGCTGAGGTGATGCATTATCTTCGTTCTCCTTTCCACCATCCACTTTGCCAACGGACGATGCGTCCTGAAAGAGGGAAATATATTTCTGAATATATTCGAATAGGAAAGAAACAACTTTTTGATGTCGCAAGATGTAGAACTCACCGGAATATGCGAAGGTATTTCCTGAGACGAAACTGTAGGCTGTTGCATCTCCTGCACACTCTGTACCGGTTGCAGCATTTGAACTGGCTGAGCTTGCTGCACATGATGTGGCTCTTCCAGCAATCGCTGAGCTGGAGGAGGCGCCTTGTTCTCGTCGTTATTCACGATATTCTTCCCGTTTGGCTCGATATCCTCAACACATATTCACTTTTATACGGTCAGTTTTACCTTTCTATAAGCACAGTAAATTGAAGAAAAATTATGCCGTTTCGGATTTGAATTTATCGCTCTCACCATGGGTTCCTTCTTCACTTCCTTTGCCCCAGTCTCATCCGGCTCCGTCTTCATGAGCATGGGCATTGTAGCGGAAGAGTTCGTATCCTCCGCATCGAATCGTGAAGCATCAGTTTCCGATTGCGCCTGGAATCACCTTTTCATGACGATATCCATTGGATTTTTTTTCAAAAACATACATTCACCATTAGGTTTTAGACCCAGAGGATTTAGTCATTGCAATATGTCGGCTAATAAAAAAATAAGAATCTGACCACCGATATATTATCATCAGTGTGTCTGCTCGTCCCCTCTCCACGATTTCTAGCGATCAGTGAAAGCACCATGAGCTCCAGGGACTGGCTAACTCCGTACAGTACGTTACGGAGCGGATCAGTCCTAGAATATATTACATGCAAAATATAAACTTCTTTATTGTCAAAAATCTCACTAGGAAGGGGATATTACATTTTGAACTTCTGAGCAATGACCATCATATCCAACGACTTGGTCAGCACTGTCAGAAGAGGGGGGTCGGCAGTTGGCAAGGCGTGAGCCTTAATATTACATTTTCTATGGTTTATAACTTGAATATGCTTCGAAGTCAGCAAATTTTAAGGGTAAGGGATTATAGAGTAGGGACGAATTCTTCATTCTACATCTGGCTTGCAGGTTTGCATAATGAAGACGGTCATTTTAAAGTAAAATAATTTTAAACACTCACTTGTTCACTCCAGAATTCAATGTTCCGTATTTGTAGGAGTTCAGCCCTGTTTGCGTGCATTTGAAAGTCGATCGGCGCTATTTGTGAGATAAGCAAGAACTACAACGATACGCTCACGCCATAAACGACGTTGCGGATGGGATCGGCTCTTGAAACATTAATTTATTGTTTATGAAAAATGTCTTTATAATCTTTTTTTTGTTTTGTAAGCTTGCTGAACATTCGAGAAATATATCCCTCACTTATTCGGATCGAGGTCCATAGCCAGCTCGAGTTCGCGTCTCATTGAAGCCATTGCGTAGCCCATGTTCTGGAAGGAAAAATAAGTTAGTTCGAATGTTTCGTCGAATGCGATTCTACCAAAATTATTTAACGAAATACGTGATATGGTTCATACGGATGCCTCGAGTCCGCCCTTTTCTACTGCACCCATCAAATCGAGCGACTTGGTGAGGACAGTGCCGAGGGAGTGAGCCTGAACACGTATTTTCAATGAACATTTTCAAAAAAAAAATCATCTAAATTGTGTCCGCGATTGAGGCAACCATTGCCCGACATGTATTATGTTCACACACACCTTCTGACTCCATCTTTCAATAATTAGTCCATTTTGATCTCGTTCGTCCATAAATGAGTCGGTTTCTAAATGCTTGAACTCAATTACACACGTCAAGATGAATACTCGACAACTGGACTGGTTTGTTAACGTACAATACAAAAAAATTTAATACCAGTGTGCGCATCCATAATACGCGCAGACTAGATGCGGTAGTGATCACTAATTCGTTGTCTGGTTGGGCTCTGCCATAGGGTAGATTGAGATAATGATTCATTGTCTTTGGTGACATGCGAGATCCCAGCCATGGGGTTAATTAAGTTACTAACTAAACATGAGTACCGCCAAAGAAGCCGACGAATAGAGGATGACGGATAAGCCGGAGTGTGATTGACAGAAAGGGAAAACATACTACACTTAACTAAGGTGATCACGAGTGCTGAAGAGCGGTAAACCGAAAATATTATACGCGATAACATCGAATGTGCAACCTTTGGCCTTCGTCAGAGGCGGAGATTCTCAGGATGACCAAATTCGCTAATAACCAAATCCGGCTCTGTAAACAGTTATTGTGTCCTACGGGGTCTATGCCACAGGGAAGCATGAGAGAGAAGATACAGTGAGAGGGGTCACTTACCACCCGCGCGCCAAGCGCGGCTAAGGGAATAGTAGCGCCAAAATATCGCGAGTGATGATTTTGGGATATGGCGATGATCGGTAAGTGAATGTCAACCCCAAGTATCTGGTCAATACTGCCATGAGTCATTTGTAAGATTACTGGGTAATGACGCCGTTTCGTTTAGCAGAGTGCAAAATGCATGAACAATGCGATATCGCATGAGCGGAAAAGGATGGGCGATGGAGTCGGAGAAAATTTGATAAACATGCAATATGCGTGCGAGTAAGCACAATCTTTGCGCTCTACTCTCAAATACGATCGGCGATCAGGCCGGCACGAGAATATACGAGAAGAAAGAGGTGCATTTCTTATGAAACAATTCCTTGCCCTGCCTTGCGCGGAAAGCAGTGTGTTCGTCGTAAATTCGTTAGCAATCGTAAAATTTAAAAGACACGGATGAATGATTCATGAGCAATGACTCTTTTCGTATGATCTTTGTCCGGTCAGACCGATGCGAGAACAAGGCGAATGAAGCCATGAATATCTAGTATGATGGTCCAAAATTACGGGGAATTTTTCTCTCAACACGGTCGAGCGGTGAACATGCGTAATAAAATACGATACAATTATCCGAATTTCAAACGCCATTTCTAGTGAAGCCAATCCTTGCCCTGTCTTGCGCGGGAAGCAGTTTGTTGATGAACATGTAAAAGAGAGGAGAGAGAGGGAGAAAGAATATCACGCCTCTCACGAGAGAATCGAGCTGAGACAGGGAATAGAGAGGAAATCGTGAAATGAGTTCTAACCGGTTTTGGCCATCCTGGGGCATGCCTGAGTGACCTCCGAAGTCTTGTTGTGTAGACTTCATTCTGGACCTTCCTGCACCGGGTCGCATTTCGGCATCACTCACTTTAAGAGCCGATTTCTAGAAAACAGTGCCAGATAGAGCAAAATTGCCCTCTGAGTGACCCCGGCTCTTTTTTCGAGCTCTATCGATCTATATAGTTAAAATCCTCACAATGTTTATTTTAACCACGCTACATTCAAGGTCGATTTTATCGAAAACGAATGGAAAGGTGCAGCTAAAATTTTACGAGTGCATGCATCTGAATGAGAGCTGTCGAATGAGGTGCTTACACCGAAAATAGGGGCACCTGGGTGTGAGTTTTGCCTTTTAAACTTTCCCGGATCTTTTGAACTTTCTTCAACAGAAAACGAAGGAAAATCGATCATTCTTGGCCGCGCGGTCAGAAGAGAGCTGCGATATCGGCATTTGTCTGTTGAAGAGAACGTTCAAACGATCCGGGAAAGTTTAAAAGGCGAAACTCTCACCCAGGTGCCCCTATTTTCGGCGCAAGCACCTCATTCGACAGCTCTCATTCAGATGCATGCACTCGTAAAATTTTAGCTGCACCTTTCCATTCGTTTTCGACAAAATCGATCTTGAATGTAGCGTGGTTAAAATGAACATTCTGAGGATTTTAACTATATAGATCGATAGAGCTCGAAAAATGAGCCGGGGTCACTCAGAGGTCAATTTTGCTCTATCTGACACTGTTTTCTAGAAATCGACTCTTAAAGTGAGTGGTGCCGAAATGCGACCCGGTGCAGGAAGGTCCAAAATGAAGTCTGCACAACAAGACTTCGGGGGTCACTCAGGCATGCCACAGGATGGCCAAAACCGGTTAGAACTCATTTCACGATTTCCTCTACATTCCCAAGAACGGCGATTTTAGCTCGATTCTTTCGTGAGAGGCGTGATATAGATCGAGAGAGTTCGAGAGAAAGAGAGATGAGTGAATGGAAAACAAGGAAGATGGAGGGGGAAGATAGGGCAACAGCTTGATCTACGTGTTGTATGCAATACATAATATATCTCGTAAATTGAAAAGGGCGAGATCAATCGAAATGAACATTGGAATAAGAGAGTAATGGGTGCTGAAAATGACGACCCAGATGTTCTTCACATGTAACGTTTGATGAATATCAAAACTAGAGAAGAACAGTTATTTTCATGTGCATGCTAATTAGGACTGGCTTTGTAAAACCTCTTGATTCAGAGTTGGTTCTCCCCGGCCGGAAATGCGAGAGAGTGCACAGAAGGAAGAGAGCCAGTTCTACATTAGGCATTCCTATTTCTAAGCGTTTGCTTGTGGTCCACTACGTTGCTTCGCATTATTTCGAATATGTGGATAATAAGTGGATATGTGAGTATTTTCAATTTTGTGTTCTTTATTTTTTGAGAAGCGAAGTTGTGTTCAATTATGAATTAACATTTATCGGAAGGAAATAATTAAATTGCAAATATGGTTTAGTTGATAAAGATGAGGGATGTAGTTGAAGCCGCTTGCAAACGTGTGATTTTTTAGAGAACATAGTGTTTTTTTGGATTTTTTTTGCATGCTGCACTATCCGAGATACGCGAAAACTGCCTGCATAATCTCGGATGCTCTACTTACATTGTCGGTATTGCGTTCACGACTCATCATATCCTTAATATCCCTCGTTGCCGTCTGAAAAATCGTGAATCTGACAAAGACAAATTAATTTGTAAAAGATGCACAAATGATTTTTTGTAACCTTCGAATAAAAATGTATTTAAAAGAAATACTTCATAATCCTTATCCGAATGAATTAAGCCCTCAAAAATGTCAGCGTAATTGGCAATGAACAGCAGTGCAAGCATGGGCTCCTCTAATGTCTTCCTCTTGACAGCACTGTCCTGCAAGCATCATCATCTCTGGTGGAGGCGCCCAAGTTGGAATAAGGCATGTATTTTCGTTGGGTGCCTCCCCCTACGCTAAAGTCAATTACAAGTTGGATCCAGCCCTGAATCCAACTTGTGATGCCTTGGATCCAACTTGTAAAGTAACTTTACCGTAGGCGGATGCAGTCAAGGATAAAACATGGCTGACTCCAACTTGGGCGCCTCCTCTTGAGATGGCAAGGCCTTTCCCATTTGGGTATTTTTTTCGTATTATTTAATACATTTCCGATGCGTTAAATATCAACAAGTCATCTTGTATCTAGAACACCCGAACCACGAAAATAGGAAAAATGCCAAAAAAAATGTTATATGGAATACTCTTGCAGAGCGCCGCAGCGACTAATTCCGAATTGTGTGTGCAAAAAAAGACGACGACCCGAATTTCCAACCTGCACATCCCTAACCAGTCTGGCCTTGGCGTCGTGGTGAAGCAGCGGATGAGTGATACGATCGTAGAAAAAGAAACTCTCGCGCGCTGTTGTAAGCACGCCCTCAAGATCAACAAATTAGAATCCGAATATGTATCTGAATTTACAGGTAAACTGTCGCAACTCTTACTGTGCGCCACAGGTCCTAATGTCTTCACAAAATTGGCCGAATTTGAATGAAATTTCGAAAAAAATACCTAGTCAACGAGACTATTCGCGACGCGGACACGCACGTTCTTTAGTTGGTAGCATAGCATGCTCGGATACCATGTCTCCCCCAGGAAGTAAGCAATCCAGCTCGTCACAGTCTCTTTCGGTTGCTTTTCCTGGGAAAATTTCTTTCGGCGTCATGTTTTTTTTAAGATTTATAATTTTTTTGATTCAAGCAAGCTAAATTACTAATCCACATCATATTTCTAAAAAAATCTGACCAAACAGTGACATTTCCCAAAAAGAGAGCTCTAATCACTATTAGCTTGAAATTGTTACTTTAACCAGTTGAAAATTTGATGATGACACTTCAAAGTTAACGACAACATTTAACGAACCTTAATGTGTGCCAGTGCCTCGTCGAGAATACTGTCACCGGTGGGATCTCCACTCACGGCCTCTACCTTTCTGTGCATGATCCCCTCCTTCATAACACCGGGACTCTCCAGAGCGATGCGACCTTAAATTAAGATCAATCAACAACCCAAAATAAAATAAGTGCATTATTCGTAATTACCTCTGAGAGCAAGCTCGATCAGTACGCATCCGCGCAGACCCGGCGAGATTTTCTCATTCCAGAACGAAGTGTAGCCCTGAGAACACTATCATTACAAATAATTGCATAACTTTAGCAAAAAGGTGAGTATATAATAACATAATTTACGAATACCTGTTTATCCTTGAGTCCCAGTAGATGTAATTGCTCCATTAGAGTAAGTTTCACGTCGCCAATTTCGGATTCGGTGCACGAAGAACCCTGTATTATCAGCGAATCAAATATTTTCGAGTGTTTCAGATAACTGATTCGGGAAATCCGGTTCTTACATGCGACCGCTCAACCAAGTCATTTGGAAGAGGAATTGTCGATCCGGAAGATGTTGTCTCGTCATCGTGGCGGATCAACTCGTGACGTGTGTCCTTAACCAAAATTAAGGTTACAACTTCGAATTATTTTTATGTTTATGTTTGACGGAACTGATAAATTTGAAGCACCTCAGGTTTCATTGTCATATGTGTTTGAAAATGGTTTCAAATCATTGGACTCGCTTTTGAATTGTTTGTTGTGAATAGGGAGATTTAGTTCATGAGATTGTTTTAAGAATCCTCAAATTTTCACCAATCACACCTGTGCGGATACCATTCCGCTGCATTTCGAAATTTCTTAGTGGTTCTGCTCAATTAAAGAGTTAATCATCCTCTCCAACGTCTCACTCATGCCGTATACGATGCTTCGTAGGGATTGGTCCCTAGACAATGAGATGTTGTACAAAATCATCTAGGAAATTTAAGCAGATAACTTAAACATTAGAGAGTTTATTTTTGAAAATCTGACTTATTCTCGTCCAATTCCATGGCTAATTCTCGCTCACGCTTCAGCGAAGCCATTGCGTACCTTAGATTCTGTAAATATATTATTGGTAATATTAATAGATATTATTTTCAACAAACATACCGGTGTTGCAACTCCATTCTTTTCTCTGTTGTCATTATATCAAGCGTCTTTGCGAGAACATTACCGAGTGGAGGATCAGTAATGGATATATCTCTCACCTTAAATATTATATTTAGCTTTTTTAATTGTTAAATGTAATCGTTATTCAAATTACAATAATTATATCTTACAACGGTATGCTCTCTCACGCATGTATAACCGATATTATGTTATTTGCATGACCGATATTTCTTGGCTTATGTTATTCGGAATCTCAAAAAAGAAAAGAAAAACATATATGTATGAGCAAACCTCTCGCCGCCATTCATCGTTGCGTTGTTCGGGTTGCATTTGATTTCCCATTATTATTTATGAGAAGAAATATATACCTTAAAAACGTCCGCGATCAAATCTACTTGTTATCGCTCTCTCACCCAGGCTAGCCCGTGAGAGTACATAAGACATGAGGAGGGCGCATTTCGGCTTGGCAACACAAGTGCCCATTAACTGTTATAAGTCACGGTAAGAAAAATAGTAAATTAAATGAATTGAGTATACGAATGATGTTACATCGTGCTTCTCTGTTAACAGATTGTGCGGTAGTATTTGACTCTTTTCGGAATATTCCATTTGCGTGGGTATCAATAAATGTCGTATTGTAACCTATACAATCTGACCCACCGGGCATTACTTTGTTCTACTTCAGGTGAGAGTGTGGGAAAAGTTTAAACCCTTTTATGATCTGTTGGGTTTTTTTCGCACCTTTCTGCAGAAATTAGAACACAGTAATCTCAAGCGACGTTCATCTTTTACGCGTTACTATCCAGATGATGTCATTCAGAGCTGATTGTTGCTTCAAGTCCCTCGTCAACCAACTCACGTCACCTTTCGTCATGTCATCCGAGACACCGTGCACGAGCAATAACTTCAAAAACGTATTGACTATCGACTCCAGATGTTCGAAATTTTCGCTTATTTAAAACCAAGCAATACAAACTGCGGCAATAACAAAGTCCGGGGAATCATAACTGTTGTTGGAAAGGAAAATATCCTGAGAAATTATGAAGATTTTTTTTGAAAAATAACAACAACAACGATGTTAGCAATGCGTATATTTTGACTGTGAACAAGTGTTCAATTTAGTGGGAAAGTGGTATGACAATACACATAAAGATGATAGATGAAAATATGATTTATTTCGACAAATATTAATGAATATTCGTTAGGCAATGAGCATAATCTTGTTATACAATTTATGTTCGCTTTCATGTAGGGGCACCTACACGACAAGTCGACATACATTTCCCGACTCTTGAACGCTAGATAACGGAAATGTTATCATGATGTGAAGGTCCGATCTTCGTAGTCGATGCTTCACTAGAAAGAAAAACATTTTTTTTTGAGGAAATGAAAAGTTTAAAATGCAATTAAAATGTATTTCGTTACCTTGTATTTCGTTTCAACTCCGCAAAGTTGCACGTGAATATGCTCATTACGAACCTGAAAAATGCTATTTACTCATTTGCTCCAAGTGGGTAAGATAAACTAAATGGTCACATGGTTCAACTTTTGGGTCAATCTCATAGAGCTCGAAACTTGGGAAAATATACGTAGAATGCTCACTCTTTGTATGGTTGCATGCAGTAGAGAGTTATCATTGGTGAAAACATAGCGATGAATGATACAGACTGAAAAAATACCGTTACAAACGAGCTTTTAAATGCGATTTTTTGCTTTATATCATAGCCATCATGCAATTCGATGATATTTTTGCATTAGTATTTTCGATCACCTCAGCGATGAAATGTTCTTGGACCGGGGAGCACATTATGTCGAACTGGCAGAGCCCGTACATTGTGGCTGCTAAACAGAAGAAGACTGGCAGCACAGACTGGAGGGTTAGAACCTGCAAGAATCAACGGAGCTTTCGTAAATCGAAAATTTAATTTGTAACTTACTATCAGGACACTTATTCAATTCATTTGAAGATTTTTTTGCGAATGCATTGCGGATTTTTTAACTCATTTGTGTATCATATATCATAAAACAAAGATACCTTAGTTAAAGTACGGTGCATTTGTGCAGTACGGCCGCTCATTTGTACAGAGTGCGCGGTCAACTTTGTTAGCACCTTGAATAGCACGACTTTCGAAATTTTTGACATGATTGCTTTATTTTAATGCTCGGATTTGGTGAAACATTGAGTAAAGGAAGGCTGCATTAAATGAAGAGATCGCCACTAGAACTCTACCTTCTTTCTCACGACGAAAATCATAGCGAGCGTTGGCCCGCACGGCATCGTCATTGCGAGAATCATGAACAGCGTCATTGCGTCCTTGAAAATGGAAGCGTGACCTGTGTAAAAAAAGATGTTTATTGTTATTGTTATTGTTATTGTTGTTGTTGCTGTTATTCAACTAAAAAACACCAATAGCAACAAGCACACCTTCCACCACGTATTCATCAAGCTCGTACTCCGGTCGAAGTACTCTCATCTGCGCTCTGACCACATCGGAATCGTCCAGAACAAACATGTAGGTCACCTAAATAAGTTTATATTATTCAAAAAAATGTGACCAAGACCAACCAAAATGATCAGATTTGGTATAGAAACGAGAAAGCACACGAATGAAACTGCTTTATTGTGCGGGGGTGGTCTGAAAAATAATGTAAAGCGATGTTCGACTGACGATATGCGTACCGTCCTAGAATGTAGAGGCGGTAGAGGAAAGAAAGGGCGATTAGAAATATGGATTGAGAACAAGTAGACAGCAAGAGTGTAAAGAGACCATTGCAGAAGAATCCTGGAAAGCATTTTTGTAGTCACAACAAATAATCCACTGGGACAACAGCGTCCACTCAATACATCTACCCGAGACAGATGTGTTCACGTCACTACGTGAAATCTCATTAAGTTTACTTTGAAAATCGCGAACACATATTGATACACATTTGATGCAACACTATTACCAGAGATGAGTGAGCACGGGCCGGGATAGACGTATACAAGAGCTGGGAAAACCGGAACGACTCTGTAAATGTGATTATTAAACCGCTAAATCTGAAATTAGAGGCACAGAAGTCAACCCGAAAGAATGCAAAAAAGTAACATGAAAATGAAACGTAAGACATCACTGACCTAACCATCGTCAAGAGCATAGTAAATGAGCTGAGAAAATCGATAAAAGCTGAATTCACGAGCAACACTTTGTAGGACCTGATATGAATCGTACTCGAGGAGATGCAACGAATTTTGGAGTATCAGCAAGTTCGGGAAACAACGTGGCATTCTACACTCATGTTTTGGCTATTTTTCCGGAGAATGTTTGAAATGAACACTATCTCAAATTCAAATGCAATATCTGACCTCAAGCTCTTCGGCGATTTCAGTGTGACTGCAAGTAGGAGTAGAACGTTGCCGATAACTGCCAAGCCATCGACGATCGAGTGGTGAAGGATCGTTGCCAAGTCGTGACCAGGTAGTGGAGATGGGAGGGGATACATAGTCATCGATCTTAAAATTACAGTTTACGCCAAATTACGGCCGACTACTATACAAAATATTCCAATTGTGCGATTTGTCAGGAATAAGAAAATCAGGGACTAACAGCTCAATTTAACTCAAACAATATCGAGAAACAAATCACGTTGGCATATTCACATAGGGGTAAATCGTAACTTCTGTTGATTAAAATTAACTTTTTTTAGAATACTTGATATGTCAACGCCACAATAATCGGAAACTATTGCTATTTCGCACGTTGCCGGTTCTCAGAAGTGAAAAATACAGCCGAAGCGAGCAAATAACGGAATCGCGATTGTGCAGGGGAATCGAATTCAACTATCATAACGAGCAGTATTCATGATATCTTTATTGAACGATGTTTTTCACATTTGGGATGACTTGGCAATTACTGACTTTCTTTACTTTGCGAGCTCTATCTCACCTGCTTGGACGCTGATTGAATCCGCAGAATCAAGAGAATCATTTCTTGCGAAGTTCTCCCTATTCCACATATTATTGCGGTCTGATGAGCGTATTCATATTAGGGATGGCTTGACAAGAAACGGCCTCTTCATACTATACACTCTCTCGTCACTCTGATAGGTGAGTGAGTGTATAGTTTGAAGAGAGTAATTTCTTGCGAAGCCATCCCTACTGCGGCGTATTCTATGAAATTGATTTATGGCCATTCCAATGCTGAATGAGAGCGCGCATCTCTGAATCGAACATAAATTTAAAGTCACGCCGTTCCATCCCACAAGTCACATCTTTAATCCTTAATCGATGATATGTATTCTGTGAGTACCCACTAGCAATTTACGGATGAATGTACAGTCGCGCCAATAAGTATTGAAATGATTTGTTATTTTGCTATTACTTTTTAGCTGATCTATTTAGCAATTTGGATGGTGTGATACTATACGCCAAATCGATCGAGGAATACGATGCACATATTGCGTCATCACGTGCACCATAACTGATTGCGCAGTAATGACGCATTCGAATTTCACTTTTTCAAGCAGGCGTTATTCTTGCACAGATTTTTTCCAGCTTGTCAAACTTTCTGACGTTGGAGATAGGACCGAGGTCTATCCAGAAAAAAAAAATTTAAGTTGCTGCTCGGTCGCACATTGGCTGCAGCCTTGCTGCAAAATCGAAGTCGGAAATTCAGATGTCGGCTTCTAGACGACTAAGAGACACGTTTTGAGCATCACAATGATCGTCGGCATGATCCTGAGAATATGAAAATAATATCTTGAAATTTGCCCTCAGGACATGAAAAATCTCTTTTTCACATGACCACTATTTGGAGATTCATAACTATGTAAGAACTGTATATAAAAATCTGGTTTTTGCTTAATCATGTTCACAATATTGTAGTTATATGATTCCCAACTTTTTAGAGTGTTTGGGTATATTTCCTGTCCGCGGCGATCGTGTTTCGGAGGTGCACCGTGGTACAGATTGCATGACCCTTCGAAAGCATATTTGAGAGAAAGTTATGGAAACCTATTGTTATTGTGTGTACATGTACAAGGGGGGGGGTGACAAAAGCCCAACCGACAAAAGCCCAACGGATCATCATTCGCTGGATATCTGAGCTATCATCTTGGGAGTTGTTTCATTGTTACTAATATGTGCTACACTACATCACTCTGATTAGATCCCCTAACTATGCGATCATGAGTTTCACTCTCGATCGCCGTATAGGGGTTCATGGTCCAAATTTTAGAATTTCTTCAGAAAATCATGGTTAGATAAGCACCAAATACCGTAATCAATCATGGTTAGATAAGCACCAAATACCGTAATCAATCGATACCAATGTTGCTGGGACACAGTACTTCCTGGGATGTTGTAGTATGGATCTGTTGCAGTATTTGGTGTTGGCCTTTTGTCACCCCCCCCCCTTGTACATGTACACACAATAACAATAGGTTTCCATAAATTTCTCTCAAATATGCTTTCGAAGGGTCATGCAATCTGGACCACGGTGCACCTCCGAAACACGATCGCCGCAGACAGGAAATATACCCAAACACTCTAAAAAGTTGGGAATCATATAACTACAATATTGTGAACATGATTAAGCAAAAACCAGATTTTTATATACAGTTCTTACATAGTTATGAATCTCCAAAAAGTGGTCATGTGAAAAAGAGATTTTTCATGCCCTGAGGGCAAATTTCAAGATATTATTTTCATATTCTCAGGATCATGCCGAGGATCATTGTGATGCTCAAAACGTGTCTCTAAGTCGTCTAGAAGCCGACATCTGAATTTCCGACTTCGATTTTGCAGCAAGGCTGCAGCCAATGTGCGACCGAGCAGCAACTTCAATTTTTTTTCTGGATAGACCTCGGTCCTATCTCCAACGTCAGAAAGTTTGACAAGCTGGAAAAAATCTGTGTAAGAATAACGCCTGCTTGAAAAAGTGAAATTCGAATGCGTCATTACTACGCAATCAGTTATGATGCACGTGATGACGCAATATGTGCATCGTATTCCTCGATCGATTTGGCGTATAGTATCACGCCATCCAAATTGCTAAATTGATCAGCTAAAAAGTAATAGCTAAATAACAAATCATTTCAATACTTATTGGCGCGACTGTAGATGTACTATTCTACGCGATTGATTTCTGACCATGCCAACGATGGATAAAAATGCGCGCATCTGTAAATTGGAAGCAAATTGGTGCCACAATGCTAGCCAAAACGCATTTCAGCACTATTTTACCTGATTACAAAATTATCATTTGTGGGAGATAATTGATTCTTGAGAATTACACAGTAAATTCCGGATTTCTCCGCATAGTGGACGGACAAGCAATTTTGTTGATTGAAGACGAAAAAATGACGAAAATTTACGAAGAGTTCAGTTGAAAATGGCAAGAAATTATAATGAGCACGATTGCGAACATCGTTGAGTGATAGCCCAAATAATCTTCTTGATTAACAGGTCCGTTATTGTATTCAGGACGATCGTCGAGAGGGCAGCGCGTGTCCCTCCGCCGCACAATGCACACGAAGAGTGTGGAGTTCGAGCCGTTCCTCTCTAATAACGTCATCTCTGATTTGCGGGATGTCTGGCGAAATACTCCCGGGAACAGGGCAGGTGGTCTCAGCCCAGGTCTCAGTTATCTCAAATTAAATTTTTAAATAAATTGCTATATTAAATTGAGAAAAATATTTAAATTAGGAAGTTTGTGACATCAGTTTGAGACAGGGATTTGAATAGGAAGACATTACCTGAGAGACAGCAAGGTCTTCATTTCTTTTAGTGAACATCGATCTGATCATCAATTCCACAGACGAGGTCAAGCTATAGACTGTGCGTCGAAGAAGGTCACGCCTTAAAATAATTGACAAATACGAAATTGTGGAATATTTTTTAATGCATGACCTGCATAACTGGTCGAAGGGAATGGTGGGGTAATATAGATTATCAAAGCTCGATGATTCAAGTATACCTATTGCGATCGTGGCTCATCGCGAATTCTCTCTCCCGTCTCAATGATTCTAGCGCGTACTCCACGTTGTCCGCGTTCTGAGTAGGTATATTTGCATGGATATTATTACGTTTGAAGCAAAAATTCTGAATATAGGAGGCATGCGAGTGTGGGACAAACTGAAGGTTGCTAAACATTGGCACTGGGCTCCTTATTTTGTCTACTAATGCAATGAATGTGACTAACAGCTGCCTCAACGCCTTTCTCCACTTCGGAAATAAAGTGAAATGTCTTGGTGAGGACCATACCGATGGCAGGATCCACACTCGATAGGACGAGTGCCTGAAAGGCATTGTTGGACAATAGGTCGGATGATCATGATAACCTACTGGATGATAACCAAACAATTCTGAAGAACTTTAACACCATCATTTTTCACACTAAAATTCTACAGAAGGGCCAATTTTTGGTTATCATCCAGTATGTTACCATCCGACGGTGATCATCCGACCTAGTGCCCATTGTTGTTCGATGGATTCGATTCTATTAGTAGTCTATGTATTCAGAGCACTGGCACAGCCGGTACTGAGCCGAACTGACTTTATCACTTATAAATTGTGCTACAGAAGCGATGATTTGGGGATGGTGGGAAATTATTCCTTAAATTTTAGATCATATTTTTCCAATCAGACCATTGAGATCGGGCATTATGAAGGCGATCAGAAATGTCATCTGTGTTTATCCACCCGTCACTCTATCAACACGAATCTATCACCTCTAGACTCCACTCCTCCATCATTCGCGCTAGATGAATTCGTTCGTCCATGCCTGAAAGATAATGAGATCACATAACATCGGAAATGAGTGGAATCGGCAAGTGTCAACATTGCCACATAGTATGTAAGATCCGACAAGCACATAGCCAAAATGCCCATGAGCGAAGAGAGCATGCAATAAAATGAACACAAAGCCAATACATATACAGAGTGTATCAACGATTTGAGAGTGAGATCTCACTGGATGAGGAAATTATTTGGTCAATTACGGAAAAGAGGGTAATGCACGAGGCGGGCAGTGTCATGGATGTCATGGATGGATGAGGTCATGGATGGAGATCACAGATTGGATTAGATCTTAGATCTCTCGGCGTGGCGAACTGTGCACTCTCCATGTAATTTACCGAACGTTTTCGCGTTTCCACTTCACCTTCTTTCCTATATCTCTATCAGATTAGGGAGCGGAATACATATGAGAGGAATCGCGAGAGAATCGACCACGCCGCGGCGGTAGGATTCAAGTTTGTCCAATCCCGCTATAATTTTGGTTATAAGTATTTCAAATGATGCTCTTTCAAACTGCGTCGTCAGAATTTTGATCTCTGTCGTCACCGTTGAGATTCAGAAGGCCAAACTTGGGACTATCACTTTTCGGCAGTCAAATCGGGCACACTAAAATGATCATATCTCCGTTACAAAGAAAGCTACCATCATGCATTACTCGTTTATTTTGACGATATCATTCCAGGTCCACGTCCTGGTGCGGAGTGGTCGGGTGCACCAAAAGTGACATAACTTTGGAAATCGTAAAAACGTTCTGAGTTTTCACGCTAAAGTTGTAGTACATATGAGAGGAATCGCGAGAGAATTGCCTACCCAGCGGCGGTAGAACCAAACTCTTTGGATCAGGCTGTAAATTAGGCACAACGTACTTTGAGTGATGCTCTTTCAAACTGCGTTGTCGGAATTTCGATATTTATCGTCATCTTCGAGATTCAGAAGGCCAAACTTGGGACACTCACTTTTTGGGGTCAAATCGCGCTCACTTAAATGATCATAACTTTCTTTGCAATTGAGATAGAAGGTCGCGCCTTATTTCATAAGAAAGCTGTGATCATGTGTAACAACTTTTATGTTGAAGATATCATTCCTTGTCCAATCTCTGTTGCGGGGTGGTCGCCTGTACTAAAAATTCGCGGATTCTGCAAATCGGAATTTCTGCACAAAGCCAATACGCACGATTGATAGTGCCTATGTGTTTCTAACTTGAGCCAAAAAATCAAAGAAATCGGGGTATATATAAAAAAATGGCGCTGGCTTAAGTACGGTAGCCCCGAAATGGGTATCAGACGTCAAGACTTCCAAAGCTTCTGTTGGCCTCTATTGGTCTCATTTATGTCCAAAAACATGCAAAACAACATTTTGTATTGTTTATACCTTATATTGTAACTCTACCTTACGTTGAATTGGCCATGTGCCCAAAAACTTGAAAATCGATATCTGACCATCTGCATCTTTACAGAAATGCCTATCTGCATGCAATTGGTTTATAATAATGTTAAAACATCCCTCGAAACACCTCAAAGAGATGGCGCACCTATAAATGGGTTATTTCGTCTGAAGAATCCAAGAAAATGCACAACAATGTCTATCAGCTCATTGCAGACATAGAGGTTCGCGCTATGGCTAGAAAGGTGGATCACGATGAGCTAAACATTTCATATGTTGAAAGTGAGTTTCTATCTTCTCGTTGAAGCGTGCTACAGAGCCTGGAAATTGGCCAGAAATAGGCTAAAATCCCCCGAGAGCGCGCGCTCTAACCGTCTGGCGCTCTCGCCGCATGGCCTCCCTCTCCCTCCCCTCTATTTAGCGCTCCCCCGCGAGCGTCTACGGTCGTTTTTCGCTAACTTCCAGGCTCTATAGCACGCTTCAACGAGAAGATAGAAACTCGCTTTCAACATATGAAATGTTTAGCTCATCGTGATCCACCTTTCTAGCCATAGCGCGAACCTCTATGTCTGCAATGAGCTGATATACGTTGTTGTGCATTTTCTTGGATTCTTCAGACGAAATAACCCATTTATAGGTGCGCCATCTCTTTGAGGTGTTTCGAGGGATGTTTTAACATTATTATAAACCAATTGCATGCAGATAGGCATATCTGTAAAGATGCAGATGGTCAGATATCGATTTTCAAGTTTTTGGGCACATGGCCAATTCAACGTAAGGTAGAGTTACAATATAAGGTATAAACAACACAAAATGTTGTTTTGCATGTTTTTGGACATAAATGAGACCAATAGAGGCCAACAGAAGCTTTGGAAGTCTTGACGTCTGATACCCATTTCGGGGCTACCGTACTTAAGCCAGCGCCATTTTTTTATATATACCCCGATTTCTTTGATTTTTTTGGCTCAAGTTAGAAACACATAGGCACTATCAATCGTGCGTATTGGCTTTGTGCAGAAATTCCGATTTGCAGAATCCGCGAATTTTTAGTACAGGCGACCACCCCGCAACAGAGATTGGACAAGGAATGATATCTTCAACATAAAAGTTGTTACACATGATCACAGCTTTCTTATGAAATAAGGCGCGACCTTCTATCTCAATTGCAGAGAAAGTTATGATCATTTAAGTGAGCGCGATTTGACCCCCAAAAAGTGAGTGTCCCAAGTTTGGCCTTCTGAATCTCGAAGATGACGATAAATATCGAAATTCCGACAACGCAGTTTGAAAGAGCATCACTCAAAGTACGTTGTGCCTAATATACAGCCTGATCCCAAGAGTATGATTCCTACCGCCGCAAACCCTTGAAAATAGGCAATTCTCTCGCGATTCCCCTCATATATGTGTTTCACTTCTCTCCAAAAATTAGAGAAATCGGAGTATACACAAAAAAATAGCACACTTTGCCGTGTAGAAACCTGAAAATAGTACCAGGCAAGAGTACTTCGGTATCTTCCATTGCCCGGATTTGGGCTCAAAATCGTTCAAAAACTTCCAAAACAACATTATTTGTTGAATCCCCCATGGTATAACAGTTCCTTTGGTCAAAAATTATCATCGGACCGAAAATTTGAAAATCGATATTTTGACCCCTATCAACTTGCGGCAAGGGTCCAAACGCACTACATGGATTTAAAATGATGTAACTACATTCCTCGAACCGCGCAGAACAAATGGGAGCCTGAAAATGTGATATTTTGACTGAGGGATCCAATGAAAGATGCGAAACTGTATTTCAAGGCAATATCGAGATAGAGACCTGAGCTATGGCTCAAAATGTAGAGAATGAAGAGCTAAACATTTCATCTGTTGAAAGTGAGTCTCTATCTTGTCGTTGATCTACATAGCCTAGACGTTAGCCGAAAACGACGGGAGACGCGCCCTGGGAGCGCTAAATAGAGGGGAGGGAGAGGGAGGTCAGGCGGCGAGAGCGCCAGACGGGTAGAGCACGCGCTCTCGGGGGGAATATCGCCTGTTTCTGGCTAACGTCTAGGCTATGTAGATCGCTTCAACGACAAGATAGAGACTCACTTTCAAAAGATGAAATGTTTAGCTCTTCATTCTCTACATTTTGAGCCATAGCTCAGGTCTCTATCTCGATATTGTCTTGACATACAGTTTCGCATCTTTCATTGGATCCCTCAGTCAAAATATCACATTTTCAGGCTCCCATTTGTTCTGCGCGGTTTCGAGGAATGTAGTTACATCATTTTAAATCCATGTAGTGCGTTTGGACCCTTGCCGCAAGTTGATAGGGGTCAAAATATCGATTTTCAAATTTTCGGTCCGATGATAATTTTTGACCAAAGGAACTGTTATACCATGGGGGATTCAACAAATAATGTTGTTTTGGAAGTTTTTGAACGATTTTGAGCCCAAATCCGGGAAATTGAAGATACGGAAGTACTCTTGCATGGTACTCATTTTCAGGTCTCTACACGGCAAAGTGTGCTATTTTTTTGTGTATACTCCGATTTCTCTAATTTTTGGAGAGAAGTGAAACACATATATGTACTACAACTTTAGCATTAAAACTCAGAACGTTTTTACGATTTCCAAAGTTATGTCACTTTTGGTGCACCCGACCACTCCGCACCACGACGTGGACCTGGAATGATATCGTCAAAATAAACGAGTAATGCATGATGGTAGCTTTCTTTGTAACGGAGATATGATCATTTTAGTGTGCCCGATTTGACTGCCGAAAAGTGATAGTCCCAAGTTTGGCCTTCTGAATCTCAACGATGACGACAGAGATCAAAATTCTGACGACGCAGTTTGAAAGAGCATCATTTGAAATACTTACAACCAAAATTATAGCGGGAATGGACAAACTTGAATCCTACCGCCGCTAATCCCCTAAAATGGTCGATTCTCTCGCGATTCGCCTCATATGGAGCAGTAGGAGGGAGGGAGAGAGAGATAGTGAGAAAGAGTGGTAGAGGATAGAGTTAGAGATTAAAGGGACCTGGCACTCTTAGAACATTGACGCTCATATGAAATCTATCACCTTTCCGATCATTTTTGCAAAAAAAAATAAAAAGAAAAATTAATTGTTAAGTGGAGAATGAAGATCAAAGTTCAAGACCGGAGCCGCGTTCTAGACTGGGTGCAGAAACTGCGGAAAGTTGAGGCGCACGCTCGCTCTACACCAATTTTCCGTATTTCCATTTTTACCGTATTTTCATCGATTTTTTTGTGTAGTTTCAAGTTTTTCCATTACCCATATTTATCGAACACACAATATCTGATTCAGCATCATGGAATTAGCGAGATATAAACGGTGTTTCTTGTGCAACGAAGTTGCGCTATGGACCAAACGATTTCCCCCCGCTAGTCGTCCTGTTAAACAGAGGGAATGGGTTCTACGATTGAACAAAGATGATGAGGAGACGGCGGATCTGCTCAACAAGCATCGACAGAAAAAAGATCCCCGATGGTGTGAACGCCATTTCGACAAGCAGATCGACGACCTTCCCATTGACGTGAGTTCCCCTACCTTTACTGCCTGCTATCTAGTATAAATACAACAAGATTCATTCACAATGTGGGCTTCCAGCATAGAGCTGTTCCCGCAAGATCTCTCACTCTCCCTACCGTACCCCTTCGAACCACGAGGCCAGCTGACCTCCATCCCAAGGCAGAACACAACTCTCGGTTGCATGAATCAGCATCATGGCATGAGCGGGCGAGTCCTGTTCAACAATATCCTTACCCACTTGGCCTTACTATCATTCGTTACTAAATATATCTCAATCATCAGCTAGAGACATTCAGAGTGAGACGAGATCCCCTCGTGCTCTACTGTCGCCACTCTCATATGAGGACACTCTCAATGTCAGTCTTTATGCTATATTTTTCAGAAATTATATATTCTATTACTACAACGAGTATTGATATGAAAACAAATCACTGGAAAAACAATGTGATAATATACAAACGAAAAGAGAACAATGAAAAACGAAGAGAAAAAAAATTCAGCCAGTTTGGTCGACCGCCTCCCTCTCCCTCAACGATTCAATCGATGTCGATTCCTGAAATGATACTGATGAAGTTGTGCCCAAGAAATTTAAAAGTGCTGTTTCCACAGCTACTATGACTACTGTGGAACCCGAGGTTAGTGGGCTATGAGGGATACGCTAGAATAAATAGATTCTAGGATACGGAATATCGGTATTCCCAAGATAGCATGCATGAGGAGGAGGATCATGAGATTGATGAGGAAGAGGCCGAGAGTATTGATGTAGCCAGGCGCTATGGAATTATTGAGCATAGCTGCCTGATGCGCTTGTTTCAACGGTGTGAAGAGTGCGGGGCTCGGCTCGATCGAAGTCTAATCGAGACGAGGACAGAGGGTAGTGCGCTGATAGTGAACTACGATTGCCTGGAATGCAAGGCTAGCATCAAATGGGAAGGACAGGAGAAGGTTGGGAGAGGGAAAAGCCAAGTGTACTCGGCCAATCATTTCATTCCCATCGCATCTTTCATCACAGGCATGAGACCTGCGGTGAGGAAAAATACTATGAAAAAATCTAAACTAAAAACTTCAGAGATTGCATGATTGGGCGAATTTGTTAGGAATGGATATGTCGTCGGAAAGACAAATGCGGAAAGTAGTAAGCGAAATAGGGAGTGTTGCAATTGAGCGAGTGCACGAGGAGATGCAGGAAATAGTGCGGGAAGTAGCAGTGAACGCAGTAAATAGGAAGCTATAAAGCATGATCATTAAATTGAGCGTTTAGGGTAAGGGGCTGCAAGTTTCAATAGATGGTCAGTTCGACTGCCCCGGCTTCACCTCGACGAATAATAAGGATACCGTAATTGATTGTCATACGAAACTGGCTTTGGCAGGAGTTGCGATGCATAAGAATATGCCAGGGATAGGTATAAGGGATTGTGAATTCCGAAAAAATAATACCTATTCTAGATGGAATTTCGATTCGGATGGAGTCCGAGGGAGTAAAGAGAGCTCTGGTTGAGCTTATCGATGCAGGGATAGAGATAACGTGATCTAATGTTGTATCTAAGAGGAAAGACGTTGTATGCTCAGCACGCGAGTTGGTGACCAAAATGCAATGGTTAATAAGAAACTGCGAGAGGAGCCCAAGACTGCACATATTGAAGTACTCAATGATTGGTGGCACGTCCAGCGGCCGATAAGAAAAGAATGGTGGAAGGTTGGGACGAGAACATATATTTCTTTTTTAAAAAAATGACTATTTAGCTCGTAAAGGCCAATCCCGCACTCGCTTCAATTTATCAGAAGTTTTTCAACCATCTATATTGCGTCCATAATAAATACCCTCTATTGAAAGATCGAAAACTTGCACTAGAAGTAGTTAGGTCGTTCGTCATGCACATCCAGGGGAAGCATAAATGGAAAAAGGTGAACAAATAGTGCGATAGCAATAAAATAATTCAATAATAGGGCGATGGCTTCGAAATTGTTACCAAGTGCGAGCATGGTAGACTAAAGAAGCTGAAGAAGGGCGAAAAGCGAGAGATACTGCTGGTTAGTCAATCTGAGAGACCGTATTCGAAATTATACCATTTTCCTCAGGCAAATTCGGATGAGCTCGAGTTGATTCGCACATTGGTCTTTGCGCCAAAGTTCGAAAAGGCCTTTTTGACTGCTGCCTCATTGATCGATACATCGATCAATGAGTGTTATCACTCACTGAGCTTGATATATGCCCCGAAGATGCTAGCATGGTTAGTAAAACAATGGCCAAATAGATCAGCGTTAGGGTGTAATAACTGCAGCTCGCCCCCGTACTACAAGCTCAAAATGCTAGTATCGATGCTACATTACAACGGCCTTATGCTCGATGACCTACTTGGGCAGAGAGCCGAAATAGGGAACACCGTTCTCAAGAGGAAAGGACGATTGGTGGGAGCAATCAAAAGAAAGAGAGGAGCGGGTACCCATGTTTGGAGGGGCGAGGTGAATAATTAGCATTCCCGAAATACAACTAAAATAAATTCCACATATATTTATTTCCAGATATTGGCGGAGAGCTTGAAAGTGCGGGAGGAGCTAAGCGAGGCGCGTGAAAAGGTCGCGAGATTGGGAATCCCTGAGGACGATGTGTTTGACGAGCTTGTGAACTGGTGGGATATGAAGGAGAAGGCAAAGCGAGAGTCGGGATACGACATGTATGAAGAAGAGCAATTGGACTTCGGGGATTCTAGCGAGGACGAAGAATTTGAGGTTTCCCAGCGCAGTGTTGAAATCTAGTTATTACTGTACCCGCAATTTGTTATATTTGTCAGTAAATAAAAAGAAGCATGTTATTGTCAATGTACACTTTTCGACCAACCCAGCTAATACTTTTTTTGTCTTCACAAAATCAACACTAGCCAACCTATATGTCCTTGGCGAGACGTCCGACCTTGGTCACGGGCATCCACTCCTTGTCTCCTTCCTTTCCTCCGCGTCCACCACTGCATAAGAAAATATTTTTATGACACAAGGAAGAAAAACTTTTTCAAAATACTGCAATCGTATTTTTATTTTTAACTCGCTCGAGGCACTTGTTATCAGGGTTTTAAAAAAGTATTCATTCGGGATAATATGGAATTTCTAGTCCCATTCGACGGTCTGGTACCTCGTGGTACTACGTGATACATTCCTGGTACCGGTACTACTATGTGATACGTGTCTGGTACCGACATGCCGATTTCGTCCTAAATGGTACCAAAGCAGGAATGTTATGGTGCTGACGTGATAAAGAGCACTCACTCACCGGGATCCGCCAATAAATCTTCAATAGCGACCATAAATGTCGAGCATATCGATATTGTTCGAAGTACACGAGTACAACAAACGTCCTTGAACGCGCATTGTCAATTTTGCGTTATGTCGGACCAGGCGATACATCTTTTTTCATCTATTCACAATATTACAAACCTGGTCTGCTTCTGGGCATGATCTTGAGACCCTCATCCTTCAGGTTGGAGCAGGAGTAGTCGATGATCTCGAACTCCTGAAATGATATAGGCACTGGGGCACTTCTGCAGTATGTCGTACTAGAATGAGCGGGGTACGAATGAGGAGGAGGTATGATAGGATAGGGTATGACGGTATAGCTGAAGAGTACCATACGTTACGGTTAGTTAGTAATTTTAGTAAATAATTTTCGACCATCACCTATCCTATCCTGTCATACTTCCTCCTCATTCCTACTCCGCTCATTCTGGTACGACATAATGCAGAAATGCTGGCGCTGGTAATACGCCCTCGATAAAATAATTACTAAAATTGATCCGGCGAAGTGTGCCTAAGCCTATCATTTCCCTTCACGGCCCATTGTTCTCACCACGAAGCAAAACACAATATCTAAAATCATCCCAAATGCCATGAGTATGAAGGCAAAGCATATTGCACAAGTAGCCTGAGGTGAGCGTGGCTTTAGCAAGTTGTAGAACGAAACAAAAAAATAATCGAGAGAAAAAATGGAAAAAAACCATGTGAAAATTATTCTTCAAATCAAGTCGCCGTCTAAATTTATCTCTAAATTGCTTTATTTTTCATATTATATTGCTCACAGCACCATTTTCGAACGGCAAATATAAGGAGAATATTTTAAAGCTGTCGAAATCCATAAGGACAACCAATCAAAACATTTAAGAAAAATCGATAATCGTTAAGCGTATTTCGAGCTGTAAATATTTTTAAAATAAACAATTTAATATTTATAAATCAATATAAATATTTATTGTATAGTAGAGATAAATAATAACCTATTAGTGAGCTATGGGCGTTGCTTTGAAAGGCTCAAAATTAAAACATGAAATTCGCGTGGCTAATTAGAAGTTGGGGTGAAACAGTTGGCCATGAACGATTTGTACCAAAGTATTCCTTTTTTTCAAACCAGGAACGAAATCAAGACACATGATTTGATCGAAAAAAATAAGCGTACCTGTCAATGCCCATGAAGGCCTTCTTTTCGGCAGTGGTCTGGAAGCGTCCGTGGCCGAACTTGGAGGAAGTGTCGATCCACTTGAGGGCAAACTTATCGCCGGTCGACTCCCTGAACGGAATAAGATGAAGTACAGGACATGTTTTCTACCTACAAATCCTGCCCACTAAACACATGAATATAGTACACGAAATAACAATGTCGCAGAGTGTGTCGAAAAAATCTGACTCTTCTTTTTACATGCTCCTTCGCCAGTCATGAAGCAATAGAGAGTGCGATAAGGAGAAAGTTGGGCAATTTTTCCCAGGAAAGATGAGTCAAACTAAAGAATTGAGAACCAAAGTAAACGGGACAAACCTTGCTGGGAGGAAGGGGCGAAAGGGATCATCTTGTTCCCATCGATGTTGGTGTTCATCACACGATGGATGTGCTGGAACTTCTCGGGCATGGTGAGAGACGGTATGACCCTCTGTAATGCGCACAATATTATAGTTTAACAAACAATAAAACACACGCCACGGTAAAGAGACGAAGGTCATCAGGCTGGTTCAACGAAACAACATTCTAGCGTGATTGACTGGGTTCGTGTCGTGAATTTGAAGCGGGAATGTTCAAAATAGTGATTAGCTTGAAGCAAATTAGAAAATAAGGACTGAATGAGCCAATAATACAAAGAAAATGCCAAGAGACGTCGGAAAAGAATCAGAAGCTCCAAGAGGAACTTGGCAAACTGCCAAATCCCACCATATCGCTGTTTAGCGGACCATAGCGAATCAACGTTACTCTCGTACTGGGTATTTCAATACCGTACTTTTAACTGCATAAAAAAATTATTATATTAATTTGTATTATTTTTTATTTACATTTATCATAATATTTGGTCATTTAAAGTGAAATGAAATAAATTCATGATATAATGCCAAATCCCTTTAAGGGAAGAGTGAGAGAGTTAGGGAGAACGAAGGAAACTAGAGAAGTAAAGATTTAGATAGAGGCTCAGTTCATCCGTCACGATAACGTGTCAATTACAGAGTCAGAGATGACCCCATGTACACCTGGCAGAAAAAGCGAGATACGGATCGGTCCCGACCCGAAAGGACAGATTAGGGAAGATGTGAGAACTCTTCCTATATCTCTCCCTCTTTCTCTCTCCTTCTCCATTTCATTATCCATCTAACTATCAATTCAACACATCATATAGTCAGGTAGATGAATATAGATCAGTCCCGATCCGAAAGGTCAGATTAGATATGATAGCGTGGCTAATTACGAGAAGGCAGGTGGAGCGTAAGAGGCGAATTGCAGACGGAAAGCATTTGTCATTAATTTTTTAGATGCACGAAATAAAAAAAATAATATTTATGATAATATATCACAGATAAAATCTTGAAATCGTGTAGACATGAGACCTGGTCGTTTGTTTGTGTTGCTGATTCAGGGTGATCGGTGGGCCGGAATCTCGTGTCACGTCACTGTACAATGCTCACGGAGATCTTTGAGCTTTCCGAATCTGAGAGCATATAAGTAACTCAATTGTTCTCGATTAATTCTCGTTTGAAGATCACTAAAATTAGTAAAATTCAAAACGAAGAATGTTCTTACCCTTAATCGCAAGTTTGGCACCGGTATGGCTTCATGTCATGAGCCCTACCGCAGATGGTTCATGAGCATTGAAGATGTTAAGGAGGTAAACTCACAAAGATCACATGCAAATGGACGTTCGCCTAAGGAAAAACATCATGTTTTATCATTATCTATCTAAATATTTTTTTCTAAACTTCCAGATTGCGAAATCGATGGAGATCGTGTAAAAATACTTATCCATCGTTGTCCGAGCAGGGCTAGTTAACAGTAAAATAATAAACCTGTATGAACTCCGATGTGGTCGGTGAGATTGGAGAGGTATCGGAAGCGCTTCCCACAATAAGTGCACGTGTGCTTCAACCCGATCCCGCGCGAACTGCCTCTTTTCCTCCTAAATAGTTCATAAAACCATTTTGTCATGCTTATTGTGAACCCTAATTATTGTTGTTAAGCCCCGGCGCAAAGCGCCGCTGCATTTTGGCCGGGATATGTGGTTTGTGTTTGTAATTTTGATTCTTATGGATTCGCTTACTGTTACCTACCTGGTTGGCATCCTTCGCCTAGGTGCTTCAACATCGCTGATCGATTCTTCCATTAACTCATCCATTGGGGATTCGGCATGAGATGACTGCAAAAATAATAGTTTTATTCGTTTTAGGCTAAATCAGGTTAATAGTATTTTGTGTAAAAATAAAGAATTACTTGATGGACAACATGTTGAATGTCACATCTTCTCGTGATCAATTTAACAATCCTCTCGAGATACGATATAATGACGTAGATAGTCCGATGAAACAGGTCCCTCCTGATAGCACTTACTATTTAGGAATATTGATATGCTCGTTTTGACGCATATTTGTCGCAAATAATACGGCGATTTGGCATAACGCCATCTGTGAACAGTATGAATTTCCCAAAATCGTGAACATGGGATCATCACCGTCTGATGATGAACTTCCCGATGATATAACATTCACAGAATCATTCTTGACACTGTGGAAGCTGTAGCTAACATACTTTTTGGTTATCTTCCTCAAGGTTATCATCCAAACTAGTGCCCGATTACCAAGTGCGTTCGCGCTCCATCCCGCATATACGAATAGTGCCGATTAGAAATAGATAATGTACAGGATAAATGAAGTGAACGTAAATCATATACAACGTTTTGTATCTCAACATATTTCAACGTTTTGTGGGCGATATGGCTGGAAAAGTCACTATTGAGAAAATCAATCGAGCTACGGTTTATCCAATAAAGGTCAATCAGGCAAAGTTTTTTTTGGGTCACAGAAAGAAGGGATATTCGCATCAGCTAACGGCGCGAACGGCCGGATTATAGGGCAGATGCTAATTGCTAGAGGGCTGGTGGAGCGAGAGAGATAGAGATGATAAACCGGAGTCTCCCTCTTATTTCCACACGGCACGATCTTTGATTCGCTCCATTATATTCCCCGGTTACAAATGACATATTACGTAGGGAGGGGGTAATTACGAGACAGATGGAGTGAGGAACATAAAAGATATGATGTGCAATGTATACGATTTAGACGACTTACGAATATTGTTTATTCATAACAAATAAACCAATTGAGCGATGATAAAATCGATTACATACAGGTAACCGGCATAATTCCCCTGATGATTGCTGGAGATCAAATTACTGAGGCGATTTTAGGTCTTCATCAATCCTGTTTCGTGTCATTTTTCTGAACGGTGGACTTTCATATTTTAAATTATAAAAAACAATTGAAACCTTTTCCAGTTTGTGTCCCTCCTTTTCACGGTGATCACGCAGCTCCTGGAGATGGGAGAAGCTGAAAATAGTTTTGTTACTATGATTTGCAATCATTTTTTTCAGATGATAAACGAGTTTGAAAGCTTACTTGGCTGGACACATCGTGCACTCAAAGGGATTGATTCCGTGCGCGGTACGGAGGTGAGCCTAAAAAATAATTATTGATATTTGAGCTCAAGATTCAATAGTATAATGCTATGCCACCAGTAAGCGAAAATATTCCAAAAATTATATGTAGCGGCATTTTCATTCTAGAGGTCTACTGACAAACCTTAAATGTGAACGATGCGAGAAACGTCATGTCGCAATGCGTACATGAATGACGGCGCTCGCCTGAACGAAACACAGTTTCCCACTATCCAAAAAAAATGTATTTGAATGATTCTTGAGATCATTGTATGCCATTTTATCTCAACTATATCCTTCAACTTAATCATTTCTTACCAGTATGCAATCCCATATGATTCGCCAGTTCGGATGGGCGACGGAATTTTTTCTGGCACTGACTGCACTTGAAACGGCGAAGCTGGCCCTTGCGGTTGGTGAACTTCTTCTGCAATATAAATATATTTATAAATCTCCCCAAAATCCTGAATTTGCTACTAAATATGAAGATCAAAGATAGTTGAGTTTTATTCACGAGGAAAATAGAAGTATGTCGAATACCTTGTCCGCAATCTTTCTCTTCTTCATACCGCTCCGCTTTCCTCCTAGTGAGTAGTCCCCGTCAGAATCTTCACGCGCACGCTTGCGATATGACTGCAATTAACCATTGCAATAGGGGATAGTCGGTGGTGATCCATGAAATGCATACGGAGTACTGCTAGTGTTCTTCTTGAAGCCCGAAGGTAGGGCAAGTGTGTTTCAAAAACAGACTACTGCCCTATCTTTCGGCTTTACGAAGAACACAAGTAAAGTAATAACTTTATTTCCATTTCAAATAACTCACAGTGGGTTCCTCATCATCATCGTCTTCGTCATCATCGTTGTCGTCTTCCGTAGCCATAGAGGGAGTCCCTTGCACTGTTGAAGGTCGAGGCAGGAGTGGAGAATCGTCCTCCTCAGTCCATTCGATGCCTTGACCGAGGTTCCCCTGAACAGCAATCCCGCATAAAATACATATTTCAGAAAATTTCAAAGGAAACAGTTACAAGATCATGAAGTTCTCTTTCTCCCTTCTCTTGAATGTTAAATTAATTTGAATACAAAATCGAAAATGACCGATTATCCAACCACTAGTTCATCTTTCACATCGAATAGCATATTGCCCTCTTCAGGTTCGTCTTTCGGAAGCACCCCGAAGTCCATGGGCTCGATCATGTTAGGAATGTTAGGAATGTCCTCAGAAGCGCCGTGCTCAAATTGGCCCTGAAACCAAGTTTGCTTTCCTTTGATTATTGCAAGCTAACCCTCAACACTCATTATTGTTCAATGAATACGAAAATACGAATGTCGTGTTGACCATAGCATGAGTAACATGAGTACCTGTGTAGCATTAGCAGCAACTTTATGGTGTTGTTTCTCCTCCTCCTTAATCCTTGCGATCAGTGACTTGAAGACTCTCTCCAGCGATTCACTCATGCCGTACACAGAGCGACGAAGTGGATCGTTCCTGAAATGACAACTGTTGATCTGAGATGCGATATCAACTTGAGAGTCTCAGTTATTTGATAATTCTTTCGCAATTGATTGTTGGACATCCCGAGAAAATGGAAAACAATATTCGAAACTTCTCACTTATTCGGGTCCAGTTCCATGGCTAATTCGCGCTCACGCCTCATCGATTCCATTGCGTAGCTGATAATCTGTAATATATCCCATGTTTTTCGAGATAATCCATCATTTATTAGGTTGGTTTAGCGAACTGATGTCATTGTGAGCTAAAAAAAGTAGAATGAATCAGATGATATACCGGTGCATTCAGTCCTCCCTTTTCCACGGCTGACATGAGGTTGAAGGACTTGGTGAGAACGGTGCCGAGTGGAGGGTCTGCACTAGAGAGGATATTTGCCTGAGAATTTTGAACATTTTTTTATTGTATATGGTTTATTTTATCTTTCTACGAATTTTTTTACCGCGCCACTATATCATACTTGATATACGAGGGAACGAAAAATGATATTATTATATGTGTACTTGAAGGCATTTCACTAACCTCTCGACTCCACTCCTCGATATTCTGCCCACTCGGTCGTTCTTCCATTGTTGCGAGAACCTAACTGAACATATTATGCATTGGATAAATAAAAGCAAAGCAGAATATCACAGTAAACAACATATTCAGTATTACTTTGTCAACATATTTGAAAAGAGTGCGGCAACGCATGTGGTCCAAGGGGTGCGCATCGCAGGTCACATTTATGATCACCCTATCGCAAACTGACTTGGCGTTGTATATATTACGTTGGTATTAATTAAAATAATTTTTGAATATTATTAATTGATTAACATATTATATTATAAATGCGAAATAAGTTTTAAAAAACAACAAGACAATAATACTGGATAGAAAACAGCACTTGTTCATGAACAGTGGCATGAAAGTATCAAAATCCATTACTGAGTGAATGAAGCAAATATTAAATCAACGATGAAGTCGTATTTTCGAAACCTCTCGCAGGGTGGATGTGGTAATACTGCCTATTGTAATCTATTATATCCCTCCCACAGGGAATATCGACTTCGGTCTTATCCTCACATTCTGGAAATTGCGAGGTCAACGCGCCCACTGGCACACCTCCATCCACCTCAATCGATTGTTTACTACCTGAATTATGCAATCAGTCATTCGTTTAGTTCACATTATTTGTGAGGTGTTGTGTCGTATAATTGCTAATTGTTTTCTAATTATTATACAAAATTCAGACTCACATGTTCGCCAACGGCCTTCTCAAGGACCATCTGTACAAGCCCTATACGAAAAGCACTTCTCGGGATGTTATTGGCATAAGGTCGCTGCTTTTATTTTCATGAAAATTCGTTAAAACGCTCCAAAATATAATAGTCAAAGTATCCGCAGCTTCTTTCAGAACTTCTGTGGTATTTTCGACAGCATTGGGTGACTGGCCTGAACCCAATCAAGAGGTCGATGAGGCACATCCTAAGCCTCAAGCGCTTGAGGAACCTCTGCATCCGCTCGAGACGCGTGAGGAACCGCCCCATCCGCTTGAGTTGCGTGTGGACTCACTGGAGGATGAGTCTTGCGTAGCATTCACGCATCTGTGTGGAAAGAACGCGGGAATCCGCAAGGACGCGGACGTCCACGAGCCGCTCCGCCGCCTGACTCGCTCGAATTCGCTGATGTCATGCGTCTGGGGAACGCTTCGTCCGCGTCGACGCGTCGGTCCGCTTGAGACGCGTATGGACTCTTCTGTCGTGCGCTATCACAACGGTGCGATAGCGCGTCCTAACTCGCGCGCGTCACTCACGGATTCCTTATCGCTCGAAGAAAATGAGTGCATTGTCGAAGAAAATGCCGAGAATAAAAAAGAATCAAGGTTTGCTTATTACAGTTATTTGTTTAAAGTATGTTATAATCATATTTTGACGTTTACATACCTGATTCGGACACCTCTCGGACATGTCTCTGCTCCATTGACTCTCTAAAGAATCGTGCGTCATTCACCTCGTGCGGCCACACGGTCTGCTGCGAGTGCGAGCAAAAGGCCGAGGATGGCGCACAAGACGTGGATAAGACCAAGGATGAGGCGGCAGGCGCTTGAAGCTTACCCGGACATTATACATACATTTTTAATAAGAGAACAGTAATCAATATCAGATCCAAATGAAACATTAAACTCGTTTCCAATTAATTGTTGTGTTGATGATAAATCGTTTATGTATTTACATCAATTATTCTTTCTTCTTTTTTCATTGTCGAGGAGATCACCGTATTTCTTGTGCAATTATAGGTGATTGCACTTTGACTTTTAAAACAGAGTCAATAGCTGAGTGAATTTTGGCAAATATCAATTCAATAAAATTAGTGAGATCGTACTATTTCCACATTAGTTCAATAAAAGCTCCGAGATCAGCATCCACAATTCGCGCTCCATTTATCAGATGTCACCGCTGCCAGATTTGCCAGAGTATGCTTGCTAGAGTATGCCTGCCGGCTCTGTTAGGTTAGGCGATCCCGGCGAAAATAGTGCGGTCCCAATATTTTTTCCCGGACCGCACTATTTGTTTTCTTAAAAAAATAGTGCGGTCCCAATATTTTTTCCGGGACCGCACTACTGGTTTTCTTTAAAAAAATAGTCCGGTCCCAATATTTTTCCGGGACCGCACTATTTGTTTTCTTAAAAAAATAGTGCGGTCCCAATATTTTTTCCTGGACCGCACTATTGGTTTTCTTTAAAAAATAGTGCGGTCCCAATATTTTTTCTGGGACCGCACTACTGGTTTTCTTAAAAAAATAGTGCGGTTCCAATATTTTTTCCGGGACCGCACTACTGGTTTTCTTTAAAAAAATATTGGGACCGCACTATTTTTTTAAGAAAACCAATCGCCGAACTATGTAAGAACACACAAAAAAATTCAAAACTCTAATCTACCTCGATTGGCGTTCTACTGAAAACGTGGAGGGAAGCGATGGGCATCAAGAAGTCGGATAAACCAAACTTTAATCTAAATTCTCACGGCTGGTCAATGATAGTAGCATCCGTGCTCATTGACGCAGGATTATTGCCAAAAGGACTCACGGTAAGAACTCCATTCAGAAAACAATCATTTCAAATGATTTCAGGGCAGCGGCAGCGAATGGATTGTTTCTGGACTTGGCAGAAAATCTCACACGTTCCACTTCCAACTCCCAGTGGTTAGTTTCTTTGAATAACAGTTAGCGTAAGTTTCAAATACTTAATAATAATAACAATAAACGGAATGGATTATTTTCTTACAATAACATCATCGCTATCAGATAACATCCACCGCTCATTATTCAACGTGCCAGTTGTTTATAAACTGCCTCAAAAAAGCCATCTCGTCTGAAACGATTTGCACCGACAACATATGTCAGCGTCGTGCCCAAACCGAAACGTGCGAAATGATGATGGTGAAGGAACATGATAAGGAATCGACGTGGAAATTCGGGGTGCACGATCCCATTGAGAACCGACTCATCGGCATCGAATATGGTACGATTTAACCATAAATTGAAAAAAGTACATTCAATTTTAGATGCTCACGCTCGAATGACATCTGCAGCAGCATTCACGCTCAGCAAGATGATGCACGTGGAGAGTTTCAAGGCGATGGGCTTTCCGTCCCTGCACGAATAAGACGATATGGATGCGAAATACTCTCAATTCATTCAGAGAGTTAAAGTTAGTAGTAACATTTAGAAAAATAATAATTAGTATATTGTCTACTAATTAGTTTTGTATTTTATTCGTTTATTACAGAACAGTACGTCACCTGCCGAGTTCAACGAAGACTACTACGTGGCCCATTTCAAGGAGCTCATGCGTGAGCACTAGGAAAGACATGGTACACTCTTTTGGAAAAAAATATATCATTATATTTATTATTATATTTTAGATTCTCCACCCCCATCGTTCTCGCCTTTGCCCATTCTCCAGAATTATCGATCTGCTCCTTCTCGTCAATTTGCCACAGCAAGCGGATGCGATGAGGAATCCGATGACGATTTTTTCATCCCTATGTTGCATTCATTTGTAAACGAGGACGGATTCGGCTCCATGGCGGCCATGGCGGAGATCTGGGAGCAGCACTAGGCAAGATGGACATCAGAAAGCAGCACTCGGCAAGACAGCAGAATTAAACTTCGTACGCTCATTTAAAAAAATCACTCTAATTATTATATAAACTTCCACATCCACTTATTGCACATTCGTATTATTATCATTCCCTCTCATCCATTCATGGCCTGTTTAGGTACACGCATGAATATGAAGCCTCTCATGACGCGCACTAACAGGGTTACTCCATTGGAGAGAATGCTGCGCTTCGGAGTGGGCACGTTGTCTCGCCGACATGAACTTTCCCTAGTTCTAGAAGACCCCGAGAACGTATTTTCGGCAAAGACGAAGGTGAAATTACAACTTTGAAAGGATAATTTACATATATGTTTACATTCTTTCCGCATTCGTTAATTATGTTGCATCGCAATCAATACAGAGTGGAACCTTCGTCAAATTGACTGGACTGTTCATCACTGACAATCGGATCCACTGCGCGGACTATAGAAAAGTGAGTATGTCCAATTACGAACCCAATATCATCAATTGTATTATTACAATAACATTCAAGATATTCTCAACATTTCAGGTTAACGCTGAGCAGTTTACTCATTGTAGTGACCTCCCTCTCCTCCAAGACGACCTCGGCCGGTTAATTTGCGTTGAATATGTGAACGTTGTGAGAGTACGCAACCTTTTTTTTAACTTTTAACTCTTGTTAGTAGAGTTCCCTTGATAGAATTGAATCCGTAATTCCAATGTCGCGGACAAAGGAGTGATCCAATTCCATTCCTTCCATTTCCCTCACGCGGTGCAAAGTTTTGGAATTTCATTTAAATAAATTATGAACATTCAACCTATTTTCGCCATTTAATTTCAATATTCCCCGTGTATATAATTCGAATAACAGTTTGGAATTACATTTCGATCGGAATTCTAATTATTGACCGCTCGTATGCAGGCTCGGTAATGGAAGTGAGTTCACGATTTTAGAATTCCAATAGCCTAATTTTTTCATCAAGGGAACTCTACTTGTTATCTTTCAATTGTACCGATTTTTTTCTCATTTGACTCTGATATCAAAATATGCTGAATATATTATGTACGGTAAACTTGAACGAACGATACATGCATATCAATAAATGTATTTACGAAAGAAACGTTTTATCCGATGCAGAGATTCAACATGGACGAGAAGGGACCGCGCTATTTTTAGGGACCCCTCTATTTTCGAATGTGCGGTCCCAGAAAGAACTTGGAGCAAAGGGTTCTCTGACTCAAAAAAAGAGTGCGGTCCCAGAAAAAATATTGGGACCGCACTATTTTTTTAAGAAAACCAGCAGTGCGGTCCCAGAAAAAAAATTGGGACCGCACTGTTGGTTTTCTTTAAAAAATAGTGAGGTCCCGGAAAAAATATTGGGACCGCACTACTGGTTTTCTTTAAAAAAATAGTGCGGTCCCGGAAAAAATATTGGGACCGCACTATTTTTTTAAGAAAACCAGCAGTGCGGTCCCAGAAAAAAAATTGGGACCGCACTGTTGGTTTTCTTTAAAAAATAGTGCGGTCCCGGAAAAAATATTGGGACCGCACTACTGGTTTTCTTTAAAAAAATAGTGCGGTCCCGGAAAAAATATTAGGACCGCACTATTTTTTTAAGAAAACCAGCAGTGCGGTCCCAGAAAAAAAATTGGGGAGGGGCAGAGGATCCATGATCCAGGTGACCCGCCGAGGTGACATCGTTTGTATTATACAATGAAATGGGCTGGAGCTAACGATCTGCGTTCTGTCCATAACAGTGGCGTGCTCGTTACCATATCTTTCTCCCCGTATTGATGGGAGAACATAGCCTAATATAGTGCTTAGGTAGATACTAGGGTGGCTGAAATGGATCACGGTTAACCATCTTGTTTACTCTTTCATACGGGTCATCCGTGACGGGAGGGAAAGAGAGACGAGAGAGTCTCTCTCTCCACAGTGAATAAAGAGGGTAGGACTGCCAGAGGGGACGGTTAACCGTCTCATCCGTCTCTGATCTGCCAATGCCCTCTAAATAGCGACCCGTTGATCCATTTCAGCCACTCTAGTAGATACCATATCATAACTGCGATATAACTATCCAATGTCTACATGCGTCCGGCAAATCGATTATTATTGTACTTACTGACCCATGCTTGCATTACTAGTTGTGCACTTATTAGGGGCGCGATATTGAATTCGTTACTTTCCGTAAAGTGTAAATTGTTAGTTTATGCTCACTGTTTATCACTACCGTGAATTCGTGTGGGTCCTTCCATGTTTTCGAGCAGTGAGTTGATAATATGTTCCCCCTTTTTAGTGTTTTGGGCATTTTTTAATATCATTTAGCTGTTATTAAAAGTCCTGAAAATTAGCCAACAATATACCCAAAACCCCCAAAAACGGGGAACAATAGTGGATGAAAGCTCATCATTTAATATACGCCATGTTGAAGGTCGAACAAAACCGACCAGCCGTCGAGTCTCTGCTTTCTTTTCCAAAGTGATGCGTGATGGCTTGGAGATTGTAATCACTGGAGATGCGCACATCAATCTCGAAGAGTATTTAACATGCTCGTTAGCTAAGCTGAATACGAAATCTGATTTGATCATGCACGGCAAATCTCAGGCTAGCATCACATTGTCGAAAAATAATCTATATTAGACATTCAATATCACCCACTGTGTCTTAATTGTAACGCGAATAAAACGATTTTTGAAAACTATTGTACCTGGTCGGAGAAACAAATGATGGACAATAACAAGCCTTAAGATGTGATTAATTCAGCAACACAGAATAAGTTTTTGCCGTTATTGCATTCGCAAACATTTCTTACGTCGATAATGCGTGAGCAAGAAGAGATGATACATGTCATAGTTTCCAGATTGTTCGATCGTCTGACTCTCTTCAGTTTGCACGCTCTCTCGTCTCTCTGACCGGCGAGAGAGCGTGCAAACTGGAGAGAGTCAGACCATTACTCTTCCAGATTGTTCGATCGTGTGAGTGCTGCAATGATTCGGCACTACACCGGATGAGAACCGTCGGACGAGAACCAAAAAATGGGTACTTCTGTAGGACCTCCACAGAAGCATTTTTGACACTTTAGGAACCTACTGTGAACATGCTGGAGAAGGGTAATTTTGTTGATACTCATCCGGTGAGTGCTCATCCGACCTAATACCCATGACTCTCTCTATTCGCTCGCTGATCAGACAGTGCGATAGAGTATGCACTTCGAACAGATAAGAACGAGAAGAGTGAGATATCGACTAATCCGTATGAGAACTATTGCGTCACGTGATATATCACATGCTGCCTTACGCAACATTTCTCATCCGACCTAGTTCCGATATCGAGTGAGGTGTAGTGAGAAGAGTGAGAGGAAAGAGGGGGAGTGCATATATCCTTCCTTTGAAGAATGTGAGAGCGAGAACATTGATCGTTCGTGTGTTCGGCATTCGAACACTCAAGAACAAATCTCACAACGAGCCTGATAATCCATTCGTGACAACCGCTTTATACACAATAATAGTAGTAATACTTTAATAGTGTGCCATGTTTTGTTAGGTTATAATTTTTGTGCTCTCATTCCTCTGCAATACTCTCCACGTTCCATAGCATTTTCAATGTTCTTGCATTGTCATTCCCACAATTCCATATATCCGTTCACAGAAGTGATAGCGACTAGTAAATTGGAATATAAGGTTGTCAGGGTTAGATAACCTTATATTCCCAATTTCAAGTCTCTATCTCTTCAGGGAACGGAGATATGGAATTGAGGGAATTCAAATTTTGGATAGAAATGGCGAAAGTTAACGTCGTATTAGTATCTTGTTAATTAATGCTTTTTTTCTACTTATTGTATGTTGCTCATGTTGTGAATTACGAAATTTTACAACATCCCCGATTCTCCAAAATCAGTTAGCATAAGCATCAGTCGATACGTCTTCCAATTTGTACCACCCGCTTCTCCCCCAACCTCAAGATACAACAATATTTGCTCCTCATCTCATTCAAGGTATATCTCCCAATGCCTATCAACCCTATCACACTTGGTAGCTTGCCTTCCGACATTATCCGTCTGATTATTAACACGGATTTCCACGAGATGGACGGCGTGCGACTGGTATGGATATTTTTTTTTAATTTTTTGAAATATTTAAAAACAATATGTTTTCGATATTTTTTTTCAGATATCGCCAGCATGGAATGATATGGTGATTGAGTATCTTCGATATCGAAAGAATTTACCAGCCATACACACCATTCAAATTAAAGTGTCTTCCGATGGAGGTCTGTTCCTCTGGGCATCGCAAATTTTTCCGGGTCGAGAAGTGGAAATGCTATGACATAAAAGGCAGAAATGTGAGTTTTCGTTGTGCTAAACCAATGCAAAATGATGAATAACATATTTTTCAGCTAATCGAAGTGTTATCTCAACAGATCTTCGCAAAAGTGCACTACAATAAGTCTAAATATTTACGGGGTCTTTTACGGCGATGCTCAAGCATTGAAACATTTGTCATAAAATATGTGGATTGCAAAATACAGAAAGTGAATTTCAAATTTTTCAAAGAAGCCATGGAAGGTCTTTCCATGAAAAAATTGCAGATTCAAGGAATTCCACTGTTTTCCTACGATAACGCGTAAGTTTACTAGCACGCAAGCACTTTTGTCAATCTGAAAACACCTCGGAAAAATACAATTTTGCACAAACAAAGAATCTTAGAAACTTGATTCCCTAATGCCATTGACGGTATCCAAACATGATCTTCAGATCTAAAATCACAAATTTTGCAACGGAATTTTCGGTTAAGCGGCTGATCCTGCCTTATGCGCACTCAGACGTCTACGCTTGCTGTGAGTTTTGGCATAGGGATCGAAATGACCCTCTTCATTTTGCGTTCCCTCTCACCATTCCTAATTTTCATAAAGAAGACATAATGAACAATATTCATTTCAGTTTATAGAAAATCAACTAAGTTCAAGTCATTTTTCTCTAAAACTGATCGTCGCTTCATAATTGAGTTCACCGATCACCCTTATTGGATGCAAGCCAAAGAATTGGAGGACAGATACACGCATATAACGGATGAATTGACGAGGATGAACATCAGGTTAGATTTGTTCTAAAAATTTTATCTGTTTGATACACAGCACATCGTCCTCAGTTCGAAAAGTCTATCGACCTGTGGATTGGCGAATTTGGCAAAAAAGAAAATATTGTGACCATAAAAGCGAATTTTTCTTCAGATCGAGGATCAAGGAGCAGCAGCAAAGGCTTGGCGATCAAACCAAAATTATCGCATTTTTCGATTAATCAATCGTACCACATGTCTAATTATCGAAAAGTATTCGACTAATGGTGTAACCATTTTGCACATTCTCCAAACTTTCGAGACAATTACCCGCACTCTACTATCGTTCCATTCAACGCCTTTCTAATATATCATTTTTTAATACATTTGTTAATTCATTTAAATTCGCACATGATTCTGTTGGCCCCGGACCGAAATGTTGAGTTCATTGTGCCCAGGCTTTGCTCCAAACATATACTTCTCCGATGTTCTTCTCTCTCATAAGGTTTATTCGGGCGTGCGGTTTTCGCAAGTGCAAAAAAAACTTGTTGAAACCTATGCCGGGGGCGTTTTTCGTCGCAGTTGCTCGATTAATGCATATGATATATGTTTTATGGAATACCCGGTAAATTTTGAGCCAATCAGCTATATCAGAGATGCAATCAATAGCCTAGAAATACAGAAATTGAAGATGAAATGAGGTCCGATTTTGGAATTCGATTATGGGCGAGTTAGAAGAATCCGATAAATATCCGTGAGCGTTATTTCAGCTCCACCATTGTCAAGAATTGCATCAGTTGCAAAAATTGCATCGATCTAACGACTGATTCTGCCTAATTCATTCTATGAGAAGTGTGTTTCGTGCGAGAGTGAGCCGTTCAAGGCATTATTCAAAATGTCAGCTCGAAAAGGCTTGGCAATTGAAGTTGCTGACGGATGGGGAAGCGACTATATCGACGATGGAATCAAATGTATTCAAGGAGCGTTGGCGAAGATGTACATTAGATCGAGTTATATCGTGGATGAATACCAAACTAGGATCGTTATATGGTTTGATTGATGTTTCAATGAAAGTCAACCTTGTAATTGCTAACATTGATATGGTTTTACATGAATAAAATGTCGTATATTCCATATATATTTGCAAGTTTGAACGCTCACTTTGGTGTATCGATTGTAATTAAGATCATGCTAATACACTGATATTTCTCTCGCTCTCTCTGACCGGCGAGAGAGCGTGTGAAACGAGGAGAGTGTGCGCCGTTTTGGCATCACTAATGTTGATATGTGGCTGTCTGATAATTCCTGTCTTGTGGAACAATTTGAAACACTTTTCCGTTTCCGATTTTCTTAAGATTGGTGCCGCTACTGATATACTCTTGTGGTTTATGTGATATAAAACAAATAACTTTTGTATTGAGTTGGCGTTCACTCAAGCGCACTTTCGTGCGATGTTTTGCATATTCAATAGTTTACCAATCAAAACAATCGCTAGTTATTCGGTTAAAAACGACTTTTGACAATCGCGCTGGTCCCGTTAAGAAAACTTGAATGCATTCCACCACCCGCTTTTCTCCAACCTCAAGAAGCAACTGCTCTCATTTTGTCCTAATTTAATTCACTCTCCTCTAGTCTATCAATGCCGTCCGATCCCGCATGATAATCCCAAATGAACGTGACAACATCGACAAAATTCGTTTGGTAAGCACACACTAATTCATTTCGAAATTTCTCAAATAATCGAATCATCAATATGTCGCTAGCTAGTTATTATCCCCTGCTACACTCTCCTCCCCAAATGCAATTCATGAATGTCACAATCACAAAACAGAATAGTTCCGATTTGTATCTTATTGTAAATAATCTTGAATAATCCTTGAATAATTTTTGAATAATACTTGAATATTGTAAATAATCGTGAATCATGTTTTCCAGGTATCACCTCAATGGAATTCTCTTGCACTGGAATATCTGCAGAATCGCAGAAATCTACCTGTAATCAACGAATTTAATCTGAAAATATCATGTTCCGGAAGCCAGTTTCTGAAGTTGATTCTGTCGCCACAGGATCGCAAATTTCTTGGAGTTAATGAATGGATAACTGCAGATGAAAACGATGAAGATGTGAGTTTAGATGGAATTATATTCAGAAAAAAAAACAAAATGGACTAGAGTTCATCGGCACTCTTATTAGCCTTATAGAAGCTCATAATAATACACAATAAAAAGCATATACTCTGTTTCAGTCGGTCGAGGTGCTTTCTGGGGATCGATTTTCTCAAGTGCCGTACAAAAGCGTGAAAGGTTTCGTCAAGGGAGTTTTTCGACGCTGCGCTTTCATTAAGAACCTAACAATTTGTTTTATGGACAACCATGAGCAAATTGTACCAATAGATTTTGTAAGAGATGCTATTGGTGACTTAGACATCGAACACGTTACGATCGAAGGAATTCCGATTTTTAAATTCGATCATGCGTGAGTTTGGTAAACTTTGTTTCTATGTAATTTGTTCTCGTAGCTCCAATATCGCCACTTTCGCAAGAGTTAAATCAGCCAAAAAGCTCGTTCTTCCAAATTCAATCTCTGAGATGTACTTCACATGTGAGTTTTGTCAAAAATAAGGTCAAAAATGTCAAAAAATATGTCATAAACATAAGGTTGTACCTAATCATGATTCACCGTCTATAACATCCAATTTTTTTTGTTTTCAGGCCGCGAAAGCGAAACCCTTCGTCAATTCGAGTCATTCTTTTCTAAAGCGGACCGTAAAGACATGCTGATTGAACTTACTGATGTTACGTATCTTCATATTGCGGATGTCTTCGAAGACAGGCACAGATACATCAATGAGGCATTGAGGAAAATGTACATGAAGTCAACCCTTGACTTGGAGGATTTTAAGGGTAGCACATGCAAAGCTCGCATCACCATAAGTACTGATTGAATGGCATTTCATATGTATTTACTGCTCCGGTAAAAACACCTTTCCCTGATTCATTGAATGATGTTCGCTTAACGATAATGACAATTTGATGTATATCACCACGGCATGCTTCACTTACTTATATTATTTGTTAACATCCTTTTCATTAAATTCGAGATTCTTCCATTAAATTCGAGATTCTTCAAATGCATACTTGGTTCCGCAACACTTCGGTGAAGATTAGATCTGGAATTGTTAATATCAGTCGAGAACACTCTCTTGGGCCAGTCGAGCGGTGTAAAAAAAGAAAAAAAGAAATGCTGAAAATGAGGCAATTTCTCACTCTGTGGAGTCGAATGGTCAATATCCGGGGTCTGGGTGACCACTTTGAAGCGCTTTATGGCCAAAAAGTGATTATTGCATCATGTTGCATAATGATGATGTAATACCAAATTGTGAAAGATCTCACTCTGGGGAGTCCAATGGTCAAGGTCCGAGGCCTGTACGACCACTTTTAAGCGATTTATGGCCAAAAAACGATTATTGCTTCATGTTGCATAATGATGACGCAATACCAAATTTTGAAAGTACTCGCCATGGGCGTTCTAATGGTCCAGGTCCGAGGTCTGGGTGATGCTTGGGAGCGGAGATATTGTATTATTGCATCATCATGACGTAATGATGATGCAATCGATGATGCAATAGAAAGCGCTCGCCGAGTGGAGTCGATTGGTACCCTAGTTGTAGGTGTACGATGAGTTTGAAGCGAGTTATGCGCGAAAGACGGGAGCGTGACCGACAGACAGACAGACGAACTGACAGACAGGCGTCTTGTCTTTTTTCTACATAGTAACAATACTAGGAACTTGAATTTTCATATCTGATCATGAGTAAGTGCGGGCAAAACCAACGTATTTATGCTAAACATTTGAGCACTGAAATCACACGCTTTGCAAGAACTGCATCAGTCAAGAGGTTGAGTATACCTAATTCCATCAAGCAATTTTATTGTGAATTGAGAACTGCAAAGTAGTGAGCCAATTTGAAAGGTTTTTAGATCAATGTTCTCGCTCTCTCCATATCATACACTATCTCGGTCACTCTGATCGACGAGAGAGCGTGTGGTTTGGAGAGAGGTAAACGATTCCTCGTGTTTTAGGTTGCTACAAAGAGCAGCGCTTCGTGTAATTCTTCTCTCAAGCACTTCGCCAAGGCTTGGAAATTGAACTATCGCTTGATCATCCTAACAAGGGATACCTCAAGGACACATATGATCGCATTAAAAACGCGCTGACCAAGTTGAACGTTCAAACGAATCTCGAGATTGAGAATGGGTCCACACATTCCACGGTCGCGTCACAATATCGAAATATTGGGGTGTCCGGAAAGTTCGTATAATTTTTTGTTTTTATTTTTTATTCAATGCTTTACAATTCTCAGTGACCAATGTATGCCCCCTTCTTTCTCACTACCTCCCTCCAGCGATTGGGCAGGGTCTCGATTCCTCTCTTCCAGAATGCGGGTTTCTTCGAGACCGCCCAGTTCACGAAAGCCCTCACAACTTCATCTCGATTCTTGAACTTCTTTCCTTTGCAGAAGTCAGAGAGAGAGCGGAAGCAGTGGTAGTCGCATGGGGAGAGATCCGGGGAATACGGTAGATGGGGAATCCTCTCGATCTTCAGCTCGTCCATTTTCTTCTGGGTCATCTTCGCTCGATGTGGGCGAGCATTGTCCATCAGAAGAAGAATTTTGCCCTGGTTCAGGAGTCTGGGAGGGACTCTGATCGCGACATCTTCCAGTTGTTCAGAGAAGAGGTCGGCATTGATGCTGGTGCCAGGGGCGAGGATCTCCCAGTATATGGGACCGAGCACTGAGAAGAAGAAGCAGAGGAGTTCCTTCTTTCCGTGCTCTTCCTTCTTCGGGACGGGCGTGGGCTTCTCATCTGCATCCACCCATTGCAGTCTCCTCACAGGGTTATCGTACGTGATCCAATTCTCATCTGTAGCGATGATGGAATTGACTCATCGAAGATTGGATCTACGATGGAGTAATTCCCGACAGACTTGAACACGATTTTTCAGCTGTTCGGGGGAGAGGTCATGGGGAATCACTTGTGGGAGTTTCGGCTTCTTCCCAGATCGATGGAGGATGTCGGACACCGTTGATCTGGGAGTACCAGTATCCTTCTTCAACTCACGCACACTGGCCATGTGCTTGCGCTTCAGTGTGCGGAGAACGAGAGGCTGATCGAGGGAGGGAGGGCGTCCAGAGCGGGGTTGATCATCGAGACCAAACTCCCCTTTCTTGAAGCGGGAGAACCACTTATAGCAGAAGGGTATGGAGGGGGCGTCAGCTCCTTCCGACTGGGCCAGGGCAGAGTGGGCCTCCTTCACGGATCGGCCAAGACGGTAGTAATGAAGTAAAACTGCTCGGAGGTAGAGATGGGAGTCCATCACAAGAATCAATGTAGCAACTAGGAGACTGATTAAATCCTCTCACTACTCAACGTCAGAATGATGCAATACATTGTTGACAAACAGATTGCGCAATCACTGCATTTGATCGCGATCTGATTTTTTTCCGAAGCATTATACGAACTTTCCGGACACCCCAATAAAACCCCGAAGATCTAACTGCAGCGCACATGTAAATACAACCTTATTCATGTTTATGCATGTTCACTATTCCATTTTTCATACATGTTTATGTGCACTCATCACATGTTTGTGTTTTTTCCAGGATATTACTTGCAATTCTATCATATACAATAGGATTAAAATTCAGTTATTGGTCTCCGAAAACATCGTGGTTCGCTTCAATCCGCTTCACTTCGTTGAAGATTAGATCTGGAATTTAATATCAATCTTACATTGATAACTTATTCATGCAAAATCGAGTACTATATTTATTTACATGAGGATATATGTCGAGATGATTATTCTGGGTCGGGATTTGTTAATGGATAAGTAATTAATGTTACCCTTCAATTGCGGCAGCGTAAAGTGTTCTTCATCCAGGTCCATAGTAAAGGGAGCGTCCGAAAGGGGGGCGTTGACCTGAACCAACGGCAACATTCAGAGAACATATCGCAAACCGGAACAGAAAATTTCAATATTGTGGCATAATTCGTCGATTTTTAAAAATTAATCCGGCACCCAAAGTGAAATTATGGCATGGTTCTTCATACTTCTCATTATTACCATCATTACCTATCTAACTGGTTTGAGAAATATTGCAGAATGACTATTCCATTTCCCAGTCATCCCACATACCAATTTATTCTTGCCCGTTCCAAATTCGCACATGGGGATGCAGCTAATAACATAAATTCACGAAATATTACATATTAATATAATAAATACAATAATATTAAAATAAAAAAAAACCTCTTCCGGTCGATTCCAAAGCCGTACGTACGGATGCTGTAGTGCTTCGGCAACTGAACACCGCTCATTCGGGTCGAGTACAAGCATTCGCTCGAGCAGTGAGCGCGCATTGGCGGCTAGAATTTACAAAAAAATTAAAGTTAAATATACCTGCATAATATAGTTCTAGAAGCGATTGGAAATCCACCCCACAGTTCTCTTACAATCAGGATATTCTCTCACTTGCAATCACTAGTTACGTATGTGTTCATGGTATCGTCGCGTCACTGGCGTAGAAAAATTATTATTATTAGAAAACGGCTCCTCATATATTCATTTCACTCTATATAGCGGTCGAGCGGTCAAGCGAGTGTCATGGATCAAGAGACGAATATCACGCGTGTCGCCTAAGAATCCAATAGACTAGTTCACATTGGAAAAGTCAAAAATAAGCAAATTTCATTTTTGGATAGTCCATAGGGACCCTCACAAGATAGCTTCGAGCTTTTTGGAATATCTCTTGCTTCTGACCTTAGGTCGTCAAAGTTTTTACTGTCAAAAAAATGCAAACTTTGGAGGCTCACAGCTCATTTGATAATCAATTTGATGACAAACTGAAAACAACGATTTGTTCCCACCATCCATAAGAGTGTCCCTAACCAATTGGGCTGCCAATATTTTAAGTAGCATGTTCGTTAATCGATTAAAATAAATCATTTTCACCACAAATCGAAGCCCAGGTTGATTTTATGCTCCAGACCTAGATCTCGGAAAGACGAATCGAATGATATGCTAACACCTATCATTAATTTGTATGTTCATAAGTTAGCGCGATTATTAACTGTCCATTCCTAGTATACAATAGTGGTAAATAGAGTTTTATATTGCAAAATGTTTGATATCTTTTAAAATACGTTTCATGTGCGTTATACAGCGAATAAACATTCCTTTTCGTAGCGCATATGAAACCTATCCGAAAATACAACACCAATTTTCCAATTAGAGGGCGAACAATGGATTAGTGATGAATCATCACTATTTTAAACTAGGAATGGACAGTTAATAATCGCGCTAACTTATGAACACACAAATTTATGATAGGTGTTTAGCATATCATTCGATTCGTCTTTCCGAGATCTAGGTCTGGAGCATGAAATCAACATGGGCTTCGATTTGTGGTGAAAATGATTTATTTTAATCGATTAACGAACATGCTAATTAAAATATTGGCAGCCCAATTGGTTAGGGACACTCTTACGGATGGTAGGAACAAATCGTTGTTTTCAGTTTGTCATCAAATTGATTTTCAAATGAGCTGTGAGCCTCCAAAGTTTGCATTTTTTGGACATTAAAAACTTTGGCGACCTAAATAAGGTCAGAAGTAAGAGATATTCCAAAAAGCTCGAAGCTATCTTGTGAGGGACCCTATGGGCTATCCAAAAATGTGTAGCAACTTAGGGGTAAAGATATGTGATCAGGACACCCATATTTTATTCGATTTTTACACGACACGCGTGATATGCCTTTTTGAGCTCTAACGGAAATTATTTACATTTTTAAAATACGTTCAATACCGGTTTGAAGTTGCAAATGAGATCATATATTTCTAACTAGTTCGGTTTTGAAATTAATGAATAGACGATTGCCCAAATTGTGAACTATATTAGTCACTCGTGAAAGTTAAAGGTCGGTGTGGCCTACTAGTGATGTCCCTAGTACGTATAAATTAGGGAAATACGTATAGATTAGTAAGTATTTTGATAATGACAAAAATGTCACTCGTGAGTGCTGAAGGGCCCATTGGTCCACCAGGGATGTCGGGTAAGAAGTGGGCGTCTGGGACGATCTGCTCAATTGGTTGTTTGTCGAACTTGGGTAGCGTTTCCAAGTATCTGAAATGGCCAGCGTGGTTTTCTATTATCTTTCGGAAAAGATAAAAAGAGCTGGTGAAAGCGCCGATTCGGCGCAATGTGTTTGCTTAGTACGGTCGTTGTTATTCTAAGCTAGCATGGTAAACGCACGTTGCAATAGGTGCAGGCAACCGAGAGACGAAATCCGATCCTTCTCGTGGAGATCCCATAATTCGTGTGATCTGGATCCACTGATCTCTCTTGTCCCTGCCCTGTAACATGTTCCCGATTTTTGAGCAATGGTCTGACCCTCTTCAGTTTGCACGCTCTCTCGCCGGTCTGAGAGACGAGAGCGCCTGCAAACTGAAGAGAGTCAGAGCATTGCAGATTTTTATTCAAGAGTTTCGGTTAATTATAATGAAATATCTTCCCGAATCGTCGAGCGTCTAGCGAGTTGGGGAAATGTAATACATGTACGCATATCTAAATCTAATCAGCATCCAATCCCAGGTTGTTGTTCATATTTACTCTCTTCGTAGGCGTGACTAACCGGAAACAGGATTCTATGGTTGATCAGCTCAGCGAAGATGCAGCCAATCGACCAAACGTCGACTGAATGTGATCAATTTTCGATTTTTTTCGACAAGCAGTTTTTGTCCAACTTCAAAAGATGATTTTTACCCTTTTCTGCATACCGGCAAGCCCATCCGTCAACTACCACTCCAAGCACGACCTGTAATTTTGTCAACATTTAGCATAACTAATACAGCAATAGTGCCGACATTATTCTCACTATCTCTAAACACAAAAGATGCAGGATTTTTCATGATCCTTTTACAACTCGTATGCGTACCTCCGGTGCTCGGTACCACCTCGTAACCACGTAGTGACTGAGATTCGAGGCGCATGGAGTGATGAGTCGGGCAAGTCCGAAATCGAGCACTTTCACTTTGCAAGCCTTGTTCACGACGATATTGGACGGTTTGAGATCCTGAAGTTTGGACAATTGTTAATATTTTCAAATTTACTAATAGAATATCCACAGGCGGATATGCGCATCAGAGTAAATATTTGATACATGACCTACCGCTGAGCTAAATTCAATAACACATTATTCAATATCACCCTATGCACAATTCCCTCTCGATGAAGGTGATTGACTGCGCAAAGAATTTGGTAGATGAAGAAGGAGAGTGTTTTGTGATCGAGCTTGATTTTTTGAATTACCTGAAATAGTTTATGTGTATCAGATGATGGGAAGTTTAGTCCGGAAATTTTCAAATTATTTAAAATCTCATACATCATTCAGGTTGTTCTGCATCAGCTCCATGACGATGTATACATCCCTAAAGTCTTCGACTGTCTCCTGCGGAATGAGTTCGAACTTCGGGCCATGCTCTTTTCATTTACACACTCTCTCTCGCGACCAGAGAATGTGTAAACTGAAGATATTTTATCATTATCTAACTCTACCTGGGGAGAGAAGACGGAGTGGACCTTGATTATCTGCAAATATTATAATTGCGTTTTTATTTTTTCAGCTACTCGAGGAATACGTCCAATATCGTCAATTGCATTATCACTTCCAGAAATGTTATGTGTGAAACTCATAAAAGTAGGGATCTTTTTAAGATGTGGATTCTTGAACTCACATTGGGATGTGACACAGCCGACAGTAGGACGAACTCCCTAAATGCTCGGACTGCCGAGGTAGGCACGACGAACGGCTGAAGCATCTTCTTTATCGCAACTCTTATCTTTCCCACTGAGTCATCGGCAGAGCTGAAAATAGGATGATTATTTCGCAGCAATTAATCGCTACGGAACACTGCACGAATTATCTATCTTCATTCTGCAGTCTTTCTTATTCTAAAACAACATTTCCTTATATTCATTTTTGTCCTATTTGAGGGGCAATGTGAATAGAATTGTGTGATGTTTTCAGGGGTGAAAGTGAAAGAGGCACAACAACTCACACAACCATTCCCTGAGCGCCGGCATTGAGGAACTTCAGGTTGTTGTACCGCTTCGGAACAGTGAAGACGTTTGCCCGTCCTTCGTCGAAAATTTCAAATTGATGGTATCTGGCATCATTTGTCATTTGCAAGTTCAGCGTTGTTCTAAAAAGCGATACCATCACCTCCCTCGCTTAAATCAGACAGTTTCAAGAAACGGTAGACGCAAATCAGTCACGCAATAAAGAAGCTGATGCAACAATTATGTAAATGGACAAATACAGTTTAGTAAAAGGAGTCATGACTTACCTTATCTTTGATTGCAATCTAACCTGAGATGGCACACTCTGATCAACAAGGAGGGAGAACGTGGGAATTGCAGAGGGGCAGGAGACAAAAGGGAGGGAACGCGATGTGCAGGGAGAACTGATTACTAATCGACTCTCCCCGATTAAGTCAAGGTCGAAATTATTCGGAATTTGATATGGCGAAGTGACAACAGTTTTTTTCAGTGAGAAGTCAACTATTAGGTCGTAGCGATAGTTCCCGTTATCAGAATCGAGCGCGATAATTGGTTGACTTCTCAGTAAACAACTGTCACTTCACCATATCAAACTCCCTCATTCTTCGACATTTTCGTATATACCGTTAGCCAATGGCCAGACACAAACTTAATGTGAAGTGTACATTTCTCGTCAACTCTGGATGCAAAACAATTGTTGAACACAATATTAATCCACATGACGAACAAAACAACGATGTCGTCGTACCACCCGCTTTTCTCGTTTGCGGTGATATTCAATCAAGTTAGACCATCCCAACATAACTCATCATTCGGCATCCAATGTCCTTATGTTCACTTACTCTATCAACTCTTCCATCGGATATTATCCGCAAAATCATCAGTATTGATCGAAATAAAATCGATCACATGCGACTGGTAAGTTTTTTGAGTTGTCCAACCGACCATGTCCATTAGTATGCGAGCACTAACATATTGTCTATGATTTCAGGCCAATCCACGATGGAACGCTCTCTGTCTGGGATATTTTCGCGATCGTCATATTAAGATCAAACAATTCAGTGTACAATTGACCTCAAGAAGGCATTCCGTAGGCGATGTTCAAATTATCACATCTCGCAAGGATGTGCAATTTTTGGGTGTTGGTACTTGGAAACGGAATCTATTCATTTCCAGGATGTGAGTTTTGGTTTTGTTTTAGAATTTCGGATCACAATATTTTGCTTACAATGGAAGGGTAGGAGCGCACAGTAAAATTTTCACAAGTGGCTTACCAGACCTTGTACTGGACCTTATGCGGACCAGGAATCCATTCTCAAAAAGTTCACATATTGGTCTTTGATCTTTTACAAACGGTCGGTCACAATTTCCAAATGGCTGCTCTCGTGTCTTCGGAGATTTTGACCGGTCGATTGAAACATATCAACGATCAATATGCGCACTATTGATAATGGATTCCTGGTCCACATAAGGCCTGGTAGGCCACTTGTGCTAATTTTACGGTGCGCATCATTCGTGTATATTTGATTAATGCATTTTGAAATTGTATTCGAAATATAAAACAACCTTTGTCAAATAATGGAATCCTTTACAGCTGGTGAAAGTAGAGTCCCGTGACGACTCTGGCGACATATTCACAAAATCAAGAAGAAAGAACATCAACGATTTCTCTCATTTTCTCTTCCGTCGATGTTCGCACATTGAAACCCTGCGTATTTGGACTGGAGCCACCGACCACTACGCCGGTAAGAAATCTTTCTGTGGGAAATTAAAAATTAGTCGATGCGGCGCACTGCAAGAGTTATGCAAGGGTGTTTTATTTTTTAGTCATTAGTTAGTCACTATTAATTAGTCACTAATTAATGATGTAATTGTATCTTAATTTTGCAGTTGCATTCAGTTTCCTAAAGGAAGCGCTCGGAGATGTAGTAGTGGATGTTATTGAATTCGAAAATAGCGACTTTTCCCATAATTATGCGTAAGTTTGTTTTTTTTGTTTTTGATTCCATTTGGACATTTTGACCGACCCATTTGTTTCGGAGACAAATTCGCGTTAAATGAAGCTGCAGTCATCCACTTTATTGAACTCTCGTGTCCACCTATAATTTTTAGTTCGGAAATCCTCAACCTTGCAAGCATTCCATCACTTCAACGGCTGGTTCTGAAGAATACAATCCTTCACTTGTCCTCTCGTTGTGAGTTGTTCTCATTTAACTAATATGGTTGCTTTTAGACCATTGTGAGTTCAATGTTGAACTTTTGAAATACATTAACTCTGCATCGAAGCTGAAATGCAGGCATAGTTGGAGAAATGATTTCACGGTCTCTTTTTACCATTTTGAAAGGTTAAACCATGAGATAGTGGGTAGAACGAAGAGATAGTGGTATGGTTTCTGAACCTCGAGTAAACAAAATAGTGTCCAAATTGTAGTAAACGATAAGACGCGATATCATCGTGCTGTGGAGTTCTTTTCGAAGCTCATTCGCAATGGACTCGAAGTTGAACTTACAGAGACGCGATCCGTCTATGACTCATTTATGATCAACGTGGGAGCTATTCAAAAGGCTCTTGCGAATGCATAACATCCAGCTCAAGCATTACTCAATTTCCAAATTACAAAACGCTTAATTGTATAACCATTTCAAAGAAGGGTGCACTTATTAGGGGCTCCAGAAAAAGAACACACCATTCTTCAAGCTTGGGGTGTGAATAAAAGTGTGTTGCATTGTTGATATTGTACTCAGTATTTTTCTAATTTTCTTAAAAATTATTTGCAATGTGTTCGATGATACATGTTCGACTATGTTAGCGCATAAATGGATCTTTCGCGACTGAAGTCACTGCTAATATATTCGTATAATTCCCTAAAAAAAAACTATCGACAAAAAAGTGAGACGAGGAAGTGAGAAGTCATAACAGCAGTCGAGCTCACCGGTCTGCACCGAAACTAGGTTGGATGAGAACTGTTACGTCGTGCAAGCTGCACCAATTAGCATATCACTGGCGGCTGTGAAATCGTTTGCCTGCACTTTTTCCTTTACCGCTAATAGTTCGAATTTATTGCATGGGAGGAATCGTGAGAGAATCGACCACTCCGCGGTGGTAGTGAAAAAAAGTGTCCTATCTTGAAGCAAATAAGGTGACAAGTATTTAACATGGTGGTCTTTCAAACTGCGTCGTCCGAATTTCGATATCGCTCGTCATCGTCGAGATTCAGAAGATCAAACATGGTGCTTTCACTTTTCGAAAGTCAAATCGGGCTCACATAAATGATCATAACATCGTTAAAATAACGAAAATCTTTGAAACGACTCTCAAAAAGGGGGCATCTGGAAAATAACCATGGTATCTCTTGAAATGAAGTAATTTTCTATATTTTCATCGACGCGCGCTAGAGACCAACTTGAATTCTACTGCCACCGAGTGGTCGATTCTCTCGCGATTCCTCTCATATGAAACACTGATATAACAAAAATTAAGATTTGTCAGTCGTCGGAAACAAACAATACCATCAATAGAAATACGTCGAATATTTATCATCTATTACATTACAAATGCATTCATTATTTAAAAATATTTATTAAATGTCGAGAGTACACGGCTTTTATTAACCCTCCAGGCTAGGAACCTGATGTTTTCTCTTTCTAGTGTTATTGCTAAGTTCATCCTTCTTTGAAAGGGTTATGCATGCAAAAATTTTCCTGTCCTCAATATTGGAAATACTTAGGTTTGCAATTATGTTGAATCTCGCAAGAGCCTGTTTTATGACTTCCGATTTTTCGGTAAACAATGTCTCATCTCAAATGGGAGCGAATCCTATTTCCGTGAGCTCAACTTTGAGTCCATCACGGACGAGCTCCGAAAAGAACTCCAACGCACGATCATACTGTGTCTGGCCTCGATCTTCAACTGTAAGTTGATCATAATTACAATATTACAATATTACTAATAATAATATTATTATGGTATTTTGAATGATAGTATAGTCACGTGCTGATTAACTCTTAGCGCGATTTAAAAATACTTATTATAAAATATTTTTAAAAAGCCCACAAACTGGGGTTATCTCGTCTATTTTTGGATACATTAGACAAAAGATTGCATTATAACTTACAATGTGAGGATAAATCGATGATTGCATTTTTCAGAACAAGTCGTTGACAAGATGGATTTTGTGTTGCAAAGCTAAGCATGTCGGTACTGAAAATAATATTGTCTAAAAAAGTTCAGTAAACGATACCTCGGAATCTCCATTAGATACGTGGTTACTTTACCGTTCAAAAATGTGGGCAATTTAAATGGTCTGATTTACGAAAATTGCTATCAAAATTCCAAAAATGACACCAACTGACGCGAAATTGCGAGATAGTAAACTGTTGTTCTCGAATTCAACGACATCGACGCGCAAATCTCCGAGTGCTTCTGTTAAGAAGCTGAAAGATACGGCTTCTTCATCAATGCCACCTGACAATAGAGTCTGACACAATTACTAATGCGGATGGAAAAATCATCGCAACTATCGGATCTTTGTTGGAAATTATGCTGGAAATTTATCCATAGATCCGACCTTATCTGCGATTTTTAAAATCAGATAATGACATTTTCAGCACACAAAGTAAAATAATCCTACCAGTCCAGATGTACATGGTTTCAATGTGTGAACACCGACGAAAGATTCCACATGCGAAATCGTTCAGTGTCCTGCGCCTTGACGTGGTAAAAACAAACCCGTACATGTCTTGTGGCTTCACTTCAACGAACTGCAAAGGTCAACTGACTCTGGAGAAATATTTGAAAGCCGGACACCATATTTTCATCTATGTGCACTCTAACTCGAACTTGACTTGATTATACAAGGGAACGATAACCCAAGCTCGTAAAATTATCGAATCTAGCCTATTGGGGCACCAGTGGTACAGATGGTGTGCCGGTAAGCATGTTTCGTTAATTTTACGGGCTTGGGTTACCATTCGCTTGTTGTGAGATTGTGTATGTGGGCAATTTAGAACAAAACTCTTACAGTGCGCCGCAACGACTAATTGCGCATTGTGTGCATATAATTTATCAGTGGCCCGATTTTATAACGGACATCTCGAGAGAGCATTATAGTGCGCAATTCAGGTAATTGTCTACTACTCTGATCTACTCTGATTAAGAGTGAGCATTTCAAGAAATCACTTCCGATTCGCTGTTTGTCTACGCGGAAACTTCAAAAAAGTGCAGCTCACGTCTTGAATGCGCAAAGCGGTTCGTTGCCAGTAATGCAAATCGAAGAATTTCAGATGCGTGGGTGATGTGATAATCTGAACGTCCCCTACGCAATGAGTTCTGGAGGTCAATTGCACACTGAATTTCTTGATCGCGGGCAGGTTTTTGCGATCGCGAAGATATTCCAGAAACAAAGCGTTCCATCTGGGGCTGATCTGAAATTATATATTCCTCGAATTATATGCACTTCACGAATATCTAAGGTTGTCTCAGGGAGCACTATATTATGATGACACATTTTGGTTGGACAAAAATACAACTGTCCATTCGCATACGATCGATTTGATCCCGATCAATTCTGATGATTTTGCGGATGATATCCGAAGAAAAATTTGATAGTGCGTGTTGATGGGACGACATTGAAAAGCGATTGGTGAAATGATGAGTGTATGTCCGGACTGTATAAGTGCATCACCAGTAAAAGAGAACAGCGGGTGACATGAACACGTTGTTGTCGTGACAAGAAACCCGCTGTTCAAAATATTTGACGTATTTAGTGCGACCATTTTGTTTACCCCGGGAAAATGTATATATACACGAATAATATTTAATTTGACTAACTCATTTATCAAAATGTGAAGTTTTCTTTGACATCAATTTACATTCACCAAATCAAATTTTAAACAATTTCGTCCTTTTCGCGCTTTTTGAAAAGCCGAATGGCGCGTAAATTCAAATAATTGACTGTAAATGAACATTATTTTATGTAAATCGAAATATTCTACACAAGTATTCATTGAGACGATGACATTAGTCGGTAAATAAGTAGCTCCAATATTGTAGAAAAACGTAGAATATTTATCATCGATTCCATTTCAAATGCAGTTAATGAATATTCAAAGAAAATAAAGTATCTGACTGAACTATCAACAATACAACATAACTTTATTCGCCTACCAAGCTAGAATTCTGGTGTTTTCTTTTTCTTCCGCTTTTTATAGGAACTTCATCCTCCTTTGAGAGCGTTATGCAAACAAGCATTTTCCCTTCTTCCATATATGTAATTTTAAGGTTTGCGTTGATCTTAACATTTGAGAGAGCCTCTTTTATACCTTGCATCTTCTCGCTATAAAATGCCTCATCACCTAAATGAAAAGTTAAAGGTGTTAGGCATTGTTTTTCCAGATAATGAATACCTGTGAATGCGTATCCCTCCTCCGTGAGTGCAAGGTCGATTCCTTTACGGATGAACTTAGAGATGAATTCCATATCACGATCAAATCGTTTCTTCTCGCGATCATTCCCTGAATGATAACTAGAGTTCTCTTATAGGAATCTTATTGGAATTAATTGCATCATTTTCATACATGTTTCACGTGCACTATATATATGAACTATCAATCAATCAGTTTATCATATCAGGCAGTTTGCTCAGATGAGGATTTGTCTATATTCTGCATAGGTTGCACTCCACCAATAGGTGCCAATGGCTCGGCTAAGGTCGTCTCTAGAGCGTACGCGTGGCTTCCCAGGGGGGCGGCTCCTGTTGTAGGGTGTCCAGACTGTAGTAGCGCGACTCCACTGCTCCAGATTCATTTGCCTAATTTTGAGTGCCCACCGTGCTTTCCGTTTCAATCCCTCCTCGACCCAGTCTCTTAGCTTGGTGATTCCACGAACTCGCTCATTCTTCCAACGATCTCTGATCGTAACTCCCAACATCCTCCGTTCCATATTTCGTTGAGTAACACTCAGTCGTTCCTTCTCACTCGATCGTAATGCCCAGACTTCGCATCCGTAGAGTACTGTACTTGTGATGCAGCTTTCAAAGAGCCGTCGCCTGATCTTCATGGGTAAAAGGCGTGACGATAGATGGGACAGCTTACTCCATGCGTACCAGCCCAATCCAATCCGATGTTCAATTTCGTCGGAGTGATCTAGGGGAAGACTGATTCGCCCTCCTAGATATGTGGCTCTTTCGACAAATTCGAACCGTAGATTGTCAATAGTGATTGGATTCCTGGTAGAGGTGCAGGAGGTGAGTATTAGGTTGTTGCAAAAGTCTTGTGGTTTTTTGTGTCAGTTCTTTGAACGATCATAACACGCGTGTCTCAAATCTCAATGGCCAACCAACGTGGTGTTGTTTAGGGATATGCTTGAACTTTGCTCACGTATATTTCAATCAAACCGATCGTGCAACCAACGCAAGCAATTATGATTAACTCAATTGCAAAAAAATCACAACATTTAGATTTAAATTTATTTATCTAGATATTTGAAGGGAAAATTCATGAAACAACTTCATAATGTTGAGTGAGAAGTACCATTAATGTTCTTTCAAAAAATAGGTTTTATGTCATGTGAGTGGGTTTGAACCAAATTACATGATAGCAAAAATATGAGCAGACCCAGGCTGCATGTGACTTGTACCTGCTTTTCTAAATGGAAGACCAATCATACAGGCTCCATCATGTGTGCGCTGTATGCATCCACGAAGAAGCTATATCCTCATAAGAAATATTGGCGCCTGCTTGTTTCCCCTTTCAGAAAATCTGAATTCCTCAATTTTCAGAAATATGCAAAATGAACACAGAAATACAACATGCAGTCATTTTGCAGATCAACTCATTCCTCGAAAGGATCTAACTTCCAGCATCCATAAGAAAAATTATGTATAGGGTAAAGATGGGAGCTTCATATAACCACCTTGAATTGAGCATTCATGCTTCAGAGGAAACATAATATTGAAAAATGTTGCGTTTTGGATGGATAAATTTTCGCAATTTTAACTGGATCCTGTTCTCGCCTCTTTGATTGGGCAATGATGATAGGGTGCGCATATGAAAGAGTATGCAAGGCCTCATTAGTAATCAATATCCCGAAGTTCATCTATCAATCCAACAGGAAGATGGAAGGCAAAATATCAAAATTCCACAGGACTTTTGCAACAACCTAATAGATTGGTCTTTGCTGCATTGATTTCGAGACCAACTCTTCTGCAAGCGCTCATCAACTTCTTCAACATTTTCTCCAATTCGGGTCGCGACTTCGCGATGAGAACTACATCGTCCGCGTACTCCAAATGGCATAGATTCCTCCCATCTATTTGGATTCCATCCTTCTCCCAGTCAATCTTGTCCATCGCAGATCTTAGCACAGCGTTGAAAAGGCGAGGGGAGAGTGTATCCCCTTGGCGAACTCCTCTTCTCACGGTGACAGGGACGAGTTCTTCGTTTACTCGAATGAGTGTGGAAGAAGACTCGTAAAGACGACGCAGAAGGTGGACGAGGATGGGGTGGGCTCCGAAGAAGAAGAGGGCGTTCCAGCAAGCATTCCACTCAACGCAGTCGAAGGCCTTGCGGAAGTCGACAAACGCCAAGTAGATAGGGATACCGTACTCGTGGGCTCTTTCTGCTACCTGCTTGATCGCATGAAGGTTATCGAGGGTGCTGAATCCGCGACGAAAACCGGTTTGGGTCGTCGATTCATTCTCTTCCAACACTTGCTCGAATCTTCTCAAAATCACCCTTGTCATCGTCTTGAGAGTGACGGTGAGCAGCAAAATGGGGCGGAAATTGCCGATGTTCTTAGGATCTCCCTTCTTATGCAACAATGAAACGACTGCTTCCGTCAAATCGCTTGGAACTGCGTCTTCGGCAACCAGTCGATTGAGCAGATCAGCGATGTCTGGGGCCAAGTGATCTCTGGCGAGGAAGAGCATCTCAGGGAGAATCCCATCCGAACCAGGGGAATGGCCGCATTTCAGGAGAGACATCGCATGCCTGATTTCATCGGATTGGAAGGGTGGCAATGGGTCTAGAGCGGGAGGGGACACAGTGAGAGGAAGCTGCACTCCTGGCGTGTAGAGGTCCTCAAAGAAGGTCTTCACCGCTGTCTTGGTTGCTGCTTGAGAGAGTGCACCAGAGACAGGATCGGGGACGAGAAGACGCTGCTTCGACGACTGAAGAGACAGCATGCACTTCACAATGCTCCTTCCCATCATCGCTGCTTGCCGTGCTTGTTCTTCCTTCCGTTTCCTGATATCCGCTATGAGACTCATTCGAGCAGCCTTGCATGCGATGGAATAGGCGACAGTTCCTTGCGAATTGGATTGCAATTGGTGACGTGTGGCAAGAAGGTTCTTTGTTGCGGTCGAGATCCAGGGTGGGGAATGGCGCTTCCTCCAACAGTTGACTGCCGCGGTCTCAGTGAAAGCCTTGATCTTGCAGTAGGCATCGGCGGCAGAATTGGGGCGACCAAGGGGCAGTGACGCAAGGAGGGATGCGTTGGCAGTAAAAGCTACCCGATCGAAATCAAGCCGCTCTCTGCATCTTTTCTGCCTGACCTTGTCGGGGAGAGAGAGACATAGACGGACGAGGCGATGATCCGAGTTGAACTCGAACCTTCCAACGACCCCGCAATTGACTACTCTCGCTGTGGTGGGCGCTGCAACGTAGTCAATTTGATGGAATGTTGAGCCGTTGGGGGAGCGCCAGGTCCAGATCCGTCCGAGCCGCCTCTTGGGGAACGTGTTCCATAGCCGCATCCTGTTCCTCACACAGACTTCAATGAAGGTCCGACCGCGTGGGTTCGGGGTCGAGGAGGCGAAATCACCGACATATATTTCATTGCCTGGTTCTCTCGCCACTCGACAGTTGAAGTCACCGACCAGGATGGGCATGTGGCCTCTTGGGACACTCTTCAGGGCGGTCTCAATCTGGTCCATGAAGTCCTCGTACGCCTGGTCGTCGTAGGAAGAGGTTGGGGCGTAAGCGCAGACCAGAAAGAGCCGCAGGTCTGAGAGGGAGAGAGTGGCCAAGCGGGGGGAGAGACCATTGAACACGGCTCCGCGCGCAAGGTGCGGTCGGAGTAGGAAAGCCACGCCATGGGAAGCAGTGGGCCCGCCAGAATGGAACACTACAGTGCCTGAAGACTGAAGGTTGAATGAAGCACAACCCACAATCCTAGACTCCTGCACTGCAAGCACGTCCCATTTGATCTTGTCGAGGGCGAGCTCCAACTCGGTCTGCTTGTCCTTGGTCGCGAGCGTCCTGGCATTGATGGTCCCGATGTAGAGATGGCGACTCATCAAGGTGGCGTACAACTCCCGCGTGCCAAACGCGTCTGGGAGAGGGAATCCGGGCGGGAGGAATCGGAGACGGAGAGACGAACTCGCACTCAACCGATCGCCACACACTTGAGAACCCAGAAATGAGTGGGAAACTATATGTGCACGTGAAACATATATGAAAATGATGCAATTCATTCCAATAAAATAGGAAAACTCTAATGATAACCGTAATTGTTAAGCCAATCCATTTCAGTGTCAGTGCAAAAGTTCGAAAACAAATATCAGGCTGGTCCATAAGTTTTGTCGCGTTTTATATCTTGGGCATTATGATCTGTGTAGTCCTTTGTTTTTCTTTTAATAAAATGATATCATTTAAAATAACTGAGGTAGCCAATACTCTATCTAGCGCACTATGGGTCAGACCTCTCATATCATTTCGAAAGGCACAGCGCAAAACAAAACCCTGACGACTGAGGTCACGGATATCGAACCTCTATCCACTACTAATACACGGAGAACAATGATATGGTCAAAATAGTGACACATATGTTAACAGTAATGACAACGCATGAATATCACCCAGATATTATGATTCAGTCATTGAAGCTTTTCTAACAAATATATATGTGTCCGGAAAGTTCGTTCACTTGGTCATCTAAAATGAATGCGTGATTCAATTCCCCATTTCTGCAGTGTTATTTGTGAGCAAAGTATGGTGCTGTACTAGCACTGAATTAAAAGATGATTGGATTAGTATGACCGTTTCTACATTGATTTTAGTGATTTGATTTTATCACGACCTAGCGAAATTTTCATACATCGTGTTAGCGTGCATCTACTGAAGTATTCGCTCTAACTTGTCATACGTGATCCACTAGTAATTGGGCACCGATTACCTAGTTATTTTGCCTCAGCCCCTTCTTACGGCCGAAAAATCGTTAGGTATTCAAACTGACAGGTCACAAAAAAATGAAAATGAAAAATGAGTAAGTACACTGGGGAGTCTCAGCGTTTTGCTAGACAGGTGAGATATGCGTCGTATAGTGGACAATGGAGTACCCGATACTACCTTTTAATTGAGCTAATTGACATTAGTCTGTCTCTTTTACCTTATGAGAACAATACGACTATGCGACAAAAAATGGGGTTTTCAGCGTGAAACAGAGTAACAAGGCCGTAATCTCAAATTCTTGAAGCGGGAGTACCATGTTTTACAAAAGCTAAGAGTAATGGGAGCCACCCAACATCAAATGGAATAATTTAGCTTTGCGGAACGGCCGAGGATATAACAATGGAAAACCAAGTTTTCACTAGGCCGTGTAAAGTCACCACCACTAAAATAATTCTAAAATATTTCGAAGTGATGCAATATTCTTCCAATTCAAAACAAAAATTGCACGATGCATTGCTCACGAATAGAACTGCAGAAATGGGGAATTGAATCACGCGTTCATTTTTGATGACCAAATGAACGAACTTTCCGGACACCCAACGATTTTTCTTTGTATTTCCGTGTCTAAATAAGCGGGGATCTCAATCTTTCAGGAACATAATCAAAACATGGTGATGCATTTACATTCCTAGTTTGGAGATCATCCAGTACCATAACGATTGGATATTTCATTGACAAAGGGCTTACTGAAAGTTTGATTCTGAAAACAACACATTCATCAGCATTCTGTTGGATATACGGCTTGCATGTTCAATCTAATTAGGCTATCAGAATGAGGAAATCGTTACTTTTTGGGAGGTAATTAATAATGCAGAATTCCTAAAATGGCATTTTTGTCACTATACCTCTAGAATTGAACTTCAGAAACTTGTCAATATTCTTGAAGGTAAGGCGAACCTTTATCATTTGTTTCTGGTTAGTACGCAGCCCTTTAGTTGAGAGTTGAAGCGCACTTGTGTTGTGTTTTGTACCACTCATTTTGGAGTCAGTAAAGTGAATCGAGATGCCAGTCAGCTAGAGTCTACCGTCGAATTCAAAAGCTTTGATCTATGAATATACTTTCTATATTACCACTTCCATCCTATCAACGAAAAGAGCATTCACGACACTTCTTAATCAGCCCATGGAGATCGTATCATTTTTACTCTGCGCAAAATGGCACATGTTCAAAGAAAAATGAAATTTTTTATGAAAATTCAAAATTCTTTCAATGCATTTTTCTCAAATAGATAGCATTTGTGATTCGGCATGCCCCCATAGTAGTAATGCGCAAACATTCCCCTATAATATAATATGAGGTCAGGCGACTTCAATTTGGGACATGCGATTATGATGTATTCAAACATAGCACCCGAAATGCGACACAACTTACGGGCCAACCTATTATTAACATTGATAATTTTAAAATGTCGAAACTCACCATGTGGGGACAAGTTTATGACTGAATTCTTCAGAATAATTCGTTTAAGTGTGGGAATGCTTGTTATGTTAAGCAGTTCTGGGCTGAAAAATATATTTTAATATGTTCTGGAAGCAATATCGCGATATTTTCATATGTACATTCTTTGATAACAACCAACCGAGAGTATGCCAAAAGAGGATCCTTTTTTTATCGTTTTGGGCGTTTTTCGTATCATGTCCGTGAATTTTTCGTGCTCTCTACATATGTTTTATATACAGTGAACACAAAATACGCCCAAAAATGGGGAACCCGAATGACATGAATTAAGTGACGTGGGCACGAGTCTGACGTGGGCAGTGGGCAGTTTCAAAGTCTAATTTCAAGAAAAAAATGCATTCAACTGACGAGTAGTCCTGCGGGAAGCGGCGGATAATTTCGAATTCGACTTCATCCACGGTTAGGTCTCCGAGTGCTTCTTTTAAGAAGCTGAATGAAACTGAACAAAAAGAAAATATACACGCTGTACGAAGAATTGATATTTTCTACATAATGTTTTCTACCGGCGTATTCATAATTGCCGCCAGTCCATATACTCAGAATCCCAATGTGGCCGCACCGACGAAAGAATCCTCGAGTGAAATTCTGCACATTGGCACTTCTTGATGTAGTGAATACGAGGCCAGTGGCGTCACGGGATTCCACTTCTACTAGCTATAAACATGCGGATTATGGAAAATATTTCACAATACGTCCCTTCATATAGTGTACTCTCACAACATAGCGATAACGAAAATGACACTTGTCGATCGTTTCTCGAACTAAAGTGGAATGTGAAGAAATAACGCGCCAAGCATTTCGAAGTGCGATATCGAGAGTGCAAGGGAATGAACAAATCATTACCTTTGCACGCATGCTTACAATATTAAAGCGTATAAATAGCTCACGTCCTGATCAAAAGTAGTACGATCCCAGCAATCAACACCCAAGAATTCCAGATGCTTTGTAGAAGTGATAATTTTTACATCGGCTGTGCAATAACTGCTTGAGGTCAGTTCAATACTGAATTTCTTTATGGAGGGCAAGTTGTTGCGATTGCGAAAATATTCCAGACATAGATCGTTCCATCTTGGGCTGATCTGAAAACATAATTCCTCGAATAATAATTTGATCGAATAGTTATGGTACTCTTAAATAACATTAAGGACAACTGCGAAACTAACCAGTCGCATCTGATCGATTTTCTCCCGGTCACTTTTGATGATTTTACGAATGATATCCGATGGAAGATTTGACAAGGTATATGGCTGGGACGACATTGACAGACGAATGGTTAGCGTATGCAGGGTGGTCTAATTGTTTTAAACTATCACCGACAACAGACGCAAACAATGCGCGCTATTTTTGAACGTGTCAGGATTTGAATAGGGCGTTCCCTATTACCCTATCACCTATACTCCCCCCTCCTCCAACCCAATACACGAAACGCCCACCATATTGTTTTATTATAACGAGATATTTGAAATGTATAAAATATGTCCCTGCGAAGGTTAAAATCAATGCAAAACTCAGAAATACTAGTATTCCACACGGCAAAATGCTTGCTAGCATAACCCTTTCAACGGAGAGTGACCTTCTCAGAAAAAAGCGCTAGAAAGCTTTGAGTGTGAGTAAAACTGAATAACACATGATTAATGTTAACATTTCGTAAAGCTTTCTTGGAATATCGGTTATTTTTGTATGTACTGTTTCATGATAAATATTCATAGTTATTGTTCTGGCGCAACGATTGCCTTCAGATATTGTAATATATTACAATTTTTACAATTTCCTTTTTTAACGTTTGTTTTTTTCATTCGATTAGTTGTGAATGCATCGCCACTTGCATACGCTCCATTTTTGCGCGCTACATACGCTACGTAATAGGGAGCATAAAATTTCGCGCATCATAGCAGAATTTCATGGAGAATCGACCTCTTTGGTCATGAATGATTCTCCTAATCGAGAAAAATCCTTCATCCTTCATTACTTCATCGTCATTCATTCAGTTGGTTAGTAATCACTGTGTGCGTCACTCTTCTGCTCGTGATATACTCATATTGTGCAATAGGCAACGCTTTCCATGATGATATCTGTATTATGCGCCCAAACATTTTGAATAACATACTTCCAAACCATTGAAAATAATTGCCTGCAAACGACAAAAGATCGATATTAATTTTTCGAAATATCACGCCTTTCACCTAAAAATCGAGCTCAACGCCGGATTGGACACCATTGTCTAAATATAGATATATTCTGTTTTGCGCTACTCTAGGATGCCTAACCACATTCCAAACTTTTCATTTGCTTAAACTCATTCTGAGGGTCCTGGCACCGGGTCGTTAGTTCTGGTTCCCACCTGTATCCTTGAATATCTCGGTTCGACGTCACTTTTAGCGAAAATGCCCCCACTAATTTTATGAACTCCATCTATCCCTACAAACTAGAACTCATGAAAATGATTTTTAACGGTTTTACATTCTATGATAATTATCTCGAAAATGTGTCGATAGGTGCAGCAGGAATTTTATCACCGAGAAGCTCTCGAGAAGAGCTTTCAAATAAGTGGCTTGCGGTCTTCTAACTCTTTCCGCTATTACCATTTTATCCACTTCGAAGTTCCGACTTGAATTGAAGTCATTTAATTCGATGGAGACCGCGCCTTTTCTAACGAGATACGTAAATTGAGAGGAGGAATTTGTTGTCAACTGCGTTTCAGATATTGTTCAAATTTATTTACCTCATTGTGCGATGACAACTATTTGATCAGTATCTGAAACACAGTTTAGAACGAATTCCTCCTCTCATTTTACGTCTCTCGTTAGAAAAGGCGCGGTCTCCATCGAATTAAATGACTTCAAATCAAGTCGGAACTTAGAAGTGGATTAAATGGTACTTGCGGAAAGAGTTAGAAGTCCGCAAGCCACTTATTTGAAGGCTTTTCTCGAGAGCTTCCCGTTGATAAAATTTCAGCGAGATTCAAGGATAAAGGTGAGAATGTATGCAGTAACCAGAACAATCGACCCGGTGCCAGGACCCTCAGAATGAGTTTATGCGAATGAGACTACCAGGGTATCTCTGAATGAGACGGATCTACTTATTCATTAAAAAAAAATCACATTCCAAGTTTTGACCAAATCCGAGAAAAGGCCAATTCAGCTCGATTCTTAGATGAATGGCGTGATATGCGAGACAAGCGAGCCGAGATTAACAATTTGCGAAAAATAGTGTAACATCTAATATTTGCCGCCGATTTCATCACAAATGTATTTCAATAATTTTCGAATCATACTTAATAATGAACGATTATCAATACAACTGTTTTATTTAGACTGCTAGCCAGAAAACGGACGTTTTCTTTTCCTGGTGCATTTACTAAGAGGTTCATCCTTCTGTGAAAGAGTTGCAGATAAGCAGTTCTCCGTGTTTCATATAAACCATTATTTGTGCTACGTCCATGTTAACATTCGCGAGAGCCTCTGTTATTCCTTTTAACTTCTTGCTATATAATGCCTCATCATCAGCGTGTCCCATCTCCGTGAGCTCAACTTTGAGTCCTTTACGGACGAGCTTCGAAATGAATTCCAAAAAATATATGATATATTTTCTTCTCACGTGCATTTCCTGCAATTTGATCACAATTTTTATGTCCACTTTTCAGCATCGAATGCAAATTTGGAGTTTTGCGAAAGCTTGAAATGTATCAGGTTCGTGCATAATTTTTCGATACAAAATCACGATTAACGTTTTCGAGCAATATCTTCCTTCGGTCTTGAGCAATCCTCATGTGATTTATTTTATAGTATTAGTGCATATGTACTCTACATAGCGCACATTGCATATCACCTCATCAATCAGTAGTACCGATGATTCATCACTAAAAATTCTGAGAATTGCTAAATTTCATAAACTTTTCGATTGATTACTACTCTTGGCGAAGCAATAATTGCGCTGCTTCAACACCATTGTTGTGAAGGATGATGATTAACTATTCTACTATAGCCAGAGATCGGCATCAGCCATACAACGATCTGACAAAATTGCCACGTCTTCCGAAATTCTGGGGTGTTGAAAATGGCATTTTACAATTATTTTCACAAGGAGTTTTTGCTGGACGAGCTTGAGGTCTCAAATGAAACATAACCTGAAGTACCTATCATGGAGATGCAACCACAGACAGTTGGTGAAGATTCCTCATTCCATTCATGAGAATTCGCACTCATGGGTTAAAACCTCAAATTTGAACGACGAAATGTTCATATTTTATATTATTAGTAATATGTGGAAGCCCGAAACTTCGCTTTCGCGTGTTCAATGGAAGCAACCACCCTTACGAATTAGTTTCTCAGAAGGGTGGAATTTGCTTTTAATTTGTTTAATTTTTGCGCTGAATTTTGTGGAAAGACCCAAAACATGACAATTTTGCAAATTTTCACTTATCATTGTTTTTCGGCGGTCTGGCTTTGGATCGATCGGGTTGAAACCAATCATTGTTTTCACCTAACACTGCCTCAAATAATGCCCAAGCGGGGTTTGATACCTGTGAAGTGTTCGCAAGTAAATTTACAAAATACCTTGTATCGAAAATTATGCACCAACCTAATACATGGGTCGATAAAAATACTCTAATTTTACCCTAATGTTGCACATGAGTTTCATTGAAACTCACCACATCGGGCCAAGTAGGAAATTGAATTCTTCATAATAAACCGTTGAAGTGAGGGAATGCTTGCAAGGCTGAGCAATTCTGAGCTGAAAAAAGTAGTTCAAAATATTCGAAAAAACGATACATGGTCCTTCGGCCGGTGTGTCCAATCCGACCTATCTGGTGCCATCTAATGTAAACAACAAACTAAATCAAATCAACTCACGCGTAATTTCGAGCAAAGACACTAATGGTTCCGAATTCCACTTCATCGGCGATTAAATCTCCGAGTGTTTCTTTTAAGAAGCTGAATGAAACTGAAAATGAAATTACTGTAGAGTGCACAGCGAAGTGGTGTTATGATACATTTATTAGCGTAAATCAATACTCGAGGAACGGGAAAATATCATATTGAAAAAAAGCTCTTGTAGGGCGGCGCTGTGGATAATTGAGACATTTGCACATAAAGTTTTCTAACCGGTGTATTTGCCGCCAATCCATATACTGAGAGTCTCAATGCGGGAGCATCGACGAAAGAGCCCGCGAGCGAAGTTATGTACACTTTTGCGTCTTGAGATAGTGAATACGAGCCCAGTAGCGCCACGGGATTCCACTTCCACGAGCTGCAAAATAAGATTTCGTGACTCATTTTGTCGTGTCGTCATTTCATACAGTCGAGAGAGTGAGTGAACTGATGACAAAGTTATATAATTGCTCGCAATTTACTATAACATCGATTCTGGATAATTGGTCAACAATTTTGCCAAAATTTGTATTTTATGCACTCTCACAGATCAGCTAAGAGCTCAGCTCAAGAACTCAAGAAAAACCACGGTATTTTCTTTACCACACTATGGGTTTGTGTATGTAGAGGGTTTGCAGTGAATGGAGATATATTGTTATATATTCTCGAACACTTGTGAGAGATGAAGGTACAACGCCCAACATATGTCTATGCTACCGAAAATTCGTTTAGGAAAAATTAATCATCGGATAAAATAAACGACTCACGTATTGATTCTCCAAGGATGTACGGTTCCTGTTATAATACCCAAACATTTCAGACCCTTGGTAGATGTGGCAATTTGGACATCACCTACGCATTGACTGCTAGAAGTCAATTGTATACTGAATTTCTTTCTGAAAGGCAAATTGTTGCGATTGCGAAAATATTCCAAACAGAGAGCGTTCCATCTGGGATTGATCTGAAATTAGATTCCTCATATAATGGATCAATCTACTCGGACACAAATAACCGACTTTACACAAATTACACAAATTTTAGACAAATTTGCAATGCCACGCGTGATAGGACAACTTCGAAACTAACCAGTCGGATGAGATCGATTTTTTCACGGTCACTTTTGATGATGTTACGAATTATATCCGATGGAAGATTTGATAGGGTATATGGGTGGGACGACATCCGAATGTTTATACTATGGGAGTATCGTCCTTGATGATTTATCTTGAATTATGGCTATACGAGAAAGCGGGTGAGACATTGCGCGCCATTTTTAGACGCATCACCCCTGTTGCGTTCTGTCACTTATACTGTTTCTGTCACACCTATACAACCTATATCACCTATACAACACGCATCGCCCAGCCCATTTTTACTCCTCTGTCTTTTCTCGCTTTTTCCTGGCGATATATGAGATCACTGTTTCAGGTTTTGAAATTTGATAACGAAAATGAACTCGAAATTCAGATAACTGTATCGCCATTATCTCATGCTCCTTGAGTTCAAACTGTATGAATTATGTTGATAAGAATTTCGTGTTGTTCTTCCTCCTCGTCCTCTAAGCTCCAATCCCACAACTCGCACTATACCGCCCGCCTATGCCTGATTTACTTCCAAGTTTTGCAATTAATTTCTCATTACATGTGCTGTCATGCGTTTTTCACGCGCCTGTGGAATCTGCCTCACGGAATCGCCGCGTTTTCGCTCCGTTCTATCCGCATGCGGTCACACGATGTGCGCTGCGTGCGCGATTCAGATGCACATTGATGCTACGAAGCAAACAATTGCGATTGCTTGTCCAACATGTCGGAGCAATGGAAGATTTCGACAGCTAATCGAGCATCCGGAAGAAGGTAGCGAGCAAGGAGGATATGAAAGGTTAATTGAATAGTATCCATGACTTAATTTAATTTAAATTTGCGCATGCCTAGAATAGATACAGTGACTACATTGCCTACTCGCTCTCTCGTATAATACATTATATTGGAAATATAAAAAAAACAGTATTTTGAATATTATGATATCAAATTTGCAGACTCGATGACGGATGCATTGAAGAGTGGGAGCTTGCTCTGGCTCTTGAGGTAGAGTTCGAGAAGCAATATCTTCATTCCATATGTGCACTCTCTCTACGATCAAATGGCCATTAGAGAGTGCGCAATAACGGCTAAAATCGTCAAATTGCAAACTATAATGTTTAGGGAGCAGCTCGCGACGAATGTGCAGTAATTTTTCCACAAATGCCGTTGGCAAAGGAAGCCGAAAAGGCGGCAGTTAGAGCAGCTGATGATGCTCTCGATGCTCTACAGAGCGCAACTAATTATGATTTAGGAAACTACCAAGCACTCGTGTACGCATCAGCGGCAGCAGGTTCGTGTCGACTCGTGATATTTTGAAATGGATTGTGGAATTTGAGAAACATTAATTACTAAAGGAATTGAATGTGACTCATGTCACTGGAAAAAAAGGTTATTGTATTTGACTTTAGAAAAAAATTTAAAAATCAGATGCTGAAGCTGCCCGTGCGAAGGAAACACATCAACGTATCACACTTGCCGGTTTCAACGCATTTATTCAATTGAATAAGTTGTCTGAGGATAAGCGAAATAATGAAGAGCAAGTGGTTCAGTTTCTGAGGTCTCTACGATCAGACAACGAGAAAAAGTACGTGGTAGTGTTAGAATTTCGGGTAGGTCGTATATTTAAAGGAGAACTGTATTCAACGTTCAACTTTGGACCCTTTCACAGCCATGGCCTAGCTCCTCTTAGCGAATAAAGGCTCCAAAAAATTGCATTAATATCTCTAGTGTCAACAGAGTTATAATAAGTTGGCTGAGTGCCATGGACGCTTGATAGGGCCGGGGAAGTGCGCGAATTCAAATATCTTGAAGATTTGTCAAAAACTAGTGGGAATCGAACCATCAACCTTCCGATTACGTGACGGCTGCTCTACCAGTGAGCTATGATAGCGATGTGTGTTAAGATACCCTCCACCAGAGAACGTAACAGGTCCTCGGATGGCCAAAAATTCGATAATTTCCATACTTTTTTCTAAAGTGGGGGTACCGAGTGCTGATCGCCGGCAACAATGACTAAGGCTAGGGGTCGATTTTGAAAAACTTTTTGGCACCCCCCACTTTAGGGGTCGAAAAATTGACTTTCTCAAAATCATGTGGAATATAGTTTTTCTGGATTGTTTTCACGCGTAGAAACCGAATTTTCGCATCCGAACGAGAGAAAATGGGAATGAAGTAAGATATGACTGAAAAAGTGACATAACTAAATTAAAAAAATATGATATTGGGTGATTGGTATTTTTAGAATCTACTAGTTGTATCACCCTCCTATAATTTTTAAGAATTTTTAAAAAAATGGATCTCGTGTAAAATTTTGAGATATGAGAATTACAATTTCTCACAAACAGACCCTACGTCACCCTAACTATGCAAAAACTGTATATATTAGTTACTACAACTTCTGGCATCAATTGGAACCATATTACCACTTTTTGGGTCTCGAAATTTGAAATTGTTGAAATTCGAGATTTTGCTCAGAATGGAACAAGAATGGGAAATTCCTTAGCTGTCGTGGCTTCTTGAAATCCATTCCATTGCAGTGTGGTATTCCTGTTATGAATAATTATCACCATTTGAAGCGTTTTCAGACAAATCTAAGATCTTGCGGATCCTTGACTATCACTAAATGAAGCAATTTCGTCCAAAATTTTTCTTAAGTATTTTCGAGTTTTTCGAACTTAAGAAACATTTTCATGAGTTTGTATTATGAAATTCGGATTCAGCGAGTCGAAATACACTAGGGTTGTGGTTTTAGGTGAACTTTTACAACAAAAGTTAAAATCGATTTTTTTCGAAATTCGTCGAAATTTTTTTTTTGATAATCATGCATAAATTAGTATTTGTAGTGTATTTCGACTCGCGGAATCCGAATTTCATAATAAAAACTCATGAAAACGTTTCTTAAGTTCGAAAAACTCGAAAATACTTGAATTTTGGACGAAATTGCTTCAGAGTCGAAAAAGTCGAAATATCATATCTTACTTCATTCCCATTTTCTCTCGTTCGGATGCGAAAATTGCGTGAAAACAATCCAGAAAAACTATATTCCACATGATTTTGAGAAAGTCAATTTTTGACCCCAAAAGTGAGGGGTGCCAGAAACTTTTTCAAAATCGACCCCTACCCTTAGTCATTGTTGCCGGCGATCAGCACTCGGGACCCCCACAAAAAAGTATGGAAATTATCGAATTTTTGGCGTGGACCCACATCAATTGTTACGTTCTCTGGTGGAGGGTCTCTTAATCACCTAGCTCGCGCTATTATCTTTAGAGGGTCGAACCCCCCTTCTATCGATGTGGCTACTTTGCCGAGAGTCCTCCTTTAATTTCCACAATTCCTCTATGATCGACTTGTTCGGATTGTGTGTACAATTAGCGCGTGAGAAGCGGAGATTAGGACTGAAAGAGGGTAATTACGGGACAATAATCCCAGGGGTAGTAAGCTTATTCAATATTGAAAAGGCATCTTGCTATACATCGGCCAATGGTGAGAATGATAGTTGTTCGGCCTAAGTTGATGGCAATTAAACATACATCTCGTTTACAACCGCAATTGAAGAACATGTTTTCTGTTGGTGTTTTGCTGATTTTCGTGCAAGCTTCTCTTTCATAATTGTAGGCATTGGACGAAAGCTGTAACGAATATGGTTGAAACCTCGAGGAAGATTTAATAAACAATTTTTAAAAATATTATTTGACATTCGATCCTGTGTGATAGCTATCAATCTCGAAATACACCTTATCACACCGAGGGCTTGTACCAATTAAAGTATGCAAAAATGGGAAAACAAAATAATTATTGGACTTTACCAATTTGTGTGTTTCTTCTTGATAATCCCCACTTTATGAAGCCGTGGGTGTCCCATGAGTGAAGTATTTCTGCTTTTCATTACCCAGCACATGGTGGATTGCCGAAGCGTGATTTCCTTAATCGAAAGCATATTATTGAAAATAGCATGTAAGCTTCCACTGACACTTGCCAAGATTTACTGAGATGAGGATATGGCTTGGCTAACACTTACAACTGCCAACTTACACTGAATATCGAATTAATCATTTTAAACAATCTCAACCGCTGTTAATTCCAACGAGTGGTAGAAGACTGTTGAAGACTTGGGATCGATGACAGATGAGTATATTTGAATGGGAAAACCAAGCGAGGACATTTATGGAGTGAAATACTTGAAAGCAGCTCTGCCAGAGGGGATCCTATATAAGCGTCAACAATTTGCGACGACTTATCGATGGAGTAACAATAAAGTATTGGGACCAGGAGTATTTCTTGTGATAATCAGATTGACTTTCGAGAAAATTGTGGAGAAACATTTATAAGATGAAAAAATATGATATTTACAATTCGATGGTCACATTAACAATATACAAACTATGCACAATAAATTAAAAATAGTCCCTCATTTTTTTATTCGAGCACATCTTCGAACAGCGGAACGAAGTCTCCCTTGACATCACACATTGGGCAGTACATCGGCCTTTCGTCCTCTTTCGAAACGAAAGATTCGTGATCATCCGTGCAATTTCTGCAGATTGTATGGGCACATTCGGGAAAGAAGACGCGATAGCGCGGATTCTCATCCACGCATGATGAACACGCTCGAGAGAAGCGTAATCCGACAGATGCACTGAAAACGCATTGTTAACATATAACTTTATTGTATTACAATAATGGCTGATATCCTACTTTGATAACAAATCTTAGACATTACACCTGATCGATGCTTGACAAATTGACAAACGGCTCCTACTTATTCCTTTACCTTACTCGTTTTGTGCAACATTATCTTGTTTTCGGTCCCACAACATGTTTGTGGTACGGAGTGGAAGGAGTGAAAATGATGGGTGAGAGGATGAGGGCAAATATCCAATAAGTGCGGCAAGGACTCAAGATTTGTAAATACAGCATACCTCTTTTCATTTTCTTCTCTATAATAGCGGTTCAGTTCATCATCCAAAGCACGCCCAGTTGAAACAGCTCTTGTGACTGCAGATTCGAACGATTGTTCGGCTAGTTCAAATGCAGCTTTGACGCTCGCAAACGTTGAGCGTGCTGCTGTAACAACAGCACTTGCTTCAATCAGCTCTGCAAGGCTAGGCTTATCTCATTGGCAAATGTTAGTGGTATTTTCATGTTATATTCTTGCGGTATATTGTTTCAGACCTTAAACTGGATCAAATACTTTCCAATATGATAACCCTACTTGTATGGCGAGAGAGTGTGCAGAATTAAGAATGGTTTAATTTCTCGCACTGTACCTTTAATTGGAATGATGTTCGCTGATTTAGCCTCAATGAGCCCGACTTGAGCTAGGTCAAAGGCATTTTCAGCATTCATTTTCTCATTCCACGCTGCTTTCTTCGCTTCAGAAGCTTTTGCGATATCCGATTTAGCGTCTTTGTGTACTTCCTCCAACTGAGACCTGCAAAAAATTCCTATAATTTATCCAATATGGTAACATTCCTGGCTATATTTCAAATATGGTACCTTTGATCAGAAATATCAATAATGTCCAAGAATATGAGAAAATGATATCATCTGTGTACACTTACAACGTGATCTCGTATTTCTTGCAAATATTCCATATGGGTGTCCCATTTCCGAATATGATCTCATCAAGCTCCACGAATCGGCCTTCCCTTCGGCAATACGGGCACTTGAGTACTCTTTCCTCCGTCTCGTCCGCGTCCATCTTTAACGCGCACGCGCGGCAAACCGCGTGTCCGCAAGCGGAGAAGACGGCGCGGCGAAGCGGAGATTCGGCAACGCATAGGGTGCACTCACGTGAGAAACGTATGCCACTTCTAAGAAATAATAGTGACTTGATGGCTTGATTAACGCAAACATTTACCCTTCGTTAACTTTCGTAGTGGGTTCCTGGCGCTTAAGCTTTGTCGAACTGTTGCATCGAGTGGTTTTTCTGAAATACGATTTGAATGCGTAATTGAAAACAAGGTGATAATGAGAGGCTGACATCTCCTGCTTGGATGCTGGCCGCTTTCTTCCCACACGAGTGATCATCATGTTAGAAAATGCGAGACCTGAAATCAGTAAAAGACAAACTGGACAAAATATGTATGCGCAAATTCAGAAATTAAATATCGTTCAAACACACGACACACACTAAAAACGTTTTCTAAAACGGAAGATGAATAGAGAGTAATTCATGATCAGCAAGCGCGTCTATCTGAAATACATAATACTAGTATTAAGGGATGTTCAATACGTACAATCGATGCCAGCGGGGGGTATTTGAATGGAAAGCCAAGACATACATAAAGTGAGATGCTACTGGGCGACCATCAATTACCAGCCTCACCAAGCAGCACTGCCAGAAGGTATGATGTACAAATAATAGTTTACGATGAATGCACTATGGTATGATAATGAGATTTGTTGACACTTTGACAGTCAGATTGACTTGCAGATACAATTTTAGATAATTATTTTCAAGTATAAACAAACACATTTATCCGTTGATTACCACATTAACAATTGTAAAACTATGCATAAGGACGAATTATAGTTCATTTATCATTTTCCTGTTCGATCACATCTTCGAACACCGACACAAATCTTCCACAGACATTACCACACTTTGGACATTACGCCCAAGATCGATCGCCCGCGCAATGTTGACATAGAGTGGCACTTACGAATGACGAAACGTCGAAGTGGAAACTCATCAACGCACGCTCTAGAGAAGCGAATGCCGAGCGAAGCACTGGAAAACGGAAATTAAAATAATATTGGATCATTTAATTTCAACAGAGAAGTTTTTGTATAATATTGCAATATCAACATTGCTTCATTTTCTTCTCTGTAATATATCTCCTCTGTGATGGGCTGATCTTGTAGAGCTCTAAGCGTTGCAGAATGCCTCAGAGATGCATCTTGAGATCTCAATTGGGGTTCCTTTCTTCTCGCGAGAACGAGATGATTGATTCCAAAGCAATTTGAGATCTATGTTTATCTCTCATCGGGCCAACCCTATTTAACACCTCTGTCTTATCCCCCTCTCTCACTGAGGACGCACCCGTTGACATCATTCTTGCAAATTTTGATAAATGAGATTTTAAAAAAAAGATTTTCAAATTCAGATCACTTTCTCTCCAATTTTAACGCTACATGAGCTCGAACTTTTTTGATGCGAATATCAAGCATCCGCGTCATCGTGTATTCTTCTCCGCATGCAGAAACTGCAGCATGTGCGCCGACCGGCGTGAAGCTGACGATACGGAAGCGGATGGAACCATACTCGCATGTCCGGGGTGCACGACCGAAGGAGCATTTGTTGTTGTTTACGAAGATTGGATTCATGAGAAGTATCGCAAATGATTCGATTAAGCACATTCTGTACATTAAATAATCTTCCTTTATTTCAATGCATTTTCATACTATCAATTGCAATATATATTCAATTGATATCGTATTTCTCCATTCAATTATCCACAATCGTTATTCCCTTGATATCTCTTCTCTACTTACTCGCGTGCCACTCGCTCGCTCTCGAAGAAATGCACACCCCTTCGTATTTCACTACCGTTTATACCAAATAATTCTAGTTCTACTTTTGTATCTAGAACAATGTCGATTTGGAATACTCTTCCCATAGAATGTGTTAGTTCTTCGCAGAATGTATTTTCTAGTTATATCCGTTCACAAACCCACACCTTTTACCCCCAGTCCATCATTGCCACATGGCTTGATCTTTGATCCCTCCCCTCCCCATGCCCTTGCTGCCTAGGAACCTTCAAGCGATTCGATCCAATCGACGGACATCCGTTTCTTGTATACCTTCTTGTCATTACTGCAATCTCACCTAACGGAAAGAATGAATGAATGAATGAATGAATGAATGAATGAATGAATGAATGAATGAATGAATGAAAATATTGTTCTACATCAACTCGGTAAACACAACAACAAAATAAATGAAAAGTGTTGTGTATTTTTTATGTAAGTATTTACCGTTTGATGATCACAAACAAAACAAAATGAATTATTGATCATTTCTCAATTCCCTATTCGATCACATTTTCAAACAACGGGGCAAAGCCTCCCTTGGCATCACACATTGGACAGTACATATGTCCTCCTTCTTCTTTAGACGCAGTAGCTTCGTGTTTATACGCGCAGTCGCGGCAGACCGCGTGTCCGCATGCAGGGAAGAATACGCGATTACGCGGAGACTCATCCACGCAAGATGTACAAGCTCGAGAGAATCGAATACCGTGTGATGCACTAAAAATCAAAATATGAATCTTTTTGCGACAATTGTAGCCGAAATTCACATTTTTCGGCAATTCTACAATATGCATACCTCGCTTCATTTTCTTCCCTCAAATAGCTGATTAGCTCATCGCGGCGAGCTCTCTTCGTCGTACAAACTTTTGCAGCCGCAGCATCATGGGATTTATCGGCTCGTTTAAATACAGATCTGGCGTTGCGTGATGTAGCGCGCGCTGCAGCCAGTTCTGCAATTGGAATTGTGTAACAATAATGTTCCTAATTAATATAGTTCTTGCGCATTATTAATTTGCTGAAGCGCTCATGTGGTGTGCGATATGTTTTTTAAAAATTGTTCCCCATTTTCACTACACACACAAACACACACACTCTCTATAGGTCGATCAACTAGAGAGTGCACAGCGCGGAGATACCGGGGGGGGGAGATCCTTTCTCGTACATTACCTTCAATTGGAATGACGTCCGCTGATTTAGTCACGAGTTCGACTCGAGCCATGGCAAAGATGTGTCATGTAAATCCGAGATGGATTTTTTGTGTTCCGATTTCAACAGAGACCTGATTCAATTGTCTTATAATATAAGTATGATGGTCTTATCTGTTGAAATTATAACAAAATCTAAGTAAACTTACCACTTGATCTTGTATATGCTGTACATGTTCCGTAAAGGTGTCGTGTTTCCGAAGGTCTCGTAAAGCCTCACGAATCGACTTTCGCATCGGCAATACGGGCACCTGAGGGCGCTTTTCTCATCTGACGCATCAGCTTTCATCTTTTCCGCGCAGGCACTGCAGACCGACCGCGTGTCCGCACGCGGAAAATATGGACCGCCGAAGCGGAGACTCCGCAAGGCATAAGATGCACTCTCGTGAGAAGCGGATGTCACTTCTAAGAATGCATATTTACTTGATGCTTTGATATAAGGACCATTTACAGTTCTTTGTCATCCGTATTGACTTCCGGACGTCCACGCTTTGCTGAACTATTGTATCGAATAGCGTTGCTGAAGCACATGTTGACACTAGGGCAGATGAGAACACGATGTCATGCCGCCTTTGATATATTAGGTTGGTGCAAAAGTTTCGCAACAAGAGATTTTGGATATTTTCTTGTGAATGCTTCTCAGGTATCACATATCATTTGGGCATTATTTGAGGTAGTGTTAGGTCATTACAATAATTACTGTAGATCCGATCGATCCAAAGTCATTCAGTTGAAAAACAAAGATAAATGAAAATTGGCGAAATTTCAATTTCTTTTGGGTTTTCAACACAAATCATCGCTAAAACTAAACGAACCCAATACAGCTCCCACCCTTTAGAGAAACTAATCAGTAAAGGTGGATGCTTCTATTGAAGACGTTAAATGGGAGCTTCGAGCTTCCACGGATAACCAGTGATGCGAAAAACACCGATTTCGTCGTTAAAATTTGAGGTTAAACACAAAAATCGCGAAATATCGCGAATGGAAAGGTGAATATTCACCAAATTTCAATTGTAGCATTCTCATGATATGTACTTCTGATTGTTTTTAATTTGTGACCCCAAGCAATCCGAGCAAAAATTCCAGTGAATATGTTCTAAATCTACCAGACGCAATACCCTGCATTTCCGGAATACGTATCTATTTTGGCAAGTTGTTTTAAGCCTGATGCGGATCACTCGCCACAGTAGAATGTATAGTCATCATACTTCTGGAAAGTGGTGTTGAAGCGGCGCCAATATTGCCTTTCAAATAGTAGTAATCAATCGAAAAGTTCAAAATAATTTGCAATTCTCAAACTTTGGAATGCTCTCTCATGTTAATGATTGATGACAAGCGATGTAGTGTGCGCTATATAGAGCACACATGTACTAATATTATACAAGAAACCACATGAGAGTTGCTCAAGACCGAAGCAAGATAGAGCTCGAAAACCGTAATCGAGATTTTGTTGCGAAACTTTTGCACCAACCTAATAGGTGGGATGGCGTCATAGTTGTCATCCGACATAGTGTATTGTAATGAGTAAAATCAATAACGAGGTGATCACGACAGACATACGTCTCCTGCTTGAACGCTGACCGCTTTCCTACACGAGTAGTCATGACCTTTCGAAATTCGACACCTGTAATCACTAAAATATACATTAATCAGTCGAAAATTGTATACGCAAATTCATAAATCAATTGTAATTGCGCATAAACGAAGACAATCACAAATACTATTCTCTAATGAGATGAATAGGGGAGAATGCTAGATGTGGAAGTGCAATGCACTCTAATAGAGGCGTCGCTATTGACTGGAAACTATTGAGCATCCCCTCTGGAGATGATCGTACTAATCGGTTGTCGAATATTCGAAATACTTGGGACTCTTATTAGACTCAATTAGTGCTGTCTGTAAAACATAGCAAATTCAGTAATCAATTTTAACATCGGGATAACACAAACGGAGACAATCACTATTTTTTTTTCTCAAACGAGTGAGACATGCACCTCAGCAGGTATTGTAAATGAACTCGAATCTGTGCAGAGAGAGTTTACCAGGAGAGTTTTGCGACGATGCTCTGTCCCCCCACTGTCCTCTCCCGATAGATTGAAAATTTTCACACTTGAAACCCTTGAGTATCGCCGCGCCATACGGGATATGTTCTATGTGTATGAGTCCATTCATAATCACGTTCACCACGACTCTGCTGACTTGTACACAATCACTCCGCATACTCGTGATTTGCGCTCCTCAAATAGTTTACGCATTTATATTCCGTTCAGAGTGCCGGTCTCGATTTTAACTTGTGCTAGTAGAGTTCTACCGCTCTGGAACACCCTCCCCGACCCAATAGTTATCTCTCCCCGTCCCATGTTCCGCAGAGAAATCAGTAAATCCCCAGACCTAGCCGTATCAATCTCACGAATTCGATTGTAACGGTAGTACCCCAAACTGTAAATTTATTTTTGGAAATTCCATTTAAGAAATTTAATTTTCAGAAAAATATATTTTAGAAAAAAAATTTCAGAAAATCAAATTGAGAAATATTTTTTGAAGTTTGCGAAAACTTTTTTGAGAAAGTTAGATTTCAGAAATTGTTTGCTGTAAATTGCTGATTACGGTAGCCGGGAAATAGAACTGCGCATTAAAACATAAAATTCGCACTGTTCAAAATGATTATGATCTTTAATGGACTGGCACGACAATGGAAAGCTGAATACGAGCAAGAAAAAATATTAGAAATGATAATTAAACACTAAATAGTCAAAGTGAAGGTGGCGAATATTCCATGATTACGGTAACTTACGAAATGAAATTTCTGAAAAATGAATTTACGAAATTGTCAGGTTGGAAAGAAAGTAATTGTAGATTATCAATTTTTCGATTCTTAGAAAACCCGTCCTTTGTTACCTCCTGATTATCATATTGATGCTTATACTCGTTGAGTGCTTGGATACTCTTTCAATCGCACATTGGTTCAAGCCTTTCCATTTGGTATTGAGGACACTGGTTGAAGTCAAATATGGGTCAAAGCAGAATTGAACTCATTACATTTTGGCCCATCAATGCATGAAGAGCTATGGCATAGTAAATATTATGTCATATGTGAAAAGCACTACATACAGATATCACAATACAGCATGTGAATCTGGTCCGCACCGAATGGCTCGTCAGAAAAATTCTCATTTTTGAACTCGACCGAATCTGAACTTCAACAACAATATTTGTCTTGGCCGTGTACCCATATCACCAGATGTGCCGATCTCAAATGTAGTAAAACGAAAAGTTCTGTCTAGTATTAACTTAAAATTATGTTTGAGTGATCATGCTATTATTCTACCAAAACATGTAGCATTCGTCATCATGACAATCAAATTTGACCATCGAAATTCGAATATTGCACATCTTCCTGTTTCCAGCATTGGTGCAAAGCCCTAACTGTTGTGGTTAATTGTTAAAGCAACTCTTTATCTATTATAATTCGGCTGGGCTAAGTCAGGGGATAGCTCTCTTTTGAGGAAATTTATTCATTCACCGAACACCAAAAATCGAAATTTTGACTATGTTGACCCTTATTCAACAACGCTGAAAATCAATTGTTTCTAAAAGCAGAAAAGTGGTAAGTTCAAATGATTCTCAATAATATGTAGCTCCATAGTGTATCATTTAAGCGCACTTATTTAGAAGACAGTATGAATGATCTTCGATGCTGGAAAGATTATCGCTTGAGAAGTGTTAACTCGGAAATAGTTGAATTCAATTATGTGTAAATCGTGCTATGTTGAGGCACGAACGACCTGTGACCTATTTTTCGAAACAGCTGTAAATGGGGTTCTCACTACACTACATGAGAATGAACAGTCATTTTTCCCCACAAAATACGAGAAGCGAAAAATATTTTTCGAAAATAGTGAAAATGTCAGAAATGGCGAAACTTAAATTTTGCGTATACCCAAAAAGCATGAAACGATTTGAACATATGATTATATTGGCCAAGTCAATCCCTAATATGCACCCTTGAGCTAGCTTTAACTCTTTAACGAAACGGATTTTAGGAGGCATCAAACATCGTGGTCCAAATCTACAATTACTTTCTTTCCAGTCTAATAGTTTTTACAGGATTTTTCTTTCTAAATTTTTATTTCTCAAACATTTTTCTGAAATGTGGATTTCTCAAAATAAATTTATAAGTTGGGGTAATACCATTGTAACATATAACTGCCACGCCACCATCCCATTCCCCAGCTCGCTGTGATCGAGCCCGAAGACCGACCTGCTCTTCCCTATTCTTTCCTAAACGGCTATTAATGCTGTCGGTGATAAAGATTAAAGATTAAAGATGCAAGATGCAAGATCTGCAGGTGTGCCTAAGTGAAATGCATTATACTAGTATTGAGGGCATAACCTCTGACAGTGATCATGTGAATGCACGCACATTTGAAATTAGTGTTTGTTGTTTAGTAAATAAAAATATTGATTCGGGTAGTGATCTAGATCGATATGATCGATAATTTCCTGATCCTGACCCTGAATCCGAAAAGGCAATCCCCTCTCATACAGACAAATTCAAAATATTTCAAGAAATGATCATTGATATATCATATAAATTGCGAAAGATGTAGTTTTCGCAGTGGAGTCACCGTTATGTGCGTTTCTATTCAATCACATCCTCAAAAAATTGAACGAAGTTTCCGTTGGTCCCGCAATAAGGACAGCATTCCGATCCTCGACTTGCGCCAGCTTGCTTGTCCGCGCACTCGCGGCAGACCGCGTGTGCGCAAGCGGGGAAGAATACGCGGAGACGCGGCAATTCGATTCCACACGGACGGCACTTGCGGGAGTAACGAAATCGATGAGCAAACCTGCAAAGATGCAACAATAACGGAGGTGGTTGACGGATTTGCACTGGCTATTGAACAAAATCAAAGAAATCGAACTCTAATATAAAATCGTAAAATGGACAAACCTCAGCTCATTCTCCATCTTGAGACATTCTATAGTCGCTCTCCACGTGGCAAGCACTTTGTCGTCAGCACGATCTAGTCTTGCCCTCCACCCGTTGTACTTTCGTAGCGCGGTATCTGCTGCGACTGAAGCATCTTCAGCAGCTGCATCTAAGCCAAATGCTGCGAAGACGCGCGATCCACCGTGAGACCGAGCGGCTTTCGCAGCGTTTATGTATGCTGCACGGGCTGCACAACATCCACCTGTTGCAGCGATGCGGGCTGCATCCGCGGCTGCTAAGAGACGAACTGCGATCAACCTCTCTTTCAGCGCACGAGAATTTGCCTTGGACGATTTATGAATGATCGACTTTGCATCATTCCGCTCGACCCTGAAAAAAAATTCGAAATTCAATCAAACTGACTATCTGTGAAATTGGGTAAATCACCTGACGGTGATCATCACAGGTCTAGTGGGCACTTTTTCGATATTTGGCCCACTCCTCCCTTCCTCCGCACACCACGCTATATGTATCTTTAATTGATTTTCGGTCACATAACCCGGAATGGAGGAGAGAATGTGAAATGAAAGGGGTGGACCAGACATTTAAGAAGTGCCGTCTAGTGCCCTCACATCGCCTTTTCGTATTGATCGTCACGTTCTCCTGGATCGATGATTCGTTCTCGGAAGTTCTTGAATTTCCCATTCGATCGACAAAACGGGCAGAGAACCGGTCGTCTCGCTTCCCAGGAATCCAGGTGTATCAACTTTTGTAGACTCGCAACAGCTCTCTATACAATCGTGAAACTCGTCTTCACGGTGATTAGAACTTCAAGGATTTGTATTTAAATAAAATGCATAAAATGCAAATACACGAGGAATTTAATCGGCGTACTCATACAATCAAATAATGAAATGGTGCTCGGCCGAATGTTCAGCTAATTGCATAATTAATATGTTATGTCCGCCACTAATTTCACAAAAAATAACCTTCAAATACTAACCAACCGTATTTGGGTGCATTTGTTTCCTCGTTAAAGCCCTCCAGAGCATCGTACCATTCCTCTTCGAGTTCTGTCGTGTGCATATACTGAAGAAATATATTCATATACGAACTGTAATATATGACAAACAACCGAATTCTAAGCATGATGAAAAAATACTACTAAAAACAAGCCAGTATCTTCATAAAAACAAAAGGCAATACACATCGGTATGGTGGATCAGAAAGACAATACTATTAATTGGGATATGTGATACAACCACGATACGGATTGGTGTTCAATTTGGTTATCGTTTTCAGCCTTTCATAAAATCACTCATAGATTCTTGCACAATGTGGAGTAATATTGGTCAATTGTATCTTTTATCGTAATGCATCGATAAGGATGGATGTTATATATCTTGTCGATTGTATACCAAAGGAGAGATCATGTGTACGACACGACGGAGCGGAAGATTTCGAAATTGATGTGCATATCTTCATCCACATAATGTAAAAAAGATTTAGTACTCATAAAATGTTTAGCTGTAGATAATTTAAATGTATTTTTCAAGATTCATGTGTAAGCAATAGAGAAAAAAAAGCATTATCCAGTTGGCGATTTATTGTCCGAAGTCCCGATTTCGTTGAAAATAAATTCGATTTCAGGAAAATACACTCACTCAAAAATATATCAATTATTTATTAATTATACATTGATATATTCGATTCAGTTATAGTTCGGGAACGATAAGGGCCTTGGCCATAGAGGGAAAAACAACAAACACGTAACGACATTGCTCAAGATGGTTGCATACGTCAGCAAAGGAAGAAGTCAGGGAATGACGTGAGGATGTACATGTTATCTGTAGAGTTCCACTCGTGGATTTGTAATGTTCGGATCTGCGTTTTCGAAAAGCGACCTGGAACCCTCCTCGTATGAATTTAGGCATGAATCTGAAATGATTTATTAGGATATAATTAATTCTGGTGACGTACATGAGGTTAGGTTGAGAAAAGAGGAACGTAGCGACAGCGGGAGTGATAGCCGAGTATCCCGAAGGAGCATGACTGCCCTTCTTTCAATTAAAAAAAAAACAATTTGGGTGAGTGGTTTTATTTGGTTTATTTGGGTGGAAGGTTAGCTTAATTATGGACGTATCCTGTATAATGAATAATGTGCAATACCCATTCAACCCTAGAATAAAGAAATATAGGATATAGATCAGTTTGTACTTAGGTAATTCATTGATAACCTTCATGAGAAACTATTAAATTAGAGCACTTGCAGATCCGTGTAAATCTATGATGTATTCAGGAATAAATACATACCAGTTCGTCAGGAGCGATATTAGGTGAGCCTCATAGACCTTGCGAAATGATCATCAAGTGCATCAAATTCGATTTGATCTCCAATATCCATATACCTCTTTCTCACTCACTCCCCCTCTCTCTCAATGTGACTTGAATGAAATACGTAATTGCTTAGCTTTATTGATTCATTGATATCAATCGTTGCTTGGCTTTATTGATTCATTGATATCAATCGTATTCTTGCGACGAGCCATCGAGTGTAGATCGATGAATCTAAGAGCGAATGCAATAATGCAACTAAATGAGTAATTCAACGACATGGTGACATATATTCAATATCTAGATTAAAATAAGATCAATTATAAAGGGATACTGAATTGGATCGATAGCTCTAAAATTCTTCATTGCCTAACTCTACAGACAAAAATATAGAAATTGAGCAGAATGAAGATACTAGCTAGTGGTATCTAGTGGAAGGAGCACTAGGTCGGATGATCACCGTCGGATGATAACCTACTTAATGACTTACAAAAACTGGACTATTCTATAGAACTTTCATTGTAGGTTCCCAAAGTGCCAAAAATGATTCTGTAAAAGTTCAGAAGGGTCGATTTTTTGGTCATCATCCAGTAGGTTACCATCCGACGATTTTCATCCGACCGGGGAAGGCTAGGCGGTACGCGATAAGAATATTCGAACTGGAGGGAAGGATCGGTCTAAAGTGATATTCTGGAGTGGTTACATATTCAAAGGTAGGCTCCGCCCATGCGACGCGACGAGTATGTGAAACGCCCCCTTATATTTTACATTTCGGGCCTTCGTCTCCTCATTTCTCATCTTTTTACTCAACCAGCCGAATGAGTGTAAGTCATGGAGAGGAGTTTAGTCGAATTGCGAACCCCAATGCGAAGCGACGGGAAATGTCAAGAGTAAACGGTTGAAAATTATATATACAAATGGATCCATTACCTACTTTAAATCAAAAATTCCATATCGTAATATAGTGGGCAATTCGGGCATTGAGATATGCTTAGCTTTGAGATTTCAGTTTCCGAAATTGCCAAATTGACAAAATCTATAAGTAAACACTACCTACAAATGATCGACCTCAGACATTTGACAATTAATACAACTCCACTGCAATCTTGTTCACTAAAAAATTTAAAATGTCGAGTGTAAAATGTGTTTATCAGTCAACTCGGGCTACACGTATGCCCCTCTTTAAAAAAAATGAGGAAACTGATTGGCTTAGCACGGGTCTTCTGTAAGAATGCAGGAAAATGAGCCCATTTTGCCACCAGAAAAAATTCATAGTCATGGATTTCGATGAAACTAAGTTTATGCATACCATTGGGGATCAGACGAAGAACCATGCTCTTGGTTTTGGTCAATTTCGCTCATTTTCGATTTTTTTGATCTACCCCTATGGGATACTGTAAATCGGTCAATTTTGATCGCACAACCTACTTTTTTTTACTCATTTTACGCAGAATTTCGAGATCTACAAATTCCTCTTCATACCCCCTTGACGAAAATGACGAGATCGGGGTCTTTTTGCCAGAAAACCTAATTTTCGACTATGAATATCTATTTTTCTCGACCGGTATATAAAATACCCCTCAATATTATTTCACCAGTGAATTCTACGGAGAAAATAAGGTGGGGTCTACGTTGATCATTTTTCTCAGCTCCTCCCTCCGAATATCGATTTACTAAGAAGGTTCCCGGACGCATTTTCACGAATTTTCGTTTTTGTTCATTTCTAAGTTCATTTTTGTGCTACCGAAAATTTAAAAAGTGAATTCGAAAGCTCTCGACAAGCCCGATCAATTGTTCTTAGCGGGTCATAACGCTAAATTCGCTCTTTCTCGAGTTACATGAAAAAATTGTTCCAGGCGGAATTGTACTGATTCACACCAAATGCAAATACCTCAAGTAACTCGAGAAAGAGCGAATTTAGCGTTATGACCCGCTAAGAACAATTGATCGGGCTTGTCGAGAGCTTTCGAATTCACTTTTTAAATTTTCGGTAGCACAAAAATGAACTGAGATATGAACAAAAACGAAAATTCGTGAAAATGCGTCCGGGAACCTTCTTAGTAAATCGATATTCGGAGGGAGGAGCTGAGAAAAATGATCAACGTAGACCCCACCTTATTTTGTCCGTAGAATTCACTGGTGAAATAATATTGAGGGGTATTTTATATACCGGTCGAGAAAAATAGATATTCATAGTCGAAAATTAGGTTTTCTGGCAAAAAGACCCCGATCTCGTCATTTTCGTCAAGTGGGTGTGAAGAGGAATTTGTAGATCTCGAAATTCTGCGTAAAATGAGTAAAAAAGTAGGTTGTGCGATCAAAATTGACCGATTTACAGTATCCCATGGGGTAGATCAAAAAAATCGATAATGAGCGAAATTGACCAAACCAAGAGCATGGGTCTTCGTCTGATCCCCAATGGTATGCATAAACTTAGTTTCATCGAAATTCATGACTATGAATTTTTTTCTGGTTGCAGACGTTCCTGCATCCTTACAGAAGACCCGTGTTATAACGTTTGACAATCGTGCACACCTGACCTCGTGTTTTGTACATCTGATCTCCCCCGTGTATGACCACTTTAACATCTACTTGATCAATATACATTTGGACGGGAATAAGTTCGGTTTAATTGGTCGCCGCTCTATACCAGTGATGGAACCGATCGCTGAATGAAACAGTTAGCTGCGCGAGAAATTTTCCTCTTTCCGCACACTTTTTTTCCAGGAATCGTCTGACTCTCTCCAAACCACGCGCACTTTCATCTATCAGAGTGAGCGAGAGAGTGTATGATATGGAGAGACTGAGAACATTGTTTTTTTTGTATATCTGACCGGTGAGAGAGCAATAATAATGGAGAGATCACGTCTGCAAAACCTCAAACTGATTTTAGTGCCGATAGGTGTTTTAGTATTCAAGCAAAGGTGATGCCATGCTTGCTTGTTGTTAAATTGATCGTTGACATGCTGATCACTGCACTATCTCGTGAATCGTGCACTCTTGCACCCTCCAACATGCTGTTCTTTCAAATATATGCATAATCCCCCCGTTTACAAACACTAAGCACATCACGAATGAAAGAGAGACACTACACGAATAATTTTATAATTAATTGGTACGTCGAAAATGAAAGAGATCGATCAATTTCCACCCGATTGATGGCGTCATTATGCGTCTATAAGATTTTCATACAATGTCACAAATGCTCCTTTTGTTCGACATTCCGAACAATGTTTCTCGGCTGGAGGAGCATCAGCTTGCTTGTCCGCGCACTCGCGGCAGACCGCGTGTCTGCATGCGGGGAAGAAGACGCGGAGACGCGGCGACTCGACTCCACATGGACGGCACTCGCGGGAGTAATGATATCGAGGCGCAAACCTGGACAAAACACTGAGATTATAGCTACTATAACACAATTCAAAGCAAAATCATAGAGCAAACTTAGTTAATCTTACATTCATTGCACTTACTAAATACACTTATGAGGGAGTGGCGAAATATCGACAAACTTCAGCTCATTCTCCATTTTGAGGCATTCTATTTCCACTCTCCACTTATCACAAACGATGCCCTTAGCTCGTGCCATTCTTGCCAGTGCCGCGTCATACTTCGATAATGCAACGTCGACTACAGCTGAAGCTGCTGCAGCTTCTTCAAAGCAGCCGAACGCTGCGAAGACGCGCGATCCTCCGCGAGCGCGCGCGACTTTCTTCGCGTTTCTCAAAGCCACACGGGCATGAAAAGAGCGGTTTTCGGCAGCGCTGAGGGCTCTTGAGGCAGCTGTGAAGAGACGTGCCGCCATCGAATACCGTTGTAGTGCTTTATCGATTACATTGACGGCTTTTTCTATGACCGCCTCTGTTGCATCGAACTCAACCCTGAAAAAATGAAAAATGCAAACAATAACTGGAAAATAGATCTGAACTTGAAAACGTATGTTATAATATTAAAGGTTTTTCGTGTGACTTATCAAAGATCAAAGGGCCAATCGCACAACTATATCTACCAGTTCATTTGGAATAGATAGTGCATATAATTCAGATACTATGGAACGGTTTCTCAAATTGTAATGCTCACATCGCACTTTCGTAGTCATCTCCGAGCTGTACTCGTTGTCGTTTGCACGAGATTCTTTCGCGGAGGTGCACGAATTCCCCGTTCGCACGACAATATGAGCAGCGAAGCCGTTGTCCCGTTTCCCAGGCAGCCAAATCCATCTCACTAGCGCACGCACCGCACACCACGTGTCCGCACGCGGAAAAAACGGAGAGGCGAATCGGAAACTCGCATAGGCAGATGGTGCATTCTCGAGAGAACCGGACAGGCTGTCTAAAGTGTTATCTTGTCAAACAGAATCCGGAATTAGTGTTGGCTTATGTGCTGTAGTTCTGAGCAACGCAATATTTAGGAAATTAAAACATCAATGGCTGGCACAATTGTACCTGTCAACGTTTTTCGAGTCGCAGAAAATTTCGACGCAATCGTACCATTCATTGTCGCAGTCAGAAGAACTATAAAGTTTAAATGTAAAAAAAGTAGAAAATTACAAGATTTGTCAATTTTTAGTAACGGGTATTCATCTCCGTACCTAATAAGAACAACATAGTAGTATTTACCAATCGTTTTCAGAACTCGCTGAAACGCATAACCTCTCCACCGCGTCGTGCCATTCCTTCCCGAGATAACCCGTGTACATACTAAAATACGAATTCGCAAGTTTTTTTTAAATAGATAATATACAGTTTTGTATCTCTCGTCATTTTGCACACAACTCACTAATCCGCAACGGCGTTGCTATCATTCACAGCCGCCTCCATCATCTTGATCGCTCTGTTAAGCTCGATTTTCGCTCGATTTTCGCATCTACGCTTTCAAACGAACCCTGAAAAAAGGTTATCGTCGAGAAAAGTTATCTTGTTGGGATTGAAACGCATTGGAATGTCTATTCTTATTGGAATTCGCATAACTATTGGAATTCCGGAAACAATTCCAACAGGATAACTCTCCTACTCACAGGTCGCGAGAGCGAACAGAATCACGAGACGAACAGTACAAGTTCGAGGACTACTGCAAAGCAGCAATTCATAACATGGTGAAAATGAAAGGCGAAAATCTGAAGGCCATTCTCGTTTAAAAATAACAACATATGGCATCGGACTGGTGCAGTAAAAACAGTAGGAAGCATGTTGTGCCCAATACGACTCGGAGTATGTCATTAGATTTTTCCTTATATAAAAATTCGTTTATGCAAAATGTATTCATACACAACATGGAGTAATACAAATGTGTTACATGATGTGGGGTAAGATTGGGCAATCGTCTTATCTTTATTATCGTAACGCAATCGTATGAAAAGGATCGAGGGTAGTTGGGAAGGTGGAAGCATTTGTTATCTCGTGTGCTTTAAAAGCGATGTAGGGAGGGAAAGCGTGTGCAAACTTCAGACGAAACATAGATTTGGAAAATGAAGTTCTGTTCGGGCTCCAAACCTCGATATTAGCGGAGAAAATTCTTATCGAATATGGTTAATCCCTACTCACATATGTCTAGATAATTCGAGTAGATATATAGCGAACGAACGATAACTATGAAAATGTTTTTACACTGCCCCTTCACTCATCGCAGTTGTTTACCTGTTCGATGATTTGACATAGTTTAAGTACTTTTATCATTTTAAATTAGTGAACAAAGGGAAAATATAAAATAATGTGAAGTAACATACATTTTACCACGCGCGCATTATTGTGTACTAAAATCCTCAGTTATTCAATACTCTAATTCTCATAAAGCTCGACGAATGCTCCCACGACTTTGCATGCGGGACATGCAAACAATTGATTTGTGTATCCGTCGCAAACTTGGACTTCTTGCTTATCCGCGCACTCGCGGCAGACCGCGTGGCCGCACGCGGAGAAGAAGACACGCTGACGCGGATGCTCGGAATTACAACCATGACAGCGACGCGAGAAAAGATTCCCGAGCTTGGAACTGGAAATAAATAATTCAAATGGACAATTACGATAGAATTCAGATTCAGAAATATATCATATGACTACGAGTAGACTGTGATTGTTGCAACTAACCTCTTCTCATTCGCCCTTCGCTCTGGACCAACTTGCAGGTTTGTATCTGTTTGGATCGCACTCTGCAACGCTTGGTGCGACTTCTCATATGCTTTCTGCAGAACGTATCATATTTTGTCTTCGCAATAATTGATTGGCTTCAGTCTGAGTGTTTTCTCACCCACCAGACAGGCGGGAAAGCACGCATAATGAAGAATGCGAATAAATGCCTACCTTGAGTGCTGCCTCTGCAAGCTCTACTGCTCTTGAAGCATCATCAAGTCGGGCTTCAGCTGTGTTGACGTTGCTTTCGAGTGTACCAATGGTCGCATTTCGATTGGCAAAGGCGTGTGGAGCGACCATTTTAGCATTCAACGCGGTGATAGCCTCACGAACTGCTGTAAAAAAATCAGAAGTTAATCATTAATCGTAATCAGCAACCCACTAATTACCACTAAAACAGCATGGAAAGAATACAGTTTCCTGATGGCTCGACAATATGATGAGGAGGAAATAACATGATGGGCAAACCGTGTAAGGCGGCTTCTTGTTCATCCCGTGCGATGCAGCATTTGAGATCAGCTACCATCACACGTCTTGCTGCTGCCTCATTGGCGAAAGTTGCAGATGCGCAGAGGAGTTGTTCTTCCATCAGGACGATTCTAAAAGTATTATTTTATTCGTTAACATATTTTTTTAAAATATTGAAAATGTAATAAATATGTTCCTCCTTCAGAGCAGAAACGGTTTATTGTGAAACAAATATTCTAAAAAATGAATTTGGCAATTGTAATTGTTTTCTGTGTTGATTTATCATGTTCCGACTTTACATTAGCAGACAAATTAAAAAATTGTTGATCGATTGTTCACACACCTGTCAGCCCTCTCAAGCTCGGGGGTCGCTGACTTCTTCGCCGATCATTTCTTCGTGGAAATCAAAATACGCGCCGGGCTTTCGACAATACGGGCAGAGAATCTGATGCATTGCATAGAAGGCGTCCAGTGACATGCGCAAAGCGCACGCGCGGCAGACCGCGTGACCGCACGCGGACGAAACGGCACGGTGTCGCGGAGACTCAGTATAACACACGGGACACTCGCGTGAGTAACTTGCCGAGCTGAAATAGTTTTTTATGTTTTGAAATGCTTCAAATACTCAAATGCTCGGAACAAATCATCTCAATATTGAGTAAACCACACATTTTTCTGAGACATTGTGACTATAATTTAAAAAAGCCAAAAAATAAACCAAAATTCATAATTTGAAGTAGCCACAAACATTTCGTTGCGTATATCTCCGGTATGTTCTGGGGGGAAAGAATTGGGAACTACGTTGCTCATATTGTTCGAAGTTGCAACGAATATTTCTGCAAATAATTATTGAAAAATTATGAACATTCGATAACGATATTTTTTTTTAAAATACGAATATACTGACAATGGGTGGGGTAGAACACTGCTAGGCAAGTGTTGATGTCTTTGAGTATCGGTTTGGGAGAGTCAACATAATTAGAATGTGTGGATATATTAATTGAGCACTGTCACAGGGGATGCTATACAAAAAATATTTTCTATTCCAGCTTGATCAGTTGTAGACGCGTCATGCTCATACAGCATGACCTCTGGCAGGCATTAAAGGACTGTGTGTGGATAATGTCCAATCTCAGCCATTTGTAATGGTTTGCCGTTTTTCCTTTTGTTAGATTGTATTTATTTTATTTATTTTTATTTTTATATTTTTGTATGAAGATGGACGGATTTGAGGGTGAATGGTACGATGCACCATCGAACTTCAGCGCGCTCACGCTTTGACACTTCGTTAAATTGCTATGTGATTTTCTTTTGAGAGAATTTTCGTAACATTTTATGAGTATTTTATTGCGTGCCTTTGAAGCGATACTGAAGACCATGAAGACAGTTTTCTCGAGTCGAAAGTTGAAAAATACGTTGAGAGGAAAAATACGTTCATCACTTACGCTATTTTTAAACACAAATTTAACTCAATTTGCACATTTTACAGATTTATTTCATAGAGATCCGCCCCGCTTCTCTCTCGCTTGTGAAATCTGTTGCGTCGAGTATCCGCCTCTCCGCTCTGTCTTTTCCGCGTGCGGACACGCGGTCTGCCGCGCGTGCGCGAGCGAATTGGATCTTGCTGCCTGGGAACAAGGAAATTATGTACGATGTCCCTTCTGCCGTGCAAAGGGCCGTGGAGTATATCGAGAAGATAATTTTCGAACGAGAGACAGAAGACTACACGATGCAGAGGTTCGCCGAGTAGAGTTAGAATATTTCCCTTAACACACGAAACTTTTTCTATGATCTATAATAGTTATACTTCCTCTAATCTATCCATATGTTCCTTCTTTACCTGCAATTTCTTGCAGGGTTCTATGCCAAGCAATAGCGAAAAGAGCCACGAAAGCGTCAAATGCAGTTTCGTCAGCGCTGAAAGATGCGTTAGACGCACAGCGAAGGTTTCACGATGTGGCTGCAAATCTTAGTCGTGCCTGTTGCCATGAAACTCATGCAAAGACTGCGTCGAATAACGCTGCGAAAGAAGCAAGAGCTCGCGGCGGATCGCTTGCATTTGCAGCCTTTCGCTGTGCTGCAGCTGCAAATGAGGCTGCTGCGGCTGCTGCGGCTGTCCGGAAAGAGTACGATACGATGCTGGCGAGGAATGAGAACACTCGGGACATATGGTACTCCAAGCGAAAGATGGAGATAGACTGCCTCAAAATGGGAAATGAAAGAAGGTTTGAGTGAAATCAAAAAAAATCAAAATAGTAAAGAAAATGCCTTATCATGTTGAAAAAAACTCTTCAAAACAACATATTTTACAGCTTTGCACTTGGTTACGAATAATCCCGAGACTGTGGTACTTGCGGAGATGAGTGGCCGCGCCATCGCGTATTCTTCTCCGAGTGCGGACACGCGGTCTGCCGCGCGTGCGCGGACAAGCAAGCTGAAGCGTCGATGCGCTGTCCGGAGTGTCGCACCAAAGGTGTCTTCGTGCCATTGTATGAGGACATATGATTGCTGAATAAACAAGCTAATGAATAAACGTTTAGTTATAACTCTATACTCAGGTCCATTATATTCGTTCATTATTTGCTTGGGGAATTTTCAATACCCACAACTTTCAACTAACTGATAAAGACACAATTGTAAATGTAGATGCGTAAATCCTGTCAGATCGATTTTAACTTGGTGGCTTGCTAATCACGCACGTAGGCCGGCGTAAACTTAAACAAAATACAGACTGATCAAAGTTGTCTTCCATGATCGGTTCCCATCAATCCTTGTTCCACATGTTAACTGTGCCGAAGTGGCACATCACTGCACTTTCAAGAGCGTGAACGCAGCTCTTGACGTCATGAGTTTGAAAAATGGCATTTAATCCTCTCCCAGAAGGGGATTAACCACCTGTAGCGGTCAAAAAACCCCTCAACTAATAGTGCACAAACGGGGGTTGAATGAAAAAACACACGATAGAGATGACTGTGTAGCAAAGATAAATCGTGTTCACATTCACAATTTGTCGACCAAACACACATATCTAATTCGGATGCATAGAACACACAATGAATGCAGATTGACGTTAGCCCTGAGGGTACAACTGTAAACAATGTACTCGCATAATTATAAGGATACAATGCAATAAAATGCATAACAATATCAGCAAGCTTTGGAAACTGTATCAATTCTGTCGACAAGTTCAGAGGGATAGGGATTATCATGGGATTAGGAAAACACTTATCGCATTGGTCGGAAAGGAGTGCAAGTGAATCACTTGGACTGTGAAGGAACGGCGAGGAAGAGGAATCAAATAATTACTTCCCCACACCCTCAATCACATCCTCGAATAGCCGGACGTATCCTCCACTTCTGCGACACTCGAACGTTGGATTCACTTGCAGGACGAGAAGAGACGAGACCAGGTGGAGGTAAATTGAGAAGATAACATCAATCTGAAATTATTGGAAATTAGATGAGGATCGTAAATTCAGTCACCATTTTCTACTCATGGAAATCCAAGAATCTCATAGCTTCAAATGCGTGTTCCTATCAATCAACTCACTGGTACGACAACCAAAGGCCCACGTTGAGGAAAGGTTGGCGGTTCCGAGGTGAGAAAGGATATGATCGGACTGTGAGGGAGGTCTGAAGAGGCGGAGTTCCTGGAATCTGGAGGCGGGACCTCATTTATATTTGGATATGTAGGCTCCGCCCATCTGGTTGCTGAGCGATCGGATCGCCCACAATGCTTGATGGTGCTGGGGCACTTCGCGAGGTCCGCCCACATTGGTTGATCAGTGGACCTACTGCAATTGATACAGAGAGAGAACGGTAAAAACATAAAATTATGAAACTAGGCATGGCTCAATATAATTTTATCAACACAGTCTCTTTCGGCACTCACACCGAAAAGAGAGGTCGTACAATGGAGAGACTAACTTATAACGGAGTCACAGGTCACATTTTTGATCATTTTTGATCATATTGGATACCTAACTGAGTCAGTTTTCAGTTATTTTCTTCAGGATGATCCTAATGGGAATATGCCATACATTTGGTTTGGACCACCTCAAAGCGTGCTAGGAAGTACCATTCAATAACTGACTGTAGATTTCAATCCTTTTTAATGTTGATCTTTGACTTTTGACCAATAGAAGGTCGGTTTTTTATCTTGTGACACAAAAGAAAGGCATATTAGAGTAGATCCTGACAGGGCGTATATCTGTTTTATGGTCGATATGGAAAGAACAGAACACACCATCATGACATTTTGCATGTTGATGAGGCATGTATGCACCGTTGACTTTGCGTAATCGACCGTCAAGCGATAAAAACATGTGATTGAGAATAGGCGGGGAACTGATACCCGATGGAGTTTTGATTTGATGTTGTTTATTTTCCCCCGTTATGTTATTAGTCTACCTCTGATCCCCGAAATAACACCGAATTGCATGTCTCCCTCGTGTCATCTCGGATCATTCCCAGGAGGGGGATTAACCCCTATTACGAGATAGGGCAAAGACAACAGGATCAGTGTTCTCCCTTTGATTGGGGAGAGTTATAGGTGGGAGAGCACGTCGCGCAATTGACAGATGCAACACGGAGGAATGCATCGAGTTACGCAATGGGAACCGATCGACGATGTTTGAGGTGGCATCTACTCCTCTGTCTACCGTAAACGAATAATTTCGTTTGCAATTGAAAATAGTGTGCGTGCTAGTGCTGATAAATCGGCTTGCGCTCTCCTCATTTCACGTGATCTCTAACCGGTCAGACAAAGCGAGATTGCGCGTGCAACCAGGATATAATACGCCGATTTGCCCTCACTAGTTTGTGACTTGAAGGTTTCGAGCAATGATACCACGTTCTCTTAATTCTTTACAATCGCTCCAAACAAAAGAAAGGGCAAAAATGCACGAGGAAATAGTAGGCTGAAACAAATAGTCACTTACAAATAGATTACTTATTGGCGCAGCTCGTGCGTTATCTAAAGTAGTCGATAGGTATGTGGTGTCAATACGGGTACGGTAGCTCACGGCTCCGGTTTATTAGAAGCGAGCGAACCGTTAATCAGTCATGTATCATTAAATACCGATTCACTACAGTGCATACATCGAGTAATTGTGTCTTCATTTCCCACGCTATCTACACCATCTGAGTGTCGAGGGAATGTGGAAAGTGAAAATACGATTAACCGAAATTCGGACTCAATGAATCACCCGTGCGACCTGTAAAAATTGAGCCGCAACTATTGCTACATTTTTTTGAGAAAATTATATATTATTGTAAAATGGTTAAAGTTGACACTGAGAGAAAGAGAGACAGGGAAATAAAAATATGATTACGGGAAATATTTAGCTACATATTTCAAATCTCGATAGATCGAAGTTGCATCCGTCTATAGGTCCCCATCGAGTATTGCATCACATCTGTCAATTGCGCAGGCGCTGCTCATAGTCATATCCCCCTTTCAAAGGCGAACACTTCCCATATTGTCTCTCATATTATCAAATGAGACCAGAGGTGCTAGTCGATCACCCCTTCTGTGAGGTCCCGTGGTACAGCATACGACAGCTAAATACGCACGACAGAGAGATCCCATACCGCTGTTTAGAATGGTCCATGGGCTGAGATATCCACCTGCCTGAGCCATCTGGGTCTGGGCGGAGCCTCATTTCACTATATAAGTCTGATCAAGGCCCATTCTAGGAATTCAGTGTTCGCTACTACAATGTAGCGCCTCATCGGGCCTCTAACCCTGTCTAATATTGGCTTCGATGAAGATGGTCTAATCATTATGCATACCATGTCGACCATCTGATTGGTGAGAGAGCGCGCAGAATGAATAATCATTCCCTTGATTCCAATCATGATGCGAAATCAGCTTGTCCATGTGTCTTCTTCTCACTTATCCGCTACTCCTACATTGTTGTTGACTCATCGATAATAAGCGTAGGGAGAATAGGCCTCAGATGAATGCGAATTACTGTGGATCACATTTGAACAGTCTTTTTTATAGACACTCTTAGTGCCAGCTGCGGATCTCATGTTGTACCACACCCCTATTCCGTATTTTGCATTTTATTATCTTTCACATTGTTTCACGTATGTATTGTTCATTATTTATTTTCTGGATCTATGCACTGTTTTCACACCTTTCTTATCTTTGCATGATGCAACTTCTCCACACAATGAATGGCGCATTATACATTCGCGATGAAAAAAGAACCTAGCACTTGCAGTCATAGCATTATGCATACGAAAGAAGCCGAGGATGAGTGGCACGACGCATTGGAGAGCTTCGGTAAAAGTGCGATTGGAACAGCATACGACAGGTAAGCATTTGGTTGTCCTAGGATTTAGTGTTGGCCAATTGAGTGTACATGGGGAAGTATATCATCATCATCTGAGCGAAATTATTAGTATATTATTTCGGAACTATATTTGCACTTGCAGTGATGCTGAAAGCGAAGACGAATGGCACGATTACATCGAGTGCGAACCGAAAAGTGGAAATGAAGTAAACCAAGAGGTACATTTTGTATGATGCTGCGGTACGTAGACCCTAGCAGTAGTCGACCTCACTACAATGAACCACCAAGTGTAGTCGTATCTGACGCGGCTACACCTTTTTTACCTGCGGTTATATAATGAAGATACGGTCAGAATAACAAAACAATGATTTACCAAATATTTTACAGAATGCCTCTCTGCTTTTCCCGTGAGTGCGAAATCTGCTTCGTAGCGAATCCCCCTCGCCGCTCCTTGTTTGACGCGTGCGGACACGCGGTCTGCCGCGCGTGCGCGGCTCAAATGATCCTGAATGCGTGGGAGACGCAGCTGCAACTGATCTGCCCATTTTTCGCGCGGAAGGCTACTACGAGGAGTTCGACGAGGTACTCATCGACAGAGGAGAACTCGGCGATAAGGCGAGGTAAGCAACGGGGTAATCGATCGGGAAAGGATACTCATTCCACATACTCTCTTGAAACTGAATCGACCTGAAGATTTTAGAGTTGAGAGAGAGAGAAAATATTACCCAGTACATGGAGCGATCGTGCTTACAAAATTTACCATTTAATCATACGAATAACCAAGCTCAATGTTTCAGAGCCGAGTCTGACGCTGCCAGTGTTGCTGCGACAAAATCGAGGCATATGGCCTACAACGCGCTAATCCAAGCTTTGAACGCGCGGCGCCTCTTCGAAGTCGCTGCAGCAGCTTATGAGGCAAAATCGAATCGCGAGCGGCAAGGCAGAGCTGCTTCGCAGCACGCCTCGGAAGCCGCCCGAGCTCGCGGTGGTTCGCGAGTCTTCTCCGCACTTCGCTGCGCAGAAGAAGCTGCAGAAGCTTCCGCTGCAGAACACGTATCAGTCTCAAGGTACTGGAGGAGGTACGACAATCTCCAGAGCGCTGAAGACAAGTGGGCCGACTTGCACAGGCAGGCAATACACCGTCTCGAAGTGGAAAATGAGAAATGGTCAGCCTTAGAAAACATCGTTTAATCGTTTATCGAAGTGCAGTTCGAGAAACAATACCACGATAGTTGCATTTTGCATACCCGCTAGACCTGTTGAGTATATACCATGCATATACAGTACCACCGTTTGAACTCAACTGTAACTATGCAAACCTTTGTTGACACAGAAGGAGTGTAGGAAGGAATATGCTAGTATCCTTTTCAGCCTCTCGAATGAGTATTCTCGTCAGTGCTATGTGTGCGGAGATGCGTCGCCGCGACACCGCGTATTCTTTCCGAAGTGCAGAGACGACATATGCCGCCCGTGCGCGGACAAGCGACGCGCGACGAAGTGCTGTCCATGTTGCGGTTCCGAAGGAGACTTCGTACCATTGCATGAATATTTGCTTGAATAATAACAGTTGTATAAGAATATCGAATATCCTACGGGATTTTTCATACATTATCGATCAACTGTTCAGATATCGCAAGAGTTAGCTGCATGTTCCGAATAAATATGTTGCCTTAGATGCGTGTGACTTTCACAATTAATGGAGAAGGGTCATTGTACATAGGGTTGTCACGATTATCAGATATCAATATGAGTAAGCGGACTGTGGAAGCGTCATCGATTGACCCTAAAGCTGAGGCGGTCTTGCCGGGAGGAATGTCATTTAGACATTTAGATTGAATTGTTATCCATGCCTTTATACATAGTTATATTGGACTAAGATATTCGTCGCTCACCGTAGCTTTATAAACATCATTCAATACTTGTATGAAAACGGAAAAAAATGAATACAACCACATATGTGCCACATAGCGGAAATATCCAATCCCGTCCAATATTCATTTTAGGGAAATTGTACCTTCATTCGCTCGATCTGTCAATTTAGAATTGAAACTAGTAATGCAAATATCGTATTGTTTCTCCATCTTTTAATCACAAACTAGTGATGGCAAATCGGTGCTTGCTCTCCTCGTTTCACACGCTATCTCGCTCTATCTGACGGGAAAAAGGGTGCATTAAATGAGGAGAGAACAGTCCGACTTTCAGCACCAGCGAATATTCAATTTCCGAGTTGTGTAACGGTAGAAGGATGAGTCGTCGATCACCTGAAATATCGTAGATCGGTTCTTATGACGTAATTCGTTGTATTCCACCTTCTAACAATCTGTCAATTGCGTGTCGTGTAATACCGCCCATAACTCAATCACATTCAAAGGGAGAGTATTGATCCTCTTGTCTCTGACCTGTCTCGTAATAAGTGATTAATCCGGCCTTCTGGTAGAAACAACCGCACACGTTCCTGAGATTTCGGTTATTAGATAAAAAAACGACTAAACGGTAGAATATAACCTTCACTTTAGTGATTCATAGTTGTACACTCAGTTATCGACATGATTCCTCGAAAGCATCGATTGGTGAATAATATGCAAATGTCTTATTAAACTGCGCGGGATAAACAATTATATATCGCTACACTGTAGTTTTGAAGTCGCCACATTTGTATAATTTTTGTGTGGGACATGTATCAAAGGTGATAAGTCCCTTTTCATGAACCCCCCTCCCAGGAGGGGATTAACCCGAGTAAAGAAGAGAGAGAGCCGATGGAGCGACTAATGCTTTGAGGAGCGCACCGCTCCTGTTGTTGCGGGCGTGTCTTGCAACTGATTAATCCCTTCCCATGAGGGGATTGAACAGTCGTTTCCGCCCATATCTCACTTGCTCTGAACCACAAAAGCACGCTATATTTTCATCTCTCTCTCTCTATCTCTCGCTCGCTCGCTCTGTTAATTTTAGTGAGATTATGTTAATATTCAAATCTTCGCTTTCAGATGCACCGATCTACACTCGGTGGTTCATCGCACTTCTACGATGCGAATGATATCAGCAAATCAATAAATACTTCAGCAACGAAAAAGTAAGTCAAAGTACTGTGTTAGATGTGCCCGATAGTGCTGGATACTCAATTTGAACTACCATTTCCGTAATTTTTTTTGTATCCAAAAATCATAGACAATTTTTAAAATAGCAAACCTATTTTAATCTTTACAGTGATATTCTTAAAACTAAATTAATTAGGAATTAATTTAGAAATATTATTTTAATGAGGAATACATTTGAAGGCACTCTACGATGTAAATCGTACAACTGGTTCGCTAAAAGAAGATCTGAGATAACATGATTCAAACGGCAGAACGAAGGTACGCCGGGAAGTTCATGTTTTAAAAACCAATTTCATCAAATGATAAACCAGTTAAAATTTAATTGCCATTTCCGCATTTCGTAGGGTCGTTGTTATTTATTACCGGAAACAATATAACATATCTTTAAAATGTAGCCATGAATACTGTTATTCCAGTGTTCCTCTCGGATATGAATTCTCGCGCGCTTTCGGGACCTGCTGAGAAACGTCGCCCAGGCGCTGCGCACTTTTCAATGTCTGCAAGCATGATTTCTGCCTCGCGTGTGCCGACAATCAAGCGTGCTCGGACAAGCCAGTGATCCAATCACCCGAGTGGAAGCCATGCCCCCAGTTCCAGATGGTGGGATTCTACATGACACTGATTGTGGATAAGGTTGAGAGCAGCCATAATATTGACTAAACTATTCTGTACTAAATCTATTGAATTGTCTCATGTGTGTAGTTAAAGGGCCAATAACATGGTTTTGCGTCAGAAGTGCTATTTCCCTAACTGTATCGCCGATACGATACCGAAAGATAATTGATCTAGTAACGCTATCTTCCCTCGCATTTGATCGAACTGCTTCGGCCCCATAGATTAATTGTCCTATTTTTTTTGTACAATATATCAGGCTGTCATAAGTTTTTTTTCCAATTTGACCTTGGAAGTGTTTTCACATTTTCCGGTCTTCTGTTCAAAATGATTTTCATTTTGATCCTCACAGATGATGAGTACGTAGATACTCTCTTTATCACACTTTAGTACACACCTATTCAAAGAGCCTTGTGAGCATACTTTGAGGTCAAAGTAGCATCGATCACGATTTTCGAAATGATTTTAGCAAATCAGAGCTTTCCAGTGAGTAGTGATTGGGCTAAACCAGCAAGAATATCGTGAAGTGTGATGAGTCACAAATATGCATGTGAATCGGGTTTGGCGCAAAAGAACTGCTCACAATAGGTGCTAATTGCACAGGAGAGTTCAGTTAATCGTGACCAAATGAGTTTCCTTCACGCGCGCACACATTACCCTATCGAAATCAAAACCCAATCTCATCATTACCCTTCTTACAAGAAGAGCTTATATTTGGTTTTTGCTGGGATTTCCTGATTCCAACCAAAAACAGAAGCTACCAACATTTGTATGATGAAATTCGCACATCGAAATCAGTGTATTTTTTCCTGATTAGATGATAGGTAAGGCCCCAAGTTTTTGTGTTTGTTAGCGTCAGCTACACATGAACTATCCCTCAATAGATTCACATAGTTACGGGATACCTGCGCGTTCCCCGTTCAATATACTCTAAAATATATCAACAAAATTCACAATTATGATAGGATAGACCAATAATCGGATTTTCGAGTATTCTTATTTTTTGAAAAGATGTTGATGCGAGCTCTAATTTCACAAATGGTAAAGTAGCCACATAACGTAAGAATAAAGCACCCCTATATACAAGTCAGTAGCTATAACACATAACGTAGGAACAATGAGATCTCGCATGGGATTTCAATCTACTGACTTGTACTGGTAGGATTCCAAGAGCTCTTTTTTTTCCTTCTCTCTCGTTCGCATTTCACATTATTGAGAGAGATAGAGAGAGAGAGAGAGAGAGAGAGAGAGAGAGAGAGAGAGAGAGAGAGAAAGCGAGCATTTTCAACTGCTTCGGCATCCCCACTGGTAGAGCCTCGACACATTCAATACGAAGACCGGTGACGGGCTAGTATATAAGCGAGAGTACATTCATTTACTGCCCAGTTACATCTTGTGATGTTTACTTGTGCGGACGTTTCGTCTGCTCGTCATTATTCTTGTCCTTACTCACTATCCTCACCTATTTTTTAAATATTTTACATCGCAATTTATTGTTTTTGCGCCATAAGAGAATATCAACTTCCTCCCATTAAGCAGGAACTATTCAAAGATGACCAGCGCAGCTCTACGCGTGGGGATGATCGTGAAGAAACGCAAGACATGGTAATACTAATTTGGTTTGTTAATTTTTGGTATATTCCATTTCCTTCAGCAATGCCCGTTTCAAGTCTCTAGACTTGATCGATACGCGCTACCGTCTTCGTCCATCGCGTGTAATTGCGAAAGACAAGAATACTCGAATGTTCGGGAAGGAAAGGCAAAACATCTATGCGGTTAAAGCGGATATAAAAGCAAGGTAGCAACGTATACATATGAATCTGTCTAATTTCGAACATTACAGCAGCGAGGTAGGCTTCTCACGCGCCTGCGGTTTATGTCTTTCGGAATCTCCACTTCACCGCTCCGTATTTTCCGCGTGTGGACACGCGGCCTGCTGTGCTTGCGCGGTAAAGATGAGAGCAGATTCGGAAGATGAGAAAAAAGACCTTGCGTGCCCTTTTTGTCGAAGGCAAGGCCGATTCGTGGAATTTCTCGAACGAATCGATGGGACGGAGAATGCACGGTCGATTCGCCGCGCATGCGAGACCAAAAAGTTCGTAAATATTTTTAGTAACACGTGTTTCTTATCTTGGTATCAGGTTGACTAGAAAGTTTTGTCGTATTTTTCGTATTTCAACTTTTGCTCACTAATACAGTTCAAAAGGATGCATCCTCTAAGTACTATAATGAATGATAGGGATAGTCCCCTGCTACAAATGTATACCGTTTCGGATACCTCGCTGTCAATGTTACGGGATCTATGATTCGAACAATTTGACAAACTGCATTTCTACGACTCCTGATCTTTGATTTACTGCTCATATTAGAAGTTAACCAGACCAGCGAGCAAGTGATACTTGGAATGAGCAATGGTCAAGGAATATGCCAAGAGCAGTAGAAGGTATTAGTGCTAGCAGGCCTTCCCAGGAAGTGACGATCTTGTGGGAAGGCACGGACCATGTTGAGTTTGAGGGAGATAATATCACGTCCTGGATGGGTCCTTGCGATTTGGAGCTTTAAATTGTGAAAGTAGTAAACACAGACAACATCCACGATAACCATATACAAAGTTGGGGAATAGTTTGAATCAACGCGTTTTCTACATATCAAGTCGAACAGTGGCATTTTTGCCTACCAAGCAGCAAGATCAAGTGACTAATTGTGCTCATTTTTTGCGCAATACACTTAATAATCATCTCATGTAGTAGCATTGTCTATGCAAATTGAAGAGCCATGGAGAAGGGAGAAAGTCAGAGACACGGTGAACATTGTGTTTTGTCAGAATCTGGGTTTAATCCAAGGAAATATTTTTCGTATTTTCTCGCGTTTCTGAATATCTCAAGTAAATTATTTAGGGTGGAATGGTTGTCCCCAACAGTGATGGTGAGATCGCACATAATATGGTTGAGGCCACTGTTTGCATCTAATCGAAGACAACGAAGTTCTAGTGAGGGAGATCCCTCTGCTCCAACCTAATCTATTTGTTCGACCACCATATTATCGACATCGTTCACCCAACTTCACCCAGTGGTAGAGTGGGGATATGTATCTGATACACATACGCCATAGGGAGTTATCTTGCCTTTAGTTTGAGAGAATGAAAAGAATATAATTATGCCGTAAAAACAAGAACACTCTCTGAAGAACTTGTGCAATTATATGGTTTAAACTGATAGGGATTACCAAATCTAAAACATGTCTAAAACATCCCTGTTCACCCCTCCTTAACTTGAAAAATGGGGCGTTTCATATCAACATAGAAATGAGATCGAACGGATTGAAATGAGACCAGAAAATGCGACAGAACTTTCTAGTCAACCTAATATATTATTTTTCCCATGTTATCATATTCATTCATTTAGGTGCACAATTTGATCATAATTTTAATTAAAACGCATTATGAGGCGAAATTAAAATGATCAATAGTTGCATATAATATCAAATAATAATTTTTTTTTCAGAGCTCAGTTGGATGCAGCCAATGATGAAGCGAATGCCGAGTTCGAAAAGACTGTCAAGGCTTTCGAAAGAGCTGACGACCTCCTAAATGATGCTAGAAATGATCTGAATATTGCTCATAATAAACTAAGAATCGCTGGTTCTGTGGGAGGTGTACCAGATGCTTTGAATGATGCAAAAACTGATGTTGCTAAAGCTGAGGTTACCTTACATTGCGCCGAATCGGCTTTTGAGCTGGTCAACAAAGCATACGAAGAGGCAGCTGTGATACATAAGGCAAAGTTGCGTTATCTAGAAGATCAAAATATCAATTATTGCAGGGAGGAAAATGAATCAAGGTAGGGATTCGCTATATTATTACGTTATTCATACATTTAGTTTAGTACGTCTCAAGTTATTTAAATTGAAATGAAAAACCCGATGGTTCCTCAAATTATTGTACGATTGCAGTGCCACTCTCGGAATTCATTTCTCCAGAGTTTGTCAATCTTGTGATGAGAAATCGCCTCGTCATCGCGCATTCTTCCCCGCATGCAAGCATGCGGTCTGCCGCGAGTGCGCGGATGAGCGCACTGACGCGTCTGAAGCGGATGGGTCACCGATGGCCTGTCCGGAGTGTGATACCGAGGGAGGCTTTCTCACTCTCTACGAGGATCTGATCGACGAAAACGTTGAGTAAATTCTGCAAGCAGCGCACTTCATTTTTCGCCTCAATTCAAATTGTAACGACTTTTGTTACAACATCATCGTATTTGGTTCTCTGATCTATAAAAGGACGAGTTCGATGGATAACTAACGTGTAATGACAATAAATTTATCATCATGGATCACCATGTGTAGGACAATTTGCACCACAATGATAAAGATTGTGCTGGCATACATATTCTTCTGGTTACGATAATTTATTTTATGATGATGACATGACTTCAATGTTCAATACAATTATATTACGTGAGAGCTCTGAAAGGCCACGAATGACGTATCTCAATACCTAATGAATCGAGAAAACAAAGCTTCATTTTGTAGTGTCTACTTTTTGTAGTTAGACAAAGATGTGCGATTGAAGTTGCTGGCTCAAAATATTTTAGTTTCTCACCCCTACATGGACATGAGAGCAGAGGAATTAATCGACTATATACTGCGTCTTGCTCAATTATATTTGGTGATTCGTCACTTCAAAACCACATTCTTATATTTGTTCATACTCACAGGTTTGATTATTAAAAATGCATAATATCGAACTTAGTTTCATCTTATTTTTGCTTAATTTGAAAGCATTCTCCCTTGTACTTCGTCAGGTGTACTGGCATGTATCTATGTCGTAGGATTCATTATCGCCGATGGATTCCCTATCCCGGAACAGGCTACGTATCAGCACTTAATTATGTTTTTTTTGGCAAATCGGGAATTTCTAGATGATCAAGTCATCGGATCAACAATTGGGAAACTGATGATGATGGCTACTCATCTATTTGAGGCGAATCGCGAGACAATCGACCATTTGAGGGAGGGGGGGCAGCGGCGATAGGATTCAAATTTGTTCGATCCGGCTATCATTTTGGTTATAAGTACTTTGAACGACGCTCTTTAAAACTGCGTCGTCAGAATTTTGATATCTGTCGTCATCTTCGAGATTCAGAAGGCCAAACTTGGTGCTATTACTTTTCGACATTCAAATCGGAACCACTTAAATGGTCATGATCAAAGCGATTCATCAGGTAATTTTACACAAGTAATTGATTGTGACTCACAATATTTGTATATGCTGATTCTCCACAATTTTCTTGGATATTCGTCTCATTATTCCAGCTTAATGAATTCAATACGGTTTTACTAAATATGTCAAGCTAAGACCGTTAACTTTTTATTTATATTTGTTTTTTTTTGTTTTTAGTACGTGTACACCCACTATCTGACAACCTACAGTGCTTATGTCACCCTTGTCATATTCTAACTTCGAGTTCGCAGATTTTTAGTCAGCTTCAGAGATGTGCGGACGATAAGCTTCGGAGTAACCGTCGCTGTAAGGCGAACGTCACGTACCCACTAAGTCCGGGATAAAATTCATTCGACCTGCGTTTTCTTCCAGAACTTGCTCTGTTCGCGCCCGTTTTACACTAACACATTATCTTATCTATGTTTCCCTGTTCTTTCGCATTCGCTCTCACTTTTGGAACGATCTTCTTTATTGTATGTATTCTCCCTCTCTCAACTTTTCTTCGACACATCGCTAAATGTTACCTAATTTGGTGCGTGCCTCTCACGGAGCATCCCCCTGTCAGCGTTTCTGCTTATTTAGCGTTCCCGCGTCTTTATGCAAAAGAGTTATTTTTATTTTAATTGTTGCCTCATCTAATTATGTTCTTACTTCATGTACATCAGTCTTCGTTTGTTTCACTTTCAATTTGCGTTGTATACTTGCTCGAACGTTCCGCATTTTCAGGATTGTACTTCTCGTTGCTAAATATCATCAAATTATTTATGTATTAGACTTAACAATTTGGGGTTTGTCTGGAGTCATTAAACATTTCCAGTAAGTGAATCACATCTTGCTCCAGCGAATAATGAACTACTCAAAGATGCGCAACACTAATTCACGCGGGATTCACAAGAAACTTCATGAAGTGGGAATTTTCTTGAAGAACCGTAAAACATGGAAATACTGATTTGTTTTGTTGTCTCTTCTTTGTACATTTCGTTTCGTTCAGCAACGCCCGCTTCAATAAATCTCGAGACTTCATCGATACGCGTTTTCGTCTTCGTCCAACGCATATAATTGCGAAGCGTAGACAAAGCATCCATCCTACCAAGGTGGCTCTAAATGAGAGGTGAGTGCTTGCGCATACTTCTCTTATATGACAAAATGCTGTTGGATTCTTTTGATGAGGAAAGAGAAGTGGTGTGCCCGTTCTGCCGAAGCCAAGGCCGATTTGTAAGCTTAATTGAGAAATCCGTCGGAACCGTGACACAAATACGCATTTTGAGTGCGATATAGGACACATACGATATGAATGAGTTGTTACTTATTCTAAAATAATTGCTCCAACATTTCAAAACGTCTACATACATTTCTTGCAGATCTGAGCTTCTCGCAGCAAAAGAAAAGGCTCGTGACGATTCAGCTAACGCTAGGACCGTGAAGAATCAAGCTCGGCTCGAAGAACATGCTGCACGAAATGTGTTGAAAAACGCTCGAGAAGCGCTCAGAATTGCGGAAGCAGAGGGTTCAAGACCAGATGAATTGATGCACGCTGTTAATTCAGCTGTAATCAACTGGCTTCTCACCGAATCTGCCCTTGAGCGTACCATAAGAGCATATGAAATATCGGAAAATGTATATATTTCGACGTTTCGATCACATATAGATCAATACATAAGTCATTGCAGAGAAGAAAATGATATTAGGTTGGACATCATTTACATGTCAATTGTTATATTTTTGTTAATGATGATTGGGTTCCTTAAATAATACTATTTTTGTTATAGACCTGATTGATTTAAAGAAGGGGTAACACGAAAGAATGCTAGGGAGTCCCACCACGAAGATATTGCGCTCGCAATGGGAAACTGTAGCGAATTTACCCCAAAACGATACGAAAATAAAGTAGAGCGAGTGAAACATAAACCCAGTAGCCATGACCCTGCGCCGTCGATGAACTCTGCGCGTATGTAAATAGCATCAGAGATGTCTGTGAAACTTCGGATAAAGTGAATCATGATCGGGCTGCCGGCTTCTTTTGTACATACATAGTTGCTAATTAAACTAATTTTTCGTGTTACTCCTTCTTTAATTGTCAGTGCTCGTTTTGCAATTCGTTTTTCTCGAGTGTGCCGGGCATGCAATGATAACTCGCCCCGTCATCGCGTTTTCTTCCCCGCATGCGGGCACGCGGTTTGTAGCGAGTGCGCGGATGAGCGCACTGACGCGTCTCAAGCGGATGGATCACCAATGGCATGTCCGGAGTGCAATACCGAGGGAGGCAAGCACCTTGGCTAATTTGTACATTGCACATCGTTTTTCGCTTTAAATTGTTAAGATTTGTGTTAAGCATTAGTATTTGAGGATATGTATTTTCCTTCTCTATACGAGGACGAGTTGGACGGATAACTAACTGAAAATATCGGTAATGACTGTTAATAGTCCATCACCATGTGTTCAAAAATGTTCTCTTCAAAAATGTTCTTAAATATTTTTTTTTGCAAAGACGCTCGGTTCACCCTTCTTTCATCTACTTCTTTCATTCATTTACATATTATTGTTTCATCATGGTGGTATGATTTCAAAGTATTATAAATTGTGGTACGTGAGTGCTCAGAAAATGCCATGAATGACGTGCATGAATACCACATTTTGTAGCGTCTCATTTTTTGCAGTAGGCTAAAGTCATGTGATTCGATCTGTGAGCTCGAAATATTTTAGTATCACACTCTTTCAATGGACAGGAGGGTAGAGAAAGTAGTCGACTATACACTGATTCTTGCTCAATCATATTTGCTGATTCGTCTAAAATTTACCAGTCATGCATACTTCAAAACCACCTTCTTCTATTTCTTCATACTCAAAGGTTTGCTTATACCTAATTCGCATTTCTATGTAGATATAGAAATGCGAATTATAGATGTCGTATTTTCGTAAAATTCGAAATAGCTCCCTTTTGTAATTCTGCAGGTGCATTAGCATGTATCTCTGTCGTAGGATTCATAATCGCTGATCGATTCCTAATTCCACGGCAAAATGCTTGGATTTTAAAAATGGGCTACGCACGTACTTGAGTATCATATTGCCAAAATCCGAGAATTTCAAGATGATCAACTCGTTTGGAGTGACCGGGTCAACCATTGGAAAACTTCTGATGGCTACTCCTACATATCAGGTTGGTCGGAAAGTCTTTGTGTATGGTTTTGTTTTAGCACTGCTCCTCGCAATTGTATTCTGGCGTTTCCCCATTCCTAGTGAATAGCAATCAGTGAAGTGTCTTTATAGTTAACAACTCGCCATTCCCTTCCCTTCAGTCAGTCTCTAGTAGAGCAACGATGTATGTTCGTAGTACCATACTCATCAGTCATGTTCTGCTTTATCCCTGTATATCCTACGCCACGATGAAGGATTCAGAGACCCTACTGAAGAATGTTTATGACACACATGCCCCCTCTACAAAGGCATAAGGAATTGGTTCAATCTCTTCGAAGAATGCGACTTTTCCCTCTATGATCAGGATCGATCTGGAAGACCTGGTGCGTTGGATTTGGAAACGTTAAAGAAAGTTGTGGAAACATGCCCATTTCAAAGTGCCCGTGAAATACCATAGCACTGTCAAAGAAGGCTGGAAATCTCTTGGAATGAGGAAATGTATCGGTCGATTCATATCCCATGATCTGAGCCTAGCCAGCCGTGACCGTCGAGTCGATGATTCCATTACTCTCCTCATTCTCCGAGGCGGGGATCGATGGCCGGAACGGCTCATAACGGGGCATGAGAAGTGGGTCATCTACGATAACAACCACATGAGAGCCCAGCGAGTTTGGAAAAGGAGAGACTCCACAGGATGTCCCCAAACTTTATCCGCATCCTAGAAAATCAAGCTGTCAATGTGGTGGGTAGTGGATAGCGTGATCTACTCGAAGCTACTGCTTGAGGGCATGTAAATCACCGGGTCAAGTACGTCACACAACTGCATAATTTGAAGTTGGAAGTCGATCGTTCAAGGCCTGAAGAGTAAGGAAGTGTATAATCAACGAAATGGCCCCCGGCACCAGGTATCTAGTCATGCCAAGCAGGCACTGGCTGGATAGGGATGGATGGTTCTCCCTCACCCCCCCCCCCGTATTCTCCTGACATGGTACTGTCCGATTACTGACTTTTCGCAGACCTGACCCATGCGGTTCGAGGTAGGGCATTCAGTGCCCGTGGAAATCTCGATGCTGCACGTAAGCAATACTTTGCCTCGCGTCTTGATAGGTTCTGCAGGGAGTCCATAAATTGAAGGCGCACAGACTTTCCGACCAACCTAACATTTTGCTATGCGGAATGTCAAGAACATCAAGGAAGTTGGAGCAATCGACACATTTAATTTCTCTCTGGAATTTTTTTTTATTTGATTCATTTTCCAATTCGAAACGACAATAAACGCATCTCTCTCGTTTGCATTTCACATTATTGATTGACTACGGCATAGTTCGAAAATTACGATTGACGCGTTGTCCAAGCATTCCCTCTGGCTGTGGTTCATTTAATTCTGAATAGCGAAAAAAGAGAGAGATAGATAGAAAATCGAGCGTTCCCACTGCTTCGGCATCTCCTCTGGCGGAGCCTCGGCACATTCAACACGAAGACCGGTGATGGGCTAGTATATAAGTGAGCGATCTCTCATTAACTGTCCATTTACATTATGTGTTTAATTGTGCTGACTTTTCGTCTGCTCGTCATTCTACATTGTCGTTGCGCAATATCTCCACCTATTTTAAAACGCGTTCTCTGTAAGACTCGGAGGGGGTGGCACAAGGATTTCAAAATGGTCGTGTCGACTTGAAACTTTCAGGGTATCATACCTGAGTGTAAGGTATGCCCCCACATGATTTTTGTCTCCGTACCTCAACATTTTGACCTACCAATTTTGAAAAATGAAACTCAATATCTACCGGCATGCAATATATCATTCGAAAGAGCTTGAAAAGTTATGCCTAAATCTATGTTTTCGTAAGAATTGGTGCATTTGCTCACGAGATATGACATGAAATGTACATTTTCAAGCAGTTTTTGTGATGAAAGACAATGATGGGGTAGCTTTCACAGCAATTTCTTTTCATCAGCAGATGCAGAATTTAATTCTCTATCGACGTGTTTAATTGGTTTTACGAATTTTGTCCCCTAATTATGTCATACTGTAGCTTTTATATCACGCATTCGTCGACGCAGGTTCGAAGCCTGCCCGATGCATCAATCTTTTGCCATCGTGGATTTCGTCCTACCCCAATATTCTAGAACGCAATATGTATTTTAGATCAATATTTGATCGAACCCAACTAGTGATGACAAAAAAGTGATTCAAGCCGGCTTCAAACCAGCATTTTCACCGCTTTAGCCTGTTTGCCGGATGATACAGGCGGCCATTCCGAGGCATTTTTTGGTCATTGTTACCATCCATTTATTGTGTCAATTAACCAACTATTCTAAGTGCTAGAATTGATCTCATTCAAAAAAAGAAATTTATCTTTCAACAACAATAATGCCGTTTAATGATGCCGTTTAATGACAAACCATTCATCCACTCGTAGATCATTTAACGATCAATGGCTATCCTTGCATCCAATTGCGGGCGGTCCAATTACGTTTAATGGCTACCCATTCATCTAGTCCTGGGTGGTATATAACCACCAGTCAGGATATCCGTAGCACCGAAAGTCGGAGAAGTCATCGTTCCATCCCATGCCGCCGAGGTACTCGTTCACCTCTCTGGAGAATCTGCCCCCAAGTATGTCGGCGGACACATAAAACGGTGGGCCCTGTGTGACACCATCTACGGCCCCGTCACCTTTTCCGGATCAAAAGGGTAATATTTTCGAACTACTTTTCAGCTTCATTTTTTAGTCAGATCAATCCATATTCAAGGATCCCGCAAGAGGCTTCATCTGGCTGAAAGTCAGCTGGAAGAAAGCTGACGCGCTGGTCTGGTGCACGCTGCCCGATGGAACGGATTTATATATTATTTTTTCCCTTCACCATATCAATCCTGGTTATTAAAATAATAAACATCATATACGGAACGTCCGAAGTGGGCAAGCCTACCCGAGCCGCTCGCCCGCGAAACGGGTCTACCGTGCTTAGAAGATGAACTCGGCCATATCTATTTCGTCGAGGAAATCGAAGCAACTCTAAAATGCACCGGATGGTGATCCAAATTGTAATAAATGATTTACAAAATGGATGGTGCAATAAAAAACAGTCGAAAGTAACAGGCAAAATATTGATGCATCGGGCAGTATTCGAACCTGCCTCGACGAATGCGTGACATAAAAGCTTCCGTATGACATAATTAGGGGACAAAATTCGTAAAACCAATTAAACATGTCGATAGAGAATTAAATTCTGCATCTGCTGATGAAAAGAAATTGCTGTGAAAGCTACCCCATCATTGTCTTTCATCACAAAAACTGCTTGAAAATGTACATTTCATGTTATATCTCATGAGCACATGCACCAATTCTTACGAAAACATAGATTTAGGCATAACTTTTCATGCTCTTTCGAATGATGTATAGCATACCGGTAGATATTGAGTTTCATTTTTCAAAATTGGTAGGTCAAAATGTTGAGGTAGGGACACAAAAAACATGTGGGAGCATACCTTACGCATAGGCATGACACCCCCAAAGTTACAAGTCAATACGATCAGTTTTAAGCCTTGTGCCACCCCCCAAAGTGGGGCGTCCGATTCTTACAGAGAACGCGTTTTAAATATTTGGCATTGCGATTTATTCTTTTTGGCGCCATTAAAAGTTTTCGTTTAGTGTATCTCACTCAACTTGTTCCCGTTAAGCAGGCACTATTCAAAGATGAACAGCACGGCTCGACGCGTGGGGATGATCGCGAAGAAACGCAAAACAAGGTAAAACTAATTTATTAGGTTGAGCCTAAAGTTTTGCGCGATAAACTCTTTTAGTGATAGATAGGGGCATTTATACTCTCTTTAGCGCACACTATGATAGATCTGCTCAACCAAGGGAAATATAACAGCGATGCAGCAAACTTCATCTGGCTAACCAACGACATGAGTTTTCAAAGGATTATAATTTCTTGTAGAACGGAGATAGGACCCTATGTTAACCACAGTTGTAAAGCAAGACTGGCATATATTGCACTGGTAATGTTGAGACTGATCAGCCCTAAAGGGCCTATTAGAAATAAGCGCGGAATCAGAATTTGAGTTTAATGCCGATTGTCAAGATAAGTTTTGGTGGCACTGTATCTATACCGGTAGATCTTGGGATTTCATTTATTTATGAATGTGAACTACCTTTCTAGTACAAGTCAAAATTCCATTTGGGAGAGAATGCGGATCTCCATTCATGAACAGGGTTTTTCGGATTTTAGGTGTCCAATGTAGATCATCGAAATACACACTTTTGCCTTTTTTGTGCCAGCCACGTGGTTCGAAGGGCGGTTCTTTCGTGCTAAAATTAACGAACAACCCTTACCCTATCACTCTCTAATTAGGAATATTGTGGAGGTCGCTACTTTTTCTAGGGTGAACCGTGCCTGAAGGCCCTCCATATCAGCGTGTTCGGCATTTTCATTGAAAAATAATTCAGGTGCAAATTTCACTTTTTCAGATGAGAAAGCCGAGTGGGGTCTTAAATATCGTTGCAATAGAGAACCCTGTAAGTAGTGATATCAGCGCCCATAGGTAGCTGTCAGTCTCGTTATTCCGCGGAACAGGTGATTTGTTCGAGAGAACTCTGATTTTTTCAAGTACCGGTGATTCATTGACCTATACGAAGTCCTATACCTATACGACCTATTCATTGACCTATACGTATACTGCATTCTACAGCTTTCTCTTTTTGATTCTAGGTAGTGCATGCTTCGGGCTTCTGAATAAACTTTATGAGCTTTTATCTAAAAATTTCTCGGCAAAGTACAGCAATTTAAAAGAAAAGCAATATTTGTCTGTAAAATCTAAATTTACGCAGACCTTGATTTCTCGCAAAGTAGAGTTATTTGCTCTAGTTAAAATATATTATTCTAAAGGTTGGACATGTCCCTATATATCGACATCAGGACAACAGATGGTTATTTTAGCAAAAGAAACTGCACGAACTCAAAGTTGAAAGCCAAAATCGCGCAAAACTTTAGGCTCAACCTAATATTATATTTCGATATCCCTTATTTGTAATTTGCATTTTCTTCAGCAACTCCAGTAAGTCGCGAGACTTCACCGATACTCGCAACCGCCTTCGTTCAACGCATTTAATTTTGAAAGACAGGCAAATTGCCACCAAGGGCAAGCAAGAACTCCCTGCTGTGAAGAAGGCTATAACAGCAAGGTAACTGCATATGTATGGCATCTTTCTAATTGCACCATTTCAGCGGCATGCGCTTCTCGCGCGCCTGTGGCGTTTGCCTTGCCGAATCTCCGCGTCACCGCGCCATCTCTGACGCGTGCGGACACGCGGTCTGCCGTGCGTGCGCTATCCAGTTGCGCAAGGCCGCGGCAGATGAGAGACAACCTCTAAAATGTCCATTTTGTCGAGTCGAATGTCGGTTTGTCTCTTTTGGAGAACTATCGATTGGAGGCAAAAAAGAGCTGATGAAACTGCAGAAATCTCACGCAGAACGGGGGTAAGTTGAAGTTGCTTATGACACTATAGACAAATCATGACAAAATATAGCATCAGTGCCACATTTTTGAAAATATACAATAATGTGATTAGAATAATCTAATAATGTCATTTTTATCCTTTTTTTGCAGGGATCTTTTGAAATCCGAACTCGAAGAAGCAAACGGGGAGTTGACAAGGGCGGAAGTGGCGGATGATATAACATGCTATGAAATCAAAGTTGCGTCGGACGCACATCGGCTAGCTATTTCTACCTTGGATCCTGAAAGTGCAGATTATAATGCAGCACTCGCGGCTGCTTGTGCGACGTGTAACGCAAAGCGTTCGGTTGGAAACGATATCCGCCGCCAGATTCGTGCTGCAACAGAGAAAGTAACAGCATTGAACTGCGCTCGTCGAGAAAATATATTCTGCTATTATAAAGAAGCCAATGAAGCAAGGTTAGTCATTTCGAAGGTAAAATAGTTACTAAACAATGTGAAAACTAAATTTCCACATGCGAGTATTCGCGGGATGTCGAGTTTCATTGATTCAGCGACGGCAAACTTAAGTAACCCCCATATAATAAATAGCCACTTTGACGTGATGTTGGTGTAGTATTCCCGGGACTAGTATTTGTAATTTCACATATTCATTACAGTGAATCTCTCGGCATCCGATTTTCTCCATCTTGCAAATCTTGTGATGAGAAATCGCCTCGTCATCGCGCATTCTTCCCCGCATGCAAGCATGCGGTCTGCCGCGAGTGCGCGGATGAGCGCACTGACGCGTCTGAAGCGGATGGGTCACCGATGGCCTGTCCGGAGTGTGATACCGAGGGAGGCTTTCTCACTCTCTACGAGGATCTGATCGACGAAAACGTTGAGTAATTTCTGCAAGCAGCGCACTTCATTTTTCGCCTCAATTCAAATTGTAACGACTTTTGTTAAAACATCATCGTATTTGCTTCCCTTCTCTTAACGAGGACGAGTTGGATCGACAAATAACTTGTAGTGACAGTGAATTTATGATCATGTATGACCATGTGTTGGGCAATTTGGACTGCAATGATAAATATTCTACTCGCATAGTCTTCTCGTGATGATATTCTTCATTTATTTAATATTATTTCATCATGATGACATGGCTTCAATGTTTAATACAATTATATTGCGTGAGAGCTCTGAAAGGCCATGAATGATGTGCTTCAATACCTAATGAATCGAGAAAAAACGATCCATTTTGTTGCGTATACTTTGAAGTTAGACAAGGACGTGTGATTGAAGTTGTTGGCTCAAAATATTTTAGTTTCTCACCCCTACATGGACATGAGATTAGACGAAGAAATCGACTATACACAGCTTCTTGCTCTATTATATTTGTTGATTCGTCTAAAATTGAGCAGCCATTCATACTTCAAAACCACATTCTTTGTTCATACTCACTGGTGTGATTATTAAAAATTATTAAAATCGAACTTAGTTTCGTCGTATTTGTGCTTAATTCCAATGTATTCTCCTTTGTACTTCATAAGGTGCACTGGCATGCATCTCCGTCGTATGATTCATAATCACCGATCGATTCCCCATTCCACAACAACATGCTTGGATGTTCAAAATGGGCTACGTAAGCAAAATGTTTCATTTTCTTTAAATATATCATTTAAATTTATTTAAATGTATTATTCTCAGCAGCGGTGGTTCAGTGGTAGAATGCTCGCCTGCCACGCAGGCGGCCCGGGTTCGTTTACCCGGCCGGTGCACCATGATCAGGCTCAGCGATAGAAGGCCTAGGGCTGCAGGATGAGACAACAATGATAAGGGAAGGAAAGGGGAAGGAGAAGGAGAACAAAGTAAGAGAGTTACATAAATGAGAAGAGGAAGGACAAGAGCCAGAAGGGAAATAGGGAAGTGAGCGAGGTTAGGAAGATAGCTAGAATATGGAGAGAGTATACTGAATTGGTTCCCCCAGTGGATCCAAGACAGTCTAACAATACAAGGAAAAGATGTGCTTCCCCAGTGAAGCTATGAAGATGATCCCTCAGTGGATCAATGAAAGACACTGCTTACTGTATCCCCGTGATACAGAATTAGCGGCAAAATGACAAAACCGTTTATCGGTTAGGTCAAGCAGAAGTGATCATAGTGTGTATGAGAGAAGGCGGAGACGGAGGCAGGCAGGCGAGTGGAGCGGAGCCGGGCTTCGTAGAGAGAGAGGGGGGAATCCTAAGAGCGTAACGGACACAACCGGGTCAATCATTGGCAAACTGCTGATGGCTGCTCATAGATATTTTGCAATGAGTAATATTAACAATATTAAAGAAGTACACCTTTCATATTTTAAAGTTCTCATTTATGATTAGGATTGGAGCACTTGTCAAATTGCCACTCTCTCTGGAATTCTTGTGTGTATCGCAATTTGTCCGTGTATTCCCACAATTTTCTGCGCTTACATACTTACCTAAAACCGTAAGCATTTTCGACCCAGATCAGGTAGGGAGCTGAAAATTTGGTAAAATGTGCGCAAGCGTCGTATATTTCGAATTCACAACCAAAAACCAGAGCTTAATTGAAAAATATTGAGGAAAATGCGAAAAAAAGTGATGTCGTCATGTCTGTCCTGTAACTGGCCATTTTGCTGTACTTCCTACCGTATCCTCATTTTCGTTAATAAAATTCTCATAAAATCGCATTGTGTTTTTTCAAGTTGTTTACTATCTTTCCAACAAGGAGACCGACCGTTCGCACATTTTAAAAATATATTTGACTCAACGCACCGTTTCCCCACTTCACTGCACCGGCGGCGCGCATATGTAGGTGATCAGCCAATGATTTCCGTTTGCATCAGAATGCTTTGTTTGGGGTAGTTTTGTGTTAGAATTGTTAGAAATCGATTTAGTATTAATTGTTTTTATCAGATTATGGGTAATTAATAGCTAATTAACTTAAAATAGAGTTTGAAAATGACGAAATTATGAAATTTTGCATTTTGCTACACAATTAATATTTTGCAGTGTTTGTTAGCTTAATTCGTATTACTTTGAATTCTCATTAATTGTTTTCAACATATTATGTGAAATTATTAGCTAATTTGTTGAAATTATGGGTTTCAATAGTCAGCTACCGTAATCCATCAAAGAAACACAAAATGATTTTTTTAAACTTTTTGCTTCAATGATTATTGAATGATTATTGAAATAATTATTGGTTTCATTCTTAATATTTTAATTTTATATAATTTCTGAAGTTAATTTTATTCTATTCCCACGTCATAGCGCCACACGAAACTGCAATCTGCGAATCACCAACCACACCACGCATTGTGGTGGAAAATGCACCCCATTCTGAATTCATCCCCCAAGCGTTAGTGTAACGTAGTTCCTCGCTAGTTACACATTTGTAGTCAAGAATGACGTTGTATTGGTATCATATTTGAACAGCCAGTGCACTGTAGTAAGCTTTGCTTTGGGTGTTTCTTAAATTCTTAACGTACTGCGGGACTCCAAAACGGATCCTTCGGTTCAGTATTGCATTTATATAATTGTCATTATCATACTGTCAATTTTCACAAGTCGTCAACTCTACAAGATCGGACTGAGTGTAGATATGTGTTTAAAGATCAAAATTGAAATAATTAATTCAATTTTAAGACACGCACATCTCGGCTTATATGGGAGCAACATAGAAAAATGTTCATAATCGTGTCCGTGGGTTTCATTACCCACTTGATCAAAGCGATTCATCAGGCAATTTTACATACCATATTGTTAAATGTTGATTCTCTGCAGTTTTCTGGGATATTCGTTGCCCTGTTCCAGCTTAACGAATTCAACGCAATTTTGCACAATATGGTGAGCTAAGACCGTTTTCTTATTGTTTGTATTTATTTATTTGTCTTTTCAAAACGTGTACACCCACTATCTGGCAACCTACAGTGCGTCTGTTACCCTTGTCATATTTTTCCCTCGAGTGCGCAGATTACTGATCAGCTTCAGAGGTGAGGGAGCGATAAGCTTCGGAGGAACCAATACGAACATCACGTACCCACTAGAGTTCGAGAAGCGATACCACGGTCTCTTAATTGTATACACTCTTATCGCTCGATTTGCATAAAAGCCCGTTTTCTCTAATATCATGTACCCATCTATAATTCCCGGATAAAATGTATTCATATATTCGTTTATACCTGAAAGTACATTATTTACTCCCCTCGTCCACCTATTTCCCTTTTTTCATGTTAATGTGCATGAATTCCCTTCTAGGAACTTGTGTTATTTATTCTATCCATTCCTACTCTTTATCTAATAAAAAATGCAATTTTGTCTACGATTAAAGATAATGACAATTAAAATACTGACCTATCCTGCTCCTTAGATTAATATCTACAAATTTTTTTCAGCAATGTAATCCGACCCTCCGGCCGTACCTCTGAGCGTTGCAATCTAGAACCCAAAATGAAGGAGCAGGATAGGTCAGTATTTTAATTGTCATTATCTTTAATCGTAGACAAAATTGCATTTTTTCCAGCAATACTATACGCTACTCGTGTGGCATATGTCTAATACATGTGGCATATGTCTTGTGGAATCTCCTCTTCGCCGTTCAGTTTTCTCAGCGTGCGGACACGCGGTCTGCAGCGCCTGCGCGGAACAGATGAAAACGGATGCTATAGACGATAAACGAGCATTGGCGTGCCCTTTCTGTCGAAGTCAAGGCCGATTCGTGCAGTTTCATGAGACAATTTTTGGTACAGCGCAGCATGTGTCTTCGTTTGTCAACGCATACGAGATCAAAAGGTTCATTCAGAATTAATCGCACATTTTATATCATACTGAATTTAATAAGACTTGGATATCCGAAAAAATCGCACATATCATAAAGTGATCCTTCCAGAACCGAGTTGGAGACGGCTAATGAAGATGCCAAATCTGAGTTCAACAATGCTTCCATGGCAGAGAAGGCAGCTCGCGATGCACTCAATGCTGCTAGTAATGGTGTGGACATTGCTCGAGAAGAGCTCAGAATCAAGGAAGCTGCGGATTGTACACCGGATACATTGATGGCTGCAGTGAACGATGTTACTAACGCCGAATTTATCTTACTTTGCGTTGAATCGGCCTTTGAGATGGCCAAACAATCACAAGAAGATGCATATATGACATATATTGCGAAGATGCGTTCTCTAGACGATCAGCACATCAGTCATTTGAGAGGGGAAAACGAAGCAAGGTTAATTTATAAATTAAAATGATTATTAATTGTTAACTAAAGACAGGTTAATCAGTTTTGATTTCTATTCACTGTGTGTGTATCGTTTAAAGCAAAACTGATTTTCTGAGTTTATAAATTGCCCGTATGAATTGCAGTGCTTCTCTCGATCTTCGCTTCTCTCGAGCTTGTGAGTCATGCTACAAGAACTGGCCGCGTCACCGCGTCTTCTTCCCCACATGCGGCCATGCGGTCTGCCGCGAATGCGCGGACAAGCGGGCTCACGCGTCTGCTGCGGATGGAAATACAATGCCCTGCGCTAATTGTAATACCGAGGGAGGATTTGTTACACTCTACGAGGATGAAATTGACAAAAACCGGCAATGAGGAAGTCTCATCGAAGTTGCATACATTTACTGAAGTTTTTGTTATATTTTTTTTGAAACTGTTTGTGGATAAAGTGTTGTTGTGAATGGAAAGAAGCTGACGCATACATGATTGAAGAAGTATCTTTCATTGTAATCTAGCCCTGAAGGGCATGCCTAGTCGTATAATACTCGATATTTTATCAAAGCACTGTCTATGAAATGCTATAGCAATGGCATCATTGACCATCATCTCCTTATTCGTTCATCTGGACACAATCTGATCTTCTTTATCCATTTCTCTGCTCTCTCCCGTCTCGTTTGTTTCTGAGTTGCTTCTTCACAGACCTGACAAAACAGTGTTTTTTAAAAATTGAATTCGCTGATCCAAATAAATTAACTCCGATCTGGAAAAGTGACCCACCTGTAATCCACAATTTGCTTCATCTTCGTCTTCTCCAGTCGATTTACAACCTCATTGATTCTCCTAGCTACTTTTCTCATCTTTACTGCATTCTCATCGTGAAATCCGACCTAAAAATTACACTTCGCTCTTAAATTCTCATACATTTCAATTTATTGCAATTGTTATTACAGCGTATGCACAATTCAATTGGGCATTTATTACCTCGCCAACTGCCATTCTCTCCGTTTTGCTCAGATTGCTCCAAGGAGTGTAGACGATGCTTGCATCGGTCATCTTATTGCCCTTCTTAGAATTCGCCTTGACGAGTTGACAGCAATCATCGAGCTTAAATTGTGTATTTATTAAAATATAAATTTCAATTTACACGATATTTGCAAATATTATATTCATTAAAATACGAATACCTGGAATATTTCGTGATTACAAATATATTTGAGCTGGTATAGATACGAAATAGTGACTCACCAAAGCCTGGGGTATCGTATCAATGTCCATTCCATTCGGAAGACTGAGATATACGTGGGCTGACGAGACACCGCTCATGTGGAACCAAATATATTTTGAACTGCCGAATCTGAAAATAATTGTCAAGTGGAGAGCATCAACAATGCTATGTTGTCGGTATGAAAAATATTTTGAAAAAAATGTTTTGCATGAAAAGCATCTCACTCAATAAGTCTGTCGTTTTCGTCATCATTCGCGCCCATGAACACAACCGCAGGTGGCTCAATAACGGTGGAGGTGAAAACGTAAACCATCTGAGACATTTGTTCATTAAAAAGTGCACATAAAATTAACACAAAAATGTAAAGAACAAATCAAATTTGAAGCAATTACGAGAATTCCCGTCCCATTTCATCGCGCTGACTCACACACACTCGCCTTTAGCGCTGACTTTCAGCACGTTGTGCAATAGTGGGGGAGGGTGAGGTGGGGCGAGAGAAGAAGAAGAATGGAGCAGAGAGTGAGTGAGGGAAGCTAGAGAAAGAGAGCCAGCAAGGGAGAGAGTGACATGAGGAGAAATGCTTGGAGACAATTCTCAAACAAATGTGTCCTGAGAAGCATTCCGGGAGCTTTATTTCAAGAAAGATAAATCTTTAATTGTAATAGTGAGAAAATAGTGGAAAATGTAACATACTTTGTCACATAAAAGAAATTAGAAGCAAAGTTTATTCTGGCGTTGATAGAGCGACATGCACTTTCATATTGAAAACAAAAAAAATAAATTGGGACCGATCAATAGATCGCGACATCACAGGAAATGAGGAACTGGTATTTCAATTTCACAGATTAGTCGAGCAACAAGAAATATCGAAAGGTTTATTGTTTTCCGATTCAATAGAATCGTCACTTCAAATTATGATTTTCTGGCAATCAATCTTTGAATTATTCTCGATGAAAAGATCGTCGAATCCGTCGGGAGTATGTGCGACCTGAAAAAAATATGACGTCCAGAGCAAAGTGGAGAAGGTTAACATGTTGACATGGCATCGCATGACATGATATGGGCAGTGCTCCTTAATATCAAACAGCTCACCATCATCAGTCTGTGCGAACGGCAGAAAGAGCGCAAGATGAGGAAGAGGCATGAAGCGATCAAGATTGCATCGATTACAATGACGAGAATAATGAAATGGCCATCCAGATCGAACAGAATTCGTAATTGAAGTCAATGTCCCTTCATTTCACACATTTTTTACAGGATATGAGAGATTAAATGTTATCGCACTTTCCATATTTGCAAATGAGATTAACTGTTATCGCACTTTCCATATTTGCAAATAACATTTCTCACGTAGATTGTAAATTCAATTATCGAACAAAGGACAATAACATCTCCTCTCCTTCTCATTCTTCAATCATTCGCTGCCCTTCTCCCCTCTCCAGTCGGTGGTCCGATGATTTTTCTCCTCCTCCTCTTCGTTGTATCGCTTCCAATCAACGCTCACGCCTTACATATAAGGTTTACATATTTAAAAACAATAACAAACACGAATTTGATATCGAAAAAATGAAATTCCAGGCCTGCATCCTACGATGTGCCAACGCGGACGTAGTTGAGGTTCCTTTTCTAATTGTTAATAATTGCTGTGCTTTACAATTTTTTAAATATATTTTACAGTTTCTCGATTTTCCGTTCCAGCGCACTCAAAAGAATTGCGAGAAGATGATATGGATGCGTTTCCGGTAGGTCATAGCGATATATTCTGTTGAGGACATTGTGACCCCAAAACGTGCATAATAGGCAGAATTTCAACAGTATTCATCGCAGGCAAGGAGAGGAGCTTCTAACCGTGCGCTTCGACGCGAAACCTGTTGCTGGCACGGAATTCTTCCTGAATGACGTCAGATTCCGCTTCAACGACAACGGCAAAGTTGAAGTCAAGCGAGGCGATGACATCATCGGTAAAGAGGTCAATATGAATTATATAAAAATCGTGAAAAATCAGAAGGCAACTACACTTCCAAGAGCGTAATGGGTGATCCCTATAGTGGAGAGCTCGCAATTCGATTAACCGAGGTGATTTTATTAACAATTATTTTAAATTTGTATTTGTATATTAACAAACTGGATTTGGAATGAGTACAATATTATGGTGTTGATCGTTGATCTCTACCGCTACTTGATGTTATTTTCTGCAGCCCGCCTACAAGGTTTTCGCGAATCTCGACATGACCGTAGAAGGCAAGACATGGGCGCTACCCGAATTTTCAAAGAAATTGGCAGAAATTTGTACGTTATTGCTCGTATTTGGCAACCTGCCGTTACAAACAAAACGATTAAGAAAATGTTTCAGCCCCGTGCAGCAAGTATGAGATTATTATCGAGAAACCGGAGAAGATCGATGTAATATTTTATTTTTTACAAATAATTTGCAAATATTTTCTGACTCTAAGGTTAAGGAACGATGAATTGCTTCTGCGATGATCTAAAACCTATCCAAAAATAATCCAATAAGATATACTATTCAGGTAATAATACGCGACAGGACAATCAGATGCGCAAATAATGCCACAAATAAGACGAAGTTGTGGTTCGAATGAATTTAGAATTTGTGGAATTTATAGAAATAAAATGTAGGATCAGTGACAAAAACTGGGAAGGGCAACCGCAAATGTTGGAAGCTACAGAAATTGCATGTAAAAATGCGCAGTGGACTCAGAATCAAAGGAATTTAGAGGCTCCAATGTAATGGATTTGATATGTGATATGTGATCTCTGATATCGATGTAGTTATATTAGTTGAAGTGGGAAATAGTGCACCCATCGAGATATTATGATACCACTTAAAAATGGTGGTCCAAAATAAGAATATCCAAAATATGAATATAATAATTGCAGTCGTCTGGTATGCAGTGATAAAATAACAAAGAAATCATGATCACTTGTCAAAATTTCAGACGGATTCTTCACGGTTAACCTCGATAAATCGGCCCGATCTCCAGTTGGAGGAGAGAAATCGAAAACGATCGATAAATCGAAGAGTTTCAGTGTGAAGGAGTGAGGAGGAAGTGAGAAGTGGGGAATTTGGTTTTAATTTTTTGCTAAATTTTACATTTTTTAATAGGTATAAGTTTATGATAAGATAGCTGATGAGCAATCAAACTGGCTCATTTGTAATATGCCAGGCTCACTCATGTGTATTATTCCAGGCACACAGACGTTTTCTTCCACGATGTACGACAATCACACCACATTCATTTAGATAAAGCACGTTTCTGCTGGAAATTTATTCCGAAATCAGAGAAAAACACACTTCTTTATCACACAAAAATTGTTGAACGAACAAATAACAATAAAAACGAAACATGATCAAATATTATTCGTATTTTCGAGAGATTGAAAATTTATTTTCGCCGGAATTTTATGTCTTTTATTCTCCAGAACAAGGGAAACGAATACGATTGCCGCCGTAAGGAAGAAAGTGAAGTCATCCACATGGTCGACCAGGTCCAAGGATTGCGAATCGCGGGCATGGTCGGAAAAATATCACTTTGAGTTCTCAAAAAAATGCTATATATTCTTTATGTATTTTGAATTCATGTTGTCGGGTAGGTTCTGAAGCACTACAGAAGCAAAAGTTCTTGAAAGCTGTCAGAAAAAATAAATATGCGAACCTATCCCACAATAAACTGCGAAACAGACGCTCAGAGCTGCTAATTATCAAGGCTGAGATCATCTTACATAGAAAATAGTGCTTTAACCATTCCGGAATAGTGTAAAGTAATTCGTAGAATACGACAAATATGAGAAAAGAACGACCGCTTGACACATCTGAATGTTGTTAAAACTTTAACAACGCGAGCTCCAACAACAAACTTGTGAAGTATAGATCGATGGCAAGTCCAAGATTCACTAGCCCGCACATGCATTGTATAAAATTACTGATCTAAAACGTATTGTTGAATAAAGACGACTTGCATGTTCCTTACTTCGCCAAGTTTATAATAAAAACTATCAACATTGTACATGTATATCTGCAAATTGATGTTATCTCTATATAATCTACGTCACGATTTCTTCAATTTAGACACTATCCCAGTTTAACCGACCGGGAGAGTGCATAGATTGAAGAAAGCGTGACATATTTTCATTAACTCTTCATTTTATTCACACACACTCTCAGTTGAGATGCAGAAAAAAATATAATATATTTGAGAATGACTTTTAAGCTCTATTACAGAAGGATGCAAAACTGATTTCGGTTTTTTTACTGAATAAATATGTCGATGACTTACTGGAAGAAGTGAGGCCACGAATGGGATTACGATAGAGATTATGAGGCCGGTAATCGTGAAACGAGGAGTCAGGAGGGCCCCCAGGAGCGTATGCTATTTTCGAATTGTATAATAATTCAAATTTAAAAAAAATAATACTAGTATGATAAACTGTTTGATTGGATGTGTGAAGCAGAAAACACGAAAAGGAAGTTCTACGTGCCACGGGCGTATATTTTTCTAAAAAAAAGAATCGAATAGTCTCAGATTTTTCGAAAACGATGAATTATTGGTAGTTTTCAATGCAAACGTACACCTCATTTTCATGTCAGTGGTATCAAGATTTTGTAAAACAAGCTTACAATTCAGCTTACCCAGTAACATCTCGAGTAGGGAATTGCTAAAAATATCGCTATTCCACTGGCCCTCGACAACAGTATTAAAATGATAGGAATGAAGTTCAACTGAAAGACACTTTGATAAATACTATGTTCAAAATACGTGCAGTGTTTCGAATCTACGTACTCCCCCCGGTCGATTGGGGAGAGTGTACATAGAATGAAGAAGCCAGGTATCGTGTCTCGTAGTCTAAATGATACATTAACCTTGTAGGCCTTGAGGATATTTTGTCAGCGTAAGATGTATACAATGATAATGGCACAAAGCACAGCATTGACGACTTCGTGGTAGGCTTGGTAACCAACATGCTTATGTTCGTCAACACACCACTGCACCAAGCCCTCTGATGACATGACTAGCAAATGCTCTTGATTACACAGATAAACGCAGCAGCAGCAAATGTGGAAGGGGCTGAAGAAAGGGGGAGGTACATACACAACACTTCCGGGTCCAGGACACTTCCTCCAGACACAATCAATATGTTTTGATTAAATGTTCATCCTGAGTGGAAAGAACGTGAAATGATATCGAAAAAAGCGTCCTGAACTGGTGCATATATTAATCGGACGTAGTACATAATTTTTGTGTAGTACATAATTTTGTGTAGTACATAATTTTTGAATAATGGCTAGTAACCAAGAGTGAAATTGATCGAAGAAAGTAACCAAAGAACCAGCGAAATTGTGAGCTCTCGGATAGGAGAGATGGCACCTAATAGCGCAGATGTGATATTGATAAGGGCTTATCTTTTGAAGATGAGGTCACCGGTTGCGCAATATTTCTGCGGCAAGGATGCTTTAGTGTGCTGTGCGGGAAGTAGGGTGCCCAGTATCATTCGCCATTACTTTGACGTTAAAGGAATACCAAAGGCAAAATTCATTTTTTGAAGCGTGCATATGAGTGACTGTCTGAGAGAATTAAGCATGTGCCGTACAACGAAAAATAAATTACCAAGGTGAAAAATGATCTTAGGGTAACTTTTCGCGTAGAGTTCGAAAATCGACCTTAGGAAGCCGTACCTCTGACACCTCATTTCCTGTGTCGCGCTGTATATGGGTGGTCGGTTTTTGCATCTTTTGAACGGCTCATCCAAACCCCATAAATGCATAGTAATTCTGAAAGATCTCGACGAGATACGCATTTTTACCATTGAAAGTGAAAGGCTAGCTCATCTGTAAAAAAAAATATGGCAAATATTATGAAATAAAATATGACCAAATTGACGCCCTGGAAAATTTTAATCCGTATGCCCTTTTTGAAATGTGGTATTCAGATTCTACGTGAAAAGTCACCCCTAGGCGCCATTTTTCGCTCCAAAAGACGTGCACGGACGGGGTTTCCTGGTTCGAGGAAAACATTATTATGAAAATTTCTGCATATATTTGTATTTTTCAGGCGAACCATCGTGATCTCAGATCACTTTTGAACAAATATTTACTATTCTAGATTGAAGAATTATGATTACGCTAAAAAATACGGAGTTTCACTCATTCCTAAAAAATCGATTTTACCAACATCGAAAAATCTCAATTTTGGCCGCTGCTAGCTTTAAGTATTCAACTGAAATATCGCAATTTCAAGGTAGTTCGCATAATATGTACCGATATACATGATATAAAGTTGTATAGAGGCTCTCCAGCAGTTGGATTTTAAAAATGTTCTTGCATGAAAACGTTACTTTGAGAGTGAGCAAAAATAATTTATACAAAATTAAGGTGTATTTTCGAGGGGATTCGACTAATTTCAGGCGTAAAATCATGTTGACATATAAGGTTATTAGAAAACGTGTGCGTGCTTACAGATTTCAGATCTAAAAATATCGAAATTTTCAGCATTGTGAAATTCGAAAATTGGAAAACAACGAAGAATGCACTCGCATCAATAACAATCGACTCAAAACGAGTGAAATTGCATTAATTTATAAAAATTTCTCAAAATTTCACGAAAATCCTTTTTAAATATCATTTTTTTTCAAATCCGGCAAGTTCAGAATCGCATATTCATGCAAGAATATTTTTAAAATACAACTGGTGGAGAACCTCTATATAACTTTATACCATGTATGTCGGTACATATTATACGAATTACCTTGAAATTGCGATATTTCAGTTGAATACTTAAAGCTAGCAGCTGCCAAAATTGAGATTTTTCGATGTTGGTAAAATCGATTTTTTAGGAATGAGTGAAACTCCGTATTTTTTAGCGTAATCATAATTCTTCAATCTAGAATAGTAAATATTTGTTCAAAAGTGATCTGAGATCACGATGGTTCGCCTGAAAAATACAAATATATGCAGAAATTTTCATAATAATGTTTTCCTCGAACCAGGAAACCCCGTCCGTGCACGTCTTTTGGAGCGAAAAATGGCGCCTAGGGGTGACTTTTCACGTAGAATCTGAATACCACATTTCAAAAAGGGCATACGGATTAAAATTTTCCAGGGCGTCAATTTGGTCATATTTTATTTCATAATATTTGCCATATTTTTTTTTACAGATGAGCTAGCCTTTCACTTTCAATGGTAAAAATGCGTATCTCGTCGAGATCTTTCAGAATTACTATGCATTTATGGGGTTTGGATGAGCCGTTCAAAAGATGCAAAAACCGACCACCCATATACAGCGCGACACAGGAAATGAGGTGTCAGAGGTACGGCTTCCTAAGGTCGATTTTCGAACTCTACGCGAAAAGTTACCCTAAGATCATTATTCACCTTGGTACTTTATTTTCCGTTGTACGGCCTATAGGTGATATTGCTCAGTTCTCTCAGATAGTCACTCATATACACGGCCTAGATCACCCCAACGATACGACTTTCGAGATGTTAACGTTGATATATCCATTACGAACACAGCTATCGGTAGTTGTTGGCTGGGATCCAAATCAGGGAAAGCTCACGCAACGTGCGATAGAGCACGCGACTGGAAGAGAGTTATCCTCCAATTGAAATATATTTCAACCGGGCGCTTGTTTGCCTTTACACCTCCTTTAAATGCACAACCTAAACGTCTTCTGAAACAAATGCTGCGGAAGGGTACCTTTTTGTTTCCATCCGGTGGATTCTCATGAGACCTAGTGTCGCGTTGCCTTTGTAGGCAAATGGTTCCAGTGATTAGATAATAACGGTGAATATGTCCGAAAAAGATCACGCCCCTGCTAGGACTAATGAAACATGCAGGTATCTCATTGTTGACAGGGGATCCGTGATATTAACCGCACTTTCTATATTTACAATTAACATTTCTCACGTAGATTTCCAATTCAATTATCGAACAAAGGACAATAACATCTCATCTCCTCCTCATTTTCCATTCATTCTCTGCCCTTCTCCCCTCTCCAGTCGGTGGTCCGATGATTTTTCTCCTCCTCCTTTTCGTTGTATCGCTTCCAATCAACGCTTACGCCAATCTGTGCGCTGCTAATGAGGTATTTAATTAATTGATTATTTATTAATTGTATTTAAATATTAAAACAATAACAATCATGAATTTGATATCGAAAAACAATGAAATTCCAGGCCTGCATCCTGCGATGTGCCAACGGGGACGTAATTGAGGTTCCTTCTCTAATTTTTAATAATTGCTGCGCTTTACAATTTTTAAAATATATTTTACAGTTTCTCGATTTTTCGTTCGAGCGCAATTGTGAGAAGATGATTTGGATGCGTTTCCGGTAGGTCATAGCGAGATATTCTGTTGAGGACAGTGTTACCCCAAAACGATGTGCAAAATACACAGAATTTCAAAAGTATTCATCGCAGGCCAGGAGAGGAGCTGCTTACCGTGCGCGTCGACGCGAATCCTGTTGCTGGCACGGAGTTCGTCCTGAATAACGTCAGATTCCGCTTCGAAGACGACAGCAAAGTTGAAGTCAAGCGGGGCGACGACGTCATCGGTAAAGAGGTCAATATGAATTATATAAAAATCGTGAGAAATCAGAAGGCAACTACACTTCCAAGACCGCCCTGGGTAATCCCTTACAATTCGATTAACCGAGGTGATTTTATTAACAATTATTTTGAATTTGTTTATTATAACAACGTGTGAAACAAAGGATTTTGATAGAGTACAATGCGATAGTGTTGATCTTTGATCTTCAGATTTACTTTATTTTTATTTTCTGCAGCCCGCCTACAAGGTTTTCGCGAATCTCAACGTGACCGTAGGCGGCAAGACATGGACGCTTCCCGAATTTTCAAAGAAATTGAAGGAGATTTGTGAGTTATTGCGCGTATTTGATAGCAACAAGCAACAAAGAAAATGTTTTAGCCCCGTGCAGCAAGCCTGAGATCATTCTCGAGAGACCGGAGAAGATCGATGTAATATTTTATTTTTTTTACAAATAATTTTTAAAATATTTCTGCCTCTTCTGGAAGGTTCAGGAGCTACGACATGCTGATCCGATGATCTGAAACCTATTCGAAAAGAAAAGCATTTTCCAATAAGATCAAAAATTTTAGGGTCAGCGACAAAAATTGGGAGATACAACCGCAAATGTTGGAAGCTTCAGAAATCACATGCAAAAATGCTCAGTGGACCGTGAATCAAATGAGTTTAGAGGCTCCAATGTGATGGATTTGATATGTGATGTGTCTGAGAAGTTAGGGCACACAATTGTCTGAGACACACGTTTGGACACAAATTGCCAACCTTACGATACAGTTATATTGTAGTCGTCTGGTATGCAGTGATTATCCCCCTAAGAAATCGAGAGGATGCGTGGACACTAGAGAACGCGAATGGTTTAAGCAATCGAGTAATCATATTGTCACTCAGTTTATTATTTCTTTGTGCATGCCACTAGATCAGCATGCCACTGATCAAAATTAGTTTATCGGTTTGCCAATCGAGTCAATTGATTGGAAAACGATCGAATGCATCTTTAATTTTAGTGCTAGCAGATTTAGTATCTATTTACACCCGATCTTTAAAAAAAACGAATATGTATATTTTGAGATACATCTACAACTTGCTCCGCGGCTGCTCTCAACAAGGCTTGCTATGATAAATGCGAGGTGAAAAAATAACATATTTAACACACAGTATTTAAACGAAAAAATATTTATTAATTGTCAGTTGCTCGTCACGCCTACGAATGCGACCTGTCCGTCAACCATTCGGTGCGGATGATCTTTGATCTTTCTTTTTCCGTATCTTCTTTTAGAATATACTACGTTTTTGCAGTGTTGACACGGGCACAAACGCGTTCATGCGCTACTGGGAGGTTGCTGACGAGGTCATTTGAAACTTTTATATTCACAATGTCAGAAAATACAAGAAACATATTTGAAGATCGTCTGTCTCAATTCTCTTTGGTATTGGCGGCCTCTCAATGGAAAAACTGGCGACATCCACTCAGTTGGTGATAGGTGAGATATAGATAGTTTGTGTGTCTGAAACTTTGTTACAATATGTTAAATTTTTGATAAATATGTATTTTTTTTGCAGGAAAGTATCATGCTCGAAGGAAGCACTGCGTACGGGATCCATTCATTTTTTTACATTTTTTTTTGAAAACAATAGATGTTTCGAAGCAATCAAGCATGAATTTGCCGTTTCAGCCCAAGGCAAGACGATGCTATGGGTGACGATCGGATGCTCAGTCGGAGGAGTCTTCGTGCTGTTCTGCGGTGTGAGCAGCGATTTACAAATTTTGTGCACAAAATTTCGTTCTGAGCGAACACTTGCAGAATGCCGCAGCTTGCTAACTTTCTTTTTTTCTGGAATTGAGTCATTTATTGTAGATCGCCATCTTCTGCTACTTCCGCATCAAGAAGAAGTCGAGAACCGAAAGAGGTAGGAAATTCTAAAATATCATATTTAAATCGAAAAAGCGACATTATGATGCTAACACGACAATATGACTTGTAAGACTCCAATCACTCTCATTTGCCTTGCATATCGCTGAAGCCCCAGCATCATCCCTTGAATTGATTTACCAAGATGTGCGTTACCTTGACCATTCAGATACAGCCCTCGGTAAGATCTCCTCGTCTCGTAAGACAGCCTCGTCTCAACGCGTCGTCACTCCCGATGGACAAGATGCCAAGACGTGGAAGTGGCCCGAACCGGAGCCAGAGCTCGTCCGGTAAAACGATTCTACCGCCGGTTCGATTGTCCTCAGTAACACGACCGTGGCATCATTAAAATCTCACTTCAACGATGTTTATGAAGCAAATTGCCAAGAAGCAGTGAAATCAAGCAATTGTGAATTCAAACGAATTGTAGACGGATTCTTCACGGTTAATCTCGGCAAATCGGCTCGATCTCCAGTTGGAGGCGAGAAATCGGAGACGATAGAGAAATCGAAGAGTTTCAGTGAGAAGTAGTGAGAAGGAGGCGAGATAAGAGGAAATTTAATTTGGCTCTGATTTTGTGCAAATTTAATTTTACACCTTGTTAATATGTTCAGGTTTATGATCATATGAAGCCGTTCGCCTAAGAATCGAACGCGGTCTGGCACAGCGATTTTTCGAAAATTTGAAAATTGGGGTTCTCAAGGGTACTGATTCATTTTGCGTCAACTCGATCGGTTGGGCCAGGTTGCAGGTAGGCTGCACCTAGATTTGTGTGCATAACTCCGGAACCGATTGAGTGATTTATTTGAAAATTGTACGGAAGAAAAATAAGATACCTGTGACCACGTCAAGCTTAAATTTGCATATTGTATTTTCTGTGAACTTAAGAAAATTCGGTTCTCGAATATAAGGTAAAAGCCAAAAACGAGAACTACACCTTTTCGTATGCATAGTTGGGGGTTTACGCTCATCGGTTTTTGGTTACATGTCCTTAACTGATCCATTCTCGTCACACTGGACCGCTCAGGGTGCGCAGAGAGCGACGAATGAGAATGAGTTTCACTCCCACTTGTTATTTGAGACGTCTGTAAAAGCAAGAATAACTAGTGGGAGTAAAACACATTCTCATTCGTCGCTCTCTGCGCGCCCTGAGCGGTCCAGTGTCATGAGAATGAATCAGTTCAGGACATGTAGCAAAAAAGCGATGAGCGGAAACCCCCAACTATGCATACGAAAAATGATCCTCAGAACACGGCGCATTTCACAGTGTAGTTCTCGTTTATGGCTTTTACCTTATATTCGAGAACCGAATTTTCTTACGTTTACATACAAATAAATATGCAAATTAAAGCTTGACGTTGTCACAGGTATCTTATTTTTCTTCCGTACAATTTTCAAATAAATTGCTCAATCGGTTCCGGAGTTACGTACACAAATATAGGTGCAGCCTACATGCAGCCTGGCCCAACCAATCGAGTTCATGCAAAATGAAGTTGACCATGATGATCAGCACCCTTGAGAACCCCAATTCTCAAATTTTCGAAAAATTGATGTGCCAGACCCATTGGGACATTGTTTGATTCTTAGGCGAACGGCTTCATATAGCAGATTAGCAATCAGACTGTCTCATTTATATTTTTCCAGATTATGTGATACGTTTCCTTCCACGATATACGACAACCACACCAAATACAGTTTAGATAAATCACGTTTCTGCTGAATGTTTATTCCAGAGAATAACACAAAATAAAAACACAATATATGAGAGGGATCGCAAGAGAATCGACCACCTGTGGGGGTGAACCAAAATATAAAATTGATATTTTTAAAAATTCTAAAAAAATGGATAAAGTACTTTAATCGATGCTCTTTCAAACTGCGTTGGCCGAATATTTTTAAAAATTTTATTTTTCGAGTACGGGCTTCTCGAAGTTGACGGTCTGCACTAAAAATAGTAAACCATCCCTCATTTCATTCCAGGTCCAATATCCGAATCGGGGTGGTCGCTTGAGTGAAAACATCGCACAACTTTTGAAATCGGAAAAACTACTCCGAGCCTTCTACGCCGATTCAAAGGGTCTACCATAGTAAACTTTCACGCCAAATATCAGATTTTTGTCATCTTGCAGAAAAAATCGGCCCCCGATTTAGTGGGGGGGCCAAAAATGGATAAAAACCAAATAACGTTTCCGAGCACCGAATTGGATTAGTTCGATCAATTTTGACTAGAAACTAACTAAAATTAAGTTTGGTACAATTTCTGCGAGTATTCGAATTCTAGGAACCCACAAAAAGCGAAAAAAACCGATATTTGCAGTTTAATAGAAAACAATTTCACGGGAGCCCGAAAAAGACTTCGTTTTAAATGGAAAACATAATTTTTTAACCGAATTGTATCTCCCAAACACGTTTACTCATTAACTACATGCCAGACAATTCAGCTTTATTTTTTAAACATTTTTGTTTAAATATGCCTTGTTCGGCAGGTCATCGAGATGAAAGTGTTTCCGGCTATCAATCAATCAATCAATCAATTTATCTTATCAGGCGGAAACGCTCAGAAGATGATAGGTCGGTAGTCTTCATAAGTTGCACTCCACCAATGGCTGCCAATAGCTCGGGATAGGTCGTCTCTCCATCGCGCGCGAGGCTTTCCGGGGGGACGAGTCCTATTGAATGGAGTCCAGACAGTTGTCGCACGGCTCCACTGTTCCACTCCCATTCTTCTGTTCTTGAGGGCCCAGCGCGCTTTTCGTTTCAATCCTTCCTCATTCCAGTCTCTCAGCTTGGTAATCCCTCTCACGCGGTCATTCCTCCATCTGTCCCTTAGCGTGACTCCAAGCATCTTTCTTTCCATCTTCCTCTGGGTGACTCTCAGCCTCTCCTTCTCGCTAGATCTCAGAGCCCATACTTCACACCCATAGAGAACTGTAGCCGTGATGCAGCTCTCGAAGACTCTCCTCCTGATCTTGATGGACAGAATTCGAGAAGATAGGAGGTGCGAGAGCTTACTCCAGGCCAGCCACCCTAATCGAATCCGGTGTTCTATTTCGTCGGAATGATCCAAGGGAAGAGCTATTCTTCCTCCGAGATAGGTGGCGCTATCGACGAATTCGAATCGCAGATTGCCGATGATTATTGGATTGCGGGTAGAGGTGCAGGAGGTGAGGAGGTTGGTCTTGCTTGCATTCACTTCGAGACCAACTCGGCTGCACGCGTCCATCAGCTTCTTCAGCATTCGTTCCAGCTCGGGTCGAGATTTGGCAACGAGAGCCACGTCATCGGCATACTCCAAGTGGCAAAGGTTCCTTCCGTCGATTCTAATTCCATCTGACTCCCAGTCAATGTTGTCCATGGCTGATCGTAGCACTGCGTTGAAGAGACGAGGGGAGAGGGTATCCCCTTGGCGGACTCCTCGACGCACAGTCACAGGAACGAGCTCCTCATTAACTCGAATGAGTGTAGAGGAGGACTCGTAGAGACGGCGCAACATGTGGACGAGGGAGGGATGGGCTCCGAACGAGAAGAGGGCTTGCCAGCAGGCATTCCACTCCACACAGTCGAACGCCTTCTTGAAGTCGACGAACGCCAAGTAGATTGGGATACCGTACTCGGAGGTTCTTTCAGCGACCTGCTTGATGGCATGCAGGTTGTCGAGAGTACTGTAGCCGCGCCGGAAGCCGGTTTGGGTCGAGGACTCTGTTTCTTCAAGCACAGTTTTGAGTCTCTGAAGAATGACTTTGGTCATTGTCTTCAGGGAAACGGTGAGGAGGGAGATGGGACGGAAGTTCCCAATGTTGGTAGGGTCTCCTTTCTTGTGCAGAAGAATGACAATTGCTTCGGTCAGGTCGCTTGGAACAGCCTCTCCATCTACCAGATAGTTGAGTAGATCAGCGATAACGGGAGCAAGGTGGTTTCGAGAGTGGTATAGCATATCAGGGAGAATGCCATCCGAACCGGGTGAGTGACCACACTTGAGTTGGGACATCGCTTTGCTGACCTCATCGGGTAGGAAGGGAGGAAGGGGATCCAGAGGCTGAGGAGGGACTGGGAGTGGACACGGAACTGCAGGGGTGTAGAGACCGTCAAAGAAGCTCTGGACCACTGTCTTGGTAGCTGCTTGAGAGAGAGCACCAGTTACAGGGTCGGGAACTAGAAGGCGCTTCTTTGAGGTTTGCAGACTCAGCATGCTCTTCACGATGCTCCTTCCCATGGTTGCTGCTTGCCGTGCTTGCGCCTCCTTTCGCTTCCTGATGTCATCGACGAAACTCGTCCGGGCAGCTTTGCAGGCAGCTGAGTAGGCGATAGCTTGTTGGGAGTTGGATTGCAATTCATGGCGCATCGCTAGGAGCTTCCGCGTTCCACTCGAGATCCAAGAAGGGGATTGGCGCTTCCTCCAGCAGTTCGTTGGCGCGGTCTCCGTGAAAGCCTTTACCGTAGTATAGGCGTCGGCGGCAGAACTGGGGCGGGCAAGGGGCAGTGACGCGAGAAGGTTTGCGTTGACAGTAAAAGCGGTTCGATCGAAATCTAGCCGCTCCCTGCATCTTTTCTGCCTCGCCTTGTCAGGGAGGGAGAGGCACATCCGAACAAGGCGATGGTCGGAGTCAAACTCAAACCGACCAACGACTCCACAGTTGACTACTCTCGCTGTGGCGGGCGCTGCAACGTAGTCAATTTGGTGGAATGCGGAGCCGTTTGGGGATCGCCAGGTCCAGATTCGACCGTGCCGTCTCTTGGGGAACGTGTTCAGGATGCGCAGTCTGTTCCTCACGCAGAGCTCAGTGAAGCAGCGTCCGCGTGAGTTCGGTGTGGGAGAGGCAAAGTTACCGACAAATCTTTCATTGCCAGGTTCCCTCGCCACTCGACAGTTGAAGTCACCAACCAGAACTGGCATATGGCCTTTTGGGGCACTCCGCAGGGCGGTCTCAACCTGGTCTAGGAAGTCTTCATACGCGTCGTCATCGTAGGAAGACGTAGGGGCGTAAGCGCAGACCAGGAAGAGCCGTAGGTCGGGAAGGAGCAGAGTGGCCAAACGAGGGGAGAGGCCATTGAACACAGCTCCGCGCACGAGTTGCGGTCGAAGCAAAAATGCCACGCCATGGGAAGCAGTGGGCCCGCCCGAGTGGTAGACTACAGTGCCTGAGGATGTAAGATTGAACGAGGCACAACCCACAATCTTCCGGCTATTACTCTTGTTTATTATGAGATATTATCTTTCCTTTCAATGTTTTGAAATATTTATATTTTGTTTTTTTCAAAATCTGCATATTGTCAATCCTCGATGTGTGCAATTTTAATGAAATGTGTAGAACTAACGATGTCTTAGACTCGGGAACAATTTTATTCCAACGGCCATTCTTGGCGTAAGTTCGACCCCTCTCCGGATCAAATGTTTTGCAGTTTTTTTAAAAGTTAAATGTTGTTTATAAAGTGATTTATTTAGCATGATTACTCATAAAACTTGACAGAAGCAAATAAGGCTACACAAGGCTTTCTTCATCCTCTTCGCGTGGAACATCAATCACATTATGGGATGGTCCAATTTGTAGAAGTGGAATACGGGTGGGAATTGGGGGGCATGCTCATTGATACCAAATACACGGGACAGAAAGATTCTGCGAAATGTAAATACAAAGCAATGTGCTAGAACGGTTACAATCCAGGCGGAAATATAGACAATCCATTCGGCTACTACATAATCGAGAGCTACTACATACATATCGAGACCAATTTTTCAATCACCAATGCAGAGCTCGATTTCACCATTCGTAGTTCCGTGCACAATGGGGAAACAGAGCTGCAAGAAGGATGGGCACTTCGAACAACACAGAAGAGAAACAACAAGGATAAAGAAGCAAGAGGCCTCATCAAGAGTTACTTCCTGGCGCTGAGAAAGGACGGGAAGAAGTGCACTCCTCAAGAATTAGAGTTGTACATGAATACGCAGAAAAAGCCGAACGGCTCACTCCTCATTTCACCGATGAATAGACTGAGACTGAATCAGATCAAGTCTCTTATTAATGGAATACTGAGAAAAGAGCATGAAGATCAACAAAAAAATGTGATCAAGAGGGAGAGCACTGGAGAAAATAAGGATGGCGATGAAGACGATGACGACAATTCTACAGACGACGAAGAAGAGCTATGCGAACTTGTCCAATCATCAGATATTTTCAAGAAAGAAGGACAAGATAATAACTATAATGGAACTGTGATGATGAATGGTGACTCCGACAGCGAGCCTCTTGCGAAACAACCGAGAAGGAATTAATTGGATCGTGTTTAAGCTTACAACGCATTTAATTGTTTGAGTATAATTGATTATTTGAGACATAATTTAAAAAAATACTTTGAACAATGCACTGCGAAACATTTGATCCGGACAGGGGTCGAACTTACGTCAAGAATGGCCGTTGGAATAAAATTGTTCCCGAGTCTAAGACATCGTTAGTTCTACACATTTCATTAAAATTGCACACATCGAGGATTGACAATATGCAGATTTTGAAAAAAACAAAATAAAAATATTTCAAAACATTGAAAGGAAAGATAATATCTCATAATAAACAAGAATAATAGCCGGAAAAACTTTCATCTCGATGACCTGCCGAACAAGGCATATTTAAACAAAAATGTTTAAAAAATAAAGCTGAATTGTCTGGCATGTAGTTAATGAGTAAACGTGTTTTCGGGGATACAATTCGGTTAAAAAATTATGTTTTCCATTTAAAACGAAGTCTTTTTCGGGCTCCCGTGAAATTGTTTTCTATTAAACTGCAAATATCGGTTTTTTTCGCTTTTTGTGGGTTCCTAGCCTTCGAATGCTCGCAGAAATTGTACTAAACTTAATTTTAGTTAGTTTCTAGTCATAATTGATCGAACTAATCCAATTCGGTGCTCGGAAACGTTATTTGGTTTTTATCCATTTTTGGCCCCGCCCACTAAATCGGGGGCCGATTTTTTCTGCAAGATGACAAAAATCTGATTTTTTGGCGTGAAAGTCTACTATGGTAGACCCTTTGAATCGGCGTAGAAAGCTCGGAGTAGTTTTTCCGATTTCAAAAGTTGTGCGATGTTTTCACTCAAGCGACCACTCCAATTCGGATATTGGACCTGGAATGAAATGCTTGGCAGAAAAGTTGTAGAGAATCTCCTTCCGATCATTTCTAAAACAAATAAAAAGTTTCTAGCTCAATTTTGAAGGAAGTTATGATCATTTTTGTGAGGGATGGTTTACTATTTTTAGTGCAGACCGTCAACTTCGAGACGCCCGTACTCGAAAAATAAAATTGTTAAAAATATTCGGCCAACGCAGTTTGAAAGAGCATCGATTAAAGTACTTTATCCATTTTTTTAGAATTTTTAAAAATATGAATTTTATATTTTGGTTCACCCCCCACAGCTGGTCGATTCTCTCGCGATCCCTCTCATATGTATTGATAAACGAACTTAGAGGATGTAAAAGCACACGCAAGAAAATAACTTACATGAATGCGAGAAGAACAATATCATGTGATATTCGTATTGTCGAGCGATTGACATTTTATTTTCGCTGGAATTGTCTGTCTTCTGCTCTCCAGAATAAGGGAAACGAATACGATAGCTGCAGTTAGGAAGAAAGTGAAGTCGTCCACATGGTCGACCAGCTCCAAGGAATGCGAATCGCGTGCATGGTCGGAAAAAATATCAATTTTAGTTCTCAAAAAATACATTTAAAAAAAATTTTAAATTAATATTGTTGTCGGGTAGGTTCTGAAGCACTGAATAAGAAACACGAATCAGTACTTGAAACCTATCAGAAAGAATATAGAAGATCCAAAGCTCAGAGAGGCTAATTGTCAAGGCGGCAACATATTGTTTGGAAAATATGAAACTTATCTTACATAGAAAATAATGCTTTAACCATTCCGGAATAGTGTAAAGTAATTCGTAAAACACGACGAATATGAGAAAAGAACGACCGCTTGAAAAATCTGAATGACGTTTACTGCAACATTGCGTACTGCAAGATCAAACTTCTGAAGGATAGATATATAGCAAGTCCAAGATTCACTAGCCCGCACATGCATTGTATAAAATTACTTATCTAAAACGCATTCATGTATCATGTATCCATCTTAGTTACCTTACTTCGCCAAGTTTATAATAAAAGCTATCAAAACTGTAGAAGTATATCTGAAATGTTACTAATTCTTTGTCTGCCAAAACTAGATTTCTAGAATCTGAGTCTATCTTTAATTTAGACACTAGTCCAGTTAAACCGACTGGGGTAATATATATTAGAGATTGAGAGTGCTTTTCAGCTCTATTGAGGAGGGACAAATTTCGACTTTGGAAAAATATATGACTTACTGGAAGCAGTGAGCTCAAGCTTGGGATTACGATAGATATTATGAGGCCGGTAATCGTGAAACGAGGAGTCAGGAGGGCACGCAGGAGCGTATGCTGTGCGTGCAATTGCATGACAATTAAAAAAAATTATCTTACAAGTATGAAAAACTGCTTGATTGGATGTGTGAAGCAGAACACTCGAAAAGAAAGTTCTACGTACCACGGACGTATATTTTTCTAAAAAAGAATCGAATAGTCTCAGATTTTTCGAAAACGATGAATTATTGGTAGTTTGCAATGCAAACGTACACCTCATTTTCATGTCAGTGGTATCAAGATTTTGTAAAACAAGCTTTAAATTCAGCTTACCCAGTAGCACCTCGAGTAGGGAATTGCTAAAAATATCGCTATTCCGATGGCGCTCGACAACAGTATTACGAGAATAGGAAGGAGGCTCAACTAAAAGACTATTTGAAAAAAATATTATTTTTCCAAATTAGTGCAGTTCTTTGATTCTAAGCACTCTCTCTACCGGTCAATCGGCGAGAGTATGCATACTGTGTGCATATTGTGCACTGGATAGAATGAAAAAAACAGGGATATCGTTATTCATACTCTAATATCATCTACCTTGTAGGAGTTGAAGAGAGTTGGACAGCTTAAGATGTATGCAATTATACTCGCACATATCACAGTATTGACGACTTCATGATAGGCTTGGTATCCAACATGCTTATATTCGTCAACACACCACCCGACCAAGCCCTCTGATGGCATGACTAGCAAATGTTATTGGTTACACAGATAAACGTGGTAGCAGCAATGGTGTAAGGGGCGGAAGAAAGGGGGAGGTGCAGACACCGCACTTCTGGCTCCAGGGCACTTCCACCAGAAACAATCAATATGTTTTCATGAAATGTCCTTCTCGTGACATCCTAACGTAAACATGAAGGGAAGAGTGAAAATAAGCAAATGTAGTTGAAGGCAGACTCTCGCATGTGAATTGTTTACATTAACTTTTCAAACGGTGGGAAGACAATTGAATGATTGATGATTATTTTGGGAATATATCATGATAATTATCTCTGGAACTTTTTTTTAAAATTCATTGTATTCCCAGTGAGCAGTCAAATACGAAGCAATATTTAACGGATAATAACATTATTTATGTAATCTTCAATATTTATTATTCATGTGTATGTGAGATTAAGGGTTTGCTTCTAAATCTTCCTCGAAGAGACGCACATAACCACTTTTCTTCTCGCAAATGGGGCAAATAATTGATTGTTCACGGTTGACCAAGCGTTCCGATCTTTTCTGAGCACACGGAAAGCAGATTGAGTGCCCGCATTTAGTTATGAAGACTCGACGAGATGGCGACTTGTTCTCGCAGACGATACACACGCGGGCATACCGGAAGTGGAGGAGGGCGCTGAGAGATAATAGAGATAATAAGAAGAATAGTAACAATTTCGAGAGAGAAAAAAATATACTGGTTAAGGATGGTAATGTGATGCTATCTAAAAAAGGAAATGAACGGAAATAATGAAATTCCACTACCATCATTCCTGGAACCTAAAGTACTCAGAAGATGGAAGTGTTCCTCACCTCTGCTCGTTTATCTTCCTCAGTTCAAAAATATACGAATTCCAACAACTCATCAGCGTCCTTCTCTGATCATCAACAGATGCGTTAGCAGACAAATACTTCTGGCTTGCCGCCTCAATCTCAGATAGGGAAGCCTTGAATGAGATGGATTGAAGCTCCTCATAGGCGCATTGCTCTGCTTCCTTAACAATGTAGTGTCATTGATATCTCTACGCTTTGTCCGTAATTGGAAGTGAGAAGTACTTGCGAAAAGCATGGATACGCAGTCCCATTTAGCAGCCTCCCTCACCGGTCTGCCCCACCAAGCATTGTCTTCTCTTTACTGCTATATACTCGCTTGATGTGGACGCATTTACCTTAACTATGTCGAGAGCTGCAACCTCTTTCATGAAGGCGCTACCAGCATTTGCATATGTATCACTGAAATAATACTAATTTTGATTAGCGTATCATTAGTAATTAGGCTAAGTTAAACGCACGACCATATAATGCAAAACAAACCTCTCTTCATCGTGCATGCGTTTAATTTCTGGATTGTCTGAGTATTCCAACTCGTCGTCAAGCAATACAACATTGCCCGCTTTCCGGCATATCGGACACCTTAATTGTTGCATTATTGCATCTATCATGTAGACGTCACGGCAAGTTAGAGATATGTGTACGATGATAAGTTGAATGCCGAGAATCGGTTAACTATGATTTTTTGTGATACCTTAGTGGCTCTTCTACTGCATTGTTCTCCAGCTCCTCTCCGCACGCGTGACATGCCACGTGTCCGCACACGTCAAACACGACGCGCCAGAGCGGCGATTCAGTGAAACAGATGGGACACGCGCGTGAGAAGCGGTGAGCGGATCTGGATATGTTGTTAATTTATCAAGGTGCAGCAGCAGTTTACCTGTCATCGCCATCCTTCTCGAGGATTCCACGACAGTTCAGGATAGGCGAATTGGAGTCTGTACTGAAAAAATGTAAAGAATTTGTCACATGTCCTACATGTAAGCAACATTAACCATATGCATATGCAACAGTAAATTCCGCATAACCTACCTCTCCTCGATTTCCATTGTCTGATTGATATCGTCGAGGCTGATGCATTGGAGGCGTTTCATGATTGGAATATAATGAGAATAAATATGCGGTTTCCAAACAAAAGGAGGTCGGACTGTGTTCAGAACGAGCAGTCAACTAACTTGAATGTACCTTCTGGGCGAAGCCGGAGAACCTAGCCTGTGGGGATGCTAACCGGGAGCGCGTCTCATCTTGTCGATATCTATGATGTGAGAGATCTCCCCCACAGGGTATGCTGACTGAATGGCCATCATATCGGGATGCTTCCGATCTCAGACCTCTAGAATTACACTCATTACACCAATTACACTCCCTGTGATTCCGATTTCATCTATACCTGTTCAGGAATTAACATTTTCACATCGACATTCTCAACGTCGGAGATTCGGACCGATATTCCAAAAAAGTGAATTCTTCGATTTTCCAATTTTAAATTTTATTTTATACATATGCACTTCAGCTTGTATATTCTGCAATAAAATTTCAGGGAAAGGTATTTCACACAATTGATGTAGATTTTATTCTACTCTAAAACATGGTTTTCAAATCATATTTTTTCCAGATTTTGTCCAATCGATTAGGTCAAAACAAAAGTTTCTTATTATATTTTTCCGCTCATTTTCAGCCCTGTGGCATCGTTGTAGCTCATCTGGGAGCTAAGATACAGTAGGGCCGGATGCAAAACCGGAAATTTCCTAAAAGCCGGATCTGGGACCTGTGACCTAGACTTTTCGAGATGTTGGCTCTAGTGTATGGTATTACCATAATATGAAGCCAAATAAAACATACAAGTTGGAAATTGTTCCTGGGGGTTAGTTTTTTCCTCCAGTGACTCATGATACCTGTGATAGATGGATGGTGTTATCGTTGATGTTGAAGGATCAATCTGATGCGGAGCGTAACGGAGATGTTGCAGACGCCAAAAGTGCTGCACTAGATGTAACCTATGCAATGTAGGTTGTTATTACAGCCCAGGAAGAGTTTCAAGCAGCTGATGCTGAGCAATCCCGTTCGGAAGCTGCAGTCAGCATGACGCACTCCAATTTGTTGGAATGGATGAGGACGGAAAACGATCTGAGGTGTGTCATTTTTTAGTATGTTGTTATGGATTGGACATGTTAATACCGTCAGTTGAATACTCTACACAGCCATTTTTCACGCTTCATCAGCATTTAGTAAATACTCGTTGATGTATTCAAACAACCAAATTCAAGCGAGCAATTCGGACTCCGCTACTCTCACCTCTGTCATATGTGCAACGACGAAAAAGAATGCCGTGTTTCTGGTCGGATGCACACACACCATTTGCCGCGACTGCTTGGAAGCCCTCGAGATTGAAGCTTCGGGCTTGGATGACAAGAATGCACCCGCTTCGAAGCCCACTCTCAAATGTCCTGCATGTAAAATTGAAGGAGGATTCGTGAACCTGTATGAGAATATATGAGCAAAACTACTAAATCAGATGTCAATTGAGTAATTTGTAAGCTTTTATTTGTGTTTTTTTCATTATCTTCAATTGTATAAATATTTGGCTCTGTCTGAATAAACGGGGCCGATGAAATTTTCATCGGCCCCGCGGGGCCGTATTTTTGGTGGCGGGGCCGTAAAAATAGTGGCGGGGCCGAAAAATTGGCTAACGGGGCCGTAAAGTTGGCTAACGGGCCGTAAATTTTTCATGCAAAAATTAGTCATTTTGTATAGAAATGATGTGCTTTCATAATACGCATACAAATGGTCAGTAAAGCACAATATTCATTGTAGTCAATTTTGATATATATTGTCTTGTAAATATTTACCGCAGAAATATACCTTACTCACATCTTCACAAAAACACAAGCGTAAAATACAACGAAAGTATTACGTAAGATGACGAAAAAATACGTCATAGTGACGAAGTGTTTCTGTTGGTATGATGTCCCATCTGGCCTCGAAGGACACCTTACCTGACCTTTACTGACCATTTTTATGCGTACTATGCTGACCCGACACGTTATTGAATCATAACTATGAAATTACATAATCTGTATAAACTAAGATGCATTTTAGAATGAAAATAAATACGGCCCCGGTAGCCCAATTTTACGGCCCCGTTTAATCAGACAGATTTTTTCAACGGCCCCGTTTAATCAGACAGATTTTTTCAACGGCCCCGTTTATTCAGACATATTTTTTTACGGCCCCGCTTATTCAGACAGTGCCAAATTTTTTTTACAGCCGCGCCATACAGTCGCGCCAGAAAGTGAGTAGACGATTTTTATTTTTGATATAACTTTTGTTGTAGCTGATTTCGCAATTTGGATGTTGTGGTACTATATACCAAATCCATCGAGGAATACGATGCGAGCATTGCGTCATCAATTGCATCTTCGCTGATTGCGTAGTGATGACGCAATCGAACAACTCTTTTTCAAACATCCTTTATTCTTACATAGATTTTTTCATACTCGCCGCACTTTCTGAGGTTGGAGATGTGACCGAGGCCTACCCAGAAAAAAATTAGAAGTTGCTGCGGAGTCGCACATTTGCTGCAGCCTTGCTGCAAAAACAGGGTCGCAAATTCATAACTCTAGGCAAGCTAGAGACTTGTTCAAACTGTCAAAATGATCGGTATCGTGAGTAAAGATCATCCTGAGAATATGAAAACAAAATCTCCTAATTTGCCCTCAGGGCATGAAAAAATCACTTTTTTGAATAACCATTTTTTGGACATTCATAACTTTTCGGAAAATATATTTAAAAAATCTACTTTTTGCTTAGGCATGTTCAAGATGTATGAAAGATACGATTCCCAACTTTTTAGAGCGATTGGATACCTTTCCTGTGAGCGGCGTTCGTTTTTCTGAGGTATACTGGTGTCGAGAAACACCCTCTTTACCCCTATGAGCGAGAGAGTACAGGCGTAAACAAGGTGTTTCCCAGCCCTAGTATCCCTCCGAAAACGAACGCTGTGGGCAGGAAAGGTATCCAATCGCTCTAAAAAGTTAGGAATCATATCTTTAATACCTTGAGAACATGCCTAAGCAAAAACCACATTTTTAAATACATTTCCCGAAAAGTTATGAATGTCCAAAAAGTGGTCATGTAAAAAAGTTATTTTTTCATGCACTAAGGGCAAATTAAGAGATTTTGTTTTCATATTCGCAGGGTGAACTTTACTCACGACGCCGATCATTTTGACGTTTTGAACATGTCTCTAGCTTGCCTAGAAAGTTATGAATTTGCGACCCTGTTTTTGCAGCAAGTCTGCAGCAAAGCTGCGAAGCCGCAGCAACTTCTAAATTTTTTTCTGGGTAGGCCTCGAGCATATCTCCAACCCCAGAAAGTTTGGCGAGTATGTAATGTAAGAATAAAGGATGTTTGAAAAAGTGTCGTTCGATTGCGTCATTACGCAATCAGCGAAGATGCAATTGATGACGCAATGCACGCATCGTATTCCGCGATGGATTTGGTATATAGTACCACAACATCCAAATTGCGAAATCAGCTACAACAAAAGTTATATCAAAAACAAAAATCGTCTACTCACTTTCTGGCGCGACTGTATGTTATAATCGATGACAGTTTTTTTAACACGATCGCCATCATGAGTACACATGATCCTGTGAATATGAATACGATATCTCATAATTTGCCCTCAGGGCATGAAAAAAATCACTTTTTTTCATGATCATTTTTTGGACATCCATAACTTTACGGAAAAGTTTAGTAAAAATCTGATTTTTATCTGGTAATGTTCACAATGTATTGAAAAACTGAATTCAAACTTTTTAGAGCGTTTGGATATCTTTCCAGCCCGCGGCGTGTGTTTTTCGGAGGTATACTAGGGTCGGAAAACACCCTGTTTACGCATTCTCGTCGTCTGCACTCTCTCACCCATAGGGGTAAACAAGGTGTTTCCCGACCCTAGTACACTCCCGATAAACGCACGCCGCGGTTGGAAAGATATCCAAACGCTCTAAAAAGTTTGAATTCAGTTTTTCAATACATTGTGAACATTACCAGATAAAAATCAGATTTTTACTAAACTTTTCCGTAAAGTTATGGATGTCCAAAAATGATCATGAAAAAAAGTGATTTTTTTCATGCCCTGAGGGCAAATTATGAGATTTCGTATTCATATCTCATGTTTACTCTCAGGATCATGTTTACTCATGATGGCGACCATTTTGATGCTTTTCACGGGTCTCTAGCTACTCTAGAAGCCGAGTTCTGAATTTCAGACCCTGTTCTTGCAGCAAGGCTGCTGAAAATGCGCGACCGAGCAGCACCTTCAAAAATTTATTCTGGGTAGGCCTCGGTCATATCTCCAACCATAGAAAGTATGGCGAACAGGAAAAAATCTATGTAAGAATAATGCCGTTTTGAAAAAGTGCAGATTGATTGCGTCATCACTACGCAATAACTATGCGATGACGTCATACCATAATACCATGATCATAATCTCCGATGGATTTGGTACATCATACCTCAGTGCCAGAATGATACATTTCCTGGGCAAAAATATACAACAAATTCAAAAAGTGTCCCATGACTTACCGGCGAGACTGTACATTATCAGGAAGAATGCTCTGTTTCTGTTTCAGTAAGTTCACTTCGAAGGGAATACTAATAATTACAAATATTTGAACGATTGAATGAAAATGTTTGTGCATTCTCAGCGCCATTAATAACAAATTGAGATGATATTAGGATGGACGAAACCTTATGAGTACTAAACGAATGACAATACCCTGTAAATATATTAATCTATTACACTTAGAACCATATTTTGTCAATTGCAAACCCATTTTCACTTTTACACTGTAATCAAGTATTCGTCTGACTCTCTCCAGTGTGCATGGTCTCCCACTGTCTCTAGCCAGCGAGGTAGTATTCAACATTAGTAGAGACAGATTATTCATCGGCGAATCAGAACCATACCAGAGGAAAAATGCAGATGGTAATTCACGAGAGATGCTTGCCACAGGGTATGCTGACTGGATGATCTTCCAAGCGGGATGATTCCAATCTCCATCACATTCAATTTGTTTGCCAACATCCCTCAATCTGTCGTATCGCTGTTCTCAGACATGACCGACGCCTGCCCCAGCCCTCGCATGATTTGTGCAGACAACCGCGAAAACAATGGAAGGTACGTGGATATTTTCATTCTCTAACTTTGTCTTTTCTGACTCTTCTATTGCATACTTGTTTTGAATTGTCAATCTATATTTTTTGAAAATCCTTCTCATACATAGTTTAGATCTTATCTCTTCTCACGTTCATGCCCCATCTGTCTCTGCGAATCTCCATTTCGTCGTGGAGTTTTCATTTCTTGTGGCCACATTACATGTTTCGCGTGTAGTTTTCAAATTGCTCAGGTTGGTATTGTTCAAATTGTATTACAATTTCGTATTTGTTTTATATTTAAAGAATGATAGTAAGTTTTTCATTTACATTATATTATTTTCAAAGTCCATTTTCAGGAAGCGCATGACAATAAACAGCCGTTCACTTGCCCAATGTGCCGTCAAGCGGGCACATGCAAAACTTTAAAGGAGAATAGTTGGATCGATTGTATAGATGAACAGAAGTGAGCCAGCATTAGAGTTCGATAAGCTACAGTAGCTGCCAAAATTCGGTTGGGATATTTCAAGCATAACTTTCCTCAAACTTTTCCGATCCAAACAAAATTTCGAATATATCATACTCATCTTTTATGATTAGGGTCGGAAAAGTTTGAGAAAAGTTCTCCTTGAAATTGTATTCTTCTTCCTTCTTGATGTGATGCAGTTACCATGGTATCGTTTGTCGAACTCAAAAAAATAGTAATATTGTTTACCATGAGTTTCTATGTTTTGAAGCTTTATCAACACAAATATGTGAATATTTTGCAGTGCTAAATTCGAAAAGACACTTTCCCTGACGTTTTCGGAGTACACCAAATGCCGTTCCGAGAGAGAAGCAGCTTATGTTGCACGGAAAAAATTCGAAGCGGCTTTTGACTCTCATAAAAATGCGCAAACTGATCTTGTTCTAGCGCAATCTCTCCAGGTATTACATTTTTGGGCACACCAAAATTCAAAGTGAATAATTCATTCTTGTTGGGAAGGATGTTCATGTTGCTTTTATAGGCTCGAGCAAATGCTGACTTTAATCGAGTGTACGCAACTTATGGATTCGCTGCACCAGAGACTATGGAATCCGCTGTTGCTGCAGCAAATGCTGATGATGTTGTGAAATCTGCAAAAGAAGTTATTGATGAATCCCGGAGAGAGTTGAGAAAAGCTAAGGAGGAATACTCTCGCGCAGATCACTCAGCCCGAGATTCGCATTCAAAGGTGATTGCGAGCATGAGGAATGAGAATGAATTAAGGTCTGCCATTTTTTTCGGATTTTTAAGAATTCAAAAGTACACAAAATCTGGTTCGGAAGTGGCAATCATAATTGTGATAATGCTCGCAATTCAGTGAGGAATTTGGACTTCATTACCCTCGCCTCTGTCATATTTGCTGCTGTGAAGAAGAAGGTCGCGTGTTCCTGGTCGGATGCAGGCACGCGGTCTGTCGCGACTGCGCGGATGCCATGACGTCTCAAGCTTCGGACGCGGATAGCATGACGTCTCAAGCTTCGGACGCGGACGCTTCAGCGGATCACGAATCGGAAGAGGATGGGTCCACTCTGACTTGTCCGAAATGCAACACTAAGGGTGGCTTCGTGCACCTGTATGAGTCTGTAAGCTCAAGATATAAAAAATAACTGAGAGTTGAGAAATGTGCAAAATGTTTGTTGTATTTAGCTTTGAAGTTCTTGATGTTGTTTGTGCAATTATTTCAGTTATGCATTAATTGTTTTTGTGGAAATTTGTATGTTCTCAAATGAATCATGTTCACGGAATGAAGCAAAGTCGATACAAAGAAAGCAATTGCTCGAGATATACATATGCGTGGGTAACAGGCTGGGATAGACGAAAACTGTATCGATCAAATAATATTCCTGCATTCTCAGAATTATCACTGTGAGAAGCCCATTATAAGCACTCTAGGATCACAACTCAAAAAATGAGATTGGAAAAAAAAACAAAAATTGGAAAAAAATACAACTCAAAACATACAGAAGGAAAATTGAGATGCATATTTCATTTGGCAACTCGCGAGAGAGGTTTGCAGCAGGGTATGCTGACTGGATGCCCTTCCAATAGGTTTGCTTCTGATGTCCGTCATCTTAATTTACACCCCGAACACAACCCTTCATTCAAACATTCTAGCTGCTCACAAGTATGGCTGAAGTCTCCGCCAATCTTTGCGTTATCTTACAAGATCACGACTATTGTGAACGAAGGTGAGCTTTTTATTCGTTTTGTTAAAGGGGGAGTAAACTCAAAATTCAATTTTGAAGCAATCAGATGCACTGTCTAGATCTCCACAACGATAAGAAGCTCCGAAATTTTCACATTGATATCTCCATTCCGAGCAGAGTTATAGCTAGTTGGCTGGCAGCCAGATCAGGGAAAGCTCAGGGAAGGGGACGAGATAGCAAGCGACTTGAATAGAGTGCGTCCCTAGGTGAAACATATACCAACCGGGCGCGCGTTTGCATTTACTCCACCTTTAATCAACTTTTTGCATTTTTGTATCATATATAAGTCTACTAAGCATAATAGTACATATTGCTTGACTTATATAGATTCACATACAAATATAATATTTACAGGTGTTCCCCTCCAATATCCCGTGCTTGTCACATCTGTCTCTGCGAATCACCATTTCGTCGTGGTGTATTTGTCCCTTGCGGCCACTTAACCTGCTTGGCCTGCGGATGGCAAATGCTCCAGGTGAAATATTTGAGTATTCAAATATTTCAACAAGCGATTCATTTGAAAGTTTTAATTTGTTTTCAGGAGGCTTCTGAGAGGAAACAGCCATTGAAATGTCCAATGTGCCGTACAGAAAGCGAATGCATTAGTATCACGGAACAACCGACAAGTGATTATACCGATGAACGAATGTTATTTTTAACCTCTAAAAACATCTAAGGACTTTGTTTTCGCGAAATATTTCTTTGGCGACACAAACTATACAGTTCGATCAGATCTCTACATGAAAACGGGACGCCCCCGGATGTTCCCCTCAATTTTGCGACTCAGGCAAAGAAAGAACTAATTCGAATTTTTAGTTTTCTGCCTCAGGAGGTCCTTCCCGCTCGATTGGCATATATTTCATAAATTCATTAATTTGCGATAATTCGTTATTTAATTTTCAATATCGAGGATAATTAATCTGACACGAAGAACTACGGTAGTTCTAGATGGATCCACAACCGGACATGCGAATGGACAAATGAACTAAATTTGCGATACCGCGGTTCTTCGTTTCGGATTAATTATCCCCGATTTTCAAAATTAAATGACGTATTATCACAAATTTATGAATTTGTGAATTATATGCCAATCGATCGGGTAGGACCTCCTGAGTCTGTAAACCAAAAATTCGAAATATTAGGTTGAACAGAAAGTCTTTATAAACTTTTTATATCCCTTCTTCTGACAATAAAGCGCAAGAGCGAAATCAAACGTATGCACCATTGTTATCTACGACAAATCTCCAACGTTCAGGCAACTTATGGATTCCCTCCTTATAGAACCCATCTCGGCGCGAATCAAAATATTGCTTGAGTGCGGCCTCGATCGCCCCACGGGAAGTGAAGGATCTCTGATCGAGATGACGGGTCAGATCCGAGAACAACCAATAATCCGAAGGGGCCAAGCCAGGAGAATACGGTGCATGAGGGAGAACCATCCAGCCGTATTTGGACAGCTCCTGCTTGACCTGCCGTGCAACATGGGGTCGGGCGTTATCGTGTTGATAGTACACTTTCTTGCCGTTCAGGGCAGATTGTGCGAATTTCTTCTTGAGATTCCGTAGTTGTTTAGTGTAGACATATCCAGTAATTATCCGCTTCTCGGGTGGGAGCTCCCAGTAAATCGGGCCATCCACTCCCCACCAGGCAGAGAGCAAGATTTTCATAGGGTGAAGGTCAGGCTTTGCGACGTCCTGTGGGGTCTCATTGGCATCCACCCACTGTGCCCTCCTATGGTGATTCTCATAGCAGACCCACTTCTCGACCCCTGTTATGAGACGGTCCAACCATCAATCTCCAGCGTGATCAGTGAGTAGAGAAAGGGAATCGTCGACACGGTGGTCAAACTGGTCTTGGGTCAATTTGTGGGGTATGAAACGGCCTAGCTTCTTCTTCTTGCCAATGGAGACCAATCATTTTACGATGGTGCTTTGCGATACCCCAAGTGTGGCTGCCATGTCGCGGGTATTTGGAAAGGATCCAATTCCACTACGATCCGTAGCGCATCCAAATCCAGCTCGGGTGGCCTCCCAGACCGGTCATGATCATCCATGGAAAAGTCCCCCTTCTCGAAGAGTTGGTACCAAGTGCGCATGGTCTGGTAGTGAGTGGCATATGAATCGTACACTTCAGCCAACTGACGTTCCTATTCCTTCATTGTAGTGTGAGAGAGGAATACGAATAACAGAACGTTGCGGATGTGCAAGGCCGTGGGAACAAACATCGTGGTCTTACTAGTGGCAGAATGAAAGGCGTGGAATGGGGAGTTGTTGACCACATAGTCCCTTTGTCATGTGTTATTCACTAGAGGCGAGGGAACACCAAAGGTCTCGTGCACTGAGCAGTGATCGAGCAAAACAGTTTATAAAGACTTTCTGTTCAACCTAATAGTTCTTTCCCTGCCCAATCCGCAAAATGTCCCGTTTTCATGTAGGAATCTGACCGGACTGTAAAATGTTGAAAAAAATCAAAATAGTAATTATGTTTATGTCATATATTCCACCCAAAACACTTATTGTATATTATGTGAATATTGACTAAATATTTTATAGGGCTCCGCTCCGAGAGGCTAATTCGATAACTATGTCGGAAGACGAAAAGTTCCGCATCACGGATGAGGCTAATATCGCTGCAAAGGAGCGATACAATTTCGCAATTGAATTATTTGAATTGGCTGAAACCGATGTGACTCTAGCACAAATGGTTAAAATTTGTAATCTTATTATTACACAGTGCTAATTGATTAATGGAGTTATCGGTGATGTTGAAGGATCAAGATTATGCGGAGTTGGGTATGACAGAAGCGCAACGACAAAAGCGCAACTAGGTTTTAAAAATCGCAACGACAAAAGCGCAACTCGAACTATCCTTTCATAGAGCTTTGATTGACCTTTGTGGTTGGTGTCAACTAATTACTAATGATTATCAGTATCTGCCCTTAGGGCATATTAGTGACGTCACTGGAAAAAGTGACGTCACTAATTTTAGACGTATAGGGGGTCACTCTATCGAATGAGCCTCCGTGACCCTGGAAAATACATCTCTAAGTAGGTCAGCATACAAGTTTTATAGAGCGACTTAGCCTAGAAAACTATAAAACTCGTATGCTGACCTACTGAGAAAAGGATTTTTCAGGGTCACTGAGGCTCATTCGCAAGAGGATGAAAAAAGCTTCAAAATTCACTTTCGAACGAATGATTTGGTTGCGAACTCATCATGTGTCTCTTCGATTTCGAAACGCGCATGGATCGTGACTCTCTCCGCTTCCTCTCCTCCCTCTCCCTCCCTTCCCTCCACCCGTCTCTCACCCGGCATGACTAGAGAGCGCCCTGCCTACGTGAAAGCTCGCTTTCTTTCCCTGTAGGGTTCGGCGAAGCTCTACCCGATCGTTTCGAGAATTGAAAAGACAATGGAGAAATAGGCCCCGCCCCTCTTTCTCTCGTCTCGCTTTTTGGACCTTCCACGTTATGCTCGATTCACCCACATTTGGCCCGTATCTTGACTCAAACATTAGATATCGACCTAATTCAAAAAGTATGATCCTATTCACTCCCATAGGGACACATAAACCCCAGAAATAGGCCTGTGTGATGATTTCTGTCAACCACCTTACGGACCCTATGTATGTACTACAACTTAAGCATGAAAACCCAGAAAGTTTTTCCGATTTCCAAAGTTACGTCACTTTTGGTCCACCCGACCGCCCCGCACCAGGATGAAGACTAGGAATGATGACCTCAACAGCGAAGTTATAGAGCATGATGGTAGCTTTCTTTTGAAACAAAGAACGACCTTCTATCTTCATTTTAAACGGATTTATGATCATTTAAGTGAGCGCGATTTGATAGTTGAAAAGTGACAGTACCAACTTTGACCTTCTGAATCTCGACGATGGCGACCGATATAAAAGTTTTAAAGAGCATCATTTGAAATACTTCTAGGTAAATTTGTTGGATGATAGGACACATTTTTTTCCTACCGCCGCCCACTCCCCTCAAATGGTCGATTCTCTCGCGATTCACCTCATATGTAAAGGTAAAGGTAAAGGTACATCCCGTCTTCGAGACCAGCTCGCGGGAGAACACTGCTAGGCCAGTGTCAATTTGGGCAGATTCAGTCCGGAGTGCCCACCTTTCGCCAGACCTATTTACCTGCGTGATCTAATCACGGCTACCAATTCCCCGTCCCCAATGGGTAGGCGCCTTGGTGAGGCGGAGACGGTGTCACGGCCGGGAATCGAGCCCGGGTGGGATGGAATGGGAGGACGCGCCATAGACCACTACACCACTTCGTCAACGAACCTCATATGGACATTTCCTTATTTACGTGGAAGTATTCTTTACTTCGTGCAGAATGCGCATCTTCATATACTCGAAAAATATGCACTTTCAAATGTCCAAATTTGAGCAAAATCGAGAATCGGAAAACCGATATTTTTCGAATGATTCAAAGACGGATTTTTCGTTAACATTTCACATTCCCCAATCTTGAAACTTATTTTTTCGTCAACTCTGCTTGAAAATAGGGAAAATGGAGACGATAGAAACGAAAAACCTGAAATTCCTAACAATTGAGCATTATCCCGATATTTGGGAAACCCCTCGTCCTTATTTTGCGCCGAAATTTGCAATCCAGGGGTAACTTTACACGAGAAATTTAATGAACATACTTAAAAGTACGCCTCACATGTAGCATTTATAGTACGACCAATTTAATTATTGAAATGACGATTATTTTTTTCCCAGATGAGCTAGCGTTTCACTTCTAACAGTGAAAATGCTTATCTCGTCGATATCTTTCAGAATCACTATACATTTGTGGGGTTTAGACAAGCCGTTTATGATTTACAAAAACCGACCACCCAACTTCAGCGCGACACACGAAATGAGGGCTAAGAGATACGGCTTCCTAGGTCCGATTTTCGAACTCTACGTGAAAAGTTACCCATAGGGGCATCTTAAAATCATCACTTTATTTTTCGCTGGACGGCCTATCTTCAGTTCTCTCAGATAGTCACTCATATGTTTTTCTAACGTCATCTTCTCAAATGTAATTTCAACAATGGGACAAGGGGTTAATGATGTCATCCATAATTGCAAAAAAACATATTGAAACGAGAAGCAGCGAATCATGCAAAAACGTGCTTTATCCAATTTTATTGTAATTATCGTATATCGATGAATTGAAACTTCAATTCATGAGACCCTGCAAAAGCTGCAATTAATGGAAATTCAAACATTCATCCGTTGGTTTCTCCAACAATATCAACCTTTGCATATTCACCCTTCCACTATTTTTCGATGGTTTTCGATTTCTCTCCTCCCACTGGAGATCGGGCTGGGGCTCGAGCATATGTGCTGAGGTTAACCGTGAAGAATCCATCTGAAATTCGCATCTTCGATCAAGTATCACTTATTTGGTATTTTGCAATTTTATAAAATTCAATTTTGGATGAGAATGACTACAGCAAAATTAAATTGAACGTTTTAAAAATATTTCCGAATTTTGTGAAAAAATTGTGCGAATATATGAGAAAGGGAACCAGCAGTCGAATCATTTTGCCTGGCGAGATCGGATGGTTTGGCGATATTCAAGTCCCTGTCCCACACTCTATCGGCAGCACATTATGCGAACGAGTATGAAAAATGAAGAAGCCGTGATCACGAAATTCGATTTGTTTTGCAAAAATACATATGAGTGGTCGAATAATTATGCCGCGCCAGCTGAGGCTCTGGGTCATTTCCACGATTTCATGGCCTGTACGGTTAAATTACAATTGCATTGTTTGCAGCGACAACTTCGAATTGTTTTGTTTCAAAATTATGCGATTTATCTTACATTAATAATTGTTGTACACAATTACATGCTTTTGATAAATATACACAATAATGCATGGATCACGCAAATATACTTGATATATTTAAAGTATCATTCGTTTGCCTCCTCATATAGGGTCACGAAGCCACCCTCTGTCTTGCATTCTGCACGCTCGTGTTTGTCGGCGCATTCGAGGCATGCCGCGTGGCCGCAAGAGATGAACATGAGACGCCGACGTGGGCATACGTCTCTGCAAGCAAAGCAGGTGCGGGTGAAGCGTAGGCCGAATTCCACGCTGAAAGTGTATACTTAAAATTGAGAAAGGCATTGAACTGAAGAAGGGATACAATTGCGTCAGAACATTGATATATGATAGCAGTCTGTTCGGTTATGGTTTAGGTGCCGAAAGATCAAATAATATGTAGTTTAAAAAATAAAAATAAAAAATACAATATTGTGTGGTCAACAACCACACACCTCAACGAGTTCTCCTCCCTTAGGTTGATCACTTGTTCTTTGAGCACTTTTATATATGCTTCAGCTGCATTAGTATGAGCGGCATCAGCTGTTGTAGCATTCTCATCTGCAGCTTCTGCGACGACTTTCGCAGTGAGCAAATCTAGCACAGCAGCTGTATCCCTTGCATCAGCAACTATGGAATCCAACGGCTCTTCTCAATGCAAAACAGCGTGACGCGCTTCTGCATCAATGAGAGCGGCTCTGGCCGTTTTCCTTACTCCCCGTGCGATTTGTTCTTCATTGAAGGTAGTGGCCACAGCGTCTCCAGCGGTGTCCATCACTGTATGTGTCTTCTCAGACGCAATACAAACGGACTTCAGCTTCTTCCTGAAAACAAAAGGAAACACGTACTTCCAAATCTGATATATGTATATCTATAGAATAATGCGAATTATCTGACCTCATTTTATTATCGGCATTTGTCCATATAATTTTTTCAGCGAATACCGTTGCATCGCTGTTAGTGCGGCATAAGGGACAAATCAGCAATTTCCTGCCTTCATCATACGCTTCCAAATATATGTGCTGCATACACGCGTGGCATATCGCGTGTCCACACGCATCGAAGACAGCTCGGCGGAGTGGCTGATCACAGAAGCAGATGGGACACTTACGGGAGAAGAGGACAGGCGAGCTGAAATCGTCTTATTTTACACAATTCGTGTATTACTTCATGCACAAATTAATATGTTATTAGAACACTAAGAAATTTTGAAAACAACACAATTGATGATGAAGAATAATATGATGTAATTCTGATGAACGAATACCAAATAGCAGTTGAAAAAAAACCGAAAAAAATATTAATACTCGGACCTTTCGAATTTGCTCAGGCTGCCCGGTGAAGAATTATTGCGGTCATAAGTGGAGGAAGCTGACATTGTGGACTAAAGATGACTGAGTGAGATCTTTTGGTAATATGTACACGCACTGAGACTGGAAGGACCCCACAATAGTGGGTCGAGTCAGGGTACCCTGCGGCATAGATCTGGCTTCTCGAATAGGAAACGCACGCGCTTTTACAGGCATTTCAAAAGCCATCTTGCGCGACGCATTTGCGCGCGAAGAATTAGAACGAGCGGTTTCTTAAAACACATTCTCCGTAACACTGCAGTGAACAGGGCTATAGGTGGCACAACTCGGCTAAAATGATCGCCCGGAGCTCTAACTTTGGGAACATGACCCCTGGGGCCAATAAAGTTGTCAACCGGAAGCGTGACCCGAAATATCGATTTTTGATCTACCAAATCTTAATTTTTAAACTTCAGATTTCGATATAGTGCAATAGCTAATTCGAAAGCGCATCAAAAGTTATCTCAGAAGCTGAACGGAAACCAGAATCCATGAACGTAGACGTCAGATAGAGCTCGAAGAGTGAACATTGTCATCACTTTCGGTAGATCATGACATAAATGCAAATGAAGCTATATGTTGTACATCTCCGTTTTCACATGTAATGTGTAGTTTTTAATTCTGAATAAAATGCACCCCTTGTTGGACCGGAATTTTACGCTATAAGGGCCGAAGAAAATTTTTTTAACAAACTTTAGATTTCGATAACGTGCAATAGCTCAAAGAGCATGAAAAAGTTGTGCCAGAATCTGAAAGGAAAAAAGAATCCATAAATGTTGACATCAGATCGAGCTTGAAGAGTGAACATTTTATCACTTTTGGTATATTGCGACGTGAATGCAAGGTACAGGATTTGCATCATATATGGAACATATACTATGTATTAGGGTGACAGAAATTTTTATGAATGGCCATGTAAAATTGCAAAGCATAATCGATATTCAGGATTTAACAACTATATTTGTAAATCATTTAGTGAGGAATGGATTAATGCTAATTGGTCAGGAATTGCATCAACGGTAAACGCCTATGAGAATTCTAAGTCTACCCCGAATCATGAATTTCAGGGATTTTTGGACATTATCTAAGTTTTCTTCTGCTTATTTTCAGAGAGATCATTTCAAATAGCATTACAAACAATCTCAATGTTTTCTTCTCAACAGTGAGATATGGTAATCGGAGCCTCTACAGTGCTCATGAACGAGTGTATTATCCATTTTTAAGGAAAATGTGTGCTACCAAAAATAAACATTTTTCATCAATTTGTTATAGCTCGATAGAAATACATGATTTCATCACTTCCAAACATAGTACTCTTACTCATGCTTATGTCGTATGTGTATGAAATTTGTAATGCGTTCTCTCATTGAAATATACTATTTTTAAAATGACGGTTAAAAAGCGACTTTTTGGCTTATTGCATCATCAGTTGTGATTAGTGTCGATCCATCAACTGGGCATGAACTACTTCTCAACTGTTTTCATACATTAACATCACGAAGATATACTTATCGCTTATCATTCGAGAAAAAAATTGACAAACAAAAAATTCCGAAAAATTTCTGGACACCCTAATAGTTTTTAATGCAAAATAATATACACTCCTTGCTGGAGCGGAATTTTACGCTATAAGGGCCGAAAATCGCGCTCAACGATGAAGTACGTCGATATGAAATTATTTGATAACGATTTTCGGACCTTAAAGCGTAAACTTCCGCTCCAGCAAGGAGTGCATTTTATTCAGCATTAAAAACTACACATTATATGTGAAAACGGAGATGTACAACCTATAGCTTCATTTGCATTTATGTCATGATCTACCCAAAGTGATGAAATGTTCACTCTTCGAGCTCTATCTGACGTATACGTTGATGGAGATAACTTTCATGCTCTTTCGAATGAGCTATTGCACTATATCGAAATCTGAAGTTTAAAAATTAAGATTTGGTAGATCAAAAATCGATATTTCGGGTCACGCTTCCGGTTGAAAACTTTATTGGCCCCGGGGGTCATGTTCCCAAAGTTAGAGCCCCGGGCGACCATTTTGGCAGAGTTGTGCCATCCTACCTGCAGTCTTACGGAGAACGGGTTTTAATGCTTCGTTCAGATTTTTTTCAGATTTCATGTTTTTTCTAATGTCGAAAAAATACAAAAAAGTACGAAATAATTACATTTTGGCCACATTTTTAGAGCTGATTATCTCCATACGTGCAACATTCAGTGAGAAATTCGGACTCTGCTACTCTCGCCGATGTCGTCGATGCTACTGCGAAAGAAAAACTCGCGTTTTGGACGCGGATGAAATAACTCTTAGATGTCCTGAATGCGACACTGAGGGGTGGGGGGGGCATGTGCAACTCTTTGAGCAAAGTTAGATGCATTTCTCGATTTCACTTGCATTTTTCCCATTGCACAATTGTCTCTATTCCGTATTGTGATGATTTAGATAAATATTACGAATGCCGAAACAAATGTTTTTTGTGTAACTGGCATATATGGTCGTTTTTTTAAAATAGAGTTGAATTAATTTAAGTTCAATGTCTTCCAAGGATGTGGAAACGTATTTGTATCTGATTCCCCTGTGCTATTATAATAAATCGGTCTCAATTATTCACATATGTGTACACGTACTCAATGTTGATTAAATTACAACAGCTATTCATACAATTGCTATGTTTTTCAAAATGAATCACTTTCATTTCTTGATATATTTTGAATAAATCCAAGTGAATCAAGTAAACTCAAATGATATCACGATAAACATTATTTTTCGATCGTGTCCTCATAGAGGTTCACGAAACGACCCTCAATATTTATCGAACCTTTTAGCTTGTCCCATGCCGTCCTCAGAATAATTTTCTCTCTCAGAAGTGGAAGAAGGTGGTTTTGTTGACTAAAGATGTATGTCCCAATGAATTCCATACATTGCGACCGGAAGGACGTCAAATAGAAATTCAATAGTAACATTCAGTCAGCATACCCTCTGGCATTTTTCTTGCTACATGAATCGGATAAATAGTTGCGTTTCAAGGCGTCCCCTGGTAAGCGCCTATTTTTTTTAAAATTTATATTCAGTATATTGTTAACGAATTCTTGCGTATTCACTTTAGTAACAAATTTTTGCCAGTTTTGTTTATCTCACTTGCATTGCTCGTAAACATAAACGTTCGTCAGGGTTCTTCATTTTCAATCATGAAACGGCCTCATTCCGACATCGATTTTGCCGATTCAAAACGGATGAAGAATGAGGATGAGATGTAACATTTCTTGCATTTCCAGTATTTGCCTATATTCAAAAGATAACGTATGTACATATACAGTAGCGCCGGAAAGTATTCATACGATTTGATTTTTTCACATAACTTTTTCTGCACTTGACTTAGCAAGATAGATGTTGCAGTGCTATATAGCAAACTCATCGAAGAATACGATGCGAGTATTGCGTCATCACCTGCATTATAACTGATTGCTTAGTGGTGGTGCAATCGAATATCACTTTTTCAAACATGCATTATTCCTATATAGATTTTTTCCAGCTTGCCAATCTTTCTGACGTTGGAGGTTGGACCGAGGCCTATCCAGAATGAAAATATTAAGTTGCTGCTCGGTCGCACAATTGCTGCAGCCTTGCTGCAAAAACGAGGTCGCAAATTCAGAACTCGGATTCTAGACGTGCTAGAACCTCGTTCTAAGCATCAAAATGATCGCCATCACAATTTCTGATGATACTGAGAATATGGATACGATCGATCAATATTTCCCCTTTGGGCACCAAAAAATCGCTTGTTTGAATGCTCATTTTTTGGGCATTCATAACTTTGTGGGAAATTTATGGAAAAATCTGGTTTTTACATAGAATGTTCAAAATGTATTAAAGATATGATTCCCAACCTTTTAGACTGATTGGATAATTTCCTGCCCGCGGCGACCGTTTTTCGAAGGGATACTAGGGTCGGAAAACACCCTGTTGACGCACTCTCGTCGTCTGCACTCTCTCGCCCACAGGGGTAAACAGGGTGTTTCTCGACCCGAGTATCCCTTCGAAAAACGGTCGCCGCGGGCAGGAAAGTTATCCAAACAGTCTAAAAAGTTGGGAATCATATCTTTAATAAATTTCGAACATTCCTATGTAAAAACCAGATTTTTCCATAAATTTCCCACAAAGTTATGAATGTCCAAAAAATGAGCAGTCAAAAAAGTGATTTTTTGGTGCCCTGAAGGCAAATATTGATCGATCGTTTTAATATTTTCAGGATCATCGGGAATTGTGATGGCGATCATTTTGATGCTTTGAACGAGTCTCTAGCTAGTCTAGAAGCCGAGTTCAGAATTTGCGACCACTTTTTTGCATCACGGCTGCAGCCATTGTGCGACCGAGCAGCAACTTCAAATTTTTATTCTGGATATGCATCGGTCCAATCTCCAACGTCAGAAAGTTTGGCAAGCTGGAAAAAAATCTATATAAGAATAACGCATGTTTGAAAAAGTGAAATTCGATTGCATCATCACTAAGCAATCAGTTATAATGCAGGTGATGACGCAATACTCGCATCGTATTCTTCGATGAGTTTGCTATATAGCACTGCAACATCTATCTTGCTATGTTAAGTGCAGAAAAAGTTATATGAAAAAATCAAATCGTATGAATACTTTCCGGCGCTACTGTATGTATGTAGATTATCATAACTTATCCTAACTTTGTGCTAGACACTTACGCTTTGTAGCATTCAGTAGGTAAACCTCACACTATTATAGGCATGTAGTATATGGATATCTTCGAAGAGATTACAAGATACTGTTTACATCTCATGAGAGTACTTTCGAAATTATTTTTTTAAACCTCAGCCGGAAGCTGCTGTGATCTCGCACTAACTGTGGTTAGAGTACACACATTAATGATAAGAATCCACCACAGAACTTGTTTGGCGCTCTAGCAAATAAGCCAGAATATCGATTTTCCAAGACCCCTAAAATTTGGATGTACGCTCATATCTCAGTCTATAATTGGGCCACGGGGCTAAAATTTTGCAGGTATTATACAGAGCACATGGAGCACCAATAGCTGAAGTCTGATGTTGATCCGGCTCCAAACGTAAAAAATCGAAAAATTTTTGACGTCAATTTTCATCATCATGAAATCAATGTTCAACATATTGGGAAAAATCTGATTTCTTGCCGCATCATATACGATCTGCTCACGAACAAGTTTGTAAAATTGGGGAGTCAGGCGATTCTCGCTACGCATTTTACGGTCGTACAATTCTCGAGGGTCGGAGGTGCCGGAGTGCTCAAAAGTGGTATGGGTCAAAAATGAATCGTTATGATTTCGTTCCAACTTTACTCCATATATGTATTCTACGTTGTTATTCACATTTTTCGCTGAAACGAAGCAAGTGCCTTTGAAATTTTCCCATATTGGTCGAAAATCTCATGAGTCATACCACTTTTGAGCACTCCGGCACCTCCGACCCTCGAGAATTGTACGACCGTAAGATGCGTAGCGAGAATCGCCTGACTCCCCAATTTTACAAACTTGTTCGTGAGGAGATCATATATGATGCGGCAAGAAATCAGATTTTTCCCAATATGTTGAACATTGATTTCATGATGATGAAAATTGACGTCCAAAATTTTTCGATTTTTTACGTTTGGAGCCGGATCATCATCAGACTTCAGCTATTGGTGCTCAATGTGCTCTGTATAATACCTGCAAAATTTTAGCCCCGTGGCTCAATTATAGGCTGAGATATGAGCGTACATCCAAATTTTAGGGGTCTTGGAAAATCGATATTCTGGCTTATTTGCTAGAGAGCCAAACAAGTTCTGTGGTGGATTCTTATCATTAATGTGTGTACTCTAACCACAGTTAGTGCGAGATCACAGCAGCTTCCGGCTGAGGTTTAAAAAAATAATTTCGAAAGTACTCTCATGAGATGCAAACATTATCTTGTAATCTCTTCGAAGATATCCATATACTACATGCCTATAATAGTGTGAGGTTTACCTACTGAATGCTACAAAGCGTAAGTTTCTAGCACAAAGTTAGGATAAGTTATGATAATTTGAAATTTGGGGCCATACTTTTGCACGTTATACGTGCATATATGACACATCCAAAAATTATATGAACTATCTTCAGCAAATTCAGCACATCTCACTCTAGTTCAACATTCGAAATTTCGAATGGTATGCTCAAGAAAAATGGAGCGCAAGAAAGGTAAATTACTCATATTTTTGTGTTTTTTAAACATTTTTTTAAATCAAATCCACGACGTATTAGGCTGATGCAAAAGTTTCTGAATATTTTCATGTTTAGACTTAATGAAGTCTCCCGTTCTTCGAAATCTATCAATCAGCCAATCTTGGTCAGCGGTTGATGTGGCCTTGGGAACGCCATATTACTAGCGCTATGTTGGGCCAACTCGATCAATAGGGATAAAACTGTCCACACCCGAAGTCTACAAAGGTCGCGATTAATCTGAATTTTGAATTGATTATAATTCCAGTAAATACCATGATGTGAGCTAACTAATTCATAGTTTTAAAGGGCAATTAATGGGCATTCGAAATTACTTAGTACAACAGTTCTGGTATCGAACGTCCACTTGAAAATGCCTCACAAGGACAGATCAGCTCCAGTTGTAATTTTGCGAATATGCATTTGCCGGGGTTTTACAAGTGCGGATCGAATAATAAAGGAAAGTTGTTGCACCTTCCATACTAGTATGCAGTTAATTTTAAAAAAATTTTTTTAAATTTAGGAGCGCATTCATCTACCTGTTCAGGAATACGGTGCTTCGAAATCGGGATGTTGAGAATAGAACGCCGAAAACGACACTTTTTACAATTTCCTTTCACTCACACACGTGGCAGACCTGTTTTTTCACCATTAACAGAACATGCAACCCTTACCCTATCACAGATATAGTGGGCTAATTCGGTAGGACACAGATACTCAAAGGGCAGGGTTCAATCGAAAACATTAAAAATACATTATTTTTGCGCGTTTTGATGCGGACGTGATTTTCTCAGGCACACTATGGGCGATATTGGCTAAAAACATATTATTGTAGTCTACTAGCAAGTCCTTAACTACAACCATGAAGGAGTGTCAGGCAGTCAAAATACACCGAAAGAATCTACGAAAATTGAATAGTCAGAAACTTTTGCATCAACCTAATATTTTCGTATTTTTCAGTATTTTTGTCGTTTAGGGTAACTTAAGTTTCGCTAAAAAGCTGATGGCCGCACTTGTTGTTTTCCGCACCTATTTCCAAATAAAATACAGTTTGCACAGTTCATATGTGTATGCATATATAGCCCATAGGTATATGCGTATTACTGATTTCAGCACGGATTTGGCGCGTCGCTGCCCTCGTTGCGACGCTTACCCGCGTACTCGCGCAATTTTCACCACCTGCTGTCACGCGGTCTGCCGCTTCTGCGCGTACGAGCAAGCGGCTCACGCCTCTGATGTTGGATCCACGATTACATGTCCACTGTGCGGTACTGAAGGATGCTACGCGGAAATGAATGTAGAAGAGACTGAGAATAAAGCGATGTGATTTCGAATGTTTTATATTATCCATATCGCATGTGATACAATATTAAATATAAAACCACACTTACTTTTCTGATAAACATTCATAATTTATGGAATTGTATTAGGTTGGTCCATAAGTTTCTGACTTTTTATTTTTCATAATTTCTCCTGGCCTATTTCGATTGCCTGCAATTCCTCTATAGTTTTAGTGACGTCAGTAGTGGTGGAGTACCGTAAAACATTTACATTGAATATAACGGTTATTGATCGCGGGAAAATTATTTTCATATCGAAACTGCCGAAAATAGCGTTTTTCGGTGTTTTTGGTTGAGCTCAACTTCTCAAATATTTGAGACCTCCTGAATTTGCCCAGCATATATGTAGTAGGGCAAGAGTTGCTTGTTCGGTTAAACGTGAAAAACTGGGTCTTCATTGCGAGTGAGAAGACAGAAACAACAAAAGGTGTTGATTTCGATGTTTAAAATTCTAAATCGCGGTTTCGAAATATCCTAATTACCTAGTGAATGATGAATCTGTTTCTAAATATAACCGTGTTCTAAGATAGGAAGGTAGAAAATAATGAACCACTATTGAGCTCTCAAGGTTGATCTAGACGAGTACAGTGCCAGAAAATATAAAACAAGCATTTTCCAATTAGCGTAGATTACTGATTTGGCCAAAATGTTAAGCGGGAATTCAGGGGACCAGAATTTCTGAAAAGTCAAATTATATGCCTGTGTAATAGGCTTCTCAATAATCCTTCACATTTGTCTCAATCTCATTTCTCCTTGGAGTTACGATCAATTGAAAAGTATTGAAAATCAAGAACAATTTAGAATTTGACTGTGAATAGTGTCGGCCTTGCTGATTGAACTGGCCCTATATTGTATCGCGTGATAAGTATTCCCAAGCCTTCATCAACTATGCATAACTATTAGTTGATTGACTGAATGCGTTGGACGGGGAACGTCAAAATGTCCGAACAAAAAAATAGTCAGAAACTTATGGACCAACCTGATATTTTGTACATTATGTGCATTTCAAATAATGATAACAAATATAAGCTGAAGAAGAATACAAATCACATCGTAACAGAGTCTTTTTTTGTGGACTTATGGAACAATCCGTCACACTGCTTCATAATTTTCTACAAAACTTGACCCATCATTATTCAATTCGGTCATGTCGATTTATGCGGTATGATATCCCCCTTGTGTATCGTTTTTTTCACTAAGCTCGGTCTTCACACGAAACGAGATAAATGTGCTCATGCAGAAACGTGCTTTATTCAATGTCAGTGTAATTTTCGTATATCGAAGAAGGGAATCTTCAAATCACGAGACCCTGTAAAGTGAAAAATATTGAACAATCATACAGTAGTTGCGGTCAGAAACCGTGCATTAGTTTTTCGAATTATTGTTTTAACTAGAGTATCTGTGTAGTATCAACTCTTATCTGTGTGTTTCAGATGCGCTAGATAGCTTGCTATGTGGCGCACCTGGAACATTCTCGAAAATGAACCTAAATGACCATTTAAACCCTAACCCACACCTGTTCCTCACTCCTTCACACTGAATGACTTCGATTTCTCGATCGTTTTCGATTTCTCTCCTCCCACTGGAGATCTAGCTGGCGATTGAGCAGATTTGCCGAGGTTAACCGTGAAGAATCCATCTGCAATTTGATGTCCTCGATCAAGCTCTATTTTTTGGTATTTTGCAATTAATGAAAACGAATCATTCTGTTCATGTGTTTGTTCGATATTCCGCCGCTATCCCTACCCGCTATCCCTACCCCTTTCCCGCACACTATCGACACTTTGAAAGTGCAAATTGAGAGACCGCAAAATTAAGAATTTCGAAATTTTTGTAAAAATACGTACCAGTGGTCGAATCATTCTGCCTGGCGAGCTCAGGCGCTGGTTCGGGCCACTTCCACGATTTCGCTTGCACGTCGGGATTAACGGCGCGTTGAGACGAGGGAAGCTTACCAAGGGCAGTATCTGAACAGTTAAAGTTTCGAGATTTTTGGGATCAAGTACAGCGGGAATTCTGAGAAAAAAATATGAATATATCCACAAAAAATAATGTAATAAGGATGGAAAAGCTTTCTTCATATCATACCTCTTTCGGTGGTTTTCGGGATGGCATTTGGGTTCTTCCTCTTGATAAAGAAGTAATAGCATGCGGCGGCCTGCAAAACATCGGAAATGCAATACATGCATCAATAAATTTAGATTAACAACATGTTCTGCGAGAATTTTAAGAGTGAAATTTTAAAATTGTAAGGTTGTAAGGAAATTGTAAGGCTCACCACGCAGACCAGCACAACTATTCCTCCGATAGATCCTCCGATCACCCAGAGTACTGTGTGGGCTGAAATGTGGACAATGTCACTGGCACAAAGACACGCTTTGCTCACTTTGCCAAGTATTTTCAAATTTTAAAAATTTTAAAAATTGTAATGTGATTGAATCATCACCATGCAAGAGCGTGTAATTTCACGAGATTTCAAGAAGTGCGCATGATATGCAGATGCATTTTCCAGATACATTTGACATTTAAGCCTAATTGGGCATGTGTTTTCGACTAATATTATTGATCATAAGTGATCAGTACATAAAACAGCAACGATGCAACTCCCCACCATCAGTCCTTCCATTTGTGGGATTCTCGGAATGGGGGCACTTTACACGGCTGGAAATAGTCAGAGTTCAAAGATCAGAGATACACTGTGGTACATTGGAGTCGTTAATATCGTTTCATTTGCTGTCCACATCACATTTTTGCACGTAATTTCCGCAGTCTCATTCCACACAGGGGAATAATATCGCCAACGCCGAACCTGCATTGTAGATAATTGGATAAGTTTCATAGTTATAATTAGTATTATAAATTGTATTATTAGTATATTCTTCGGCAATAGTTGAATTTCCCTCTAACCACAACTGTCCGGTGCCTGGGCATGAAACTTTTCTGTTGCTGATAATTGCCTAAAAATATATAAAATTGTTTAGAAAATATAACTCTGTTACCGTAAGATCCGTCGCAGATCCGTATTCGCGGATGATCTCAGACTTGCTGCATGGCGCTGCGAAGAGCGAATTTTGGAGAAAAAAACTAATTTTGGGCCGTTGATTTTGGCTAGAAACTATACAAAATTATACGCAATTTTGTGTACACAAATATTCCGTATAACATAAACTCATATAAAATCAATGATACGTGAACTCACAAATTTCCAGTAACTTCTTCGAAAAGTTAGGAAGTTCCCATTGCTTGTCTATGCAGTGAGATTTATGCAGTGAGATTCGCGAAAAGCTTGTATGCGGGCTGGATTAATTTCATTGATTACACATCGTAATTTGGTGATCAAAAATTTGCGTATACTTATTATGGGCGTTAGAATTTGAAAATATAAATTTTAAATTTATAAAATATATTAAAAATCTAACCTCTGGCAACTTAATTGTGATGGCTCCATATGGGAGGGACTCATGGTTAGTGTACGAGCAATTATTTTCTGAAATTATTGCATTAAGTTTGAAACCCGGCACTTCTTGGATTAGTCATCTTATTGGAAAACTTGTGTTGCCTTTGCATGTGTGTTTCAGGAACCCTTGATGAACCTTTGTTTATTTTGTGTAACTGAAACTTATTCGAATATTCTACAAAAAATTTCCAATAAGCGAATCTGGCCACCTTCTTCCTCCCGTCTTTATTCTCACATATTTTTCGCATACCTCCATCATATCAAATCACATAATCGGTAATTAAAAGTGAAGAGTGTGAAATTATATGTTAAGAAGTTTGGAGGTACATAAAGAGACTTTTCCTATCACCGAACACTTTCTCTCCCTGCTTTATCTCTACTTCGTCGTTGTCTTCGAATCGGAATCTGACGTCATTCAAGGTAAATTCCTTTCCTCTTATTCTCGCAAAATCCGTCTCGAATTTCACGATCAGAAGATCATCTCCTGGTCTGTCATGTTATTTTTATGAACATAACATATTCCAAGAGTCTTTGTGGTGGTATAAGATGAGAATATGCAAGGCAGCTTTAAAAAAATACACACAATCTAATAAATGTGAACAATTTCATTGGAGCTGCCACTTACCGAAAATGCATCCAAATGCCTCCGGATTTATGGCATTGATCGAGGAATTTCTGAAAAAATGTAATTAGAGAAAATATTACAACAATTATTTACTTACCTCATAGAAGATACCATCCCAACCACACTGTTGGATGCAAGCCTGGAACAAAACAGTTTTCTTTTATAATTTGCTGATACTTCTCAACTTCTTGAGATTGGCCAAAACTGTTTAAAAATGTGAAAATGATCAATAAGAAAGATATAAGAGTTTAAGCAAGTCCTAACAAGTCGAATGAAAATTTAACCTCATCATCAGCACACTTGGGAACTCGAGTAGTCACGGGCAGCGATAAAACGAAGAGAAGGAAGAGAAGAATCATCGGACCACTGACCGGAGAGGGGAGAAGAGCGGACAATGAATGGAGAATGAGGAGGAGAGACGCTCTCCTCTCTCTCTCCGAGAGAGGTTGTTTGCGTCCTTTGTTCGATGATTTAATTATAAATCTTTGCGGGATTTGTAGTAGAGTTGTCTATTCGAAATGCGAAACTCCCATTTTGTCATTCCTCAATTCGATTACTTCGCAATGCGGTCGCACCTCCCCCCAATTGAATGCGAAACGTGCACTTCGCAATCTTTCGCAATTTCGCAATCAATTTGCATCCATTCCCCCCCCCCCTTCTCTCCCCTCGGAGTCTGGCAGAGTTCGTTCAGTTATCACAATGGGTGAGTTATGTTTCGTGGGCCAAATATAATTTATTTTTTCGCTTCGCAATACTTGCGAAGCGATTGCTAAAAAATAGTCCAGTTCACACGAATTGCGAAAGAGGAAATGAGAATGCAAATCAATGCGGAATTGTGAAGTGAATTTCGAATAGACAACTCTAATTTGTAGATGAAGAACGGGCAATTTAGTTTACTTATTTCTTCTTAGAAAGGTATTATTTTGTACACGGGTGCGCACACTGTTCACAGATTGACGTCAGCCTTAACTGCAAGTGATAAAACGAAGAGAAAGAAGAGAAGAATCATCGGGCCACAGATCGGAGAGTGGAGAAGAGCAGAGAATGAATGGAGGACCAGGATAACGGTTGTTTACGTCCTTTGTTCGATGATTTTATTTTGAATCTACGTAGAATTTGTAATTGCTGGATGAAAGAGCAAAATATCATTTTCTCTTCACGCTAAAATCACAAACTCATTCTAAACATCGGTAGAGGAGCGGGGCGGATTCGATTTTTCAGATTAGAGAAAAGTCAAAAAATATCAATAAATCGAGTTTATCACATTTCAGAATTTATCAATCACCAATGTCCTTCTTCGATCACATCTTCGAATAACGGCACTGCGTGGCTCGTTGTGTCGCATCTCGGGTAGATCTTGTGTCTCCGTCCGCATTGACAAGCGTGATCCGCGTCGGAAGCGGCAGCCGCGCACTCGCGGCAGATTACGTGACAACAAGCTGTGAAGGCTGAACGACTTTTCGGAAATTTATCCTTGCATACGAAGCACTCGGGTGAGTAGGTGCGATGAGAGGATATCGATCTGCAAAGTAACGAATATCGTTTTATTTTTTTACGAAATATTTATCATTGGTACAAATCTGTTCTTGTGTCCAACTCCCATCAATATTATCCCTCTCGCATGATACATAATTACTTTTAGAACTCGATAAACAACACAACGGTATCGTAATTCTTCACTTTCTCACCCTATGACATGTCTAGATAGTGCGTGAAAAAAGGAAGGCCCGTCTAGGGAACATTAAAATCGGAGCAATGGTCTCGCTCTCTCCATATCATTCACTCTCTCGCTCACTCTGATCGACGAGAGATCGTGTGGTTTGGAGAGAGCCAGACGAATACTCTAAAATCAACATACATGTATGCAGCGTCATCTCTCAGCACTTGATCGAGGTTAAGTTCAGCAGATATGGCCAATCGAAGATCGTTCTGCGCACTATCTCGTTCTCGAACGGCCTCGGCCTTCCGAGCTGTTGCAACAGTTAGGGAAAGCTGTTGATTTTCTGCCTACAATTGTAGCTTATTAACTTGTAGCTTATTGTAGCCTTGTTTCCCTATAAAAATATCCACCTTAGTTTTTTTCGCATGAAAATAACTTACGAATTGAAAATAGTTGGAAAACATACCACATTTAACTGCTTTTTAGCATCGTTATATGATTTGACAGCATCGTTAAGCGCTTCGCCGGCAACTCTGGTCTTATGCAGCGCCTTGTTTAATTCGGTCGTCCTTCTCCATTCCGATTGATCTGATTGATCTCTGCAAATATTTTTATTCAGATTGGTATGATTTTGAACAAGTACGAGTAAACAAACCTGTCAGTATTGATTTCCTCATCAGCTTGGAAATCTTCTTGCAAGTGCAGGTACATTCCCTCTTGTCGATAAATAGGGCACGTGAGCCGTATTTTCTCGTCGAATGCGCTCACGGCCTGTATATATTAATTTGCATCATAATAGGGTTATTATTGCAAAAATAATATCATCATTATGTTTAATATGTGTGTCATTCACTTCAGAATGCATTGTATAACAAAGCGAGCCATGTCTTGCGAAGCAATACCTAGTGTATCGTGACCTACGTGAAATAAAAATATTTAGTAAGAAAATTACCAGTGTCAGAGCGCAGGCGCGGCAGACCGCGTGTCCGCACGCGGATTGAATGCACCGAAAAAACGGATGCTTCCATAGGCAGATAGGACACGATCGAGAAAATGTAGCATCCAATCTATAAATTTGTCAAATGAACTTTCTAAAAGAACGATTTTCGCCTTTAAAAATTTCGAATAGGCTTGAGGTGTACTATGTTGCATATCAGTGTATCGCCTCTACGAATCTTCCTCGCCTCTACGAATTTTCGTCGCCTCTACGAATCTTCCTCTACTCTCATGAAAACAAAGCGGCGCCTCTTCAACAGTTGTGTCATGTCTACGATACTCTATGGCAGCGAGCTATGGGCCCTACGAGCACGTAACAAAGAGCGACTAAGTGTGACTCAGCGTAAGATGGAGCGGAAAATGCTCGGAATCAGCTTGCGAGATCGATGGAGAAACGTGAACATCCGCAACGCAACAGGAGTCCGTGACTGGAATCAGGAGGCTATGAGAAGGAAGGCAATTTGGGCGCTGAAACTGCGACGAATGGACATGGAAGAATGGAGCAGAGCGATTACTATGTGGATTCCTTACAACAGGACGCGCTCACCGGGTCAGCCTAATCCCCGATGGAGAGATGATCTCAGAAGAACTATTGGAGCGAGATGGTGGAACGCAACTGCCGAAGAATACCGACCCTTCCTCATCTTGCGTTAACGCATGAGGTGATAAATATTGATTGATTGATTATCAGCTATCAACGCACCTCATCCACTCACGAAAATACGGAAAATTTTCAGAAAGGAAACATTAGTGTTTACCTTTGAATTTTGGCTGGTTTCTGCAGGATGTAGTCATTCTTTGCTACGAATAGGAGTTTACTTAGTGAGGATTGTGCACAGTCTGACGTGGAAGATGGAATGATCCACGCATAGGTAAGTGAGGTTTAAGAAGCATCCCCTGTGTCCGTGCCTGGCCGTCCAACATTCATGTTGGGAGTAGTGTTCAATTATTGAGCATACCCGGTGGCATGGCATATAAACTCAATAATAAGCGTTCAAAGATGCCGAATGTTTGTCTTCTGATTGTTGAAAGCAAGTGTGAATAAAAGGCAAAAAAATCGAAGAAAAAAACGGCAGTATTCGAAATATTAAATTGATCGCCAATGCAACTATTGTTTGAAATGTGATGTTCTTTGTGAGTTAAGTGAGTATCACACAGAAACGTGCTTTATCCAATACAATTTGGTGTAATTGTCGTATATCCCTGAAGGAAACTTCAGTGTCCGGGAGCCTGGAAAATAAGTAATTGTGGAGAAAAAAAATCATAAATGAAGGATCTACAATTCATCTCACCTACTGCCCGGTGAATGAGATCGATTTCTCTATCGTTTTCGACTTCTCTCCTCCCACTGGGGATCTGGCTGGGGATTGAGCCGATTTGCCGCGAACGGGAGATCGGGCAGGCGATTTACCGAGGTTCACAGTGAAGAATCCCGCTGAAATTTGGATGAATATGCACCTTTTCATCATGATTTGATTGCGCGTGCTCAAAATACACTACACAAAATATGTGTTTAAACAATTTTCTGCGCATATTAAACTCAACAACTCGGGAATTCTCGCACTGCCATAATATGAGTCAGAACAACAAGAAACATTTCGAAAAGGTTCCCGACTGGTTCATTATCTAAACACTATTTCGAGATACGTATTCTAAAAGTCAACTCATCTAACCCGCGGTCGAGTCGCCTGGCCTAACGAGTTCAGGCGCGGGTTCGGGCCACTTCCACGTCTTCGCATCTTGTCCATCGGCAGCGCCGACGCTTTGAGACGAGGCCGTCTTACGGGACGAGGAAATCTTACCGAGGGATGTCTCTATAAAATGGTCCTTATTTTATGATACTGAACTAAACGGGGCGAATATGCGACATCCCCTGACATATCAATAAATGTGAGCTGGTTTTTCACGTTGACATATGCAAGGGGGGGGGGGGGTGGGAATTTGAGATTGATATTTTTGATCATACCTCTACTATAGTAATTTATATCTTCTAATTTGCGACTATATAAAAAGATCAATCTAACCCGCGGTCGAATCGCCTGGCATAACGAGTTCAGGCGCCGGTTCGGGCCACTTCCACGTCTTTGCTTCTTGTCCATCGGCAGCGACGACGCTTTGAGACGAGGCCGTCTTACGGGACGAGGAGATCTTACCGAGGGATGTCTCTGTAAAATGGTCCTTATTTTTGTATGCTGAACCAAACGGGGGGAATATGCGACATCCCCTGACATATGAATAAATGTGAGCTGGTTTTTCAAGTTGATATATGCAAGGGGGGGGGGGTGAATTTGAGATTGATATTTTTGATCATACCTCTACCGGTTTTCTTCGACATGCCAGGGAAGTCCTTCTTTCTCTTGATGAGGCAATAGCAGAAGATGCCGATCTGCAAAAAATCACATATTTTTTTCAAGAAAAAATGGTTAGCAGGCTGCGGCATTCTGCGAGTGTTCGGCTAGAACGAAATTTTTTACACAAAATTTTGAAATCAGCTCACACCGCAGAGCAACAGCAAGACTCCTCCGACCGAGCAGCCGATCGTCACCCAGAGACCCATACTGGCAGATTGGGTTGAAATGGCAGCACATCAGATACATTTATATACATTTCCAGTAAAATTTCAAAAAGAAAATACAAATATCTGTTCTGGTGAAAATAGCTAAGTAAAGAGAGATTAGAAACATATGTTTTGGAAGAGAAACCATAAATCTCTCACGCTGCGCTTCTTGTGCTTCTTTCGAACAGGAAACTTTCCTGAAAATTTGAAAAAAATAAACAGTTACGGAATTTATAATTTTACCTATCGCCAACTGGTTGGAAATCCCCGGCCTTTCCGTTGAGAGGCCGTCAGTGCCATTGAGAGTTGAGGCAGACGATCTTAACAATATTTTATGTTTTAAGAAATGTTATTACGAAATATACCTCAGCAGCAACCTCCCAATTACGAGCATTTGTACCCGTGGCAACACTGCAATAATATAAATTTATATTAATCGGAAGAAGAAAGATCAAAGATCACCAAACCGAATGGCTGATGGACAGGTCGCATTCATAGACGTAACTAGCAACTGAAAATATATATTTTTACTATATTTTATACTAGTTTAAAATCAATACCTCGCATTTATCGTCGCATTCTTTGTTGAGAGCCGCCTCAGAGCAAGCTTCAGTGGTAACTAAAAATGGATTTGAATTGACTGTTTTTTGCTAGATTAAAGAAAGTAAGAAATACGGTTTGTTACCATTATCAGCGGTGTTTGTATGTATCGGTTCCTGAGGGAGGGAATTGTTGCATACCAGATGACTGAAGTAGACATTAAAGAATTAATTCATTACTAACTACTTTCCATCCCCCTATCTTAGCCATCCCTACTGTGAACTGAGGAGTTCTGTGATCATGGATGCGTATATGCATGAAAAATATCAGAGATCAAACATCAAAATCAGTACATTGGAGTCGCTAAAATGTTCGCATTCGATGTCCATTGCGCATCTTTCCATGTGATCTCTCCCGTTTCGTCCCACGAATTCTCGGTGTGAATCCTGATTGAAATTATTGTTTTTTTTTTCAATTTCAAATTAAGCCGAACCACAACTTCGTGGGCTGAATCGGAGTGGAGTGGCATTCGATTTTCCTGTCGAGCAATATTACCTGATTATATATTTTATTAAATAAATATGCAATTTGAAATTTACAGGGTCTGTGTCGGACTGGACAATGATCGTAGATTTGCTGCATGGTGCTGCAAATGTGTATTGTTTTAAAGTTTAGTTATTGTTTTGCGAAAACAACTCACAAATTTCCAGTAATTTCTTCGAAAAGTTGAGCAGTGCGAATTGCTTGTTTTTCACATGCGCAATAAGATTCGAGAAAAGATTGTTGGCGGGCTAAAATTATATTTGTTTCTAACTTATTTTGTTGTTAGCATTTATGGAGTGAATTGTACCTAGGGTTCTGTTATTGGAAAATTCATTTTTCAGATATGTTTCAGAAGCACTGTATCGCACCTGAAACCTATCCGAAAATACAACAAAACATTTTCCAATAAACGAACTGTAGTAACCCAACAATTGATTGTGTATAACTTTCACCTCTACATTAATATTCATTTACTATCATCCAACTCAGAATGGGAGTGTTAAACAATCAATTATTTATCCACGATGAAAACCATAAATCAGTTCGTTTGAAACATAAATTCACCTCGGGCAACTTAATTCTGAGCACTCCATTTAGAAGAGAATTCTTATTCGTGTACGAGTACTTATTTTCTGGATATATTTACATCTCGAAGTTCAATCATGAGTACTCTTGTCAGTGTCACTATTGCAAATCGATGTCCCCTCGACATCGCGTTTTCCTCACTATGTGTGTTCACGCGGTCTGCCGGACTCAAGAAATCAATTCAAGCATCAGGAGCGGATGAAGGCTCGCTCGTGTGCCCAGAATGCAAAGTTTAGGGTCCGTTCGTACGTCTCTATGAGGAAGAGGAGGGATCAGTTAACAATTGAAATGTATTCAGAACACTCATTATTGTTCAATATTTGCCTTACGTGCTGTTGACACATAATAAACCAAAACCAAGATAAAGCAGTTTGGATATGAGTTTGATATGACAAGCCTAACTAGTTCATTGATATTTTTTTTTCAAACATTATCCTCGTTAATGCAATTGAGCCATGGTTTAGGCTAAGCACATTCATCCATAATTACAAAGGATCATCTTTGAAACGAGAGCAATGTGATCATGCAGAAACGTGCTTTATCCAATTTCGGTGTAATTGTCGTATGTCGAAGAATGGAAACTTCAACTGGAGAGAGCCCCTGCAAAACTTAGAAAAAAACATAGGTTTTTACTGTCGCGAAAGCAATGCAAGACAGATTTTTTTTATAATTCTCAATTCTGACCTTATCACTCCTTCACGCTGAAACTCTTCGATTTCTCGATCGTTTTCGATTTCTCTCCTCCCACTGGAGATCAAGCAGATTTTCCGAGGTTAACCGTGAAGAATCCATCTGCCGTTTATATCCTCGATCAAGCTCCCTTATTTGCTATTTTGTTTAACAAAATGTATCTTTTTGGAAGAAACAACGCACAATGGCAACAAAAGGTCAAATTGCATTTGTGCTTTTAATATATGTCAGAATAATTGAAAAATCGAATCAGCAGTCGAATGATTATGCCGTGCCAGTTCAGGTGCTGGGTTTTTGGTTCAATATTCGAGACGCAACCCCTAGCCTTTTCCACACACTCTCGTCTGGTAGGCGAACGATTATGCAAAAATATGAGGCCGTGATACCGAATTGCGAAAGTTTTTTTTTAAAAAATCGAACCGGTAGTCGAATCATTTTTCCTGGCGAGCTCAGGCGCTGGCTCGGGCCACTTCCACGATTTCGAGGCTTGCACGTCGGGGTTTACGACGCGTTGAGACGAGGGAAGCTTGCCAAGGGCAGTATCTGAATACTTAGACTTTATATATTTTCGCGAACAGGTATTTTATAATTCCGAGAAAAATTCGAATATAATTTATTCAAATTTAAGAAAAAGAAAAAATAATGAAATAATAAGGATGGATAAGCTTTCTTCGTATCATACCTCTTTCGGTGTTTTTCGGGATGGCATTTGCTTTCTTCCTCTTCATAAAGAAGTGGCATGCGACGTTCTGCAAAACTTCGGAAATTCATATAATTCTTCAAAAACGTGAAATTAGCATTTCACGATCTTCTGCGAGAGTTTGACCAGAGCTACATTTTGTACATAAAATTATTAGGTTACTGCTCACCACACATACCAATACGACGATTCCTCCGACGACCCAGAGCGTCGTGTGGGCTGAACTGTGGACACTTTCTTTTTACTGGCGCAAAGACCCGCTTTGCTCACATTTCTAAGTATTTTCAAATATTATATTATGAAATTATAAACAAGAAATTTAATATAATTTAAGAAACTTAAAACAGTACTGTGTGGGCCATAAGTATGTGTTCAAAATTTCAGAAAATGTATTTTAACCACGTGGTAAATCAGACATAAATTTTGTTTAACTATTGAGAACAATTTCATCGAGGGATCATGTGCACTTGCTGTGACCATCGCACGCAATTGCATAATGATGATGAAAATTTTTGAAAAACGATTATTTCTTCGGAGCAAATTTGCGCGATTAACGGACTTTCTGCGGGAGGAAAGGTGTTATAAGGCAGCCCAGAAAACATGTGGTTCAAAAGTATAGCGCTCTGACATTTTCGACGAATATTGATATGGCTCATCAAAGAGCATGGATGCAACTCCCCACCATCAGTCCTTCCATTTGTGGGATTCTCGGAATGGGGGCACTTTACACGGCTGGAAATAGTCAGAGTTCAAAGATCAGAGATACAATGTGGTACATTGGAGTCGTTAATATCGTTTCATTTGCTGTCCACATCACTTCCACACAGGGGAATAATATCTGCCAACGCCGAACCTGCATTGTAGATAATTGGATAATTTTCATAGTTATAATTAGCATTATTATTATATTCTTCGGCAATAGTTGAATTTCCCTCTAACCACAACTGTGCGGTGCCTGGGCATGAGACTTTTATGTTGCTGATAATTGCCTAAAAATATATAAAATTGTTTAGAAAATATAACTCTGTTACCGTAAGATCCGTCGCAGATCCGTATTCGCGGATGATCTCAGACTTGCTGCATGGCGCTGCGAAGAGTGAATTTTGGAAAAAAAACAAATTTTGGGCCGTTGATTTTGGCTAGAAACTATACAAAATTATACGCAATTTTGTGTACACAAATATTCCGTATAAGATAAACTGATACGTGAACTCACAAATTTCCAGTAACTTCTTCGAAAAGTTAGGAAGTTCCCATTGCTTGTCTCCCACATATGCAGTGAGATTCGCGAAAAGCTTGTATGCGGGCTGGATTAATTTCATTGATTACACAGCGTAACTTGTTGATCAAAAATTGCGTATACTTATTATGGGCATTCGAAGTTAAACTTATACATTGCATATTAAAATCTAACTTCTGGCAACTTAATTGTGATCGCTCCATCTGTGAGGGACTCATGGCTCGTGTACGAGCAATTATTTTCTGAAAATTTTGCCTTAAGTTGGAAACCCGGCACTTCTTGGATTACTAGCCACTAGAGCTATATATTGGGGTGTCCGGAAAGTTCGTATAATGCTTCGGAAAAAAGTCAGTTCGCGATCAAATGCAGTGATTGCGCAATCTGTTTGTCAACAATGTATTGCATCATTCTGACGTTGAGTAGTGAGAGGATTTAATCAGTCTCCTAGTTGCTACATTGATTCTTGTGATGGACTCCCATCTCTACCTCCGAGCAGTTTTACTTCATTACTACCGTCTTGGCCGATCCGTGAAGGAGGCCCACTCTGCCCTGGCCCAGTCGGAAGGAGCTGACGCCCCCTCCATACCCTTCTGCTATAAGTGGTTCTCCCGCTTCAAGACAGGGGAGTTTGGTCTCGATGATCAACCCCGCTCTGGACGCCCTCCCTCCCTCGATCAGCCTCTCGTTCTCCGCACAGTGAAGCGCAAGCCCATTGCCAGTGTGCGTGAGTTGAAGAAGGATACTGGTACTCCCAGATCAATGGTGTCCGATATCCTCCATCGATCTGGGAAGAAGCCGAAACTCCCACAAGTGATTCCCCATGACCTCTCCCCCGAACAGCTGAAAAATCGTGTTCAAGTCTGTCGGGAATTACTCCATCGTAGATCCAATCTTCGATGGGTCAATTCCATCATCGCTACAGATGAGAAGTGGATCACGTACGATAACCCTGTGAGGAGACTGCAATGGGTGGATGCAGATGAGAAGCCCACGCCCGTCCCGAAGAAGGAAGAGCACGGAAAGAAGGAACTCCTCTGCTTCTTCTTCTCAGTGCTCGGTCCCATATACTGGGAGATCCTCGCCCCTGGCACCAGCATCAATGCCGACCTCTTCTCTGAACAACTGGAAGATGTCGCGATCAGAGTCCCTCCCAGACTCCTGAACCAGGGCAAAATTCTTCTTCTGATGGACAATGCTCGCCCACATCGAGCGAAGATGACCCAGAAGAAAATGGACGAGCTGAAGATCGAGAGGATTCCCCATCCACCGTATTCCCCGGATCTCTCCCCATGCGACTACCACTGCTTCCGCTCTCTCTCTGACTTCTGCAAAGGAAAGAAGTTCAAGAATCGAGATGAAGTTGTGAGGGCTTTCGTGAACTGGGCGGTCTCGAAGAAACCCGCATTCTGGAAGAGAGGAATCGAGACCCTGCCCAATCGCTGGAGGGAGGTAGTGAGAAAGAAGGGGGCATACATTGGTCACTGAGAATTGTAAAGCATTGAATAAAAAATAAAAACAAAAAATACGAACTTTCCGGACACCCCAATAATTGGACAATTGTTGTGCATGTGTGATTCAGGTACCCTATATGTTTGATGAACGTTTGTTTATTTAAAGTAAGTGAAACTTATTCGAACATTCTACAAACAATTTCTAATAAGCGAATCCTACTTACTACCTTCCTCCTCACATCTTTATTCTCACATATTTTTCGCATACCTCCATTACATTGAGTCACATAAGCATTAATTGGAAAAGAGGAATGCGAAATGATAGGCTAAGGTGCATCCAGTAATTAGAGCTCCCTTCTTGGAAAATGGTTGTTACATTTTCGAATAACTATACAACCGTTGAAATCATTTACGATATATTTAGCAAATCGAAAAAAAATACTCGACAAATTAATAACTCGAAACAACATAGAACAAACAACAATGGAAATGAACAAACACTCGGAAATTCATCACAAATTATCCCATAACTGCCAACCAATAATCCAAGAACTGCCGGAAACAATTGTTTTCTCACCGAACACCTTCTCGCCCTGCTTTATCTCTATTTCGCCGTTGTCTTCGAAGCGGAATCTGACGTCATTCAAGGCGAAATCCTTTCCACTTATACTCGCAAAATCCGTCACGAATTTCACGGTCAGAAGCTCATCTCCTGGTCTGAAATATTTTTGATAAAACAAAAGAATATGGTGAAATTTCGAATAATTCAGTGCAATCTTATGAAGAATTCCAGTAGTTGGAACTCACCGGAAATGCATCCAAATACCTCCGGATTTATCGCATTGATAGAGGAATTTCTGATAAAAAAGGAAATATTAAAGCAAATAGTTTATAGAAAATCTTAACTTACATCATAAAATATACCATCCCAACCACACTGTTGGATGCAAGCCTGGAATACACAAGTTTCATTTTATAATTTGATGACACTTCTAAACTTCGTGGGATTGACAAAAACTGTTTAAATATGTGATAATGCTCACTAATAAATATATAATAGTTTGAGCATTTACCAAGAAATCACTAATAAGTTTATAACAGCAAAGGTGACCTCGTAATCAGCACACTCGGGTACTCGAGTGGACAAGTGCAGCGATAAAACAGAGAGAAGGAACAGAAGAATCATCGGACCACCGACCGGAGAGGGGAGAAGGGAGGGGAATGAATGGAGAATGAGGAGGAGAAAGGTTGTTTGCGTCCTTTGTTCGATGAATGAATAGTGAATCTACGTGCGATTTGTCATTTCGCTAAATTCATCAACAAATTCTGTATGTCGGCAGAGGAGCGGAGTGGATTCGATTTCCATTATCCAAAACTCATGGTAAGTTTTCATTACAGTTTCACATAGACAATTTTCAATAAATATCAATGAATCGAGTTTATCACATTTCAGAATTTTTATATCATCTTTCTTCTTCGATCACATCTTCTTCAGGACATATAATTTAAGTTTAACGTTCATTCAGAGTGGAGTCAAAAGTTCGAGAACAGTTTTTTTATCATCAATGTCCTTCCTCAATCGCATGTTCGAACAAGGGCACTGCGTGGCTCGTTGTGTCGCATCTCGGGCAGATCTTGTTTCTCCGTCCGCATCGACAAGCGTGATCCGCGTCAGACGCGGCGTCCGCGCACTCGCGGCAGATTACGTGGCAACAAGCTGTGAAGGCTGAACGACTTTTCGGAAATATATCTTTGCATACGAAGCACTCGCGGGAGTAGGTGCGTTGAGAGGATATCGACCTACAAAGTAACGAATATTTTTATTGTATTTTGTTGAATATCTTTAGAACAAATGTTGAATATGCTTTTGAAATATAAAATGTGATGCCTTGTGTCTAACTCCAAGCATCATTATCTTTCTCACATGATAGCCTAACCTTTAGAACTCGAGAAACAATATAAAGGTATTTTAATTCTACATTTTCTAACCCTTTGACCGGTCTAGATAGTGCGTGAAGAAAGGAAGGCCCGCCAATTGAACATTAAAATCGACCGACCTGAATGCAGCGTCCTCTCTCAGCTCTTGATCTAGGTTAAGCTCTGCAGTTATCGCCATTCGAAAATCGTTTTTCGCAATGTCTCGTTCTCGAAAGGCCTCGGCCTTCCGAGCTGTTGCGGCAGTTAGGGAACGCTGTTGACCTTTTGCCTGCAATTGTAGCTAATTAACGAATTGTCTTGTATCCAAAAAAAACTATCCTTAGTTTTTTCGCATGAAAATAACTAATAAATTGAGAATTGAATAGAGTGCGAGAAACGTTCCACATTTAACTGCTTTTTAGCATCTTTATATGACCTCACAGCATCGTTAAGGGCTTCGCCGGCAGCTCTGCTCTTATGCAGCGCCTTGTTTAGTGCGGTCGTTTTTGCAAATGTTGCGTTTCTCGCCAATGATGCTTCTTTCTCCATGCCGAGTGATTGATCTCCGCAATTATTTTATTCAGTTTGGTTTGATTTTGTATAAGCTAAGCACAAGTAAACAAACCTGTCAGTATTGATTTCTTGATCAGCTTGGAAATTTTCTTGTAAGTGTAGGTACATTCCTTCTTGTCGACAGATAGGGCACGTAAGCAGCCTTTTCTCATCACATGCGCTCACGGCCTGTAAATATTAGTGCATGTTATGATTTGAGTTGTCATCACGAGAAATGGCTCTGTAAAATATCATTATGTCTGCCATTCTCATGTTATTCTCATGTGTAATAATAGTGAGCTCTAGTGAGCTCTGGCTAATGTCATTATGCGTTTTTATCTCACTCACTGTAAATGGCAACGCATAATGAAGCGAGCCATGTCGTGCGAAGTAATACGTGAAATTAAAATAACTTTATAATGAAAATACCAGTGTAAGAGCGCAGGCGCGACAGACTGCGTGTCCACACGCGGAAAGAATGCATCGGAGAAAAGGATGCTCCCAGAGGCAGATGGGACACGCACGAGAAAACGTAGCATCCAATCTATAAATTTGTTTTTTTCTCGAGTAGGCCCTTTGGTGTACTAGGAATGACATCAGCTATCAACGTACCTCAAACATAAACGAAAAGAAGGAAACAATTTCAGAATGGAAACTTCAGTTTTTTACCTTCGAATTTTGGCTGGATTCTGCACGAATGAGTCATTCATCGCTTCGAATAGGAGTTTACTAAGTGAGGATTGTGTACAGTCTGACGTGGAAGATGGAATCATCCACGCATAGGCAAGTGAGGTTTAATCAGCATACCCTGAGGCCGGGCTTGGCTGTCATGTTGGGAGTCGTATTCAATTATTGAGCATACCCAGTGGCATGGAATATAAACATAATATTAAGCGTTCACAGATGGCCAATGTTTCTCTTCTTATTGTTCTTTTTACTTATTCGTTTTGTAAGAAAGCCATAATTTAAACATGAAGTGCGAATCAAACCGAAAAAATTCGAACAAAGGCAGTATTCGAAATATGAAATTGATCGCCAATGCAACTATTGTTTGAAATGTGATGTTCTTTGTGAGTTAAGTGAGTATCACACAGAAACGTGCTTTATCCAATACAATTTGGTGTAATTGTCGTATATCGCTGAAGGAAACTTCAGTGTCCGGGAGCCTGGAAAATAAGTAATTGTGGAGAAAAAAATCATAAATGAAGGATCTACAATTCATCTCACCTACTGCCCGGTGAATGAGATCGATTTCTCTATCGTTTTCGACTTCTCTCCTCCCACTGGGGATCTGGCTGGGGATTGAGCCGATTTGCCGCGAACGGGAGATCGGGCAGGCGATTTACCGAGGTTCACAGTGAAGAATCCCGCTGAAATTTGGATGAATATGCACCTTTTCATCATGATTTGATTGCGCGTGCTCAAAATACACTACACAAAATATGTGTTTAAACAATTTTCTGCGCATATTAAACTCAACAACTCGGGAATTCTCGCACTGCCATAATATGAGTCAGAACAACAAGAAACATTTCGAAAAGGTTCCCGACTGGTTCATTATCTAAACACTATTTCGAGATACGTATTCTAAAAGTCAACTCATCTAACCCGCGGTCGAGTCGCCTGGCCTAACGAGTTCAGGCGCCGGTTCGGGCCACTTCCACGTCTTCGCATCTTGTCCATCGGCAGCGCCGACGCTTTGAGACGAGGCCGTCTTACGGGACGAGGAAATCTTACCGAGGGATGTCTCTATAAAATGGTCCTTATTTTATGATACTGAACTAAACGGGGCGAATATGCGACATCCCCTGACATATCAATAAATGTGAGCTGGTTTTTCACGTTGACATATGCAAGGGGGGGGGGGGGTGGGTGGGAATTTCAGATTGATATTTTTGATCATACCTCTACCGGTTTTCTTCGACAACCCGGGGATGGCATTCTTTCTCTTGACGCCGCAGTAGCAGAAGATGCCGATCTGCAAAAAATCACATATTTTTTTCAAGAAAAAATGGTTAGCAGCCTGCGGCACTCTGCGACACAGTTCGGCTAGAACGAAATTTTGTGCACAAAATTTTGAAATCAGCGCTCACACAGCAGAGCAGCAGCAAGACTCCTCCGACCGAGCAGCCGATCGTCACCCAGAGACCCGTACTGGCAGATTGCGCTGACAGAACAGATCGATTAACCTTGTATTGAACTGTATTGGATAACTATTTTAAAAAATAAATTGCAAATAACCGATTTAGATATGTGAAAAGGACAAATTAAACATTTTTTGGTAGAGAAACAATAAATATCTCACGTTGTGCTTCATTTGCTTCGTTCGAGCAGGAGACTTTCCTGAAAATTTGAAAAAAAACAATTATGGAATTTATAAATTTACCTATCGCCAACTGGTTGGAAGTCCCGGGCCTTTCCGTTGAGAGGCCGCCATTGCCATTGAGAGTTGAGGCAGACGATCTTAACAAATTTTTTTTATTTGAAGACATGCTATTTACGAAATATACCTCGGCAGCAACCTCCCAGCTACGAGCATCTGTGCCCGTGTCAACACTGGAAAAGTTAGAATTTATGATTAAGAAGACTAAGGATACACGTCAAACGTCAAAACAACCGAATGGTTGATGGACAGGTCGCCTTCATAGACGTAACGAGCAGCTGAAAATGTTTGATTTAAGGGTATTTTATAATATTTTAATATACCTCGCATTTATCTTCACATTCTTTGTTGAGAGCCGTCTCCGAGCAAGCTTCAGTTGAAACTTAAAATACGAAATGTGTTTTTAAGAAACACGGTTAGTTACCATTGCCATACGTGTTTGTATGTATTTTCGGCTCCTCAGGGCGGGAATTGTTGCATACCAGTCGACTGAAATAGCAATTTAGCAATTAATCCATTACTAAATACTTTCCATCCCCCGTATATTTACCCATCCCTACAATGAACTGGCAGTTTTGTGACAGACAATCAAGGATGCATATATGTATGACAAAAGTAAGAGATTAGAGATCAAAAGCATTACATTGGAGTCGGTAAAATGTTCGCATTCACTGTCCATTGCGCATCTTTGCATGTGATTTCTCCCGTTTCGTCCCACGAATTGTCGGTGCGAATCCTGATTTAAATATATATTTTTTTCAATTTCAAAATTAAGCCGAACCACAACTTCGTGGGCTGAATTGGAGTGGAGTGGCATTCGATTTTCCTGTCGAGCAATATTACCTAATTATATATTTTATTACATAAATATGCAATTTAAAATGTACAGGGTCCGTGACGGACTGGACAATGATCGTAGATTTGCTGCATGGTGCTGCAAATGTGCATTTTTGTTTAGTTTTGACGAAAAAAACACACAAATTTCCAGTAATTTTTTCAAGAAGTTGGGCAGTGCGAATTGCTTGTTTTTCACATGCGCAATAAGATTCGCGAAAAGCTTGTAGGCTGGCTAAAATAATATGGTTTTCTAAATTATTTTGCTGATAGTATTTATGGAGAATACAGAAAAGTAACCAATATTGTTCTATTATTTGAAAATTATTGTTCATTTTTCAGATATGTTTCAGAAGCCCGTAAACACCACAAATTTTCCAATAAGCTAACTCTAGTAGCCAAACAATTGATTCTGTATAACTTTCACCTCTCTCTTAAAATACATTTACTACAGTCGCGCGCAAAAGTATTTGGAGTTAAAAGTAACTTCCTGTAAGTTTTTGACCAGGAATGGCTTCAATCTGAAACTAGGGTAGTATGCACCAAATTCATCGGAGATTATGATCATGCTATTGTGGTACGACGCAATAGCTCAGTCATTGCGTAGTGATGACGTAATCAAACGGCTCTTTTTCAAAACTGCTTTATTCTTACATGGATTTTTCTAGCTCGCAAAACTTTCCGAGGTTGGAGTCATGCCCGAGGCCTAGCCAGAAAATGTGTTTGAGGTTGCTGCACGACCGCACATTTGCTGCAGCCTTGCTGCAAAATCGATATCGAAAATTCAGATCTCAGCTCCTAGTCAAGGTAGAGACTGCTTCAATGCATCAAAATGATCGTCATCATGAGTGCAGATGATTCTGAGAATATGAAAACAATATATCGAAATGTTCCCTCAGGGCACGAAAAAATCACTTTTTGGATGACCATTTTTTGATCATTCATAACTTTGTGGGAGATGTAGGTAAAAATCTGTTTTTTGTGTATGAAAAATTTATTGAAGATCTGATTCCCAACTTTTTAGATTGATTGGATAGCTTTCCTGCCCGCGGCGCGCTTTTTTCCGAGGTATACTAGGGTCGGGAAACACCTTGTTTACCACTATGGGCGAGAGAGTGCAGACGACGAGAGTGGGTAAACATGGTGTTTCCCGACCCTAGTATACTTCGGAAAAACGCACGCCGCGGGCCGGAAAGATATTCAATCACTCTAAAAAGTTGGGAATCAGATATTCAATACATTTTGAACATTACTATGCAAAAACTAGATTTTTACCTACATTTCCCACTTAGTTATGGATGTCCAAAAAATGGTCATGTAAAAAAGTGATTTTTTGGTCCCCTGAGGGCAAATTTCGAGCTATTAAATTCATATTTTCGGGATCATCTGTACTCATGATGCCGATCATTTTGATGCCTTGAACCAGTCTGTAGCTTGACTAGGAGCCGAGATCTGAATTTTCGACCTCGATTTTGCAGCAAGGCTGCAGCAAATGTGCGGTCGCGCAGCAACCTCAAGATTTTTTTCTGAATAGTCCTCGGGCATGACTCCAACGTCAGAAAGTTTAACCAGCAGGAAAAAATCCATGTAAGAATAATGCCGTTTTGAAAAAGTGCCGTTTGATTACGGCATGACTACGCAATGACTGGGCTAATGCGTCATACCCCAATAGCATGATCATAATCTCCGATGAATTTGGTGCATATTACCCTAGTTTCAGATTGAAGCCATTCCTGGTCAAAAACTTACAGGAAGTTCAAAAAGTGCCCAAATACTTTTGCGCGCGACTGTACCATCATCCCACTTAGAATGAGAGTGTTAAATGATCAATTATTTATCCACAATAAAAACCATAAATAAATTCGTTTGAAACATAAATTCACCTCGGGCAACTTAATTTTGAGCACTCCGTTTAGGAGTGAATTCTTATTAGTGTACGAGTATTTATTTTCTGGAAATATTTCGAGAAGTGATTTAAATAAGCGGTAAACATTTTCAGGCACTTCTTGGGTTATTGCTCACTACCCCCTCTCACTTTCCATTCCTTCCCATTGAGGGACAGGGCGGAAGAAAATTAGGGATGAATTTCTAGAAACGAGTGAGCTAGATGAAAAGAGGGGGTGGGGTGATCATTAACTAGGGTTTCAATTTGCAGGACATGTAGGCTCATTTTCGAGTATGTTTCAGGTGGGCAATGTAGCGCACGAGCTTATCAGCTATCTAGTGTGCACCTGAAACACAACCGAAAATTACTTATTATTACCTGCAAATTGTAACCCTACCAATAACCGAAGAAGTGCCCAATTTCTTCTCACCGAAGACCACCTCGCCCTGCTTTATTTCCACTTTGTCGTTGTCTTCGAAGCTGAATTTGACGTCGTTCAAGGCGAACTTCTTCCCCGTAATACTGCCGTAGTCCGATTCGAATGGTACAGTTAGAAGCTCCTCTCCTGGCCTAAAACATCGTTTGTGCAAAGGAAATGTGAGAAATATCGAAGTTGATGCGATAATTTCTGTACTGTCTCTAATAACTGATTTATATGATTATACAAATAAAACACCTACGGTCTAAAGTACACAAGTTCCTCCATCTACTCCTCGATGGTCAGATGTTTTTCCCTTCTCCTCCTCCTCTCTGTTATTTTACTTACCGGAAATGCATCCAAATGCCTCCGGGCTTATCGCAGTGATCGAGGAATTTCTGCAAAAATGGCACTAAAAACGATGTTTGGATAGTCATTTACCTCATAAAAGTCGACTTCCCAACCACACTGTTGGATGCAAGCCTGAAATGTACGTATTTATGGACAATGAAGGAATCGAGATCTCTCCCAATAGGAGTTAAGGTAATCAGATGATCGTTAGGACATTAAATATTTAATTAAACAATACGATAAATTATTAAAAACCTCATCAGCGGCGCATGTAGGGGTTTCTGTAGACACGGGCAGCGTTAAAATTGAGAGGAAGATGAGAAAAATCATCGGACCACCGAGCGGAGAGGGGAGCAGGGCGGGGAATGAATGAAGAATGAATGGAGAATGAGGATGAGAGGAGAGAGAGAATTGCACTTTGCTCGATAATTGAATTATGTCTACGTGATAAATGTAAATTGTGAAAAGGTCAATTCAAGAACGTATTTCGTCTCTTTAGAAAAAAAATAGAAATGAGAGTCTAGAAAAGTTCCCTGAATATGATCAGTACGTCTTTATCAAGAAAGTGTCGTGAACGAAAGAATTGTAAGACAATTTTCACACATAAGGACTTAGCATTGTAAGTATAAAGATAAATGACAATGATGCATATTTGCTGTAAGCGTATTTTGCGAACGAATTGAATGTACAATTACTGATTAATTCGAATTTCCTTCTCAAATCGCATCCTCATACAGTACGACTAATGATCCTTCAGTGTTGCAATCAGGGCAAAAAACGGGATGTCCTTCCTCTTCAGCACGAGCCGATCGTTCATCCGCGCACCCTTGACAGACAGCGTGATTGCATGCGGGTAAGAATACGCGTCGGAGCGGAGTTTCCTCTATGCAACCACCGCAGACTCGCGAGAAGCGATTGCCGGCGAGAACGCTGTAATTATTCATACAAACCTCTAAAGTCAGCATTATCAGCCAAAGGGATTTACCCCTATTTTGTAATTATTATTGCAAATTTATGATAACAACGAACCTCATCTCATTGGTCTTTCTTAGCGTGCATATGCAAAACTCCTCGCTCATTTCCGAACTGGGACTACGACGCGTTGCCCAAAGATCAGCCATTTTTGAATATACTGCATACGACGCCGCATCTGCTGCTTCATACGCTCTCCGTTTGGCCATGATGTCCTCATCCACTGAATTATTTGGTACTTAATTTGTATTTATTATTTTTTTGTTATTCGGCCCGTCGTTGCATTTGTAAATTATCTACAGAATTAATTGCGTAATTTCAATAGCTTGGAATTCCAATTATAAATTATTTTTCATCCGAATTTTTAACGATGACAGGTTTGTTCAACAGGTTTAACCCTTCACTCGCTCTACGACAGCAAGGACACAAGGTCACTTTCTTAGCCTTGCGCGCGTCATATTTCATTTGATACGCGCACGCGCGGCAGACCACGTGTCCGCACGCGGAGAAGACGGAGCGGTAGAGCGGCTGCTCGGCCAGGCAGATGCCACAGGCGCGCGAGAAGAGGGGAGGGCTGAAAATTTAAGGATGATTTCACATGAACAAATAGAAAAATGACAATATGTTGTGCAAAATGAAAACACGAATTACCTCAGATTGTGCTCCTTCTTAAGATTTGCGTGATGGATATCGATATCAGCGTGGGTGCGCTTCATGATTGGAAAGGCAGTGTTGGGTGGAACTCGACATGAAGACAGAAGACAGCAATACGACAGTTGATGCTTTCGAGCAGAATTGAATTATGATTGGCCTTGAGGATAAGCGATTCCTGCTTCGTTGGATGCATCCTATTGGATGATGAGGATCCACGCCACTGGGTATGCTCTATAAAAGCTTATGCGTTCAACCTTACAGAAGCATAATCAAACACTGCCAGAGGACATTTGATAAGCAGTCGCATATCTTATTCGCGACTTTTGGTGATTTTTAGTATCGCCCCATGCTCCGTTTGAGCAAGCGCCAGTTGATCAAAGCTCAGACGAAGAAGAGGTTATCCATGGAAACGATCCAGTTGGGTGCTCAACAGCCCATGGGAGATCTGGTTCATCGTGTTTGGAGATGAGAAGGGATTCATGAAGACATACCGCCGGTCATGTTCATGCGTAGGCATGTTCATACCCGGTACCCATTCGTCGGCGATGGAGCCATCAGCTACTGCAACGGTTACGAGGAAGCCCACTACTACCACTACGAAGATTCTCGAAATACGAACATCAACGAACCCATAATTCTCTTACAGGGCTACTTACACAACTATTTGTATTAGTATTGAGCAAACCAGCATAAAAACAAAAATGATTGGGACCTCGATATTTCGAATGGGACCTCGTTAATCCGCGGGGGCCATTGGGACCTCGTTATTCCATTCGTACCTCGTTAATCCATTCGGACCTCGATATGCCCACAGAGCCCAAAATTTATATGGAACCATATCGAATTATTTTATGGATATTCAATGTACAAATGCTGCTGAAGAATAAGTGTGCCGAGTTAAACGCCAAAATACAAAGACGTTGAAGGAAACGTCCACAATGAGTGTATCAGTCATCGTCCTCCTTCTGACGCTTTGCAGTTGAGAAATTCCGGGCAGTATGGGTGCGTTTCATGCCAGGAAAAAAGTGGGGGGGGGGAGTGACAAAACGTGAACCGACAAAACGTAAACAAATCGCAGCTCCCTCGGGATACGAAGTGGGTACTTGGCAGTTGTTGCATTGTTATCAGTATGCCCTACACTACACCACCCTGATTAGATACTCTAACTATGTGAACTTGAGTTTCACTCGCTATCAACGTATTCATGGTCCAAAATTGGGAATTTGAGTTAAAAATCATGGTTAGATAAACTCAAAATGCCGTAACCAATCGATGCCCATTTTACCGGCTTAGAATACTTTAAGGAGTACTAGAATATGGATTGAATATTGTAACTTGCGGTTATATAATCGTGATTTTCCACTCAAATTCCCAATTTTGGACCATTAACCCCTATACGTTGGTAGTGAGTGAAACTCAAGTTGACATAGTTAGAGTATCTAATCAGGGTGGTGTGGTGTAGGGCATACTGATAGCAATGCGACAGTCCCTCCTTCGAATCCCGAGGGAGCTGTGAATTGTTTACGTTTTGTCGATTCACGTTTTGTCACCCTCCCAAAAAGTGACTCAATGGACTTGGACTAACCGAACAATGAGGGCCATGACTGATCGTAAGCAACTGAATGATGTAATTAACTAATTAGACTGACAAGGGAGACCCAAAAGTCACCGGAGACCAATCCGAAGTTTGTCTATCCAGGGTGATACATACTGTCCTAGAGTATGTGCTCGCACTTTCGGAAGTTTTCCGATAGACCTACTAAGAGGTGAATTTTGATGTCGAAGAAATCGTGCGATTTTGTGTAGGCGCGATTCCAGAAGGGTTCCCAGGTTTCGCTGCCTTGCCGTCACAACCAGAGTAGCCGACCAGGTAAGGCTCTAGGCATGGGAACAATAAAAGGCTACTCTGGCTGTGACGGCAAGGCAGCGAAACCTGGGCACCATTCTGGGATCGCGCCTACACAAAATCGCACGATTTCTCTTAGAAGGTCTATCGGAAAACTTCCGAAAGTGGGAGCACATACTCTAGGGCGGTATGTATCACCCTGGATAGACAAACTTCGGTTTGGTCTCCGGTGACTTTTGGGTCTCCCTTGTGAGCGATTTCGGAATCAATGGATCATCGTATTGGTTGATGATTCATCTCTGAGGAAGATCCATGCCAGTGGGTATAATATATAATCGAGTGTTCCTGAGTGTAGGAGGGATGCCAACATGGCCAGGGGGTAGGCTGATTCAGCATCACGGATGCATCCATCTAGCAGGACTATGCATTGCTGCCACTTAACCCTCATTTATTCATTGAATACTAGTCCGGCTGCCCCCCACCTTCGGCGGGGGCCCCGTCCTAGTGGAGTAGGTTTCGCAATCACTCGTTTCGCAACTTGTTGACCCGCGATCTCTCTCCCTCCACATTTCCTAATATTTCGCAATCCGAACACACGGACAGACACTACGCTTTATATATTTAATTGAATATTGCAGTAATGGCAGATTCCATCCACGAGCTTCACAAATCAACTTCTGACAAAACTCACAGGTAGAAAAAAATCGTTCTTCAATGTTGTCGTTTCTAATTATTTTTACAGGGAAATCAGTTTTAGCGTATAAAAAGTTGTAAACATTGCAGCTCGACTACCCCATATTCACGCGAGTGCCCCGTATGTCTGTGGGAGCATCCGTTTCTTAGATGTGTTTTCTCAAGATGCGGCCACGTGACCTGTCGAGGGTGCCTGCAAACAATGGTAAATTTTACGTATTGCTTTGTATTATTATGTTATTATTTTTACTTTTTTTATCGTTGAGATATGTTAGATATTTAAGCAAATAATTATTTGTGTTAGTTCTCCCGAATAATCATGATGTACAAGTGGCAATCGATGTACAGGCAATCAACGCTTTTGATGAGAAAATACGGCTAAAGTGTCCGATTTGTCGACGAGAAGGAAAAGTCGCAAAGCTGGAAGAAGTTCGAGAGAATGCCGAGACTGCTTCATCGGATGACATGTTTGTTTATTATATCTTTCCGTTTTTGCCAATTTCGTCACCGTTTCATCATTCTACACGCTATCTAGGCCAGTCGTATGAGAGTGAACGCGTAATGAATATACCGCGACCCAGTATTCAATTCAATTCAATTCAATTTATCACGTCGGGTAGTTAACACCAGACGAGGATAGGTCTTATTTTTCGGTCGTTGTATGCCACCAGCACGGACCAAGGGATCTTCTTAGGTCATCTTAGGACCCAATTTAAAATAGTATCGTTATTGTCAGTATTAAAAAAATACAATTTTAAGGTAATACAAAAGCAATTGCAGAGCTCATATCGTCCGTGCGGAGCAATCCGTGTTATCGGCTAAAGACGCAACGTTAGCCATGATGAGCGGCCTGGCAGACGCGTGCGATAAATCAAAAGCGGCAAAAGAAACATTTGGAAAATTTAAAACTGAATTTGGCGATGTCGATGAGAATACAGGAGCACTGGCAAGGATGATTTTGGAAGCTTTCGAAGCGAGAATGAATGCGGCTAATGAAGAACGAAATCGGGCTCAGCAGGCTCTGCGGTCAGCTATATTAGCAGAAATTAGACTCGACCTGGAGCTGAGAGCAGACTTCAAAATACAGTTGGTCGTTTAATCATAATGTATTTAGCGATCAGATATTTAGCAAGATCGTAAGATAAAGTAAATCTATTGCAGACTGAAAAAATAGATACTGTATAGTACCAGTGCGCGAAATATTTGATTATTTCCAGATCCGCCCGTCGCATCTTCTCGCGAGAATGTTCCGTGTGCAGCGTGAAGTCACCACACCGTCGCGTCGCGCTCTCCCAGTGTGGCCACGCGCTCTGCCACGAGTGCGCGGATCAAGCTGCCGACGCGGAGCAAAGAGTCGGCTGTCGATGCAGTCAGCCCCACAAGATTTGCCCTAAATGCGACGAACCGGGCCATGCAATTGTACTGTTCGAGTAGCTGGTCAAAACGGAACTTGACTGTTGACAAACCATTGCATGTATTGTTTCACATTTTATACTGATTTATTGATGCACGTATTCACAAGTGTAAACAACATATATAAAAAAAAGATAGTAAAAACGATGTAAAGACATCAAATAACGACTAAAAACGGGTAGCATGATCATGTTAGGGCTTTCGGCAATAGGTTGTATGAGAACTATCACGTCACGCCGCCTTTGATGTATCAACAGCGGCATTACGTCATAGTTCTCATCCGACTTGTCACCATACTAATTGGAGTTCATAGTAAAATGAGATAGTGTGGGAATGAAAGAGGGTTCATCCTCATTCTCCACACTCTCTCATTTTACCATGAACTCCAGTTGGTACATAGGCTGGTGTCGGGCTTTTGCTGTGATAATTTGAATGTATTTCATTCCCTTACTTGGTGGTTTGTTGTTCATATGAGCAATTTAATATATTGAATTGTTTTACATGAAATTAATAATTCAATATCTTAAATTGTAACAACAATAGATCGCATGCTAATTTGAAGCGTGAATTCGGTCATTGTTTTGTTATGATAATTTTTACAAAACAATACTTATTATTAATAGCCTTCGTAATAAGTGTCGAGGTGACGTTCAGTTGCGATAGTGATGTTTGTTGATACGTATATGCCCAGAATTGATCGAATAAATATCCTGAGGGTTTAGAACCCCGGACATCTCAATTTCTAGTCCTTCTGTATAGTATTGCCTGAAATATATTTCTAGTCCTTCTGTATAGTATTGCCTGAAATAAATTATACTAGATGTGTTACAATGTTGATTAGTAAGATGACTCATGTTCCTAACTAGAGTTATATTGATGCCAACGCTAATTACACTTGGCCATGAGTGTGTACGTACCATGAACACACTCGTACCATGAACAAGAGTTTAATTTTAACAACCGATTTTTTTTATTTTTCTCATCATTTGTCATCCCTATTTCTGAAAAAAATACTTTTTTGGTGTTCTTTCAATATTGGGAAAACACGTGAAAAATATCCGAAAACCGACATAAATTGAACAACAACAAACTATAATCATAACATACAGTATTGTAATAAATTGCCTATTCCATTTGTGAAGGCTATACGTTTGACGGAAGGAGTTTTGGCTAGTTTAACAAAACCGGATCTGTAGGAGCATGTTATTATGTGTTTTTATAAAATTTCAAACGCACGAGTGATTTCTGCAAAGAAAATGGAGCCCACTGAAGGCAATTTCATCAATGGTCAAATCGCCAATTGCCTCTGCAACAAAATCAAAATCTAATCCGTGTTCATCATCGCAAGAAATGTTAAGCTTGAGCGTTCTGATATGTGAGCATCGAAGAAAGGTTCCTCTAATCCATTGTCTAATGTCCTTAATCAAACTTCGCTTATCTGCACTCGTTGACTGTACCTGCAAATAGATTGCTGAGAATAGTGAATCAGTAAGCATGCATACTTTATCGAACTGTATAGCTGCTTGTGTCCATTTTTCGATGCCCATAAATTTTCGATGTTTTGAAGGCAGAACCATTTCCGCGTAATCGTGACCGGGCATTAATTGCACCAATAATTCTTTAATATAAGGTAATTTCTTCCGTTTACGGATGTATTGAAGTACCAGAACATTCCAGTGCGTCGCGATCTAAATATAACAGTTTTTAGAAATACAAAATATTTGCTATGAGTATGCTAGTTATAAAAAGGTACAGGCGCAGCAGCATCAAGCGATTTTACAGTCGTAAACGACTACACTAGGTGGTGTAGTGCGGTGAAGCCGACTGCTGCTAGGACTACGTATCCCTGCCGTCCAAAGTGCTTATACGGAACCTTAACTTTCGCATCAATACTAATTGTCCGATCCATGGGGATAGAGCTTGGTATGCTAGGCGGGGGATCGTACTTAGGCCCCTTGAATGATAAGTTCGAGTGGTCCTAGTTATAATTTTTGATATTGTTTATTATCGTGAGAGGAAAGGCCGGAATTTCATCATTATAAATGCACTTACTAATCTCATGTTGTCTATTCCGTTGCGGTCAACGCTGATAACAATCCGAATGATGTCCGACGGTAAATTAGAGAAGGTGAGAGGATGGGATGTCATCGCAGTATGTATGTTTTTAAACAAAGGAGAAAAAAATATGTAATGAGAGACTGGCAAGCGGGTGGCATGATCTCGTCAGGGAATTCGCTGTGAGATAAACATAGTACAGTATCAAGGTGCTCAATGCTCCTCACACTCCACATGCTAAAATTAAAGTGTGATCACTTGGGTTCGGCACAAGAGTTCTTAATTCGGCTTAAGTATACCGCGTGGTTACTCTGCATTTTGCCTGTAAATGTCATGGGTGAATTAAGAAATGGCTCAAAATAACCCATAAAAACACGAAAGGCGAAATCCGTCAGATCAGGAACGACTATTTTTCATATTTATTGCTGTTTACGTATGCATCTAGATCGAAAGAGCACACATTACATTTGAATCTTTGTCATTTTTTTGCTATTATAATTTTTACATGGTGATAATCATTAACAGCATTCACAATAAGTGACGAGGTAACATTCAGCTTCGATAGTGATGATTGTATGCATAGATGGCCAGAATAGATCGATTCAAGATCCTGAGACTTTAGATTCCCGGAAAACTCCACCTCTAATCCTTCCCTCGTTGCTTCATTTAAAAAGCAAATGAGGCGATCATATTGTGATTTACCTGAAATAATGTGTCATAATTATTGGTATGAATCCTTCTGATGTTCTATCAATTTTGGCCTATTTTGCAAACCTGAAAGCTATCCAAAAATACAACACAAATTTTCTAATAAAAAAAATCATAAAATGTTGTAGGTTGCCAAATAACATACAATAATCCAATAAATCAATAAATGTATTTTCCAGGACGATATGCTTGACGGAAGGAGCTTTGGCCAGGTTTACTATGCCAGAACTGAACGAAAAATATCGTTTGGTGAGTGTTATTTTAATTCCAAACCCACGCGTGATTTTTGCAGAGAAATTGCAGTCGTCCAAAGACGATTTTATCGACTGTTAAATCCCCGATTGCTTCCGCAAGAAAATCAAATTCTACTTCATGTTCAACAATGAGTCTGATGATTCCAATGTGTGAGCATCGACGAAATGCACCTCTTATCAATTTTCTAATGTCAATTTTCGAAGTGCTCCATGCGTGTACCTGCAAGCAACGAACAATCTTATACAGATTAGTAAATCAAGAAAAAAATCGACGAAATGCTCCACAAATCCATTTTCTAATGTAATTAATCGAAGTTCGTGTGAAATCTCGTCTCCTACCCCTGGCAGTTTACGACCCCCTTCCTTAGCTCTCATCATGTAGATCTCTAAGGACGGTTTGGATTTAGCGAAAAGTTGATTTTTAAAAATTTTTATTTTCGTGAAAAAATGAATAGGATATGTTTGTTCAGCATAAAATTCTACCCCGGGAACCTTCCTTGTGTAATTTTAGCACCTCCCAGAGGGGGGATATACATGAAAATCTGTTTTCGACGTGACGTCGTCTGGAGCCAACGAAGGGTCTCGATCATAGTTGCCCACGCCGCCGGCGACCCCCATGACCCCCTATTCATGGGTGCGCGCTGCCTGACACGTTTTTTGACAGGCAGCGCGCATAGACGTATAGGGGGTCACGGTCGAAAAATCGATGGTAGGTCATGGGTAGGTCAAGATTAAGTACTGTACCAATCAATAGTATAGTACTTCCTGATACCGTATATAGCTACCGTAACCCTGATTATCGCGAACTGATTTTTTTTTAAAAAATGAAAATACCGTACCCTAATTTAAAAATCAAAGTGCCGTAACCAATCGATAGTGCAGTACCACCAGATACCGTATCCCATTACCGTAATCCCGACTATCGCGAACTAACTTTATTTTTTAGATGTCCTGGTGACGTGCACAATCGGTCTGGTGTCGTGAACGATCGATTGTACAGTACCCAACTGATTACCGTAGCCCAGTTCCGTGGGTCAGATCTAGTTCCTTGGGTCAAACATTTTTCTAGAAATCCTAAATCGATAATAAAATTGTTCTGAAGTATCCTACCGTAACGCTAATTACTGTAGAACCATTTTTCGATCGATTTAGGATTTTTAGAAAATGATTTTGGATTATTAGAAAAATGTTTGACCCAAGGAACTAGATCTGGCCCATGGAACTGGGTTACGGTAATCAGTTGGGTACTGTACAATCGATCGTTCACGACACCAGACCGATTGTGCACGTCACCAGGACATCTTAAAAATAAAGTTAGTTCGCGATAGTCGGGATTACGGTAATGGGATACGGTATCTGGTGGTACTGTACTATCGATTGGTTACGGTACTTTGATTTTTTTAATTTGGGTACGGTATTTTCAATTTTTGAAAAAAACCATTTCGCGATAATCAGGGTTACGGTAGCTAAATACGGTATCAGGAAGTACTGTACTATTGATTGCTACAGTACTTAATCTTGACCTACCCATGACCTACCATCGATTTTTCGACCATGACCCCCTATACGTCGTTGAGCACTGCCCAACAAAATGGCATGAATAGGGGTTCATGGGTGCGCGCTGCCTGACAAGCCGCCGCCAGTGCTGGGCAACTATGGTCTCGATGCAAAATGAGTGTGTCCATCGTTTTCAGCACATTTGATTATCCCAACAGACAGAGTTATAGAGAATCGGCATGTTTTGGCTGTGCCGAATCCATCCGGATGTGCTCGATTCTTAGGCAAACGGTCTCATATATAACACACATGGAAATTGAAACAATAAATGCCCTGAAACGCTCAAACAGAGGAACCACACATTCGATTGGTCGAGTACTGAGAATTCATAAAAAACAGATCGTTTTAGCGTTTCTAGCTTTATTATGCACATTGGTTAATAAATGATGAAAATCGTACCTTATGGCACTTTGAATATGACCATTTATCGACGCCCATGAACGTTCGATCTTTTGCAGGCATCATCATTTTCAAGAAATCATAGTCAGTCATTAACATCACAAGTAATTCTTTTATTTCAGGAATACTCTTCCGATATCGAAAGTATTGAAGTGTCAAAGCATTCGAGTGGGGAGAAATCTTGCAAGGCAACAGTATTAGTTTAATAATAATAATAATAATAATTTGAACCATTATTATTATATAAAAAATAGTATATAATAATAATTTTTATATTATATAAAAATTATTATTATATACTATTATTATTATATATACTAGTAATACTAATAGTATGCAGTTTAATAATAATTAAAAGTGTAATAGTTTGCAATGGAATCTTGTCAGAGAACCACGAACACAACTCGTAAGTTAGAATTATAATTTTGGTAGCAGTACTTACTATTCTCATGTTGTCTATCTCGTCACAATCAAGGCTGATAACATCTCGAATGATGTCCGACGGTAAATTAGAGATCGTGAGAGAATGGGATGACATCGAAATTATTATTTAAAAAATAAAAATAATTCAAGCTATAAGATAAGTATTAAAAGCGGGTGGTATGTTATCCTCAGGGCTTTCGCTGTGAGATGCGCGCAGGTTTGGGAAGTATTACAATGTAACAAACTTTCCTGAACACTTCGTATTTAAAGGAGGAGCAAAGTCAAAATTCAATTTTTGAAGCTTTGATATGCACGGAATAGATCTCACCAACGATAAGGTTCCAAAAGTTTCATATTTATACCTCCATTCCGAACAGAGCTATCGGTAGTTGGCGGAGAGCCAAATCAGGGAAAGATCAGGCAACGAACGAGAGAGCACGCGATTTGAAGAGAGTTCTCCTCTAATTGAAACATATTTCAGCCGGGCGCGCGTTTCCCTTTACTCCTCCTTTAAACAAGTTCCCGCATGTTTATTGTCTAGCTGGTAGTGCGTCCTTCGAATCTGGCTATTGCATATTTTACTATTTTCCCAAATATTTATGTATTATATTTACTTTGCTACATGCATTTCTCATATATTCCACAATCTTGTGCATTTCCATGATAATATTAGGTTGCTACCCCCGAACATGGCTGGAGTTCCTCAAAGCATTGAGGAGTTGAGTCGACAGTTGATTGCTTTCAATAATGGGTACCGATTGGTTACATTGTTTAGTTTTTATGTAACTGTGATTGTTTACTCGATTTATAAATTTTGGACCATTAATACCTATACTCTGGTATGGAGTGAAACAAAATATCGCCTAGGCTGATTATCTAATAGGCGATTTAGTAGAATTCAATCTCAAAACAATGCAACAATGCCCGAGATAATAGATCGAATCTCCGGCGAACGACGATCCGTTGCGGTTTTCCGCGCCCCGGAGTTGATCATTTTCGCCCGTTTCAGGATACAGTTGAGTACGACCAGGATATAATTCAGTTGGAAGTGATGAAGAGAGTCTTCCACAAGCTGCCGAGCAAGTACTATGTTCAGGAACCAGATGACTATTCGGAGTGAATGTATTTTAAAAGGTAAATGTAAAGGTATATACATCCCGTCTTCGATACTGTGCTCGCGGGAGAACAATTCTATGCCAGTGTCAATTTGGGCAGATTCAGTGCATAAAATAATTGTAATATTAAATATGGGTAGTTGTGTGAAATGAAGGGTGTGTTATTTTTCCGGAATCAGATGGTGACTCGGAGTGAACGCAGATAGAGAGACTCTGATATGTCCTGAGAAATAAACTGTGAAGACATTAATTATCATTTAATGAAAACACTGTTTCCACTGTTGTGTTAACTGTAAGTTATCTAAACACTGATGGTAGTACGCGAGATTGTCAACATAACACTAATGGTTCCACTTGACCTTGACAAAATATGTGAACTTTAAACACGAACAGTGTTTTATGTCATACTGACAACACACAACTGACAACACACAACTGCGCACATCGATTTATTTCGAATAATTCAACACAAATAGTCGTTCATTAGAAGTTTGATATCGGTCATTGTTTTGTTACGATAATTTTTACATGACAAAAATTATTCATACTCTTCACATTAAGCGTCGTGGTGATATTATGCGTCGATAGTGATGATTGTATACAAATATATCCAGCATTGAGAATACCATAATTGATTCTCGTAGCCTTTTCGGAAATCTCCAACTACATTCCTTCCCGCGTTACTTCATGTAGGAAGCCAATGACGACGTCATATTGTGATCTGCCTGAAATAATGCGTATTAGCAAGAGTTTGTTTGATAGTAGTGCCATTTCGGGAAGCTTCCGGTGTTCTGTCAATTTTGGGTCTATCATATTTAGCGCACCTAAAATCTCCCCGAAAAGGCAATACATTTTTTTCCAATTATGTAACATACAGTATTCTAATAAATGGCTAATTGCATTTTTCAGGACTATACGCTTGACGGAAGAATTTTGGGCAAGGTTCACAATACAAGATCTGAAAAAATGAAAATAATAAATATTCATTGTTTGGTTTGATAAATATATTTATTCCAAACGTACGAGTGATTTGTGTCGAGAAATGGTAGTCTCCCGAAGATAATTACATCAATGGTTAAATCCCCAATTGCTTTAGCAACAAAATACAAATTTAATCCTCGCTGGTCATCTCCATTAATATTGAGCTCGAGGATCCCAATATGCGAGCAACGTCGAAATGCTCCTCTTATCCACTTTCTAACGTCCTTATTCGAAGGTCGTGTGAAAAAGCCCCCTGAGTGCACCTGTAAATCTCGAAGAATTCGTAGATTTGTACATGAAGAAGAATTCGTACCTTCTCGACAAGGTAATTGGAATTTGGCCATGTATCGACTCGCATGAACTTGCGATGTTTTGAAGGCATTCGAATTTCCACGAAATCATGGCCTGGCGATAATTGCACCAATAACTCTTCAATCTCAGGTAAATTCTTCCGATTGCGAAAGTATTCAAGTGTCAGAGCATTCCAGTTGGGAGAAATCTAATCAATTGTTTTTTTTGTTTTTTTGTCATAAAAGATTAATTTAGGTTATGAATAAGCTAATTATTATGTGTTGATAATGTTCATCATACTATGAAAGAGAGCTACTGCCCTTAATATTGATCTAATAAAAGTACGTACTAATCGCGTTTTGTCTATCACGTAGCGGTCAAGGTTGAGTACAATCCGAATTATGTCCGAAGGCAGTTTAGAGAGGGTGAGAGGGTGGGGAGACATAGAAAGACTAAGCAAAGTGTAATAAACGGTGTATTGACTTCAGAAAAATACGGAAAGGCGGGTGGCATGTTCTTGTCAGGGATTTCGCTGTGAGGTGAGCGTTTGATCGGTACGATAAACGTAGGACAGTTATATTTAGCATCTTGTGATGACAAAACCAGTATTTTGCATGAAACTATGTTTTTCACCTTTTTCACATCTCGAAAACGGTCCACTTTGACGTCTTGAACCTTTGAGTAAATATTTGTATAACTACTACACCTATCGAGTAGTGGTCTTACTTTGCTCATTTGCATACGTTGGAAACGAGAAGCGGAAAGAACGGAGTTGTGAGGTAATAACTCCGTTCAACATGCAAATTTCGAGGAATGAAGTGAATAGGCGTTATCTCCGCCCTAACATTGGATAGTACCAACGTTTACAACGTGATCCAAAATTATTTTACTGTCTTCCTGCATTTTTACAGGAGATCCGTGATATCGCTTCATCAAATAATATTATAAAAATGATGCATCGTTGCTGAAATATGCAATGATGCAAAGAAAGAGGTGTGAAGTGCGTCAGACAACGAAGGAATGAGTTGCATCTTTGTAGCTATATAAGTAAAGTATAACAAAAAATAACACACATTAAATTTGAATTTTGATTTCGGTCATTGTTGTGCTATGATAATTTTTACATGGTAATAGTCATACATAGCCTTCACAATAAGTGTCGAGGCGACTTTCCACTGTGAAAGTGCTGATTGTATACACATATGTGCAGAGTTGAGTGAATCAATTTGATTTTCATTTATATTCCCAGAAATCTCCAGTTCCATTCCTTCCCTCGTTGCTTCAATTAAGAAGTAAATGAGGCGATCATAGAGTGATTCGCCTGAAATAATGAATCATACTAGATTATTTTTTCTGGACAATCGTGTTTTTTTCTGGAATCATTGAGGTATTCTTTCATTATTTGCCGCACGCAATAGTTATTCAAAAAAACGGTTTTCCAATTTAAAAAAAACTGTAATCACATTTTTGCGTAGGGTGCAAATAAACATACAGTAATCCAATAGATGTACAATTGCATTTTCCAGAACGACATACTTGACGTAAGGAGTTTTAGCCAGGATGGCTATCCCAGATCTGAAGAATATAAATAATATGATTATTTTGTTTTTCTTCAAATTTCAGACGTACAAATGATTGCGGCAGAGAAATGGCAGTCTTCCGAAGATAATTTTGTCAATGGTAAAATCAACGATTGCTTCCGCAATAAAATCAAAGTCTACTCCTCGTTCATCATTGGGAAACATATTGAGCTTGAGGGTCCCAATGTGCGAGCATCGACGAAATGCACCTCTTATCCATTTTCTAATGTCATTATTTGTAGTCCACATGAGATTGTCCCATGAGTGTACCTGCAAATTAACAAACGTATACATATTAGAAAATCAATAACAAACTCACCTTATCGACATGCCTATGTGATTGTGTCCAATTTTCGACGCCTATAAACTCCCGATATTGAGAAGGCATAAGAATTTCCGCAAAATCATTTCCAGTCATTAACTGCAAATGTAATTCTTCAATTTCGGGAGAATTCTTCCGTAAATATTCAAGTGCCAGAGAATTCCAGTTGGGAGAAATCTAAATTGTCTTTATTAGTAACAATTGTTTTTATACAAATTAATTATAATCGTTAATACTGATAGTTCATAGGAAAACGTATTGCTCATTATATATATAAACAATAATTGAAGAACTTACCAGTCGCACGTTGTCTATCACGTCACTGTCAAGGTTTATTGCAATCCGAATGATATCCAAAGGCAGATTGGAGAGGGTGAGAGGATGGGCAGGCATCGAAATTATCAACAAAGGAAATAATGGTGTAATGACTTCAACGAACTGACAGAACAGCGGGTGGCATGTTCAGAATTTTCCATGTGAGATTTGCATTTATTTTCGAAAATTGCAGTGCATGAATATGTCTACACGGTGACAATTTAATGTTCCCGCCTATAATAGCTGGTGTTCAAATTGCCCGATGTTATTGCCTATTTTACAATCCATATTTGTATTTTTCAACATTTGTTGTTACAGATTCGACTATAGTCATGGGAGGACGTCCACAGAGCATCGAGGATTGGAGTCGAGAGGTGAGAGAAAATTCAAAAGCATGAAGAAATCAGAAACTTGGATAGGGCTTCCTAGTTATAGGGATTTATTTTTCGTAGAGAACAATACGGAACCAAATGGGGTGTATAGTTTTATATTTGACCATTTTAGAACTATGATATTTTCTTGAGGGCTTATTGTTGAATATGCAGCACTTTATTGTTCAACCTTTGTAAAGTTAGGTCTACAATTATTCGCCATTTAAATTAGCGTACTTGCAGGCGTACACTCTCTCAAGTTCGGATCCGGCCCTTGGCACGATTCTCTCCAAATCCTTCAATTTGATGGCAACTGTGGAGAAAGGCGGAGTCGAGGCGCCGGTGAGTAGAGACATATTATATTTTAAATTATGTATTGGGAAGTTTGAAATCTATACCTATATATAAAGCGCAGTGTGTGTCTGTCCGTCTGTCCGGATTGCGAAACGATTACGAAATGGGGAGGGAGAGAGATCGCGCGACAACAAGTTGCGAAATAAGTGATTGTGAAACCTATATACTCCGCTAGGACGGGGCCCCCGCCGAAGGCGGGGGGCAGCCGGACTAGTTAATGATAATGTTGTAGACACTACGTTACGCGATGGAATCGATGAAACGAGAACGCGAATTGGCCATGGAGCTGGATCAGAATAAGTAAGCATATCGGATACAAAACTAATTTTAATAGCATTTTTTTAGTTTGCCTGATTCAAATTAATTTAATCGTTATAATCGTGTAAAAGGGTGAATACAGACATACAGTCGCGCCGGAAAGTCACCGTACACTTTTTGAATTTGCTGTATCTTTTTGCCCAGGAAAGTCATCTTTCTGGTACTGGGGTGTTATGTACCAAATTCATCGGAGATTATTATTATGGTATTATTGTATGACTTCATCGCATAGTTATTGCGAAGTGATGACGCAATCAATCTGCACTTTTTCAAAACAGCATTATTCTTACATAGATTTTTTCCTGTTCGCCATACTTTCTATGATTGGAGATATGACCGAGGCCTACCCAGAATAAATTTTTGAAGGTGCTGCTCCGTCGCACATTTGCTGCAGCGAAGCTGCAAAAACAGGATCTGAAATTCGGAACTCGGCTTCTAGAGTAGCTAGAGACCCTTTCAAAACATCAAAATGATTGCCATCATGAGTACACATGATCCTGGGAATATGAATACGATATCTCATAATTTTCCCTCAGGGCATGAAAAATCACTTTTTTGCATGACCATTTTTTGGGCATCCATAACTTTACGGAAAAGTTTAGTAAAAATCTGATTTTTATCTGGTAATGTTCAAAATGTATTGAAGAACTGAATTCCAACTTTTTAGAGCGTTTGAATATCTTTCCGGCCCGCGGCGTGCGTTTTTCGGAGGTATACTAGGGTCGGGAAACACCTGATTTACCCCTATGGGCGAGAGAGTGCAGACGACGAGAGTGCGTAAACAGCGTGTTTTCCGACCCTAGTATACCTCCGAAAAACGCACGCCGCGGGCCGGAAAGATATTCAAACGCTCTAAAAAGTTGGAATTCAGTTCTTCAATACATTTTGAACATTACCAGATAAAAATCAGATTTTTACTAAACTTTTCCGTAAAGTTATGGATGCCCAAAAAATGGTCATGCAAAAAAGTGATTTTTCATGCCCTGAGGGAAAATTATGAGATATCGTATTCATATTCCCAGGATCATGTGTACTCATGATGGCAATCATTTTGATGTTTTGAAAGGGTCTCTAGCTACTCTAGAAGCCGAGTTCCGAATTTCAGATCCTGTTTTTGCAGCTTCGCTGCAGCAAATGTGCGACGGAGCAGCACCTTCAAAAATTTATTCTGGGTAGGCCTCGGTCATATCTCCAATCATAGAAAGTATGGCGAACAGGAAAAAATCTATGTAAGAATAATGCTGTTTTGAAAAAGTGCAGATTGATTGCGTCATCACTTCGCAATAACTATGCGATGAAGTCATACAATAATACCATAATAATAATCTCCGATGAATTTGGTACATAACACCCCAGTACCAGAAAGATGACTTTCCTGGGCAAAAAGATACAGCAAATTCAAAAAGTGTACGGTGACTTTCCGGCGCGACTGTAGCTAAAAATTCGGTTATTTCATTACCATTGTCATTGTCTGTCTAGCTCCCCCCCAACGATGAGGTTCTGACATTTTCTAGTTTTTATCTCGATACGAAGTGAGTTCTCGCAACTTCAGGGTAAATTGCTCAGGGAACGATCGAGAGAGCCTTCGTAGCGAGAGAGTGACCCTCTCGTTTTTCTAACCTCGTTCGGTTGCTGAGGCTCATTCTTTAAGGAACAACACGCAGCGTCGCTTCTTCTACGCAATGAGTGAATCGCTGGAGGCTATGGTGAAGTCTCTGATCACCAGATACAGCGGACAGGGAACAAGTTCAAACACGGTACAACCTGTCCAGGTGCATTTTGTATGATTTATAGGATACAATGGCACATAATAACACAAAGAATAACATATTTTCTACAGCCTAAGGCTGGTGCTGCTGCTGCGGTTCATGAAAGTAGAGATTCCGATGCTTTTCTTCCTCCACAACTGTTCGAGGGCGAGCAGGATATGCTGATCAGTGTGAAGGAAGAGGATCTGGTATAAGACATTATTTAATGTATTTTTCAAATATATTTTTAATGTTTGGGCAAGAAATAACTATTTGTCTGACTAGAGATCACGCTTAAATAGTGATTTCATTGTTTCAAACCATACCTTTTCTCCCATTAGAAGCAGAATAAAAGATTTATCATATCCATCGGACATTATTTGTTGAAAAAATGTGACTGTATTCAGTATCCTCTCGGCCATGACCTAACTGGGGGAGAAGAGGCAGAGGAGTCGCAGTTGCTGCCCCGCTTGCCCGATCACGAACGCTCGATGACAACTGACTCGTTCGGAGACGACGTACCTACTGTACGTTTGAATCGTTTAGAGCACTTGTATTGCTAATTGGTAAACCAATTAACACTGACCAACCAGCGTTCTTCAGAGATTTCGCAGAATAATGTTTATCCTTTGCAGTCGTCTCGAAAGCGTGTACGGAACGATTCGGACAGTGATAACGAAGAAACCCAGGGTAGCTCAAGTTCGTCAAAGGTATTTCATTCATGTCATATTTTTCCTGATCGTTCAAATCAATTGGAATATTTTCTAGGCAAAGGGCAAATGAAATTATATTACGAAAATTTGCATGACAATTTCAGCCGAAGCGCTATCGAGGCGAACGCGGAAACACTTGGTGTGAGATATGTTCAAAAAGCTTCCGCTGTCCGGCGGATCTCATGGATCACATGGGCAAACACACTGGTTAGTTTTAAAATACTCGATTTCTCCATTGAAAGAGATTAATGGTGTGTAATGAGATGATATTTAAAATGTATTATTATTAGTTACTCACATTTATCATTATTTTTTAAAAGTATTTCTAAATTCAGGCATAAAAAAATTCGCTTGCGAACATTGCGACGCTAAATTCCTTCGCTCCCCCGACTTGATCAAACATCTTCGCAAAATACACAAAATAAATCCGTTCCAGTGTCAGACCTGTGATGCAAGGTGATAATTTAATCGTTTTTGTACACATCAGTACATTCTCCAAGAAGTGACATTGTGTTTATAGATATCCACGATTGACAAATATTTCAGTTTCGCTATGCAAAACGAACTTCGCAAGCACTGGGATGCGGAAGGGCACAGACCGCAGTGAATGCACTGGTCTTCATTAATATTATTTTCCTATTATTCATCATGATTAATCTACTTCGATTTTCAAATTAAAAAGATGTACAAAATATTGATGTATCAATCATTGTACCATTTTCCGACTTGTTTCATAAACAAAAAAACAAATAACAGCAAACATTCCTTCAAAGTTTATTGATATAAAGATCAGTTAGAGAAAAACACAAGTAAAGAGAGGAGTAGGTACGACCGAGATATATCATATATTCGCAGAATAATGTTTATCCTTTGCAGTCGTCTCGAAAGCGTGTACGGAACGATTCGGACAGTGATAACGAAGAAACCCAGGGTAGCTCAAGTTCGTCAAAGGTATTTCATTCATGTCATATTTTTCCTGATCGTTCAAATCAATTGGAATATTTTCTAGGCAAAGGGCAAATGAAATTATATTACGAAAATTTGCATGACAATTTCAGCCGAAGCGCTATCGAGGCGAACGCGGAAACACTTGGTGTGAGATATGTTCAAAAAGCTTCCGCTGTCCGGCGGATCTCATGGATCACATGGGCAAACACACTGGTTAGTTTTAAAATACTCGATTTCTCCATTGAAAGAGATTAATGGTGTGTAATGAGATGATATTTAAAATGTATTATTATTAGTTACTCACATTTATCATTATTTTTTAAAAGTATTTCTAAATTCAGGCATAAAAAAATTCGCTTGCGAACATTGCGACGCTAAATTCCTTCGCTCCCCCGACTTGATCAAACATCTTCGCAAAATACACAAAATAAATCCGTTCCAGTGTCAGACCTGTGATGAAAGGTGATAATTTAATCGTTTTTGTACACATCAGTACATTCTCCAAGAAGTGACATTGTGTTTATAGATATCCACGATTGACAAATATTTCAGTTTCGCTATGCAAAACGAACTTCGCAAGCACTGGGATGCGGAAGGGCACAGACCGCAGTGAATGCACTGGTCTTCATTAATATTATTTTCCTATTATTCATCATGATTAATCTACTTCGATTTTCAAATTAAAAAGATGTACAAAATATTGATGTATCAATCATTGTACCATTTTCCGACTTGTTTCATAAACAAAAAAACAATTAACAGCAAACATTCCTTCAAAGTTTATTGATATAAAGATCAGTTAGAGAAAAACACAAGTAAAGAGAGGAGTAGGTACGACCGAGATATATCATATATTCGCAGAATAATGTTTATCCTTTGCAGTCGTCTCGAAAGCGTGTACGGAACGATTCGGACAGTGATAACGAAGAAACCCAGGGTAGCTCAAGTTCGTCAAAGGTATTTCATTCATGTCATATTTTTCCTGATCGTTCAAATCAATTGGAATATTTTCTAGGCAAAGGGCAAAAGAAATTATATTACGAAAATTTGCATGACAATTTCAGCCGAAGCGCTATCGAGGCGAACGCGGAAACACTTGGTGTGAGATATGTTCAAAAAGCTTCCGCTGTCCGGCGGATCTCATGGATCACATGGGCAAACACACTGGTTAGTTTTAAAATACTCGATTTCTCCATTGAAAGAGATTAATGGTGTGTAATGAGATGATATTTAAAATGTATTATTATTAGTTACTCACATTTATCATTATTTTTTAAAAGTATTTCTAAATTCAGGCATAAAAAAATTCGCTTGCGAACATTGCGACGCTAAATTCCTTCGCTCCCCCGACTTGATCAAACATCTTCGCAAAATACACAAAATAAATCCGTTCCAGTGTCAGACCTGTGATGCAAGGTGATAATTTAATCGTTTTTGTACACATCAGTACATTCTCCAAGAAGTGACATTGTGTTTATAGATATCCACGATTGACAAATATTTCAGTTTCGCTATGCAAAACGAACTTCGCAAGCACTGGGATGCGGAAGGGCACAGACCGCAGTGAATGCACTGGTCTTCATTAATATTATTTTCCTATTATTCATCATGATTAATCTACTTCGATTTTCAAATTAAAAAGATGTACAAAATATTGATGTATCAATCATTGTACCATTTTCCGACTTGTTTCATAAACAAAAAAACAATTAACAGCAAACATTCCTTCAAAGTTTATTGATATAAAGATCAGTTAGAGAAAAACACAAGTAAAGAGAGGAGTAGGTACGACCGAGATATATCATATATTATCGTTATCGAACACTAGATAGTAGATAGATGATTTACAAGCTTGTGGACTTCATTATCCTCTACAAAATTCTCAAAGAGAATTACGAATTGGTTCTCAGTCCCGCATTGAGGGCATGTTAGCGTTGGCGCGTCCGTCTCCAAAGCGTACGTGGCTTTCCGATCCGCGCACTCACGGCAGACCGCGTGTCCACAAGTCGTGAGGAAGACGCGGTGTCGAGGGGACTGAGACTTACACGAATGACAGTTCCGAAAGAAGGTGCGCCCAAGCTTAGAACTGAAAATATTCGTGAAATTATATATTAATTTAATAAAAAATATGTCAAAACCGTTTCAAGCATTCCTAAAACAGTGATAGTTGAGATATAGTACCTACCACAAGGCATTCTCCTCCCTCAAGATGATGATCACATCGTTTCTTGTTTTCATCACCGCTTGATAAGCCTTCGTTGTGTTGCCCTCAGCAGCTCGCAGCTTTGCTTCCGCAGCGGCAACCACATATTTGGCTGAAGTGACAGCACTTGCAGCATCCGTGAGAGCCGCAGTGCGTTTCAGCACCTGGAAGTTTGTAATTTTTTAGAATATGTATTATACATCGTAAATTTCATTTTGACTGAATAATGCCGATTAAGTGAGGCAGTTTTGCTGAAACACCGATATTTACCTCATATAATGGTGATGATGACGTGATTGAGCCTCCCCTGGAGCATGCGACCTCCAGTGCTGCGACGACCGAACCGGATAGTGCTTCAGTAGCTCGTATGGATGCCATTTCAGAATCACGTTTATGAGCTTCCGTCTTGGAAAGATTCGCGCTAGCTTCTGCTAATGCGGTGTGCGCCTTTTCGCTTTCATCGATCGACGCATACATCGCAGCATCAGCATCAATCATCAGCATGACTGCATCATTTCCTTTCTTAACAGCCTCACGCTCCAATCGTTTTACGTCATCACTGAAGACAAGAAATCTATCTCACATGTGTGTTGCAATTTGTATTATATCATTGATATCATGAATTTTTCTTTGCAAAGCTACTCTATTAGAAAACAAACCTGAAGCTATGATAGAATCTTACCTATCTTCTATGCCGTGCAATGTTTCAGTTCTAATAATCGTCTCGTTGAATCCAACAGCCGCGCATTCCCTTCGACAGAGTGGACAGGAAGTCTCGCGATGCGGCTTCGTCATGAGGGCGATTTTAATCAGGCACGCTGCACAGATAACGTGGCCACACTTGGAGAAGACGTTGCGACGTCGTGGGGACTCGCAGATGCACAGGGGACATGCGCGCGAGTACATAAGCGCGGTCGATCTGGAAACAAATATACAATACGTGCATACAATGAAATATTAAAATATATCAACAACTATCTAGAGTTGACAATGCGCGACAAAGCACGATACGCGTATTCGTCGCAGGGTTTTCGCAATCTGATGAGCGGAAACACGCAATGTAATATAAGATATGCAAGTCTCCAGCTAACCTTTCAATCCCTTCATTTACCGCAGAATTGAGAAGAGAAGGAGAACGATCAGTCATTGCTAAGCGTAGCGGCCGAATGAGCACTATGATGTGACTGATCAAATAAAGTAGCATGGCGAGCCCAATTTCGCATTTTAAGATGAAAACAGCATACCCCGTGGGTCTGTTCCTACAAGATGAACAGGTCCAGATTTACTATTAGGTTGGTGCAAAACTCTTGCGGTTTTTTGACATTTTGCCTTCCATCTTCCTTTCAGTTTAACCGATGACCTTCCGTACACTAATTGCTAATGAGGCCTTGCATACTCTTCCATATACTCTTTCACATATTTTGCAAGCAAATATCTAGTAAAATACATTCAATGCAAAATTTTGAGAATCAATCGCAATTGTGTTCATCATAATTTATAGCGTTGATCGCAATATCGGATTGATTGAAATGTATGGATGTAAAGTAAAAACATACCTCTAAACACTGCTACGTTTGTTAGTCATTGTGATTTGTGACAAAAGAATTATGATAGTTCAAAGTACGGACACAAAAAACCGCAAGACTTTTGCACCAACCTGATATATCCTATGGCTGCGATATTTCCGTTTTATTGTAATTTATTGTTGAGCCATTTGGAAAGATTTACCTTAAAAGAGGAGTAAAGTCAAAATTCAATTCTTGAAGCTTTCATATGCACGGCCTAGATCTCCCCAACGATAACAAGTTCAAAAATTTAACATTTATATCTCCATTCCGAACAGAGATATCGGTAGTTGGCGGGAAAAAAATCAGGGAAAGCTCAAACAACAAGGGAGAGCATTGCATTGACAATGAAGATCGCTACCACATGGTATACTTGGTGTTGGTACCTTCATATTTTATGAGCGAACCCACAAGGCATGCTGACTGCCTTGCACGATATAAAAAGCGGCGTTCCAAACTTCTTGTTTTCGTTGGTCGTCCTCATTGATTAATTGTTCTTGGCAATGACTGATCGCTCTGCTTCTCTTATTGATTCTTCCGTAAACGATGAAACGGAAAGGTTTGTTGTAGTAATGTCCTTAAAAAACCAACACTATTGTATAAGAATGAATATGATTTTATGTTTTTTTTTCAGTTCAACCCCGTTGTTTTTCTCGCGAGCCTGCCCTGTATGCTTCTGCGAGTATCCGCTTCAGCGCGCGATTTATTCAGAGTGCGGCCACGTGGTTTGCGAAGCGTGTGCTATTCAAATGGAGCAGGACGCAGAAGATGAGGACCGTGAAGTGGTATGCCCTATCTGTCGCCGTGAGTGCGGATCTGTATCCTTCAAGGAACGATTAATTGAAGATGACACAAATATTCACAGTCGTATGTTAGTATTTTCTTCATAATCTTGTTTAACTGCATAGTTACAGGTATACAATCCAGCGCAATGAAATTCGAAACGCTGGAACCGAGGCGTATCACAATTATCAAATTGCGGATCGCGCCGTAGAAGAAGCAGAAGAGATGTTGCGGGCAGCAAAAGCTGCGCGAGCTAAGGCCGAAAAGGAAACGCAAGAAGCTCTAACGCATGAATGATGAACCATTCCAGAAAGTGGAATGAAATGAGGTTGAATTTTAGTCAATTGTTCTCTCTAAATAAGTTTCAAAAAGTGGGTATAAATATTGCTCATATTGTCAGAAACAGTACACCGTTGTAGTGAAAGCCACGGACTCCGCGTATCTCGCCGCTGTGAATCGTGCGATATCGAATGTCCGCCTCATCGCGTATTCTTTCCCACGTGTAATCACGTGGTCTGCCGAGAGTGCGGCTCAGACCACATGATTACAAGAGGACATGGCAGGTCGTCCATTGCTTGCCCGCTATGCGATACAGAAGGAGACTTTATCCCACTCTACGAGGAAATTATCGAAGACGAAGTAATCGATCATTTGGCAAACAACCTCAATACTGTCTTGTAGATATTATTTATCGTGCGTAAACAACTGGATTTCCAAATAATTAGCATATCAGATTTGATTGAAACTTTTGTTAATTTAATAACAAATATATGGTGCACAGAAGAACATTTTTTGATAAATTCCGAAATAAATGTTGTGAATAATTTTGTGGATACGAAATTCAATATCTTACTTAACGATAATTCGACTCCGAATAGTTCACTCCATTCGCCTTACATCCACCCCAAACATAGTTTGATACATATGATTACTGATTTCATGTTAAACATTTCTTAATAAAAATAGTGAGACAAAAAGGTGCTTTCCATTACTTGAGTTAACCGTTGAATCAAAGTTATGCACAACAATATTTAAAAAATCTTGTCGATAAGGAACTAACAATTGGCGATTCGAACTCTGAATGATCTATAAGGATCAAAATACCAGGTGCTAAAACTTGCCGCGTATATTACCAGGGGCTAAAACTTGCCGCGGCTCTCGCGGATGCTGTTCACGCGGTATCAGCAGCTACAAATCTGGTTGCCGCTGCGGAATCAAATTTTCGAGCTGCAGAGTCCAGCAAAATGATGGTTTATCAAGCGGCGATCGACGCAAGAAACGATGTGATGCTCCGCTTGAGGGAGGAGAACGTTATGTGGTAGGTAGAGAGATAGTTTATAGAGAGTTAATCTTGTGAAACCATACATAGTACTTCAACTCAACTAATTATGGGTTAGGAAGGCATCAACCAGTTCTGCACAATTTTGCATAAAATTAGTGCTGGCCTACAAATTATCAACATTATTTTTAGTTCTAAGCTCGGTGGTACCTTCCTTCGCAACGGTCATTCGTGCAAGTCTCAGTCGCCGCGACATCGCTTCTTCCTTACGTCTTGTGGACACGCGGTCTGCCGCGAGTGCGCGGATTGGAGATCCACACACGCTTCCGAGGCGGATGCTCCATTGGCTACATGTCTTGAGTGCGAGACTGAGAACCACTCTCTTTGAGAGTGGTTCTCAGTGGTTCTGTGTGACTCTCTTTGAAAATATTATATAGGACAACAAAATCGACAAACTATTAGGCTGGAAAGAAAGTAATGTTAGATTTGGACCCTGATCTTTGAACCTGCCTAATTTCCTTTGTGCTAAACATCTCAAGCTAACTTGGTAGCATATATTAGGGGATTGATTGGCCAATGTAAACATATGTTCAAATCGCATCAGACGTTATGAATATATGTAAAAGATAAAATTTTACCCAATGTGATATTTTCACAATTTTCAAAAATATTTTCTGCCGCTCGTATTTTGAGGGAAAAAAATATCTCAATATTCTCATCTAGTATAGTGCGATGCCTGTTCGTAGTGCTCTCGAAAAATAGGTCTGAGGTCATGCATGCCTCAACATGGTACGATGCACAGACCATTGATTTCAAACCTTACCAAGGTAACAGCTCTCAAGCGATAATTTGTACTGCTTCGAAATCAATTCAGGCTGGCTTATACATAAGTGCGCTACTATGGTACGATATATTATGTGCCATATATTATGGAGAATCATTGGAACTTTCGCTTTTTCGACTTCTAGAAAAAATAGATTTCCATTATTGCCTAATACAACCCAACTTTGCCAAAATTGTGATTTATGGTGTTAATTGAATGGATACATCTCCTTACAAGGGAGTATTCCCCTGACTTAGCCAAGACGAATATGTATAGATAAAGAGTAGCTTTAATAGTTAACCACAAATGTTTGGACTTTCTACCAATTCTGGAAAAAAGGAAGTTGTCAAATATTCATAATTTCGATGATCAAATTTCATGGTCAGAGTAATGGACGCTACATATTTTGGTAGAAGAGTTACATCCTTACGGAAATACACTATTATGCTGATCATGTACGGCGCTTTCCGCTTTATTACATTTGAGATCCCTATATCTATTGTGACGAATACGTGGTAATGACAAGCGTTTCTCTTGACGTTCCGTGAAGGTCAAGTTTCCAAAGGAAGGTATTTTAAACAGGCTTTTGGTAGAGGATCAGATTCAAATGTTGTATAGTGATATACATATTTAGTAATTTTCACAAATGCCTTAAGATTTGCCATATCTTAGCTATCCATGGATTGCTGAGCGAAAACGTAATCAGGTGAACACCCCAATGATGTATCTTTGAGTTCGTACTTTGGCTTATAAATATACCAATTATAATAGGGTGAGCTAATGTGCGATGGAAAGAGTATCCACGCATGCAACGAGCATACATAACAATATGATAATCAGGCGGCAACAAAAGATGTGGTATCGCAGAATCGAAATTTTGAAAATCTAACATTACTTTCTTTCCAACCTGATAGAAAGTCTAATGTCTACGGTGAATTGATAATTCGCATATGAGTGAAATGAAAGAATGAAAAAAAATATTTATTCATATTTGCTCGAAAATCGATCAATGAAAATTACATTGTCAACTTATTGTATCCCATTAACATAAAAAGGTAAAAATGGTAAAGGTACATCCCGTCTTCGAGGCCAGCTCGCGGGAGAACACTGCTAGGCCAGTGTCAATTTGGGCGGATTCAGTCCGGAGTGCCCACCTTTCGCCAGACCTATTTACCTGCGTGATCTAGTCACGACTACCAATTCCCTGTTCCCAATGGGTGGGCGCCTTTGTGAGGCGGAGACGGTGTCACGGCATCGAATCCGGGTGGGATGGAATGGGAGGGCGCGCCATAGACCACTACACCACTTTGTCTGCCCGTTAACATAAACATATAAAAATAATGTTTAAAATTTCATAAGATTACGCAACTGAAAGGTGTTCCAACAGGTTGACTACTTCGTCTTCGATGATATTCTCATGGAGAGGAACAAAGTTTCCTTCGGTATTGCAGTGTGGCCACGCAAGGGATGATCCGCCTGCTTCAGAAGTGAGAGCCTCGTGCTGAGCTGCGCATTCGCGGCAGACCGCGTGCCTGCATGCGGAGAAGAATACGCGAGGGCGCGGAGCGACACGATCCGCAGTGACGATAGAAGCGAATTCCAATGGTCGCACTACAAATATGGTTATTAACCTCATGTGTTTGCTCATCTTGTTGTCTCTGTTAAAGAAAACGCGAAAACAAAAAAGCAAAAAACTCAGCAAAAACGCGCCTGGGCAAAAACGCGCCACCTGTGCGTCAGGGTTAATTTTTAATGTTTTAATAGAACCATAGCTCAATTCTGAATAAATAGCAACATCAGAATTTCGAAAATGGGTTACGGTTTGGGATTGTCTCGAAACTGCATTGTCAGTTTGGCTAGTTTGGTCTGATAGTCCCGTTTTAATTTGTCTCTTTGTTCGGTGTTTTGTTGGGTACATTAGTATTATAACGTTAACAATATTTGAGGCTACATTTGCGTGTCTAGAACGAACAAATACAATTCTAACCTGAGCTCGTTTCCCTTCAGATCATGAATCAGCAGATTTGACTCAATGGTTCGCATCTCATTGTCTGCGTTTACTTGCGCGGCTCGCCAGCACGCAACTTCGCCTCGGCAGCCCCGAGCTCCCTTTATGCAGTATCCAAATCGCGATGCGCATCAGTATATTTGCTGCAATCATTCGTTACTGCACGTACGAAGTATGTGCGCTCGTCAATGAACCTGCGATGAGTTACAATTATTGCAATTATACAATCTTATTTATTTTCAAACACTGTTCAAATTATCAAAAAGGTCTATTATTGTATGTGATTCTTAAGACCTGTATCTGTATCTAAACGACATCATACAATGTTGCTATTGCACATTTATGATCATACAATTCAACAAACATAATAATTTAATAAACTAACGCTCTCCAATCAGCGTTTGTCCTATATTCAAACTCTTCATTTAGACCTTCGAGGTTGCCTTCCCGGCGGCAGAGCGGACAGGCATATTTACCACCTTCTCCGCTCGCGTTATTTTTACTTTCTATCGCACACGCTTCGCAGACAGCATGCCCGCACGCGGCAAAGATCACGAGGTGAATGGGAGACTCGCAGCAGCAGATGTGACATGCGCGTGAGAACCGAAGGGAAGACCTTTAAAAATGATTAAGACAATTCTGCATAAATGATGTGAATTGATAATTGGTCGCGTAGGAAGGGACATTTCCTGAGATACGTGAAGTTATATACGTAAAATGTTTATAGTTGTTTTGTTTAATAATATTTAGAATTATCATTGTATGACTTACCTTGCCCTGTGGCTGACGGGGTGAAGATTCACGAGGAGAAGCAGAAGGGTCAGCCATTGTCGAGAAAGTCAACTGGAGATTTTTTCTTTAAATTTAGATATACGAAGAATGCAAAGGAAATGAGGATATAACTTCGTGCTACTGTGGAAAAGAGTGTGTGAGTGAGTGAATGAATGAATAATTAAGTCTCGATTGGAACAGCACATACACATACCACTTCCGCGTCCTTAAGCGACACTCAATGAGCGTACCCTGTGGCTGCTCTATCTTTGAAAATATATTGCTTTGTTTTCGTAAATGGTAATACGACGCCATATAGAATGGATATAAAGACGCCACTGGGCATGCTGAGTGTTTTCGAGAGACACTGGCGTCTTCCAATCTTAAAAAGCGTTAACGATATCTCCTCAGTATTTCAGTGTATTCGACAATGGCTGCACGTACTCATTCTGAACCTTCCGCGGACGATGAAAAACTACGTGAAAGGTAAGTCATAATATTATAATTATCCAGATCATTCTTCGGAATTTAAAGTGAACAAACCAAACGTGAATATTTTTTGCCTTATCGTTTGATGTCCCCGATGTGAACGTACTTATGAAGACTACCGACCCCTTCTGATCGTTTCCTCCTGATAAGAGAAATTGATCGATTAATTTGATTTTTATATTTCACAAATACTTCCCAGGTCCACATTCTCGCGTGCCTGTCCCGTGTGCTCCTGCGAATTTCCGCTTCAGCGCTTTATATTTTCCGCGTGCGGACACGCCATTTGTGAAGCGTGCGCAACTCAAATAAAGCAGGAGGCTGCATCCGGGGACCGTGAAGAAGCGTGTCCGACCTAGAAAGCACCCTAGAAACTTTGCAGGAAGATATTATTGATGTAGCGAAATATCACTTCGCTACTATTAATTCATTCAATTATAATCAATTATCAATAAATCAATTAATTTAAATAATTCAACAATAAATAAAATCAGTCATCAATCAATTTCTCTTCGCTCAATTTCTACCGTAATATCACTCCTTCCACTGATCACACTGGTCACTTGGACCGCTCCCGCTGCAGAATGTCCCAAGCGGAAAACTCAGGATAGCTTACAGTACGCCACTGAGCCCCTCTCTTTCCGGGCCTCGATTCTGGCCAGCGTTGAAGAAGTTTTTCTACGTTCACGTCACTTTTTCCATCCACTTTCTTTATTCATCCATCACTTTACTAGGCGTACGTGCCTACTCGTTCACCCTAGCTGTCCTGCGAGTCTTCGCGAGCTAGTTCGCCGTTCTTTTCACTCGTTTTTCGTCACATTTCACTTTGTCATCATTTCATCACTCAGGCCCACCAACTGGGTCTCATCTCTACGCCCATCACCAAGCTGGGATTAAAGGGCGCCCGCCTGCAACTGGGTCTCATCTCAACTCCAGCTTCAACCTGCACTAAAGGTACCTTCCATTCCCTTCCAGTCAATCAATAGTACCCGACAAACAACCCAATTCCCTTCTGTGATCTACTCTTTCCTTTCGTGTTTTCCCTTGTAAATTAAAGTAAATAAATTGCTTTTATTATCACACCTTGTCCATTGCATACCATCAAAAGGAATCTAGCAACAGATTTTCCTACATGGTGCAATCGCCCAATCAATTCGAACCCAAGAGCTAAAACGTCCGCGTGGCAATCAACTTTTAATCACTGAACCACTCCCCAAAGCACTCAAACCACTTTTGCTCACTTGCAAACAACTTTCGCTCATTCTCAAAGCTTTTCCCATCACCCGTTTCACTTTCGATCACCTCCCAAACATTTCATCATTAATCCCAACGTCGTAATCCCTTCCACTGTCAATACCCGCCCTCGCAAAATGGGCATTACTTTCGAAACAGAGTTCACTAAGGACTATTACCTTCTCTATTCACTTATCGATGACCTCAAGCCATTGTTCGAAAAAATCGATTCGGAAACGATCAGCCTCGCTCAGGTTTCAATCCATAGTGAAATCCAGTCACTGAGCACCAGCATGATCATGTGCATTGCTGACGCCAGACAGATAATCACCAGCTACAGCACGGTCGTCGAAACAATTGAGGAGAAGATCGCGGACATGGAGAACGACAACGAAAAGAAAACTACCGCAGAAAATGAGAGAGGCAGCCTTCTGAGGATCAAGGAGGGAGTCCATGGGAGCAGCAACTTGCCGATGGGAGATGTGAGTCTATCTGCTCTTATGAAACAAAAAGAGGTTAGGTATAGTGATATCCTCCAATTGTCGCTTAGCCGTGCAAGCGCGGTGGTGGCGTCCTCTCACATTTCAATTTCTTCCCCTCAGTCTTCCCCTCCTGCGCTAAACCAGCAGGCACTCACGGAGGCCCCACACTTTTGTCACTCAACATCAAACCACCAGTGTACAAAATATGCGCCAAGCACTGGGAGTCTCACTAGTCCCTCATCCACTCACGCGTCTGCCGTCAATACTAGGGACTCATTGCTTACTCACGATTCAGCACTCAGCGCCCACATTTCATCATCTGTTCAGTCACCCTCTCCGATCGATTCAGCATTGCATAGACCCAGTCTCTCACTTCCTCCGATCACACTAGAGAAGTTCGACGGTAGTGACATAACGCGATGGTCTGGCTTCAAGTACCAGATCGAGTCCCTCATTCTCAATCAACCACACTTGTCAGAAGTAGAGAAGATTTTCCACATTCGCTCTAGTCTGAAAGGGGAAGCACACTCTCTCATTGCATCAATTCCAGCCCAGCCCAACTTTCTTGCTAAGATGCTCACTAGATTAGAATAAGAATACGATCGTCCCGATCTCACCCAAGCACGCCTCATGCAGTCACTTCGTTCCATTAGAGCCAAGTCGTCCCGAGTCGACGACCAACTCGTAGCTGTCCGTTCAATGATCAACATAGCCCTCTCAATTCACGCTAACTGGGGAATCAATGCACTTTGTATGCAACAGCAATTCGCTGAAAGCATCCACCCCAAGTTTATTACGCTTATCACCCGTAAGAAACCTGATACACTAGTATCCGCCTTCGAACTCATCGAGGACAAGCTTCGCGAGGAGCGTGAGGATTCAGTTTCGCCGCCTTACAAGGCACATACTTCGACTGGGTCTCATACTAAGTTACCCGTCTCATCTCACCCCCCCCCCCCCATCTAGGGGATTCACCCCTCCCCTGTGTGTATTCTGTGGCACCCACAACTACAGTGGGAAGTGCACTCAAATCACTTCGATCAAGGACAAGAAGAACATTCTCAGAACCAAGTCACTCTGCTTTTCGTGTTTCGCTTCTAATCACCCCTCCAATGAGTGTAGGAAGTCATGCGCCGTCTGCAATGAGAAACATCACGTCTCTCTCTGCACTAAGCCACCTCCCCCTAACCGGTCTGGTGTACTTTCAGTAATCACTGGCCCATCCATTCAGCTCAACAGTAGGTTGTTCACTGCACCTGTCGTGCTAGCCAACGCAAACGCGCATAGAAGCTCATACGCTAACGTGCTGCTCGACACCGGTGCACAAGTATCTCTTATATCTCGCAGTCTAGTCACTCAACTTCAGTTGCAGCCAGTAGATCACATACACGCCTCCATCACGGGGGTCATGAACGATACGCATAATTCCCTCCCCTCCCATCACGATGTAGTGCATTTCGACCTCCTCACAGATCGTGGTAGGGAAAGGATAAGAGCGATAGTGCACAATACTGATTCAATCACTCATTCCATTCATCATCAGCCACTATCCGCAGCAGATCTAGGAGTGATTAGGGACATCCTCTCTACGATTCCCGATCACTTTACCCAGTCCACAGTGAGTCCCGATTTACTTCTATGTGTCGGAGATACAATCAAGCTGCTGAAAGGTTCCGAGTTCACAACCTTGCCAGGAGGTTATCAACTGATTCAATCGATCATTGGCCCACTCGTCGTCGGTTCGGAGACCTTGGCACCCTCAACCCCAATCCAGTGCAACACGACACTGTCAGCGGAACAGGCAAGTCCCCCCCCCCCCACTCATCACACCTGGGCCTCATGATGTCACTCCTCCCCTTACGATCGCATCAGTAATTTCCACATTCCACCAGTCAGTCTGTAGACCAAATGGCTGAACGCTTCCTCTCTGTAGATCCTATCTCGCGCATCTACGAGACTACAGAAAAAGAAGAGCGCAAACTCTCGGATGCAATTGTGTCAAAACATTTCACCGACACTGTCCAGTCTCACGAGGACGGATACTATGTTCAGTACGCAATGAAGACTGAGGCCAAGGATGAACTACCAGATAATTACAATCTGGCTGTCTCCCGTCTTTCCTCCACGCAGCGCAATCTGTCCATTGACAGAAGCCTCTTGTCCTATTACGACTCTGTCATCAAGGACCAGCTCTCACTAGGACAGGTAGATGTAGTCGACCCTTCTGACACTAGTGGTATCATACACTATCTAGCACATCAGCCGGTCCTCAGACCAGACAAACCCACCACTCCACTGCGCATAGTCTATGATGCTTCTGCTCATCTCAAGAACAAGCCCTCACTCAATGATATGATCTACCCCGGCCCGAGTGACCTGGAAATGATTCCATCACTTCTTCTTCATGCCAGACTTAGACCATTCCTCATTGTCGCTGACGTCGAAAAAGTATTCCTCCAAGTCAAGCTTTGCCCCTCGCAGAGAAACATGCTTCGATTCTTGTGGCTGAAGGACATCGATAAGCCAGTCACTCCACAGAACATCCTCACAATGAGATTCTGTGTCACTCCCTTCGGTGTTAACCAGAGCCCGTGCTTGCTCAACAAGGTGATCAATCACCACATTCAGACCAAGGGCAAACAGTGTGACCCCCACCTAGTCCACCAGCTAGTCAACAACATTTACGTTGACAACATCATCATTAATGTTGACCTGCCCTCACCCATCATGTACTCCCAATCGAAACACCTATTCCAGTCAATGTCAATGAATCTCAGAGACTACTCTTCCAATTCCCCATCTTTCATGGAGTCAGTGTCCGGATCAGATCGATCAAAGGACATCAATCAGAAACTCCTGGGTCTCATTTGGAACACTGAAAAAGATTCACTTTCCATTAAGATCCCTTTTTCTGTCAAAAAAGAGAAAGAGTCGAAGAGAACCATGCTTAGTACTGTCTCGAGTTCCTACGATCCACTAGGTCTTCTCACTCCACTTCTCCTCCCACCACGCCTCACTGTCCAGAGTCTCTGAAACAACACTCTCAAATGGGACGAGCCAGTCGATGATAGCACTAGGGTCTCATTCCACGATCAGATAACAGATCTAGAACGGTTCTCACTCCAAGTTGATCGATTCAGTCACATCTCTGAGTCCGAAGAAATCACACTTGTCGCATTTAGTGATGCTTCCAAGCAAGCAATGGCTGCATCTGTCTACAGTTACGTGCCTGGCCACAAGCCGACACTCCTCATCTCCAAGACTAGATTAGCCCCGATCAATAGTAAATCGACCATCCCCAAGATGGAACTTGATTCACTTGCCATGGCTCACACTCTGATCCAGTTCACCGCAGATGCTATACGTAAAGAGTTTCCCGACAAAACCATCCACGTGTATTCATTCTCCGACTCTGCCGTAGTACTCCATTGGTGCAAACCAAACTTCAGCAAGCCTGTCGGAGTATTCGTTTCCAATAGAGTCAAGATGATTCACTCCGTTAGGGACACCCTCTCATCCGATAGCAATCTCACCTACCATCCACCACGTCATGTCAGAAGCGAAGAAAACCCAGCAGACCATGCAACACGTGGACTCACATCATCTGCCATGAACGACCCTTCCCACCAGTGGTGGACAGGCCCTTCTTGGCTAGCATCTGATCCTTCACAGTGGCCGGATACCAATCTGTCCGACCTTCACGACCAGGGTCTCATCATTCTCCCCTTAGCTATCAGTGATCAAGTAGCTTCAGCACCTCTTGAGTCGCCCATTTTTCTCAGTCGATATTCAAACCTCAAAAAAGCCATCAATGTGACAGCGCACGTGTGCCGGTTCATTTCTAGATGCGCTTTCTAGACTAAGAGCACGTCCATTCACGAGAAACTGAGTCACTTCCCCTTCAATGCAGCATCCACTCTTGATGCCAAGGAGAAACGATTTGCGCTCAATAGACTCATCCTTCTCAGTCAGCGATCTGTCGACGAATCGGTCATCAAGAAGATGTCACTAGTCACTGACCCATCCTCAGGATTACTTAGAGTCAGCACTCGAGTCACCAACTCAAATTAACATGAGGAATTCAATTCTCCCATATTCATCCCCACCAGCTGATAGTACTCTAGCACGACTTCTCATTAGGGATATTCACTCCTCCACTCATGCTGGAGTAGACATCGTTCTGAATAAGCTCAAAGGCAAATTCATGATCTCACGAGCCAGACCACTAGTCAAGTCAACTCTGAAGCAGTGCGTTCCATGCAGGAAGACTAATAATCTTCCATTCGCCTACCCTCATAGCCCACCTCTCCCGCATGATAGAGTCAATCAGAGTCTCCCTTTCGCTCACTGCGGAATAGATTACGCAGGTCCCTTTCACTTGGTCGACGATTCGAAAGTCTGGATCGTTGTCATAACCTGTTTTTCTACTAGACTCACACACCTTGAAGTGGTTTCATCATTGCTTCCATCTGCATTCATCCACGCATTTCGCCGCTTCTGCTCACGTAGAGGAACGCCACAGAGAATCACCTCGGACAAGGCTACCACATTCAAGATGGCAAGCACACTGCTATCTAAGTCTGACATAGACCTGGGTCTCAGCACACTTTTCTCGTCACTAGGAATCACTTGGAAATTCACTACTGCCCACTCCCCATGGAAAGGTTACTTGCGAAATCGAAGCACTCCTCAACTCTCGCCCACTCACTTACGTTTCCTCAGACGACGTTAGGTCTTTCTCTGGTCCCATTCTCAGACCTATCGATCTCATACTGCCCAGTTCCCTTCTCGGTTGCTCACTCACCCTCACTGATAGTGACGACTACATTCCCCCAGAGGAGGAGAATTCAAGCAGAGAAGCAGCAATCAAGCAGCTCAGACGATCAGTCAATATCGTTGATTCATTCTGGCAGAGATGGCATAGCGAGTATCTTTCCACCCTCAGAGACTCAGGAAATAAGTCCTCCGACCCACTCCAGTCAAACCGCTCATTCACAACCATTCCCAAACTCGGTTCTATTGTCCTAGTCGTAGACGAAAGTGGCACCACCCCAAGATCATCCTGGAAGATGGCAAAGATTCTTGCACTCACGGATACCTCTGCTCAGTTACGCTCACATGCCGGAAGAATAATCGAAAGACCACTCAATCTTCTGATCCCACTTGAGATTCACTCATCAGAAGAATCACGCCCTGTAGCCCCTGTAGGACAAGCAACCCAATGGTCACGCGATCCAAGGGCGCACGCCGAAATCATTAGAGCTCGCCCCCTTATTCCCCTCCCCCGAGGATTCCACTGTGAATACACATTGTAATTATCACTTAATCATTCATTCAGTTTCTCAATTACCAATCATTATATTCCAGGCCCCTCATCTCAACTGGGTCTCATCAAACTCCGCTCACTCCCCATCGAATCCAGTCAATGAGGAGGAATTGATGGACCAAGAAGCCATGCTTCTGCAGGAAGAGCAGGCCAATCAAATGGTATTAATCACCGCCTCACCCACCTATCATTCAATTAGATCATAGCTCATCTTCAATTCAAACTCATTTCGTAATCACTGACATCATTCATATCCAATGATTAAGTCAATAGTATTTCAATTTCACAACAAATCACTTATCATTTATCCTCAGGAGCTCGTCGAGTCAATGTATACGCGTCTGGATCAAGAACTCGCTGACGTCAAAGAAGACATCGGTGATCTCAGAGCACTCGTCACCAACGAGTTCAAGTCAATGAAGGATGAGATTGGAACGCTCAATTCCGTACCCCCAACTCAGTTGACCTCCCCACTCATTCTAGGGACCGTAGTCGTTCATCCTTCACTCGTTACTCCCCCGTCACCCAGGGTCTCAACATTACTCAAACTGTTCGTTGCACCTTCTGTAATTCAGTTGTCCACTATAGTTGCAATTGTACTGTTGTCAAGAGCATTACCGCTCGCCTCTCTCTCATGAAGCCCCAACAGTGCACCCGCTGTTTCCGTATGATCAATTCATCTCATTCCCCCACTTGTGAGCCTGACCCATGCGTCAGGGGATGTGTGGACGGCGATGGCCGGAGCCTGTGCCATCATCAGTGGTTCTGCCCCCTCAACCCGGACCTGGTGCCCTAAGTGGCCAAGAAGAGATCGACCTCCCCAAGGGAGCCCTGTGACCCCGTTTACTCGTTCGGCCGTATTGGCAAATCTGTACTATGTGTTGTGTCCTCTTCGTTTTTCGTTGCTATCTTGCATTTAGTTCGCTGATTGTTATACGCCCTACTTTTCCTTTGTTCATTCAATGCTTCACATAGCACCATCACCCTTCAATCCAGGGTCTCATTCATATCCCATCACACCTTCCCTCACTTCTCTTTCCTTTCTTTCGCGCCCTCCCAGTGTAGCGAAATATCACTTCGCTACTATTAATTCATTCAATTATAATCAATTATCAATAAATCAATTAATTTAAATAATTCAACAATAAATAAAATCAGTCATCAATCAATTTCTCTTCGCTCAATTTCTACCGTAATATCACTCCTTCCACTGATCACACTGGTCACTTGGACCGCTCCCGCTGCAGAATGTCCCACGCGGAAAATTCAGGGTAGCTTACAGTACGCCACTGAGCCCCTCTCTTTCCGGGCCTCGATTCTGGCCAGCGTTGAAGAAGTTTTTCTACGTTAACGTCACTTTTTCCATCCACTTTCTTTATTCATCCATCACTTTACTAGGCGTACGTGCCTACTCGTTCACCCTAGCTGTCCTGCGAGTCTTCGCGAGCTAGTTCGCCGTTCTTTTCACTCGTTTTTCGTCACATTTCACTTTGTCATCATTTCATCACTCAGGCCCACCAACTGGGTCTCATCTCTACGCCCATCACCAAGCTGGGATTAAAGGGCGCCCGCCAGCAACTGGGTCTCATCTCAACTCCAGCTTCAACCTGCACTAAAGGTACCTTCCATTCCCTTCCAGTCAATCAATAGTACCCGACAAACAACCCAATTCCCTTCTGTGATCTACCCTTTCCTTTCGTGTTTTCCCTTGTAAATTAAAGTAAATAAATTGCTTTTATTATCACACCTTGTCCATTGCATACCATCAAAAGGAATCTAGCAACAGATTTTCCTACAATTGAAGATGAGACAAACGTTCACTGGCAAGAGTTAGTTTTCATCAGAGCAATTCTGATATTTGTTAATTCCCTATCTGAAGCCGATGATTCGAGCTAGAAAAAAATTGAAAATATCCTGTCAGAGGCGCAAAACAGCCGTCACTTCAAAACATTTCAGAATATGTAACACAAGATTCCAGATAATATAGGTAGGGTTCTCTAATTGGGTATATTTTCGGGTAAGTTTCAGGTGCGCTTTATAAACAACGTTTATAAACAATGTTTAAACACTGGTCAGTATAGAGCGCCTCTGAATCATACCTTATTTGCATTAAAATTACAATAAGGGAGCCCAAGAGAGAACTCTAGGGGTCATTCATTATTGCAGGTATACACCCGAACATGATGAAATCGTGGATGCGACACGCGTTGCGATGCGTGAAAACAAAGAAGCAAACAGAGCCGTCGAAGCTGCTGAGGCGCAGTTGAAGGTAGGGTTTCCCTTTTGGACGTTCTGCATCATTTTCAAGAAGTATGTCTTCCCTTTACGATTACTAATCATACCCGAAAATTATTTTTAAAAAGTTAAACAAACATAAACGCCCTAGTTGCAGGCAGCAATAGCTGCTCAAGATGCGGCCGATAAGAAGGCGCGAGCCGCTCAATCCAAGATGTTGATGCACATCAGAAAGTGGAATGAGATGAGGTTAGACCGTAGCCTATACGAACGTACTCTTTCTAGATACAACAAGTGTATCACAATGCTTAAAAAGATTTTTCCTACACCAAAAATTGACATTCCTAAGACACAATGTGCTCATATACCATATTACAAATATTTCATCATCATATTATAATCTTCTAGTGCAAGTCTGGGAATCCGCATCTCTCGTCAGTGTCGCCCGTGTAATTCCGAGTCTCCGCGCCATCGCGTCACTTTCCCAACATGCAGTCACGCGGGTTGTCGTGAGTGCGCGGATGAGCGTAAGGCTCACGCGTCTGAAGCGGACGGACCAGCTCTTGCATGTCCGGAATGTAATACCGAGGGAAACTTTGTTCCTCTCTATGAGGGCTTCGCCGAAGAGGTCGACAATTTGGCAAACCATCTCAATATTGTCATGTAGATTTCACAGGCCTTTGTCACTTAATGCTACACTCGAAACATGGGGTGTGCAAAAATTTTACAATCTCATTCCACGAACTTTCTCGGACTGCCTTGAGAGTATGCGGAAAGAAGATATCGTAAAATGATTGCACATCCTAGCGGGCAATTACCTGTATTTCGTCGTATCTTTGAATATGATTCTTTCAAAAGTGAACCTTTGAAATTGTCAATTTGATCTCTCTTGAATTCTGCGTATTTGATTCCACTTGTTGTACTGCGCCGTGCATTTTGTAGTTCGTCTGAATTAAAATTTTGTGAGGATCGGAAAACGTTTTTTACTTCATTTTTTCTATAGTGATCACAAGCTCTTCGTGGTAGAACTCTTTAGAAATCATTCTTTTTGTCGCTTATTTTAAGGTGTACTCCGGGGAATGAATGTTAGGGATGGGAAACTGTAGCGAAGCGAATTTGCCACAATAAAGAGGCGACAATGGTGTAAACGAGTGAAAAATAGCGCGTATGTGAATAGCCTCAGTCTGCCGAACTTCGTACAAAGTTATTTATGATAGGGTGAGTGGCCTTTATAATATCTACGCGGTCTCTGTGGGTGACAGAGCAATCCCTGGAGCACCTTTTAAAGGAGGAGCAAAGACAAAATTCAATTTTTGAAGCTTTCATATGTACGCTCTAGATCTCCCCAACGATAAGAAGCTCCGAAGTTTTCACATTTATATCTCCATTACGAACAGAGCTATCGGTAATTGGCGGTGAGCCAAATCAGGGAAAGCTCAGGCAACGAATGAGAGAACGCGCGACTTGAAGAGAGTTCTCCTCTAATTGAAACATATTTCAACCGGGCGCGCGTTTGCCTTTATTCCTCCTTTAAAGCAAAAAAATAAGACCCAAAAAGTAATTTTTTTTAAATTATTTAATATTCAGGGTACTATCCCGAGTTGTAAAAAAATGGTTTCGTGAATAATCTTTTGAGAAAACATTTATTTTAATATTTATACGGATATATGCTTTATTGGAAAAAGCACAATGGAGATTTTAATTATCGAAAGACAGTAGTCAGTAGGTTGCAGTCAGTATGCTCGCCATGTTCTCGATGTTTTTTACTCTGTGAAGAAAGTGTTTTCTCGGTACTCTCGTTAATTCTCTCACTGTTTCGGGGTGTAGCTATTAGGTTGAACAGAAAGTCTTTATAAACTGTTTTGCTCGATCACTGCTCAGTGCAGGAGACCTTTGGTGTTCCCTCGCCTCTAGTGAATAACACATGACAAAGGGACTATGTGGTCAACAACTCCCCATTCCACGCCTTTCATTCTGCTACTAGTAAGATCACGATGTTTGTTCACACGGCCTTGCACATCCGTAACGTTCTGTTATTCGTATTCCTCTCTCACACTACAATGAAGGAATAGGAACGTCAGTTGGCTGAAGTGTACGATTCATATGCCACTCACTACCAGACCATGCGCAATTGGTACCAACTCTTCGAGAAGGGGGACTTTTCCATGGATGATCATGACCGGTCTGGGAGGCCACCCGAGCTGGATTTGGATGCGCTACGGATCGTAGTGGAATTGGATCCTTTCCAAATACCCGCGACATGGCAGCCACACTTGGGGTATCGCAAAGCACCATCGTAAAATAATTGGTCTCCATTGGCAAGAAGAAGAAGCTAGGCCGTTTCATACCCCACAAATTGACCCAAGACCAGTTTGACCACCGTGTCGATGATTCCCTTTCTCTACTCACTCTTCACGCTGGAGATCGATGGGTGGACCGTCTCATAACAGGGGTCGATAAGTGGGTCTGCTATGAGAATCACCATAGGAAGGCACAGTGGGTGGATGCCAATGAGACCCCACAGGACGTCGCAAAGCCTGACCTTCACCCTATGAAAATCTTGCTCTCTGCCTGGTGGGGAGTGGATGGCCCGATTTACTGGGAGCTCCTACCCGAGAAGCGGATAATTACTGGATATGTCTACACTAAACAACTACGGAATCTCAAGAAGAATTCCGCACAATCTGCCCTGAACGGCAAGAAAGTGTACTATCAACACGATAACGCCCGACCCCATGTTGTACGGCAGGTCAAGCAGGAGCTGTCCAAATATGGCTGGATGGTTCTCCCTCATACACCGTATTCTCCTGGCTTGGCCCCTTCGGATGATTGGTTGTTCTCGGATCTGACCCGTCATCTCGATCAGAGATCCTTCACTTCCCGTGGGGCGATCGAGGCTGCACTCAAGCAATATTTTGATTCGCGCCGAGATGGGTTCTATAAGGAGGGAATCCATAAGTTGCCTGAACGTTGGAGATTTGTCGTAGATAACAATGGTGCATACGTTTGATTTCGCTCTTGCGCTTTATTGTCAGAAGAATTGAAATAAAAAGTTTATAAAGACTTTCTGTTCAACCTAATATTTGATTACGCAAGTGATAACGTGCTATTAGTTGTCACTGATATCAAGCTTGTGAGTGGGCCCATCGGCTCACTATCTATCGTCTGAATTTAATCACTTCTTTTCCATTTATGGTATATTGTTGTTGTACTAATAATAAAATGACATTTTGTGTGCCACTATTGGGCGTTGGCTGAGGCTGCATAGTGATCTCAATTTGCCTATTGCAATCCAATTTTCAGAAATCTACATTTTCTCCACTTCCACCTGTCATAGAAGTGTGCAATCCTGATAATAGTACTAGACTAATTGGAACGTATTAAGTAATGTTATGAATCAAGTTATAATGGTTCCTTGTATCCATTTTCAGGCGAAGCCTATAAGCGATCCTTCATTCGATCATGACCCTGATATCATTTTATTCTCCATTATTCAATTATGGAAGTTCAGGAACAGATGGTACTGTTGCGATTTCGGATGTGCCATGTTGAAGTCGTATTCATAAAGAATGAAATGAATTGATATTTTCCCTCAACACACCTTTGCACTTGTCCAGAAAATCAAGCTGAGGAAAGAAGGCAAACTGATATGCTATTCGGAAAGCTAATAGTACTCTACTTCCTTCCGATGGAATCCACTATTTCATCTATATCACCCTTCCTTGTGTGTTCAGAACTCAAGACAATTATTTAATGAATTCATTGATATTGATTTTTTTTCGCGAAGTATAAATGCATACAACAAACACGTCTCGATTCCATGAAAGCTAGATAGGCAGTGTTTGCTCAAGGCCCTCTCCATTGCCCACTCAGGCACAATGTTTATCAGCCTAAACACGCGAGTGATAACATATCAAAATATTGATTGCAAGTGATTCATCAACTAATTTCGAAACTGACATTCCAAAATTTCAGAAATCGCTTTCTGAACTTCTTGCTGTCATTACGTATAACTCAGTTTAATCAATCTCATGAATCCAAAATTGAAAGGTTTATTGTTCTGTCAGAATGCGGTGTACGCTCACTTCTGGGCATGGACAATGAATATTTGATTTAACGATGGCGTTATCAATACTGAAAGGATATGCGAGTTCTACTCTAAGGTTTCCTATTTTCTGGACTTTTGTACAAATTAAATCAATATTCTTATGATACTGTAGAATATACTGTAGAAGAAGTCATCCCAGTTTTTTGCAGGCGAATACACTCTCCTCTCGAAATCCTATCTCTGCGATCATAAGAATTTCAAATTCCCTCATTGAGGTACCGGGGCAAGGGTTCATTGATAAGAAAGGGTGGAGTTGTAAATCATATTGAAGACCCATTGTTCATCGAATATCCATTACGAAATGAATTATGCTATGATAAAACAAACGTATATGAGGCCGGTTGTCTAAGAATCGGCATATGCCTGGCACAGTGAAATTTCGAAAACACATGCAAAGGGGTTCTCGATGATGCTGAGCATCATGGCCTACTTCATTTTGCACCAATCCGACCGGTGCAGCCGGGCTGCAGGCCGGATTTTTTACGTTTTGTATCGTTTTTCTCCGATAACATAAACAGTATACCAGCTATTGCTTTGAAATTTGAATACCATCCCATTTAGGCCATGTAGAATCCAATTATGCAAATCTGGTGGCTCCATTGTTATTGCGAACCGAATTATAAAAAAATTCTCGAATACTAGAAAAGTGTAGGGTCAGGCGTTTACATGAGGAGATGCGTCTCGTCAATATGATCATTTTTCGTATGCTATGTATGGGTTTATAACTTCGCGTTATGTTACATGTATTTTTATAACCTCAATTAGAAGGCCTCCCTATCGCGAGGAATGATGAATGAGAGAATGAATTATGTTTCACTTCGCAAAGAAAGGACATATATGTTTTATCTTTATTTACGAGGTGAAACATAATAAATTCTCTCATTCATCATTCCTCGCGCTCAGTTGCGCGGCGTCAATGAGAGGGAGTCTCTCGAAATGATGATGTAAAAGTACATGCAACCAAACATCGCGAACTTATAAACCCATACATAGCATAAGAAAAATTATCATATTGACGAGACGCATCTCCTCATGTAAGCGCCTGACCCTACACTTTTCTAGTATTCGAAAAAAACATTTATAATTCAGTTCGCAATAAAAATCGAGCTACCAGATTTGAATAATTGGATTCTACATGGCCTGATTGGGGTGGTATTCAAATTTCAGAGCAATAGCTTGTATACTTCTTGTGTTATTGGAGAAAAACGATACAAAACGTTAAAACTCCGACCTGCAGCCCGGCTGTACCGGTCGGATTGGTGCAAAATGAAGTAGACCATGATGCTCAGCATCATCGAGAACCCCTTTGCACGTGTTTTCGAAATTTAACTGTGCCAGCCTCCGAAGACGTTTTGTCGATTCTTCGGCAACCGGCCTCATATTAGTCGCATGCTTTGAGAATTTTATTGTCGTTCACATCTGTGCATCCAACACTGTCGACGTGTGTGCATACAACAATTGATTTTGATTGAAGGATATACGTGCATCATTTGAAGCCTTCCGAAATCTAGAGAAAAAGTGTTTGCCCAGGACTCTCAAAAGGCATCTCACTGCGTATCATCCGAGTGACAAGGAAATGGAGTGATCAATAGTCTCTCTCATATTTGTATAATATCTCGCGTTCTCTAACGGGGGAGAGAGAGCGGAAAAAAGAAGAGACACAGATCATTGCTCAAGAAGTGATAACACCTTGTTTGATGATGCTGATAACACCATCGGGGCTCACGAGTGTGTACAATTTCCATGTAGTTCACCTCACTTAGCGACTGATTGTGTGATTACAAAAAACATTATTTTCATCTTTCGCTACCTTCTATGTATCGATTAATAGGGTACTATCTTTCAAAAACTGTTTTAGTGATGCAAATAGAGAGATTATCTGCGTTAACATATATTACGAAATCTAATAATGCAACTTTCAGAAGTCTAAACTTTCTCAATTGCTATCTGCCTCACGTGCATTAACATCTGTTGTAATTATAAAAAAATGTACTTAAAGGTTTGTGATATTCCTGTTTATTACTATATTGTATAAATAGTTTTAAGGTTGTAAAACGTTTTAGATTCAGATCTCAACCGACTGTAATTATTTCTAGTGTTTCCAACAATCCGCAGCAACCCGTCAGTTGCCGCTTCTTTTTCACCACTATAAATGCGGCCCTTCATTCCCATAGTAGTTGGAGTCACTGATAAAAAATGTATCCTTGTTGAATTGTACTGATTTGCCCACACATGAATAGTTGTTGGTGGTGTCAGGGGTGGGAACAATGGAATCAGGCTGTGGAAAACGTCTTATTCACCGCCTACGCACAGGAGCGTCATGTCTTCCCAACGCCGACTTCGCACAGGCTTTAATTAGTCGAATGTTAGTTTTGGGTAAAACGCGGAGGAGGAAGCGATCATTCAATCAATCAATTTATCAAATCAGGTAGTGTGCTCAGATCAGGATTTGTCTATATTCTGCATAGGTTGCACTCCACCAATGTGTACCAATGGCTCGGCTAAGGTCGTCTCTCCAGCGTACGTGTGGCTTCCCAGGGGGGCGGCTCCTGTTGTAGGGAGTCCAGACTGTAGTTGCGCGGCTCCACAGCGATCATTCATTCGATCGCTATGAGTCTTATCACGATGTCGTGAAACTGATTTGAATGATAATTATCGAGGCTAGGCTTCTTTATAATAGTTTAGTATAGCATCGACCGTTCCTAGTGAACAGATCGATTCCAATTGCTCACAAGCGGCTTCTATTTAACGGTTGTATACTCCCCGCTTTTCTCTACGGTTGTGAAACATGGGCCCTGACCAAAGCACAAGGTGAAAGATTATCGGTGGCACAAATAAGCATGGAGCGCTGGATGATCGGACTCCGATCATCATCGGAGGTACTGTACTGGATCATATATCGAACGAAAGGCTGCGCGACCTCACTAAGGTAGGAGATGTCGTTCGTTGTGCATTGAAAAGAAAGTGGCTATGGGTTCATAAAGTTGCTAATGATCATGACTTGAAGTGGAGCAAAACTGTGATCGATTGGACACCGCGAGGGCCGAAGAGAGGACGAGGAAGACCCAAGCACGATGGAAAGACCTCTTCATTCGCGCTATCGGGCCCACTTTTTTGAGAGAAGCAAGAAGTCACGAATGTCATGCCATGCACATCAGAGCCTACTCTTGATAAATGTGTTAAAACTGAAAACTGAGTATAGCAATCTGCGACAATGAGGTTAACGTCAATTGTTTTTCTAATTCGTGTTAAATATTTTTGAAGATGGACAATAATGAAATCACTCCAATTATCATTCACTAAACATTTAGCTCAACATGAAACCAATTCGATTTCAGTAATCAAATGGCCCGCACTTGGGGAAAAGGAAAGATAGTCATTAACTACACTGACGAGGATGACATCGAGGCTCTAGCGCGTCAAGTATGATTGTCCCCCGATATCTCCTCTACATATTGCTGCCCTTCACTCATCCCGGCTGGCTCTTTCCCTTGTCGATCTATTTCCTGACTCTCTCATTTCCACACACTCCCGCCCTATTTCACATACGAGAGAATGTGCGGAAGTGAGAGGGCGCTAGGTCGGGTGGGGACTATTATATTACGTCTATCAAATACGGCATGACGTCATAGTTTTCGTTCGACATAGTGCCCAGTGAAAGATGTAAATAACCTCTTTGATCCACGACAATCAGGATTTCGTAATAGTAGATCCACCTCCTCGAATCTTGCTGAAACCTTTTCCCATTATCTTAGAATCTCTAAAAATGGTTCCCCATTTGATACTGTGTATATTGATTTTAAGAAAGCGTTCGATAGCATAGACCATAGGCTATTGTTATTCAAATTGTCCCAGTTAGGCATCTCTGACCACCTTGTATCGTGGTTTCATTCCTACCTTTCCAACAGAACCCAATCCGTTTTTATAGACTCATCTATTTCTTAATGATATTAGTTCCCAATTCCCAATGACCATTCACTATTCCGTGTATGCAGATGACCTCAAATTGTATGCTGAAGTGCCCAAATATTCTGACGATCTTCAAAATGCATTAGACTCGGTCTCCTCTTGGTCCTCTCAATGGAATTTAGGTATCTCTGAGACCAAATGTCTTATTGTACATTTCGGCTTGCATAATCCCCGTAGATCGTACTTTATTAATGGGGTTCTCCTCAATGAGCCCACTGTAAAAGAGAAGAATGTAACAAAAGTAATCGTTAAAGACTTAGGTGTCCATTTCTCCCCCAATCTCTCTTTCTCTTATCATATACAAAAGATTGTTGCTAAGGCCCGCTCCAAAATTAACCTCATGTTTAAGTCATTTCATAGTAAATGCCCCACCATTTACAAGAAAGCATATACAACATTTGTTCTTCCTACCCTTGAATATTGTTCAGTTATTTGGAACCCATCCCATTCTGTCGAATTGACTAAGGAACTAGAAAAAGTACAACGTGACTTCTCTCGTAGGCTTTACTCCCGGTGCGTTCTTCCTCATGTACCTTATTTTGAACGAATGCAATTTCTTGAATTAACAACTCTTGAAAGCCGTAGAACCGTAACCGATATTGTGTTCCTTCATTCCATTCTACACAGTCGCTATTTACTTGACTTTTCTTCTCTTCTTATCCCTGCCCCTCTCACCCGCCCTCTCCGTAATGGTCACCCTCTTCGAATAACCTTACCCTTTATCCCTCCGAAGTCGTATTCCACACTCGTATCTAGATCCATTTCCTTTTGGAATTCTCTTACCACAGATTTTGTTGTTCTCCCACATAATTCCTTCCGTTCTCTCATCTCCTCACAGCCCCCTCTATCATTTCCCAAATCCGTTATCCATAATTGGCTACATCAATGAGAACCCACCCCTTCCCTTCTATACCCTTGCTGCAAGCAAACCCGATTCGGCCACATCGACGGACCTCCGTTTTTCGACACCATTCCACAATGATATCTTGAATATTCCCACATGAACGGAATAAATAATTGAATTGAATTGAATTGAATTGAAAGAGGTCGGCCAGAAAAGGCTAGCAAGAGGATGGAAATAAAAGGTTGTGAAAAAAAAGTAACCCTCGATTTGTGGCATGATGTTTGAGCCCGCATAAAATCCTTTTCGTTAAAGATCTCAAGCTAGCTTGGTAGTATTTAGTAGGGGGTTACTTGACCAATATGAGCATATGTTCGAATCACATAAAGTATTTTGGATATCCGGAAAATCCATGTTTTATCAAATGTGATACTTTCACAATTTCCTAAAAGTGTTTTCTGCTTCTCGTAGTTTGCGGGAGAAAACGGCCGAACATTGACATATAGTGGAGTAAGAAGCCCATTGGGAGCTCTTTCAAAAATTACGTTTGAGATCATATATAGATCAATGTAGCACAATCTACACAGCATTGAAATCATACATTCGCTAAGTAACACATCTCAAGCGACAACGTTTCCTGCTTCGAGGTTCATTCACGCTGCTTTTTATATGAGTGCGCTTCCATGATACACTATGTTGCTACGTATCGCAGAGAAACATTTGAACTCACACCTTTTCTACTTTTAGAAAACACGGATTTTCAGTATTGTTGAAGAACGATCAAAATAGCCAAAAGTTTGACTTTTGGTGTGCGCCGAATGAATACATTTCCTCAAAATGGATCTATCCCCTGACTTAGCCCAGCCGAATACTATTAGATAAGGAGTAGCTTTAACAGATAACCACAAAGTTAGATTCTGTTCACCAAATCAGCAAACAGGATATTGACAAATATACGAATTTCGATATTCAAATTCATAGTCGGGATGATGAATGCTACATATTTTGGTAGAAGTATCGTTTGCTCACTTAAATATATTTTTGAGTTAACAATTAAAAGTGTTTTTCGTTTTACTACATTTGAGATCGATCCATCATTTTTTACGGATTCACGGCCAAAACAAATATAGCTGATGATGTTTAGTTAGGTTCAAGTTCACAAATGAGTGTATTTTCTAACATGTCTTTCACAGCAGACCAGATTCACATGTTGTAGTGTGATATCCGTATGTCATACTTTTAGTATTTGGCAAAATATTTCCCTTATCTTAGCTCTCTGTAGATTGCTCGAGCAAAACGTAATCGGTTCGCCTCATTGTTGACGTACCTTTCTCTTGATCCTGTTGCCGGTATTACCCCGAAATTCATTTCGTAAATGCAAATTTTGGAAAAAAATATTTAGAAAGAAAATTATGGAAATTCACTTTTTGGAAAAGCAAGAAATGGAAAATAAATCTCAAAATTTCACTTTTGGAAATTCCCATTTTGGAAATTTTTCCATGACCGGTAGTACTGTAACCGAGCGGAAAACTACCGTAACCTATCGAGCCTTTTCGTCATTTATGAGCAAATTCGAAACATAGTATTATTTTCCTTTATTATATCATTATTGTAATTAACACTACTAATAATTAAAGAAAGAAAATATACAAAATAATGCAAAATCAATGTTTGAATTTAATCGTTCTATTTCGCGGTTCTCTCTATGCAGCGAAAAATACCGTAACCAGTGGAAAAATTTCCAAAACGGGCATTTCTAAAAATTTGTTTCCAATTTATTTTTTCCATAATTGTTTTTTCCAAAAAGCAAAATTCCAGATATTTTTTTCTAAATTTTATTTTTACGAAAAATTCGTTTACAAAATTAAATTTCCAAAATTAATTTTACAAATCGGGGTAGTACACTGTTGCCTCAATACCAATTGTATAGGCACGAACCAATGTTCGATGGAAACAGTATCCAAACACGTAACGTACATATATAACAATATGATAATCAAGCGGTAACAAAGGGCGGGGTAATCGAAATTTTGAAAATCGAGCGAAACTTTTTTCACACCCTAATACAAAAAATCGTCGTATGCTATTGTCAACTGTATCAGTCTAGCATGCGTGTGGAAGGATTTTTTTTCCAAATAGATTTGTTATTTTTTTCCACCTCACAAAGAGGCTTCTGTCGATAATTTAGCCGCGTTTCAAAAGAAGATGTAACCTACTTGAGCGAAAATTACGATATACATTTTGAATTGACTTTCCCTTTCAACAGACGGTCTTCCTACAGTGCCAATGTTACGTGACTTTGCAAACTATTCTACTGTTCTCACTCATCGTCTTTAGCTATCTGACGGGGCGGATTCCACGGCAATTAGTCGAATGGAACAAGCGGCGGATGGACGTGATTACATGATTAGCATCTGACACTGGGGGAGAGAGGAGCTTGGTGGGATGAAAAGTCGGGGAGGGGGAGGAGGGAGAGAATAATGCTCACGACTATTTGGCGCACTTCGCGCTATGCTCGGATGAGGAAGACGGACGATTACTAGATTAGTATCTGACAGTGGGGGGAGAGATAAACAAGGAGGAGCAGAAGTCCAGATGAGGGGGGAAGGAGGAAGACAAGAAGATGTGACCTCTATTTATGGTATCACTTACAATCATCTCTGGAAATCGGTAGGAAGCCATGAGAGGAACTGAATGCGTCCCTATCTTACGCGATGGAAATATCGCGATGATATACGAATGGACGCTGTGCATTTTCAGAAAATATCACATTTCGTGGATAACGGTAGTTCCCATTTCAAAACTTCGGGAAAACTCACGTTATTCAACCAATGCACTGACTAGTCAGTGCTCATTCGGGAAGTGCATACGTTTCTCTTTTTTTTTATTTCGTCACGGAATTGGCAATACTATCGACCAGGCAATCGTTTGAATTCTTATTGCTACATCTTGAAACCGATTTCAAGAAAATTGCATGGGAAATTAGTGATGACAAAACGGATTGTGAAACCGAAGGCCCTTTCAACCAAGAATTTTCAATTGTGAAGCCATGTGAAATCACGAGGCGCTCTCGGTGAGCGGAATAACAATCACTCTTCCCTAAAGCGCTTGTTCCCCCGACATCTCCTGCCCATATTGCGGTCCTCCACTCAAGCCGGCTGGCTACACTCTTTCCCTGATTCTCTGACGCTCTCCATTTTGCATACACTCTAGATATGAGTGACGAGATACAATCAGGCATCAGAAGGTTCAATAATCGAATATTTAGTCCTCTCTTCAGATTTCTACAATACAAAGACGGGACTGTTTGTTTTTTTTTACCATGACTATCAGTGTGTCATTATTATGTCAATCATGCAGACGCATTTCAAAACACGATGAAACCTAACTGAGAGAAAAATCGCAATCGAAATTTTGAATTGCTCTTATCATTCCGGCTTCTCCTTTGGACATACGTCAAACATTTTTATAATGTGAACTAATGAAGCGTGTTCTAATGGAACTGGTAAAATACCAGGCGAACTTCCGTATATCAAACACAGTTCACTGTATTGTTTAGCTGTCTGACGGGGTGGATTCTATCGCAATTAGTCGAATAGAACAAGCGGCGGATGGACGTGATTACATTATTAGCATCTGACACTGGGGGAGAGAGGAGCTTGGTGGGATGAAAAGTCGGGGAGGGGAAGGAGGGAGAGAATAAGGCTCACTGACTATTTGGCGCACTTCGTGCTATGCTCGGATTAGGAAGACGAAAGAACACGCATACAGTAATTGCATGAGGGGAGAATCGAGCATCAATGCGGACATTATGTTCAATGTATAAATTTGTTATTGTTTGCAAACAGCTTCCAAGTCCGCATCGATATAACGAACGATAATAATATTATGACCGCACTGTGCAACGCATATGAAGATAAAGACTCAGAATTTCATGAGAGTGAACATATCCAGTAGATTGCACATGTACGATGATTCGAAATATGCTCCCCTCAAGTGCTTGTATGTTTGTATACCGATATCCTCAAGCCATATTGCATGCCTCTGAACTCGGCTGACTCCAACTTCCCTTCTCGCCCTTTCTCTACCTCTCTCAATTCCGCACACTTTCTCGCTCTGCCTGGCTGACTGGAGAGGGCGGAAAAGTGAAAGTGCGAAAGCTCCTCATTTGACACCTAGAATGGGAGAACCTAATAGTCTGACAACTCTCCAATAAGACCATTACAGTATAAACGAATCGAAAAATCAATAAATGCGTTCCCGGTCGAATATCGTGAGACAGATCAGCACCTCTCGTCAGGCCACTTGACCGAATGTTCGGACCATATTGCGCTCCTCCACTCATCTCCTCTCCTCTCCTCTGGCTCCTCTACACAAATTCCCGTTTATTCCCCGCAATCAGACATCAGCCAGCTCGAATCTGGCCACTGTTCTCAATTGAAATGATAAATACAGCGAGCCCATCATATTTTTCTACTCACACCTCAGAAATTCAGCAATCTTTTGTTACATTATCACGATAACTTATCTCTTGGCAGGCCACTTCAGCCAATGTTGCGACCATATTGTCCTGATCCTCTCCTCTCCTCTAGCTCCTCTACACAATTTCCCGTTAATTCCCCGCAATCAGACATCAGCCAGCCCCAATCTGCCCCCCTGTTTTCCATGATAGCTTCACTCTCCCTTGTCCCAATCTCGGGAATCGCCCGCCTAATTGGCTCCGCCCACTTTACTCAACCCGATTGGGCCCCGAGATTGGATTCAGGCCCGGGCCCGAGATACAGTTATCCCCCTTCCCCTCCGCGGTCGACATTTGATATTGCCGCACCTATTAGATATCGCTAGCTCATTGAGTTGCATTCGCTGCTGGCTCCCTTGCAATATTTGATATGTGCACTAAATGCGATGATTAGCTCCGTGGGTGGCGTGGGTGGTGGGTCGTTTTAGCGGTCAAGGAAAAGAGGTTAATGAAAATTGGCTGCGCGTAGATTATTTGTATTTTAATTAGATAATAAGGAGCACAAGAAAGAGAACGCTATATTTGCAAATATCAGGCTCGCTGGTGATTACAATTTTGTTTCAGCACAATTTAATCAGAATCCATGGTACCAACTCAATAGTTTTGCTATTTTTGAGATCGTTTAGTTTAGTAACGAGTATAAATATTTTCACAGAATTTTTCAGAATGGACTACAACTACTTCTCGACCGGAGCTACGGGAGGGACTGGCGGTAACGGAAATCAGGTCAGTAGAGCAATCACCTGGCTGTACTGACTATTCTTGCCCAACAATTATGTCTTATTTCCAAAAAGTGAGACAGAGAAAGCACATAGACGATCGCTCCAATGTGTCTCGTGATAGGCATAGTATTACAGTAAATAGCTGCGAATTGGAGAGAGTCAGAAAATAAAGATGAACATCGGCGCTCATTTCTAGTGTCATTCGATTTGTGTTTCACTCGTTCTTCAAAATCGAGATCGTTCCACTTCAATAGTTCTTGCGACATTGATGATAATAAAAAATATATTAAAAATTCACCACAAAATATAGATAATTGTTGTGGCTCCTTGATAGATAATGGCACGAGAGCGTATGCAAAACGTGTCTCACATTCCAGTTTGAGGAAAATAATAATGATACCATTTCCCACGAAGCTAACCATAGTTGTAAGCAGACCGACATTGTATACGCGAGAGTGTGAAGTCTACTTTTTCAGCAGCTTGAACTTAATCTAGATACTTCATACTTTCCGGTGAAACAAAATCTTCCTTCCACCACTCTCCCGCTCTGCCTATCAGGCGAGAGAGTGAGCGGAATGGAGAGAGTAAAATTCAGGGCGGAGCCAACTCCTCTTCCTCCGCCGACCAATCGCCCTCCGCCGCTGCCGTACACCCCTTCTTCAACTATGGAGGTACGGTGATCGATAGATATGGGAACTGTACTCATGCTGGTTTGTCATGCAGTTGTGCCCCTCACTTGATAACTATAATTGCGATGTGTAGAGGGAGAGTAGAGTTGTCCTCTAAAGATAGAGACCACAAGCCACGCCCACTTTCGGGAATACCGAATTCTCTCAAAATCCGCAAGAGCTCCGACAGTCGGAATTCTTGACCAAATTGGACGATCAAAAGCGATTTCAGTGGCTCTTGGGATCCTTCACAAATGACCACTGGAGCAGCTTAATTAGGCAACTCTAATTAGGTCAGCATACGCTAATTAAAACCAGAATAGGCGTAAAATGGGCCATTGTACTCGTGTACAGCTGCTCCACTCGTACTTTTCAGTTCACTTCATTCAAATACATGACACAAAGTTAGAAAACAGATGGATCATTTTCCTGACTGTCGGAATGATTGAAAGATTTCATACAAAAATTTGCAAAAAAGTGCAAACCACTTTCATCTGGGCAGATTCGAACCTGCATGTTACGGGCATTAGAGGTAGAGCTCCACCACTACACCAATTGAACGACTTCCGGCTTGCGATCAAGAATGATACATTAACTTCCCCCTTGCGATTTTTTCACGCTATCCCGATTTCGAGCATTTTTCCATTGAGAGCGAGATTAAGGTTTTTAGATTATAATTCGGCGCAGGGTTATGATATCGAGCTAAATCAAAAAGTATGGTCTTATTTATACCATTAGGGTTCCATTGGGCACACAAACTGTCTTGTGAGATGGTTTTGGCAGAATGCCTTGTGGTCTTTAGCTAAAGAAGCAATACACCGGTCTTCTCATTCTAAACATCCTCTCGCAACTCAAACGGACTAGGGTGTGACACTTTCTGAATTTTGACATTCGAACGCTTTCAGCACCCGCAACAGCCGTCTCATCCGCTGCAGCTGCTGCAGCCGCCTCGCATCACCATCTCTACTCGAGTGGATACGCGAACCCGTATGGAAGGTAATGATGAATAGAGGAGATTACTGTCAGGGAAAGTGAGCAGGACTTGTGGCCTATTCACTATATTGCATTTTTGTGCAACCAGAGAGAAAGAATATCATGTGAAATGAGCGAAAACGGTGCTTATGTTAGTTAGAATATGATCTGTAGTGGGGTGCTGAGAAATAGCCCTCTAGGAGTGCTCTATAACCAGCCGAACAGCATATAATGGGGTGGTCAATCCTAAATCTGCACCACTGCAGCCTCTCTCGTGCTGCAGCTGCGCAGCAACCGTACCTTGGTGCGCACGATCCTATTCAGGCCTTCTTCAACACAGGTATACGGTAGTTCATTACTGTAAGACTACCGTACTCATACTGTACGCTTAGCGTAGATCTTATATAATATGAATAATCTTACCGTATCCTACCATAATCCAATCATGAGTAATCAATGGACTGCTAAAGTTCGAGTAATCAATGCAATTGCAGGCCTACAGTACCAGTTGTACCAGAAGTCAGCATCGCTCGGAAACTCTGGATCTGGAAATAGTCACGGATCGGGTACGAAAATTAATAAACTAACAGTCATTCTTACCACAATATTCCACAAGTAAAGCCTCATACTCGAATGATCTCTGTCTCGCTCGCCCACTTACAAATTTCCTTTTGATTTCTATTGGATTTTGGTTTTGACAGGATGCCATCAACATACTAGCCAGCCCGTTACTCTTATACTAATCTACAATGCGTGAAACACACCGAGAAGTTACGATTTCGTCGAAAAAATGGAATTCAATTTCGCATGTGGTTATGCGCTTCACATTTTGGAGATAAGTATAAGACTTGCTGCCTGTGTATTGTTTCTGTCATTGCTGGCTGAATAAAATGAAATCAACAATCCCTCTTTCGTAGGGGCCATTTAAGATTTGTTTTTTTTTGAAAAATAAAAACGCATAGCTAATTAATTAAGTTCTTGACCATTGAACTGCATTTAGGCTCCGCCTCCTCCTCCGTGCCCGCCAACCACCCCGTGAACCAGCTCATCTCATCTCTGCCCGGCAGCTCGCTAGTTGGTGAGTGATTATCTTTTTTTCGCATTATCACATGCCGGTCAGAGAGAGAGAGAGAGTGCGTGAAATGAAGATAGTGCATGGGTGATGTCTCCATTTAGCATTTTCTCTCGTGATGTCTGACCTTGATAGAGTGTGTTATATCAATCTCGCGGAAATGTCACTTAGACTGAGGCATCAGTTTGTCCCTACAGTGCCCTACCGTATCCACAATATATAGTGCATCCTTTAGGCGCCCTCTACGGTTCATCCGGTGGCAATCCTGCCGAGCGGCGCAAACAAAGACGCATTCGCACCACATTCACGTCGGCGCAGCTGAAGGTAATGTGACCTACCGTTCTCATTATTAACCTACGAACGCTGCGGTACGTTTAACTTCTCGCAAATGCGTAAGAGTAGCCATCAGAATATGCTTAACTATAGTTAGAGCTTTGAATTGCTTTGGACAATTATATTTCCGAGGAACAGGAATAGTAACCGCAACCACGGCATTAGTGTAGACACCTACCGTAATTCTACCCTATCTGAAAAAAGTACTTCTCAGGAACTCGAGTACGCCTTCCAAGAGACGCACTATCCAGACATCTACACGCGTGAGGACATCGCCACCAAGATCGACCTGACGGAAGCCCGAGTGCAGGTGCAGTTTTACAATAGGGCATGAACTAAAAGGGGCGGAGCCTTATCCATATCCTTTCCAGGTCTGGTTCCAGAACCGGCGCGCCAAGTACCGCAAGCAGGAGAAGCTGGTGCGGCCCAAGACCGAGCCCAAGGAGGACGGCATAGCAGACATGACAGCGACTACGGGTAATGAATCTGATATACCGAACTATGATCGTATCTTGACGAATGGATTCTGTAGTAATGCATGTCGCGCGCTAGAAGTGAAGTGCGAGTTTACAAGCAATAACGTATGTGTAGGGATTAGTTATGGCAAATCGGTACTTGTTTTCTCGTTTTGCACGCTATATCGTTCACTTTGACCAGTGAGCTGACAATTGAACTGATAGGGGAACGTGCTGATTGTTCAACACCAATAGTAACTTATGGTGCTCCAGCTAACTACCGTATCTCTCAGGCACGGACCTGAGCACGATGGGCGCAATGATCACCATGACTGCCGACCCGACTTCACTTAATCTGATGCACAAGGAAGACCCATCCCTTACGCCCGACATCATTGTCTGACCAACTTGATTACGGTAGTTAGTTGGGTCACACCTCGGATCAGATTCAAGTTTCACAACCATTCCTCATTCTGTGCCATACTTCTTTCCGATTGGTAAATTGCGATATTGTGAGTAAATAAGAAATATTTGTGTATAATGTGTCTCCTCAAAACAATGACAATGAGGGTGCTGCATCCTCATGACTATAGAAGGCTACCGTAGTCGCGAGTAAAACCTAACCGGTGAGAAGTAAAAAAAATTCCACCAAGAGATTTACGAAGGGAATATTTAAGCGAGCCTTTTTGACTCAGTGAACATATTTGTAGATACCCTTGGGCCAAAAATCGAAATCCTCCTAAATGCGGATAAATGTAGTACTCGGGGAGTGTAGCTCAGCCGTGGCCTATTTAGTGTTCTAAGTCAATCGTTGAGAAAGGGGAAGCACTTTAGTCTAAGAACGCCAATTTTCGAAATTTGCCATTTCGCTATTGATCCGAACGGCTGTTATCTCTGAAAATAGGAAATAATCAGATGGTCATGCATGGAAAGTTTCATGAGAATTGGGTTGAAAATGTTTGAAAAAATCAAAATTTCGAAAAATAACTGCAAATTTCAATTTGCATCTCCTTCGGATGCTATGAGATTAACACTTTTTATTGTTTCATTGTATAGCATGGGATGAGTACTGCTTAAGTTTACAAATAAACGAAAATTAAAAATATAGTTTGTGAGAATTCGACAAAAAACGGAGGTCAATTTGAAATAAAGTCAGTTGATGATAAGTCCCCTGGCCTACAGTACCCCAGGGAAAAGAGAGGAAAATACTTCAAAAGTTATGATATGTGCAGCAATCGATGATGGAAATCCACCAGCGTCAACAAAATTTCGAAGGGCTCTCGCGCGCGCGAGAGAGCTGATGCTAAATAACTACCGTAATCGCTGGATGGATTACGGTAGTTATTTAACATCAGCGCTCTGGCGCGCGCGAGAGCCCTTCGAAATTTTGTTGACGCTGGTGGATTTCCATCATCGAGTGCTGCACATATCATAACTTTTGAACTATTTTCCTCTCTTTCCCCTGGGGTACTGTAGGCCAGGGGACTTATCATCAACTGACTTTATTTCAAGTTGACCTTCTTTTTTTTCGAATTCTCACAAACTATATTTTTAATTTTCGTTTATTTGTAAACTTAAGCAGTACTCATCCCATGCTATACAATGAAACAATAAAAAGTGTTAATCTCATAGCATCCGAAGGAGATGCAAATTGAAATTTGCAGTTATTTTTCGAAATTTTGATTTTTTTCAAACATTTTCAACCCAATTCTCATGAAACTTTCCATGCATGACCATCTGATTATTTCCTATTTTCAGAGATAACAGCCGTTCGGATCAATAGCGAAATGGCAAATTTCGAAAATTGGCGTTCTCAGACTAAAGTGCTTCCCCTTTCTCAACGATTGACTTAGAACACTACATAGGCCACGGCTGAGCTACACTCCCCGAGTACTACATTTATTCGCATTTAGGAGGATTTCGATTTTTGGCCTAGTCCCAAGGGTATCTACAAATATGTTCACTGAGTCAAAAAGTCTCTCTTAACTGGAAGAACTATTGCGAAAAAAAATTTAAGCAAAGAATCAATAATCAAACTTCATTTCTGAATGGAAAACGCAGGGATATGATATGGCTTTCACATTTCCTGAGTTGCAAGAGACGGCCTTCGTAATCAATCATTATTCTAGGAAAGGCTTCGTAAGAAATGGCTCTCTTCATTCTAAGCACTCGATCACCGATCTGGCCGGCGAGAGAGTATGCAGAATGGAGAGACAATTTCTCGCGATGACGCCCCTAAATCATTATGACGTTCTGAAGCTGATTACGATGCACTTTCCATACACTTCTCTTGCATGACTCGGCTTGGACGATTGTTCCCCTTTTTTATCTCCTTCCCTACCCTCGCACAATGTTTACACACTGCTTTGGTTTAATGATAGCAAAAAGTAATGCAAAATACATGATAAATGATTACATATTCAAATTTACACAAATATTCCTATGTATACTGAATAAGCTGCGAAAACGTCTTTTCATCGTTTATTGCCAATACTCGTAACTTGTTGCACAGGTGGAGAAAATCATTCTGCGAGAGCGAATGAAACAGGAATGTGAGGTTCGATCAAGCCTTCTCGTAAACACGAACGCCCCTGACGCCATTGCACTCAAACGAATTGATCAGGCCGTTCCCCTCTATATATCGCTCTATTCTCGACAATTTTCCACTCTTCTCCTTGTCGATTTAAACAAGCTTCTTGTCTTCCTCGAGAGTAAAGGTGGTTGTCACCTCTCTCCCATCCGGAGTGGTCATCTCGAACGCCTTGCCAAGCTTGAACGTGACCACTCGAGTCATGAATGTGGAACTGAGTATCATTGTCCAGTCGTCCCCGTCGATTTCGAATATCAGATTCGGCTTCAACTTGGTTGCCACGGTGCGCAGCATCAGACCAGCGCCCATCTCTTTGAGGAAGACATCGAAGTTCTCCGAGGAAGTGAGCTTCCACGTGCCGACGAACGCATCAGCCATAGATGAACTTAAACCGAATCATAGCGATAGTTACGAATACTAAACTCAAGTAATGGAGAGGTTACTTCATATGATAAAGTGACTGATTGTTTCGGTGTGTACACGCAAGATGGATTTGTATAACAAATGGAAATATTGAGTATCATTGGCGGATGGTGCTCAAAAAATGGACGGATAACGTGAAAGGCGATGGGTATAATAGTTCATTGATCTATTCATTCATTTATCACGCCTCTCACGAGAGAATCGACTCAAAATGGCTTATCTTGGGACAGGGGGCATTCAAGTATTAGGTTGGTGCATAAGTTTCTTTCTTTTTCTTTTTCAAATTTCTGTTGGCGTGCCTAGACTCTCATGATTTTTTGAATACCATGTGTTACGGCCATGGCGGTAGATTACTACCATACATTTGATTTGGATCTACGCGTCATCGTGAGAACTTGATAAGACTCAGAAAATTAACATAGGAAAACGGCGATTTTGAGCATTTTGGGATAATTTCAGGTTATCGAATACTTTTGGGATTCTGATTCTACCCAATTGAGGAACACTTGTGCAGGAGTTCTTTGTTCTAATAAGCGTAAAAAATCCGGATTCGAACGAGTGTGTGAGACAGGGGAATCCAAAAAGTGTTGATTTCAGCGGATGAATCAGAACACGATTATTTCAAAATCAGCAGTTCTTCAACGTGAAGTCCTATTCTTTCCTAAATTTGTTAGCATACTTAAAGGGGAAAGTACTTCACAACCCGTCGAAATTGAGCATTCGTTAATGCTGTGCAAGGAAGTTGCGCTCAGCAATTTGTGATCTATGATTTTCAAAGACAGTAGTTCTGTAATTGGGCCAACATTTCTAGTAGGTTTATAAGGGCAGGTTTGGTGGGCTATGTCGTATGGCATACCCAGTCAAAGTACTTTGTAACAATGTGCTAGATGTAGCCTTTGCGCTATTCCCCTCGGAGCCTAGAGCAATTGAAAAGTCGGATTGCTCTACCTGGTCCGATTACTTCCGAACTAAAATGCTCAATTCTAATTGATCGAATCAACACAATATAGTATTCGCTATAGTGTGTACCCATGTCCGTATCAACAGCAAAAACAATTATTTGATTGGCTCATCACAACTACCTGGGGAGGTCAGAATGTTGGTGCATGAAAAAAGAAAGAAACTTTTGCACCAACCTAATAATTGAGTTATGTTTCACTTCAAATAGCGCGACGCAACGGAACAATAGGGATGAAATAGAGTGAAAATCTAGTTCAATCTTTTTGTTCTTCCTTCTCTCATACTTTCACTCTGGCTAACAAAAGGGGCGCAACAATGTCTACCCCTGAGGCGGCTAACTCAGCCAAGAAGCAGAGCACTACATACCAAAACATGTGCGTCTCTGCCTTCTCTCTGGCACTCGAGAATGCCCCCTCTGGTGTGGACAGGGACAAGTGGAGTGCTATCACCGAGCTGCTCCGCAGTATGGCGAAAGCTCTCGAGCATGTCGCCGTGCAGGAAAGTGATGCCTCCCTTGCCACCTCCCCCTCCCCTTCTACTTCTCTCCCCAATTCGCGTCTGTCTCTCCCTTCCTCATCCCTTCCTTCCACCTCCACTCGCATTCCCTCTCCCCCTCTCTCATCTGGTGAAGACCCAGTCGAAGCACATCTGAGGGCTCGTTCGCTTGTGATCTCGGGTATCCCCGAGGCCGATTGTTCTCTAAATCTTGAAGAGAGATTGGCTGGCGATGCTAAGTCTGTTGGATTGTCTCTGGCCATCCTTCAAGTCGAAGCTACTCCCCAGATGGTGTATAGAATGGGCAAACCGGGCGACAAACCCCGCCTCCTTAAAGTGGTTCTTCCTTCTCGCTCTCACCTCTTGACTGCTCTAAAAAATGCCTCTGTTCTCCGCAAGAACGACGAGTTCAGAGGAATTTACGTTCGTAAATCGCAGACGAGAGAAGAGCGAGAGAGGAGCAAGGAGATGAGAGAGTCACTCAAAGCGTTGCGCCTGTCTGACTCGGACTGTCCCTTCGTGCTCTATCGCGATGAGATCTGGCACAAGGATGACATCCGTACTCACAGGCGTACTCGCCTCCCTCCTCAAAAAAACTAAGTAGTCTTACACCACACTCGCATTTTGACTCGCACCTATCCATTGACTGCCTCTCGATTGACACCTCATCTATCTCCCCCTTTCCTTCTTTTCCTCTCCCTCTCTCTCTCCTCTCTGTTCCCCACACTCTCTCGCCCCCTCCGTCTCTTCCCCCGGACTTCCCTCCCATAATCAATCAGCCGCCCTCTTCTGCCACACATCTCCCTCTTCGCTGTTCTCTATTTAATTATCGCTCTATTTGTAACAAGATACCTGATTTACATGCTATTCTCTCCATCGATAAGCCCGATCTACTCTTTATTACGGAAACTTGGCTTTCTTCCAAGATATTGGACACTGAGCTTATTCTTTCTTTCCCGTATCGCATCTTCCGTTATGATCGTCCTCGTCGTGGGGGTGGTGTCTGTCTTCTCATTCGTGATCACCTCCCCTGTTCTAGAGTATCTATCCCTTCCTCAATCTCTAGTGATATTCTCGTGGTCGATGTGCATTCCCTGACAACCCTTGTTCCTACACGCTTCATTCTCGTCTATAGGCCTCCCAACACAACCACTGCTCAAAACGCCCAATTATTTGATGTTATATCTTCCATGGTTACAGTGCAACATCAAGTGGTTGTGCTGGGCGACCTAAATCTACATATAGATTGGTCTTCCCCGGGCGTGCTTTCTTCTCAAGCTTCATGCTTAGTGGACCTCTCCATTGACCTTGATCTCACCCAGATGGTCCCTTCTCCTTCCCTAAATAACCATTTCCTTGATATCATCATATCACCTTCCGGAGTAGTATCAAATTGCTGCTTATCAGCCCCTTTTAAAAATTCTGACCACTCTACGATTGTCTTTGACTTCCATTTCCCCCTTGATCAGCCCGTAGTAGTGCAATCATTTGATTTTCGTAAAACTGACTTTTCTGGTCTCGAAAATGCACTACTTGGACTGAACTGGGAGGAATCACTTTCTAATTTCATCGATATCTCAGACCTGTATAATCGATTCGTATCGTGTATAACTGACCTGTTTCCAACCTTTGTCCCTCTCAAGAAGACTTCCCTTCATTCTGATCATTACCCTCCCCATATTAAGTCCCTTCTTGCACACAAGCGCGCACTCTTCAATAAGATTCATCTGCGCCCTGTTCATTCCCAATTTCTCTTAGTTTCACATAAATTAGATAAGGAAATACGTAAGTACGTTCGTTGCTACGAGAATCGGTTACTTGCCAGTAATCATAGTCGATCATTCTACCGCTATGTATCCACTCGTTTCAAGCCTAAAGGTCTCTCCATCCCGGCCCTCGTGGCGATGGACGGATCTGTCATCACGTGCAGTTCTCTAAAGGCTGAATCCCTTGCCGATTATTTCACTTCTGTATATACTCGTGATGACGGGTCCCTTCCATCTTGCCCTTCCCTCGTTTCGCAAACCATCCCTTTATCAGTCGTCCTTCCTCACGATGTCTCTTTTCTTCTGAGGAAAGTATCTTCATCATGTTCGCTCCCATCTGACTCCATCCCATCTATCATTTTTAAAAATTGCTTCCGATCTTTGTCTACTCCTCTTGCGCATATTTTCAATTATAGTATTATGCTAGGTGATATTCCATCCTTGTGGAAATCCTCTATTGTTATTCCAATCCCAAAAATTTCCTCGCCTTCCTCGGTCTCGGATTATCGCCCTATCAGTCTCACTCCCATTCCTTCCAAAATAATGGAAAGAATTCTCAAGCCTAAGATTATCCGCTGGTGCAACTTTCATAAGATTATCCCTCCCGAACAACACGGCTTTCTCTCTAAACGCTCTACCGTTACCCAACTTTTGGAGTGTACTCAAAATTGGCGTGATTCCCTCGATCGTGATTACTGTACCGATGTTGCATATATTGATCTTGCCAAAGCTTTCGATAAGGTTTCCCATCCTAAGCTATTGTTCAAATTACAATTGCTAGGCATTCGTGGCTGTGTGTTGAATTGGATTACAGGATATCTTTCCAATAGGATCTTCAGAGTTCGAATCGGCAGCTCTCTCTCTTCTGAGAGACAAGTGATCTCAGGTGTTCCTCAGGGCACAGTTCTTGGGCCTCTCCTCTTTTTGCTATTTACTTTCGATCTCCCTTCAGTTTTCTCCCCCTTTCCAAAACTAAATTGTCGGCTTTTTGCTGATGACATCAAGCTCTTCACTACTTTCGATCCACTCTCTCCTTCTGATTCCCCCTCTCAACTTCAATCGGGTATTAATGGGTTCCTAGAATACTGCAAAAAATGGCAGTTAGAAGTTGCTGAAAAAAAATGCAACGTATTACATATAGGCAAAAACAATCCCTGTACTAGCTATTCCTTAATCTCTTGCAATTTTGTAGTAACGCAGTCAATCCGTGATCTAGGTGTTTATATTGATCCTCTCTTAAATTTTGACTCTCACATCCAGACTGTTTGTCATAAGGCGTCTTCATTAGTCTATTTACTTTTCCGTAGTATCAGCTGTACAATAGTTGTCCCATACATATCTGCTTTCAAATCTTTTATCCTTCCCATACTAGAATACGCCTCTCCCGTCTGGTCTCCCTTCTCATCTGGTCGTATTCGCAAATTAGAGAAAGTTCAACATCTATTTAGTAGGCTATTATATTATCGTTGCTCTCGAACAGACGTCTCTTTCCCCTCTTATTCTGATCGATTAGCCCTATATTCTCTACGCTCTCTTTATGTTCGCCGTATTGTCATTGACATAGTGCTAGCTCTTAAAATTTTCGCTAACGCTGTTGAGTTGTCAGTATGTAATTTCTATACATATAGGACTATTACCAGACGTCATAGTGCCTTTGTTCTTCACATTCCCGCTTTCCGAAGGGAAAATTTGAAAGCATCGTTTGTTCATAGAACAGTTAGATTTCTAAATAAGCTCCACTTAATTTGCAATCCTCTATTGTCGATCGAGACTATTAAGCACTATTTGCTAATTCACCCTAATCTTCTGCGTACTCTTGGAATTGAAATTAGAAATCTTTAGCATCTATCCTTACCGCCACCCCCCCCCTCCCACCTTTCCTCTCCTTTTTCTCTTCTCAACCCTTCCCCAACCATTCTCACCCCCCTCGATCTCCTCCGATCTCCTGTCACACAAGTCTCCAATACGATATACATTGGACAAGCGGCCACTCCTACCGCTCACGAGGCTCCTTCCCCTCGCCACTCTCTCTTTCTTGTGCGACACGATTCGGAAGATATACTCCCCCCCCCTCCCTCTTCCCTAATTATATTCTCGAACATTCTATACTTGATGAAGCGCCCTTGTGGTGTACGATAAATAAATAAATATACAAATCAATTGGAAAAGTTTTTTGCATGCGAAACTAAGTTATACTCCGAGATATGGGAGCATAAACCCTTAAAGGAGGAGTAAACTCAAAATTCAATGTTTGAAGGTATCATATGAGGCCGTTCGCCTAAGAATCGAGCAGATCATGGTCTCAGCTCTCAGGTCTCAGGACAGCAAAAAAAATCGATTTCACGAAACAATGAGTTTTGGGGTAATCGAAGGTGCTGAAAAGGATGGGCACATTCATTTTGCTCTCAGAGTTGCCGTTGGCTTCAGACGTCGTCACGTCGAAAACAGGCTTTTGCGTGTATCGCCCATCCGGAAAGTGCTAAAATTACGTGAATAAGGTTTCCGGGGTAGAATTTCATGCTGATTACGCCTATTCACTTTATTTTTCACGAATTTTAAAAATAATTTTTAAAAATTTAACTTTCCGTAGACACAAGATCGAGCCAAACGAGTTGCATGGTTGGAACCGCCGTGACGTTTGGATTCATAATTCCAAATTTCATAGAATTTCACCATAGGCTTTTCGAAATTGAAACCAAAATGTGAGTGCAGATAAGGGGAAAACGACGAGTCTACTCCCCTCTCTCTCCTCTCTCCGTTTCCTCCCTCGCCAATCTATTTACCCCCTGGCAGTTTCTCACAGAGGAAACGGAGAGATGAGAGAGAGGGGAGAGAGCTCGTCGTTTTCACCTTATCTGCACTCACATTTTGGTTTCAATTTCGAAAAGCCTATGGTGAAATTCTTTGAAATTTGGAATTCTGATTCTGCACGTCACGGCGGTTCCAACCATGCAACTCGTTTGGCTCGATCTTGTGTCTACGGAAAGTTAAATTTTTAAAAATTATTTTTAAAATTCGTGAAAAATAAAGTGAATAGGCGTCATCAGCATGAAATTCTACCCCGGAAACCTTATTCACGTAATTTTAGCACTTTCCGGATGGGCGATACACGCAAAAACCTGTTTTCGACGTGACGACGTCTGAAGCCAACGGCAACTCTGAGAGCAAAATAAATGTGCCCATCGTTTTCAGCACCTTCAATTACCCCAAAACGTATTGTTTCGTGAAATCGAGTTTTTTTTGCTGTCCCGACCTTTGGTCGAAACTTAGGCGAACGGCCTCATATGCACTGCCTAAAGCTCCACAACGATAAGAAGCTCCGAAATTTTCACATTGATATCTCCATTCCGAACAGAGTTATAGCTAGTTGGCTGGGAGCCAGATCAGGGAAAGCTCAGGGAAGGAGGCGAGATAGCACGCGACTTGAAGAGAGTGCGTCCCTAGGTGAAACCTATTCCAACCTGGCGCGCGTTTGCGTTTACTCCTCCTTTAATCGAATCGTCCTGAGAAGACGCATCTCCTCTATAAAAAGCTAAGCCCGCATTCGAGCAGTTTTCAAATTACGCCTGGTTGAATGTGGTGCCTTCAAAAATTTAAACATTGCTAAATGAACTACACTGGCCGATAGAGCTGGGAAAGTGAGCCGGGGAAACGGAAAATGAGCGTCCAAACTATATTTCGAAAGGTACTGAGTGATCGGCAAAGTATGAGCTGAGAGAGCGATCGGTGCAGCAACCCGAAGGGGAAGGGTCATGTTGAGTAATCCGGTTACGGGGGTCCTAGATGAGTCTAGGGAAGCTCAAAACCTTCGAAAACCCGAAACCAAAAAATGCCCGTTGTCCCAAGTATAGTTCGAATCTCTCGGGAAGGGCGTGTTATTCAGTGATGATTAGGGTTTCCCTTTTCAGGCAATTTTGGGTCTTTTTCGGATAAGTTTCAGGTGCGTCACATAGCTCATGAGCATATCAGCTATTAAGCGCACCTGAAACATAACAGAACATTACCAAAATTAACTGAAAAGGGAAACTCTGGTGATGGATAAGTAGCAAGAATAGCATGAGAGGGTGCAAGAAACGGATGTCCGTCGATGAATCGAATCGAATAGTTGAGGATCATGTGCGCGTATTTACACCGAGTGGCAGTATGCATGATTACAAACGGCGCACACGCGATGTTTTCCAATTAGGAGAGGAAAATGATCCGGATGAATTGTTCAATACAGGGTACACTTTCAACTACACATGATAATATTTATTTCCCGTAGACAAAATCTAAGAGAATAATGATGCAAGAAGGACTCAATGTGTAATTAACGTTACTCTAGCTATGCCCTGAATGTGAAAAGTAAAGGCATGCCTGTTAGTGATTATCCTTTGGTTTTCCATCTGTTGTTTCTAATCGGGGCGATCTATAGAATCATACATTGGCGGAACGGCAAATTTGGTCGATTTAGTGCGATCGGACACGGCAGCCACATATTCACCATCATCGATTTTAAAATGGCATATCTGAAATATAAACATACACTGAACTATTCTCCACGTTCGTCGAATTCCTTGGATTGCTTCCCGCAGAAACACGAGAGAAAGAGAGTGAGGATTGACTCTGAACATCGGAAATGCAAGCAATTACCTGCGAGAGATGGAAACGGAAAGACAAGGATACAAAACGGATGAGGTATTCTATTCTCAAGCGCCTACCACCTCATTGGGCAATTGACCCCTGACTAGTAACGGATTCGGCGAAATATAGAGCAGCATTCTCACCTGCCGTACTTCTGTCTGAGTCGTATTTTATTTATTTTTGTTATTTATCCAATGCCCACGCTCTATCGAACTTTCCTGACAAACTTTGAAATATACCAATGATGAAACGCAAATATTGTTAAATTTTCGATAACATTTCTTTACAAAAACACGTAATAATAAAAACCACAGCGTACGCTACAACATCTACAGCAGAATGAAAGCATGCAGAGCCGGTTGTTCGGGTCGTATGTGAGAATTCATTATTCTGTTTTTTTAATGAACCCATCATCGTATTACCGACTTTTTATTTTTGCAAGAATATTTAGGATAGTTGTGAAACTCAGGTGTCACCTGAAGCATCTTGATTCACATACGCATTGTCTTCAGTAAATTTAGGGTGCGATCAGTAAGGGCTGCTTATAATTGAATTATTTTGATGCGGAAATTGCTTGCAATTGCTTTGCTCCTTCATCACGTGATATGTAATCGACATGTATCTGAAATGTCGTAGTTGAGAATTTTTAGCTTCCCACGACTCCCATATCATCCCGCCATCCGCGCATCCCACCCCTCCCACGCTTCCCACGCTTCCCACGACTCCCATATCATGACGCCATCCGCGCATCCCACCCCTCCCACGCTTCCCACGACTCCCATATCATCACGCCATCCGCGCATCCCACCCCTCCCACGCTTCCCACGCTTCCCACGACTCCCATATCATCACGCCATCCGCGCATCCCACCGCTCCCACGCTTCCCACGACTCCCACGACTCCCATATCATCACGCCATCCGCGCATCCCACCGCTCCCACGCTTCCCACGACTCCCACGACTCCCATATCATCACGTCATCCGCGCATCCCACCCCTCCCACGCTTCCCACGACTCCCATATCATCACGCCATCCGCGCATCCCACCCCTCCCACGCTTCCCACGCTTCCCACGACTCCCATATCATCACGCCATCCGCGCATCCCACCGCTCCCACGCTTCCCACCACGCTTCCCACGACTCCCATATCATCACGCCATTCGCGCATCCCACCCCTCCCACGCTTCCCACGACTCCCATATCATCACGCCATCCGCGCATCCCATCCCTCCCACGCTTCCCACGCTTCCCACGACTCCCATATCATCACGCTATCCGCGCATCCCACCCCTCCCACGCTTCCCACGACTCCCATATCATCACGCCATCCGCGTATCCCACACCTCCCACGCTTCCCACGCTTCCCACGACTCCCATATCATCACGCCATCCGCGCATCCCACCGCTCCCACCCCTCCCACGCTTCCCACGCTTCCCACGACTCCCATATCATAACGCCATCCGCGCATCCCACCCCTCCCACGCTTCCCACGCTTCCCACGACTCCCACGACTCCCATATCAACTCCCACGACTCCCATATCGCTTCCCACGCTTCCCACGACTCCCCTATCATCACGCCATCCGCACATCCCACCCCTCCCACGCTTCCCACGCTTCCCACGACTCCCATATCATCACGCCATCCGCGCATCCCACCCCTGCCACGCTTCCCACGACTCCCATATCATCCCGCCATCCGCGCATCCCACCCCTCCCACGCTTCCCACGCTTCTCACGACTCCCATACGACTCCCATATCATCACGCCATCCGCGCATCCCACCCCTCCCACGCTTCCCACGCTTCCCACGACTCCCATATCATCACGCCATCCGCGCATCCCACCCCTCCCACGCTTCCCACGACTCCCATATCATCACGCCATCCGCGTATCCCACCCCTCTCACGCTTCCCACGCTTCCCACGACTCCCATATCATCACGCCATTCGCGCATCCCACCCCTCCCACGCTTCCCACGACTCCCATATCATCACGCCATCCGCGCATCCCACCCCTCCCACGCTTCCCACGCTTCCCACGACTCCCATATCATCACGCTATCCGCGCATCCCACCGCTCCCACGCTTCCCACGACTCCCATATCATCACGCCATCCGCGTATCCCACCCCTCTCACGCTTCCCACGCTTCCCACGACTCCCATATCATCAAGCCATCCGCGCATCCCACCCCTCCCACGCTTCCCACGACTCCCCTATCATCACGCCATCCGCGCATCCCACCGCTCCCACGCTTCCCACGCTTCCCACGACTCCCATATCATCACGCTATCCGCGTATCCCACCCCTCTCACGCTTCCCACGCTTCCCACGACTCCCATATCATCACGCCATCCGCGTATCCCACCCCTCTCACGCTTCCCACGCTTCCCACGACTCCCATATCATCAAGCCATCCGCGCATCCACCCCTCCCACGCTTCCCACGACTCCCATATCATCACGCCATCCGCGCATCCCACCCCTCCCACGCTTCCCACGCTTCCCACGACTCCCATATCATCACGCTATCCGCGCATTCCACCGCTCCCACTCCTCCCACGCTTCCCACGACTCCCATATCATCACGCCATCCGCGCATCCCACCCCTCCCACGCTTCCTACGCTTCCCACGACTCCCATATCATCACGCCATCCGCGCATCCCACCCCTCCCACTCCTCCCACGCTTCCCACGACTCCCATATCATCACGCCATCCGCGCATCCCACCGCTCCCACTCCTCCCACGCTTCCCACGACTCCCATATCATCACGCCATCCGCGCATCCCACCGCTCCCACTCCTCCCACGCTTCCCACGACTCCCATATCATCACGCCATCCGCGCATCCCACCCCTCCCACGCTTCCCACGCTTCCCACGACTCCCATATCATCACGCTATCCGCGCATCCCACCCCTCCCACGCTTCCCACGCTTCCCACGACTCCCATATCATAACGCCATCCGCGCATCCCACCCCTCCCACGCTTCCCACGCTTCCCACGACTCCCATATCATAACGGCATCCGCGCATCCCACCCCTCCCACGCTTCCCACGCTTCCCACGACTCCCATATCATCACGCCATCCGCGCATCCCACCCCTCCCACGCTTCCCACGCTTCCCACGACTCCCACGACTCCCATATCAACTCCCACGACTCCCATATCGCTTCCCACGCTTCCCACGACTCCCATATCATCACGCCATCCGCGCATCCCACCCCTCCCACGCTTCCCACGCTTCCCACGACTCCCATATCATCACGCCATCCGCGCATCCCACCCCTCCCACGCTTCCCACGCTTCCCACGACTCCCATATCATCACGCCATCCGCGCATCCCACCCCTCCCACGCTTCCCACGCTTCCCACGACTCCCATATCATCACGCCATCCGCGCATCCCACCCCTCCCACGCTTCCCACGACTCCCATATCATCACGCCATCCGCGTATCCCACCCCTCTCACGCTTCCCACGCTTCCCACGACTCCCATATCATCACGCCATTCGCGCATCCCACCCCTCCCACGCTTCCCACGACTCCCATATCATCACGCCATCCGCGCATCCCACCCCTCCCACGCTTCCCACGCTTCCCACGACTCCCATATCATCACGCTATCCGCGCATCCCACCGCTCCCACGCTTCCCACGACTCCCATATCATCACGCCATCCGCGTATCCCACCCCTCTCACGCTTCCCACGCTTCCCACGACTCCCATATCATCAAGCCATCCGCGCATCCCACCCCTCCCACGCTTCCCACGACTCCCATATCATCACGCCATCCGCGCATCCCACCCCTCCCACGCTTCCCACGCTTCCCACGACTCCCATATCATCACGCCATCCGCGTATCCCACCCCTCTCACGCTTCCCACGCTTCCCACGACTCCCATATCATCACGCCATTCGCGCATCCCACCCCTCCCACGCTTCCCACGACTCCCATATCATCACGCCATCCGCGCATCCCACCCCTCCCGCGCTTCCCACGCTTCCCACGACTCCCATATCATCACGCTATCCGTGCATCCCACCCCTCCCACGCTTCCCACGACTCCCATATCATCACGCCATCCGCGTATCCCACCCCTCTCACGCTTCCCACGCTTCCCACGACTCCCATATCATCAAGCCATCCGCGCATCCCACCCCTCCCACGCTTCCCACGACTCCCATATCATCACGCCATCCGCGCATCCCACCCCTCCCACGCTTCCCACGCTTCCCACGACTCCCATATCATCACGCTATCCGCGCATTCCACCGCTCCCACGCTTCCCACGACTCCCACGACTCCCATATCATCACGTCATCCGCGCATCCCACCGCTCCCACGCTTCCCACGCTTCCCACGACTCCCATATCATCACGCCATCCGCGCATCCCACCCCTCCCACGCTTCCCACGATTCCCACGACTCCCATATCATCACGCCATTCGCGCATCCCACCCCTCCCACGCTTCCCACGACTCCCACGACTCCCATATCATCACGCCATCCGCGCATCCCACCCCTCCCACGCTTCCCACGCTTCCCACGACTCCCATATCATCACGCCATCCGCGCATCCCACCCCTCCCACGCTTCCCACGCTTCTCACGACTCCCATACGACTCCCATATCATCACGCCATCCGCGCATCCCACCCCTCCCACGCTTCCCACGCTTCCCACGACTCCCATATCATCACGCCATCCGCGCATACCACCCCTCCCACGCTTCCCACGACTCCCACGACTCCCATACATCACGCCATCCGCGCATCCCACCCCTCCCACGCTTCCCACGACTCCCACGACTCCCATATCATCACGCCATCCGCGCATCCCACCCCTCCCACGCTTCCCACGCTTCCCACGACTCCCATATCATCACGCCATCCGCGCATCCCACCCCTCCCACGCTTCCCACGCTTCCCACGACTCCCATATCATCACGCCATCCGCGCATCCCACCCCTCCCACTCCTCCCACGCTTCCCACGACTCCCATATCATAACGCCATCCGCGCATCCCACCTCTCCCACGCTTCCCACGCCTCCCACGACTCCCATATCATCACGCCATCCGCGCATCCCACCGCTCCCACGCTTCCCACGCTTCCCACGACTCCCATATCATCACGCCATCCGCTCATCCCACCCCTCCCACGCTTCCCACGCTTCCCACGACTCCCATTTCATCACGCCATCCGCGCATCCCGCCGCTCCCACGCTTCCCACGACTCCCATATCATCACGCTATCCGCGCATTCCACCGCTCCCACGCTTCCCACGACTCCCACGACTCCCATATCATCACGTCATCCGCGCATCCCACCGCTCCCACGCTTCCCACGCTTCCCACGACTCCCATATCATCACGCCATCCGCGCATCCCACCCCTCCCACGCTTCCCACGATTCCCACGACTCCCATATCATCACGCCATTCGCGCATCCCACCCCTCCCACGCTTCCCACGACTCCCACGACTCCCATATCATCACGCCATCCGCGCATCCCACCCCTCCCACGCTTCCCACGCTTCCCACGACTCCCATATCATCACGCCATCCGCGCATCCCACCCCTCCCACGCTTCCCACGCTTCTCACGACTCCCATACGACTCCCATATCATCACGCCATCCGCGCATCCCACCCCTCCCACGCTTCCCACGCTTCCCACGACTCCCATATCATCACGCCATCCGCGCATACCACCCCTCCCACGCTTCCCACGACTCCCACGACTCCCATACATCACGCCATCCGCGCATCCCACCCCTCCCACGCTTCCCACGACTCCCACGACTCCCATATCATCACGCCATCCGCGCATCCCACCCCTCCCACGCTTCCCACGCTTCCCACGACTCCCATATCATCACGCCATCCGCGCATCCCACCCCTCCCACGCTTCCCACGCTTCCCACGACTCCCATATCATCACGCCATCCGCGCATCCCACCCCTCCCACTCCTCCCACGCTTCCCACGACTCCCATATCATAACGCCATCCGCGCATCCCACCTCTCCCACGCTTCCCACGCCTCCCACGACTCCCATATCATCTCGCCATCCGCGCATCCCACCGCTCCCACGCTTCCCACGCTTCCCACGACTCCCATATCATCACGCCATCCGCGCATCCCACCCCTCCCACGCTTCCCACGCTTCCCACGACTCCCATTTCATCACGCCATCCGCGCATCCCGCCGCTCCCACGCTTCCCACGACTCCCACGACTCCCATATCATCACGCCATCCGCGCATCCCACCGCTCCCACGCTTCCCACGCTTCCCACGACTCCCATATCATCACGCCATCCGCGCATCCCACCCCTCCCACGCTTCCCACGCTTCCCACGACTCCCATATCATCACGCCATCCGCGCATCCCACCCCTCCCACGCTTCCCACGCTTCCCACGACTCCCATATCATCACGCCATCCGCGCATCCCACCCCTCCCACGCTTCCCACGCTTCCCACGACTCCCATATCATCACGCCATCCGCGCATCCCACCGCTCCCACGCTTCCCACGCTTCCCACGACTCCCATATCATCACGCCATCCGCGCATCCCACCCCTCCCACGCTTCCCACGCTTCCCACGACTCCCATATCATCACGCCATCCGCGCATCCCACCCCTCCCACGCTTCCCACGCTTCCCACGACTCCCATATCATCACGCCATCCGCGCATCCCACCCCTCCCACGCTTCCCACGCTTCCCACGACTCCCATATCATCACACCATCCGCGCATCCCACCCCTCCCACGCTTCCCACGCTTCCCACGACTCCCATATCATCACGCCATCCGCGCATCCCACCGCTCCCACTCCTCCCACGCTTCCCACGACTCCCATATCATCACGCCATCCGCGCATCCCACCCCTCCCACGCTTCCCACGCTTCCCACGACTGCCATATCATCACGCCATCCGCGCATCCCACCCCTCCCGCCGCTCTCACGCTTCCCACGCTTCCCACGACTCCCATATCATCACGCCATCCGCGCATCCCACCCCTCCCACGCTTCCCACGCTTCCCACGACTCCCATATCATCACGCCATCCGCGCATCCCACCGCTCCCACGCTTCCCACGACTCCCACGACTCCCATATCATCACGCCATCCGCGCATCCCACCGCTCCCACGCTTCCCACGCTTCCCACGACTCCCATATCATCACGCCATCCGCGCATCCCACCCCTCCCACGCTTCCCACGCTTCCCACGACTCCCATATCATCACGCCATCCGCGCATCCCACCCCTCCCACGCTTCCCACGCTTCCCACGACTCCCATATCATCACGCCATCCGCGCATCCCACCGCTCCCACGCTTCCCACGCTTCCCACGACTCCCATATCATCACGCCATCCGCGCATCCCACCCCTCCCACGCTTCCCACGCTTCTCACGACTCCCATAGGACTCCCATATCATCACGCCATCCGCGCATCCCACCCCTCCCACGCTTCCCACGACTCCCATATCATCACACCATCCGCGCATCCCACCTCTCCCACGCTTCCCACGCTTCCCACGACTCCCATATCATCACACCATCCGCGCATCCCACCCCTCCCACGCTTCCCACGACTCCCATATCATCACACCATCCGCGCATCCCACCCCTCCCACGCTTCCCACGACTCCCATATCATCACACCATCCGCGCATCCCACCCCTCCCACGCTTCCCACGCTTCCCACGACTCCCATATCATCACACCATCCGCGCATCCCACCCCTCCCACGCTTCCCACGCTTCCCACGACTCCCATATCATCACACCATCCGCGCATCCCACCCCTCCCACCCCTCCCACGCTTCCCACGCTTCCCACGACTCCCATATCATCACGCCATCCGCGCATCCCACCGCTCCCACTCCTCCCACGCTTCCCACGACTCCCATATCATCACGCCATCCGCGCATCCCTCCCCTCCCACGCTTCCCACGCTTCCCACGACTCCCATATCATAACGCCATCCGCGCATCCCACCCCTCCCACGCTTCCCACGCTTCCCACGACTCCCATATCATCACGCCATCCGCGCATCCTACCGCTCCCACTCCTCCCACGCTTCCCACGACTCCCATATCATCACGCCATCCGCGCATCCCACCGCTCCCACTCCTCCCACGCTTCCCACGACTCCCATATCATCACGCCATCCGCGCATCCCACCCCTCCCACGCTTCCCACGCTTCCCACGACTCCCATATCATAACGCCATCCGCGCATCCCACCCCTCCCACGCTTCCCACGCTTCCCACGACTCCCATATCATCACGCCATCCGCGCATCCCACCCCTCCCACGCTTCCCACGCTTCCCACGACTCCCATATCATCACGCCATCCGCGCATCCCACCGCTCCCACGCTTCCCACGCTTCCCACGACTCCCATATCATCACGCCATCCGCGCATCCCACCCCTCCCACGCTTCCCACGCTTCTCACGACTCCCATAGGACTCCCATATCATCACGCCATCCGCGCATCCCACCCCTCCCACGCTTCCCACGACTCCCATATCATCACACCATCCGCGCATCCCACCTCTCCCACGCTTCCCACGCTTCCCACGACTCCCATATCATCACACCATCCGCGCATCTCACCCCTCCCACGCTTCCCACGACTCCCATATCATCACACCATCCGCGCATCCCACCCCTCCCACGCTTCCCACGACTCCCATATCATCACACCATCCGCGCATCCCACCCCTCCCACGCTTCCCACGCTTCCCACGACTCCCATATCATCACACCATCCGCGCATCCCACCCCTCCCACGCTTCCCACGCTTCCCACGACTCCCATATCATCACACCATCCGCGCATCCCACCCCTCCCACCCCTCCCACGCTTCCCACGCTTCCCACGACTCCCATATCATCACGCCATCCGCGCATCCCACCGCTCCCACTCCTCCCACGCTTCCCACGACTCCCATATCATCACGCCATCCGCGCATCCCTCCCCTCCCACGCTTCCCACGCTTCCCACGACTCCCATATCATAACGCCATCCGCGCATCCCACCCCTCCCACGCTTCCCACGCTTCCCACGACTCCCATATCATCACGCCATCCGCGCATCCTACCGCTCCCACTCCTCCCACGCTTCCCACGACTCCCATATCATCACGCCATCCGCGCATCCCACCGCTCCCACTCCTCCCACGCTTCCCACGACTCCCATATCATCACGCCATCCGCGCATCCCACCCCTCCCACGCTTCCCACGCTTCCCACGACTCCCATATCATAACGCCATCCGCGCATCCCACCCCTCCCACGCTTCCCACGCTTCCCACGACTCCCATATCATCACGCCATCCGCGCATCCCACCCCTCCCACGCTTCCCACGCTTCCCACGACTCCCATATCATCACGCCATTCGCGCATCCCACCCCTCCCACGCTTCCCACGACTCCCACGACTCCCATATCATCACGCCATTCGCGCATCCCACCCCTCCCACGCTTCCCACGACTCCCACGACTCCCATATCATCAAGCCATCCGCGCATCCCACCCCTCCCACGCTTCCCACGACTCCCATATCATCACGCCATCCGCGCATCCCACCGCTCCCACGCTTCCCACGCTTCCCACGACTCCCATATCATCACGCCATCCGCGCATCCCACCCCTCCCACGCTTCCCACGCTTCTCACGACTCCCATAGGACTCCCATATCATCACGCCATCCGCGCATCCCACCCCTCCCACGCTTCCCACGACTCCCATATCATCACACCATCCGCGCATCCCACCCCTCCCACGCTTCCCACGCTTCCCACGACTCCCATATCATCACACCATCCGCGCATCCCACCCCTCCCACGCTTCCCACGCTTCCCACGACTCCCATATCATCACGCCATCCGCGCATCCCACCGCTCCCACTCCTCCCACGCTTCCCACGACTCCCATATCATCACGCCATCCGCGCATCCCTCCCCTCCCACGCTTCCCACGCTTCCCACGACTCCCATATCATAACGCCATCCGCGCATCCCACCCCTCCCACGCTTCCCACGCTTCCCACGACTCCCATATCATCACGCCATCCGCGCATCCTACCGCTCCCACTCCTCCCACGCTTCCCACGACTCCCATATCATCACGCCATCCGCGCATCCCACCGCTCCCACTCCTCCCACGCTTCCCACGACTCCCATATCATCACGCCATCCGCGCATCCCACCGCTCCCACGCTTCCCACGCTTCCCACGACTCCCATATCATAACGCCATCCGCGCATCCCACCCCTCCCACGCTTCCCACGCTTCTCACGACTCCCATAGGACTCCCATATCATCACGCCATCCGCGCATCCCACCCCTCCCACGCTTCCCACGACTCCCATATCATCACACCATCCGCGCATCCCACCTCTCCCACGCTTCCCACGCTTCCCACGACTCCCATATCATCACACCATCCGCGCATCCCACCCCTCCCACGCTTCCCACGACTCCCATATCATCACACCATCCGCGCATCCCACCCCTCCCACGCTTCCCACGACTCCCATATCATCACACCATCCGCGCATCCCACCCCTCCCACGCTTCCCACGCTTCCCACGACTCCCATATCATCACACCATCCGCGCATCCCACCCCTCCCACGCTTCCCACGCTTCCCACGACTCCCATATCATCACACCATCCGCGCATCCCACCCCTCCCACCCCTCCCACGCTTCCCACGCTTCCCACGACTCCCATATCATCACGCCATCCGCGCATCCCACCGCTCCCACTCCTCCCACGCTTCCCACGACTCCCATATCATCACGCCATCCGCGCATCCCTCCCCTCCCACGCTTCCCACGCTTCCCACGACTCCCATATCATAACGCCATCCGCGCATCCCACCCCTCCCACGCTTCCCACGCTTCCCACGACTCCCATATCATCACGCCATCCGCGCATCCTACCGCTCCCACTCCTCCCACGCTTCCCACGACTCCCATATCATCACGCCATCCGCGCATCCCACCGCTCCCACTCCTCCCACGCTTCCCACGACTCCCATATCATCACGCCATCCGCGCATCCCACCCCTCCCACGCTTCCCACGCTTCCCACGACTCCCATATCATCACGCCATTCGCGCATCCCACCCCTCCCACGCTTCCCACGACTCCCACGACTCCCATATCATCACGCCATTCGCGCATCCCACCCCTCCCACGCTTCCCACGACTCCCACGACTCCCATATCATCAAGCCATCCGCGCATCCCACCCCTCCCACGCTTCCCACGACTCCCATATCATCACGCCATCCGCGCATCCCACCGCTCCCACGCTTCCCACGCTTCCCACGACTCCCATATCATCACGCCATCCGCGCATCCCACCCCTCCCACGCTTCCCACGCTTCTCACGACTCCCATAGGACTCCCATATCATCACGCCATCCGCGCATCCCACCCCTCCCACGCTTCCCACGACTCCCATATCATCACACCATCCGCGCATCCCACCCCTCCCACGCTTCCCACGCTTCCCACGACTCCCATATCATCACACCATCCGCGCATCCCACCCCTCCCACGCTTCCCACGCTTCCCACGACTCCCATATCATCACGCCATCCGCGCATCCCACCGCTCCCACTCCTCCCACGCTTCCCACGACTCCCATATCATCACGCCATCCGCGCATCCCTCCCCTCCCACGCTTCCCACGCTTCCCACGACTCCCATATCATAACGCCATCCGCGCATCCCACCCCTCCCACGCTTCCCACGCTTCCCACGACTCCCATATCATCACGCCATCCGCGCATCCTACCGCTCCCACTCCTCCCACGCTTCCCACGACTCCCATATCATCACGCCATCCGCGCATCCCACCGCTCCCACTCCTCCCACGCTTCCCACGACTCCCATATCATCACGCCATCCGCGCATCCCACCGCTCCCACGCTTCCCACGCTTCCCACGACTCCCATATCATAACGCCATCCGCGCATCCCACCCCTCCCACGCTTCCCACGCTTCCCACGACTCCCATATCATCACGCCATCCGCGCATCCCACCCCTCCCACGCTTCCCACGCTTCCCACGACTCCCATATCATCACGCCATTCGCGCATCCCACCCCTCCCACGCTTCCCACGACTCCCACGACTCCCATATCATCACGCCATTCGCGCATCCCACCCCTCCCACGCTTCCCACGACTCCCACGACTCCCATATCATCAAGCCATCCGCGCATCCCACCCCTCCCACGCTTCCCACGACTCCCATATCATCACGCCATCCGCGCATCCCACCGCTCCCACGCTTCCCACGCTTCCCACGACTCCCATATCATCACGCCATCCGCGCATCCCACCGCTCCCACGCTTCCCACGCTTCCCACGACTCCCATATCATCACGCCATCCGCGCATCCCACCCCTCCCACGCTTCCCACGCTTCCCACGACTCCCATATCATCACGCCATTCGCGCATCCCACCCCTCCCACGCTTCCCACGACTCCCACGACTCCCATATCATCAAGCCATCCGCGCATCCCACCCCTCCCACGCTTCCCACGACTCCCATATCATCACGCCATCCGCGCATCCCACCGCTCCCACGCTTCCCACGACTCCCACGACTCCCATATCATCACGCCATCCGCGCATCCCACCGCTCCCACGCTTCCCACGCTTCCCACGACTCCCATAACATCACGCCATCCGCGCATCCCACCCCTCCCACTCTTCCCACGCTTCCCACGACTCCCATATCATCACGCCATCCGCGCATCCCACCGCTCCCACGCTTCCCACGACTCCCATATCATCACGCCATCCGCGCATCCCACCGCTCCCACTCCTCCCACGCTTCCCACGACTCCCATATCATCACGCCATCCGCGCATCCCTCCCCTCCCACGCTTCCCACGACTCCCATATCATAACGCCATCCGCGCATCCCACCCCTCCCACGCTTCCCACGCTTCCCACGACTCCCATATCATCACGCCATCCGCGCATCCTACCGCTCCCACTCCTCCCACGCTTCCCACGACTCCCATATCATCACGCCATCCGCGCATCCCACCGCTCCCACTCCTCCCACGCTTCCCACGACTCCCATATCATCACGCCATCCGCGCATCCCACCCCTCCCACGCTTCCCACGCTTCCCACGACTCCCATATCATAACGCCATCCGCGCATCCCACCCCTCCCACGCTTCCCACGCTTCCCACGACTCCCATATCATCACGCCATCCGCGCATCCCACCCCTCCCACGCTTCCCACGCTTCCCACGACTCCCATATCATCACGCCATTCGCGCATCCCACCCCTCCCACGCTTCCCACGACTCCCACGACTCCCATATCATCACGCCATTCGCGCATCCCACCCCTCCCACGCTTCCCACGACTCCCACGACTCCCATATCATCAAGCCATCCGCGCATCCCACCCCTCCCACGCTTCCCACGACTCCCATATCATCACGCCATCCGCGCATCCCACCGCTCCCACGCTTCCCACGCTTCCCACGACTCCCATATCATCACGCCATCCGCGCATCCCACCCCTCCCACGCTTCCCACGCTTCTCACGACTCCCATAGGACTCCCATATCATCACGCCATCCGCGCATCCCACCCCTCCCACGCTTCTCACGACTCCCATAGGACTCCCATATCATCACGCCATCCGCGCATCCCACCCCTCCCACGCTTCCCACGACTCCCATATCATCACACCATCCGCGCATCCCACCCCTCCCACGCTTCCCACGCTTCCCACGACTCCCATATCATCACACCATCCGCGCATCCCACCCCTCCCACGCTTCCCACGCTTCCCACGACTCCCATATCATCACGCCATCCGCGCATCCCACCGCTCCCACTCCTCCCACGCTTCCCACGACTCCCATATCATCACGCCATCCGCGCATCCCTCCCCTCCCACGCTTCCCACGCTTCCCACGACTCCCATATCATAACGCCATCCGCGCATCCCACCCCTCCCACGCTTCCCACGCTTCCCACGACTCCCATATCATCACGCCATCCGCGCATCCTACCGCTCCCACTCCTCCCACGCTTCCCACGACTCCCATATTATCACGCCATCCGCGCATCCCACCGCTCCCACTCCTCCCACGCTTCCCACGACTCCCATATCATCACGCCATCCGCGCATCCCACCGCTCCCACGCTTCCCACGCTTCCCACGACTCCCATATCATAACGCCATCCGCGCATCCCACCCCTCCCACGCTTCCCACGCTTCCCACGACTCCCATATCATCACGCCATCCGCGCATCCCACCCCTCCCACGCTTCCCACGCTTCCCACGACTCCCATATCATCACGCCATTCGCGCATCCCACCCCTCCCACGCTTCCCACGACTCCCACGACTCCCATATCATCACGCCATTCGCGCATCCCACCCCTCCCACGCTTCCCACGACTCCCACGACTCCCATATCATCACGCCATTCGCGCATCCCACCCCTCCCACGCTTCCCACGACTCCCTCGACTCCCATATCATCAAGCCATCCGCGCATCCCACCCCTCCCACGCTTCCCACGACTCCCATATCATCACGCCATCCGCGCATCCCACCGCTCCCACGCTTCCCACGCTTCCCACGACTCCCATATCATCACGCCATCCGCGCATCCCACCGCTCCCACGCTTCCCACGCTTCCCACGACTCCCATATCATCACGCCATCCGCGCATCCCACCCCTCCCACGCTTCCCACGCTTCCCACGACTCCCATATCATCACGCCATTCGCGCATCCCACCCCTCCCACGCTTCCCACGACTCCCACGACTCCCATATCATCAAGCCATCCGCGCATCCCACCCCTCCCACGCTTCCCACGACTCCCATATCATCACGCCATCCGCGCATCCCACCGCTCCCACGCTTCCCACGACTCCCACGACTCCCATATCATCACGCCATCCGCGCATCCCACCGCTCCCACGCTTCCCACGCTTCCCACGACTCCCATAACATCACGCCATCCGCGCATCCCACCCCTCCCACTCTTCCCACGCTTCCCACGACTCCCATATCATCACGCCATCCGCGCATCCCACCGCTCCCACGCTTCCCACGACTCCCACGACTCCCATATTATCACGCCATCCGCGCATCCCACCGCTCCCACGCTTCCCACGCTTCCCACGACTCCCATATCATCACGCCATCCGCGCATCCCACCGCTCCCACGCTTCCCACGCTTCCCACGACTCCCATATCATCACGCCATCCGCGCATCCCACCCCTCCCACGCTTCCCACGCTTCCCACGACTCCCATATCATCACGCCATCCGCGCATCCCACCCCTCCCACGCTTCCCACGCTTCCCACGACTCCCATATCATCACGCCATCCGCGCATCCCACCCTCCCACGCTTCCCACGCTTCCCACGACTCCCATATCATCACGCCATCCGCGCATCCCACCCCTCCCACGCTTCCCACGCTTCTCACGACTCCCATAGGACTCCCATATCATCACGCCATCCGCGCATCCCACCCCTCCCACGCTTCCCACGACTCCCATATCATCACACCATCCGCGCATCCCACCCCTCCCACGCTTCCCACGCTTCCCACGACTCCCATATCATCACACCATCCGCGCATCCCACCCCTCCCACGCTTCCCACGCTTCCCACGACTCCCATATCATCACACCATCCGCGCATCCCACCCCTCCCACGCTTCCCACGCTTCCCACGACTCCCATATCATCACACCATCCGCGCATCCCACCCCTCCCACGCTTCCCACGCTTCCCACGACTCCCATATCATCACACCATCCGCGCATCCCACCCCTCCCACGCTTCCCACGCTTCCCACGACTCCCATATCATCACGCCATCCGCGCATCCCTCCCCTCCCACGCTTCCCACGCTTCCCACGACTCCCATATCATCACGCCATCCGCGCATCCCACCCCTCCCACGCTTCCCACGCTTCCCACGACTCCCATATCATCACGCCATCCGCGCATCCCACCGCTCCCACGCTTCCCACGACTCCCACGACTCCCATATCATCAAGCCATCCGCGCATCCCACCCCTCCCACGCTTCCCACGACTCCCATATCATCACGCCATCCGCGCATCCCACCCCTCCCACGCTTCCTACGCTTCCCACGACTCCCATATCATATCGCCATCCGCGCATCCCACCCCTCCCACTCCTCCCACGCTTCCCACGACTCCCATATCATCACGCCATCCGCGCATCCCACCCCTCCCACGCTTCCCACGCTTCCCACGACTCCCATATCATCACGCCATCCGCGCATCCCACCCCTCCCACGCTTCCCACGCTTCCCACGACTCCCATATCATCACGCCATCCGCGCATCCCACCGCTCCCACTCCTCCCACGCTTCCCACGACTCCCATATCATCACGCCATCCGCGCATCCCACCCCTCCCACGCTTCCTACGCTTCCCACGACTCCCATATCATCACGCCATCCGCGCATCCCACCCCTCCCACTCCTCCCACGCTTCCCACGACTCCCATATCATCACGCCATCCGCGCATCCCACCCCTCCCACGCTTCCCACGCTTCCCACGACTCCCATATCATCACGCCATCCGCGCATCCTTCCGCTCCCACTCCTCCCACGCTTCCCACGACTCCCATATCATCACGCCATCCGCGCATCCCACCGCTCCCACTCCTCCCACGCTTCCCACGACTCCCATATCATCACGCCATCCGCGCATCCCACCCCTCCCACGCTTCCCACGCTTCCCACGACTCCCATATCATAACGCCATCCGCGCATCCCACCCCTCCCACGCTTCCCACGCTTCCCACGACTCCCATATCATCACGCCATCCGCGCATCCCACCCCTCCCACGCTTCCCACGCTTCCCACGACTCCCATATCATCACGCCATTCGCGCATCCCACCCCTCCCACGCTTCCCACGACTCCCACGACTCCCATATCATCACGCCATCCGCGCATCCCACCCCTCCCACGCTTCCCACGCTTCCCACGACTCCCATATCATCACGCCATCCGCGCATCCCACCCCTCCCACGCTTCCCACGACTCCCACGACTCCCATATCATCACGCCATCCGCGCATCCCACCCCTCCCACGCTTCCCACGCTTCCCACGACTCCCATATCATCACGCCATCCGCGCATCCCACCCCTCCCACGCTTCCCACGCTTCCCACGACTCCCATATCATCACGCCATCCGCGCATCCCACCCCTCCCACGCTTCCCACGCTTCCCACGACTCCCATATCATCACGCCATCCGCGCATCCCACGGCTCCCACTCCTCCCACGCTTCCCACGACTCCCATATCATCACGCCATCCGCGCATCCCACCGCTCCCACTCCTCCCACGCTTCCCACGACTCCCATATCATCACGCCATCCGCGCATCCCACCGCTCCCACGCTTCCCACGCTTCCCACGACTCCCATATCATCACGCCATCCGCGCATCCCACCGCTCCCACTCCTCCCACGCTTCCCACGACTCCCACGACTCCCATATTATCACGCCATCCGCGCATCCCACCGCTCCCACGCTTCCCACGCTTCCCACGACTCCCATATCATCACGCCATCCGCGCATCCCACCCCTCCCACGCTTCCCACGCTTCTCACGACTCCCATATCATCACGCCATCCGCGCATCCCACCGCTCCCACGCTTCCCACGACTCCCACGACTCCCATATCATCAAGCCATCCGCGCATCCCACCCCTCCCACGCTTCCCACGACTCCCATATCATCATGCCATCCGCGCATCCCACCCCTCCCACGCTTCCTACGCTTCCCACGACTCCCATATCATCACGCCATCCGCGCATCCCACCCCTCCCACTCCTCCCACGCTTCCCACGACTCCCATATCATCACGCCATCCGCGCATCCCACCCCTCCCACGCTTCCCACGCTTCCCACGACTCCCATATCATCACGCCATCCGCGCATCCCACCCCTCCCACGCTTCCCACGCTTCCCACGACTCCCATATCATCACGCCATCCGCGCATCCCACCGCTCCCACTCCTCCCACGCTTCCCACGACTCCCATATCATCACGCCATCCGCGCATCCCACCCCTCCCACGCTTCCTACGCTTCCCACGACTCCCATATCATCACGCCATCCGCGCATCCCACCCCTCCCACTCCTCCCACGCTTCCCACGACTCCCATATCATCACGCCATCCGCGCATCCCACCGCTCCCACGCTTCCCACGACTCCCACGACTCCCATATCATCAAGCCATCCGCGCATCCCACCCCTCCCACGCTTCCCACGACTCCCATATCATCACGCCATCCGCGCATCCCACCCCTCCCACGCTTCCTACGCTTCCCACGACTCCCATATCATATCGCCATCCGCGCATCCCACCCCTCCCACTCCTCCCACGCTTCCCACGACTCCCATATCATCACGCCATCCGCGCATCCCACCCCTCCCACGCTTCCCACGCTTCCCACGACTCCCATATCATCACGCCATCCGCGCATCCCACCCCTCCCACGCTTCCCACGCTTCCCACGACTCCCATATCATCACGCCATCCGCGCATCCCACCGCTCCCACTCCTCCCACGCTTCCCACGACTCCCATATCATCACGCCATCCGCGCATCCCACCCCTCCCACGCTTCCTACGCTTCCCACGACTCCCATATCATCACGCCATCCGCGCATCCCACCCCTCCCACTCCTCCCACGCTTCCCACGACTCCCATATCATCACGCCATCCGCGCATCCCACCCCTCCCACGCTTCCCACGCTTCCCACGACTCCCATATCATCACGCCATCCGCGCATCCTTCCGCTCCCACTCCTCCCACGCTTCCCACGACTCCCATATCATCACGCCATCCGCGCATCCCACCGCTCCCACTCCTCCCACGCTTCCCACGACTCCCATATCATCACGCCATCCGCGCATCCCACCCCTCCCACGCTTCCCACGCTTCCCACGACTCCCATATCATAACGCCATCCGCGCATCCCACCCCTCCCACGCTTCCCACGCTTCCCACGACTCCCATATCATCACGCCATCCGCGCATCCCACCCCTCCCACGCTTCCCACGCTTCCCACGACTCCCATATCATCACGCCATTCGCGCATCCCACCCCTCCCACGCTTCCCACGACTCCCACGACTCCCATATCATCACGCCATCCGCGCATCCCACCCCTCCCACGCTTCCCACGCTTCCCACGACTCCCATATCATCACGCCATCCGCGCATCCCACCCCTCCCACGCTTCCCACGACTCCCACGACTCCCATATCATCACGCCATCCGCGCATCCCACCCCTCCCACGCTTCCCACGCTTCCCACGACTCCCATATCATCACGCCATCCGCGCATCCCACCCCTCCCACGCTTCCCACGCTTCCCACGACTCCCATATCATCACGCCATTCGCGCATCCCACCCCTCCCACGCTTCCCACGACTCCCACGACTCCCATATCATCACGCCATCCGCGCATCCCACCCCTCCCACGCTTCCCACGCTTCCCACGACTCCCATATCATCACGCCATTCGCGCATCCCACCGCTCCCACGCTTCTCACGCTTCCCACGACTCCCATATCATCACGCCATCCGCGCATCCCACCCCTCCCACGCTTCCCACGCTTCCCACGACTCCCATATCATCACGCCATCCGCGCATCCCACCCCTCCCACGCTTCCCACGCTTCCCACGACTCCCATATCATCACGCCATCCGCGCATCCCACGGCTCCCACTCCTCCCACGCTTCCCACGACTCCCATATCATCACGCCATCCGCGCATCCCACCGCTCCCACTCCTCCCACGCTTCCCACGACTCCCATATCATCACGCCATCCGCGCATCCCACCGCTCCCACGCTTCCCACGCTTCCCACGACTCCCATATCATCACGCCATCCGCGCATCCCACCGCTCCCACTCCTCCCACGCTTCCCACGACTCCCACGACTCCCATATTATCACGCCATCCGCGCATCCCACCGCTCCCACGCTTCCCACGCTTCCCACGACTCCCATATCATCACGCCATCCGCGCATCCCACCCCTCCCACGCTTCCCACGCTTCTCACGACTCCCATATCATCACGCCATCCGCGCATCCCACCGCTCCCACGCTTCCCACGACTCCCACGACTCCCATATCATCAAGCCATCCGCGCATCCCACCCCTCCCACGCTTCCCACGACTCCCATATCATCATGCCATCCGCGCATCCCACCCCTCCCACGCTTCCTACGCTTCCCACGACTCCCATATCATCACGCCATCCGCGCATCCCACCGCTCCCACTCCTCCCACGCTTCCCACGACTCCCATATCATCACGCCATCCGCGCATCCCACCCCTCCCACGCTTCCTACGCTTCCCACGACTCCCATATCATCACGCCATCCGCGCATCCCACCCCTCCCACTCCTCCCACGCTTCCCACGACTCCCATATCATCACGCCATCCGCGCATCCCACCCCTCCCACGCTTCCCACGCTTCCCACGACTCCCATATCATCACGCCATCCGCGCATCCTTCCGCTCCCACTCCTCCCACGCTTCCCACGACTCCCATATCATCACGCCATCCGCGCATCCCACCGCTCCCACGCTTCCCACGACTCCCACGACTCCCATATCATCACGCCATCCGCGCATCCCACCCCTCCCACGCTTCCCACGCTTCCCACGACTCCCATATCATCACGCCATCCGCGCATCCCACCGCTCCCACGCTTCCCACGACTCCCACGACTCCCATATCATCACGCCATCCGCGCATCCCACCGCTCCCACGCTTCTCACGCTTCCCACGACTCCCATATCATCACGCCATCCGCGCATCCCACCCCTCCCACGCTTCCCACGCTTCCCACGACTCCCATATCATCACGCCATCCGCGCATCCCACCCCTCCCACGCTTCCCACGCTTCCCACGACTCCCATATCATCACGCCATCCGCGCATCCCACGGCTCCCACTCCTCCCACGCTTCCCACGACTCCCATATCATCACGCCATCCGCGCATCCCACCGCTCCCACTCCTCCCACGCTTCCCACGACTCCCATATCATCACGCCATCCGCGCATCCCACCGCTCCCACGCTTCCCACGCTTCCCACGACTCCCATATCATCACGCCATCCGCGCATCCCACCGCTCCCACTCCTCCCACGCTTCCCACGACTCCCATATCATCACGCCATCCGCGCATCCCACCCCTCCCACGCTTCCTACGCTTCCCACGACTCCCATATCATCACGCCATCCGCGCATCCCACCCCTCCCACTCCTCCCACGCTTCCCACGACTCCCATATCATCACGCCATCCGCGCATCCCACCCCTCCCACGCTTCCCACGCTTCCCACGACTCCCATATCATCACGCCATCCGCGCATCCCACCGCTCCCACTCCTCCCACGCTTCCCACGACTCCCATATCATCACGCCATCCGCGCATCCCACCCCTCCCACGCTTCCCACGCTTCCCACGACTCCCATATCATCACGCCATCCGCGCATCCCACCGCTCCCACTCCTCCCACGCTTCCCACGACTCCCATATCATCACGCCATCCGCGCATCCCACCCCTCCCACGCTTCCTACGCTTCCCACGACTCCCATATCATCACGCCATCCGCGCATCCCACCCCTCCCACTCCTCCCACGCTTCCCACGACTCCCATATCATCACGCCATCCGCGCATCCCACCCCTCCCACGCTTCCCACGCTTCCCACGACTCCCATATCATCACGCCATCCGCGCATCCTTCCGCTCCCACTCCTCCCACGCTTCCCACGACTCCCATATCATCACGCCATCCGCGCATCCCACCGCTCCCACGCTTCCCACGACTCCCACGACTCCCATATCATCACGCCATCCGCGCATCCCACCCCTCCCACGCTTCCCACGCTTCCCACGACTCCCATATCATCACGCCATCCGCGCATCCCACCGCTCCCACGCTTCCCACGACTCCCACGACTCCCATATCATCACGCCATCCGCGCATCCCACCGCTCCCACGCTTCTCACGCTTCCCACGACTCCCATATCATCACGCCATCCGCGCATCCCACCCCTCCCACGCTTCCCACGCTTCCCACGACTCCCATATCATCACGCCATCCGCGCATCCCACCCCTCCCACGCTTCCCACGCTTCCCACGACTCCCATATCATCACGCCATCCGCGCATCCCACGGCTCCCACTCCTCCCACGCTTCCAACGACTCCCATATCATCACGCCATCCGCGCATCCCACCGCTCCCACTCCTCCCACGCTTCCCACGACTCCCATATCATCACGCCATCCGCGCATCCCACCGCTCCCACGCTTCCCACGCTTCCCACGACTCCCATATCATCACGCCATCCGCGCATCCCACCGCTCCCACTCCTCCCACGCTTCCCACGACTCCCATATCATCACGCCATCCGCGCATCCCACCGCTCCCACGCTTCCCACGCTTCCCACGACTCCCATATCATCACGCCATCCGCGCATCCCACCCCTCCCACTCCTCCCACGCTTCCCACGACTCCCATATCATCACGCCATCCGCGCATCCCACCCCTCCCACGCTTCCCACGCTTCCCACGACTCCCATATCATCACGCCATCCGCGCATCCCACCGCTCCCACTCCTCCCACGCTTCCCACGACTCCCATATCATCACGCCATCCGCGCATCCCACCCCTCCCACGCTTCCCACGCTTCCCACGACTCCCATATCATCACGCCATCCGCGCATCCCACCGCTCCCACTCCTCCCACGCTTCCCACGACTCCCATATCATCACGCCATCCGCGCATCCCACCCCTCCCACGCTTCCTACGCTTCCCACGACTCCCATATCATCACGCCATCCGCGCATCCCACCCCTCCCACTCCTCCCACGCTTCCCACGACTCCCATATCATCACGCCATCCGCGCATCCCACCCCTCCCACGCTTCCCACGCTTCCCACGACTCCCATATCATCACGCCATCCGCGCATCCTTCCGCTCCCACTCCTCCCACGCTTCCCACGACTCCCATATCATCACGCCATCCGCGCATCCCACCGCTCCCACGCTTCCCACGACTCCCACGACTCCCATATCATCACGCCATCCGCGCATCCCACCCCTCCCACGCTTCCCACGCTTCCCACGACTCCCATATCATCACGCCATCCGCGCATCCCACCGCTCCCACGCTTCCCACGACTCCCACGACTCCCATATCATCACGCCATCCGCGCATCCCACCGCTCCCACGCTTCTCACGCTTCCCACGACTCCCATATCATCACGCCATCCGCGCATCCCACCCCTCCCACGCTTCCCACGCTTCCCACGACTCCCATATCATCACGCCATCCGCGCATCCCACCCCTCCCACGCTTCCCACGCTTCCCACGACTCCCATATCATCACGCCATCCGCGCATCCCACGGCTCCCACTCCTCCCACGCTTCCCACGACTCCCATATCATCACGCCATCCGCGCATCCCACCGCTCCCACTCCTCCCACGCTTCCCACGACTCCCATATCATCACGCCATCCGCGCATCCCACCGCTCCCACGCTTCCCACGCTTCCCACGACTCCCATATCATCACGCCATCCGCGCATCCCACCGCTCCCACTCCTCCCACGCTTCCCACGACTCCCATATCATCACGCCATCCGCGCATCCCACCCCTCCCACGCTTCCTACGCTTCCCACGACTCCCATATCATCACGCCATCCGCGCATCCCACCCCTCCCACTCCTCCCACGCTTCCCACGACTCCCATATCATCACGCCATCCGCGCATCCCACCCCTCCCACGCTTCCCACGCTTCCCACGACTCCCATATCATCACGCCATCCGCGCATCCCACCGCTCCCACTCCTCCCACGCTTCCCACGACTCCCATATCATCACGCCATCCGCGCATCCCACCCCTCCCACGCTTCCCACGCTTCCCACGACTCCCATATCATCACGCCATCCGCGCATCCCACCGCTCCCACTCCTCCCACGCTTCCCACGACTCCCATATCATCACGCCATCCGCGCATCCCACCCCTCCCACGCTTCCCACGCTTCCCACGACTCCCATATCATCACGCCATCCGCGCATCCTTCCGCTCCCACTCCTCCCACGCTTCCCACGACTCCCATATCATCACGCCATCCGCGCATCCCACCCCTCCCACTCCTCCCACGCTTCCCACGACTCCCATATCATCACGCCATCCGCGCATCCCACCCCTCCCACGCTTCCCACGCTTCCCACGACTCCCATATCATCACGCCATCCGCGCATCACACCCCTCCCACGCTTCCCACGACTCCCACGACTCCCATATCATCACGCCATCCGCGCATCCCACCCCTCCCACGCTTCCCACGCTTCCCACGACTCCCATATCATCACGCCATCCGCGCATCCCACCCCTCCCACGCTTCCTACGCTTCCCACGACTCCCATATCATCACGCCATCCGCGCATCCCACCCCTCCCACTCCTCCCACGCTTCCCACGACTCCCATATCATCACGCCATCCGCGCATCCCACCCCTCCCACGCTTCCCACGCTTCCCACGACTCCCATATCATCACGCCATCCGCGCATCCCACCCCTCCCACGCTTCCCACGCTTCCCACGACTCCCATATCATCACGCCATCCGCGCATCCCACCGCTCCCACTCCTCCCACGCTTCCCACGACTCCCATATCATCACGCCATCCGCGCATCCCACCCCTCCCACGCTTCCCACGCTTCCCACGACTCCCATATCATCACGCCATCCGCGCATCCCACCCCTCCCACTCCTCCCACGCTTCCCACGACTCCCATATCATCACGCCATCCGCGCATCCCACCCCTCCCACGCTTCCCACGCTTCCCACGACTCCCATATCATCACGCCATCCGCGCATCCCACCCCTCCCACGCTTCCCACGCTTCCCACGACTCCCATATCATCACGCCATCCGCGCATCCCACCGCTCCCACTCCTCCCACGCTTCCCACGACTCCCATATCATCACGCCATCCGCGCATCCCACCCCTCCCACGCTTCCCACGCTTCCCACGACTCCCATATCATCACGCCATCCGCGCATCCCACCCCTCCCACGCTTCCCACGCTTCTCACGACTCCCATACGACTCCCATATCATCACGCCATCCGCGCATCCCACCCCTCCCACGCTTCCCACGACTTCCACGACTCCCATATCATCACGCCATCCGCGCATCCCACCCCTCCCACGCTTCCCACGCTTCCCACGACTCCCATATCATCACGCCATCCGCGCATCCCACCGCTCCCACTCCTCCCACGCTTCCCACGACTCCCATATCATCACGCCATCCGCGCATCCCACCCCTCCCACGCTTCCCACGCTTCCCACGACTCCCATATCATCACGCCATCCGCGCATCCCACCCCTCCCACGCTTCCCACGCTTCTCACGACTCCCATACGACTCCCATATCATCACGCCATCCGCGCATCCCACCCCTCCCACGCTTCCCACGACTTCCACGACTCCCATATCATCACGCCATCCGCGCATCCCACCCCTCCCACGCTTCCCATGCTTCCCACGACTCCCATATCATCACGCCATCCGCGCATCCCACCGCTCCCACGCTTCCCACGACTCCCACGACTCCCATATCATCACGCCATCCGCGCATCCCACCCCTCCCACTCCTCCCACGCTTCCCACGACTCCCATATCATCACGCCATCCGCGCATCCCACCCCTCCCACTCCTCCCACGCTTCCCACGACTCCCATATCATCACGCCATCCGCGCATCCCACCCCTCCCACGCTTCCCACGCTTCCCACGACTCCCATATCATCACGCCATCCGCGCATCCCACCCCTCCCACGCTTCCCACGCTTCTCACGACTCCCATACGACTCCCATATCATCACGCCATCCGCGCATCCCACCCCTCCCACGCTTCCCACGACTTCCACGACTCCCATATCATCACGCCATCCGCGCATCCCACCCCTCCCACGCTTCCCACGCTTCCCACGACTCCCATATCATCACGCCATCCGCGCATCCCACCGCTCCCACTCCTCCCACGCTTCCCACGACTCCCATATCATCACGCCATCCGCGCATCCCACCCCTCCCACGCTTCCCACGCTTCCCACGACTCCCATATCATCACGCCATCCGCGCATCCCACCCCTCCCACGCTTCCCACGCTTCTCACGACTCCCATACGACTCCCATATCATCACGCCATCCGCGCATCCCACCCCTCCCACGCTTCCCACGACTTCCACGACTCCCATATCATCACGCCATCCGCGCATCCCACCCCTCCCACGCTTCCCACGCTTCCCACGACTCCCATATCATCACGCCATCCGCGCATCCCACCGCTCCCACGCTTCCCACGACTCCCACGACTCCCATATCATCAAGCCATCCGCGCATCCCACCCCTCCCACGCTTCCCACGACTCCCACGACTCCCATATCATCACGCCATCCGCGCATCCCACCCCTCCCACGCCTCCCACGCTTCCCACGACACCCATATCATCACGCCATCCGCGCATCCCACCGCTCCCACTCCTCCCACGCTTCCCACGACTCCCATATCATCACGCCATCCGCGCATCCCACCCCTCCCACGCTTCCCACGCTTCCCACGACTCCCATATCATCACGCCATCCGCGCATCCCACCCCTCCCACGCTTCCCACGCTTCCCACGACTCCCATATCATCACGCCATCCGCGCATCCCACCCCTCCCACGCTTCCCACGCTTCTCACGACTCCCATACGACTCCCATATCATCACGCCATCCGCGCATCCCACCCCTCCCACGCTTCCCACGACTTCCACGACTCCCATATCATCACGCCATCCGCGCATCCCACCCCTCCCACGCTTCCCACGCTTCCCACGACTCCCATATCATCACGCCATCCGCGCATCCCACCGCTCCCACTCCTCCCACGCTTCCCACGACTCCCATATCATCACGCCATCCGCGCATCCCACCCCTCCCACGCTTCCCACGCTTCCCACGACTCCCATATCATCACGCCATCCGCGCATCCCACCCCTCCCACGCTTCCCACGCTTCTCACGACTCCCATACGACTCCCATATCATCACGCCATCCGCGCATCCCACCCCTCCCACGCTTCCCACGACTTCCACGACTCCCATATCATCACGCCATCCGCGCATCCCACCCCTCCCACGCTTCCCACGCTTCCCACGACTCCCATATCATCACGCCATCCGCGCATCCCACCGCTCCCACGCTTCCCACGACTCCCACGACTCCCATATCATCAAGCCATCCGCGCATCCCACCCCTCCCACGCTTCCCACGACTCCCACGACTCCCATATCATCACGCCATCCGCGCATCCCACCCCTCCCACGCCTCCCACGCTTCCCACGACACCCATATCATCACGCCATCCGCGCATCCCACCGCTCCCACTCCTCCCACGCTTCCCACGACTCCCATATCATCACGCCATCCGCGCATCCCACCCCTCCCACGCTTCCCACGACTCCCATATCATCACGCCATCCGCGCATCCCACCCCTCCCACGCTTCCCACGACTCCCATATCATCACGCCATCCGCGCATCCCACCCCTCCCACGCTTCCCACGACTCCCATATCATCACGCCATCCGCGCATCCCACCCCTCCCACGCTTCCCACGCTTCTCACTACTCCCATAGGACTCCCATATCATCACGCCATCCGCGCATCACACCCCTCCCACGCTTCCCACGACTCCCACGACTCCCATATCATCACGCCATCCGCGCATCCCACCCCTCCCACGCTTCCCACGCTTCCCACGACTCCCATATCATCACGCCATCCGCGCATCCCACCGCTCCCACGCTTCCCACGACTCCCACGACTCCCATATCATCAAGCCATCCGCGCATCCCACCCCTCCCACGCTTCCCACGACTCCCATGACTCCCATATCATCACGCCATCCGCGCATCCCACCCCTCCCACGCTTCCCACGCTTCCCACGACTCCCATATCATCACGCCATCCGCGCATCCCACCGCTCCCACTCCTCCCACGCTTCCCACGAATCCCATATCATCACGCCATCCGCGCATCCCACCCCTCCCACGCTTCCCACGCTTCCCACGACTCCCATATCATCACGCCATCCGCGCATCCCACCCCTCCCACGCTTCCCACGCTTCTCACGACTCCCATACGACTCCCATATCATCACGCCATCCGCGCATCCCACCCCTCCCACGCTTCCCACGACTTCCACGACTCCCATATCATCACGCCATCCGCGCATCCCACCCCTCCCACGCTTCCCACGCTTCCCACGACTCCCATATCATCACGCCATCCGCGCATCCCACCGCTCCCACTCCTCCCACGCTTCCCACGACTCCCATATCATCACGCCATCCGCGCATCCCACCCCTCCCACGCTTCCCACGCTTCCCACGACTCCCATATCATCACGCCATCCGCGCATCCCACCCCTCCCACGCTTCCCACGCTTCTCACGACTCCCATACGACTCCCATATCATCACGCCATCCGCGCATCCCACCCCTCCCACGCTTCCCACGACTTCCACGACTCCCATATCATCACGCCATCCGCGCATCCCACCCCTCCCACGCTTCCCACGCTTCCCACGACTCCCATATCATCACGCCATCCGCGCATCCCACCGCTCCCACGCTTCCCACGACTCCCACGACTCCCATATCATCAAGCCATCCGCGCATCCCACCCCTCCCACGCTTCCCACGACTCCCACGACTCCCATATCATCACGCCATCCGCGCATCCCACCCCTCCCACGCTTCCCACGCTTCCCACGACACCCATATCATCACGCCATCCGCGCATCCCACCGCTCCCACTCCTCCCACGCTTCCCACGACTCCCATATCATCACGCCATCCGCGCATCCCACCCCTCCCACGCTTCCCACGCTTCCCACGACTCCCATATCATCACGCCATCCGCGCATCCCACCCCTCCCACGCTTCCCACGCTTCTCACTACTCCCATATCATCACGCCATCCGCGCATCCCACCGCTCCCACGCTTCCCACGACTCCCACGACTCCCATATCATCAAGCCATCCGCGCATCCCACCCCTCCCACGCTTCCCACGACTCCCACGACTCCCATATCATCACGCCATCCGCGCATCCCACCCCTCCCACGCTTCCCACGCTTCCCACGACACCCATATCATCACGCCATCCGCGCATCCCACCGCTCCCACTCCTCCCACGCTTCCCACGACTCCCATATCATCACGCCATCCGCGCATCCCACCCCTCCCACGCTTCCCACGCTTCCCACGACTCCCATATCATCACGCCATCCGCGCATCCCACCGCTCCCACTCCTCCCACGCTTCCCACGACTCCCATATCATCACGCCATCCGCGCATCCCACCCCTCCCACGCTTCTCACGCTTCCCACGCTTCTCACGACTCCCATACGACTCCCATATCATCACGCCATCCGCGCATCCCACCCCTCCCACGCTTCCCACGACTTCCACGACTCCCATATCATCACGCCATCCGCGCATCCCACCGCTCCCACTCCTCCCACGCTTCCCACGACTCCCATATCATCACGCCATCCGCGCATCCCACCCCTCCCACGCTTCCCACGCTTCCCATACGACTCCCATATCATCACGCCATCCGCGCATCCCACCCCTCCCACGCTTCCCACGCTTCTCACTACTCCCATAGGACTCCCATATCATCACGCCATCCGCGCATCCCATCCCTCCCACGCTTCCCACGCTTCCCACGACTCCCATATCATCACGCCATCCGCGCATCCCACCCCTCCTACGCTTCCCACGCTTCTCACGACTCCCATACGACTCCCATATCATCACGCCATCCGCGCATCCCACCCCTCCCACGCTTCCCACGACTTCCACGACTCCCATATCATCACGCCATCCGCGCATCCCACCCCTCCCACGCTTCCCACGCTTCCCACGACTCCCATATCATCACGCCATCCGCGCATCCCACCGCTCCCACTCCTCCCACGCTTCCCACGACTCCCATATCATCACGCCATCCGCGCATCCCACCCCTCCCACGCTTCCCACGCTTCCCACGACTCCCATATCATCACGCCATCCGCGCATCCCACCCCTCCCACGCTTCCCACGCTTCTCTCGACTCCCATACGACTCCCATATCATCACGCCATCCGCGCATCCCACCCCTCCCACGCTTCCCACGACTTCCACGACTCCCATATCATCACGCCATCCGCGCATCCCACCCCTCCCACGCTTCCCACGCTTCCCACGACTCCCATATCATCACGCCATCCGCGCATCCCACCGCTCCCACTCCTCCCACGCTTCCCACGACTCCCATATCATCACGCCATCCGCGCATCCCACCCCTCCCACGCTTCCCACGCTTCCCACGACTCCCATATCATCACGCCATCCGCGCATCCCACCCCTCCCACGCTTCCCACGCTTCTCACGACTCCCATACGACTCCCATATCATCACGCCATCCGCGCATCCCACCCCTCCCACGCTTCCCACGCTTCCCACGACTCCCATATCATCACGCCATCCGCGCATCCCACCGCTCCCACGCTTCCCACGACTCCCACGACTCCCATATCATCAAGCCATCCGCGCATCCCACCCCTCCCACGCTTCCCACGCTTCTCACGACTCCTATACGACTCCCATATCATCACGCCATCCGCGCATCCCACCCCTCCCACGCTTCCCACGACTTCCACGACTCCCATATCATCAAGCCATCCGCGCATCCCACCCCTCCCACGCTTCCCACGCTTCTCACGACTCCCATACGACTCCCATATCATCACGCCATCCGCGCATCCCACCCCTCCCACGCTTCCCACGCTTCCCACGACTCCCATATCATCACGCCATCCGCGCATCCCACCCCTCCCACGCTTCCCACGCTTCCCACGACTCCCATATCATCACGCCATCCGCGCATCCCACCCCTCCCACGCTTCCCACGCTTCTCACGACTCCCATACGACTCCCATATCATCACGCCATCCGCGCATCCCACCCCTCCCACGCTTCCCACGACTTCCACGACTCCCAGATCATCACGCCATCCGCGCATCCCACCCCTCCCACGCTTCCCACGCTTCCCACGACTCCCATATCATCACGCCATCCGCGCATCCCACCGCTCCCACGCTTCCCACGACTCCCACGACTCCCATATCATCAAGCCATCCGCGCATCCCACCCCTCCCACGCTTCCCACGACTCCCACGACTCCCATATCATCACGCCATCCGCGCATCCCACCCCTCCCACGCTTCCCACGCTTCCCACGACTCCCATATCATCACGCCATCCGCGCATCCCACCCCTCCCACGCTTCCCACGCTTCTCACTACTCCCATAGGACTCCCATATCATCACGCCATCCGCGCATCCCATCCCTCCCACGCTTCCCACGCTTCCCACGACTCCCATATCATCACGCCATCCGCGCATCCCACCCCTCCTACGCTTCCCACGCTTCTCACGACTCCCATACGACTCCCATATCATCACGCCATCCGCGCATCCCACCCCTCCCACGCTTCCCACGACTTCCACGACTCCCATATCATCACGCCATCCGCGCATCCCACCCCTCCCACGCTTCCCACGCTTCCCACGACTCCCATATCATCACGCCATCCGCGCATCCCACCGCTCCCACTCCTCCCACGCTTCCCACGACTCCCATATCATCACGCCATCCGCGCATCCCACCCCTCCCACGCTTCCCACGCTTCCCACGACTCCCATATCATCACGCCATCCGCGCATCCCACCCCTCCCACGCTTCCCACGCTTCTCACGACTCCCATACGACTCCCATATCATCACGCCATCCGCGCATCCCACCCCTCCCACGCTTCCCACGACTTCCACGACTCCCATATCATCACGCCATCCGCGCATCCCACCCCTCCCACGCTTCCCACGCTTCCCACGACTCCCATATCATCACGCCATCCGCGCATCCCACCGCTCCCACGCTTCCCACGACTCCCACGACTCCCATATCATCAAGCCATCCGCGCATCCCACCCCTCCCACGCTTCCCACGACTCCCACGACTCCCATATCATCACGCCATCCGCACATCCCACCCCTCCCACTCCTCCCACGCTTCCCACGACTCCCATATCATCACGCCATCCGCGCATCCCACCCCTCCCACGCTTCCCACGCTTCCCACGACTCCCATATCATCACGCCATCCGCGCATCCCACCCCTCCCACGCTTCCCACGCTTCTCACGACTCCCATACGACTCCCATATCATCACGCCATCCGCGCATCCCACCCCTCCCACGCTTCCCACGCTTCCCACGACTCCCATATCATCACGCCATCCGCGCATCCCACCGCTCCCACGCTTCCCACGACTCCCACGACTCCCATATCATCAAGCCATCCGCGCATCCCACCCCTCCCACGCTTCCCACGCTTCTCACGACTCCTATACGACTCCCATATCATCACGCCATCCGCGCATCCCACCCCTCCCACGCTTCCCACGACTTCCACGACTCCCATATCATCAAGCCATCCGCGCATCCCACCCCTCCCACGCTTCCCACGCTTCTCACGACTCCCATACGACTCCCATATCATCACGCCATCCGCGCATCCCACCCCTCCCACGCTTCCCACGCTTCCCACGACTCCCATATCATCACGCCATCCGCGCATCCCACCCCTCCCACGCTTCCCACGCTTCCCACGACTCCCATATCATCACGCCATCCGCGCATCCCACCCCTCCCACGCTTCCCACGCTTCTCACGACTCCCATACGACTCCCATATCATCACGCCATCCGCGCATCCCACCCCTCCCACGCTTCCCACGACTTCCACGACTCCCAGATCATCACGCCATCCGCGCATCCCACCCCTCCCACGCTTCCCACGCTTCCCACGACTCCCATATCATCACGCCATCCGCGCATCCCACCGCTCCCACGCTTCCCACGACTCCCACGACTCCCATATCATCAAGCCATCCGCGCATCCCACCCCTCCCACGCTTCCCACGACTCCCACGACTCCCATATCATCACGCCATCCGCGCATCCCACCCCTCCCACGCTTCCCACGCTTCCCACGACTCCCATATCATCACGCCATCCGCGCATCCCACCCCTCCCACGCTTCCCACGCTTCTCACTACTCCCATAGGACTCCCATATCATCACGCCATCCGCGCATCCCATCCCTCCCACGCTTCCCACGCTTCCCACGACTCCCATATCATCACGCCATCCGCGCATCCCACCCCTCCTACGCTTCCCACGCTTCTCACGACTCCCATACGACTCCCATATCATCACGCCATCCGCGCATCCCACCCCTCCCACGCTTCCCACGACTTCCACGACTCCCATATCATCACGCCATCCGCGCATCCCACCCCTCCCACGCTTCCCACGCTTCCCACGACTCCCATATCATCACGCCATCCGCGCATCCCACCGCTCCCACTCCTCCCACGCTTCCCACGACTCCCATATCATCACGCCATCCGCGCATCCCACCCCTCCCACGCTTCCCACGCTTCGCACGACTCCCATATCATCACGCCATCCGCGCATCCCACCCCTCCCACGCTTCCCACGCTTCTCACGACTCCCATACGACTCCCATATCATCACGCCATCCGCGCATCCCACCCCTCCCACGCTTCCCACGACTTCCACGACTCCCATATCATCACGCCATCCGCGCATCCCACCCCTCCCACGCTTCCCACGCTTCCCACGACTCCCATATCATCACGCCATCCGCGCATCCCACCGCTCCCACGCTTCCCACGACTCCCACGACTCCCATATCATCAAGCCATCCGCGCATCCCACCCCTCCCACGCTTCCCACGACTCCCACGACTCCCATATCATCACGCCATCCGCACATCCCACCCCTCCCACTCCTCCCACGCTTCCCACGACTCCCATATCATCACGCCATCCGCGCATCCCACCCCTCCCACGCTTCCCACGCTTCCCACGACTCCCATATCATCACGCCATCCGCGCATCCCACCCCTCCCACGCTTCCCACGCTTCTCACGACTCCCATACGACTCCCATATCATCACGCCATCCGCGCATCCCACCCCTCCCACGCTTCCCACGACTTCCACGACTCCCATATCATCACGCCATCCGCGCATCCCACCCCTCCCACGCTTCCCACGCTTCCCACGACTCCCATATCATCACGCCATCCGCGCATCCCACCGCTCCCACTCCTCCCACGCTTCCCACGACTCCCATATCATCACGCCATCCGCGCATCCCACCCCTCCCACGCTTCCCACGCTTCCCACGACTCCCATATCATCACGCCATCCGCGCATCCCACCCCTCCCACGCTTCCCACGCTTCTCACGACTCCCATACGACTCCCATATCATCACGCCATCCGCGCATCCCACCCCTCCCACGCTTCCCACGACTTCCACGACTCCCATATCATCACGCCATCCGCGCATCCCACCCCTCCCACGCTTCCCACGCTTCCCACGACTCCCATATCATCACGCCATCCGCGCATCCCACCGCTCCCACGCTTCCCACGACTCCCACGACTCCCATATCATCAAGCCATCCGCGCATCCCACCCCTCCCACGCTTCCCACGACTCCCACGACTCCCATATCATCACGCCATCCGCGCATCCCACCCCTCCCACGCTTCCCACGCTTCCCACGACACCCATATCATCACGCCATCCGCGCATCCCACCGCTCCCACTCCTCCCACGCTTCCCACGACTCCCATATCATCACGCCATCCGCGCATCCCACCCCTCCCACGCTTCCCACGCTTCCCACGACTCCCATATCATCACGCCATCCGCGCATCCCACCCCTCCCACGCTTCCCACGCTTCTCACTACTCCCATAGGACTCCCATATCATCACGCCATCCGCGCATCACACCCCTCCCACGCTTCCCACGACTCCCAGGACTCCCATATCATCACGCCATCCGCGCATCCCACCCCTCCCACGCTTCCCACGCTTCCCACGACTCCCATATCATCACGCCATCCGCGCATCCCACCGCTCCCACGCTTCCCACGACTCCCACGACTCCCATATCATCAAGCCATCCGCGCATCCCACCCCTCCCACGCTTCCCACGCTTCCCACGACTCCCATATCATCACGCCATCCGCGCATCCCACCGCTCCCACTCCTCCCACGCTTCCCACGACTCCCATATCATCACGCCATCCGCGCATCCCACCCCTCCCACGCTTCTCACGCTTCCCACGCTTCTCACGACTCCCATACGACTCCCATATCATCACGCCATCCGCGCATCCCACCCCTCCCACGCTTCCCACGACTTCCACGACTCCCATATCATCACGCCATCCGCGCATCCCACCCCTCCCACGCTTCCCACGCTTCCCACGACTCCCATATCATCACGCCATCCGCGCATCCCACCGCTCCCACTCCTCCCACGCTTCCCACGACTCCCATATCATCACGCCATCCGCGCATCCCACCCCTCCCACGCTTCCCACGCTTCCCACGACTCCCATATCATCACGCCATCCGCGCATCCCACCCCTCCCACGCTTCCCACGCTTCTCACGACTCCCATACGACTCCCATATCATCACGCCATCCGCGCATCCCACCCCTCCCACGCTTCCCACGACTTCCACGACTCCCAGATCATCACGCCATCCGCGCATCCCACCCCTCCCACGCTTCCCACGCTTCCCACGACTCCCATATCATCACGCCATCCGCGCATCCCACCGCTCCCACGCTTCCCACGACTCCCACGACTCCCATATCATCAAGCCATCCGCGCATCCCACCCCTCCCACGCTTCCCACGACTCCCACGACTCCCATATCATCACGCCATCCGCGCATCCCACCCCTCCCACGCTTCCCACGCTTCCCACGACACCCATATCATCACGCCATCCGCGCATCCCACCGCTCCCACTCCTCCCACGCTTCCACGACTCCCATATCATCACGCCATCCGCGCATCCCACCCCTCCCACGCTTCCCACGCTTCCCACGACTCCCATATCATCACGCCATCCGCGCATCCCACCCCTCCCACGCTTCCCACGCTTCTCACTACTCCCATAGGACTCCCATATCATCACGCCATCCGCGCATCACACCCCTCCCACGCTTCCCACGACTCCCACGACTCCCATATCATCACGCCATCCGCGCATCCCACCCCTCCCACGCTTCCCACGCTTCCCACGACTCCCATATCATCACGCCATCCGCGCAATCCACCGCTCCCACGCTTCCCACGACTCCCACGACTCCCATATCATCAAGCCATCCGCGCATCCCACCCCTCCCACGCTTCCCACGACTCCCATGACTCCCATATCATCACGCCATCCGCGCATCCCACCCCTCCCACGCTTCCCACGCTTCCCACGACTCCCATATCATCACGCCATCCGCGCATCCCACCGCTCCCACTCCTCCCACGCTTCCCACGACTCCCATATCATCACGCCATCCGCGCATCCCACCCCTCCCACGCTTCCCACGCTTCCCACGACTCCCAAATCATCACGCCATCCGCGCATCCCACCCCTCCCACGCTTCCCACGCTTCTCACGACTCCCATAGGACTCCCATATCATCACGCCATCCGCGCATCCCACCCCTCCCACGCTTCCCACGACTCCCACGACTCCCATATCATCACGCCATCCGCGCATCCCACCCCTCCCACGCTTCCCACGCTTCCCACGACTCCCATATCATCACGCCATCCGCGCATCCCACCGCTCCCACGCTTCCCACGACTCCCACGACTCCCATATCATCACGCCATCCGCGCATCCCACCGCTCCCACGCTTCCCACGACTCCCATATCATCACGCCATCCGCGTATCCCACCCCTCCCACGCTTCCCACGCTTCCCACGACTCCCATATCATCACGCCATCCGCGCATCCCACCACTCCCACGCTTCCCACGCTTCTCACGACTCCCATACGACTCCCATATCATCACGCCATCCGCGCATCCCACCCCTCCCACGCTTCCACGACTCCCACGACTCCCATATCATCACGCCATCCGCGCATCCCACCCCTCCCACGCTTCCCACGCTTCCCACGACTCCATATCATCACGCCATCCGCGCATCCCACCGCTCCCACGCTTCCCACGACTCCCACGACTCCCATATCATCAAGCCATCCGCGCATCCCACCCCTCCCACGCTTCCCACGCTTCCCACGACTCCCATATCATCACGCCATCCGCGCATCCCGCCGCTCCCACGCTTCCCACGACTCCCACGACTCCCATATCATCACGCCATCCGCGCATCCCACCCCTCCCACGCTTCCCACGCTTCCCACGACTCCCATATCATCACGCCATCCGCGCATCCCACCCCTCCCACGCTTCCCACGCTTCCCACGACTCCCATATCATCACGCCATCCGCGCATCCCGCCGCTCCCACGCTTCCTACGCTTCCACGACTCCATATCATCACGCCATCCGCGCATCCCACCCCTCCCACTCCTCCCACGCTTCCCACGACTCCCATATCATCACGCCATCCGCGCATCCCACCCCCTCCCACGCTTCCCACGCTTCCCACGACTCCCATATCATCACGCCATCCGCGCATCCCACTCCTCCCACGCTTCCCACGCTTCTCACGACTCCCATAGGACTCCCATATCATCACGCCATCCGCGCATCCCACCCCTCCCACGCTTCCCACGACTCCCACGACTCCCATATCATCACGCCATCCGCGCATCCCACCCCTCCCACGCTTCCCACGCTTCCCACGACTCCCATATCATCACGCCATCCGCGCATCCCACCGCTCCCACGCTTCCCACGACTCCCACGACTCCCATATCATCACGCCATCCGCGCATCCCACCGCTCCCACGCTTCCCACGACTCCCATATCATCACGCCATCCGCGTATCCCACCCCTCCCACGCTTCCCACGCTTCCCACGACTCCCATATCATCACGCCATCCGCGCATCCCCACCACTCCACGCTTCCCACGCTTCTCACGACTCCCATACGACTCCCATATCATCACGCCATCCGCGCATCCCACCCCTCCCACGCTTCCCACGACTCCCACGACTCCCATATCATCACGCCATCCGCGCATCCACCCCTCCCACGCTTCCACGCTTCCCACGACTCCCATATCATCACGCCATCCGCGCATCCACCCGCTCCCACGCTTCCCACGACTCCCACGACTCCCATATCATCACGCCATCCGCGCATCCCACCGCTCCCACGCTTCCCACGACTCCCATATCATCACGCCATCCGCGTATCCCACCCCTCCCACGCTTCCCACGCTTCCCACGACTCCCATATCATCACGCCATCCGCGCATCCCACCACTCCCACGCTTCCCACGCTTCTCACGACTCCCATACGACTCCCATATCATCACGCCATCCGCGCATCCCACCCCTCCCACGCTTCCCACGACTCCCACGACTCCCATATCATCACGCCATCCGCGCATCCCACCCCTCCCACGCTTCCCACGCTTCCCACGACTCCCATATCATCACGCCATCCGCGCATCCCACCGCTCCCACGCTTCCCACGACTCCCACGACTCCCATATCATCACGCCATCCGCGCATCCCACCGCTCCCACGCTTCCCACGACTCCCATATCATCACGCCATCCGCGTATCCCACCCCTCCCACGCTTCCACGCTTCCCACGACTCCCATATCATCACGCCATCCGCGCATCCCACCACTCCCACGCTTCCCACGCTTCTCACGACTCCCATACGACTCCCATATCATCACGCCATCCGCGCATCCCACCCCTCCCACGCTTCCCACGACTCCCACGACTCCCATATCATCACGCCATCCGCGCATCCCACCCCTCCCACGCTTCCCACGCTTCCCACGACTCCCATATCATCACGCCATCCGCGCATCCCACCGCTCCCACGCTTCCCACGACTCCCACGACTCCCATATCATCACGCCATCCGCGCATCCCACCGCTCCCACGCTTCCCACGACTCCCATATCATCACGCCATCCGCGTATCCCACCCCTCCCACGCTTCCCAAGCTTCCCACGACTCCCATATCATCACGCCATCCGCGCATCCCACCACTCCCACGCTTCCCACGCCTCTCACGACTCCCATACGACTCCCATATCATCACGCCATCCGCGCATCCCACCGCTCCCACGCTTCCCACGACTCCCATATCATCACGCCATCCGCGTATCCCACCCCTCCCACGCTTCCCACGCTTCCCACGACTCCCATATCATCACGCCATCCGCGCATCCCACCACTCCCACGCTTCCCACGCTTCTCACGACTCCCATACGACTCCCATATCATCACGCCATCCGCGCATCCCACCCCTCCCACGCTTCCCACGACTCCCACGGACTCCCATATCATCACGCCATCCGCGCATCCCACCCCTCCCACGCTTCCCACGCTTCCCACGACTCCCATATCATCACGCCATCCGCGCATCCCACCCCTCCCACGCTTCCCACGCTTCCCACGACTCCCATATCATCACGCCATCCGCGCATCCCACCGCTCCCACGCTTCCCACGACTCCCACGACTCCCATATCATCACGCCATCCGCGCATCCCACCGCTCCCACGCTTCCCACGACTCCCATATCATCACGCCATCCGCGTATCCCACCCCTCCCACGCTTCCCACGCTCCCACGACTCCCATATCATCACGCCATCCGCGCATCCCACCACTCCCACGCTTCCCACGCTTCTCACGACTCCCATACGACTCCCATATCATCACGCCATCCGCGCATCCCACCCCTCCACGCTTCCCACGACTCCCACGACTCCCATATCATCACGCCATCCGCGCATCCCACCCCTCCACGCTTCCCACGCTTCCCACGACTCCCATATCATCACGCCATCCGCGCATCCCACCGCTCCACGCTTCCCACGACTCCCACGACTCCCATATCATCACGCCATCCGCGCATCCCACCGCTCCCACGCTTCCCACGACTCCCATATCATCACGCCATCCGCGTATCCCACCCCTCCCACGCTTCCCACGCTTCCCACGACTCCCATATCATCACGCCATCCGCGCATCCCACCACTCCCACGCTTCCCACGCTCTCACGACTCCCATACGACTCCCATATCATCACGCCATCCGCGCATCCCACCCCTCCCACGCTTCCCACGACTCCCACGACTCCCATATCATCACGCCATCCGCGCATCCCACCCCTCCCACGCTTCCCACGCTTCCCACGACTCCCATATCATCACGCCATCCGCGCATCCCACCGCTCCCACGCTTCCCACGACTCCCACGACTCCCATATCATCACGCCATCCGCGCATCCCACCGCTCCCACGCTTCCCACGACTCCCATATCATCACGCCATCCGCGTATCCCACCCCTCCCACGCTTCCCAAGCTTCCCACGACTCCCATATCATCACGCCATCCGCGCATCCCACCACTCCCACGCTTCCCACGCCTCTCACGACTCCCATACGACTCCCATATCATCACGCCATCCGCGCATCCCACCGCTCCCACGCTTCCCACGACTCCCATATCATCACGCCCATCCGCGTATCCCACCCCTCCCACGCTTCCCACGCTTCCCACGACTCCCATATCATCACGCCATCCGCGCATCCCACCACTCCCACGCTTCCCACGCTTCTCACGACTCCCATACGACTCCCATATCATCACGCCATCCGCGCATCCCACCCCTCCCACGCTTCCCACGACTCCCACGACTCCCATATCATCACGCCATCCGCGCATCCCACCCCTCCACGCTTCCCACGCTTCCCACGACTCCATATCATCACGCCATCCGCGCATCCCACCGCTCCCACGCTTCCCACGACTCCCACGACTCCCATATCATCACGCCATCCGCGCATCCCACCGCTCCCACGCTTCCCACGACTCCCATATCATCACGCATCCGCGTATCCCACCCCTCCCACGCTTCCCACGCTTCCCACGACTCCCATATCATCACGCCATCCGCGCATCCCACCACTCCCACGCTTCCCACGCTTCTCACGACTCCCATACGACTCCCATATCATCACGCCATCCGCGCATCCCACCCCTCCCACGCTTCCCACGACTCCCACGACTCCCATATCATCACGCCATCCGCGCATCCCACCCCTCCCACGCTTCCCACGCTTCCCACGACTCCCATATCATCACGCCATCCGCGCATCCCACCGCTCCCACGCTTCCCACGACTCCCACGACTCCCATATCATCACGCCATCCGCGCATCCCACCGCTCCCACGCTTCCCACGACTCCCATATCATCACGCCATCCGCGTATCCCACCCCTCCCACGCTTCCCACGCTTCCCACGACTCCCATATCATCACGCCATCCGCGCATCCCACCACTCCCACGCTTCCCACGCTTCTCACGACTCCCATACGACTCCCATATCATCACGCCATCCGCGCATCCCACCCCTCCCACGCTTCCCACGACTCCCACGACTCCCATATCATCACGCCATCCGCGCATCCCACCCCTCCCACGCTTCCCACGCTTCCCACGACTCCCATATCATCACGCCATCCGCGCATCCCACCGCTCCACGCTTCCCACGACTCCCACGACTCCCATATCATCACGCCATCCGCGCATCCCACCGCTCCCACGCTTCCCACGACTCCCATATCATCACGCCATCCGCGTATCCACCCTCCCACGCTTCCCACGCTTCCCACGACTCCCATATCATCACGCCATCCGCGCATCCCACCACTCCCACGCTTCCCACGCTTCTCACGACTCCCATACGACTCCCATATCAACACGCCATCCGCGCATCCCACCCCTCCACGCTTCCCACGACTCCCACGACTCCCATA